>CM054814.1:4350576-6906737 GCA_028984105.1 Lavandula angustifolia | reverse complement strand
TCATCCCGAGATATACCATAATCTCGCATTGTTGTCGAAGCCAAAGGATCTGGGCACAACAACTTCCAGGCCGCCCATGTACTCGGCTTGATAGTGGACGTTGCCACCGAATGATGTTTCTTTGAAAACCAAGATATTAGCTTGCTTGCCAAGGAACCGACACGTTCAGTTAGTTGACTTTCGATCTATCCCGCATCCCGCATAATCGGCATTAGAATAACTCGTCGGTATTAGATTATCATCGGCAGGATACCATAACCCCTGCGTTAGGTGTTCCTTTTAGATATCGCAGAATCTTCTTTCTTGAGTCTAGATGACTTCAGCTGGGATCCGCTTGAAATCTTGCACATACACCTACAACATAAGTTATATCAGGTCGGCTAGTCATTAAGTATAATAAAGAACCAATAATAGCTCTATAATCGGTAGAGTTAACAGAAGCTCCCTCTTTATCTAGATCGATTTTAAAATTCGTATTCATGGGGATCTTGACTGGCTTGCTCGAGTCGCAGCCAAATCTTTTCAGGAGATCTCGAGTGTACTTAGCTTGATTGATGAATATTCCTTCAGGTGATTGCTTGACTTGGAATCCAAGGAAATAATTCATTTCGCCCATCGTGGATATCTCGAACTTCTCCTTCATCATTTTCTCGAATTGTTGACATATAGTCACGTTTCTGCAACCGAAAATGATGTCGTCCACGTAGATTTGCACCAGTAGGTTGTCATCTCCTAACTTTATGTTGAACAGGGTGCGATCTACTGTCCCCTTCTGAAAACCTTTCTGAAGTAGAAAGTCTGATAGGGTATCGTACCAAGCCACGGTGCATGTTTTAACCCAAACAGAGCTTTCCCGAGTCTATACACTGATGTCCTGCTGAAAGCCGGGCGGTTGTTCCACATAGACTTCTTCCTTCAGTACGCCATTCGAAAAAGCTGACTTTACATCCATCTGATATACTTTGAATCTTTGATGCGTTGCGTAAGCTAGGAATAGACGAATGGCTTCCAATCTAGCGACTGGAGTGAATGTTTCATCAAAGTCGATTCCTTCTGCTTGACAATATCCTTTGGCAACTAGTCTAGCTTTGTTTCTGACAATGACGTTGTTTTCATCATGCTTATTTTTGAAGACCCACTTAGTACCAATCACGTGCTGATGTCTAGGTCTGTCAACAAGCTCCCAAACTTCGTTTCTAACGAACTGGTTCAGCCTCTTCTTGCATGGCGATGATCCAGTCAACATCATTGAAGTGCGTCCTCTATTGGTCGAGGTTCTTCTGTAGACAAGAAACAAGAATAGAGTGAGCTTTCTCATTGACTTAGTCTAGATCTTGTCGTGATAGTTGCTGATGGATCTCCAATAATAAGATCTGAAGAATGAGGGTCAAGCCATGAACGTCTGAGTCTGGCTTCTTCTTCTGACACTACTTCGGCACAGTCAGTAGGTGTGTTAGGCATTTCAGTTGTATTGTTCTGTGATTGCATTAGTTCAGTAAGAAGGTTAGGATCTATTGAGTTTCCAGGTTCGGGGCATTTGGCTCGGGAACGTATTTGTTCCCCCCGAGTTTATATTCTCGGAGAGGTCTCGGTTACCACTTGGGCTTCCTCATCGACCGTTGTTACCGTTGTTGATTCCGTTCGGTAGAATCAACCGTGTCAGCCTACGTTGCCTATGGGATGGGTCTGAATTTCCTCATCGTCTGACTCATCATCCCAACAATGCTGGATCTTTTCGGCTTTGTCGTTTAGTGCGAGATCCTGTAGCTGGCTGCTGACATCTTCAATATTTGTCTTTGAAGATTTCCTGTTCTCAGTAACAAACTCATCAAAAACAACATGAGGGCTTTCCTCCACGCAAAGGGTCCGATAGTTAAAGACTCTGAAGGCTTTACTGACTCAAGAGTATCCTAAGAATACTCCTTGATCAGATTTGCTGTCAAAGACCTTCAACCGATCTTTCCCGTTATTGTGAATAAAGCACGGACAACCAAAAATATGAAAATGAGAAATAGAAGGAATTCTCCCTTTCCATAATTCGTAGGGTGTCTTCATGTGTTGCTGTGTAAGTAGTGAGCGATTCTGAGTGTAGCAGGCTGTGTCAGTAGCATCTGCCCAGAACTTTGAGGGTAGTCCAGAGTCTGCTAGGAGCGTTCTTGCTGCTTCTTTAAGTGTTCTATTTTTGCGTTCAGCATGTCCGTTCTGCTGAGGGGTGCGTGCTGCTGATGTCTCGTGCTGAATTCCCTCTTTATCGCAGTACTCTTTAACTACTGAGTTGAGAAATTCTGTTCCTCTGTCTGAGCGAATTCTTTGTATCTTGATGTCCTTTTCCACACTAAGCTTTTTCAGCAGTTTGGGCAACTCAGTCATGACATCAGATTTGTTGGCTATGAAGATGACCCATGTATATCTCGAGTAGTCGTCAATAACAACGAGGGCATACTTCTTGCCTCTTATAGTCACTGGAGAGATTGGCTCGAATAAGTCCATGTGTAGCAGCTGAAGGATTCCATCAGTGGAAGGTGACGGAATAGGTGGATTGCTACTCTTTGTCTGCTTTCCCTTCAAACATGCACAATTCCTGTCTTTGATAAACGATTCGTTGGGCAGTCCTCTGACTTTAGAGTTCTTGGCTAGCTTGTTCATAGTCTTGAAGTTCAGGTGGCTGAGTCTCTTGTGCCACAGCCATCCTGCCTTGTCACTAGATTTAGTCTGTGCGAGTAAGCAAGCCTCAGGTTCTGCGGTTTTCCAGTTTACAACGTATATATTCTTCCTCCGCGAACCTGATAACACTGTTTTCCCTGTAGATTTATCAACAATATCACAGAAACCAGCGTCAAAGATAACTCTATTCAGATTGTCACAGAATTGACTGACAGAAAGGAGATTATGTTGAAGTCCTTCAACATATGTTACTCTTAACTGAGGCAGTCCCAATATTCAGTATTCCGTATCCCCTTGTATAGCCTTTTAGAGTTGTCACTAAACTCAATTCTGGGACCATCTTCCTATATGTAGTTGGTCAGCAGGCTCTTTTGATAAGTAATGTGTCTCGAGCAGCCGCTGTCCATAATCCAAGGGTCCTTATGCACTTGCAAAACCGAAACATTTTTAGGTACCCTTTGGTTCAGTTGGGTCCTTACATGTTAGTGGGTGATTTCGTAACCCAGATCTGTCTAGGGACCTTAGAAGTCTGAGATTTCTTCTTCTGAACCTTGTCAGCTTTCTTCTCCACAGGACTTGGAGATACTGACTTTCTGATGATTTTGGGTTCATGAGCTTTCTTCTTCTAAGGCTTTGTATTCCTCCTGACCCTGGGCTCATAGTAGTACGAACCATATTGAGCTGGATGTTCATACAGTGGTTCCTTGTCTTGCTTTCTGCCCACCCGACCTTCTTGGTTCCCCCCGAGTTTGATCGTGGTGTCCTGGGGCCGGAACCTCGGTCCGGTAGTTTCTTGTTACTGCTTGCACGTGCAACTATCTTCTATTTATTCTTCGTCCGAGGTGTTGAGTCGGTAGTCCGAACTTTACCTCGACGAACCTATCAGCCCAGCCAGTTCGAGCGCTTCAAGTGGAAGCTTCATGAGTGTAGCCAAGTCCTTCTTTCATGGTTATTGGCCATTGAGCTCTAAGCATACTTTCCAACTTCTCCTTAGCTCCTAGAATCGTTCTCGATCGTCGGTCCTCGCCAAACTTCATCACTTCTTCGAAGTGACTCATAATCCTTTTCAACTTCTGCGAGCTTCTGACTGAGTCGGGCTATCTCAGTATCTTTCTTAGAATTGTCCTTGGTCAAAACTGATATCTGAGTTTCTTGAAGCTGAGACTTAGTTATAAGAGATTTAATCTCTTCCTTGAGTCTCACAACAAGATTCTCAGACTTAGTAGAGACCTGACAATCCGAAGAAAGTCTCTGATTCTCAGCCTTTACCTGTTCCAGTTCCTGAATGGTTCTGCTGAACTCTCTGCTCAGCTGAATCTGCTCCTCTAGTAGATCATCGTAGGCTTGTACCACATCTAGAGGCTCATCTGTGACCGAGCACGTGTCGTGTGTGCTGTGAGAAGAAGAGGTTAAATTAAGTTTAGAATTTACCTCAGCCTCTTCTCCGGCCATCAGACAATATTCTGCATTTTCTTCAGGATATGTTTCTCCGATCTCAACGGCAACAAATGTAGCTTCGTCTTCAGAAGAATACATGAATGTATCTTCCTCGATTGAGTCATCGGATATCTCTCTGGCTATGTAGGCCTGCCTCCTACGGGCAAATTTCTCGCGTCTGGCCTGCCGTTCTGCTCTTTGAGCAGTTGAGAGTTTGGGACATTCGTACTGATAGTGTCCCTCCTTCTTGCAGTTGTAACAGACAGATGATCTGCTACTTTTTCCAGCTGAATCGTTGGATGGACTCGCAGCAGGTTCTGTGTTCCTACAGTCAGTAGAAGGTTTAGATTCTTCCCTTTTTCGAAAATCTTTCTTACCTGAGGGAGAATCTCTGTTGTATTTCTTCAGCTTTCTGACTCTCTCCTTTTCTCTTTGATATTTGAAAGCCATAAGCGCAAGTGGGTCAGTAGCAGATGTTTCAGAGGACTTTGTTTGTGCTGCAGCTACTGCCTTGCTAGAAGAAATGGGTTTGATTCCAGTTTTGCTGACTGTTGCTTTGAATGCATGGTCAATCTGAGTGTCAGCTGGAGCACTGGAACATCGTTGGGGTAGGCCGTTCCTCAATTTCCTCTGTTTTTAATTCTGAAAAGATAACATCAGGAGTTAGAGCATTAAGATCAGAGCGACGTAAATAAGTAGCAAATGGAAGCCACTTCTGTCGAGGTAGAGCTCTTAAGATCTTGGTGTTCATCTCTTTGTTGGTGAACATCCTCCCCAGCCCGTTGATCACATTGACTTGTTTGTGAATCTGACGCTTAGCTCGTCAATGGTCTCAGTGGGCTCCATGGCAAACGCGTCGAACTTTTGTAGCTCTAATTCGAGCTTGTTCTCTTTGATCTGCGGGGTTCCTTGGCTCGCATGTGCCGGGGCATCCCAAAGTTCTTTCGCCGTCTTGCAGTCTTGCACCCTCCCGAGGTGAGAATCACTGAGCATAGTCAGGATTGCATTCCGCGCAACTCGGTCGAGGTTGTGCAGCTTTTTCTCTTCTAGTGTGAAGGCTAATTTTTCTTTAGTTACCTTAGCACCAGTCTGTGCTCCTACACCTCCCACAACAGCAAATTGTACGTTGTCGATCATGAGAATGATGGGTCCTGCCTCAAGGACGTTTGTCATGCTGTCATGCAGCGATGTGAGGTGTACCTCCATTCTCACACGCCATACCGTGTAGTTCTCTACTGAGAACATCGGTACCATCGGAATACCTGACATATCAGATATTATGGGTAGGGGTGTAACGGTTCGGTTTGGTTTGGTTTTTTATGTATTTTAGGAACCGAATCGAACACATAGAAATGGTTCGGTTCGATTCGGTTCGATGTGTTTCAAAATATCGAAACCGAACCAAACCGAACCGCTTAAAAATGGTTTGGTTCGGTTCGGTTCATTGGTTCATCTTTTTATTTATTTGTTTATTTTTTAAATCCTAAATAATGCAAAAATAATAGTTTATAGGATGTCACTCATTCCGAACTCATAAGTATATAGTTGTTACTACTTTCTCTTCCTTTGTAAAAATTAGAATTGATCTTAACGTATATCTAATATCTAAATTCAACGATATTCTCATATAAGAAAGACAAATATTAAATAAAAAAAATTAAAAATAGGACATTGGTTCGGTTCGGTTCGAACCGTTCAAAAATTCTTGAAATCGCAAACCGAACGGAATGTAAACGGTTCTTAAAAAAATAAACCGAACCAAACCGCGAAACCGAACCAAACCACATTTTTCGATTTGGTTCGGTTCGGTCCGATCGGTTTTGCGGTTCGGAGTGGAACCACTTACACCCCTAATTATGGGTAAGAGTATAAGGATGTATGAAGAGATGCTTGTGCAGTGAAAAACATTTTCAGGATCTGTTCGAGAAGACCAGTAGTTACAGAGCCGATGATCAGAAGAACACCGTTGCTTTGATACCAATTGTTGGTCCGGAGACAATAGTCAGGTGTAGAGGGGGGGGGGGAGGTGAATACACTTGATCACAGTTTCTTTTTCTCAAACGCGAAGGACAGCTGAGCTGTAGGTTGCAACTGATGAACATTGCCAAATAGTAACCTTCGATCGCTGGTCAGAAGTGTGCCAACTACTGAGCTCTCCTACTGACTTTTGTCAGTACTTGAAACTCAGTCGGAGACGTTGTGCGGATAAGAGTGTGGGGCCCGGAGATTCGTCTCAGTTTGAAAACGTGATTTCGCAAGTTTAAGTGTTTGGCTAGTGCGCTTTGAAAAATACGTTTTATGCAAAGATATGATTTTTAATCAGTTTGTATGAATTGCAATAAAACAGTAAATAACACAAGCAATTTTTAACGTGGTTTGGATACGCAAGATCCTACGTCCACGGTCCTGCCGAACAGGAGTTCTTGTTGATTTATCTAAGCAAGTCTCAGCAAGGAATCTGTGCACTGGACAGACCCTTCTAAGTTATAGTCCTTAGCGACTTTACAATTCAAACCGAGGTTTGAAAGGGAGGGGATAATCTCCAACTAGGAAGGAGTTCTTACAGTAAGAACAATCACTAAAAGTGACTCCTTCGAATTTCTAAGCTATAAATTTGGCAATGAGCTTAGCTAGAGAAGAGGGATCTAAAGAACTCTAGAGAGAAGAACTAATGATATTTTATTGGGCAAGTTCTTCGCTGGATTGATCTTGAATGAGCTAGAGTTGTTCAAAAGCTTGAGCGTTTTTCCCTTGATATCCCGTGCGTGAAGCTCGAATTTCTTCTCTATTTATAGTTGTGAGCAGGTATATGTCCGTTGGAGAAGACAATGCCACGTGTCACAAGCTTCCAAAGAAAATGGCCATATTTTTGAATTGTTGCAGCAGAGTTGTTGGACACTGTACATGAGAGCAGCTTTAGTTGGTCAGAGCAGATAAAGCGTTGTCGGCTTCTCATTGGTCGAGGTTTGTGGTAGGTGAGATTGTGTCAGACATCGGAGTTGACTCTCTCTAATCCTTGTATGTCTTCTGCTGACTTTCGAAATGACTTTAGCGGCTGAGTCGTTTTCTGTCGGATACAGTAGACTTTAAGCAGTCCCTGTCTTTTTCGTCTGAGTCGGCTGACAAGAGATATTCTCTTGAGTATGGTCAGCTGATGACTGCGAAGGCACTGAGCTTGCATAGAGTTCTTCTGATGATGTCTGTCAGCTGATGAGATGTCTTCTACTGAGGCGAAGATCAGCTGATGACTTAAGAACGCAAGCAATTACACTGATGACGTGGGGTTTTGGAAGGTAACTTCGACAGAAGACCAATCAAACATTTTACCCCGTACAGGACTTAGACAAAAAGATAGACAATAAAAAAAGTCTAGCCTATACATCATCTAGTCCTATCAAGACACTACACTACTGATATCAACTGGGTTTTGGGATCTTCAATTCCATAGTACTACTATGATTTCCCCCAATATTATTTTAACCACTAACAGCTGAATACCATCTACTGACTCATAACCCAACACCGGTTCTCGGCCCGCCGTCGACGTGGTGGTATTCGCCCATCCACGGCGAGACAGGAACTGCAACGAGACGTTGCCAGGAGCGCAAGCGGCTGCGCGCTATCTGCGCGCGGCAGCCACCGCCTCCCGCTGCCTCCCGTCGCCTCGTCCGGCCTCCTCACGCCTACCACTCGCTCCTATTCGGCTTTCCTGACGTCTCCCGGATGTCTGCCGTGAAGAATGGCCGGCGTCATCGCTGCAATCGCGAAAGGAACGCGCTGCACGATGCCGCCGTCTCCGCCGCTTGAATTCCCCTTTTCCGAGCCTCGATTTCATTCAATTGATTGATGGGTAATGATCCTTTGACGATTTTCAGCCACCCTGAACGGATTCCGGCCGAAATCGTCCATCAATTTCCCTCAATTTTGAAACAATTCGCCGGAAAAAATTAGTTATGAGCAGCAAACTTCCGACGTATATTCCAGTCGCATCCGGAATCAAATGACCCCATACGACCTATCGATGTGAAGCTTGTGAGACGAGGAATCCATAGGTTCAAGCCGATCGTCGATCGGATATCGGACGCGCCAGGAATCTCCGCCGCAAAATGCGGCTAAACCCTAGAAAACTAGGGTTTTCGGAAAAAATTAAGGCTTCATCTTCGTCTCATTTTTCGTACCTCCCGAACCAATTACAGTACAAAAACCTATAATCACATAACAAATAGGTCCTATCATCTACTCGTGGATTTTCTCACGAGAAAAACGTTACATCGGGGTCAAAACAGTCGCTCGCAGGCCGCCCCAAACACGAAATTAGCCCGATAATGATGGAAATAAACCCTAAACCCGGCTCTGATACCAATTGAAGGAAATATAGAGGTGAAGAACGATTACCTTCCTCCTACGTATGTTGTTGCAGCTCTGATTGTTGCTCGTGTGTCAGTTCTTCTGATCTGTGTCCCGGCCTTTTTCTCCCTCTGGTTGGTCAGAGAACCGGAGAAAATAAAGAATATCGTCTCTCCCACTCTCACGCCGTGCGAGTATGAGAATTTGTGTGTGTGTCTATTCTGTTTATGAACATAATACTAATATATATAGGCTTCAAAAGCCAATATAATATTAATATATTTGTAGCCCTTTAATTTAATTATATTCCTAATGGACTTACACATAATTAGCCTATAATTTAATTAATTAATCCATTGAGCTACTAATATTTATCAATTAATTGGCCCAACCAATTAATTCCGGATAAATAACATTATTAAATAATGTAAAAATACATTAATCTATTAATAATGATTTCTGAGAGGCAATAAATAACTAGGCAACTAATTGGGCCAGATCAGTGATCAAATACAAAAAATAAAGCAGGGCCTCAAATTAATTAATTATCTATGCTCAGCCCAGAGCAAAATTAATTAGTAAACACAGATTCATTCCACTAGAGAATCTGTGCTGACTTACCCCTTTATCCCAAATTGAGCAAGGGCTTATATTTTAGACTTAATCGATCTCCATTTTTAAGATAGAAATATCCGTTAAATAATCAAGCTCACTGACAGCTTAAATTAATTAACATCTTATATTCCTGAGTAGTACCACTCGACCTTATTAACACACCTGAACTTAATCAACCGGCCGGGTTTAGTGTGCTAATCCTTTCGAGTTCTTCAGGGGATATTATCAACCCATTTTACTAGGATACGGTTCCAAGATACAGACAACTAGCATGAGCCACAAATAACTACTAACACCCAAGATACGTAGATCCGGTCGCGCTGACGTTCACCATAGTAGGTCAAAGTGATAGATAGCCAAATGCACTCAGCTGAAGTCTTACCAAGCTTAAGACCAACTAAGTCACCGAGATCTTGGTTCTCCACTAAGGTCAGTTAGGAGAACACATCTCACTGTGATCCATCAATACACCACCTTAAGTGTACCAGTGAAGACAAGCAGCTAAGACAAGCCACTTCTTATCTAAACTGCAGCTTAAACCGACAACTTATCCTTAAGTTGTCTCAGCTGTGATAATTGTTTATATCTTGTTAGTTCAACCAATTTGTGTTGTCTTCTGTGATACCCGACACACTACACAAATCTAACTTTTGTACAAGATAAAGGATTACATGTGCAAATATATATATTTATCAGATAGGAGAATAAAATAGTGGTAGGGACAAAACACATTGTATACAAGCATAAAATTTGCTTCCAGTATACAAAATCCCAACAAAAACCACGAGTTAAAACCCATCGGTTCCTCTGCATTATCTGAAGCCAATGCAACAAATGGACATTATCGTAGAAACCAACTTGGATGTGGGCGTGTTCGCTGACGTCGTAATCCCGACCACGCAACCTCGAGCAACAATAGGTATACGACATCCAAAGATCACAATTTGTTGGGAATGATTCATTATTAGATCAGATTTGAAGATCCCAAAACCCTAACTGAATGATGAACCATATAATGTAATAGCTTAGTTGAGTTCAGCATGTTAGGAACTCAGTAGGCTAGCTAAAGTACAGTAGCTGATAGACTCAGTAGCATGTAATTTTCTCAACTGCACGAACTCGGCGGATGGAGACTCGGTATGATTGCTCGTAACTTGCTCAAGGTGAGTTGAACACCGCATAAAGGAATCGACATGAAGCTGAAATTCTCAGAAGAAAGTCAGTAGAGGACAACTCAGTCCGAGTATCAGAGGGAGTCAACTCAGCATCAGCTTTGGAGTTTGAACAAGCCTCACCTACCATTCAACCTCGACCGATGAGGAGCTGCCAACACTGTACTTGCACTGACACAAAGCTGCCCTCAAGACTGAAAAGAGAGAGTCTCTATAGTAACGTTCAAATTCAAGATGGCCATTTTCCCTGTCATTTTTGACACGTGTCTAGATCTCTTCCAACGGATCTTTTCATGAGTCAAAACTATAAATAGAGTTCGTTTTACAAGCGTTGAAGACACCGAAAACATAAGCATTCAAGCATTCATACTCTAGTGTATAAAGCAAATCCAGAAAAGAACTTTCTGCATAGATGGAAAATATGTTCAGTTCTTCACTCTAGAGACATTTTGTTCCCAATCTCTATTTTAAGCTAACCTTGATAGATCATACGTTTAAAAACAGGAGTTCATATTTGTAATTGTTCTTATTGTAAGAACTCCTTCTTAGTTGGAAAATCTTAAACCTTATGTTTGAAACCTTGTAAAGTCACTAAGACTATAACTAGTGATCTATCTAGTGAACGGATCGATTGAGACTTGCTCAGTATAATAAATTCAAGACCTCCTGGTTATTCAGGACAGTGGACGTAGGATCCAGCGCATCCAAACCACTTTAAAAATTGCATGCGCATTTACTGTTTTATTGGTTTATTGTTCACTCTACATAAAATTGCTTTGAAAAATCATGAGTCAAATTTTCAGTACAACTGAATATACGCACAAGCATAACTAGAACAGTTTTCAGTAAAAATATTTTGCAAACAAGAGACGATAAAATTGGGCCTACACATTCCGCACTTTATTCATCTACTGAATTTAGTGTAGACTGAATTAAGTCAGTAGACGGTATTCAGTATCTTAAATCACTTTGCTCACGCGATCAGAAAGTTAATTTGGCGAGCTGAATTATTCAGTGAGCATACTCAGTAAAAGACTAACTTTCGCGTTTGAGTTAAAACTTGAACTCAGATGTATTCAACTCCCTCCCCCCTCCCCCACCCACTCACACCTGAAGACTCGCCTCTGGACCAACATAATTCATCAAAAAAGGAGGATTTATTTCATTGATAAGACATGAATGAGCATTTGTCGAGTACATGTCGTAAGGCGAAGCACCTTATAGATTTGTATCATAATTTAATCAAGGAGAAAGTAAAGAATGAGACAAATATCCTTGACTATGATGGTTCGTCTGATACTACAACTCACTTAGATGTCTGCGATTTCTTAATGACCCGAACGACAACACTGATGGCTTGATTGGTGGTGGTGTATTGGAAGACAATTGATCAGCTTTTAACATATTTAGCCTTTATCGTTTATCTTTGTTAAGTAGTTCGTTTCATTTGCTTACAAAATTTCATCTTAGTACTGTTATTGTTTTTTTAAACTTACTGTTATTGTGTTTCTTTGGACTATTGTCGATTGCTTTTAACTAATTAGAAATTCATTTTCTTGAAAAAAAAATGTCTTAGAAAATGCAATTGAATTCTTGTGATATCTGTTTAGCTAATATTGTTACCACACACATCATTCTCCAAGATAAAAAAGTATTTTCAAAAATAAACATTAGCTAAAGATAATGCTAATACTATATCTGGTGCATCGAATATCATTGAAGGATTTGGAAGAGCTTGTATCATTCTAAAAATTGATATTAAATTAACAATTGAGCATGTCATTTACTCTAGTAAGTCTAGAAGAAAGTTACTAAGTTTTAAGGATATTCGCTGCAATGGCTAGCACATTGAAACATGTCAGAAGGTAGTGACAAATATATATGCATAAATTCTTTTGTATCTAGCTAGAAGAAGATCAAAGAAAAATGATCAACACTACCATCCAGAATGTGTTACACATTCATAAAATCAATTGATACAAACCATGTCATGAACCCAAAGTTCAATGACTCAAAAAGCTTTTTGCTTTGACATGATAGATTTGGACATCGGGAAGCAATTATGATAAACTGCATTATTGAAAACTCATATGGGCACAATATAAAGAACCAGAAGATTCTACTAACAAATGAATTCCCACGTGATGCTTGTGCACAAAGCAAGTTAGTTATCAAACCATCTTACATGAAGGTCAATATTGAATCTCCATCTTTCATGGAAAGAATTCAAGGAGATATTTGAGGACCATACATTCACCATGTGGACCATTTTAATACTTTATGGTATTGATTGATGCTTCTTCTAGATGGTCCCATGTATGCTTGTTTTCTAATAGAAATACAACTTTTGCTAGACCACTTGCTCAAATAATAAAATTGAGAGCTCAATTCCCAAACAATCCAATTAAGAGAATTCACCTTGATAATGAAGGAATAGGATTATACTTGTCTCCTTCGTATGTTGTTGTAGCTCTAATAAGATCTTCCGATCTGTGTCCAGGCCATTTTCTTCCTCCGTGTAGATAGAGAACTGAAGAAAATATAACTTCTCTTACTCACGTTTGTAATCGTGTGTGTGTGTGGTGTGTGTGTGGGGGGGAACTGAATGAAAAGTCACGTTAATACGTGATCTTTATTCTTGTAACAACAACTCATTAATTAATTATATTTCTAATGGCTTCTGTTACAACGTGCTCATAATACAATTAATTAATTAATTGAATTACATATATTTATCATAATTGGCTCAACAAATTAATTTCAAATAAACAATTCTCATATTATTAAATAATGTATAAATACTTTAATCTATTAATAATAATTTCTGAGATACAATAAAGGACTAGACATCTAATTGGGTCAGACCAGTGATCCAATACAAGTAAAGCTAGGCATCAAATTAATTAATTATCTATGTTCATCCTAGAGCAAAATTAATTAAATTATTCCACTAGAGAATTCGTGCCGACTACCATTTATACCAATTTGAGCATGATATTATATTTTAGGCTTAAACTAATTGACATCTTATTATATTCCTGAATAGTACCACTCGACCTTATTAACACACCTGAACTTAATCAACTGGCCGGGTATAGTGTGATAATCATTTCGAGTTCCTTAGGAGATATTATCAACCTATTAACATGGATATAGTTGCAAAATATAGATAACCAGCCTGAACCACGAATAACTACTAACACTCAAGATATGTAGATACTGAAGTCTTATCATGCTTAAGACTAACTAAGTCACAGAGATCTCGGTTCTCCACAAAGGTCAGTCAGGAAAACACATCTCATTGTGAACCGTCAATACACCACCTTAATGCTTGGCTTTCAAAAAGACTTGAAGACATTATTATTTTTTTTTAAATGTGATTCATTAGATGATTTTTTTCGTAACCAAAATATATATCAAACATATATTAAAAAAAAATCAACGCATGGATGGATATACCTATGAATCATGAAAAATGCATTTCATGCTAAATATTTCCTATCTGTTGAATGAGGGAACATCGTATAGATGTACAAGACGAAGTTTCTTTGCAAAGATTTCTTTCGAATTATCTAATCCTCGGATAAGAGACCAAATAGGAGCCATTTCTACAATTTTAATGACAAATCAAATTTTTTGTAGTAGTGATTTTTGATTTGCAGTCGTGTTTGAGAAAATGTGTTTCAAAAAACTCAGATTGAAACGATTTGTGACAGTATGCCTAAACATTCCTAATATTAAATCCTAATATTTCTCTTGTATTTATTTTGAAAAAGAAGTAAAGATCAAAATAAATAATCTAGATTGGTTTTCCATTATGATAAACATTTCATATTTTAAATCCTTAAATTCTCTTGTATTAAATCTTGTGTTTATTTTTTTATTTTTATGTTTAAATTTTGATCAAATTGCGACATGTCAAGTAAACATTTACACGCTCATATGATTGCATTAACACGAATATCTTGATTTTAGGATCTGACAAAGTAATATTTTGGAATTCTTTAATATCATTTCTCAAAATATTAGGTTTTACATTAATAGACATTGAGGAGTGATGAGCCTATATTTATAGCTCATTTGTTCACTTGATTTGTGTGCTTTTATCATGATTATGCAGGTTATTAGCTTAATAAGGAGAAAAACGATGAAAAGTTGGTGCAGCCGAAATTGGGCCAGTGCGGATGTAAGTGCAGAATCTGTCCAGATTACAAGGAAAAGGGCCTGAAGAGATGCTAGATCAAGCCCGAGAACCCGGCCCACATCTTTTTGATGGAGTGTGACGGGAACTATACTGCAGAAAAGTACGCAATAGGCCAGCATGGACTAGCGGACCTTACTTGCACAGTGGATCTCCCACCTACCAATCTGACGAAGTGTTGCGCTTGAGGCAGATATTTTGTGGAGACTAAAAATGGAGGATAAGAGACGAATTTAGAATAATCTTCAACATACATTCTCTTAGTTTAATTTTAGCTTCCGATCCCTCTGAAAAATACTCTCAAAATTCAGCTACAGATGTAAAACAAGAACCTTTGAATCTTTCTTCCTAGCATAGCTACAAGCTTTCCAGTGGAGAAGACTTCATTTTAATTCAGTGTTGGTTAGTTTTACTCTTCAAATTAAATTCCAGCTATTGAATACTTTCATTTATGTCTTCAGCTTAGCTTTACAATCTATTTTACTATTCACACGTGAGGTACTTATGAAGGATAATTGAGGGTTAGAAACCGATACCTTCCTCCTTCGTATGTTGTTGTAGCTCTGATTGTTGCTCCTGTGTCAGATCTTCTGATCTGTGTCCCGACCTTTTTCTTCCTCTGGGTGGTCAAAGAACTGAAGAAAATTATATTTTGTCTCTTCCATTCTCACACCAAGCGTGTATAATTTTATGAATGTGTGTAATCTGTTTCTGAATAGAATACTAATATATATAGGCTTCAAAAGCCAATATAATATTAATATATTTGTAGCCCATTAATTTAATTATATTCCTAATGGGTTTCCACATAATTAGCCCATAATATAATTAATTAATTCACTGGGCTACTAATGACATTATTAAATAATGTAAAAAATACATTAATCCATTAATAATGATTTCTGAGAGACAATAAATAACTAGGCAACTAATTGGGCCAGATCAGGGCAATACAAGAAATTAAGTTGGGCCTCAAATTAATTAATTATCCATGCTCAGCCCAGAGCAAAATTAATTAATAAACACAGATTCATTCCACTAGAGAATCCGTGCTGACTTACCCCTTTATCCCAAATTGAGCAAGGGCTTGTATTTTAGACTTAATTGATCTCCGTATTTAAGATAGAAATATCTGTTAATTAATTAAGCTCACTGACAGCTTAAATTAATTAACATCTTATATTCCTGAGTAGTACCACTCGACCTTATTAGCACACCTGAACTTAATCAACCGGCCGGGTTTAGTGTGTTAATCCTTTCGAGTTCCTCAGGGGATATTATCAACCCATTTTACTAGGATACGGCTGCAAGATACAGACAACCAGCCTGAGCCACAAATAACTACGAACACCCAAGATACGTAGATCCGGTCGCGATGACATTCACCATAGTAGGTCAAAGTGATAGATAGCCAAATGCACTCAGCTGAAGTCTTACCAAGCTTAAGACCAGCTAAGTCACCGAGATCTTGGTTCTCCACTAAGGTCAGTTAGGAGAACACATCTCACTGTGATCCGTCAATACACCACCTTAAGTGTACCAAGAAAAGACAAGCAACTAAGACAAGCCACTTCTTATCTAAATCGGCACTTAAACCGACAACTTATCCTTAAGTTGTCTCAGTTGTGATAACTGTTTATTTCTTGTCAGTTCAACCAATTTGTGTTGTCTTCTGTGATACCCGACACACCACACAAATCTAACTTTTATACAAGATAAAGGATAACATGTGCAAATATACATATTTATCAGATAGGAGAATAAAATAGTGGTAGGGACAAAACACATTGTATACAAGCATAAAATTTGCTTCTAGTATACAAAATCCTAACAACTTAGTTATTCTCCACTTTTTGTCTTCTTCATACTTAGAAGAATGTTGTCTTTTCTTCCTGCTAATATTCCATGTTTTTAGATCTAGATGCCTTCAATTTCGTACTATGTCCTCTCTTACCGCTTTTTGCTAAATTATCATGCTAGATTTCTGCCTTTTAAGGAAAGTTTATTATTTCAGCTTTTACTTCTAGATCTGCTTTATGTCTTGCCTTTACATGATGACTTCCGCACCCTTAGTTAATATGTGTAGCTAAACCCCCAGATCTAGCTGAGGTAATGAGGCACCATCCCTAAGAATCCGTGAGATGTGAGAATGTGCTTGATAATTGGTTTAGTATAGGTTTTAGTCAAATCATGTTGGTCCCGAGATTAAACGTTCAGGTGTAGAGGGGGGGGGGGTGAATGCACCTGAAAACAATTTCTCAACTTAAAATGCGAACAGTCCTTTTTAGGAGGATGCCTTACTGAACAGGTTGAGTAGACCAAATAAGATGTTCTGAATTGCGTGACAGAGTGACTGACTTCACTGAGGTCTACTAGCTGACTTAGGTCAGAATTCAGTACCGTTCAGCTGAAGTTCAGTATGGTCCGGAAATGTGTAGGCCCAAATTTTGTTGAGTTAAAAAACGTTTTTAAGAAAACTGTTTCAGTATATTAGTGCGATCTGTTAAGCTTTGCTGAAACTCAATTGAATGATTTTAAAAGATATTTTCAGAATGAACAGTAATCAATGCAACAGTAAAAACACAGAACACAAGCAATTTTAAAGTGGTTCGGATCCAACAATCCTACGTCCACTGTCCCGAAAAGATCAGGAGGCTATTTTATTATACTGAGTTAGTCTCAATCGGTTTGTGCACTGGACAAACACTGGTCTTGAGATTTATACTGAGCAAGTCTCGGTTTACAAGATATCAAACTTAAGTGTTTGACAAACTCTCCAACTATGAAGGAGTTTTTTACAATAAGGATCAGTTCAAAGATGAACTCCTTCGTTCTAAGCTATAGATATAGTCTGCTGAGCTTAGGTTAGAGGGCAAGGGAATGAGAAAGGTGGCTTCTAGAGCGACGAACGGTTAAGTATAGACTTTGGGTTCGTATTCAGTCGCTTGGATACTAGAGGCTTTATGATCTGATTCAGCTCGGTTCCCTATGAGCAAGTATGTCGCCTTTCGCTGGAGATTACACTATGAAGTTCTTGCGGAAAGCTTAAGTCGTTTCTGAGTTGCTCGAGAATGCTCGTGTGTTCTTGTCTGTGTCGTTCGGTGAGCTTCAATTTGAAATCTTCCCTCTATTTATAGAGCAGAGACATGGATAGATCCGTTGGAGACGACGATCCATGTGTCTCTCTCTTTTGGGTAGCTAATGGCTCTTTCAAAGTATGGTGACAGAGTCATTTCCCTCCATTTCTGGAAAGTTGTTGACTTGCAGCTTTAATCAGAAAGTAGACAGTTGGCCGCTCGTCATTGGTCGAGGCTGAAGAAAGTAGGTGAGACAAACAGACTTCAAGGTGGATCTGAAGCTGACTTCTCTATACCTCGTATGACTCTGCTGATTTGACTTATGAGATATCCTGACAGTCAGAAGACTGTCTAGCCGTTGCTGAGTCTGATCTATGTTCAGTAGCATACTCCTGCTGAGTTCAGCTCTACTGAAGATCAACTCTGAGTTCAGTGAACTACTCCTGCTGAGTTCAGTTCCACTGACTCCTTTCAGTATACTGCTCCTGTTGAGTGCAGTACTACTAAGTCTTCTTCTTCAGGTACTGAGGCTGATAGTCTGCTGAAGAACCAGCGGACAGAACTGAGCGCCTGAACCATATTGAAGAGTGTCTACTGAGTCTGAAACTCTCAGAGACAGAACAACCAATTACAACAGAATGGTTCATCAGTCAAAGTATGGTTTTGGGATCTTCAAATCTACTGAGCACTAGGCTACTGAGTCATACTGAATCATCTCCCAACAAATCCCTAAGATAGTTGAGAACTGCTTAGATCTTATCAGTCTGGGTAGGTAATCTTCCTTCTGGGCAGAAGTAGACTAATTAGGTTTTCTGCTTTGAATGCTCAACATCGGTAGAAGCCTTGATCTGGTTCCTATGTTCTTAATGCTCCCTAGTGTCTCCCTAGTCATTGCTAAACAAGGTAAGGTAGCCACTTGGGTATGTGACTGTTCATATACTCAACATGGCAGTTACAACTTAATAGAAGGATTAGACGCCCATGTGCTCAACACAACGTCCTGGTCAGATAACCTTAACTAAACTGATTCACTTAGTAATCTAAGATCGGACAGGGGTAGTGTGGAATTACCTTAGTTGGATTGTCTTTTATATTTTATTATTTGTTGTTATTTATTGCATGTTATCCTTTCTTTCTAGTTTAAATAACCCAAAGTTTATGGTGGCTACTAGCCAAAACCTTAGATCAATAGAGACAGTTTGCTTAATCGCCTATTCCCTGAGGATCGACTTCTTGCTTATCATTGTACTTATTAAATATAGTGTCTCTGCAGGTGCTCTTACAAATTTATTTGACTGCCAATTTTATGACGAAATCAATGCGATCAAGGAGCAAGATTCTAAAATATTATAGTTAGGATATACAAAAACTGCTACCATAAAATACTACTTCTTAAAATATTACTTTTAGCATCAATAGACATAAATTGATTGGTTGATATTTCTACTTCTCATCCACTGAAATTTCATTATAGAATTATGGCTGTTATTTTGGAGAAGCAAGAATATTACAAAACCATACAAATGTGACGTGTTAATACCATCAACTAATGATAAATCACAAAACGATTCTAAGAAAATATTATGCATACTGATTCATAAAGGAAATAAAAATAAAATCTTTCTAAAATCCAAGATTGCATAATTATTAATAGACGATAATCATTTGTTAATAATACTTGCAGCGAATTTCTTATTCGAATAAACTATTCAATAAAAACTACAATATAATTAAAACTTAGTATTTATAATTTATAATTTCTTAATTATTTATGTGTAATATGAAATCACAAATAAAATGAGTCTAACGACTAAAAATCACAAAAAAAAAAATATCAATACTTAACCATGTGTTTGTGGAGCCTCAAACTACAATAAGAAAAAGTATTGTAAGGAATGTATTTCAATATATTAATTTACCATTTGTTGAATTATATAGTAAATTTAGGGTAACATTTAAGGCGACATCTTGATAGTCTGTAGTCTATAATTATGTCGAATTAAGCTACAAATGTGATAACGGTTCCATATCTCATTTACTATTTAGGAAGAAACCAGTCGATTCCATTCCCTTATTTCCAAAGGAATAATCAAAGATACATGATTACTAAACTATTACACAGTCAAAGATGAAAATAATTATAGTTTTTTATTAAAAAATAAATTAACTCCCACTATTAATAATTAAGATCACTTTTTTTTTACCAAGTCAATTAATTGAGAAAAGAAAGCTATTTACCTTGAAAACTAAAAATATTTATTAAAGAAAACATTACTGACAAACATTAAAAGAAATTGGTAGGACTTCTAAGTTCTAATCAATTCGTTAATCATTGGAATGGAAACACTCAATTGATTGGTCGATTAAAATTATAATGTGTTCATTTGTTCTAAAAAAATACACTTTTTTTCCTAATATACCATAAATGAATGAATTTCTAATATAAATATCAATTAAAAATCAAAATACATGAAATTTGATAAGTAGTTGATGGATCAAATTTATCAATATTAATGGAATATAAAAATCAATTAAAAATCAAAATACGTGTAATTTTTATAAGTAATTGATTGATCATATTTATTTACTCAATATCAATATTAATGAATTTTTTATATGAAATTTAATTTTTGAAATTGAGTTGAATTAAGTTGAATGGAAGAATTAGATGAAATTGAATTGATTAAAGTTGAAGTTTGGAAATTGATATATGAGAAAATGGTTAAATAGTAAATTTGGGTGCAAAATAAATTTCATAAAGTAAATTGACTTTTTTTTATAAACAAATATGAGGAATCATCCCATGATAGTAAAATGACATTATAAAATTTATACATACCTATGTGTATTTAAATAATATTTTTGAATTTGTAATGGGGACAAAATAGTAAAGTGACAATTAATAAAAATTTACAAGAATATCATAAGTTGTAGAAGTTAGATTTTATCAACTTTACTTTTCTTTTAAATTTCTTTTATTACATTAAGTGGGTATTTGGTGAAGCTGAAGATTATTAATAATAGATAAAAGTTGTTAAAAGCGGTTGAAAGCTGCAAAATTAAAAATTTATAGGTGTTTGGAAAGAAGTCTTGAAAGTGAAAAATAGTGTTTGGAAATACTGTTGATAGCAGTAGTTTATTTTAACTTTTTAAATAAAATGTCAATAGTAACTCTAGTATTATTAAACAATTATAATTTATAATAAATAAATAAAATTGAAAAAAAAAATTACATTATAATTTCAATTTAGTATTATAAAATATTAAATTAAATTAATTTATATATCACATAAATTTCTGATATATCATTAATCTATATATTACATAAATTTCTAATATATCATATTAGCATAAACATATCATACTAGTATTATATTTTAACTACTATTTATTTGCATAAATTCATGGTATCTTTTTATATTTTTATTAATTATGTAGCTAAAAAAACTATCATTCAATGAAAATGGAAAAAATATTAATTTAAAAATCAAGATTCTCAAAACCCACCGTTTCAGTTAGTTTATATTTAATTATTTTTAATTTTAATAAAAAAAATTATTGAATTTAAAGAATTTACAAATAATAAATAATAATTTATTATTATTAAATTCTTAACTAATTTATTAAAACATAATTATAATCAATTGATAACTAATAAGAAATAGTAATCTTAGAGCTAATGATATTTTGGAAATTAAAGAAATATCTAGAGGACAAAATAGTCCAATAAATTAGATAAGTTGTAAGTTTCAGCGGAAAGTTGGATTATAGCAGTTTAAGCAGCTTCTCTATCCTGACACTATTTAGTAGAGAATTTCAGTTAAAAGCTAAGTGTGCCAAAATTTTAACTACAGCTGAAAGCTGTTACAAAAACTCAAGCTGCAGCTGAAAACTATTCCAAACACCCCATAAATGTAGAGAACTTTGTAGATTTTAAGTTCTTGCAAACATTAAAAAGTAGTTTTTCATTAAATTTAAGTTGTTGCAAACACTTATGTGGAACAATCACCTAGGTAAACTTTGAATATATGACATTTGGATCACAATATCATTATCACCTGGTTAGCATGCGTTGCGGTTATAAAAAAAAATTATTACTAAAACATGTCTTACTTTAATTGTCAAATTTCTTTTTGATACATAAATTAATAAAGTTATTAATTAGGTGTAACATAAGAGACTAATTAGATTATATTAAAATATTATTTAAATTTTAAAAAAATGGATAGTTGGAATGAAACCGCTAAAAAAACTGTGGATAATTTGGGTGGGACGAAGAGTGTACTATTTTACCCTTATATATAAGAGAATACATGGGTTAACTGTTACCACCAACAATATGATTTTACTGTTCCTATCTACAGTAAAAAAAATTATTTTTTTCCCCTCCTTTTGCTTGCGTTCATTGGGCACCAAGGAAAAAAAATTCGATAACCTTCTGGATTCCTCCTTCCCATCTAAATCTCTGCAACAACAACCCCCACCCTTTGTTGTCTGCCCAGCTCATCAACATCTACAAAATTCTCTCCGATTCGTCATTCGACCAAACCTTCCAAAATTGAATTACAGCAAAAACTGAGAAAATCCGAGAGGCCTGAATCATTTCTCTCGCACTCAAGTTACCCAAGTAGTTGGTCCCGAGAGTAACGTTCAGGTGTAGAGGGGGGGGGGTGAATACACCTGAAAACCGATTTCTCAACTTAAACGCGAACTGTTGGGTTATGAGTCAGTAGATGATACTCAGCAGTTTATCGGGTTAAAATAATATTGGGGGAAATTGTAGTAAGTGTACTATGGAATTGAAGATCCCAAAACCCAGCTGTTGGTCCGGAGACGATAGTCAGGTGTAGAGGGGGGGTGAATACACTCGACACGGTTCTTTTCTCCGAACGTGAAGGACAGCTGAGCTGTAAGTTGCAACTGACGAACAGTGCCAAATAGTAACCTTCGATCGCGGGTCAGAAGTGTGCCAACTACTGAGCTCTCCTACTAACTTTTGTCAGTACTTGAAACTCAGTCGGAGACTTAGTGCGGATAAGTGTGTGGGGCCCGGAGATTCGTCTCAGTTTGAAAATGTGATTTTCACAAGTCAAGTAGTTTTGGCTAGTGCGCTTTTAAGAATACGTTTTATGCAAAGATATGATTTTGTAACAGTTTGTATGCAATGCAATAAAACAGTAGATAACACAAGCAATTTTTAACGTAGTTCGGATACGCAAGATCCTACGTCCACGGTCCTGCCGAACATGAGTTCTTGTTGATTTATCTGAGCAAGTCTCAGCAAGGAATCTGTGCATTGGACATACCCTTCTAAGTTATAGTCCTTAGCGATTTTACAAATCAAACCGAGGTTTGAAAGGGAGGGAATAATCTCCAACTAGGAAGGAGTTCTTACAGTAAGAACGATCACTAAAAGTGAACTCCTTCGAATTTCTAAGCTATAAATATGGCAATGAGCTTAGCTAGAGAAGAGGGATCTAAAGAACTCTAGAGAGAAGAACTAATGATATTCTATTGGGCAAGTTCTTCGCTGGATTGATCTTGAATGCGCTAGAGTTGTTCGAAAGCTTGAGCATTTTTCCCTTGATATCTCGTGCGTGAAGCTCGGATTTCTTCTCTATTTATAGTCGTGAAATAGGCATATGTCCGTTGGAGATGACGATGCCACGTGTCACAACCTTCCAAAGAAAACGGCCATATTTTCGAAATGTTGCAACAGAGCAGTTGACACTGTACATGAGAGCAGCTTTAGTTGGTCAGAGCAGATAAAGCGTTGTCGGCTTCTCATTGGTCGAGGTTTGTGGTAGGTGAGATTGTGTCAGACATCGGAGTTGACTCTCCCTAATCCTCGTATGTCTTCCCGCCGACTTTCGAAATGACTTTAGCGGCTGGGTCGTTTTCTGTCGGATACAGTAGACTTAGGACAGTCTCTATCTTCTTCGTCTGAGTCGGCTGACAAAGGATATGGCTCCTGAGTAGGGTCAGCTGATGACTGCGAAGGTACTGAGCTTTGCATGAAGTTCTTCTGCTGTTGTCTATCAGCTGATGAGGTGTCTTCTACTGAAGGTGAGGATCACCTTATGACAGAAGAATGCAAGCTATTACATAGAAGACGTGGGGTTTTGGAAGGTAACTTCGACAGAAGATCAATCCAACATTTTACCCGGTACAAGACTTAGACACAAAGATAAATACATAAGAACATTCTAACCTATATATCAGCTAATCCTATCAAGACACTACACTACTGATATCAGCTGGGTTTTGGGATCTTTAATTCCATAGTACTACTATGATTTCCCCCAATATTATTTTAACCACTAACAGCTGAATACCATCTACTGACTCATAACCCAACACCAGCCGATATCAGTAGTGTAGTGTCAATAGGATTAGATGAAGTAATATGCTAGACTGTTTTGATTTTCTATCTTTCGTGTCTATGTCCTGTACGGGGTAAAATGTTGGATTGATCTTCGTAGGAAGTTACTTTCCGTAACCCCACGTCATCGTGTAAGAGCTTGTGTTCTTAAGTCATCGGCGATCTTCGCCTCGCTAGAAGACTCTATATCGGTGACGGACATCGCAGAAGAACCGTATGCAAAGCTCGGTACCTTCTGAGTCAACACTGATTACTCTCGGTAGAATATCTTATCGGCCTAACTCGGGATGAAGAAGACAGAGACGCTTCAAGTCCATCAGTATCCAACAGAAACAACCCAGCTATTAACTTCACTCGAAAGTCTGCAGAAGATCATACGAGGATGAGTGAGAGTCAACTCCGATGAAGACCTATGTCTGACACATCTCACCTACCACAAACCTCGACCAATGAGAAGCCGTCAATGCAATACCTGCTCTGACCAACTAAAGTTGCTCCCATGAACAGTATCAACAACTCTGCTGCAATAATTCGAACTTATGGCCGTTTTCTTTGGAAGCTTGTGACACGTGGCATCGTCGTCTCCAACAGACATATGCCTAGGTCACAACTATAAATAGAGAAGGATCTCCGAGCTCCACGCACGGGAAATCAAGGGAAAAAATGCTCAAGCTTTCAAAACAACTCTAGCACATCCAAGAGAAAATCCAGCGAAGAACTTGCTCAATAGAATACTCTTAGTTCTTCTCTCTAGAGTTCTTTAGATTCCTCTTCTCTAGCTAAGCTCAACGACATATCTATAGCTTAGAAATTCGAAGGAGTTCACTTTTAGTGATTGTTCTTATTGTAAGAACTCCTTCTAGTTGGAGAAATTCCCCTCCCCTTCAAACCTCGGTTTGATTTGTAAAGTCGCTAAGGACTATAACTTAGAAGGGTCTGTCCAGTGCACAGATTCCTTACTGAGGCTTGCTCAGATTAATCAACAAGACCTCCTGTTCAGCAGGACCGTGGACGTAGGATCTTGCGTATCCGAACCACGTTAAAAATTGCTTTTGCTGTTTACTGTTTTATTGCATTGCATACAAACTTATTACAAAATCATATCTTGCATAAAACGTATTCATAAAGTGTACTAGCCAAAACGATTTGACTTGTGAAAATCACGTTTTCAAACTGAGATGAATCTCTGGGCCCCACACTATTCCGCACTAAAGTTTTCGACTGAGTTTGAAGTGCTGACTAAAAGTCAGTAGGAGAGCTCAGTAGTTGACTCACTCTCTGACCCGTGATTGAAGGTTATTATCTGGCACTGTTCATCGGCTGCACCGCAACCTCATGTCCCTTCCGGTTTGAAAAAAAGAAACAGTACTCAGGTGTATTAACGCCCCCTACACCTGACTCTCGTCTCCGGACCAACAATTGGTATCAGAGCAACGGTGTTCTTCTGATCATCAGTTCTGTAACTACTGGTCTTCTCGAACAGATCCTGAAAACGTTTTTCACTACACAAGTATCTCTTTATACATCCTTATACTCTCGTTCACAATGTCTGATATGTCAGGTATTAGGATGGTGCCGATGTTCTCGATAGAGAACTATATGGTATGGCGCGTGAGAATGGAGGCGCACCTAACATCGCTGCATGACAGCATGACGGATGTCCTTAAGACAGGACCCATCATTCCCATGATAGAAAGCGTACAATTTGCTGTTGCGGGAGGTGTAGGAGCACAGACTGGTGCTAAAGTTGCAAAAGATAAATCTGCCTTCACGCCAGAAGAGAAAAAGCTGCACAACCTCGACCGAGTTGCGCGTAATGCAATCCTGACTATGCTTAGCGATTCACACCTCGGGAGGGTGCAAGACTGCAAGACGGCAAAACAACTTTGGGATGCCCTGGCTGTACTGAGCCAAGGAACCCCACAGATCAAGGAAAATAAGCTCGAACTAGAGCTACAAAAGTCCGATGCCCTTGCCATGGAGCCCAACGAGACCATTGACGAGCTAAGCGTCAGATTCACAAATTAAATCAATGTGATCAACGGGCCGGGGAGGATGTTCACCAATAAAGAGATGAACACAAAGATTCTGAGAGCACTACCTCGACTGAAGTGGCTTCCTTTTGCTACTTATTTACGTCGCTCAGATCTTAATGCTCTAATTTCTGATGTTATCTTTTCAGAACTAAAGACAGAGGAATTTGAGCACAGGCTACCCCAACGATGTTCAAGTGCTCCAGCTGACACACAGATTGACCATGCTTTTAAAGCAACAGTAAGCAAAACTGGAGTCAAACCCATTTCCTCCAGCAAGGCAGTAGCCACGACAGAAGCAAAGTCCACAGAGACATCTGGAACTGACCAACTAGTACTGATGGCTCTCAAATATCAAAGAGAAAAGGAGAGAGTCAGAAAGCTGAAGAAATACCACAGAGATTCTCACTCAGGTAAGAAAGATTATCGAAAAAGGGAAGAATCTAAATCAACTACGATTGCGGGGAACACAGAGCTCGCCGCTAGTCCATCCAATGACTCATGTGGAAAGAGCAAAGCAGATCGATCGTGTTACAACTGCAAGAAAGAGGGACATTATCAGTACGACTGTCCCGAACTCTCAGCTGCTCAAAGAGCAGAACGGCAGGCCAGACACGAGAAATTTGCCCGAAGGAGGCAGGCCTACATAGCCGAAGAGATATCCGATGACTCAATCGAGGAAGATACATTCATGTATTCTTCTGAGGACGAAGCTGCATTTGTTGCTGTTGAGATCGGAGAGACAGATCCTGAAGTAACTGCAGAATACTGTCTGATGGCCGGAGAAGAGGCTGAGGTAAATTCTAAACTTAATATAACCTCCTCTTCACATAGCACACACGGCACGTGCTCGGTCACAGATGAACCTCTAGACGTAGTACAAGCCTATGATGATCTACTCGAGGAGCAGATTCAGCTGAGCAGAGAGTTCAGCAGAACCATTCAGGAACTGGAACATGTAAAGGCTGAAAATCAGAGACTTTCTACTGATTGTCAGGTCTCTATTGAGTCAGAGAATCTTGTTGTGAGACTCAAGGAAGAGATTAAATCTCTTATGACTAAGTCTCAGCTTCAAGAAACTCAGATATCAGTTCTGACCAAGGACAATTCTGAGAAAGATATTGAAATAGCCCGACTCAGTCAGAAGCTCGCAGAGGTTGAAAATGATTATGAGTCACTTCGAAGAAGTGATGAGATCTGGTGAGGACTGATGACTGAACAGTACCTAGGAGCTAAGGAGAAGTTGGAAAGCATGTTTAGAGCTCAAAGGCCAACTGTCATGAAAGAAGGACTTGGCTACAATCATGAAGCTTCCACTTCAATGTCAAAAAGCTCAGAAATGCTGGTTGATAGGTTCGTCAGAGGGAAGGTTCAGGCTACTAACTCAACACCTCAGGCAAAGAATAAACAGAAGATGATTGCACCTTAGTCGAGCAACAAGAAGCTACTGACCAAAGGTTCTAGCCCCAGGACACCACGATCAAACTCAGGGGGAACCAAGAAGGTCAGATGGGCAGAGCAGTACAGTGAACCACTGTATGAGCATCCAGCACAGTATGGTTCGTACTACTATGAGCCCAGGGTCAGGAGGAACACACAACATAAGAAGAAGAAAGCTCCTGAACCCAAAACATCCAGAAAGTCAGTATCTCCAAGTTCTGTGGAGAAGAAAGCTAACAAGGTTCAGAAGAAGAAGTCTCAGACTTCTAAGGTCCCGAGACAAATCTGGGTTCAGAAATCACCCACTAACACCTAAGGACCCAAATTGAACCAAAGGGTACCTAAAATTGTTTCTGTTTTGCAGGTGCATAAGGACCCTTGGATAGTGGACAATGGCTGCTCGAGACACATGACCTATCAAAAGAGTCTGCTGACCAACTACGTACAAGAGGATGGTCCCAGAATTGAGTTTGGTGACAACTCAAAAGGCTACACAAGGGGATATGGAACACTGAATATTGGGACCGCTTCGGGGCCTCAAGAGTAACTTATGTTGAAGGACTTCAACATAATCTCCTTTCTCGTCGGTAACCCCGTGACAATCTGAATAGAGTTATCTTTGACGCTGGTTTCTGTGATGTTGTTGACAAATCTACAGGGAAAACAGTGTTATCAGGCTCGCAGAGAAAGAATATCTATGTTGCAAATTGGAAAACCGCAAAACCTGAGGCTTGCTTGCTTGCACAGACAAAATCTAGTGACAAGGCAGGATGGCTATGGCACAAGAGACTCAGCCACCTGAACTTCAAGACTATGAACAAGCTAGCCAAGAACTCTAAAGTCAGAGGACTGCCAAATGAATCATTTATCAAAGACAGAAACTGTGAAGCATGTTTGAAGGGAAAGCAGACAAAGAACAGCAATCCACCAATTCCGTCACCTTCCACTGATGGAATCCTTCAACTGCTGCACACGGACTTATTCGGGCCAGTCTCTCCAGTGACTACAAGAGGCAAGAAGTATGCCCTCGTCGTTATTGACGATTATTCAAGATATACGTGGGTCATCTTCATAGCCAACAAATCTGATGTCATGACTGAGTTACCAAAACTGCTGAGAAAGCTCAGTGTGGAAAAAGACATCAAGATTCTGAGAATTCGCTCAGACAGAGGAACAAAATTTCTCAACTCAGTAGTTAAGGAGTACTGCGAAAAGGAGGGAATTAAGCAAGAGACATCAGCAGCTCGCACCCCTCAGCAGAATGGACTTGCTGAACGCAAAAACAGAATACTCAAAGAAGCAGCAAGAACGCTCCCAACGAGACTCGGACTACCCTCTAAGTTACGGGCGGATGCTACCGACACCGCCCGCAACACTCGGAATCGCTCACGCTTACACAAAGAACACATGAAGACACCTTACGAATTATGGAAAGGGAGAATTCCTTCTATTTCTCATTTTCATATTTTTGGTTGTCCTTGCTTTATCCACAATAACGGGAAAGATCAGTTGAAGGTCTTTGATAGCAAATCTGATCAAGGAGTATTCTTAGGATACTCTCGAGTCAGTAAAGCTTTCAGAGTCTTTAACTATCGGACTCTATGCTTGGAGGAAAGCCCTCATGTTGTATTTGATGAGTTTGTTACTGAGAACAGGAAATCTTCAAAGACAAATATTGAAGATGTCAGCAGCCAGCTACAGGATCTCGCACTAAACGACAAAGCCGAAAAGATCCAGCATTGTTGGGATGATGAGTCAGACGATGAGGAAATTCAGACCCATCCCATAGGCAACGTAGCTGACCTGGTTGATTCTACTGAACATAATCAACAACAGGTAACAACGGTCGATGAGGAAGCCCCAGTGGTAACTGAGACCTCTACTGAGAATATAAACTCAGGGGGAACAACTACATTTCCTGAGCTAAATGCCCCTGAACCTGGAAACTCAGTAGATCCTAACCTTCTTACTCGAATCACATAGCCACGGAACAAGCACAACAAAAATGCCTAATACACTCGTTGACCGTGCGTAAGTAGTATCGAAGAAGAAGCCGGACTCGGACGTTCGTGGCTCGACGCTCACTCTTCAGGATCTTATCATAGGAGATCCATCGGGAACTATCGGGGACAAGATCTAGATTAAGTCAAGGAGAAAGCTCACTTTATTCTTGTTTCTTGTCTACAGAAGAACCTCAAATAATAGAGGACACACTCAATGATGCTGACTGGATTATTGCCATGCAAGAGGAGCTCAACCAGTTCGTTAGAAATGAAGTTTGGGAGCTTGTTGACAGACCTAGACATCAGCACGTGATCGGTACTAAGTGGGTCTTCAAGAACAAGCGAGATGAAAACAACTTCATTGTCAGAAATAAAGCTCGACTTGTTGCCAAGGGATACTGTCAAGCAGAAGGGCTAGATTGGAAGTTATTCGTCTGTTCCTAGCCTATACAACACATCAGAGATTTAAAGTATATCAAATGGATGTAAAGTCAGCTTTTCTGAACGGCGTACTGAAGGAAGAAGTTTATGTGGAACAACCGCCCGGATTTCAGCAGGGACATCAGGTGTACAAACTTCGGAAAGCTCTGTATGGGTTAAAACAAGCACTCAGGGCTTGGTACGATACCCTATCAGACTTTCTGCTTCAGAAAGGTTTTCAAAAGGGGACAGTAGATCGCACCCTGTTCAGCATAAAACTAGGAGATGACATCCTACTGGTGCAAATCTATGTGGACGACATCATTTTCGGATGTAGAAACGTGACGATATGTCAACAATTCGAGAAAATGATGAAGGAGAAGTTCGAGATGTCTATGATGGGAGAGATGAACTACTTCCTTGGATTTCAATTAAAGCAATTGTCTGAAGGAATATTCATCAATCAAGCCAAATACATTCGAGATCTCCTGAAGAGATTTGGCTGCGACTCAAGCAAGCCCGTCAAGATCCCCATGTACACGAATTTCAAAATCGATCTAGACAAAGAGGGAGCTTTTGTTAACTCTACTGATTATAGAGCTATTATCGGTTCTTTACTATATTTAACAGCAAGCAGACCTGATATAACTTATGCTGTAGGTGTATGTGCAAGCGAATCCCAAGCGAAGTCATATGGACTCAGCAAAGAAGATTCTGCGATATCTGAAGGGAACACCTGATGCAGGGTTATGGTATCCTGCTGATGATAATCTTATACTGACCGGTTATTCTGATGCTGATTATGTAGGATGCAGGATAGATCGAAAGTCAACTTCTGGAACTTGTCAGTTCCTAGGCAGCAAGCTGATATATTGGTTCTCAAAGAAACAGCATTCAGTAGCAACGTCCATTACTGAAGCTGAGTACATGGTTGCTGGAAGTTGCTGTGCCCAGATCCTTTGGCTTCGACAACAACTACGAGATTATGGTATATCTCAGGATGAAGTTCCCATCTACTGTGATTCCACCAGTGCAATTGCCATAACTCAGAACCTAGTTCTACATACGAGATGCAAGCACGTGGATATTCGACACCACTTCATCAGAGACCATGTCGAGAAGAAGGACATCAGAATGGAGAAAATGCATACTGACAAGCAAAGGGCAGACATACTGACCAAACCACTAGCTGAGAACAGATTCAGAGAATTATCAATTGAGCTAGGTCTATTGGATCCTACTGAATCGTGTCAATAACATTTGGTATCAGTAGAAAGCAACAATTGGTATCAAGTGTGGGAAACAGTACGACAGGTCAGAAGACTCAGTACTTGATTCAGTCGGGTGAATAAGATAGTACACAGTAAGGGGGAACGTGGTCATCAGCACATCAAATTTCCTCCTGAGTCTAAACGGTAACCAACTGATCGTAAAGTTAGCTGAAGAGGTTTGCGTAGTTTATATACTTAATTTTTATCAGAAGCATGCTCGCATTTAATACATCAGTCGTTTGCACTCAGCTGTTAATGAGCATTTATTTCCCGCCATTAATTTTTAAGGTTTAAGTCAGTAGGAAACCGTTCTCATTTAAAAGACTTAGACTTTAATGTTGCCTGCAGCGCATTTAATGCATGTCTTCTCACCTTACTTTAACCGCGCATTTCCTACATGGGTCTAGGATAGAGGCGGCCTAGGTAATCATTCTGTTTATAACATCTAATCACAGCGGTCTGTATAATAACGCAAGATTAATTTCAGCCGTTGGATTAAAACCGATTGATTTGCATATCCTTTAAAAATCTTTTATTTTCGCCCTAATCCTACTTTACGCCATTTTTGAATTTCAAGAGCTTTCTTCGCATTCAGTTTCTCATTTCCTCTTAAACTGCTCTGCATTTCTCTCAAGCTCTCTGTAATACGGTAACTTTCCTTATTCTCTTCTTAAATCTCTACTGACTTACTCTATTTTCAAGTGCTAACAAGTTTTTCGCAGATATTCATGGCGATTGTTCTGACCCCACCGCAAATTGATGAGATCATCAAGTCGGGAATCCAGTTTGAGCCGACTATGGCTCTTCATCAGGCTGAGCTTCCATACCTTGAGCCTATCTACACGGCTCGGGAAGCTTCAGGACTCGAGCTTCTTGTCACGAAGCTCCCGAAGGTATATCTCCCTAGGCAAGTTGCAGAGGTGTATTACAACTGGAGATCCGTTGAGGATACTGACGGCGAAGTATCCGAGTTTGCCTACATGAGGGAAGCGACCCCTCAGAAGTGGGAATCCGATCACCATACCATTGATATCCGGGCCGCTCTGCAAGCGTCGTTCGACCTACCAGCCCACAGAATCTCCCCACTTGGATATAAGGAGATGGACGGCCAAGATTGGATTTTATAAATAGGCAATGATCATATTAGCCACCTAAGTCAAAATACAGTTGTATATAGCCAAAGAAGTAACTTGATACGACATCCATTTAATGCGTTGCAGAGTTCAGCATGCTTTTACATAGAATGTCGTGTATTTAATGTAAACCGTTATATTAAATGACATTTTCGAAGGCATTGAATATGGAGCTGAATCTGAGTTATAAATGTACAGAAATATTTCATTGGCTACTGAGTAGAGATACGCAAACCTGTCAGCTGAACATCGTAGTCAGCTGATACCTCGTGTAGATGGTTGTTGAGTCTCTACGTACTGAATTTACTTAGTACTGAGAGTGAACATTCCCCCTTGCTGAATGCTCCTCTCCTGAATCCAATTACTGACTAGAGTTAGTAGGGTCCAGCAGACCTAGCTCTACTGAAAGTTCTCTGAATCTGGCTTCAGCTAGAGGCTTGGTCAGTATATCAACCCTTTGATGATCAGTATGGATTTTTTCCATCCTTATATCCTTCTTTTCGACATGATCACGAATGAAGTGGTGTCTGATGTCCACGTGCTTGCATCTCGTATGAAGTACAGGATTCTGAGTGATTGCAATTGCACTGGTACTGTCGCAGAAGATTGGCACTTCATTCTGTATGACATCATAGTCGCGTAGCTGCTGTCTCAGCCAAAGGATTTAGGCGCAGTAACTTCCGGCAGCCATATATTCAGCTTCAGTAGTTGACGTCGCTACTGAGTGCTGTTTCTTTGAAAACCATGAGATCAGCTTACTGCCAAGGAACTGACACGTTCCGGAAGTTGACTTTCGGTCAATTCTACATCCTGCATAGTCAGCATCAGAATTACTAGTTAGTTCAATATTATCATTAGCTGGATACCATAAACCCATGTCAGGTGTTCCTCTGAGATAGTGAAGAATCTTCTTTGCTGAGTCCATATGACTCTGCTTAGGATTCGCGTGAAATCTAGCACAGACACCTACAGCATAAGTTATGTCAGGTCGAGTAGCTGTTAAGTATAATAAAGAACCAATAATAGCACGAAATTCAGTATGGTCTACTGATACTCCCTCTTTATCAAGATCGATTTTCATGTTGGTGTTCATCGGGATCTTGATTGGTTTGCCGGATGTGCAACCGAATTTCTTGATGAGGTCTCGAGTGTATTTGCCCTGATTGATGAACGTTCCCTTCTTAGATTGTTTGACTTGAAATCCGAGGAAATAGTTCATCTCTCCCATCATTGACGTCTCGAACTTGTCCTTCATCATTCTCTCAAACTGCTGACACATGATGACGTTCTTCGAACCGAAGATGATGTCATCTACGTAGATCTGCACAAGTAAAATGTCGTCTTCCAGTCGAATGCTGAATAATGTGCGGTCTATTGTGCCCTTCTGAAAACCTTTCTGAAGAAGAAACTCAGACAGGGTATCATACCAAGCCCTGAGTGCTTGTTTTAACCCATACAGAGCCTTTCTGAGTCTATAAACCTGATGTCCCTTATGAAAGTCGGGAGGCTGTTCTACATAGACTTCTTCTTTCAGTACACCGTTCAGGAACGCAAACTTCACATCCATTTGATAGACTCTGAACCTCTGATGTGTTGCGTAGGCTAGGAATAGTCTGATTGCCTCCAATCTTGCAACTGGAGCGAATGTTTCGTCGAAATCTATCCTTTCAGCTTGACAGTAGCCTTTTGCCACGAGCCTTGCTTTGTTCCTTACTATGATGTTGTTTTCATCTCGCTTGTTCTTGAAGACCCATTTGGTTCCGATCACATGTTGATGCCGGGGTCTGTCAACAAGCTCCCAAACTTCATTTCTCGTGAACTGATTCAGCTCCTCCTACGTGGCTATGATCCAGTCAGCGTCCTTAAGTGCGTCCTCAACTGACTGAGGTTCTTCAGTAGACAAGAAGCAGGAATAGAAGGCGCTTTCTCCCTGACATAATCTGGATCTTGTCTTTACGCTTGCTGAAGGATCTCCAATAATTAAATCAGAAGTGTGACCGTCCAGCCACGATCTACGATGTTTTAACTCTTCATCTGAAATTTGTTCAACACAGATAGTAGGTGAGTTAGGCATTTCAGTTGTACTATTCTAAGATTGAAGCAATTCAGTTACAAGAGTGTGATATACTGAGTCACCAGGTTCAGGGGCATTTAGCTCAGGAACATCATTTGTTCCCCCTGAATTATTATCATCAGTAGAGGTCTCAGTTACCACTTGGGTTTCTTCATCGACCTGAGTTACCTGGGATTGACTCTGTTCAGTAGAGTCAATCTGTTCAGCTACTTCTGCTGCTGGCTGAGATTCAGTAGACTTGTCTTCAGTTTCTTCATCTGAATCATCATCCCAACATAGCTGGATCTTTTCAACTTTGTCTTTTAAGCTCATATCCGGTAGCTGCTTACTGATGTCCTCAGATTAGTTCCTGCTCCTGTCTTCAGTAGCAAACTCATTAAAAACAACATGAGGGCTTTCCTCCACGCAAAGGGTCCTATAGTTGAAGACTCTGAAGGCTTTGCTGACCCGGGAGTATCCTAAGAAGACTCCCTGGTCTGACTTGCTATAAAAAATCTTCAGCTGATCTTTCCCATTATTGTGAATAAAGCACGAACACCCAAAAATATGGAAATAAGATAAAGAAGGCTTCCTGCCGTTCCATAATTCATATGGTGTCTTCTTATGCTGCTTTGTCAGTAGAGATCTATTCTGAGTATAACATGCAGTATCAGTAGCTTCTGCCCAGAATTTGGTTGGAAGTCCTGAGTCTGCGAGCAGGGTTCTTACTGCTTCTTTGAGTGTTCGATTCTTCTTTTCAGCTACCCCATTTTGTTGAGGCGTGCGCGCGGCAGACGTCTCATGCTCTATGCCTACTGCTTTGCAGAACTCCTCTACCATAGAATTCAGGAACTCAGTTACTCTGTCTGAACGTATCTTGATGATCTTAGTGTTCTTCTCGACACTGAGCTTTTTCAGAAGCGTTGGTAACTCTGTTTTGACATCAGACTTGTTGGCAATAAATATGACCCATGTGTAGCGCGAGTAGTCATCAATGACTACTAATGCATACTTCTTGCCTCTGATCGTCACCAGAGAGACTGGACCGAACAAATCCATATGTAGCAGCTGAAGGATTCCATCAGTGGAAGGGGATGGAACAGGAGGATTTTGATTCCTTGTTTGCTTTCCCTTCAGACATGCTTCACACTGAGTGTCTTTACTGAATACTTCATTCGGCAGTCCTCTTGCTAGAGTGTTTCTAGCTAATTTGTTGAGCGTCTTGAAATTGAGATGGCTGAGTCTTCTGTGCCAGAGCCACCCCGTTCTGTTGTCATTCTTTGCCAAGAAACAAGCTTCAGGTTCAGCTGAGTTCCAGTCAGCTACATAGATATTCTTTTTGCGCGAACCTGACAACATTGTTTTCCTTGTAGATTTATCAATGACATCACAGAAACCAGCGTCAAAAATCACTCTATTCGAGTTATCACAAAATTGACTAACAGAAAGAAGGTTATGCTGAAGTCCTTCAACATATGATACTCTTGGAACTGTTGCAGTTCCAATGCTGAGTGTTCCATAGCCTCTGGTATGGCCTTTTGCGTTGTCTCCAAACTCGATTCGGGGTCCTTCTTCAGTAGTATAATTCTTCAGTAGGTCCTTTTGGTATGTCATGTGTCTTGAGCATCCGCTGTCCACATACCAAGGGTCCTTGTGCACCCGCAAAAGCAATTATATTTAGGTACCCTTTATTTTTGATTTTGGGTCCTTAGATGTTAGTTTTGGAAACCCAAATCTGTCTTACGACCCTGGTGGTCTCAGACAATTTCTTTCCACTCTTATCAACATATTTGACCATTGGACTGGTCGATGCTGACTTTTGAGGCTTTATAGGTTCAGGAGTCCTGATCTTCTAAGTAGGTGGATTGCTGACCTTTGCCTTCTGTACGACTTTCTTCTTCTTCTTCTGACCTTTGGATCCTCTCCTGACTATAGGATCATAGTAATATGACCCATACTGAGTTGGATGCGTCAGCTGCGGAGGTCCATACTAATCAGCCCATTTTGCTTTGCTGGTTCCCCCTTGACTGGACTGGGGTGATTTGGTCTTGATCTTCTTGTCAGAATGCTGATAATTGGGATGAGGTGCCTTCATCTTTTGCTTGTTCTTGGCTGGGGGGTTCAGTATCTCTGCATTGATGGTCTCCCCTTGAACAAACTTATCAGCTAGCCGATTTTCTGAGCGTACGGGGGCAGATGAGGAGGCTTCATGGTTGAATCCAAGTCCCTCCTTACAATGCTTAGGCTTGTTGCTTGCTAGCATCGCCTCAAGCTTCTTTTCAGCGCCCATGTACCGCTCTATCATCAGGTTCCTCCAGACATCATCGCTCTTCTTCAGCAGTTCATGCTCGGTCTGAAGTCCTGACAGCTCTTGCTTCAGTAGACTCACTTCAGTATCTTTCTGAGTCAAGTCATTGGTCAGTACTGAGATCTGATCTTCTTGATGCTGAGACTTGGCCATCAAGAGTTTATCTCCTCCCTAAGTCTCAACATAAGTCCTTCTGACTCAGTAGCAACCTGACTCTCCTGATAAAATCTCTGATTCTCCACTTTCAGGGTATCCAACTCCTGAAGAGTCTTACTGAGTTGCAGACTCATCTGAATCTGCTCGTCGAGTAGTTCTTCGTATGCAATCGCGACGTCCAGATTCTCATCTGCACCTGAAATAGTGTCGTGTGTGCAGTGTGAAGAGGAGTTAAATGGTGCATGAGAGTTTACCTCATCCTCTTCTCCTGCCATGAGACACTTTTCAGCGTCTTCTTCAGCTTCAAGCTCTATGGCCATGAATGCTGCTTCATCATCTGATGAATCCATGAAGAAGTCGACTTCATTTGAGTCGTCTGAGAGTTCACCGGCAATATACGCTTGTCGCTTCTTGATGAACTTCTCCCTTCGAGGTTTGCGTGCTGCTCTTTCAGCAGTGCTGAGCTCAGGACAGTCATATTGATAGTGTCCTTGCTTCTTGCAGTTATAGCAGGTTGTGACTCTTTCTTCTTTGCTTTCGCTGTCTTTTGACTGAGCTGAGTCCTCTTGTTTCCTGCATTCAGAAGTATGTGAGTCAGAAGTGCGCTAGGTGTATATTCAGTCTTACCCTTAGAGTCTCTGACGACTCTTGAGAGCTTCCTGCGCCTCTCCTTCTCCTTCTGATACTTCACGGCAAGCAGCGCGAACTTCTTGGCTAAGTTTCCTTCTTGTATGTCATTGAGTGAAGGTTTAGCCTTGCTAGACGCCGGAGCTGCTGTGCTGACTGGTGCTTTAAAGGCATGGTCGACTTGGGTGTCAGCTTCAGCTCGCTGCTTCCTTTGAGGTAAGCCAAACTCGAACTCCTCAGCTTTAAGTTCTAAAAAGATATGGTCAGGAGTAACAATATCTAGATCAGAATGACACAATAAAGTAGCAAAGGGAGTCCAGTGACCGTCTGGCAGTGCCCTCAAAATTTTGAGATTCATCTCTCGGTTGGAGAATGTCTTTCCCAGCCCGTTGATAGAGTTCATCAGATCCGTGAATCTGACGTTGAGATCTTCAATGGAGTCACCAGGCATGAGAGACAGTCTCTCCAGTTTCTGAAGTTCCAGCGCGAGTTTGTTTGCTTTGATCTTCTGAGTTCCCTGACTCAGTAGCGCTAGAGCATCCCAGAGTTCTTTCGTGGACTTGCAGTCCTGAACTCTTCCGAGATAAGAGTCGCTCAGAGTGGCTAGTATGGCATTTCTGGCGACGCGGTATAAGTTGTGAAGCTTCTTCTCCTCAGGGGTGAAGAGACTTCTGTCTTTGGGGATCTTCTTCTCGATCACCATTCCTCCTCCTTGTGCTGGGTCCTGAGCTACGACGCTATCTACCATTGGAACGATAGGTCCGTCCTCTAGAACCTCTGTCATGCTGTCGTGGAGGGAGGTCAGATGTGCCTCCATTCTGACCCGCCATACTCCATAGTTCTCTACTGAGAACATGGGTACCATTCTGATTCCTGACATATCAGACATAATGAATAATGATATGAATGAAGAATGATATGCAGTGAAAACATTTTCCGGATCCGTTCAAGTAGACCGCGTTTGAAATAACAAGAGTCTTAGAGAACTCCTGCTCTGATACCAATTGTTGGTCCCGAGAGTAACGTTCAGGTGTAGAGGGGGGGGGGTGAATACACTTGAAAACCGATTTCTCAACTTAAACGCGAACAGTCCTTTTCAGGAGAGTGCCGTACTGAACTAATTCAGCAGACCAAATAAGCTGTTCTAAATCGCGTGTTAGAGTGACTGACTTTACTGAGGTCTGCTAGTTGACTAGAGTCAGAATTCAGTACCGTTTAGATAAAGTTCTGTAGTGCGGAAATGTGTAGGCCCAAATTCAGTTGAGTTAGGAAAACGTTTTTATCAAAACAGTTTCAGTATATTAGTGCAGTCGATTAAGCTTGCTGAAACTCAGTTGAATGATTTTAAAGATGTTTTCAGTATGCACAGTAATCAATGCAACAGTAAATAACGAACACAGAACACAGGAGATTTTTAAAGTGGTTCGGATCCAACAATCCTACGTCCACTGTCCCGAAAGATCAGGAAGCTATGTATTATACTGAGATAGTCTCAGTTGGTTTGTACACTGGACAAACACTGGTCTTGAGATTTATACTGAGCAAGTCTCAGTTTATAGGGTATCAAACTAAGTGTTTGAGAAACTCTCCAACTGTGAAGGAGTCCTTTACAATAAGGATCAGTTCGACTATGAACTCCTTCGTCTAAGCTATAGATATGATCGGCTGAGCTTAGGTTAGAGGGATAGGGAACAAGAAAGTGGATTCTAGAGCGACGAACGACTAAGTATAGACTTGGGTTCGTGTTCGCCGCTTGGATACTGTGAGGCTATATAATTCGGTTCGCCTTGGTTCCCTATGAGCAGATAGGTAGTCTTTCGCCGGAGATTATTTCTTCGAACTACTTGCGGAAGACTTAAGGCGTTTTTAAGTTGCTCTTTGAATGCTCTGTGTGTTCTTGTGTGCTTCGTATATGCTCGTGTTCGCTTGTCTGCTTCAATTTGATTTTATCCCTCTATTTATAGAGCAGAGATAAGGATAGATCCGTTGGAGACGACGATCCTTTGTCTTTTGGGTAGCTAATGACTCTTTCAAAGTATGGTTGCAGTGTCCTTTCCCTCCATTTCTGAAAAGTTGATGACTTGCAGCTTTAACAGATATAGGACAGGTGGGCGTGTTGGATTTGGCTTTCTAGAAGAGCGGGAGAAGTGAATAGTATATAATTTGAGCCAAATTTGACCTACCTATGCATTATGAAAACAATAAAGAACTACTAAAAACTTATTTTTTGTCCGGATTGATTTTTACAAGTTCGAAGCCATTTCTCAACAAACATAAAAAGTGCACAGTAAAAAAATTATGATACAATTTAAAAATAAAACAATTGTTAAAAAAAAAAGTTTTCAAATAAAAATTGTAAAAAATATTTTTAGATAATATTTTTGAAAATCATAATTTCATTAATATTTATTTGGTTAGGCACCGCACTAGCGCGGTGGATAATATCTAGTAGTATTTATATTAAGATACCATTCCACCATCCAATCTCTAACAAATGTAGAGAAAATTAAAAGATCGAGCCCAAGACGTGACAGTCGTTAAACAATAATTGCAGGTCCAACTAGAGTTTTAGCCCACATTCATAGTTTGCAATTGTCTACGCTGATCGATCCCCAATCACTCGGTTCTATCTAAAATTATTTGATTTTCGTCTGCTCTAGACGATTTCTTTCCTCCAGCTCTCAGCTTCTCTCCTACGCGACCCTTCTCATCGATTGCTGCTGATTGTAGTGGATCCGTTGCTCTCGCCGGATTTTCTCGGAAGGTATCGCCTTGCCCCTCGACGTTTAACCCTAGCTCTCTATTCCGTTGCTCTTTTTTTTTTTTCCCCTTCTTCGAGCTTCAGTTTTTATTTAATTCATCCGTTTAGCGCATGTCATGTAACTAGTATTTGTATCGATTGTGTCGATGCAAAATGTCACAATGTTGATGCGTTTTTGTTTTTCGTTCGTTGTATCGATTGCCATGGTGCGGATGCAAGTTGAGATAATCCATCTTCATTTAGGTTTTGTTTAGTTCCGGGTGGTCTTCTGATGAGTTCAATTCGGTTTTTTATACTCTTTTGTTTTATTCGTTCATGGAAATTTTTCTCATCATCTCTTGCTGTTCAGATTCAGGTTAACGGATTCTGACTACTGGCTTTCTTTTACTAGAAACAATGTTTGGAAGTAACCGTAAGTACTGCTCCCTCAATTTAGTCTGACCTTATATGGTTATTTTGTATTGCCACGTTGTTTGCTCTCCTCTATCATCTTCATGCGATTAACTCTGCTGAAAGTGAAAATTATATCCTATCTCTCCTATGTTTACCTTTTACTGGATTTATCCTCACAGAAGTACTGGTTTATTAATGATATTGATATTGGTTAAATACATGGGATCATGAATTTATTTGTTTGTTTTCCTAAGTATTAGTTCATCTGACTATGACCTTTGTTAGATCTTCTCCACAAAACTTAATACTGCTTCGTTTTCTGAGTTGTGGAATTATATGATGAATAAGGAGAGTCATATGTTGAGGGAAAATTCTTTGAGGATCACTAAGGACAAGATTTTACATGGTGGAAGCATTTATATCCTACAGAGCCAGTTAAATTCTCAATTCAAATCATTCATCCTCCAAATTTTCATGTGGGAAAGTTTAACTGTTAAATGTTGTACTAGCACAATAACAAATTACTACACCTTCATTTTACTGTTCAACGTGATCTATTTTTATCAATGAGACCCCAGAAGTATTGCTCTTTAAATTCAACTATGCATTCAAATATTCCATTGTTTATTTGACTAATGGGAAAGTAAATAATAAAAGTTCTTCTATTTGTTCATGGATTACAGCTTTTGGGCAGTCATCTAGTAGCTCATTTGGGTCTCAACCTGTTTTTGGGCAGACTAGTAGCGCTACCAGCAATCCTTTTGCCCCTAAACCTTTTGGTAGTAGTACCAGCCCTTTCAGCTCACAGACAGGAGGATCCATTTTTGGCGGCATGTCTACTGGTGTTTTTGGTGCACAATCTTCTTCTCCTTTAGGCTCAACTTCTGTTTTTGGTGCTTCATCATCACCTGCTTTTGGAAATTCAACCCCAACTTTTGGAGCTTCCACGGGTTCTGCTTTTGGAAACACATCAGCTGCATTTGGCGGTAAGAAAATCTATCAATATAACCAACTAGGTGTAGAATATGGTTTCCAGCATTCTACATTTGCTTTCAGCAATTGTTTATGTATCTATTGATTTGTGTATCTTCTATTGTGTGCCACAGTGGCAGTCTGTGGATGTTACTTTTTTGAATTGTGTTGATGCATATCTATTTGAATTTCAAAATTCAGCATGTTGTCTAGTCATATGAATTTTATGTCAGCGTATTATATTGATCATTGCAGTCCTGTTTGGAATCAATTTTCTCAATTTGCCCTTGATTGTTTCCATTTTTCTCTTTATCATCTTAAATAATCTTCATCTCTTAGCACTTGGCGCAGCTTTAGTATTTTTGTGTTTTAACTGTTCGAAGGTACCTGCCTTGTTTAAAATTGTAAGCCTTCAAAGCTCCAAAACGACTTATATGACCATATTTATTTTTAATTAAATGATTATCTTCATCATAAATGTATGTTATTCTTATCTTAGGTTAACTTTGTTAAATTATAGGTTCCTCTGCTTTCGGGCAGAAGCCCACTTTTGGTGGTTTTGGATCGAGTACTACTCAGTCGAGTCCCTTTGGAAGTTCATTTCAGCAAACACAACCTGCTTTTGGGAGCAGCTTATTTGGTTCATCAACTCCTTTTGGTGCCCCTAGTCAACCTGCATTTGGTGCATCGAGTAGCCCTGCATTTGGTGCACCCAGTACTCCAGCTTTTGGTGCAACTAGTACCCCTGCCTTTGGTTCTACAGCAAGCCCAACATTTGGTAGCACTAGTGGTGGTTTTGGTGTATCGAATTCTCCTTTTGGATCGAGCACTCCAGCATTTGGTGCATCTTCCGCTCCTGCTTTTGGGGCCTCTAGCACACCAGCTTTTGGTGCCACAGCTACTCCTGCTTTTGGTGCAACAAGCAGTCCAGCATTCGGTGCCGCCACCACTCCTGCATTCGGAGCCACAGCTGCCCCTGCATTTGGTGCTTCAAGTACTCCTTCATTCAACTTCGGTTCAAGTCCAGCATTTGGCCAATCAACATCTGCATTTGGAAGTAGTCCATTTGGTGCAACTTCATCCTTTGGAGCTCAAAGTACTTCATTTGGTAAGCTCTTTTGATATCTCAAATGTTGTATTCCAATCAGTTTATTTAAACTGTGCTTGGATTTTGCTTCTTTTTTTTTCATTTTTCTTTCCCATGGCGATCAATTACAGTTGAGCTCGTTAAGGGATTAGTTTTATGGAACTGTATTGGTCTTAGTTTTTTATTTTCACCTTAGCAAAAAGTCTTAATGTGTATTGCTGCAAAGTCAGGTTTCATGGGAAGAATATCAGGTATAGCAGATTCAGAAATAATATCTGCAAGTGCTGCTTCTGACCCCTGCTTGAATAATTTGATGCAGGAGCTCAGACTACAACTCCAGCGTTTGGGAACCCAGGCTTTGGCCAGTCTTCTTTCGGGGGACAACGAGGAGGAAGTAGAGTAGCTCCATACTCAGCAACACCTGAGACAGATGGCGTCACTGGTACACAGCCAGCCGGAAAACTAGAATCCATCTCAGCCATGCCGGTCTATAAAGATAAAAGCCATGAAGAACTTAGATGGGAGGACTATCAACAAGGAGATAAAGGTTTATTCTTGTTCAAGTTTGTGCTATCTTGCACTACAAAGAATTACTTTATATGTTGCTGACTGCTTTCTTTTATGTTAAAAACATAGGAGGTCCAGCCCCTGCTGGTCAGGCTACTGCTGCCAGTGGCTTTGGTAGTTCAGGGTTTGGAGCCACGCCCACTGCTGCATTTGGTCAATCACCTGCAAATCCTTTTCCATCTACAACATCTTCCAATCCATTTGCTCCAAAACAACCAGGCTTTGGATCTTCAACTGGTTCTGCATTTGGTTCTTCTCCCTTTGCAACATCGAATACATCTAACCTTTTTGGCTCCACATCATCAGCGACAGGCTCCTTATTTGGTTCAACCACTCAAGCATTTGGAGTCAATCCCTCTCCTTCTGTTTTTAACTCTTCAAGTACATCTGCTTTTGGGTCACCGTCTATTTTTGGGGCTTCAACATCACAAGGGACAACATCTACATTTGGTACTGGCTTGGGGGGGTTTGGTAATACTCAGTCTTCACCATTATTCCAGTCAACGACACCTACACTTGCACAGACTAGCTCACCCTTTGGACAGTCGTCCTCTGCATTTGGACAAACAACACCAGCTTTTGGTCAGTCAAATTTGTTTTCTTCACCTTCAACTGGTTTTGGCAATTTGTTTTCTAGCACTTCATCACTTCTAAGCAGCACCGGCAACATGGGATTTCAAACAACTGTAAGTTCTTCAGAAATTTCCCTTTTTGTTCCTGCTCATTATGTACTATAGCAAACTTTGTAAAGGCCTTCCTTTGAGAAGTTAATGCATAATGTATAGGATTATAGTTGATCTCATGCAGGGGCGGATCCAGGATTTCGAGTTAGGGGGGGCGAGATTTTATAAGGGCACAAAAGGTGTTGTACGGGGGTTTGGGGGCGGAGTCCCCGAGAAATTTTTTTTAGGGGAGTTTGTTTCTATTTAGGTCTAACGATACTTACTACTTAGCGATATTTAGGGATATTATATTATTTATCTAACTATCCCTTGAAATTTATATTACAACACCCTATTTTGATAGGTCTACATGTGATCGGGAAGATTCAAGAATTTATTCAATTGAGCAATAAGTATTGAAAAAAAAGAACACAAACATAATATATCAATTGCATAAAGTTATACTATATATTAAATTACATGTGCAACCTTATCAAAATATATAGATATCCGAACTCCAAGTTTTAAACCTCCACTAAAGTTGGTGTACTTAGTATATAATTTTTAATATTTTTCATATATAGTTGTCATATTCACACTAATTTTTAATTTTAACTTAAGGGTAGAATGACAAATTCGAAAATTTCAGGGGGAGGGGGGCAAACTCAAAAATCAAAATGGAATATATATGTAAATTATAAAAAATAGAGAGCTAATTGTAGTAATACACGAAAGTTCGGGGAGGCGGTCGCACCCTCCCGCCCCCCTTTGTATCCGCCCCTGATCTCATGACATATAAAAACATTCCATCCATGCACTTGCACATTCCATGTGATATATTTTATGGGAAATCAATTCACTATTTTGGTTGTTGAAACAACAAATATGTAGGTATTTAGTTGGGTTGTATGATTTTGATGTGGATAAGATAAAAACTAATAATCATTTCTGTAAATAAACACATGGTAGTTTGAGAATCCACAGATCATGTTGGAATCCTCCACCATGTATGAATTGGATGCATTCATGTACATAATGATCTACTTCAGATCTGCAATCTGTCTAAACAAATAAATATACTGAACTATAGTTTTTTTTTTTTGGGTTGCAACTACGTGTGCAAGAACATTTTTCATGATTAGCACTTAGCTGTGATTTTTCTTTTCTTGTTTCGTTGTTGCTTTCTCTTTCCATCGATTGTTTATGCACCCTTCCTTTCTTTTTTTTTGAAGCCTTCACTTTCTACGCCAGTTCAATCTGCACAACAGGCGCCTGGTGCTTTTAGCTTTAGCAATTTTGGTCAGTCACAAGCAGGTGAATTATCATTGAGAATTTTCAGCGTGATCTGAAAGTCATTTGTTAGGCTCTTTTTCATTGTGATGCAGTGTCTTTTTAATTAATTATGTCGTGTCTTCTATTCGCAGCTGGTACAACTAGCTTTGGTGGCACCCCTGGCATCTTTAGCAATACTGCTTTTGGACAAGCGTATGGCATTTTTTCATCTTTGTTCTGATCTTACAATTTACAAATTATATAGTTAAGAAATCAGAACTGTTGGATACTTTGTTTGTTTGATCAGTTATGTAGTTTTCTCTAAATTCTTATCAATCCTTTGTGCCCTGTCCATACCCTTTTTTGCTACTGAGTGATTTGCTCAAAGCTGATTTTGTTTAAGCTGCATAAAAATTCCGAGCTATGTGTGCTTCTATTGCCTATTGTATACCAAACGCGTCGGTGTGTATATAGTTAGTTTTGTACGTGGAATACAATTTTACAGAATCAGAATGATGCCTCGTTTCTGGTTGTTCCAATGCTCAAATCTTTTCAGTCAAATTAGTCACTAATAAACTACCTTACCCCAAAATCCCATCTTCCTGGTACTTGGGTTTTGGAGGCATACGGAGTTGGTGAGAAGAACCACTGTTTTATGAATTGTACGAGGTAGATATCCTCAGATGTGCTCTCTGGATAAGTTGGTGAAAAACCGATCTTAAGCCCCTGCTTCTACCCTGTTACTTGAGACTTAGGCCTCGACTGTGTAAGGCTGTCAGGCTGTATGCCTCTGAGGTGTTTCTACAATGCTCATGCCTCAGTGTTATTGTCTACTTGGGCTGTGTGTTTTCTTGGGGTTTTCTGTATTTTTTTCTTGGCATTTTTGGGGCTTACATTAGAATACTAGGAAACCCTAAATGGCAACTTGAAATTATTGTTGTGAGGCTTCCACCTTAGTTCGCCTCTACCCTCACGGCTTATGTCTCGCGCTGCTACGGGATGCCTCGAGACTTCATTCCATTTTATAAAAGCTTGAGAGGAACATGTTGTTCAGGCTTAGATTTCTCTTTAATCTTTTTTGACCTTGAAAATTGTATGTTAATGTTTTAGTGTTCTAGAAGTTGCTTAAAATCAGATCTCATTTGACCCGATTTGAATTGTGTTCATTTACTTCCATCTTTATTTTTTTGGTGGAGTTAAAACTTCCCAAGTCCTTGGACGATCATAATGTTGTGTTGTGATATCAGTTACTATGAACTTATTTTCCATTTCTTTTACAGGCCAGTTACTCAAAGCTCTGTTGCACAAGCAGCCCCCATCACGAACCCCTTTGGAACTTTGCCAACGATGCCGCAGGTGTCAATTGGTCACGCAGGGACTTCCCATACTGTGCAGTATGGTATTTCCAGCCTCCCAGTAAGTAATTTATACTCAATTTTAGGCTTTTAGCAAAATAGGAAGTTTGCATGATATCTCTGAGCCATGGTTCTTTCGTGATTCCACAATAACTTGGGATTTACTCTTCATATGTAAGGATGCAAATGATTCTCATTTCCAAACAGGTTGTTGAAAAACAAGTTCCTGTGAGAATCTCACCCCTGTTAACATCTAGACACCTTTCCCAAAGGCGTATAAAGCTCCCGGTTAGGAAATATCACCCTAAATCCAGTGGACCAAAGGTAACTTTTACGCCTACATGAAACTCAATGCAGTCAAATATTTTTCTGTATTAAATTTTATCGCTGCCTTACGGTAATTGACTTTCTAAATGCATGTTTTTCCATTTCTATAAAAAAAAATTGCCAATCAGGTGGCTTTTTTTAATGATGATGAAGAAACAGCAAGCACACCAAAAGCAGATGCTCTATTTGTTCCGAGGGAGAATCCAAGAGCTCTAGTGATTCGTCCACTGGAACAGTGGCATTCTAGATCCAGTGCAGCGAAAACAAAAATCACATCTTCCCCCATACATGAAAATGGTAATTTCTAATATCTTTTTTCACCACGTTACTCGATTGTCTTGGCAGTGATGTGATGATGAATGGTTTCTAGGTAATATCTGGCAGGTTTTACAACATGCATTGCAAATGTCTGACGTGAATCATCTTGGTTATTTTTCTTAGCTCTCATTGCCCTTCGTTTTTTGTGGATATTTTGTTACAAATATGATAAATATGTGTGTTTTGACTTGATGGGTTGGATTCTGATCCTGTTTTGTATGAACAGCTTCTATTTGTAATTAGTGTGCCAAGAATAAGACGAAAGCCTGATTTGCTTGTCTCTACTGTAGGTTCAGGAACATGTTAAGTTGATCGGGAATACATTTACAAGTTTATCTCTGATCTGTAACATGCCCTTATTATTTACCATGATTTATTTTTTAGATCTATCTGTTCTGCAGTTCTTTCTGCTAACAAATTGGTTTCTTCCCTAAAGCTGTTAAACACAACTTTCTATTTTGCGTTACAATTGTAAAGATGTTTCCGTAAAAACACTCAACCCTACATGATGCGATAACCTTTATATATACTTTTTGTTTTATTTACTGTTTTATTAGAAGCAGCATGCCCATAGTCAATGTTATGCTATCAATATGATTTTATAGAATCAGTATCATATGTGGGGATGAATGCTAGCTCGGTTAGAGGATTTTCAATGTTTCAGTTCTGTGTTGCAAGACGATCTGTGTCCATCTCATGGACTAATGGGGCCTCAGTAATGTAAGTCCCATATCGGAATACTATTATTGGATATACATGTATAGTAAGATGAGTCAGGTTAGATAGAGAGATACCCCTTTGTTGTCTTAAGATTTTCTATGCCCATTTATCTATTTTCCTCCATGTGTAAACCTTTTTTTCCCAGAGTGCTGGTTCTCTGTTCTTGATGGTTCAACTGGACTAGTAGCCTATGTTTGTTTATCTGTCTACTTCTATAATTATCTTTATGTCCATTGGTGTAAGCAGGCAAACCTCATCAAGATGGTTATAATTCTATAAACGGGAAGAGGGCCAAGGACAAAGATGGTAAGTTTGTTGTTCTTTTAGAGATTCTGCAAGTATCTGGCTTGTGATTTTATTATGTGTAGAGCTTCTACATCATACCGTAGATTTCATATTTCAAAATTGTTCTGTTTCCTCTTCAAAGTTGCTTATTGTAGACATTTTTTTTTCTTTTTCATAAAAAATAAAGTTTTTGATTGCTATGGTTGCTCATATGGGTAAAAGATGATATGCACCATTTTACAAAATGAATTTGATATTTTATTGACTTAAGTGTGTAGGATATTTTTCTCTTCAATTCCGCGTGGCAATTTGAAGTCTTGTCGAAACATATGTGCTGAACACCAGTATTATAGTAGCCATGAAAACGGATTGGAGGATACCAATGTTATAGAAGACTAGAAGTCCCCACTATTGTGGCTAATTTCATGAGATTTGGATATGCTGTCTACTTATGATCTGTTATTGCTGAACTTTATATACCTGAGGGTTTCTCTTTCGTGTAAAAAATGTACTAATCCTTCCAATACTGATTATCTGCTTATAATGTAGTTTCCCCAACGGAAGATGGGTTGGAAAATGGTGAGCCTAAGGAACAACTTAATCCATCAAAAGGGAAGCAAAAAGTTAACGGTATCCATGATGAGCTTGAAGATTCCTCCATAACTCTTACGGGGCATCGAGCTGGTGAAGCAGCTATTGTCTATGAGCATGGAGCTGGGATCGAGGCGCTGATGCCAAAGCTTCGCCACTCTGATTATTATACTGAGCCACGGATCCAGGAGCTGGCCGCAAAGGAGAGGGCCGAGCCAGGCTATTGCCGCCATGTTAAGGATTTCGTGGTGGGAAGACATGGTTACGGTAGCATTAAATTCTTTGGCGAAACTGATGTCCGAAGGCTTGATCTGGAGTCTCTGATCCAATTCAACAACCGTGAGGTGATAGTTTACATGGATGAGAGCAAGAAACCTCCAGTTGGACAAGGTCTGAACAAAGCTGCAGAGGTTACACTGCTGAATATAAAATGTTTCGATAAGAAGAGCGGCCAGCAGTACAGTGAGGGACCAAGAATAGACAAGTATAAAGAGATGCTGAAGAGGAAGGCTGAGGATCAGAGCGCTGAGTTTGTTTCGTACGATCCAGTGAAAGGAGAGTGGAAGTTCAGAGTGGAGCATTTCAGTACGTATAAGCTTGGCGATGAAGATGAAAGTTGCATAGTTGTATTAGGTGAAGAACTGAACATTAATAATACTAATACATAGTAGTTGTGTGCATTGGTAGTATAAATTTAAGCTCTTGTAGCTTTTTCTGTTGTCGGGGTTTGTCTTTTTTTGCGCTTCGTCCTTGTAATTTCACAAGTGGTACTTACTATGAAGAAAACAAAAGTGCTTTAAATCACAATATTTGCATCATTTAATTGAAAGTTAGTATATTTTTGCACTGCACTTATCCTTGAATTCAAAGGAGTCAACTAGAACGGAGTTGGAGTTGTCCAGAAATTGAAATGTAATTATACAACTCATTATAAAACTTGCTGGCTTTTCTTGGCTAGTTTCGAATTTCATCTCTAATTTATATTTTTATGTTTATATTTATTTGAAAGGTAAATGTGAGAAGTCAAAATGGGATTAGTTGGAAGGCTGAGGGCAAAAATGTAATTGATGGAATTACTGGGCCAGGCCCATCTCCTCCAACTACGAATGCGAGCAAGTTTAATCTGAATTTCTTATCTTGTTTCCAGTCTAAAACAACTCAGATCACCAACCAAACCACGCCTCCATCTAAATGGCGGCTGCAATTACCGGTGTTGGTATCTCCTCTCCGTCAAAATTGGTTCACGCTGTCTCCAGCCGCCGGCAGAGGCGGTGTGCCTCAGTCATCCGGATGACTTTGGTCGGGGAGAAGAAGAAGACTTACACGCTCAAGAAATCTGAAGAGGCTTTCACTGCCGCCAAGGTACTGTCATAATTGTTTCATCTATAGGTTCAAAAAACTCTATTTACCTCGTATAACCTGATGCCGTGGCGAATTTGCTTTGTTGCTTGTCCGGAAAGTTAATACTGTTGATCTGTGGAGTCATTTTGGTTCCGTAGAGTTTGTGGTGTTGAATTGTCTCTGGTAGGGAGTTACTCCCTCCGTCCCGTTATTTGTGGCTCAATTGGTTTCGGCACGGAAATTAAGAGAGTAGATGATAAAGTATGAGAGAGATAGAGTAGATGATAAAGTATGAGAGAGAAGATGAGTAAGATAATGAGAGAGTATGAGAGAAAGATGATAAAGGAGGAGAGAGAATGTAATAAAGTAGGAGAGAGAAGATGATAGAGTAGGAGTAATTTTTTACCAAATTAGGAAAGTGGGCATAAATAATGGGACACCCTTTTCGGGAAAGTGAGCCACAAATAGCGGGACGGAGGGAGTACTATAGAAACTCGAGGACTTGTGGCTGTTGGATGATCATAGATGGTAGATTAAGGATCAAAGTGTTCTATATTGGGTATTTTCTGAACATTTGTTGCGCGGATTCTGCTTTTCAAGTTTGTTGAGATTAAGGACAAGTTGAATAATGAACTTTTTTTTCGTTTGTGTGTGTGAGTGAGATTCAGATTTAACATTTTCTTATTCGCTTGAGAGATTTTCTGGATTCATTGCGTATTCTTAGCGGTTTTTTGATTGTTGACAGGAACTGATGCCCGGAGGTGTAAATTCCCCTGTGAGAGCTTTCAAATCAGTTGGTGGCCAGCCAATTGTTATTGACTCTGTCAAGGGCTCTCACATGTGGGATATTGATGGTAATGAGTACATTGACTACGTTGGGTCATGGGGGCCAGCTATTATTGGTCATGCAGATGATGAGGTCTGTCATTTGCCTAGTTATTGCCTTTCTACAAATCAAATTCCAAGAATATATAGCATGTATGAAACCTGTGTGATAAAATAAAACATTTTAAAGAAAATCAATCACATTTGGTACAAGGTGTTAGGATTTCTTAGTTTGCTGAAAAGGCAGTCACTTATCTAAGTTTCGAAAGATGGTGGCCTTTATGATTCTGAATTCCCCATGATAATATATATTTTTAATATAAGAAAACATATTGTGTATGCTGGTTTACTGGCTTTTTCTACACCTATGGAAGTTAGAATGTTGTGCAGGCTGAGTATGCGACATTGACAACCTGCAGGTACTTGCTGCCTTGGCTGAAACGATGAAGAAAGGAACCAGCTTTGGGGCACCGTGTCTCCTAGAAAATGTCCTTGCAGAAATGGTTATCTCTGCTGTTCCGAGTATCGAAATGGTCCGGTTTGTCAACTCTGGCACAGAAGCATGCATGGGCGTACTTCGGTTGGCTCGTGCTTATACCGGTCGTGAAAAGATCATTAAGTTTGAAGGCTGTTATCATGGTCATGCTGATCCATTCCTTGTTAAGGCTGGAAGTGGAGTTGCTACTCTGGGGCTCCCAGATTCCCCTGGAGTTCCCAAGGCAGCTACTTATGAAACATTAACATCCCCGTACAATGACATTGCTACAGTCGAAAGCCTTTTCAAGGCAAACAAAGGAGAACTCGCAGCTGTTATCCTCGAACCTGTAGTAGGAAATGCTGGCTTTATTCCTCCAAACCCCGATTTCCTCAACTTCCTCCGCAAGATCACCAAAGACGATGGTACTCTGCTCATCTTTGATGAAGTCATGACCGGATTTCGTATAGCATATGGTGGTGCTCAGGAGTACTTCGGAATAACTCCTGATTTGACAACTCTTGGCAAGATTATTGGTGGTGGTCTGCCAGTTGGTGCATATGGAGGAAGGAGGGAGATAATGGAGATGGTTGCTCCAGCCGGGCCAATGTATCAAGCCGGCACACTGAGTGGAAACCCATTGGCAATGACTGCTGGCATTCACACACTTAAGAGGCTGAAAGAACCAGGCACGTACGAATACCTAAACAAGATCACTGGTGAACTTGTAAATGGTATTTTGGATGCTGGGAAGAAAGCTGGTCATGCTATAAGTGGTGGGTACATAAATGGAATGTTCGGTTTCTTCTTCACTGATGGTCCGGTTTATAATTTTGAGGATGCGAAGAAGAGTGATACTGCAAAGTTCGGCAAGTTCTACCGAGCAATGCTGGAGGAAGGTGTCTACTTTGCGCCTTCACAATTTGAGGCTGGGTTTACTGGTTTGGCGCATACTAGTGAGGACATTCAACAGACCATTGCTGCAGCTGAGAAGGTTTTTCAGACGCTCTAACCTGTTGGCATTCGCTTTTGTCACCTGTGTTTGTAGCATGCTTCTCATTTTTGTAAGTTGAAATATTTGATAGATTTTGTCTATTGAGAGCTGTTGCAGTATAATCGACTTGTGATTGTAGATCATTTGCAGCATGTTCAATAACTGAAGCCTGTACTATTTTTTATCTTCTCTCACTAGAAAATTTTTAGTTTTGGCTGACCTCTCTTTTAGATAGTCTGAACCGCTCATATCAGTTATTGATCTCGCATCAATTCCAAGATCGCAAAGAACTACTACTATTACTATAAATAATTAAATTTTATAATAATTGAGATTGAACTTAGATTAACCACTCATGCAAGAGTAGGAAATACAAGTTAAACTACACACTTGGTAACAAGCATTGCAAAGAATCTACTGAGATATAAAAGCAAATCCTCATTTAAATTCGTCTCCCTATATTTGAAAGTATCATATTCCAATACATTCAACACTATTCTATCAACTATACAAAAAATGTAAATAATTCCTTCACCAGAACCCACTACACAGCCATTACATTCTGAATGGTGATCAATGGGCCAGCATTACCAGGAAGCAGGCTCCAATAAGAGCCTTCACAATCAACATAGCCACTATGCCATCTGATTTTGTAACCTCCTACAGGTAAAGAAGAAACATCGAGGAAGCAAGTAGAGAAACCTTGACCACGTTCATTAAGTTCAAAACATACATATTCAGTCACCATCAAACGATCATTATCTCGTCTTATGTAGTGTCGTCCTCCAGTGATATATCTCAGCAGCTTTTCATTTAAGTCCATTATGTTATCGACCTCATCTTCCTGCTTCCTTAGTTGGGCTTGCCATTTGGAATCTCCGAGTTGTGTAGCTGCTGAAGAATGGGGTTTACAGTTGAGAATACAGTACACTTTGTTTGGTGGAAGTGGCAGACCAGCGGGTATGTTTTTCAATTGGAAGCTCAAACACAGGGAGAGAGGGGATCCTAACAAGACAGACGACCCATCCAAAGCTTGACCGCCTTCATTCATGGCGAAGAATTCAGAGGAAACAGCAGACCTGAAAGATGAATCCAGAAAAGATTTCAATACAATGCAGAAAGAGAGCTTATCACAAGCCACATAACAAAAGAATCTCAAATACTGGAAAGCTGATTAGAAAGTTGGCATGCTAAAGATACCAAGGGATCAGGCATCAATCATACCAAGGTTCGAAAGTTTGAATTAACTGATGCATAGGCTCTGTGGTTCTCCTAATCCAACTAGGAACTAACCATTCGTTGTGGAAAATGGAAAACAATAAATGCCTTCAGACAGAAAGACCCCACTCATAATATACCGAAATTTTAACCAAAATATGTAGATTTGAAGGTAGTCGACAAGTTCAGCTAGGATTATCTTCAAACTCATATTTTACTATCATGATTAGCTTTAATGCTCAGCATCACCAGTCATTACTATTTACCACCTCATCTTCAACATGGCATTTTAGTATATTGTATTAGGTGGTATTTCTGGCTATAAAGGGCATGAAATATATGTTATTAGTATATTACTAGTTCAGATGCAGACAAGAATTTATCATCACGAAGAAAATTATACATACAATACAGGTTTCAAAACCATTTTGAAGAACATAAGTATATTACCTCATTTGAAAGAAGCGATTAGGAGTGCGGAAAGGAATTAACATCAATTTTGAAATAACGTCCATTAGCAGTTCTGAACCACTACTAAGAATCCCATACAATGCATCAGCATCTCTTTGCTTCCTGGTTGCCTCATTTTGCAAGCTAGAAATCTCCCCAACAGAATACTCACAAAGCTTGTGTAAGACCATTGTCTCATACGAACATGTTTCAGTTTTAAACCTTGGCAGAGAATACCTATTACAATTGCGGAAGGGCTTCAGAAGGAATTGGAGACTTTTCCTAGTCTTGCAATCTATATGCTTCAATCGCCCCAGAAGATCTTCGATAAGCAAGGCGTGCAAAGGTCCCTTTGTGTATCGAGATTTAGAAAAATTATCTTTTTCACTATTATACAAATCTGGAACTAGAAAAGCAAAACCAGTAGTAAAGGCCATAACTGAGCAACTCAAAGCAAGAGCTGAGACACTCATTAAACTTTGTCTGTCCATGCCCGTGAAAGATGTCAAGAGTAGATCAAACTCTTCAGCTAATTTCTTCATATGGCATGATACCTCCAGGCAAGAGTCAATGAAGGGACCAGTCCAAGATGTTTGTGAAAGAAGAATACCTCTATCTGATAGTCCACCAAGCTCAGTGCCATCTTGGATTGAAGAAATTGAATCAACTAACTTCATCATATCAGTAACTTTTTTCAGAACCTTTGCTCTGAGGATTAAAAACCATCTTTGGAAACTGAATGCATGGCCCATATCAGGGGCTGCAAGGATCTCTTTAGCAGAAAGAATTGCATCCCAACCTCTGCAAAAAATTTCCTTATACTTGCAGCTTCTGCTCCTCAAGGCACTGGCACCCATTTCACGAGAACCACTTACATTTGGTACGATACAGGTGCCTTGCCCAGATAAGAGAAACAGCTGAACCTGCTTTTCTGAAGCAGAGAACAGAGCCAATGACTTTAACCAGCCAGAACAGGAAGGAGATTCAACTGCTGTAATAAGCTGCTCAAATATGAAAGAAGCTGTGGACCATGCACCTTGACAGGCAGCATTCCTTCCAGCCTTGTAAGTGTACCAGTAATTATTTCTTTCTAGAGTCTCCTTTGCACAACCCAAAATTGATTTATCAAAGTCGAGAACGGAATCAATACGGGATAGAATCAAACTTCTACAAGGTGACGTCAAGTCCTCTGCCATATTCTGCATGCAGATAACAGTAGAACGCAAGTGCAATAGTAGATGGTCCATCAGCCTGGAGTAGTTATCAATGTAGTTGCAATGACATACATTTTCCACTTGAAGTTTCAATGCATCCAATGTGAGGCTGGTTTCAGTATCAGCAAATACAAAGTTTTCCAAACAAGCAGCCATGATTCTTGACAGAGAGAAAATTATTTTTGATTCAACCAGCATTTTGCAGTGGCTAACATGCTCTGTCATCTCATGATTTGACAAGTTATCTGAGTCCATTACATTGTTGATCATCTTCATAAAATTACTTATAAACAAGCATACATTATTGATCACCAGGCAATGAAGGTACGGATATTTTCCAACCAGGTTGTATAAAGTTTTGAGCAATCTTTCAACCTCGAGCTCCAAAGCAAAACCAGACTGATGATATTCAACTTTTTTTGTCACAAGCGAAAGGACCTGATTTAATATTAAAGATATCACCTCTGATGCTAGGGTGCTACCAGATCCGCCTGACAACATATCTTGTCTTCCCAGGACTTTTCCTGAAAGATCTGCTAGAAGACTAACAGCTAAACCTCTGTTTGACTGCACAGATGACTGTAGCATGTTTTTAACAATTACAAACAGCTTTTCGAAGATCTCAGGAATCTCTATGCAAGGAATGACAGATAAATTGATCATAAGGATCTGCAAGATGTGATAATGTGAGGAACTATATGAATATACCAAGGCCATATTATAGTAATACAATCATGAAATACCTTATACAAGATCCTTAAAGATTCAACCTGCAGTGTCGGCTGAAGTTCAGATCTGTGTAGCATGTCAAATAACTTATGGACCGTGCCCATAGTTGAAGCAGATTTACAAAGTCCTCTAGCTAATATAAAGCGGAGGCATCTTAGTGATGTAGCTTGCACGAGAATGGCTCTATCTTCTGTTTGAAATAGTGTAAGCAATTCTACCTACAATACGAAATAAGAAATTACATAGTTAAAACATAAGCTGGTGATACATTATATATAGAAGCCTATCAGTTTATTTAACAATAACATAACTTGCAGAATCATAATTCCAACCAAATTAATAGATCCATGTTCGTACATTGATTGAAAATGATTATTGTCCCTTCCTCCATCATGTAGATCTTGTCAGTTTGTTTAATAATAATGTTAATCCATAACAGCATAAATTGCACAATCAAAATAATAGAACATGCATATACATTGAGCTCAAATGACTAGTATGCCGCCATCCCTTAGCCTCTTTTGTTATAGAAAAGTTTTTCTGTTTGCCATCCAGAAAAATAAAATAATATATATATATATATATATATAGCATATATGTGAGCATAAAGCAATGCATGGTTTCAAATAAGAATATCTGAAAAGGCACCTGAATAGGAACTAGAAGCATCCACCGAGAAGCAATTCTGGAAAGCGATATTAACATGATGGCTGAGAAGTCATCTTCTGAAAAATCCATGAGAAGCTTCAAACCTGTCTATTGGAAGTATCCTTAGGAGTTGCAATATAACATCAATAGTCTAAATACACACACATAAATATTTTAAGAACATAACAAACCGTAAACAGCTGTGCTGTGGCACTGTGCAGTAAGCACAACAACGTATTATCATCAGTCAAGGTCATGCAAACCCTAAAGTGAAGCTCTAGATCATTTTTTTCTTGGTCATTTTGTGTTTTAGTTTTCCTTTTTGAGGACTAGCTTGTTGGCCTAAACATACTTACCACAGCATAGAAAAGAATAACTAATAGGTGGGAAAATGTTGAACCTTGTAAGCCTTCTCAGCGATAGAAAATGAGCACCACTTTTTGGCAAATGCACGACCTCCAGCTAACTTTATGTCTTTTGCCATCTCCTGTGACAAGATTATTGTCCTAAGTACCTCCAAGAAAACATTTGCGAAGTCATCTGACATTTCAGAAAAGCACCCTGCAGCAAACAAGGCGGCCTTCACCTGCAGAAAGTGGCAAATTCTGTTTGTAAATATCAGTAGAAGATCAAAATTGATACTTCTGAGATTCACATGAAACCTCAAGAAGATACATCATGCTTCACAATGATATACCTCAAGAACATCACCACCAACCAAACTTGACAGCACAATATACCGTATATCCGGACAATCCTTTGCTAAATAAGCCCAGCAACCAAGCAAACGTAAAGCCAATGCTTTTTCTTCAGCATCCCCTTTATCAAACACTTCCTTCACTCTGCTGAATAACTCCAAGTAATTCTCCAACTTTTCCTTGCTCAAAACACCCTCGCCCTCTCTTCCTTCACTCCTTTCCATCCTCAAGAAGATTCTAACAACACATTTTTTAATTTGTTTGTTCCCTGACCTAAATGCATCAGCCAGGCGAAGAAAAATAGCATTAAGGAACAACTTATCCTCGCCGGGGATCAGACCAAATATTTGGTACTCTGCAAACGTCAGCCTTGGCTCCCTGTTCCAGCGGTCAAGTCGCCTGCCAATTTCTTCAAGGGCCTCGACGGATTTACCTGAACCAAAATATATTAATAAATACTTCTAACAAAAAAAATCAAAGAACAACGTAGTACAAGACATTTTTGTAATATAAAGACACATGAACATATATTAATTGTTAGCATTACCCGGTTTTTGTGAACGAAGGCTCTTTTGGAGCTGAATGCTCCAGTCCATGGCGCAAGCTGTCGGGGTTCGCTCCATGCTGTCAGATAAAGCAGGGAAATTTTTTTAGATGAACCCTAGTTATATTGTAGGTGTGCAAGTATTGTTTTTTATACTCAAAAACCATTTCACTCTCTCTCTCTCTCTCTCTCTCTCTCTCTCTCTCTGCATTACAACCGCCTTCCCCCACTCCAATTTTGTTTTCCCTGGGCACACTCTCCACCACCAACGTTCATTCCTTCCCTCCGCCAATTATTGCGGCCGTTGGCATTGACGGCTCTCCGATCGGAGTCGATCAGAACCTTGAGGGCGGCGGCGCAGTTGCCACTCGTCGAAGATGGGTTTGAGAAGAATTAGTTGTGGGAATTTGAGGTCTCCTTTGCTAACGATTCAGAATTTATGTAGTTGGAAATTGATAGAAATAGTTGGAAAAATAAAAACTGTGTAATTAGGCGGTGGCGCAAGCAGATTTTGGTCGCTGGGATCTTCTGCCCATTTCCGGTAGACCACTTGGTGGCCCACCAATCATGCGACGCCACACGTGCATTTGTGGACCACTTTTTTTATATTCTAATATTAATTTGTTGGCTTAGGGGTTACCAATGCACGCATGACGCCGCGTGATTGGTTGGCCACCAAGTGGTCCACCGAAAATAGTCCAAAAGATCCGAACCGGATTTTGGTATGGAAAAAAAAAATTAATTTTGGTTCATTATCATTTATTTATGTTGGTTAGTGTCAATTTTAATTCATTATATTGGTAAATAATTTAATTTTGATTCATTTTGTAAAAATAGATAAAATTGTCTAATTTTAGTTGTGAAATTAAAAAATAAATTATTTTATAAATAAGATTTTATTTTTATTTTTTATTTATCGGCGCGTATATATATAGGTGAAAAGAGATTAAAATTGGACAACTTTATTCAATTTTATAAAATAGATCAAATCGGACTATTTAACCATCTAACGAACTAAAATTGACACTGACCAATATAAGGAATTAAAAATTGACAACCCCAACATAATGAACCAAAATTAATTAGGTGGTGGGAAGAGGGTTTTAAAGAAGATAAGATATATACCTTGTGTAATTGAAAAGAATGAAGTGTGAAATATATCAAAACTACGGAAAATTCTTACCCAGGACACCTCATTTACTTCTAAAATAAAATAAAAAATCTTGAGTGTGTGTTTAAACTTTTAGTTCGCTATCATTACTATAAAATTTGCAAATTCTCAAATTTAAGAAATGTTTGATATTTTAGTATCTTCTATTAATTGAATAATTAAATAATTTTATTTATATTATTTATAATTAAATATAATTAATAATTGAATATCTAAAGAATTAAAAAATAACTACCGCTAATATAATTTTTTACTATTGAAGTTGGAAGGAGAGGAACAAAATATTTATATACATAGCTATAGTTTAATTTTATATAAAGAAATAAATTTAAACCTCATTTTAATATTGTCAATGAAATAGATTAATCTCAATAAAATTCTTAATAACCACTCAAAATTTATCACATGTCAACATTTGTATGGCTGACATAAAATAAATAGTGCATAATCTAAGAGTCTACATATCGGCCAATATCGTCATAAAAAATCACTAATTTCAATTTTTAACAAGTTTTTTGTCCTCTATGCACGAGGTTGGACCGGTATTCTCAATGGAAATGGTTAGTAAATTACCGTTAGACGATTCCGTATATGAAGATTTGAAGATCTCAAAACCCTTAGCAGAGTGATGAACCATATAATATACTCCCTCCGTTTCTTTATTAATGTCTAGTTGAGAATCGGCACGGAGATTAAGGTAGTGGGTGTATTAATGAGTTTAAATTGTATTAATAAATTGGCACGGTTTTCGATGAATGATTGGTGTGAATTTATCTAAATGTTATTAAGGCATAGTTTAAGCATTTGATTTAATTTTTTTATTATTTTTTTTATGTTGTAATAAAAGAAATAATCTAAAGTTTTCAAAAAGTTAAAAATCAAAATTTTCTACGTTCGGAGCGGAGCGGAATCGTGCAAAAGAGAAACTTTTGGAGAGAGAAAGTGTATAAGAAAATGAGATGGATAATAAATAATGAGGGGCCACCTCATATTGGGTTGATAGTGAAAATTTGCCATTTTAGGAAAGTAGACATTAATAATGAAACAGCCTAAAATGGTAAGGTAGACATCAATAAAGAAACGGAGGGAGTAATACTTTAGTTGAGTTCAACATTTTAGGAACTTAGTAGGCTGGATAGAGTTCAGTAGGTGATAGGCTCAGTAGTTTATATATTGTCTCAGCTGGATGGACTCAGAATTTAAGACTCAGTAGGGTTATTTAGAACCTACTGAATGTGTATTGAATATCAATACGATAGAATCGGGCCACAAGCTGAATCGTTCAGAAGAATGTTAGTAGAGGATAACTCAGCTAAAGTGTCCGAGGTATCAGAGGAAGTAAGCTCAGCATCAGCCTTGAAGTTTGAACAAGTCTCACCTACCACTTAACCTCGACCAATGAGGAGTCGTCAACACTGTACTTGCACCAACATAAAGCTGCCCCCAAGACTGAAAAAGAGAGAATCTCTACAGCAACATTCAAATTCGAGATGGTCGTTCTTCCTGTCATTTTTGACACGTGGCTAGGTGTTGGTCTAGAGATGAGCTTCAGGTGTATAGGGGGGGGGTGAATACACTTGAATGCAAATTTCAAACTCAGAACGCGAAAGTCTGCAGATGCTGAAGATTGCTACTGAACTTGTTAGTTAGCCAGATAAGCTTTCTCGATCGCGTGGGCAAAGATTCTCCTACTGAGTACAGTCCTACTGACTTATATCAGTGAACGTAGTTCGAAGAATGAGGTTGTGTACGGAAGTGTAGGCCCTTAAAACACAAGGTCTATGAGTTGACTTCCTCTGAATCTTCGGACCTTCACATGATGTTACTCTATTGACATTCGTCTGAACACTTTAGTTCGCTGGCTCGATTTCTGTTGCAGATTCAGTTGGTCGATGACTGACCAACTGACTTCCTCGATACTGAGTACTTTGACTGAGTGCAGAATCTTCTACTGAATCCACAGCTACTGAACTCTAGCCTAATGAGTTCTAACAACTGAATTCAACTAAGCTATTACAATATCGAAGGCCCATCATTCAGCTAGGGGTTTTTGGATCTTCAAATCTTATCATATACACTCATCCCAACACTAGGTCTCTTCCAACGGATCTTTCCATGAGTCAGCACTGTAAATAGAGATCGATCTTTAAGAGTTGAAAACAAGAACGGAAACATTAAGCGTTCAAGCACTCAAAGCTCTAGCAACCTCAAAGCAAATTCAGCGAAGAACTTTCTGCATAGACAGACATCTTAAATAGTTCTTCACTTTAGAGTAATCTAGTTCTCATTATATATTCTAAGCTAACCTTGTTAGATCTTACGCATAGACATCGAAGGAGTTCATATTTTGAATTGTTCTTATTGTAAGAACTCTTTCATAGTTGGAGAATCTTAGACCTTGTGTTTGAAACCCATTGTAAAGTCGCTAAGACTATAACTAATGATCTGTCCAGTGAACTAATCGACTGAGACTTGCTCCGTATAATTAATCCAAGACCTCCTGATTATTCAGGACATTGGACGTAGGATCCTACGTATCCAAACCATTTTAAAAATTGAATGTGCATTTTACTATTTTATTGGTTTACTGTTCACTCTGGATAAAATCTATTTGCAAAATTCAGAAGTCAGATTTTCAGCAAAACTGAATATACGCACAAGTGTAGACTGAGTGAAGTCAGTAGACAATGTTCAGTAACTAGAATTACTCTGCTCACGCAATCAGAGAGATAAGTTGGCGAGTTGAGTTATTCAGTAAGCAGATTCAATAAAAGACAAACTTTTGCGTTTGAGTTAAAACTTGGACTTAAGTTATTCCTCCCTCCCCCACCTGAAGACTCGTCTCTGGACCAACAATTACTATCAGTTTGTTACCTATTTAATGTAACTAGAATTCACCTAAGTTGAATTTAAAAAAAACCTTAAATTTAGATTAATTGAATTAAATAATTTTGATTATGTGTTAATTTTATTTTGATAATTTATAATTAATAATTGAATATTCTTTAAGATTAAAAAATTGAATACCGCTAATACAATATTTTTACTATTGAAGTTGGAAGGAGAAGAAATATAAATATATATATTTCAAGGGAGTGGATCATATACGAACCTGCATTTAACATGACAACTGCGAACATGCACAATCGTTATATATTTTATTCAAAAAATCTATAATCTTACATTATACGTAATCCTTATATATTTTATGTAGAAGGGCAAAAGTGTAAACTTACAGATTTTTTGCATAAAATATATAATTGTTGGTCCCGTGAGTGAGTTCAGGTGTAGAGGGGGGGGGTGAATACACCGAATCCAAATTTCTCAACTTTCGAACACGAACGAGTCCTATTCGGGGAGGGTGCCGTATCGAAATAGTTCGGCGGACCAGACAGCATAACCGTTCGAATCGTGTTAAAGGCTAAAAGAGTACTCGACTCGCCCGAGATCCGCTAACCGACTAGGTCGAAATTCGGTATCGATCGGTGAGAGTTCGGTGTGCGGAATTGTGTAGGCCCAAATCAGTTTTAATGAGGAAAACGTTTTATGCAAGTCTCAGTTCAGTAGATAAGAAGTTCAGAATACTGAGACAGTTAAATCGATTTTAAATATGATGTTCAGTATGCACAGTAAAACCAATGAAACAGTAAGTAAACGACACATATATTTTTAAAGTGGTTCGGATATCAACAATCCTACGTCCACTGTCCCGATAGATCAGGAGGCTATTTATTATACTGAGCTAGTGTCAGTCAGCTTGTACACTGGACAAAGCCGTGGCTTGGGGATTATGCTGAGCAAGTCCCAGTTTACAATTCTATCAAACTTTAAGTGTTTGACAAACTTCTCCAACAATGAAGGAGTCCTTATACAATAAGGATTGGGTTCAAAAGTGAACTCCTTCGTCTAAGCTATGGATATAACAAGTGAGCTTAGGGTTAGAGGGATAAGGAACGAGAATGTAGCTATCTAGAGCGACGAACAGCTGAGGGTTTAGCTATAGGTTCGTGTCAGTCGCTTGGATACTAGAAGCTTATGTCGGTTTAGCTTGGTTCCTTTTGAGCTGGATGTAGTCTTTCGCCGGAGATAACTCGGTTGATTCTTGCGGAAGACTTAGTCGTTAATTTCGCTCGTTTGAATGCTCTGTGCGTTTCTTGCTTCTAAGCGTCGCACTTGCTGTGTGTGCTTCAAATCTTGAATGATCCCTCTATTTATAGAGTGGAGAGAAGAATAGATCCGTTGGAGACGATCTTCTTCTTTTTCCCTCTTTTGTGGTAGCAAACGGCTCTTTTGTGTAGGTAACAGTGTACTTTCCCACCTTTTACGGAAATATGTTGACTGTAGCTTTAGTAGGTGAGACGACACGTGTATGCTTGTCATTTGTCGAGGTGGATGTGGTGGTTGAGACAGAACAAACTTCGAGGCAACTGAAGTTGACTTCTCTCTTCCTCGTACTTGACAACAACGATAGCTTATCAAAAGATTCGGGCGGTTCGAGAAGGCGTCGGCCCGATGCCGAGTCCGATTTTGTATTCGGTAGATAGACAATGAGAAGGGTCTACCGAAAATCAGCTACGAGTCCAGTGAACTACTCTGCGAGTTCGGTTCAACTGACTCTCTCGGATATCTGCTCTGCGCCGAGTCCAAGGATTCACCGAGTCTTCTACACTGGTGCTGAGGCTGATGAGCTTCTGAGCGCCTTGACCAGAGCAGAGTGTCTACTGAGTCTGAAACCTCAGAGACAAAACGAATACAAAGGAATTGGTCACCAATCCAGATAGGGTTTTGGGATCTTCAAATCTTCTCAACAGTCAGAGCACGAGGCTACTGAGCGTGATTCAGTATAGAAGATAGAATCATTTCCCACAAGTATGATCATGCTGAGGATTCACCCAACAATAACGATTATGCATAAAATATATAAGGATTATCTATGGTTCGTTGTTCTCACGTTAAGTGTGGTTCTCATCAGATCCACACCCTATAATTTCTAGTTTTATATAAAGACATAATTTTAAACCTCATTTTAATATTATAATATCTGTGTAATATAAAAAAATTATTATTTAAAAAATTAAACATAAATTAAAATAAACTATAATTTTTTGTGAAATGTTGAAAATAAAAAACAAATCATTAAACTATTAAATAAAATTAACAAAAATATTAAATTATTATAAATTATTATTTTAATAGTTTAAAATTATTATAATTATTAAAATAAGATTATGATACAAAAAATAAATTAAAAATTCACGTAAATTTACCCTTCTTTAAAAAACCATTAATATTATTTAGTCATTAAAATAATAAAAGAAACAAAAATTGCAAGTATTTCTTAAGTTTATGAATAAACTTGCAATTTTAAAGTAAATGCACTAAAATTCATAACCGACCGGATTTTTCTATCTTGCCACAAATGATCACGACGGACTCCAGAAAATGATGACCTAGGAATGACATGAGTGCGTTCTCATTGACCATTAGTTTGACCAAATTAAAATTAATTTCTCGAAATTGACATACTTACGCATACTATCTCGCTTTCAATTTGACTGAATTAACCATCATATTTAATTATAATCTTCTAGAGTACTCCTGTTTACTAGGCGCGTAAGCCAACAGGTGGACGTTTATGGCTTCGCTCTCACTACTCAATAATAATTAAATATTATGTTGAAACTCATATCACAAAACTTGCAGTTCAAAAATATAACCAAGTCACGCACATGGACGTTTACTTATATAATTGAACCACGTGCGTGACTTCGATTTCTAAGCCCACAAAAAAATATGCTCTTTCTAAACCTACAAAATAAATCATGCCCGAACAAATACAGATCTTCGATATCTCGAATAAAAAATTTACAGATCTGGAGCTGCCACGTCATTGGGATGACTGTCACGTGTTAGACGTGTGGCAGTCATGTGTACTACCAACTCAGCTAGGGTTGACATCAGCCAACCCTAGGGCTTACGTCGGCCCTTCTTCTTCAAGAAGTAGGCAATGGTGCCCGTCGCTGATGGCAACCTCCTGTCGCCTCCCTAACACCGCCTGCAGCCAAGTCGGCCAGGACCGCACCGCGCCACTGCTTGGAGCGGCCCGAAAAACGCGCGTATGCGATGAGAAATTGTTGTCACACCACCGCCAGCTCTGCTCGTCATTGCCACCTTCTTGGCCGACGTCGCCCAAACGTGTAGTCTATGAGGATTGACCACCTTGAGGCGCCGTCGTGATTGGTGCTGCAGAATTTCGCAGCCCGTCGTCGGTGCGCTCCGCAGCTCAAATTCACCTCTTTTCAAGCCGAGATTCGACTAATTGAAAGAAGGGAAACACTTGAACATCCTTCGACCACCATGAATGGTTTCCAATTGAGATCGCTCATCAATTCCCTCAACTTCAACGATTCTCCGGAAAGAAATCAAATTCTAGCAGCAACTTGCATCGTCGATTCCGGTCGCATACGAGGTCGGATGACCTTATACGACCTCTCAACGCGAAGCCCATGATGAGATGAACTAGACGGCAAAAGCCGCTTGAGGCCAAACACGCCCCACTCGCCGCCACAAGTGGGGCGGAACCCTAGCAAAACTAGGGTGTCAGTCATATTGGGTATTTCGTCCCCATCTCCATTTTCGTGCACCGCAGACCAATATACAGTACAAAAAATATTCAATTAAAGCACATTGGCCCTAACACACTACACATGGAGTTTTTTACGAGAAAATTATACAAAGGGGTCAAAACCAGGCTGCCCTAAAACACGAAAATCCCATTAACGACGATAAAACCCTAACCATGCTCCTAGGAAAACAATAATCAAAGCCTAAAACCATGCTCTGATGCCAATTGAAAGAATACAAGTACAAATTCATACCTGTGTCCTTGCTATTCTGATTATTACTCTCGTCTATATCTTCTGATCTATGTGCCGACCCTTCTCATCTTCCGTGTGGTTAGAAACCTAAAGAGAATAAACTTTTTCTCTCTCTCAACCGTTCCTTCTCTCACTTGTGTATGTGTAATTATTTTTGGTGTATAGAGATCATGTACAAGATAAGTATAGGTGTTCTTTATATGATTCTATCTACTTTGTTAACATGAATAGAAAGAGTTATGCCAAACTTTTAGCTCTATTCTTCACTTTTATATAATTCAATTACATTACATTAGATAATATATGCAACTAACATTAATCATGGAATAGTCAGAAAGCAAAATAATTGGCCACATAAATCATGTTGGGTTATGAGTCAGTGGGTTGTCTTAACAACCACTTAGAGGATACTTAGTAATATTGAGAGAAATCAGTATTGGGGGAAATCATAGTGTCTCATGCTATGGAATTGAAGATCCCAAAACCCAGCTTGTATCCATTGTGTAGTGTCGATAGGACTAGATGATGAAATAGGCAAGACAATTTTTATTTTCATTATCGTTTGTGTCTAAGTCCTGTACGGGGTAAGTGTTTGACTGATCTTCAGTAGGAAGATACTTTCCAGAACTCCACGTCATCAGTGTAAGAGCTTGCGTTCTCTAGTCATCGGCTGATCATAGCTCAGTAGAAGATATCTCATCAGCAGACCGACATCAGTAGAAGAACTCATTATTCAAGCTCAGTACCTTCAGAGTCATCAGCTGACTACACTCAGTAGTATATTCACTATCAGCCGACTCAGACGAAGAAGACAGAGACCGTATCAGGTCTACTGTATCCGACAGGAAACGACCTAGCTTTTAACTTCATTCGAAAGTCAGCAGAAGATCATACGAGGAAGAGTGAGAGTCAACTCCGATGAAGACCGATGTCTGACAGATCTCACCTACCACAAACCTCGACCAATGAGAAGCCGTCTGAGCTCTACCTGCTCTGACCAACTAAAGCTGCTCTCATGCACAGTAACCAACAACTCTGCTGCAACAATTCGAACTTATGGCCGTTTTCCTTGGACGCTTGTGACACGTGGCATCGTCCTCTCCAACGGGCAAATGCCTGGGTCACAACTATGAATAGAGAAGCATGTCCGAGCTCCATGCATGGGATATCAAAGGGACAATACGCTCAAGCTTTCGAAACACTCTAGCGCTTTCAAGAAGATCCAGTGAAGAACTTGCTTAGCAGAATATCTTTAGTTCTTCCCTTTAGAGTTTCTTTCTTTAGATCCCTCTTCTCTATCTAAGCTCAATCGCTCATATCTATAGCTTAGAACCTCGAAGGAGTTCACACTTAGTGACTGTTCTTATTGTAAGAACTCCTTCATAGTTGGAGAAAATCCCCTCCCTTCAAACTTAGGTTTGAACTGTAAAGTCGCTAAGGACTATAACTTAGAAGGGTCTGTCCAGTGCACAGATACCTTGCCGAGGCTTACTCAGATTAATCAACAAGACCTCCTGTTCAGTAGGACCGTGAACGTAGGATCTTGCGTATCCGAACCACGTTAAAAATTGCTTGTGTCGTTTACTATTTTATTGCATTGCATACAAATCTCTTACAAACTCATATTTTGTATAAAACGTATTCGAAAAGTGCACAAGCCAAAATTATTTAACTTGTGAAAATCACGTTTTCAACTGAGAAAAAATCTCTGGGCCCTACACACTTATCTGCTCTAAGTCTTCGACTGAGAATCAAGTACTGACAAAAGTCAGTAGGAGAGATTCAGTAGTTGGCACACTCTGACCCGCGATCAGAAGGTTACTATTTGGCACTATCATCATTAGCAACCTACAGCTAACTGTCCTTCGCGTTTGAGAAAAAGAACCACGGTGTTCTACCACCCCCCCCCCCCTCTACACCTGACTCTCGTCTCCGGACCAACAATTAGTATCAGAGCCACGGTGTTCTTCTGATCATCGGTTCTGAAACTACTGGTCTTCTCGAACAGATCCTGAAAACATTTTCACTGCACAAGCATCTCTTCATACATCCTTATACTCTTACCCATAATGTCTGATATGTTAGGTACTCGTATGGTGCCAATGTTCTCTGTGGATAACTATACGGTATGGCGCGTTAGAATGGAGGCGCGCCTCACATCGCTGCATGACAGCATGACTGACGTCCTAGAAATAGGACCCCTCATTCCCATGATCGACATCGTACAATTTGCAGCTGTGGGAGGTGTAGGAGTACAGACTGGTGCTAGAGTTGTAAAAGATAAGTCAGCCTTCACGCCTGAAGAGAAAAAGCTGCACAACCTCGATCGAGTTGCGCGGAATGCAATCCTGACCACGCTCAGTAATTCACACCTCGGGAGGGTACAAGACTGCAAAACGGCAAAAGAACTTTGGGATGCCCTGGCTGTACTGAGCCAAGGAACCCCGCAGATCAAAGAAAATAAGCTCGAGCTAGAGCTACAAAAGTTCGACACCTTTGCCATGGAGCCCAACGAAACCATTGATGAGCTAAGCGTCAGATTTACAAATCAAATCAATGTGATCAACGGGGGAGGACGTTCACCAACAAAGAGATGAACACGAAGATCTTGAGAGCGTTGCCTCGACTGAAGTGGCTTCCTTTTGCTACTTATTTACGTCGCTCAGATCTTAATGCTCTAACTCCTGATGTTATATTTTCAGAATTAAAGACGGAGGAATTTGAGCACAGCCTACCCCAACGATGTTCCAGTGCTCCAGCTGACACACAAATAGATCATGCTTTCAAAGCAACAGTCAGCAAAACTGGAGCCAACCCTATTTCTTCTAGCAAAGTAGCAGCTGCATCAGACGCTAAGTCTTCCGAGACATCTGCTACTGACCAGCTTGCACTCATGGCTCTCAAATATCAAAGAGAAAAAGAAAGAGTCAGGAAGCTGAAGAAATATCACAGAGATTCTCCCACAGGTAAAAAGGATTACAAAAAAGGGAAGAATCTAAACCATCTACTGATTACAGGAACGCAGAACCTGCTGCTAGTCCATCCAACGACTCAGCTGGAAAAGGCGGCAGAACCTCTGTGTGCTACAACTGCAAGGAGGGACAATATCAGTACGATTGTCCCAAACTCTTAGCTGCTCAACGAGCAGAACGGCAGGCCAGACGCAAGAAATTTGCCCGAAGGAGGTAGGCTTACATCGCCGGAGAGATATCCGATGACTCAATCGAGGAAGATACATTCATGTATTCTTCTGAAGACGAAGCTGCATTTGTCGCCGTTGAGGTTGGAGAATCAGATCCTGAATCAACAGCTGGATATTGTCTGATGGCCGGAGAAGAGGCTGAGGTAAACTCGAAACTTAATATAACCTCTTCTTCACACAGCACACACGACACGTGCTCGGTCACAGATGAACCTCTAGATGTGGTACAAGCATACGATGATCTACTAGAGGAGCAGATTCAGCTGAGCAGAGAGTTCAGCAGAACCATTGAGGAACTAGAATAGGTAAAGGCTGAGAATCATAGGCTTTCTTCTGATTGTCAGGTCTCTATTGATTCAGAGAATCTAGTTGTGAGACTCAAGGAAGAGATTAAATCTCTTATGACTAAGTCTCAGCTTCAAGAAACTCAGCTATCAGTTTTGACCAAGAAAAATTCTGAGAAAGATACTGAAATAGCCCGACTCAGTCAGAAGCTCGCAGAAGTTGAAAAGGATTATAAATCACTTCGGAGAAGTGATGAAGTCTGGCGAGGACTGATGACTGAACAGTACCTAGGAGCTAAAGAGAAGTTGGAAAGCATGCTCAGAGCTCAAAGGCCAATGGTCATGAAAGAAGGACTGGGCTACACTCATGAAGCTTCCACTTCAACATCAAAAAGCTCAGAAATGCTGGCTGATAGATTCGTCAGAGGAAAAGTTCAGGTCACTGAATCAACACCTCAGGCGAAGAACAAACAAAACATGATTGCACCTCAGTCGAGTAACAAGAAGCAACTGACCAAAGGTTCTAGCCCCAGGACACCACGATCAAATTCAGGGGGAACCAAAAAGGTCAGGTGGGCAGAGTAGTACAGTGAACCACTATATGAGCATCTAGCACAGTATGGTTCGTACTATTATGAGCCCAGGGTCAGGAGAAGCACAAAACCTCAGAAGAAGAAAGCTCCTGAACCCAAAACTGCCAGAAAGTCAGTATCTCCAAGTCCTGTGGAGAAAGAGACTGACAAGGTTCAGAAGAAGAAGTCTCAGACTCCTAAGGTCCTGAGACAGATCTGGGTCCCGAAATCACGCACTAACACTTAAGGACCCAACCTGAACCAAAGGGTACCTAAAACTGTTTCTGTTTTGCAGGTGCATAAGGACCCTTGGATTGTGGACAGCGGCTGCTCGAGACACATGACATATCAAAAGAGCCTGCTGACCAACTACGTACAAGAAGATGGTCCCAGAATTGAGTTTGGTGACAACTCTAAAGGCTATACAAGGGGATACGGAATACTGAACATTGGGACTGTTCAATTCCAAGAGTAACATATGTTGAAGGACTTCAACATAATCTCCTTTCTGTCAGTCAATTCTGTGATAATCTGAATAGAGTTATCTTTGACGCTGGTTTCTGTGATGTAGTTGACAAATCTACAAGGAAAACAGTGTTATCAGGGTCGCGGAGAAAGAATATCTACGTTGCAAATTAGAAAACCGCAGAACCTGAGGCTTGCTTACTAGCTCAGACGAAATCCAATGATAAGACAGGATGGCTGTGGCATAAGAGACTCAGTCACCTAAACTTCAAGACTATGAACAAGCTAGCCAAGAACTCTAAAGTCAGAGGACTTCCCAATGAAGCGTTTATCAAAGACAGAAATTGTGAAGCATGCTTGAAGGGAAAGCAGACAAAGAATAGCTATCCACCAATTCCGTCACCTTCCACTGATGGAATCCTTCAACTGCTGCAAATAGACTTGTTTGGGCCAGTCTCTCCAGTGACTATAAGAGGCAAGAAGTATGCCCTCGTCGTTATTGACGACTACTCAAGATATACATGGGTCATCTTCATAGCCAACAAGTTTAATGTCATGACTGAGTTACCTAAGCTGCTGAAGAAACTCAGTGTGGAAAAGGACATCAAGATACAGAGAATTCGCTCAGATAGCGGAACAGAATTTCTTAACTCAGTAGTAAAAGAGTACTGCGATAAAGAGGGAATCAAGCACGAGACATCAGCTGCTCGCACCCCTCAGCAGAACGGACTTGCTGAACGTAAGAACAGAACAATTAAAGAAGCAGCAAGAACGCTCCTAGCAGACTCTGGACTACCCTCAAAGTTCTGGGCTGATGCTACTGACACCGCCTGTTACATTCATAATCGGTTACTGCTTACACAGCAACACATGAAGACACCTTACGAACTATGGAAAGGGAGAATTCCTTTTATTTCTCATTTCCATATCTTTGGTTGTCCTTGCTTTATTCACAATAATGGGAAAGATCAGTTGAAGGTCTTTGATAGCAAATCTGATCAAGGAGTATTCTTAGGATACTCTCGAGTCAATAAAGCATTCAAAGTCTTTAACTATCGGACTCTTTGCGTGGAGGAAAGCCCTCTTGTTGTCTTTGATGAGTTTGTTATTGAGGACATGAAATCTAAGAAGACAAATACTGAAGATGTTAGCAGCAAGCTACAGGATCTCGCACTGAACGATAAAGCAGAAAAGATCCAGCATTGTTGGGATGATGAGTCGGACGATGAGGAAATTCAGACCCATCCCACATGCACTGTAGCTGACCTGGTTGATTCTACTGAACAAAATCAACATCAGGTAACAAAGGTCGATGAGGAAGCCCCCGTGGTAACTGAGACCTCTATTGAGAATATAAACTCAGGGGGAACGTCAAACGTTCCTGAGCTAAATGCCCCTGAACCTGGAAACTCAGTAGATACTAACCTTCTTACCGAATTGCTTCAGTCACAGAACAACACTACTGAAATGCCTAACACTCCTATTGACTGTGCAGAAGTAATCTCGGAAGAAGAAGCCAAACTTAGACGTTCATGGCTTGATGCTCACTCTTCTGATCTTATTATAAGAGATCCACCAGCAACAATAAGGACGAGATCCAGATTAGGTCAAGGAGAGAGCTCACTCTACTCATGTTTCTTATCCACAGAAGAACTTCAGACGATAGAGGATGCTCTTAATGATGCTGACTGGATCCTTGCCATGCAAGAAGAGCTGAACCAGTTCGTTCGAAACGAAGTCTGGGAGCTTGTTGACAGACCTAGACATCAGCACGTGATCGGCACTAAGTGGGTCTTCAAGAACAAGCGAGATGAAAACAACGTCATTGTCAGAAACAAAGCTCGACTAGTTGCCAAGGGATACTATCATGCAGAAGGAATAGACTTTGATGAAACTTTCGCTACAGTCGCCAGATTGGAAGCTATTCGTCTGTTCCTAGCCTATGCAACGCATCAAAGATTCAAAGTATATCAAATGGATGTAAAGTCAGCGTTTCTGAACGGCGTACTAAAGGAAGAAGTCTATGTGGAACAACCGCCCGGCTTTCAGTAGGGACATCAGGTGTACAGACTTCGGAAAGCTCTATATGGATTAAAACAAGCACCCAGGGCTTGGTACGATACCCTATCAGACTTTCTGCTTCAGAAAGGTTTTCAGAAGGGGACAGTAGATCGCACCCTGTTCAACATAAAGTCAGGAGATGACATCCTACTGGTGCAAATCTACGTGGACGACATCATTTTCGATTGCAGAAACGTGACTATATGTCAACAATTCGAGAAAATGATGAAGGACAAGTTCGAGATGTCCATGATGGGAGAGATGAACTATTTCCTTGGATTTCAAGTAAAGCAATCACCTGAAGGAATATTCATCAATCAAGCAAAATACACTCGAGACCTCCTGAAAAGATTCGGCTGCGACTCAAGCAAGCCAGTCAAGATCCCCATGAATACGAATTTTAAAATCGATCTAGACAAAGAGGGAGCTTCTGTTAACTCTACTGATTATAGAGCTATTATTGGTTCTTTACTATATTTAACAGCAAGCAGACCTGATATAACTTATGCTGTAGGTGTGTGTGCAAGGTTTCAGGCGAATCCCAAGCGGAGTCATTTGGACTCAGTAAAGAAGACTCTGCGATATCTGAAAGGAACACCTGACGCAGGGTTATGGTATCCTGCTGATGATAATATTATACTAATAGGTTACTCTGATGCTGATTATGCAGGATGCAGGATAGATCGAAAGTCAACTTCTGGAACATGTCAGTCCTAGGCAGCAAGCTGATATCATGGTTTTCAAAGAAACAGCACTCAGTGGCAACGTCCACTACTGAAGCTGAGTATATGGCTGCTGGAAGTTGTTGTGCCCAGATCCTTTGGCTTCGACAACAATTGCGAGATTACGGAATTTCTCAGGATGAAGTGCCCATCTACTGCGACTCCACCAGTGCGATTGCCATAACTCAGAACCCAGTTCTTCATACGAGATGCAAGCACGTGGATATCCGACACCACTTCATCAGAGACCATGTTGAGAAAAAGGATATCAGGATGGAAAAGATCCATACTGACAAACAAAGGGCAGACATACTAACCAAACCACTAGCTGAGAACAGATTCAGAGAACTATCAATTGAGCTAGGTCTACTGGATCCTACTGAGTCTAGTCAGTAGAAGGAAACAATATGACAGGTTAGAAGACTCAGTACTTTGATTCAGTCGGGTGAATCAGGCAGTACACAGTAAGGGGGAAAGAAGTTATCATTACAACAAATGTCCTCCTGAGTCTTAACGGTAACCAGCTGATCGTAAAAGTTCAGCTGAAGAGGTTTGCATAGTTTAAGTACTAAATTTTCTCAGAATCATGCTCGCATTTATTATATCAGTCGTTTGCACTCAGTAGATTAATGAGCATTTATTTCCCGCCATTAAGTTTTTAAGGTTTAAGTTAGAAGAAACCGTTTTCATTTAAAAAGCTTAGACTTTAATGCTGCCTGCTACGCATTTAATGCATGTCTTCTCACCTTACATTAACTGCGCATATCTTACGTGGGTCTAGGTTAGAGGCGGCTTTAGTAATCATTCCGTTTATAACATCAGATCACAGAAAAGCGAGTTTTCATCCCAACCGTCCGATTAAAACCGATTGATCTTCATTTCTTATAAAATCACTCGTCTTCTCCTCTAATCTATCTTTTTTGCCATTTTCACACTTAGAGCTATCTCTACATTCAGTTTTTCATCCTCTGCAAACTGTTTCTGTTTTTCACTCAAGCTCTTCGTTTACGGTAATTTCTTCATCCTCTGCTTAAACTCAAACTAACTTACTCTATTTTCAAGTGCTAACGAGCTTTTTGCAGATATTCATGGTGATCGTTTTGACCCCACCCCAAGTTGAGGAGATCATCAAATCGAGGGTTCAGTTCGAACTGACGATGGTTCTCCATCAAGCAGACCTTCCGTACCTAGAGCCCATATTTTCGGCTCTTGAAGGTTCTGGCCTTGAGCTTCTCGTGACGAAGCATCCTAGATCGTATCTCCCCCGTCAAGTGGCTGAAGTTTATTATAACTGGCGTACGGTGGAAGGTATAGATGGAGAGGTTTCCCAATTCGCTTATATGAGGGAAGTGGCCCCTCAGAAGTGGGAATCCGGCCACTCCGATATCAATATCCGGGAAGCACTGAAGGCCTCATTCGACCTTCCTGCCTACAGGATCTCTCCAGCCGGAAATAAGGAGAAGGAGCTCAACTCCTATGTTCATCGTTTCTGCGGGAGAGACGATATCTCCTTCAAATCCGCTCTGCCGAAGAACCAACTCTTGCTAGAGTACCGCGGGCTCGCTTACATCGTCACTCATATCTTGACGCATGCCGCATGCTCATTCGATCAGCTGTCCAGGCCGAGACTTCAGCTAATGATGGCAATTATGGATGGAGTCCAGGTTAACTGGATGGAGTTCTACGTGACGGAGCTGAAGGCTCAGGCACAGAAGTTTGTCGCCGCACAGTCTGGAGAGAGGAGACTAATTAGTGTGGGCAAACTGCTGTATGGGACGAAGATGTCCATACTGATAGAGGACTCTGTATCGAATCATTCATCATTTGCTGATTCCAAGTACTTCGACAGCAAGCTCATCAAGTTCAAGACGAGAGCAGCTGCTGAGAAGTTAGTCGGCCGTGGACCCACTGAGCTGAAGAGGTCTACTACTGAATTACCTCTACGTGCCGACCCACTGAAGAAAAAGAGGCTTGCAAAGGTTGGAACGTCTGAGGTTCCAGCAAAGCCTGCTTCTCCTCCACCACCTCATGATGAAAGCATACTGGATGCTGATACCGGAATAGAGGGTGCGACCCTCAAGGACAAGGTACATCGTATCAACTTAGAGGAGACTCAACCGGAGGAGGTTGATGAACCGGCTGAGGAAGTCTCCACTGAATGGTCGACATTGCAGTCAACCCGTCTCTGGGCCACAGGAGAAGTCGCTGCATAGATCCCCGAGATATCTAATTATAAGGATCTGGTCGACATAGCGATCAGGGCAAGGACACAAATGATGCTGAGGTTCCTAAGCTGGGACATCCTCGAAGATCTAATCATGCAGCAGACAACATTGTCCTTACTGGCAGAAGAGCAGAGCCTGCAGTCAGCTATTGGGTTTGGGGAACCCACTGACCTAGCTTCGTTCGAGGACCTGAGATCTACCATGCTATATCTTCTCAGCCTAAGGTCCTCCGAACAACATGCCAGTAGCCCATCGCAGCCATCCCATCATGACGACGACAATGATGACGATAATAATGATGAGGATCAAGCACCACCCAAGGAAGCAGACCAGGGAGGATCTGCTGAGGGTAAAACTTCCAGCGAGAAAGGCAAATCACCACCTCCACCTTCTACATCAGGTGATGCCCCGGTTGCTTCGAAGCCCAGTCGGAAGCAAAAACTCGCAGCATCTGAGTAGAGGCTCGGAACCAGTTCTTATCAGGCCTAACCTATCGGTTTCGTATCCTCGAAGTCTGTCAACAGAGCTATCAGGAAGCAAGGAGACAAGAATCGTCTCCTAGCTAAGGATGTCCACCTGAAGTGGGCACAATATACCAAGTCTCAGACGGAGACGGTTGACAGACTAGCTAGCAAAGTGAAGAAGGTCTCGGAAACTCCTACTCCATCTCTTAACATTCAGAGATAATCGAGACCGCGCTCGCCGCTCAAAAGGCGAATTTGGCTGCTCAAAGTCAGCAGCTCCTTGAAGCTCAGCAGAAAATGTTTTATGAGCAGCTGACCAAGAGCCTTGCCACCTTCCAGAAAGCCATGGATGAGCGCAACAAGATGGCCACCTCCAGTGTTCAAAAAGCCTTAGAAAATCAGGCGGCGGCCCTCAAGCTCATCCAGGCAAAAATGACTGCATCTCTTGATGCATCGCTACTGAAGCAGAGACAAGAGACAGGAGCCCAAATTCAGCAGATCCGCGCTGATCAGGAAACTGACTGGGAGCACTACTGCAATGCGGTCAGAGACTTCGACACCACCACCACTTCCATCAAGATAATCCTTTTCAATCTAGAAAAGGAAGTGGTTTCTATCCGTACTCGTCTGACCCCGGCTGATGATGCCAAAAAGGGGGAAGATAAGGTAGAGGCGGAGACAGCTCAGGTGGGCGAAGAGGCAGAGGCAAGGGAAATTGCCAAGGGGGAAGGTTCAGCTGCACAAGCTGGAACCAGCTCATTTCCCCCTCCCACAGTCCAAATCCCTACTGTCCAAAGCACTCAGGTGCATGAGCCAGCCGGAGGATCAGGCGAAGGATCCTCGGCTCAGCACATTGAGGAGGTCGCTCAGTTCATAGACTAAGAGGACGAACCACTGCCACCGCAAAGGCAAGGGAAGGAGAAATCAACTGAATCCACTCCACCTCCTTCCCCGACGCTTAAATTCAAAACAAAAGCGGAGCAGGAGGAATTTGACAAGCAAGTCGCTCAGAAGCTCCAGGATGAGCTTGACTATGAGCGACAACTTGAAGAGGAGGCTTAGAAGGCCAAGAAGCAGAGAAAGCCTGTGGCTAAGATGGCCAGGAGCCAAGCTAAAAGGCTCCTGGAAGAGCAGAAAAAGAAGAAGGCTCAGGACGAGCAGGCTATTTCGAGCATCGACCTTCACCCCATGCTCGAGAGGCGAAAAATCTTCCTACACTTACTCCTGAGCAGGAGGCAGAGGACAGAGCCACCTGGGAGGCTACGCAGCAAGGGCTGAATCTCCGAAGAGGAGACACTAGAGCTGCGACCCTCAGAGAGAAGAAGAGACTGGAAGATTTGGCCAAGATCGTAGAAAAGGCAATTGAGCAATGGCGAGGTGGTAGTCTCAATGGGCAATGGATCGAAAGTTCCTGCAATTCCCATTGGAGATTTGCATCTATCTTTTGATAGTTCTGTTTTAGTACTTAAAGATGTTTAATATGTGCCTAAGTTTAGGCGAAACATTATTTCTGTTTCAAAACTCTGCACCATTGATGGTTATAAATCAAGTTTTGATAGTGAAGTTTCTATCATGAAAGACGATGATTTTATCTGTGGTGGACCATTAAATGGATCTTTATATACTATTACTTGTAAACCGCGTAGTTCTGTTAATATTGCTTCCTCATCATCAAATCCTAAGAAGAGGAAAGAGTCTTCTAAGGTAAACCAAACTTATCTGTGGCACTTAAGACTAGGTCACATCAATCTTAACAGGACTCAGAGGTTGGTGGAATATGGATCATTGGAGTCTCTCCAAGATTGAACCATTTCCAACTTGCGAAACCTGTTTGGAAGGAAAGATGATGACTAGGCCTTTCAAGGCAAAGGGTTATAGAGCCACAGAAGTATTAAGTTTGATACATTCTGACTTGTGTGGGTTTATGTCTACACAAGCTCGTGGAGGGTATGAGTACTTCGTCACATTTACTGACGATTACTCGAGGTAGGGATATGTTTACCTTCTTCGCCACAAGTTGGATTGCTTTGAAACCTTTAAGGAATTCAAGGCAGAAGTGGAGAAGAAGCTAGGTACAGAAATTAAAACACTACGATCTGATCGTGGTAGGGAATACCTATCTAACGAGTTCAAGGACTACTTGACAGAATGTGGGATTACATCCCAGCTGACAGCACCGGGCACGCCTCAACAGAATGGTATGTTAGAGAGAAGGAACCGAAGTCTCTTAGAGATGGTTCGGTCGATGATGAGTTATGCAACTTTGTCAGTTTCCTTTTGGGGATATGCCCTAGAGACTGTAGCATACTTGCTGAACCGTGTGCCTTCCAAGTCGGTACAAAAGATCCCTTTTGAGTTGTGGAGCGGGCGCAAACCCAGTATGCACCACTTAAGGATTTGGGGTTATCCTGCTTATGTGCCAAATAGGCAGGCCGACAAATTGGAATCACATTCATAAGAGATATTGTTCATAGGGTATCCGAAGGAAACGAAGGGTGGATACTTTTATGATCCTAAAGAACAGAAGATCGTTGTTAGCCCTAACGCTCGGTTCTTAGAAGATGATTACATTAGTAACCATAAATCTCTAGTCGACATCATACTTGAGGAATTACAAGGTGGTCGAGTTCCACTTGAACAACCAGTTGTGCAAGATAGTACTCCACGAGTAACTGCACAATCTGTTAACACATCGCCTGACACTGTTCGACGTAGTGGGAGGGTGATATTTACACCTGATCGGTATATGTTCATTAGGGAGACGTTTGATCTTCTCCCGGCAGATGAACAAGATATCGTGGATCCCTGGACTTACAACGAGCGAAGGGGAGATGTAGATGCAGATTCCTAGCGAATCGTCATGGACTCAGAATTTAACTCCATAATTGATATGGATGTATACGAGATCACTGAACTACCTGAGGGCTGCAAGGCTATTGGTAGTAAGTGGGTATACAAGAGAAAGAGAGAGGACCGAATGGAGAGATCATGGCGTTTAAGGCCAGGCTAGTGGCGAAGGGTTTTACCCAGAAAGAAGGTATCGATTACGAAGAGACCTTCTCACCTGTAGCAATGATCAAGTCCATTCGGATTCTCCTTGCCATAGCAGCTCACATGAACCTAGAGATCTGGTAAATGTATGTCAAAACAGCATTTCTAAACGGTCACCTTGAAAAAGGTAGGGACATCTACATGAAACAGTCAGATGATTATGTGAAGGAGGGCGAAGAGCATCTAGTTTGGAAGCTTAAGAAGTCTATTCATGGACTTAAGCAAGCTTGCCGGTTAAGGCACCAACATTTTCGACGAGGTAGTCAAATCCTATGGATTTGTATCCTGTCCTAACGAGGTGTGTGTACCGTATTTGTGTTAACGGATCAGTGGTGAGTCTTGCATTTTACGTAGATGACATCCTTCTCATTAGCAACAATGTTGAAGTGTTATCAGACGTAAAGACGTGGTTATCCGAGCAGTTTCAAATGAAGGACTTAGGTGAAGCTGCTTACATCCTTGGGATCAAGGTTATCCGAGATCGCCAGAAAAGGATGTTAAGCTTGTCACAAGTGTCCTACATTGACACTGTTATTGCTCGTTTTAGCATGCAAAAGCCAAGAGAGGTTCAGTACCTTTCAGATATGGCATTTTTCTATCCAAGAATCAGTGCCCTAAAACGCCTGAAGAGATAGAAAGTATGAGGCTAGTACCCTATTCTTCCGCTGCCGGTAGCCTCATGTATGCGATGATTTGTACGAGAGCAGATATCTCATATGTTGTAGGCTTGGTCTCAGGATACCAGTCTAACCCTGGAAAGGAACGCTGGACTGCGGTCAAGCATATTCTAAAGTACCTTAAATGGACTAGAGATTATAGGCTTGTTTACCAGTCATACAGTCTAGTGTCTTTGGCTTATACAGAATCGGATTTCTAGGCTGACAGAGACGAGAAGAAGTCTACCTCGGGTTATATGTTTACCTTGGGAGGTGGAGCCATTTCATGGAGGAGTGCAAAGCAGAAATGCATTGTGGACTCAACCATGGAAGCAGAGTATGTGGCTGCTTCAGAAGCTTCAAAAGAAGCAATTTGGCTCAAGAATTTCCTCCTGGATCTTGATATTATTCATAATTTGCCTAAGGCAATCACGATTTATTGTGATAATGCGGGTGCAGTGACAAATTCTAAGAAGTGGCTTGTCTTAGCTGCTTGTCTTTACTGGTACACTGAAGGTGGTGTATTGATGGATCACAGTGAGATGTGTTCTCCTAACTGACCTTAGTGGAGAACCAAGATCTCGGTGACTTAGCTAGTCTTAAGCTTGGTAAGACTTCAGCTGAGTACATTTGGCTATCTATCACTTTGACCTACTATGGTGAACGTCATCGGGATCGGATCTACGTATCTTGAGTGCTAGTAGTCATTTGTTGCTCAGGCTGGTTGTCTGTATCTTGCAACCGTATCCTAGTAAAATGGGTTGATAATATCCCTTGAGGAACTCGAAAGGATTAGCACACTAAATCCGACCGGTTGATTAAGTTCAGGTTTGTTAATAAGGTCGAGTGGTACTACTCAGGAATATAAGATGTTAATTAATTTAAGCTGTCAGTGAGCTTAATTAATTAACAGATATTTCTATCTTAAATACGGAGATCGATTAAGTCTAAAATACAAGCCCTTGCTCAATTTGGGATAAAGGGGTAAATCAGCACGGATTCTCTAGTGGAATGAATCTGTGTTTATTAATTAATTTTGCTCTGGGCTGAGCATAGATAATTAATTAATTTGAGGCCCAACTTTATTTCTTGTATTAGATCCCTGATCTGGCCCATTTATTTGCCTAGTTATTTATTGTCTCTCAGAAATCATTATTAATGGATTAATGTATTTTTATATTTTTTAATAATGTTATTTATCTGGAATTAATTGGCTGGGCCAATTAATTGATAAATATTAGTAGCCCAGTAGATTAATTAATTATATTATGGGTTAATTATGTGGAAGCCCATTAGAAATATAATTAAATTAATGGGCTACAAATATATTAATAATGTATTGGCTTTTGAAGCCTATATATATTAGTATTCTGTTCAGAAACAGAATAGACACATACATAGATTAACGCACGATGTTTTTGTGGAGAGACAATAATCTTATTTTCTCCAGTTCTCTGACCACCCAGAGGGAGAAAAAGGCCGGGACACAGATCAGAAGATCTGACACACGAGCAACAATCAGAGCTGCAACAACATACGAAGGAGGAAGGTATCATTCCTAACCCTAATATTTCCTTCATAGAGCTCATTGACAAAATGACCAAGGAACCAGGTCTCGACTAGAGGAAATAGGTGCCCAGGTCTTCCAAGTACTACAGGCGAGGTGCACCAAGAGCTACTTATCAGAAGAAAACTCCACACCGCCATGCAGACAAATGGATACCCTGGAACCTGAATGAGGAATGGGAGGAACTGAAGATAGAATTCATTAAGGGATACTACGTTTGGCAATGCTATCCAACTGAGGTTCCAACTGATCAACTGTTCGATGAATTTCTTCATCAATCCAACGCCAACCTCAGAGCTCAAGTTCAACTGATCCTAGCAAAGGAGAAGCTGCCACTCGTTGCTCCTGCCTATAGGAAATTGTCTCCCCCTATGACCTCTCGAGGAGTACTCTGTACCAAGGAGATTGAAGATGAGGTCGACGCGGCTGCACGACACCATGATCTTAATCCTCAACAGCCGAGCGATCTTGAGGACATCCAGACCCTCCGTTCCAGAATCTACAAAGCATACGGTTTGGATCCTCCTGCTGCCAAGTCTGCTGATTTCAAGAGCAAGACCAAGAAGTTCAGGCGATAGCAGTAGTTCTTTATCCTTGTATAGAAGATAGGACTGTGTAATCCATTCTCATATATATATCAGTTCTTTCCTCTGGCCAGACAATCACTCATTGTCTTACGGCTTTATTTATTTATTTTATCACAACTGATCACTAAAGTGATCTGACACACACACACATAACCGTTTCTCTGATGTGCCTATCTTTCAGCTGCTGACTGTCTTACCTGAAGTTTTTATTGTGTCAGTAGTTTGGGTCTTAATATTCTTAGAATTTATAGAGGTTTTGGCATCATCAATTAGGGGGAAATTGTTGGGTTATGAGTCAGTGGGTTGTCTTAACAACCACTTAGAGGATACTTAGTAATATTGGGAGAAATCAGTATTGGGGGAAATCATAGTGTCTCATGCTATGGAATTGAAGATCCCAAAACCCAGCTTGTATCCGTTGTGTAGTGTCGATAGGACTAGATGATGTAACAGGCTAGACGGTTTTTATTTTCATTATCGTTTGTGTCTAAGTCCTGTACGGGGTAAGTGTTGGACTAGGAAGATACTTTCCAGAACCCCACGTCATCAGTGTAAGAGCTTGCGTTCTCTAGTCATCGGTTGATCATTACTCAGTAGAAGACATCTCATCAGCTGACCGACATTAGTAGAAGAACTCATTATTCAAGCTCAGTACCTTCAGAGTCATCAGCTGACTACACTCAGTAGTATATTCACTATCAACCGACTCAGACGAAGAAGACAGAGACCGTATCAGGTCTACTGTATCCGACAGGAAACGACCCAGCTTTTAACTTCATTCGAAAGTTAGCAAAAGATCATACGAGGAAGAGTGAGAGTCAACTCCGATGAAGACCGATGTCTGACAGATCTCACCTACCACAAACCTCGACCAATGAGAAGTCATCTAAGCTCTACCTGCTCTGACCAACTAAAGTTGCTCTCATGCACAGTAACCAACAACTCTGCTGCAACAATTCGAACTTATGGTTGTTTTCCTTGGACGCTTGTGACACGTGGCATCGTCCTCTCCAACGGGCAAATGCCTGGGTCACAACTATAAATAGAGAAGCATGTCCGAGCTCCACTCATGGGATATCAAAGGGACAATACGCTCAAGCTTTCGAAACACTCTAGCGCTTTCAAGAAGATCCAGTGAAGAACCTGCTTAGCAGAATATCTTTAGTTCTTCCCTTTAGAGTTTCTTTCTTTAGATCCCTCTTCTCTATCTAAGCTCAATCGCTCATATCTATAGCTTAGAACCTCGAAGGAGTTCACACTTAGTGACTGTTCTTATTGTAAGAACTCCTTCATAGTTGGAGAAAATCCCCTCCCTTCAAACTTAGGCTTGAACTGTAAAGTCGCTAAGGACTATAACTTAGAAGGGTCTATCCAGTGCACAGATACCTTACTGAGGCTTGCTCAGATTAATCAACAAGACCTCCTGTTCAGCAGGACCGTGGACGTAGGATCTTGCGTATCCGAACCTCCTTAAAAATTTCTTGTGTCGTTTACTGTTTTATTTCATTGCATACAAATCTCTTACAAACTCATACTTTGCATAAAACGTATTCGAAAAGTGCACAAGCCAAAATTATTTAACTTGTGAAAATCACGTTTTCAACTGAGACGAAATCTCTGGTCCCTACACACTTATCCGCACTAAGTCTCCGACAGATAATCAAGTACTGACAAAAGTCAGTAGGAGAGACTCAGTAGTTGGCACACTCTGACCCGCGATCAGAAGGTTACTATTTGACACTGTTCATCAGTAGCAACCTACAGCTCAGCTGTCGTTCGCGTTTGAGAAAAAGAACAGTACTCAGGTGTATTCACCCCCCCCCTCTCTACACCTGACTCTCGTCTCTGGACCAACAAATCATACATATTCAATGAAGATAATCATGTCTACTACAACTTTTAAAACAATTTATGTTTACTTATAATATTTTTTCTAACAGAATGTGTAATTATTACGTTCACTTCTTTATTTACAATGATTATCGGTTAAAGCACATATAGTTTACTATTATGGTTCATTATTAAATTTAAGGTTGATTCGAATCACCTTAATGCCATTTCATATATTACTATAATGATAACGTATAGTGATAAGAAACATGTTGGGTAAATTTATGGTCCACGCAAGCACGGAATAAAAAGTCCCGCTAATAACGATCTCTTATTAACCTTTACCATATGCAAAGTGTGTGAACATAAAAATGTGTTTCACTATGTGCTGACATGGCAATAATAATTAACATTTATATCTTCTTGAATTTTCAGTCTACAATAACCTCAGTACTAGAATTTATGCGAAATGTGTAGGCCTGATTTTATCGTCTCTTTTTGAAAAACGTTTTTACTTAAGAGAATTCCAGTTATGCTTGAATTTGCCACTTTCTGCAGTACTCTTTCATCATAGGGTTAAGAAATTGCATGCCTCTGTCTGACCATATTCTTTGTAGCTTTGGTAGTTTAGTCTTGACATCATATTTGTTGGCGATGAAGATTAACCACGTATATCTCAAGTGGTCATTTATAACCACAAGAGCATAGACTGGCCCGAATGAGTTCATGTGAAGAAGCTGAAGTATTCCATTAGTAAAAGGTGACAGAATGGGTGGATTTTTTGACTTTGTCTGCTTTCCCTTCATGCAAGCTTCACAATTTCTATATCTTTTGAATACTTCATTTGACAGTCCTCTGACTTTTGAGTTCCTTGCCAGCTTGTTCATTGCTTTGAAGTTCAAACGACTAAGTCTCATGTGCCACAGCCATCCTGTTTTGTCATTCGACTAAGTCTGTGCAAGCAAGCAAGCTTCAGGTTCAGTGGTTCCAGTTTACAACATAGATGTTCTTTCTTTGTGATCCTGATAACACGATTTTACCTATAGATATATCAAGAACATCACATAAACCCGCGTCAAAGATAACTCTATTAAGGTTATCACAGAATTGACTTACTGAAAGGAGATTATGTGGATCTCTTTCAATATATGTTACTCTAGTAAGTGTGGATGTTCCAATTTTCAATGTTCCATAACCCTTTGTATATCCTTTGGAGTTATCACCAAACTCAATTATGGGTCTTTCTTGTTGTACGTAGTTGGTCAGTAGATTCTTTTGGTATGTCATGTCTCAAGCATCTATTATCTACTATCCAAGGGTCCTTATGCACCTGCAAAACAAGAATAACTTCAGGTATCCTTTCTTTTCAGGCTGGGTCCTCAGATGTTAGTCATTTTTAGAACTCAAATCTCTTTAACAACCTTGGTGGTCTCAGACAACTTCTTTCCTTTGTTGTTAACATATTTTTCTGCTGAGCTAGGTGATGCTGACTTTTTGGCTGATGGAAGTTCAGGAGTTCTCTTCTTCTGAACTTTAGGACGTCTCCTGACCTTGGGCTTATAATAGTATGATCCATACTGTGTTGGATGAGTCCAATGTGGTTGACTACATTGTTCAGCTCATCTGACCTTTTTGGTTCCCTCTTAATTGGATTTGAGAGTTCTGGGGCTTGAACATGTGGTCTTCTGCTGATAGCTCGACTAAGGTGTTTTGATCTTCTGTTTGTTCTTTGCTTGGGGTTGAAGTTCCTGCTTGAACAAATCTCTCTGTCAGCGTTTCTCAGCTTTTGTGCGTTGAAGTTGATGCCTCATGTGTGTATCCAAGTCCCCCCTTTGTGAAGGCTGGTCTTTGAGCTCGTGGCATCTCTTCAAGCTTTTCTCTTGCTCCTAGATATTGTTCGGTTATTAAGGTTCTCCAAGCCTCATCACTTTTCCTTAGTCCTTCATAGTGTGCTCTGACTTGTGAAAGCTTCTGACTCAGATTGGCGATTTCAGTATCTTTCTCAGAAATCTCTTTGGTCAGGACTGAGATCTGAGTTTCTTGTTGCTGAGACTTGGTCATCAGAGAATTAATCTCTTCATTTTGTCTCAAAACAAGTCCTTCTGACTCAGTAGAGACCTGACTTTTCAGGAAAAGTATTTGATTTTCAGCTCTTATGAGTTCCATTTCCTGAAGTGTCTTACTGAACTGACTGCTCATATAGATGTGTTCCTCTAGGATAGGCTAGAACCACATCTAGGGGTTCTCCTGCAGCAGAGCATGTGTTGTGTGTGCGTGTTGAAGAGGGATTCAAATTTAAAAGAGAGTTTACCTCAACCTCTTCTCCAGCCATAAAACACTATTCAATTTTTTCAACTTCGATAACCATGAATCCGGTTTCATCTTCTGATGACTCCATGAAAATATATTCTTCACTTGAGAAATCGGATACTTCTCTAGCTATGTAGACCTATCTCTTCTTGACAAATTTATCTGTTTTGGCCTGCCGTTCGGCTCGTTCCGCAATTGAGAGTTGTGGACACTCATATTGATAATGTCTAGTCTTCTTAGAGTTGTAACACGATGAGGTCCGACCTTCTCTTCTAGGTGTGTCATTATTGTAGTGGCAGTCGTCTCAGTGTTTCTGCATTAAGATTGAGAGTTAGATTGTTCTTTTTGTAAATATCTTTCTTACCATGAGAGTTCTTGGCAACTCTCTTCAGCTTCCTATTTTTTTCCTTCTCCTTCTAGTACTTCACGGCTAGAAGGGCATAACGTTCAGCAATATTCTCAGCAACGGGATTGGACATTGTGCTTGCTACTGATTGACTTACTGTTGATGGGCTTGCTCCTAGTGTGCTGATTGTTGCTTTGTAGGCATGATCTATTTGCATGTCAGCAGGAGCACTCAAGCTTTGTTATGGAAGACTGCACTTGAACTCTTCAGCCTTGAGTTCTAAAAATATGTAATTAGGAGTAATATTGTTAGGATCCAATCGTCTTAAATAAGAGGCAAAAGAATACCACTTAGGTCTAGATAAAGCTCTTAGAATTGTAGTGTTCATCTCTTTGTTGGTGAATGTTTTTCCCATCTCGTTGATGATTTGATCTGATTTGTAAATTTGACGTTGACAGTAAGCGTGCAAAATGCTTCGAACTTCTACAGCTCCAACTCCAGCTTGTTTTCTTTAACCTGTGGAGTCCTATGACTCAACACTGTAAGAGCATCCTAGAGTTCTTTTACGGTCTTGCAGTCATGCATTCTTCCGAGGTATGAGTCACTAAGCGTCTTCAGTATGGCATTTCATGCGATTCGGTCAAGGTTGTGCAGCTTTCTTTCCTCAGGAGTGAAGGAGCTCTTGTCCTTTGAGGCTTTTGCCCCGTTCTGGGTCCTACTCCTCCTACGGCTGCAAATTCAACATTGTCCATCATGGGAACAATAGGTACGGTTTCCAGGACTTTAGTCATGCTGTTGGGTGATGATTCTATCCTCAGCAGTATTGATAAATAGTGGGAAATGACTCAGTCTTCTGTGGTATCATACGCTCAGTAGTCTTGTGCTCTGAATAAGTCTGTGAAGATTTGAAGATCCCAAAACCCTATATTGATTGGTGAACCATTACGTTGTAATTTGTTTTGTCTCTGAGGTTTCAGACTCAGCAGACCCTCTGCTCTGGTTCAGGCACTTAGTAGATTATCTGCCTCAGCACCAGTAGTAGAAGACTCAGTGATACTAGACTCAGCAGGGAGCAAGATATGCGAAAGGAGTCGGTGGACCGAACTCAGTAGGAGTAGTTCACTGAACTCAGAGCTGATCTTCAGTAGAACCAACTCAGCAGGAGCATGCTACTGAATCAGAGATCAGTCTCAGCAACGGCCAGACAGTCTTCTGACTGTCAGGATCTTTGAAGTCATTTCAGCAGAGTCAATACGAGGAAGAGAGAAGTCAGCTTCAGATCTCCTTGAAGTCTATTCTGTCTCAACCACCTTATGAACCTCGTCTAATGACAAGCAGACACGTACACTATACCTACTAAAGCTGCAAGTCAATAACTTTCCATAAATGGAGGGAAAGGACATTGCCACCATACTTCAAAAGAGTCGTTAGCTACCTAAAAGAGAGAGACAAGGGATCGTCGTCTCCAACGGATCTATCCTAATCTCTTCTCTATAAATAGAGGGATAAATCAAATTTGAAGCTCACGGAAAACACGAAAATAACGAAGAACACACGAGAGAACACACATAGCATTCAAACGAGCAAATTCGAAAAGCCTAAGTCTTCCGCAAGAAGTTCGAAGAATCTATCTCCGGCGAAAGACTACATTCCAGCTCTTAGGGAACCAAGTTGAACTGCTTAATACACCCTCTAGTATCCAAACGACGATACACGAACCCAAAGCTATATTCAGTTGTTCGTCGTTCTAGAAGCCACATCCTTGTTCCCTATCCCTCTAACCTAAGCTCAATAGAATACATCCATAGCTTAGACGAAGGAGTTCACCTTTGAACTGATCCTTATTGTAAAGGACTCCTTCACAGTTGGAGAGTTTTTCAAACACTCAGTTTGATAACCGTGTAAACTGAGACTTGCTCAGTATAAATCTCAAGACCAGTGTTTGTCCAACGTACAAACCAACTAAGACTATCTCAGTATAATAAATAGTTTCCTGATCTTTCGGGACAGTGGACGTAGGATTCTTGTGTCCGAACCACTTTAAAAATCTCTGTGTCTTGTGTTCTGTCCTTAACTGTTGCATTGATTTATTGTTAATTCTGAAAACATCTTTTAAATCATTCAACTGAGTTTCAGCAAACTTAAAAAACTACACTAATCAACGGAAATTGTTTTGATAAAAACATTTTTTCCACTCAACTGAATTTGGGCCTACACTGTTCTGCACTACTGAACTCTATCTGTAAGATACTGAATTCTGACTCTCAGCCAGCTAGCAGATCTCAATAGAGTCAGTCACTCTGCCACACGATTCAGAACAGCTTATCTGGTCTGCTGAACTTGTTCAGTACGACATCATCCTGAAAAGGATTGTTCGTGTTTAAGTTGAGAAAATCGGTTTTCAGGTGTATTCACCCCCCCCCTCTACACCTGAACATACTCTCGGGACCAACAATTGGTATCAGAGCAGGAGTTCTATAAGACTCTTGTTATTCTGAAACTGGTCTACTTGAACGGATCCGAAAAACGTTTTCACTGCATATCATTCTTCATTCATATCACTATCTATCATGTCTGATATGTCAGGGATCAGGATGGTACCCATGTTCTCAGTAGAGAACTATGGCGTATGGCGGGTCAGAATGGAGGCACATCTGACCTCTCTCCACGATAGCATGATAGAGGTTCTAGATGACGGACCTATCGTTCCTATGATCGATATCAACGTAGCTCAGGATCCAGCAGATGGAGGTGGAATGGTGACCGGGAAGAAGATTTCCAAGGACAGAAGTCTCTTCACCCCATAGGAGAAGAAGCTTCACAATTTAGACCACGTCGCCAGAAACGCCATACTGACCACCCTGAGTGATTCTTATCTCGGAAGAGTTCAGGACTGCAAGTCCGCAAAAGAACTCTGGGATGCTCTAGCGCTACTGAGTCGGGGGACTCAGAAGATCAAAGCAAATAAACTCGTGCTGGAACTCCAAAAGCTGGAGAGACTGTCCCTCATGCCTGGTGACACCATTGAAGATCTCAACATCAGATTTACAGATCTGATGAACTCTATCAATGGGCTGGGAAAGACATTCTCCAACCGAGAAATGAATCTCAAAATTTTGAGGGCACTGCCAGACGGTCACTGGGCCCCCTTTGCTACTTTATTACGTAATTCTGATTTAGATATTGTTACTCCTGACCATATCTTTTCAGAACTTAAAGCAGATGAATTCGAGTTTGGCTTACCTCAAAGGAAGCAGCGAGCTGAAGCTGACACTCAAATTGACCATGCCTTTAAAGCATCAGTCAGCACAACAGCTCCAGCGACTAGCAAGGCTGAACCTTCACTTAGTGATATACAAGAAGGAAATCTAGCCAAGAAGTACGCGCTGCTTGCCGTAAAGTATCAGAAGGAGAAGGAGAGGTGCAGAAAAGTGACAAAAGCCCTCAGAGAATCCAAGGGTAAGTCTGAATACACGCCTAAGCGCACTCCTGACTCGTATACTTCTGAATGCAGGAAAAAGGATGACTCAGCACAATCAAAAGACAGTGAAAGCAAGGAAGAAAGAGTCACCACCTACTATAACTGCAAGAAGCCAGGACACTATCTGTATGACTGTCCTTAGCTCAGTACCGCTGAATGAGCAGCACGCAAAGCAATAAGGGAGAAGTTCATCAAGAAGAGACAAGCATACATTGTTGGTGAACTCTCAGACGACTCAGATGAAGTTGACTCCTTCATGGATTCATCTGACGATGAAGCAGCTTTCATGGCCTTAGAGCTTGAAGCTCAAGAAGATGCTGAAAAGTGTCTCATGGCAGGAGAAGAGGATGAGGTAAACTCTCATGAACCATTTAATTCCTCTTCACACTGCACACACGACACCCTTTCAGGTGCAGACGAGAATCTAGACGTCGCACTCGCATATGAAGAACTACTCGACGAGCAGATTCAGATGAGTTTGCAGCTCAGTAAGACTCTTCAGGAATTGGATACCCTGAAAGTGGAGAATCAGAGACTTTCTCAGGAGAGTCAGGTTGCTACTGAGTCAGAAGGACTTGTGTTGAGACTCAGGGAGGAGATAAACACTCTGATGGCCAAGTCTCAGCATCAAGAAGATCAGATCTCAGTCTTGACCAAAGACTTGACTCAGAAAGATACTGAACTGAGTCTACTGAAGCAAGAGTTGTCAGAACTTCAGACCGAGCATGAAACGCTGAAGAAAAGTGATGATGTCTGGAGGAACCTGATGACAGAGCGATACATGGGAGCTGAAAAGAAGCTGGAGGCTATGCTAGCAAGCAACAAGCCCAAGCATTGCAAGGAGGGACTTGGATTCAGCCAGGGAGCCTCCTCATCTGCCCCCGTACGCTCAGAAAACCGGCTAGCTGATAGGTTTGTTCAAGGGGAGACCATCAATGCAGACATACTAAACCCCCTAGCCAAGAACAAATAGAAGATGAAGGCACCTCATCCTAGCCATCAGCACTCTGACAAGAAGATCAGCACCAGAACACCCCAGTTCAGTCAAGGGGGAACCAAAAAAGCTAAATGGGCTGATCAGTATAGACCTCCACAGCTGACTCATCCAGCTCAGTATGGGTTATATTACTATGATCCAATAGTCAGGAGAGGATCCAATAGTCAGAAAAGGAAGAAGAAAGCCGTGCAAAAGGCAAAGGTCAGCAGTCCACCCACTCAGGACTCCTGAACCTGAAAAGCCTCATAAGTCAGCAGTGACCAGTCCAGTGGTCAAATATGTTGACACAAGTGGAAAGAAACTGTCTGAGAGCACCAGGGTCGTAAGACAGATATGAGTTACCAAAACTAACATCTAAGGACCCAAAATCAAAAATAAAGGGTACCTAAATATAATTATGTTTTGCAGGTGCACAAGGACATTTGGTATGTGGATAGCAAATGCTCAAGACACATGACGTACCAAAAGGACTTGCTGAAGAATTATACTACTGAAGAAGGACCCCGAATCGAGTTTGGAGACAATGCTAAAGGCTACACCAGAGGTTATGGAACACTCAGCATTGGAACAACAACAGTTCCAAGAGTATCATATGTTGAAGGACTTCAGCATAACCTTCTCTCTGTTAGTCAATTTTGTGACAACTTGATTAGAGTGATTTTTTATGCTGGTTTATGTGATGTTATTGATAAATCCACAAGGAAAACAGTGTTATCAGGTTCGCGCAAGAAGAATATCTATGTAGCTGACGACTGGAACTCAGCTGAACCTGAAGCTTGTTTGTTGGCAAAGAATGACAACAAAATAGGGTGGCTTTGGCACAGAAGACTCAGCCATCTCAACTTCAAAACGCTCAACAAACTGGCTAGAAACACTCTAGCAAGAGGACTGTCGAATGAAGTATTCAGCAAAGACACTCAGTGTGAAGCATGCCTGAAGGGAAAGCAAACAAGGAATCAAATCCGCCAGTTCCATCTCCTTCCACTGATGGAATCCTTCAGCTGCTACGTATGGATTTGTTCGGTCCAGTCTCTCCAGTGACAATCAGAGGCAAAAAGTATGCATTAGTGGTCATTGATGACTACTCACGCTACACATGGGTCATATTTATTGCCAACAAGTCTGACGTCAAAACAGAGTTACCAACGCTTCTGAAAAGGCTCAGTGTCGAGAAGAACACCAAGATTATCAAAATACGTTCAGACAGAGGAACTGAGTTCCTGAATTTCATGGTGGAGGAGTTCTGCAAAGTAGAAGGCATAGAGCATGAGACGTCTGCTGCGCGCACGCCTCAACAAAATGGGGTTGCTGAGAGGAAGAATCGTACACTCAAAGAAGCAGCAAGAACCCTGCTCGCAGACTCAGGACTCCCAACCAAATTCTGGGCAGAAGCTACTGACACTGCATGTTATACTCAGAACCGATCTCTACTGACAAAGCAGCATAAGAAGACACCATATGAACTATGGAACGGCAGTAAGCCTTCTCTATCTTATTTCCATATTTTTGGGTGTTCGTACTTTATTCACAATAATGGGAAAGATCAGCTGAAGACTTTTGATAGCAAGTCAGATCAAGGAGTGTTCTTAGGATGCTCCCGGGTCAGCAAAACCTTCAGAGTCTTTAACTATCGGACTCTTTGCGTGGAGGAAAGTCCTCATGTTGTTTTTAATGAGTTTGCTACTGAAGACAGGAGCAGAAACTCTAAACTTGAATCTGAGAACTTCAATAAGCAGCTACAGGATCTGAGCTTAAAAGATAAAGTCGAAAAGATCCAGCGATGTTGGGATGATGATTCAGATGAGGAAACTGAAGACAAATCTACTGAATCTCAGCCAGCAGCAGAAGTAGCTGAACAGATTGACTCTCCAGAATAGAGTCAATCCCAGGTAACTCAGGTCGATGAAGAAACCCCAGTGGTAACTGAGACCTCTACTGAGAATAATAATTCAGGGAGAACTAATGATGTTCCTGAGCTAAATGTCCCTGAACTTGGTGACTCAGTAGATCACACTCTTGTAACTGAATTGCTTCAATCTCAGAATAGTACAACTGAAATGCCTAATTCACCTACTATCTGTGTTGAACAAATTTCAGATGAAGAGTTGAAACATCATAGATCATGGCTGGATGCTCACACTTCTGATCTAATTATAGGAGATCCTTCAGCGAGCGTAAAGACAAGATCCAGATTCTGTCAGGGAGAAAGCGCCTTATATTCATGCTTCTTGTCTGCTGAAGAACCTCAGTCAGTTGAGGACGCACTGAAAGATGCTGACTGGATCATAGCCATGCAGGAGGAGCTGAATCAGTTCACGAGAAATGAAGTTTGGGAGCTTGTTGACAGACCCCGGCATCAACATGTGATTGGAACAAAATGGGTCTTCAAGAACAAGCGAGATGAAAACAACGTCATAGTAAGAAATAAAGCAAGACTCGTGGCAAAAGGCTACAATCATGCTGAAGGGATAGATTTCGATGAAACGTTCGCTCCAGTTGCAAGATTGGAGGCAATCAGACTATTCCTAGCCTACGCAACACATCAAAGATTCAGAGTATATCAAATAGATGTGAAGTCTGCTTTCCTGAACGGCGTACTGAAAGAAGAAGTCTATGTGGAACAGCCTCCCAGTTTTCAGCAGGGACATCAAGTTTATAGACTCAGAAAGGCTATGTTAGGGTTAAAACAAGCACCCAGGGCTTGGTACGATACCCTGTCTGAGTTTCTTCTTCAGAAAGGTTTTCAGAAGGGCACAGTAGACCGCACATTATTCAGCATTCGACTGGAAGATGACCTATTACTTGTGCAGATCTACGTAAATGACATCATCTTTGGCTCGAAGAACGTCATCATGTGTCAGCAGTTTGAAAGAATGATGAAGGATGAGTTCGAGATGTCGATGATGGGAGAGATGAACTATTTCTTTGGCTTCCAAGTCAAACAATCTGAGAAGGGAACGTTCATCAATCAAGGCAAATACACTTGAGACCTCATCAAGAGATTCGGTTGCACATCCGGCAAACCAATCAAGATCCCGATGAACACAAATATGAAGATTGATCTTGATAAAGAGGGAGTATCAGTAGACCAACCTGAATTTCGTGCTATAATTGGTTCCTTATTATATTTAACAGCTACTCGTCTTGACATAACTTATGCTGTAGGTGTCTGCGCTCGATTTCAGGCGAATCCAAAGCAGAGTCACATGGACTCAGCAAAGAAGATTCTCCGCTATCTCAGAGAAACACCTGACATGGGTTTATGGTATCCAGCTGAAGATAATATTAAACTAACTGGTTATTCTGATGCTGACTATGCAGGATGTAGAATTGACCGAAAGTCAACTTCTGGAACGTGTCAGTTCCTCGGCAGTAAGCTGATTTCATGGTTCTCAAAGAAACAGCATTCAGTAGCGACGTCAACTACTGAAGCTGAATACATAGCTGCCGGAAGTTGCTGCTCCCAAATCCTTTGGCTGAGACAGTAGCTACGCGACTATGACGTCATTCAGAATGAAGTGCTGATCTTCTGCGACAGTACCAGTGCCATTGCAATCACTCAGAATCATGTACTTCATACGAGATGCAAGCACGTGGACATCAGACACCACTTCATTCGTGACCATGTCGAAAAGAAGGATATCAGGATGGAAAAGATCCATACTGACCATCAAAGGGCTGATATACTGACCAAGCCTCTAGCTGAAGCCAGATTCAGAGAACTTTCAGTAGAGCTAGGTCTGTTGGACCCTACTGACTCCAGTCAGTAAAAGGAGTCAGGAGAGGAGCATTCAGTAAGGGGGAATGTTCACTCTCAGTACTGAGTAAAATCAGTATGTAGAGACTCAGCAACCATCTACACGAGGTATCAGCTGACTACGATGTTCAGCTCACAGGTTTACGTATCTCTACTCAGTAGCCTATAGAACTGTTCAGTGCATTTATGAATCAGATTCAGCATCGTATTCAATGCTTTAGGAAATGTCATTTAATTTTAACGGATCACATTTAATACACGACATTCTATGTATAAGCATGCTGAACTCTGCCACGCATTAAATGCATGTCGTATCAAGTTACTACTTAGGCTATTTAGAATTGGCTTTTGACTTAGGCGGCTAATTTGATCATTGCCTATTTTATAAAACCTAATCCTAGCCGTCCATCTCAAAAATGTGTTCAAACTGAACCATTGATCTTTAGCTGTTTATCTTCTCAAAGATATATATATTCATTCAAAATCTTTGAAACCGCCATTTCATATCTGCAACAGTATTCAGAGCTGGCTTTCCCAAGAACACAATGCTCCCTCAGTACAGAGCATTGGCGTACATAGCGACTCAGTTGCTGACGAGTCAAGCAGGCTCTTTTGACTAAGTGTCAAGGCCCAAGTTGCAACTGATGATGGTCATATATGATCGGGCCAAGATCAACTGGACTGAGTTTTTCCTCAGAGAATTTATGACGTAATCAGCTAAGTTTGATAAGGCATCCAATAGGCTCAGCGTCAAAGGAAAGCTCCTATATGGACTGAAACTCTCAGTCATGATCGAGGATTTCTGCGCGTCTAACAAAATCACCTTCGCGGACAAGCAATACTTCAACGTGAAGAAAGTCAGATTCCAGAACAGGGCAGCAGCCCTTCAACAGATTGGCTCAGGGCCAGTTGCACCTAAGGATGGGACTCAGCATACCTACACGCCGAAGAAGAAGAGGTCCCCACCTAAATCCACACCTAAGGCACCAACCAAGAGGCTGAAGAAGGTCAGCGAGGTTGTGCCTACTGAGGCTGAGGTGGAACCAGAGGCCGTCATTACTCAGCCGCCTCTACAGCTGAGAGACGAGCCAGAGTCTTCTGAGAAGACTCAATCAGTGGAGAAGATCGTCTCCACTGAACATGGAGAAACAGTGGACCAAGGGGTCCCAGCTGAAGAAGTCCAGGCTGAAGAAGTTCAGACTCTGGAGAGCCCCTTAGACGTCCCTCCACTCAGCAGCATCCCATCTGCTGAGAAATAGGCGTCTCCGATTGAAGTCGAGGACTCGGAGACATCCTCGGAGTCAGAATCTGTCGGGATGGAGGCCTCAGCTCTCAAATCCAGAGCCTCCCAAGAGATTGCTGAAGTGATTCCGGAGATCGCCAACCACTCAGATCTTGTCCTATTGGCTTGGCAAGCGAGGCTCCACATGTTGATAAGGTTCCAGGAATGGCACAACCTGAAGAGACTAGTCATTCAACCATTCCTACGAACAGCTCCACGAGGAAGAGCTGCTGATAAGGGGGGAGATTGGCTACTCAGAGCCATCTAACCTCGGCACGCTCGAGGATCTGAGGGCTGCCATGCTCGCTCTGCTGAACGACAGATAACCTATCTCAGCACCTGGGCCCTTAGATGGGTCTGACCCCGATGGTCAGGACCCACCCCGTGATTCAGGTCTTGAGAAGCCTGATGAGGGAACTCAACAGGATAAGGATGCCACTGCATCTACTGCTGACCCTCCACTCAGCATCCTTGGTCCTGGGCAGATGGTGGCTGGTACTCCAAAAGAAGCTGATCCTGCTCAGCTCCTTCTCCAATCTGCTTTCGAAGTAGCGCCCAACCCAAAGAGCCATCGCTCGAAAATAGTGGCCAGGGCATTGAAGAATCAAGGCACCCAAAATCGACTACTTGCCCGTACTGTCCACAAAACTTGGCGGCAAACCACTAAGGCACAGAGTGCAGAGCTGCAGGGACTCAGAACAACCATTTCTACATCTCAAGTCCGTGACTTCTCCAGCATTCTGACGAATGTCTTAGCTACGCAGAGAGCTGACTTCGAGGCTCAGCTCAAGACGATTCAGGAAGGCCAGGACAAAGTGTTGAATGCATACAAGGCCGCTCAAACCGCTCACACTGAATCCGTCACTGCCATATCTGAAGCCAATGAACTCAGAATAGAGACTATTCAGAAGGCCGTTGAAGAGAAGGTAGAACAGCAGCTGAAAGAGTTCAAGGCTGTGGTTGATCTCTCACACAAAGAATAAACGATCAGCTAATCAATGAGAGAAACGAGCTGCATGAGGCACTGACAAAGATACATAATAAGCTGGACGATCTGTCAACCTCATACAAAAGCCTGAACAAAAAGGTATCTGCTCCGCCCCCAACCCTAATTGTTGATGCCAAAAAGGGGGAAGGTTTAGTAAAGAAGGGGGAAGGTGTAATGGAAAAAGCAACCAAGGAGCTGACACCGAAAGCTCCAAAGAGAGCAAGGTCAATAGCAGGGGCAACTTCAACTCAGTCATCTGCCCCTACTGGACCAACTAAAACTGGTGAGGCCCAAGGTGTCTCAGCTGCAGCTGCAGCATCAACTGAGACTGGCCCAAGTGGCTCAGGAGCCAAAGAAGTCACAGCTCAGGCTACTCAAACTCCTCTTGACATTATAAAGGAAGTAGCTGAGGATGCTGATGAGGAGGAATCAGAAGAGGAAGAAGCTCCTCTCCCTCCTCCAGTTGCCGGAAAAGGCAAAAAGGTACTGAAACTCCCAACCCCTCCCTCGAAGAAGAAAGGACACAGGAGGTTCATAACCCCGGAGGAGGAGGCTCAGATAGCCACAGATGAGAAGCTGGCTAAGGAGATAGCCGAAGCTGAAGCAGCTAACAAACCTAAGAAGAAGCCTGTCAAAGGTAAAACTAAGGCTCCAGCTGGAGGCAAGAAAACAGGTGCTAGGCTGCCTCCTAACACGCTTAAACTCAGCGACGAGGCTGATAAAGAAAAGGAGAAGGAGCAGCAGCAACAACAATCTACTGGGCAGCAGGGGACTTCCATAGAAAAATCATCAACACCTGCTGACTCAGAAGAAGAGCCACCTCACAAGCCCTCCTACACGGCCTCGAAGGCACAGGAACAAGAGATGGAAGAAATCTAGGCTCAGTTAGACAAATACTTATACAGAGGTGAAGAGGCCAGGCAAATTGAAGCAGCCAGAGAGAGAATAAGGATGGCAAATCTTGAAGCTCTCAGGCTGAGAACTAAAAAGGAAGCTAGTCAGAGGATCCTGAAAAGGCTGATATCCCCTATAGATACAAGAGATTCAGGAAGCCTACAGATCTGAAGACTCACAGATGGCCTAGAAAAGATGAATGGATACCAGTGGAATTCACTCAGAGGTGGGAAGCACTGAAGATCGAGTTCATAAAAAGGAACTATTTCTGGAAATTCTGGTCTGAGAAGCGTAAGTCAGTGGCATATACTGAATGGATCATGAGAGCTGACTTAGATATGTATGCCAGACTGCAAAAAGCTATTAAAGAAAATGTTGAATTCAGAGTTCCAGACCCCAGAATCCTGCCACCCCCACAGAGACTTGATGGATCCATTCACTATGGAGTAATAGAGAAAGAAGTGAAGGACGCTGCTGAAGCCAAATTCCTTGATGAAGAAGACCCAGCGGACTTTGCTGAGATACTGAAGCTGAGAAAAGTCACTTATCGCATGTATGGAGTGCCTCTTCCTGAAACTCCATCTCAAGATTTCAAAGACAGGATTAGGCAGTTTAAATGACTTCTTGCTTCTGTACTCTCTTTGTGTCTTTCTTTCTTGTTTCTAGTCTAGCAAAGATGTAACTGTACTGATGTTTTCTCATATGTTGGGTTATGAGTCAGTAGATGGTATTCAACTGTTAGTGGTTAAAATAATATTAGGGGAAATCATAGTAGTACTATGGAATTGAAGATCCCAAAACCCAGCTGATATCAGTAGTGTAGTGTCTTGATAGGACTAGATGATGTATAGGCTAGACTGTTTTTATTGTTTATCTTTTTGTCTAAGTCCTGTACGGGGTAAAATGTTGGATTGATCTTCTGTCGAAGTTACCTTCCAAAACCCCACGTCATCAGTGTAATTGCTAGCGTTCTTAAGTCATCAGCTGATCTTCGCCTCAGTAGAAGACATCTCATCGGTGACGGACATCGGCGGGAAGAACTCTATGCAAGCTCAGTACCTTCGCAGTCATCAGCTGACCATACTCAAGAGAATATCTCTTGTCAGCCGACTCAGACGAAGAAAACAGAGACTGCTTAAAGTCTACTGTATCCGACAAAAAATGACTCAGCTGCTAAAGTTACTTCGAAAGTCAGCAGAAGACATACGAGGATTAGAGAGAGTCAACTCCGATGTCTGACACAATCTCACCTACCACAAACCTTGACCAATGAGAAGCCGACAACGCTTAATCTGCTCTGACCGACAAAAGCTGCTCTCATGTACAGTGTCCAACAACTCTGCTGCAACAATTCGAAAATATGGCCATTTTCTTTGGAAGCTTATGACCTGTGGCATCGTCTTCTCCAACGGACATATGCCTGCTCACAACTATAAATAGAGAAGAAATCCGAGCTTCACGCACGGGATATCAAGGGAAAAAAGCTCAAGCTTTCGAACAACTCTAGCGCATTCAATATCAATCCAGCGAAGAACTTGCCCAATAGAATATCATTAGTTCTTCTCTCTAGAGTTCTTTAGATCCCTCTTCTCTAGGTAAGCTCATTGCCAAATTTATAGCTTAGAAATTCGAAGGAGTTCACTTTTAGTGATTGTTCTTACTGTAAGAACTCCTTCATAGTTGGAGATTATCCCCTCCCTTTCAAACCTCGGTTTGAATTGTAAAGTCGCTAAGGAGTATAACTTAGAAGGGTCTGTCCAGTGCACAGATTCCTTGCTGAGACTCGCTCAGATAAATCAACAAGAAATCTTGTTCGGCAGGACCGTGGACGTAGGATCTTGCGTATCCGAACCACTTTAAAAATTGCTTGTGTTATTTACTGTTTTATTGCATTACATACAAACTGATTAAAAATCATATCTTTGCATAAAACGTATTTTTCAAAGCGCACTAGCCAAATACTTAAACTTGCGAAATCACGTTTTCAAACAGAGACGAATCTCCGGGCCCCACACTCTTATCCGCACAACGTCTCCGACTGAGTTTCAAGTACTGACAAAAGTCAGTAGGAGAGCTCAGTAGTTGGCACACTTCTGACCCGCGATCGAAGGTTACTATTTAGCAATGTTCATCAATTGCAACGTACAGCTCAGCTCTCCTTCGCGTTTGAGAAAAAGAAACTGTGATCAGGTGTATTCACCCCCCCCCCCTCTACACCTGACTATCATCTCCGGACCAACAATTGGTATCAGAGCAACGGTGTTCTTCTGATCATCGACTCTGTAACTACTGGTCTTCTCGAACAGATCCTGAAAAAGTTTTTCACTGCACAAGCATCTCTTCATACATCCTTATACTCTTACCCATTATGTCTGATATGTCAGGTATTCGGATGGTACTGATGTTCTCAATAGAGAACTACACGGTATGGCGTGTGAGAATGGAGGCACACCTCACATCGCTGCATGACAGCATGACGGACGTCCTTGAGATAGGACCCATCATTCCCATGATCGACAACATACAATTTGCCATTGTGGGAGGTGTAGGAGCACAGACTGGTGCTAAGGTCGCTAAAGAAAAATCAGCCTTCACACCAGAAGAGAAAAAGCTGCACAACCTCGACCTAGTTGCGCGGAATGCAATCCTGACTACGCTCAGTGATTCTCACCTCGGGAGGGTGCAAGACTGCAAGACAGCGAAAGAACTTTGGGATCCCCTGGCTGTACTGAGCCAAGGAACCCCGCAGATCAAAGAGAACAAGCTCGAATTAGAGCTACAAAAGTTCGACGCGTTTGCCATGGAGCCCAGTGAGACCATTGACGAGCTAAGCGTCAGATTTACAAACCAAGTCAATGTGATCAACGGGCTGGGGAGGATGTTCACCAACAAAGAGATGAACACCAAGATCTTAAGAGCTCTACCTCGACAGAAGTGGCTTCCATTTGCTACTTATTTACGTCGCTCTGATCTTAATGCTCTAACTCCTGATGTTATTTTTTCAGAATTAAAAACAGAGGAATTTGAGCACAGCCTACCCCATAGATGTTCCAGTACTCCAGCTGACACTCAGATTGACCATGCTTTCAAAGCAACAGTCAGCAAAACTGGAATCAAACCCATTTCTTCCAGCAAGGTAGTAGCTGCAGCAGAAACAAAGTCCTCTGAGACATCTGCTACTGACCCACTTGCGCTTATGGCTCTCAAATATCAAAGAGAAAAGGAGAGAGTCAGAAAGCTGAAGAAATACAACAGAGATTCTCCCTCAGGTAGGAAAGATTTTCTAAAAAGGGAAGAATCTAAACCTTCTACTGACTGCAGGAACACAGAACCTGCTGCGAGTCCATCCAAAGACTCAGCTGGAAAAAGCAGCAGATCATCTGTCTGTTACAACTACAAGAAGGAGGGACACTATCAGTACGAATGTCCCGAACTCTCAGCTGCTAAAAGAGCAGAACGGCAGGCTAGACGCGAGAAATTTGCCCGTAGGAGGCAGGCCTACATAGCTGGAGAGATATCCATTGACTCAATCGAGGAAGATACATTCATGTATTCTTCTGAAGACGAAGCTGCATTTGTTGCCGTTGAGATCGGAGAAACAGATCCTTAAGAAAATGCAGAATATTGTCTGATGGCCGGAGAAGAGGCTGAGGTAAATTCTAAACTTAATTTAACCTCTTCTTCTCACAGCACACACGACACGTGCTCAGTCACAGATGAGCCTCTAGATGTGGTACAAGCCTACGAAGATCTACTAGAGGAGCAGATTCAGCTGAGTAGAGAGTTCAGCAGAACCATTCAGGAACTGGAATAGGTAAAGGCTGAGAATCAGAGGCTTTCTTCTGATTTTCAGGTCTCAAATATCAGAGAGAGAAGGAGAGAGTCAGAAAGCTGAGGAAATACAACAGAGATTCTCCCTCAGGTGAGAAAGATTATCAGAAAAGGGTAGAATCTAAACCTTCTACTGAATGCAGGAACACAGAGCCTGCTGCTAGTCCATCCAAAGACTCAGCTGCAGAACATCTACCTGTTATAACTGTAAGAAGGAGGGACATTATCAGTGCGACTGTCCCGAACTCTCAGCTGTAGAACGACAGGCCAGACGAGAAAAATTTGCCCGAAGAAGGCAGGCCTACATAGCCGGAGAGATATCCGACAACTCAATCGAGGAGGATACATTTATGTATTCCTCTGAGGACGAAGCTGCATTCGTCGCAGTTGAGATCGGAGAAACGGTTCCTGAAGAAACGGCTGAATACTATCTGATGGCCGGAGAAGAGGCTGAGGTAAATTCTAAACTTAATTTAACCTCTTCTTCTCACAGCACACACGACACGTGCTCGGTCACAGATGAGCCTCTAGATGTGGTACAAGCCTACGATGATCTACTAGAGGAGCAGATTCAGCTAAGCAGAGAGTTCAGCAGAACCATTCAGGAACTGGAACAGGTAAAGGTTGAGAATCAGAGACTTTCTTCTGATTGTCAGGTCTCTACTGATTCAGAGAATCTGGTTGCAAGACTCAAGGAAGAGATTGAATCTCTTATGACTAAGTCTCATCTTCAAGAGACTCAGATTTCAGTTCTGACTAAGGACAATTCTGAGAAAGAGACTGAAATAGCCCAACTCAGTCAGAAGCTCGCAGAAGTTGAAAAGGATTATGAGTCACTTCGAAGAAGTGATGAAGTTTGGCAAGGACTGATGACTGAACAGTACCTAGGAGCTAAGTAGAAGTTGGAAAGTATGCTTAGAGCTCAAACGCCAATAACCATGAAAGAAGGACTTGGCTATACTCATGAAGCTTCCACTTCGAAGAGCTCAGAACTGCTGGCTGATAGGTTCGTCAGAGGTAAAGTTCAGACTACTGACTCAACACCTCAGACGAAGAATAAACAGAAGATAGTTGCACCTCAGCCGAGCAACAAGAAACTACTGACCAAAGGTTTCTGCCCCAGGACACCACGATCAAACTCAGGGGGAACCAAGAAGGTTAGGTGGGCAGAGCAGTACAAGGAACCACTGTATGAACATCCAGCTCAATATGGTTCGTACTACTATGAGCCCAGGGTCAGGAGGAATACAAAGCCTCAGAAGAAGAAAGCTCCTGAACCCAAAATTAACAGAAAGTCAGTATCTCCAAGTCTTGTGGAGAAGAAAGCTGACAAGGTTCAGAAGAAGAAGTCTCAAACTTCTAAGGTCCCTAGACAGATCTGGGTTCCGAAATCACCCACTAACATGTAAAGACCCAACTGAACCAAAGGGTACCTAAAAATGTTTCTATTTTGCAGGTGCATAAGGACCCTTGGATTGTGGATAGCGGCTCCTCGAGACACATGACTTATCAAAAGAGCCTGCTGACCAACTACATACAGGAAGATGGTCCCAGAATTGAGTTTGGTGACAACTCTAAAGGCTATACAAGGGGATACGGAACACTGAATATTGGGACTGCCTCAGTTCCAAGAGTAACATATGTTGAAGGACATCAACATAATCTCCTTTCTGTCAGTCAATTCTGTGACAATCTGAATAGAGTTATCTTTGACGCTGGTTTCTGTGATATTGTTGATAAATCTACAGGGAAAACAGTGTTATCAGGTTCGCGGAGGAAGAATATATACGTTGCAAACTGGAAAACCGCAGAACCTGAGGCTTGCTTACTCGCACAGACTAAATCTAGTGACAAGGCAGGATGGCTGTGGCACAAGAGACTCAGCCACCTGAACTTCAAGACTATGAACAAGCTAGCCAAGAACTCTAAAGTCAGAGGACTGCCCAACGAATCGTTTATCAAAAACAGGAATTGTGAAGCATGTTTGAAGGGAAAGCAGACAAAGAGTAGCAATCCACCTATTCCGTCACCTTCCACTGATGGAATCCTTCAGCTGCTACACATGGACTTATTTGGGCCAGTCTCTCCAGTGGCTATAAGAGCCAAGAAGTATGCCCTCGTCGTTATTGACGACTACTCGAGATATACATGGGTCATCTTCATAGCCAACAAATCTGAGGTCATGTCTGAGTTGCCCAAACTGCTGAAAAAGCTCAGTGTGGAAAAGGACATCAAGATAAAAAGAATTCGCTCAGACAGAGGAACATAATTTCTCAACTCAATAGTTAAAGAGTACTGCGATAAAGAGGGAATTCAGCACGAGACATCAGCAGTTTGGACTACCCTCAAAGTTCGCTCCTAGAAGACTTTGGACTACCCCTCAGCAGAACGGACTTGCTGAACACAAAAACAAAACACTTAAAGAAGCAGGAAGAACGCTCCTAGAAGACTTTGGACTACCCTCAAAGTTCTGGGCAGATGCTACTGACACAGCCTGCTACACTCAGAATCGCTCACTACTTACACAGCAACACATGAAGACACCCTACGAATTATGGAAAGGGAGAATTCCTTCTATTTCTCATTTTCATATTTTTGGTTGTCCGTGCTTTATTCACAATAACGGGAAAGATCGGTTGAAGGTCTTTGACAAGAAATCCGATCAAGGAGTATTCTTAGGATACTCTTGAGTCGGGAAAAGCCTTCGTGAGTCTTTAACTATCGGACCCTTTGCGTGGAGGAAAGCTCTCATGTTGTTTTTGATGAGTTTGTTACTGAGAACAGGAAAACTACAAAGACAAATACTAAAGATGTCAGCAGCAAGCTACAGGATCTCGCACTAAATGACAAAGCTGAAAAGATCCAGCATTGTTGGGATGATGAGTCAGACGATGAAGAGATTCAGACTCAGCCAACAAGCGTTGTAGCTGACCTGGTTGATTCTACTGAACAGAATCAACAACAGGTAACAACGGTCGATGAGGAAGCCCAAAGGGTAATCGAGACCTCTTACCGAGAATATAAACTCAGGGGGAACAAATACTGTTCCTGAGCTAAATGCCCCTGAACCTAGAAACTCAATAGATCCTAACCTTCTTACTGAACTAATGCAATCACAGAACTGTACAACTGAAATACCTAACACACCTACTGACTGTGCAGAAGTAGTGTCAGAAGAAGAAGCCAGACTCAGACGTTCATGGCTTGACGCTCATTCTTCAGATCTTATTATTGGAGATCCATCAGCAACTATCAGGACAAGATCTAGACTAAGTCAAGGAGAAAGCTCACTCTATTCTTGTTTCTTGTCCACAGAAGAACCTCAGTTAATAGAGGACGCACTCAATGATGCTAACTGGATCATCGCCATGCAAGAAGAGTTGAACTAGTTCGTTAGAAACGAAGTTTGGGAGCTTGTTGACAGACCTAGACATCAGCACGTGATTGGTACTAAGTGGGTCTTCAAAAACAAGCGTGATGAAAACAACGTCATTGTCAGAAATAAAGCTCGACTAGTTGCCAAAGGATAATGTCAAGCAGAAGGAATCGACTTTGATGAAACATTCGCTCCAGTCGCCAGATTGGAAGCCATTCGTCTATTCCTAGCTTACGCAACGCATCAAAGATTCAAAGTATATCAGATGGATGTAAAGTCAGCTTTTCTGAACGGCGTACTAAAGGAAGAAGTCTATGTCGAACAACCGCCCGGCTTTCAGCAGGGACATCAGGTGTATAGACTCAGGAATGCTCTGTATGGGTTAAAACAAGCACCCAGGGCTTGGTACGATACCCTATCAGAATTTCTACTTCAGAAAGGTTTTCAGAAGGGGACAGTAGATCGCACCCTGTTCAACATAAAGTCAGGAGATGACATCCTACTGGTGCAAATCTACGTGGACGACATCATTTTCGGTTGCAGAAACGTGACTATATGTCAACAGTTCGAGAAAATGATGAAGGAGAAGTTCGAGATGTCCATGATGGGCGAAATGAATTATTTTCTTGGATTCCAAGTCAAGCAATCACCTGAAGGAATATTCATCAATCAAGCCAAGTACACTCGAGATCTCCTGAAAAGATTTGGCTGCGACTCGAGCAAGCCAGTCAAGATCCTCATGAATACGAATTTCAAAATCGATCTAGATAAAGAGGGAGCTTCTGTTAACTCTACTGATTATAGAGCTATTATTGGTTCTTTATTATACTTAACAGCTAGCCGACCTGATATAACTTATGCTGTAGGTGTATGTGCAAGATTTCAAGCGGATCCCAAGCGAAGTCATCTAGACTTAGCAAAGAAGATTCTGCGATATCTAAAAGGAACACCTGACGCAGGGTTATGGTATCCTGCTGATGATAATCTAATACTGACAGGTTATTCTGATGATGATTATGCAGGATGCAGGATAGATCGAAAGTCAACTTCAGGAACGTGTCAGTTCCTAGGTAGCAAGCTAATATCTTGGTTTTCAAAGAAACAACATTCAGTGGCAACGTCCACTACTGAAGCTGAGTACATGGCTGCTGGAAGTTGCTGTGCCCAGATCCTTTGGCTTTGACAACAACTGCGAGATTATGGTATATCTCAGGATGAGGTGCCCATCTACTGTGACTCCACCAGTGCTATTGCAATAACTCAAAATCCAGTTCTCCATACGAGATGCAAGCACGTGGATATTCGACACCACTTCATCAGAGACCATGTCGAGAAGAAGGATATCAGAATGGAGAAAATCCCTACTGACAAGCAAAGGGCAGATATACTGACCAAACCACTAGCTGAGAACAGATTCGGAGAATTATCAGTTGAGCTAGGTCTACTGGAACCTACTGAGTAGAGTCAGTAGAAGAAATCAATATGACAGGTCAAGGACTCAGTATAATGATAAAGTCGGGAGAATCAAACTGTACACAGTAAGGGGGAACGTGGCTATCAGCACATCCGTTGTCCTCCTGAGTCTAAACGGTAACCAGCTGATCGTAAAGTCAGCTGAAGAGGTTTGCGTAGTCTTAATATACTTAATTTTATCAGAAGCATGCTAGCGTTTATTATCTCAGTCGCTTGCACTCAGCAGTTAATGAACATTTATTTCCCGCCATTAATTTTTTAAGGATAAGTTAGTAGGAAACCGTTCTCATTTAAAATGACTTAGTCTTTAATGCTGCCTGCAGAGCATTTAATGCATGTCTTTTCACTTACCTTAACTGTGCATAATCCTACGTGGGTCTATGGTAAAGGCGGCTTGTGTAATCATTCAATTTATAACATCAAATCACAACCGTCATTAAAAATTTTAGATTGAACCCCAACCGTCCGATCTAAACTGTTTGATACGCACGATCATATAAAATCTGTTATCTTGTACCTCAAATCCACTTTCACACTTTTATCGCCATTAGAGCTTAAGAAATTTCAGCATTTTCGATTCATCTTCTCTTCTAAATCTGAACTTTCTTTTCAACCAAGCTCTACATTTACGGTAAACATCATCTACATTATCGCGAATAAATTGTGTTTTGACTTCTATTATTTAAGTCTCTAACAGAAAATTTGCAGATAATATGGCTGTCAAAACACCCACCAACATTGATGAAATCATCAAGTCCCGAATCCTGTTAGAGCCGACGATGGCGCTACACCAAGCTGATCTTCCATTTCTTGAGCCCGTCTTCACGGCTCACGAGACTTCCGGACTAGAGCTTCTCGTCTCGAAGCAACCCAGAGCATACTTGCCCAGACAAGTTGCAGAAGTCTACTACAACTGGAGAACCCTAGATACAGGGGTGGACGAATCCAGGTTCTCATACATGAAGGAAGTTGTCCCTCAATCTTGGGATGCCAGTGAACACATCATCGATATCCGATCCACCGTGGAGCTGACTTTTGATCTCCCAGCGCGCGAAGTCTCACCCATTGGATACAAGGAGAAAGAGATCAACTCCTATGTTCAGAAATTCAGTGGCAGAAACGACGTAGTCTTCAAGACAGCTCTGCCGAAGAATCTGCTGCTACCAGAGTACCGAGGGCTCGCGTACATTGTTTCTCACATTCTTACGAGCTCAGCCGGTTCATATGATCAGCTATCCAAGCCTCGCATTCAGCTGATTATGATAATAGATGATGGAGTCAGAGTCAACTGGACTGACTACTATGTGAATGAGCTTAAAGCTCAGGCTCAGAAGTTCGCAGCCACACCCACAGGAGAGACGAGACTAATTAGTGTGGGAAAGCTGTTGTACGGGACAAAGTTGTCCGTACTAATCGAAGAATCAGTATCAGATCGCTCAGCCTTTGCTGATGCGAGATATTTCGACAGAAAGCTCATAAAGTTCAAGACAAGAGCCGCTACTGAGAAATCCATCGGGCGAGGGCCGCCTGAGCAGAAAAGAGTCACTTTCGACTTGCCCCCTCGCGCCGACCCGCCTAAGAGGAAGAGGCTCAGCAAGCCTGGACCTTCTGAGGTTCCAGCAAAACTTGCCTCTCCTCCACCCACTCAGGAGGATCCACCACTTGACGCGGACACAGGCATAGAAGGTGTCACGTTAAAAGATAAAGTTCAGCGGATTAGTTCCTGAGAGACTCAGTCGGACACTGGAGTACTGACTGAGGAAACCTCCTCAGAGTGGACGACAATGCACTCCACCCGTCTCCGAGCCACTGGAGAGGTCAGTGCTTAGATCCCCGAAATAGCTGAACATCGGGATCTGGTCGATATTGCCATAAGGGCCAGGACACAAATGCTGCTGAGATTCCTTAGCTGGGATATTCTTGAAGAACTTATCAGGACTCAGTCAGCCTTGTCCCTACTGACAGAAGAGCAGAGCTTGCAATCAGCTATAGGGTTCGGGGAACCAGCTGCTCTAGCCTCCTTCGAGGATCTTCGCGCTCCTATGCTCTATCTGCTAAGCTTAAGATCCTCAGCTCAAGTCAACAGCCCTTCGCCTCCATCTCATCATGGTGATGACAACGACGATGACAATAATGATGATGACATGGATCAGGCGCCACCCAAGGATGCAGATTTGGGAGGATCTGCTGAGGGTAACACTCCTCGCGAACAGGGCCGATCACTACCACCCTCCACATTAGGTGATGCCCCAGTAGCCTCGAAGTCGAGTCGAGCGCAACAGATCACGACATCTGAGCAGAGGCTCGGAACCAGCAGTTATCAGATCAAACCTATAGGTTCCGTGACCTCTAAGTCAGTCAACAAAGCCATCAGGCGACAGGGAGATAAGAATTGACTCCTTGCAAAAGACGTTCATCTCAAATGGGCTCAGTACACCAAAGCCCAGACTGAGAGCATCGACCGACTGGCAGTATGGGTTAAGAAGGTCTCCAAAACTCCTACTTCTTCTGTCAATATTCAGGAGATTGTCGAGGCCGCCCTTGCAGCTCAGAAGGTGGACTTAGCCGCTCAGAGTCAGCAGCTTCTAATCTCTCAGCAGAAGTCATTCTCTGAGCAGCTGACTCAGGGCCTTGCGACAGTCCAAGCCACTATGGATGAAAGAAACACAGTGGCCTCCTCGAGCCTTCAGAAAGCCATTCAACAACAGGCGAAGGCACTCAAAGAAATTCAGAAGGAGATGATAGAATCTCACGATCAGTCTCTGCTAAAACTCAGACAGGAGTCCGCAGCCCAACTCAAACAATTTAGAGTTGATCAGGAGAAGGAATGGGAGCAATACTGCGACGTAGTCAAAGACTTCGAATCCACCGCCACCTTCATAAAGAATCTTTGCTTTAATTTGGACAAAGAGGTGACAGCCATCCGTACTCGCCTCTCCCTGGCTGATGATGCCAAAAAGGGGGAAGAAGCCGTGATAGATGAACAGGTTGAGGCGGAATAGGCTGAGGTGGAGAAGAGCCTAGAAGTCCAAGCTATCTAAAAGGGGGAAGGAAATCAGGGGGAAGGTTCAGCTATTCAGGCTGGAACCAGTTCTGAAGTATCCCTTCATGGAAATGTCCAAGTCCCAGAAGTCCAACCAGCTGTGACTGAGCCAGCAAATGTTTCAACTGCTCACCACATTGAAGATATTGCTCGATTTCTTGATCGGGTGGATGAGCTACTGCCACCGCAAAGGCCGGGGAAGGAGATTACTACTGAAGTTACTCCTCCATCTTCCCCGACGCCTAAATTTAAATCCAAAGCGGAGCAGGAGGCATTTGATAAAGAACTTGCCCGAAGGCGCAAGATCAATTGGATCATGAACAGCAGATTGAAGAAGCTAAGAAGGCTAAGAAGCCTAGAAAAATAATTGACAAGATTGCCAAAGGAAAGGCTAAATTGATCCTTGATGAACAAAAGAAGAAAGCTCAAGAGGAGCTAGCCAAAGTGTCTTCTACTACAGTCCTGCCCTTAGCTCAGAGTTCTTATACTCCTACTCTTACACCTGAGCAAGAGGCCGAGGACAGAGCAACCTGGGAGGCCACGCTGAAGGGATTAAATCTCCGAAGAGGAGATGCTAGATCGTGGGTCTTAGAGAGAAGAAAAGATTGGGCCGACTTGGCTAAGATCATTCAACCGACGGATAAGATAGCCGGCGAGCCGGTAGTAGATTGGAAAAGGCGGATCCCAAGGTCTTACAGGGAGAGGAGCACCCGAGCACCTTACATCAAGAAAGCTCCTATTCCTCATATAGACAGATGGGTGCCAGCAGAACTGAATGAGCAGTGGGAGGAACTCAAAGAGGAATTTATCAAGGGATACTATGTATGGGGCCTCTATCCATCACGGGATACCAATGATCAACTCTTTGAAGAATTTATTCATCAATACAATGCCCGGCTCGAGAGATCGGCTCCTACAGATTATGGAAAGAGAGAAGATACCCCTCGAGCTCCAGCATTCAGACGCATCCCTCCTCCTAGGACTACTCGTGGCGTGCTTTGCACGAAGGAGATAGAAGATGAGATCGAAGCGCACGCTTATCATCATGATCTAAGTTCCGATATTCCTGCGATCTCGAGGAAATCCGAGCATTGCGTGCAAGGATTTACAAATATTATGGCCTGGATCCTCCTGCTGACAGGTCTGAAGACTTCAAGAAGAAGACCCAGAGATTCAGACGTTAGCAATAGTCTTCTCATCCCCTGTATAGAAGAATACGAACCCTGTAATCTTCTTCATATATATCAGTTCCTTTTCTTCTGGCCAGACAATTACTCATTGTCTTAAGGCTTTTAGTTGTATTATGCTTATCACAACTGATCACTGAAGTGATCTGACACACACTCACATAACCGTTTTCTCTGATTTTGCCTATCTCTCAACTGCTGAACTCATGAGGCTAACTGATTCAGTTTACTGAAGTCTATCAATGTCAGTAGTTTAGTATTCTTTCTTTATATTTTATAGAGGTTTTGGCATCATCAATTAGGGGGAAATTGTTGGGTTATGAGTCAGTAGATGGTATTCAGCTGTTAGTGGTTAAAATAATATTAGGGGAAATCATAGTAGTACTATGGAATTTAAGATCCCAATACCCAGCTGATATCAGTAGTGTAGTGTCTTGATAGGACTAGATGATGTATAGGCTAGACTGTTTTTATTGTTTATCTTTTTGTCTAAGTCATGTACGGGGTAAAATGTTGGATTGATCTTCTGTCGAAGTTACCTTCCAAAACCCCACGTCATCAGTGTAATTGCTTGCGTTCTTAAGTCATCAGCTGATCTTCGCCTCAGTAGAAGACATCTCATCAGCTGACAGACATCAGCAGAAGAACTCTATGCAAGCTCAGTACCTTCAAAGTCATCAGCTGACCATACTCAAGAGAATATCTCTTGTCAGCCGACTCAGACGAAGAAGACAGAGACTGCTTAAAGTCTATTGTATCCGATAGAAAACGACTCAGCCGCTAAAGTCATTTCGAAAGTCAGCAGAAGACATACGAGGATTAGAGAGAGTCAACTCCGATCTCTGACATAATCTCACCTACCACAAACCTCGACCAATGAGAAGCCGACAACGCTTTATCTGCTCTGACCAACTATAGTTGCTCTCATGTACAGTGTCCAACAACTCTGCTGCAACAATTCGAAAATATGGCCATTTTCTTTGGAAGCTTGTGACATGTGGCATCGTCTTCTCCAACGGACATATGCCTGCTCACAACTATAAATAGAGAAGAAATCCGAGCTTCACGCACGGGATATCAAGGGAAAAATGCTCAAGCTTTCGAACAACTCTAGCGCATTCAATATCAATCCAGCGAAGAACTTGCCCAATAGAATATCATTAGTTCTTCTCTCTAGAGTTCTTTAGATCCCTCTTTTCTAGCTAAGCTCATTGAAAAATTTATAGCTTAGAAATTCGAAGGAGTTCACTTTTAGTGATTGTTCTTGTTGTAAGAACTCCTTCCTAGTTGGAGATTATCCCCTCCCTTTCAAACCTCGGTTTGAATTGTAAAGTCGCTAAGGACTATAACTTAGAAGGGTCTGTCCAGGGCACAGATTCCTTGCTGAGACTTGCTCAGATAAATCAACAAGAACTCCTGTTCGGCAGGACCGTGGATGTAGGATCTTGCGTATCCGAACCACGTTAAAAATTGCTTGTGTTATTTACTGTTTTATTGCATTGCATACAAACTGATTAAAAATCATATATTTGCATAAAACGTATTTTTCAAAGCGCACTAGCCAAATACTTAAACTTGCGAAATCACGTTTTCAAACTGAGATGAATCTCCGGGCCCCACACTCTTATCCGCACAACGTCTCCGACTGAGTTTCAAGTACTGATAAAAGTCAGTAGGAGAGCTCAGTAGTTGGCACACTTCTGACCCACGATCGAAGGTTACTATTTGGCACTGTTCATCAATTGCAACCTACAGCTCAGATGTCCTTCGCGTTTGAGAAAAAAAGCGTGATCGAGTGTATTCACCCCCCTCTACACACGACTATCGTCTCCGGGACCAACAACCGGCCTACATCGGCGCCGGGAAGTGAACCAACGCGGTGACGGCGGCTTTTGAAGAAGATGATGACGTGGCGCGGCGACGTGGAGCGCCACGTCAACCCTAGCTGCCACGTGTCTGACACATGGCAGACACCCCTGATGATGTGGCGACGTGCAGTTTTCGATGCAATTTTTAGATTCGAAGATTTTGAGGATTTCAAAGATCTGTATTTTTATCGGCCTATGTAATAGTTAGGAATTACGTGTTTTCAAACTCGATAACGACGTTTTAAATTTTCTATTTACGCATTTATTTATTATTATGCTTTAGCATGTGATTATGTGATTAACTGCGCTTAGAAAAGCATGTAAATATGATTTATGTCGTTATTAAGCATGTTATAATTTTCGCGAGCACGTTTTATTATGTGCGTTTAGAAATTGCATGCTTTAGGAATTATGTGATGATGCATGATTCGAAACAAACCTTTTGAATAAAAAGACCAAGCAACTTTAAATTAAATGTTTAATTAGATTCCAATAATTTGGATATTAAACACTTAATTGGGCCTCCATTAATTGGACTCTACACAAAAGTAGTAAGATTATGTGAGTAAACGTCCACCTACGTGGCTTGCTTGCATCTTTGAGCTACAAGTTTTGTGAGATGAGTTTTCCAAAATAATATTTGATTATTATTGAGTAGTAGGTGCGAAGCCGTAAACATCCAGCTGCGTGGCTTGCGTGCCTAGTAAACACGAGTACTCTAGAAGATAATAATTAAATAGGATGGCTAATTAGATCAAATTGAATGCAGCATGGTTCGAGTAAGTATGTCAAGTTCGAGAATTTGATTCCATCTTTGTCAAATTAATGGTCAATGCTTAGATGTCACCGCAGGTACAATTCACTTCCCTCGAAGTCCCTTCCTGTATTTTAATAGTGACATGGTCAAGAATATCAAACTATTAATTCCATTCGTCTTAAGAACCTAGACGTGGATTGGAATTAAAGAGCTAGGTAAATAGCTTGGTTTAGGGTTACGCTAGTAAACGTCCACATGCGTGGCTTGCTAGTGGAATTCCTAGAGTTGTTCGAGGTTTTAATGTCATTGTTTTTACAAAAGGTTACAATGATTATTAATTACGAATTATGTGCAAATATTAATTTCATACATGCTTTTAAATTATGTTTTTCAGATATGTCTGTTCGAATATTTTTTCGAGTTCCTAAACAGTCTCACCAACCAACCCTAACGGGTTTAACAATTTTAAATAATTTCATAGAGTGGAAGAGATATCTTACCTTTCCAATAAATTCTCTGCAAAGGTCCTATAAAAACTTCTGTTTTAGGACCGCTATGTCTAAGAAAGAGTTTAATATGAGTAAGTTACTCAAATCTTTGGTAGCGGTTAAAGAGGTTATAGGAAAGGGAAAGAGTGCTCAAGTCTTGAATATCCCTAGTAGTTCAAGGAATCCTCTAAAAGGCGGAAACCAGAAAAAGAGCAGAAAGGGTAGTCAATTCAAGAAGAGCAGTGGGAGTAAGAAGATGGTCCTTACCGGAGACATACGAATGACAAAGGAGAAAGGAAGGTTCTTCAAGAGTGGTATGAAAGGACACTGGAATAATTATAATCCAGATGTCAAGGCAAAACAGAAAGAGACGCGAGTCGCTCTTGTAGCCCAAAAGCTTTTGGTTTCCTCTTCTACCCACGAATGGGTAGTAGATTCGGGGCAACCGGATCATGTTTGTTACACCTTGCAAGGTTTCTTGCAGAAAAGGCAATTGAGCAATGGAGAGGTGGTAGTCTCAATGGGCAATGGATCGAAAGTTCTGCAATTGCCATTGGAGATTTATATCTATCTTTTGATAGTTCCGTTTTTAGTACTTAAAGATGTTTAATATGTGCCTGAGTTTAGGCGAAACATTATTTCTGTTTCAAAACTCTGCACCATGGATGGTTATATATCAAGTTTTGATAGTGAAGTTTCTATCATGAAAGACGATGATTTTATCTGTGGTGGACCATTAAACGGATCTTTATATACTATTACTTGTAAACCGCGTAGTTCTGTTAATATTGCTTCCTCATCATCAAATCCTAAGAAGAGGAAAGAGTCTTTTAAGGTAAACCAAACTTATCTGTGGCACTTAAGACTAGGTCACATCAATCTTAACAGGACTCAAAGGTTGGTGGAATATGGATCGTTGGAGTCTCTCCAAGTTGAACCATTTCCAACTTGTGAAACCTGTTTGGAAGGAAAGATGATGACTAAGCCTTTCAAGGCAAAGGGTTATAAAGCCACAAAACTATTAAGTTTGATACATTCTGACTTGTGTGGGTCTATGTCTACACAAGCTCGTGGAGGGTATGAGTACTTCGTCACATTTACTTACGATTACTCGAGGTATGGATATGTTTACCTTATTCGCCACAAGTTAGATTGCTTTGAAACCTTTAAGGAATTCAAGGCAGAAGTGGAGAAGAAGCTAGGTAAAGAAATCAAAACACTATGATCAGATCGTGGTAGAGAATACATATCCAACGAGTTCAAGGACTACTTGACCGAATGTGGGATTACATCCCAGCTGACAGCACCGGGCACGCCTCAGCAGAATGGTGTGTCAGAGAGAAGGAACCGAACTCTCTTAGAGATGGTTCGGTTGATGATGAGTTATGCAACTTTGCCAGTTTACTTTTGGGGATATGCCCTAGAGACTGCAGCGTACTTGCTGAAGCGTGTGTCTTCCAAGTCGGTACAAAAGATCCCTTTCGAGTTGTGGAGCGGGCACAAACCCAGTATGCATCACTTAAGGATTTGGGGTTATCCTGCTTATGTGCTAAATAGGCAGGCCGGCAAATTGGATTCACGTTCAGAAGTGATGTTGTTCATAGGGGATCCGAAGGAAACGAAGGCTGGATACTTTTATGATCCTAAAGAACAGAAGATCGTTGTTAGCACTAACGCTCGGCTCTTAGAAGTGGATTACATTAGTAATTATAAATCTCGAGTTGACATCATCCTTGAGGAATTACAAGGTGGTCGAGTTCCACTTGAACAACCAGTTGTGCAAGATAGTACTCCACGAGTAACTGCACAATCTATTAACACATCGCCTAACACTGTTCAACGTAGTGGGAGGGTGATATTTACACCTGATCAGTATATGTTTAATGGGGAGATGTCTGACCATCTCCCGATAGATGAACAAGACGCCGTGGATCCCTGGACTTACAACGAAGCAGTGAGATATATAGATGCAGATTCATGGCGAATCTCGATAGACTCGGAATTTGAGTCCATAATTGATATGGATGTATACGAGATCACTGAACTACCTGAGGGCTGCAAGGCTATTGGTAGTAAGTGGGTATACAAGAGAAAGAGAGGACCGAATGGAGAGATCATGACGTTTAAGGCCAGGCTAGTGGCGAAGGGTTTTACCCAGAAAGAAGGTATCGATTATGAAGAGACCTTCTCGCCTGTAGCAATGATCAAGTCCATTCGAATTCTCCTTACCATAGCAGATCACATGAACCTAGAAATCTGGTAAATGGATGTCAAAACCGTATTCCTAAACGGTCACCTTGAAAAAGGTAGAGACATCTACATGAAATAGCCAGATGGTTATGTGAAGAAGGGCGAAGACCATCTAGTTTGGAAGCTTAAGAAGCCCATTTATGGGCTTAAGCAAGCTTCCCGGTTATGGCACCAGCATTTCGACGAGGTAGTCAAATCCTATGGAATTGTCTCCTATCCTAACGAGGTGAGTGTGTACCGTATTTGTGTTAACAGATCAGTGGTGTTTCTTACGTTTTACGTAGATGACATCCTTCTCATTAGCAACAATATTGAATTGTTATTAGACATAAAGACGTGGTTATCCGAGCAGTTTCAAATGAAGGACTTAGGTGAAGCTGCTTACATCCTTGGGATCAAGGTTATCCGAGATCGCCAGAAAAGGATGTTAAGTTTGTCACAAGCATCCTACATTGACACTGTTATTGCTCGTTTTAGCATGCAAAATGCCAAGAGAGGTTCAGTACCTTTCAGACATGGTATTTTTCTATCCAAGAATCAGTGTCCTAAAACGCCTGAAGAGATAGAAAGTATGAGGCTAGTACTATATGCTTCCGCTGTCGGTAGCCTCATGTATGCGATGCTTTGTACGAGACCAGATATCTCATATGTTGTAGGCATGGTCTTAAGATATCAGTCTAACCCTGGAAAGGAACACTGGACTGCTGTAACACCCCGAAATTCCCTAAATAATAATAATAATAATAATAGTAATAAAATACATTTGCATTTCATGCATGATATCTTGTGGGTAAGTCCTATAAGTCGCGCCTTTAGATTAGAATTAGAAGAAAACATATGATTATAATATTTAAATTTTTTGCAAATATGATTTCTTTAAATCTACCACGTTTTAGTTAGTAGATTAAATAAAGTGGTTTATTTATAGAATAACGTGGCACCACTGCTGTTATAATCCAAAAAAAATAATAATAACTTTTCTATTATAATATATAATGATAATAATAATATTTTTATGTGAAACATAAGATTTAGTTTATCATGACTTAGCCTTCACGCTATCACAAATTTAGATAAGAAAATAAACCCTTGTTTTAAATTTTGGATAGGTTGTTAGATTAGATAACTTTCTCTTCCGCTAATTCTTATTAGATTAGGATTTTAAATAATATAAATCCCCAAATCATGGTACTTAGTTTTCGCACATTTCCTTTCAATTTTTTTTTCCTTTCGCATTTTCGCTTGTATTTGCGGCTGAAATCTTTCCCAAAGCTTTTAAGAGGTATGTTCATAAATTAGGATTAATTATTGCATTAATTCAAGTTTCGTAAGAGAAGGTAAACGTTTTTTTTCAAGAAAAGGAAACATGCAGAATTTATGAGTCTCGTTATTACTAAGCATGTCCTATGTGTTTTACCATATTAAATTATTATATTTTTGGTTAATTATTTGATGCTACGTGTTTATGTTATATACAATTAGTTGAACACATCAAATTACATGTTGACTTGGAATGCAACAAATTAATAAGGATGGAAACAAAATAAATAAATAAAACGATTTGTTCTCCTAGAATGAGTTTTATGGTAAATTGTAGTTAAGAATATATATATTAAGGTTATATGAATGATATATCCTATTTACTCTGTTTTTTTTTTTTTTTTGTTGAACTTGTAAATGCATAGGAAATGATCTTTCATGATGCTTGCTATATCATAAATAATATCGTAGATGCTTATGAGGAATTATGAAATGAATGCTTAATTGTAATAGAAATCTAGAATCTTGAAAATAGTTTGCTCATATAAGTTAACCAAATAATGACGTGAGTTTAACATGTTTTGACTTTAAACTAATTGACGTGGTTATCCGTTTGTCTTCATCCTAATTTGGAAAATATCATGTATTTCGGGTTTTGTTTCAAATTCATTTCGTATTCCTACTAGGTGGTTACGTAAATTGTTCTGGCACATGCATTCTTCAGCAAAAGTAAAATAAAAACAAAATTCATTAAGTTAAATTTATGATTTAAGACAGGCGCGCAGGGCTTAAACACGTGATATAGAGTTTTCATTCAATCAAGTCAAGGTTAAGGTGGGGTTTTTACTTTTATCCTTATTATATACTATATTGTTTTTCTCATGCGTTATTCAGTACAGGCAGAGCCTTCGGGCAATTCACAGCAGTAAAACCTTCGGGTTAGCCTTCGGGCAATTCATAGCAGAAAAACCTTCGGGTTAGCCTTCGGGCAATTCACAGCAATAAAACCTTCGGGTTAGCCTTCGGGCGATTCACGGGCGATAAAACCTTCGGGTTAAGCCTCAGGGCTTGCATGTCTAATTTCTCATGTTAAATCCTTTATAGTTTATAGTTTGGATAATGTTGACCCCACTGAGTAGTCGTACTCACCCCTTTATATTTTTACCTTTTCAGATCATGGTCCGGCAGGTGCTTGAAGTGGCGGATGGTGATGGTCACATACATGAAAGGATCTAAAACATTTTTTTAACGCATTAATTAGTTTTAATATTGAACTATGCATTTTGTCTCTATTTAATTCAACTTGAACTTGAAGTTGCACATGTTTTTGATTTAAAACTTACGCTTTTATGAAATGCATTAAAACCTTATTATTTTTATAAATCTATTATTTTTTGAAAATTAAATTGAGAAAATAAAATGTTATGCACGAGGTGACATTCCCTTAAAAGTTATGAAAATTGGGGCGTTACAAGCTGCGGTCAAGCATATACTTAAGTACCTTAAACGGACTAGAGATTATAGGCTTGTTTATCGGTCGACGATCCCAGTGTCTTTCGGTTCTACGGACTCGGATTTCCGGGTTGACGAGACGAGAAGAAGTCTATCTCGGGTTATGTGTTTACCTTGGGAGGTGGAGCCATTTCATGGAGGAGTGCAAAGCGGGGAAAGCATTGCGGACTCGGCCATGGAGGCGAGTATATGGCTGCTCCAAAAGCTTCGAAAGAGGCAATTTGGCTCAAGAATTTCCTCCTGGATCTTGATATTGTTCAGAATTTGCCTAAGGCGATCACGATTTATTGTGATAATGCTAGTGCAGTGACAAATTCTAAGGAACCTAGATCTCACAAGGTGTCTAAACACATAGACAGGAAGTACCACATTATACGAGTATTCGTAAATCGAGGAGACGTGGTGATTGACAAAATTGGAACTAAAGTCAACCTAGTCAATCCTTTCACAAAGAGTTTATCACTCCCGGTTTATGAGAAGCATGTTCGTGGCTTAGGAGTGGTAGAGATTTCCCCCCCAGCCCAGGACTACGAAACTTTTGTATAAGTGGGAGAAGATGCGATGATAAATAGGATAGATAGCTGAGTACTAGTTTGTACCTAGAGATGACACATTGTATACTAAAAGTTTACTTTAGTATAAGTTGGAGAATTGTTGGGATTTTGTATCTTTGGAAGCAAATTTTATGCTTGTATACAATGCATTTTTGTCCCTACCACTATTTTATTCTCCTATCTGATAAATATATATATTTGCACATGTAATCCTTTATCGTGTACAAAAGTTAGATTTGTGTAGTGTGTCGGATATCACAGAAGACAACACAAATTGGTTGAACTGACAAGATATAAACGGTTATCACCCAGTTTGAGACAACTTAAGGATAAGTTGTCGGTTTAAGCTGCCGATTTAGATAAGAAGTGGCTTGTCTTAGGCTGCTTGTCTTTCTTGGTACACTTAAGGTGGTGTATTGATGGATCATAGTGATATGTGTTCTCCTAACTGACCTTAGTGGAGAACCAAGATCTCGGTGACTTAGCTGGTCTTAAGCTTGGTAAGACTTCAGCATAGTGCATTTGGCTATCTATCACTTTGACCTACTATGGTCAACGTCGGCGTGACCAGGATCTATGTATCTTGGGTGTTAGTAGTTATTTGTGGCTCATGCTGGTTGTCTGTATCTTGCAACCGTATCCTAGTAAATTGGGTTGATAATATCCCCTGAGGAACTCGAAAGGATTAGCACACTAAACACGGTCGGTTGATTAAGTTCAGGTGTGTTAATAAGGTCGAGTGGTACTACTCAGGAATATAAGATGTTAATTAATTTAAGCTGTTAGTGAACTTAATTAATTAACGGATATTTCTATCTTAATAATGGAGATCGATTAAGTCTAAAATACAAGCCCTTGCTCAATTTGGGATAAAGGGGTAAGTCGGCACGGATTCTCTAGTGGAATGAATCTGTGTTTATTAATTAATGTTGCTCTGGGCTGAGCATTGATAATTAATTAATTTGAGGCCCTGCTTTATTTCTTGTATTAGATTTCCGATCTGGCCCAATTAGTTGCCTAGTAATTTGTTGTCTCTCAGAAATTATTACTAATAGATTAATGTATTTTTACATTATTTAATAATGTTATTTATACGGGGAATTAATTGGTTGGGCCAATTAATTGATAAATATTAGTAGCCAATGGATTAATTAATTATATTATGGGCTAATTATGTGTAAGTCCATTGGGAATATAATTAAATTAATGGGCTACAAATATATTAATATTATATTGGCTTTTGAAGCCTATATATATATTAGTATTATGTTCATAAATAGAATAGACACACACACAAATTCTCATACACACACGACATGAGAGTGGGAGAGACGATTTTCTTTATTTTCTCCGAGTTCTCGACCACCCCGGAGGGAGAAAAAGTCGGGACACGAATCGGGAAGATCGACACACGAGCAACAATCAGAGCTGCAACAACATATGTATATATTTCCTTCAGTTTTTCATAAGCAATTCATTATTTTGCTTGACAACCAATAAGCAAGATATAAGTTCGAAGTACTTTTGAAACCACACTCCCTATATTGTTGTTGTAGGAGCACGTATTTTAGAAGTATGAAATGTAGAGTGTTTCTCAAGCATCATTTCATCAGTGATTATTTCTCCATATAGTTTCATTCTAGAGCTAATTCTGAACAGTTCAAAATTATATGTACTCACATATTTGAAATCTTGCAGTCTAAGATGCAACCATTCGTAAAGAGCTCTGGGAAGGATAACAATCATTTTGTGATTAAACGTCTCTTTGAGGTGTTCCACAATTTACATGGATCTTTTACGGTGAGATGCTCATTTTTAAAATCACCATGAAGATGGTGAATAAGGAAAATCGAGTGCTTTTTGCGCAATCTTTCCTTCTTTTATAGTTTCTCCTAGATCCCTTGAGATCGAGATGGATCTCGATATCAACAATCCATGACATATTGTTCTTGCAGATATATCAAGTGTAACAAACTCAAGCTTGGTGATATTGGCCATTTGTCCAACTCTGCACAAGTGAAAAAGTTTCATTAAAATCCATAAAGACATATGTTTTTCCTTCAGGGATAAACCAATATCACCTAAATCATAACTTGCTCTACAAGAGCATTTAATTTTCTTCAAGAATATTAATAATTTTCTACTTTGGGAGCAACAAATTAAGATTAAAGTAAATACATCGATAATATTAAATAACTCTTCAACGGTGTCAAATATTCTTCAAGAATATTAAATTGTGTTACTTCTGGAGCAATAATTAAATCATTTCAATTAGTAAGTTGGAATTGTTCTTTAAGAACATGTAATATTCTTCAGAAATATCAATTGTGCTACTTCATGAGCAACAATTGAGATTAAAGCATTAAATAAATAAAAACATATATTTGTAGAAATATTAATTATAAATATTTTTCAAGAATATTGATTGTGCTACTTCTAGAGCCACAATTTAACTTGAAAATATGTTTTTCAATTGCTCGTCAGAGCATGTAATATTATTCATGAATATTAATGTATTGTGATACTTCATGAGCTACAATAATAGTAATATAATAAGGTAATCAATCCGAAATTAAATGAACATCTTATATAATTTTGTGATATAGTGCCGCCACACCAAACAAAAACTATCACACTGTTTTTTTATTAAAAGAAAGAAAGGACAAGAAAAAATGTCTGCTAAAAAGATTTGATTGTGAGACATTTGTCAGAGTTGTTTATCGAAACATAGTCGCCGGGAAAAAATTTTATACCTTCAATGGCGGATGATGTCTTTTCGAGAGCTCATTTGTGCTGATAACGTGTTATAAATGAGAGAGAATTATAGAAGGGAAGAAATTGAAGTGTATTATTATGAGGGAGAAGACTTCTATTTATAGAGTCACAAACTGGATTTTTGGGCCTCTAGGGTTTACATATGGTCAACATGTTGGAATGTTGTATACTTGAAGCAACTTTTATGCTTGTATATAATGTGTTTTTTCATTACTGTTTTATTCTCCTATCTGATTTAATATATTTGCACATGTTTAATCTTTTATCTTGTATGAAAGTTAGACTATGTTGTGTATTGTAGATCATAGAAGACTACACAATTGGTTGAACTAACAAGATATAAACAATTATCACAACTGAGACAACTTTAGGATAAGTTGTCGGTTTAAGCTATAATTTAGATGAGAAGTGGCTTGTCTTGACTGCTTGTCTATACTGGTACACTGAAGGTGTTGTATTGATGGATCACAATGAGATATGTTCTCCTCGCTAACCTTAGTGGAAATCTAAAGATCTCGATGACTTAGATGATCTTAGTGATAAGATTTATGCTGAGTGCTTATAGTTATTTATCACTTTGACTTACTATGGTGAATGTCATCCCAACTGGATCTAGATATCTTGGGTGATAGTAGTTATTTGTGACTCAGGCTGGTTATCTATATCTTGCAACCATATGCTTGTTAATTGGGTTGATAATATCCCCTGAGAAAATCATAAGGATCAGTATACTGAACCCGACCGGTCGATTAAGTTTATGTGTGTTAATAAGGTCGACTAGTTCCACTCAGGATAAGATATTAATTAACTTAATATGTCAGTGAGCTTAATTAATTAATGAATATTTGTTTCTTAAATACGAGGATCGGTTAAGTCTAAAACACAAACTCATGCTCAAGGTGGGATAAAGAGGTAAGTCAATACTGATTCTCTAGTGGAATGAATCTGTATTTATTAATTAATTTTGCTTTCAGAGATTTGAACATAAATAATTAATTAATTTGAGGCTCGACATTATTTATTGTATTGGATCTACGGTGCGGCCCCAAATAGATGCCCAATAGTTTTTCTGCACTCTCGGATAATTATTAATAGATTAGTGTATTTATATATTATTTAATAATTTAATAATTATTTATCTGGTATTAATTGTATAGGCCAATTAATTGATAAATATGTGGCGCAATTATTATTAATTATATTATGGGTTGAATATTAATTTATTAAAAGCTCATTAGTAAATTACTAATGAACCACAATTATAATATGATTTTTATTTAAAATATTATATTTTAAATATCTATAACACGCGTTCTTGAGAGAACGTGAGATACAAAAGTTTTATTCCTCTCAGATCTGTGTCCACACATAAGAGATGAATGGTCGGGACACATGCCAGAAGCTCCAGACACGAGAGTAATCAGAGCATTTCAAAAATGCAGATATGAATTCATCCCTACTAATCATTCACAACATATATATCGTAAATCTTATTTACGACACATATCAAATTATAATTATATTTTTCTTAAGCTTCTGATCAATTGGAAAATATCTAGTTGGACTAAATTGTGTTTAAGATGCAACCTCTTACCGCTTGGGATTGCTATTTGATAAACCTTCCCATTTAACCTTTTGGAATTATTAGGGTGTCCGCAATGGTTGCATTTTTTCCAACTTTCAAAAGTTGGGATTAAGTTTCATGTTTCCACAATGGCACATTGAAAATTAATAATTGCACCCAATTTTTAAATGTAAAAGTTGGGTTTTCACTTAAAATGAGCCTCCCATTGTAGAAGTTGGATTATGTATTTTAAGGTGTTGTGTATCTTAGTGGATCTATGTGAAAGCTGAAAGTTAGATTTATTATTGTAAATAAAATAAAATAAAATAAAAGTTGATGGGTTTAAAAAGCTTATGTGACACTGTTGGGCTCAATTGAAAGTGGAGAAATTTGAGTTTATAATTGTAAGGTACCCCTAGCTTACTTATCTTTCTCATGCAATATTTCGTGATTCGAAAACTTTGTTTAATTATTCTTCTCATGTAAATGTAACTTCACTATGTGCACAACCAATTCAAGTTTGCCTCCGTCTAGACGTCATTTCATTTTCAGTGGAAGTATAATGTTATTTCAGTTATATCAGCTTAGAAAATTATTTACATAATTAATCTCGTACTGTGTGTACTTGTATGTTTAATAGCTTAGTAATCATACAAAAAAATGGAAATTATGCTAAAAATCAATAGGGACGAATAAAGAAATAGTACGATATGAGACAGGTGAAAAGAATTGGAATCAAAAAAAATTGTTGCTAATATATATTTGCTACCATTTTAACTTTAATTATGTAGTTTTGCCCACTTCATAAGATTAGATTACTTATATTTTAGAGAATATAGACATTCAAGTATGAGGAAAAAAGTTGATCGTTAATTTAGGATTTAGGCTTTAGGCTTTTAGCTAATAACAAAAATGAAAATGGAAGATTAAAAAAAAAAGAAAAAAAAAAGTCCACTCCTAACATACATGATAAAATATACTCTCAATTTTTTATATTTATATATTATACCCTATCAAAATCAAAGTTACCCTGTGGGAATGGCATATGTAGTTATAGAATGAGTGGTTTAACCATGATCTTTTAGTTAAAAAATCATAATTCAGATAACACCAGACTAAGATTGTCAATCAGTTTGATTAACCAACTGAATCAAATCGAACAAAAAAAAATCAGTTTGGGATTAGTTTTCAATTTTTGTGTTTTTCGAACTAATCTGTCAACCAAACCAAATTGAAAATATCTGAATTATTTTACTAAAAGTATTAATTTTATTAGACACATTTATATTATAAAAAATTAATCCTTATCGTAATTTTTTTTCCTTTTTTTATCTTGGAATATCGGTTAAAATGAAACTCAACTGGACCATATCGATTTAACAGAATTGAGAGTCTTACAAGTTACACCTATCAATCGTGCAATATTAAGATATCGAAATCGGTTACACATATCACATGGTAACAATGAAATAAATATAGGAGCTACCTTTATCCTTTATGCAGGAAATAGTTCCAAACCACACGAAATAATAAATGGAATAGGAATATGTGGCCATTAATTTAGTGTTAAGACTTATAGCTTTTTAAATAAATACTCCCTCCGTCCCGCCCCACATTGCTTAATAGGTTTGAGCACGATTATTAAGAATAGTGGATAGTTGTGTGTAAAGTGGTGGGACCCATAAGAATTTATTAGAGTATTATTTTAGTTAGTGGCCAAGTCGAGTGTGGCCTGATGAAAAAGAGGAAAAAAAGTCGAAGTCGGGTGGGACGGAGGGGAGTAGTATATTTTAAATTATCATTAGTAGTGAGTTAAATATCATCTCCCACTTGACACAATCAACATTCTCACTAAAAAGCTCTTGATAATGAAAGATAAATGACTTCCCAAACTCTTTCCCCATAATCTTTTACTGCGGATCAACAACACTGAATAATTAAGTGGACACAGAATTCAGATAGTTGTCAAACTTTAGGCAAAAAGTTCAATGAAAGGGACCCTTAATAAGATTTCAATCAAATCAAGGAAGAACACAAAAAATAAATAAATATGCTTTTTGGCAGCTTATAACATGATTCATACAAGGTTGAAGCAGTCGGATTCCTCGTTAGATGTTCCATTTCTATTATCGCCCTATGATACATTGATACCTATATATTTAGGCAGATTTAGGAGCGTATGCGTGGATAATTATGTACTTATTGCAAATATCATTTATATTTTTTGAAAATTTTCTTTATATTCTTTGAAATTTTCTACTCTAATAAAAAATGTCCCATTTTGTGGGCTCCGGATCACATGTCCCACACAACTGCTCCTGATCCCAATACTGTCCCAGGCCAAAACGGCGTCGTTTTGGTGCTTGCAAAAAAAAAAAAATTGAAACGGCGTCGTTTTGATCTTTGAAACGAGGTTGCGATAGGGTAAGTGGGACGGGTGATCTGTCCCCATTTATCCCCTAGGAATTGTTGATTTTGAGTATATGTTTATTATGTCAATACACGTAACGTGCATGAATACATCAAGTGGGAAAGCCACTAAGTTTTCTTGAAAAAAGCATTTTTGGAGATGAAACTGAAGATGATGCTTTTTGACATGATCACATAAAATGTCTATCTCATCGATCGATGTGGGACTAATTCAGATTTTTTCAATCAAGATAGTAAGATGCAGGATTTGACATGTTGTTCTATAGCCGGCTATCATTTCAAAGAAGAATTAGATGCTCAAACTGTTAGAACCATTTATCTGCTGCCCCTCCACTCCTAGATGCTGGTAGCGGACCCACCCATGGGTTGGGGTGGGCTCCAGTCCTAATAAATAGTAATTTTAATTTTTTTTTTTGAAATATAACTTAAAATTAATAGTCCAGCCCAACGTATTTCTTTTGATTCATGTTCAATCCAAAGTATTTTATTGGACTTAATCCGTCCTTGCTGGTATGCTAATTATCAACACTATAATGGTGTAGAAAAGAAAAGAAAGCAGATGCTGATGGAAATATTTAGTTGTGGAAAATGGAAATAGCCTCTTTCTTGAGATCATATACATCACTTCTCATTGTTTCTGTTCATTCCTGTACCCTGACATATTCTTGCAGCAGAATATGCATTAAACTAAGTGATAATATATGAATATATCCATTTTGGGTTAAAACAACACAAATATACCCAAAAATTAAATTTATAGTTAAGGAATATCCAATTTGACCAAAAAGCCATTGCTTTTTGTCAAATCTGCACTCCACACGGTTTTCGAGGTGAGATTTTGATAATAAATTGTGGTGGGACCGAAGGAGTTTAGGTGTGTTGGGGAGTGTTTTGAGTGTTTAAGTGATTTATTTAATAAAAAGAAAGAGTTGTGAGGGTTTTTTGGGAATTTTGGGTATATTGTGTATATAATTTTAAGTAATGGGTAAATTTGTGTTTTTTATAGTAGCTTTGGCTACTATCGTCAGTGCTCTCTTAAACTAATGTGACATTGTAGACTAAAGAATTTGAGGCCTTCAAATATAATCTGCATTTGGGTCTTGCAGTTGAGTCGAGTCGAGAAGAAGATGAAGAGGTTTGCAAAATGGTACCCGGTTATGGCGATGTTAGCTATCGATCTAGCCTTTGCTGTTACCAACATTCTTCTGAAGAAGATTGTGAGTGATGGGATTGACCATTTGGTGTTCATAACCTACCGCCAGTCTGTTTCTGCAATCTTTCTAGAGGCATGTAAAAATCAAAATACATTTATAGCCTACCATTAAAGGCAAAGCACAAATACGGGCGTTTTTGTCTTTATACGGCGCGGGGTAGATGGAGTCCATAGGCCCTCCATCGACCTGAAAAAAAAAAAAAAAAAAAAGGTTAAGAGGGGTTGATGGCCCTCAAATTTAAAAAAAAAGAAAAAAGTTAAAACAAGCTATCGGCCCTCAAGTGTATTAAAAAAAATATAAAAAAAATTAAACAGGACCGATGGCCCTGAAGTTAAAAAAGAAAAAAAAAAGGTGGTTAAAGAGGACATCGGCCCCCAAGTGTACAAAAAAAAAAAAAAAAAAAAAAAAAAAAAGGGCCATTCGGCCCCAAGTGTAAAAAAAAAAAAAAAACCATCGGCCCTCAAGTTCAAAAAAAAAAAAACTCCATCGGCCCACGACCCCTTGCGCCTCACAAGAGGATAAAATGGCTAGATTTGTATTTTTGTTTAAGAAAATGCTACATTTGTTTTTCGATTTTCCTATTTGGCTAAGAGTGAATATTACCACATCTTTCTGTTCCCATTGGCTTACTTTCTTGAAAGGTTAATTAGACTTCCATTTACTACATCCTCTGCATGAATCATGTTCTCACTAAGATTGTACTAATTGCAGGGGAAGTAGGCCTAAGCTTACATTCACCATATTATTCAGCTTATTCATAAGTGCAGTGATTGGGTTAGTTAGGCTTTAAAAAGATTCAAACTTTTTTTTCATAAAATCCAAGTAAGAATTCAAAACTTTCTGCAGAGCATCTGTCACACAATACCTCTTCCTCTTGGGAATAGAATATACATCTGCAACTTTGTCTTGCGCCTTCCTCAACTTGGTTCCTGTACTCACATTTGTGATGGCCTTACCATTCGGGTACGTAGAAATGATATTAATCTCATCTTGTGTTTTCTTGCCTTAGATTGAAAGCGGGTGGTGTTTCATTTCATGCAGTTTAGAGAAAGTAAGCATAAAATGCAGCAGTGGGAGGGGCAAAGTGGTTGGAGCATTAGTTTGTGTAGGAGGAGCAATTTTGCTAACTGCATACAAAGGGATGCCTTTGTTTCACTTTCAAGACTCACCGCGCGTTGTTTCTGAGTCCACAACACGGCATCTAAAGATGCATATGGGTGTTGGGAGAGCCCGGTGGGCTGTTGGCTCGCTCGCGTTGTTTGCAGGAACAGTGTGCTGGTCTTCTTGGTTCCTTCTCCAAACACGCATTGGGAATAGATACCCTTGTCAGTACTCCAGCAGCGCTATCATGGCCTTGTTCAGCGCGGTGCAGGCAGCCATCTTGAGTTGGTCTAGCAACAGAGATTTCTCCGTCTGGGTGTTGAACAAGAGATCAGACGTCTTCATTATCTTGTATGCAGTAAGTCTTCACTATCTTGTTGTCATAAACTTGATGTGTGAAGTTAACATGGTGGCATGTTGCAGGGGATGATTGGGTCCGGGTTGTGCTTCTTGGGGATGTCGTGGTGTGTGAAGAAACGGGGGGCGGTGTTTGGTGCTGCCTTCAGCCCACTTGTGCAGATCATGGCAGCTATGTTTGATGTGCCTATCATGCATGAGCAGCTTCATCTTGGGAGGTCAGATTTCATTGACTTTTGTGAAGCTTTACTACTTGTTGCTGTGTTTACTTATGGTGTGAGTATTTGTGTAAACAGTGTGATTGGATCAGTTATTGTGTGTTGTTGGGCTGTATGTTATGCTGTGGGGGAAGGACAAAGAGATGCAGAACCAATAGTCCAAGTTAGGAGGTGAAGAGATGGAGTTAAAGCAAGTAAGAATATAGTATTATGTAATAGATGAGCATGAAGTTGGTTAATCAGACAAGGGCTGTTTCTTTTAGTTGTCCATATACTAAATTGAATTGCTGGTATTTGAGTTCCTTGGTTAGGAATGCAAGCATTTTTTAGTTTAGTGTGTAGAAGCAAGGGATTACGTGTAAAATAGGAAACCAAAGAGCCCTTCAACCACAAGCATCCCAATTATATTATTATCTCGTGTTATATTATTGATATCATTTATAAATCCACGATTTATTATTTTTTAGTATAAGTTGCTTATTGTCAAATCTAAGTTCCTCGCTCACGCGGAATTGATCTATACTGTATTTTTTTTTTAATGATAGTCTAATTTGCTGCATTTTCACACTAGATTAATTATATTTTAAAATTAAATGACCGTCACGACGGAGATCGCAGGTTGACCCACTGCTATCAGCACTTGAAGAAATATAAGGAAAATTATATATATAATCAGTTAATTGTTGCGCACTCTTTTTTTCCCTTGACAAATAAGAAAAAAATAAATAAATCTATTTACACGAGATAGGAGTTTATCAGTTCGTATCTACATTAAAAATAGAAAAATGGAATTAGGCGCATTTCAAATGACGGAAACTCAAATATTTACAACATTTTCAGTATTTTTAATTTACAATTTCACAAACATCGAGTAAGATTTATGCACTTTGCATTTCGAATAGTAAACACCAACTTAACTCATCACAAAAAAAAAATAATAACATTTTAATTTTTAAGTAAAAAAACTTTTTTACTGTGTTTGAGGTGGGAAAAATAAATAAAATTGTACTCCTATATCGTCACTTGAGATTCTAACTAACTACGGCAAATTAATTAAAAAAATTCACACATCGTAGTAAAAATATGAGAAGCAGAAGGCCTAACTCCGGGCAACTCAGAGATGCACTTCGCCGCCAGCGCCGCCATAGCTCGAGCTTCCTCCAAATTCGCCCTCCCGCAAAGCCGCGGATCCACCATCTCCGCCACCTTGTCCGTATCTCGGAGCATCGGCTCCGCCCTAACCGTCAGCCTCTCGCCGTTATCGGGGTCAAATGCCTCAATTCCGGTCAACAATTCCAAAACCACGACTCCGAATCCGTACACATCGTTCTTCTTCGAAGCGAGGCCCGTTCGTAGATAGAGCGGGTCGGTGTAGCCCGGTGACCCAGTCATCATCATCGTTCTCTGCTTTCTCAACACCGTCGATGAAAACCCCATCTTCGCCGATCCGAAATCGCAGAGCTTGCAGGATAGATTCTCGTCGAGGAGAATGTTGGAAGGTTTGATGTCGCCGTGGACGATGTGCGGGCTGCAGACCTCGTGGAGGTAGGCTATGGTTTGTGCGAGCTGGAAGGCGATCGATATTCGTTGCTTCCACGTTAAAACGGTGTCGCATGAGTGCAATTTCTCTTGCAGATTGCCATTAGACACGTGCTCCATTATCAACGCTCCGTCTGGTTAATTTCAAATGTAAATTATCGATAAATTAATCCGATCGAATACTAATTAATTTGTTACTTTACAATGAGAGTTAATCAATTAATTACCTTGATCGTCGCAGTAGGCGATCAATTTGACAATGTTGGGGTGTTGAAGGCTAAGTAAAATGTCGAGCTCCTGCTTGAAGGCTTCGTAGAGACGCTGGCTGTTAGTGGTGCAGTAGATTTTGACGGCGGCCGTGGAAGAATCGCGGAATTGAGCTAGGTAGACGGTGCTGAAACCGCCGTAGCCAATGACGGTGGCGAAATCCGTCGTCAATTTCTGTATCTCGTTCCAGGGTAACCGCGGCGGCATCCGGTCTGGATTGCTCTTACAGAAGGTATAAGTAGCGATTGTATCATCCTTTTCGAAATTATCGACGGCGGCGGCCGCTGTTTTGGCGCCTGAGCTTGCGTCGGAGAAACTTGACTAGCCCCATCGTTCACAATTGACTAATTGAGTTGTTGTTGGGGCGAGGGTTTAAAAGGGGAGTAGGAGTAGGAGGAGTGATAGGGAACCGACGAGGAAGGAGGATAGAGAAGAGTGGTGATAAAAATAGTGAGAAATGGAGGTGGTTAGAGAGAGAATAAAAACGTGAAATAGGAGGAGAGAGAATAATAGCACCGCCATGGAAGTTGAGGTCCCCATGCATGGGTGAAAGAGACTGTCCCTACAAAGAGAGAGAGAGAGGGGGGGAAAGAGAGAGTGTGTCCCCACAGACAAATTGACGGCTGTTTCCATTGCCCGTGTGGGTTTGGTAACTCTTCAATTAATAATATGTATAACTATGTATTTGATTAATGGGGCATATCGACAATATCGGATTATTTATATATAATTAATAATTACATGATTTTATAAAATATGATATTTGTTTTATACGTGCTATATATGGACCCTGCAAACTTCACGGTCAAATGAATGATGCCACATTTGCAAATTTGAATGATTAATTAAATAATACTATTGTTGTAGTTGCAAATCTATTCATGATCAATTAAAGATTAATCAATTGATTTTTGATTTGTTGTATTCAATCAGTAAACCAGATATCATCAATGCCAAGTCGTAAATCATCACTATAAATCATTAGTATGAAGAAACTAGTTGGAATTGTGTCCAAGTCTACTTAAGCCAAAACGCATGGTGTTGATGAATTAAATATGAACATTTTCTAAAATGTACTAGTATTATGGTAATGATTCCTAATCCGACTTCAAAAATTACGTTCGATTTGATTTTCTATCAACAACCACGTCTATTGTTTGACTCTTAATTATTAAACTTCATGCATCCGTTTTACGTAGTAATAGAGTATAAATAGGGTTTATTTCAAGCAAATTCGATAGCTCCTTCATAATTATATTTGAGAGTCTATATCTATGTGTTATAGTATTATTATATAATCTATACATTAATTATATAATTGTTGTAATTAAGAGTAAGATGTGATTAAACGTAATACCAAACCCAAAAAGACATTAAAGAAAACGTGAGGCCCGGTTCATGGAATCTGATAATGATATATGATTTTCTATCTCAACAACCAGTGATGTGAACCATTTAAAGTTTATTGCTTTTTTTTTTTTTCTAGCTTGCTTGCTTTAGTTGGTCTTATTCAAACCGACACAAATACTATATATTTATATTATAAGCTGCAAAATATTGCAATTTTATCATAGTTTAGTTTTGTTTTAAATAATTAAAGTTTTATTTCGAGAAAATATCCTTATTTCCATTTTCTACGTCTTATTAGGAGGGTATGGAATAATAAAATCCAGACTAATCTACTTTCAAATGCACTTTCATTTATTAATTATATTTATCTGCAACTATAAATAACTACAATTACTACTTAGTATAGTGAGTAAGTTTAACTCATAAATATTGTTATTAGCTTATAAATAAATAAATTTTGTGTGAATTTTGGTTTTGCAATACTAATGTAAATACATGATTTTTTTTTATTTTGTTAAGTTTTGCGTATATGTGAAAACAACAACAATTTAATTTATCAAATTAAGAAACGACATTATTTTAACATAAAAATGACGCCTATTATTTAAATAATAAATAATGTTGAGTATTCTAACCTTTCACCTATAATATTCTGAATTCAATTTCAACATGTGTATAAAATTTAATAAATAAAAAAGTGCAAACAAATCAAAATTCACTTAAAATTCGTGTTTAACAGCAAATAAGTATATTTACTCATACTATTATTTCAATTTCCTCTTTGAAAGACCAAATTATTTCAATATCCTCTTTGAAACGCCAAAACGGAAACCGACAACTATGCGAAGATGAACTGAAGAGCTGTAAAACTCAATTTCTTGTCTTAAACTCCTTCCGTCCCATTAAAATAATTCAGTATATTTTTTCGGGTTGTTCCATTGAAATTGTTCAATTTTCTTTTTTGATAAATTATTACAAACACATTTTTTAAGGGCCCACAACTTTATGCTTTATTCAGCACAAATCAACTACTCACTCGCCTAAAAATCGCGGCTGAAAAAAGTGAACTATTTTAATGAGGCGTAAAAAATAAAACTTAAAACACTTTATGAATAATTGAATTGAAGTGCTTAAAACATTGGCATGAAAAAATGTATACGTAAATGAATCCTATATATGGTAGAATTTACTGCCTTCCCTTAATAGAAAAGATTTATGAAGAAACCATGAAACATTAAAGGATTACGAAGGAAGGCAAAATTTGAAATATTAATGATAGTGAAGAATAATAAAAAACTTTCAAAGTTGAGTACAAGTTCATCAGGATGAGATTCCCTTTTCCAAATTTTCTATCTCAATGCTTTTTCATGATAAAATTGGTTGTAAATTTACTATAGTACTCCTCCTATCCTTATAGATTTAGTCCACTATTTCGAATCGGGTCATTCCACTATACCTATCCTTTTTTGGCAACAAATTAATAACTTAATTATCTCTAACCTAATATAACTTAATTAAAATACTTAGTAGTTACTATTACTAAAAACATTTATAGAATATGACTAAAAACATTTCTTACTTATTACCAAACCTTAAACATTTTATCTCTTCCTTGTTCTTCAAGAAATCGATCTCCTTTTTCGAAGTAGCGACCGACGAGATGAAATCCGAACTGTGGGTCAGTCTCACTGCTTCTGACTTCTATCATGGCTCTCCCAAAAAGGACAGTAACTGGGTGACGGTGAGGACGCCGTGCCATGGGCAACTACGCGAGCCGGCCATCGAAATCCCCAAGGATTCTAGGCGGTCGAAGCGAAAAAAGCCACTGTCGTCGCCATTGTCGACAGATCTGAGACGGCGGATCAGTCTATCTCTGCCGTCGGCACGAGGTCGACGCCATCGACGTCATGACAAAATCGAGTTTGTCTTCGGGTCGAAAGCAGCCGTGATCGCCTCCGAGATCTAGCCATGAGATTGACTGGATCTGTCCTTCTTGTAACCTATGATGTCTTAGTCTATTTGATGATTAAATTGCCGCTTTGTTTCTGTGGGCTGCCTGCCATGTATGATGCAATATGTGCTAGTTGTGCTGATCATGAAGGCTCTTGCTCTTGCATGTTGTTTCTTGTGTGCCTCTTGCTGTCTTGGTCTATTTGATGATGATATTGGCTATTGATTTGTGTGGGTTGGCTGCAATATATGATGTTAGTTTTAATTTGTCATTAAGTATTTTATGGCTGGTTGCGTTTGTATAAACTTTTGATGTTGGATCTCTTGGGTTTCATGACCAGCTGCCATGTCTCTAATGTCTTTTTTGAAGGATCGAATTATACTGCCTCCTTCGTATTGGGATTTTGTATCTTTGGAAGCAAGTTGTTTGCTTGTATATGCAATGTATTTTTGTCTTTACCGCTATTTTATTTTCTTATATGATAAATATATATATTTGCACATGTAATCATTTATCTTGTATAAAAGTTAGATTTGTATAGTGTGTCGGGTATCAAAGAAGACTATACAAATTGGTTGGGCTGACAAGATATAAGCGGTTATCGCAAGCGAGACAACTTAAGGATAAGTTGTCGATTTAAGGCTTACGGTTTAGATAAGAAGTGACTTGTATTGGTTGCTTGTCTTTCTTGATACACTTAAGGTGGTGTATTGATGGATTACAGTGAGATGTGTTCTCCTGACTAACCTTAGTGGAGAACCAAGATCTCGGTGGCTTAGTTGGTCTTAACCTTGGTAAGACTTCAATTGAGTGCATTTGACTATCTATCACTTTGACCTACTATGGTGAACGTCATCGCGACCGGATCTACGTATCTTGGGTGCTTTAGTAGTCTTTTGTGGTTCGGCTGGTTATTTATATCTTGCAACCGTATCCTAGTAAAATAGGTTGATAATATCCCCTGAGGAACTCGTAAGGATTAGAACACTAAGCTCGATCGGTTGTTTAAGTTCAGGTGTGTTAATAAGGTCGAGTGGTACTACTCAAGAATATAAAGATATTAATTAATTTAAGCTGTCAGTGGACTTAATTAATTAATAGATATTTCTATCTTAAATACGGGGATCAATTAAGTCTAAAATACAAGTCCATGCTCAAGTTGGGATAAAGGGGTAAGTCAGCACGGATTCTCTAGTGAATTGAATTTGTGTTTATTAATTAATTTTGCTCTCGGGTTGAGCATAAATAATTAATTAATTTGAGGCCCGGCTTTATTTCTTGTATTGGATCCCTAGTCTGGCTCAATTAGTTGCCCAATGTTTAATATTCTTATGATGTTTATCCTTATAATATCATTTACTTGAGTTTTTCATGTGACTATAGTACATGATCAATGAAACTATGAAAGAGGGATATAAGGTTGACGAGCCTGTATCAACGAGGGACCTTCGGGTTAAGTCTACGAGCTGCTATGTCTATAGGTCTTCGGACCAACCATGCTATGTTACCATGTATATGTTATCATGTTTAAATGCGGTATCGTCTATAATCTAGATAAATGCATTTCCCACTAAGTAGTCGTACTCATCCCTATCATTATAACATTTTTCGGGAAATGGCACGGCCGATGCATAGAGGTGTTGGTGGTGATGATCACACGATGAAGGATTTATGAAACTTCATTATTACATTAAACTAGTTTTTATCATGAACTCTATGTCTTCTTTCTGCTTTTTATTCTCGAGAACTAATAGTTGCATTTGCTTTTATTTTACTTAAGACTTCCCCTGAGATGAAATTAACATAAGTTTTGCTATGATTCTTTTCAATGAAAATATTTTGAAAGAATTGAAATATGCATGTTAAGTATGAAGTAGCGTCCCTAGTTAAGTTATGAAAATTGGGGCATTACACTCACCTACCATTCTACTTCGACCCATGAGGAGGCTGCCAGTGCTTGTACATACACTAACAAAAGTTACCCTCAAGGGCGAAAAAGAGAGAATCTTTACGATAACGTTCAAATTAAAGATGGTCATTTTTCTTGTCGTTTATTCATGAGTCAAGACTATAAATAGAGATTGAACTTCAAACGATAAAGATAACCAACGACCGGGAACACCAGACATTCAAGCATTTAATCTCTAGCGAACTTAAAGCTCACTCAGCGAAAAAGTTACTACATAGAACATCTGTTATAGTTCTTCTCTCTAGAGATACACTTTTCCTAATCTTTATTCTAAGCCACCATTGTTAGATCATAAGCTTAGAAATCGAAGGAGTTCATATTCATTGAACTGTTCTTATTGCAAGAACTCCTTCCTAGTTGGAGAAAATCAAACCCCGTGTTTGAAAAACTTGTAAAGTCACTCCAACTATAACTAGAGTATCTGTCCTGCGAACAGATCGAATCGACTAAGACTTGCTCAGTATAATAAATACAAGACCTCCTACTTTGTTCAGGACAATAGACGTAGGATCTTGCGTATCCGAACCACTTTAAAAACTGCTTGTGCACTATTTCATTGATTTACTGTTCACGTTGCATAAAACTGATTTAATAAAATCCATTAGTCAGATTTTCAGTAAAGATGAATTCGCACACAAGCATAATATAAATCATTTTCAATAATAATGTTTTTCGACACGAGATAAAATTGGGCCTACACATACTGAATTTAATCATCTATTAAGTTTATTATAGACTGACTGAAGTCAGTAGACAATGTTCGGTATTTCAAAACACTGCTATCAGAAAGCTTATTTGGCTAACTGATTCATTCAGTAGCATACTTAGTGAAGACCGACTTTCGTGTTTGAGTTAAAACTTGAACTCAGGTGTATTTACCCCCTCCCCCTACACCTGAAGACTCATCTCTGGACCAACAAAACCATTCTCCAATAAGTAGGTAAACGTTCTCTAATCAATTATGTTGGCACTTCCAAATCAGAAGGAATCATACCTTGTCTTGCTAGAGCATCCTTCTTCATATTTGGCATTTATAGCAATTTTGCCCTCATAAATCTCAATTAGGCAACCCTGTAAGCTTAAAAAAATACCTTATTTATAGTTATAGGAGATAGTATCTCAAATGAATTACAAACAACATCCACCAATTGTTCCACATTACTACATTCAGATTCAGTCTAAATACTTTGAATTGCTCTAACCATCCAAGGTCATTGACATTAGTGTCAGCAGAATTGGGTGGTTGGTGTACTATTTTAATGTCAAAAACATCTTGGTTCATTTGCTTTCACAAATCCAAATCACAATCTTTGATGTGTGGCCTGACATTATCCTATTGTATAAATATCAACTTATCAGCCAAAGGAAGTCATTTCTTCCTTATTGCTGGCAGAATCTGTATTTAAAAAAAAATGGAGATTAGCTAGAAACAAGATGATATAATCAGTAAAAACTCACTTGCCTTCCATGGGTCAGATGATGTCTTTCTGGACTATATGTACTGAATGTTGTTCTGAAACACCAGATTCTATTTGATGAATCCATTGTTATTAAAAACCATTGACTAATATTCTTAGCAGGAATATTGAACCAAATTATGTTAAGCTAAAATTGCAAATACCTTATGAATACACATTGTCTTAAGAAAATAATGTGAAATACAATTTCTTACAATTACAAGTCAAACCTTATGAATACAAGTCTGTGATGGATTTGTAAATGTTGCTGAAACATTACAAAACATAATTTATGTCTTAAGACAATGATTCTTACAATGGCAGATTGAATATGCCTAATGGCAGATTTTTGCTTTATGCATATTCTTCATTTAATGCGGGCCCCTTATCTACTTAATCCTATAAATAACTCACTTCATACTTTAGTAATCAAGCTTTCTTGTTTGACCTACCTGTTTATGCTATTGATCGGTTTTGTCTCCAATGTCTCAACCACTCTATTCTTGCTCTTTCTAACAGCCACCACTTTTTATATGAACAGGAAAATACTTATTGTTGGGTGATGATTCTATCCTCAGCAGTATTAGATGTAGTGGGAAATGATTCTATCTTACATTACGGCCGATACTCGGTAGCCTTGTGCTCCGAATTAGTACGAAGATTTGAAGATCCCAAAACCCTATCTTGATCGGTGAACCTTTAAGTTGTAACTTTGTTTTTGTCTCGAGGTTTCGGACTCGGTAGACCCTCTGCTCTGGTTCAGGCATTCAGTTGCTTATCCGCCTCAGCACCAAAAGTAGAAGACTTAGTAAATCTTGGACTCGGCGGGAGCGGTATGCGAAAGGAGTCGGTGGGCCCGAACTCGGCATGAGAAGTTCAGCTTTGTACTCGGAGTTGATCTTCGATAAAGCGGACTCGGCGGGGAGTTCACTCTTTGAATCAAAGATCGGACTTAGCAACGGCCCGGGCGGGTCGTCCGAGCTGTCGAGATCTTTCAAAGGCAATCGGCATAGTCAAGTACGAGGAAGAGAGAAGTCGGCTTCAAATCTCCTTGAAGTCTGCATTACGTCTCAACCACCTTTTTGAACCTCGACCAATGACAAGCGGACACACGTCCTATACCTACTAAAGGCTTGCAAGTCGACAACTTTACGGAAAAGAGGGAAAAGACTCTACAAATGCTTACAAAGAGTCGTTAGCTACCCCAAAAGAGAGAGACAAAGGATCATCATCTCCAACGGATCTTTCCTAGTCTCTTCTCTATAAATAGAGGGATAAATCAAATTTGAAGCTCACGGAAAAACGACGGGGAAGAAACGAGAAAGAAAAAGAAAAACCGCATGCGCAGAGCATTCAAGCGAGCAAACTCGAAAAGCCTAAGTTCTCCGCAAGAAGTTCGAAGAATTCATCTCCGTGAAGAACTATATTCTAGCTCTTAGGGAACCAAGGCTGAACTATTAAATACGGCCTCTAGTATCCAAACGACGATACACGAACCCAAAGTCATACTCGGTTGTTCCTCCTTCTAGAAGCCACTTCATTGTTCCCTATCCCTCTAACCTAAACTCGATAGAATATATCCATAGCTTAGACGAAGGAGTTCATCTTTGAAGCTGTTCTTTATTGTAAAGAACTCCTTCATAGTTGGAGAGTTTTTCAAACACTCGGTTTGATAACCTTGTAAGCCGAGACTTGCTCGAGTATAAATCTCAAGACCCGAGTTTGTCCAGCGTACAAACCAGCCGAGACTACCTCGGTATAATAAATAGCTTCTCGATCATTCGGGACGGTGGACGTAGGATTTTTGTGTACGAACCACTTTAAAAATCTACGTGTGCGTGTGTTACGTTTCTTTTTCCTTGTTCCATTGATTTAACTTGTTCATCTTGAAAAGCCTTCTTAAATCATTCAAATGAGTTTCGGCGAACTTAGCGGTTGCACTAATCTCTTAGGCTTGTTTTATTAAAAAACGTTTTCCAACTCAGCTGAATTGGGCCTACACTATTCCGCACCTCCGAACTCTATGCGCAAGATATGCGAATTCGACTCTCGGTCGGCTAAGCGGATCTCGGTAGAGTCGGTCACTCTGCCAACACGATTCGGGAACGGCTTATACAGTCGGCTGAACTTGTTCGGCACGACACTATCCCGAAAAAGGACTTGTTCGTGTTTAAGTTGAGAAATAGGTTTTCAGGTGTATTCACCCCCCCCTCCCCTCTACACCGAACGTGCTCTCGGGACCAACACTTATCTTCCCATCAATGAGCACCTCACCATTGCTTCCAAAAATAGGTTTACTAACCGCACACATGAACATAACTTTAGTTATAAAGTTCTTGCTCTTGCAAGACTTTGTGCGGTTCGACCTCATTTGGAGTAAGATAAACTTTGTGTGAACCCCTTGTCATGTAGAACCATTTCTCATCAATATGGACAATGTTATGCATGTTTTTAGACTTCAACCTCTATAGGATTACGTCGAGCTTGTAGTGCCTTTATTGAAAATCGTAACCTTAAGAATTTGTTATCCAATGTGAAGGTAAGCTTTATTGCATTAATGTGTGCTTTGATTGGACCTCGACTCAACCATATCCATACCGAGCTCTTACTCACTGTCATTGCTTGTGCTAGTGTTCGTATGGTTGATCTTTTCTATATGGAAAGACTCTCGATTACTGGAAGGTCAATGAGAAATCTCCTTGGGCGTATTACCTTCTTCTTTGCCGAAACAAGGCTAATTAATTGACCTTCATCAATCTATTTTTTTTCTTACAGCCCATGCTCTAGACACTATCATTGGTAGGGGTGCAAAACGGATAGCGGTTAATAGAGTATAACCGTTATCGTACCATTACTGTCGGTTAGCGGTAACTTATTAATAAAAAACAGTTAACGATAGCAGTAACGGCTACTAGATATAATATATAAGCGGTTAACAATTAATACCAAATTAACCGTTTAATTATTTAATGAATTATTAAATATTAATTAATGTTATTAACTTATTGTTTTATCATAATTTCATTAGTTCTCAATTTTGAAAAGAGTCAACTAGCTACTCAACTCTGACTCTTTTCGTATCTCCTCGTCTCTCGACTCTCTCCTCTAACTCTCTCACTCTCCGAGTGAGCGAATCTCTCTTTCTCATCTTTGACAGAACTGGAACCGGTTAAACGTGTTAATCGTTTGAGCATATCGAACGGTTAAACGGTTAACCGCCCATAAACGGCTACAGTAACGGTTAATGAATATACGTGTTTTTTGGTAGCGGTTAACCGTTACCTAACCGTTTTGCGCCCTTAGTCATTGGACAACAACCGAACTCCAGAGCTGCTTCTTTAATCTTGCCTCAGATGGGTCAGCCACTCTTGTTGTACGGAAGGAACCACTGTACTATGCTTTTTTTTTTTTTTTTTTTCGGCGGTGGAGAGATATTTTCTCTTTACCATTATGCTTTGTTGAAACTTGAAATTGTAATATGTTTAGTTTGAAACTTGTAATTTCAATGGTACTTACTATTTTAAAAAAATAGGGAGTTTTGAATTTTTTTTGAATTTAGTTTGAAATTTTTGGCAGCAATAAGGTATTTTGCTTGTCCAGTTTTGTAATTTACTCATTTTGATTTTAATCTTATTCAGCCTTAACATTTGCAGATTGCTATTCTCAATTTCATTTGTATTTTATCACTGTACAATATATATCTATTAATACAATTGCAGGCTAGAACATATGAGCGGAGTTTACCTAATGCGCATTTTGATAGTGGCTATGGGTTACCCTTGTCGTCCAAAAATAAAGGGCATTATAAAAGTAATTAAAAAAGAAAGAAATTGAAGAGAGAGAAAGAGATTACAAATATAAATAAGTGTACTAGTCTGTACCAATAAAAATGAATATACAAAAAATAAAATGAAGTAAATAGTAAATTCAAGATTAAGGGTGTGTTTGCAACTGTTTATTATAAGTACTTTTTATCTTTTTTTGCTTAAAGTTGAAAAAAATTATTTTTAATCAAAAGTAGATGGTTTTTGGTATTAATATTAAAAAACAGATATTTATGATAGTTTCGAAAATTATGATGCTTTAAGCACCAAAAGCACCTCAATAGATGTGTATTGATTTAAGTAGATTTGTTTATTAATTATAGAGAAGCTAACACATAAATCGAGATTTTTTGCAAATACTAAAATCTATTTACACTTTCAAAAGCAAATAAACAATTAAAATAAGTTCTTGCGAATACACCATTAATAGAAAAAAGAGAAATAAATTAGCAACACACTTTAATTCTTGATCCCATCATTATTCCATAATTAACAATATTTATTAAAAATCATACTTTAGATATTATGGACTATATGTGTGAGACTGAGGAAGTAATAATGTTATAAGTAAATGTGAGAAAAAAAAAAAAGAAATCTGGTTCATATATCTGCTCTCGATTTCACCTTTATCGGCCATGTGACTAATCTATTATCTATTATCTATCTATCTATTATCTATTATTATTATATATCTATTATTATATTATATATCTATTAAAGAAAGAATACTTCCAACTGTTATATACTTTCTCCGTCCCGTTATTTGTGGCTCAATTGGTTTCGGCACGGGAATTAAGAGAGTAGATGATAAAGTATGAGATAGGGGGTAGATGATAAAGTATGAGAGAGAAGATGAGTAAGATAATGAGAGAATATGAGAGAAATGATGATAAAGTAGGAGAAAGAATGTAATAAAGTATGAGAGATAATGTAATAAAGTAGGAGAGAGAAGATGATAGAGTAGAAGATATGATAATAATTTTTGGGCGATGTGCAGATATAAACAATTCAAAGATTGAAAATGCATATACATACACAAATTACTAAAAATGCAATACTTTAGGCATTTGTTCTTTTTACCCCTAAAAAGGTAGTCTACAATGTCAACATCATAGCTTTTCTCTTTCCAATTTACTTTTCAGAAAATCATTGTTCAATCATTTCACTCTCTCTCACTTCTTGTCACATGTTATTAATTGCTTTGACCACTTTATTTCAATTACTCTACAGACACGTGACTTCTGTACATGAAAAAGAGAGAGAGACCACTTTATTTCACCACGTGTCCTCTGTCCCTCTCTCTCTCTCTCTCTCTCTATATATATATATATATATATAATATCTTCTCTCTCTCTCTCTCTATATATATATATATATATATATATATATATATATATATATATCTCCCTCCCTCTCTCTCTCTCTCTCTCTCTCTCTCTATATATATATATATATATATAGATATATATATTCTCTCTATATATATACGTCTCTCTCTATCAACTCTCTCTATATATTTTCATATCACCTCTCTCTCTCTCTCTTCTCAACTTTGGATTATAAGCATCGAAAATCTGGATTTCTTGCTCTAAATCCGTGTAGTTGAGTGACGAAGAAGTTTGGATCGAAAATTAAATTTCAAGCAACTTTTTTTTGTCTCAAGCACAAGGTATGTACGTAGAATATCGCCGTGATTATATTGTACGTAGAATATTTTATTTTTTAATCTGAATCTTTGAATATCGCCGTGATTATATTGTACGTAGAATATTAACAAATTATTTTTCCAATTCATTTTATACGTTTATTGGAGATGTTAAGTAATTGTATACGTAAAATATTTGGATAAATACTTATCATGTGGATTTAGAATATCTTAGTTCCCCGTATTTTATATAACGCATAATTTTATAACAGTGAAATAAGTTAATCGCATGTGTAATACAGTGAACTAAGTTACTTAATGTGTCATAGTATTCTTTTTATATGTAACATTTACATATAAACAGAATAAAGTTCATATACGTACTTTGTATGATAAAGTTCATGTTAGAATAAGATGTTTATATACGTACTTTGTATGATAAAGTTCATTTATTATGTTAATCTTAATTCCAAGTTTAAGATATGATTTGAAATCTGTTACTATATCTTATTGCTCCGTTTCTTATTTAAATCATTAAGTTCACCTGAAGAAATACGATATTTGGAGAACAATCGGTTATGATACATTTCATTTATATCAAATTCACGGCTTATTGTCTTATTTCTTCGTATCTATGTACGATTTATCTTTATATAGTGAAATAAGATATTTATACGGAGAACTAAGATCTGTTTCAAATTATATCTTGTACGAGATGGCCGAATGGATACGAGTAAGCTGTGAAGTACGGAGGTAAATTTGTAGAGTTCGGATTACGAGAGATGGGGATGAACAACTTGCGGCAATTCCGTACGCCGAACTAAGACTCACAAACTTAAGAGCGATAATTGAATCGCTTACGCAAAGAAACTTCGAGTGCGACCCGTATTTACTATTTTCACTAGAGCATAATCGAGTGGTTAGTCTGGTGAAGGCATTAATGACAAACGATGATGATTTACGTCGACTCGTCAACTATGAGGCGAGACCCCATCGTATGTGTTGTGACGTCGAGTCATACCACACCGTATGTTCCTTCGGATCAATCGAGCAATCCACTGGCGGTTCGATGCGCGGGAACTTTTTTGGCAATGACGAAGGTGGATACGAATATGATTTCAACATACAACAAATGTGTCCTCTCGGCCGACGGTGGCAACAAGAAGATGTAGAGGAAGAGGAAGAGGCGGATGAGGAAGAGGAGGATGAGGCCGAGGAGGGAGGCGGATAAGGAAGAGGCGGATGAAGCGAATGATGATTCGACTGATACGGATGATCCGGACTACACGGTAGATGAAGAAGGTGATGTGTCGATGAGCATGGCGAACACCAAAGCATTTATGGTACCATGTTCGAGTTCGCAACATAGATGCGAAAGGAGGGCGGCTACAACCGACTAATGACGCTACTAGAAGAACCACACAACCTACTAGTCACCCTGTCGTCATTGGAGGAGGAAGAAGATGGTGACGTGACTACGGAAATAGCAAGCGGCTAGTTCCGTTCTTTCCGATCGCTCAAACGGGCATCATTGGCTGTCCCGATTTGGATGTGGTTAAAAATGGCGATATGGAGCTGTACTCAATCTTTTGGAGTAGAGACAAGCTTACAGGCGCCGTTGGGGTATGGCATTTAGAGCATCGGCGATCTTTCAAGGTGTTAGGGCGGACGGGGAAATACACGTGGTTTGGGTGTTTGCACGGCAAGTCGTGTCCTTTCATGGTCCGAGCGAGTTTGGCTGCAGATATTTGGGAAATTTACAAGGTCGATAAGAGACACACATGTCAGTTTAACTTTGAACAATTGGTGCCAAGAACCGTGAGTGCAAAGACCATCGGTGTGTATTTCAGTCGACGAATGCGAAGAGAGGGTGCCATGATACGAGCTCGTGACATCATCGAAGAGATGCGTCAAAAATTCGGAGTTGAGGTGAAATATTACAAGGCACTCCGTGGTCGGAACAAGGCAATCACTACGATTTACGGCAGCCATGACGATTTGTACAAGCGCTACCCAAGTACCTCCACATCTTTGAAGCGGTTCAACCCGGAACTATAACCCATTATCATATCGGGGATGATAATCGGTTTGAGTACGTATTCGTAGCTTGGGGCCCGTGCATAAATGCATTTATGTTTAATTTAAGGCAAGTCATCGTAGTTGATGGAACTCATGTGAAGGGGCAAAATACCGGCATCTTATTCGTTGCAGTGACGAAAGATTGCAACGAGCAAGTCCTACCCCTTGCAATTGGTATTGGCCCAATCGAGAATAACGATTCCTGGACGTGGTTTATGACAAAACTTCGCCAAGCGTACCTGCCAAGCGACGGCCTAGTTATCGTGTCTGATCAGCATGCGAGCATTAAGCATGCTGTTGAAGAAGTTTATCCTGAGGCCGCTCATTGTCTTTGCACCATCCATATGGCCAACAAGCTCACTCCTTATGGGAATAGAATAACGAGGATCTTTCGACAAGCCGCCGCTGCATACACAAAATCAGAGTTTCGTCGTTTCATGCTTGAGATTAGGGCGGATAAGCCGAGGCATACGATAAACTTATGAACCTTGGTCCGGAACGGTGGGCGCGCTCATATTGCAAGTCTCGTCGATCTTTGCTTTATGACGTCAAATTGCGCCCGAGTCCTTCAACGGGAGGTTGTTGTGGGCCCGTCGTCTCCCGATTTATTCCTTAATCGATACGGTGCGCTTCATCATGGAGAGTTGCTTCAACGAGTGGCGGTCGAAAATGAATGCACACGAGCATAGCTTAGTCGAGGTTGCTATGAAAAAGCTATACAACCAAATTGAAATAGGACGCTCGTATCACGTGGTGAGTGTCGGCGATAATTGCTTCAAAGTCAACGACGGAGACGGAGGAACCTTCAAGGTCGACTTAGACAATTGGTTGTGCAAGTGTCGAAAATTCCAAGAAGATCTAATTCCGTGCGAGCATGCCGCAGCCGCTATTACGTAAGTATTCATCAGTTTTAACCTACTATTGCTATACTTACTATACTAACAAAATTGATCTTACAGTCAGAGCGGCAACGATGTCTATAACTTCATCTCAGCATTCTACGGTGCGTCAACACATCGGGATTTATATGACCATCAGTTCAATTGCTTACCTCCACATCAGTGCGGACTATACCACCGAAATATCCAATGTGCCAACAACGGTGCTTCCCCCATTGGCGAGAAGACGTCTTTGGTCGCCCGAAGTCGGGCGCTATAGATCTGGGATGGAAGCACGTGTTGGGACCAGCACAAGGGGACCTAGGAAGTGTGGCCTCTGCCACGAGCTTGGTCACACTAGGAGGACTTGCTCCACCAGGGGGAACGAAGCATGAACTTATTTCTCTGTATTTTAATTTCAGAAATACTTATTTCTCCGTATGTTGTATTTCAGAAGTTGTATTTCATAACTATTCAACCATATGTTGCATTAGAAGAAATTAGATTTATATTAAATTTCAGAAGTTACTTATTTCTCCGTATGTTGCATTAGAAGAATCTTATAGAATCTTATTTCAACCATATGTTGCATTAGAAGAAATTAGATTTTAGTATAGAATCTTATCGATGTTTTACATACAATAATATATGTAACTAACATGTAGTAGTTTGATTTTATAATAGAAGTTGTAATTTATATCTACTTTTCAACTTTTCTAGTCGAATCAATCTAGTATTCATCTTCATCTTCTTGCGTGAGCCATCTCTTTCTACTATTAAAGACATTATTTTTGATATTTTACTATATTCAACCATTAAAGCAGAATTGATACTTTACAATATCAATAAATCATATTAATATAATTATTTCTCCGTATTTTGCATTTACGAACTAAGAATCGGAGAAATATGATAATTATTCGAAGAAATTATATATATTGTTTTTAATAATTTTAGTATAGAATCTTATCGATGTTTAAGTACAATAATATATGTAACTAACATGTAGTAGTTTGATTTTATAATAGAAGTTGTAATTTATATCTACTTTTCAACTTTTATAGTCGAATCCATCTAGTATTCATCTTCATCATCTTGCGTGAGCCATCTCTTTCTACTATTAAAGACATTATTTTTGATTTTTTACTATATTCAATCATTAAAGCACAATTGATACTTTACAATATCAATAAATCATATTAATATAATTATTTCTCCGTATTTTGCATTTACGAACTAAGAATCGGAGAAATATGATAATTTTTCGAAGAAATTATATTTTTTCTTTTTTTGTAATTTTAGTATAGATTCTTATAGATGTTTATGTACAACAATATATGTAACTATAATGAACTATTTTGATTGTATAATAGAAGATGTAATTTATATCTACTTTTCAACTTTTCTAGTCGAATCCATCTAGTATTCATCTTCATCCTCTTGCGTGAGCCATCTCTTTCTACTATTAAAAACATTATTTTTGATATTTTACTATATTCTACCATTAAAGCACAATTGATACTTTACAATATCAATAAATCATATTAATATAATTATTTCTCCGTATTTTGCATTTCAGAATTAAGAATCGGAGAAATATGATAATTATTCGAAGAAATTATATATATTGTTTTTAATAATTTTAGTATAGAATCTTATCGATGTTTTACGTACAATAATATATGTAACTAACATGTAGTAGTTTGATTTTATAATAGAAGATGTAATTTATATCTACTTTTCAACTTTTCTAGTCGAATCCATCTAGTATTCATCTTCATCCTCTTGCGTGAGCCATCTCTTTCTACTATTAAAGACATTATTTTTGATATTTTACTATATTCAACCATTAAAGCACAATTGATACTTTACAATATCAATAAATCATATTAATATAATTATTTCTCCGTATTTTGCATTTACGAACTAAGAATCGGAGAAATATGATAATTATTCGAAGAAATTATATATATTATTTTTAATAATTTTAGTATAGAATCTTATCGATGTTTCTGTACAATAATATATGTAACTAACATGTAGTAGTTTGATTTTATAATAGAAGTTGTAATTTATATCTACTTTTCAACTTTTCTAGTCGAATCCATCTAGTATTCATCTTCATCCTCTTGCGTGAGCCATCTCTTTCTACTATTAAAGACATTATTTTTGATATTTTACTATATTCAACCATTAAAGCACAATTGATACTTTACAATATCAATAAATCATATTAATATAATTATTTCTCCGTATTTTGCATTTCTGAACTAAGAATAGGAGAAATATGATAATTTTTCGAAGAAATTATATTTTTTCTTTTTTATAATTTTAGTATAGATTCTTATAGATGTTTATGTACAACAATATATGTAACTATAATGAACTATTTTGATTGTATAATAGAATATGTAATTTATATCTACTTTTCAACTTTTCTAGTCGAATCCATCTAGTATTCATCTTCATCCTCTTGCGTGAGCCATCTCTTTCTACTATTAAAGACATTATTTTTGATTTTTTACTATATTCAACCATTAAAGCACAATTGATACTTTACAATATCAATAAATCATATTAATATAATTATTTCTCCGTATTTTTGCATTTCGAACTAAGAATCGGAGAAATATGAAAATTATTCGAAGAAATTATATATATTGTTTTTAATAATTTTAGTATAGAATCTTATCGATGTTTACGTACAATAATATATGTAACTAACATGTAGTAGTTTGATTTTATAATAGAAGTTGTAATGTATATCTACTTTTCAACTTTTCTAGTCGAATCCATCTACTATTCATCTTCATCCTCTTGCGTGAGCCATCTCTTTCTACTATTAAAGACATTATTTTTGATATTTTACTATATTCAACCATTAAAGCACAATTGATACTTTACAATATCAATAAATCATATTAATATAATTATTTCTCCGTATTTTGCATTTCTGAACTAAGAATCGGAGAAATATGATAATTTGGCGAAGAAATTATATTTATTTTTTTTAAAATTTTACGAAATATAAATAGAAATAGAAATAGAAATAGAAATAGAAATAGAAATACGAAATGTAACAGCTACTGAAATAAGATATACGAAATAGAAATAATACATAGAAATAAGTCTAGTTCCACACAAATAAGTCATGTTCCAGCCACTGAATTGTACAGGCAGCAATAAACATAGAGAATGCTAGATCATCCTCCCACAACACACATACTCCAAATACGCAAAGCCATAATATGTCTGATGTTAGAGAAATCCATCTAGGTAACGACCAAATCTGAGGGCGGATATCCGTCGATCAAACGATGCACATATAGCAAGGCATATACGCCACAACTATTATGATCGAACTGTGCAAATTGAGTTGTAGCGTGCACATCTAATGGCATTTCACGCCAAGCGGGGCCGTCGAGGTTGACCATACATGCGCATGAAATAGGTATTGAAATCAAACAACCTATACATGAGATGTGTGATAGGTTTCATCGATTCGATCCTCATTTGTTTGTATCCCTCGTCGCCGATTACCCACATTGAGTCGTATAGCTCTACGGCCCATGTCATTAGACGTATTCTAACCGTGACCCAGTGTGCAGGAGTTACGTAAGATACTAGTATGAGTTGTATTTGTCAATAAATATCTTAGTTCATCATTTCTTTATCATATTTCTTCATTTTATTAATAAGATACGAAGAAATAACTTACATATTGGAGCCCTGGTTCCCACATTTGCGCAACTGCCTTCAGAACATCTGAGGGTTCCCATGCATCGGAGTTCCATCCGTATTGCATCCAGGAAGCTTGCATTTGTGACTAGCAAGAGGCGTAATTGTTGCTGTTTATAGATACGAGGTACATAAATAATGAAAAACTAACCCAAAATTCGACTGGCAGGATCATTGTTGTGGAGGCTCGCACACCGTGCATCGTTCGTTCGTTTGTTTGCAACTGCTTCCTCAAAGTGCACAAGTAAAGTTCGATCATATCATGCGACAACATTTGGGACGGATCTTCAAGAACATCAAACCATCTGTGCGGAAGGTGGTACCCCGTCTCTGTCAAACAGTGGTTGTTCATCTCGTCTCGAGCGCGGCGCCACTAGCTAAATCTTTTTAAGCCATTGACCGACTGCTTCCCAAGATAACGGTCCAGATTGGTTCGGGTAGAAACATATGGTGACTTAAAAGCAGGACCAGGAATTTTCTTTCGCCTACCACGTCCACGTGGACTAGCGACACTATCCATCATAACCGATTGAATCGGTTCGGGATTTTCTCGGAGTGCCGAAAAGTGGATATGAATGCTGTGTAGGCATCCTCGTAGTATTGACTCATTTTCATCTTCTTCCTACAAATTATATCAAAAATGCGAACCTAATTATTTCACGAAACTTTGAATTAATCATATTTCTTCATATTTAAATCTTATTTCTCCACGTTAGATATAGATATAGATTCACATACGGAGAAATAATTAAATAATTATGATTACACTTGTTTACCTGATCGTCAGCCGCCTGTTTGTCGTGACGTTTCTTCGTCCGTGCCTCGATTCCACCGATGAGTCGCTATGCGAAATCCCTTCATCCGTGCCTCGCATTCCGTATATGACAAGGCAACGGTCCTCGACATGCGCACTAGAATGTCTCCGGACTGACTCCGCACGCGCACTCGAATGTCTACCACCGGACTCGGCATGCGCACTCGAGTGTCTATGATCGGACTTGGCATGCGCACTCGAGTTTCTACCACCGGATTGAGCATGCGCACTCGAATGATGTCGACCGGACTCGGCATGCGAAACCGAATGCTCTGAAAAGTTTCTACCCGATCCTTTGCTGTCCAATCCCATCAATTTTTTTCCCCATTTTTTTATCTTACTCCAAAATTTCTTCTCTCTCGGTGTCATATCTTCGGTGTCAAGGCTACTCGACTCATCCGACCTTACCGGTTCTTTTTCCTTACCACGTGTGGATCATCTTTGCCCGGCATGTGGTGAAGTTGGCGGGGAGTATGCTCTTGCAGGACCGCGTGGACGAGGAATACCCCTCACACGTGCTGCTTCGGAAACAAAGTGAATGACTTGCGGTTCTCGGTATGCAACTCCAAGTGGATCGTTATCCATTGTGCTCAAAAAGTACGGCGACTGCAACTCAGCATCCTCCTCAATCAGAGAATGGGATTCCAACTAAGACAATCAAAAAAAAGAAATACTTATTACTCTATATTTATATCTTATTTCTTCGGTTATTAAAACATATCATATCTAATACGGAGAAATAATTTGAAAACTGACCTCATCGTCGAAGAAACCATCAAAAGTATCTCTGATCAAGGGAAAACGCCACCGTAACACACGTGGAAGCGCATTTGGCTGAATTAGACTCGCACAACGTTGCCCAAGTAGGGGAATTAACTCGTACGCCCACACTTGTAAGGCCCAGATAGGCCCACTGAAGTGATACGAAACTTTGCATGCGGCTAGAGTGGTCGGCACGAATTGCTTGTAGTGTAACAACGCTTGGAATGCATATGCGCCCCAAGGGAAATGTTTCCATTCGTTTAGGTTGTCCACTAAGACCCAAACGAAGTCGTCAATTAACCGAGCACGAGGGACACACAATATGAGTTGGTGCAAAATTAATATATTTGCAATCTTTAAGTAGTCGGAACCGGTTGCCTCTCTTATGGTGTGTTCTCGGAATATTGCCTCCAATTGCTCTAATTTTATTCGCCTATCTCCACAAAAAACACGCCTAACCCGAACTCTTGAAACATCGTGCTGGATGTTCGGGTCAAATTCAGACGACCCAAACATCAATCCCGTCACGAGGGAGAACTCTTCAATACCGAAGTGGAGAATGCGATCGCTCACATTGAACCACAAGCTACTAACTAATGGTGGGTCATGACGAATCTCACGACACATAAGTTGATGAAGGGCTTTACTAGCACTATACTTACCCTCCCATCCCATTAAGTGTCCGAAAGGGCTCGTCCGAACGAATTCATCGTATAGCTCACACCCGCCAATGGCCGTAAGGGTCTCTTTAGTTAATAAAATAACATCCCACTTCACATGTGTCAGTACTTGAGGCTTTGCCGATCGAGCAGCGATTCTAACCCAATTCCAAGGTCTCTGCATGTACATGTGAGAACATATTAAACTTATTTCTTTAGTGTTGCATCTTATTACTCCGTAATTATTTAATAAAGTAGAGAAATAAGATAATAAGTGACATTTTCCAAGGACTCGGCATGCTCTCTCGAACTCTGTCTCTCTCAAACTATCTCTCTCTCTCGAACTATCTCTATCTCTCTCTCTCTCTTCACGCTCTCTCAAACTCTCTCTCTCTCTCTGGCTCTCTCGAACTATCTCTCTCTCTCTCTCGAACTATCCTCGCTCTCTCTCGAACTCTTCTCTCTTCCCTGTCGACTCTCGACTCTCTTCTCTCTCTCTAGTACTATGTCTCTCTCTCTCTCTCTCTCTATAACTATTTCCATCTTCTCTCTTCTCTCTCTAGAAATAGTATTCTATCTCTCTCTCTCTCTAGAACTATCTCTCTCTCGAACTAGAACTCGTAATCTGTCTCTCTCTCTCTAGAACTATATCTCTCTCGAACTATCAACAGAAGGAACCCAGAAGGAAACCACCAACAGAAGGAACCCAGATTCAATATGTACTTACCTGCGGTCTGCCGTCGTTCTCAGCCATTGACATGCAGGTTAAGTGGATTGGAGAAGATGGTGAAGGGTTCTGTGAAGGAGATGGTGAAACTGCCGACTGAAATTGTAGAGTGTAAGGATGGCTCTGTCGAATTCAAGGCGAAGAGAGAGAGATGGCTATGTAACTGCTCTCTTGCAGTAATGGCAATTTAAAGAAAATAGTATTAAATTAATAATTAATAATAATATAATTAGATTTAATTAGATAACTGCTATTATCTATTAATCATTAAAATTAGATTCGAATATAATCCAAGATTAGATTTATATTAAATTAGATTAACTGCTATTATATATTATTAGATAATAAGCGCTATTTTCTTAAATTAGATTTATATTAATCATTAAAATTAGATTTATATTTATAGATAATCATTAAAATAGTATTCGAATATATTCCAAAATTAGATTTATATTAAATTAGAATAAGCTTGCTATTTTCTTAAATTAGATAATTGCTATTATGTATAATTATATTAAATTTCAATAAGCTGTTCTCATATATTAAAAGTTTCGAATAAGCTGCTACATTATTATATATTACGTATAATTATATTAAAATAAAATAAGCTGCTAGATTATTGCTATTATTGCAGATTATTGCATTGATTATATAATCCAAAATTAGATGTACTATGGAGAAATAAGTTTATAATCCACATTCGAAAATATAGAACAAATTATTGCAAAGCAATTATTGCATGGAAAAATGTAAAAATACAAGCTGTAAAGGTAAGTCAAACAACAACTTATTCTTGCATGGAAACTTGGAAAAGAAATAGACTTTGCGGGGGCGGGGGGTAGGGAGCGGGCGGGGGAGGCGGCGGGGGTAGGTGTCCCGGTCACTGCGTAGGCTGTCACCTTCTGCCTAGATTTACGTAAAATGTTGGTTGAAAGTTGAAAAATAGGGGTATAAATGTCCAATGTCTAGTATTGCATTTTATAACTTCAAAGTGTCTATTTTTGACATTTGCAAATAGTGGTGTCTATTTTTAACATTCTGCTCATAATTTTTTACCAAATTAGGAAAGTGACCACAAATAACGGGACACCCTTTTGGGAAAGTGAGCCAAAAATAGCGGGACCAGAGTGACAGGTTGAAATCGTTTTGCTTTGCTATTCTAGGCTATAGAGAAAACCTTGCTATTTGTGAACTCACGACTAGGTTCTGCTTAGTGAGTCAAAAGGAAATTGCTAGTCATTATATGGCTTTTTAGAAATTTGTTGTAAATGAAGCTTGCATATTCCGATGCTTTTGGTGCTCTTTCTGTAATTGCCATATTTACTACTGAAGGGATTAAGCCTTCAAAAATGAATTTGTGATAATATCAGTTATCAATAACTTGATTCTTATCCATGACAGACTAGTTATTGGGTTTGGACAGTGGATCCAGCTTTTAGAGCTCAAGACAATCGGGGGGTAAGAAAGCAATTCAAGAAAATTTTAACATCTCTTTCTTAAAAACCATCACTGAATAACTAATTCTTACTTCGTAACAGGCATGTTTCAATCCTCTTTGGGTGGCATTTACCATTCTTGTTACTGGTCTTTTACTGGATGTACTAATCTCTGTAACTCTTGGTGTTTCTGCCATCCCAATTAACACTATAATTGGTACAACTTTGCTTCACAATAGGATCAACTCGACCAACACATATCCTTCATGTTTATAATATGTAAACTATGACATGCAGGCGTGATTGTTGTGTTGGGACTTGGAACAGCTCTTCGACTGGGGTTAGAATTTCGCCAAGAACGGAATGTCCGGAGAGTGGTGCAAAGTGTAGAAGCTAATGCGAATCACGTGACTATCGAGTACCATCCCGCTTTGTAAGTTTAACTTACACCTTTGTGTACCTGCATAGATATGTTGTATCATGTCTTGAGTCAAAAAAATGGTGCATCTTTGCGTATATTTTCCATGCCGTGGTTGTATGTAAGGGTGCTGATTTTCCCAACTATTTTAAAGGAAAGGGCCAAGTATTTGCATTGATAGGGTTGTTAAAGTTCTATTCGAACTGTCATTTCATATTATAAAGGATAAGAGTTCCGTGTGGTAGGTATTTTGGTCCACCACTCTTATCCCGAAAAGGTTTTTATTTCTCAAATTTCAGTTAAGCGCCGATAAAGTAATAACTTGGCAGGCCAGAAAAAATATTCATTTAACAAGATTATTACTTTATCGAACATTATTTTAGTGCATTGATCCGTATCGGGACCGGGAAGAAATTATTATCTTAACTAAATTATTATTTTATCGATGTTTAACTGTATGCACATTTATGTGACACTCAAATGAATAATATGTGATACTTGTAAAATAATATAGTTGTGGCACACAAATATACAAATTATGGGTTATATAAACTTTTTTTCTCTTATCCGTATCTAAAAATAATAAAATTTAACATATTCACTCACATAATTGTCGATGTTTATTAATTTATTAAATTAATTGGTAGGGAGTTACTGAGTTATGTTATATTTGGTGTGACATTATTGAAACTAAGTCGGTAGTAAACAATTTGCACAAGTTTCTTTTTTACAAATTTGTCAGTCTGAGTCAGACGGCTAGCATAAAAACTGTAGATACGATGGTACAAAAGCAATTAGGGTTTGGTCCGATTGACATCTCTAGTCAGACAACACGAATCTTAGAGAACCCACGAAAAATTATTTTCCAAATTTTATGTACAAATTTAAAAAATAAAATCCTTCTAAATTGATTGAACTTGACCAGGTAAATTATGTGCGAGTTTGTAGCATATAATTAATGTGCTAGGATTACACATTGATTGCAGATAACTGTGTCATGAATCGAATTATTTAGTATATATTTCGATAATAATTGTAACTACATTTTAATTTTTCAATAATCATTTATAGGAACAAATCTAGAATTGCAACTTATAAAATCGGGGGCAAAATTTTAAAATTCATTAAATAAGAGAATCAAATAAGAGGATACAAAATTAGAAAAATTACATATAAAAATTCGCTAAGTGCGCCCCCTCTGGATCCAACATTTATGATTAGGAATTATTTTAGGATATCTAAATATTCAGGGGCCGTTTGGTAAGAATTCGGGTATGACAATAGTAATGGGTATGATAGTAGAATGATGGGGTATGAGTATAAGTAATTCCTTTAATGATGTTTGACATTTGCTAGTGAATGGGTATGCTAACCAAATATGATGTTTGGTTGTAGTTAGACCTTAATGGGAATGGATAAATTTATATAAAAAAAATTATGATAATTTTATGAATATTTTAACATGATAAATAATAATGACATGAATCATTTTTTTTATTTTGTGAAATTTAATACATGAATATTTTAATAAAAAGTACATTATCTTTTATTTGATTATTTACAAAAAATAATATAATATTTTAAAACATAATTGTAAAGATACTTTCTACATATTTTTACGATTATTGAATATTTATTTTAATAAAAATTAAAAACATTTTTATAAATTATGTTAAAATATTTTTATACAATAATTTTTATTATTTGACAATAAGTTTTATTTAATATTATTATGTTATTATATATTTTTATGAGATTAGTGTATTTACTTTTTTATTAAATTAAATTTTTTTGATAAATTATGTTTAAATATATTTAAATAATAATGTTTATTATTTGATAAATTTATTATTAAATTTTATTTAATAATTATAAAGTAAGTTATTTATTTGAAACATAAGAGTATATATTTTTTATAAAAAATATTTTTATATTCATGCTAAAATATTTCTAATTAATGATACTTGTTATTTATAAAATTAAAAATATATATATTTACATCATTATTCTTATTAAATAATATTATAAAAATAAATTTTAATTTTAAAAAATAATACATAAAATATAATTTTGATATGGTATCAAAACTCAAACCCACTAATCACTTGGGTATTAAAAAATTCATACCCACATAGATTTGATACTCATAATAGGTACTGATACTCACGTACCAAACACGATATATTTGTATCAAAACCGGATATATCAAACCTAGGTAATTCTCATAATAGGCGAGGATACTGTGAACCAAATACCCTCAAAACATTTCAAAAGACTATTATAAAAAGCAGCAGTACAGTTGTTGGAGCGTTTGCAGATATGTGAAAAGTGTAGCCAACAGTATATTTATCATTTAGTATAATAAATATCAAGTAAAAGTATAATCGATCACGCACATGTATATCCCCTCAAACAAACAAAATTGATCACGTATCGCAAACAGTTTTGGGTATGGGAGTGACGAACTGACGATTGCTGCAGACTGCAGTGATCGATTCGAGAAGCAGAAAAACAATTATGGAGATTATCCTCGGATGATCCAAGGGAGAATGTGGGGTCACGTTGATTGGATACTCTCAGCTTTTGTAGTTGGCGAGCACGTGAACCAAAAAGCTCAAGGAAAAAAGTAAATCAGCGAAAAGCGCGGCGTGCTGGAACTCGAGGAGTTCTTACTTGCCTTTTCCTTCCTCCGATTTTACCTGCCTGCATAAATTTTAGGGATTAACAGCTGTAGTATTTTGTTTGGTTGGTGTGGTATTCCGTACTATTCTGCGCTTCAAATTGGGGTTATTGTTGCTGGTTGAGCTGAATTGATGGGTTCAGACGGCAACTCGATGAAATTGGAGTCTTTGCCGAAGGGGTTCCGGTTCCGGCCGACGGACGAGGAGCTTGTGAACCATTATTTGAGGCTCAAGATCAACGGCCGTCATTCCGCGGTTGAGGTCATCCCAGAGGTCGACGTCTGTAAATGGGAGCCATGGGATCTCCCAGGTATAATTTTTCTGCAGTCTGCTCTTTCAATTTCACTTTCATCCACTTCTTGGATTTTTATCATGCTGTGTTACTTTTTCTTGGTTTTAGGGTTTAAGTTGTCGTTTTGTCAATGTCTCCTCTTATTTTACTCGATTTGAAGACGCTGCTTGTACTTGGGAGAAATCGTTACTTCTGGTTTATATCAAAGTTTTAAGTTTTGCATATGCTATTCACGCATATTTGCAGGGTGGACAAATGTTGTAATCTAAGCATCTAGAAATTCGAAGTTGACTTTGCTTAATATTGTGAAGATTAAATGCTGAATCTTCGACCAAAATGACAGTTCTGATTCGTTTTCTGAAGAATATAAAAGGCCTGCATATTTTGTGGTTGCAAACATAATAGGCCAAAATATAATTGATAAACAACTTACAAGACTTAAAGAAATGTCTTGTGTCACATTCTTAACTTTTCATTGTTGCCTGCTTAACTCCGTGTCTTGACTAGTATACTAGTAGAAAAACCAGTTCTTTTGTCCTAGCCTCTCTCAAGAAATGTCTAGTGTCACATTCTTTATGCATTGTTTCTAAGTAATCTGAAGTATGATAGGGTTAAACTTGACAATCCTATTATATATCAGTAGGGTCAGTTGGATTGTTTGAGTTTCTTTATGGAATATAATGCATTTATCTGTTGAAAACTAAAATCCTGATTCATAATATGTTCCCTTGCATGAGAAAATGAAGATTTTTATTCCTTGATCATTTGATTTTGTACAGCACTCTCCGTTATTAAGTCCGATGACCCAGAATGGTTTTTCTTTTGCCCCCGTGATAAAAAATACCCAAATGGATACCGTTCTAATCGAGCTACGGAAGCTGGTTACTGGAAAGCTACAGGCAAGGATCGTACCATAAAATCTCGTAAATCATCCCCCTCAGGCAACTCCCATTCTCATGTCATTGGCTTGAAGAAAACTCTAGTCTTTTATAGGGGTCGTGCTCCTAAGGGTGAACGCACAAATTGGATAATGCATGAGTATCGTGCCACGGAACCTGATCTTGATGGCACTGGCTCTGGACAGGTGTGTATCTCTGTTTCACTCTGCTACTCCTGTGAACATTGGAAATATATGCATGACTACATAAACACACTCAAACACTTATTTTCCAGTTGTCCGTCAACTTGTTTAGTTAGATTAATTATTCACATGCATGCAGGTTATCTTTTCTTGTACACGTGTTATCTTATACGGTACAGTTTCTCAATATGTTATGGTATACCTTTCAGAATCAATACCCCATCTGATTTATCGGGGTCTGTTTGACGATTACCTGACTTGAATGTGCGAAAACTAGGAGAAAAGCTTAATTTAGGCTAGAGCAAGATTTGTCTCACTGTAATACCATGTGAAAGATAAAATTTATTCTGTGTTATGCAAGTACAAATGTAATATATATAATGACAGTAGAGAATTAGGTTACAATCTCAAACCTAAACAAAATCTATGTGATGGCTACTTGCGATTATGTTTGTAATTAATTATTTTTACCCATGCTCCAGGGAGACTATGTCCTATGCCGATTGTTCCACAAGGCAGATGAGAGGCTTGACAATTTGAAATGCAATGAAGTTGAACATACGGGTTCTGTTCCATCTACAGATAAGTCATCTCCAGATGACGCATCTTCAGATGTGTTTCGAGAGCCAACGGTGCTGGATACACAAATGGTCAAGGAACCAGGAGATGTGAAGAAGTGGTGGACGGATCAGACTGACTGTCCGACTCCTAACCTAGCAGCTCTTGAAAGCTGTGCATCTGATGGAATTGATCACTCAGGAGAAGAAGCAACAATGGAGGTAAGAGATGATGTTTGAACTCCTTTGCTTACTTTTGCAGTTCTGCATTTCTGTTTTTAATCTTAAAATATTAACGAAATTTTGAAATCATTAGCTGTTGTCTTTATCGCATACATCAGGTTTCTCTGCCTCTACGAGATGATTCAATGTCTCAAGAAGCAACGTACAATCTATCTGATAGTAAGGTCTTAGGTGGCCTTCAATCTCACGGTTACACAGATTTGGATGCTCCCATTGGTTCACCCTTTGCTGCTGACTTTGGCTATGAAAGAAATGGGTTGCATTTTCAAGACGGTACATCTGAACCAGATGCATCCCTGTCTGAGCTATTGGAAGGCCTTCAAAACCATGGAAACTGCTTCTGTGAGGAGTCAACTAGCCACAAGACCTCTGATCTGAGGGGTAGCTTTGTTCCCACCCACATTAATGATCCAACACAAGCAACATTTTCAATTTGTAAGGTGAGATTGCAACTTAATAGCATGAGGCATACGGCAACATTATAGTCGTTTTATTTTAAGTTTTTTTTTTCCTCCAATTCTGCATTAAGCTAAATTACTTCAAAATGAATGCTTCACTTTTTAAAACTCAAAATGCTCATTTTCTGAAACTTTTAATCCTATATCATCCTCACAGAATCACGTGATTATTATTTTCTTCATATTAACCACATTTAAAGTGGTCAGTCTTTAGAAATATACAATATTGGCCAGACATTTCATTTTCAAACAGAACTTCAGAGAGGTAAAATATCATTTATCTGAACATATTCTTGATTTCCAGGTTAAAAAAAACAGAGCTTTCTGAATTGCAGGGGAAATACTAGTAAATAGGAAATAACTAAATATGAAACCAAACCTCCATTTAGTATCTCGAACTTGTTGCACTTCTGGTTTGTCTTTCAATGCATTATTTTTATATTTATTAATAATCAGATTAATCATGCTATCTTTAGTTTTCCCTTTAAACATGGATATTCTTCATATTTTTAGTTGTGTGTTGAGCATGAAATGATCCGGCACTCATTCTACTAATCTAATGATGTAATGCTCACTGACAACCTGCAGGATCAAATATCTCCAAGCTTTTCCAGAGTACAATCTAATGATCATTCCCATGCCTGCCACCCTGTTCAAGAAGTTGATTCTTCAGTAAATACAGATGGAGGATCCTTCCGGAAACCAGTTGGGACATTTTGTTATCCTAATTCGCTCAAAGATGATACTGAAACTGGAATCAAGATTCGATCTCGTCAGCCACGAAATACACCCAGTTTGATGAACAATACATCCCAGGGAACTGCTCCAAGAAGACTGCGCCTTGGCTTGGATCCCGGACCAGAGTCCGATCAAAGCGACACATCCAAGGAAGATGAATCAGAATCAATTAGCACACAGGTGACTCCCTTTAATCATTTAACATGGTGACTTATTTGGAAGTGAGGGAGCTATTAGACATCAGTATGAGCATGTATAAATATCATTACGTTCATCGAAAAACCATATTTTGCAGATATGTGATGTTGTGTATCCTCATTTCTTGGGACTTATCTGTTGATGCAGGCTCCTAAAGATATAGATAAAGCTTCTTCGGATAAGCCAGAGCTTGTAAACCAGGATTCGGAGATTCCCTGCAGAAGTGAGGCAAAAGTAGCAGCAAAGCATGGAGAAAAGGGCAGTGCAAGAATGCCTTCATTTATGATATCAGCCGCGTTACCTGTTCGTGGTGTTTCAGGTTCTATCTATGTTCATGGCGTATATGCAGCTGTAATCCTGTCAGTTCTTCTCGGTATATGGGTGTACCCAAAGTTATATGCTTTACCTGGTTAGTATATAGATTATGTGTGGTAATCTTAATTATTAGCATTATACTGTTTCTTTTGCTAATTACTTGTAGGGATATTAGGTGAATGCATGCTGCCCTGTATAAATTTAGTTGATGTTTGTTAATTAGATAATGTTTGCATAATGAAAATAATGTTGGTCAGTAGGTTTTTTTTACTTTCTCAAATTCTCATTGTTTGCTGGTTTAGGATGGAAGATTTATAATTTGAATTTATTTGAAGTATTATGGCCATTATTCTGTTATTATGTACATTCACTATAACAGCAGAGAGGTGTTGTAGACCGTGCCGGCCTTATATTCCATATTCCAAACAAGCTTGTAACGATAGCTCTCCTTATTTTGTTTTTATTGACGAATTGTAGGTGTTCTTGTTTCATTTTAGTTTCTATTTTGGAGACTGAAACATCTGGATGAAGACCGACGGAAGAAAACATACAAACTAGAAACTAAATAGAATCTTATTAGCAATCTACTACCTACATGTATTCTCATTATGAATAGATTCTTTAAAATCTTACAAAGCATAGAATTTTATAAGCATCCACTCCCTACATGTATTCTCATTATGGGGTCATAAATAACCATAATAATTTGGTGTTACTAGGGGTGGAAGAAAGTATCGAAAATTACTACAATGTAAAAATACTGAAAATCATAATCGAATTTTCAGATAACGTGATACACTATAGAATATTGAAAATTCAGTATATACCATGTCTTTTAAAATCAGTGCATGAAATGACTACCTAAAGCAAAGCCCAGTATATCGTCAAAGTACGGTATATCGAAATAAGGGTATGTTGTTAGTATGCCAAATGTTCCATACTAAAGAATCGAGGACCAAAAGGTATGATAACAATAGTTTTTTATATAATATATATAGTGTATGAAAAAAAATTGATATATCCGTAACAACCCATCTCTCAGTATCATCGTGTATGTGTTTGAGATTTTCTTTTATGATTTAAAAATATATTTATATAAATAATTAGTGGATAATGTCATGTGTGTATTGCACCAGGAGCTTGGCCTTGGCGCGTTAAGAATTAGGATAAAAATGCTTATCCTTGGAATATGGAACCAAAATCTAAGTTGCTTTAATAATCTAACAAAACATTAAACTCCTCTTTCTTATAACAATTTCACGCGCTGCTCTTATTCCTTCCACACACACGTGAATGGTGATGCATGCTAAGGGAAAAAAGTACACAATAAAAAAACTAAGATTTAAAATAAATCGAAAGGATTAATTACTTGGTGACAAATAGACAAACGTCTATGTACCTATTTATCGACGGAAAAACTAGTGTTACCGAGAAAATTAAGCCGTCGGCGTTTCCTGCCTTGCCTTGCATGTTGATTAGAGGATTGTGAAAGAAAGAAAGAAAGTTAATTAAATTATAATATTTGGTGACTTTGCATTTAAACTCGCCTTGACTTGCTTAACCCCATCTCTGTTCAAATATTCTGTTCCAGTACTGTCAGCAGCCATTTGAGATTGAAAGCATATGTGCTCTGGTTTCGGATGCCATTCCTTCCCAAAGGGTCACTATTAATAATTTAGTTGGTGACAAGAAATTAGATATTTGGAGAATGGAAAAGAATATAGCAGACATGCCAACAAAACAGCACTAACAAAATAAATTAAATATAATTGAATAGTAAAAGAATGATGGAAAGGAATAGTTAGTTGCATTAAACATCAACATTGTGCGGAATATATGACAAGGAGGGAACTCAAGAAAGAATAAGAGATGCCTTTCTAAGGAATACTTTGGCTCTTAATCCTCCTCCCTTCATCTCTCTCCTCTTTCTATTAATCCAAAATGGTTAAACTCATTCAGAGACTATTTGGCTCCTCCTTTGCTTATTATTGCTATCACGATCACGATATCCATCACGCCGCCGTCAAAACCTCAAGAAACCAAATCCACACCGTGCCTAAGGGCCGCCCTCTCTCTCTCCAGGTTAGCCAAATATGTTGATCAAATTCCAGACTTTATCCATATATGTTGATATTATTACATCAATAAAAGGCTAAGATAGGTTATGGTGATAGCATGATCATCTACCCTACTACTTTTGTCTTTCTATTTTCTTGAATCCATGCTGCATATGCTACATGTTTTTGCTTAACTCGTTTAAGGTTTTAGGGTATCAGAAACTCGATAGCTAGTAGCTACTTTCCGACAGTTAATTCAGAATTTTGATAGTAGGGTAGACTGAACCAACTTTTATATATAAATTAATAATTTTTGATTGAGCTACAAATTATTTTTCATATATCCGCCATTACTTTCCGGTTCTTCCGTATTTGGATATATAAGTGGATCATAAAGGGGCGTGATATTTGATCTCTTTGTGTATAATATATGATTAAACTTAGGCATGCTTTAGAAATTATTAATTCGTCCATTGATGCCTAAGGACTAAGTTTCATGATTAAAAGGTGCTTTGGTTTATGATATAATATCTTGGTAATAACAAAAAGAACAGTTTTGAATTGGAATAAGAAGAAAAGTGGATGAATGGATGGATATGCATATGCTTGTAAACTTGAGTGGAAACAGCATCTCCCTAACATGCTTAATTAATTGCCCACTTTTCAGACAGTGGAGCTCAAAGTTAGGATGTGCTGCACCGGCTGCGAGCGAGTTGTCAAAGAGGCCATTCACAAACTACGAGGTCAGTTAAGTAGGGTCTGTAATGAATTGAGCTCGACTAGTTTAATCTAATAATAAAATATACACACTTAATTTACAATTTGAAAGCCTCAACGTATTATGTTGAAAGCATGTCGAGCTATGATACGATACACACTCTCATCTATGTGTTTTATTATCGGATTTACACCGCCACCACTATTTATATAATATTTTTTATATTCTTCTAAAATAATGATTGCTAGTAGGGGTGTAAGTGGTTCCGATCCGAACCGCGAAACCGACGGAACCGAACCGAATCAAACCGAAAAATGCGGTTCGGTTCGATTTCGTGATTCGGTTTGGTTTATATTTTTCGAAACCGTTTACAAACGGTTCGGTTCACGGTTCCAAAGGTTTAGAAACCGCTCAAACCGAACCGAACCAATGGAACCGAATGAAATATAAAGATTTTTGTTAATACTACCTACTACTTACTAGGTAGTATACTAATACTCCCTCCGTCCCGCTATTACTGTCCTGCTTGCCTAATCGGGATGTCCCGCTATTACTGTTCTCTTTCCTAAAATAGTAAAAATTACTTTTAAACATAAAATAAAGTGGGTCCCCCTTACTCACTACTCAACCCCCCACATTCTTATACTCTCTCTCTTCAAAAATCTATCTCCCACTCGATTATGTTCCGCTCCGAACTCAGAAAATTGTGATTTTTATCTTTTTAAAAACTTTAGATTATTTCTTCAAATACAATATAAAAAAAATATAAAAAATAAAAATCGATTGCCTTTTACTAGCCTTGCAAAAATTTGGATAATTCTCATTTCTTTCCACCAACCACTCCTCGAAAACTGTGTCAATTTTTTTATACAATTAAAATTCATAAAATACACATTAAACTAAAATTTCTTAATCTTCTTGCCGAAGTCAACTGGGACAGAATTAGCGGGACGGAGGGAGTATGTGATTACTAGGGGTATAGTAGGTAATTAATACATATGTAAATATGTAATTAAAAAAATAAAAAAGAGATGTTAATCTACTATTACACTGGGACAGTAGGGCACGCCGCACAACTGAATCCTGACTACACCACTCTTCTGTCTTCTCAATTCTCATTTTCATCTTCTTTCTCATTTCTCAATTCATTCTCAATACTATTTTCACTTTTTCTACCAAAACGTAAAAGTTGAACATGTCCTCCATCTGTATGAATTTTTTCTGGGAGTTCTTAGTTCATCCGTTTACGTGGAATCATGAAGTTGTTTCATTTTGCTACTGCCTATGTAGATTGTGGAGTCATGAATTTGTTTCCCCTAGTTGGAGATTAACTATTGTAGTTATGTTAAGTATATTTATATTTTGTTAATATTTTGGAGCCCTAGTTGGAGATTAACTTTTGTAGTTATGTTTAGTTTATTTATATTTTGTTAATGTTTTGGAGTTGTCGTGCTTGAATTTCATTCACGTTAAGTATGTATGGAATATTGTGGTTCAAAAAAATCTATTTATGATTAAAAAAAGGTAGAACTGATGAAACGAACCGAACCGAACCATTTCTAAGGGGTTCGGTTCGGTTCCAAAAGTAAAGTACACCTTAAACCGAACTGAACCGAACCACTTTCATATGTTCGTTTCGGTTCCTAAATTATACTAAAAATCGAACCGAACCGAACCGTTACACCCCTAATTGCTAGACTAATTTACGATGCTTAAATGTAAACCAACCCAAATTAAAAGGGCTAAAAAAGTATTGATATAAACTAATAATAAACTTGAATTTGATGAATAGGAGTGGACTCAGTAGAGGTGGAATTGGAGATGGAGAAGGTGACAGTGACCGGATATGTTGACCGGAACAAGGTGCTGAAGGCGGTGAGGAGGGCGGGGAAGAGGGCGGAGTTCTGGCCGTACCCGAACCCGCCGCTCTACTTTACGACGGCGAACCACTACTTCAAGGACACGACGAGCGAGTACAAAGAGAGCTACAACTACTGGCGCCATGGGTACAACATGCCCGACCGCCACGGCTCGCTGCCGGTCACCCACCGCGGCGACGACAAAGTCAGCAACCTCTTCAACGACGACAACGTTAATGCATGCCGCCTCATGTGAATAAAACTGTTTGTTATAATACTATATGGATCGTGAATATTATAATATATATATCTATTGTGTGTACGCATTTCACTGAACAATAGTCAATTATTCTTGTCTGAAAATAGTGATTCTAGCTCATCGAGATGGGTACTAATTGACTATATTATGAACTGTAATCTCGATGAGAGCGGATTCAAGATTTATAATTTGGTGGTGAGATTTTAAATTTCTAATTCTTGAAGTGGGATATGCTAAAAAACATATAAAATTTTAGATTTTAAGATTTTTGGGGTGTGGCGGGCCCGATGTGTATCAGCCATGATATCGGCTGTAAGGATTAATAAAGGATTAAACATTAGTATAAAAGCTGCATTTTCTATATAGGCATATTTATACTCGCTTTATTGTTTTTTTATGATGGGAAAAATTTGGTATAATAGCTATGTGGGTTGGGCCTTATTTTAATTTAACTTCAGGAGAGTCGTCTAAAGCAAGTTCGCGTTATCTGGGCCTTAAATCTTTGCTCATGGCTTTTGGTTTTATGAATAATTCAATTTATTTTAACGAAGACTTGATAATTTTCCAAAACAATTGTGGCGATCAATAACATAATAAATCAATATTTTCAAAATCCACGTGTATAATATTTATAAACTACTCATGACAATGATCACCAAAGTATCCGTAGACGTTATTCGACACGTTAATATGCAAATTTGAAACTGCTGTCGCGTTATTCGCACATGGGCTGATCCAAGGGAGACGAGGGCACTCAAACTCAATAAATTGTGCAGACTTCTCGATTTTTCTTATTTTTTTTTTAAATTATAGAAAAAAAGAAATATTATTTTGCTCCTCTTTTGAAATTAAAGATTTCGTCCATCAAAATTTTAGTATATTTTTGCTGAAAAAAATTAAATCGAGAATCCAGCCCTTATTACAGATTTTTGTGAATTGGTGGGAGGGTAAAGGTGGGTGTTGGGAGCTTAATAGTAGTGGTGGTACCAGAATCAATGAATTGAAGAGTGAAGGTAGAGACAAAATTCTTTTACTCTGGGGGCCTCTATTTTCCCTCTCCAAACCCACTATTTTCCATCTTCCTTTTTCATCTATTTTGAGAATCACCAAATAAATGTTTCAATATTTAAAAAAACTCACGTGATTGATGATATGTATACTTTTCTATATAAAACCAATGCCCATCTCAGTCGAGAAATAATGTCTTGCTTAACTAGGGTTTCACCTTTTCAGAAGCTTTTATTCACCAAATTAATCCCGTTTAATTACTAAGATCATTAATCAGAAATGCATGTTTATCTATCCTAAATTGTACATTTAGGTGTCACACTCCAATATTCACTAGTTACACATATATGAACCTTAGATTAATAATATATAGTTCAGTTAATTAGAACTTGAATCTTGACCTGATATGAACTTAAGAAGCAAATCGAGATTCTATTGATTCCACGGAATACTGGAAAAATGACCTTCACTAACCTATTAATCCAAATAATACTATTGACGTCCAATCAACACAGAACTCGCAAGAAATTTGAGAATTGGGGAAAAAGACGCGAAGTCCTTGTATTATTGAAATCAAAACTACGAACTGTAAACCCCAGGGCTCAAATAAATAGCCCAAAAACATAATTAAAAGAGTCCAATTAGAGAAGTATCATTGTAGAATTGGATCACTCATCCCCTTAAAAGGCATTGTAAGGAGATATGATTATCCAACTTTAATTATACTGTTAAAGAGAGAAAATCATTACAGAGTCGGTGTAGAAGAACACTCATTATCTCAGAATCTAGGTTGAACCGTGAGCTATATATCATATACACATTCATTTGCAGTCAGGGTGGCCAAAAGACATATACTTAATGATTCAATCAATTATGTGAGTTGGAGTACGATATTATCGTGTGATCGATAGAATCTCGCAGGTTACGTAAAGAATTGTTGATGTGAAACAGTTGGTATTTATTATGAATAAATTGTGCCGGGCCGGGGTACTTAATCGAATTTATTTATAAGAGGAGGATGAAATTGAGTCCCTCGAGAAATTGATGAGCAGTGAAAGATGACAGAGAAATGGGAGAGAGAGAGAGAGACGAAAAAGGAAAGGAAGAGGGATGGGTGTTTTATGGGGACAACAATTGCACTTAGGCTTTCAGTTTTCTGTGGTTTCCCCTCCCCTCTAAATTAAAAAACATATATATTTTTTTTCGAGATTCGGAAAGTTTGAACCTAATAAGAACAATATTATACTACTATGCTAAATCTGTTAGGAACCCTAGCTAGCAAATAAATGTGCATAAATTAATTAGGAATTAATTAATATCATTAATTACATACTAAAGATTTGTTTGGACATGTGCAAGAGGAAAATGTTGAAAAATTGATGTGAGAAATGCGTGCAGAAGTTCTCTTTAGGGGTGTTATGGAAGGGGCAGCAGCAACAGCAATGAGTAGTTGCTTTCAGCCCAGCCCCCCAGCTGATGGAAGAATTCGTTATTATTATTATTGCTTTCATTTCTGGGATCTGCTGCCCACTTACTTCTTTGCCCTACTTTTGTTAAATGCAATGCATGGCCCCTATATATACACACACCCTACTTTTATTACCACAACGACTACGTGTTTCCCTTGTCATTCATTTCATCTCATCTTGCTTTGCATTTAATTAATTTAGGGCCGGGATGGGATGAATTGGATGGTAAATAAAATAAAGCTCTCTTTTTTATGCAGAGATATGTAATTGCATGCAGTTTTCATTTAAATAGCAAATCAGAATATTCATGGAAATGGAGTTGGAGGTGACAGTGAGCAAAGTAAATGGAAGGATCTGTTTGGCTTCGAAAATTGATGAATTTTAGCCCATTGTATTGCCCCACTCGAGGCGTATAGTACGTATGTGTAGATTTTAGGTTTCTAGCCTTCCCTTTACCCTTTCCCCAAACACCCCTTTATCTACTTAATTACCATTCCCCCTAAACACAACCCTCTCCATATCTCTCTCACTTCATTAAGACTAAACACACAACTTCAATAAAAAAAAACAAAAGCAAACAATTAATGCTAGATTAAACCAGATGAGATTACTTTATTTATTTACACAAAACGACCTATTGGTAATTAAGTTGGAATAAAATATATAAGAGGTACGTTGAAACTTGAAACACGGAAATTAGGGATATATACGAAGTAGAAAGTGTGGGCAAGTAACGACAAAGAAGAAATGGAGGGGGGCCGAGTTTGGTGCATTAAAATGTAGAAAGAAAATAAAATAAAATAAAATTAGAGCACAATAGTATAGAAAAACGTGGTCCATGAGATGCGATATATTCAGAGCACGCGTTTGAGGATGATAAATAGGTTTCCAATCAAAATGGGGAAAAAGGCAAGACATGATTAAATACTTGACCCACTCCAATATAAAAAAAATCTCCACTTTAATTAATTCTCATTTCTCAACGTAAAAAGACGAAAAAAAAAAACAATAATCGTTTATGAATGTGCTGAAGACAGAACAAGGGAAAAGTGTTAGGAGAAGGAAATGGTTATTTTAATTTCTTTTATAATTAAATTGGCGTATTAAATGCAGCCAAATAGCCCTGGAACGTAGCTAGCTAGCTAGGGCCAGTTATGTCTTCTTTCTTCAACACTTAACTAATTTGGAGTACGATTTTCAATTCAACCTATTTAAGATGTCTCTCCATGTATTATTATATGATTAAAACATTATAAGTTAACACGTATAATTGTAGATTAACTGAAGCATCTATTTGTAGTTATCATAACCCTAGAAATTACACATCATTTTACGTTTAACGCTAATTAAATTTGAGAATGTATATATTATAACATTGATCCACTAGTTCCTCTCTCTTTACCCACGCACCATCATATTATAAATGGCATGCATATATGGAAATACGTATATAAATGATCATGAGTCTTTATTCGTGCGACGTACCCGCCTACATGCCCGATATGTTTGGAGTGGTGAGGGCGTCGACACCTGATCATTTTTTTCTGCGACATACTTAAGAACCTAATTAATGTGCCTATTAAGGAGTAGCAAATGATAATTAATAGTGTCTACATCTCTAGGGTTTCAATTCATTTAGGCTAATTCATATATATGCAGCTTTATTGGACAAGCTTATGATTCTTGCTATTTTCTTATTTATTAGATAGTAGCATGATTGATATTACTATTTACACGTGTGACGTATAATGTGAAGAGAATATGAGAAAGTATATGGGGGAATAAAATAAAAATATCGGCAACACATGATTAAGTATCTAAAATGCCTTTTGCCATATACAGATAAGATCATTCCTCCGAGGTAGGGAGTAGGTATCTGCGTTTATTAGTTAATTAAGGCCCTACTACACTTTTAATCGTGCTATAGACCTCTTTTTAGATGCTCTTGCATCTTATCCACACAAAACATTCTACTCTATATATACTCATTTAATTATTTAATTCCCCTTACTTAGATAAGGACACCTTTCCAGAACACTAGGGACCTCTCTCTCTCTCTCTCAATCAAAATATAACATATAATGTTAGATGATGAGTTGTTAATTACCTATCCTATATTTTGGAATAAAAAATCTGATGGCCTTTAGTTAAAACTCATCTCCGATTCACGAAAAATGATCATTGAATTTCAAAAAGTAAAGATGCGAAGAATTAGGAAAAATCTCATAACCCCAACATACAAGCACATACAGCGCGCAGACACTAATGTAAGAATTCACTACAAAAAAACTGTGTTTTACCGACGGAACATTCCGTCGGTATAGTATCGTTTTCCGTCGCTAAAGATGATACCGACGGATAACCTTTAGTCGCTGTTGGCCTTGTCGGTAATTCATACCGACGGAATTCAGTCCGTCGGTAACAATTACCGACGGAATTACGACAGATCAGCCGTCAAAAAAAATTATCCGGCGACCACCGCCGACGAGCTCAGTTCGACGGTGTACCGACGGAATATTCCGTCGATAATATTACCGACGGAATATTCCGTCGGTAAATTCAGTCAGCGATTTCTGGTACAAGTGACTGGCTACCGACGGAATTTTTCGTCGGTAATAACAGTTGACATGATACCGACGGAAAATTCCGTCAGTATTCAGTCGGTAAAAACAATTTTTTTCAGACAGTTTAGCTTGTTTTTTCGTACCCAGTTACGACAACCTGTAATATTTCTTCATAACAAACAAAATCAACATTCATCGAACTAGTAATAAACACAAATATAATGAAATGCTTAACCAATTAACTAAACGAAGTAATAAGAACAAATATATCTCAAGTTATAACATAACGAAGTAGTTGTTAATATCAAATATCTAGAAAGGCTATGAATGTCAGTCAAGCAGGAGGTGTGGACTGATGTGAGGTAGAGTCCTCATCACGTCTGCTCGAGGGATCCTGCGAAGCGGCGGCCAATCGCGAGATAAGCCTCTCCAAGCCATCGACCTTGGACTCCAATGCCCGTCTGGTCTCTCGCTCCGACTCTACAATAGCCTGAAGCTCATGCACAGAAGGTTGAGCTGTATCGTCTGTGTCGGTCGTCTGGCTCGAGGTCGCATGAGGATTCCCATAGAGGCGCCGCTTCTTATCCTTGGCCCCGTCTACCCTCAAAAATATATCATTCAAATCCGCACCTGATCCCTCAAGAGCTGCAATCTGCTTAACTTCTTCCTAAAGTTCAAACCACAAAAAAACATAATCTTAATTAAAGGGAAATATAATTAGCAATTGCAATAGATTTTATATTTTCGGAAACTTACATGAATCTTCAAAGCCTTCATGTTAGAGGATTTTCCATTTTTAAAGTGAATTGCCATGAAGGTGTCATAGTGTGCCTTATGAAGCGGAATGCCTTTCTCGAGCGCCTATTCACAATTAATACAATCATTAAAGTTATTACTGAATAATAAATTTATAATATATATGAAACAAGTTAATTAATTAATACTTACAATCTTCTGCCCATATTGGTTAGAAGACCTGGACCCTCCCTTATGCTTGCTAATGCCGCAACCAGGCTCCGACTCCGACAATCTATTCCGACTTGCTTTTTCTGACTTCTCTCGTGCCTCTGGAGAATCCCAGTACGCACACAAAGTTGTCCACCTCTCCTCAGTCATACCATCTGGCTTCCCTTTAGCTTTTCTTTTTTTGAGGTCTTTATTCCAGTCAGAAAATCTCTTTGAAGCCCTCTTCTGCCACATGACATGCACCTGATCAAAGCTGGAAAATGCTGGAAAATCACCAAAGTACTCCATCCTGATAACATAGAATATGCTGGAAAACATAAAATATGCTGGAAAATCACTAATGATCCACATCAAAGCTGCATGCATCCGAAAGTTTTGTTTCTTGAATACATCATATGTATCAACTCCATCTTCCCATAGCTCCATCAACTCTGCTATCAAAGGTTGCAAAAATACATCCAACTTATCTTTCGGATTGGATGGACCTGGCACCAACACTGTGAGGAACATGAACTGTTCCTTCATACACATCCATGGTGGCAGATTGTAAGGTGTAACAATGACAGGCCATAACGAATATTGTGTTCCAGATTGTCCGAAAGGTTGAAAGCCATCTGAGGAAAGGCCTAGCCTAACATTTCTTATCTCGGAAGCAAATTGGGGAAAAATGTGGTCCAATTGTTTCCATGTCGGGGAGTCTGCAGGATGACGCATCACACTATCATCTTTAATTGAAGCATGCCAACGCATATACTCTGCCGTGGCATTCGAAGCATACATCCGTTGCAATCGAGGTGATAAAGGAAAATAGTACATTTTTTTGGCCGGTACTAATGATTTCCCCCCTCTACTTCTAGACTGCTTGCTATTAACCTTGTACCGTGGAGTATCACAGAATTTACAAGTTTGCAATTCTTCGTCTTCTCTCCAATAGATCATGCATCCATTAGGACAACAGTGGATCTTCTGAACAGGTAAACCCATACCAGACAACAGTCTCTTTGATTCATTATAGTTTCTCGGAACCAAGTTCCCGGTAGGTAACATTTCTCCAATCATCTTGCTCATCCGATCATAGCCGCTCTGTGACATTTGAGTTTCTGCCTTCAAGGTCATCATTTGAACTGCTGCAGCCAACTGTGAATATGTTTCGCAACCAGGATACAACTGTGTATCTGCAGCACGTAGCATTTCATATATCTTCCGTGCTTGTTCATTTGGTGGTTCCTCGGTGTTTTCAACATTGTAATGCGGACCGGCATGGTCCGTCACCATCGTATGGTATGAACTTGTTCCCTGCTCCTCATTATCCATATTTGTACTGCCGTCATTGTACGGACATACGTGCATCTCCCCATGAGAAGACCAAACATGGTATTTTTTGACAAATCCATTCATTCGAAGGTGTATTCTTACATCTTCCCGGACTAAAGAACTTTCTCGTTCTTGCACGTCTTACATGGACACCTGATCTTATTCCCGTCCATAAAGGTCGTTTGGTTACAAGCCCAATCAATGAAATCGTCAATGCCAGCGATATGTTCGGGATGCAATCCACCATCAGACGACCACCACTTATACATCCACAAACGGCTCATTTTTTGTTAACCTAATAAAAAGTTGATGACAATTCAAGAAGATCAAGCACGATGAAAGAGGGCTTCTGTTTTCTTCCTTTCTTGAAAGGTGAAGAGTGAAGAACACCCTTTTTATCCTACAATCAGATAATCTTTGAATTTCTGTGTATTGTGTTTTGTTGGTATCTATTTGGTACTTAGTTGTATCTATTTGGTACTACACCAATGTCATTACTATACTAGTAATCCATGTAAATGAAAATAAAATTAGATATTAATTAATAATTAGAGGTTCCTCTATTTGTATATTTTATGCCTTGTATAGCACGAGTGTTGATATTACGGAAAGGACTGATGAAGCTGCTTAGAACATAAAGTTAGGATTTGGATTTAAACAATTATATTATTATATACAAAGATTCTGCATCTACTGTGTATCATACATAAATATCTAAAATAAATAAAATTGAATAAAGTATTTCTTATTAAACTCATAATATAAACTAAGTACCAACTAAGTAACTCATAAACTCATAATATAAAATTAGAGTCATCACTTTTTTTCGGCAACATGGGAGGTTCCTCATAACATTTTGTTGTCAATCTTCAGTTTCAAAGATAAGTTATTATCATAAAATGTTCAAAACTAACCGCCAGATTTAGATATTTGTCCAACTTAACATCATAAGTTGATTAGCATGGAAAATTACTCATATCTCTTTACAGATAATGGAGCAGACAGGAAGTTTGTGCAAATTATTTCCAGCCAAGTTGTGCTCAAGCCATGTGGAACAAACTTGAAACATAGCAATACTTATGAGATAAAAATAAATTGTATTGTCATAGAACTAATTAATCAACAACTACTAAATCATCCACAAGCAACTCAAGGTTCACAAAGTATAGGTAACTCTGCTCTTGATTTCCTCAACAGAGAGAAGATTAACGAACAGATAACCACATAACAAATCCTAAACTTTTACTAGTATACAAGGAAAGCATGAATTAGGCACAACCACATAACAAAGCATAAGTCTTCAGGAAAACAATTTAGATGTTTTTTTTAGAGTGTATTAGTTTTGTGCCCAGAAATTCTTGCGATAAAATCATGGAAATCCTAAAGTGTAAATTGAAAGGTGGAATTGCTGAATAAGGGCATACCTTTTACAAAGCCAAGGATGAAGAGAGAGAAGAAGAAGAAGGGCAAGAAGGAGATGAAACTCCAACACGTAGCAGAAAACCCAAATGGCACCTCCATTGATTTGAACTGACCTCTCTCCAAACCTCTACAGAAAATCAAGATTCAAGAAAGCGAGTTAAAGAGAGAGAGCGAGCGAGAGAGAGTGGGATTTTATGGAGGTTGAGTTTTCCCCAACCTTCAGATTGTTTCGAGAAAGAAAGGGCAGCAAGGATATGGGCTGTTGACAAACGATACGTCGAGAGAGGATTAAACCGGCGCCGGCGTGTGTTTCCTCCACAATGGTAGATTGCTGGTTGAGGGAAGGCGGTGCCGGCGTGTGTTTTGAAAGAGAGAATCAACGATGTGGTATAGTATTCTTTTAGAATTAGGGCACACCGAGGGAATATCGACGGATATGTCCCTCGGTTTTAAATTTTAAAATTTTAAAAAAATTATTTAGAAAATATCGACGGATATTATCCGTCGAAAATAATTAAAAAAAACTAAAAAATAAAAAAAAAGAAATAACGACGGAAATATTCCGTCGATATAATCAACGATGGAAAAATCCGTCGTAAATCCGTCGGTACGCATCAAACTTAAAATCCCTCGGAATTCCGTCGAAAACCGCCAACCCGCCTTCAGTCCGTCGGAAATTCCGTCGGTATATGGTTGAATTCTTGTAGTGATTATTATATAACACACTATTTAGCACCAATATGAGTACATGTTAATTTCTTGCACGTACGAAATGAATCCTGGTCTGCAATACATGATTAATTCTATCTTATCCTAATTAATCAAACATTTATGAAGTGAGCGTATAATATACGTATAATTGTATAGGTATACAGATGTAGTGTCTAGTGTGCAGGGATAAAGTAATTGTGGAGAAGGGAGGCGGGGATATGATATTATTCAGACTGTGGAAGTCAGGTAGCTGACAGTTGGGGGAATTAGATCCGAAAAGCTTTCTCTCTATCTGGGGATTTGTGTATATGCATGGGTTCCGTTAGCCTTGTCTGCTGAGATGGATCATATATATATATATCTCTCTCTATATATATATCTCACCTACTAACCACTTCATTCTCTCACTTCCCCATCCTACACATCTACGCTCATTCATTGCATAAAACTAACATGAATTAAGCCTGCGTCTACACTCCCATTCCCCTCTTACTATTACATAAAGAAACCTACTACCCCTACCTACTCTTCAATGGGGACCTCTCTCTCTCTCTCTCTCTCTCGCTCTCTCTCAAAGCATGCCCTCAGCCTACTATCAAACCAAACCCGGCTCGACCCGCTATTGCTTTTGTTCTGTAGCTAGTGTGACAAGCTGCATATATATATATGTATGTTTGTTGTAAGTTGTAAGAGTTTGGAGTGATTCAAATGTTGTACAGTTTTGACTTTTACATTGTGACGACTTTGGCGGTACTGCGCCTAAACTAAGTCCCATTTCCATGTGTTGTCCAATCCCCTCCACTACTTTTCCCAATTATTTATTTCTTACATTTCATCATGTGTATTATCATTACACATTAGGTATATCTTCACATTTCACAATTCATATTCATATTCCATATATACAACATTATCTAATTCTCATTACTGATCTGCTCGATCGAGATTCTTGCACAAGACACTTCTCAATAAGTAGGCTTTTAGATAAAACGACTACACAATATTGATGATCTATCCTTTGCACCTTGTAATAAAATAGATTTCAAATTGTTCTACACATTGGGATTGCACATCTTATAGACAAAATGCACAATATGCATGCATATATATTTATCTTAATCGAACAATTGTATTCATTACATGAAATTAAACTCTCTCTTGATGTCCAACGTTGAAAGATCCATACTCGATCAACTTAACCAACCATAATTTCACAAGGGCGATTCGATCAAATGCCACTGAAAAAGAAAAGACAAATAGATAAAGTGGGCGTCATGCACATGCATAAACAATTTTCACTATAAGCATATTTGCATATTTTGTAAAAACTTTCATTTTCAACATATCAGTAAATTATTGATATGTGATTAACTATCAACTACAACATGGCCCTGTATAATTTATCGTATGTACATATATGTTGGGACCTCCTTATGTTAACAATATTACTGATTCTGCAACAATATAACATGTTATATGAGTAGCTAATACCCGAAGTAGAAAAAAAGGTCCACTGCTAGCACTACATGCTCTTATATATATAGTTCGAGATTTAACATTCTAACTCCATTTGTTGTTTGATCATTGGACATATATATATATATATATATATATATATATATATATATATATATATATATATATGAAATGGATCATATAAGAAGAGTACTCCTTAATTAGAGTAGGAAATATAGTTTAAAAATCATTGAATTTTGCATGATTTGAGTGTAAAAATTCAAATCCACGTTATTCATGCAATCTAAATAGGGACACAATTGACATGACAAGGAAGAGAGATTTTGAAACATCGATTTCTACGTTGTGTGTGGAGATGATGATACACTCTTTTCAGCTGTAGGGACCAAACTCAAGTTCTAGCAAACAATTATGTAGACTTTCTCTTTCCCTACTCTCACTATCAAATTAATCAAAATAGAATTCATTGCGTACCTTTTCTCTCTCACCCATTTCTCTGTCGCTTTTACTCGAACAGACTCCCATCTTGCCCTAATATTACTTTGCTGAAAACATAAAAAATATGCAAACAAGTTTTAGTATATGCTAACAAATGTATGTAAATGTGTGTGCGGATCAACTTCTTGCAATTCTTCATTATCAGTATAAAAATATATACTTAAGGATATTTATCCCTTGCGGTACATGCACTTGCTCATACCTCCCAATTGTAAAGGAGGGGGTCTCTTGTGTATGGTATAATGGTAGACTATGCTCATCTTAACTTGAAAGCAATGGATTAAATTTGTATTATTTGCAAATCTAGAGTATCTGATCACAAGAACATAGTGTTGACACTTTAATCCACATACACAGTCAAATCACATACATAGATTTTCTACCACGAATAGCTGCAAGAGAAAGTGCATAAGAGAGATTTTATGGTTTTTGATGTAGAAAAGCCTCAACCTTTTCTAGGACAAATATCTGAAATCCCAATTTCTTGATACCGGAGCCCAAATAAATGTTTAGCATATCGTATTGATCTTGAATTCTTCGAAATCATCACACTAAATTAAAGAGGAAGAAGTGATAGTTCTCATGGATCGATCATGCAAGTTTGAAAACATTTAGTTACAAAGCCTAACTAGGAATCTGGAGTCTACAGGAAGAGAAGTGAATGGCAATGCAAAGAATTGTTGAAAAGTAAAAGAAGGAAAAAGAAAAAAGTAGAAAATATAGAATTTGATGATAAATGCAAGAAGGTATAGTTATATATACCTTTTAAAAGCTGCAGCCAAGAGCTGTGGGCGTGGCGGCTGCCAAGAAACCTATCAAAGATAATTAAGACTAAAAGGGATGCTTGGTTGATGATATATATACCACTGCTCGCCTTCCAAAATCGGTATAAACCAGCAGCAGAATAGATGCAGATACAATTGAATGGTGTGGAGATATTCAGAAACATAAAATATCGAAAGCAGATGTATGAAATGTGTCTCTCATCTATTTATGCAGTATTCTTTGATTTGACTCAAAACTCAGTCTACAAACAAGAATTTAATTAGATAGATTAAGGGAGGCCGCCGCCGGCGCGATGAATTAATGAGTTACCTAAATATCCAAATCCAATTCCAAAGACATGGAGGTGGAGGCGGAGGCGGAGGCCTTGCCTTTGTGGTGATGATTATCACATTCATTATCGGAGTCAGAAATGGGACACTCCATGTTCACGCCGAACAGCCTAAGTCGCTTTGCTGCAGCTTTACCCTGGACCACCGGAACCGACTCGAATACCATCTCTCCTCCACCTCCTCCTCCTCCTCTCTGCGCCGCCCCTCCTATCTGCTCTCCTCCATGACCGGATCTCAAGTACACTATCGACCCGGGGGGGCAAGGGTTTCCATTCACTACGCTTCCGTACGAGTATGGGCTGTAGCTCGTCGCCGCCTGCTGCTGCTGCTGGTAATGATGGTGCGCCGCCGCATTCAATTGGAGTAGGTGCGAGTAGTCTCGCGTCGGCGGCGGCGCCATAAAGAGAGGGCTCCACGGGTGGAGGGAGCGCTGGTGGAAGGAGAACTGATGCGGAATCGAGAGGGCGGAGGAGAGGTCCGGCGCGTTGGGGCGGCGGCGCCAGTCGATGAAGAGGCGGTCCTTGGCTTGGTCGCCGAGTCCGCGCTGGAAGGAGACGATGTCTCCGGCGTCGAGCTTCTTCTCCTTGACGAATCGGCTCCATCCTTTAGTCATGACGTAGCTCTGGCTACTGTTCCAGTAGGAGTAGCGGAAACGCCATGGCTTCCCGTTCCGATCCTCGAAATTGAGCAGCAGGCCTTTCTCGTTGGTCGACGAATCGAGGGGGAAATACTTCTCGGCGTACTGCTTCGGAATCACCAGCCGATTCAGCTTCCCCACGTCGCTCGGAGTCACCACTTTGTCGAACATGTGCTCGCGCTGCACCACGGCGGAGCTGCTCCCCTCGCCCCCGCCCCTCCGTAGTAGAAATTGATCGTCCGTATCCTCGTCTCCGTTGTTGGTTGGAGAGCTCTCAGTTGGCGGCGCCGCAGTAGTGGAGTAGCTATAATGGAAAGACATAGTAGCTGGAATTTAATTAAGCTGAAAGCATGAAATTAGAGCTAGGGTTAAGGAGATAGTGCGAATTGGAGAGAGAGAGAGAGAGAGAGAGAGAGAGAGAGAGAGAAAGAGGGATTGAGATGGCAGCTGGGTCGGTGGATATTTGTTTGACTAGAGAGAGGGAGAGATGATGAATCATGCCATGGACGGCGAATGAAAAGCAAAGTTTGTGAGATTGTGTGTGATGCTCAATTGGTCATCTCATCTCTTTGTTTTCTTCTTCTACTAGTTGTTGACCTTTCTCGTGTAGAAATAAAGGAAAGAAGAAAGAGAGAATTTTAGAGAAAGAAAAACAGTGTGTATATATATTTTATTATGTATATATACTCTTCCCTTCTTCTCATTAATAATGATTTTCTGTATGAGAATTAAGAAAGAAGAGTAATTGATAAATTAGAAAAAATGAATTGGTGAGAGATTTAATGATAAAGTAGGTGAGAGAAATAATTAGGATCCACTTTTCGTTAACGAACTTGCCTGCAATCTCACTTTCAGTCAACTAGTTGTCATTACGACTAGCGGTATGTGTGCAGTGGAAGAAAAAAACCGATATCAAATGTGTGCGCAAGAGCCTTGTTTAAACTTTTTGCATGCCTAGTTGTAAGATTCCTTCTCTTTGGTTATGCGACTAGAAAAAATGAATAAAATATAAGAGAATTTAGTATTTATTTATTTATTTTGATTTTTTTGAAAAATACTATTTCAAATGGGACAAATTAAAAAGGAAAAATGGTTATTATCAATGGGACGAATGTAATATATACCTTGTGTGAATACATTGATGCAGGTTATTTTCATGGTGGGGTGCCCCCGAACCTTCTCTCTAACTTACCCATTTTTTCCTTAAATTTATTCTTACCTATTAGAAAGAGAGAGGAAGAGAGAATATGTTTATACATTTATATTTTCTCATAAAAAACAAATATACCTTTTATGTGTTTAATTGGTGCTTCTATTGAAATTGTGGCACGTCTATTTATTCTATTGAGATTACTAAATATTTGAGTTAAATAGACACGTGTAAATTAGTTTTTTGATAATACAAATTTGACATCAATGAAAAAAAAAAGATACTCGCAAATCTCATTGCATGAGAAAATAAATAAAAATATACTCCAAATTATACTATACACTAATAAATATATTTAGGCAAGACTTCTCTGTCTGTTTTTCATACTTGGGACCCCTGTCTGTTTATTAATTTCAATGAAGGAGTGTAATAATACTTACAAGTAGTTAACGATTATTTTATCGATTAACGAGATATATAAAATTTACATATTTTCGTATACATCCTGATATGTATGTAAATATTTTAACTCTATTCATGATAATTAAAATATGCATGTCTATAAAATTATTTTATAAATAACTATATTAATTAAAATAGAAATTAATTTTGTGAAATAGGGTTAAAAGTCGTAAAGCATTTGTTTTGAAGCAACTCTGGATGAGGGGGGCCCACCGATTATCTGGCCGGGTTCATGTGAGCTCGTCCTTGTCATATGTGTGGCTATTATTACCACACTATACATACACGTTTCGGTATCTATATACACATGCATGTTTTTATTTAATAAATTATTTTCAGCATTATGGTTTTCAAATCCAACTACTCCTACACATACAGATAATTAATTATTTATGATGGCATATTATAATATTTACAACGGCGGATATACAAGTGTATGTGCAGTAGTGGGGATATCTGCTGGCGATGGTGGACGGTAGTCACCACCAATTTTTATTTATTTGTTTGTTATTATATGTTGATTCTAAAGGTAACTATGAATTGTTTGTTGATTCAATCATTATCAAAGGTTTTTTTTTTGGCAAATCTTGGTTCTGCCATTATGCGTACGAAGACGGTTGCACCCCAAAAATCTCATTTTTGAAAAAAATATTCTAATTTTTCAAAATAAAAAATAGTATATCCCCTTAAAAATTGCATATTCTCAACCTCAAATTATAATTTTTAATTTTGGCCACGAATGTAAATTCTGAACGCAATGAATAGGGATGGGTACAAATTGTTAGCCAAACTATCATGCCCATATAAAGTTCTTCTTTAGGTACAAACAAGAATTTACGATTTATATATTCCAACCCTAAAATGGAACTAACTTATAATTTCGAGAGGTTAATCTACTAAGCATTAAAGAAAGTAGTAGAACAATTAAATATACTAGTACCTCGATGATGTGTAACTTTCATGAGATATCTACACATAAAGGCCAGCTGTTTAGGCCGCAGTTTCATTTGTAATTATGCAAATGGTGGGGTGGGGCTGAATTAATTACCTACATTATGGCAGGATTAAATAATTAAAGGACAAAGTATTGAGGTAGTTGTCTGGTGGTACGTGAATTTATGCATATATACGATGATTAATCATGTAATAATAATAATAATAATAATAATAATAATAATAATAATAATAATAATAATAATAATAATAATAGTATAAGTAGCTATAGCCTATGTTGTATATATATATATATATATATATATATATATATATATATATATATATGTGTGTATGATGTTTAATAATAATAAAATAAGAGTATAGCAAATAATTTAGCTTCAAGTTGTGGGTTAGATGGGGTTAATTTATTCTTGAGTTGCTGTTCAATATTTAGTCCGTACAATTTCCCTTCGTAGAATTTAATTAGCTCATAATCTAGCACACGTTCTACAGTAATAGCACACGTTCTACAGTAATAACACGAGAATACTATTCATTTACTTTTTCTTTATTATAATTTCAGATTCCTTGTTTATGTGTTACAATTTTTATTATTATATCATATTATTTATTCAGGAAGCACGATAGATTTGGATCCATAATATTGGAACATGAGTTGCATATAGACCCATTACGTGGAGAAATGAGTTATTGACCGAATAATTATGAGTTTGAATTTTAATATTTTTAGGTTAAGTCGATCATTTAAGATTTGTATAATAAGAATATACAGTACTTGTATTCCTGCTAAGCATAGATAATAGAAATCGAATTACAAAAGGAGCCTTCAAAATTGTGAGGAATCCTAAATTTTCAATATATATATATATATATATTATAGTGCTTTCTTCTAAATTGCAGATTTCACTTTAAATTCTTAATCATTGATATGCCCTTGTCTCTTCAGACAACAACAAGCTAGCATTAATGCCATAAGATATTATATATTTGCCATATTTTGGCTACATTACAAAGGAGTATCATTTAATTTACGATGAATAGAATATTATTACTATTAAGAAGAAGAAAAAAAAGTACTAATGAGTAAAGCATCATTTAATTAAAATAATAAAAGTAGAAGTTAAGGGGGTTGGATATCATATCACGTGGGGACGGAAGGACTTTCCTTTTCATACAATTAAACAAAATACATAATAATATATGATTGTAATTTCACATGCAAATAAAAGTAATAAATAGCCATTAGTATTTTGTTTTCCAAATTTAGCCCTGGCCTAAACTATTTTTATTTCCTTAGGGTCGGCAGTGGCACCTCTGTTCTAGGACCAATATATTATAAGCCCTAGTTAATTATACACACACATATATATACAATGTAATGTTGGTATGCAATAGGAGTAATCCCGAGACAAGCGGAAGGTAATACTCCCTCCGTCCCGGATGAAACGTCCTGTTTCTTTTCGGCGCGGTAATTTATGCGGTGAACTTTTGTGTGTTAGGAGAGAGAGTGGTGTGAATTGAGCCCACAAAAAAGTAGTAACTTTTTGTGAGATAGATTTATTTCCTTTTTAGGAAACAGGACATTTGGGTGGGACAACCCGAAATAAAATACAGGACGTTTCATGTGGGACGGAGGGAGTATCTCTTAATTATGTGACAGAATGTTAAAATGTTGGTGTATGGAGGGGATGTGGAGTGGTAAGGGGAGTAATGGACCATTGGTAGCATGCTTACTTATTTGCCCGCCCCCTAATGCACCTACACCTAATGCCTAATAAAAACTCTTTCACTTTCATTTATTTACATCAATGTCTCAGATGCCATTTTTCAATCAAAACCTCCCCATTTTATTTTCGACCCACCACTATATATATTGGATCCCATAAAATACTTGGGGCGCCTTCGATTTTATTTATGGGCTTAAACTAAGATATATATGCAAAACATTTAGTTACATACAAAATATAATTTATAGTCTTGACTGAGTGGAAAAACATATGTGCGATTTGTGAGGTTCGAGAATTAATTGAATTCTATATAGTCCTTATTGATTTATTTATGAGGATCTTGCTCTTGATGGGAGCTTAAAGCCGTGGTTTCGCCTATTTTATCATTCTCAACACCTCTATTAATTGGTCGATCTCACATCATGTGATCATTTTACTTATAGCTCGGACTAACTTTATTAGGGTTTCCCGTAGCTTTAAAATGAGACGAATCAAATGTTTCAACCAAAAATGCATCATGTCAATCCATATATAAAGCATGTAAATGTGAGATGGAAGAAATAAATAGTACTTCCTCTATCCCGTCCGACTTATCTTTTTTCCTTTTACGGTTGTTTCACCTGACTTGTTCTCTTTTCAAAAATGGAAAATAATTACTCCTTGTACTCCCACTTTTCTTTATGGGACCCACTCATCTATGCAAAACCAAAGACTCATCTTAAACTCTGCGGCAAAAAGAAAGAAGCCAAATTGGACAGGGACTGAGGGAGTACTGAGGATTTGAATAAAGTCGGTGGAATTCTGTGATACGATTTGAGTTTACCCACGCACACTTCAAATTATGCTATTCGTTATGTGCCAAAAAAAATAAAGGAAAAAAAAACTGTGTATAAAGTGAGGCAGAGTACGTAGATATTGCCACCTACAACCCTTTCTCTTCAATCGTAAGGTTGGTAATATATATGATGAAATAATTTGATGGACCCCTCCTAATTTAGCTCAATCCAACCACATGCTTCTTTCTAGGTGGTCCATGCACCCATTAACTTTAAGCTCAATAGCTCGCCCATGGCCAGTCTGGATATGCAAAATTACTTAAATATTATAATTATTCACCACCATGTTTAGCTCCATTTATATATAGATGTAACGTTTTGATTTCAACTTCATCTTCATATACAACGATCCCACAAACGAGTAAGCGGGTTTTGAATATCTAATTAAAATAGTATAATATTATACGTGTCTTTGTAAAATTCTCTCTTAAGAACCGAAGGCATCATTGATTGGACCTTGCAATATGCCATAACTTTTGTTGTCTCATTGATTTATTTTGTCCATCACCTCATGGACCATGATAATTAATTTTTGTTTATCTCCTGCAATCTCTAAACATTATCGCAATTTTATATTCTACTACTATAATTTGTTAATTTTAGATACGTGGTGAAAACAAAAATTAAAATGTACCTAAAAAGTACAATTATATACCACCTATAATACCCTTTTAATAACAATGTACTCCTATAATGTCATCTATAAACTGTACGACCTAGTGGTAATAACTGACAATATATAAATTTATTAAAAAAAATCTTCTAGCTAGAAGACTTAAAATAAAACAAATACATAATAAAACTATAAAGGTTTATTTCATTTTTAGTGGCATTATCTTCCCACATACGAGCCACAACCTATTTACTGAAATCGCTCAGGTCAAAACATTTGTATATATAAATACTTCATCTGTAATAAATAACACAGGGCTTAAGTCGGATTTGTTACACAAAGTTTTGTTGTTGTTTTTTAAAAATTTATTTTTATCTATCTATTTTGTTCTTTAATTATATGCCACAAAATTTTTTTTTTAATCTCTAACTATTTTTTCTTTTACTTGTTTGCAAATATACAGAATAGTAGAAGTGGGATTTATTAAAAAAAAAAAAAAACACGAGTTCCAGTCATCTTTCAACCTAGCTCACAGCTTTAATAATTTGAATATTATTTGTAAAAACATTGTAAATGGGTCGGTATAATTATAAATTAGAGAAATCTGTGCAGCATGTACGTACGACTCCTTTAAGGCTGGAAATTAAACTGGATGCCATGAACAAGAATGTGCAGACGTACCTTCATGGTCTTCATAAACAATATACTAATTCAGAAATACAAGAATGATAATTTTGAGTACAAAGTTAATATGCATCGTTTGTTTATGTATTTATTGATTAAATTAATTATGCGATCAGCGCAATTATTTATTTCCATCTGCCACACCTACTGGGTATGTAGTGTTTGCTGGTAAAGAAGTTGACAAGTTGGTGCGAAGCATCGTCCAGAGAGAGAGAGAGAGAGAGATGTCGCTGTCGTTTTGAATTAGAAGGATCAGGTGTGTTAGGGCTGGCCAGTGAAATGTATAAATCCTTTTGTACTTTTCAAAGTCTATTCATTGTTGATCTAATGAATCTAGTACAAGAGTGTGGTTTTTTTTTTTTTTTTGCAAGAGTGGTGGAATTGGTAACTCAATCCTTGTTTCAATAGCAAATTATGTACATCAAACATATAGTTTAGTCACTTAGTGGTAGTTCAGTATGTTCATGAACCCTAGTTAAATCGTATACGACTCATTGTTGCCCTTATTTTAGGCTCTAGAGTAATAAAACGAAATAACATCTCTCAAGAGTAGAGATTTAGTAAATCTTGTTTTTGTATCATAGAATACAAATTGTGTATGATGTGATAGACTGGAATTGGAATTGGTATATGATATGATATTTGAAACATAGTTATTAGTTTAGGAGATAAATTAAAAAGGGAATGGGCAGAGCAGCGAATTGGTGTTAGGCGCTGGACCACTCTCAACTCTCTCCACCCGCTACCTCCAAATATCATCATATTATTGCTCTATTCCATCTCTCTCTCTCTCTCTCTCTCTCTCACACACACACACACACATACACATACACACTAGTAATGGTGTTTTTTTTTCTATAGATAAAAAATACTTAAGCACTGTAGAAAATTGTTGATGATATTATTTTTCAAATGTACACGTGGTTGGGCATCATTGGAGTCCTTTCTACATATAGCTGTCTTTTTAGGTTTGGGCTTCTTGGTGCATCTGGGCTCATTCAAGGCCCAATAGTACTTGTGTCTGCGTTTCTTTAACTATTTATTATAACATCACTTAATTCAAGAAAAAACGATTATTACTTTTTATTTAGTATTTAATAATTATTGAATCGAGTGGAGCCGGATACTCTAGAGGGGATTGAAGGGCGACAGTGAAAAGGGAAAGCTAATGGATTGATTCTCGTCAGATGATCTAATGGAGCAGCTTGGCTGGCTTATGCCGAAGAATTTCTCGACTCGCTAGCTGTTTTTAAAGTTGAGAAAATAGTGAGATTTGAGCGAGTGTTAATTAAGATGGGAATAATGCAATTGAAAGCAGCGGTGTGAATTGTGTGAAATTATTATGTTTTGTTTTGTGCACCAATCTAATCTAATGCTCATTTTCAGAATTACTCCAGTTACTGTTTTTGTTTAGGTAATCAGTATTCTCTACTCTTATATATGTATAATGTAAACAATTTATATCAAACTGAAATCAAATGAGGGATATAACTGGATTGCCAACAAGCAACACCAAAGTCAGATAAAGGAAACAACAAAGCAAAGAAACACAACTCATTTCTTCTGAAATCTGCCTTTGTATGTCATAAAAAAGGCAACAAGTGCATCTTCCGGTTCATTCACTTCCTCAATGTGTGCATGATGTACTCGGCGTATAGGTCCCTGCGCACTCAAAGAGCAGCTTCCATTAATGCAAACATGAATGTCTGAATGACCACAAATATCTTGTGTTAAACTTACATGGAGTATTGAATGGCTTCCACAGCAGTAGCTGGAGGGAGAAACTCATCGACTGCTACCTTCTTCTTCTCGTTCTTCTTATCTAATGATTTAGTATTAACAAGTTTTAACGAATATCTGCCGCAACAACCTTTAGTTCAAAAATGAGTTTCTTAAGTCCTAACAAAACTGGAAACATATAAAAGGATACAGTCTTCAAAGAAGCGCCGGATTTCAGCAAGGCGATGAGGTGGGAGCTGGCTGATGTCAGTGAAGTCGCGATACTCAGGGTCATCACCACATACAGCAATGATCTTATCATCTTTCTCTCCCTAACAAGAAATAAGTTCAACAAAATGACTTCGAAGTGAACAGAAATGCTTCATTTCACTCTGTTGGTTGATTTGTAGTACCTGATCAATCATAGGCATCAGGCCTATTGCCCTGGCTCGCAGAAAACAACCTGGAGCTACGGGTTCCTAATGTTTTAAGGGCCCATCATAGGTACACTAGTGTGGACAAGTGTGCTTACCTGCATAATGACTAAGACATCCATTGGGTCATTATCTTCACATAAAGTTCGAGGAATGAAACCATAGTTGTGAGGATAGACAACCGAGGAATACAATATACGATCTACCTGCAGGGTAATGGTTGAAACAATAGATTCAAAAACTTGCTGGTGCACATAACAACTTTGTTCTTATCACCAACTGTATATGCTAGTACTACGAGACCAAACCATAATCATACCTTGATAAGACCAGTTTTCTTGTCAAGTTCATATTTCACTTTACTTCCTTTCGGAATCTCAATCACCTTAGAGAATCAAGAAACTCAATGTCACAAGGTAGGGAAAAATTTGCAAAATAATGGGTAAAGGAGAAGGTTCGTTCTACTAAGAGAGAACATGAAGCTTCTAGTTAGCATGACATTATGCCCAACAAACTCTATATGCCTAAGTAGCATGGTTACACATGAGGTTTAGAATGAGTAATGATTATGTAGCATGAATTCAAAATTGGTGAAATTACACATGTCCCAAATGGAGGGCTTCAAAGTATGCACCAATTACCAGAAAATTTACAATGCCTAAGATGAATCTGCATAGCTTATCTCATATTTGGACCCTCCCTATTTGAGACCTAAGTTAGATCTTATGATTGAACAGCAGTTGGTGGGAGGACAAAGATTACATACAACATTAATAATTTCTGGTGCTCCAGATCCTGCAAAAATATGTAAGAGTGGTTCAAAACTAGGTACCATCAACTGTAAATAATTCAAATGGCCTTAAAACCAACATCTTCACTTACCAATCTCGAGATCATGCCAAGGATGAGCAGCCATTGATCTTCTGGATAAAGATGAGAGGATCCTCTCATTTAACTTTGGTGCTCGCTTTTGAACTGAGGACGCGCTTCCATTTTCGTTGCTCATATTTTCCTGGATCAAAGCAAGAAATCAAAGAAATCAGGCATCGCACTCTAACAACAGAAATTCCCCAACCTATATAAGTTCATATCAATAGATTAGAAACCTAAAAATGATAGAACAGTGATCGAAGTACACATCATGGTCATATTTTCATTTTTTAATTAATAAGAAAATGGAACTTCCTATTTTTCCCAGTCATAGATCTGATGGCTGTAGGCGGTATCAAGAGTATCAAAATCGATTCAAAGAGTAAACAATGACACCAACAAACAAAACTGGATCGCAAATAACAACAAAATAAGAAAGATATCAAAAAAGTCGTATCACACAAACAAACAGTAAGCAATCTAATCAATATCTCAACAGTTACAACACTAGCAATGCCTTAACGTTAACAGACAGTTAATACATATTTGCATCAAGAAACACCAATAACGCCGAGAGCACGCATATGATTTTATGTTTGGAGCACTCAGTTTAACATTGAAAGCATAAATTGCAGGAAATACAAAAGATTCTAAACAAGTAAAAAATAATTGTACCAATCGGAAGAAGTTTACGCGTTCGATGCGGGGCATTTGGTTTGTGTAGAGTGGTTTTATAGAGAAACGAAATGGCAGTCAAACTCCCTCCACGTTTAGACCTTTTTATTTTTAGGAAAATTGACATAAATGGTCCAAATATTTGCTATTTTGAATGAATTGATTCATAATCTTTTTTTTTTTTAGTTTATTGGTCCTCAATGTTTGCTAATTGGATATCGATTAAATGTTAAGTTAATTAAGTGTTAATCATAGGGGTATTTATGGAATAAAAGTTTCAGGGACCAATTCATCCAATTTTTAAATTAAACTTGATTTTTTTTAAATTATGATTTTTTCAGAAAATAAATTAATTTTTCAAATAATTTTTTTTTTAAAAATTAATTTTTTTCAAATATTTTTTTTTTCGTTTTTTTTTCAAAGATATTTTTTAAAATTATAATATTTTTCGAAAAAAAAAATTCAACTAATTTTTTTTCGTTTTTTTTTAAAAGATATTTTTTAAAATTATAATATTTTTCGAAAAATAATTTTTTTATCAAATAATTTTTTTTTTTGGAAAAAGATTCGTAATGAAAAAAATTATTACAAAATTAACTATTAGTACTAGTTTTATGGACCAATTCATCCAATTTTTAAATTAATTTTTAACTATTTTTTCAATTAATTTTTTGAATTAATTTTTTTTATAATGAATATAACACATTCCCCAACCGTTGTGTTGACCCGCTCTCCTCATTCACCGTCAAACGTAAAATTATTAGTTAATCTAAATTTACTTAATTTTTATTTAAATAAAAAAAATTGAAAAAAAGTTAATTCAAAAAATTATTTAGATGAATTGATCCCTAAAATTATTATTAATTAATTTTTTTCGTTTACCAACCGTTATGAATTGGTCCCTAAAATATTTGAATTGGTCCCTAAAATGTTTGAAAAAAACGAAAAAAAACTAGTTGAAAAAATAAATTTTTAAATTAAAATTATTTGAAATATTAATTTATTTTCAGAAAAAGATCAGAATTTTAAAAAAAATTAAAAAAATTTAAGTTTAATTTAAAAATTGGATGAATTGGTCCCTCACACTTTTATTCCATAAATACTCCTATGATTAACACTTAATTAATTTAAAATTTAATAGAAGGACCAATTTATCCAAATTAACAAATATTGGGGACCAATAAATTAAAAAAAATATTATGGACCAATTCATCCAAATTAGCAAATATTGGGGACCATCTGTGTCAATTTGTCTTATTTTTATCATAGATAGTAGTGGGCTATCACGTTTAGTTGGCCAGCCTAAATAACAATGCCTATGAATCAATTATTTCTCCATTTCACATTATACACCTTTATATATCAATTATTTGAATTCAACATTATAAAATTTGATAACATTAAATCTTATGAGAAACAATCAATTTCAAAATTATATTTTTATTTCGGTATTGTATTGTATCCATTCATTCAATCTCTATATCCCATAAACTTACTATTGATGTTCATTTAGTGACTATCTCCATCAATTTGACATTCTTTATGGCCCTACACCTTCATTCCGTCAAATATCGGATAACAGTTTTTTTCGCATTGAAGATTCAAATCTAGGTCCTCTAGCTAACAATATGAAAGATATAAGCAGCAGCAGAGAACGAAGGAAAAAAAGATCTTAGCAGAAGGAATCTAGAGTAGAATGATAGGCTAGGTTAAAATCATGGAGTCTTCTCTCTCTATCTGGATGGTAACATGACTAATGTTGTATTCCCTCTTGATGTAGTCGATCAGTTTGTCAAGAACCATGTCAGCGTCTGCTTCTGGTTTAACTTTGACATGGCAAGCTAGTAAAACTTTCCCCACAGTGATTGCCCAGATATGCAGTTCATGGATAGCCACAACTTCTTCCATCTCACAAAGCCCCTTCTCAAGCCTTGTGGCATCAATCTCTCTAGGAGTGCTCTCCATTAGAACTTCCAGAATGTTCCTCAACATCCTAATGGTGGTTCCGAGGATGATAGCGGAGAAGATGAGAGTGCATATGAGATCTATGATTTTCCACTCTGGTTTGTACCATATAAGACCTCCACCAATCATGACTCCAACGCTTTGTATGGAGTCTCCAAGAACATGAAGGTAAGCACCTTGAATGTTTATATTCCTTGGCTTCTTGGTTTTGTTTCCACCTTCTGCCTTGTCGATCAAACACTCAGTACGGTCTGCATGATCTTCATCGTGTTTGTGTTCAGAACAGTCATACTTGGTGACACTCACTCCATGGCTGTGTGTGTGGTGGTTGTCCTCAGAGCCATGATCGTGTCCGTGGTGCCCGTGGTCATGGGCATGGCCGTGATCATGAGAGTGTCCGTGGCTGTGAGCATGACCGTGATCGTGATCATGACCGAGCAAGACAGCCATGATAATGTTGACTACCAACCCAAAAGCAGAAACCAAAAACATCAAGAAGCCTTGAACTTCACCCGTCTCTTGCACGAGTCGGACAATTGCCTCATATACGAGGATCCCAGTAAGAAGCCATATCAGTTGAATTGAGACCAGTGCACCCAGTATCTCTATCCTGAAGAAACCATATGACTGGCGGGGGGTAGCTTCCCACCCTGCAGCCCACAGTGAAAACAAAGAGATAGCAAAGGAAGCAACATCTGATAACAGATGAGCTGCGTCGGTTAATATTGCCAGACTGTTGGCTTTGATACCCCCTGCAACTTCGACACTCATGAAGATCACACACAAAACAACTGCAATCAAAAGTTTCTTCATCGAGGCAGAGCGTTCTTGTGCATCCTTAGAACTAGTCTTGGCATCAGAGAATCCACAAATTGCACCCTCACAACCCTTGCTTCCACCAGAGCCCCTCTCCTTAGTTTCTGTATCAGTACATATCTCAACAACATGTCCTTCTACTGAACTTTGTGCCTCCATCTGAAAGAAGGCAAGTTTCATCAATCAATCATACCATAAAAAACTAAGCTACAGAAACCATCAAGAGCACTTCCATCAGGAGAAAATCAAGATCACAAGTATAGAGCAATATCCGGATCCTAGACCACAGGTTTCTTGCAAAATACACTTGCTACCAAGGTTATAAAATCTTAATAGGGACTCTAGGCACTTTCCTAAAGCACCGTGAAGCATGAGACTCAAGGAGAATTGATGTGTAAGCATCAACCTAGGAATAATCCTAGTTATGAGAAGAACGAAATAAATTTTCTGCCCAAATGCCAATTGACTTTACAGGCAAATTCTCTAACCACTTGCATGTTCATTTTTTATAGAAAAATCCAGAACAACAATTGGGACAAACATTCTGGAATGAAATCACAATACTAGCAGAATATGATTCTCGCTTCTACTTATCACAAGTAGAAAAGATGGCAAGTTTGTAACAGTAAGGACCAGTAACTAAGAAAAAACTGCGATACAAAAGCAAAATTTAAAACACATACTTCTAATTCACAAACAACAACGAACAATTACTCAGAGATGAAATCACCAGACTCATTAACCAATTCCAAGCATCTTGAAACACATTAGAATTTTGGGCAACGGCAAGACTAATGAAGACGCGCCTATCGAAGACACAATAACTACAAAAAGAAAATGACAGTACACAATCAACCAAGACCAAACAAACAAACAATATCTCACTCCAGCCACTATGAATTAAAAACAGAAGTATGTCTCCACATACATACATAACACATGTAATCACACCACCAAAAACTGATGGAAGCAATGTAATCGAAGAGAAAAAAACATAAACTCGATAAATAAAAAGAAAAAAACAACATACATGGATAGCAGGAACAGAGAAAAGCTCAGAAAGTATATCTTAGACGCTGAGACGCAATCAAAATCGCAGATTATAGTATCAAATAAAGACATAATATATATGAATTACCTTTTGCGAGAATCGGAAAGTAGTACTTACTACCTTTTGCGAGAATCGGAAAGTAGTAGTACAGCAAAACTTTAACGATCTGAAGAAGTGTATAGGGCGTGAATATACGGCGCGCAGCTGTGTGAGTAGTGCTGTGTTAAAAGAGAGAGAGAGAGAGAGAGAGAGATTGGTTCGTGAAGGGAAATGAAGAATCTTGTTGTATTTTACAGAGGCTGAAAACTTGAATGAATTGGAATGGGCTTTGGATTGAGCAGGTCGCTCATAAATAGAAACAGCTGGAATTATTATTATTTTTCTTATTTTTTATTGAACCAAAATCCAAACTAACTTGAGTATTCTTTTTAATATGCTGCGTCATCATTTATTGCGTTTTCTACCACGTTTATATAAATTTTTTTCTTAAAAGAAAATATTTATACACATCCCAATTTTGTTAGATATAGTATTTAACAAGTGCTACTTCTTATGGGTATCAAAAATAATTTAATGGAATTGCATCACTGATATGTAGTCGGACCACTTCTTTCATTCATAATAATCCAATAAGTATCATTGAAGGATGTAGCAGATTAACAGTTCGAGCTGTTTGTTTTGAATTTCAAAGATCATGATTTGTACAACAAAATTTACCCCTTACCTCCTACTTGTGTTCTTCATAAAAGGACAGATTTTTTAGGATTTTGGTTTCGATAATTTTTAATTGGACAAGATTATACAAAAACTAATTGTTGCAATTTAACACGAACTGACATATTTTACAGCTAAGATCATAATAAAAACTTGAAGAAAGTAGTCTCACCGACGGTATTCCGTCAAAATTTACAAATTAAGGCATTGAGTTTCCACTTTCCTTTTCAAATTATTCCACAATTGTTATTTTATTCTAAAAATAATAAATTACTACAAATATCTTATTGAAGGACCTCATATTTTACACAAAATTCTATATATTTACGTATAAACAACTCTTTTTAAAAACTTTGCTAAAAAAATTTGAAGCAAGAATTAATGGTGCGACTGAGAGTATATTCTTCAAGAAAATATTTTCCATTTGATCCAGGTCTGCCACATGGCCTACGTGGCTGACTACTAAATTTTCAATGCTTGTTTAATTACCAAAAACAGAATTGTCAGTTCATGTTAAATTGTAATTATTTAAAAATGGTGCAAATGTTCATGATATAATTTTTTTCTAGAATCGAAGGGATAACCATAAATGTTCATAATATTAGGTGTTATTTTTTGTTCGTAGTATAAATATATATTTTATTTCTATAAAAAATAATATTTGATTGTTTTTTTTAAATATATATTATAGTATAATTTCAAAAAATGTTTTTCTCTTTTATAAAAAATCATACTAAGTTTTAGTTATAAAAATATTATAAGATAATTATAAAAATATTTTAGATCTTTCTTTCAACCTCTAAAGATACTATAGAAGTACAATAAATTCATGCAGATGCAGCATTACATTGTCTTATGATACTAAATTTGTTGCTTTGATAATTAGCTAACCAACAAACATGTAGGTGCAACACTCTCTACATTTTTCTGGAGTCCAAACAAACATCTCTACATCAATTCAATTTGTTGTTTTTAATTCAAAATGACTACTTGGAATTATTAATGTTCTTTTTGTGCAGACTAGGTCACATTCTTTAGTTACGTCTTATGATCATGAATGAATTTCTAAAATAATCTATCCAAAACAATGTGTCTCAAACTAGTTGTTACTATGCCAATCAATGTATCTCAAACTAGTTGTTACTATGCCACATAGGAAATCATGAAAATTATTAATTTTATAACTTTATTTATATAACATTCTTTATTTTGTTTAGAGTGAGAAATTATTGAAACAATCTATAAAATTTAGATTTAACAACATATTAAATTCATCCTATCATTATATAATACAGATTAAATCAGTATTAAATTATACTATCATTATATTCAATTTATCATTCTTTATTTTGTTTAGATTTAACAAACTTCAAATCACTATTTCTTGCTCACCGTATATCGAAATCGAGAAATTAAATACACCGCGGTCATCTACTCGAAACGAAGTTCGACATTATAATATTTTATTTCAAAAAACTAATGAGTTTCGAGGCTCGCGGTCAAAGTTAATTGTTTACGCAGGTCAACTACTGCATTAAAAGCAGATTTACACGTGAGGACTAATTAGGAATTAATTCATTAAAGTAGATTACTTTGGAAATTATTATTTTTTTGTGAGACTATTTTGGAAATTTACAATAGGATAACTTAATAAATTGTACTCAATATTCTAATATCTGTCTTACGTAGATACAATACTTTCTTTTCCATAACATATGTATGATACTAAATATGTTGCTTTGATTGTGTAATTAGCTACCTAACAAATATGTATGTGCAGGACTTCATCTTCTGACACTGAAACGCAGAATCCATGTTTCTGGAGTCCAAACAAACATCTCTCGACATCACTTTATTTTAAAATACTAAAACACAAATCTAGTATTAAATCAAGTCTGTACACTTACGAACATCAGTCAGCAAAAGGCCGGTAGCAAGCCTTATCAACATATCCAAAAGAAGAAAGAAAACAAGAAGTTATACCTAATCACTTGCAGGTGAACAGAACAATTAAAAAGAAAGACACTTGCCCAGCCACATAAATCAGTACGTCACAGTTCCATAATCAAATATTCTTCTCCACAAAAGCAAAAACTGAATTCCTTCACCACAAAAAATTACTAACCTATTTTCAGCTCTCACACGGAAAATTCTACCCTAGACCGGGTCTACAACTTAAGTTGTAGACCTTGTGGTGTAAAATAATGACACATCACTTGTTTTTCAAAACAAGAAACACTTATAAAATTCGAAATATGACGTGACATTGCTCCACACCACAAGGTCTACAAGACCAGGTCTAGGATAGAAATTTTCCCAAGATCACATGGTGCATAAATTGACGGGTTAGTGTTGTTGGAAAATCGGTCAAATATATATATATGTATATATATAAATAATGATATTATGGAAGTAAGTTAAGCATTAAATGCTTATTGAAGTGTTTGAAAATTCAACCACTTTTGACCGCGTTTTCGAGCCTCGAAACATATCCAATTTACGAATTGAAATATATAACGTCGGTCTACGTTTCGAGTAGATAATTATAGAGTGCTTAATTTTTCGATTCTGATTTTCGGTGAGTGAAAATAGTGTCTCAAAGTTTTGGGGACAAAACTATATTATTACCTAAAAAGGAGAAACTTACCTTATTCAGGTTTTGGAGTATAATTATATTAATCAGATAACAAAGTGACATGTGGTGGGCTTAGGCCACACATGTTCATACGCGAGCCTTTTCGCCGACCTCCTCACACGCGTCCGAGTCCGGCCCCGGTTCCGGTCCATGTCCTTGGACTTGGACTTGGATCTTAGCAATTGGTCCTTTGAGTGGTCCGTTGGGCTTCGGTGGGCCACTTGTGGGCTGACCAGCTTGTGGTGTAGTGCACCTCCTCCACCTCTGAAATGAGGCTGTAGAACTCCCATCCATTCATCTGCCCACTCCCCCATGTTCTGCCAGGATTAATGACATATATCTCATCATACTAGTTCTAAGTTGTTTAGCTATGTTGCACGGACACTTCAAAAACTTCAACGTATTGTGTTTGATGAGTGTTCTTTTAAAGCCTAAATAAAAGAAACTATGACCATATTTGGTTTTTATACTATCTCATCGTGTTCTTCTCGCGCGTTTTGAGCATATTTGATGATATTTGACACCTAAATAAAAGAAAATGTGACCATTGATGCATTTTTGGCAAAGATGGAATCATTTGGATTAAGAATGAAGATGATTTGAAATCAGATCTTGAAGACACCATATTTCGGAGGTCTTTGCTTAAAATGCAACAAGGGAAACTACCCGGACAAATTGAAGAGGCGAGATCCATTACTATTTTGCTTGGTGATGATTCGGAGAAGCCTAAAGAGAAAATCGACGAAATCACTATGGCTATTGTTGATGGAAGGACAAGAGATGAGGAGACGGAGCCTATTGTTCGGACTCCTTTGCATAAAGCTGTGAATCCATGCAAGCCCCCACAATCTTTTCCAAGACGCCTCAAGGTTAGCAAACAAGAAGAACAATTTGGATCCTTGTTCAATATACTCTCTAAAGTGAACATCAATCTGCCACTCTTAGATCTCATCAAGAGTATTCCAAGGCAATCCAAGTTCTTCAAGGAGCTCATCACCAACAAAAAAAATTACGAGCAGAGTACCAATCTTCCTACACTTGAATCAGAGGGTGTTGTAGTTGATATATCGGCTCTACCGCCTAAGTTAGTAGATCCTGGAAGATTCGACACCACTATCTCTATGGGCAAGGATAGAGTTACACGAGCTATGCAGATCTTGGAGTTGGTATCAACCTCATGCCTTACTCTGTATACAAAACATTGGTAGTAAGCAATTTGAAACCTACACCTATGAGGCTTCAATTTGCTGATAACTCGGTGAAGCCCCCAATTGGGATCGTGGAAGATTTGTTGGTAAAGGTAGACAAGTTTATTATTCCTGTTAACTTTATTGTTCTTGAAGCAGATGATACTTCTCAAGGGCTAAGTGACTAGCTTTTTCTCCTAGGGAGACCATTTATGACAACTACTAGGACTTGTGTTGATGTACCATCACGAACTGTGAGGATGGAAGTCTTAGGGGAGGTTACAGAATTCAAAGCACTAGCTCCAACCACATTGGGAACTAATGCCCCAACTACTGAAGTTAACTTTGTGGAGGCTGCACATGATGTAGTGAAGGATTCTGATGGTACATGGGGGATTAGGAATACACATATTATTCAATGAGGAGTCAACTGATGTTGGTATTCCGAAATTGGATGAATGCGTTGAAGATCAACAAGACATTTTCCCGAACAAAACCATCTATGTCAGGCGCATTAAAGCTGCTTGTGGAAAGAGCACATTGGGTAAAACACTCTATCCAGGTCTTAAAGTTCTTTTATATGACAATGGTTCTAGAGTTTTTCCAGGATACTCAAGTTCCATATTCTCCGGACCATTTCTGTGGTGGACGTTTTGTCGCATGGTGTGGTGAAATTGATAAATCCACTAACCAAAAAATATTTCAAGGTGAGGGATGTCTGCAGAGCATCATCAAAGGAGGTGTTCGACAAGGTTGTATTCGGGCGTCCAAAGTTACCAAGTTTCTAATTTGATTCAGCAAAGTCGAGCCAACGACTCTAACCAACAGCGCTTCGTGGGAGGCAACCCACGTTTGTGAGTTTTTCTTGTTTTCTTAGTTAGATTTATTTTTTTCATAAACAAAAAATAATAATAATAATAATAAATAAATACGAGAAGGAAAATTTGACATATATGCTTCATCTATTGATTTTTAATGCGAAATAAGCTACATCAGAGAAGTAGGGGAGTTGATACGGTGGGGATTAACTTTGGATTTGAGCCTGCCAAATCAAGCTTCGCACATGTAGATCGATCAAACATCACCTAGACATCAGGGAAGATTCGTTTACCCAATTTTTATTGTTTCTTTCTATTTTCGTGCTAGGGACTAGCTCGTAGATAGTTTTTTTTTTTTTTTTGGGGGGGGTATGTAGAATCTTGAATCCTACTGATCTGGTCTGTATAATTATGATTCTGATGGCTCTCCATGTACTAGATATTTGAACTACTATGACTTCTGCTATTTGATGATTATGCATTTCTTGCCTTAAGATATTTCTTTACTGAAGTATTGTTGGATTGAGTTTGAGCATGATAAAATTTAAGAACATGTAAGATGTAAAAGTATGGTAGTCCAAAAGCCTTTGTGAGAATTTGAGCGTATTGTGAACTGACGAAATCCTATGTCGGTCTCCATTTCTTTCATGTGTGATACTCGCTTTAGGAAGAACATTTAGAACTTGCTTTGCGTCTGTTTGAAGTTTATTGAACACTTTTCATATATGACATTTATATGATCTTAGGCACTATCTAATTCTTTAGCCAGAGTCATATATGATTCATACCTTGAACATCAACCTAGTAAGCCCCTTAGAGCTTAATGTATCATTTTATTCATGTACCTCCACTTAAATTGCCTAGTCAATCTAGCCTTAACCGAGGATCTAGTAGAGTTGTTAGTGCTGTGGAGAAACAAAAAAAAAAAAAAAAAAGAAAAAAGAGGGCTTGATTAGTGTTTGGTGATTGAGTGACAAATCTTTGCTAAAAAGTGAGATTGGTGTGAATTGATTTAGATTATATTCAGCCTGGTACCGAACTTGATGACACCGTGTTATATTGAAAAACTTTATCTAATTATTGGTAGAGAGTCAACAGGTAAACTATTGAATATATAATGGAAGACTTGTGCATGTAATCTCAACTTCGATTGAAATGGGTTTATTGATAACATATGTTAAGTTGGGAGATAAGAAAAAAAAAAGAGAAGGAAGAAAAGGAGGAAGTTGAAAAGGGGAGTATATTTTGAAAAAAGTGAGGACAGGGGGTGACTTGATTCGTTTGATTATGGGTGATTCAATGGTGGTTGGTTTTATAGAGGTTTATTTTGATATATCATCATTTGGTTGCTCTACTAGATACCTTGATTGTTCGTACATTATGAGTCACTTTTCCAGTATATGTCGTACCCTTTTTATTACATGTCATAGCCCAATTACTAGCAAAGAAAGACCTTCGTGATCTTTGCCATGAATTGTGTTCATTATAAGTAGAATTAGACAATATGCAAGCTTAGGAAGATGCTCTGTTAGGGTTGAGTTTGAGTGATAATATTACCCTTATACACTTGAGTGTTTGAGTGATATAGATTTCTGGGGACTACCCTACTTCTATGTTCTATTTTTTTTTAAAAGTGACATTATGCTTGAATGATTTTCACTTGCTAATTATGTATTCTTCTAATAGCTGAAATAGGCTTGAATTGTTATGCTCATCTTTTTTATATTTGGTCATAGTCTTTCTTTTATCTATTTCTTTGCTTGAGGACAAGCAAAAACTTAGGTTTGGGGGGATTTGATGAGTGATTTTTATACAATCTCATCGTGTTCTTTTTAAGCCTATTTACTTCATTTTCTATCCATTTTTTAGCTTTTGTTTTGTTTGGAATTGTATACTCTCGATGGTTTTTGGTTTTGTAGGTTTCTCACGTGTTTTGAGCATATTTGGTGATATTTGGCACCTAAATAAAAGAAACTATGACCATTGATGCATTTTGGCAAAAATGGAGTCGTTTGGATTAGGAATGAAGAGGATTTGATGTCGGATGTTGAAGAACACCGTATTTCGGAGGTCTTGAAACAAGGCAGTTGGAAAACCGCATAGAAGACGGTTCAAACGATCTTAGAATTCGATCTCCACCGTCTATATCGTACTTCTATGTGTTAGGAACATTTTGGCAAAGTTTCATGATGATCCAACGGTTATCGAAGGAGATATCGTGATTTTCCCAACGTTGGTCAGTGTAGAAAATAACAACCGGAGAGAGCCTTGACCGAAACAGTCGGACAGCGGTCCAAGTTTTGTGTTGGACCGCGGTCCTGGGTGTTCTGACTCAAAAAATTTTTTATCCTAGGAGTCAGACCGCGGTCCGAGTGTTGTACTGGATCGCGACCCGTGTCCGTAAGAGCCCAAATTCGTGATTTTTCAGCCTAAAACGTATATAAACCCTTCCGAACTTCTTTCATTTGGACGACACACCATATTTTCGACATTTTCCAACTTCTAGAGTAGAGAAACATCCAAGGCATCCCTTCGTTGAAGATTCAAGACGAAGATTGAAGACCACAACCCGAGAATCAAGTGCAAGGATCAATCCGCTAGATTCTAGGTTGTATTATTCCTTCTCAGTTTTGTTTAGGGTTTTTGATACTAGAATTCTATGGATTCTTTTTGCATATCTTGTGATTGTTTTCCTACGAATATGAGTGGTTAAATCCCCTGTGTTGGGGTTTAGCATGACCTATGTTTTTTTGATGAATTAATTCAAACCCTAGTTTTTGAATGAATGAATAATTATTTTATTTTTTTATTGTTGAGCTTGTTTTTGATTTCTCTATGATTCTTTAATGTGATTGACCATCATCTTAGATAATTATAGAAAATATAGGCAATATGCAATACGACGGATGATACCCGATTATTTATTTAGAAATGTAATTAAGTATCTAGATTGTCACCATTGGTTTGGTCCAGAGATGAGACTTGAGGTTTAGGGGGTGAATATATCTGAATGCAAATTTCAGCTCAAACGTGAATGCCAGTATCTACTGAATTGTACTACTGAACAAGTCAGTTAGCCAAATAAGCTTTCTCAATCGCATGGGCAGAGGGGGTATCTGTCTACTGAGTCCTATCTATTGACTTCAATAAGTGAAGAGTAATTCAATATGGGATAAAGCACGAAAGTGTAGACCCAAATAATTTTCATCTTGATTTTGAAAACACGTTTTATGCTAAGTGTGATTTTTAAGAATCAATTATATGCAGTATGAACAGATAATCAATGAAACAGTAAAACAACACAAGTAGTTTCTAAAGTGGTTCGGATACGCTGGATCATATGTCCACTGTCCTAAACAAAACAGGAGTTATTGATTACTTATACTGGGCAAGTCTCAGTTGATCTATATGTTGGACAGATACTCTAGTTATAGTCTTAGTGACTTTACAGTTTTAAACACGAGGTTTGATTTTCTCCAACTAAGAAGGACTTCTTACAATAATAAAAGTTCAATAAGTTGAACTCCTTCGAATTTTCTAAGCTTATGATATTACAAGAATCACTTACAATAGATAATGAGAACAATAGATCTCTAGAGTGAAGACCTAATTATATCTCTCTATGTATGAGTTCTTCGTTGTGTAAGCTTTTTGGTCGCTAGAGCGTTTGAATACTTGAATGCATTTAGTTCCCGGTATCTTTTCTACATGAAGACTCATCTCTATTTATAGTCCCGACTCATGAATAGATCCGTTGGAAAAGGTCTAGACACGTGTCGAAGACAAGAAAACGACCATCTTGAGTTTTGAATGCCACTATAGGAATTCTCTCTTTTTCAATCTAGGGGGCAGCTTTATGTCACAGTTAGTACAGTGCTTGTCAGCTCCTCATTGGTCGAGGTTAAAAGAGTTGGTGAGGTTTGTTCAAACTCCAAGTAGATATTGAGTTGACTTCCTCTGATTCCTCGGACGCTTTAGCTGAGATGTCTTCTACTGACATTCTTCTGAGATATTCAATACTTGGCTCGACTTTCTTTCCCGATTCAGTGGCTATATGATAGCTTATATAGCGTGTATGCAAATATAAAGACCTCCAAGGAAATATGGGAGACACTTGAAAAGAAATATTGTACTGATGATGCAGATACCAAGAAGTTTGTAGTCGCTAAGTTTTTTTACTACAAAATGGTGGACTCCCGGTCGGTCATGGACCAACTTCAACAGCTTCAACTAATTGTCCATGATGTCCACGCCGAATGTATGCTTTTGCCCGATGTTTTTACTGTGGCAAACGTGATAGAGAAATTTCCTCTGAGCTGGAAGGACTTCAAGAGCTGCTTGAAGCACAAATGAAAAGAAATGACACTTGAAGACCTTGTTGTCAAGTTCGGTATCGAGACCGACATGAGGAATTGAGATGGGAAGGGCAAAGCACCCGTGGACCCGAGAGTTAACCTCGTAGAGAAGGGCGAAAACTCCAACAACATCAAAAGAGGGCATCCAAATAGCAACCCCAAAGGGAAGGGTAAGGTGCAAGCCCACAAGTTTTAAGGGGAGTGCAACAATTGTGGCAAGTCCGGCCACATGTCCAAGGACTGTCGTAAGCCGAATAAGAAGAAGACCCGTCAAGCCAACATGTTGGAGATAGACCTCACTGAAGATGACCTTGCGATTGTTGTCACCGAAAAAGTGAATGTCATAGAGAATGAAAGGAAGTGGTATATTGATACCGCTGCCACGACACATGTTTGTTGTGACCGAAGCCGCTTCACCAAGTACAAGAGTTGCCAAGAGAGGAAGTTGAATATGGGAAATCAAGCTTCATCCATGATAGTTGGCTATGGTACTGTGGTGCTAAGGTTGAGCCCCGGGAAGAACCTTACTCTTGGAGAGGTGCTGCATGTTCCCGATATATGCAAAAAATTGATGTCCGGCTCTATACTAGTTACACGAGGTTTTAGACTAGTGTTTGAGTCTAACAAGTTTATTCTGTCTAAATTTGGTATGTTTCTAGGAAAAGGTTACCTCTTTGAGGGCCTTTTCAAGCTAAGTGTAATAGCCGTGCACCAAGAGCCCCGTGTGGGTTAGAATAATGAGAATGAAGTTGCTTCCTCCTACTTGACTGAGTGTTCTGATTTATGGCATTGTAGATTATGACATGTTAATCTAAATGCAATAAAAATATTAGTTAACCTCGATCTACTTAAAGTAAATGAGTTTAACAAAATCAAATGTGAAGTTTGCATTGAAGCAAAGTTGACTAAGTCTCCATTTCATTCTGTAGAAAGAAATACCAAGCCTCTAGAACTTATTCACACTGACGTGTGTGACTTGAAGTTTTTGCAAACTAGAGGTGGTAAAAAATACTTTATAATTTATTGATGATTGCACTAGATATTGTACTCTTTATCTTTTAAGGAGTAAAGATGAGGCGATTGAATTTTTTATTAACTTCAAAGTTGAAGCCAAAAACCAACTTGATTGTAAAGCCAAAAACCAACTTGATTGAAGACAAGTGGCATTATTCATCAAACCACTGTCCCTATTCGCCTCAATCAAATGGTGTTGCTGAAAGAAAGAACCGAACTTTAAAGGAAATGATGAACACATTGTTAATAAGTTATAAACTGCCCAAAACATGTAGGGGGGAAGCCGTTTTGACGCTAACTACTTATTAAACAAAATACCTTTAAAAGGTAGGGATGTTACTCCTTACGTGTTGTGGAAATGAAGGAAATCTTCCTATAAATACCTCAAGGTATGGGGGGTGTTTGGCTAAGGTTGAAGTGTCTTTGCCTAAGCAAGTAACAATCGGACCTAATATCGTCGATTGTATCTTTATAGGATACACATTGAATAATAGTGCATATCGATTTGTCATTTATAAGTCGGTTATACCTGATATGAATGTAAGAGCTACTATTGAATCAAGGAATGATATATTCTTTGAACACATCTACCAATGTAAAAAGGAGGATAAGGTTAAATCGAGCTCTAGTTTGAAGTCAGAGAGATTGCTAGTAGTTCTGAAAATATGGGGGTAGAACCTACTACGCGTATGAAGCATGCTTCTGATCTTGAAACTTTAGATCCGAGACGTAGCACAAGAGCAAGGGTTGCTAAGGAGTTCGGTCCTGATTATGTAGTTTTTCTTTTAGATGAAAAACCGCGGTCTATAAAGGAAGCTCTTTCTAGACCCGATAACCTACTTTGGCAAGAAGCCGTCTGTAACAACCCAAAATTTTCAATATAAAATGCATTGCATATCTATTCATGCATGTTATCAAGTGTTTTAGTTCTGTAAGTCGCGCCCTAGAAATTTAAATGAAAATTAAAGCATTTATCTAATTTGTCATTAAATCATTTTTGTTATGTAAATTTATTTTGAACTTTGAATGTGTTTATTTATATCATATTATGATTATATTGTTTATTATTGAGATAGAAATCATGTTAGAATTATGAGACAAGAATAATATTTATTTATTTTGGATTTCCTAAACCTACTAGGATTCATAAAAGGATATAATATTTATTATTGTATTAAGCTACTAGGAAAAAAATTATATTATATTTTATGATTAAAATAGATATTTTATGTGTGATATTCAAGTTTTAGGATCAATTTTAATTGTGTCAATATCATAATTCAACTATTATTGAATCTCTTATATGGTAGGTGTTAGACTAAATTCTATCTAAATTATATAAGTGCGAAAATAATTATAGATAAAATATATTTGATACCTTATATGATTAGGAATATTTAGATAATGATTTCTAGGCCTATAAATACATCCTTAGTCGTCCATAATTTAGTTTCACATTAGATTTTTGAAAATCTGCCACCATATCTGCGAACTGTTTCAAGAATTATCGTCGTGAAAATTTAGGATCATCTTCCTCGGTATGTATAGTATACTCTATTATATTTGTAGAATTTTTCAAGAATGATAAGTATTTGTTAAAAATTGTTCTTCGTAAACTGCCAGTTTTTGATAGCATGTTCATGAGCTCGAAAGGAAAATTATTTTTCATGTTTTCTTTACATTGTTTTCGACCAGATTAAATTTTAATGGGATATACTACATGTTTGATCATTCATGTTAAAAATATAGAACTTTTAGGATATGTTTACTATTTATTTGTTAATTTGTTTCTTTGTGTGCTAGACTCTTTTGTCAATGTACATATATATTGAAAAATAAAAGTTTTCAGGTTACTATTAAATGAATAATTGATCATGATAAGTTTTATTATGATGAAATAGATAATATGTTGTTAATGTTAGAGATTTATTATTTTTAGGACAAATACTTTTATAATTTTACCCATTTATTTCATGAGTTGCCGAATTACTCAATGCATGAATGAATTGTCAATAGAAAGAAGTGAAATTATGTTAGTTTATTATTATGTGCCATTAAAGTTCCATGTTAATAAGTAGATGGTTTCGAGAGGTTTGGGAGAAGTGGCAGTTATTTTCGGATATTAATATGAAAGATTTAATGTATGAATTTTTACTTGGGTACTTGGAATCCAATCTTTATAGTAAGGGCCATGTTCTTTTATGAATTGCAGGAAATATTTATTTGGTTCATAAAAGTTTTCAATGATTGTATATAAATGATACCGTGAGTGATTTATTGAGAATGATGAATTATTGTTTACATTTAGGAATATACACGACGTCCAATTTATATACATGTATATTGAAAATTAAGTTTAATGATAGGACAGCGCGTGAGGCTTAAGCACTTGAAATGCATCTTTCTTTCATTTATAAGGTTAAGGTGGGAAACATTCTTACTCAACATTTATCCTTATTATATATTATATTCGATATTTCATGTTTTTGACGACAGACATGTAAGAAAGTGGTTTGTGTGACCAATACAAGTTCATGTGATCTGTGTGGCCCATACAAGTTCATGTGGTCTGTGTGGCCAAATTACAAGTTCAAGTTGTCTGTTTGACCAATATACAAGTTCATGTGATCTGTGTGGCCAAATTACAAGTTCATGTGGTCTATGTGGTCAAATTACAAGTTCATATTACATGATCTAGTCATTCATGTTTATATTTGATATAATCCATAGTTTGGATAAATGTGATTCCCACTGAGTAGTCGTACTCACCCCCTCTATAATTCCACATTTTCAGATCATAGTCCGGCAGATGCTTGAGGCGGCTGAGGGTGATGGTCACACGGAAAAGGAATTATGAAACTTTTTGCATTATTACTTTAGTTTTATCATGGACTAAGCACTTTCGTTCTATTGCATTTTCCGAAAACTAGTAGTCGCATGTGCTTTTATTTTTAAGACTTCCGTTGTTATGAAATGCACTAAAGCCTTATCCTTTTTATAATTTCATTTTTCTTAAAATTAAATTGAGAAGATTAAAATTTATGCACGAAGTGACGTCCCTTAAAAATTTATGAAAATTGGGGCGTTACAAAGTGAAATTGACTCAATCATGCAAAATCACACTTGGATCTTAGCTGACTTACCCGAAGGATGCAAACGCTTAAGATGTAAGTGGATTCTAAAAAGAAAGTATAAGACATATGGGTCAACTGATAAATATAAAGTCCGTTTAATGGTTAAAGGTTTTAAGCAAATTGAAGAATATGATTTCTTCGATACATATTCGTCTGTAACGAGAATTACTTATATCTAAGTGCTTTTCGCGATTGCTGCTCTATACAATCTTGAGATTCACCAAATGGACATAAAAATCGTCTTTCTAAATGGTGATTTAGAAGAGGAAATTTACATGGAACAACACGAAGGGTTTCTAGTACCTGGCCAAGAGCGAAAAGTATGTAAGTTGGTTAAATCCATATATGGGTTGAAACAAGCTCCGTTACAATGGCATTTGAAATTCGACGAGGCCATGTTGTCGAATGGTTTTAAGACTAATGAATGAGATAAATGTGTTTACATAAAGAATACGAAGAATGGTTTCGTAATCGTTTGTGTTTATGTAGATGATATGTTGATAATGGGATAGAACAATCAAGTGATAAATGACACTAAGTGTATGCTTAAGAGAGTTTTCGATATGAAAGATCTGGGAGTGGCTGATGTAATTCTTGGAGTGAAAATCCAAAGAACTCCCAATGGGATTGTTTTATCTCAATCTCACTATATTGAGAAGGTGCTTAAAAGGTTCAATACTTTTGATAGTGCACCTGCAAAGACTCCTTTAGAGGTAAATGTTCAGTTGAGCAAGAATAGAGGTGATCCTGTTGCTCAAGAGGATTACGCTAAGATCATTGGTTGTCTTATGTACATTACGAACTGTACGGAGCCTGATTAAGCTTGTCTAGTGAACAAATTGAGTCATTAAACGAGTAATCCGAGTAGGGAGCATTGGAAAGCTCTTGTAAGAGTTTTAAGGTACTTGAAGTACACTCTTAATTTTGGGTTGCACTACTCTAGATATCCCCCGGTACTTGAAGGGTACTATGATGCAAATTGGATATCCGACACTAAACTCATTGTCTACTAGTGGTTATGTGTTCACTATGGGGGGAGGAGCTGTGTCGTGGAGATCTACGAAACAAACGTGCATGGCCCGATCCACCAAGGAATCCGAGTTTATTGCTTTGGATAAAGCCGGTGAGGAGGCCGAATGGCTCCGTAATTTTCTTGAAGATATTCCATGTTGGACGAAACCCATGCCACCTGTGACGATTCACTGCAATAGCCAAGCGGCTATTGAAAGGGCCAAGAGTGGGTTATATATTGGTAAGTCGAGACATATTCGTCGTCGACACTATACCGTAAGACATTTGATCACAAGTGGGGTTATCTCTATAGACTATGTTAGGTCAATAGATAACCTAGCGGATCCGCTTACCAAGAGTTCGCAACGAGATCAAATGTATAAGCTTGTTGAGGGAATGAGAGTTAAATCCATAACTTAAAGACAATTAAAGTGGAAACCCAACCTTGTAGATTAGAGATCCCATGAACTAGGTTCAATGAGAAAACTTAGCTATATGAGTCTGATGATACCACCCTCAATTATTCTATTCCCTAAATAGCTCGAGAGTGTTGGTGACCTATCATGTGGTGAGGTTAAGTCTTTGACTTTTAATAATTCTTGGATGCCTTGAGAAGGTAGAGTATGGCAGAATACTCGAGTAAGAATCACCCATGAAGTAAGAAGTGAGGGTCACTTCTATGTGTTACTTATGAATCCAAAGAGGTTGTCAATGGCCTGTAAAGGACACAAACGTGAGAACGAACGAGGTTGAGACTTTATAGCATTAGTGTTATTGTCTAAGTATACACTATGGAGGAATAGTTCAAGGCCACGTGCCTACTAGTTCACCGGTATGCTCGATATTGCTGACCAAGAAAGGTTCAAAGTTACAAGCCACCTACCCTGATGCTTTATTGTCTCTTGAGGATATAGTTGTGTGTCTGCATGCATGCATTTGGCTATTTCCACTAATGTGGGGAATTGTTGAAAAATCGGTCAAATATATATATGTATATATATAAATAATGATATTATAGAAGTAAGTTAAGCATTAAATGCTTATTGAAGTGTTTGAAAATTCAGCCACCTTTAACCGCGTTTTCGAACCTCAAAACATATCCTATTTATGAATTAAAATGTATAGCATCAATCTACATTTCGAGTAGATAATTGTAGAGTGCTTAATTTCTCGATTGTGATTTTCGGTGAGTGAGAAATAGTGGCTTGAAATTTGGAAGACAAAACTATATTGTTACCTAAAGGGGGGAAACTTACATTATTCGGGTTTTGGAGTATAATTACATTAATCAATGTCCCACATTGATTAATGAACAATGATTATAGTGGTATTTAATTCTCTACTAGTTTGTAGGAGATAATAAAGTGACATGTGGTGAGTTTGGGCCACAAATACTCATGCGCGCGAGCCTTTTCGCCGACCGCCTCACATGCGGCGCGGCGCGCGCCCGCACCGGTGCCAGAGCCCGGCTCCGGCTCCGGTTCCGATCCCGGTCCGTGTTCGTGGACTTGAATTTGGATTTGGACTTAGATCTTAGCAATTGGTCCTTTGGGTGGTCCGTGAACTTATCCGTTGGGCTTCGGTAGGCCACTTGTGGGCTGGCCCAGCTCGTGGTGCAGTGCACCTCCACCACTAGAACGTAACTCTTTGGAAGCCTCTGGAATGAGGCTGTAGAACTCCCATCCATTCATCTGTCCACTCCCCCATGTTCTGCCAGGATTAATCACCTGAGGCGGTTTGCATCTGCATTTCAAACACACATTTTCTTGCTCTCTCTGCATTTTTCGTCTTGTAGAAAGAGGCTTTCCTCGATTCGACGAAGTTCTGTTTTTTCACTCTGATTCAATTTGTAATAGCAGCTTGTGTACTCGACAAGTGTAAGCTTATCCATACCGTAGAAACCCAAAAAGATAATTAGTATTCCAATGTGAAAGTGCAGAAAGTTGAGTACCTTTATGCTAAAAGATAGCAAGTTATCTTTTGGTGGTGACTGGTCCACCCATTATGACTATTATTACCTGCAACTATACATGTCCAAAAGCTAGAGTTCAAACTCCACAACTTGGCCACAAAATAAACTTAGAAGATGTTATAAAGATTATAGATGTTAACATTCAGCATGGAAAATTTGCACTAATATGGTATCTTCTAAGGATATTTGCGTTCATGGTTTAATGTTGTGTTTTGGTTGTCTATAGCAACATGTTAGAACATAAACCCAAGGGGGGAATGATAGACTAATTCACTTAATATGACACAGTCAAGAAAATTATTCTGGAATCAAAACTAATAAGTTTTGAACTAATAGAAAGATAAACTTTAAAGACCTAGAGAAGATCCTTCTTTCTCCGTTCAAGTAGAGGATGATTGATATCAATTGTCATATTTGCTGCAGTTCCTGCTATAACTCTCATGGCTGATTCCAGAGTGAAACGGTTCGTGCTAGGGTCCTTAGAACCTTTCTCCACACCTAAATAGTAAAAACTAATTAGCAGCATGTGTCATTGCTTTTACGAAAACATAAGCTAGGTTCGACTAAAAGTACCACACACTGTGGTCAACAAAGAAAATAATCATCCAGTTACATCATTGTTCTGATAAGTGCCTTTTCTGAATTCAGATGGCTAAAGAATTCAAATGTCAAACCAGGGTTAGGATGCCTTAAGTTGATAATCGAATAGAAGTCCTTAAATTACAATCTCGTGGAAACACCCTTAAGGGAATGAGGCATAACAAATCAATTAGATAGTGGCATCCTTGACACATAATGCAGAATAAAAAGAAAGCAATACCACAGAAAGGAAGTGTGGAGGTAAATCATAAGAAGTTTCAATGCATCAATACAAACTCCAAAGGAAAAGACTAATGTTTCAAAGTAATATAGTAAAACAGAGCTTTAAACAGAACAAACCGATGAATGCTTAGTGAAGAATGGATGAGGAGGAAATGAGGGATATGGGAAATCAATCCAGCATCATATAAACACTCAATTCAAGAAACCTGCTATGAATTTCTCTTAAACACATGCCATACATGCAGTACGTAACATATGTGCTACATAAAAGTGCAATGTGAAATCAATCCTGCATAATCCTATCGTTTTCATGGCTAACCTTATTCGACCCCTTTATAACTTTTTTCTCATGCATACCTGCCATACTTTGTCCACGTTATAGTTGAGAAAATGAGGATCTATAAACTATTGCCTTGTCATACAATTATTTCTACTTTCTCGGGTCATTTAATTTTGAGCAGTGTGAGTCTAACATTTGAATTCTAGATAGTTGGTTCACTGTTGCATCACGAACAATCCATACTTCATAGTTGCTTAAAGTTATCAGTTTCCAGCCGATACACAAAAGGAAGCAGGTAAGCATATAAAAGGAGAGGATTAGCGGCAGCTTTGAGCAACAAAACTGAAGCAACTGCAAAATAATCAAAGATCGAACAACATGTTGCATTATCTGAACTAAACACTTATCACAAATCAAAATTGCATAGCATTTTCCATTTCACATCAAACATCGTAAACAGTAACGTCAATGGGCTTAGCAAAATGCCGGCCCAACCGGCGGCGCAGGGGTCGCATTACCAATTTCCAACACAGCACGAACACGCAAACGCGCGCGCGCGCACACACTCACAGAAATTCAACATTTCATTCTCAAGAAAAAAATTGAAGAATTACCTTTCCTGTCTTTGCCGCCGGGTTTAGGCGGCGCCATGGCGATTATTGTGAGGCACAACAGCCACTTCTCGCTCAAGAACTGCAGAGTGATAGATTGAATTAGGGTAGTTGTCAGAGGATGTAAAATTTGCCGCGGAGAGACGAAGAAGCTACGAAAACTAGCGCAGCAGCAGAGGTAGTCCTAGAGATCAACCGCTTCACCTACCTGGGAAAGAAATTCAATTTTAATCCATTATTGTCATGTCCAATTTTAGCGACTCAAGTGTTCTGTAAAATTAAGGAAAATAGTCTGTCTGGATTTAGTCGGTTCAATGCGCGTACACATGCTTGTATAATTAGGTTAATTTTCATTTTAACCTGTAAGATTGACATTTTTGTCAATTTTCGTCCCTCATGTTAACTATGTTTAATTTTAATCGAACAACAAGTTGCAAAAGTATTCATTTTAACCGCTTCATAAAATCTTGACGCGTTTGCATCTCCAACCCACTGTATTTTGCAGTTTTAGGAGAAAATACCAATTTTGATCCTCTAATTTGGCTTTAGTTCGTTTTTAATTTTTTAATGTGGCAGTTTTAATTTTGTATTATATAGTGTCCGATTTTGATCCTCTAATATGATAGCGTTCGATTTTGGTCTTGAAACTTCATAATACGTTCGATTTTGGTACTATAGCTTTACAAAGTATATGATTTCGGTCCTCATAAATTGTCAAACAGAAGATGACGCATGAACTACACTTCTCGTCGCATGACTAAGAAAATACATTTTATAAAGTTTCGGGATAAAAGACAAATATTTGTAAAGGTTACAAGACCCAAAAACAATTACAAACTACATTGCATAATAAAAAATGAATTCCCTTTAATAATTAAAATGTTTGTTCTTTTGTCATGAAATTTTAAAAAAATTGCTCATTTTAGTCATTTGACAAAGTGTGAAATTCAACACCTTTTTATGTTCGACAATTTCTATCGAAGGACCAAGATCAGATATTTTGTGAAGTTATAACATCAAAATCCAAACACATTATAAAATTATAAGGCCAAAATTGAACACAGCTATATTAGAGAACTAAAATCGAACATTATATAAATTTATAAAAGCAAAATCAAATAATATCATATTAGAGGACTAAAATTGAACTAGGTCACATCATAAGGCCAGAACCAATATTTCTTGCAATTTTGTATAGAGATTTCTTTTGGGATTTTCTCTCTCCTCCGACCTAAAAATGAGAATCCACTATTCACATGATCACATCCTCAAGCCTTTTTTTATCATTTGGGAATTGCAAGCAAACCCTTTCCATTTTGTAGATTGAATTGCATTAGTCTCGACTTAAGTAGGCGGAAACGAAAAAGGCAATGGGAACAAGACGCAAGGAAGAAGAAATGAATTAGCTTGATATTTTTAATATAAAAAATGTATATTATTTAGTTATTTATTTTTCAGTAATCTAATAATAAATATATTAAATGTAATTTTTAATTAAAATTATGTGGGTCTAACGTATAATATTGAAAAACATATATGTATTATTGTAAAAGTAGAAAAAGTGGTATGAAATAGAATATATCTGGATATTTTTTTAATGGTGAATTTGAGGTTATAGATTAGAATAAGATTACTATATGTTGTGTCAAAAATTGTAAAATAGTGTTAAAAATGAAGATGTTGGCCGGAGATGTTATAAATTGTTAATGGAAAATATGTGAAATTAGTCAATGAATCTAGAAAGTGTTGGGTCTAGTTGCCACTATAACTAACCTGGGTAGACTTGGGTTTGTTACCCTAGTGCTCTGTTGATTTAGATACTGTTTGGAATAATTTTATAAGTAGTTTTTAGTAGTTTTTGCTTAAAGTTGGTTAAAGAAGTTGTTAAACAAAAGTTGTTAATGTTTGGAATAGTCGGAAAAAACAGCTTAATTTTAGATAAAACAGTTTTCCAAACACTCTCATAAGCTATTTTTCAATTTTTTTTAGCTTCTGCTTTTAAAAAGCACCCTTGACCAGCTTATGGGCTTCTGCTTATTCTGACTTATTTTACGCAATAAAAAAGCAGAAGCATATGTTCCAAACATTAAAAAAAGTATTTATAAGGTAAGAAAACTCAAAATCAACTTAAATAAATTGTTCCAAACACTACCTTAAATTGGAGATTCTTTCTAGAAGTTTTATATGGAAAAATAACATTTTTATTCCAGCACTTTGCACTGAAGAATATATTTTTTGTAGTTACTTTCCTCCAAACAGAACAGTTTATTTATGCAATAAAAGAAGGGTAACAAAACAGACATAACGTGATGCTATTCTTTTTTTTTTTTTTTTTTATGGAATCCGCAGCCGCTACCTTCGGTGCGCACTGGGTAAACCACGCTCCATGTGTTGTAGCCTGCAAGCCACACAGGAGGGTTCAACTACCCTTAATGTGACAGGGTGACAGGCAACACCTAGCGGTCTTGGTGGGAATTGAACCCAGGACCTATCGGTCCCGGGCCACCCACCTCGACCGCTAGGCATCCCAAGGGGACTACGTGATGCTATTCTGATTTGGACTATTATGGTTTACCTTTTGTCTCACGGGGACGGCTTCCACTTTCCACATACTAACATCAAATTAAGCAAAACAAACTGTCCTCATGGGATGATGTAGTGGTGAAGGTGGGTGTTTCGGAACTGAAAGATCACGGGTTCAAATCTATTATATATTGTGCAGTGATCGAGTTTGGAAGTGATTTTGTAATATTTTCGTAACTATAGATACATTATATTATTACACTCACAAGCTTTTCAGCCAAACACAAAACATCTTATTAGAAGAGTTTTGTGGTAAACTTGTAGGAAAACTATATAGTTATTTATACGTCAATAAAATGATAACGGAATTAATTATAAAGAGAAACCATACAAAATATACTAATCATTGCTTAAATAGTTACGGAGAGGATGCCAAACTTTTTCATATTTGCACATCACACAAAAAATCATGGCGTTTACTACAAAATCTTTTTAATTCTGTTTTGGGATATATTGTTTTATTTATAAATAAAACAATATATATAAATAAAACAATATATCCCAAAACAGAATTAAAATATTTGAAAGATATGCAACTCAATATATGTATCTTATTTATTACTAATAAAAAATGATATAAATGAAATCAATTTCATTCTTCTCGCAGACGGCATACCTCGTGGATAACGATAATAAAAATTATTTAATTCTACTCCCACGATTCACATACTAATGTATAATGTATTGCCCACCATAAATCCCTAATGCTCAAAATTTAGACTTTAGTTGTAAAAGAGTTGCTATAAAGCTACAGAAAAATAAGTACCAATTATGTGAAGCATAATTAATTAACACTTTATTATTTTATTTTATTTTCTATATACGTGACAGTGCTGTTGTCTAGACACAATATTAATAAAAACAATTAAAAAATTTAAAGTCGCTAACCCAACATAAACTGTAAAAGGCCTCTTATTTAAACCACCAGCATTAGAGATAATCTTAGCATCAGACTCCCGTCTCCTCATCAACAAAATCAAGAAAATGGGATTCGTTTTCCACCCCATCAAACTGCCGAAAGTCACCGCCATATCTTTCTTCCTCTACATAATTTCTCACGCCCCCGACCTCTTCCTCGGCGCTCTCACTCATCTCGGCCTCTACAAGCCGCCGCCGGAGCCCGCCGCCACTCCGAGCGACTACATCCTCTTACTGGACAGCTCCTCCCCATCGCTCGTCCCGATCCCGGTCCGAGTCGCCATCGCAGCAATCAAGAACCGAGTCCCCATAATTCAATATAAAGAATTCCTCCGGCGGCGCCGCGAGCGAGAAGGCGGGGGAGAGAAGTTGTGTTGTGTTTGTTTGGAGTGTATAGAAGGGCGGCATGAGATAAGAGAGCTGTGCAACTGTAGACACTTGTTCCATAGGGAATGTTTGGACAGATGGATTGATGAGGGGCAGGTGAATTGCCCTTTGTGTAGGTCGATCTTGTTGCCTCCCAAACTAAACCTTTTCACATGTAATGAATTTCGAGATGACGCCCATCAGCTTCATTCTTCGTCATAGTTGTTGACTTGTTTCCTCATTTTTTGGAGTTATTATTGTATATCTGCTGCTCCATTTTTCTTTACTTGATTGGCTGCCATAACCACTCATATGTGTGGCCTATAATTTCATTGAAATATGGTCTAATTTCAGTCCGCTTCCTCTGGCCCAAAACCCGTGGCCCCTTCGGTGGCCCACCAATCACGCTGTGTCACGCGTGCATTGATGGGCCATGTTAGCAATAAAATAATATTTAAGTTATAAAAAGGTGGCCCACCAATACACACGCGTGGCGGGGTGTGATTGGTGGGCCACTGAAGGGGCCACCGGAGTTGGGCCAGACGATTTATAGCGGTCTAATTTGGGCTTCAAAATTGAGTATTGATTTCTGGTATTAGTAGCAGAAGATGAGGTTACTTTATTTTTGAGATTGCTAAAACTTTGCTGAGGTTGAAAATTGAAGCTGCAATAAAGATTTGTTGAATACAAAAGCTGCTATTATAGTCGGAAAATAGTGAGTCGGAAAAATAAAAATAGAACAGAAGCGTAAAATAAAACTTCGCCGACTCGAGAAAAGGCTTCTTTTTGCAAGACGAAATACGTTCCGGTAGTGCTCTCGATTTCCGGCGTATCGTTCCCAAAGATAAAATGACGAGCGTCTCGAAGTATACAACACCGCAAAACTAAGAGTTCCGACAAACTGGACAAAGGCGAGGACTAGAGCTTCTGGATAGCTTAGAACTAAGATGCTAATGCAGAGATAATTCTTGATGCAGGTGTGTTGAAATGCAATGCAGAGTAGCCTATTTATAGACATCTTCCGCCTAGGTGAAAAGTTGTTGGAAGTAAAAGCTGTCAATTATGGTGGGTAGTGGGGAAAGAAAGTGGAGAGTTGGAGATCGACAAGGTGAAAAGTTGTTGGAAGTAAAAGCTGCGAATTATGGCGGGTAGTGGAGAAGGAAAGTGGAGAGTTGGAGATCTCTACAGTCTCATTCCAAATACTTCCAAAAATATAGACTTAGATGTGGCAGGAGCATTAGACCGCAAGCTGGGCCAGACCACAAATACGAGCTGGGCCAATCTACAAGTAGTCCACCAAACCCAATTGCCAAAGCCCAACTGTCACAAATACGAGCTGGATCAGTCCACAAGTAGTCCACCAAACCAAATTGTCAAAGCCCAACTGTCAAGACCCAACGGACAAACCCACGGACCACCGAAAGGACCAATTGTCAAGATTCAAAATCCAAAGACAAGGAGCCGGGCGCGGGCGCGTGTGAGGCGGTCGGCGAAAAAGCTCGCGCGCATGAGCATGTGTGGCTCAAACCCACCACATGTCACTTTGTTATCTTCCATAAAGTGGTAGACTTAAATACCACAAAAAATATTATACATTATAATCAATGTGGGACATTGATTAAGATAATAAATCTCCAAAACCCGAATAAGATAAGCTTCTCCACTTTAGGCAACATATTAGTTTTGTCTCCCAAACTTCGAGCCACTATTTCTCAACTCACCGAAAATCGGAATCGAGAAATTAAGCATACTACAATTATCTACTCGAAACGTAGATCGACGCTATATATCTCAATTCGCAAATCAGATATATATCGAAGCTCGAAACGGCGATCAAACGGGCTGAATTTTGCCCTAGTCAAAGTAGCATTAAATGCTTACTTAATTTCCATAATACAAAATATATATAAATATATTTTATATTGATTTTGATTTTCCAACGAACGTCGTTTCATCTTTTGAGACGATATGTCAAAACCGAGAGCATTATCGGGGAGTATTTCGTCTTGCGGAGAGATGACTCCTCGACTCGACGAAGTTTTCATTTCTATATTCTGTTTGTTTTTATTTTTCGACTTACCGATTTACATTGTAATAGCAGTTTGTATTCAACAATAATACCATAAAAATCTCCAAGAATTGAAAGTGCATAAATAAGACTAATTCAAAACGAGTTATTGATGAATTTGCCTTGAGATACTGGCCTCTCTGCTTATGCTCAATGAATTTTCTAAACTGTTCGAGCACAAGGGAGAAATAGATTTTCATGATGTCTGGGGCGGATTTAAATTACATAATTAGAATGCAAAATGTAATATGGTGAAATAAGAAAATATAAAAAATACACAAAAGTTCTAATAAGTGGTACCGCATAATTTGGGATGGTCGCACGTCCTTAATTCACCTATAGTTTATCAGTGCAAGAATCATTTGTATTTGGATAAAAGTTTTAAAAGGCAAAATTGAGAGTCGTAACGTTTTCAAAAAATACTACTAATTTATTAAATTACTCAGACAAAAATTATAATCGTAAGGCCCCAAAAGATTTTGAAATCTAGAACTTAAATCTGGTTCTTACACCTCAGAGACGTCAATCTGACACAACCGAGGCGTAAGCATCAAAGAACCTTGGTCCTATCTCATCAGTTTTAGTTGAAAAGCAGTAGCTTAATTAGGTGATACATAATCCAACTATTTGGTTGCTAATTAGTAATTACAGTTCACCTTACTCTACCAATTCATCTTTTAGGTACTACTGAAATCTCAATCACATTATTTTCCCTGAGGGATCTAGAAACGTGTGGAAACATCATACATAAATTGTTCGTCCTCACAAGATTACATATTCAATTATCAAATTTTAAATTTTTGGTCTGATACTGCTATTTTCAATGTCTTTATATAAAATGAGTATCGATTGCTAACCATTTACTACTAAACATGTTTTTAAGAAAGCTTGTTTCATACTATTCGTCATTATATAAAGATATTGATAACATCCCTTCACTTGATTGCTCGCTCTTATACAAATTAGCAACTGTGGTTACCCTAAAGTGATGGAGATTACAAATTGCATTTGGCCCAAAAAGAAAAATCACCATTTTATGTAATTCAAAAAATATAGTCTAGCTAGTAGCTTCAATGTATAAATACATTTATAATGTTATCGCAATTGCTTATTTATGGGGTTTTATTTCACTAATTTAGTTGCAACTTGCAAGTCTAAATTATTCTTAAAACTAGGACGATGCTATCTTTCGTGATTTCCACATTATTCTAATTCAATCACACATAATTATCTAGTAAATTCCTAAACATTTTACGTTTTATGGAATTGAATCAATTGATGCTCATTTTTTTTATTGTTTTGTGAAAGAGAGAAGAATAAGAGGAAAGAAATAGGTGAGAAAGAAAAATGTAAGAACAATATTGGGTTTAATATATTTATTTGTTGATCCCAGTAAGATTTCAGGTGTAGGGGGGAATACACCTGATGCCAAACTTTGCATTTTCAAATCAGAGAGACTGATTGGTAGTGGATCAGTCAAAGAATGTGGAAACATGTTAGACCTTTTTAATGAAAACGCTTTTCGCGTATGCAACAGTTAAGCTAATATATAATGGGATGAACAGTAAGCTGAAAAGAATAAAACAGTAAAGAACACAACGATTTTATAGTGGTATAGATTCACAAGATCCTATGTCAACTTTTCTACTTCCTTGCAGAAATCCACTAAGGATACTCGTAGACTAACGAGAGCAGATCAATACAAACAATCAAACAATCTATCAAACTAACTATCCAACAAACTATCTATCAAGGTTTCTCTAACAGACTATAAGGGTGGGTTTGAGAATCTGTTCAACTAACAAGAGTTTTAAACACTCTTGACTCCAAGCTTATGATGTTTAAGCTACTACACTTGGAGTATGAACAGTAGGGAATTTATAGCAATGGAACAATGAATAAGAAAGTTAAGGCTTGTTCTTTGCTTGAGTATGCTTGAGCTTCCTTGAAATTCCGTAACCTCTGAATTAGAGGCCTTATGATATTTATAGGATAGCTAGGGGGAAAATCTGTTGAGCAAAGATCGATCTTCCATTGGCTCCGTATTGACAATGGTCTAATGCATTGAATGTATGAACACGTGTCGCGCTCCGCTTGCTTCTGCGGATTGTGTACTGAGGTATTGTTCTGTTGCCTTTGACTAGGGCTGACATGACGGTCTGGTATTGGTCAATTTCGATCTGATACTTGTCGTTTCCTTCATGACCATCTTCTTTGAATATTGTGCCTTGTACCTCGTACTGTTTTCTCATTTGAATCTTCAGTATGTACGGTGAAAAATATGATCTATTGATCAGTTCAGTCTGGAGAGGTCTGCTTATCAAAGCTAGACTCAATAGAATCCACTAGCTGAACAATTACAAAATCTGAGCTAACCTAGTTTGAGAAAAACTATCTCCTGACGATACAAACACATGCCGAGATCCTAACAAAGTACATTAGACTGATTCATCAATCAATAGGGGTTTTAGATCATTCAAACTTATATTATTTCCCAATAATACTGTTTGGAACAATAGGAGAGAGAGAGAGAAAGAGAGAGAGAGAGAGAGAGAGAGAGAGAGAGAGAAGAGAAAGATTATTTTCTTCTCCATCTTCTTTGTGTTGGTTGTATAGAAAGTGAGAAGAGAGAAATAATGTTTAATTCAAGAAGACAAAATACATCCTTATTCTAAAATATATAAAGCCCATTAAATATTTTATTTGAGGATAAAATTGTCAATTCATTCCATTTTTCTCGACTTTCTTCTCAAATTTTGAGAGAAAGAAAAATTGCATGGGGCCCGCAATTTTTTTTATCCCCCCTCCTATTTCTCCTCGCTATCTAACGAGGTAAAATATGCATTTCTCTCTAATTTTTGTCTTTTCTATTTCTTTCCTCTCTAATTCTCAACAATCAAAAATAGGTAAGTTGATAAGTCCCAATGGAAAAATTAGTTTTGGCTCATTATATTGGGTATCGATTCACTTTTTGCCAGTTATTTTGATATAGTCCAAATTTTGTCCGTTATTTTGTAAAGTTGTTCGATTCTAGTCCGTTACACTAATTTGTCCATTTTGGTAATTTTAGTCAGTTTAAGTGCTCTACTAGTTGTAGGGTTGTCCACAATTCCTTCAAACATATCGAGCCAAACCAAACCAAACGACTTTGGCTGAAATTGAACAGAATGAGTTTGGTTCGGTATTTGATCAATCAAATTTATTTAGTTCGATTTTAGCTCAATTCAGTTATTTTATTCAATTTAACCGAATCGAACCGAAGACTGAATTTTTTAAAATAATAATTAAAAGATGATAAAATTAATATAAAATCTAATAACGGAAAGAGTAAAAACTAAAAATATTATAACTAAACCAAAGCACCCTTACGTCTCCGAGTAAGAAATTGACAAAATTACAGAATTTTAAACAAAGAGAGTTTTAAAACTCATAAAACTAGAAAATTAGAATGATACAAAAATTGATCTATAGTAAAAGTTAAGAAATAAATGGACAGAATTATAGAGACTTGGCAAAAAATAAAAATAAAAAGAAAATAGACAACATAAAAAAATGTAATCCTTGGGTTTTTCGGTCAGTGCGGCTAACTGGCCGAAAATTTTGAGTTTACATTTTCTCATAACCGAACCTTAGTTAATCGATCGATCGGTCTGGTTTTTAGGCCGAACCAACTGATAAATACCTCTAGTTGCAAAACTAACTAAAACTGGCAACTTGAACTAAAATTAAAATAGACTAAAATAATAGATCAAAGTGAATCAGTAGCGAATATAATGGGGTCAAAAATAATTTTTCCCCATTCCTAAACTTCTTTTTCAAGATTAATCAACTTGTTGGGCTAGAAGAAAAGAGTTCAAAGTTCAAAATAAAGTATTCAGGCTTGAAATAAAAACTTAGGGCCCTTGAAAGATAAAATCGAAATCTGGAACTTATATAGTACGAAGGTTGTATGTATTAATCATTTAGATAATTTTAATTATTCGCTATAGTCGAGAAAATATATAATCATTCTGTTACTAGTAATAATTAGTACTAGACACATAAAATAAGAACAAAAATATAAATATATAACTTAATGAAATTAATAAACCATATCTCTTGTAACTTGATTATACTAATACTGCACGTTGAAGATGGGTGCGGTTATAAATGAAGAAAAACTCATCATGAGAGAGTAAGCTTCGAGTGGTCGGTAGTAGAAAAATTTGTGTAGTTAAATAAAAGTGCAACTTATCTCTCAAAAACTAATTTCACATTGGACGGCAGTCATACAAAACTAATTTAATTTCTCATATATTTATTTTTAAACCACAAACACAAAATATATATATATATATATATATATATATATATATATATAACTAAAATAAGTACTATATATTCATTAGGTGGCTTAGCCGGTCCAATGGTAAGCTTGTGATTGAAATATTATAAGTTTGTTGCATATATTTATCTACTATGATCTTTTTTTTTTATAAAGTTTATGAACTTTTATAATAAATGATATTTATAATCTCACAATATAAACAAGAAAAAACTATATATAATAGTAATAGCATATAGTTTTGTAGGTGTTTGAAATAGATCTCTCAACTCTCAAGTTCCAATACAATAGCTCGATCTTTATTCATAGATCCATATACCACTATTATACAAGACGTACTTAGTGTGCATGTCAACCACATAATATATTAATTAATTTAATAATAAATCTATTAATTATAAACTGAGTGTTCCCTTTCTTAACAACAACATAGTAATAGAAATGATATACTAATAATGCCACACAAAACACTAATTAAGAAGCTAACTAACTTCACGTTGGTAAAGCCCACCATTCTCCCTTCCTAAGTCAAAAAGAGGGAAATAATTATAAACTATAGCAGTTATATTTGATTTTAAGACAGCATTGAGGGCCACTAAATAAGAAATCATTTTAATATTTTTCTGAACAAACTCGCGACCACAATTTCTCCAGGGAAATGAACGAATAATTTGCCATGTTTTTAGCCACACAATCTACTCCAAAAACTACTGAAAAGTACATTCAAAATGAAAATAGTAGGGAAGATATATGGATATAAATCAACAGTTAGTTATTCATCATTTTCAGTAGATCTTCTTCCTTTGACTTCAACAGTGTGCCGTCCACTTTACATGCTTCATTTTTACAACATTTGAGGAATTATACAAACAACTAGTGGTAAAGCAAGCGAGTTGTCTTGTCCATTATGGTACTTAAAAATTACATGTTCAAATCATACCAATAGTTAGATCGAACTTGTCGTATATAATTATCTAGTATATATTTACATACTTCTATATTATTTGTACATTATTACACATTATCAAAGTTTACCTATATGTATTTTAATTAAAGATTCTGGTATCTAGCTATAATTTAGTAGCTTCTAGCAATGTGCTACGTCTTAGAAGTAAGAAATTATCATTGTTTTATATTCTAATAATCTTAACCATATAATATATCTACCTAAATAATGCAAATATGGACGTTTGGTTTAAGAATCCCAAATGAATCTTACCTTTAATTATTTTTAAAAATCTCAAAACATGTTACCATTTTTTTTTTGTTAAATGAAACTTATTTAAATTATTCATCCAACAAATTCAGTTAACAATCTATTAACATTAATACAAGAAGATTAATCATCAAGACGACGACCATTATTTCTCCTTGAATCAAAATTGATTTATAAAAAAGTGTTTTCATTATTTGTTAAATGCAACCCGTTTAAATTGTTCATCCAACAAATTCAATTAACAATCCATTAACATTAATACAAGAAATTTAATCGTTAACTCGTATGTTGATGTTGAGCGTAAACGAGTAGGTTCGGATATTGATCCCCAACAATACAAAATTAAAACCAGGTATCTTATAATTGTTAATAAATTTGGGTATTGGTTTGCAGTAGGATGTCAAATTAATTGTTTCTATTTAAAAAAAAAAAAAGTAAGAGACATGCGCCATGGACCGATTAAAAATCTCCAGAAATAATAAATATAGGTCATGCACGCCTGACGCCACGCCACCCAATTTTTAACTAAATCTATAAATTACCCCAGATAACAATTAAGTAATCCACTACTAAAGTTATGGATGATTTAATAAATCTTAAGTAATTGACTAGAACATCAATTTCCCGCATAATTTGGATTTTTCAAGCTATCAACTATATGATAGTATATGTTTGTGGATTCTCAACTGAGATTTGCATTCCTTATATATATATATATATATATATATATATATATATTATATATTATTATATCATTTACATTCATAAATTTGATTTATATGGGACGGGTTGATGATACTCGAATATATCACGATTTTGACAAGTTTAATTTGCTACCTCTTTTGATTGTTTACGTCCCCGAAAAACCCTTGGTAATCAAACTGTAATTTTTCCTTTTCTTATTATCACATCTCACACACTAATTTGATAAATTGTAAAAGTTATACATACAAAAAGGAGATAATTATTCTAAAAGTAGAACAAAGTAACGATACATTGATTTTTGCCGTCGTAAATGTAATCATACTCTTTTTGCTACTCATCGACCTATGAGTCTAGACATGATAGGGTACGGAATAGGAAGATATAATTATAATATAGAAAATAAAAAGTACGTATAATTCTTATATTTTTTATTAGGGCCAAACTCCTAACATGTTAGGGCGTGGTTTAAAGCCCAAAATTTTATTGAGGTTAAAAAAAAAATTTAGTATAAAATGTATCGAATCAAAATGAAACCTACAAATTTCAGTGGACTATAAGAATCTTTTTGCATTTTTATTATACAAAATAGAATGTATACAAATTTTCTATATTAAGGGCCCCTTTTTTTGTTTCACACAATGACCCTAATTTTTTTCAGTTTTTCAGGACCGATCCTATTTTTATATATAATCCTTATTTATTTTATGCATAAATTCTATAACTTTATATTTTTACTTTTATACATAAAATATATAAGGATTATGTGCATAATGGATATTCTATGATATATTCAATCCAAATCACCCAATAAGATGAAAAATGGAGATTGCTTCTTATTTCATATTTTAATTAGTCTTTCTACATGATTCATTCTCTGACATAATAACCTTAAATACTCTATTTTTGTTTTTATATAACCTAATTTTCTCTGGTCCGGATGATATTATTATAAAGAGATTTTACTGTAGTTGGGATTAGTTTTGTTGTCCAATTTTTTCATTTTCAATTAATCTCTAATTTGTGTCCACAAACTAGATAGGTACACATGTCCCATTTAACTCAAAAATACTGCTCGTCTTTAGAGTTAAATCTCAGCTATGATATATAATTGTTAAATAGGTACACATATCACCCGTCTATTGATAAACAAATTGGACAACAAAATCGCTCCCACATTTATCCTGTTTGAGAGAACAATTTAAATAAATATTTATAGAATCTCATTATTATTAAAATATATACACTTATACAAAATTTACTAAATAAGCTTAAAGGAATTTACAAGTGTATTTCGATGGTTAATAAACTTTCAAATGGAATCTCAATAATGAGGTTAAAAAATGGACGGTGAATAGGAAAGTATAAAAACTAGTGCGAGATCTGTACAGTAGGATATGAGTTTAGTCAACCCAAACTAAAAAGTCCGCAAACGTGAAAAATGAGAACGCGGCCAAGCAGAGACCAAAACCACAACCCCTGCAACCACCGCTATATAAAATCACATTCAAATCAACACCACCACAAATAATTTCACAATCCATCATAATAACACTCTCTCTCTCTCTCTCTCTCTCTTGATTCAACCCGGCAGGTACAAGGAACACACGGAATTTAGTGTTTTGTTTAAAGCAACCACCGGTTTATTCATTCTATTAAGCCACCAAATTACCACCAACCCGACTTATCAGCATTATTTCTCATAAATGCATGACTTGTAGGCGTTTTTTGATGCTATTTGGTGATTGAAAAGATACAAAAGAAAGTGTACAAAAGCTGCGAATTAATCTTGTGAAGTTGAATAGAAAGGGGCCACCAGCGATCTGAGCAAGGCCTCTTCTATTGCTGCCACTCACATCCTTATCCACTCCCCACCAACCTCCGAATTTGTCTGCTTACACGCCCACTTCTTTGGCCGTTATCGCCCTTCTGCAAAACTACCAGCTTTTTCTTTAATATACTACTCCTAGTCTCCTTATCCAGAGCTGTTTATTTTCTTTTTTTGCCCCCTCTTCCATTCGGGCGGATTGGGGGGTTAACTCACTCTTTTCTTGAACCCGTGACTCATCTTTGTGAATCTTTACCCGATTGAATCGAGGGTTTCTGCTCTTCTTTTTCCTGTAAAATGGCGTTGGTTTCTGCTTTAATTGATATTTTGCAAAAGCCCACAATTGGAGATATGTTACTCGAGCTCGCGGCGTTCACGGCGCCCATCTGGGCGGCGATCTTCGTTGGCGTTTTGGTGGGTTGGGCGTGGAAGCCCAAATGGGCTAATCTGAATGTGAGTATTCTTGACCCCGCCGCCGCAAGCGACGGGGAGACGAATAAATCAGCGGTGGCGCTGCCGCAGTTCGTTAATTCGATCCCGAGCTTGAGCTCATTGAAGAGGCATTTCGCTCTTGAAGCTGAAAACCCGCGGCCTTCCTCAGTTCCATGCTTTGATTACAGGTTAGCTGCAAGTTTTGACCTTTTTAGAATTTGTTTGAAAAATAAACATTTGATTGATTTGATTGTATGAGGTATGGTGTAGGGTTTGCCTGACTGCTTTAATTTATTCCTTGTTCGTTCTGCGCTTGCAAAAGTTGAATTCTTGATAGTAAGTTGAATTTTTATGTTGTTAGTTCGTCAAATTCGGAGACTGAGAAAATGAGTATTGTGAATGAGGACGATCTTAAGCACTTGCACAAGTTGGATGAGGAAAAAGATGGCGGCCCAGTTTGGATCCAGATGATGGATAGGTCGACCCCAAATATGAGTTATCAAGCTTGGAGAAGAGATCCTGAGGTAGATTCTTCTCATTAATTAACATTTTGGTTGATTTATATTCTAGATAATCAATAGGCTGCTGTATTTTGATTATAAGTTGATGTTGCAAATGGCTTTCGTACTATAAGGCCGAGTTAGCAAGCTTACTTAACGCGATATTTTGCTTTCCGACAGATTGGACCTCCACAATATAGGAGCAGAACTATTTATGAAGATGCCACCCCTGAAATGTTGAGGGATTTCTTCTGGGATGATGAATTCAGAGTGAAATGGGATGATATGCTTCTACATGCTGAAACCCTTGAGAAATGCCCCACAACCGGGACAATGCTTGTTCAGTGGGTACGCAAGGTAAGGAGGCGTTTCGCTTTTAGTTGCTTTTGTGCAATTTTTGGATTCTGATTATGTTGGTGAAATATTGACATTTTCCTTTTGTTTTGGTATAGTTTCCCTTCTTTTGTAGTGACAGAGAGTACATCATAGGCCGTCGGATTTGGCAATCTGGAAAAGCTTACTACTGCATAACAAAGGTGAGAACAGAAATTGACAGTTATCCTGGCTTGTGTTCGTCCTAGTCTAGAATACTTTTGGAAATGGTTAGATATGGTTAGTTGTAAGCAAGGTATGAGTATGGATTCTAAAATGTTTAGTTTCTTGATGTTTTAAAGGCGTTAGGTTCAACAACAGTAACCACATTAGTTAGCCAAACCCCCTTTTGTCAGTTAGATCTTTGCTAGATCTATTTTATTTGTTGGGGTTATTCTAGTTCTAGTATATATGTGGCTTAGTGAAGATATACTCGTATTTATGAATTAGTACGTATTGGTAGATGCATTAGGACTAGACTATACATGTTATTACTCTTATCATATAATTCACATTATATATGTTTATTGGATAATCTTGCTGATGTTATCCCTTCATGCTATAGGGCGTGCCAACCTCCTCTGTGCCACGTCGAAGCAAACCAAGACGAGTTGATTTGTACTATTCTAGTTGGTGCATTCGTGCAGGTACTGATTTTCTTGCTCATATCGAATTTAGGCAAAGTGCAGACTGCTATAATTTGTGTCTCAATGAAGTGATGTAGTTTTTAATTCTTACCATATGAAGAGTAGGCTATGAAGTTACTAAAGGAAATTCTGAACCATTAATTCAGCTTTATTGAACTTCTCTCAAATTGGCATTTTGCAATTCCCTCTTCTATCAGCTTTTTAGCCTAAATGTTAAGATTGGTATTTATACGACCTGATAATGACCCAGTTTTAATAATCTGATTTTTTCTTGAACTCAGCTGAATCAAAGAGAGACGGGCGAATGACTGCTTGTGAGGTTCTACTCTTCCACCACGAAGACATGGGGATCCCTTGGGAAATCGCGAAACTTGGTATCCGACAAGGGATGTGGGGCGCTGTGAAGAAGATCGACCCTGGCCTGCGTGCCTACCAGAAGCACCGGGCATCCGGACCACCCCTCTCATCCTCTGCAGCCATGGCTCAGATAAACAACAAGGTCGATCTTGACTCATTGGAACCCATACAGAGCACAAGCTCCACATCAGAGGCCGATCCTCTTGCGTCCAATGACAAGCCACTGCGTAGAGGCTTCCCGAGGGCCCTCGTTATCGGTGGGGCCCTCGCTCTGGCGTGTAGCCTCGATAGAGGGCTACTAACCAAAGCTGTGATTTTTGGGGTTGCGAGAAAGTTTGCAAGAACAGGGCAGAGGTTATGAGGAGTTGGATAAAGCTTTTCATCTTGATTCTTGCGGCGGCTCAACAAGTTGGCGAATAATTGAAGGATTTGCGAGGCTGTGATCAACAGGGCCCAAGATCAAGAATACAAAAGAGAAATTATTCACTGAAAATAAGAGGCGAGGCAGATCCCATTCTTTTTTGTTTTGTATTTCTCTTTCATTTGTTTTCAGATGCCATAATTTTCTTAACAAATGATATGAGTTACAATTCTAATGGCTTATGCTAATTAATACTCCCTCTGTACCATTAAGTTTGTCTCATTTCTTTTCTATACGCATATTAAGGAGATTTGACAGTTGTGAGTGAGATAAGATGAAAGAGACGACCTGAAAAAAAAAGTGAGATAATAAGGAGATGGAGGAATAAAATCTTAGGCTTTAATTTCAGCTTTTCCGTTATGGAGTTTTCAGTACTTTATAATGTAAACCAAGAAAGACTCAAGCAAACACATTCAGATCCTATTCACAACATTAATGCTTCACGTTACAAAAATGAGGAAGAAAAACAAAAAAGAAAGCAGATTTTCTTCGCGAGTTGGCTCAGTTGATCAGGATATAAAAGTTTGGAGGCAGTTGAGTTCGTCCAGCTCCAGAGCAGGCAACGGCGACTGTTTGGGGTTTATTGAGTAGGGTTGCTTGCGTCTCCATAGCCGTGGCCGGGCGTCTTTGTCGGAGAAGATGGGGGTGGTTTGGCTTTGATGGAGCAGCCTAGCAACTCCGCGCAAGCCGCCTCGAAGGAACTGAATATCGAATAATTCATCTCCAAATAGGGAAATTTTAGTCTTTTGTTTTAATTTCTTTGTGATTGTTTCTACTTGTAGACTATAGTCTCTCTATATAGATATTATATATATAGTTTTAAAAAGGCGAATGGCAGGAGTTTACATTATTTGCATTTCCAATACTAACAACAAACTATGATCGATTATGCAAATGAAGTTAAAAGTATAGACGAATAGATTTTGAAATAAAGATATTGATTCCAAGGAGTCAAATATAACTGTATTTTGGAAATTGGAGTTGTGCATTGTCGTCGGAAATTGGACATCCCAATTCGATCTTATCGCTTCAAACTTTGTGTGGTATTGAAATAAATTATCCTCTATATGTAGCTGCACAGGCAATGTACGCTAAAGCTGCGGCCACGATGGAGATAAAAATGCATATACTCTATATTTAAACGCAATATATTTATATAGGTGCTTCGGAATTTGGAAGCCCAAAATACCTTGTTTTTCTCATGGTGCATGACAACCATTTTGCAAATATCAACGGGGACGGGGTATTATTATATTATCTCAATTTCCTACTATTTATCTTTACATACAGATCAGAATTTATAATGTAAAGAGATAAAATTTGGAATTTATAATTACGTGTATATAGAGTTTTAATATGAGCAGTGGTGGATTAACGGGGACGTTCGGTGTCCGACATCCCTTGGGCTCATGTTGAACAACTATTTTCTACTATGAAGAAAACGAGTTATGGAGTTTGGAAGAAAGTAAAATTTTATTCAACTGAATCAAATCAAGTTATAGAGCATCGACCTCTCCTTTATATATGCAGGAGAGGCGGAAGTTTCGAGAAGAGGACAGTTATAACTAACTAGCAGAGAAAACACGCTAACACTAAAATGCGATATAGAAGAAAGACGACAGCAATCGTTGGCCGTCGAACTAACTTGGAGATCTAACGCTCCTTATTAAAAGCGTGAGCCCGACTTTATTAGTAAGAAGCAACTCTCTAACCGCCTAACCATCTTCTTCTTCTTTGCAGCACAAACACACAAACACCAAACCCCAATCCACCAAGTTCAGCATGATATGCAACATACTATATATTAATTTTTGAGATTTTCTATACGTTGAACAAGTCTTTAATTCTACACTTCCCTTTCTTTTTCAAACTTTATTTTATTTTTATTTTTATTTTCATTTTCATTTTCATAGTCCTAAATTTGTCCCTAGTTATATATATAATTTTAATAGGCAAGCTAATATTTTCTAAAAATGCACCAATGAGATTCAGAATCTAAGAATGACCGACAACTATAGACATCCTTAAACCCGCCCATGAGTGATCATTGAGAATACATAATGTGTTACTGAATGAAAATTGCCACTTATACACATCGGAGAATCCACCATTTTATAATTTGCGGACTGAAATTTGAATTCATAATTATTCTGGTGGGAATATGCAATTCAGGTACATTCTCAAAAAACTATATATAAAATCTAGAATTTTTTGTTTAGTAATTTTAAATTCTTGGAACAAATTATAGTAGTTTTTTAATTTCCTACCAAACAAAATTACTCCTGGTGTCCCATCAGATTGCGAGATCTCATTAAATATTTTTAGATTTTTAGTTGTTTCTTACTTCAATTTAAATTAGTATTGAAGTATTTTTTTTTCGATAGTTTCTATACGGGGTAAGTTGTTAACTTGCAAGTTTATATTTCAGGAAGTTTTTGAAAATAATTTCTCAATATTTTTTAATTTAATGTATAAGCAAATTTTTTAACTTTGAAATTTAGAAGTAGTATTAATTTAGATATTTTTGGTTTTGTTTGAACAACTTTTATGTCAATTGATTTGCTGACAACATAAGTCGTTTTTTAGTATTTGTAAAATCTTCTTTCAACAATAGTTTTTTTAAAAATTGAACGTATAAATTGTTTAAATGTATAAACATCAATTGAGATACGTTTAGTGTTTAAAGCATCATAATTTTCGAATGTAAATAAAAATCATTTATTTTTTACTTAAAAATAATTTTTTAGCAAAAAGATATGTAAACACACACTTAATGAGTAGAGCTGCTCAACTTACACTTTATATGAGTATATTTTAGGCATTTATACGGGCAGTATAATACTCCACTCATCCAATTATCATATTCAATATTCAATTTTGGGTCATTCCAAAAATATTGTTCAATTTTTATTTTAGTAAATTATTATACTTAATTATATTTAAGCTAAAAGGGCATGCGTTGGTGAAGTTGGTCCATCCAAATTTATTCAGATTATGATATTTTTATAATTGTAAAGTTATAATTTTATGATTTTATTCCATTAATTTAACTAAGGATGAAATAGAATTTTTGATTATACACCCATAATAAATCCTAAACAAGCTATTAGTATGTAAATAATAGTTTAAGAACCTTTTCTACTTGCATTGTTTGCACACACTCCAATTTTCTAATAAACCACTTTTTTCTAATTTTTTTTATTAATTTAAGAACTTGGGAAAAATAAATTAAAATATTACAAACACGAGGCGATCTACATTAGGGCGCTACAGTCTTAAGTTGCTTAAGGCCATCCACCCATAGTGGGCCAAAATAGTTTTGGGCATTATATATTTTTTGACATTTCATATGATTCTATATTAAAAATAGAGCCCTTTGGTGTTATACCCAATGGGATAAAGTCAAATACAAATCTACTCAACTCTTATATTTAACTACACTATATATCCAAGATTACTAAAATACCCATACTTTTCAATAAATTCAATCTCTTTTCAATGATTGTCAGGTTTTTTTATAATTTTCCGTGCAACAAATGATTGATTTTTGTAAAAAAAAAAAAGTATCTCGAAAATATCGTTGTCCGACCATAGGGTCCGATCACGGTCCGACCGGAGGGTTCGACCACGGTCCGACCGATCGTACACATCCCGATCAAGTGTCCGATCACATCTCCATTGCAAGGGTCTGACCGGTCGGACACATCCCGGAGACGGTCCGACCGGTCGGCACAATTTCGATAGGGCAGTTGCCCAATCATGTCCATGTGATGTGTCCGATCGGTCGAACACATCCCGTTCATGTGCCGATCGATCGGAAATACTTTATAAAGAATAAATGTATCAGTGTGCCCTATCACCTTTTTCAGCGTGCCCTATCACGTGTCCGACCGATAGGGCACAATCTCTCATGAATAAATACATAACAGTGCCCTATCACCTTTTTGCATGTGCCCTATCACCTTTTCGCATGTGCCCTATCACCTTTTTGCAGTGTGCCCTATCATGTGTCCGACCGGTAGGGCACTATCACCTTTTGACAGTGTGCCCTATCACCTTTTTGCAGTGTGCCCTATCATGTGTCCGACCGATAGGGCACTCGTGAATAAATTCATCAGTGTGCCCTATCGCCTTTTGACAGTGTGCCCTATCACATGTCCGACCGATAGGGCACACTTTCACATGAATAAATTCCGCAGTTTGCCCTATCACCTTTTCGTAGTGTGCCCTATCACGTGTCCGACCGATAGGGCACAGTTTCTCGTCAATAAATTCATTAGAATTCGTCTCATCACTTCTTCATTTTTCTTATCACTTCTCTATTGCTACCATCGTCCTTCATTTCCACCACCAAAGCAAGAAAAAAATATGGAGAATGATTGGAAACAATTTGTTGTCAATTTTAACGGAGTTTTCGATAATGAATCGAAATATGTTGGTGGCCAAGAAACAATGGTTTGGATTCCGGCAAACAATATTTGTCTTGCAGTACTACGACAATATATTCAATACGCTCTCGATGCATATTCACTTCCGCCCGACTACCACATCTATTATACTGCAGAGTCTCGTAAAAGTCATAGAATGATCAAGGCCGTTATCGGGAGTGATCTTGATCTACAACGTATTTGTCTTCTAGACGTAGAGCCTGCAGTTTATTTGGTGCACCCCAATAATACCGGTGTAGTAAATCGTGAAGCCCGAAACTCAACCTTCGTTGAGTCGTATCAATTCGGAGGTGATAACCAGTTTGAAGGGCCCGACAGTGGAAGCAACCCAGGAGGGAGTCGAAGCAACCCCGGTGGAAGTGGTCAGGAAGAGGAAACTCGTGTCGAAACAGATGAAGATGAAGAAGCTTATCTCGACACTTCATCTAAGGATGAAGATGAAGATATTCCTGAAGCATTGATCAATTGTTCACTTGGTGACTTTGCTGCATGGATCCGACGAGAGGGCGGCGTCAACCAACTCATGTCAATGCTTCTTACAATCACTCGTCCAACTACCGATGACGAAATATTATACAGCAACATGGAAGCAGCAAGTAATTGGATCATTCCAATTTTACCTCTCGATACATCTGACCCACCATTCACAACGAGGTTGCCTCTTATATTGGATGGTGATTTGCGGCAAGGAGTTGTTTTCTGGGAGAAAGATGAATTATATGCCATGGTCGCACTGTGGCATATGGAACATGGAGTGAATTTCATGTGCCGACGTTCGTGCACAAAACGACTCGAATACATATGCAAGCGTAATGAGACGTGTCCATATTTTCTTCGTGCTGCTTGTAGGGCCACGAAAATTTGGGAGGTTACCGTATACAACTCCGAGCACACCTGCAACTGCGACCTGTCTGGCATAGGATTGAGAAATGTGCGGGCAAAGGCCGTAGCCACCTATATTGCGCAGAGAATGCACCGCCAGAGCAAGATACTGAAACCCGTAGATATTCAAGCTGATCTTTTGGATAGGTTTGGAATCCAAGCGAGTTATAGTGTGGCGCTGCGAGCACGTAATGCTGCGATATCAATGATTTACGGTGGCCATGCAGAGTCATATAAAAATCTTCCGAAGTATTTGCATTTGCTCCGTATGAAAAATCCAGGCTCTTTGACTGATCTAGATGTCGGTCATGATGGTGATTTCCGACATCTATTTTTTATGCTTGGTGTTTGCCGAAGTCCTTGGTTATTCGAGCTTAGAAACGTGACTGCGGTTGACGGGACACACCTGAAGGGGAGGAATAAGGGAATACTATTTGTCGCTGTTGGTATTGATGCTAACGAACAAATATTCCACTTGCTTTCGGTGTTGGTCCAATTGAAAATGATATTTCGTGGAAATGGTTTCTAAGTCGGTTCTGAGCAGCACTCTCCTCCACTAGTGGTCTAGTAATTGTATCAGATCAACACAAAAGTATAGCCAACGCGGTAAGATATGTTTATCCGGAAGCACACCACGGCCTTTGCTACTACCACATCGCAAATAAGATTGCTCGATAGGGTAAGTGGACCGTGCAGATGTTCCATGAGGCAGCATACGCATATCGAACATCAGTCTTCAACCGCGCGTTGAACACGATACGAGAGGCACAACTCGCAGCGTACGAGAAGTTGATGGAGATCGGTCCCGAGAAGTGGGCCAGATCACAATGTCCTACCCGACGTTACAGTATGTTAACATCCAACCTGGCTGAGTCTATTAACTCTCGACTTCTGGCTGCAAGACGTCTGCCAATATGTGCTATGATCGAGGCAATCCTACATCTGCTCGAAAAAGTGGTTTGATGCTCGTAGACAAAAGGCTCATGCGAGGACTGATATTTTGACTGAAGCTGCAGATATGAGAATGAGAAATGAAAGAGATGCATCACTCAGGTATGGTTTTACATCCGTGACTGCTAACACATTTAAAGTGGACACTGGAAAAAGACAGTGGAGAGTTGATCTGACCAATCACTCATGTGAATGTGGAGTATGACAACTGGACGAGATCCCCCGTAAGCATGCAATTGCAGTTTTATACAACCGCCGTGAGAATTTATATGATCACATCAATTACTTCTATCGAACGGAAACATGGAGGGAGATATATGCGGGTGTGGTGAATCTTTTATCTCCACGGGACGAGTGGGGTGTCCCAGCAGAGATTGATGCGATGGTGGTACTACCGCCAATTATCACGCGTCAAGCAAGACGGCCGAGGAATAGCCGACGAACTTCCGCTCTAGAGGCTGGTACCTCTAGCAGTAGACCTCGTGCGCCGAAGAAGTGTAGCATTTGCGGGGAACAAGGTCACACAAGGCGTAAGTGTCCGACGCCATCAAATAATGAATAATCTAGTCTAGTATTAATAAGTATGTACGTTAAATTTCATATGGTCTAGTATTATTTTCGTAATCTATGTATCATCTAAATCGAGAACGAAAATTTTTTTTTTTGGTCCGACCGATCGACTGCTCTACCGACACAGGTTCGATCGAGAACGGTCCTACTGGTCGGACATATGAAAATTTAAAATATTAACATGCACCGGGAACCGTGCCGAGACCCTAAACACTCTAATTCCAAACCCCAAACACTATTCATCTAAAACCCTAAATCCAAACTCCAAACACTATTCATGTAAACCCCAAAACGTCGGATTCGAGTGACGAAAAGTGATATACGAAGGGGATATCGAGAATATCATGAATAACTTTGAAATATAATAATAGAGACATATAATTAAAGAAAAAATAAAATACGACCTCTTCACCTATTTCGAAAAATGAGTTCGTTTTTCATGAAGAGTGATAAGTACTTCCATGATTCATGTTTAATTTTGTAAATGTATAGTTATATTATAAAGTATTTCATAATATTATCCTCAAATAATTATTATAAACTTTTTAATATAAACTTTATAATTTTTAGAGTATTTATTTGAATTATATCATATGATTTTAAGTCTTATTTCAAACAAATGTAAGTCTTATTAGACCATTTCGTATTATTAGTTGAGTATTTCATAATTATGTTTTTGAGAGTATATTCTTAGAGTATAATTTTGAGAGTATAATTTTGATAATATAATTATTTTAATTTGTATAGTATTATTTTGAGAGTATAATTATTTTAATTTTTATAGTATTATTATTATGGTCCGACCAGTCGGACCATTTCCAAAATGGTCCTACCGGTCGGACCATTTGCGAAAAAATGAAAAAATAAGTTCATACCCTATCGGTCCCGATCGGACCGAATACTTTAAAAAAAAAAATTCTAAAATTATGGTCCGACCGATCGGACTTAATCGTAAGTGGTCCTATCGATCGGACCAAAATTAATTTAAAAAAAAGGTAAAATAGTGGACTTACCCTATCGGTCCCGATCGGACCTCAATTTAAAAAAAATAGTGTCAGATTGGTCGGACACACGGAATTGTGGTCCGATCGATCGGACCTCATTTAAAAAAAAAGAAAAGAAAGTGTGCCGATCGGTCGGACCCTAAACAATTATGGTCCGATCGATCGGACCACAATCATATTAAATCCAGTGGTACATTTTTGTGTATGTATTAAACCAGAGAAGCAAATCAAACCAAGCAGTAATCATTTCACAGCAAATCAAAAGAAATAGAATGCAATTCAAGTCCGATACATCAGTTCACACGCCCAACAATAATCAAAGTACATCACACATTTCAAAAAGTACATCACACATTTCAAAATCTTACCGCCATCCAAGTCCGATGCTTACCAATGTTTGCCTCATCATTACCCCATTCACGAGTCGGGAAACCGGTGAGGAGACGCTCTATGGTCATGCATGTCAATGCCCCACAACTATGCGAATCCAATTGCGTGAACTGCTCTTCAGCATCCATAAACACAACCTGGGGCTGCTGTCCTCCTGGGAATTGATAACCATATGCATTACAAGCCCAATAATTGCCAGTCCACAAGGATCGCACTATAAATTTCCGGAAAGCCCTAATGCATTTGACGCGCCAATTGAAAATATGAGCCTCTCTATATAGATTTTTTGAGTCATACAACTCGAGTCTCCAGTCTGAAACGCATAACCGCAGCACGAACCAATGTTGTGCTGCCAAGATCGGAAATATGATCTACAATAGACACAAATACACAATTTAGAACCTTAGGATTATTAAATATAAAATATATGAATATTACTCACATATTTGGCAGAGTACCAATCGCCTATCCCAAGTTCTTGAATCCCTTTCACACACTGCACATCGACGTCTTTCGGAACCCAACAATAATCCTCATCATTCTCGTGTCTATCACTTTGTGGATCTTTAGAAAACTTGAGCCACTCAGTCATAATAACCATCTGGAGAAAAATTACTCAACGATAAAATGTGAAAAAAATAGAATATTTTCCAAAAAATTCTTAGATATGAAATGTACTTACAAAGACTCTAGAGTCCACTATGACTGTGTGTCGGGCATCTGGAGTCACGGGTAGGTTGCCTTGAGCTAGCCTGACCCGCAGTGACTGGATGTAGCAGTTTATCATCTCACAATCCATATTGCAAGCCATGTTCTTCAAATTATTGAACCATTCTCGGTCCAATGGAAAACCATCTGGACGTCGAAAGGCCAAGCTTTCACTCATCAAATACTGCTCGAAAGTCTCAACCAACGTGGAACTCGGCTCAAACATATCCTACAAATGAAAATTCTTAAATTAATTAAAGAATTTAAATTAATTCAAGAAAATTCAGTCTAGAATTTTCTTACCAAGTCGCCGCGAGTCAAGCCCAGATCTAAGTTGTAGCTGTTTGCTTCCACATCCATAGCCTCCACCTCCTGATCTTGAGTTGATGGATCCCTCCCCCATACATCAAAGGGCTGTGGTGCGGGCTCGTCCCACCGGGGCCATTGCGTAGCTTGAGCGTGCCAGCTATAACCACTGTTAAATGGCCTAGGCTCCTCCTCCTGCTCTGAAGATGATGAATATTGTCTGGACCTCCTAGGTCTTTGAAGCAGCTCCTCCTACGTACTCACTAGCTCCTGACTCAGGGTCCAATGATAATCATCAATTCTATTCATCATAGCTTGCTCGCACCTTTCAAAATTCTCTTGAATAGATCGACTGATCATGGCCTCTATTCTTGGATCCAGACAACTAGATGTCTCACCACCTGCTAATAATTATCAAAGAAAGGGACGATTATTAAAGGGGGAATTGACTAGATATTTTTCACTTATTCTTAAAATCTTACCAGATGCATCTCTCGCTGCTGATGATGATGATGCTTGTGTACGGCGGACTCGCCTCTGAACCCTCCGACTCTCTACAACAGTGTGCTCCTCCTCCTCCTCCTGCTCCTCCTGCTCCTCCTCCTCACCGACAACTCGTTTGCCCGTACTACGTCTGCTACTAGTAGCCTCGGTGCGCCTGAACAAGATACGCTGTCCATCTTGATCATACTGCACCAGTTGTAGGGCGTTCAAGGGCACAAGAAAGTGTATCCCAAATGGACTACTACCGACTGCACTCTGCCAATATGGAGACATCTCCTCAAGCTCGTTCGGTTCTAACACTTCAAACACTACCGAGTCTCTCATCTGAAATATATAATATTTGCGCATTAAATATTAATACAAATATCCATAACATATTTATTGTAATTAATAATAAAATAATATTACCTGGCGCTTAAAAAAACCGGCTATACCACGTTGATCGGCGTCAGTAAATGACCACCGTATATAACGAGGCAAAGCATCAGGATGTAGACGGGTCGCACAACGAGCTCCAAAACTAGGAATGACCTCATATGCCCACACCTATATTACAACATAAATATATCGAGTTATTTAAACCAATAAAAATTAATAAATTGGTAATAATTAAGTTGTGAACAAATACTATACCTATAGTGCCCAAATCGGCCCGTATAGATTATACTTTGATCCTACGAGGTCCAGGGAATTTGGTACGTAACTGAGGTAGTGCAACATGGCCTCGTAGGTAAAAGCACCCCATGGGAACGCATTCCATTGGTCGATATCATCATCCAATACCCATATCCATGTATCAATCTTCTTAGACTCCGCAGGAGCATAGAACCAGAAGAAAAGAGCCAAAATATTCGACAACTTAATCAAGTCATCATCTGAAATACCACAGGGCTGATATGTACCAAACCAGCTTAACAATTCCCTTGCTTCAATTGGTTTCCCACCATTGAACCTGCCCTAGATCCCAGACTGAGTAGGCTGATAAGATGCTCCCATGTCGAAACTACACTCGCCGAACATCAGCCCAGTGACCAATGCGAACTCCGGATGAGAGAAACGGATGTTCTGACCAACATAATTAAACCAAACTCCGAAGGTCGAACCGAGACCTCATAGCACAATAGCTGGTGAAGAGCCCGCAAAGCATTCTTGCCATCTGGCCAACCCACTATGCTCTTGAACTGACCACCAGTAAACCGATGGACTAGATTGTTGGTCCGGAGACAAATATCAGGTGTAGAGGGGGGGGGGGTGAATACACCTGAGTACCATTTCTTTTTCTCGGTGAAGGTCAGCTGACGCTGTTGGTTGCAACTGATGAACAATGCCAAATAAACCTTCGATCACGGGATAGAGTGAGTCAGCTACTGAGCTCTCCTACTGACTTTTGTCAGTACTTCGAAACTTAGTCAGAGCCTTAAGTGTGCGGATAAGTGTGGGGCCCGGAGTTTGTCTCCTTTTGAAAACGTGTTTTCGCAGATTAAATTATTTTGGCTGTGCGACTTTAGAAATACGTTTTATGCAAACTTATGATTTTCAAAGGTTTGTAAGCACTAAAACAGTAAAGAACACAAGCAGTTTAACGTGGTTCGGATACGCAAGATCCTACGTCCACGGTCCTGAACAGAGCAGGATAACTTGTTGATTAGTCTGAGCAAGTCTCGGTAAGGAAACCGTGCGGGACGCAGATCCTTCTAACTTATAGTCCTTAGCGACTTTACAATTCAAACCTAAGTTCGAAAGGGAGCGAAACAGTTCTCCAACTAATGAAGGAGTTCTTACAATAAGAACAGTTCACTAAAAATGAACTCCTTCGAATCTAAGCTATAAATCTGACAATGAGCTTAGGTAGAGAAGAAAGGGATCTAAAGACTCTAGAGAGAAGAATCACAAAATATTCTAATAAATGCAGATACTTCGCTGGATATTCTGATGAGTTTGCTAGAGTGTTTGAGAGCTTGAGCAATTTCCCTTTTTAATTTCGTGCTTCTCTTCTTTTTTTTTTTTTTTTTGAGCTTCGAAATCTTCTCTATTTATAGCTGTGAGCTATGGCATATGTCCGTTGGAGACGACGATGCCACGTGTCACAAGCTTCCAAAGAAAACGGCCATTAATTCGAACTTGTTGCAGCAGAGCAGTTAATTACTGTACATGAGAGCAGCTTTATTATTTGGAGCAGGTAAGGCGTTGTCGGCTTCTCATTGGTCGAGGTTTGTGGTTGGTGAGAATGTCAGAGTTGACCGTTCAAACAACCTCGTATGATCTTCTGCTGAACTTTCGAAAAGACCGAAGTAGGCTGGGTCGCTTTACGTCGGATACGATGAAGTCGCTAAGTCTCTATCTTCTTCAAGCCGAGTCGGCCGACAAGGAATGTAACTTCGAGTAAGTCGGTGGCGGCTAACGGAAAATCTTGGGCTTGGATGAGTTCTTCTGGCGATGACTTATTAGGCTTTTGGGTTGGCTTCTACCGAGGTCTACTCGGTGATGGTCAAGAACGCATAGCGATTACACCGATGACGTGGGGTTCGAATAGTATCTTCGGCGTAAGATCGGTTCAACAATTACCCCGTACGGGACTTAGACAAAATATAAAAACGATTACAAGTCTAACCTATACATCAGCTAATCCTAACGACACACTAAACTACTGATATCAGCTCGGTTTTGGGATCTTCAATTCTATAGTACTACTATGATTTCCCCCAATTTTCTTTTAACCACGAACAGCTGGGTATCATCTACTGACTCATATCCAACAATTTCCCCCTAATTGATGATGCCAAAACCTCTACTTCTAAACTCTAAACATCTTATAAGATATGCTAACCTACTGACAGCAATTTCCCCCTTAATCCATCTGAGGAAAAAAAACTGATATGATGACTTCAAAACATCAGCAGGTGAGAGATAGGCAAAATCAGAGAAACTGATTGTGAGTGTGTGTCAGATCACTTAGTGATCAGTTGTGAAAACACAAAGCAAAATGCTGTAAGACAATGAGTAATTGTCTGTCAAGCAATAGGAACGATAGCACATATGATCAGGAAATTACAAGTTCCTATCACTATTACAAAAGAGAGGAGATAAGAACTACTGACGCTTGAAGCCTTGAGTACGCTTCTTGAAATCAGCAGATCTTTCGACAGGAGGTTGCAGACCATAGTATAAGTAGATTCTCTTCCTCAGTGTCTGGACATCCTCGTCGTCTTCAGCTAGGTCGACACTCAAGTCGAAGCGAGAAGCTGTAGTTCTGATCTCATCCTCTATATCCTTTGTACATAGAACTCCGCGCGCAATTCTAGGAGGTGGGATGCCCCTGAAAGCCGGAGCTCTGAAAGGAATGTTCTCTCTTTTCATAATCTCTAGAAGTTGTTCCCTCAGCTCAGAGTTATAATTGAATATAAACTCGTCAAAGGCTTGTTCGATAGTCTGCTCACTTGGATAGAATTTCCATACGTAGTAGCCTTTGATAAATTCCTCTTTGAGCTCTTCCCATTGATCATTAACCAGAGCAGGAACCCATTTATCAACATGAAGCACAGGGTCCTTTTTGACATAAGGCGCTCTTTTCCTTGATCCTCGTGGGATTTGTCTTCTGGGATCAGCTGCTGGCTTTTCAGATAAGCTAATCATCTTAGCCATATCATCCATTCTCTTCTTTTCTCGGAGAGCCGCTGCCCTACAGTCTCCTTTCCTGAGATTTAGGCCTCGCAGCGTGGCTTCCCAAGTGGCTCTATCTTCGGCTTCCTGCTCAGGTGTAAGATGGGTCTGATAGTGACTCTGAGCAGTAGCTTGACCTGTAGTAGAAAGAGTTTTTGCGAACTCCTCCTGAGCCTTTTTCTTTTCTTCGTCCACTGACTCTTGCTTCTTCTTACCTCTGCCCTTAACAACTTTGCCCTTAGGCTTTTTAGCAAGTTGAGCTTCTTCCAGCTGACGCTCATGGTCCAGCTTGTCTTGTAGTTGTTGGGCTACGCGGAGGTCGAAGGCCCCTTGTTCCGCTTTAGATTTGAATTTTTGGATCGGGGAGGAAGGAGGAGTAGTAGCGGTAGCAGTCTCCTTCCTCGGCCTCTGCGGAGGAGCCTGTTCTTCTTCAGACTCTTGCTCAATGAAGTGAGCAATATCTTCTATGTGAGCAGCAGAAGATGAGATGGGGGTAGGTTCTAGAGGAAATTCGAGCGACGGAACCCCCGAGTATCTTCGCTCGAGCGGCCGAGGATTGAGCATGAGCAGTTGAGGGTTGTTCCGCCTGAATACCTTCCCCCTGAGTCTGAGCATTTGAGGGTCCTTCCTCCTGACTACCCTCTACTATTTGGACATCAGCCATATCCGTATCAGGTTCATCCTTCATAATACCTTCCCCTTTTTGGCATCATCTGCCTTAGAGAGTTGGGTGCGGATTGCTTGAATGTCTCTTTCCACATTGTGGACTGAATCCTTAATCTGAGTTGCTGTGGATTCGAAGTCCTTGACGAGATCGCAATATAATTCCCGATCTTTTTCCTCGATCGGCTCTAGATGTTTTAAGTCAGTGAAGGCGACTCTCGACGGAGTTTCAGGCGAGCCCGATCCCGCGATTCTTGTCATTTCTTTCTGAATAAGTTTCAGAGCCTCTGCTTGTTGGGTAATAGCTTCCTGAAGGCTAGAGGTGGCAATCTTATTCCATTCATCGATTTCGAGCTTAACAGTTGCGAGAGCTTGAGTCAGCTGCTCTGAAAATATCTTCTGCTGATTCTGGAGCAACTGCTGACTCTGAGCTTCTAGATCGACTTTCTGAGCTGCTAAGGCTGCCTCAATAATCTCCTGAAGGTTGGGTTGAGGAGGAGCTACTGGAGTCTTTGAGGTGCCTGCAGCTATTCTGTCTAAGCTCTGTGTCTGAGCCTTTGTATACTTTTTCCATTTCAGATGGACGTCCTTTGCCAAAAGTCTATTTTTCTCTCCTTGGCGTCGAATGGCTTTATTTACGGACTTCGAGGACATGGAACCGATAGGTTGTTTCTGGTACGAGCTGGTTCCGAGCCTCTGCTCAGAAAACATGAGGAGCTGCTCCCTACTGTACTTCGGAGCACCTTGAGAATCACCTGATGTATTAGGATGTGGTGATTTGCTCTTCTCACGGGGAGTTGAACCCTCAGCAGAGCCTCCCAACTCTGTATCCTTGGGTGTCTGATCCTTCCTCTGATTGTTATCATCATCTTTATCATCGTCTTTCTTATCAGCAGGAGGAGATGGGGGCGGAGGAGTGTTACCAGGGACTGACTCTCACAAGCTTAGAAGGTAAAGCATTGCGGCTCTGAGATCTTCAAGAGTAGCTAAGTCAGCTGGTTCTCCGTACCATATTACTTCTTGTAGCTTCTGCTCCTCATCGAGCAAGTAGATGACTGAGTGGGTTTTGACTATGTCTTCTAGAATATCCCAACTCAGAAATCTTAGAAGCATTTGAACCCTAGCCCTGATGGCTATGTCGACTAAGTCTGAGTGCCTAGCGATCTCAGGAATATGATCATGTACTTCAGATGTGGCACGGAGACGAGTGGTGTGAATAGCTTGTCCACTCGGTCGCGGTCTCCTCGGTCGGTTCCCTGACGTCCGATGTGTCTCCCTCGAGCTAATTACCTGGACTTTATCTTTGAGGGTCGCACCCTCAATGCCGATATCGAGTCCAAGATCTTGCTCTTCTTGAGTAGGAGGAGGAGGAGGTGGTTCAATAACGAGAGAGGGCCGAGCGGTTGAGACCTCGGTGAGTCCGGTCTTAGTCAGCCGCCTCTTCTTAGGCACTTCGGTATGAGGGGGCAGAGCGGATGCAGCTCTCTTCGGCTCAGGCGGCCCCTTACCGATAGACTTCTCAGTCGCTGCTTGAGTCTTGAACTTAATTAGTTTTACGTCGAAGAACTTAGAATCAGCAAACGACGAGTGTCTTTGAACAGAGTTTTCTATGAGGACTGACATCTTAGTCCCATAGAGTAATTTCCCTACACTGGCTAACTTGCTCTCTCTAGTGGGTAGGGTAGTGAACTTCTGGGCTTGGGCTTTCATCTCCGAAACATAATAGTCGGCCCAGTTCACTTCAACTCCATCATCTATCGCCATCATCAGCTGAATCCTTGGCTTGGATAATTGATCGTATGATCCAGCTGAGCTCGTCAGGATATGAGAGACTATGTAGGCTAGTCCTCTGTATTGGGGAAGCAGAAGGTTCTTCTGCAGAGCTGACTTGAACGATATGTCAGTTCGTCCGCAGAACTTATGGACATACTCGTTTATCTCCTTCTCCTTGTATCCGATAGGAGAAATACCAAGCCCTGGGTCGCTTTCTGTCGGATACAGTAGACTGCTAAGTCTCTGTCTTCTTCGACTGAGTCGGCTGACAAGGAATGTAACTTCCCCGAGTAAGTCACCGTGGCGGCTGAAGGTCTTGGGCTTGCATGAGTTCTTCTGCGATGACTTATCAGGCTTTGGGTTGGCTTCTACCGAGGTCTACTCGGTGATGATCAAGAACGCAAGCGATTACACTGATGACGTGGGGTTCTGAAAAGTATCTTCGGCAGAAGATCAGTTCAACAATTACCCCGTACAGGACTTAGACAAAATATAAAAACGATTACAAGTCTAACCTATACATCAGCTAATCCTAACGACACACTAAACTACTGATATCAGCTCGGTTTTGGGATCTTCATTTCCATAGTACTACTATGATTTCCCCCAATTTTCTTTTAACCACGAACAACTGAGTATCATCTACTGACTCATATCCAACATAGATCCATACCCCCCTGACTAGATAATTTCTCTCTAATCAATGTCCCTAAAGCATGCTTATAATATGTTGTGATCCTCGGGAAAACGTCTCGAAGTGGTAACCGTTTAAAATGGACCTATATATTACATATAATATTTAATAAATTATAATTATTACAATATTTACATATAATATTTAATAAATAACCTGAATTAAAAAAAAAGAAAATTATATGCTGAATTAAAAAAAAAAAAAAACGTGCCGACCGGTCGGGCACCGGTTCAGACCGGCCCGACCGGTCGGCACATAAAGCTCAGCGCCGGCAACAATGGCGCGCCGGTTTCCGACGATTTCTACCTCATTTTGTGCAATTTTCACCCAATCCGACCAAATCTAGGTTATACTCACTAAGCCCAACATATATATTCCATAAAAAACCACTTTAAACATGCAATCCTACGATAATTTGAAGATCTACAAATTAATTTACAAACAAAGATTTGAAGAAAAATACTAACCTCTTCCATTGTGTCCGACGGGTTGGACGAAGATATGGTGTCCGATGGGCGTGCCGATGAACGTGCACCGATCAGCCCGAGAAATTTTGTGTCCGATGTGTCTTGCAGGAATGGGGACCGATGGGATCGGGTGGGGAAGAAGAGGATGTTTATTTCGGCCCTATCGGTCGGACCATATAGTGTGCCGACCGATAGGGCACAATTTTTTTTTTAAAGTGTGCCCGATCGATCGGCACATTCACAATGTGTGCCGACCGATAGGGCACAACTTGTTTGTTTTTTGGGGGCTGATCGATCGGCACGTTTACAATATGTGCCGACCGATCGGCACGCTACGTTAAATTCAGTGCATTTATGCGACCTGACAAATTTCAGGTTAAAAAAGTGAAAAAGTGGGGGTATTTTAGACAATTTGGGTATTTTGTAGATAATTTTTAGGAATTTGGGTAGATTTGCTTTTGATATAGGAGGAATGGGTAGATTCTCATAATTCCATTTAAAAATATATATAATTTGCCCATACTTAATGAAGTGTGAACATATTTGGTATCATGACTGGGAAGTGATTAATTTGCTTTGAAAATCAAGATCCTCTAAAAAAGCTTGACTGGTATCATTACGGCATTACCCATCTATTCTAGAATCTTGATTTTGATATCTCGAGTTCAATATGTGACGTGCAAGCGAAATATTTAATACACTCGAACCAAGCAATATATAAGTATCCATGCATGTCGAGGTGTTTAAACCTAACATGTATTGAATAACATACTATTTAATATATTATTATGACAAAACACATCTTACTACTGATTTCATACCAAAATTACCAAAATGAGTAAAAAGTAAATGGTTTTGGTTCACAACTTTAAATTGGGTCCTCGGGTCACATGCTTCCTAATGAAATTATATGTGAATTTTAGACAAAATTCACTTAGTTACTAGAAAAGTTGACAATTTTATATATAATCTCAAAAAGAGACATAATTTAAGCATTTTATATGAAAATTTTTACCATTTTTTAAAACTTGGAAACCCTGTTTTAACAGTTTGTCATAAATGCCAGATGGGTGATAAGTTGGAAATCGCAACCAAAACCTTGTAACATTGTCTTATTTTTGGAGATATCTGATGCTTATAAAAATAAGAAACCATATCTCTAAGAAATGGAATCTAGTAGATGAGTGGCACATGCAATACCAAACTCACTTTCATAATTGTCTCATGTTTTTTACCAAAGGTTTATTCGATTTTTACGGCGATTAGTTGAAATGAAACACAATAAAAAACCTCTTTCTCTCCACCGCCACTCCACTCCCAACATCAACCATGGACCTCCGCCGCACCCAACTGCCACTCTTCCTCTTCTCAGGTAACCTATTTATTCATTACTACTACTTCCACTCTTCCTCTTCTCATACTACGCTTTCTCAATGTAGTCCTACTTCTCTGATTTGCAGCTGCATTGCTCTTGGAGGCGGCGTTTCCGCTGGGAATCAACTACGGCCAGATTGCAAACAACCTCCCACACCCGGAGTCCGTCGTCCCACTCGTCAAATCCATGGGCGTCGCCCGCCTCAAGCTCTACGACGCCGACCCCAAAGTCCTCAAGGCCTTCGCCTACACCGGCTTCGAGTTCATCGTCGGCCTCGGCAACGAGTATTTAGCCAGAATGTGCGACCGCAAGCAGGCCATCGCGTGGGTCAAATCCAACGTCCAGTGCTATCTTCCGGTGACGAAGATCACCAGCATTGCCGTCGGCAATGAGGTCCTCACATTCAACGACTCCACTCTCTCCGCGAACCTCCTCCCCGCAATGGAGAGCGTCCACGCCGCCCTCGTCTCCCTCAACCTAGACAAAAAAGTCTCCGTCACCACCGCGCACAATCTCGCCATCCTCGACGTCTCCTACCCGCCCTCCGCCGGCACCTTCCGCCGCGATCTGGCTTCGAAGCTGTCGTGCATCCTCGATTTCCACTGCAAGGTCGGCTCGCCCTTCCAGATCAACGCGTATCCCTACTTCGCCTACAAGGCCAACCCCAAGCAGGTGTCGCTCGATTTCGTGCTGTTCGGGCCGGGCTCCGGCACGGTGGACCAGGGGTCGGGCCTCCACTACGACAACATGTTCCACGCCCAAATCGACGCGGCCTACTCGGCGATGGAGAAGCTCGGGTACAAGAATGTCTGCCTCCAGATCTCGGAGACGGGGTGGCCGTCGAAGGGGGACGCCGACGAGGCGGGGGCGACGCCGGAGAATGCGAAGAGGTACAACGCCAACCTGCTCAAGCTCATCGCCGAGAAGAAGGGGACGCCGATGCGGCCCAACTCGGACTTGAATGTGCACGTTTTTGCCTTGTTTAACGAGAATGAGAAGCCCGGCCCAACATCCGAGAGGAACTTCGGGCTGTTCAAGCCCGACGGTACCCCGGTGTATAATTTGGGGTTCAACACGACGGGATTGCTGAGTACCAACCCTACCGGCTCGGGCTCAAGCTCAGGCTCAAGTTCAAGCGGCGGAACGACGTCGTCTGGATCCTTGCCGGCGGAGACGGGAATCTCTCCTCCTAACGGCTACTTGTCTATTACTGCCGATGACGCGGTCAGTCTCTCAATTTTGCCTTCAAATCTTTCATTTTTACTGCTATTACAGAATACTTCTTTCCTATTAAATAGATCCCTAGCTTCTTTTAGGGGAACAACTATAATTCAAATGGGTATACAAAAGTTTGAGGATCTTGATGTGAGAGAATCTCTTGTTCAGAGGTTTAGTTCATCTTACTTGACAACTTGTTTAGAATTGGGTTCTAAAGGTAAGACTGGATAGTGGATAGATGCCCTCTATTCTTGTCATGCTACTCGGAAATATGTTTTCAGTTCTTCCACTTGATTTCCGAGGGGGAAAACCATATCCCAGTTAGCTGGTTAAGCAAATTCATGAATCATTCTTGTTGGATATCACAACTTTGAAGATCTTCCACCCACTAATTGAATTCCCCTTCTCTTGAGGGCGAATGGCCGGGAATTTAGTTGAGGCAAAGTAGTAAATAAGATATGATGGATTATGCTATTAGGATAACTGAACTTGCTGTACTGGATATTATGCTTGCTGCAAAGTTTGAGTTTGTTAAAACTTAAACTGCTAGCTATCTTGCATTTTTAAGTTTCTGGTATTTGTCACGGTATTTGATTTTAAGAACAGATAGTCTGCTTTTGGCCTTGGTGATCTTTGCCATTGCTTTTATGGATCCCATAAATCGACAGCAATTCTGAGTCGTGCATGAGGATTAGAATCGTCCTTTCTAATGATATGTTGCTTGGATTGCAGGAGAGACTTCCTTTCCAAGGGGTATTATCAATTATATGCTTGATGGTTTCAACGGTACTGGCATTTCAACTCTGATTACAATCTACACAGAAGAAGAGAGTTTCAAGATTAGGACATTGTCATCTTCTTCTTTTGAATGCGGCAACTTCTTGATCTATGACGATGCAGTGCCAAGTAAACCTCGACAACTCTTGTTAGTGCAACGGAGAATTTAGGAAGGTGGGCTAAATTATTGAGTGATGGATGGGATATATGAGAAAAATGCATTGCTATTTTGTTACTTTTAGGCTGGTATGGAGCGTCTGCTTTTTCCTCTGTATTTTTTGTCTAGGGTATGAGCACTAAAGCACATGTTCAATCTACTACTTGTTATGCTATTCTAGTCTACTACTACTAGAAAAAAGGTATCAAGATTTGATGCTTTGGACTATGGATCACCACTATCATGTAACATCTTCATTTATTATTCGTTTTTGAGGAATCCGGATCCTATTATATGTTGCAGATTAATTTCATCAACTGTCCCTGAAATTCATGTTCTACTCTCTAATCATCCAACCAATGAAGAGAGAGAGAGAGAGAGAGAGAGAGAGAGAGAGAGAGAATGTGTTCTTTACTAAGAGTGGAGTAGAATAGTAATGAGTTAATCAACCAAGTGGGAGGACAAGAAGGCTTCACGGAGAACATCTGCGCACCCCACACACTCAAAACTGTAGTCTACTCCTTCAACAGTCATTTCTTTAATTTTCTACATGCATCCACCAAATATAAGAAAATTAGATACTTTGCAAAAATGATTATTTTTGTGATATCGACGTGCGTAAGAGTATTAATTGGAGACCTCATGAACAATGGAAATGTCACGTACTTGGTGCCGGAAACGAGTTTTGTGAGGTCATGGAACTTCTCTAAAAACTCGCACATAACAATAATATGAGGCCAATCTCCATCTCCAAGTGACCCAATGTTGTCTCCTTTGTGACTACTCAACCTCATTTCACGCACATACGCCTCATTCATTAATAAGGCCCTAAAAGACTTTTCATACAAACTTGTCGACTTTAGCATGAAGTAGGTTGAGTTCCACCTCGTAGAAACATCTAAGCATAGAGACTTTGTCCACTCCATTTCACAAAATGTGATCACACATTTCTTGAATTGCTCATTTCTGGATGGTGAGGCCTTTACCTACTTCACGGCTTCTCTAACTCTTCGGACGGACATACCAATCTCCTTTATCCTAGCCCCCACAATCAAGTTAAGGATGTGCGCAACACATCGCCATTGGAGGTACTTACCATCTAACAAAGTCTCTGAATGAGGAATCATGTGCTTAATAGCATTGTCATTTGCCGAGGCATTGTCCATCGTGCAACATATGATGTCTTTCAACCCCCAATCCTCCAATAATTCTAAGACTGCAACACCAATGTCCTCTCCCTTGTGACTCTTTATCTGTTTAAAGCTTATTATCTTGTTTTGCAAATTCCATTTATCGTCAATGCAGTGAGCTCTAACACAGATAAAGTTTAGGTTATTTACTGAAGTCCAACTGTCGGTGGTGATTGACACCATTCCCATCCCTTTCTTGCGAAAATAGGACTTCAAAGAAGTTTTTTTTAGCAAAAAGAACTTCATACAATCTGTCCGCATCGTCTTTCTACCCGGGATTATAAACAATGGTTGGACGATCTTCCTAAACCTCCTAAAACCTTCTCTTTCTACAAAATGGAAAGGAAGTTCATCCTGGATAATCATCTCAGCCAACGCCATCCGACACTTCTCTTGGTCAAACTTCCAATTTGTCAATGTTGATCTCTCTCCTTCGGCCCACAGTTGAAGATTACGGATTGATTGATTATCTTGTGCCTTTTTTCGATCCTTACACATCTTTGAATGTATCTTCAAAGCACTTGTGCCGTTTTTCTTCGGATCGGCTTTAATAAGTTCCCCACAATGACGACATTTTCCGGTTTTGATCTCTTTCTCCAACCCAAAGCACTTCGAAGTCACCCCAAACTACGGACCTCGACTTCGTGCAAATTTATGTTTCACATTTCTTGTATTTGCGTCACTTTGGGTACCTTGTACTGCTTCACTTCGAGTGGTTTCTTCAAGTTCAATCTCTTTTACCGACCTTTGGTCGTTGCCATCATCTCGAGAACTTTCCATGTCCATCTAAAAAAAATAGATTTGTCACTAAAGTCTAAAATTACACTACTAAAATCTAAAATTGAACAAGAAAATCATATGGAAGGGCTAATAAAATTAATAACTCTATTACTGGGAATGGGCAGTAAGTCACAAAGCATATGATGGACCAAGACTTTAGGATATATGAAGGTGATAATACTGAATTCATAATTTGTGATCCTGTTTAAACGCATCCGTCCATTATCACTAGGCAGGGACAACTAAATGAGTATTTTACAGAGTTTTGCAGTCTTGCATGTTAGCTTTTAACTCATGAAATTAGTATTTTTATCATAACTACTTCTCACCCAGAAACACTAAGAGCTCTCTCCCCCCCCACCCCCCCCCCCCCCACTGTAATGCACTTGGTCTATTTCACCAAACTTAGAATCTACTGTAACCATCGTAAAATATGAAATTGTGGAAATCTACATTCTACAATTAGAAATCTACATTCTACAAATCTATTAAAAATCGATCACAAAGTATAATTCAAAATTCAAAATCTAAATTAGAAAATTTGAAATCCCCCCCCCATAGCTGTAATGCACTTGGTCTATTTCACCAAACTTAGAATCTACTGTAACCATCGTAAAATATGAAATTGTGGAAATCTACATTCTACAATTAGAAATCTACATTCTACAAATCTATTAAAAAATCGATCACAAAGTATAATTCAAAATTCAAAATCTAGAAAATTTGAAATTTGAGGTGAGCTAATAAATCAGAGTATCAGACGACATACATTTAGACTCGTGAATTCTGACCTATAAGCGGATCTGCGGATGCGATGCCTCTCGTGGCGGACTGGCGGTGGCAGAGCCGCGGATGGCTGGACTGGGCACTGGGCAAGGACGGCTGGACGAGGGAAACTTGGGAGCCGGAGAGGCTGGGGTCGAGAGGGGGAGGAGGCGACCGACAGACGGCTCTCATGGCAGACTGGCGGTGGCGGAGCCGCGGACGGCTGGGCTGGACACTAGGCAAAGACAAGTGGACGAGGGAGGGAGACTTCAGTTCAAACTTGTCGATTTGGGGATTGCTAGATTAGGTCAGGATCTCAATTCTCAATTTATGGATTCCATCTCAGTTGGTACATTGCATAAGTTATAAATAAAATAAGTTACTAAGAGGTTATCGGTTAACCTTCAGTTAATTAGATAACCGAACCGACGTGTTTTGTGCTAACTAAAACCGAAACCAAAACCGCAATTTAATTTCGGTTAACCGAAAATCAATAATTTTCGGTTTCGGTTTTCGGTTATGTGTGTTAACCGAAAATTGATTTCCACCCCTATCAGCAGCTACAGGATGAGCTGAACTATGAGGAAGAGTTGAAAGCTCAAAAGAAGAAAGGTGTGATTAAAAAAGAAATAGTGTCAAAGAAAGCCAGAGATGTTGGGACTAGATAGAGCAGAGCTCAAGTAGCTAAAACTCAAAGAGATAAATCTACTGAAATCTCAAAGGCCACTGGATTGCAAACTTAGTACTTAGAAGATGAAGCTGAACAGAGTCCTACTGACCAACAAAATCCTTCAAATTTGACTGAAGAACAAGTTCAAGAGAGAGAGCTGGGGGAAGCATGTGAAAGAGGGATGGACATAACAACTGAAGCACGACAACTAAGAGAAGCCAAGGCTAGACTGCAGCAAGCCAAGATTGACGCACATGTGGCTAATACTCAGAAAGAGGCTAGAGAGAGAGAGTGCCAAAGAAAAGCCGCGAGATTCCTACTGCTTTGAAATTTCTCAGACACATAATACATGATAACTTGAAGAAACCATTATCCTCTCACACTGACAAGTGGATTCCGTGAGAACTGAACAAAAGATGGGAGTCAATCAAAGCTAAACTCATTAGAAGATATCATTATTGGAAGTTATGGCAAGATAAAGATGCATATCAGATTTCACCAAATAAATCCTGTAAAAATGCTAGACTTGAATTAGTATAGCAAACAAGTATTAAACACAAGAAACAAAGCTTTTAAACTTAAAACTCCTATTAATCTAAAGGTTGGTTAGCGACCATGCAAATTTTGGAATTTTTCTAAAATTAATGCTGGAAAATAAATAGCAAGAATAACTACTCAAATAAATCAAGCAAAAAAAACAGGTCTAGCAAGATGATTCACACGCACACACAATCGATCATCGACACTAAAAATAAATTAATCCATATAAATCAATTAGTTGTAGGACACCGTAATTAAACTGACACATCCCCTATTCCCCTTAATTATTCAGTAATCGCCATGGTGGGCATTGAAACGAGTACTTCTCTAAATTAGATGCAACATCCGTTGGTGGGCAATCAACAGATTTAACACCTAATTAGCTTTAAGAACTAAGGGAACCCGATTTAGGAGCCTACTCGTATGGTGCACATCTAATAGTCTCCTACCAAATTAATCCTATTGTTCTAAGAACAATCGTGCTACTTATTTAGCCTAATCCCTAGAGAAACAATGGAAGTACTAATTTAGCTATGAATTAAACTAACCTAGGGTGATCAAGCCTAAATTAATTAATCCAATTAATTAACCAAGATTAATTTGGAACCTAAGTGATTAATTATTAAGCCTAAGTCTCATGAATTCGGTTGAGTGAGTGTTTCACATTTCGTCGGGCCCTAAAAGAAATTAGCTACGCATAACACCCGACTGGGTAGGCAGACCGTTCTACTAGACAAAACCCTAATCATGCTGAAAAATTTGGAATTCAAATACACGAAATTATAACAACTTAACGAACTGATTTAGAGCACGAAGATGAACGAAATTTAAACCTAAGGATTAGAAAATTATCAATATGCGAAATCCTAAATATCCAAACAATTCAAAATAGAAATCATCCTAATTAAACACGAAAGTAATCATTGCAAAGTGTTTGTTTTTCCGGAACTGCACCTAATAAACTGATAATCTGAAATTCGAATGGCTGAACTATGATAACTGATTTCTTCGGCAGGCGACGGTGACCTCGGCGGCTGATCCTCTCGGCGGCGGTGATAGCTCTCAAACAACGGTCTCTCGGCGGCGACGTTAACATGTGTTGGACTCCTCTCGACGGCGGCGATGAGATGATGAGAAGAATGAATGAAAGATGGATGATAGATGATGATCTCGTTCTCTCGGCGCGCGGCTTCATATATATGGTTTTTAATCCTTTGATTCCTTGTAGAAGTAGAAATCTTATCCAAGTATGGAAAGATATTATTGAATATAATATATCCAAATCTTTCCATACTCTTCTTTCCTTATCCGTTCCTTCCCTTCTACGTAATATTTTGCCCAAATTAAACCCTTTAATTCCTAAATTATGTGCATTCCGCCAGATCATCTTGTTGTCGCCACATCAGCTCGAAAATTTGTAAAGCAACACGTAAATGCAATCCAACGGCCAAAATGGCACCAAAATAACAGAATTTGAATAGTACGAATTAAAACTCATCAAACCTCCTTATACTTGAACTATACTTGCCCTCAAGTATAAGGAAAACCAAGCTATACGTACTATCTAAATTCAGTCAATCCCCAAGACTCCAAAATAAAAACACAACACTCAAAGAGACACGGACCACGAAACAAGGACAAACGAAACAACAAAAACGAGAACAAGAACGAGAACAAACACAAAAAACAAGAACAAGAACAAGAAGCAATGCCAATCCTATCCATGATCTCTACACTCAAAGAACTCGCCAAACATGTAAAATCATGCAAATACGAATTTCAGCAAACAAGAAATGTTGCAAATTTTAAACGAGGCACGCACATATCAATTTTGTCAAAAACCTAAGCAAAAGTGGATCATCCTCACGGTTCACTCAACACTCTCTAGTCTAAGTCCGGTCAAGCCACTTAAAGAAACTAGTCCACTCTATCATGATAAAAGATCATCACAACTGTAATAACAAGGAGGTTTTTCTCTTTTGGTTGTAATGGGGCTTAGGACATAGACATTTTTTTTTTCCGGTAAGGGCCCTAGAGGTTCTAAGCTCCAACAAATGTAGATCAATGTCATACATATCATACTTGTTTAAAATGAGAAAATCAAAAGTAAATAAACAAACTATGCCCACCAATATAGAATTACACATCAAATGCTACTTAATATAACAACAAATACCCTTCAAATAAACTGATTTTTCCACTTTTTTTTTTTTTTTTTTTTTTTTTTTTTTTTAACCTGGATAAGCACTATTCATTCTCAAATTTTGGGTATAAATTCAATTGGCCTTAGATACTTTCATTCATATACAATTCGGGTCAACACAACATTTCATAGCATGCATCAATTAGGTAGGCAAATAATACATAGTAAGATTAATCTCAGATAAGTGTGTAAGCATGCAATGACACAGGAAAAGAGAAAGCTAAAAAGGCCTCGGCTAATATTTTCTGACTAAATCAAAGAATCGGGTAAGGCTCAAATTAGTTCACTAGGGGAAAATGTAAGATAGGAAAGTATTGTCGCGGATAAATGGTTTAATCCCTAGTGCCTCCTATCATACATCACAAGTGATTCACCTTTATTACAATTATGTGGACAACAAGAAATTAGTAGGAAGTGTCCTACTTTAAAGGCTCAAATCTAATATGTATAGTGTGTAAAATTTCGATCCACTTTTACTTATTATTCCTCATCTCAAACTACATACACATGTGCACCAAGTTCTAATCTTCACAACAAACGTGTTTGCATATTAAAACATAAAGCACAAATAAAACATGTTTAGCAAAGAACAAGAGTGCATCAACAACTTAAAGTCTTGGCATGCTTCGACGACACAACAGAAAACAACACAAAGACATCCCTCCTTACACTTAAGCCTTGCTTGTCGCAAGCAAGAAAAGAAAAGAATAAAGTACGAAATAAAAACACGAACTACCCTCCTTACACTTGCTCTTTACCAAAGAGCAAGCAAAGGCAAAACAACACATAAAAAACAAAAAATAAAACACAGACACAAAGAACAAGAAAATAAAACAACAAGGGGGATAGAATGGTGTCACCTCCCGCCTCGGGGAGGCAGTCAAGAAAGAACCGTATGCTCAAAGGTATCAAACCTTTGCCGAAGAGTAGCCACCTCCCCGCGCAGCACCTGGACCGAATCGACAGCAACCTGCGGATCTACATGGAGCAGCACTCGGAACACGTGGTCCCGGTGGATAAAATTGAACAAGACCATTAGGCTCCCTATAGAAAATCCTAGCATGTTCCATCAACTCAAGGTCAAAGGAGGGGGATCAGACAACCAGGTAAGCAAAGAATCATGAAAGATCACAAAGTTCCGCGCAGGGAACGTAGCAAAGAGATGAAAACGAGTAAGATGCCTAGCCAGATGACTGGATATGTCATAAATGCTACGAGCTACCCAATATGCTAGATCAACCCGCCTACCCGTATGCATGGATCACAGAAAGTAGAGATCAATATCACTCACCGTATTAAAACTAGTCCAACGTCCAGTCAAATTATGACAAATAAACTGATGGCACAAACGTAAAGCAGGATCAGCCACAAACGAGATACCAGACACAGAAGTACGAAAAGGCTGAGTATCAGCCGGAGCAAGCATACGCCAAGCATTAAAAGAACCAACATAATCACGCTGAGAAGACGGCAACCCACGAGGAGTTGCCGCATACTTACCATCCTCCAAATCCTCCAAAGATACAATCCCCAACCGAGTACACCATTCAACCAAAGATAACTCATAAAACACACCAGCCACACGAAAGGAAATACTCTTGTCATAAATCCTACGCACATGCTTAAAGGAAAATGTGGTAAAGATTTCAGAAATTAAAGCATGATAACAGGGATAATGATGTGACTCAGTTAGCCACAACCAACCGATTCTACGAAAATAAGTGTAGAACGTACCAAACACACCTGTGGAGCGCATGGTTATCCGGAACGCGACCATTACGGAAACTCTTACCACGGCGAGAGTGCAGACGGCGCTGGAACAGCTCCTCCTCGAAATGTGTGACAACTAACACGGCGGCCTCGTTCGGAAATTGAAGAACGAAAAGATTCCCGTACTTGGCGGACTGAGGCAGAGACGAAGACCCGTGAGAATCCGCAAGGGAAAGATGCTCAAGAGTCAGCTCATCATCGTCTTCATTCAACGGCTCATAATTCGACTCATCCGTCGAAATCCCTGAATTACCCCCAACCTCCTGTATCCAATCAATTTCATCACCATCGAAGGCAGGCGATGGAAAGTGATACGACATCTGAAGAAAAGAATAGCGGTCTTAAAGATCGGGCAGTGGAGCGGCGCCTTCTGGAATGGGCGAGTCGGGGGCAGGGGAGTCAGGCTCGGCCGCGGCGGGAACTCGCGGGTCGTTGTCGACGGGCTCGGCCAGCTCGTCATCCTCGATATCAAATGGGCTTGTAGTAGTGGGGACCAAAGCACGCCGGATATGGTGCGTACAGCGCGGTGGTCAGCAGTGCGAAGACGACGCAACCAGCGATGAAGGGGGCGCGTATTCTTCGTCCAGATCGGGGATGGCGACTGCGAACGGGTGCCGACCCATCGCCGTAGATGACGGCACTGTAGCGGCGGGCTCCTGCGAATCAGATGGTGGCAACGGTGAGTTAGGCGGCGGCAGAAGCTTGGGCGCAGTCTTCGATCTTTTCTTCGGGGCCATGATCGTCGGCTTGGGCAGGTGGAATAGGCAGGATCTAAGATCGATTTCGAAAAAAATCGAGAGTGGGAGATTGGAGAGTGGGTGATTTTGAGAGGGAGTATAGTTGAGAGTGGAAGAAATGGGAAAAGGGGGTGGAATTCTTTCTTACCCCAAAACCGTCGAATTATTATTTTTTTTTGCAAACTCCCCCAAAATAAAAACTCTCCCAAATGTCCCAAACCTTCGTATGGCAAGAATTGATTCCAGTCGACGTGTAAGCACATAAAACTTCCGCTTCCTATTTCCTCCGTCCACTAAACGTTTTAGCTCTTCGTCGCCAAGATCTAGAAAAACAACACAAAACAAAAACAAAACAAAACAGATAAAATCAAAGAAAATAAAGAGATTAAAATCGGGTTGCCTCTCGGTTGCGCCTTTCTTTATTGTCTTTGGCTAGACTCCCTCTTCAAGATCAATAATAAGGAGTGGACAAGCGATGCTCATCCACAACGTCCAACTTCTCAGCAACATGGTAGATCTTCAAACGATGGACATTGACGGTGAACTCTTCATTCGAATCAAGTTTCGAAATTGTTACTGCTCCGCTTGGCCAGACAAACCGAATCCGTAAAGGACCTATCCAACGAGAGCGAAGCTTGCCCGGCATGAGATGGAGTCGTGACTGATACAGTAACACCAATTGACCTTCTTCAAAGTTCTTAGCACGATGTGCTTATCATGCCACGCTTTTGTACGATCTTTGTACCTCATGGTTGTGTCGTAGGCTTCAAGACGGATCTCCTCGAGCTCTTGCAATTGATATTTCCTCTCCTTTGCGCACTCGTTCAGATCCATGTTAACCTTCTTAACAGCCCACCATGCCTTGTGCTCCAATTCCACGGGTAAATGGCAAAGCTTCCCAAAATTGAGCATATACAGAGACATACCTAGGGGAGTTTTGTAAGCAGTGCGGTAGGCCCATAAAGCATCGTCAAGTCTCAAACTCTAATCCTTCCTAGAAGGATTCACGGTCTTCTCAAGTATGACTTTCACTTCTCTATTGGAAACCTCAGCTTGCCCATTCGTTTGTAGATGGTAGGGCGTGGAAATGCGGTGCTTGACACCATATTTCTTCAAGAGTGACTCTATAGTCCGGTTGCGGAAATGGCTTCTTTGATCACTTATGATGGCCGTCGGCACTCCAAATTTGCTAAAAATGTTAGATCTAAGGAAACCTGCAACCACTTTAAAGTCATTAGTCCTTACGGCCTTAGCCTCGACCAATTTAGACACGTAGTATACGGCAAGCAAAATGTACAAGTTCCCACATGAACTCGGGAATGGACCCATGAAGTCCATGCCCCAAACATCAAAGATCTCACAGAAACGCAAAGGTTTCTAGGGCATTTCGTCCTTCTGGGAAATGTTGCCAGTCATTTGGAAACGTGTACATGTCTTGCGAAAATTGTATGAGTCGAGGTTTAAGGTCGGCCAGAAAAAACCTGCATCCAAAACCTTTCTAGCAGTACGTTTTGGACCAAAATGTCCACCATAAGGGGACGAATGACAATTATATAAAATATCACCTTGTTCTGCTTCAGGAATGCATCAGCAAATTACTTGATCAACCCCCATCTTCCACAAAATTGGAGAGTCCCAAAAGTATTATTTGCATTCACTCTTCAATCTCATCTTTTGGGCATGTGTAAAATCGGAGGAAAGCTGCTTGGAAGTCAAGTAATTAATTATGTTAGCAAACCAAGGGAGTTTAGGAAGGTTACCCGCCAGTTGGAGCAGTGGTTGTGTACAGATTGAAAAACACTGAGCAGGGGCCAGTCTGGCCAGGCTGGAGATAGATTCGGGAACCATATAGAGATGTTCCTCGGGAAAGACCTCCTTAATCGATTCTCCGTCTTCCTCTTGGAGCAATCGACTTAGATGGTCTACTACAAGGTTTTGTGCGCCTTTCTTGTCTCTTACCTCCCAATCAAACTCTTGAAGCAAGAGAATCCATTGAATCAAACGGGGCTTGGACTCCTTCTTGGATAGAAGATGTTTTACTGCCGCATGATCCATATACACCATGATCTTTGAACCAAGCAAGTAAGACCGGTACTTATCGAATGCGAAGACAATAGCCAATAGCTCCTTCTCCGTGGTAGATTAGTTGCATTGAGCTGGGTTAAGTGTCTTCGAAGCATAATAGATCTTTTCTGCCCCAAAACTGTTCCGACTGCCCTGTCGGACGCATCACATATAATCTCAAACGACTTATTCCAATCAGGTGGCTGCATAATCGGGGTCGTGGTAAGCTTCCTCTTAAGGAGGTCGAAGGCCTCCTTACACTGGTCATCAAACACAAACTCCACATCTTGTTCGAGAAGCCTTGTGAGGGGTTGAGCTACCTTTGCAAAGTCTTTAATGAAGCGCCGGTAAAAGCCGGCGTACCCTAGAAAGCCTCGGATCTCCTTAACGGATGTAGGGGCGGCAGCTTTGCAATCAAATCAACCTTGGCTTTGTCTACTTCAATTCCTCGACTAGAAACCACGTGACCTAGCACAATTCCCTCGGTCACCATAAAATGACACTTTTCGTAGTTAAGTACCAAGTTCTTCTCCACACAGCGGGCAAGGACTTTGTTTAGATTTTTCAAGCATCTCTCATATGAATTCCCGTAGACCGTGAAGTCATCCATGAAGACCTCAATGCACTCCTCGATTAAGTTGGAAAAGATGCTCATCATACACCTTTGAAAAGTGCCCGATGCATTACACAATCCAAATGGCATACGACGATATGCGAAGGTGCCGAAGGGACAGGTAAATGTGGTTTTGTCTTGATCCTCCTCCTTCACATAAATCTGGAAGTACCCGCTATAGCCATCCAAAAAGCTGAAGTAAGCTTGCCCCGCAAGTCTTTCCAACATCTAATCAATAAAGGGTAATGGAAAATGGTCCTTCTGTGTAGCTTCATTTAACTTTCTGTAGTCGATGCACATACTTGTCACCAAACGCATTGGCACCAACTCGTTCTTCTCGTTCTCCACAACTTGGAAACCGGACTTCTTGGGCAGCACATGAACTGGACTCACCCATTTGCTATCGAAAATAGGGTATATAATAGCCATAGAAAGAAGCTTCAGTACCTCCTTAAGCACTAACTCTCGCATGTTGGGATTGAGTTTCCGTTGGTGATCACGGAATGACTTGCTGTCAGGCTCCATGTGAATAGAGTGAGTACAGATGTCAGGACTGCCGGTGATGTCAGCTAAAGTCCAACCAATCGCCTTCTTGTGCCAAACTTCCAATAATGCCTCCTCTTGGGATTGGTTTAACTCTTTGCTAATGATGACTGTAAGTGTATCATTATCTCTAAGATAGGCGTATTTTAGATGCGTTGAAGTTGCTTCAGTTCAAGAGCTGGCGACTTTACCAATGAGGACAGAATTCTGTCAGATTCGGCTGCCTGGGCAGTTGGACGATGCTGCTGACATTTGCAAATTCTGGCGATGCATAGAGTGTCATGATGCTGTCTTTGATCTCTTCATCCCTTATGTCCTTAGCATCTAGATCAGTGAGCCCCTTCGTAAGAGTGAGTTCCATCTTATCCTATAAGAAATGCGTCTCAAGACATTCTTGGACAAAACTCTCAATCTCGTCAGTAGAGAAAGCCATTTCATTCTCATGTCATAAGGTTTCTTAAGTGCACTCGCAATATGATGAACATATATCTCATTATGATACCACACACTAATAGAACCTTCATCCACATCAATCACGACTTTCACAGTTTTCAAAAATACCCTACCCAACAAAACACCCGTAGTACCCTCAACTTGCCTATCATTTGTATCTATAACATAGAAATCAGCAGGATAGACAAAATTGTTAATTCTGACAAGGATATTTTCTAGTAAGCCTATGGGAGCAATGCATGACCTATCATCAAGTTGTATAATCACCCTTGTAGACACCAACTCAACTCCAGTTAATTGATTATACACAGACAGTGGCATAACATTGATTGATGCACCTAAGTCACACATAGCCTGCTTAACCATCACATTTCCCATGAGACAAAGTAAAGTAAACATACATGGGTCTACACATTTGGCAGGGAGCATCTTCTGGATGATTGCCGATACCGACGTATCCATCAATACCTTCCCGGACTGCTGGATCTTACCCGCTATGAAGTCTTTGAAAAATTTCCCAAATTGGGGAATCTTCACGGCTACCAAGAAAGGTATGTTGATTTCCAGCTTTCCGAACAGCTTCACATAATCTATGTAGTCCTTGTTCGGCGTCCGTTTCCTTTTCAGTGCCTCAGTAAATGGTGGTGGCATGACTGTTTTAGGGTCTTCCTGGGCAGTTTGTCCGTTTTTGGTAGTGAGCTCTTCATCCTCAATATTCTGCATTTCTATAGTGTCTACCAGACTGCTCGGCTTGGCTAGTTCGGCGGTCTGTTCTGCTGTAGACCTATTCTTTTGGGGATTTGCCTTCGGTGCTGGTTTGGGCAATTCTTTACCATTCCTCAACATGATATGACTGCAATTATGGGAGTTCGGATTAGGCTCGGTTTGAGAAGGTAATTTCCCTTGATTTCCTCTTATCTCTTGAATGGAAGAATTCAACTTGGAAATCTGTTTTGAAAGATTCTCGAAGGTGCTTTGATTATCCCTCTTGGCCTGATTAATCTCCTCTTCCATCTGTTGTTGTAGGCAATAGCATTCTTTTGAGAAGAAATCATTTTCGCCATCATCTTCTCCAGTGAATTGCTCTGGTCTGCTTGGCCAGTCGGCTGACCTTGCTGCTGAAATTTCCTTTGATGTGGAGGCTTGTAGGGTTGTTGATACCTTTGTTGTGGTGATGGCTGAAACTGTTGGTGTTGATACATCGGCTGTTGGTATGATTGTTGTGAAGGGTTTCTTGTCGGCTGCAACACTTGGTCTTCTTGTCTCCATCTCACGTTCGGATGAACCTTGTTTTGTCCACTCCAATTACCGGCTGCATTAGCCTCCTCTCCATGACATTGCAATGATGTGTGCCCTCTCTGACCACGTGCTCCACATATGTGATCAGCTATCGTGCATGCAGATGAAGAAGAAGAGGGAGGATTCTTCTCCTTGAGCAAACGATCCAATTTGTCTTTGAGTTGGCTGAACTTCTCTTCCATTTTTAGCCCAACCTTAATGTCAAGATCGTTAAGAAAGTCTCCACTCGACAGGTTCACATATTTTCTTTGCATCATTTGTTCTTTATATTGTGATGTAGACCCGGCAAGGCCTTCAATGATAGCCTTGGCATCATTATAGTAGCTATTAGCAAAGCTACCCTTCAAACCAGCATTTACCATGGTTTTGGATTCATCTGTCATCCCTTGGTAAAAACACTGCAACAAATCCACATCAGGAAACCATGGTTTTGGCAGCTATCAACTAGCTTCCCAAAGCGCTCCCAATAAGCTCCAAAAGAGTCATCAAGTTCTTGAGTAATTCCTGAAATTTCCTTTTTGAGCACATTGGTCTTTAATTGAGGGAAGTACTTGTCTAAGAATGTCTGACGCATATGAGCCCAAGTAGTAATCGACCTAGGTCGAAGACCAGAAAACCATGCACGAGCTCCGTCTTGAGAGAAAGGATTCTTGTTCAGCTTCCCATAAAATTTTGGACATGCCGCGACCAAATTCAACTGCACATCGATTTGCTCAGTAGTGGTTATGTGAATTGGTCCGGGTAGCTCCTCTCCCAAGTTCGTCGAACCTGAGTTCATCTTCAGATTGGCTCCCTCTTCGTCGGCCATGATTTCTTCCGAACTGCTCTCTTTAGAAGATTGATCCGCTTGGCCAATCAGAGCAGTTTCAACTTCTGGTTCGCTGGTTCTGTCACCTGCTTCTGTGCTGTCCTCCATCTGGGCAGTTTAAGCAGTTTCTGCATGTGACAGCACTGGTTGCTTTTGCAGTTTTGTTGCCTTCCGATTCCTTTTCGCAATCTTTTCAATTTCCGGATCAAAGTGTAGAAAAGGGCGGGAAGACCTGCTCATGCAACACATAAAAATCACAAAAGATCGATAAAAAAATAAGCTAAAAATAACACCGGTCCCCGACAACGGCGCCAATTTGGTGATCGTTGTTTTCACCAAATAAATCCTGCAAAAATGCTAGAACTTGAATCAGTATAGCAAACAGGTATTGAACACAGGGAACAAAGCTTTTAAACTTAAAATTCCTATTAATCTAAAGGTTGATTAGTGACCACGCAAATTTTGAAATTTTTCTAAAACTAATGCAGGAAATAAATTGCAGGAATAACTACTCAAATAAATCAAGCAAAGAAAACGGGCCTAGCAAGATGATTCACACGCACACACAATCGATCATCGAAACTAAAGATAAATTAATCCCTATAAATCAATCAATTGTAGGACACCGTAATGAAATTGACACATCCCCTATTCTCACTTAATTATTCGGTAATCGACATGGTGGGCATTGAAACAACTACTTCTCTAAATTAGATGCAGCCTACGTTGGTAGGCAATCAATAGATTTAAAACCTAATCAGCTTTAAGAACTAAGGGAACCCGATTTAGGAGCCTACTCGTATGGTGAGCATCTAATAGTCTCCTACCAAATTAATCATATTGTTCTAAGAACAATCGTGCTACTTATTTAGCCTAATCCCTCGAGAAACAATGGAAGTACTAAATTAGCTATGAATTAAACTAACCGAGGGTGATCAAGCATAAATTAATTAATCCAATTAATTAACCAAGATTAATTTGGAACCTAAGTGATTAATTATTAAGACCAAGTCTCACGAATTCGGTTAAGTGCCTGTTTCACATCTCGCCGGACCCTAAAAGAAATTAGCTACGCATAAAGGCCCGACTGGGCAGGCAGACCGTTCTACTGGACAAAACCCTAATCGTGCTGAAATTATAACAACTTAACGAACTGATTTAGAGCACGAAGATGAACGGAATTTAAACCTAAGGATTAGAAAAGTATCAATATGCGAAATCCTAAATATCCAAACAATTCGAAATAGAAATCTTCCAAATTAAACACAAAAGTAATCATTGCAAAGTGTTTGTTTTTCCGGAACTGCACCTAATAAACTGATAATCTGAAATTTGAACGACTGAACTAAGATAATTGATTTCTTCGGCAGACGACGGTGACCTAGGCGGCTGATCCTCTCTGCGGCGGCGATAGCTCTCGAACATCGTGAAGGATAATTGAGGGTTAGGAATGATACCTTCCTCCTTCGTATGTTGTCGCGGCTCTGATCGTTGCTCGTGTGTCAGATCTTCTGATCTGTGTCCTGGCCTTTTTCTCCCTCTAGGTGGCCAGAGAACTGGAGAAAATAATATTTCTGTCTCTCTCACAAACTCACGTCGTGCCTCTCAAAATTTGTGAATGTGTGTGTAATCTGTTTCTGAACAGAATACTAATATATATATGCTTCAAAAGCTAATATAATATTAATATATTTGTAGCCCATTAATTTAATTATATTCCTAATGGGCTTCCCACATAATTAGTCCATAATACAATTAATTAATCTACTGGGATACTAATATTTATCAATTAATTGGCCCAACCAATTAATTTCAGATAAATAATATTATTAAATAATGTAAAAATACATTAATCTATTAATAATGATTTCTGAGAGGCAATAAATAACTAGGCAACTAATTGGGCCAGATCAGGAATCTAATACAAGAAATAAAGCCGGGCCTCAAATTAATTAATTATCTATGCTTAGCCCATAGCAAAATTAATTAATAAACACAAATTCATTCCATTAGAGAATCCGTGCTGACTTACCCCTTTATCCCAACTTGAGCATGGGCTTGTATTTTAAACTTAATCGATCTCCGTATTTAAGATAGAAATATCCGTTAATTAATTAAGCTCACTGACAACTTAAATTAATTAACATCTTATATATTCCTGAGTAGTACCACTCGACCTTATTAACACACTTGAACTTAATCAACCGGACGGGTTTAGTGTGCTAATCCTTTTGAGTTCCTCAGGGGATATTATCAACCCATTTTACTAGGATACGGTTGCAAGATACAGACAACCAGCATGAGCCACAAATAACTACTAACACCCAAGATACGTAGATCCGATCGCGATGACGTTCACCATAGTAGGTCAAAGTGATAGATAGCCAAATGCACTCAGCTGAAGTCTTACCAAGCTTAAGACCAGCTAAGTCACCGAGATCTTGGTTCTCCACTAAGGTCAGTTAGGAGAACACATCTCACCGTGATCCATCAATACACCACCTTCGATGTACCAAGAAAGACAAGCAAACCTAAGACAAGCCACTTCTTATCTAAACTGCAGCTTAGACCGACAACTTATCCTGAAGTTGTCTCAGCTGTGATAACTGTTTATATCTTGTTTGTTCAACCAATTTGTGTTGTCTTTTGTGATACCTGACACACCACATAAATCTAACTTTTATACAAGATAAAGGATAACATGTACAAATATATATATTTATCAGATAGGAGAATAAAATAGTGGTAGGGACAAAACACATTGTATACAAGCATAATTTTTGCTTCCAGTATACAAAATCCCAACAATTCTCCCACTTATACTAAAGTAAACTTTTGGTATACAATGTGTCAGTTCTAGGTACAAACTAGTACTCAACTATCTCTCAGCTACCTATCCTATCTATCACTGCATCTTCTCCCACTTATACAAAAGTTTCTGTAGTCCTAAGTGGGGGGGCATCTCTACCAGTCCTAAGCCACGAACATGCTTCTCGTAAGCTGGGAGTGATAAGCACTTTGTGTAAGGATTAGCTAGGTTGACTTCAGTTCCAACTTTGTCAATCACCACGTCACCTCGATAGATGTGTTAGATGCTTTGTGAGATCTAGGTTCCTTAGAATTTGTCACTGCACTCGCATTGTCACAATAAATCGTGATCGCCTTAGGCAAATTCTGAACCATATCAAGATCCAGGAGGAAATTCTTGAGCCAAACTGCCTCTTTCGAAGCTTCTGAAGCAGCCACATACTCTGCTTCCATGGTTGAGTCCGCAATACATTTCTGCTTTGCACTCCTCCATGAAATGGCTCCACCTCCCAAGGTAAACACATAACCCGAGGTAGACTTCTTCTCGTCTCTGTCAATCTGGAAATTCAATTTTGTATAACCCAAAGACACTTGACTATCTGACTGGTAAACAAGCCTATAATCTCTAGTCTTTTTAAGGTACTTGAGAATATGCTTGACCGCAGTCCAATGTTTCTTTCCACGGTTAGACTGATATCTTGAGACCATGCCTATAGCATATGAGATATCTGCTCTCGTACAAAGCATCGCATACATGAGGCTACCGACAGCGGAAGCATATGGTTCTAGCCTCATACTTTCTATCTCTTTAGGCATTTTAGGGCACTAATTCTTGGATAGAAAAATGTCATGTCTGAAAGGTGCTGAACCTCTCTTGGCTTTTTGCATGCTAAAACGAGCAATAAAAGTGTCAATGTAGGACACTTGTGACAAGCTTAAAATCCTTTTCTGGCGATCTCGGATAACCTTGATCCCAAGGATGTAAGCAGCTTCACCTAAGTCCTTCATTTGAAACTGCTCGGATAACCACATCTTTACGTCTGATAACACTTCAACATTGTTGCCAATGAGAAGGATGTCATCTACGTAAAATGCAAGAAACACCACTGATCCGTTAAATGCCACGATCTCTCCATTCGGTCCTCTCTCTTTCTCTTGTATACCCACTTACTACCAATAGCTTTGCAGCCCTCAGGTAGTTCAGTGATCTCGTATACATCTATATCAATTATGGACTTAAATTCTGAGTCCATGACGATTCGCTAGGAATCTGCATCTACATCTCCCACTGCTTCGTTGTAAGTCCAGGGATCCACGGTAAATTGTTCATCTACCGGGAGATGATCAAACGTCTCCCCAGTGAACATATACCAATCAGGTGTAAATATCACCCTCCCACTACGTCGAACATTGTCAGGCGTTGTGTTAACAGATTGTGCAGTTACTCGTGGAGTACTATCTTGCACAACTGGCTGTTCAAGTGGAACTCGACCACCTTGTAATTCCTCAAGGATGATGTCGACTCGAGATTTATGGTTACTAACAACGATCTTCTGTTCTTTAGGATCATAAAAGTATCCACCATTCGTTTCCTTTGGATACCCTATGAACAACATAACTTCTGAACGTGATTCCAATTTGTCGGCCTGCCTATTTAGCACATAAGCAGGATAACCCCAAATCCTTAAGTGGTGCATACTGGGTTTGTGCCCGCTCCACAACTCAAAAGGGATCTTTTGTACCGACTTGGAAGGCACACGGTTCAGCAAGTATGCTGCAGTCTCTAGGGCATATCCCCAAAAGGAAACTGGCAAAGTTGCATAACTCATCATCGACCGAACAATCTCTAAGAGACTTCGGTGCCTTCTCTCTGACACACCATTATGCTGAGGCGTGCCCGGTGCTGTCAGTTGGGATGTAATCCCACATTTTGTCAAGTAGTCCTTGAACTCGTTGGATAGGTATTCCCTTACCATGATCAGATCGTAGTGTTTTGATTTCTTTACCTGACTTATTCTCCACCTCTGCCTTGAATTCCTTAAATGTTTCAAAGCAATCCAACTTGTGGCGAAGAAGGTAAACATATCCATACCTCGAGTAATCGTCAGTAGATGTGACGAAGTACTCATACCCTCCATGAGCTTATGTAGACATAGACCCACACAAGTCAGAATGTATCAAACTTAATACTTCTGTGGCTTTATAACCCTTTGCCTTGAAAGGCCTAGTCATCATCTTTCCTTCCAAACAGGTTTCGCAAGTTGGAAATGATTCAACTTGGAGAGACTCCAATGATCCATATACCACCAACCTTTGAGTCCTATTAATATTGATGTGACCTAGTCTTAAGTGCCACAGATAAGTTTGGTTTACCTTAGAAGACTCTTTCCTCTTCTTAAGATTTGATGATGAGGAAGCAATATTAACAGAACTACGCAGTTTACAAGTAATAGTATATAAAGATCTGTTTAATGGTCCACCACAGATAAAATCATCGTCTTTCATGATAGAAACTCCACTATCAAAACTTGATTTATAGCCATCCATGGTGCAGAGTTTTGAAACAGAAATAATGTTTCGCCTAAACTCAGGCACATATTAAACATCTTTAAGTACTAAAACAGAACTATCAAAAGATAGATGTAAATCTCCAATGTCAATTGCAGGAACTTTCGATCCATTGACCATTGAGACTACCACCTCGCCATTGCTCAATTGCCTTTTCTGCAAGAAACCTTGCAAGGTGTAACAAACATGATCAGTTGCCCCGAATCCACTACCCTTTCGTGGGTAGAAGAGGAAACCAGAACAGTTTCAGTTACAAGAGCGACTCGCGTCTCTTTCTGTTTTGCCTTGACAACTGGATAATAACTTTTCCAGTGTCCTTTCTTACCATAATTGAAGAACCTCCTTTCTTCTTTGGCATTCGCATCCCGCCGATAAGGACCGTCTTCTTACTCCCACTACTCTTCTTGAATTGACCACCCTTTCTGCTCTTTTTCTGGTTTCCGCCTTTCGGAGGATTCCTTGAACTAATAGGGATATTCAAGACTTGAGCACTCTTGCCCTTTCCTGTAACCTCTTTGACCGCTACCAAAGATTTGAGTAACATACTCATAGTAAACTCGTTCTTAGACATAGCGGTCCTAAAACAGAAGTTCTTATAGGACATTTGCAGAGCATCTTTTTAGGAGAGGTTAGATATCTCTTTCACTCTATGAAATTATATAAAATTGTTAAACCCATTAGGGTTTGGTTGGTGAGACTGTTTAGAAACTCAAAAATAAATAAATAAATAAATAAATTCGAACAGACATATCTGAAAAATATGATTTAAAAACATGTATGAAATTAATATTTGCACATAATTCGTAATTAACCATCATTTTAACCTTTTGAAAAACCAATGATGTTAAATACTCGAATAGCCCTAGATATCACACTCGCAAGCCACTCAGGTGGACGTTTACTCGTGTACCCTAAATCAAGCTACATACCTAGCTCTTTAATTTCAGTCCACGCCTAAGTTCTTAAGACGAATGGAATTAATAATCCGATATCTCTGGACCATGTCACTATTAATATTAAAACACGGGAAGGGACTTCTCAGGAAGTTGTACCCGCGGTGACATCTAAGCTTTGACCATTAATTTGACTGAATTAACATCAAATTCTCGAAATTGGCATACTTATGCGAACCATACCGCTTTCAATTTGATTTAATTGGCCATCTTATTTAATTATTATCTGCTAGACTACTCGTATTTACTAGGCACGTAAGCCACTCAGATGGACGTTTACGACTTCGCTCCCACTACTCAATAATAATTAAATATTACATTAGAAAAACCATCTCACAAAACTCGTGGTTCAAAAATACAAGCAAGCCACTCAGGTGGACGTTTACTTATATCATTGTTCCACTTTTGTGTAGGGTCCAATTAATGGAGGTCTGGTTAAATATTTAATTTCCAATTTAAATGGAATCCAATTAAATATTTAATTTGTTATTTGCTTAGTGTTTTTCTTCAAAAGGTTCGTTTCGAATCATGCATATCCACATAATTCCTAAAACATGCAATTTCTAAACGCACATAATAAAACGTGCTCGCAAAAAATAAAACATGCTTTAATACGACGTAGATCCTATTTACATGCTTTTCTAAGTGCAATTAATCACATAATCGCATGCCAAAGCATAATAATAAATAAATGCGCAAATAGGAAATTTAAAACGTCGTTATCGGGCTTTAAAACACGTAATTCCTAACTATTACATAGCCCGATCAAAATACAGCTCTTCGATCTTCAAAATCTTCGAATCTGGAAACTGCATCGAAAATTGCATTGAGAACTGTCTCGTGCCACATCATCATTGGGTCTGCCACGTGGCATACACGTGGCAGCCACGTGTACGCCTGGTCAGCAAAGGCCTGACGTGGCGTGCTACGTCAGCGCCACATCAGCAACATCTTCAGTAACACAAAAACCGCCGCCCGCTGGTTCAACATCTGCCGCCGTTGTAGGCCGGTTCTCGGCCGGCGGCCAACGTGGTGGTGGTCGCCCGCCGACAGCGAGCTAGGAACCACCGGATTCCTCCGCCGGCAGGCCCGCCGTTTGGCGCAGAGCCGCAGCTAGCCGCGCGTCTGCGCCTCTACTCGCGCGGCTCGCGCCGCCTCCTGCCGCCACGTACGGCCGTCCACGACAGCCTCATCCCCTCGAGATGTCTTGGGCCGTGAATAACGGCCGCCTAGAGCCACCGCCGCGATCTGCAAAAGCGCAAAACCGCGCCTCCCGCCCGCCAATCGAATTCACCCTTTTCGAGCCGCAATTCGATCAATTGATAGAGGGGAAACGTAATAGGAACACTCACGACCACCGTGTAACGGAATCCAGCCGACATTAGTTCCTCAATTTCCCGAATTTCAAACGATTCACCGGAACGAATTCATAACGAACAGCCTACTTTAGACGTCAATTTCAATCGCATCCAGGATCGGATGATCCCTTACGACCTATCGACATGAAGCTCGTAAGACGAGGATTCCAGTGGTTCTAACCGATCGTCAATAGGACGTCGGACCCGCCGGAAATCGCCGCCGCAAAATGCGGCGGAACCCTAGAAAAACTAGGGTTTTCTGGCCAATTTCAGGATTTCTGGACAACATGACCACTTCTCCTTTCCGACGCTATACCGGATAAACCAGAAATCGGAATGGGTTGTGCGACCTATCTAGACGAAGCGAACGAATAAACGAACAAAACTATCTGAACGGATCGAAAACATAAGTTCGCACGCGCTCCCACGCGCCTCCTGAAGATGACGACCGTGTTTTGCCTGAAACTAGGGTTTCACCCTTTTTTGTCTTTCTGCACCGTCGCGCCTTGATTTTCATGCTTCCCGGACCAATTATAGTATAATAACATAGAAAATAGGTCCTATCATCTACTCGTGGATTTTCTCACGAGAAAAACGTTACAACGGGGTCAAAACAGTGGCTCGCAGGCCGCTCCAAACACGAAATTAGCATGATAACGACGTAATTGAACCCTAATCATACACCTAACAACAACAATCAGAGCCTAAACCAGGCTCTAATACCAATTGAAGGAAAATTGAGGGTTAGGAATGATACCTTCCTCCTTCGTATGTTGTCGCGGCTCTGATCGTTGCTCGTGTGTCAGATCTTCTGATCTGTGTCCCGCCCTTTTTCTCCCTCTGGGTGTGTTGGGTGATAATTTTATCCTCAGCATTGTTATACTTAGTGGGAAATGATGCTGTCTTCAGTACTGACCGTAAGCTCAGTAGCCTCGTGCTCTGTACCTATCTGAAGATTTGAAGATCCCAAAACCCCATCTTGATTGATGAACCATTCCCGTGTAATTGTTTTATCTCTGAGGTTTTAGACTCAGTATACACTCTGCTCTGGTTAAGGCGGTCAGTAGGTTATCAGCCTCAGCACCAGAAGTAGAAGACTCGCATTTCTTGGACTCGGCGGGAGCAAGATATGCGAAGGAGTCGGTAGAACCGAACTCGGCGGGAGTAGTTCACTGAACTCAGAGCTGACCATCAGTAGAGTACCCTCAGCTGTCTCTCTACTGAATGAAGATCAGACTCAGCAACGGCAGACAGTCTTCTGAACTGTCAGACACCTTTTTGAATATACAATCAGTATTGTCAAGTACGAGGAAAAGAGAAGTCAGCTTCAGTATGCCTCGAAGTCTGTTCCGTCTCAACCACTCCATAATCCTAGACAAATGACAAGCATACACGTGTCTCTACCTACTAAAGCTGCAAATCAACATATTTTCAGAAAAGGAGGGAAAGGACACTGTTACATCCTTCAAAAAGAGCCGTTAGCTACCAAAAGAGAGAGAAAGGAAGATCATCTCCAACGGATCTTTTCCAATCTCTGCTCTATAAATAGAGGGACATTTCAAGCCTTGAAAAGGAGAAGAGAAAACAAGAGAGAGAAACGAATGCGCATAAGCTTAATGACGAAAACAAACACAAGCATTCAAACGAGCTAGAACCAGAAAACCCTAAGTCTTCCGCAAGAATTTGAAGATCTATCTCCGGCGAAAGACTACCTTCTCAACTCATAGCCTCTAGTATCCAAATCGACGATACACGAACCTAAAGCTGTTCGTCGATCTAGAAGCCACTCTCTCATTCCCTATCACTCTAACCCTAAGCTCAACAGAATATACTTATAGCTTAGACGAAGGAGTTCATGTTTGAACCCAATCCTTATTGTAAAAGGACTCCTTCATAGTTGGAGAGTTTGTCAAACACTTTAGTTTGATAACTGTGTAAATTGGGACTTGCTCAGTATAATCCCCAAGCCACGGCTTTGTCTTGTGCACAAGCTGACTGAGACTAACTCAGTATAATAAATAGCCTCCTGAACTTTTCGGGACAGTGGACGTAGGATCGATTGATATCCGAACCACTTTAAAAATCTGTGTCTTGTTATTGCTTTCTGATTACTGTTGCATTGATTTTACTGTTCATACTGAAAACCTACTTTAAAATCATACAACTGTCTCAGCATACTGAACTGTCTATTTGCTGAACTGAGACTTGCTAAAACGGTTTTTCCACTCAACTGATTTGGGCCTACACTTTTCCGCACCACTGAACTCTACCTGTTTGATACTGAATTCTGACTCAGTCAGCTAGCAGATCTCAGTAGAGTCAGACTCTTTGCCACACACGATTCAGAACAGCTATTTGGTCTGGCCGAATTATTTCAAGATCTGACACTTTCCCCGAACAGGACTGTTCGTGTTCGAAGTTGAGAAAATCGGAGTTAGGTGTATTCAGCCCCCCCTCTACACCTGACCATACACTCGGGACCAACAATTGGTATCAGAGCGCACGATGTTCAACTAACCACCTAAGTTCTATAAGACTCTCGTCGTTCTGAAACTGGTCTACTTGAACGGATCCGGAAAATCGTTTTCACTGCATATCACTCTACATTCATATTATTATTCTTCATGGCTGATATGTCAGGTATAAGGATGGTACCTATGTTCTCAGTAGAGAACTATGGGGTATGGCGGGTCAGGATGGAAGCACATCTGACCTCCCTCCACGATAGTATGACTGAAGTACTTGAGGAAGGGCCTATCGTTCCTATGATCGACAGGCGTCGTGACTCGGGATGCAGCCTTTGGAGGAGGAATGGTGACCAGGAAGAAGATTCCCAAAGACAGAAGTCTCTTCACTCCTAAGGAGAAGAAACTTCATAACTTAGACCGTGTCGCCAGAAACGCTATACTAACCACCTTAAGTGATTCATATCTTGGCAGGGTTCAGGAATGCAAAACTGCAAAGGAACTCTGGGACGCTCTAGCGCTACTGAGTCGGGGGACTCAGAAGATAAAAGCTAACAAACTAGCGCTGGAACTCCAAAAGCTGGAAAATTTGTCTCTCATGCCTGGTGACAAAATAGAAGATCTAAATGTCAGATTCACGAATCTGATGAACTCCATCAATGGGCTGGGAAAGACATTCAGCAACCGAGAGATGAATCTCAAGATACTGAGGGCACTGCCGGACGGACACTGGACACCTTTTGCCACTTTATTGCGCCATTCTGATTTAGATGTTGTCTCTCCTGACCATATCTTTTTAGAACTTCAGGCAGAAGAGTTTGAGTTTGACAGACCTCAACGAAAGCAAAGAGCTGAAGCTGACATAAAAATTGACCATGCTTTCAAAGCATCAGTCAGCGCAGCTTCTCCCACGACGAGCAAGACAACGAGTAAGACTGAACCTTCACTCAACGACTTACAAGAAGGAAGTCTCGCTCAGAAGTACGCGCTGCTCGCCGTGAAGTATCAGAAGGAGAAGGAGAGGCGCAAAAAACTGACTAAAGCATATTGAGACACAAAAGGTAAGTCAGATTATACGCCAAAACGCAGTCCTGACTCACAATCCTCTGAATGCAGAAAGAAGGATGACTCAGTACCTTCAAAGGATAGCGAAAACAAAGAAGAAAGAGTCATCGCTTGTTACAACTGCAAAAAGCCAGGACATTATCAATATGACTGTCCTGAGCTCAGTAGTGCTGAACGCGCAACACGCAAGGCAAGGAGAGAGAAATTCGCCAAAAAGAGACAATCTTATATTGCAGGCGAAATCTCAGACGACTCAGAAGAAGTCGACTCCTTCATGGATTCATCGGATGATGAAGCGGCTTTTATGGCCTTAGAGCTTGAAGCTGAAGAAGCTACTGAAAAGTGCCTAATGGCAGGAGAAGAGGATGAGGTAAATTCTCATGAACCACTTAACTCCTCTTCACACTGCACACACGACACTATTTCAGGTGCAGATGAGAATTTGGACGTTGCTACCACTTATGAAGAACTGTTAGACGAACAAATTCAGATGAGTCTGCAGCTAAGTAAGACACTTCAGGAATTGGATACCCTGAAAGTGGAGAATCAGAGACTTTCTCAGGAGAGTCAGGCCGCTACTGAAGCCGAAGGACTTGTGTTGAGACTCAGGGAGGAGATAAACTCTCTGATGGCCAAATCTCAGCATCAAGAAGATCGAATTTCAGTTTTGACCAATGACTTAACTCAGAAAGATACTGAACTGAGTGTACTGAAGCAAGAACTGTCAGGACTTCAGACCAAGCACGACACACTGAAAAAGAGTGATGATGTCTGGAAGAGCCTCATGACTGAGAGTTACATGGGCGCTGAGAAGAAGCTGGAGGCTATGCTTGCAAGCAACAAGCCCAAGCACTGTAAGGAAGGACTTGGTTTCAACCAGGAAGCTTCCTCATCTGCCCCCGTACACTCAGAAGTGCGTCTAACTGATAGGTTTGTTCGAGGGGAAACAATCAATGCAAATGTTCTGAACCCCTCAGGAGAGAACAAACAAAAGCACCTCATCCTACGCATCAGTATTCTGACCAGAAGATCAGTACCAAGACACCCCAGTTCAGTCAAGGGGGAACTAGCAGAGTTAAGTGGACTGATCAGTATGGACCACCTCGGTTGACACATCCAGGCTCGGTATGGGTCATATTACTATGATCCTATAGTCGAAGAGGTTCCAAGAGTCGAAAAAAGAAGAAAATCGCACAAAAGGCAAAGGTCGGCAGTCCCAAGAGCTCGGAAGATCCGGACTCCCGAACTCGAACGACTCTAAGAAGTCGGCTTTGACCGATCCAAAGTGGTCAAGTATGTTGACTCAAGTGGAAAGAAACTGTCTGAAACCAACAGGGTTGTTAGACAGATTTGGGTTACTAAAACTAACATCTAAGGACCCAAAAGCAAAATAAAGGGTACCTGAATATAATTCTGTTTTGTAGGTGCACAAAGATCCTTGGTATGTGGACAGTGGATGCTCAAGACATATGACGTACCAAAGGAACCTACTGAAGAATTATATAGCTGAAGAAGGACCCAGAATCGAGTTTGGAGACTATGCAAAAGGCTATACAAGAGGATATGGAGCACTCAACATTGGAACTGCCACAGTTCTTAGAGTATCATATGTTGAAGGACTTCAGCATAATCTTATCTTTGTTAGTCAATTCTGTGATAACTCGAATAGAGTGATTTTTGACACTAGTTTCTGTGATGTCATTGATAAATCCACAGGGAAAACAATGTTATCAGGTTCGCGTAAAAAGAATATATATGTAGCTGACTGGAACTAAGCAGAACCTGAAGCTTGTCTGTTGGCGAAGAACGACAACCGTACGGGATGGCTTTGGCATAGGAGACTCAGCCACCTCAACTTCAAAACGCTCAACAAACTAGCAAGGAACACTCTAGCAAGAGGACTGCCGAATGAAGTATTCAGCAAAGACACTCAGTGTGAAGCATGTCTGAAGGGAAAGCAAACAAGGAATCAAAATCCACCTGTTCCATCTCCTTCCACTGATGGAATCCTTCAGCTGCTACATATGGATTTGTTCGGTCCAGTCTCTCCAGTGACGATCAGAGGCAAGAAGTATGCTTTAGTGGTCATCGATGACTACTCGCGCTACACATGGGTCATATTCATTGCCAACAAGTCTGACGTCAAAACAGAGTTACCAATGCTTCTGAAAAAGCTCAGTGTCGAGAAGAACACCAAGATAATCAAAATTCGTTCTGACAGAGGAACTGAGTTCCTTAATTCCATGGTAGAGGAGTTCTGCAAAACCAAAGGGATTGAGCATGAGACATATGCTGCGCGCACCCATCAGCAGAACGGGGTTGCTGAACGAAAGAATCGCACACTCAAAGAAGCAGCAAGAACTCTACTCGCAGACTCAGGACTCCCAACCAAATTCTGGGCAGAAGCAACTGACACTGCATGTTATACTCAGAACCGATCTCTACTGACAAAGCAGCATAAGAGAACACCCTATGAACTATGGAATGGCAGGAAGCCTTCTTTATCTTATTTCCATATCTTTGGTTGTTCGTGCTTTATTCACAATAATTGGAAAGATCAGCTGAAAACTTTTGATAGCAAGTCAGATCAGGGAGTATTCTTAGGATACTCTCTAGTCAGCAAAGCTTTCAGAGTATTCAACTATCGGACCCTTTGCGTGGAAGAAAGCCCTCATGTTGTTTTTAATGAGTTTGCTACTGAAGACAAGAGCAATAGATCTCGAATCGAGGACATCGATGCAGCGACTACGGGATTCGAACCTAAAAGACAAACCCGAAAGGATCCAGCTTTGTTGGGATGATGATTCGAGATGAAGAAACCGAAGATAAGCCTACGAATCCGAACCAAGGCAACGCAAGTAGGCCGAACAGTTGACTCTCCCGAACGAGTCAATCCCGGGTAACTCGGTCGATGAAGAAACCCCGGTGATAACTGAGACCTCTACTGAGAATAATAATTCAGGGGGAACTAATGATGTTCTTGAGCTAAATGCCCCTGAACCTGGTGACTCAGTAGATCACACTCTCATTACTGAATTGCTTCAATCTCAGAATAGTACAACTGAAATGCCTAACTCACCTACTATCTGTGTTGATCAAATTCCAGATGAAGAGCTGAAACATCGTAGATCGTGGCTAGATGCTCACACTCCTGATCTAATCATTGGAGACCCTTCAGCAAAAGTCAAGACAAGATCCAGATTTTGTCAAGGAGAAAGCGCATTATATTCCTGCTTCTTGTCTACTGAAGAGCCTCAGACGATTGAGGATGCACTTAAAGATGCTGACTGGATCATAGCTATGCAGGAGGAGCTGAATCAGTTCACGAGAAACGAAGTTTGGGAGCTTGTTGACAGACCCCGGCATCAACACGTCATTGGAACAAAATGGGTCTTCAAGAACAAGCGAGATGAAAACAACTTTATAGTAAGGAACAAAGCAAGGCTCGTGGCGAAAGGCTACTGTCAAGCTGAGGGAATAGATTTCGATGAGACATTCGCTCCAGTTGCAAGATTGGAGGCAATCAGACTATTCCTAGCCTACGCAACACATCAAAGATTCAGAGTCTATCAAATGGATGTGAAGTCTGCGTTCCTGAACGGCGTACTGAAAGAAGAAGTCTATGTAGAACAACCGCCCGGCTTTCAGCAGGGACATCAGGTTTATCGACTCAGAAAGGCTCTATATGGGTTAAAACAAGCACCCAGGGCTTGGTACGATACCCTGTCAGAGTTTCTTCTTCAAAAAGGTTTTCAGAAAGGCACAGTAGATCTCACGCTGTTCAACATTCGACTGGAAGACGACTTATTACTCGTGCAGATCTATGTAGACGATATTATCTTCGGATCGAAGAACGTCGTCATGTGTCAGCAGTTTGAGAAAATGATGAAGGACAAGTTTGAGATGCCAATGATGGGTGAAATGAACTATTTGCTCGGACAATCTGAAAAGGGAACGTTCATTAACCAAGGCAAATACACTCTAGACCTCATCAAAAGATTCGGTTGCACATCCGGCAAACCTATCAAGATCCCGATGAACACGAATATGAAAATCGATCTTGATAAAGAGGGAGTATCAGTAGACCAAACTGAATTTCGTGCAATAATTGGTTCCTTATTATATCTAACAGCTACTCGTCCCGACATAACTTATCTTTGTAGGTGTCTCGCGCTCGATTTCGGGCGAATCCTAAGCGTAACCACATGGACTCAAGCAAAGAAGATTCTCCGCTACCTCGAGGCACACCCGACATAGGTTTATGGTATCCAATGATGATAATATTAAACTAACCGGCTATTCCGATGCCGACTATGCAGGATGTAGAATTGACCGAAAATCAACTTCAGGAACTTGTCAGTTCCTAGGCAGTAAGCTGATCTCATGGTTTTCAAAGAAGCAGCACTCAGTAGCCACGTCAACTACTGAAGCTGAATACATGGCTGCCGGAAGTTGTTGCGCCCAAATCCTTTGGGCGAGACAACGAGCTAAGAGAGTATGACGTCACTCGGAATGAAGTGCCGATATTCTCGCGACGATACCGGTGCTATTGCAATCACTCAGAACCCTGTACTTCACACGAGATGCAAGCACATGGACATTAGGCATCACTTCATTCGTGACCATGTCGAAAAGAAGGATATCAGGATGGAAAAGATCCATACTGACAAACAAAGGGCTGATATTCTGACCAAGCCTCTAGCTGAATCCAGATTAAAAGAACTTTTAGTAGAGCTAGGTCTGCTGGACCCTACCGACCCCGGTCGGTAAGAGTCTTCAAGAGAGGACCATTTCGTAAGGGGGGGAATGTTCACTCTCGATCGAGTATAATCGATGCGTAGAGAATCAGCAACCATCTACATGAGGTATCGGTGACTACTATGTTCAGTGACGAGTTTGCGTATCTCTACTAAGTAGTAACTAATAGAACAATATTCTGCACTTATAATTCAGATTCAGCATGGTATTAATTATCTTAAAGTTTGTCATTTAATGAAAATGACTCTCATTTAATGCACGACATTCTATGCATAAGTATGCTGAACTCTGCCACGCATTTAATGCATGTCCTCTCATAGTTACTACTTAGGCAAATTACAACTGGCTTTGACTTAGGCGGCTACTGTGATCATTACCTTCTTTATAATATCCAGTCTTAACCGTCCATATCATAAAGCAGATTTAAATTTGGCCTTTGATCGAAAACCGTTCACCTTCACGTTAGATATATATTTTCGATCATATCTTAGAAACCGCCATTAGCATATCTTAGAAATTCTTGCTCCGTAAATTCTGAGATCTCTAGCAATCCTTTACTTGCTTCTTATCTTCTCTATTCTCAGAATTTTATCGGTATGATTATTAAATCTGTTACTATACTTCATTATCTCTTTTCAGTATCACTATACTAACTGTTTTATGAACAAACGATACTGATAATCTTTTCTTGTGACAGATAAAATGGCAAATCTTTCTCTCGTCTCCCCGGGGAACATGCGGAAATCTTAGACAAAGACCGTGTGCAGTGCGAACCCGGTCATGGAGTTTGACGCCTGCGACCTTGACTTCATGGACGAGATTTTCTCGTATCTGAGAGCGTCTGGATTGGAGCAGTTCCTCTCAAGGAAGCCTACCTTCTTCCTTCCTCGACAGGTGTCTCAGATATACCTCAACTCAGATTCGATATCTGGAGACATCATTGGATGTTTTGCCGTCCACTCCATAGGCGATGCCTCTATGCAACTGAAGCGGATCTCAATTAAAGAAGCACTGAGAAGAAGCTTCGCTTTGCCTGCTGAAGGAGTTAGCCATGTTGGCTACAACGATGACAGGATAGACGACTATCTATCTATATTCTGCGGAAAGCCTACCACATTCAGAGCGACCTTCCCAAAGAACAGTATGCTGCCCCAGTTCCGTGCACTAGCTTATATAGTCACGCAGCTACTGACAAGCCAAGCGGGTTCATTCGATCAAGTATCGAGACCCAAGATCCAGCTCATGATGGCAATATATGACAAAGCAAAAATCAACTGGACGGAGTTCTTTCTCCGAGAGTTCATGGTTCAAGCTGCCAAATTTGATAAGGCAACGTGCAACCTGACAGTAAAAGGCAAGCTGCTGTATGGACTGAAGCTGTCCATCATGATACAAGATATCTGTGGAGATGACCAGATCACCTTTGAAGACAAGGTACACTTTAATGTAAAGAAGATCAGGTTCCACAACAGAACAACTACTCTTCAGCAGATCGGTTCAGGACCGTCGCTTCAGCAAACCACGCCTACCAAGAAGAGGTCTCCTCTAGCGAAAATTTCTAAGACATCGGCTAAACGTCTGAAGAAAGCCATCGCTGATGTCCCTACTGAATCCGAGGCTGTACCGGAAGAAACTACTGAATCCGAGGCTGTACCGGAGGAAACTACTGAACAACCAACTGCTGAACAGGCTACTGAACATGCTACTGAACAGCCTACTCAGCCTATACAGCTAATAGATGAGTCAGAGTCCTCCGAGGAGACTCATTCGGTGGAGAAGGCCGTTTCCACTAAACAGACTAAAGAAGTGGATCAAGGGGTTCCAGCTGAACCTAGCCAGAGTGCTGATATACAAACTCCTGTGACCAATTACATCAGGAGGAGCAGCACCTAAGGCAGCAGATAGGCTACTCCAGGCCTGCTGACCTAGGTAACCTCGATGATCTGAGGGCCGCGATGCCGGCCTTGCCGCACGATAGGCGGCGGACTTCGAGCTCGGCCCCTCGAGATGGGTCCGACCACGACGGTCGGGACCCACCCCATGATTCGAGCCACAGGAAGCTCGATGAGGGAGTACCCCAGGACAAGGATACAACTGCTGAAACTTCTAATCTACCGCTCAGTATCCTTGGGCCTGTGAAGTCGGCGGCTAGTACTTCAACGTCTGCAGAGCCTGCTCAGCTCTTACTAATATCTCAGTTTGAAGTAGCGCCCAGCCCCAAAGGCCGATGCTCAAAGTCCATGGCCAAGGCACTGAAAAGCCAAGGAGCTCAGAACAGAGCTCTAGCCAAAGCTGTCCATAGAGTATGGAAGACAACTGCTGAAGCCACTAGCGCTGAACTTCGTGGGCCGAAAACCTCTCTATCCGACTCATTGCCCCGATGTCTCTTCCATTGTCTCAAATGCGCCGGCAAAGCAGAGACAGGACTTTGAAGATCAGCTCAGAGTGATTCAGGAGGGACAGACCAAACTGCTTGAAGAATTCAAGGCCTCTCAGTCCACTCATACTGAATCAGTCTCAAACCTATCCCAGGCCACTGAGCTCAGACTCAACGATATTCAACAAGCTCTGGAGGATAAGGTGTCCGAGAAGCGACGGAATTTAAGGCCGCAAACTGAACTCTCCCACAAGAAATACAGTGAAGATCTTGCTTCTGAGAGGAATGAGCTGCATGAGGCACTGACAAAAATCAAAGACAAACTCGACTCTCTGTCAACCTCTTACAAAAGCCTAGACCTAAAGATATCCACTCCGACTCCGGTAATAATTGATGATGCCAAAAAGGGGGAAGGAAAGGATAAAAGGGAAAAAAAGAAAGACAGTGAAAAAGGGGACAAGTCAACCCCCAAGCTGACCCTGACTAAACCCACAGCCAAATTCACTAAGGGGGAAGCTCCACTGAAGCCCGCTAAGAAAACCAGGTCAGTAGCAGACGCAAGCGAAGTTCAGACTATTGCTGCTACTGGACCAGCTGAAGAGACCCAGACCCAGGGTGTCTCCGCTGCGAGCACAGCAAAGACCGGCCCAAGTGTCTCTGGAACAGCTACTCATGCAACCCAGACTCCTACTGATATTGTTAAGGAGGTTGCTGAGTATGCTGAACATGATGATTCAGAAGAGGAAGAAGCCCCTCTACCACCGCCTGTTCCAGGCAAAGGGAAGAAAGTACTGGAACTCCTGACCCCTCCAGCAAAGAAATCAAAGAGATACATTTCTGCTGAAGAGGAGGCTCAGATAGCAGCTGACGAGAAGCTTGCTAGGGAAATAGCCAAAGCTGAGGCTGCCAACAAGCCTAAAGCAAAGACATCTCAAGGCAAAACTAAGGCACCAGCTCGAGGCGGAAAGAAAACTTCTAGGTTGCCTCCAAGGAAGCTCAAGATTAATGATGATGAAGATAGAGAAAAAGAAAAGGAGCAACAGCAGAAGAATACTGAGAAGGAGGATACATCCAAAGAGAAATCCAGTACCCCTGCTGACTCAGAAGACTCTCCTCACCAACCTTCCTATATGAGATCCAAAGAACAAGATGCTGAGATCGAAGCCATTTTCGCTCAGATAGATAGGTATCTCTGCAGAGGAGAGGAAGCCAGACAGATAGAAGCTGCCAGACAGAGAATACATATGGCAGATCTTGAGGCACTGAGAATTCGTACTGAACAAGAGGCCAGGCTGAGAGTACCTTCAAAAGCTGATATTCCTTATCGATACAGAAGGTTCAGGAAGCCAACTGATCTGAAATCGCATAGATGGCCAATGACAGACGATTGGATGCCTGCTCAGTTTACTCAGAGATGGGAATCTGCAAAGATAGAGTTTATCAAGCGCAATTATTTCTGGAGGTTCTGGCCAGACAAGGCTAAGACTGATGCTTACACAGAATGGATGATGATAACAGAACCGGATCTATATGTATACTTGCATAAAGCCGTGTCTGAAGGTATAGAAGTCAGTGTTCCTGAGCCCAGAATCATACCTCCGCCAAGAAGAAATGATGACTCAGTCCGTCATGGAGTAATAGAAAAAGAAGTGAAGAATGATGCCGCAAACAGAGGACTTGAAGAAGATGAGCCAGCAGACTTCGCTGAATACCTGAAGCTGAGGAAGAACTCATACATAATGTATGGCTTGCCCCTGCCTGAGTCAGAATCGCAAAACTTTATGGACAGGATCAAGCAGTACAAGCATTCTTAGTATTAGATTTCTTTATCTTCCTAGCTTAGAAAGAGATGTAATGTACTGAACTTTCATATCTTATATATACATTCTCTTTTGGCTCAGACAATATCTTATTGTCTAAACAGCCGTGTTTGTTTTATGCTTAAACACTCAGAATCACTGAAGTGATTGTTGACTCACACACTCACTTTATCTTACTTGTCAGCTTATTGCTTCTCTAGATCTGATAGTCTAGTTGATGTGTTTCGGGGGAATTGTTTAGATAGAGGGAAATTGTTTTGCCCTGCTCCCCTCAGTAGACTAGAACTTGAAGAACAAACTCCACTGATCCTACTTGTAATAATGTAAGGAGCTCTGTTTCTGATAGTTTAGTGTTAGCATAGATGATAGGTTTTGACATCATCAAATAGGGGGAAATTGTTGGGTGATGATTTTATCCTCAGCACTGTTATACTTCGTGGGAAATGATTCTGTCTTCAGCACTGACCGTAAGCTCAGTAGCCTCGTGCTCTGTACCTATCTGAAGATTTGAAGATCCCAAAACCCCATCTTGATTGATGAACCATTCCCATGTAATTGTTTTGTCTCTGAGGTTTCAGACTCAGTAGACACTCTGCTCTGGTTAAGGCGGTCAGTAGCTTATCAGCCTCAACACCAGAAGTAGAAGACTCAGTATTTACTGGACTCACTAGGAGCAAGATATGCGAAGGAGTCGGCAGAACCGAACTCGGCGGGAGTAGTTCACCGAACTCGGAGCCGACCATCGGAGAGTACCCTCATCCGTCTCTCTCCGAATGAAGATCGACTCAAAGAACGGCGAGCATGTCTTCTGAACTGTTAGACACCTTTTTGAATATACAATCAGTATTGTCAAGTACGAGGAAAAGAGAAGTCAGCTTCAATATGCCTCGAATTCTGTTCCGTCTCAACCACTCCATAATCCTCGACAAATGACAAGCATACACGTGTCTCTACCTACTAAAGCTGCAAGTCACCATATTTCCAGAAAAGGAGGGAAAGGACACTGTTACATCCTTCAAAAAGAGCCGTTAGCTACCAAAAGAGAGAGAAAGGAAGATCGTCTCCAACGGATCTTTTCCAATCTCTGCTCTATAAATAGAGGGACATTTCAAGCCTTGAAAAGGAGAAGAGAAAACAAGAGAGAGAAACGAATGCGCATAAGCTTAACGACGAAAACAAACACAAGCATTCAAACGAGCTAGAACCAGAAAACCCTAAGTCTTCCGCAAGAATTTGAAGATCTATCTCCGGCGAAAGACTACCTTCTCAGCTCATAGCCTCTAGTATCCAAATCGACGATACACGAACCTAAAGCTTATTTCAGCTGTTCGTCGATCTAGAAGCCACTCTCTCATTCCCTATCCCTCTAACCCTAAGCTCAACAGAATATACTTATAGCTTAGACGAAGGAGTTCATATTTGAACCCAATCCTTATTGTAAAAGGACTCCTACATAGTTGGAGAGTTTGTCAAACACTTTAGTTTGATAACCGTGTAAACTGGGACTTGCTCAGTATAATCCCCAAGCCACGACTTTGTCCTGTGCACAAGCTGACTGAGACTAACTCAGTATAATAAATAGCCTCCTGAACTTTTCGGGATAGTGGACGTATGATCGATTGATATCCGAACCACTTTAAAAATCTGTGTCTTGTTACTGCTTTCTGATTACTGTTGCATTGATTTTACTGTTCATACTGAAAACCTACTTTAAAATCATACAACTGTCTCAGCATATTGAACTGTCTATTTACTGAACTGAGACTTGCTAAAACGGTTTTTCCACTCAACTGATTTGGGCCTACACTTTTCCGCACCACTGAACTCTACCTGTTTGATACGAATCGACTCGATCGGCTAGCGGATCTCGGTAGAGTCGAGACTCTTTGCCACACACGATTCGAACAACTATTTGGTCTGCTGAATTATTTCAGTACGACACTTTCCTGGAACAGGACTGTTCGTGTTCGAAGTTGAGAAAATCGGAGTCGGTGTATTCACCCCCCCTCTACACCAGACCGTACACTCGGGACCAACAATTGGTATCAGAGCGCACGGTGTTCAACTAACCACCTGAGTTCTATAAGACTCTCGTCGTTCTGAAACTGGTCTACTTGAATGGATCTGGAAAATCGTTTTCACTGCATATCACTCTACATTCATATTATTATTCTTCATGGCTGATATGTCAGGTATAAGGATGGTACCTATGTTCTCAGTAGAGAACTATGGGGTATGGCGGGTCAGGATGGAAGCACATCTGACCTCCCTCCACGATAGTATGACTGAAGTACTTGAGGAAGGGCCTATCGTTCCTATGATCGGCAGCGTCGTGACTCGAGATGCAGGCTTGGAGGAGGAATGGTGACCGAGAAGAAGATTCCCAAAGACAGAAGTCTCTTCACTCCTGAGGAGAAGAAACTTCATAACTTAGACCGTGTCGCCAGAAACGCTATACTAACCACCTTAAGTGATTCGTATCTTGGTAGGGTTCAGGAATGCAAAACTGCGAAGGAACTCTGGGACGCTCTAGCGCTATTGAGTCGGGGGACTCAGAAGATAAAAGCTAACAAACTAGCGCTGGAACTCCAAAAGCTGGAAAATTTGTCTCTCATGCCTGGTGAAAAAATAGAAGATCTAAATGTCAGATTTACGATTCTGATGAACTCCATCAATGGGCTGGGAAAGACATTCAGCAACCGAGAGATAAATCTCAAGATACTGAGGGCACTGCCGGACGGACACTGGACACCTTTCGCCACTTTATTGCGCCATTCTGATTTAGATGTTGTCTCTCCTGACCATATCTTTTCAGAACTTCAGGCAGAAGAGTTTGAGTTCGACAGACCTCAACGAAAGCAAAGAGCTGAAGCTGACATAAAAATTAACCATGCTTTCAAAGCATCAGTCAGCGCAGCATCTCCCGCGATGAGCAAGACAACGAGTAAGACTGAACCTTCACTCAACGACTTACAAGAAGGAAGTCTCGCTCAGAAGTACGCGCTGCTCGCCGTGAAGTATCAGAAGGAGAAGGAGAGGCGCAGAAAACTGACTAAAGCATATCGAGACATAAAAGGTAAGTCAGATTATACGCCAAAACGCAGTCCTGACTCACAATCCTCTGAATGCAGAAAGAAGGATGACTCAGCACCATCAAAGGATAGCGAAAACAAAGAAGAAAGAGTCATCGCTTGTTACAAATGCAAAAAGCCAGGACATTATCAATATGACTGTCCTGAGCTCAGTAGTGCTGAACGCGCAGCACGCAAGGCAAGGAGAGAGAAATTCGCCAAAAAGAGACAATCTTATATTGCAGGCGAAATCTCAGACGACTCAGAAGAAGTCGACTCCTTCATGGATTCATCGGATGATGAAGCAGCTTTTATGGCCTTAGAGCTTGAAGCTGAAGAAGCTACTAAAAAATGCCTAATGGCAGGAGAAGAGGATGAGGTAAATTCTCATGAACCACTTAATTCCTCTTCACACTGCACACACAACACTATTTCAGGTGCAGATGAGAATTTGGACGTTGCTACCACTTATGAAGAACTGTTAGACGAACAAATTCAGATGAGTCTGCAGCTCAGTAAGACACTTCAGGAATTGGATACCCTGAAAGTGGAGAATCAGAGACTTTCTCAGGAGAGTCAGGCCGCTACTGAAGCCGAAGGACTTGTGTTGAGACTCAGGGAGGAGATAAACTCTCTGATGGCCAAGTCTCAGCATCAAGAAGATCGAATTTCAGTTTTGACCAATGACTTAACTCAGAAAGATACTGAACTGAGTCTACTGAAGCAAGAACTGTCAGGACTTCAGACCAAGCACGACACACTGAAAAAAAGTGATGATGTCTGGAAGTGCCTGATGACTGAGAGTTACATGGGCGCTGAGAAGAAGCTGGAGGCTATGCTTGCAAGCAACAAGCCCAAGCACTGTAAGGAAGGACTTGGTTTCAACCAGGAAGCTTCCTCATCTGCCCCCGTACACTCAGAAGTGCGTCTAACTGATAGGTTTGTTCGAGGGGAAATAATCAATGCAAATGTTTTGAACCCCTCAGCAGAGAACAAACAAAAGATGAAAGTAGCTCATCCTACGCATCAGTATTCTGACCAGATGATCAGTACCAAGACACCCCAGTTCAGTCAAGGGTGAACTAGCAGAGTTAAGTGGACTGATCAGTATGGACCACCTCAGTTGACACATCCAGCTCAGTATGGGTCATATTACTATGATCCTATAGTCAGAAGAGGTTCCAAGAGTCAGAAAAAGAAGAAAATCGCATAAAAGGCAAAGGTCGGCGATCCAAGGCTCGGAAGATCCGGACTCCCGAACCCGAACGACCTAAGAAGTCGGCTTTGACCGACCCAAAGGTGGTCAAGTATGTTGACTTCAAGTGGAAGGAAACTGTCTGAAACCACCAGGGTTGTTAGACAGATTTGGGTTACTAAAACTAACATCTAAGGACCCAAAAGCAAAATAAAGGGTACCTGAATATAATTCTGTTTTGCAGGTGCACAAAGATCCTTGGTATGTGGACAGTAGATGCTCAAGACATATGACGTACCAAAGGAACCTACTGAAGAATTATATAGCTGAAGAAGGACCCAGAATCGAGTTTGGAGACAATGCAAAAGGCTATACAAGAGGATATGGAGCACTCAGCATTGGAACTGCCACAGTTCTTAGAGTATCATATGTTGAAGGACTTCAGCATAATCTTCTCTTTGTTAGTCAATTCTGTGATAACTCGAATAGAGTGATTTTTGACACTGGTTTCTGTGATGTCATTGATAAATCCACAGGGAAAACAATGTTATCAGGTTCGCGTAAAAAGAATATATATGTAGCTGACTGGAACTCAGCAGAACCTGAAGCTTGTCTGTTGGCGAAGAACGACAACCGTACGGGATGGCTTTGGCATAGGAGACTCAGCCACCTCAACTTCAAAACGCTCAACAAACTAGCAAGGAACACTCTAGCAAGAGGACTGCCGAATGAAGTATTCAGCAAAGACACTCAGTGTGAAGCATGTCTGAAGGGAAAGCAAACAAGGAATCAAAATCCACCTGTTCCATCTCCTTCCACTGATGGAATCCTTCAGCTGCTACATATGGATTTGTTCGGTCCAGTCTCTCTAGTGACGATCAGAGGCAAGAAGTATTCTTTAGTGGTCATCGATGACTACTCGCGCTACACATGGGTTATATTCATTGCCAACAAGTCTGACGTCAAAACAGAGTTACCAACGCTTCTGAAAAAGCTCAGTGTCGAGAAGAACACCAAGATAATCAAAATTCGTTCTGACAGAGGAACTGAGTTCCTTAATTCCATGGTAGAGGAGTTCTGCAAAACCGAAGGGATTGAGCATGAGACATATGCTGCGCGCACCCATCAGCAGAACGGGGTTGCTGAACGAAAGAATCGCACACTCAAAGAAGCAAAGAAGAACTCTACTCGCGGAACTCGGGACTCCCAACCAAATTCTGGGCAGAAGCAACTGACACTGCATGTTATACTCAGAACCGATCTCTACTGACAAAGCAGCATAAGAGAACACCCTATGAACTATGGAACGGCAGGAAGCCTTCTTTATCTTATTTCCATATCTTTGGTTGTTCGTGCTTTATTCACAATAATGGGAAAGATCAGCTGAAAACTTTTGATAGCAAGTCAGATCAGGGAGTATTCTTAGGATACTCTCGAGTCAGCAAAGCTTTCAGAGTATTCAAATATCGGACCCTTTGCGTTGAAGAAAGCCCTCATGTTGTTTTTAATGAGTTTGCTACTGAAGACAGGAGCAATAACTCTAAGTCTGAATCTGAGGACATCAGTACGCAGCTACAAGATCTGAACCTAAAAGACAAACCTGAAAGGATCCAGCTTTGTTGGGATGATGATTCAGATGAAGAAACTGAAGATAAGCCTGCGAATCGAACCAAAGAACGCAAGTAGCTGAACAGATTGACTCTCCTGAACAGAGTCAATCCCAGGTAACTCAGGTCGTTGAAGAAACCCCAGTGGTAACTGAGTCCTCTACTGAGAATAATAATTCAGGGGGAACTAATGATGTTCTTGAGCTAAATGCCCCTGAACCTGGTGACTCAGTAGATCACACTCTCATTACTGAATTGCTTCAATCTCATAATAGTACAACTGAAATGCCTAACTCACCTACTATCTGTGTTGATTAAATTCCAGATGAAGAGCTGAAACATCGTAGATCGTGGCTAGATGCTCACACTCCTGATCTAATCATTGGAGATCCTTCAGCAAAAGTCAAGACAAGATCCAGATTTTGTCAAGGAGAAAGCGCATTATATTCCTGCTTCTTGTCTACTGAAGAGCCTCAGACGATTGAGGATGCACTTAAAGATGCTGACTGGATCATAGCTATGCAGGAGGAGCTGAATCAGTTCACGAGAAACGAAGTTTGGAAGCTTGTTGACAGACCCCGGTATCAACACGTCATTGGAACAAAATGGGTCTTCAAGAACAAGCGAGATGAAAACAACGTTATAGTAAGGAACAAAGCTAGGCTCGTGGCGAAAGGCTACTGTCAAGCTGAGGGAATAGATTTCGATGAGACTGTGCTGAATTATTTCAGTACGGCACTTTCCTGAACAAGACTGTTCCTGTTTGAAGTTGAGAAAATCGGAGTCAGGTGTATTCACCCCCCCCCCTCTACACCTGACCGTACAATCGGGACCAACAGGGTGGTCAGAGAACTGGAGAAAATAATATTTTTGTCTCTCTCACAAACTCACGTCGTGCGTTTCAAAATTTATGAATGTGTGTGTAATCTGTTTCTAAACAGAATACTAATATATATAGGCTTCAAAAGCCAATATAATATTAATAAATTTGTAGCCCATTAATTTAATTATATTCTTAATGGGCTTCCACATAATTAGCCATAATACAATTAATTAATCCACTGGGCTACTAATATTTATCAATTAATTGGCCCAACCAATTAATTTCAGATAAATAATATTATTAAAGAATGTAAAAATAAATTAATCTATTAATAATGATTTCTGAGAGACAATAAATAACTAAGCAACTAATTGGGTCAGATCAGGGATCTAATACAAGAAATAAAGCCGGGCCTGAAATTAATTAATTATCTATGCTAAGCATAGAGCCAAATTAATTAATTAACACAAATTCATTCCACTAGAGAATCCGTGCTGACGTACCCCTTTATCCCAACTTGAGCATGGGCTTGTATTTTAGACTTAATCGATCTCCGTATTTAAGATAGAAATATCCGTTAATTAATTAAGCTCACTGACAGCTTAAATTAATTAACATCTTATATATTCCTGAGCAGTACCACTCGACCTTATTAACACACTTGAACTTAATCAACTGGCCGGGTTTAGTGTGCTAATCCTTTCGAGTTACTCAGGGGATATTATCAAGCCATTTTACTAGGATATGGTTGCAAGATACAGACAACCAGCCTGAGCCACAAATAACTACTAACACCCAAGATACGCAGATCCGGTCGCGATGACGTTCACCATAGTAGGTGAAAGTGATAGATAGCCAAATGCACTCAGCTGAAGTCTTACCAAGCTTAAGACCAGCTAAGTCACCGAGATCTTGGTTCTCCACTAAGGTCAGTTAGGAGAACACATCTCACTATGATCCATCAATACACCACCTTCAGTGTACCAGTAAAGACAAGCAGCTAAGACAAGACACTTCTTATCTAAACTGCAGCTTAGACCAACAACTTATCCTGAAGTTGTCCCTACTGTGATAACTATTTATATCTTGTCAGTTCAACCAATTTGTGTGTCTTCTGTGATACCCGACACACCACACAAATCTAACTTTTATACAAGATAAAGGATAACATGTGCAAATATATATATTTATCAGATATGATAATAAAATAGTGGTAGGGACAAAACACATTGTATACAAGCATAAAATTTACTTCCAGTATACAAAATCCCAACACATCAGTCTCTCGGCAGCGGCGTTAACATGTGCTGGACTCCTCTCGGCAGCGGCGATGAGATGATGAGAAGAACGAATGAAAGATGGATGATAGATGATGATCCCGTCCTCTCGGCGCGCGGCTTCATATATACGATTTTTAATCCTTTGATTCCTTGTCAAAATAGAAATGTTATCCAAGTATGGAAAGATATTATTGAATATAATATATCCATATATGTCCATACTCTTCTTTCCTTATCCGTTCCTTCCCTTCTACGTAATATTTTGCCCAAATTAAACCCTTTAATTTCTAAATTATGTGCATGCCGCCACATCATCTTGTTGTCTCCACATCAGCTCGGGAATCTGTAAAATAGCACAGAAATGCAATCCAACGGCCAAAATGGCGTCAAAATAACAAAATTTGAATAGTACGAATTAAGACTTATCAGTAAATAACTAATACTATTATACTAATTACTAAGAGGTTATCGGTTAACTATCGGTTAATTAGATAACCGAACCGACGTGTTTTGTGCTAACCAAAACCGAAACCAAAACTGAAACCGTAATTCAGTTTCGGTTAACCAAAAACCGATAATTTTGGTTTCGGTTTTGGTTATGTGTTCTAACCGAAAACCGATTTCCACCCCTATCAGCAGCTACAGGATGAGCTGAACTATGAGGAAGAGTTGAAAGCTCAAAAGAAGAAAGGTGTAATGATAAAAAAAATAGTGTCAAAGAAAGACAGAGATGTTGGGACTAGATAGAGCAGTGCTAAAGCAGCTAAAACTCAAAAAGATAAATCTACTGAAATCTCAAAGGCCACTGGAGTGTAAATTTAGTACTTAGAAGATGAAGCTGAACAGAGTCCTACTGACCAACAAATTGCTACAAAACTGACTGAGGAACAAGTTCAAGAGAGAGAGCTGGGGGAAGCATGTGAAAGACGGCTGGACATAACAACTGAAGCACGACAACTAAGAGAAGCCAAGGCTAGATTGTAGCAAGCCAAGATTGACGCACATGTGGCTAATACTCAGAAAGAGGCTAGAGAGAGAGTGCCAGAGAAAAGCCGCGAGATTCCTACTGCTTTGAAATTTCTCAGACACATAGTACATGATAACTTGAAGAAACCATTATCCTCTCACACTGACTAGTGGATTCCGTGAGAACTGAACAAAAGATGGGAGTCAATCAAAGCTAAACTCATTGGAAGATATCATTATTGGAAGTTATGGCAAGATAAAGATGCAAATCAGATTTTTAAAGAAATACTTATAACTTACGACCCTGAAGTGCTTGCTGATGTTCAAGAGCCTACTGAAAGAAAGACTGCCACTCAAAGCTCTTGAATACCGAACTCTACCTCCTCTTATGACTCTTGATGGCAATATATGTTTTTAAGAGGCGGAGAATCAATTCAAGGATGCAGTATTGATGAAAGATCTTTCCATGATTGAGAAAGCATACCAAGCAGAGATTAAGCAACTCAAAGCTGATATTTACAGACTCTATGGGCTACAACCTCCAAAAGAGAAGTCAACAAACTTCAAGGCCAGACTTCAGAAGTTTAGAACAAAGACGGAGTAGCAGTATCGTCTAGATCTCTCTTAGTCTAGCTTGTTGATTCATGTAATCATAAAATCCTCTATATTAATGGAATCAATATGAGTTTTAGGCCAAATCAACTACTCATTGTCACATTGTCTTTGGTATTTAAATTAAATATAATTGATCACGTAAGTGATCACTGACACACACTCACACTTATGCGTGATTGCTTATTATTCTATTTTGTGTAGTCTTCGGTACGTCTATTTGATCTGTAGTGGTTTTGGCATCATCTAATAAGGGGAATTGTTCGGATTACTTAACCTAAGATTTGAAGATCCCAAAACCCCTAGCTGAATGATGAACCAACATAATGTAATAGATGTGATATTTTAGTCGAGCTCAGCATGTTAGGAGCCTAGTAGGCTAGACAGAGTTCGGTAGCTGATGCTAAACTCATTAGTTTATTCGGATCAGCAGTTACTTGGACTCGGTTGTCTGAAGACTCAACAGGATTCAGCCGAATCTACTAAATGGGTGTTGGGAATCAGTTAGGAAGCATCGGCCAACATGCTGATGATTTTAGAGAATGTCAGTAAAGGACCTCTCAGTAAAGTGTTTGGGGTATCAGAGGAAGTCAACTCAGGATCAGTCTTGGAGTTTGAACAAGCCTCACCTACCAACAAACCTTGACCAATGAGGAGCTATTCATGAGTCAAGATTATAAATAGAGATCGATGTTCAAGCGTTGAAGACACAACAGGGAACACAAAGCATTCAAAGCAATCAAGCTCTATCTTACTCAAAGCATACAAAGAGAAGAACTCTCTAAACTGTTAGGAATCAGATATAGTTCTTCTCTCTGGAGTAACTAGGTTCCCTTCTCTATCCTCTAAGCCTTCATTATTTGACCACAAGCTTAGAAATCGAAGGATTTCATCTTCGAACTATTCTTATTGTAAGAAACTCCTTCACAGTTGGAGAAAATCTCAACCCTTATGTTTGAACCCCTGTAAAGTCACTAAGACTATAACTAGTGATCTGTCCAGTTAATGTGTCTATTTTATACTACTCGATTTCACCAAGTTATGACGCTCATCTTGTCCAAGTTGATGTTGTTTTTGCCCCAAAAGGCAAATTTTCAACATGCTTATTAGCCGATGATGATGTGGAGCTGACTCGGAGATATTTTGGCACGATTTCGTAGCTAATAAGAGACTTGGATCGATAAGAAAAGATTTGATAAAGATTTGGAAGCTTGAAGATAAATTAGGGCCGAAGTATATATGGAAATGGATCTTATAAATAAGATCTAGATTTGCCCTAGATATCTTTCCTTGGAGGTCAAGCCTGAAGATCAATATAAAGGGGCTGGAAGCAACGAGTTGATCATCTTCTACACCATTCTCTACACCGTTTTTACACATTGTTTTCCAACCGTTCTCGATTTCCAAGTCCCGTAGCTTAGTTTTAGTTTCAGCTCAAGAACATCAAACACTTTTTAATCTCTTTCTTAGTTATAGTACTTTCAAATTCTCGTTCTTGTGCTTTTAAAGATTTCAAGTTTAATTCCATTTTTCATTCAGTTCAAAGTTTATTGTATTTACTTCTTTAAGATTTTCACACTTTAATTTATGTTGCATGCTTCTAAAATCGCGCACTTTAAATTCTGCTTTAATCATGTTCGTTAGAGCTTTCTGCTTGTCCAAGTTAATCATGCATAATCTTTTAGGGCTTCGGCAAGGGTGACGAGTATAAGATACAAACTTTGTGAGATCTAATTGGACGTAGTAATTAAAAACTAGGGTTTCGACTTAATTTGTGGTAGAAAGATTTAATTGGATTAACATAAACATGATCAATTTAGGTTATGAAGATTAGTGCCAGATTGCTCGAAAACTTAGGTGGCGAAGCTATCGTAACGGTAGTCGAATTAAGTAGGTTAATTGTCTAAGTCAACTTGTCCAACAACGGTAGAGATTAAAATCGGGTTCCTTCATCGTAATGCTATCTAAACATTAAATCTAGGATTGTTCAACAAGCTATGTTGTGGTTAGGTTAAGGAGTAATTGGAGGATTGTTTTTCAATTCATTACCGACTAAGTAGGAATTGGGGTATGTACGTGACCAACATTGTATCTTATAACTGGTTGATCCTAGGAATAAATTTAATCTATGCATCAATGATTGAAGTAGTTGTCTCATGCAAGTTACTTGAGCGGAGTCCGCCTTTCTCTACTTGCTTTCTCTCAATTTACTTTTCTACTATTTAATTTCTTTGCCTAGGTAGTAAACCGAAAATTTATGTGTAGTGGCATCACCAAAACTCTGATCAAAGGAATAGATATCATTGATTTCCATTATTCCCTGAGTTCGACCATGTTCTATACTAATTATAAGATTCTAAGTGTGTGCATGAATTTTATATGGTGTGAAAACAACGATCACCACCAGTACACGGATCCACTGAGACTTGCTTAGTTCTCCCTCCATCCCATTAATCTTGTCTCTATTTCGTTTTCGGGTTGTCCCACTCATCTTGACGACAACCCAAAAAGGAAAGGTTTTATACTTTTTATACTCCTTTAATAAAAAAGGACCCACACCTTTACTACTAAAATCCACCTTTTAAATTGAAGGACCCACACATTTACTACTAAATCACTTTATTTAAATTTAGGACCCACATCTTTACTACTAAAACCTACCTCACCTTAATAACTGCGCTGGAAGTTTGAAGCCAAGATCAATGGGATGGAGGGAGTATAATCTATTCAAGACCTTCTGGTAATCAGAACAATGGACGTAGGATCTTGTGTATCAGAATCACTTAAAAAATTATGTGGCACCTTACTGTTTTATTATTTACTGTTCATCCTGCATTCAAACTTCTTTGAAAAATCATAACTCTGGATTTACGGTAAAGCTATTAAGCCACGCACAAGCATAAACTGAAACTGTTTTAATTAAAAAAATATTTTTTCAGAAGAGACAACTAAAATCGGGCCTACACTATTCCGCACAACTTCTTGTAATGGGTTGCTTGTTTACTGACTTCAGTCGGTGAACATTATTCAGTAGCTTGAATCACTCTACCCACGCGATCAAAAGGCTTACTTGGTGAGTTGAATCCTTCAACAAGTAAATTCAATATAAAACTGACTTTTGCGTTTGAGTTGAAACTTGGACTCAAGGACTTGCTCCAGGTGTGCTGACAATTGCCTTATAGGCTTGATCCATTGGCATATCAGTGTAAGCACTAGGATTATGTGGAAGATTGAATTCAAACTCCTCAGCTTTTAATTCTGAAAAGATATAGTCAGGAGTAATAGAGCTTAAGTAAGTTCTTCGCAAACGTGTAGCAAAGGAGTACCACTTGGGCCTAGTAAGAGCCCTTAAAATTTTGGTATTTGTCTCCTTGTTGCTGAAGGTTTTCCCAAGTTCCTTGATGATGTTAATTTAATTTGTGAATCTAATGCTGAAATCATCAATTGACTCTCCAGAAATCATTGCAAAGGCTTCGATATTCTGTAGCTTCAACTTCAGCTTGTTCTCCTTGATCTGTGGAGTTCCTTGACTTAGTACTGCGAGATCATCCCAGAGCTCATCTTGCATGACAGTAATCCAGTCAGCATCATTCAGTGCATCCTCAATCGACTGAGGTTCTTTGGTGGACAAGAAGTAGGAGTATAGGGCGCTTTCTCCTTGAAAGAATCTGGATCTTGACTTAACGATTGCTGATGGACCTCCAATAATAAGATCTGAAGTGTGAGCATCTAACCATGAGTGACGTCTTCTTGTTACTTCTTCTGAAGCTGATTCTGCACAAATAGTTGAATTGTGTGTAATTTCAATGGTATTATTTTGTGATTGAAGTAGTTCAGTAACAAGGTCAGGGTCTAGTAAGTCACCAGGTTCAATAGCATTCAGCTCAGGAACGTTAGTAGTTGCCATTGAGTTTTTATTCTCTGTAGATGTCTCAGTTACCATTAGGGTTTCTTCATCGACCTAAGTTACCTGGGATTGATTATGTTCAGAAGAATCAATCGGTTCAACTACATTTCTTGTTGGTTGGTTTTGAACTTCATCATCTAAATCATCATCCCAACAATTCTGGATCTTCTCTAAATCATCATTTATGTTTAGATCCTGTATCTTGCTACTGACCTCTTCAGCATCTCGCTGAGAGCTTTGTTTCCTATTATTAGTAGCAAACTCATTAAATACAACATGAGAGATTTCCTCTACACAAAGTGTCTGGTAGTTAAAGAACCTGAAAGCTTTCCTGACCCTGGAGTATCCTAAAAATACTGCTTGGTTTGACTTGCTATCAAAGACGTTTTTTTGCTCCTTTCCATTATTGTGGATAAAGCATGAACAACCAAAAATTTAGAAATGTGAGATAGAAGGAGTTCTCCCTTCCCATAGTTCGTAAGGTGTTTTCATGTGCAGTTGAGATAGAAGGCGTTCTCCCTTTCCATAGTTAAAGAACCTAAAAGCTTTCCTGACCCTAGAATATCCTAAAAATACTCCTTGGTTTGACTTGCTATCAAAGACCTTTTGCTGCTCCTTTCCATTATTGTGGATAAAGCATGAACAACCAAAAATTTGGAAATGTGAGATAGAAGGCGTTCCCCCTTTCCATAGTTCGTAAGGTGTTTTCATGTGCAGTTGAGTCAGTAATGAGAGATTCTAAGTGCAACAGGCGGTGTCAGTCACTTATGCCCAAAACTTTGATGGTAGACCTGAGTCTGCGAGTAACGTTCTTGCTGCTTCTTTAAGTGTTCTGTTCTTTCTTTCAGCAAGGCCGTACAGCTGAGGCGTGCGTGCCGCTGAGGTTTCGTGCTGGATCCCTTCAGCTTCAGCTTCGTAGTACTCCTTCATCATTGAATTTAGAAATTTTGTTCCTCGATCTGAGCGTATCCTTTGTATCTTGATATCCTTTTCGATGCTCAATCTTTTTAGTAGTTTTGGTAGTTCAGTTTTGACGTCAGAGTTGTTGGCGATGAAAATTACCCAAGTGTATCTTGATTAGTCATCTATGACTACAAGAGCATATTTCTTGCCTCTGATTGTCACTGGAGATACCGGCCCAAATAAGTCCATGTGGAGTAGCTGAAGGATTCCATCAGTAGAAGGTAACGGAATTGGCGGATTGCTTGATTTATGCTTTTCCTTCAAGCATGGTTCACAATTCTTATGTCTTTTAAAGACTTCATTGGGCAGTCTTCTGACTTTAGCATCTCCTGCTAGTTAGTTCATTGTTTTGAAGTTCAGATGACTCAGTCTTCTGTGTCATAACCATGTTGTTCTATCATCTGTCTTCGTTTGAGCTAGCAAGCATGCCTCAGGTTCAGCGTTATTCCAATCTGCATAATAGATGTTTCTTCTCCGCTTCATCAAGAACATCACAAAAACTTGTGTCAAAAGTCACTTTATTGGAGTTATCACATAATTAATTGATTGAAAGGAGATTATGTTGAAGTCCTTCAACATATGGCAATTCCTATTTTCAGTGTTCCATATCCCCTTGTGTATCATTTGGCGTTGTCAACAAACTCAATTCTGGCTCCTTCCTACTGAACATAATTGGTCAATAGATTCTTTTGATGCGTCATGTGTGTTCAACATCCATTGTTCACGATTCAAGGGTCCTTTAGCACCTACAAAATAAAAACAAATTCAGGTACCCTTTGTGTTCAGATTGAGTCCTTAGAGGTTAGTACATTTTGGAACCCTAATTTGTCTGACAACCCTGACGATTTCAAATAGTTTATTGCCTTTGTTGTCAACAAATCTCTCTGCTGGACTAAGAGATGTTGACTTCTTTGTCTTCTGAGGTTCAGGTTTCTTCTTCTTCTGAACCTTGGGGCTACTGATTTTGGGTTCATAGTAATTGATCCATACTGAGCTGGATGAGTCCACTGAGGATGGCCGTACTGTTTGGCCCATCTGACCTTGTTGGTTCCTCCTGAGTTCGATCTGGGTGTTCTGGGCTTGAACCTCTGGTCATCTTCTGCTAGCTAGGCTGAGGTGCTTTCATTTTCTATTTATTCTTTGTTTGAGGGGTTGAAGGTTCGGCATACTGAGTTCCCCCTTAGATAAATCTGTCTGCTAGCTTATCCGAGTTTAAATAGCTCTGAAGTTGATACTTCATATGTCTATCCAAGTCCTTCCTTTGTGAAGGATGGTCTTTGTGACCCTAGCAACTTTTCAAGCTTCTCTTTAGCTCCTAGGTATTGCTCAGTCATCATGGTTCTCCAAACCTCCTCACTTTTTCTCAAAGCTTCATACTCACCTCTAGACTGTACGAGCTTTTCTGTTAGACTGGCAATTTCAGTTTCTTTCTAAGAGTTGTTCTTGATTAGAACTGAGATTTGAATTCTTCTAGTTGCGACTTAGTCATTAGAGAATTGATCTCTTCCTTCTGTCTCAAAACAAGTCCTTCTGACTATGTAGAGACCTGACTACTCATTGAAAGTCTCTGATTTTCAACTTTCAGGAATTCCAGCTCCTTAAGTGTCTTGCTGAACTGAGTGCTCATCTGTATTTGTTCCTATAGAAGATCTTCATAGGCTAGAACCACATCTAGAGGTTCTCATGCAACAGAACATGTGTAGTGTGTGCGTGGTGAAGAGGGGCATAAGTTCGGATTATAATTTACCTTAGCATCTTCTCCAGCTATGAGATACAATTTAGTCCCTTCTTCAGCTTCGATTGCCATGAATGCGGCTTCATCATTTGATGATTTCATGAACAGTTCTACATCGCTCGTGCAATCGGATAGTTCTCCGGCTACGTAGGCTTGCCTTTTTTTTGATGAATTTGTTCCTTCTGGCTTGCCTTTCAGCTACCGAGAGCTCTGGACATTCATACTGATAATGTCTCATCTTTTTGCAGTTATAATATGTTGCCTTTCAGCTGCCGAGAGCTCTTGCCTTCCTTTCTTCGTGTCTCGTTTCCAGTGGAGGCAGTCTCAGTATTCCTGCATTTAGGTAGAGAGTTAGATTCACCTTTCGGGTGATTGTTTTCTCTCTTACCTTGGTAGTTTTTTTAAGTTCTTTTCATCTTCCTGAGTTTTTCCTTCTCCTTTTGATACTTTAGTGCAAGGAGGGCATATTTCTCAGCTAGATTATCACCAGTTGGGATTGTCAGTAAGCTTCCTACTCATTGACTAGTGACAGAGGGACTTGCTCCAGGTGTGCTAACCATTGCCTTATAGGCATGATCCATTGGCATATCAGTGTCAGCACTGAGAGTATGTTGAAGATTGAACTCAAACTCCTCAGCTTTAAATTCTAAAAAGATATAGTCAGGAGTAACAGAGCTTAAGTCAGTTGGTGATCGCTGTATTGCACCAAATAATCCTGCAAAACTTGAGAATTAAATCAGTATAGTTCACAGGGTATCGAACACAGGGAACGGAGGACTAGACACATCATTTTTCTACTTATCTTGGGTTTGGTTAGCAACCACGCAAGTTTTGGGTTTTTATCGAAACTAAGAACTTATAAAAAACTGCAAGAAATGTAAAAACTGAAAACTGAATTTAAACTGTTTTAACTAGACAGGTAAGAGATGGGTCCAGCAGAATATTCACACACACACGTATTTCCAATCCTCGGCACATAAAATGAATTAATCTTAGAATCAACTAGTTATAGATTACCGTAACTTAAACTGCGTAATCCTCACTCCCACTTACTTAGTCGGTAACCGCCATGTTGGGCATCGAAACGGCTATTTCCCTAATTTAGCTACAACCTACGTTGTTGGGCAATCAATAGATTTAATAGCTAAACAGCTTTATCAAACTAAGGGAGCCTAGTATAGGAGCTTACTCGTATGTTGGGCATCTATTAGTCTCCTACCGGTTTAATCCTATTATTCTAATGAATAACTTTGCTACTTACCTAGCCTTGTTCCACGAGAAACGATAGAAGTACTAAGTTAGCTACAAACTACGCAACTTAGGGTGGCCAATCCTAAATTACTAGTCAGATTAAATAAACCAGAATTAACCCGAAACCCTTCAATTAATTATTAGAACCTAAGCCTCATGTACTGTTCACGTGTGCGTTTTATATCCTGCCGGACCACTAAAAGTTTAACTACTCATGAAACTGTCCTGACTGCACAGGTAAGACACTTTGCAAAACAGAACATACATCATTCGTAACCCTAATCCTAACATGCACGAAAACTAAAAATAAGATAAAGATACGAATTAAAACTGAAAACGAAGCACTTACTGAATTTAAATGAAACACAAACTGAATTAAAACTAAAATTGAAATAGGATCAAGAGTACCGATTGGTCTTCGATCTCTCAAAACAAATGGAAGCAAGAAACGAACTAAACTAAAGGTTCGAACTTTAAAAAGCTGAATTACGAAATTGCTGTTTTCTTCTACGTAAACTAAAGGAACTGCATGAAGTAAATGGAATGGTCGTTGGTTCTTCTCCTCGGCAGTGGAATAGGAACGACGGCGGTGGCAATGGCTTCGGTCGGCGGCGACGGCTTCGGAAATGAATGGATCGGAAAAGGATTGATGTTTCGAGGTTGTCAGGAGGTCGAGGTGCGAGAAGATAGTTGTAAAGGTTGCTGAATTTCGTGCCTCCATCATCCTTTTATAGTGCTCCTAGGAATTAGATCACAACTAGGGTTCCTTTGTGGATAAGGAAAGGATCTATGAGATATGGTAATATCTCATCCTTCCTTACTTATCTCCTTTGCTTCCTTATCTTCTTTCCTTTCTTTTCTTCTTCTTTCCTTCTTTCTTTTCTTGGCCAAATCCGCTCAAAATCTCGCCATTACAGCTGGAAACTCGTTGCCACATCATTTCCACGTGTCGTGCCAAATCAGCCTATTTTCCTACATAACTGCCAACAAAAGCGTCTCGCCTGCACAGTTAAGAGACTTTTCGGATAGAAATAATTAGCTACGAAATCGACTCATCAAATCTCCTTACACTTGAACTATACTCGCCCTCGAGTATAAGAAGAACAAAAGATAAGTACCTAATTATTTTTGGTCTTCCCCAAGACCATGACACAAAATAAAAGACTCAAGACTCGACATGAACGGAAGAAGGAAAATTACAACGGACTCACAAAATAAAAACAATAAGCCATACCAATCAATTCGAAAATTTCCGCACCACTTCACTAGCCAAGCAATGTCAAACCATGCTATCATGATCTCATCCAACAAGTAGACAATGCAAATTTTGAAACTAAGCACATATATATCAACTTGGTCAAAATCTAAACAATGTGGATCTCCTCAAGTTTCACTCAACACTCAACTAATCTAGGTCCGGTTCAAGCCACTCAAAGGAAAACCATCCACGCAATCACGATAAGAGATCATCACAATAGCAATATCAAGGAGGTCTTTCTCATTTGGTTGTAATGGGGCTTAGGACTTAGACAAATTGATGTTGGTAAGGGTCCTAGGGGTACTAAGCTCCATTAAATTTCGATATCAATGTTATGCATGTAAAACTCTCTCACTTGTGCAGTCAAGTCAGTCAAACTCCCACCCCTTTAGAAAATTCACTACAATACTACAACATCAATACTATCAACCCATACTCTTTTTCTTTTCTTTTCTGCCACGTTTCATATTCAGAATTTTTTTTTCTTTTTTTATTCGTGGCACATACTTTCTTTTTAGCAAACTGGGCACAAACTGTCTCAACTGTACAGACAAGACACTTTGAATTCTGCTTATATAGAGCAGTTTTTACACTTAGACTTTTTATCCAATTTGTTTTATGCAGCATGTCTAGACTGGGCAGGTAGGAGACACATGTAATACACTTCGGATTTTAACTATCATGCACAAGAGAGTTCGTAAAACATGCAATAACATGGGTCAAGAGAAAGTTTAAAAAGGCGTTGGCTAAAATTTTACTAACTCAAATCAAAGAAACGATCAAGGCTCAAATTGGTTCACTAAAGGATAATGTAGGGTCGGAAATATTTTGTCGCGGCCATGTGGCTAAAAATCCCTAGTGCCTCCTATCATTTATCACAAGTGACTCAAACATATTGCGATTTTGCGGATAAACACTCTCAAAAGAATAGTAGGAAGTGTCCTACTTTAAGGCTCAAATCTAATTTAAGTGAGTGGTTATAAAATTTCGATCCAACAAAGTTTATTTTTCGTCATCCCAAATTACATGCATATACGTGCCTAGATCTACTTTTCACAAAGTCCACAAGCAAGCATATTGAAAATAAAAGCACAAATAAGACAAGCTTGATCATAGAAAATGGCACTTCAAAAATAAAAAATTTTGGCATGCTTCGACACAAAATACCCCCCTCCTTACACTTAAACCTTGCTCGCCCTCGAGCAAGAGAGAAAAGACAAAACAAAGAGAGAAGGCATGACAAAATAAACACAAAAACACCCTCCTTACACTTGGTCCCTATCAAGTGTAAGAACAAGAAAAACACACAAGAACATACTCAAAACATAAAACAAAAACACAAAAACGAAAAATAAAATTGGGGAAGAAAGGTCACCGGTCGCCTCGCTTGGGCCGGCGAGGCAGTCTGCTCATAACTGTGCGGCAGAGGCGATCTACTCTGCGTCCAAGGGAATCCAGATCAGTCCTTAGAGTCTGCATCGTATCCTCACCTGCAAAAGTAAAGGCACTCGAGACGCGAGGTCCCGGTGGATAAAACTGGATCTCCCGATTAGGCAGTTGGTACAGTAGGCGAGTATGCCTCAACAAGTTCAAATCGAACAAAGATGGAGGATCCACCCTAGTCAAATAACGAGCATCATATATGACAAGGATTTGGTCAGGCCCAGTTTTTTTCCTCAACTTCAATTGGCCCCAGAATTGTCTATTAATGCAATTAAATCCCTCGGAAATTTTCCGGCACTCAATTGGGTCCTCAAAAGTTGTGAAAATTGCTATTACTGCCCAATTTTCTCTTCTCTTCATTTTTTGCTCCTCCAAAAACCATCTCCTTACACTTAAATCTCAATTCCATACTTAGCCAACATTTGAAAAAGAAAAGAAACAACACCAAGCATAAAATCAAACTAAAATACGAAATCAAAGAAAAACGGAAAAAAATACGGGTTGCCTCCCGGAAGCGCCTCTCTTTAGAGTCTTCGGCTAGACCTGCTCTTCAAGAGTCAATGGGGTGACGGCATGAATAGTGGAGTCTCATCCACTGCCTTGATCACCCGCTTCACTCTCTTTCCACAGTCTTTATACCACTCGAAATCTTCATAGGCCTTCTTCCGAAATTTTTCCTCACACTTGTTTGATGGTTTATCCCCTTGGAAGACGATGGTAGTCTTCTCCCTTGCTGCCCTTTTCTTGTCTCTTTCAGGTCGGCGCTTTACTTCCACGGCTTTCAACCATTCTGGTACAGAGTCGTCTTGCCTGGGCAGCTGAGACACACTGCTGACTGCTACCAATTCTGAAGTTGCGTATAAGGCCAAGATGCTTTCTCTGATCTCCTCGTCCCTCATATCATCGAGATCTAATTCGGTCAGTCCTTGAGTCAAGGTAACCTCCATTTTATCCTGCATCACATACGTCTCAAGGTATTCTTGGACAAAGCTTTCGATGGAGTCAGTAGATAAAGCATCTTCATTTTCATGATCAAAAGGCATCTTAAGTGCTTCAGCAATGTGATGATCATAGATTTCATTATGGTATGCAACACTTATAGATCCCTCATCTACATTAATTATGGTCTTTATAGTTTTTAAGAACGGTCTACCCAATAAAACACTCGCAGTACCCTCAACTTTCCTATCATTAGTGTCAATGACATAGAAATCTGTTGGATAGACAAAGTTGTTAATTCTAACCAAGATGTTTTCAAGTAAACCTACCGGGGCAATGCATGACCTATCCGCTAATTGAATTATCACTTTGGTGGATACTAATTCAGCTCCAATCAATTGATTATAAACGGATAATGGCATAACATTTATGGATGCACCTAAATCACACATAGCCTGCTTAATCATAACATTTCCCATCAAGCACGGTAGTGTAAACATACCTGGGTCCGCACACTTAGCGGGTAGCATCCTTTGAATGATTGCCGAGACGGAGTGGTCCATGATAATTTTCCCGAACTTTAGGATTTTTCCAGCAATACAATCCTTCACGAACTTCCCGAACTTTGGAATTTGACGGCTTCAAGGAAAGGAATATTAATCTCTAATTTCTCGAACAGCTTAAGGTAGTCCATGTACTCCTTGTTCGGCATCTTTTTCCTTTTCAAAGCTTCGGGGAATGGTGGAGGAATCAGATTTTCAGGCTCCGACTGGCCAGTTAGGACGTCCTCCTCATCCCGTTCTTGTTCTGGATCTTCAGCATACTGCTTCTTTAAGCTTTCTGGTGGTATGGGTTGATCTGCAGCCTTCCTCGTCGCTGCTGACTTCTCTGGGTGTCTTGCATGTACAGTTGGGCCAGACAATTCTTTTCCTCCAAGCAGTGTAATTTGGTTGCAATTTTGGGCACTCTGACTGGGCTGTGTCTGAGCTTGTGAAGGTAAACACCCTTGACCTCCCTTCAGATCTTGGAGTGAACTGGTTAGTCTGGACAGTTGCTCGGACAGAGTTTCCAAAGTAACTTGTTGGTCCATCTTCAATTGTTGCATCTCTTCCTTCATGGCTTGGATCTCATTTTGATTTGAAATTATCTCCTTCTCCATCTGCCTCTGATATGTAATTGATTCCTTTTGAGAAGCAATCATTTCGCGTATCAATTCTTCAAACGAAGAAGATCCCTGGTCTTCCTGGCCAGGCGATGGACCTTCTTTGCGATATATTCGATGGTGTGGAGGTTTGTATGCTTGAGACGGCTGTTTAGACAAGTTGTACCATTAGTAGGTGTCTTGGTACAAATTGTCATAGCGGTGGATAAGTTGTTGTACTTGACTTTCTGGAAATTCCACTCGCTTGGGCAGTCGGGCATCGTTCTCTCCATCTGTTTCCTTTTTACCGCACATACTTAATTGACTTACATTAGCCATAGCATTCAAATTAGGCTGAGTATGAGCTGGAAGCTGTCCTTGAGTGCTCTTCATCTCTTGCATCGTAGAATTCAGCTTATTCATCTGCTTGGCCAAGTTTTCCATCGTAGCTTGCTGATCCTTCTTTGTCTGATTTATCTCCCGCTGCATTTGTTGTTGAAATGCAGTAGTGTCCTTCTGCGAAGAAACCATTTCGGCCAAAAGCTTTTCTAAAGGGCTCTGCTGCTCTGACTGGGCAGGCGGGGCACTCTGCTGTTGAAACTGCTTTTGATGCGGGGGTTTATATGCCTGTTGATAGCCATTCTGATTAGGAGGTTGGTACGACTGTTGATAGCCTTGTTGCTGCTGGTATGATTGCTGAAATTGTGATTGAGGCGTATTCCTCGGCTGGATATGCTCCTCCGGTTGCTTCCAACGGAGGTTCGGATGAACCCCTTGCTGGCCGCTCCAATTTCCAGCTACATTTACATCTTCTCTCGGACATTGCAGCGACGTATGCCCTTTCTCTCCGCATGCTCCACATGCGTGATAGGTATTCGATTGGCTCGAAGCAGGAGCGTTCTGCTTAAGTATTAAATCGAGCTTGTCTTGCAATAGGTTGAATTTTGCATCTACTTTAGTATCGATCTCATCCATGTAATCGGAATGAGACCAATTTACAGTTCTCCGTGTTGTTCTCGGCCCCTTGTATTGCGAGGTAGATTCCGCAAGTCCTTCAATAATATTTCTTGCATCTTCATAGAGACTTGTATGGAAATTCCCTTTTAAGCCAATATCGACCATGACTTTTGTTTCGTCGGTCATACATTGATAGAAGATTTGCAAAAGCTCCACGTCTGAATAGCCATGGTTAGGACAACTATCGACAAGTCGTCCAAATCTCTCCCAATATGCGCCGAAGGTTTCGTCGATTTCCTGAGCAATCCCGGAAATCTGCTTCTTAAGTGCATTTGTCTTTGATTGCGGGAAATACTTTTTCAAGAAAACCATACGCATTTGGACCCACGTCGTGACCGTGTTTGGCTTAAGACTTGAGAACCAAGCTTGTGCTCCATCTTGCAGTGTGAATGGAAAAGCCTTGAGCTTGAATGCATCCAGATTGCCTTGCCTGTGCAGGTTGCAGACTTGGTTGAATGATGCCAAATAGGAATTTGGGTTCTCGTTCGTCCTCCCGTAGAATTTAGGCATTGCTACGACCATGTTCACAGCTTGACATCTATTTGTTCAGTAGTTGTGATTTGGATTAGACCGGGTAAGTCCGCTCCCATGTCAAGCGATCCGGCATTCATGCACAAAGGTGGATCAACTCCGTTTTCCATCTCTTCTTCTGATTTTGAACTTTCTAATGGAGTATTCTGCCTTGTTTTGTCAAACACGACAGTCTCTGTTTCTGACACGCTGTTCTGGTCAACGGAGTCTGTACTGTCTCTTGACTGGGCAGGTAAGACGTTTCCTGCCTCGAACATAATCTGTTGCTTTTGCAGCTTTGTCCTCTTCCTATTCCTCGCTATTTTCTCGATCTCAGGATCAAATATGAGGTCAGGGTTGGAAGACCTGCTCATGCAACGCTTAAAAGAACAAAAAGATTAGTAGAAAAGCAATAAAACTAGATAACACCATTCCCCGGCAACGGCGCCAATTTGGTGATCGCTGTATTACACCAAATAATCGTTGCAAAACTTGAGAATTAAATCAGTATAGTTCATAGGGTATCGAACACAGGGAACGGAGGACTAGACACATCATTTTTCTACTTCTCTTGGGTTTGGTTAGCAACCACGCAAGTTTTGGGTTTTTATCTAAACTAAGAACTTATAAAAACTGCAAGAAATGTAAAAACTGAAAACTGAATTTAAACTGTTTTAACTAGACAGGTAAGAGATGGGTCCAACAGAATATTCACACACACACGTATTTCCAATCCTCGGCACATAAAATGAATTAATCTTAGAATCAACTAGTTATAGATTACCGTAACTTAAACTGCGTAATCCTCACTCCCACTTACTTAGTCGGTAACCGCCATGTTGGGCATCGAAACGGCTACTTCCCTAATTTAGCTACAACCTACGTTGTTGGGCAATCAATAGATTTAATAGCTAAACAACTTTATCGAACTAAGGGAGCCTAGTATAGGAGCCTACTCGTATGTTGGGCATCTAATAGTCTCCTACCGGTTTAATCCAATTATTCTAATGAATAACTTTGCTACTTACCTAGCCTTGTTCCACGAGAAACGATGGAAGTACTAAGTTAGCTACAAACTACGCAACTTAGGGTGGCCAATCCTAAATTACTAGTCAGATTAAATAAACCAGAATTAAACCGAAACCCTTCAATTAATTATTAGAACCTAAGCCTCATGTACTGTTCACATGTGCGTTTTACATCCTGCCGAACCACTAAAAGTTTAGCTACTCATGAAACTGTCCTGACTGCACAGGTAAGACACTTTGCAAAACAGAACATACATCATTCGTAACCATAATCCTAACATGCATGAAAACTGAAAATAAGATAAAGATACGAATTAAAACTGAAAACGAAGCACTTACTGAATTTAAACGAAACACAAACAGAATTAAAACTAAAATTGAAATAGGATCAAGAGTACCAATTGGTCTTCGATCTCTCAAAACAAACGGAAGCAAGAAATGAACTAAACTAAAGGTTCGAACTTTAAAAAGCTGAATTACGAAATTGCTGTTTTCTTCTACGTAAACTAAAGGAACTGCATGAAGTAAATAGAATGGTCTTTGGTTCTTCTCCTCGGCGGTGGAATAGGAACGGCGGCGGTGGCAATGGCTTCGGTTGGCGGCGGCGGCTTCGGAAATGAATGGATCGGAAAAGGATTGATGTTTCGAGGTTGTCAGGAGGTCAAGGCGCGAGGAGATGGTTGTAAAGGTTGCTGAATTTCGTGCCTCCCTCATCCTTTTATAGTGCTCCTAGGAATTAGATCACAACTAGGGTTCCTTTGTGGATAAGGAAAGGATCTATGAGATATGGTAATATCTCATCCTTCCTTATTTATCTCCTTTGCTTCCTTATCTTCTTTCCTTTCTTTTCTTCTTCTTTCCTTCTTTCTTTTCTTGGCCAAATCCGCTCAAAATCTCGCCATTACAGCTGGAAACTCGTTGCCACATCATTTCCACGTGTCGTGCCAAATCAGCCTATTTTCCTGCATAACTGCCAACAAAAGCGTCTCGCCTGCACAGTTAAGAGAGTTTTCGGACAGAAATAATTAGGTACGAAATCGACTCATCATCAGTTCTTCGTAAACATGTAGCAAAGGAGTACCACTTGGGCCTAGTAAGAGCCCTTAAAATTTTGGTATTTGTCTCCTTGTTGCTGAAGGTTTTCCCAAGTTCGGTGATGATGTTGATTTGATTTGTGAATCTAACGCTGAAATCATCAATTGACTCTTCGGAAATCATTGCAAAGGCTTCGAGCTTCTATAGCTCCAACTCCAGCTTATTCTCTTTGATATGTGGAGTTCCTTGACTATGTACTGTGAGAACATCTCAGAGCTCCTTTGTAGTTTTGCAGTCATGCACTCTTTCGAGGTATGAATCACTAAGCGTAGTCAGTATTGCATTGTGTGCGACTCGGCCAAGGTTGTGTAACTTTCTCTCTTCTGGTGTAAAGAGGCTCTTGTCCTTGGGAACCTTTTCACTTGTTCTGGCACCTATTGCTGCCACGGCTGCATATTCGACGCTGTTGACCATGGAAACAATGGGTCCTTTCTCCAGGACATCTGTCATGCTGTCATACAACGACGATAAGTGTGTCTCCATTCTTACACGCCATACCGCGTAGTTTTCTATTGTAAACACGAGTACTGTCCTTATAACTAAAATGTCAGTCATATAGAAGATGTGGTATGGGATGCTATGAAAGTTATGCAGCTGCAGAGAAAATGGTTTTCAGGATCTGTTCGAGTATACCACTGTATTAAAAAAACGATGATCAAAAGAACATCGCTTTGTAACTAATTGTTGGTCCATAGATAAGCCTTCAAGTTGGGGGGGGGTGAATACACTTGAGTGCAAATTTCAACTCAAACGCGAAAGTCAGTATCTACTGAATAATGTTATTGAATAAGTCAGTTAGCTAAATTAGCTTTCATGATCGCGTAGGCAGAGTATCTGTCTACTGAGTCCTATCTATTGACTTCATTCAGTGAACAGTAATTCAGTATAAGATAGAGTGCGGAAGTGTAGACCCAAAATAATTTTCGTCTCAGTTTGAAAACACGTTTATGCTGAGTGTGATTTTAAAGTCCAGTTTTATGCAGTATGCACAGTTAACCAATGAAATAGTAAATCAACACAAACAGTTTTTAAAGTGATTCGGATACGCTGGATCCTACATCTACTGTCCTGAACAAAGTAGGAGTTCTTGATTACTTACATTGAGCAAGTCTCAGTCGATCTGTACACTGGACAGATACTCTAGTTACAGTCTTAGTGACTTTACGAGTTCAAACACGTGGTTTGATTTTCTCCAACTAAGAAGGATTTCTTACAATAAGAACAGTTCACTAAGCTGAACTCCTTTGAATTTTCTAAGCTTATGATCTTACAATAAGTTGCTTAGAAATAGAAAATGAGAACAATGAATCTCTAGAGTGAAGAACTAAATAGATTTCTCAGTGTGTGAATTCTTCGTTGTGTTATGTTTTTTGATCGCTAGAGAGTTTGAATGCTTGAATGCTTTGGTTCCCGTTGACATCTTCTCTATTTATAGTCTTAACTTATGAATAGATCCGTTGGAAGGGTTCTAGACACGTTTCGAATACGATAAGAAAAATGGTCATCTTTAATTTAAATGTCACTGGAGGGATTTCCTCTTTTTCAGTCAAGAGATCAGTTTTATGGCAGAGTAGGTATAGTGCTGACAACTCCTCATTGATCGAGGTTAGAGAGTTGGTAAGGTTTGTTCAAACTCCAAGAGCATACTGAGTTGACTCCTCGATTCCTCGGACCTTTTACTGAGTTGTTATCTAGTAACATTCTTTTGAGATATTCAGTGCTTAACTCGAATTTCTTTGCAGATTTAGTTGGTTCAAACATACCCAAATGAGTTTTTTCAGTGCTGAGTCCTTCCGGCTGATACAAGATGTTCTACTGAACTCTAGCTAGTCTATTGAGTTCCTAACACGCTGAACTCAACTAAGTTGTTACATCATAAGGTTCATCATTCAGCTAGGGTTTTGGAATCTTCAAATCTTATCATTTTGAATCTCATACCCAACAAAGATATTCAATAGTCTTGAACAATAATATTTTGAAAAAATCTTAAAACCATAAACTAAGGTTTCAAAGATGTTGTAAACGAATGTTTTATTACATTCAAAGAATTTCAAAATTTAGGCTTGAATTGAATTGTACCCAAAAAAAAAACAATAAAAAAAAATAGGAGTAAGCTGTGATACGTTTACTAAAAAAAATACTTTTGTAGTAAAAAATGTATTAAAAAAATATTCATGCATAGAAATTGCTTAAAAATTGCTTAAAAATTCGGGAAATACTTGTGGTTTGCACGAACTCTAAAAAAAATGCGAAAAAATAGGAAAACACCTTGATCTATTGGGTTAAATCCTGCGTATTTTGCTCTATTTCTGATATCCTTCTGCCTTCTTGATAATACAGTGAAAACTGCCTTGGAAAATTGAAGAATCCAGCATGTTTATGCATGAAATGAGGGTTTAGAATTTGGGGCTCCAAATTCCTCTGGTTTGGCTTTTGGAATTTCTGGAACCTTGAATTGCGTTTTGACTCGAATGTAAAATTGCCCATTACCAATTTTATCCCTTTTCTTTTTTTAATTTAATTTTAAGTTGATTCTAGATTAAACCTACACTTTTGATTTTAAGATAATCTACTGCTACTAATGATTCGTAGTTTTTATATGAGAAGGGTTCTTATTAACAATCAGACCCATTTTATATTGATCTGGATAAAAACACACATTTGGGGTAATTAGACGAAGCGTATATACACAAATATTGGTCTCAGAGTCTACAGCATGCTGGTGGACTTTCCCTACGGACAATTGACGTAGAATTATTACAACTACAACAGATGTAGAATTATATGTAAATTACAATCTATTTATGTGTATGCAACAAGAAATTGTAATCCAGATAGAGTAATAACTAATTATCTACTATGCGAAAATATTAACAATAGAATAATTTACGTAATTGCACGAATTTGCACGTGTAAAATTAACATTATTATATACAATTAAATGAAATTGTATGTTACACGGATTGTATGCAGATGGCAATTAGTCCATTTTCGTTCTTGTATATAATTTATTTACACGAATTATTATTCTGTTATAGGTAGGGTATCAACTATCAAGTATAATTTAGACAAAAATTACGAAATTTATTCTAATCAATAAATAAAATTTCATCAAATCCTAGAAAGCTGTCTAATTATTTCACTTACCTACTAAATTATTTCATGTAATTATTTCAATACGAGTAATAATTACGTATTATGCAATATCATTTTAGAAAATAATAAATTTCACCAATTATTTACTATCAAAATGATTATTGTAGATATAGTATCAGTGTAAATAAATATAGTTCAACCCTTGAGTTTTAGCTGAAGTATGAAGTTAAAGTATATCACTTAATCTTGTATAAAGTGATATAGACAAATCATGAGCGGCTAAATGGGCCAATCAATTATACGGACTACTTATTGGCCCAATATCAAATGTTTATGGAGCCCCAAGCAAGCAGGAAAATATACGGTACATACATGATACATCCATAAGCTTTATTGTTCTACTAATCAAAAATACCTCACGGTTGTGGAGTTACCCGTACATAAATCATAAGAAATCATACAAATCATTTTGATTATTGACTAGTCTATTTCCACTCATTCAGGGTTTGGGTTAGCTAAAAATGGATCTTATGAACAACATGATAAAGCAAAATTTGCGAATATTTAGTCCTCAACCTCCAAATATTTCGAAAGCGATTTATGTTAATTATGGTTGTTTTCTTTTGAATTAGGCCCCAAATGTTTGCTAAAATGTTATCAGCAGAGGTAAATCATTAGATAATAATTGGGAATCCATCACTTTTTTTCAAAGATGCTTTATGCAGATTCTTGCTTCGCTGCAGTTCCGTGAGGTTCTTGTCGATTCTTTGTCAAAAGGTATGCAAAAAAAAGTTTAATCCAATCCCCACTCCACCACCCTCTTACATCAACTCCTGCGCTCTTTCTCTCTCTCTCTCTCTCTCTCTCTCTCTCTCTCTCTCTCTCTCTCTCTCTCTCTCTCTGGGTTGGGGAAAGCGACCAGGTGATTTTTGTAGTTTATTGACATGGGACAGTGACTACGTACGTATATCATTTTCCTGCAAATATTGTGTTTCCTGACAGATTGTCGACATAACATCAACGGCAAAAAAGAATGGTGAAAATTGAATAGGAATTAATCAGAGACTTGTCAAGAAACAATAGTTTATATTAGTATAATATAAATATGATTAACATGGTAATAGAACTATGATTAAAGATTCCCTGAGACCGCACAAATTAAGCAGAATTAGTCCTAAATATACTTCAGAAAATACAACGCGTGGCAGGTAAAGAAGCCGCAGATACGTATGTATTAATTATGTATATCTTAGGCTAGAAAACATGCATATCATATCCCACGAGGAACAGTTGACGATTAATTTTATTTATCATGACAAATGACATTCAAAAATAATATATCGTATACAAATAATACATACTATATTAGCTTATTTAATATATGTATACAGATAATACATACTTCTTATCTGCTTTTTAACCTCATAATCAGTTTTTAGCATTTGCAAAACTTGATTTCTATGTTAGCTTATTTAAAATTAAACGGCTAAACTATTTATTTAAAAAGTTTATTTTAAGCATCAATTGAGTTGTTTTGTGCTTAAAACATCGGTCTACCAAAAATATATGTTTTGTATGTTAATTCAAAATCTCCCTATTTTTTCTTAAAACAATTATTTTCAATTTTAAGCAAATAAGAGTGCTTACAATAAGCATTTGCAAATACAACATATGATATCAATTAGATGTTTTACTTAAAAACATTGTAATTTCCAGACATTATTACGCTTTTTTCTCATATATATGTTTTCCTTGTTATTTTACCAAAACAGAGTATTTGTTTTGCAATGGTTATTCTTTAGTATAAATACCAAGAATATCATGCTTCTGCTAAAAAAATGTATTTTTTTCAACTTTAAAATAAGACAAATAAGAAGTGCTCATAATAAATATTTGCAAACACACCAATCGTATTATCTTAACAATCTAATCACATTAGGACTTCGAGTTATAATAATCATTCGCAAATGCATCAGTAATATACATTTACTTTAGACTTTTAAGACAAATTTACATTCATATAAATCAAATTCATATTCATAGGATAGTTTTATCAACTTTTATATGGATTTAACTCTACTTAATTGTATATCATGATTTTACGTGTGTCGTAGGTATCAGTTTCTAAAATATGCTCATATTCATGGACAAAACCCTAATATTCTTGGATACTTTCTTATAGATGCATTTATAGTTTGTGATCAAGTAAAATTATACGTGACGTTTACATGATTTGGACATCACAATATTTATATATAAAGATTTTATATATATATATATATATATATAAGTAAATTTGTTAAAACCATGTGGAAGGATAAAATAGTAAATTAAGTTTGTTGAATCCAATATAAGACATGATGTGTCCATAATAACTAAGAGGTAGAAATATGAATGATGGAACAGTGACAGCAACCTTGAATTTATGAGCTTGCTTCTCATGCAAACCACAACACCCATAATATTAAAATTAAAATTATCTGCACCAAATTCACACATACAAACTATTTAATTAATTATTATTAATCTTCCAAAAATGTCGTCACGCCTACGTAACTAGACCACCACTTCAATTTTAAATAGTTGTTGGTGATCAAATTAAAGTGGTAAATAAGAAGATCATTTATTTATATAAAATAGAAAGTAGACCATTTTTTAATCAAAATCGATAATCTCATAACTAACTAATGATTAAAATGAATAAAATAGAAGGGAGACAAGAAACTAAGAAGGGGAGTGGTCACTTTTCGATCATCTAGAATCGTATAGAGGTATAGTTTTTCTTTCATCCCAAATTCCATTGGTCGATGTATGATTATTTTCAGATCATGTAACATGTCTTTAGTTGGTTACATTAATTCTGCACTTAAATATATATTGTATGATTTGTTATCATTTATAAATAGGTTAACAGTCAGTCTAACTCCCGATCCGTTAGAGTGTTTTGATTTGGGAAAAAGAAACAAAGAAGGGGGAGTAGTGCTGGTAAGTGAAAAAAGAGGAAGTGGTTGCTTCGTCAATTGTTGGCTAAATTCATGATTAGAGATGGAATTTAATTGAGGAAAAATCATCATTATATTAAGACCATGGTAATGACCTCATAACGGTATTTTTTTCTGCATTAGTGATGTTATTTTCATTATCAAATGATAATCATTACCCCTCCAATATCTACTTCCATAGCATTAACCGACGCAAAAAGAAGGATATGTCCACAAAATTAAGGGATGATTTTTAAGTTATCAAGAATAGTATAAATTATTTGATTTGATATGATATTTTTATTTTCTACTTTGCCATAAAAATAATTAAAGGAAACTTTAAAGATTGTAGAAAATGTAAAATACTCATATGTAAGAAGTAATTGTAAATAGAAAATAGACCAAGTGAGAAGTTAAAAGAACTAAAAACTCATCTACACCTCATTAGATGATTTGGATTGAAGAGTCCATTATGATAAAAAAAATATAAGAAATATGTATAGGATATAAGGAAGTATACATAAGGTTCTTAGTTTATAAGTTCCGGTTTAAAAATTGACTGTTACGCACATGGGCAGGACCAGGGGCGGATCCAGGATTTCGAGTTAAGGGGGGGAGGCGAGAATTTATAAGGGTACGAAAGGTGTTGTATGGGGGTTCGGGGGCGGACCCCCAACAATTTTTTTTAGGGGCGTTTGTTTCTATTTAGGTATAACTGTACTTACTATTTAGCGATATTTAGGGATATTATATTATTCATCTAACTATCCCTTGAAATTTATATTACAACATCTTATTTTGATAGGTCTACATATAATCGGGGAAATTCAAGAATTTATTCAATTGAGCAATAAGTATTGAAAAAAAAAACACAAACATAATATATCAATTGCATAAAGTTATACCATGTGTTAAATTATATAGATATCCGAACTCCAAGTTTTAAACCTCCACTAAAGTTTGTGTACTTAATATATAATTTTTAATATTTTTCATATTTAGTCGTCACATTAACACTAATTTTAGTTTTAACTTAAGGGTAGAATGACAAATTCTAAAATTTGGGGGGGGACCTCAAAAATCAAAATGGAATATATATGTAAATTATAAAAAATAGAGAGCTAATCGTAGTAATACACGAAAGTTCGGGGGGCGGTCGCACCCACCCGCCCCCCTTTGTATCCGCCCCTGGGCAGGACCTTGCCAATTTTATAACACTAGTACGCGTACAAAACCGTATATATATACACACACACGTATCTATATGAATTATGTTAACTCTTACTGCGTGTGTTTACATAATTAAGCTAGGTTAATTAAGTTTAGTAATTAATTAACATGTGAAATTTTTTGACGGCAGGAAGAGAGAGAGAGAGGATGGAGAGAAGTAGTTAATTAATTAGTGAACTAGACTAGAAGCTAGATTTAATTAGGAAAAAGCATGAGCAACACTAATATGTACGTAGAAAAACAAAAAGGTAATACTTTGTCGAACGTCATTGGATCGAAGGTTGACTTCATGAAAAAAAAGCTTTTTAGAAGATAATAAGATATGCGGTGCTGCACGTCTATTTTAAATCAAAAAAGTGTGATATATGAAAATATTAATCAAACAGACAGCTCCATGTTCCGGTACATCTATATATATCTTGTGTCTCGTAATTTTGTATATGGACCCATTCCTATAAACTCTAAAGAGGCATATTTCAAATAGTGATTTCCGTTGTACATCCTCATGAAAGAACATATGTTTCAAAACAAAAACACATTCGTTTTAATAATGTCTAAAGTTAATGTACAGTCCCTCCGTCCATTGACTTGTCTCATTTTTTTCCGGCACGAAAATTAAAATAAGTGGTTAGTTGTATGTAGATGAATGAGTCTCACAAAGAAAAGTGAGAGTTTGTGTAATAATAATTTTTTATTTTTAGAAGCTGGACAAATCAAGCGGAATAGCCCGAAAATAAAAACGAGATAAGTCAAACAGAACGGAAGAGTTATTACTCTCTCCCGCTATTACTGTCCTACTTTCATAATCGGGTTGTTCCGCAATTACTGTCATCTTTCCTAACATAGCAAAAACTACTCTTCAACAAAAAATAAAGTGGGTCCTCCTACTTAATACTCTCCCCCACATTATCATAATCTCTCTCCAAAAATCTATCTCTCATACGATTTTCATTCCACTCCATACTCGGAAATTTATGATTTTTAACTTTTTGGAAAATTAAGATTATTTTTTAAAATACAATATGAAAAAAAAAATCGATTGCCTTAACTATCCTTGCAAAAATTTGTATAAATTCTCATTTCTTCCACCAACTATTCCTCGAAAATTGTGTTCATTTTTTAATATAATTAAAACTTATAAAATATATACTTAAACAAAAAATTTTAATCTCCGTGCCGAAAGAGGGGGTCCTGATCACATGTCCCATTTATGGTGTCCCAATCATGTCCTAGGCATAAAATGACGTCTTTTCCTTCTCCTTTTTTCAGAGATTTTTTTTAATTCTTTCTCCTTTCTCTAAAAACAGCTCAGCTCGGCTTCGCTTTTGCAAAAATTGAAAATTCAACCTGCTTCTCTCTTTGAAGAAAACAAGAGAACCTTTCTTCCAAAATTCAACCTACTTCTCTCTTCCAAAAATCGACAATCGACGCTCTTTAAACCTTCCATCGAAGTAAAAATTGAAGACCCCACCGAGAGAATTTGAAGGAGAAAGGGGATTCTCCAGCCTTTGCGGCTTTGGGAATTTAAGATTATATCATTCTTTTCCTGCAAATTAAATTTGGGATTAGTGAGTTTGTGGGTGTTGCTGGATTGATGCGAATTGGGCATTAAGATTCAATCGTTTTTTCCCCGTGGTTTTTAGATTGGTTCGTTATTTTCTCGCGAATTGAATTTGTGAGTGTTGCTGATTGATGCTAATTTGGCATTAAGATTCAATCGTTCTTTTCCTACGAATTTTAGATTGGATCGTTGTGAATTGAATTTGGGATAGTTGAATTTGTGGGTGTTGCTGGATTGTTGTGAATTGGGCATTAAGATTCGATCGTTCTTGTTAGTCTTGAGACGTGGTTCAGGTGTAGAGGGGGGAGGGGGGGGGTGAATACACCTGAATACAAATTTGTTTCTCAAACGCGAAAGTCAGCTCTAGCTGAGTTTGCTACTGAACTAAGTCAGATAGACAAATATACTTTCAGATCGCGTGGGCAATAAATTCTTCTACTGAGTTCAGCTCTATTGACTTGAGTTAGTCGAACAGTCGTTCAGTATTAGAGTTGTGTGCGGAAGTGTAGGCCCTATTAAACGTCTCGGTTGGAAAACCGGTTTTATGCCGAGTTTGATGAAATACAATTTTAATGCAATATGATCAGTAAAAGAAAACAGTAAACCAACACAACAAATTTTTAAAGTGGTTCAGACACATTGAGTCCTACGTTCACTGTCCTGACTAAAGTAGGATACTTGTTATATTTATACTGAGCAAGTCTCAGTTATCTGTTCTCAAGACAAATACAACTTGAAGCTTATACTAAGCAAGTTCTCAGTGATTTGTTCGCAGGACAGATTCTATACTTATAGTCGTATTGACTTTTACATGGGTTTCAAACTTAAAGAGTTTGAGTCTTCTCCAACTAAGAGGAAGTTCTTACAATAAGAACAGTTTCACAAAGATGTGAACTTCCTCGAGGTTTCTAAGCTATAGATATTACAATAAGGCTTGCTTAGATAAGAGAAGGGGAACAAGGATAACTCTAAGTGATGAACTAAAAAGGTTCTTCTAAGAAAGCTAGTTCTTCACTGGATTCTTCGAATGAGAGCGTTTAAGAGTTTTGTGTGTAGATAGCTTGGGTTCCCGGTAGTGTCTCTGCATGAAGACTTCTCTTCTATAGTCGTCGATTGTGAATAGATTCGTTGGAGGGAGGTCTAGCCACGTGTCAAAACGACACGGAAAACGGTTCCTTATTGGTCGAGGTAGATTGGTAGGTGAGACTTGTCAAACATCAAGGTTGACTTCCTCTGAATCCTCGGACTTTCAACTGAAGTGGCTTTCTACTGACGTTCTTCTGAGTATAAGTGCATGGGCACGAATTTCTGTGCATATTCAGTTGGTGGTCGGCTGACCAACTGACTTCTTCGATCCTAAGTCCATCAGCTGAGTGCAAGGTCTTCTATGGAACTCTGCAGCAACTGAACTCTAGGCTACTAAGTTCCTAACAAGTAACAACTGAACTCAAACTAAGCTATTACAGAAACGAAGGTACATCATTCAGCTAGGGTTTTGGGATCTTCAAATCTATAAATGTGTCATACTGAATCCTTATCCCAACAATTCTTTTCCGGCGAATTGAATTGGGCATTAAAATTAGATTCAGGCTTATGAAGAAATGTATTATCCTAGGACTTGTAATAGAATGATTGTGATCTCAACAAATTATATCACTCGAAACTTCACAATCATCTTGCTATTAATTTTCATTCTTGCCATACAACCACATCGTGTCTCTGCTCGAGGTGTTTTTACATATAGTCTTCTCTCATTGTCCTCTCTTTTACCTTCAGCAGAACACACAAAAAATTCTACTATATAGATTACCTGACTTCATTGTGACTCTTGTTCCTTCTTATCCCAAATCCCACTCTTTTGGCATATGCTAAGTAATATTGATAAGCTTGTTCCTCTATTTCAAACTCCATGCCAATCCTCGGAATATCTTGTGGGATAAATTGATGGTCATCCATACAATTTCCACCATCCTCATCTTGATCCAAATCAATAACCTCAAATTTAGCGTGATCGCTACTTTGTTGCATTCTTCAAAATCCAACTGACGATTTCGGTTCATATTCTCCCCCATATTCCTTCACATAAAGATAATTAAAAGCAAATAAGAACAAGACCAGGAAATGTATAGCATCGATTCAGACCACTTATGAGACCACTTATTAAGGATCCAAACTAAAGGAAACCTCTAGAAACTAGGGGTGAAAACGGATCGGATATTATCCGCCCGATCCGGAGCCGGATCCGATCGGGATCAAATTCGGGGAGCAAATCTAGTATCCGGTCGGATACGAGTTCGAATCCGGATAGCCTAAATCGGATACGGATTCGAATTCGGATTTCACATTATTCGCCCGTATCCGATATTTTCCGTATTTAATCGGATATTTTCCGGATTATGAATTCGGATATTTCCCGGATTATGAATTCGGATATTTTTCGGATTATTTAATAATTAATTTTTTAATATAATAATAAATTAAGATTAAGAAAAGATATTAAAAAAAATATTAAGTGCATCTATGATTATTATTAGGTATTTTATATTAAATTTTGGAATTTTTTTCGTACTTTCTTGATCCTAAAAATTATGTTATTCATAATGGGTAGTATTTTAACTATAGTTTGCATTAAAACTTCTATTAAATATTGTATACGTGATTTTTTCTTGTGTTGCAATCACAAATAGATGTTTATTTATGAATCATATTATCCGATTATTGTTATTCGAATTCGATCCGAATTCGTCATATATCCGCCCTGTATTCGTATCCCGAATATTCCGAATTCGTATTCGTATCCGGCCTTCCCGTATTCGACTCCGAATTCGAGAAAAAAATATGGGACAAAATATGGGAAGAGCACTATCCGTCCGTATTCGATCCGTTTTCACCCCTACTAGAAACACTACTGTTACAGAGATCTTGACTCATTGAATCAGCTCATAGAGTTTTTGTTCGGGTATAAAGTATAAACTAGTGATGGAAGAAGAATTTTTCCAAATATAATGATAGAAACTGGTAATAAGAATTTCTATACAATACATGAATGAGCAATGCACATAAATTGAAAGGTTATTAGTGAGTAGCCAAAAGAATCAACATAACTAGCTTTCACACAAGATCAATCACAAGGGCAAACTTTTGAGCAGTGTATATTTTGATAAATAATCAACTGTTTGAATCAACTCCTAGCTCTTGTATCACCAAATTAATCATAGCAGAGTAGCAAATTTTACATGATAGGAATCCAAATCAATATCATGTATCTACACTTGTCAGCCATGGTTATTCTAAATTCTCATACATATGACTCGGAAACAAAAATAACCCACTAAGGAAACAAGGTCTAATGCAAACACAATCCCTAGGGCAGTATATATAATGAAAATATATTTTTGAAGGTAATGCAAAATCAAAATAGGTAATACTTATCAAATTGCAGCACTAGCATTCATTCAACTACTCCTTTCCTATCTGAAGGGCATAGCGGTAATTCCTTTGGGGTAACCACATGCCCTTTCTTAAATCCCAAATATGCAGAGGCTGGAGAATTCCCTTTCTCCTTCAAATTCTCTCGCAGGGGTCTTCAATTTTACTTGATTGAGGGTTTAAAGAGCGTCGATTGTCGATTTTTGGAAGAGAGAAGCAGGTTGAATTTTGGAAGAAAGGTTTGCTGGTTTTGTTCAAAGAGAGAAGCAGGTTGAATTCTTGATTTTCTGAAAAGCGAAGCCGAGCCGAAATGTTTTCAGAGAAAAGGAGAAAGAATTAAAAAAAAAATATGTGAAAAAGGGAGGAGGAAACGACGTCGTTTTATGCCTGGGACATGGTTGGGACGCCATAAATGGGACATGTGATCTGGACCCCGAAACAGGGGACAGTAATAACAGTCTGCACACAATGAGTTCCTAGAAGAGTTAACACTGGAAAATGGCCCTTTAGATAAAGGAAATATCCGACTATTTTTCATAATTAAGCAATACACTTTAAGAATTATAATCAAAACTATATCATAAATATAATTATAACATAATTTTGCCTCGTAATATATTATAAAACCCATTTGATCTGCATCTTTTTTCGCCAAACTATAAAGCAACCTTTTTAGTTTCCGACATTAACGATAACCCAACGTAGTATACTTGCGTTACCTTTCTATTTCGGGCAAAATTCTTAATACGTCGTTAATGACTACATGCATATGAAAACCTGCACGTACATACAAATATATACTATATTATATATTTATATGTAAAAAAAATAAGATGATCTGGACATCCAAATAATAAATGAAAATGGCGGTGGTACTAAATATATGATGGTGTGTTATCCCAAAAATCACGTGTTTATGTGTCCAGACAAAAATATAATATTGTTATAGTGTTATAAACTATATGGAATGAGAGAATAATAGAGAAGACGGAAAATAGATGTGTATTATTATGAGGGTGGAAACTTCTATTTATAGAGTACAAGATGGGCTAATGGGCTTTTGGGGTTTACATGGTCATCACAATATATGGTAAGTATATATATAAAATATATTTACAACACTCCCCTTGATTGACCATCCCTAAAAGAAACTGCTGCCTCGTCAAAACCTTGCCAGAAAAACCATTGGGATAAAAACTGGACGAAGGAAAAAGAGTACAGCTGCTCCACCTCAATATAGTCATTCTTGATCCTTGAGTCGGCGCATATCGATCTTGTGTACCAATTTCTTGAATGTTGACGTTAGTAATGCCTTTGTAAAAGAATCCGCTAGGTTGTCACTTGAGCGAATTTGTTGGATGTTGATGCCGCCACTCCTTTGGAGATCATGTATTCCATTGTCTCTTTTATGAATCAATCTCACTGATTCATTTACTCGTGTGTTGCATTGAATGCCTCGTTAAAAACCTTAAATAAGAAAACTCTTTAGGAAAAAACTTAGAAAGGAAAAAAGAGTGCAACCATTTGACCTTCAGGGTCTTTGACCTTTAGGAGTCAGTCTAATCTTCAGGATTATTTACAATTTGTTACTCCCCCTCAAGATAACAATCTTCAAGGTTATCTTTAAGGTCTACACTAATATGTGCAACACAAATTTAATTATCATCAAAGATAATAGCATGTTTGTCTCGAAGATAACAAATGATGGTCAATCCATTTTAAATTTTCCAATTGCACATAAGTAAGGAACTTCTGGTCCTCATTTTTGTTATCTTCTATAGGTCTAAATGAGTCTACATCTACTTCAAGTGATTGAAGCAACCATTAGGTAGCTATGTGGGTGCAATAAAATAAAATCTCTTTAAAGACCTTCAGGTAGGTCGGCTAGCATAACTCCATTAGGGAGATGCTCGATCTGCAGGTCGAAACAATTATTAGTTCAACCCAAGTATTTAGATTCGAACTCCGTCTTTAGGCATGAGTTGATTTCATCAAGTACTTTTGTACATAGTAATTCACATATCCTCTTCAGGAGAAATTTTGGAGTGATATGTTCTAATTTTGTATTCCGCGGACTTCTTATCTCTTAGCACCAATAAATCTCTCACGCTTCTGGCGCTAATGAGAATCAATTGATTTATATTTTCTATGAGGAACTTCAGTTCGTTCATGGTGCATATACAACAGGTATTTGAGATTTTAGTCACTCCTTTTGCACTAAATAACTTGATGAACTTCTGGTTCATAGTGTGTGAATCTAAATAATTAATCCAACGAGATATTTTCGGCATTCAATCTTTATATTTCATATCTCCCCCTAATGCCGACGACGTTGTGAGTTGGATTATTAATGAATAAAATAATTCATAATTATTTGTTCTATGTAAGTTATTTTGACGGAGTATACATATAAGTATTATGTTCTTCAGGAGTTTCAATCAAACTCAAGTCATCATTTATGTACCCTTCTGTCAAGGAATTCTCGTCGTTATGATTACATCATATACGGCTGTACTATTTCAGCCCTTATAATGACTTTTACAGTCTAATTGAAAACATCTTTTTGACTTACATGCTTTGAGCAAGTTAAATCCTTCAGGGATCTTCATATATATGTCACTATCTAGTGAATCATATTGATAGATATTTACTACATCTATAAGGCGCATAGCAAACCTTTTGTGACATAAGTTGATTAAGCAAATATAATAGCGTCTATTATAGGAGAGTACAGAATTAATTCCCGGTCTATGAGAGAAAAATTGTGTTACGAGTATTGCCCTATAACTCGTAAATTTTTCATTTCTCTATGTAACAAAGACACATTTATATCCTTCGGGGATATACTTTCCGGATTTTGGAACTACATGTCCAAATATTTCCGGCTTTCTAGGGAATATTAATTCACCTTATATGACTTCGTTCCTTTTTGGCCAATTATTTCAATCTTGACAAACTCTTATAGATCATCGTTGAGGATCCTCTTTTATCATTTCAAGAGTCATATTAAAAGGCGAAAATAATGTCGTGCGTCCACGACGATATTTGATCTCTCCAATATTTTGAGATCTCAGTATTTTTAGACGCTTGCAGTTCTTCAGGAACTTTTATTTGATTGATTAATCATTATCATCATTTTTTGGTTCATATGTTGTGCCCCTTTTCTTAGACACAAAATTTCTTTTATAACCAATTGGTCGACCATATTTTTGACGAACTTTTAATGCATTTACTGTCATTTGTACTTGTCCTTCAGGGACATGAAATCTTATTGAGGGTATTTGCAGCAAATGTATGACATTGTCACTTCTTATATATATACACAAAAGCATAAAGAAGTTGATTTGCAATCTTTTGTAAGTGATCTTTCGACTTCTTGTTCACATTGATTACTTCTGGAATCCAAATGTTCCACCTAATGTCGGAAACATTATTTCATTATAATAACAATCGTAATGTGAGACGTGTTTTTATACGTACATAACTCATTTTGAGGATGGACATGAGCAACTAAATATTTAATCTTAATCCCAAAGTCATGTAATATTAAATCCTCTTCAGGAGGGACTTGGAGTTTTAAGAAACCCACTAGCATTATCAAGACATATATTCTTGAGGGAATTGAGCTCTTTATTATTTGAACTTGTAGTTCTAACAAGTGCTACATTTCTTCTAGAAATCAAGCAAATGAAAATTCTTTTATTAAGAGATTCTTCCGGATCTCTATGTTGTGCTCATATAAATTTTCATTACGTAGCGCATAATAGTTGCTCGTAATCCAAACCTATCATGTCAAAGCATAAAACCCTTTGAACTTCTGGTTCATGATATGGTTTGTCTCACTTGTTTTCATAAATGTGTAATACATTTAAAATGGTAAAGTGGTAATTTTTCTTTTGTTAGCTTCTGGCTAAATACAAAAGAATCACTATCTTCTAATATAATTTCAATATGCTATCCATTGCATATCCTTAAAACTTAGTAAGTGTCTTCTAGACTTACTAGAGTAAAGGGCATGTTCAATAGTAATTTAGTATCATTTGATAGAATGATACAAGCTCTTCGGGAGCCTTTAATGATGTTCGATGCACTATATTTGAAAATCTTGCAATTTAGGATGCATATACTCGTATCGAGTTTTAGGGAGGACAATTAATTATATCTTTAAGCAATCTTACTGGAATGTTTCATTTCTATTGTCTCTCTCATGCCCTCTTATTGACAGATGAACATCGATATCAAGAGTGCATTAATGTCAACAAGACATAAATAATATTTTTCATTCAAGAATAACATATATCATCGAAAATGCGAGTTGCTCTTTAAGAGCATTTAATATTCTTCTGGAATATAAATGATGCTACTTCAGGAGCAAAAGTTAAATAGTATATAAAATACTATATTTGAAGTATTTCCACAAACATGTGATAGAAATGTTACTATCACAATATGGTCATTCTTCAGGAATGTAATTGTGCTACTTCCAGAGCAACAATTTAATTTCATGATAAGCGAAATCAATGAATTGCAATTTTTGAGATCCACCGGATCTCACATCTATTATTGAAAAGAAATTAAGCCACAATAGGATATTGAAAATGCAATTGTCATTCAAAGAGGAGCTCTTACTACCACTCCATATAATTAGGTAATTTTTTAAATTACAACATACCTTTAGATATACATTGTTCTTCAGAAACATGTAATATTCATCAAGAATATTAATTGTGCTACTTCAGGAGCAACAATTAAAGTATGATTATTGTGATATATGATTTCAAAAAGACAAGTTTTAGTTGTTCCAAGAACATGTATAGTTAATTGTGCTACTTCAAGAGCAACAATTAGAGTTATTAACATATAACATTTGTCAAAAAAAAAACTTGAATTGTTCTTCAAGAACATGTAGTATTATTCAAGAATACAAATTGTGCTACTTCAGGAGCACCAATTTAGTCTCTATTAAACGACTTCAGGTGAATGACTAATATTTTTGAGAAACCCAATATTTCTTCAAGAACATATAGTGTTCTTTGGGGATATCAATTGTGTTACTTCAGGAGCAACAACAATTACAATTCAAGAACCAAGATTCGAATATCAATAAGATATATTGTATGAATTGCTCAGTACGTAATATTCTTCAGGAATATTAGTTGTGTGCTACTTCAGGAGCAACAAATTAAGTTAAATCATTTCAATAAATAAATTCAATTGCTCTTTAAGAGCTTATGATATTCTTCAGGAATATGGATTGTGCTACTTCAGGAGCAACAATCTAGATTCAACATTAAATAAATAAATAAATAACAAACAAATAAATAAATAAAAGCGTAAAATAAATGCTCTTCAAGAGCATGTAATATTCTTCGGGAATATTGATTGTGCTACTTCTGAAGTAACAATTAAATCATTTTAATAAATAAATTGAATTGCTCTTTAAGAGCATGTGAAATTCTTCGTGAATATGAATTGTGCTACTTCGGGAGCAACAATTAAATCATGTCAATAGATAAATTGAATTGCTCTTTAAGAGCATGCGATATTCTTCAGGAGTATCAATGGTGCTACTTCTGAATCAACAATTGAATTGTTCTTTAAGAGCTTGTGATATTCTTCAGGAATATCAATTGTGCTACTTATGGAGCAACAATTGAATTGCTCTTTAAGAGCTTATGATATTCTTCAGGAATATCAATTGTGCTACTTCTGGAGCAACAAAAAGTTAAGTAATATTCTTCAGGAATATTAGGGTATTATGCTACTTTATGAGCAAAAATAATAACAATCATTTGACCTTACTTTTCCTTTTGTCATTATTAGAATCCAATCACTAACCATATATATGCTATGTATAAATTAAACATTCAATTAATGAATATTGGAAGATGAGAATGAGTACCTTTCCTTCTCGTATAAATTCTCTCTAAGTACGTGCCTAAGCTAAGCTTGCTGATCACGTTTTCTTGCGTTGATCGGCAGCGGATGGTTTGTTCTTTTTGGGAGAAGAGGTTTCTCGTGCTGATAACATGTTATAAACTATATGGAATGAGAGAATAATAGAGAAGACGGAAAATAGATGTGTATTATTATGAGGGTGGAAACTTCTATTTATAGAGTACAAGATGGGCTCATGGGCTTTTAGGGTTTACATGGTCATCACAATATATGGTAAGTATATATATAAAATATATTTACAACATATAGGAATTTTTAAAAATGTTTTTTTTTTAAAGTACATTTTCGGATTGTCCCACTTAACTTGTTTTGTTTACTAAAAAGGGAAATAATTACTACACAAACTCTCACTTTTTCTTTGTGGGACCTATCTTTGTGCACACAATCACTCACTCATCTATACACAACCACCCACTCATCTTAAAAAGGAATTTGGGCAGCCTTGATAAAATTTGGTTTACTGCATTTTCATGTTTATTTGTAAATGTAAACAACATAATCGAAACTTCACTTTGTTAAAAAAATTCTTTTTATTTTCATATTGTTATTCAGTTGGATAAATTAATGGAGTATATATCATATAAAGACTTTAAACAGCTATATAACTTTCATGCTTCTAGACCGAATTCATTACTTAGCTGACTTAATGGACAATATTTGAACTTATATTATCAACTTAATTCTTCTAATGTTGGCAGGATGTTGTTTGAAGGGAAGATGTCATTGAACTGCTTTTGTTTTGTTGCAATAAGTTAGTTGAATCATTGCTTGTAGTTTTGGACCTAAGACATTCGCCTTAACACACTGTAGCCATGTTCGAGACTTCAACAAATGTGTCCGATGATCTAAATTATAGTTGAAAATTCGAGAATTTTATCACAAACTGTAATCAAATTGATAGCCAAGGCTTTTCATAGGTGTAATATTTTTTCTTTCATATATGATTGTACATGAGAATTTGATGTTAAAATACTCATTTTTAAAATTTTGTTGTTCTTGACCTATTCACTCATACTTAATTTGTAGTCAATATTCTTTTAGTTAATCTTGGTAGAATTTTTTTTATGGGAGAACAATTTTCTATATATTTACAACAAAGACAATGAAAACTTGATATTCAGTATGTATGTGTGATGCTTCCTTTGTTCTGTATGTCCAAGATAAGAATAAGTTAAGAGGCTTTCAATAGTACAAGAGATGATGTTTGTAGATTGCAAAACGAGCACACAAATGGAATAGTCTTATGTCTTCCATTCGACCATATTTTCTTAGAGGTGCATGATGAACACATGAAAGAGTTTGAGAAACGAGCGAGCCACATTCTATGTCTTCCATTCGACCATATTTTCAAAGATGCCTGGAAGGTAATGTAAATTTTTGATTCTGTATGTTAGCGTAACATTTTCGTAATGCCTAGAGCAACATCTATGTTACACACATAAAACATTACAATTTCATGCGTAGCACAAATGTTGTCCTATTAAAACAAAAAAGGAAATTAAATGAAACACAGACCATGTATGATTACTAAGTGAACTCTCAATCTATATGTATTATAAAAAAAATATCGTGCAATGTAATGGAGTGTTTAAAAGTGAAAGGATCATAAAAAATGAAGTATACTCAAAGTAAAAATAAGACACGGCCTCAATATACTAGGTTATTTAAAACTTGATAAATCATATGGCCTAGAAGTGACCACTCAAAAAAACTGAATTAAAAACTATTACTACTGAATTATGAAGACATAAAAAATAATAATGACGAAATATAATTTCGGGATATCACACCCAATGAAAATTAGTATTACGGTGCATAAATAAAATCATATACTGTGGTCTCTGGCACGCACATTAAGACCCCGATCAGCTATAATCAGCTCACTCATTTCCAACGTTATGAATGTGAGAGAAGTGAATACGAGTTATACTCTAACAATTTAATTTGTTTTACTTTTTTCTTTTAATAGTAAAATGGCATTGATATATCTCGTCTATGTTAATTTGGTACTTTATGTGATTTTTTTTTTAATTTGAACAATTATGTAGCTTTATGATTAATCTAAGTAATGTTAATTAAAGAAAACAGAAAAAATAAAAGAAAATATTATGAACTGTGGTTTATAAATGAAAATAAAAAATTAATTATCATCAATTAAACTACTTGAAAATTCACCTAATAAAATTATCCAAGGCCAAATGTTCGAATTAGATTTATAAAATGTATTAATAAATTAATCCATGACCAAATCTATTTTTACCGAATTGATTTATAAGATAAATATTAAAGGGGTAGACCAATTTTATATGAAGATTAGTTTTTTTTAAACGGATCGTGTTTAGCCAGGAATCATATAAATAGAGGAATGTAATGTTCTATTATATATATAAAAATATTTAGAATATAGAAGAAAAAAATTAAAAACTAATACTCCCTCCGTCCCTATTTTATATGTCCGTTTGTTTTTTCACACACGATTAAGAAAAAATTTAATGACATAAAAGTTAGATAAATATTGGTATTGGAATTTGAGTAATTAAACTAAAAAGTTAATAACATAATTGTATTTGCTAACATAAAATTGGATAAAATAGTCTTTTTCTATATTATAATATTAATTAGACGTGTTGAAATTAGTGAAATATTTAGTTAAGTAAAAAAAAATTATTAATATACATATAAATTTGAGGCAGGGACGAAAAAGAAAGTTGTCACATATATTTAGGACGGAGGGAGTACTTGTTATAGCATGGCAAAGTTCCTCCAAAAAAAATACTATATATTTGAAACTTCAAAATATCTTGCAAGTATAGAATATTTTCACGCTATTTTTATTAAAATATTAAGTTCCTCTCTAACATACATTTTTGGTGGGGGAAAAGCAAAATGATTTCATCAGTAAGAGGCATTTTTTCCAGTAGTGACTAGTTAGAGTAGTTTAAAACTTGAAATGCACGTAGATTAATCTTAGAGGATCTCAACTCTTAAATAATGTGCATCAAGCAACGTGCCACAATTCTTGGGAATAACTACACGCGGTTACTCATATAGTATTTGATAAATTCTTGAAAATAGTGTTTTTATATTTACGAATTGAGATTATGACATCAAATACAGCGACTTGTATAAATACAATTATTGGTATGACATTGAAAATTAGATTTCAACATCCATACGTTCTTGATTTGAAAAAACAAAAACAAAACTTTATTAGTGGCACGCAAGACAAACAAAGTACAATAACACACGAATACGACGAATCATATGATGTATGTAGCCCGTTTGTACGAAAGGAAAACAGGCCCCTCCCAACCCCACATCATCTCTGTCCCATGGCCTCATGTCGTTAGGATTGGCTGCACGAGTAATATGAGCAATTGAGTGCGTATGAGAGAGAGAGAGAGATCCCTAGAAGATAGTGGTGGTTTAGAGGGAGCTTTTCTTTAAGATTTTAAGGTCGAGTGTAACTGTTATGTATGGACTCCCTTGCCCCTCAGCTTAGACTATGGAGTCTTCTAACGTCCTAAGTGGGCCTACATTACCTATTTGCTCTTACTTCTCTCACCTCTTACATTATGATCATATATGTATTAATTAATAGTAATTTCAAAATATTTAATACGAGATGACTTCAAGGAACACTAATACTGTATTAACGACACTAGACAAAATGTCTTAAAAAAGATACTAAAAATGGTTTAATGCATAGCTTATGTAGTTGATAAGTCTAAATTCGTACTATCCATATTTCGTTTATTTTGACGATACTTTGGCCGTTGGATTGCGTTTTGGTGTTTGTTTTGCAGTTTCTTATGATGATGTGGCGGATTCAAATTAAAGACAATATAGACTTAATCCGGAAGAAATCAAGAGGAAAATTAAGTATGGAAAGAATATAATATACTTTATATTATATCTTTCCATACTTAGAAGACCTAATTCTACAAGGAAGGGATAAGCATATATATAAGGGACGAGAAGAGGCACCGCGGGAGACATCCGCATACATACGCACGCTGCACACCGAACCCAACCTTGATCTTCATTCACGCCGATTCATCATCATCATTCGACACAATCCATCCAAAACCGAAGCCGAAGGGAGAGAGATTGCCGAGAGCCGAGACCGACCGAGAGCCGAGAGAGATAGCCGAGAGCCGAGGGAGATTGAGACCGAGTTTTAGATCAGAATTTCAGACTTGTTATTTCAGAATTTATGTCGTTGATCGTAGTTTAATTTGGAGAAAACAACATGTTCCTGCTTCCGTTTCCGTTTTCGAATTTGGATGCTTCCGTATTTATTTCATGTTGGATGATTTGAAGACTTAATTTGGTATATTCTAATTCCTTAGGTTTAATTTCGTTTAATTCGTGTTTAGTTGAATTTGTTATAGTTTAGAATTTCGTGCATATTTATTTCTTGATTTTCAGCATGTTTTGTGTTCTGTCCAGCAAACCGGTCTGTTTGGCCAGTCCGGCCGATATGTGTAGCTATGTCTTTTTCGTGAGACTAGGGCTTAAAATTAATCACTTAGGTTCTGAATTAATCTAGGTTAATTAATTGAATTAATTAATTTAGGTTTGATCACCCTAGGTTAGTCTAATTCTTAGCTAATTTAGTACTTACATCGTTTATCGTGGGATTAGGCTAAATAAGTAGCAAATTGTTCTTAGGACAATTGGATTAATTTGGTAGGAGACTATTAGATGCCCACCATACGAGTAGACTCCTAAATTGGGTTCCCTTAGTTCTTAAAACTGATTAGGTGTTAAATCTATTGATTGCCCACCAACATAGGTTGCATCTAATTTAGAGAAATAGTCGTTTCAATGCCCACCATGGCGATTACCGAATAATTAAGGGGGAATATGGGTTATGTCAGTTTAATTACGGTGACCTACAACTAATTGACTTAATTAAGTGCATTAATTAATTAATAGTGTCAGTGATCGATTGTGAGTGTGTGTGAATCATCTTGTTGGACCCGTTTTATTTGCATAAGTTTACTTCGTGTTTTATTCATGCTATTTACTTTCTTTTGTTTTAGGTTAAAAAATTCCCAAAACTTGCGTGGTCGCTAACCAAACCTTGATTAATAGGAATTTTAGGTCTAAAATACTCCGCTCCCTGTGTTCGATACCTGTTGCTATACTAATTTTAGTTCTAGCAATTTTGCAGGATTATTTGGTGTAAACAACGACCACCAAATTGGCGCCGTTGCCGGGGAACGGTGTTTTCTTTTAGCTTATTTTTCCTACTGATATTTTGTGCCTTTTAAGTGTTGCATGAGCAGGTCTTCCCGCCCTTTTCTACCCTTCGATCCAGAAATTGAAAAGACTGCGAAAAGAAATCAGAAGGCAACAAAGCTGCAAAAGCAACCAATCTTTGTCACAAGCGAAAGCAGGTCCGGCGGCCGGACGAGAGGAATGAACCAACGAGTCGAGAATCGAAACCGGTCCGGCCGGCGGATAGACCCGTTTTACGAAGGCGGCAATTCCGAATACGAAGAAGTAATCATGGTGAAGAAGAAGGAGCCAATCGAAGATGAACTCGGAGTTCAAGGAACTTGGGAGAGGACTTGCCCGGACCAATCAACATAACCACCATTGAGCAGATAGATGTGAAGCTGAATTTGGTCGCAGCATGTCCAAAGTTTTATGGGAAGGTGAACAAAAATCCTTTTGCTTTTCTGGAGGGATTCAATCAGGTCTGTGATCTGCACAGGCAAGGTCATTTGGATGCTTTCAAGCTCAAAGCATTCCCTTTCACTCTTCAAGACGGAGCTCGAGCATGATTTTCTGGACTTCGACCTAGGTCGATTACTACTTGGGCTCAGATGCGTCAGACATTCCTGGACAAGTATTTTCCTCAATCCAAGACGAATGTACTAAAAAAGGAGATTTCTGGGATTACTCAAGAGCTTCACGAGTCCTTTGGAGCATACTGGGAGCGTTTTGGGAAGCTAGTTGATAGCTGCCCAAACTATGGTTTTTCTGATGTGGATCTGATGCAATGCTTCTACCAAGGAATGACAGATGAGTCCAAGACCATGGTGAATGTTGGATTGAAGGGTAGCTTTGCTAATAGCTACTACACTGATGCGAAGGTAATCATTGAAGGTCTTGCCGAGTCTACATCACAATACAAAGGACCAAGGATGCAAAGGAAATATGTGAATCTTTCGAGTGGAGACTTTCTAGATGATCTTGATATGAAAGTTGGGCTAAAAATGGAGGAGAACTTCAGCCAACTCGAAGATAAATTGGATCGTCTATTTAAGGAGAGGAATCCTCCTTCCTCTTCCTCTTCATCTGCGCGCACAATGGCTGATCACACATGTGGAGCATGTGGTCAAAGAGGGCACACATCTCTGCAATGTCAAGGCGAGGATGTTAATGCAGCTGGCAATTGGAATGGACAGAATAAGGTTCATCCGAACTTAAGGTGGAGACAAGATGATCAAGCGCCACAACCGCCAAGGAATCCTCCACAAAATCATTCCAACAGCCTACATATCATCATCAACAATATCAGCCACCGCAGCAACAAGGGTTACAACAACCCTACAGACCTCCACATCAAAGGCAATTCCCGTAGCAATTTCAGCAGCAGACTGGCCCGTTGGAGAAAATGATGGCTGAAATGATTACTTCACAGAAGAATGCCATTGTATACCAACAACAGATGCAAGAGGAGTTTACTCAGACTAAGAGGGATAACCAAAGCACCTTCGAGAATTTATCTAAGCAGATTTCCAACTTGAATTCTTCAATTTATGAGATAAGAGGAAGTCAAGAGCAATTGCCTTCTCAAACCGAGCCTAATCCGAACTCCCACAATTGCAATCATATCATGTTGAGGAATGGGAAGGAGTTGTCCGAACCCTTACCGAAGGTGAATTCAAAAAGACTCAATCTGCAGCGACGAGGGCCGGACCGACCCGGGCCGAGCATTCCGACGGACGAGAGAAGGTCGAACCGCCCGCATGGACCCGGCAGAATTGCGAGAATCCGGCTGATGGAGAGCGGCGACGAGAGAAGGTCGGACTACCCGAAAGGCCCGACGCGAATTGCAATTTTTATCGATGAAGTTACGCAGCGCAGAGGGGCCGAACCGCTCGGAGCCGACCCTAAGACCGCCCATACCTCCACCGTTTCTCGAGGCATTGGAGAGGAAATGAACACCGAACAAGGACTATATGGACTATGTGAAGTTGTTCGGAAAGTCTGGAAATCAACATACCCTTCTTGGAGGCTGTGAAAATTCCCCAATTTGGGAAATTTGTCAAAGATTTCATCGCAGGCAAGATCTAGCAGTCCGAGAAAGTGTTGATGGACACATCGGTGTCAGCAATTATCCAGAAGATGCTCCCTACAAAATGCGTGGACCCAGTTATGTTTACTCTACCTTGTCTTGTGGGAAATGTGATGGTTAAATAGACTATGTCCGACTTAGGTGCATCAATCAATGTCATGCCACTTTACGTATAATCAATTAACTGAAGTTGAATTGGTGTCTACTAGGGTGATTATACAGCTTGCTGATAGATCATGCATTGCACCTATAGGTTTACTTGAAAATATCCTTGTCAGAATTAACAATTTTGTCTATCCTGCTGATTTCTATGTTATAGATACTAATGATAGGCAAGTTGAGGGTACTGCGGGTGTTTTGTTAGGTAGACCATTTTTGAAAGCTCGTAAAACTGTGATTGATGTGGATGAAGGTTCTATTAGTGTGCGATATCATAATGAAATTTATGTTCATCATATTGCAAGTGCACTTAAGAAACCTTATGATCATGAGAATGAAATGGCTTTATCTACTGACGAGATTGAGAGTTTTGTCCAAGAATATCTTGAGAAGTATTTGTTACGAGGATAAGATGGAACTTACTCTCATCAAGGGGCTGACTGATCTCGACATTAAGGATATGAGGGATGAAGAGATCCTAGACAACATCAAGGCACTCTATGCATCGCCAAAATTTGCTGCTGTCAGCAGTATCGCCAAACTACCCAGGCAGACCGAATCGACGATGCATCGCCCTCATTGGTGAAGCCACCAGTTCTCGAACTGAAGCAACTTCCAAAGCATCTGAAATACGCCTATCTTGGAGATGATGACACGCTGCCAGTCATCATTAGCAAAGAGTTAAATCAAGCCCAAGAGGAGGCCTTATTGGAAGTCTTGAAGAAGCATAAGAAGGTGATTGGCTGGACTTTAGCCGACATCACCGGCATTAGTCCTGACATCTGAACTCACTCGATTCACATGGAGCCTGATAGTAAGCCATTCCGAGATCACCAACGAAAGCTCAACCCTAACATGCGAGAGGTGGTTTTGAAAGAGGTACTGAAGCTTCTTTCTATGGGTATCATTTACCCTATTTCTGATAGCAAACGGGTAAGTCCCGTTTATGTGGTACCGAAGAAGTCTGGCTTTCAAGTTATGGAGAACGAGAAGAATGAATTTGTGCCAATGCGATTGGTGACTAGATGGCGTATGTGCATCGACTATAGGAAGTTGAATGAAGCTACACGGAAAGACCATTTTCCGTTACCCTTTATTGATCGAGATGTTAGAGAGACTTGTAGGGCAAGCCTACTTCGACTTTTTGGATGGCTATAGCGATTACTTCCGATTCATGTGAAGGAGGAGGATCAGGACGAGACCACATTTACTTGTCCCTTCGGCACTTTTGCATATCGACGTATGCCATTCGGATTATGTAACGCATCGGGCACCTTTCAAAGGTGCATGATGAGCATCTTTTCGGACTTGATCGAGGATTGCATTGAGATATTAATGGATGACTTCACGGTCTACGGGAATTCATACACGGGATGCTTGAAGAATTTAGACAAAGTCCTTGCTTGGGGTGTGGAGAAGAACTTGCTTAACTATGAGAGGTGCCATTTTATGGTGACCGAAGGTATTGTACTTGGTCACGTGGTTTCTAGCCGAGGGATTAAAGTGGACAAAGCGAAAGTCGACTTGATTGCGAAGCTACCACCCCTACATCTGCGAAGGAGATCCGAGGTTTCCTAGGGCACGCCGGATTTTATCGGCGTTTCATAAAAGACTTTGCAAAGGTAGCTCAACCACTCAGAAGGCTTCTACAACAAGATGTTGAGTTCGTGTTTGATGATCAGTGTAAAGAGGCCTTCGACCTCCTTAAGACGAAGCTCACCACATCCCCAATAATGCAACCTCCCGATTGGAATAAGCCCTTTGAGATCATGTGTGATCCATCCGACCGGGCCGTAGGAGCAGTTTTGGGTCAGAAAAATGGAAATGAGAGCCATGTAATCTATTATGCTTCGAAGACACTTAACCCAGCTCAATGCAATTACTCTACCACGGAGAAGGAGTTGTTGACTATTGTCTTCGCATTCGACAAGTACCTATCCTACTTGCTTTGTTCCAAAATTGTGGTCCGTCAACACCTTATATCCAAGAAGGAGTCCAGACCTCGTTTGATTCGATGGATACTCTTACTTCAAGAGTTTATTAGGAGGTAAATGACAAAAGGGGAGCAGAAAATCAAGTGACAGACCATCTAAGCCGTTTGATCCAAGAGGAAGATGAAGAATCAATTAAGGAGACTTTTCCTGAGGAGTATCTATATGTTGTTCCCGAATCTGTTTCCGATCGGCTGTCGGCCGGGCGAGGCCCTCGCTCGGTGTTTTGCGATCGACTTGCTCAGCCACGGCTCCGACTGACCAGACATGCCGATTCTGCTCCAGAATGGCTAAATGCCTTGGGTAAGCTTTCTAAACTCCTTTGGTTTGCAAACATAGTTAATTACTTGACTTCCAAGCAGCTCCCTTCCGATTTCACACATGCCCAAAAGAAGAGATTGGAGAGCGAATGCAAACAATACTTTTGGGATTTTCCAATACTATGGAAGATGGGAGTGGATCAAGTAATTCGCCGTTGCATTCCCGAAGCAGAACAAGGTGAGATTCTTTATCATTGTCATTCGTCCCCTTATGGTGTACACTTTGGTCCAAAATGTACTGCCAGAAAGGTTTTGGATGCAGGTTTTTTCTGGCCGACCTTAAACCTCGACTCATACAATTTCTGCAAGACATGTACACATTGCCAAATGACCGGCAACATATCCCAGAAGGATGAAATGCCCCAAAAGCCTTTGCGCTTTTGTGAGATCTTTGATGTGTGAGGCATGGACTTCATGGGTCCGTTCCCGAGCTCATGCGGGAACTTGTACATTTTGCTTGCCATAGACTACGTGTCTAAATGGGTTGAGGCTAAGGCCGTAAGGACTAATGATTCTAAAGTGGTTGCAGGTTTTCTTAGAACTAATATTTGTTATGATGTGGCTCAAATCAAAATCCTTAAAGTAAATTGAGTCTTATCCCACATCGGATAATTAATGAAGTTTATCATTAATTTCACCTATAAATAGATAGGTTCTCTAATTGTTTTAAGTGTGCTTCTACGTATCATAGCCCACATGTTATGAGATTAGTTAGTTGGACTAATTGACCATGTTTTTGTAGGTATGTGCTTTTGGGCCTAGGACCATATTCCGGAGGCCCATTTTGTATTATCCTCTTTATTAGTGGATTATTTCTCCGCCGCCCGTGGATGTAGGTCGATTGACTGAACCACGTTAAATTCTTTGTGCTTATTTTTTTCTCTTGGTGTTATTCTTTGTTATTGTCTCGGTTGGGTTTCGATAACCCGTTCATCACATTTTGGAGGGTCCGAAGACCCTAACAAGTGGTATCAGAGTCGAGGTTTTGCTCGTGTTGTGACAATGGCAATAACAAAGATTTGAAGGCTTTTGAAGGAGGCGGTGGAGCAAGATCATTCTGTGTTCGTGATTGGAGTTTTGGTCGATGTGAAGATTTGTTATGTTGGATTGGATATTTGAGTTTTTGCCACGGTGGAGATTGTTATGATGTGGCTCAAATCATAATCCTTAAAGTAAATTGAGTCTTATCCCACATCGGATAATTAATGAAGTTTATCATTAATTTCACCTATAAATAGATAGGTTCTCTAATTGTTTTAAGTGTGCTTCTACACATCATAGCCCACATGTTATGAGATTAGTTAGTTGGACTAATTGACCATGTTTTTGTGGGTATGTGCTTTTGGGCCTAGGACCATATTCCGGAGGCCCATTTTGTATTATCCTCTTTATTAGTGGATTATTTCTCCGCCGCCCGTGGATGTAGGTCGATTGACTGAACCAAGTTAAATTCTTTGTGCTTATTTCTTTTTTCTTGGTGTTATTCTTTGTTATTGTCTCGATTGGGTTCCGATAACCCATTCGTCACATTTTGGAGGGTTCGAAGACCCTAACAATATCTTTAGCAGATTTGGAGTGCCGACGGCCATCATTAGTGATCAAGGAAGCCATTTTTGCAACCGCACTATAGAAGCACTCATGAAGAAATATGGTGTCAAGCATCGTGTCTCTACGCCCTACCATCCACTAACGAATGGGCAAGCCGAGGTTTCCAATAGGGAAGTTAAAGCCATACTTGAGAAGACTGTGAATCCTTCTAGGAAGGATTGGAGTTTGAGGTTAGAGGATGCTTTATGGGTCTACCATACTGCTTACAAAACTCCTTTAGGTATGTCTCCGTATCGGCTTATTTTTGCGAAGCTTTGCCATTTACCCGTGGAATTGGAGCACAGGGCATGGTGGGCTGTTAAGAAGGTTAATATGGATCTACAAGAGTGTGCGAAAGAGAGGAAGTATCAACTGCAAGAGCTTGAGGAGATCCGTCGTGAGGCCTATGACACTGCAATGCGGTACAAAGATCGTACCAAGGTATGGCATGACAAGCATATTCGTACTAAGAGCTTTGAGGAAGGCCAATTGGTGTTGTTGTATCAGTCACGCCTCCGTCTCATGCCAAGCAAGCTCCGTTCGCGTTGGATCGGCCCTTTTCGAATTCGATCTGTCTCGATACGTGGAGCAGTGGCGATTTGTAAATTGGACTCTAATGTAGAATTCACCGTCAATGACCACCGTCTGAAACTCTACCATGTTGCTGAGATGTTGGAGGTCATGGATGAGCGTAGCTTGTCCATTCCCACTTATTCTTGATTTTAGATGGAGTCTAGCCGAAGACAATAAAGAGAGGCGCTATCGGGAGGCAACCCGCTTTGTTTTTCTGTTTTTGTTTCTTTTATTTATTTTTGGTTTCGTCTTTGTTTTTTGTGTTGTTTTCCAGATCTAGGCTATAAGAGATGTCAAAAGCTTAAGTGTAAGGAGGCGATTAAAAGCGGAGTCGAAATGTCGAAGAATTGGAGTTGGGATGTATGATGTTTTCTTCCTAGGGGCAATTTTTGCAATTTTCGTAAGTATGGGATTTCGGCAAAAAAAAAAAAAAAAACAAAAATTTCTTTTTCCCCAAACACGTTTTTTCCATTTCCCATTTTCTTATTCTTCTTCATTTCTTTTCTTCCCCAAACATCTTCTTCTTCAATTTCTTCAACTATTTTTGAATTCATCCTAAAAACCACCAAATCCCCTTGCCCAACTCGATGTAAATGGCCCCGAAGAAGAAATCGAAGATTGAAAGTGAATGGGCTGACTCCTCGTTGTCGGCGGCCGCGGGCCGGAACTTCTTCGTGGCGGACGCCTGCGTCGCACCGGCCGGATCCGGCGCGCTCTCAACCCCACGATCACAGACCCCTTCCTCATCGACGAGGATGAGCCGCCAGCCGCTGCGCCATCCGCCGAAGACGCCGCCGTAGCCTCCCTTGCTGCCTCGTAAGCCATCGCCCGCTCTGCCGACGAAGAGCCTGCCGCCTCCCCGTCCGCTGATGTTGATTGGTCCATACCGGAGGCCGTATATCCTACTCCCGATCTCTATGATCGATTTCCATTTCTCCGGGAAACAAGCCCATACATGCCGCCACCGATGTTTGATGGCGTGAATTGGATCGACGAAGTTCAAGCTACTTCGGCTCTACCTTCGGACGAATCCGATTATGAGCCGTCCACTGACGAAGAGGAGCTCTCTCTGGAGCGGCTATCGCTTGCAGATTCTGCCGAGTCCTCCTCTTTCCCGTCGTCGGCCGCTTACGGGAATCTCATAGTCTTGCATTTTCCGGACATCGATGCAGTCCGTGTCGTGGCCACGTTTTAGGTGGAGCCTTACCGACATCGCGCCTATACTCATCGCAGCAACAGTTTCTGGAATGGTCGCATCGTTGATCACGGATTCCTCCGCTCTACGGGTGTCCAAGGTACATTTTACGAGTATTTTCGCCGTATCGGTTGGCTTTGGTTGACTGAATTTCATCATCATCTATGTTATCATGCTCTTACTGCTGAGTTCTTCAATACATTTTCCTTTACGCATGTGACTGATGTGTATGTGAAGAGTATATCATTTCGTATTGGTTGTGTCTTTTATGAGTTGTCTTTGGCTGAGTGGTCTACACGGTTAGGGACTGTGTCGTTAGAGGATTTGGATGATGATACATATGCTTCTACTCCTCGTGGTGTACCTTCTGCTCTTGGTGATTATATTGGTTCTTTGAATGCTTGGTCTTTGATTGCCCCTTCTGATCCCCTGTTTCATCCCTCTTTCTCTGATATTTCATTTGTTGCTGATCCTGCATTGCGTATGTGCCATCAGTTTATTTGTCATAATTTGACTGGGCATTGGACTGGTTTTACTACTCTCACGGATAATGATCTCTATTTTCTGTGGTCCATGCATATGGGACGACGGGTTGATCTTGGTTATTGGGTAGCTCGTAGCATGAGTGATCTTGCTAGTCATCCGGCTAGGCATCTTACTTTGTGTCATCTCTTTGCTACATTTCTTGCACGAAATTTTATCATATTTGATGATTCTCTGCTCACTCGGTTATCTCCTCCCCCCTTGTTTGACCTTGAGTTGATGGGCCATGCCTGGATTTGCTATAGGGAGCCTAATGGTATTGTTAGATTTTATCCACAGGGACCTCGAGTCCCGAGTGCTGCTCCCCATGTAGGTTCGCAGGTCTCTATCGATTCGGTCCAGGAGTTGAGGGCCGAGGTTGTTGCTCTTCGGCGGCGCTTTGATGATGTGGAGCGCACGGTTCTCTCTCGCCTTCCGCCTCCGGGCGATAGGTGACGCCATTTTCCCCACTTTTGTTTTTGTTTTTATTCTTGTTATTTGTGTTTGTGTTTTCGTGTTTGTGTCTATGTTTTGTTTCTCCTTTACTTGCTCGTTTGCAATGATCAAGTGTAAGGAGGGGTAGTTTGTTTTGTATTTTTGTTATGTTTCTCCGTCCTTTTTCTTTTCTTTTCTTGCGTGAGGGCACACAAGGATTTAAGTGTAAGGAGGGATGTCTTTACGTCATTTCACTTTGTGTCGTCCTTTCTTTTGTGTTGTCGAATCATGTCAAAATTTGAAGTTGTTGATGCACTCTTGTTCTTTGTTTAAGCATGTTTGGTTGTGTTTTATGTTTCAATATGCAAGCTTGTAGTTGTTGTGAAGAGTAGGACTTGGTGTACATTCGTATGTGATTTGGGATGACGAATAATAAGTGAATTGTGGATCGAATTTTACACACACTCCGTATATTAGACTTGAGCCTTTAAAGTATGACACTTCCTACTAATTTCATTGAGAGTGTTTGTTCATGGAGTTGCAATAAAAGTGAGCGACTTGTGATAAGTGATATGAGGTACTAGGGAGTGAGCCATTTAGTCGCGACAATATTTTTCCCAACCTTGCATTATCCCCTAATGAGCTAATTTGTGCCTTGCCCTATTCTTTGATTTAGTCAGAAAAATACAAACCGAGGCCTTTTTAGCTTTTTTTTCCCATGTCATTGTATGTTTTACAAGCTTATTTGAGATTGATCATATTATATTTTATTGCCTACCGATTTTTCTTGCTACCGTACTTTCTTATTGCAAAATAATAGTTGGCCAGGAGTTGTGTATGAATAGTGGTATTTAAGGTCAGTTCGATTTTGTACCCGGAATTTTCGTGTGTAATATGCTGCTGTTCCAAAAAAAATAAAAAATAAAAAATAAATATAAAAAATAAAAATAAATCCGAAACAGTATTCAATAGGGGTACTCGTGAATAATTTGGTAGCAGCTGATATGATGTTCTTTTATGGTAGGCATTGATTTTCCATTTTTGATTATCTCGATTTTAGCAAGTATTACATGCATGACATTGATGCACATATTGTGGAGCTTAGAACCCCTAGGACCCCTACCAACAAAAAAATGTCTATGTCCTAAGCCCCATTACAACCAAAGAGAAAGACCTCCTTGATATTGCAGTTGTGACAATCTTTTATCGTGACAGATGGACTATTTTCTTTTAGTGGCTTGACCGGACTTAGATTAGAGAGTGTTGAGTGAACCGTGAGGATGATCCACTTTTGCTTAGGTTTTTGACCAAGTTGATATTTGTGTGCTTAGTCTTAAATTTGCAACTCTACTTGTTAGATGAGATTTATATTTGCATAGTTTGACATGTTTTGCTAATTCTTTGAGTGTGGAGATTACGGATATGATTGGTATTGCTTCTTGTTTTTTTTAGTGTCGTGTTCTTGTCCTTGTCTTTGTGTTGTTTCTTTTCTTTGTTTCGTGTCTTTGTCCTGTCTTTTTCTTGTCTTGTTTTCGTCCTTGTCTTTTTATTTTAGAGTCTTGATTCTTTGGGGATTGATGGAATTTGGATAGTACTTATACTTTGTTTTTCCTTATACTTAAGGGCAAGCATAGTTTAAGTGTAAGGAGGTTTGATAGGTCTAAATTCGTACTATCCATATTCCGTTTATTTTGGCGATACTTTGGCCATTGGATTGCGTTTTGGTGTTTGTTTTGCAGTTTCTTATGATGATGTGGCGGTGATGAGGCGTTGATGTGGCGGATTCAAATTAAAGACAATATAGGCTTAATCCGGAAGAAATCAAGAGGAAAATTAAGTATGAAAAGAATTTGATATAATATACTTTATATTATATCTTTCCATACTTAGAATACCTAATTCTACAGGGAATGGATAAGCATATATATAAGGGACGAGAAGAGGCGCCGCGGGAGACATCCGCATACATACGCACGCTGCACACCGAACCCAACCTTGATCTTCATTCACGCCGATTCATCATCATCATTCGACACCATCCATCCAAACCGAAGCCGAAGGGAGAGAGATTGCCGAGAGCCGAGACCGACCGAGAGCCGAGAGAGATAGGCGAGAGCCGAGGGAGATTGAGACCGAGTTTTAGATCAGAATTTCAGACTTGTTATTTTAGAATTTATGTCATTGATCGTAGTTTGATTTGGAGAAAACAATATGTTCCCCTTACGTTTTCGAATTTGGATGCTTCCGTTTTTATTTCCTGTTGGATGATTTAAAGACTTAATTTTGTATATTCTAATTCCTTATGTTTAATTTCGTTTCAATTCGTGTTTAGTTGAATTCGTTATAGTTTAGAATTTCGTGCATATTTATTTCTTGATTTTCAGCATGTTTTGTGTTCTGTCCATCAAACCGGTGCATCGGCCCGGTCCGGCCGATATGCGTAGCTAAGTCTTTTTAGGGCCGACGAGATGTGAAACACACCACTATATTTTCGTGAGACTATGGCTTAAAATTAATCACTTAGGTTCTGAATTAATCTAGGTTAATTAATTAAATTAATTAATTTAGGCTTGATCACCCTAGGTTAGTCTAATTCATACCTAATTTAGTACTTCTATCGTTTCTCGTGTGATTAGGCTAAATAAGTAGCAAATTGTTCTTAGAACAATTGGATTAATTTGGTAGGAGACTATTAGATGCCCACCATACGAGTAGGCTCCTAAATTGGGTTCCCTTAGTTCTTAAAGTTGATTAGGTGTTAAATCTGTTGATTGCCCACCAACGTAGGTTGCATCTAATTTAGAGAAGTAGTCGTTTCAATGCCCACCATGGCGATTACCGAATAATTAAGGGGGAATAGGGGTTATGTCAGTTTAATTACGGTGACCTACAACTAATTGACTTAAGTGGATTAATTAATTAATAGTGTCAGTGATCGATTGTGAGTGTGTGTGAATCATCTTGCTGGACCCGTTTTATTTGCATAAGTTTACTTCGTGTTTTATTCCTGCTATTTATTTTCTTTTGTTTTAGGTTAGAAAATTCCCAAAACTTGCGTGGTCGCTAACCAAACCTTGATCAATAGGAATTTTAGGTCTAAAATACTCTGTTCCCTATGTTCAATACCTGTTGCTATACTAATTTTAGTTCTAGCAATTTTGCAGGATTATTTAGTGTAAACAGCGACCACGAGTAGTGTATATATACATGCACAGGTTCAATAAACAAATCCACACATGAATTATGCAAGAAAGGATTTGATTTGAGCCCACCTCCCCCACTCTCTCTTTAGTTTTAGGTGGTTGGTAATCTTGAAGAACCTAAGGGACCCACCCAAACCCATGATACCAAAACTTTTTCATGCATTTTTTACCCTACCACTCTCATATAAATCATCATCTCCTCCAAACCTTTTCAGGCACACCACCTTCCTCCCCTTTATATCCTCTCTGTTCAATCTTTCATTTCAACACATATATAAAGTTAGGGAAAGAAAATTATAAGCCTAAGAGGGCCATCTATTTCTCACCTTATTGGCTACCTTGTGCGATAATTCCTTTAAATTAACTGAGTATGTCATCTGAAGACATGAATCTCTCCGTCAACGGCAACTCCAAGGTCCCTCCGGGCTTCCGCTTCCACCCCACGGAGGAGGAGCTCCTCCACTATTACCTCCGCAAGAAAGTCGCCGCTGAAAAAATTGACCTCGACGTCATCCGCGACGTCGACCTTAACAAACTCGAGCCATGGGAGATTCAAGGTATATAATATTGTGTATGATGAGATATACTTTATGAGTTGATCATTAGCAGCATTGTTCATTAATATAATTACAAATATACTTAACTATTTACTAGTGTCTAATTTTCAATATTTATACTGTTGTGTGCAGAGAAGTGTAAGATAGGGTCGACGCCGCAGAACGACTGGTATTTCTTCAGCCACAAGGATAAGAAGTATCCGACGGGGACGCGAACAAACCGCGCCACTGCCGCCGGATTTTGGAAGGCCACCGGCCGCGATAAGGTCATCCACAGCAACTTCCGCCGTATCGGAATGCGGAAGACTCTCGTTTTCTACGGCGGCAGAGCTCCCCACGGCCAGAAATCCGATTGGATCATGCACGAGTATAGGCTGGACGACAACACCACCAATCACGACACCACTAATGTACACCAATCAATCAATCAATCTCTCTCTCTCTCTCTCTCTCTCTCTCTCTCTCTCTCTCTCTCTCTACGACTGATCGATGATGACGTGGATAAATAATTAAAGCAGGTATCGAGCTTCAGCGGCGGTGACACGGGGCCGGAGGAAGGGTGGGTGGTGTGCCGCGTATTCAAGAAGAAGAACTACCACAAGGCGTTAGAAAGCCCTCTCAATTCATCCGCATCGATCCTATCGAACAACCTCTCGCGAAACGACGGCGTTCTGGACCAGCTTATGATGTACATGGGAAGATCTACTTCCTCTTCCTGCAAGCAAGAAAATCCCAACCCATCTCCAAACTTCCTCCACCTTCCAGAACTATCCAGTCCGAGCATGAATCCAAACGACGACTGCACCTTCAAATCTCCTTCCAAAGAGCTGATGCAGGCAATGGGGCCCTCACCGGACTGGGTCGCTCTCGAGCGGATGGTGGCGTCGCAGCTCAACGGCCAGCCGCCCAAGCAATTCTCCGGCTACGGCGGCGACGACTTCCCGTTCTCGTTCGAGCAAGAAGATCAGGTACAGCAGTTGATCAATATGAATAATCATTCGGATAGAGGTAATGATATGCATCACGTCTCGAGCTCGGAGGCGGATCTTTGGAACTTTGACCGGTCGTCGTCGTCGTCTTCCGACCCGCTGTGCCACTTGTCGGTATGAGGAGATTTAGTAGGTTACGGTGATAATGATATTGAAACTTGAAATACGAGAGATGCGTATACTTGTGATTTGGTTTGTTGTGTCTAATTTATAGGATTAATGTTAGCTAGTATAAGATACATATATGGATACCTAGTATTTTTCCCAAACCGTAGCATCCTTGTACGTACGTAATAATTGTGATGTGAAATCATTGTCGACGACGATACGTGAATACACGAACATGAATTGAAAAGGTCAGTTGAATTTGCAGCTTCAATCATTTTGTAAATTTCTTTTAATTTTTTTTTCTTATTTGTAATAATTGTGATGGTTGATTTTCTTCTGCATCTCTGTGTGTGTGTGTGTGTGTGTGTGTGTGTGTGAAGTTTTGCAGTTATGGGTGTTTCATGTTTGTAGTACTAGAGTTTTTTATATGGCAGCCTTTAAAACTCTATATTTTCGTCGTTGCTGCATATTTTTATCTTCATAATTTGATGAATTTTTTTCTTATTTGGTGAATCTAAAGATTACTTAGACTACGAGTTTTATCAATAAAATTAAAATTAATATTAATAAGATAACAATATATTGCATGATTCATCAGGACAGGAGCTTCTGCACATGGAGCTTATCTTTTTGATAATAATAGTGGACTTGTAATTAATTAATTGCTCGTTCTTTTTCCAATTTGTTGGCGCTGGTTGAGAATTTATAATTGGTTGAGAATTTTACAGAAATTCAATTTTGTCTAGGCTATTTTTTGAGTTGGAAGTTATAATAGTAACCATACTCGAATTCAAATGCTAATTCAATAAATTATAATGTATCACTGAATATAAATTTGCATTAGGATGTGAGTATCATCTTAGTTAAGGGTCTTAATCCGCTAAACAAAGCTTTTACGTATTGTGGCAATACTTGATGTAAATTTATGAATTATGAAAACATGCATCTCAATTAGTTCCTCGTCCCAAGTTCAAAAGACTTAGGGAAAAACTCGTGGTTGGGAGAAAGCAATAATTATAAATCAGATTTAGTATTGTTCTAATAATGTAGAAAATAATGTGTACTCCAAAAATCCAATCGAAATTGAATTTATAATTAGAATAGTTATTTGCAAGTTATTATCTAAATAAAAGGAAACTACACTATATGTCAGCTTGAATTACTTCAACTGACACGTGATTAACGCCGTGCTGACGTATTTATTTTAATAAGATTTACATACTATTACTGTATTACACATAAAACGGTATACACCCTCAAACTGTGGACTTTTAATATTTATATTTACTTGCAGAATTTATCAATTTGACTTTATGTTGTGAACTCATGCTTTAATTTATAGTGCGTGTTTACTTGTGTGTGGTGGATATCAATTTAATCTGCGGCAAATGCTGCATGCAAAACTATTAATCTTTTTTATGACGAATCCAACTCAAAATAGTATATATTGTATATACGTGGCATAATTTTATTTCACTTAAACGTCACAAATATATAGTGTGTTCTCATACCAATCCTAATACCTCTTGTAGCCGCAGTCTTAGACAATAGTATTTGTTTGTTTTGTTGTATTTCAATTATTCTTAGAGCATAATCTTGTATCCAAATAAAATGCCCTCAAACATTATAAGGTCTAAGTTGATAAACTGACATCTACAAAATGTAAGCACTAACCTGAAGTTTTGTATAGGTATATTCTAGTCATTAATATCATGACATTTTTTCAAGATCTTCAATATCTAATATATATTATTATTAATGCGTTTATTTAAAATATAATAATAATTATTATTAAATTGAATATAATAGAGATTGTTCACAAGATTAACTTTAGATCCACCACTTACTTAAAAGTAGGAATTTTAACTACACTAAATGTTGTCAGTATTAATTTGTTTATTTAACCCAGCAATATTGGAAAAGATATAAGAGTGTATATTGCAAAATGAAGTTACAGAAGCAACAAATGAGTCATCACATTGTCTCACGTGGTCAATTAGATGCCCCAGAACTTTAATATAATACTAAGAGTGTATATTTCAACAAAATGAAGATTTATTTGCAATAAAAGATAATTATGTTCACAGTTCGCCCCAGAACTTTAATATAATATTAAGAGGCCAAAATCGTGTTGATTTACCTAACTTATTAAAACTTATTCAATATCATATAACCCTAAAAATAAATGATTTCTAGAGAGAGATTCACTACTCTTGATTGCCAATACCCTCGTGTATAGTTCTCAAACTAAGAATCCATGCAGAAACGGCTAAACCATTCTTGTCCGTTGCAGCTTGTCTCCTTATGTACTAGGTTTATACTATGTGGACAAGTTACATTTAAAATCCTATAATTTTTATTATACCAATGCAAAATTAATTAAATAAAAGCTGGTCAAGAGAACGAGGTGATAATAGATTTAAAATAATTACAACCAACATTTTATAATACACTACGAACATACGACATCTCATCAGTGATGAGCGTTGTCCTGAAGGACCCTATTTCATCATTGGTGTTTCTATTTCCAATTCATTTGAAATTAATTGATGTGAATGAAGGGATGGACATCAGATCTTAGGGGTAGAAAAACTTATTATCATGTCTTTTAATTTATACAAATATTCCTCGGCCCTAAAATCAATTTGTGAACTGGCTGATGAAGACATGAAAATGAACTAACAAAAGATGCGGCAATTGAATGTGAGGAATAAGAATAATAATAAGATCGATTTGGGGTTGTTAATTTAATTAATTTCTTCAATTAAAATATCAATATTATGTTTGCAATAAATCCACCAGCAATTCACCTTCAGCTGTCAAAATCAGCCTACAATATATTCTTGTAACGTCAAATTCAGTCCTTATATAATTATGGGATTTTTTTATAGCTAAGATTATCACGTCATGAAGTTTCATTTCAACGAACTTATGTTGTCGTTGAGTTTCATTTCAGATGATTGATTTCAAGAACTATAAAGTATCAAGATTTCATAAATTGTGTTAGAGCTCATTATTATATCTCACTACGACTTGGTGAAGATTCTGATTCCTCTATATAAGCTTGAATATCTCTCTCTTACGAAGCCTCTAAAGGGAATCTGGCCCAATTTCTCAAATTCGATCATTTGTTCCCAAAATTCTTGTTTGCAAATAAAATTTCGATTTTTTTTTTAGTTTTGACGTAACATTTTTTTTTTAAAAGTCAGTTCAGAACAATCTAAAACAATGTAATTTTGTGAGACAAATGGAGATGGGGGCTTTGGTGATAGCAGATCCCATGGCAGATTTCACAATAGAAAAATAGACATTTTCTATTAATTTAATTGTCAAAATTAACTCATAATTCCAAATCAATCTATATGAAGGAATTATGATAAAGTATAATAATTAAGAAAAAAGGTGAATAATTACGAGGAGATCTACTAAACATTTCATGTTCTTCTGGGAAAGGTGCATAACTGCTAATTATTTTTTTTCTTGATCACCGACAAGAACACTATCTAATCAAGCTCTTCTTTTCCAAGTTGAACAACCAAATTGTAGGGCATAAATCGTACTTAGGAAGGAACTTTAAAATTTCTTACATGTGAATAATGATACATAATAAGTTTATATTGCTTTTAATCAATTGAAATTAAGAACCTTTGCTTAAAACACAAAAGCATCTAGAAAAAGAAAAGAAAAAATAATGTGGGTTTAACCGACGGGCCTACCAAATTTGTAAAGTGACGTTTTGCTTAATGATAATTAGCTGAATAAGATGTGGGACTATTTAGGAATAGTGATTTCAAACGATAGTAATCATAATTAGGTAGACTAATAAATGTATTACGCACAAATTTATCATGCTTGCAGTAAGCTTGAGAATATTAAATAGTTGTGTATGATATTTCACTTTCTTTCACCCAATTGATAGCAAACTTTTAACGCAAATCCTTTGAATAAAAACAGACATATCACTCTCACCTAATTTAAATACTCTATACGTCTCTTTTCAAAGATCCGAGGAACATATCGATATACATATTATTAGTTATACCTAAAATTTGAAGCAATATAGTATATAGTTGCCGGCCTTTGTATATAAGCACTATAAACTAATCGTTTTTTACCGATGGATAAGTCCCAAAAATCCGTTGTTACTAAAAACATACAATCTTTTGTCGGAGACGGTGACGGATGGTTCGATAACTCATGAGTGCGCACAAAAAGCTAGCTAGTAAGATCAACAGCTATAATTGAAGTTCTTTGATATATAAGAAGTCGATATGGGATATGATTGATGACTTTCGAAAATTTTAGATTTAACGATGGTATTTCGGCTCTAAATATAAAAATAAGAAATTAACAACAAGAACTAACATTTTCGGCATTCCACCATTAATCCGTAGGTAAGTTAGTTTATTGTTTCTATTGGCATTCCATAGTTGTTTAACACCGTCTTGAGTTTCGTTGGTAAAACGCGTGTTTTTTCAGTGAAAGTAAGTTATGTATTCAATCATGAATCTAAACTTGATTATATCAATCTAATTAATTAAGTATGCATTAAGAGAGCAAAAGATACTTCATGTACCAAATAAAGTTGACTAGCATTATCATATTAATTGTATTGTAATAAGACATCTAGAATTGTATCTAAGGCTATCTCTAATTGGAAGTAGTTCAAATTATTACTGAACAATGACTAAACAATGCTTATATCAATAATGATATACAATAATTATTAATTGCCAATGTGGACAATTGGCATGCAAATACAAATTATTATATGACATAGACTAGTCCAATTACTAATTTATAAAGATTCTACTGCATCTACGACTAATTCTTTATAATATCTGAAATCATGATGTAATCGCATTTTCTAATATTTCACGTGTGACTGCTTGCTATTCTACATAGACACCAAAATCTGCAGCTACGATTACCAGCCAAATCAAACAAAACAGTAATCTTTGTTTATGTATATATATACTACCCAACCAGTTTACGTAATAAACAATATCATTGCAAATTGCAATACCTCGATCTATGTCGAGTCCGATACACAAGATTAGTGTAGTAGTGCAATTTTTCTCTTATCTACAAGATTACTAATACAAAATTGATGTATAACATTCTTCGAATTTTATATATTATTTACTTATTATAAAACTATAGATTATTAATAAAAAACTGATGTATAACATCTTCGAATTTTATAAATTATATTTATTTTTTTATAGAAATACAAATAAATATACATACTCTATTAACACCCGTGTTTTTGGCTCCTCTACTGGACCGAGTATGAATGTTATGAAGTGGCTACGACCTACGAATTTTCCTCAATAATCCAACTGATCAGCAAATTAACTAACACCAATTTATTCTCATTTTGAACATGTAACAGAAGCTAATTCTATTTCTATATGACTGTATATATTCTGAGTACAACTTAAAGACCAACAAAGCCCAAATGCAAGAAAAAACACAACCGATCGCATAGGAACAGGTTTATCCAGTACGCACTTCGATAGCGGTTGCGGTACCTCGTCATTTATTAAAAAAAAAAAAAAAAAAGCTGCCTGGGCTTCTACAGGGTCATGTTTATGAGAATTTTATTTATGATTAATGGGTTACATTCGATACATTGGGCCTAAAAATGGTTGTGAATTAAATAATTTCATATACGTAATTTAGTTGTTGCTATTAAAATTTGGAAAATATTCATGTACTCGCATCTTGATGATCTACAATATGTTCATACAATTTCTCCACAAATCTAAGTATGTGTTAAATTTTTCTGACAAATAAGCGTACATCTTTACTCCTCGATTGATTTTTTGTACCAAAAGCACAAACGGTCAATTAACCAACTCTCTGGTTTTTGAATTCTCCTCTACCTTCACCAATTAACCAGTCTCGCTGTTTGGCGCTCACTACATTGTCAATTCAAAACGTTTCTTCCTCGCCCGAGCCCGATTATGAACACAACCAACCAGATTAGCAGCAAATCTAAAGCAGCTCATGCTATACGAATACATGATTGATGTTCCTCACCGATTGACTGCGGACTGGTATTCCCTAATCAAATTCTTTACTATTTACTGTTTAATTGTTTTTTTTACTTCAATTCGTCCATTAACTTGTGTTTATTCGAAATCTTGAACTATGGTCCCTGCTATTTGCCAAACGAAGTAGTGATTAATAGTCACTTTGTGGTGATATTCTCAATTGAATGCACCTTCATTGCTTGTTAGGAGAATCTACTTTATGATGCTGGTAGTAAGATTGGTATCTGTCTGTATTTTGAGAGTATTTAAAACAGAAAAATGAGAGCTAGACCCAACCAAGTTGTAGAATCCCCAATTTGTTTTGTGGCGTCATCTAATGGGTTCACAGTTAGTAGGTTACGCAATGGTAGTTTGCTCCATCGCTATCCTTCTGCTTTACGGTATTGTATACTTGATTGCATATTTCATGAGGTAGTAGATGTTTCGTCCTTTTGTTGTTCTATTCCTTGAACGTATTATATGATGTGATGTGTTACGGTATTAGTCTGGTTTGCTGGGCATGCAGGAATGTTCAAGATTGTTGATTGCCCAATTGACACAATTGGGTGAAGGGAAATATCCAAATCCATTTCTTATTATTTTTAATAATCCATACTAAAATCCTATCATTCCTCTTCTACGTGATAGATGGTTGGTTGCAAATAACTATTCTATATCTTTTCTATAAAGAACCAGAAATACCTTATTTGCATATCATTAGAAAGTGCATTAACATAAATACAGCAGTAAGAAGTGGCAGTACAGAAGTGTGTAAACTACAAAAACGAGTTAAGGTGGATTGTCCCACACTAGCACTTCCACGCAATAATTCTACTAAAGGTGATCCTATTACAGGAATAGCCTCAGGTACACCTGTTACAATTTTCACCGTCCAATAACCAAGTTGGTCCCGAGGTAAGGAATAACCAGTTACGCCAAAAGATGCGGTCAATACTCCCAGAACCATACCGGTAACCCAAGTCAATTCGCGAGGTTTTTTAAATCCACCGGTGAGATACACGCGAAAAATATGTAGAATCATCATTAGGACCATCATACTTGCTGAAAGTTCGCTTTCGTCATTATGTATTGAACAGAGGCAAAAGCTTCGGTAAAAGTCAGACGATAGTAAAAAGTCATAGCAAACCCTGTAGCTATTTGTACTAAAAAACAATTAAGCGTAATTCCCCCTAAACAAAAAAATATATTGACATGGGGAGGAACATATTTACTAATTATATCATCCGCAATCGCTTGAATCTCGAGACGTTCTTCGAACCATTCATAGACTTTATTGAGATAGGTGAAACCACCCCTCATAATCGTATATGAAACTTTCATCTCGTACAACTCAAGCAAAAACACCCAATTAAAAAAAAAGAATAGTAAGATATGGAATAGAAAGTTTGAAATTTCTTAATCTCCAATTCAATCTTCTCTAAATGTACGAAAGGAAAAAAAACAGGAAAACTCTTCCTTGTGGTAATAATACCAAAATATCAAGTTGGCTCAATCGGTTTTATGTTAATCCTTGCATGCCTCTTGAATCCTCGTTTTACCTATTTCTTTTTCTTTAATTTGTTCTTTTTTCTCTAATGCAATTTTTTTCCTTTCTTTATTATTAATTTACTAGGTATTCTCTTGTTAAGACCATCTGAATTGATTAAAACCTCAAATTCATACTCGAACCACGACGATTTAAGAAAAAATAATAATGTAACCCAAAGATTTTCTGAGTAAGAACCCTCGGTTGATCACGTATTTTATGAATTAGATAAAATTACTAAAAAAAAGAAAGATCTTTCTTTTTTCATACGAGTTGAAATTTTTTTGCCACCGGATACGAGGTCAAATATTAAGTATGAATCATAGTTCAACTATTTCTTAATCTAGTTCATATAGTTTGTGTTCCAGATAATCGAATAAATATCCGACGAAGTAGAACCATCTTTATGAAGGTGACAGATCTATTCTGTTGGTCCGGAGACGAGAGTCAGGTGTAGAGGGGGGGGGGGGAGTTGAATACACCGGAGTACTGTTTCTTTTTCTCAAATCGAAGGACAGCTGAGCTATTTGGAGCAAATGATGAACAGTGCCAGATAGGAACCATCGATCATGGGTCCGAGAGTGAGCCAACTATTGAGCTCTCCTACTGACTTTTGTCAGTACTTGAAACTTAGTCGAAAGCTTTAGTGCGGAATAGTGTGGGGCCCGGAGATTCGTCTCAGTTTGAAAACGTGATTTTCACAAGTCAAAACAGTTTTGGCTAGTGCACTTTTAAGAATACGTTTTATGCAAGATATGATTTTGTAAGCAGTTTGTATGCAGTGCAATAAAACAGTAAACAACACAAACAATTTTTAACGTGGTTCGGATACGCAAGATCCTACATCCACGGTCCTGCTGAACAGGAGGTCTTGTTGATTAATCTGAGCAAGCCTCAGCAAGGAATCTGTGCACTGGACAGACCCTTCTAAGTTATAGTCCTTAGCAACTTTACAAATCATACCGAGGTTTGAAGGGGAGGGGAATTTCTCCAACTAGAATGAGTTCTTACAATAAGAACAATCACTAAAGGTGAACTCCTTCGAATTTCTAAGCTATAAATATGACGTTGAGCTTAGCTAGAGAAGAGGGATCTAAAGAACTCTAGAGAGAAGAACTAAGAGTATTCTATTGAGCAAGTTCTTCGCTGGATTATCTTGAATGCGCTAGAGTGTTTTGAAAGCTTGAGCGTTTTATCCCTTGATATCCCGTGCGTGGAGCTCGGAGATCCTTCTCTATTTATAGTTGTGACCTAGGCATATGTCCGTTGGAGACGACGATGCCACGTGTCACAAGCTTCCAAAGAAAATGGCCATAAGTTCGAATTGTTGCAGCAGAGTTGTTGATCACTGTACATGAGCAGGTATTGCGTTGACGACTTCTCATTGGTCTAGGTTTGTGGTAGGTGAGATGTGTCAGACATAGGTCTTCATCGGAGTTGACTCTTACTCATCCTCGTATGATCTTCTGCTAACTTTCGAGTGAAGTTAATAGCTGGGTCGTTTCCTGTCGGATACAGTGGACTTGAAGCAGTCTCTGTCTTCTTCGTCTGAGTCGGCTGATAGGATATTCTACTGAGTGTAATCAGCTGTTGATTCCGAAGGTACTGAGCTTTGTAAGGTTCTTCAACTGATGTCTGTCAGCTGATAAAGTGTCTTCTACTGAGGTGAAGATCGGCTGATGACTTAAGAACGCAAGCTCTTACAATGATGACGTAGGGTTCTGGAAAGTAACTTCCTACTGAAGATCAGTCCAACATTTTACCCAGTACAGGACATAGACACGAAAGATAGAAAAACAAAATAGTCTAGCTTATTACATCATCTAATCCTATCGACACTACACTACTGATATCAGCTGGGTTTTGGGATCTTCAATTCCATAGTACACTTACTACGATTTCCCTCAATATTATTTTAACCCGATAAACTGCTGAGTATCATCTATTGACTCATAACCCAACAATTTCCCCCTAATTGATGATGTCAAAACCTCTGTGAATCTAAGTTCTAAACTACTAATAACGAAAATGACTTCAGTTAAAACTGAGCAAATGACTTAAGGAAATCAGCAGCTGACAGATAGGCACATCAAAGAAACGGTTATGTGTGAGTGTGTGTCAGATCACTTCAGTGATCAGTTGTGATAAACATAACAAAAAAAAAACCGTAAGACAATGAGTGATTGTCTGGCCAGAAGAAGGAACTGTTATATATATGAAATGAGTTACATAGTTCCTATCTTCTATACAAAAAAAAATGAAGATAGCTGCTAACGTCTGAACTTCTTCGTCTTGCTCTTGAAATCCGCAGACTTGTCAGTAGGAGGATCCAAACCGTAATATTTGTAGATTCTGGCACGCAGAGTCTGGATTTCGTTAAGGTCCTCAAGCAGCTCAGAACTAAGATCATGATGTCCTGCTGCTGCGTCGACCTCGTCTTCAATCTCCTTGGTGCATAGACCACCACGAGTGGTTCTGGGAGGAGGGATTCTTCTGAATGTAGGAGCAGCTAAAGGCAGCTTCTCCTTGGCAAGAATCATGTGAACCTGTGCTCTGAGTCTGGCATTAGATTGATGAAGGAATTCATCGAACAGCTGATTGGCCGGAATCTCAGTAGGATAGCACCGGTACACATAGTACCCTTTGATGAACTCTATCTTGAGTTCCTCCCGTTCTTCGTTCAGATTCCATGGTATCCACTTGTCTATATGGCGGTGAGGAGTTTTCTTCTGATATGTAGCTCTCGGAGCACCTCGCCTGTAGTACTTGGACGACCTGGGTATCTGCTTCTTCCAATCAATGACTGGTTCATTGGCCATCTTGTCAGTAGCTTCGATGATCTTGGCCAAATCTTCCAATCGTTTCTTTTCTCTTTGGGCAGCTGCTCTAGTGTCTCCTCTCCGGAGATTCAATCCTTGCAGTGTTGCCTCCCAGGTGGCTCTTTCCTCCGCCTCCTGCTCAGGAGTTAGTTTAGGAACATCTGTTATTCTCTGAGCTAAGGGTATTTTGTCAGTATCCTCAACATCAGTTGACTGCTGAGTTTTCTTCTTCTGAGCATCCAGAAGCTTTTTGGCTGCGCCCTTAGCAATTTTGCCAACAGGCTTCCTGGGCTTCTTAGCCTTCTGGATCTCCTCCTCAAGACGATGCTCTAGATCGAGATGATATTGCAGTTGCTGAGCAACTCTTTTGTCGAACTCCTCCTGCTCCGCTTTAGATCAGAATTTAGGAGTCGGGGAAGGTGGTGGAGAATCTTCAGTAGCTTTCTCCTTCCCGGGCCTCTGCGGCAGCAGTGGTTCATCGTCTTGGTCGTCTTGGTCCACATACCTCGCGACCTCCTCAATGTGCTAAGCCGAGGAAGATCCTCCGGTCTGTTCTGGCACATGAGTCAGTGGTATGATGGCCAGACATTGGACTTCGGGAGCGGGTGTAGAGCTGACTTCAGCTGGAGCAGCTGAGCTTTCACCCTTGGCAATTTCGACAATTGCTTCTGCCTTTTCTCCCTCATCCACCTGAGCCTTCTCCGCCTCATTCTTATCTTCCCCCTTTTTGGCATCATCAGCCAGGGTCAGATGAGTACGGATGGCATACACCTCTTTCTCCAATTTGAACAGAATATCTTTGATGGAGGTGGTGGTGGAGTCAAAATCCCTGACAGCATCACAGTAGTGCTCCCAATCTTTCTCTTGGTCAGCACGTATCTGTTCAATCTGAGCTGTTGTCTCCTGTCTCAGTTTCAGGAGGGACTCATCATAAGAATCTGTCATTTCAGCTTGAATGAGCTTGAGGGCCTCCGCCTGATTGGTTATGGCTTGTTTTACACTGGAGGTGGCCATCTTGTTACACTCATCCATAGAAGTTTGGACTGTAGCGAGGCTCTGAGTCAGCTGCTCAGAAAATTTCTTATGTTGTTCTTGTAGAAGCTGCTGACTCTGAGCGGCAAGGTCCGCTTTCTGAGCTGCAAGGGCGGCCTCAACTATCTCCTGAATGTTGATAGATGTAATAGGAGCTTCGGCGACCTTCTTCACCTCACTGGCAAGCTTGTCAACTGTCTCAGTCTGAGACTTGGTGTACTGAGCCCATTTTATATGTACGTCCTTGGCGAGGAGACGATTTTTGTCTCCCTACCTTCTGATGGCTCTGTTGACAGACTTGGAGGACACAAAACTGATGGGTTGAGCTTGGTAAGAGCTGGTTCCGAGCCTCTGCTCAAAAGCTGCAAGTTGTTGCTCTCGACTATGTTTCGAGGCAACGGGGGCCTCACCTGATGTCGTCGGTGGTGGTGGTGATTTGCCCTTCTCACTGGGAGTTTTACCCTCAGCAGATCCTCCCTGGTCTGCTTCCTTGGGTGCCTGATCCACATCATCGTTATCATCATTATCGTCGGGATGGGATGGCGGCGACGGGCTGCTGACATGTTGATCTGAAGATCTCAAGCTGAGAAGATAAAGCATTGCGGCTCTCAGATCCTCAAATGATGCAAGGTCAGCGGGTTCTCCAAACCCGATTGCTGACTGAAGGCTCTGCTCCTCTGTCAGTAGGGACAATGTTGACTGAGTCATAATGAGCTCTTCGAGTATATCCCAACTCAAGAATCTCAGCAGCATCTGAGTCCTTGCCCTTATTGTGATATCGACCAGATCCGTATGTTCTGCGATTTCTGGGATCTATGCCGACACTTCTCCATTGGGTCGGAGACGAACCGACTGGATGGTCGTTCACTCAGGAGATGTTTCCACAGTCGGTTCGGCCTCATCCGACTGTGTCTCCTCGGAGCTAATACGTTGGACTTTATCTTTGAGCGTGGCACCCTCAATACCTGTGTCCGCGTCTAGTATGTTCTCCTCCTGAGTAGGTGGGGGAGAGACTGGCTTTGTTGGAGCCTCAGATGCTACGGCCTTAGTAAGTCTCTTCTTCTTAGGAGGGTCGGCGCGAGGGGGCAGGTTAGTAGTAACTCGCTTATGTGGGGCTGGCCCTCGTCCGACTGACTTCTCAGCAGCGGCTCTAGTTTTGAACTTAATGAGCTTGCTGTCGAAGTATCTGGAATCAGCAAAGGCTGCGTGATTCGACACTGAGTCCTCTATAAATACGGACATCTTCGTCCCGTATAGTAGCTTGCCCACACTAATGAGTCTTCTCTCTTCAGTAGGTGTGGCTACAAACTTTTGCGCCAGAGCCTTCAGCTCAACAACATAATATTCGGTCCAGTTGACTTGGACTCCATCTTCCAAAATCATCCTCAGCTGAAGACGCGGCTTGGACAGCTGATCGAATGAACCGACGGAGCTCGTCAGTATATGAGCGACGATGTAGGCGAGCCCGCGATACTCAGGTAGAAGCTGGTTCTTTGGCAGCGTGGATTTGAATGTAATGTCGTCTCTGCCGCAGAACCGGTGGACATAGGAGTTCAGCTCTTTCTCCTTGTATCCAATTGGGGAGATTCCGTAGGCCGGAAGATCAAAAGATGCTTGCAGAGCGGCCCGGATGTCGATAGTATGGTGATCGGATTCCCACTTCTGAGGGGTCACTTCCCTCATATAAGAAAATAGAGAGATTTCCCCATCTGTATCCTCTACCGATCTCCAGTTGTAATACACCTCCGCAACTTGTCGAGGCAGATATGCCTTCGGATGCTTCGTGACAAGAAGCTCGAGTCCTGAAGCTTCCAGAGCCGTGTAGATAGGCTCAAGGTACGGAAGCTCAGCCTGATGAAGAGCCATAGTCGACTCGAACTGGATTCGGGACTTGATGATCTCATCAATTTGCGGTGGGGTCAGTACAATCGCCATGAATATCTGCGAAAAACTCATTAGCACTTGAAAATAGAGTAAGTCAGTAGAGTTTTAAGCAGAGAATAAGGAAAGTTACCGTATTACAGAGAGCTCTGATACCAGCAGTTAAAGAGGAAATGAGAAACTGAATGCAAAGAGAGCTCTTGAAATACGAAAATGGCGTAAAGTAAGGTTAGGGCGAAAAACAAAAGATTTTAAAGGATATGCAAATCAATCGGTTTTAATCCAACGGCTGAAATTAATCTCGCATTTTTATACAGACCGCTGTGATTGGATGTTATAAACAGAATGATTACTTAGGCCGCCTCTAACCTAGACCCACGTAGGAAATGCGCAGTTAAAGTAAGGTGAGAAGACATGCATTAAATGCGTCGCAGGCAGCATTAAAGTCTTAAGTCTTTTAAATGAGAACGGTTTCCTACTGACTTAAACCTTAAAAATTAATGGCGGGAAATAAAGGCTCATTAATAGCTGAGTGCCAACGACTGATATATTAAATGCGAGCATGCTTCTGATAAAAGTTAAGTATATAAAACTACGCAAACCTCTTCAGCTGACTTTATAATCAGCTGGTTACCGTTTAGACTCAGGAGGACATTTGATGTGCTGATGACCACGTTCCCCCTTACTGTGTACTATCTGATTCACCCGACTGAATCAATTACTGAGTTTTCTGACCTGTCGTACTGTTTCCACACTTGATACCAATCGTTGCTTTCTACTGATACCAATTGTTATTGACACGATTCAGTAGTATCCAGTAGACCTAGCTCAACTGATAATTCTCTGAATCTGTTCTCAGCTAGTAGTTTGGTCAGTATGTCTGCCCTTTGCTTGTCAGTATGGATTTTCTCCATTCTGATGTCCTTCTTCTCGACATGGTCTCTGATGAAGTGGTGTCGAATATCCACGTGCTTGCATCTCGTATGTAGAACTGGGTTCTGAGTTATAGCAATTGCACTGGTGGAGTCACAGTAGATGGGCACTTCATCCTGAGATATACCATAATCTCGCAGTTGTTGTCGAAGCCAAAGGATCTGGGCACATCAACTTCCAGCAGCCATGTACTCAGCTTCAGTAGTGGACGTTGCCACTGAATGATGTTTCTTTGAGAACCAAGATATCAGCTTGCTGCCTAGGAACTGACACGTTCCAGAAGTTGACTTTCGATCTATCCTGCATCCTGCACAATCAGCATCAGAATAACCTGTCAGTATTAGATTATCATCAGCAGGATACCATAACCCTGCGTCAGGTGTTCCATTCAGATATCGCAGAATCTTCTTTGCTGAGTCCAAATGACTTCGCTTGGGATTCGCTTGAAATCTTGCATATACACCTACATCATAAGTTATATAAGGTCTGCTTGCTGTTAGATATAATAAAGAACCGATAATAGTTCTATAATCAGTAGAGTTAACAGAAGCTCCCTCTTTGTCTAGATCGATTTTGAAATTCGTGTTCATGGGGATCTTGACTGGCTTGCTTGAGTCGCAGCCAAATCTCTTCAGGAGATCTCGAGTGTATTTGGCTTGATTGATGAATATTCCTTCAGACGATTGCTTTACTTGAAATCCAAGGAAGTAGTTCATCTCTCCCATCATAGACATCTCGAACTTCTCCTTCATCATTTTCTCGAATTGTTGACATATCGTCACGTTTCTACATCCGAAAATGATGTCGTCCACGTAGATTTGCACCAGTAGGATGTCATCTGCTGACTTTATGCTAAACAGGGTGCCATCTACTGTCCCCTTTTGAAAACCTTTCTGAAGCAGAAAGTCTGATAGGGTATCGTACCAAGCCCTGGGTGCTTGTTTTAACCCATACAGAGCTTTCCGAAGTCTATACACTTGATGTCCCTGTTGAAAGCCGGGCGGTTGTTCCACATAGACTTCTTCCTTCAGTACGCCGTTCAGAAAAGCTGACTTTACATCCATTTGATATACTTTAAATCTCTGATGCGTTGCGTAGGCTAGGAACAGACGAATAGCTTCCAATCTAGCGACTGGAGCGAACGTTTCATCAAAGTCTATCCCTTCTACTTGACAGTATCCCTTGGCAACAAGTCGAGCTTTGTTTCTGACAATGACGTTGTTTTCATCTCGCTTTTTCTTGAAGACCCACTTAGTACCGATCACGTGCTGATGCCTAGGTCTGTCAACAAGCTCCCAAACTTCATTTCTAACGAACTGGTTGAGCTCCTCTTGCATCATTGAGTGCGTCCTCTATTGTCTGAGGTTCTTCTGTAGACAAGAAACAAGAATAAAGTGAGCTTTCTCCTTAACTTAATCTAGATCTTGTCCTGATAGTTGCTGATGGATCTCCTATGATAAGATCTGAAGAGTGAGCGTCGAGCCATGAACATCTGAGTCTGGCTTCTTCTTCTGATACTACTTCTGCACAGTCAACAGGTGTATTAGGCATTTCGGGCGTCTTTGTTATGTGATCAGTAGCGGTTCGAGAAGAAGGTTAGGATCTACTGAGTTTCCAGGTTCAGGGGCATTTAGCTCAGGAACAATAGTTGTTCCCCCTGAGTTTATGTTCTCAGTAGAGGTCTCAGTTACCACAGGGGCTTCCTCATCGACCGTTGTTACCTGATGTTGATTATGTTCAGTAGAATCAACCAGGTCAGCTACATTGCTTGTGGGATGAGTCTGAATTTCCTCATCGTCTGACTCATCATCCCAACAATGCTGAATCTTTTTCTGATTTGTCGTTTAGTGCTAGATCATGTAGCTGGCTGCTGACATCTTTAGCATTTGTCTTCTTAGATTTCCTGTCCTCAGTAACAAACTCATCAAAGACAACATGATGGCTTTCCTCCACGCAAAGAGTCCGGTAGTTAAAGACTCCGAAGGCTTTACTAACTCGAGAGTATCCTAAGAATACTCCTTGATCAGATTTGCTATCAAAGACCTTCAACTGATCTTTCCCGTTATTGTGGATAAAGCAAGGACAACCAAAAATATGAAAATGAGAAATAGAAGGAATTCTCCCTTTCCATAATTTGTAAGGTGACTTCATGTGTTGCTGTATAAGCAGTGAGCGATTCTGAGTGTAACAGGAGGTGTCAGTAGCATCTGCCCAGAACTTAGAGGGTAGTCCGGAGTCTGCTAGGAGCGTTCTTGCTGCTTCTCTGAGCGTTCTGTTTTTGTGTTCAGCAAGTCCGTTCTGCTGAGGAGTGCGAGCTGCTGATGTCTCGTGCTTAATTCCCTCCTTTTCGCAGTACTCCTTAACTACTGAGTTGAGAAATTCTGTTCGTCTGTCTGAGCGAATTCTCTGAATCTTGATGTCTTTTTCCACATTGAGCTTTTTCAGCAGTTTTAGTAACTCAGTCATGACATCAGACTTGTTGGCTATGAAGTTGACCCACGTATATCTTGAATAATCATCAATAACGATGAGGGCATACTTCTTGCCTCTTATAGTCACTGGAGAGACTGGACCGAATAGGTCCATTTGTAACAGTTGAAGGATTCCATCAGTGGAAGGTGACGGAATTGGTGGATTGTTGTTCTTTGTCTGCTTTCCCTTCAAGTATGCTTCACAGTTTCTATCTTTGATAAACAATTCATTGGGCAGTCCTCTGACTTTAGAGTTCTTGTCTAGCTTGTTCATAGTCTTGAAGTTCAGGTGGCTGAGTCTCTTGTGCCATAGCCATCCTGCCTTGTCACTAGATTTTCCAATTTGCGGTTTTCCAATTTGCCTCTCTTGTTCAGGTGCCTCTCTTGTTCATAGTCTTGAAGTTCAGGTGGCTGTGTCTCTTGAGTCCTCTGACTTTAGAGTTCAAGCAAGCCTCAGGTTCTGCGGTTTTCCAATTTGCAACATAGATATTCTTTCTCCACGAGCCTTATAACACTATTTTCCCTGTAGATTTGTCAACAATATCACAAAACCAGCGTCAAAGATAACTCTATTCAGATTGTCACATAATTGACTGACAGAAAGGAGATTATGTTGAAGTCATTCAACATAAGTTACTCTTGGAACTGAAGCAGTCCCCATGTTCAGTGTTTCGTATCCCCTTGTGTAGCCTTTAGAGTTGTCACCAAACTCAATTCTGGGACCATCTTCTTGTATGTAGTTGGTCAGCAGGCTCTTTTGATAGATCATGTGTCTCGAGCAGCCGCTGTCCACTATCCAAGGGTCCTTATGCACCTACAAAACAGAAACAATTTTAGGTACCCTTTGGTTCAGTTTGGGTCCTTAGGTGTTAGTGGGTGATTTCAGAACCCAGATCTGTCTCAGGACCTTAGAAGTCTGAGACTTCTTCTTCTGAACCTTGTCGGCTTTCTTCTCCACAGGACTTGGAGATACTGACTTTCTGGCAGTTTTGGGTTCAGGGGCTTTCTTCTTCTTAGGTTGTGTGCTACTCCTGACCCTAGGCTCATAATAGTATGAACCATATTGTGGTGGATGTTCATACAGTGGTTCACTGTACTGCTCTGCCCATCTAATCTTCTTGGTTCCCTCTGAGTTTGATCGTGGTGTCCTGGGGCTGGAACCTCTGGTCAGTAGCTTCTTATTGCTCGGCTGAGGTGCAATATCATCATCTGTTTATTCTTCGCATGAGGTGTTGAGTCAGTAGCCTGAACCTTCCCTCTGACAAACCTATCAGCCAGCATTTCTGAACCTTCCCTCTGATGAATCTGCTCCTCTAGTAGATCATCATAGGCTTGTACTACATCTAGAGGTTCATCTGTGACCGAGCACGTGTCGTGTGTGCTATGTGAAGAAGAGGTTATATTAAGTTTGGAATTTACCTCAACCTCTTCTCCGACCATCAGACAGTATTCTGCAGTTGCTTCAGGATCTGTCTCTCTGATCTCAACGGCAACAAATGCAGCTTCGTCCTCAGAAGAATACATTAATGTATCTTCCTCGATTGAGTCATCGGATATCTCTCCGGCTATGTAGGTCTGCCTCCTTCGGGCAAATTTCTCGCATCTGGCCTGCCGTTCTGCTCTTTGAGCAGCTGAGAGTTTGGGACAGTCGTACTGATAATGTCCCCTTTTCTTACAGTTGTAACACATAGTCGATTTGCTGCTCTTTCCAGCTGAGTCATTGGATGGATTAGCAGCAGGCTCTGTGTTCCTGCAATCAGTAGTTGATTTAGATTCTTCCCTTTTTCGATAATCTTTCTTACCTGAGGGAGAATCTCTGTGGTATTTCTTCAGCTTTTTGAATCTCTCCTTTTCTCTTTGATATTTGAGAGCCATCAGTGCTAGTTGGTCCGTGCCAGATGTCTTAGTGGACTTTGCTTCAGTCGTGGCTACTGCCTTGCTGGAAGAAATGGGTTTGACTCCAGTTTTTGCTGACTATTGCTTTAAAAGCATGGTCAATCTGTGTGTCAACTGGAGCACTTGAACATCGTTGGCGTAGGCTGTGCTCAAATTCCTCCATCTTTAGTTCTGAAAAGATAACATCAGGAGTTAGAGCATTAAGATCTGAGCGACGTAAATAAGTAGCAAAAGGAAGCCACTTCAGTCGAGGTAGAGCTCTTAGAATCTTTGTGTTCATCTCTTTATTGGTGAACGTCCTCCCCAGCCCGTTGATCACATTGATCTGATTTGTGAATCTGACGCTTAGCTTGTCAATGGTCTCATTGGGCTCCATGGCAACGGCATCGAACTTCTGTAGCTCTAGTTCGAGCTTGTTTTCCTTGATCTGCGGGGTTCCTTGGCTCAGTACAACTAGGGCGTCCCAAAGTTGTTTTGCCATCTTGCAGTCTTGCACCCTCCCGAGGTGTGAATCGCTGAGCGTAGTCAGGATTGCATTACGCGCAACTCGATCGAGGTTGTGCAGCTTTTTCTCTTCTGGCGTGATGGCAGATTTGTCTTTTGCAACTTTAACACCAGTCTGTGCTCCTACACCTCCCGCAGCAGCAAATTATACGTTATCTATCATGGGAATTATGGGTCCTGTCTCAAGGACATCCGCCATGCTGTCATGCACCGATGTTAGGTGTGCCTCCATTCTCACATGCCATACCATATAGTTCTCTATCGAGAACATCGGAACCATCCTAATACCTGACATATCAGACATTGTGAGCAAGAGTATAAGGATGTATGAAGCGATGCTTGTGCAGTGAAAAACGTTTTCAGGATATGTTCGAGAAGATCAGTAGTTACAGAACCGATGATCAGAAGAACACCGAGGCTCTGATACCAATTGTTGGTCCAGATACGAGAGTCAGGTGTAGAGGGGGGGTGAATACACCTGAGTACTGTTTCTTTTTCTCAAACCGAAGGACAGCTGAGCTGTTTGGTGAAACTGTTGAACAGTGCCAGATAAGAACCTTTGATCACGGGTCAGAGAGTGAGCCAACTATTGAGCTCTCCTACTGACTTTTGTCAGTACTTGAAACTTAGTTGAAAGCTTTAGTGCGGAATAGTGTGGGGCTCGGAGATTCGTCTCAGTTTGAAAACGTGATTTTCACAAGTCAAAACAGTTTTGGCTAGTGCACTTTTAAGAATACGTTTTACGCAAGATATGATTTTGTAAGCAGTTTGTATGCAGTGCAATAAAACAGTAAACAACACAAGCAATTTTTAACGTGGTTCGGATACGCAAGATCCTACGTCCATGGTCCTACTGAACAGGAGGTCTTGTTGATTAATCTGAGCAAGCCTCAGCAAGGACTCTGTGCACTGGACAGACCCTTCTAAGTTATAGTCCTTAGCGACTTTACAAATCAAAACGAGGTTTGAAGGGGAGGGGAATTTCTCCAACTAGAAGGAGTTCTTACAATAAGAACAATCACTAAAGGTGGACTCCTTCGAATTTCTAAGCTATAGATATGACGTTGAGCTTAGCTAGAGAAGAGAGATCTAAAGAACTCTAGAGAGAAGAACTAAGAGTATTCTATTGAGCAAGTTCTTCGCTGGATTATCTTGAATGCGCTAGAGAGTTTTGAAAGCTTGAGCATTTTATCCCTTGATATCTCGTGTGTGGAGCTCGAAGATCCTTCTCTATTTATAGTTGTGACCTAGGCATATGTTCGTTGGAGACGACGATACCACGTGTCACAAGCTTCTAAAGAAAACGGCCATAAGTTCGAATTTTTGCAGCAGAGTTGTTGAACACTGTACATGAGAGCAGCTTTAGTTGGTCAGAGCAGGTATTGCGTTGACGACTTCTCATTGGTCGAGGTTTGTGGTAGGTGAGATGTGTCAGACATAGGTCTTCATCGGAGTTGACTCTCACTCATCCTCGTATGATCTTTTGCTGACTTTCGAGTGAAGTTAATAGCTGGGTCGTTTCCTGTCGGATACAGTGGAGTTGAAGCAGTCTCTGTCTTTTTCGTCTGAGTCGGCTGATAGGATATTCTACTGAGTGTAATTAGCTGTTGACTCCGAAGGTACTGAGCTTTGTAAGGTTCTTCAACTGATGTCTGTCAGCTGATAAAGTGTCTTCTACTGAGGTGAAGATCGGCTGATGACTTAAGAATGCAAGCTCTTACAATGATGACGTATGGTTCTGGAAAGTAACTTCCTACTGAAGTTAGTCCAACATTTTACCCCGTACAGGACATAGACACGAAAGATAGAAAAATAAAACAGTCCAGCCTATTACATCATCTAATCCTATCGACACTACACTACTGATATCAGCTGAGTTTTGGGATCTTCAATTCCATAGTATACTTACTACGATTTCCCCCAATATTATTTTAACCCGATAAACTGCTAAGTATCATCTACTGACTCATAACCCAACATATTCTCTGTATTATCAATAGAATCAATTATAATCACAAACTCATATTTCGGAAATATAGATAGAAATGCCACGATCGAACTACCAAAATAGAATAAGCCATAAATTTAAGGTCTAACTGGTTGATTTTTTATTCCAAAAGCTAGGACTTTGTGATTCCTATATATTTAATTCATTGAAATTCCATCCAATAAAACGGAAGAATTATAAATCTCTAAAATAATATATAGAAATACTGCAAATAGAGCAATTGCGACACCCATCAATGGAGTTGTTCCCCACCCAGGAGCTACTTTACCATATTCTGAATTCAATGCTTTTAATCAACTCCATACAATAGTTCGTCTTGGACCCGGTCTAAAGTTGTTCTCAACAGTTTGTGTAGCCATAAATCATATTCTATTCATTGAGAATTGTTGACTTTGTATACGATTCTGTTGTAAACAAACGATCTTTTGATAGATACATTGGGATCTTGAAATTAAGTAATCATAACGGAAATAGCAACCCTAGTCGCCATTTTTATATCTGGTTTACTTGTAAGTTTTACCGGGTACGGCTTATATACCGCCTTTGGGCAACCTTCTCAACAACTAAGAGATCCATTCGAGGAACACGGGGACTAGTTGAAGTAATGAGTCTCCCAGCATTGGGAGGCTCATTACTTCTTCAATTGAGATAATGAAAAATCATTTTACTTTTTAGTTGTAATTTTAGGTGGCTCTCGAAAAAAAATAGCGAAAAATATTATCTCTTGAGTTGAGACTAAAAGGAATGTATAAACCAATATTTCCATAAATTCGCTCGTAGTTTAAAACTATAGCTTTCCTACTTTTTTTTTCATTTTCTTTTGGGGAATCATCTCGAAAGAACAAGAATAAAACTATAGCTTTCCTACTTTTTTTTTCTCCAACTCAGCTCCGAACCGCCACCTCATCTCCGGACCATAAACCTGCTGAAAATATACATTTCTGCGCACATAACAGCATCAACTTGGACAAGATGAGCGTCAGAACTGGGTGAATTCGAGGGGTATAAAATCGACACATCACTAACTCCATTGAGTTCACCACCATAGAACTCAACGGTTACACCTACTTGTTCAACACTATACTTGGAGTCTGCCCTTCTAAAAGGACCATCGGCTCTAACAATCCCGTCGTTGTCTACCAAAACGACTGGAAATGTTTCAAAAAAAGTGGGCATACGACGTATAAAAAGCTCACTCTCTTCTTTATCCCTAAAGATAGGGTGTCCTAACCATCCTACCGCTATTCCATCTCCGTTATCCATTGACCATGCCCTGAATAATCCTCCTTTTGTCGGATTATTGCCAATATAATCATCAAAAGCTAATTTTTCAAGAATCTTAGACCAGTCTTCTGATAAATTTTGATTTTCAGCTAGTCCTGCGCTAACTCTTCGATTTATCTCTTGCTAGAAATAACCATGATCCCATTAATAACGAGTGGGACCAAACAATTCGATGGGAGTAGTTGCTGAACCATACCACATAGTTCCAACAACAACAAAAGCTGCCAAAAAAAAAAGTCGCGATACTACTCGAATGTACGGTTTCAATATTTCCCATACGTAATCCTTTGTATAAACGTTGTGGCGGTCGAACGCTAAGGTGGAATAGACTTGCTAATATGCCCAGTGTACCTGCTGCAATATGATGAGAAGCTATTCCTCCCGGAACAAAAGGATCAAAACCTTCCACGCCCCACGATGGATTTTACAGGTTGTACTCTTCCCGTTAGTCCATAAGGATCAGATACCCATATTCCAAGACCGTACAGACCTGTAACATGAAATGCACCAAAACCTAAGCAAGCCACCCCGAAGAGAAATAAATGGACTTCGAAGATTTTGGGCAAATCCATAGAGGGTTTTATGTACGTTCATCAGAAAAAATTTCTAGATCGCAATAGACCCAATGTCAGATAGCTGCCAAAAAGCATAAGCCACAAAACACAATATGCGCCCTAGCTACACCTTCATAATTCAAAATCCCCGGATTTGTTACAGTTCCTCCTGTAATACTCCCCCCCCGAATTGGTTATTCCTAAATGAGTCATGAAGGGTATAACGAACATACCATGTCTCCACATTCGATCAAGAATAGGGTTAGAAGGATAAAAAATTGCTAATTCGTACACAGCCATTGAGCCCGCCCAACCAGCAACCAGAGCTGTATGCATTATATGAACGGAAAGCAACCGGCCGGGATCATTCAATACCACAGTATGAACACGTTACCAAGGCAAACCCATGTAAAAATACCCCTCTATTGAAGAAAAATAGACACTACATAACTTTATTGAATTAGAAAAGATTATACTATGACTATCCTATGGACTTCCCCCATCACGAGATTATTTCCTAACAAGGGTTAGGTTAATATTGATTCTATATTCTATTCGTAATAATGGAAGAATTATGTTTGTAAGAACAAAGAGAAGCAGATTTATTATATACTCGATAAGTACCAATATGCAATGGTGGATTGATACTATTTTCTATGAGTAAATATGTCCATCCTTCATTTATCATTAGAAGGATCTATTCGTAAAAATTTCCTTTATTTATTTTGTCTTTCTCTCTAAATTTTTCTAATCTATGGATAAAGTAAATATGATAAAGTCAATATTATTAAAACAATAAAACCATATTGTTACGTTTCCACATCAAAGTGAAATATATGATTTAGTTCTTTTTCTTTCAATCTATGCCTATTGGTGTTCCAAAAGTACCCTTCTGAAGTCCTGGAGAGGAAGATGCATCTTGGGTTAACATATAGTGCGACTTTTTCAGATATATTGTGTCATATGGGATTTCCCAATTCTCTCTCCCGGACCGAGATATCCTCTGTTCGCCCAAGAAAGAGAAATTGAATCATCAAAAAATTGGAGCGTGAAGTGCAATTAAATGCATTATTTGGGGGAATTCGTAGAATTATATCAATTCGGAATAATTTATGGTTGGCTTTGGCTGGACGAAAAAATCAAGTATACAGGCTTCGTTTAGAAAAAAAAAAACCCAATTGGAAGTATATCTATGATTACTATGTGTATCATAAATAATAATTTGTAAAGTCATAACAAAAAGAAATGGTGATGGGAAGATTTGTCCGATATGTACAAATCTAAATCGGGCGAATCATTACCCGGAGTAGAGCATAAACCTAAAAAGATGAAAGAGACCCATTCGGGAACAAGAAAATACCATCGTGATTTGACTTGAATTTCAGTGAAAGAATACATCAATGAGAAGTTAATTCGATAAGTTTATTTACCCTTTTTATATTATCAATATAGAAATAAAAATTCATCTTTATTGAAAAATCGAAAAAAAAAGCCCTTTCATTAAACATTAAAAAGTTAGAAAAACTCGAAAAAAAGGGGACTGGAATCTATATATTGATTCTTTTCTTCGCAATTTTTTTTGAACCGTATGCATCAAAAGGTGCATGTACGGTTCCTAAGGGATACAATTGTACCCTAATCAACCGACTTTATCGAGAAATATTACTTTTTTAAGCCAAGAGGTTGATAGCGAGATCTCTAATCAACTTATTGGTCTTATGGTAAATCTCAGTATCGAGGATGAGACCAAAGATCTGTATTTGTTTATAAATTCCCCTGGTGGCTGGGTAATACCCGGAGTAGCCATTTATGATACTATGCAATTTGTACGACTAGAGGTCCATACAATATGCATGGGGTTGGCTGCGTCAATGAGATCTTTTATTCAGCGTCACAAACTTGTTTGTTTTCTCACCGACGGCCTCTTAAGAATATTTAACTTATATAAGAAAAAAGAGTGTGAAAAAGCCAATTTTTTTCTTTTTTTAGTTGGATCAAAAAGAAACTTTGGGATTGCTAAATCAAAGACAAAAAAAATCCAATTTTTAATAGAAAGCAACAGAGCCATCATAGTATTTTTTTAACTCCTCTGAAAAAGAAATAAAAAGAAGGGTAGCATTTTGATCATTTACCCATCTGTGGCTGATAGGTTCTATTTTTATCTTTCTTGAATGGGAAAGTTAGGGATCAATTTGAGTATAGAGCCGTATGTAATACATAAAAGATAACGCCCGTACGGTTGTTCAATTCTATCATTTTTCCTATTATTCCTTATCTTTCTTTTCTGTTTCTTTCATCACACCACATAGAGAAATCTTCTATTATCAGGGTAACGATCCATCAACCTGCTAGTTCTTTTTATGAGGCATAAACGGGAGAATTTATCCTGGAAGCGGAAGAATTGTTGAAACTACGCGAAACCCTCACAAGGGTTTATGTACAAAGTACGGGAAAACCTTTATGGGTTGTATCTGAAGACATGGAAAGAGACTTTTTTATGTCAGCAACAGAAGCCCAAGCTTATGGAATTGTTGATCTTGGAGCAGTTGGATGAAAAAAAAAATGGATTTTGTGCAAATCTGTGATTTGAGATTTTATCTCCGAGTTTACTATTAAATAAAAAATTCGGTTAGGATCAATCAAAACCAGACCATTATGTATATAACTCAACATTCCAAATATTAAACAAATTATTAGAAATACAAAACAACCCATTCGAAATGTCAAGAAATCCCTCGCTCTTCAGGGATGTCCTCGGCGCCGAGGAACAAGTACTAGGGTGTATGTGCAATTCGTTTAGATCATGAGCTGACACAAAAAAGTAAGAAAATTGCTTTCAGTATGACTGATCAGTTCCAGTGAATAGAATAGAATGGAAAAAGGAACTCCATTAAATATCTAAAAAGAAGCAAATCTATCCTTCTATTATGTATAAAGTTTATGGTTTCCATTGGTGCAAATTCAATCACCTGAATTTATGATAAGAAACAATTCTCTATCTGTAGCAACTGGTTATCCACTAAGCGGAAAAATCTTATTGAAATTCAAAAAAGAAGAAGTTCTCGCTCGGTCAAGAACGGACTACAAGGGTCAGACATTCAGCTAACTTTCATAATTAAATACAGTTACTGTATAGGTGGGTCTCGTTGTGAAAGACCCCTTACTGGATAATTCATGGGCAGAGCCAAAGAGTGTGGTGTGAACTACACAAGTTACCAATAACACTGATGAAATATTCAATGACCAAAAAGGCTCTAGTGTATAGAGAAGACCTCACCGTTTAAGAAGTAACCATAGAAACTAGGAAACCCACTTTTTCTTTATTTATTTAATTTCTATTTCATTTTTTTTCTAGATTACACCTATCAAAAGCAAATTTCTTCTTTCTTTCACATTTCGCAGTAAAATACCTAAAAAAGAAAAATCATGGTGGGGAAGGTTATAGTAGCCAAAGCCATTGGAATTTGTATTTTGTACATTGGAAAATTCTGTTTGGTCATTAGTTATGAATAAGCCATGACAATAATAACTGAAAGAAAAAATCAATTAGTTATTTGTCAAATAATTTATTTATTCATTGACTGGAGTTAACCGCGGATATATAGCCCGAAAACGTAGATCAAAAATTAGTTTATTTGCATCAAATTTTCGAAGATCTCACTCAAGACTTACTCGAGCTATTACTCAACATAAAATAAGAGCTTTGGTTTCAGCTCATCGGGATAGGGATAAGCAAAAGAGAAATTTTCGTCGTTTATGGATCACTCGGATAAAAGCAGTAATTCGAGAAAATGAAGTATCCTATAGTAATAGTAAATTAAAACATGATCTACATAAGAGGCAGTTGCTTCTTAATCGTAAAATACTGGCCCAAATAGCTATATCAAATAGGAATTGTCTTTATATGATTTCCAACGAAACCAGATAAAAAGTAGATTAGAAAGAATACACCGAAATAATTTAATTTAAATGGGGTTCCCCGGAGAATGAACTCTGAGAGGTTGGAGTTGGATTCAAAATTCATATGAGAAATACGCTAAAGTAGTCAAAATGAATGAACATGTTTAATAAAAATATATTTTTCGAATTGGAATTATGATTGAAGTGAACAAAAAAAGCCTATTTATTTCTGGTTCTAAGACCAGTAGTTTAAGTGGTCGACTTGATTCTTTCAAATTGTTTCTCATTATTAAGAAAAGGTAATAGAGATAAAATACGAGCTTGTTTATAAATAATAATTAATCGTTGTTGTTTCAAGGTTAATCTATTCACTCGTCTAGATAATATTTTTCCCTGTTCACTAATAAATTGACTAATTAAACTCATGTTTCTATAATCAATTTGATCCCCCGATTGAATCGGGGGCAAATGCTTAAGAAAAGATCGCTTGGATTTAAGAAAAGGCATGCTCGAACCATAACGTACTTAGCACTGGGGCCATAGAGAGATATGATTTTAGATCTCGCATTGAAAAACCTCCTTTTTATTGTAATACATAAAGCATATATGACCAGATCCATGTGTAGTTAAAGGTCACTTAAGGTTGTATACAGAATCCCTAATTCCAATTGAAATGTACAACGATCCATAAGATTTCCTTTTCTTATTATCATATGTTAAAATCTGTTAAACGAGGCCAAAAAAGACGCAATGAGAAGAAAAGTTGTGTATCTCAATGCAGCAAATAGGGATGTGGAAAACAAGAAAGGAATTCTCTACAATTACATTGTAGAACAATTGAAGGGATGTGGCGCAGCTAGGGGTGCAAAACGGTTCGCGGTTAATCGGTTAATACCGTTACCGAACCGAAACCGCCGGTTAACGGTAACCGATTAACCGTTTTTCGGTTAACGGTATTGGTTTCGGTTAATGATTACAGGCTACAAACGGTTAACGGTAAACCGTTCGGTTAATCGGTTATAACCGATTAACTGTTTAATTAATAATTAAATTATAAATATATTATAAAGATCAGATTCTTATTCATATACCCGTTTTTGATTTTAGCCAGAGATGAACACAAATTCAACAATTTCACCGTTTGATTTTCCCTAGCAACGATCTCCTCCCCCACGTAAGTACACGTGCTGCTCCCATCTTTTTGACTCTTCTCTCTGATTTCTCTCTCTTATATTTTGCTTCCATGCATGGAATTCTCCTTCCACTACAACAGACAGCCAACAAGAAATGAGGAGAGAGAAATATAGGGAAGAAAGAGTCTTTTGCTTTCTGTTTCAAATTCTTCATCTCGATAGGCTCTGCTCTGGTTGAAGGCCATCATTAACCACCCATCTGAAAAATAAACACTTCGATTCTTTCCCCAAATTGAACCCAGTGACTCTGTTTGTTTGAAGAAGTAGAAAAACTTCATCTAGATCTGTTCTCGCCGAACGGTTACCTACCTTTAGGAAATTTACCATGAGAATCGGTTAAACGGTTAACCGCCTATAAACGGTAACGGTTTTGGTTACCGGTTTTTACCGTTTTTCGGTAACGGTTAACCGAAAAACGGTAACGGTTAACCGTTACCGAACCGTTTTGCACCCCTAGGCGCAGCTTGGTAGCACGTTTGTTTTGAGTACAAAATGCCTCGGGTTCAAATCTTGTCATCCTTACCTATTACTGCCCCTTTGAGCAATAACGAGGAATCAACTGAAACTATAGAATATGTGCATATAAAATAAAAATAGATTAGTTAAAAAAAAGAATCTTTTATATTCTGGTAGAACGTGGATCTCAAAAACCCGATGTCGTATGTTCAAATCCTACAGAGGGTGATTTTTTCTTTATGGATCTAATTAGATTGAAATGGATTCAGTCGCTTGCACAACAAATAGAATTTGACCTCTTGTGGATTAAAGAAAGGAGGAGGCCAACCGAAAAAAGAAATGTGAATTATTTAAAGGTCCAGCTGATCGCCACGCATGTATTGTAAATATGCAGTTACGAAAAATCCAGCCAAAGTAATAGGAATTAGACCTAACACGATTCCAAATAGAAAAACTTCAATCATTTCATTTTTTTAAAAGGATAAAAAACGGTAATATCTATACCTAAATATTAATCCGACTTGATGTGAATCTCAATGACCAAGAATTGACAATTGACATGGTAAGTAACTCTAGAATACACAGAATCTCACAGAAGAATTTCCTTTCTGAATTATTTCTTTCAAATAGAAATTTGAAATAAGTCGTATGTTACTCAGACTATTAAATAGAGCTGAAGTTATAGTTAAAGCCACTAATAGAAAAGCAAAATAACTGGTTATAGTAAGCATGAGGGGGCTAAATGAAATATGGTATTTTTATACATATGTTTTAAAACATTTACCTAAGTTTCCATTTTATTAACATAGGAACATATACAATGTTGGGAGAGATGATTCAGTAGTTGATTTGGCTAATCCCAAAATCCTATTCTGATTGATGAACCATTACGTTCTAAAAGTTAACACCTTTGTCTTTTGAGTGTTTCAGACTCAGTAGACTTGCCTTCAGCATGGTTCCGGCTCAGAAGTTTCATCTGCTGTCTCTCAGTAGACCATCAGCCACAGTGCCATGGAGTGAAGATACAGTATGGCTGGACTCAGCAGGAGCAGCATACTGAAAAATGTTCAGGAGTCAGTAGAACTGGACTCAGCAGGAGCAATTTACTGAACTCAGAGTTTGGCCCTCAATGGTGTTGTACTCAGCAGGAGTAGCCTACTGAACCTTTCGGTCAGACTCAGCAACGGCCTGTCAGTTGCTTTAACTAACACTGGACTTCAAAGTCAATCTCAGTAGAGTTGTCCGAGGTCGTACATCTGAGAAAAGTCAGCTTCAGTATCAACATTGAAGTCTGAAAAAATCTCAACAACTATTTGTACCTCAACCAATGACAAGCAGCCAGTTGGCAAAGTATCCGACAAAAGCTGCAAGTCAACCACTTTCCTGCAAAGAAAGGGGACTCTACAGGATTCAAAAAAGAGTCGTTTGCTACCCATAGAGTGACATGTGGACAGTTCGTCTCCAACGGATCTATTCACAACTCACGTTTATAAATAGATGGAAGATCGATTACGCACAAGTTGCACTACACGAACATACAATCGATTTATCAAGGGAACCCAAGCTTTCAAAGAACTCAAGCTCTAGAATTCTTAAACGAATATTCAAGTGAAGAACACGAACCCAGAGATATTATTCCTCATTGTTCTTCGCTCTAGAAGTCTTTCTTGATCCCACCCTCTAACCTAAGCTCATTGTAAAATCCATAACCTAGATCGAAGGAGTTAATTTATTGAATTGTTCTTAATGTTAAGTGTTGGGAGATGTTTCAGTAGCATAGCGCTCAGTTCTGTATGCTGACTCTTCAGTAGACTATTAGCCTCAGTACCATGGAGTGAAGACTTAGTAGTCTTTGGACTCGGCGAAGGCAAAGATACTGAGATGCTTTCGGACTCGGTAGGGTTTGGACTCGGCGGAGCAAGATATCGAAAGGAGTCAGTAGAACTGGACTCAGCAGGAGCAGTTCCCTGAACTCAGAGTTGACCTTCAGTAGAGTTAAACTCAGCAGGAGTATACTACTGAATCAAGGTCGAACTTCGGCAACGCCGAACGATCTTCTTGGCCGTCGGTGATCTTACTCGTCAAATCAGTAGAGTCATACGAGGTACAGAAAAGTCAGCTTCAGATCTGCCTTGAAGTCTGTTTGTTTCAACTACTTTCTACAGCCTCAACCAATGACGAGCAGCCAGCTGTCTACTTTCTGATTAAAGCAGCAAGTCAACATATTTCCAGAAATGGAGGGAAAAGACTCTGCCAGATTTCTTTGAAAGAGCCGTTAGTTACCCAAAAGAGAGTGGCACGTGGATCATCGTCTCCAACGGATCTTTCCATGGCTCACCTCTATAAATAGAGGGAAGAATTCAAATCGAAGCTCACGAACTTACAAGAACAAGAACACACGAGCGATTACGAGCAAATTCAAATCGACTCAAGCGTTCCGCAAGAACTCCAGAGAAAACCTTCAAGCGAAAGGCGACATTCTTGCTCAAAGGGAATCGAGCTGAATTAGATTTATAGCCTCTAGTATCCAAGGAACTGAACACGAACCCAGAGAGTTTATACCTCACTGTTCGTCGCTCTAGAAACCTCATTCTCGTTCCCTTCCCTCTAACCTAATCTCAGCTGACCATATCTATAGCTTAGATCGAAAGAGTTCATCCCTGAACTGTTCTTTATTGTAAAGAACTCCTTCATAGTTGGAGAGTTTGTCAAACTCTTTAGTTTGATTGTTATAAAATGAGACTTGCTCAGTATAATCTTCAAGACCAGTGTTTGTCTTGTGCACAAACCGACTGAGACTACCTCAATATAATAAAATAGTTTCCTGGTCTTTTCGGGACAGTGGATGTAGGATTGTTGATATCTGAACCACTTTAAAAATTGTTGTGTTATGTGTGCTCTATTTTACTGTTGCATTGATTACTGTTCATACTGAAAATATCTTTCAAAATCATTCAACTGTGTTTCAGTAAAACTTAAAGGATTGCACTAATATACTGAAACAGTTTTAATAAAAACGTTTCCTAACTCAACTGAATCGGGCCTACACTTTTCCGCACTCTAATGAACTCTTACTGAACGGTACTAAATTCTGACATCAGTCAGCTAGTAGGCCTCAGTATAGTCAGTCACTCTGCCACGCTATTCAGAACAGCTTATTTGGTCTACTGAACTTGTTCAGCAAGGCATTCACCTGAAAAGGACTGTTCGCGGTTTAAGTTGAGAAAGTTTTCAGGTGTATTAACTCCCCCCCCCCCCTACACCTGAACGTTTATCTCGGGACCAAAAATTGGTATCAGAGCAGGGATTTCTCTAAGACTCTTGTTATCTGAAACTGGTCTACTTGAGTGGATCCTGAAACTGTTTTCAATGCATATCATTCTGCATTCATATCACTATTTACAATGTCTGATATGAACCCATGTTCTCAGTAGAGAACTACGGGGTATGGCGAGTTAGAATGGAAGCACATCTTACTTCCCTCCACGACAATATGATAGAGGTCTTGGAAGACGAACCTATCGTTCCTATGATTGATAGCGCCGAAGTCCAAGATCCAGCACAAGGAGGCGGCATGGTGACCGGGAAGAAGATCCCCAAAGACAGAAGCCTCTTCACTCCTGAAGAGAAGAAACTTCACAATCTAGACCGGGTAGCCAGAAACGCCATACTGACCACCCTGAGTGACTCCTAACTCGGAAGAGTTCAAGACTGCAAGTCCGCGAAGGAACTCTGGGATGCTCTGGCGCTACTGAATCGGGGGGACTCAGAAAATTAAGGCGAACAAACTAGCGCTGGAACTTCAGAAGCTGGAGAGACTGTCTCTCATGCTTGGCGACACTATTGAAGATCTCAACGTCAGATTTACGGATCTGATGAACACTATCAACGGGCTGGAAAATACGTTCTCCAACTGAGAAATGAATCTCAAAATCTTGAGAGCACTACCGGACGGACATTGGACCCCATTCGCTACATTGCTTAGACATTCTGATATTGATATTGTTTCTCCTGATCATATCTTTTCAGAATTAAAAGCTGAGGAGTTCGAGTTCGGCCTACCCCAAAGGAAGCAGCGAGCTAAAGCTGACACCCAAATCGACCATGTTTTCAAAGCATCAGTCAGCAAAGCAGCTCCCGCATCTAGCAAGGCTGAGCCTTCAATCAGTGATCTACAAGAAGGAAATCTCGCTAAGAAATATGTACTGCTTGCCGTGAAGTATCAGAAGGAGAAGGAGAGGCGCAGAAAGCTCTCGAGAGTCGTCAGAGACTCAAAGGGTAAGTCTGAGTATACACCCAAGCGCACTCCTGAACCGCACACTTCTGATTGCAGGAAATAGGAGGATTCAGCTCAGTCGAAAGACAGTTAGAGCAAAGATAGAAAATCACCTCCTGCTACAACTGCAAGAAGCCAGGTCATTACCAATACGAATGTCCTGAGCTCAGTACAGCTGAGAGAGCAGCACGAAAAGCTCGAAGGGAGAAGTTCATCAAGAAGCGTCAAGCATATATTGTCAGATGAAGTCGACTCCTTCATGGATTCATCAGACGATGAAGCGGCATTCATGGTCATAGATCTTGAAGAAGATGCTGAAAAGTGTCTTATGGCAGGAGAAGAGGATGAGGTAAACTCTCACGCTCCATTTAACTCCTCTTCACAATGCACACACGACACCATTTCAGGTGCAGATGAGAATCTGGATGTCGCAATCGCATATGAAGAACTACTCGACGAGCAGATTCAGATGAGCTTGTAGCTCAGTAAGACTCTTCATGAGTTGGATACCCTGAAAGTGGAGAATCAGAGACTTTCTCAGGAGAGTCAGGTTGCTACTGAGTCAGAAGGACTTATGTTGAGACTCAGGGAGGAGATTAACTCTCTGATGACCAAGTCTCAGCATCAAGAAGATCAGATCTTAGTATTAACCAATGACTTAACCCAGAAAGATACTGAACTGAGTCTACTGAAGCAAAAGTTCTCGGAACTTCAGACTGAGCATGAAATGCTTAAGAAGAGTGATGATGTCTGGAGGAATCTGATGACGGAGCGATACATGGGCGCTGAGAAAAAGCTTGAGGCGATGCTAGCCAACAACAAGCCAAAACATTGCAAGGAGGGACTCGGGTTCAGCTATGGAGCCTCCTCATCTGCCCCCATACGCTCAGAGAACCGGCTAACTGATAGGTTTGTTCAAGGGGAGACTATCAGTGATGAGATCCTAAACCCCCTAGCAAAGAACAAACAGAAGATGATGACACCTCATCCTAGCTATCAGTATTTTGACAAGAAGATTAGCTCAAAATAACCCTAGTTCAGTCAAGGGGGAACTAGCAGAGTTAAGTGGTTGATCAGTATGGACCTCCGCAGCTGACACATCCAGCTCAGTATGGGTCGTATAATTATGATCCTATAGTCAGGAGAGGATCCAAAAGTGAGCAGTCCACCAACTCAGAAGACCAGAACTCCTGAACCAGTAAAGCCTCAAAAGTCAGCATCGACCAGTCCAGTAGTCAAATATGTTGATCAGAGTAGGAAGAAACTGTCTGAGACCACCAGGGTCATGAGACAGATTTGGGTTTCCAAAACTAACATCTAAGGACCCAAAACCAAATATAAAGGGTAACTGAATATAATTCTATTTTGTAGGTGCACAAGGACCCTTGGTACGTGGACAGTGGATGCTCAAGACATATGACGTACCAGAGGAACCTACTGAAGAATTATATTGCTGAAGAAGGACCCAGAATCGAGTTTGGAGATAATGCAAAGGGTTATACCAGAGGCTATGGAACACTCAGCATTGGAACCGCCACATTTCCAAGAGTATCATATGTTGAAGGACTTCAACATAATCTTCACTCTGTTAGCCAATTTTGTGATAACTCGAATAGAGTGATTTTCTACGCTGGTTTCTGTGATGTCATTGATAAATCTACAGGGAAAACAGTGTTATCAGGTTCGCGCAAAAAGAATATCTACGTAGCTGACTGGAACTTAGCTGAACCTGAAGCATGCTTGCTGGCGAAGAACGAAAATATAACGGGGTGGCTCTGACACAGAAGACTAAGTCATCTCAACTTCAAGACGCTCAACAAGCTAGCTAGAAACGCTCTAGCAAGAGGACTGCCGAATGAAGTATTGAGCAAAGACACTCAGTGTGAAGCATGTCTAAAGGGAAAGCAAACTAAGAAGCAAAATCCGCACGTTCCATCGCTTTCCACTGATGGAATCCTTCAGCTGCTACATATGGATTTATTCAGTACAGTCTCTCCAGTGACGATCAGAGGCAAGAAGTATGCTTTAGTGGTCATTGGTGACTACTCGCGCTACACATGGGTTATATTTATTGCCAACAAGTATGACGTCAAAACAGAGTTGCTTGCGCTTCTGAAAAGGCTCAGTGTCGAGAAGAACACCGAAATCAGAAAGATACGTTCAGACAGAGGAAATAAGTTCCTGAATTCGATGGTGGAAGAGTTCTGCAAAGCTGAAGGCATAGGGCATGAGACGTCTGTCACGCGCACGCCTCAACAAAATGGGATTACTGAAAGAAAGAACAGAACACTCAAAGAAGCAGCAAGAACCCTGCTCGCAGACTCAGGACTCCCATCTAAATTCTAGGCAGAAGCAACTGACACTGCATGTTACACTCAGAACAGATCTCTACTGACAAAGCATCATCAGAAGACACCATATGATTATGGAATGGTAGGAAGCCTTTCTTATCTTATTTCCGTATTTTTGGGTGTTCGTGCTTTATCCACAATAATGGAAAGGATCAGTTAAAGACTTTTGATAGCAAGTCAGACCAGGGAGTCTTCTTTGGATACTCCTGGGTCAGCAAAGCCTTCAGAGTTTTTAAATATCGGACCTACCCTTTGCGTGGAGGAAAGCCCTCATGTTGTTTTTAATGAGTTTGCTACTGAAGACAGGAGCAAAAACTCAAAATCAGAATCTGAGGACATCAATAAACAGCTACAGGATCTAAGCTTGAAAGACAATGTTGAGCAGATCCAGCTGTGTTGGGATGAAGATTCAGAAGAGGAAATTGAAGATAAGACTACTGAATCTCGGCCGACAGCATACTTAGCTGAACAGATTGACTCTACTGAACAGAGTCAATCCCAGGTAACTCAGGTCGATTAAAAAACCCAAGTGGTAACTGAGATCTCTACTGAGAATAATAATTCAGGGGGAACAAATGGAGTTCCTGAGCTGAATGCTCTTGAACCTGGTGTCTTAGTAGATCTGACTCTAGTAACTGAATTACTTCAATCTCAGAATAGTACAATTGAAATGCCTAATTCACCTACTATCTTCGTTGAACAAATTTCAGATGAAGAGTCAAAACATTGTCGATTGTGGCTGGACGCTCACACTTCTTATTTAATTATTGGAGATCCTTCAGCAAGTGTAAAGACAATATCCAAATTTAATCAGGGAGAAAGCGCACTATATTCCTGCTTCTTGTCTACTGAAGAGCCTCAGTCAGTTGAGGACGCACTTAAGGATGCTGATTGGATCATCGCCGTGCAAGAGGAGCTGAATCAGTTCGCGAGAAACGAAGTATGAGAGCTTCTTAATAGACCCCGACATCAACATGTAATCGGAACTAAATGGGTCTTCAACGTCATAGTAAGGAACAAAGCAAGACTCGTGGCAAAAGGCTACTGTCAAGCCGAAGGGAAAGACTTTGACAAAACGTTCGCTCTAGTTGCAACATTGGAGGCAATTAGACTATTCCTAGCCTACGCAACACATCAGTGCTTCAGAGTTTATCAAATGGATGTGAAGTCTGTGTTCCTGAATGGCGTGCTGAAAGAAGAAGTCTATGTAGAACAGCCTCTCGGCTTTTAGCAGGGACATCAAGTTTATAGACTCAGAAAGGCTCTGTACGGGTTAAAGAAGCACCCAGGGCTTGGTACGATACCCTATCTGAGTTTCTTCTTCAGAAAGGCACAATAGACCGCACATTATTCAGCATTCGACTGGACGACGACATATTACTTGTGCAGATCTACGTAGATGACATTATATTCGGATCTAAGAATGTCACTATGTGTCAACAGTTTGAGAAGATGATGAAGGATAAGTTCGAGATGTCAATGATGGGAGAGATGAATTATTTCCTCATATTTCAAGTCAAACAATCAGAGAAGGGAACGATTTAATCAAGGCAAATACACTCGAGACCTCATCAAGAAATTCGGTTGCACATCTAGCAAACCAATCAAGATCCCGATGAACATGAATATGAAAATCGATCTTGATAAAGAGGGAGTATCAGTAGACCATACTGAATTTTGCGCTATTATTGGTTCCTTATTATATCTAACTGCTACTAGATCTGACATAACTTATGTTGTAGGTGTATGCGCTCGATTTCAGGCGAATCCTAAGTAGAGCCATATGGACTCAACAAAGAAGATTCTCCGCTATCTCAGAGGAACACCTGACATGGGTTTATGGTATCCAGCAGATGATAATATTGAACTAACTGGTTATTCTGATGCTAACTATGCAGGATGTAGGATTGACCGAAAATCAACTTCGGGAACTTGTCAGTTCCTTGGCAGTAAGCTGATCTCATGGTTCTCAAAGAAACAGTATTCAGTAGTGAAGTCAACTACTGAAGCTGAATACATGGCTGCCGGAAGTTGCTGCGCCCAAATCCTTTGACTGAGACAGCAGCTACGCGACTATGACATCATTCAGAATGAAGTGCCGATCTTCTGCGACAGCTCTAGTGCAATTGCAATCACTCAGAATCATGTACTCCATACTAGATGCAAGCACGTGGACATCAGACACCACTTCATTCGTGACCATGTCGAAAAGAAGGATATCAGAATGGAGAAGATCCATACTGACCATCAAAGGGCCGACATTCTGACCAAGCCTCTAGCTGAAGCCAAATTCATAGAACTTTCAGTAGAGCTAGGTCTGCGGGACCCTACTGACTCCAGTCAGTAAGTGGATTCAGGAGAAGAGCATTCAGCAAGGGGGAATGTTCACTCTCAGTACTGAACTCATTCAGTACATGGAGATTCAGAAACCATCTACACGAGTTATCAGCTGACTACGATGTTCAGCTGACAGGTTTACGTATCTCTACTTAGTAGCCAACATTATATTTAATGCTTTAATGATTCTGATTCAGCATCGTATTCAATGCCTTAAGAAAATGTCATTTAATATAACGGTTTTTCATTAAATGCACGACATTCTATGCTAAGATTGCTGAACTCTGCCACACATTAAATGCTTGTCTTATCAAGTTACTTCTTTGGCTATTAACAACTGTAAGTTGACTTATGCGGCTGGTTTGATCATTACCTATTTTATAACATTGAATCCTAGTCATCCATCTCATAAAGCAGATTTAAACTGAACCATCGATATGAAACTGTTCATCTTCTTTATCATATATAACATTCAAAGTCTAAAAAACCTCCATTTTCACTCTCTGCTACTAAACCCTAAATTTTCTGAGAACTCAATCTATTATTTGCAAACTGCTTTCAAAATTCTCAGAAATTATTATGGTAAAATTACATACTTATTCAGTATCCCATGTTTACTTATGATATTTTTTCGATACTGATATTAAGTTTTGCAGATTATAGACATGGCAGCAAAGAATGTTACAGTTTCTACTCCGGCCAACATTGTAGAAATCTTGGAGAAAGACCGAGTATGGTGCGAGCCGATCATGGAGTTCGACACCTTTGAACTCGAGATCATGACTGATGTGTTCAAGGCACTGAGGGCATCAAGCCTTGAGGGATTCTTATCTAGGAAGCTAGCCTTCTTTCTACCGCGACAGGTTTCAGAGCTGTATTTGAACTCCGATTCAGTAGACGAAGATATTCTGGGGCGGTTCATCATCTACCATGCCATAGACCCTGCCCGTGCTGACTCTGAAATTAAATAGATGTCAATTAAGCAAGCTCTTCATATGAGCTTTCAGTTGCCAAGCACAGGGATCAGTGTCGCTAGATATAAGGACAACCGGATCGATGAATATTTGGAGATCTTCTGTGGCGAGCTAACGACATTCAGGGCTGCATTCCCCAAAAACTCCATGCTGCCGAAATACAGAGCACTGGCATACATAGTCACTCAGATACTGACTAGCTAAGCTGACTCTTTTGACCAAGTATCCAGACCAAAGCTCCAGATGATGATGGCAATCTACGATAGAGCTCAGGTCAATTGGACGGAATTCTTCTTGAAAGTTTCTCTACGGGATGAAGCTGTCAAGGGAAAGCTTCTCTACGGGATGAAGCTGACAGTAATGATCGAGGACTTATGTGGTGCTGATCACATCACATACAAGGCGTATTTCAACCCTAAGAAGGTCAGGTTTCACAGCAAGGCAACAGCCCTTCAGCAGATTGGGGCAGGGCCTGCTGAGCCTAAGAAAGGGAAGAAGTCCACTCCGACCAAGAAGAGGTCACCACCTAAGGCTGCTCAGAAGACTCTGTCGAAGAAGCAAAAGACGGCTTCTAAACCAGTTATTATTCCTCCCTTCCAACTACGTGATGACTCAGACTCTTTTGAGAAAACAGTCTCAGTGGAGAACGCAGTATCCACTGAAAGGGAAGTGACAGTAGAACAGGGGTCCAAAGCTGAACCATCTACTCCTATCTCTTAAACCCCACTGGACGTTCCACCCCTCACCAACATCCCTTCTGCTGAGAAGGCGACGTCTCCAATTGAATTGGATGACTCGAAGACAGGCGCAGAAGCCGAGACCATCGAATTAGAGGCTGAAGCTCTTCAGAATAGAGCCTCCTGAGAAGTCTCAGAGGCCATACCGGAGATATCAAGTTACTCTAACTTGGTTGCTCTCGCGAGGCAAGCCAGGCTTCACATGCTGATCAGGTTCCAGGAATGGTCTTCGCTGAACAAGTTTATTCTACACCATACCTGCGAACAGTAGCATGAAGAGGAGCTAATTCTCCGCAAATAGATAGACTCTTCCGAGCCTACGGACATCAGTTCCTTAGAAGATTTAAGGGCGGCTATGCTGGTTGTTCTGAACGACCACATTCCCACAGCAGCCACGCCTTCTGATGGGTCTGATCCTGAAGATCAGGACCCGCCCAGTGATACAGGCCCTGAGAAGCCTGTTGAGGGAAATCAACTGGAGGAGGGTGCCCAACCCTCAACTGCTGAACTACCTCTCAGCATCCTCCCTCCAGTAAAGTCGGCGGCTAGAACCTCTCAGGCTGCGGACCCAGAACAGCTGTTGCTGGGGTCTGCTTTCGAGGTTGTGCCCAGCCCGAAGTGCAGATGATCCAAGACTGTTGCCAATGCCTTAAAAAGTCAAGGAGCTCAGAATCAACTTTTGGCCAAGGCTGTCCATAAGACATGGAAACAGTCTACTCTTGCTCAGAGTGAGGAGATGAAGGAGCTGAGGACCTCCATTCAAAACTCAGCAGCTCTTGACTTCTCAACTATTCTCACCAATGCCTTATCCACTCAGAGAGCAAAGTTTGAGAAGCAACAAGCATCGCTGGAAGCTGCCCAGAAGCTACTATTAGCAGATTATAAGGCAGCTCACTCAGCACATACTAAATCTGTTTCTTCACTGAGTCAAACTTCAGAGCACATAATTTAAACACTTCAGAAGACTCTTGAAGAGAAAATTGATGCTAAGTTGCAAAGCATTCAGACACTAGTGGATTCCTCACATAAGAAGTACAGTGATGATCTAATCACAGAGAGAAACGACCTCCACCAACGCCTTGAGACAATGCAGACAACCCTGGACAAGCTGGCTACTGCATTTGAAGGTCTGAACGAGAAGGTTCAGGTCCCTACCTCTGGCTCAGCTGATGATGCCAAAAAGAGGGAAAGGACACTGAGGACACCAAGGGGGACAAGGTCAGCACGAGGAGCAGTTGGACGACAATCAGCTCCCACTGACCCCCAAGGCACTCCAGGTCAGGCCCAGGGTGTCTCAGCCGCGGGCGATGTAGAGCCTGCTGAGACCGGCCCAAGCGGCTCAGGACCGAAGGATTCAGCAACCCAGATCCTTCCAGAACATATTCGGAAGGTTGCTAAATTCATAGAGGAGGATTCACACGAGGAGGAGACTCCTCTGCCTCCTCCAGTGGCGGGAAAGGGGAAGAAAAAGATGAAACTCCCAACCCCACCACAGAAAGGAGCAAAAAGATATATAAGCCCTAAGGAGCAAGCTCAGATTGAGGCCGACGAAAAACTTGCCAGGGAGATTGTTGAAGCAGAAGCTGCCACTAAACCAAAGAAAGCTCCGGCAAAGGTTAAAACAAAGGTCTCAGGGGGAAAGAAGCCAGGGACTAGGCTTCCCCCAAGAAAACTAAAAATCGGCGATGAGGCCGACAAGGAGAAAGAAGCTGAACAGCAACAGCAGCAGGAAAAATCCAAGTCTGGACAGCAGGGTGGTACTTCAGGTTCCAAATCCAAATAACAATCACCTGCCGAGTCAGAAGAACAGCATGTTCCATCCTACGTCCATTCAAAAGAACAAGAATTGGAGATGAAAGAAATTTGGAACACGATGGAAAGAGCATTGGACAGGACGGCAGAAGCAAGACAAATCAATGAAGCCACAGAGAGGCTCAGACTTGCAGACTTAGAATCTCTCAGGCTGAGAACTGAGAAAGAGACTCGAGAGAGGGTACCTGATAAGGAAGCTGAAATTCCATATAAATATAGGCAAGGTAGGAAGCCCACTGACCAAAAGATTCACAGATGGCAAAGAGTTGACAAGTGGATGCCATGGGAACGGGCACAGAGTTGGGAAACGCTTAAAGCTGAATTTATGAAGAGGTACTTCGTCTGGAGGTACTGGCCTGATATGCACAAGAGCAACGCCTTTGGTGAATGGCTTCTGGTGAGCGACACTGAGATATATGCCAGAGTCCAGAAAGCCTTAGCTAATAAGGAAGATGTCCGAGTTCCCGTACCTAGACCTCTGCCTCCTCCACAGAAGCTTGATGGCTCATTATATACTGGAGTGATAGAAGGAGAAGTAAGAAGTGCCATCAAAGCCTTAGAACTGGATGACTCTGACCCTGCTGATGTGCTGAAGATGCAGAAGCTCAAAAAAGATACCTTCCCGATGTATGGATAGTCGTTGCTAGAAGAAAAATCCAGAGATTTCAAGGCAAGGATCTAGAAGTTCAGGAGATAGGTAGCTTCTTTATATCTTATTTTGTCTCTTAGAATAGCAAGAGATGCACTGTACTGAAACTTCTTATCATATATAAAACATTTTTTACGTTCGGCCCGACAATACCTTATTGTCTTCATGGCCTTGTTTATTTAAGCTTAACAATCAGAATCACCTAAGTGATTACTGACTCACACACTCGCTGCTAATATTTGTGTCTGTCTGTTTTTACTTAGCTGATAGATTTCTCTTGCATAGAGGGAAATTGCTGATTGGGAATTTACTGTATAAGGATTCAAAAGGGGAAATTGTTGTTAGAACTATGTATATGTTATGATATTTCTCTTCTGTATCCCTCACTACAAAAAATATCATTTTTACCGACGGAATTACCGACGGAATAAAAACACGGGTCAGCTTACCGACGGATTACCGACGGAAAGCAAAACGGAATTTTACCGACGGAAAATTCCGTCGTTAAATCTTGAATTTCTAATTTGTTTTTTATTTTATGTTTACCGACGGAAATTCCCGTCGGTAAAGGTGAATTGTAATTTATTTTTTATTTTATTTTTTAAATTTTGATTTACCGACGGATAATTCCGTCGGTAAAAAATACATTTTAATTTTTAAATTGTATTAATTTTATTAAATTTTTATAAAAAGTTTACCGACGGAATTTTCCGTCGGTAAAATAAATTTGAAATTTAAAAAAATAAAATATAATTAAATTAAAAAAATATAATATAATTAAATTATTACCGACGGAATTTTCCGTCGATAAAATAAATTTGAAATTTAAAAAAATAAAATATAATTAAATTTAAAAAATAAAATATAATTAAATTATTACCGACGGAATATTTCGTCGGTAAAGCCGTCGGTGAGACCTAAATATTATTACGGGCAGAAGGCCGCTAAAACACAGAACTGTCTTCTTCCCCAATTTCGCAGCCGCCGTCGCCCGTCCGCCGTAGCCCGTCCAGCGCCCGCCGCCGTCCGCCGTCGCCGTCGCCGCCAAGCCGCGCCCGTCTGCGCCGTCGCCGTCCGGCGTCGTCGTCGCCCGTTCCGCGCGCCGCCGCCGCGCCTCGCCGCCACGCCGCCGGAGCTCCGGTTTATCGGCTGCGCAGTTCTCGAGTATTTGGGCTGAGGTAATTTTTCTCGTTTCTTCATTCCACTCTTCGATTTGGTTTCTCATCATTACGGTTTAGGAATTAAATTGGATGAATTGATGGCATGCCCTGAATTGATGTCATGCCCTGGATTCAAGAACTAGAAATGAATATCTGTATAGACCTATGGCAGCCAAAAGAATGAGAGGAAACAACATATACGATATTTCATTACATATGAGGAAGTTAAACCTGTAGTATAACTTGTGCAAGTCATTGCTTAGATTTCTCGATGTTGCAATTTGCGTTCATAGAAACCAAATGGAACTGGTGTCAAGAATCTTGTAAAACACTTTAAGAAGTGAGCAGAATTATAATCTCACACTGAAATGAACTTTCCTAAAGCTGTGATTCAAAGAAAGATTACATTAAGCTGATCCTAACCCTTAGGCCTAAGCAATATTCTCCCATTTTTGCAGCACTTTAACCACTGAAAAAGTTTGCAATTTGCTTAATCTCCCCCCACCACCTCAAACAAAAGATATGGGTGAAATACACACCATTTTAAACATGAATACCTTAGAGATGGTATTAATAAATTAGTGTTGCAGTCAACACTCGTGGTTACTTAAATTTAGAGATATTTAGACTGCATGTTGTATATACTTGATTTCGATCATGACTTAATTAGTATATATATATATATATATATATATATATATATATGATAATTGATTGATATGCAAATCTTTTTCGTAGTTTTTTATATTAAATTCGTATAATGGACATGGAAATCAAACTTTAAATTAGAAGTTTCCTTTATTTTTCTATCAGAAAATAATTGACTATTCGATAGTGCTTTCAATAGAAATCACAACCAAATACTAAGAGATGGTTAAATTGTAGGTAGCCATATGCAAGCGATTAGAGTGATTCTAGAACTTTTAGTGAAATGATGAGTCATTCGTGGATGTATACACGGTGGACAGTAGACGGTTCATTGAATCCTCAATTTGTGAATGGCATTGAGGATTTCATTGATTGGGCAAGTAGTCAGACAGCTTATACGGACGGGGAAAAAATTAGATGTCCGTGTAAAAATTGTAAGAATAAGGTGTTTTTGTCTACAGAAGTTGTAAGAGAGCACGTTTATATGAAGGGCTTCGTTAAGTCTCATTTTATATGTTTTTTAGCTTCTTATGTCTTTGTTTTTGACATAATTTTGTTTATGCATGTTATGAATAGGCTTCTCAGAGGGGATGCTCCTTAGAGTCCACCGCCTTTGACACTTTCCAGAGTCTCCATTACAAAGGTGGAGACTTCTCCAACATGAAGGCGGCGAGACTTCATGTAAGCACACAATTACAATATAGAATATTATTCTAGAATTCTGAGTTTGACTAACTTCTTTTTTTTATATTGTAATAGGCGGAGGTGGAGCGGATTGCTGCTGAAGAAGGCCCCCACGCGGATAAAAATGCGATTTATCTGCGTTTGGAAGGGGTTCGGGACAAGAAGCAGCGGCTCTACGGTTTCGGCGAGGAAGGGAGCGGCTACATCAACGCCGCCAGCCGCTCTTCTACTTCCTCACTTGGGCCATCCCAGAGCAATGCCGAGATCATGCGCCGACTGGAGGAGGAGTCGGCAGCTAGGAGGAGCCTCGAGGAGTAGGTCGCATTTATGAATGCGCAGATGACCCAGCTTATGGAGATGATGGGCTCCTCTAGCCGACGACAGCCGCCGGACGACAGCGCTGATCAGTCCCCTCCTCCCACCTCTTTATGATTGATTTATTTATGGTTTATGTATATATACTGAATATTTGGATTTTAGGATTTATATATTTATATTTCGGTTTGCTTTTTGAGTTGATTTGAATCGTTTTATGTGATGTCTTGGTTGGTTAATTATATATGATGTGTTGGTTGGTTAAAAATTGCAGGTTGTCGATAACTGGGTACAAAAAACAAAAAAATTTATATAAAAAAAAAACTACCGACGTTTTACCGACGGATATTTCCGTCGGTAAATAAACATAAAAAAATTACAAAATTATTTTAAATTTACCGACGGACAATTCCGTCGGTAAAAAACACGTAAAATTTATTTAAAAATTTATTTTAATTTTCCGTCGGTAAAAAAACAAATAAATTATTTTAAATTTATCGACGGAATAATCCGTCGGTAAAAAAAAATTATTTAAAAATTTATCACGTAATTTCCTCCTCGACAGAATATTCGGGGACAAACTTCCGACGGTTATTTTCCGTCGGCAATCCGTCGGTAAAATTTACCGACGGAATATTCCGTCGGTAATATTTACCGACAAAGCCTGACCCAACGCATTTATTCCGTCGGTAACGTTTTTACCGACGGAATTTCGCGGTTTACCGACGGAATTTTCCATCGGTGTACGGTGAATTTCTTGTAGTGCCTCAGTAGTTTAGACCTTGATGAACAACTCCACTGATTCTACTTGTAATATTTGTAAGAAGTTTGTTTCTGATAGTTTGTAGTGTTAGGTTTTGGCATCATCAAATAGGGGAAAATTGTTGGGAGTTGATTCAGTAGCATAGTGCTAGTAGATTTGAATGATCTCAAAACCCTAATTTGATTGGTGAACCATTGAGATGTAATTATATTGCATGTCTCTAAGAGTTTCAGACTCAGTAGACATTCTTTCAGCATGGTTCAGGCGCTCAGTTCTGTCTACTGACTCTTCAGTAGACTATTAGCCTCAGTACCAAGGAGTGAAGACTCAGTAGTACTCGACTAAGCAGGAGCAGCATACTGAAAGGAGTCAGTGGAACTGGACTCAGCGGGAGCAGTTCATTGAACTCAGAGTTGACCTTCAGTAGAGTTGAACTCAGTAGGACTATACTACTGAATCAAGGTCAGACTCAGCAACAGCCAGACAGACTTCTTGACTGTTAGTGATCTTACTCGTTAAATCAGTAGAGTCATATGAGGCACAAAGAAGTAAGCTTCAGATCTGCCTTGAAGTCTGTTTGTCTCAACTACTTTCTACAGCCTCGACCAATGACGAGCAGCCAGCTTTCTACTTTCTGATTAAAGCTGCAAGTCAAAATATTTCTAGAAATGGAGGGAAAAGACTCTGTCGGGTTTCTTTGAAAGAGTCGTTAGTTACCCAAAAGAGAGTGACACATGGATCATCGTCTCCGACGGATCTTTCCATGGCTCACCTCTATAAATAGAGGGAAGAATTCAAATCGAAGCTCACGAACTTACAAGACCAAGAACACACGAGCGACTACGAGCAAATTCAAACCGACTCAAGCTTTCCGCAAGAACTCCAGAGAAAACCTTCAAGCGAAAGGCGACATTCTTGCTCAAAGGGAACCGAGCTGAATTAGATTTATAGCCTCTAGTATCCAAGGGACTGAACACGAACCCAGAGAGTTTATACCTCACTGTTCGTCGCTCTAGAAACCTCATTCTCGTTCCCTTCCCTCTAACCTAAGCTCAGCTGACCATATCTATAGCTTAGATCGAAAGAGTTCATCCCTGAACTGTTCTTTATTGTAAAGAAATCCTTCATAGTTGGAGAGTTTGTCAAACGCTTTAGTTTGATCCTTATAAACTGGGACTTGCTCAGTATAATCTTCAAGACCAGTGTTTATCCTGTGCACAAACCGACTGAGACTAACTCAGTATAATAAAATAGTCTCCTGATCTTTTCGGGACAGTGGACGTAGGATTGTTGATATCCGAACCACTTTAAAAATCGTTGTGTTCTGTGTGCTCTCTTTTACTGTTGCATTGATTACTGTTCATACTGAAAATATCTTTCAAAATCATTCAACTGTGTTTCAGCAGAGCTTAAAGGATTGCACTAATATACTGAAACATTTTTAATAAAAACATTTTCTAGCTCAACTGAATTGGGCCTACACTTTTCCGCACTCTATTGAACTCTTACTGAACGGTACAGAATTCTGACATCAGTCAGCTAGCAGGCCTCAGTATAGTCAGTCACTCTGCCACGCGATTCAGAACAGCTTATTTGGTCTACTGAACTTGTTCAGCAAGGCATTCTCCTGAAACGGACTGTTTGCGTTTTAAGTTGAGAAAGTTTTCAGGTGTATTCACCCTCCCCCCCCTACACCTGAACGTTTATCTCGGGACCAACATTAAGAACTCCTTCAAAGTTGGAGATACATTCAAAAACTCATTGTTTGACCCTGTAAACTGAGACTTGCTCATTATAATCACAAGTTAAAGTTTGTCCAGTGCACAAACTAATTGAGACTAAGTATAATAAAATAGTTTCCTACCTTGTTCAGGATAGTGGACGTAGGATCTTGCGTATCCGAACCCCTTTAAAAACTGTTGTGTTATTAACTGTTGCATTGATTAATTGTTCATGCTGAAAATATATTTACAAATCATACAACAGCATTTTCAGTACAAAGCTTAAAACATCGCACTAATCTACTGAAACTTTTTTATTAAACAAACATTTACAATCTACAAACTTAATCGGGCCTACACTTTCTGCACGCTACTGAACCCTGCTAAACGCTACTGAATTCTGACAGTAAGTCAGCTAGCAGAGCTCAGCATCTTCAGTCACTCTGTCCACGCAATCAAGAACAGCTTGCTTGGTCTACTAAAGTCATTTAGTAGGCATCTTCCGTCTATCGGACTATTCGCGTTTGAGTTTGAAAAAGCTTTTCAGGTGTATTCCCCCCCCCACACCTGAACGTTTGACTCGGGACCAACAATTGGTATCAGAGCTGGAGTTCTTCTGACTCTTGTTGTCTAGAACGAGTCTACTCGAACTGATCTTTTGAAACTTTTTTCATAGCATACATCTCTTCATACATCCTTAATCCATAAACTGTGCATTATGTCTGATATGTTAGGGATTTGGATGGTACCCATGTTCTCAGTACAGAACTATGGTGTATGGCGCATTAGAATAGAGGCGCATCTGACCTCACTACATGACAGCATGTCTGATGTGTTGGAAACTGGAGACTTGTTTGGGACATTTCAGATTCATCAGATTCAGGACCCATCCAAGGCGGCTCCTATTCTGCAGAGGATGTCTTTGAAGCAGGCTTTAGACAGAAGCTTCAGACTTCCTAACGAGGGCATCGGTCTGGCTGGATATAAGGATGATGTCCTGGATGATTACATGACAGTATTTTGCGGGAAGCCCACAACCTTCACAGCTGCATTTCCCAAAAGCAGAATGCTTCCACAATTCAGGGCCTTGGCGTATATTGTAACACAGATACTGACTAGCCAGGTCGGCTCATTTAATCAGGTATCGAGGTCGAAACTCCAGATGATGATGGTCATCTATGACAATGCTCAGATTAATTGGGCAGAAGTCTTCATCAGAGAGTTTCAAGCTCAAGGGGAGAAGTTCAATGATCAGCAGCCAAACTGAGTGCTAAAGGAAAGCTTCTATATGGGATGAAGGTCTCAGTCATGATCGAGGACTTATGTGGGACTGATCAGATCAGTTTTGCTGACAAAGAATACTTCAATCCGAAGAAGATCAGATTCTACAACCAAGCGAGGTCACTTCAGCAGATTAGCATTGGTGCTGGTGAGGGTAAGGGCAAGAGGAAAGCCCAAACCCCAGTCAAGAAGGGTGTTACCTCGAAGAAGAAGAAGACTTCTGAGCAAGCCATTGTTGTAGCCCTACTGTCCTCTAGCTCAGAGATGAGGACACTTAGTCAGTTGAGAAGACTGATTCAGAAGAGAAGGCAGAGTCAGCTGAAAAGGATGCCTCAGCAGAAAATGTAGACTCATTGGAACAGTGGACTTTACCTCATGTCATGACTACTCCTCCCCTTTCTCCACTAGACGTACCACCACTCAGCAGCATGTCTTCTGCTGAGAAAAGACCGTCTCCCATTGATATTGAGGAGATGGAGATGGACACTGAAGCCGAGAGTTTTGGGTTTGATCATTCATTGCTTCAATCCAGAGCAACCCAAGAGATCTGATGGGTCGATTTTATACCCCTCGAATTCACCCAGTTATGACGCTCATCTTGTCCAAGTTGATGTTGTTCTGTGCGCAGAAATGTATATTTTCAGCAGGTTTATGGTCCGGAGATGAGGTGGCGGTTCGAAGTTGAGTTGGAGATATTTTGGCAGTTTTTCGAGATAAAATGGGATTTAGATCGAGAAGGAAAGATTTGCTAAAGATTTGGAGCTTGAAGATATTTTAGGGCTGGAGTTATATAATGAAAAGGAGTCTTGAAGATCAAGATTCAAAAGATTTGCCCTAGATATCTTTCCTTTGGTGGATCAAGTTCGAAATCTATATAAAGGGGCTGGAGACGAACATATAGATGATCAATCTCTCGCTGCTTCATTAGTTTAGTTTCGTCTTCAGCCATCTCGTTCTTAGTCCCGTGGTTTAGATTTTAATTTCACCACAAGCTTTCAAACACTTTATTGTTTTCATAGTTTAATTCAGTTTTCAGCTTTTGAAGAATTCAACACTTGTTCAGATTCAGTACTTCCAGTTTATTCAGCAGTTTAAGTTTTACAGCATTCGTTCAGATTCAGTACTTCCGTTCAGTTCGGTATTCAGTTTTACATTCAGTACTTTAAATTCAAATTATGCATTCAGTATTGCGCACTTTACTTTCTGTTCTTACTATGTTCGTTTCACTTAGCTTATCCAAGTTAATATTAAGTAGCTAAACTTTTTAGGGCTTCGGCGAGGGTGACGAATATGAGATACAAACTTTGTGAGATCTAATTGTTCGTAGTAATTAAAGACTAGGGTTTCAACTTAATTCGGGGCAGAAAGATTTAATTGGATTAACTTAAACCTGATCAATTTAGGTTATGAAGATTAGTGCCAGATTGTTCAACAACTTAGGTGGCGAAGCTATCGTAACGGTAGTCGAATTAAGGAGGTTAATCATCTATGTCAGCTTGTCCAACAACGGTAGAGATTAAAATTGGGTTCCTTCCTCGTAATGCTATCTAAACATTAAATCTAGGTTTGTTCAACAAGCTAGGTTGTGGTTAGGTTAGGGAGTAGTGGAAATTTGTTCAACAAGCCATTACCGACTAAGTAGGAGTTGGGGTATGTACGTGTCCAACACTATATCCTATAACTGGTTGATCTTAGGAATTAATTAAATCTATGCATCGATGATCGAAGTAGTTGTCTCATACAAGTTACCCGAAGCCGAGTCCGCCTTTCTCTACTTGTTTATTTCTATCTACTTTCCTGTTATTTACTTTTCTTTGCCTAGGTAGTAAACCCAAAATTTATGCGTGGTGGCATCACCAAAACTCTGATCAAAAGGATAAATATTGTTGATTTTCACTGTTCCCTGAGTTCGACCCTGTTCTATACTAATTATAAAATTCTAAGTGTGTGCAGGAATTTTATTTGGTGTGAAAACAACGATCACCAAATTGGCGTCGTTGTCGGGGAGTGGTGTTTCTAATTAACCGTGTTTACCTTTTGATCTTTCGTGCTTTAACTAGTTTATGAGCAGGTCTTCCAACCCGAACCTCGTATTTGATTCTGAGATCGAAAGAACCGCAAGGAGGCTAAGGAAGGAGACAAAGCTGCAACAACAGCAACTGCCGAATCAGGACACTTCGTTTGGCCAAGCAGAAGCTGACTCTGAAGACGTTCTGCTTAGCCTAGCAGAACTCTTTTTTGAAGAAAAATTCGAGACTGAACTCGAGAATATGGCCGACGATCCAAATAATCCGAGGCTAGATCAGTTTGGAAAGCATGGTGGTGAAGATCTTCCAACACCAATCCAAATTGACGGGCTCACTGAGCCGATTGAGATCAAGTATGGGCTTATCCAAGCTCTACCAAAGTTTCATGGAATGAAGAATGAAGATCCATTCCACTTTCTGAATGAGTTCGTGAGATTCTGCAATGCTCAAAAGAATTCGCATGGAACCAAGGAACAATTCAAACTATCTGCTTTTCCATTTGCTCTCACGGACCATGCAGGAAACTGGTTCACAAGTCTACCTGCAAACTCAATCAGTACTTGGACAGAGATGAGACAAATATTTCTGGATTGCTACTTTCCAACTACAAAGACGAATGCCTTGCGCAAGGAGATCTCTGGAGTCCAGCAGGAGTTTGATGAAACACTAAATGGATATTGGACTCGATACAAAGCTCTCATCGAAAGCTATCCAAATCATAATTTTTCAAAGGGAGATTTGTTGACCTACTTTTATCAAGGAATGACAATCACTACAAAGAATCTTGTCAATTCATCAAGTGGAGGAAATTTCTCTAGTTGCAGAGTCAGTGATGCCGAGAAGATTATTCAAGAATTGGCTAATGCAACTAAGGATTATGGAGAAGTTCGTATCATAAAAAGATCTGCAAATTCAGCTGATCTCATAGATCTGGAGACCAAGCTGGATACTAGTATGGAACGGATTGATAATCGTTTTGAGAAGCTGGAAAGGATGATGGACTCAAAGTTGGAGAAGTTGATGCACTCTATGTTGGAAAAACATCCTCAGTCAGCTCGGCTGAACAAATATGTGGAGCGTGTGGACAGTCTGGACACACCACATTGCAATGTAACACCCAAGCAAACCCTGCTGAAGATTGCAACGCGATTGGGAACTGGAACAACAACCAGCAGAAAAGAGATCCTTACTCCAACACCTACAATCCTGGATGGAAGGATCATCCCAATCTGAAGTGGGATAATCATCCCAAGCCGCAATTTGCCCAGCATCAACTGCAGATGTTCCACCAACAGCCACAACAGCAAGTCTATCGCCCTCCTATTCAAAGGACTTACCCAACAAATCCACCGCTTTTGCCTCCACCTGCCCAAGCAAAGCCTGCCAAGACCATTGAAGAGATTCTAACTGAGATGGCTATCTCATAACAAACAATGCAGCAGAGTATTCTGACTCATAATGAAGCTATCCTGAACATCCAAAATTCATAGAAGGAGCAGAAAATCGGACTAGATAACTTGGCCGGACAGATAGGGCATCTATCTGCCTTAATCAATGAGATTCAAGGGAACCAAGGAAAGCTACCTTCTCAAGTCTAGATTAATCCAAAGAATGTTATCCATGTTACTCTGAGAAGTGGAAGAGATCTTCCAGATCCGCCAAGCAAGACACCAAAGAAGGCTGAAGAAAACGGCACAACTACCACTATCGATTTGCCCAAGCCCAGTATCCCTGAGTCATCAAACTCAAAGAAAGACAAGGGGAAAGTCAATGAAGAGGAAGAAGGAAAGAAGCAGGTTGTCCAAGAAGAGATACTGATCGACCCACCATTTCCACAAGCATTGGTGCGGAAACCAAAGCCCACGGAGCAGACACTGGATTACATGTCCATCTTTGGCAAGCTGGAAGTCAATCTGCCATTTCTTCATGCTATCAAGATCCCGCATCTTGGGAAGTTTCTGAAAGAGTTCACTGCTGGAAAGACAAGCAAAAATGGAAAAATTGTGGTAAACGAAAATGTCTCAGCATGCATTCGAAATATGCTTCCCGAGAAATGTCATGATCCATGTATTTTTACCTTGCCCTATTTGATTGGAACTAAGATGATCCCAAAAGCCCTTTGTGATTTAGGAGCCTCAATCAATGTGATGCCTTTATCTGTGTTTAATAGCTTAGTTGGGGTTGAGTTAACTAATACTAAAGTTGTTATTCAATTAGCTGACCGATCATGCATATCCCCTAAAGGCCTTCTAGAAAATATTCTTGTTAAAATCCATGATTTCGTATATCCTGCGAATTTTTATGTGATTAACACTTGCGAGGGAAAGAAGGGAACTTCGGGAGTTTTGCTAGGTCGACCTTTTCTTAAAACGGCTAAAGCATTAATTGATGTTTGTAAGGGTACTATCTGTTTGGACTATCATGGTGAGAAGTTTACTTATAGTATTGATGATGCTATGAAAAAACCCCTTGATTGTGAAAATGCTTATTCTATTGACGTTATTGAGCCTCTTGTCCAAGAACATCTTGAGACGACATTAATGCAGGATAAGTTAGAGTTAGCATTGACACAAAGCCTCTCTGAGATGGATGTCCAAGGTATGCTAGATGAAGAAGTAAAGGAAGTCATCCTATCTTTATATGCAGTTCCAGAAGTCGTTACCTCCAGTAGCGGCATCTGCTTGCCCAAGCAGAATGTGGAAGACAGACCAGTGCCATCACATGTCAGACCACCCGTTCTGGAACTTAAGAAGCTGCCAGCCAATTTAAAGTATGCTTACCTTGGCCAAGATAAAACTCTTCCTGTGATTATCAGCAGTGAATTATCAAAAGAGCAAGAAGAGCGATTGGTCGAAATTCTGAAAAAACATACTCGAGCTATTGGTTGGACATTAGCCGATATCACTGGAATCAGTCCGGATGTTTGCATGCATTACATCCTATTGGAGCCGGATAGTAAGCCAAGCCGAGACCCACAAAGGAAGTTAAATCCCAACATGCGTGAAGTTGTTTTGAAGGAGATTTTAAAGTTGCTCGATTTGGGAATTATCTATCCGATCTCGGACAGCAAATGGGTCTGCCCGGTACATGTTGTACCAAAGAAATCAGGTTTTCAAGTTGTTGAGAATGAAAAGAATGAGTTGGTACCAATGAGGTTAGTAACCGGATGGAGAATGTGCATTGACTATAGGAAATTAATCATGGCAACAAGAAAGGAACATTTTCCTTTACCGTTCATTGATGAGATTCTTGAGAGACTTGCCGGTCAATCCTATTTTTGTTTTCTTGATGGATATAGTGGATACTTTCAAATTTATGTCAACAAGGATGATCAAGAGAAGACCACCTTCACATGTCCGTTTGGCACTTATGCTTATCGCCGCATGCCTTTTGGATTGTGCAATGCTCCCGGAACTTTCCAACGTTGCACGATGAGTATTTTCTCCGATCTTATTGAAAAATGCATCGAAGTATTTATGGACGATTTCACCGTCTATGGAGATTCTTTCGATCGATGTCTCATAAATCTAGATGTGGTTCTAAGAAGATGCGTGGAGAAGAACTTGGTTCTTAATTCCCAATCAAGGAACAATTTCCAGAAGAGCATCTCTATTATTCTGTCATCCCAGATGCTGACAACTTGGCCAAGCCATCTGAAGAAAATTCTACTATCAGCTTGTCCAAGTGGAAGTACGAAACTGAGGCAGAATGTTATGCAATTGAAGGAAAAGATGGTAAAACTCCGTGGTATGCCAACATTGTAAATTATCTCACTTCAAGGAGGCTGCCACCAGACTTTACATTGGCTCAAAAGAGGAAATTAATGAGTGAATGAAAGTATTATTTTTTGGATAATCCTACACTTTGGAAAGTTGGAGCCGATCAAGTTATTCGAAGGTGTGTACCCGAAGAGGAATAATTTGAGATCTTAGAGCGATGTCATTCATCACCTTATGGAGGACATGGAGGAGTAAAACGTACTGCACGAAAAGTTCTCGATTGTGGATTCTTTTGGTTAACTTTGAATAGAGATGCTTATGAGTTTTGCAAGAGTTGCAAACGTTGCCAAATGCTTGGTAATATTGGCTTGCGAGATGAACTACCAGAACATCCGTTGCGCTTTTGTGAAATATTCGATGTATGGGGTATGGACTTCATGGGACCTTTCCCTAGCTCGTTCGGAAATTTATACATACTATTAGATGTGGATTATGTGTCCAAATGGATCAAGGCCAAGGCAACTCGCTCCAATGATTCCAAAGTCATTGTTGGATTTCTTAAGTCCAATATTTTTAGCCGATATGGTGTTCCTCGAGCCATAATAAGTGATAATGGTACTCATTTCTGCAATCGTACCATTGAAGCTTTGATGAAGAAATACGGATGTCAACATCGTCTATGTACTCCGTATCATCCTCAAACAAATGGCCAAGCTGAAGTATCTAATAGGGAGATCAAACAAGTGTTGGAAAAGACAGTTAATCCGTCTCGAAAAGATTGGAGTACACGCTTGGAGGATGCTCTTTGGGCGTATAGAACCGCATACAAAACCCCTATTGGTATGTCCCCTTATCGTTTGATCTTCGGAAAGATGTGTCACTTACCGGTTGAGCTCGAACATAAGGCATTTTGGGCCGTGAAAACAATGAATATGAACTTGTTCAAGTGTGAGGAGGAACGCAAGTATCATTTGCAAGAATTAGAAGAGCTTCCACTTGAAGCTTATGATGCCTCTATGTGGTACAAGGATCGAACCAAGGTTTGGCATGATCGTAATCTGAGATCTAAACAATTTAAAGTTGGACAATTGGTACTCTTATACCAATCTAAACTTCGACTCATGCCCGGGAAGCTTCGTTCAAGATGGATAGGGCCATTTGTTATCAAGTCAGTTTGGCCAAGCGGAGTGGTCGATTTAGAGGATCCCGCAACGAAGTCTACTTTCGTGGTGAATGGTCATCAGCTAAAACTCTATCATCACTTGCACCAAATAAAAACAGTGGACGAGATTCCATTGTACCTCCCAACATACACTTGATCGGCTTGGAAGAGTCGAGCTTGCGACTCTAACTCAAGGCGCTTGTGGTAGGCACCCCACACGTATCCTTTATTTTCCGCATTTTATTTCATAGTCTAGGTTTATTTTATGTTTTTCTTATATGGTTTTTAGTGTTGTTTTTTTTTTGTGCTGACTATTTTATGCAGGAAATCTAGATATTTGTGGAAGAATTTTGTCACATAGGAAAGAAATATCGAGATAAGGAAGGAGTTTTAAAGAAGGAAATATACCTACGTATAGGTCGGGGACCTGATTGCAAAATACTTCAAACTTTTGTGGTCCAATTGACACAAAAGTTGAAGTGTGAGGAGGTCGCAAAGAAAGCGGGGTGTATTTGCACACCAAAAGAAATTGGAGGACTCAATTGCAAACCTTCAGGAATTGGCAGCTTCAAGACCGAATCAAAAGGGGGGGGACCTCATAACTGTTCCCGCGCTCAAACTTTTCCCCTCTCTTCAAAATTGTCTGCGATCAAGTTACTCATCATCTCCTCCCTTCTACATCATCTTCCACAACCATCAATGGCTCCCAAGAAGCAAAAGACTACTGCCTCCGCCGCGAAGAAGAAGGCCCTACCTGTTTCTCCTGCGTCTAAGCCGTCGGCTCGCCAGCAGAGAGCAACCCGCCGAAAGCAACCCACTCCACCACCGGTTCAAAAGGAGGTGCCTACGCACACTGACGTTCTGCCGGCTGCGGCGGATGAGCCCGTTGAAGAAGTGGTTGTTGCTAGCACGATTCCCGAGGTACCACCGGTGCCCCATGCAGAGCCCACTTCGCCGAAAGTGCAGAAAACCCCATCCCCATCTCCATCTGAAGTTCCGGAGGAAGCCCCTGTTTCTACTACTCACATTGTTACGCCGCGTCTGTCGCCGGCTAGGGTTTCCACCCCAGAAGAGAAATCTGCCTCTCCTGCCGAACAGCCCATTCTCGCGTCTCTACCGCCTCCAGAATCTCCTCTTTCGGAATCTTCCACCGCCGCTGCCAGACAAGCGATTCAAGCCCGCGATGCATCTGTGGGTGGTACTGTTCGAGAGGATGGATCTATCCATGTTCCATGGGCACGATTGATAGTGGATGGCGTGTACCCTGAGAACGAGGACGATGAAGATTATGTCCCGGACGTTGATTGCCCAACCGATATGTTGCTAGATGCTGAAGACCAAACCCTATTTCACCGTTATGCCCGAGCCAAAGAGGATATCTCTGACTTCGAGCCGGTCGAAGACGGTTATGACAACATGTTCGTAATCCGCATCTTGAATGAAGAAGATCGTCTCCGCCTTCGCCATTTTGAAGAGGATGAGTTGGCCGCGAAGTGTGAGAAGAGGCTGTTTCGGGCCTGCAAGTCAGGTATGTTTGTTGATTCTAAGGTGTTGGTTAGTTTGGGTATCCGTGATCAGTTTTATACCTATTTTCGTGCTATTGGTTGGAGTTGGTTACTTATTCCGCATTATTTCGCCTTACCGCAAGATATTGCTCTTGAATTCTTTACTTCGTTCCACTTTGTTGATGTTGGTAATGCGAATGGTGACTGCATAGCTTTCCGTTTGGGTGGACATGAATTTCATACTTCTTTGTTGGATTGGAACATGAGGTTGGGTTTGTTAGATCATGCTGATTATTGTGATGATGTGTTTGATTCTTATTTCCGTGGTTTGCCTGAGTCGAATCCAGCATATATAGGTCCTAGGGATGTATGGAAGTTGCTTGCTCCGTCTGATCCGAATGACTTTTTTGCCTCACGTTCTCATGTTTATCATGTTGAGAGCGCTGTTCTTAGGTTGTGCCATTACTACATTGCTTATAATTTGACTGGCACAACTACGGGTTTTTCTAAAGTGAGTGCTACGGAGTTGTACTTTTTATGGTGCATGCATACAGGAACCAAGCTAGATTTAGGGTATTGGATAGCGCATTGTTTGGAGAGCATAGCTGCTAGGCCGAATCGGCACCATACTCAATGGCATTTGCTTGCCACATTCTTTGTTCGCAACTATGCTTTAATATCCCGTATACCACTGTCCATGTGTGATCCACCTGCCACTATGAGCCTCAGTCGGTTGAGGTCAGCCAAGCTGACCTATGTTGGTACTGACGGTCTGGACAAGTTCTTTAGGCCGGGACCTGGTGTCCCGAGTCAATCTGTGGGTGTAGGGCAGGAGGAGGAGCAGGACAGGCTCGGCCGAATAGAAGCCCGGTTGGAGAAGCTTGTTGAACGGCTGGATGATTTTCAGAGGGACGTGATAGCTCGCTTGGACGAGCTGAAGAACCGGTGAACCATTCCCCTAGTCAGTAAGTTTTTTTTTCTGTCTTATTTGTTTTCAGTCTTCGTGTGTCTATGTTTGTTTCCTCTGCATGTTTCTATGTTTTTTTTCTGTTACTTGCTCGAGGGCGAGCAAGGTTGAAGTGTGAGGAGGTTATTTTAGGTTTGTGTTCTTCGTCCTAGGTTGGAGCATGCTAGGTTTACATGATTTGTTGATGTGATTTTAGGATAAATCTGCCCAGATTCTGCGTGCTTTCATTAACTGAATTCTGCATGATTGGAGTGTATTTTCTCTTTCCATGAAGGGTTTTGTATGTGGCTTGGGATGAGGAAATTTAAGCATGATAAAACTGAATTTTAAACCCCATCACTAAAGAGAGATTTGAGCCTTTAAAAGTGGGAAACTTCCCACTATTTTCTTGAGAGTGATGTGTTGCAAAGTCTCCATAGCTTGTGGTCATGTGTGACAGATGATAGGAGGCAAATTAGGGTTAACCAATTTGAGCTTTTAATTCTTTCAATTCCTACCTTCGCTCAGCCCCTAGTTAGCCACTTTGAAGCCTTGACTTTGTTCTTTCATGAGTTATTTAAAGAAGCCAAGCCTTTCAAAGCCTTTCTCTTGACCTTATGCATGCATGTGTTTGTTGTGGATATTCATAATTTGAGGCAATTTTTATTGAAGAGATTTTATGATTAGTTGGAGATAGTGTTGAATTGATACCCCCCCCTGGAGTTGTGTTGTTTTACATTCTGAACTCTGACGGCAGTCAGTTTGGCCAGGCAGAGTGTTGTACTGAAAAGAAATAAATATTGAAGGGGGGCTATAAAAAAAAAGAGAGAGTTGAAGGTGCAGAAAAAAGAAAAGGAAAAAGAAAAAAGAGAAAGCACCCGTTGAAAAAAATAAAGGGAAGGATGAAGTCTGAATGTTTATATTCTGCCTTGCCCAAGTATGTATGCGAAAATAAATCTCCACAAGTGCTGAACTGTATATCTCTTATGCTTATTATATGCTTGCCTAATCAAATGTCTCAGTGAATAGTATGATGCATGCTTGTACTTAATTTTCAGAAGCTTAGGGCCACTAGGATTCCCTACCATGTCATATATTTGAATGAGTCCTTAAGCCCCATTACATCCAAGAGAAAGACCTCTTTGAGTTGCTAGATTGACCACTTGCTATTGTAACTGCGTGACTATGTTGTTTTTATGAGCGGCTTGCCCGGATTAGATTTGAGAGAGATGAGTGAATCGGTTAGCTAGTTCAGTTATGCTTATGTTTTGACCAAGCTGATATCTGAATCCGTGGTTTGAGAATTATGCTACTTGACTTGTTTGATGAAGGTTTTGATTGCATTGCATGTTTGGGCAATGATTGAGAATCATGGACATTTCATGGCTGCTTGGTATGCTTCAATGTTTAGTCTATTGTGTTTGAGTCTTTTGATTTATTTCTCTTCTTTGAATCTGAGTCTCGTGTCTTAGTGTTTTTTTTTTGTACCTTGAGTCTGTTTTGAGTCTTGGGGGATGGTGATTCAAGTGGGAGTATTCTTTTGTTCATCCCATACTTGAGGGCAAGTATGATTCAAGTGTGAGGATATTTGATGTGTCGATTTTATACCCCTCGAATTCACCCAGTTCTGACGCTCATCTTGTCCAAGTTGATGTTGTCCTGTGCGCAGAAATGTATATTTTCAACATTGTATCCTATAACTGGTTGATCTTAGGAATTAATTAAATCTATGCATTGATGATCAAAGTAGTTGTCTCATACAAGTTACCCGAAGCCGAGTCCGCCTTTCTTTACTTGTTTATTTCTATCTATTTTCCTGTTATTTACTTTTCTTTGCCTAGGTAGTAAACCCAAAATTTATGCGTGGTGGCATCACCAAAACTCTGATCAAAAGGATAAATATTGTTGATTTTCACTGTTCCCTGAGTTTGACCATATTCTATACTAATTATAAAATTCTAAGTGTGTGCAGGAATTTTATTTGGTGTGAAAACAGCGATCACCAAGATCTCAAAATTCATTCCTAAAATCACTAGTCACTCTGACTTGGTTGATATAGCCAACAGGGCTAGGCTTCAGATGTTGTATAGATTTCGGGACTGGATCACTTTAGAGCAATGATCTAATTCAAGTCCTAGAAACTAATGAATGCCGACGAGCTACAGCTTCGACAGCAGATAGGCTATGAAGAACCTGCTGATATTAGCTCGTTCGATGACCTCAGGGCGGCCATGTTGGCCTTGCTTGAAGACAGATATCCATCTTCAGCAGCCGTCCCTATGGAAGGTTCAGCAGGTCCTGATAACCAGGAACCGCTCAGTGATACAGGAACTGAGAAGCCTGCTGAGGATTCTCAACAGGAGAAGGAGGGAGAACAACCTTCAGATGACCATACTATCTCCCCTCCTCCTTCTGGATCGGCAGCAGCAGGCGCCTATTGCTCTGCTGACCCTGAACAGTTATTGCTGGGGTCAGCTTATGAGGTTGGCTACGATGCTAAGCGCCGAAAGTCGAAGGTAGTGGCCAAGGCCCTCCTGAAACAGGGGACTCATAATCATCTCCTTGCCAGGAATGTGCACGAGATTTGGCACGAGACCACTGCAGCTCAGTGCGAGGAAGTCAGGGCGCTGAAGACTTCTATTTAGAATATCTCTTCCCCTCCCATCCCTGACTTTGGCTATATTCTGTCCAATGCTCTATCCACACAGCAAGTCAAATTCTACACTTAGCAAGCATCGGTTCAGGAGCTTCTGAAAGCTGGCCATACTTCCATTCTTGAATCATTCAAGGCAGCCCAGTTTGAGCTTCAGAACCAGATTTATCACCACACTCTAGCTAATGAACAGAGAATTTCAACTCTTCAGAATGAGTGTGAGCTCAAGATCGATGCAAAGCTGAAAAAGATTGAAGAACTTGTAGATCTCTCTCAGCGCAAGTATGCTGAAGAACTCATTACTGAGAGGAATGATCTACACATCAAGTTTGAAAGTCTTCAGAAGACCTTGGATGAGCTCAACAATTCTTATCAATCGCTCAGTTCCAAGGTAGTTACTCTTCCCACCCCTCCGAACCTATTGGATGATGGCAAAAAGGGGGAAAAGACTAAGAGTGATCAATCTAAGGGGGAAGTAACTAGGGTTATTGCACAGGGTATCTCAGCTGGAGATGTAGTAGCTGAGACAGGCCAAGTGGCTCAGGACCCAAGAAGGTAGAGACTGGCACTTCTGAACCTACTCAGAAGATCATTGAGGAAGTGGTCACGTTTATAGAGGAGTCTGATGATGAAGACACTCCTCTGCCTCCACCAGTACCTGGGAAAGGAAAGGAACTTCTTAAAACTCCTCCTCATCCCCAAAGATACATAAGCCCAGCAGAGCAGACTCAAATAGAAGCAGACGAGAAACTTGCTCGAGGGATTGCTGAGGCTGAGGCGGCTAAGAAGGCTCCTGCAAAAGCCAGAACTAAGGCACCTGCAAGGAAGCCTATTCAGAGGCAGGCTGCCAGAAAGCTTACTCACAAGGATGATGATGACAAAGAAAAAGAAAAGGAGAGAGAAGCTGAGAAAAAGTCTGATACAGGCAAGCAGACTAAGAAGGCGGTTGAGCCTACTATTGATGAGCTGATTGATCTCAGCATAAGAGCTCTCAATTCCAGAGCTGAGTGGCATCAGCTAGCCGAAGCAAGAAGAAAATAGACAGAAGCCAAGGAGAAGGTGGCAGAAGAGGCACGAGAAGCTGAGAGACTTAAGCCTAAGCCACTACCTCCTAAGAACAGGGACATCCCCAAAACTTCCAAGTTCTATAAACGAGGCAGAAAACCAAATGAGTTAAAGACTCATATATGGCCTCGTGTAGATAAGTGGATGCTCTGGGAGAAAACTCAGTTATGGGAGACGATCAAAGCTGAATTCATCAAGAAATACTATGTTTAGCTGTTTTGGCCTGATTCCGACAAAGCTGAGGAGTTTGATGACTGGATAGAAAAATGTGATCTTGAAATCTATGAGATAGTTCAGAAGGCCATCATTGATGATAATATCACTTTTATGACTTCGACCTTCAGAACACTGCCTCCACCGCTGAAGTTGGATGGATCACTATTCACAACAGATATCGAAGTTGAAGCGAGGGAAGCAGCTAGGAGCAAATCTCTAGACCCTAAAGATGCAGAAGATCTTCCAAAATTTCTAGAGCTGAGGAAAGTTGTTGGTCCCGAGATTAAACGTTCAGGTGTAGAGGGGGGGTGAATACACCTGAAAACAATTTCTCAACTTCAAACACGAACAGTCCTTTTCAGGAGAATGTCGTACTGAACGAGTTCAGTAGACCAAATAAGTTGTTCTGGATCATGTGGCAGAGTGGCTGACTTCACTGAGGCCTGCTAGCTGACTTGAGTCGAGATTCGCACCGTTCACCGAAGTTCGAAGAGTGCGGAAATGAGTAGGCCCAAATTCAGTTGAGTTTAGAAAACATTTTTAATAAAACAGTTTCAGTATGTTAGTGCAATCGATTAAGCTTTGCTGAAACTCAGTTGAATGATTTTAGAAAATACTTTCAGTATGCACAGTAATCAATGCAACAGTTAAAAACAGAAAAACACACAGAACACAGGCAGTTTTTAAAGTGGTTCGGATCCAACAATCCTACGTCCACTGTCCCGAAAGATCAGGAGGCTATGTATTATACTAAGATAGTCTCAGTCGGTTTGTACACTGGACAAACACTGGTCTTGAGATTTATACTAATCAAATCTCAGTTTACAAAGGATCAAACTAAAGCGTTTGACAAACTCTCCAACTATGAAGGAGTCCTTTACAATAAGGATCAGTTCAGATATGAACTCCTTTGTCTAAGCTATGGATAAGATCTGCTGAGCTTAGTTTAGAGGGATAGGGAACGAGAAGGTGGCTTCTAGAGCGACGAACAGTCTAAGTATGGACTTAGGTTCGTATTCAGTCGCTTGGATACTAGAGGCTTTATACTCAAGTTCAGCTTGGTTCCCTATGAGCAGGTATGTCGTCTTTCACCGGAGATTTCTATTTGAACTTCTTGCGGAAGACTTAGGTCGTTTAGAGTTGCTCGTGAATGCTCTTGTGTTCTTAGATTTCTCTCTGTGTTTGTAGGTGAGCTTCAATTTGAATTGTATCCCTCGATTTATAGAGCAGAGATAAGGATAGATCCATTGGAGACGACGATCCTTGTGTCTCTCTCTTTTGGGTAGCTAACGGCTCTTTCAAAGAATGGTAGCAGAGTACTTTCCCTCCATTTCTGGAAAGTTGTTGACTTGCAGCATTAATCAGAAAGTTGACAGCTGGCTGCTCGTCATTGGTCGATGCTAAAGAAAGTAGGTGAGACAGAACAGACTTCAAGGTAGATCTGAAGCTGACTTCTCTCTTCCTCGTATGACTCTGTTGATTTGACTTCGTAAATTCTGACAGTTTAGAAGACTGTTTGGCCGTTGCTGAGTCTGATCTATATTCAGTAGCATGCTCCTGCTGAGTCAGCTCTACTGAAGATCAACTTTGAGTTCAGTGTACTACTCCTACTGAGTTCAGTTCCACTGACTCCTTGTCGCATATCTTGCTCTCGCCGAGTCCAAGATCACTGAGTCTTCTTCTTCTGGTACTGAGGCTGGTAATCTACTGAGCGCCTGAACCAAATGAAGAGTGTCTACTGAGTCTAAAACCTCAGAGACAGAACAATACAGATTACAACGAAATGGTTCATCAGTTCAAAGTAGGGTTCTGGGATCTTCAAATCTTCAGCAAATATTCCGAGCACTAGGCTGCTGAGCTATCTCCCAACAAGTTGTGGAGCGACTGAATCATCTCCCAACATTTTCCCCCTATTTGATGATGCCAAAACCTAACACTATAACTATCAGAGACAGAGCTCCTTACTATTATTACAGGTAGAATCCGTGGAATTGTTCTTCAAGTTCTAGACTACTGAGGGAAACAGGGAAGAAATATCAGAACCTATACAGAAAAACTATCAGCAATTTCTCCCTTTCTAACAACATTTTCCCCCATCTATAAGCAATCTAACAGACTAGAAACTAACAAGGTAAAAACTGACAGAATAAATATATTCAGTGAGTGTGTGAGTCAGTAATCACTTGAGTGACTCTGTGTGTTAAGTATAAAGTAAACAAGGCCATATAGACAATAAGGAATTGTCAGGGCCGAACAACAGTGATGTTTTATATATAAGGAAATTCAGTACAGATACATCAGACTGCTATTCTAAGAAGACAGAACAGAAAAGAAATACAGAAGCTATCTATCATCTGAACTACTGAATCCTATCTTTGAAGTCCTTTGATTTTGATTCAGGAAGTGGCAGTCCATACATTCTATAAGTAGTCTTCCTCAGCTTTAGTATCTCTGGCAAATTAGCAGGCTCATCTTCATCTAAGTGTCTTGCTTGGGCAGCATCCTTAATCTCTTTCTCAATCACCCCATAATAAACAGAGCCATCAAGCTTCAGTGGGGGAGGCATGATCCTTGGAGCTGGGACCCTGACATCAATTTTGTCTGCTATGGCTTTCTGAACTCTAGCAAATATCTCTGGGTCAGTCTTCAGAAGCCATTCAGCAAATGCGATGGACTTGTGCATTTCAGGCCTGTATCTCCAGAAGTAGTATCTCTTGATGTAGTCTGCCTTCAGTGACTCCCATCTCTGTGTCCGTTCCCATGGCATCCATTCATCCACTCTGGGCCATCTGTGAATCTTAAGGTCAATAGGCTTCCTGAGTCTTATGTATTTATAAGGGATATCTGTCTTCTCAGGAATCCTTTGGCTTGCTTCCTTCTCAGCCTTCAGCCTCAGAGCTTCTAGATTTGCCAATCTGAGCCTTTCTCTTGCTGCTTCTATTTGCCTTGCTTCAGCTCCTCTATCTAGATACATATCCATCTGATCCCATATCTCTTGCATTTCAAGCTCTTGTTTCTTCGAGGGAACATAGGAGGGTACATGCTCTTCTTCTTCTGAATCAGCAGTAGTAGAGGATTTTTCTTTTGAAGTTCCCTGCTGACCAGATGTCTGTTGTTGCTGCTGCTGTTCCTTCTCTTTCTCTTTATCAGCTTCATCGCTCAGCTTTAATTTCCTTGGAGGCAGCCTTGTCCCAGGCTTCCTACCTTCTGATGGGGCCTTAGTCTTGTCTTTGGCTGGCTTTTTCTTTGGCTTGTTGGCAGCCTCATCCTCGGCAATTTCTCTGGCAAGCTTCTCATCAGCAGCTATCTGAGCTTCTTCCTCAGGAGTGATGTATCTTTTAGTTTTCTTCTTGGGAGGAGTGGGAAGCTTCAGTATTTTCTTGCCCTTTCCTTGCACTGGAGGAGGCAGAGGAACCTCTTCCTCTTCTGAGTCCTCCTCTGCATACTCAGCAATCTCCTGAATTATATCACTGGGTGTTTGAGTTGCTTGAGTAGCAGAATCTTTGGGTCCTGAGCCACTTGGGCCGGTCTCAGCATGCACTACTTCTCCTGCTGCTCAGACACCCTGGGCCTCACCTTGTGCAGACTGAGTAGAGGGACCAGTGGGAGCAGATTGCTGACTCTGAGTAGTTCCGGCCACTGTCCTCACTCCTTTAGGTACTCTCAATGCCTTCTCCTTCCCTTCAGTAATCTTCAGCTTTCCTTCCCCCTTTTGGCATCAGGAAATAAGCCAGGGGTGGGAATCTGCACCTTCTTATATAGACTCTTGTAAGCTGTTGAAAGGTCATCCAATGCATACTGCAACTTTACAAGTCTCTCATGCAGTTCGTTTCTCTCATCTGTTAGTTGTTTGTTGTACTTCTTATGAGAGGCGTCTACTGCTGTCTGAATATCTTACAACTTCTGATCCACCTTACCTTCCATAGCCTTCTGAATAGATTGGATTCTGAGCTCGGAGGCCTGAGAGATAGATGAGACGGATGCAGTGTGAGCTGACTGGGCGGCCTTGTATTCTTCCAGAAGTTTCGCTTGGCCAGCCTCCATCAACTTCAATTGCTCTTCGAAGTTGGCTCGTTGAGTGGCGAGTGCTTCAGTCAGGATGGTTGAGAAGTCGGGGGCAGGCGTGTTTTCAATAGAAGTTCTAAGCCCCTTGATCTTCGCACTCTGAGCCTGAGTGGTCTACCTCCACGTCTTGTGGACGGCACGGGCGAGGAGCTTGTTTTGAGTTCCTTGACTCCTCAGGGCCCTGGACACTGACTTCGATCGTCGGCTTTTAGGGTTGGGCGCTACCTCGAACACAGACTGAAGAAGAAGGTGAGCTGGTTCTGCAGACTTCGAGGTACCAGCCTCCGACTGACCTGGTCCAAGGATGTTGAGAGGAGGTTCAGCAGTAGAAGTTGGTGCATCCTTGTCTAGTTGAGTTCCCTCATCAGGCTTCTCAGTGCCTGAATCATGGGGTGGGTCTTGACCATCGGGGTCAGACCCATCTGAGGGTGTCGTTGCTGAGGTTGGTTAGCGGTCATTCAGCATGGCAAGCAGGGCAGCCCTCAAGTCATCCAAGGAACAGATTTCAGATGGCTCTGAGTAGCCAATCTTGTTCCTTATCATCAACTCCTCCTCGTGGAGCTGTTCGCAGGAGTGGTGTTTGATCAACTTGTTCAGAGTAGACCACTCCTGGAACCTGATCAACATATGGAGTCTAGCATGCCTTGCCAGTATGGTAAGGTCAGTGTGGCTGGCTATCTCCGGGATATGTTCAGCAATCTCTCGGGAGGCTCTTGATTGCAGAGCAGATGCCTCCATCCCGATCGATTCTGACTCAGAAGCAGTCTCGGAATCTTCGACTTCAATCGGAGACTATTGCTTCTCAGCAGACAGAATGCTGCTAAGTGGAGGAATATCCAAGGGGCTCTCAGTTGTAGGAATCTGTTCAGCTTCGACCCCTTGGTCCACTGTTTCATCTCGTTTAATGGAGACGGCCTTCTCCACTGACTGAGTTTTCTCTGAGGACTCAGCCTCGTCCCTCAACTGCAGAGGTGGTTCAGCAACAACCTCTGTCACGACCTCACTGACTTTCTTCAGTCTCTTGGTCGGCATCTTGGGAGTAGACTTGAGAGGTGACCTCTTTTTCGTAGGAGTGGAGGTCTTCTGTGCTCCGGTCTTGGGATCAGCAGGCCCAGACCTAATCTGCTGAAGGGCCGCTGCCCTGCTCTGGAATCGAACTTTCTTTGGGTTGAAATATTGCTTATCAGCATACACCACATTGTCTGATCCGCAGAAGTCTTCTATCATGACTGACAGCTTCAGTCCATATAATAATTTTCCCTTCACTACTAGGCGCTGGGATAATTTGTCGAATTTGGTGGACTGCGTCATGAATTCTTTGAGGAAGAACTCGGTCCAATTGATCTTCGCGTGATCGTATATGTCCATCATCATTTGTATCTTTGGCCTAGACACTTGATCAAAAGATCCGGCCTGACTCGTCAGAATTTGGGTGACGATGTAGGCGAGGGCTCGGAATTTTGGGAGCATGGCGTTCTTTGGGAATGCTGCTCTGAAAGAGGTTGGCTTCCCGCAGAAGATCTCAAGATATTCATCCATCAGGTCATCTTTGTAGCCCACTGTACTGAATCCCTCCTTGGGAAGTTTGAAACTGCGCTGAAGAGCTTCCTTCACAGACATGGTTTTGATTTCGGAATAGGCTTGGGAAGGGTCGGCAACTGTATGAGTTATGAGAGAATTCAGAAAAAAATTTCAAGGAGTCGGAAGAAAATTCTCAGAAAATCTAGGGTTCGCAAAGATTGCAGAGTGAAAATGGTGGTTTCTAACTTTGAACGTGTTTATATATGTTAAAGAAGATGAACAGTTAATAAATCCACGGTTCAGTTTGAAATAACTTTATGAGATGGACGGCTGGGATTTAATGTTATAAAATAGGTAATGATCAATTTAGCAGCCTAAGTCAAAATACAGTTGTAAATAGCCAAAGAAGTAACTTGATACGACATGCATTTAATGCGCCGCAGAGTTCAGCATACTTTACATAGAATGTCGTGTATTTAATGTAACCGTTATATTAAATGATATTTTCTAAGGCATTGAATACGAAGCTGAATCTGAATCATAAATGCACATAATATTTCATTGGCTACTGAGTAGAGATACGCAAACCTATCAGCTGAGCATCGTAGTCAGCTGATACCTCGTGTAGATGGTTGCTGAGTCTCTATGTACTGAATTTACTCAGTACTGAGAGTGAACATTCCCCCCTGCAAAATGCTCCTCTCCTGAATCCACTTACTGACTAGAGTCAGTAGGATCGAGCAGACCTAGCTCTATTGAAAGTTCTCTGAATCTGGCTTCAGCTAGAGGCTTGGTCAGTGTGGATCTTTTCCATCCTGATATCCTTCTTTTCGATATGATCACGAATGAAGTGATGTCTGATGTCCAAGTGCTTGCATCTTGTATGAAGTACAGGATTCTGAGTGATTGTATTTACACTGGTGCTGTCGCAGAAGATCGGCACTTCATTCTGAATAACATCATAGTCGCGTAGCTGCTGTCTCAGCCAAAGAATTTGGGCGCAACAACTTCCGGCAGCCATATATTCAGATTCAATAGTTGATGTCGCTATTGAATGTTGTTTCTTTGAAAACCATGAAATCAGCTTACTGCCAAGGAACTAACAAGTTCCAGAAGTTGACTTTCGGTCAATTCTACATCCTGCATAGTCAGCATCAGAATAACCAGTTAGTTCAATATTATCATCAGTTGGATACCATAAACCCATGTCAGGTGTTCCTCTGAGATAACGGAGAATCTTCTTTGCTGATTCCATGTGACTCTGCTTAGGATTCGCCTGAAATCGAGCGCAGACACCTACAGCATAAGTTATGTCAGGTCGAGTAGCTGTTAGATATAATAATGAACCAATAATAGCACGAAATTCAGTATGGTCTACTGATACTCCCTCTTTATCAAGATCGATTTTCATGTTCGTATTCATCGGGATCTTGATTGGTTTGTCGGATGTGCAACCGAACTTCTTGATGAGGTCTCGAGTGTATTTGCCTTGATTGATGAACGTTCCCTTCTCAGATTGTTTGAATTGAAAACCGAGGAAATAGTTCATCTCTCCCATCATTGACATCTCGAACTTATCCTTCATCTTTTTCTCAAACTGCTGACACATGATGACGTTCTTCGATCCGAAGATTACGTCATCTACGTAGATCTGCACAAGTAGGATATCGTCTTCCAGTCGAATGCTGAATAATGTGCGGTCTACTGTACCTTTCTGAAAACCTTTCTGAAGAAGAAACTCAGACAGGGTATCGTACCAAGCCCTGGGTGCTTGTTTTAACCCATACCGAGCCTATCTGAGTCTGTAGACTTGATGTCCCTACTGAAAACCGAGAGGCTGTTCTACGTAGACTTCTTCTTTCAGCACGCCGTTCAGCAACCAGACTTCACATCCATTTGATAACCTCTGAATCGCTGATGTTTTGCGTAGGCTAGGAATAGTCTGATTGCCTCCAATCTTGCAACTGGAGCGAAAGTTTCGTCGAAATCTATTCCTTCAGCTTGACAGTAGTCTTTTGCCATGAGTCTTGCTTTGTTCCTTACTATAACGTTGTTTTCATCTCGCTTTTTCTTGAGGACCCATTTAGTTCCAATCACATGTTGATGCCGGGGTTTGTCAACAAGCTCTCATACTTCATTTCTCGTGAACTGATTCAGCTCCTCTTGCATAGCTATGATCCAATCAGCGTCCTTAAGTGCATCCTCAACTAACTGAGGTTCTTCAGTAGACAAGAAGCAGGAATATAATGCGCTTTCTCCTTGACAGAATCTGGATCTTGTCTTTACGCTTGCTGAAGGATCTCCAATAATCAAATCAGAAGTGTGAGCGTCTAGCCACGATCTACGATGTTTCAACTCCTCATCTGAGATTTGTTCAACACATATAGTAGGTGAGTTAGGCATTTCAGTTGTACTATTCTGAGATTGAAGCAATTCAGTTACTAGAGTCGGGTCGACTGAGTCACCAGGTTCAGGGGCATTTAGCTCATGAACTTCATTTGTTCCCCCTGAATTATTATCCTCAGTAGAGGTCTCAGTTACCACTTGGGTTTCTTCATCGACCTGAGTTACCTGGGATTGACTCTGTTCAGTAGAGTCAAACTGCTCAGCTACTTCTGCTGCTGGCTGAGATTCAGTAGATTTATCTTCAGTTTCTTCATCTGAATCATCATCCCAACACAGCTGGATCTTTTCAACTTTGTCTTTTAAGCTCAGATCCTGTAGCTGCTTACTAATGTCCTCAGACTCTTGTTTAGAGTTACTGCTCCTGTCTTTAGTAGCAAACTCATTAAAAACAACATGGGGGCTTTCCTCTACGCAAAGGGTCCGGTAGTTAAAAACTCTGAAGGCTTAGCTGACCCAGGAGTATCCTAAGAAGACTCCCTGGTCTGACTGGCTATCAAAAGTCTTCAATTGATCCTTCCCATTATTGTGGATAAAGCACGAACACCCAAAAGTATGGAAATAAGATAAAGAAGGCTTCCTGCCGTTCCATAATTCATATGGTGTCTTCTTATGCTGCTTTGTCAGTAGAGATCTATTTTGAGTGTAACATGCAGTGTCAGTAGCTTCTGCCCAGAATTTGGTTGGGAGTCCTGAGTCTGCGAGCAGGGTTCTTGCTGCTTCTTTGAGTGTTTTATTCTTCCTTTCAGCAACCCCATTTTATTGAGGCGTGCGCGCGGCAGACGTCTCATGCTCTATGCCTTCAGCTTTGCAGAACTCCTCCACCATCGAATTAAGGAACTCAGTTCCTCTGTCTGAACGTATCTTGATGATCTTGATGTTCTTCTCGACACTGAGCTTTTTTAGAAGCATTGGTAACTCTGTTTTGACGTCAAACTTGTTGGCAATAAATATGACCCATGTATAGCGCGAGTAGTCATCAATGACCACTAAAGCATACTTTTTGCCTCTGATCGTCACCGGAGAGACTGGACCAAATAAATCCATATGTAGCAGCTGAAGGATTCCATCAATGGAAGGAAATGGAACAGGAGGATTTTGATTCCTTGTTTGCTTTCCCTTCAGGCATGCTTCACACTGAGTGTCTTTGCTGAATACTTCATTCGGCAGTCCTCTTGCTAGAGTGTTTGTAGCTAGCTTGTTGAGCGTCTTGAAGTTGAGATGGCTGAGTATTCTGTGCCAGAGCCACCCCGTTCTGTTGTCGTTCTTCGCCAACAAACAAGCTTCAGGTTCAGCTGAGTTCCAGTCAGCTACGTAGATATTTTTTTTGTGCGAACCTGACACACTGTTTTCCCTGTGGATTTATCAATGACATCACAGAAACCAGCATCAAAAATCACTCTATTCGAGTTATCACAAAATTGACTAATAGAGAGAAGATTATGCTGAAGTCCTTCAACATATGATACTCTTGGAACTGTTGCGGTTCCAATGCTGAGTGTTCCATAGCCTCTGGCGTAGCCTTTTGCGTTGTCTCCAAACTCAATTCGGGGTCCTTCTTCAGTAGTATAATTCTTCAGTAGGTCCTTTTGGTATGTCATATGTCTTGAGCATCCGCTGTCCACATACCAAGGGTCCTTGTGCACCTGCTAAACAGAATTATATTTAGGTACCCTTTATTTTTTATTTTGGGTCCTTAGATGTTAGTTTTGGAAACCCAAATCTGTCTTACGACCCTGGTGGTCTCAGACTGTTTCTTCCCACTTTGATCAACATACTTGACCACTGGACTGGTCGATGCTGACTTCTGAGGCTTCATAGGTTCAGGAGTCCTGATCTTCTGAGTAGGTGGACTGCTGACCTTTGCCTTCTGCACGGCTTTCTTTTTCTTCTTCTGACTTTTAGGTCCTCTCTTGACTATAGGATCATAGTAATATGATCTATACTGAGCTGGATGTGTCAGCTGCGGAGGTCCATACTGATCAGCCCACTTAGCTTTGCTAGTTCCCCCTTGACTGAACTGGGGTGATTTGGAGCTGATCTTCTTGTCAGAATGCTGATAGCTGGGATGAGGTGCCTTCATCTTTTGTTTGTTCTTGGCTAGGGGGTTCAGAATCTCTGCGTTGATGGTCTCCCCTTGAACAAATCTATCAGCTAGCCGGTTTTCTGAGCGTACGGGGGCAGATGAGGAGGCTCCATGGCTGAATCCAAGTCCCTCCTTGCAGTGCTTAGGCTTGTTGCTTGCTAGCATCGCCTCAAGCTTCTTTTCAGCGCCCATGTACCGCTCTGTCATCAGGTTCCTCCAGACATCATCGCTCTTCTTCAGCATTTCATGCTCGGTCTGAAGTCCTGACAACTCTTGCTTCAGTAGACTCAGTTCAGTATCTTTCTGAGTCAAGTCATTGGTCAGTACTAAGATCTGATCTTCTTGATGCTGAGACTTGGCCATCAGAGAGTTTATCTCCTCCCTGAGTCTCAACACAAGTCCTTCTGACTCAATAGCAACCTGACTCTCATGAGAAAGTCTCTGATTCTCCACTTTCAGGGTATCCAACTCCTGAAGAGTCTTACTGAGCTACAGACTCATCTGAATCTGCTCGTCGAGTAGTTCTTCATATGCGATTGCGACGTCCAGATTCTCATCTGCACCTAAAATAGTGTCGTGTGTGTAATGTGAAGAGGAGTTAAATGGAGCGTGAGAGTTTACCTCATCCTCTTCTCCTGCCATGAGACACTTTTCAGCGTCTTCTTCAAGCTTTACGGCCATGAATGCCGCTTCATCGTTGGATGAATCCATGAAGGAATCGACTTCATCTGAGTCGTCTAAGAGTTCACCAGCTATATATGCTTGACGCTTTTTGATGAACTTCTCCCTTCGAGCTTTTCAATCGCTTCTCTCTCGGCGATGCGAGCTCAGGACAATCATACTGATAGTGTCCTGGCTTCTTGCAGTTGTAGCAGGTAGTGACTCTCTCTTCTTTGCTTTCGCTGTCTTTCGACTAAGCTGAGTCCTCCTGTTTCCTGCATTAAGAAGTATGTGAGTCAGGAGTGCGCTTAGGTGTATACTCAGACTTACCCTTGGAGTCTCTGACGACTCTTGAGAGTTTTATGCACCTCTCCTTCTCTTTCTGATACTTCACGGCAAGCAGCGCGTATTTCTTAGCTAGGTTTCCTTCTTGTAAATCACTGAGTGAAGGTTCAGCCTTGCTAGAAGTTGGAGCCGCTGTGCTGACTGATGCTTTGAAGGCATGGTCGACTTGGGTGTCCGCTTCAGCTCACTGCTTCCTTTGAGGTAAACCAAACTCAAACTCCTCAGCTTTAAGTTCTGAAAAGATATGGTCAGGAGTAACAATATCTAAATCAGAATGTCTCAGTAAAGTAGCAAAGGGAGTCCAATGACCATCTGGCAGAGACCTCAAAATCTTGAGATTCATCTCTCGGTTGGAGAATGTCTTTCCCAGCCCGTTGATAGAGTTCATCAGATCCGTGAATCTGATGTTGAGATCTTCAATGGAGTCACCAGGCATGAGAGACAGTCTCTCCAGCTTCTGAAGTTCCAGCGCCAGCTTGTTGGCTTTGATCTTCTGAGTCCCCCGACTCAGTAGCGCTAGAGCATCCCAGAGTTCTTTCCCGGACTTGCAGTCCTGAACTCTCCCGAGATAAGAATCGCTCAGAGTGGTCAGTATGGCGTTTCTGGCAACCTGGTCTAAGTTGTGAAGCTTCTTCTCCTCAGGGGTGAAGAGACATCTGTCTTTAGGGATCTTCTTCCCGGTCACCATTCCTGAGTTACGACACTATCAACCATTGGAACGATAAGTCCGCCCTCTAGTACCTCTGTCATGTTGTCGTGGAGGGAAGTCAGATGTGCCTCCATTCTGACCCACCATACCCCGTAGTTCTCTACTGAGAACATGGGTACCATCCTGATTCCTGACATATCAGACATAGTGGATAATGATATGAATGGAAGAATGATATGCAGTGAAAACGTTTTCTGGATCCGTTCAAGTAGACCAGTTTCAGAATAACAAGAGTCTTAGAGAACTCCTGCTCTGATACCAATTGTTGGTCCCGAGATTAAACGTTTAGGTGTAGAGGGGGGTGAATACACCTGAAAACAATTTCTCAACTTCAAACACGAACAGTCCTTTGCAGGAGAGTGTCGTACTGAACGAGTTCGGTAGACCAAATAAGTTGTTCTGGATCGTGTGGCAGAGTGGCTGACTTCACTGAGGCCTGCTAGCTGACTTGAGTCAGAATTCAGTACCGTTCAGGTGAAGTTCAGTAGTGCGGAAATGTGTAGGCCCAAATTCAGTTGAGTTTAGAAAACATTTTTAATAAAACAGTTTCAGTATATTAGTGCAATCGATTAAGCTTTGCTGAAACTCAGTTGACTGATTTTAGAAAATACTTTCAGTATGCACAGTAATCAATGCAACAGTTAAAAACAGAAAAACACACAGAACACAGGCAGTTTTTAAAGTGGTTCGGATCCAACAATCCTACGTCCACTGTCCTGAAAGATCAGGAGGCTATGTATTATACTAAGATAGTCTCAGTCGGTTTGTACACTGGACAAACACTGGTCTTGAGATTTATACTGAGCACAGTTTACAAAGGATCAAACTAAAGCGTTTGACAAACTCTCCAACTATGAAGGAGTCCTTTACAATAAGGATCAGTTTAGATATTAACTCCTTTGTCTAAGCTATGGATAAGATCTGCTGAGCTTAGGTTAGAGGGATAGGGAATGAGAAGGTGGCTTCTAGAGCGACGAACAGTCTAAGTATGGACTTGGGTTCGTATTCAGTCGCTTGGATACTAGAGTCTTTATACTCAAGTTCAGCTTGGTTCCCTATGAGCAGGTATGTCGTCTTTCACCGGAGATTTGTCTTTGAACTTCTTGCGAAAGACTTAGGTCGTTTAGAGTTGCTCGTGAATGCTCTTGTGTTCTTGGATTTCTCTGTGTTTGTAGGTGAGCTTCAATTTGAATTGTATCCCTCTATTTATAGAGCAGAGATAAGGATAGATCCGTTGGAGACGACGATCCTTGTGTCTCTCTCTTTTGGGTAGCTAACGACTCTTTCAAAGAATGGTGGTAGAGTACTTTCCCTCCATTTCTGGAAAGTTGTTGACTTGCAGCTTTAATCAGAAAGTTGACAGCTGGCTGCTCGTCATTGGTCGAGGCTAAAGAAAGTAGGTGAGACAGAACAGACTTCAAGGTAGATCTAAAGCTGACTTCTCTTCCTCGTATGACTCTGCTGATTTGACTTCATAAATTCTGACAGTTTGGCCGTTGCTGAGTCTGATCTATATTCAGTAGCATACTCCTGCTGAGTCAGCTCTACTGAAGATCAACTCTGAGTTCAGTTAATTACTCGTGCTGAGTTCAGTTCCACTGACTCCTTGTCAGTATACTGCTCCTGCTGAGTCCAGTATCATTGAGTCTTCTTCTTCTGGTACTGAGGCATGTAATCTACTGAGCGCCTGAACCAAATGAAGTGTGTCTACTGAGTCTGAAACCTCAGAGACAGAACAATACAGATTACAACGAAATGGTTCATCAGTTCAAAGTAGGGTTTTGGGATCTTCAAATCTTCAGCAAATATTCACAGCACTAGGCTGTTGAGCTATCTCTCAACAAGTTGTGGAGCGACTGAATCATCTCCCAACAAAAGCCACCTTCAAGCTCTATGGACTTCCGTTGCCAGAGGATAAATCTAAAGTTTTTAAGGCAAGGATTCAGCGTTTTAAATCTTCTAATAAGTAGTTTAGCTTGATAGTGTTGGTAGCTTTCCTAGTGTAGCATTGATGTAACTGTACTCATTCTCTTATCATTTAATACATCAGTTGCTACTTGGCCCGACAATTTCTCATTGTCTCTATGGCCCGCTTCGTGTTTATTTAACATTCAGAATCACCTAAGTGATTACTGACTCACACACTCACTGTTTATCTGTGTGTTCTGTCTTTGCTTAGATAGGAGGAAGTTGTTCTCAATTGTCCTCAGTAGATTAGAGACTTGAAGATACATCTCCCTAGATTCTCACTGTATCAACTGTAAGGAGTCTGTATCTGATAGTTCTTTAGAGTGTTAGAGTGATAGGTTTTGGCATCATCAAATAGGGGGAAATTGTTGGGAGATGATTCAGTAGTTGATTTGGCTGATCCCAAAACCCTATTCTAATTGATGAACCATTACGTTCTAAAAGTTAACACCTTTATCTTTTGAGTGTTTCAGACTCATTAAACTTGCTTTCAGCATGGTTCCGGCTCAGAAGTTACATCTGCTGTCTCTCAGTAGACCATCTGCCATAGTGCCATGTAGTGAAGATTCAGTATGGCTGGACTCAGCAGGAGCAGCATATTGAAAGGTGTTCGAAGTCGGGAGAACCCGGACTCGGCGGGACCGGTTTCCGAACTCAGAGTTTGGCCTTCAGTAGTGTTGGACTCAGCAGGAGTAGCCTACTAAACCTTTCGGTCAGACTCAGCAACGGCCTGTTAGTTGCTTTAACTGACAATGGACTTCAAAGTCAATCTCAGTAGAGTTGTCCGAAGTCGTACATCTGAGAAAAATCAGCTTCAGTATCAACATTGAAGTCTGAAAAAGTTTCAACCACTATCTGTACCTCGACCAATGACAAGCAGCCAGCTGGCAAAGTACCCGACAAAAGCTGCAAGTCAACCACTTTCCTGCAAAGAAAGGGGACTCTATAGGATTCAAAAAAGAGTCGTTTGCTACCCATAGAGTGACACGTGGACAGTTCGTCTCCAACGGATCTATTCACAATTCACGTCTATAAATAGAGGGAAGATCGAATACGCACAAATCGCACTACACGAACATACAAGCAATCTATCAAGGGAACCCGAGCTTTCAAAGAACTCAAGCTCTAGAATTCTCAAACGAATATTCAAGTGAACAACACGAACCTAGAGAGATTATTCCTCACTGTTCTTAGCTCTAGAAGCCTTTCTTGTTCCCACCCTCTAACCTAAGCTCATTGTAAAATTCATAGCTTAGGTCGAAGGAGTTCATTTATTGAACTGTTCTTAGTGTTAAGAACTCCTTCATAGTTGGAGATACATTCAAACATTCATTGTTTGACCCTGTAAACTGGGACTTGCTTAGTATAATCACAAGTTAAAGAGTGTCCAATGCACAAACTAAGTGAGACTAACTCAGTATAATAAAATAGTTTCCTGCCATGTTCAGGACAGTGGACGTAGGATCTTGCGTATCCAAACCACTTTAAAGACTGTTATGTCATTAACTGTTGCATTGATTAACTGTTCATACTGAAAATATATTTACAAATTATACAATAGCATTTTCAGTACAAAGCTTAAAACATCGCACTAATCTACTGAAACTGTTTTGTTAAACAAACGTTTTCAATCTACAAACTTAATCGGGCCTACACTTTCCGCACGCTACTGAACCCTGCTGGACGCTACTGAATTCTGACAGTAAGTCAGCTAGCAGAGCTCAGCATCTTTAGTCACTATGTCCACGCGATCAAGAATAGCTTGTTTGGTCTACTGCAGTCATTCAGTAGGCATCTTCCGTCTATCGGAGTGTTCGCGTTTGAGTTTGAAAAAGGTTTCAGGTGTATTCACCCCCTCTCTCCCCCCCCTCCCTCTACACCTGAATGTTTGACTCGGGACCAACATACAAAAATACCAATTGAAACAATTGAAAGTTTTTGATTCATCTATCATTATAGACTGCACGAATAAAGAGAAAGTGGAAGGCATATAAAATGAAACCAATTCATCATTTATAAGATCTAGTCATCTTGCGATTCTTATCAACCAAGTCGTCGAGAATAAACGAACCAGATCGTATAACTTCATTCAAAGGCGAAACTCTTTTTGAATTCTATAAAAATAGAATACTATGTTTTCCATTTTTTCGTTCGATATTTTCAAATAAAACCTCTTGCTTGTAGCAAGATCCAAATTAGGATTGAGATCCAATCCAACAATTCATTACAACTATTAATTCTAATTATTTTATTTCTTTCTTCATTTTCTTTTTCATGGAATCATATTGGACAATTAGCAAATTCCTTAAAGTAAAAGGGGGTGTCTATCAAAACTGTTTCTACAACCATGAAAAATAAATTTTTCGATCTCGCATCTACTTAAAACTGAATTATGAAAATAGGATAATATTTTTCATTGTAAGAATTTGATATTAAACACAGCATCATTTGACATCAATAGATAAAGGAAAAATCAATTATTTAGCACTTTCTTTCCATACTGATTCAAATTGTATTGCTGTGTCAGAAGAAGCATAGCTATATTGATTCGGTATACTCTGAAGATGCCCTCGGTACAATAGCTATATTGTTTCTTAATTTACTTTTCAAAAGATTGATTAGGTTGGGCTCTTGGAAAAACGAGTTGGGCCTGCAACGCAACTAAAAACATTATTGCTTTATGTTAATTCCAATAATACCCTCCTCCTTTGTTATTTTCAAGCCAAAATTTGTGGACTAACCCTTTGATTTAATTAAGAAATCAAGCATTTTAAATCACCACCAAGGGGTAGAATGGTTATGTAGATATTTTAGCTACTATCACAACTTAATATCCTAATTCATAACTTGTGATATAACGATCCACGCATATTTAGACGTTGATTAGTAATAGATTTCAAGAATATAAAATCAAGATTATCCAAAATCAAAGATTATATCGAAATCAAGATTATAAAATCGTCTTAAAAGTTTAAATTTTTCAAACTCAAACTTTGAAGATTTATCCAAATTTACGGTTAAACCTCGATAAAATAATATTCAATAGAGTAATAATATCGCTTAAATAATAATGCTTTTAGGACTCTTATCGTATACAACTGTGACCAGGAGGGTCTAAAAACAGCTTATATTTGGCCGGTGTCGTACGTGAAGGATGAGCTGCGGTTCTACAATAAGTAAGTCTTTTATTTGTGGAACATCATGGGATGACCCTAATGACCAAAGCCTTATTGTTAAGGCAACCTTTTCAACTAGGAATATGCTTTCCCTACTTGTTTAATGCCAATTCACATAAAAAATAGAGGAGACTATAGATTGTCTAACTGTAAAAGTTTGGACAAAATATTGAATTTTGGAATACATAATACCCACTAGTTGATGCCTGAGATTTCTACGAGTGCTTTAGAGTTGCTGAATTCATGTCTTGTTCATCGCTTTCTTTCTTCTGGCCTATTGCAGACATTGCTTTACATTTATTCTGCCGAAACAGAGGGTTACTCGCAACTAATTTCTGGAAAAAGAATGTAGTTTTTATCGTGTTTTCAAATTTGTCAAGTGCTTCAAGTTATGCTTAGGATGGTACTCTCTCTTTTATCCTCAAACTCAAAAGCTAATGATTCTGGTTCTTTCAGGCATGCACTGAATCAGGAAATACCCCTTGGGTACTAGTCTGGAAGGATGATAGCAATGGACAAATTCCAGATCAGCTGCACGTATGTCAAGTCTCTTGGAATTACTTCTACATGTCAAGGCTTCTTGCTACACTGAAAAAGGCCTCTTTTGCTCTTTAATCTTTTGCATAGTATTAGGATTGTAATACAAATAAAGATTATATCCTTCGCACCCATAGATAATAAATCAGCATGGCCAAGAATATGGACCATCTTCATCTACTTTTATATCCTCAGGAAGGATACTTGCAGTGGAAAATATAAAAAAGATTAGTGTATTACGTTTTTACTTTTCCTTTGCAAAAAAATTATATCGGGTGCGTCTGAAAAAGTCTTTTAGCTTCTCCAAGTTATTACTTAAACACATTGCTTAATAATGATTTAAGAAGTGAAAGGATGAATATTACTCTAAATTCGGTGTTTCCCACTGCTAAATTATCAGGTAGCGTTGGAGCTACTAGATGATGGGCGACTAGCCACCTAGGGCGACCCTCTTGTTATATTCGGTTGCTTGGATAGTTAGCGACTTCATCCAAAAGGTTGGTTTGATTTATTTGTTTAAATTAAAATAACTCCTATATATCCTTGTTCAATTTTGCATCTCAAACATGAAATTGCTTTGTCAAATCCAATATTTGACAAAGAAGCTATAATAGATAATTGTAACCAAGTAAATAGGAACGGTGTATTCAAGTCGTATTTCATTGGGACGAAGGGTTACATATATATACATCTTGGTTTAAGGTGTCATAAACTTGATCAACTTGATATCTAAACTACATGGGAATTTGGATTGTTAATGATTTCATGTTTGATAACACATACCATTAATAATAACTTTTGCTCAAAGATTGTGTTGATAGATTCTAAAAAGAATAGCATGTTATTTGCACACATACTGATAGTGCAGTTTCTTTCAGACATGACTAGGGACTGGGGGTTTCTTAAGCAAGGGGTTATGTTTAAGAGATGGGATACTATAGAGAGCTGATCTAAACTATCTTGGCAAATCTAACCGCGCACGAGCATTTGTTGATAGCTAATCCAAGGTAAGCAGACACTTATGAACTAACTAGGTTTCATTTTCTAGTGGAGAGAGAACCACTGCATCAGCTAATTGTGTTTTATCCATGAATAAATATATATATTTGGCTTTGTCTTTGCCGTGTTCTGTTCATGTCGAATATTGTTTCAGGTGATGTTCCAGTATGCAGCTAGGTATTCTCCTCTGAGAATACACGTACACCATCTTCTTGCATCAAATCATTCATTCAACCAAGAAGAAACTACTGCTGACGCAGACATGTGGTTGGTTGATAACGCATTGATTTGCTTAACATTTTGATCGATAGAGTTTAATTAATCGTTGAATAGAAATGGCATGTATCATCAACAGCAGGTTTCATGTTATATACTACTACAAGTTACCAACTATAGAGAATTTGTCATAATGTCTGATAATGATTATAAATTGATAATTTATTTATTATAGAATCGTTTACTATTAATGCATTTCAAATATTCAAATAGTATTTTATTTCTCTAACTATAATAGAATATTGAAAGAGGGATAAGAAAACTAATGTCAGCAGCAATTGAAAGCAGTTAGGCCCCGTTTGGTTGGAGGTAAAGAATGGAATGTGGAATTATTTTAAAGGAATGATTTCATTCACGTTGTTTGGTTCGTAAAAAATCTAAAAGGAATCATACCTCATTCCCCTCTCCAACCCCCTAGATAGCACTTTCTCAAACCCCTCAAGATTGGGCACTTTCATTTCTCATTCCTCCCAAATCTTTCTCTCTCGCGAACACCTTCATCTTTCTTCCCCTCTCTGCTAATCTCTCTCGCTCTTTTCCTTCCTCGACAAACACCTTCTTCACTGCTTGCTTCTCTTTCCCTTCTCTCTGCTAATCTCTCCTCCCAGCGAAAATCTTCTGCTAATTTAATTTCTCTCTCTAGCTAATGATTTTCCATGATCTCCCTTGCCCAGTGAAAATAACTTTTGCTCCTCAGTGACGCGACTCTTTACGCTCCTCGACGACAGCTCTTCTCTGCTCCTCACCGTTGTTTGAGAAGCAGATCTCCGACGTCTCTCTCTCTCCTCTTCGCCACCATCTTCTGCTCTCACCGCTATTTGAGGAGTAGTTGATTTGAACAGCCGCTATTTGGTGAAATTGTTTGAGCAGTCGCCGCCGTCGTTTGAGGAGCAAATTAGTGAATTTATATTTATTTTCTTGGTGAAATTATAATTTTGTGGACTTAATTGGGATTTAGCTTGAGATATAATTGGAATTTTGTGTTCTAAAATTGGGAATTAGGGCTCTTCGTATTGAGAATTCTTATTATCATTTGTGCCCTCTCTGATTCTATTTCTTGAATCTAACCAAACAAATATTGGAATGGAATCATTCCTACATCAAACCAAACAATTAATTTCAGAAATCATTCATCATTTCATACCTCTCATTCCATACCTCTCAGGTTTGATTCTTAATTCCAATTTCATTCATTTTCGCCAACCAAACGGGCCTTAGTATGAGTAAATGACCCAAAATAAAGATACAAGCAAAAAGGAAAATCTGGGTCCATATTCGCTGCACATCTCTTGCCTCAACTTCAACTTGAATCTGCCAAATCCAGAGAAAGAGAGAGAGAAAGCATTTAATTAATGGTAAGAGTAGTCAGCCAATGAAATTGAGTGCATGGCCATCATCACAAGAGCTTTTACTGCTATTGCTATAGCCATGCGGCGACGCTAAATTGGAACCGCCGCCCCCCCTAGTGGCACTAGTATTAGCATTTCCAAGACACAAGGCCTCGCCTAACGGCCCCCCAGGCGGCGACGAGTTCGTCCACTCCCATTCACTTTTCATCATCATCCCATCACCCATTGACAGACTAAGCGACGACGACGGCCACACCTTCTCCGCACGCTTACCGCCATCAACCCCCTCCTTCCCCCATGCATCGATGAAGAGCCGCGTCGTCTGCGCGGCTGCTTCGGAGTTGAGAATGGAATCGCTCGTGAAGCCTTGTTTGTCTGCAAAATGAGGGCGATATACAGACTGCAGATCCCGGTCAGCAGTGTTGGTGGCGTCGCTGTTGCCGCCTCTCATTAACCACTCCATGCATCTGCAGTGATTCCATCAACAATCTCAAATTCAACAAACCATATTAATTAATGCATAACAAAACGACAGACCCATCATAGACACTTTGGATAAGAAGAAGAAATATATATTATATAATAATAATAGTGATAATTAATTTGAAATGTGTTGTGGAACCTGGTTTGATGATATGGTGCGGCAGAAGGGAGTGGCCTGCGAAGAGTGGTGGTGGTGGAAGGAAGGACGAAGGGTTTATGAGGATTTTCCACATGCTTTCTTGAACGGGGACGGTTCTTGTGGGCGTGACGTTCGCAGTATTTCTGATCAGGAGCCACATCTCTTGAACACCTCCATTTCTTCCCATCTGTTCTCTTACACCTCCATGGCTCCGGATCACACCCACTTGATGAGAACCTCAAATCTAGAGTCGAGGAAGGAGATGGGGTCGTAGTGGTGGAGGGGGTGAGGAGGAGTTGAGGGGGAACGGGAATGGAAGCCAGAATGTAGTTGTGTATCAATTTCTGCCTCTCCAATTCTTCAAGTTGTGAGGTTGTAAAAAGGGCCTTTCCACACAAACCCAACCCTCCTGCCATCACAGATACTAATAAATCACATCTTTAATCGGACATCAACACAAAAGTCACAAAAAACTCACTCTTTCCCTTTTCCCCTCAACATATAAAACTTAAAGAAATGAAAGATGAGAGAGAGAGAGAGAGAGAGAGACCAGAAGGTCTGGAATGAAGAGTGTTGCTTTGTACAAGCACGCCATTAGCAAGCTCATAGACATGCTGCCGGTTGCCGGAGGAGTTGAAAAATGGGCCACTGCCGCTGCCTCCGTCTCCTTCACTACCGGAATACGAAGGCTGTTGCTGCTGCATCTTCAAACCTAAAGAAACCTCAGAATAAGGCGGCGACGACCACGACGATTTTCTTTCGCTCCCATTCCTCATTAATTATATGTTTTGTTTTGTTTTGTTTTGTGTGTGAGATATGATATATGTGGTGGGGATGGTGGGTGGCCGTCCAAGTCTGAAGATTTGGGTGATTGTGCCGCTTATGCCCCCACACTCATATCATGAGTGATCACTTTTTTTAATTCGAACGTTCTAGCAACGTGAACGTTCCAATGAGTATAAATTTATTATTCTTTCTTACTCCCTCCGTCCCGTTATTTGTGGCTCATTTTCTTAAAAGGGTGTCCCGTTATTTGTGGCAATTTTCTTAATTTGGTAAAAAAATATTATTATATCTTCTACTCTATCATCTTCTCTCTCCTACTTTATTACATTCTCTCTCCTACTTTATCATCATCTCTCTCATACTTTCTTATTATCTTACTCATCTTCTCTCTCATACTTTATCATCTACTCACTCTCTCATACTTTATCATCTACTCTCTTAATTCCCGTGCCGAAACCAATTGAGCCACAAATAACGGGACGGAAGGAGTATTATTATACTTATTTTTTTCTTTTATTTTATTATCTTATTTTTATTATTTAATTATTTATTCTCTTATATCATTTATCTTCTCTTTTTCTCTCATTATAACACTCATCTTCTCTCTGCTCTTACGTTATTATCTATTCATCTCTTATACTTTATCGCATAATTTTTTAATTCTTGTGCCATAAAGAAAATTGCCACTAATAATGAGACATAGTTAGTATTTCATAAGTGTTATAATAAATTTAAAGTTAAATATATATGTAGATATAGATATGAGATATTGATATTCAATAACGCTACTGTCAGTTAGGCGTAGCACAATAATATGTTGAATTTGTGAGAAAACTTGGTCTAAGATAGTAGATTAAATTAAAAGAGAAAATAGGTATAGTCAACGGAGGAAAGCAGCTAGGTATACAGAGTAGGTTAGTGATTGCAAAAAGGAAATTACAAAAAGTCTCACCTTTGACTTTTGATGCTTTCAATAAAAACACACACTGCCCACACACATTAGTAGTAAAAAAAACCACAGCTGGAAATTTACCCTTTTACATCTATGCCATTGGGAGTGGGTAAAGGTAGGAGGCCCAGTGAGCTGATGACGTGGGGTTCCAGCTAGAGGGGGACCGCTGTTTGGGCCGTACCGTGGGCTTTGCTTTAAATTCCCTACCTTCTTTCTCTCTGTCTCCACTTTTTCCCAGAAAATCTAGCCCCTTCAATTATATTTCTTGCAATTTTACCAATCCGTATAGGGGTACCTCTATACAATATTTTAAGTCGCATTCAAAATGTTTCTATATTCAAAACTGTGCTACTATTATGACGTAATAAATGTGATACATAGGAGGTACTTTTTCTGTCCCCTCCAATTGTCTTATTCCCAAAAAAAAATGGACAATTTAAAATGTCAAATATTGGAATTATAAGTGTGTGTATATCTAGTATGGTTAAAAACCCCATCTGTTAATGATACGCTTTCCAAAATCGGGAGGACAATATGAATTGATGTGAGTCACTATCTTTTGGGTAACATCCTTTTTCTTAAAGAAATATTTGAATAGTGTTCCTTTGCAGTGAATGAGTGATTTTCTGGTGCTCTACTTGCGGAGTTGTTACTTTTTTCAGATTTGAAAGTATTGGAAATCATGAATTTAGTTGCAGAATGGTACTATGTATGATAGAAAAAGAATTTACAACAAAATTGATTATATTTGGTTTTAAAGGTTAATGCTGTAAATAATGTGCTCAAAACTTGTAAATTCTTGTTTGCTCCAACTAACAAATATGATTAGACTTTACGAAAAAATTTGTCCCATACCATGTGGTGTATATGAAAGCCAAATCAAAGTCACACACAGAATCATTAGGATGTTTAGATTCTTATATGATTCATTTGGATTTTAAAAAAAAAAAGTAGAATTTGAGGGGAAGTTTGGAATTATCATCATTTGGAGACTAATTGTACTCTACAAGTGCTTCGGAACCCAAGGCATGACCAACAAGATTTATAACAACAAACGTTATTCAATATCTTCAACAAAATTGACAAGAAGCATCCAACTTTGTAATCAAGATTCTACTTTGTGTATATATGTGCGTATATAAATAAAAATATATGTAAACCCAGAAATAAACAAAGGAAGAAGTAGAGCAACATCTAAGCCATTGTTCAAAGTTCAAACATGTCATAATTCAAACTCATCTTCGAGCTTCAGTTGATCAGCTGCAGCCTCCTCCTCTTCGTCATCGATCACAAAGTAAGGATTGTGGACCTCAGGCCTGAACTTATACCCAGTGAAGGCATAGAATGCCAGCGTAGCCAACTCCCCTGCAACCACACTAGTCCAAAAGTATTTGTATGAAGTAATAGTTTCAAGAGCATAGACCACAACCCGGGTGAAGTAAATGTAGCAAATGACCACGATGTAATACTGCCTAAACAGAGTCAACTTCATCAAATTAACTGCGGCCTTCCCATCAGTCTTGGCTGCCTCCCGCAAGTTCTTGATCGACCAAACAATGGGGAAAAGCACGGCGCAGCAGCAGATTACATCAACGAGCAAGAAGATCTGCTTCCACGCCATCCAATCATTACCGAATGGCCCAGTCTCATCAATCACAACCTGCGCTATATTAGCAATCACTTGAAGAGGAATCACGATCATCAAAACCTTCTTCTCCTTATCTTGCAAATAGGGTTTCAAGAACGACCATCCAGTCCCGATCAACACAATCAAGGTGAACAAAGTGATACCCTTCAAGAAACTAAATATGTAAAACAACACATCCCAACCGTGCGCCGTTCCTGTGCGCCGTATATACGATTTATCCTCAGCCTCACACAACAAATTCAAAGCTTTCAACAGCACCACCGCCAACATAAAGAAATGGATACCGTAAATAGTCAACCGCTTCTTGTACAAAACATTGATCCAATAAGCAGCCAAAACGGAGTAAATCACAGCCAACAGAAAGTAAACCCTAGGAAGAACGGTTTTACCGGCGGAGAGATAATCGCGGCGGTTGGACTTGCCGCCTTCCAAATTGTACATCGCGGAGTGCACATTCATGGACACCTTGATCTGCGGGAGGCAATTGGCGAAGATGAGCGTGTACTGATCGGCCGACGACTCGGCGTAGGCGAAACTGAAGGCGTCGGCGGTGGGCGTGTTGAGGCGGTCCAAGGTGAAAACCTTCTTTATGGCGTTCGATTCGAGGACGCAGGTGATCTCCGCGTCCTCAAGTTGCTGGAGCACGTGAGCCCACGCGTCGATGGTGCAGAGGAAGAATCCGAGCTTGGAGAGGTCCCTCGGGTCGGGCGACGTACCGGATAAGGAGAGATGGGTAACATTGAGCTCCAGCTGGCCGCGGGGGGTGAAGCCGAACTCGTCGAGGAGGATTAAGGAGCGGCCGTCGGATCGGATCTCGGTGGAGCGAATTTCGGCGGCGGCGAGGGCTGCGGCTGAGAGGAGGGTTAGGAAGACGAGGAGGATAGACATTTTCTCTCTCGCGGGTCGAGTGGAGGAGTGAGGAAGGGGGAAAGTGTGAGAATTCCTTGACATTTCTTGCTGGGGTTTATTTAATTGGTCTCCCAAATTGAATTTTAGTGTTTGTCTAATACCGGCACAAACTTACAATTAACTTTAAACTTATCGGATTTGCAAACTGAAAAATAAGGGTTGTTTTTTAGCCAAATTAATATGAAAGTGGTGATTGTGTTTTTTTTTTTTTTTTACTTATTCCAAGTGGTTGTTTAAGAAAAACACCAATGGTCTAATGCCTTTAATTTCGGATTTACTGCTATCCAAGCTATCCTCATTAAATGACTAATTAATTTCACTTATTGGTAAGAAGTCACACTCATAACCCTTAATTCCTAATTCCGTCAATCTATAACTAGGTCTCCATGTCGATTAAATTTTCACTATATCAACGTTTAACTTTTTACAAAATTGTCAATTTATCTATTTATTAAAAAGTCGAGATGAAGAAGATTGAATGAATGTGAATAAAATTCTAATGTCCATTAATACTTTTATGACCTACTGCAGGGCTGAATTCTAACCAGAACACAATATGCATATTTTATTGCACTATCCAAATTGTTACTTAATAGTTTTATTATTGTACAGTAGTAAATCGACAAAGATACAGTAACCTGGCATTAAACATTAAAAGTATAAAAACTTTATCTGGTATTTCAAATGTATACAATGTGGGCTTGACCAAAATATTATGGCTCTAGTTTGGGACATATAGTGGAATTAGGGTTGGAAATGGTGCCTGCATTAAGTAGCAAAAGATTGAAAATAATTCACATTAGTGAGGAAACTAATTAAAGGGGTGAAGGAATCAAGACTTACAAAAAGTTGCTAGACATGGTTGCTTGGATACTGGATCATCCTCAAACTTGGGTGGAACTTGTCCGTACACCATCTCACAACTCATGTCTTCAAAGTCTACAGTTATTAATACCATGACATGACATCAATTCCGAACGAATTCCGGAATGTAACAGTAATTGTTTGAAGAATCGGCGGCATGGCTTACTGGGAATCATGGTTAATGGAAGGCCAAACTCATTGGTGAAGAAATCTTGTGTTGGTATTTTGCACATGTTAACGCACATTCCCACGCAACCACTGTTCTCAAGGTACCTTCATATATATATAGTTTGCTTTTTAGGAATTGAAACTGCAAGAAATGTTTATGTTTGCAAGTTGTACCTGCATTTCTTTATAAGGACTCCACTTTTTTGCTTCAATCCCTCTACTTCTACCTCCACAACCTACTGAGTTGCTGATATTTCAATATTTATGAACGCGGAGGTGGTGTATGTGTGCAACAGTAAAATGTACCTCAGAAGGGCCAACCAACCAGTGGAAGAAAGGGACCGTTAATGCTGCATTGAACTCTGCAGCCCATTTTGTGGGCGGAAACAATTTTCTGAACTGCCAAACAAATTACGCTTTACTTTAGATGTACAACCCACAAGATTCACAAATAACTAATCAAACTGTAGAAAGTAGTATATACTTGAGCAGGGGCTCCAGGGGGGAGCATGGAGAGGAGCACCTCCCTTACCACCTGCTGCTGCTGCAAACGCGTCCGCCCCTTCACTACACTCTTCGACACTTCCACAAACGACTCGTAATCGTAATCAAAGAAGCCCTTCTTCCCCGCCAACTCACCGCCGCCGAATTTCTCCATCTTCCGCGCGAACAGCGTCATGAACGCCTTCTCGAACAGCCCGTCCTTGTACTTGGTCTTCTCCCCCATCGGCGCCGGCACAATCCCGCACCGCACCACGCCCAGTAAACGCCCCCGCCTCCAATGGCTGACCGATGGGAATAAGTTGGTTGCTGGGAAACTCACAACCGCCATTTCAAACTGCCAAATCTGGCTATGTTTATGCAGCTTAATTTATGAAATGGGTTTGTGGTGATGCTTGCGTTTGGTGCCTCTTATCGGAAGATCAATGACCACACGCGTGCCCCCTTCGGGAATAACTAAATTTATTTACTTTTTTCATTGCATTACCATCTCACGTTTCTTGAGGTTTCAAATAATCCACGACTCTTTTCCTTCATTTCATCTCAATACGAAACATAATTTATGACAACTAATTCAACCCCCAAAATCATATGTATGTAAAAGAAATATCTTACATGTTCAACCGATCAAATAGAGACAAACATATTTTATGCAAGACGCAGCAGGAAAAGGGTTGTATAAGCTTTATTCCGCAATTAGCAGCATCTCGACCCAGATAGCATGATCTAACATATTCTCCATTTCTTACAATATATCGACATTTAAGAAGAAACTCTCCAAGGTTAAACCTCCTTCAAACAGGAAAAGATTATACAGCCAGAATTTTCTACTCCGGGGCTTCAACAGGCTTTGGTGCTTCAGCTGTTTTCAACTTCTCCAGTGCTGATATGCGTTCGTCTAGAGATTTGTATGACTTCTCCACCTACACCAAAAGAAATAAAAATAAAATCAATTGGATAATGCTAACTATGTATGTTATTCATGGAAGAGAGAGATGAACTTGGGACCAATTTTGGAAAACATCAAGTAACTCCAAGAGCTAATTCCTGGATTTTCTTGGACATTGTAAGTTCATTTCCATCAGACCTGGTGTCCGCTCACATAGAATAAAACCATTTCTATGCTTTCTAATATCTTTCATTAGCAGTTTTTCAAATTAATTTTAACGAGTCGGATGATATATTCTGAGAAGCTAATCATTAAGTTAAACAAATCCAGCAAATGAACAACTATAACTCTACAAATTTAGACATGAGACGTCATGGTCAAGAAAATGGACACCATCTAAATGACTTATGAAGTTTTAAGAAGGTTGTCAGAAAGACCCAAATCCACTCGATACCAGTTAGTTACATAGTCATAATTAGTTAGCTGCTTGAGAAAATACCATTAGTTCAAAGAAAACTTGACAGAAAAAGAAGGCAATAATTCATGTTTGCACTGCTGTTATTTTGGCTTGTTGATGCACCGCAATTAATCAAATTACAAAACATGCACGGAAATTTGTGTTCCTAGTAGGCTGTCAGTTGGCATGAAATTAGGTATCCTCATAAGGCATTCCTATACTTTGCAACAATCTTAGAGCACCTCCAAGGGTTTCCCGTATATTAGGGGAGCCCTATCCGTATTTTTGTACGGAAACACTATTTCGTCTCCAACGGTTTTTCCCTATCCCTCCCCTAAAAAAAGAATATTCCATAATATTTTCATTTTTTAATTTTACAAATCACTTTTAAATGCAATTATTTTATATAATTAAATTAAACATGATAAAATATTTATTAAAAATACATAATTAAAATTCTACATTAATTCAAAAAAAGATTATTCAAATTACTAAAATAAGCGGGGAATTTACGAGAAGATGTTTCGCCTTGAGCAAGCTAAAATTTACGAGAAGCAGGGAATGCAACCACCCCCGCAACACGACAGTTATTTCCGGAATTTATTCTCGGGCACTGGAACCTCCGGAGATAATATTCCTGATTATTAGATAATTAGTGTAGAATTTAAATTTATGTAATTTATTTTCCTTTTATATAAAATATGTATGTGTAACATTGTAATTTTCAAAATTAATACAATGTAAACACATTTTATAAAATCAATGTTTATAAATCAATTTAAACACTTCTAAAATTTTATTACATAAAATCAATGTTATTTTATCAATTTTATCAATGTTATCAATTTTATCAATTTAATACCCCCATCTATCAATTCTCTCTCATTCTTGACAACACAAAAAACGCTCCCAAAAACTCACTCGATTTAATTATCTTCTAGGGTTTTCGCAGCCACCAATTTCCGCCTCCGGAAGATGAGTTCCAAGGGTGAAGTCACGACCAAGGGCGGAAGAGGCAAGCCGAAGTCCACCAAATCCGTCTCCCGCTCGTCGAAAGCCGGACTCCAGTTTCCTGTCGGAAGGATCGCGCGTTTTCTCAAATCTGGTTCTATTTGATGAATTATCAAGTTGTAATTTCTCTTCTTATCTAATTTCTCCTCTTCTTCGCTTTGTTGTTCTGTAATTTCTTGAAATAGGCGGCGGCCTATTTGATGAATTATCAAGTTGTAGAACAAAATTTGTTTTGTAAATGAGTATGGGAGCCCAGAAATTAAAAAAAATGGATATGGGAGCCGATAGGGGAATCCGATTTTTCCCGTATGTGTAGGGGAGGATTTTTGATTCCCTCTTTTTTGGGCAACGGATAGGGGACCGTTGGAGAAGAAAATAGGGGAATTCCCCTTGTTTAGGGGACCGTTGGAGAGGCCCTTAGAAAGACTTGTAGAGCAAAATACATAAATGAATTTCCAACTCCTAATCAATAGTACATGCCCATTTTTTTCTAGATAAAGAAACTGCTAGCTATCGACACTGATACACATTTAAACTTTAAAGTATTGTAGACAGGAACAAACTGTATGCAGATGAGATATCATGATCATACATGGGAGCGGACCATCAAAGACACACACAAAAACATAAATAAACTTGAAGTAATATGACTCAATGCAGTCTTACTAAAAGAACTGAAGATAAATGTAGCAAGGATTGACAAAGCCAGAGGCAGATCCAAAAGAGGGGCGAGTGGATCCAAAAGTTTCCCTTTTTAGCAAATTATTACACACAACTTTTTTGTAGGACCCACACCTTTACACATCTCTACTCACAACTAACAACTTTTCTTAAAAATCGTGCAAAAAACAAAGTGGACGTTATAATTGGGACGGAGGGAGTATAACTTTATGCAATTCATATATTATGTTTGTGCTTCTTTTGTCAATACTTATTGATCATTTGAGAAAATCTTGAAACTCCTCCAATCACATGTAGGGTGCTGTCAAAATAGGGTGTTGTACTATAATATTTTTCGAATAAATTAGAAGGAACATCAGATGAATAACATAATATCCCTAAATACGCACTAAATTGTAAGTTTTAGACCAAAATAGACACAAAAGCCCCTAAAAAAATTTCTCGGGGGCTCCGCCCCCGAACAAGGCCATTCAGCCCCTTGTAAACCTCACCCCCCCCAAACTCGAAATCCTGGATCCGCCCCTAGACAAAGCTGATTGGTTGCATGAAGGTTCATATACGTACACTTATTAACAGAGGCATCATGAAATAAGGCTCAGGTTCAAGTGATTGATCCCCAACATCAATGTATAGATGAAAAACTGAGAACACTTAAATGGCTAGATTGTTCCACACATGCAGACTGATAAACTACCTATTTCACTCAACACGGGTGACACAGATTCAGGGTGCAGATCAACATTTCCATTTACTTCCAATCTGTGCCAGGTGCATGGCATATGTTCAAGCGAAAACTAACTCGAAAACTTGTAAAACCCATTTTGACGCTTTCACATCCATTTTTCCTGATCATCCACTATATAAGGCACTATCTTGACTAATGTAAATAGCTTTCTCTACATTTCATAAAAGCAAATCATAACACTTCCAAATATCATTTCCCAACCAATCTTAATCTCAACAAAATTTATTCATTTCGTATGGCACTTTCCTCTCGCCGGCTTCAACCCAATGCAAATTTATTCCATTATCAGAAGCTTAATTCTCAATATAGCTAGAATTCAGGCGAGTTTTGGCATCACTCGAGGTGGAACATATTCCGTATAACAATTCGTGACCCCAATAACTATAGTAGAACAAAAATTAATCAATTCTAACGCAAAACTGAAAGGGGAGAGAAATAAACCTGTTGATTGATGGCGTGGTGGGCAATTTGATAATCCTTGTGGAGATAATAGAGACCAGCGGCGGAAGCCAGCGCGGCGCCGGTAAAGAACGAAGCTAACCTAACCCGCAGCACATAACCCATTTCTCTCCCCCTCCGATTTGCGCAGATCTCAAGTTCTCCTCAGCAACTTCTACAATTCGGCCTTTTTAGTATAAATAGTTTATAAAGTATTTTTTTTATACTAAAATGAGGAAAAGATCATTTAAAAAAATAATAATAATAGTAATAACAGAATGGCCCTTTGATTTTGTCAAATTTTACCACATTAGATTGTAAAATACTTGATTTCGACTCGTTTTATAAAAACGATCTAACTTTTTTCGATTTTAGCCCGTTTAGGTCCCATTTAGGAAAATAACTTAATTAAGGACTTATAACTACAAAAGAACTTAAATTTAATAAGTTAATTGTGTTTGGATACATGCAATAATAATGACTTATATAGATAAAAAAAATTTAAAAAAAAAATTGTTCTCGAGATTTGATATTGGAACCTCCTTGAAAGTTACTTATAAGTTGTCATAAGTTAATAATATTAACTTATGAAAATAAGTTAAAAGTAACTTATTATTTATAGTAAGTTATTTTGATTAATTATTCCAAACGCATGTAAAATGACTTATTATTCAGAATAAGTTAAAATAAGTTGTTTATAAGCTCTTTCAATGCGTGATGACGTTATAACATGCGCTTGCAAAAATTCTTCTGAAATTCATATTGAAACCCGAGGGTTAATAAAGCTTGACATACTTTTGTCTATTGTTTACGTATATATTTGTCTAAATTTACAATTTTAATATGATTATTTTAATTTGGTCTTAAATCATGAACTTTCATTTTTTTGCAATTGAAGGCACGTTTTGATTCCCCAAGTTTTTCCGGCAGCCGAAATGCTGACATGGACGTTCACGTGAACATCTCAAAACGAAGTCATTTTAAACTGTAAATATTTTTGCGAATTAAATTACAAACTTTAATATTTTTGCAATATAAGACATTGTTGGATATGAGTCAGTAGATTGATACTCAGCTGTTCTAGGGTTAAAAGAAATTGGGGGAAATCATAGTAGTACTATGGAATTGAAGATCCCAAAACCGGCGATATCGATATCAAGATTAGTGTGTCGATAGGATTAGCTGATGTATAGGTTAGACTTGATGTAATGCTTATTTATTTGTCTAAGTCCTGTACGGGGTAGTTGTTGAACTGATCTTCTGCTGAAGATACTTTTCAGAACCCCACGTCATCAGTGTAATCGCTTGCATTCTTCGTCGGCCACTGATATCAAACTCGGTTAAAGATCCCGCATCAGTGACCGGACCTCGCAGAAGCATTCTCTACAAGCCGATGGTCATCGGTAGAAGAACCAAGGCAAGCAGTATACCTTCGCATCGACCAACCGACTATCGAAGCTCACTTTATCGGTCGACGACTCACCGAAGAAGACAGACTTTCCAGCTTTCAGATCCGACGTAAAGCGACCCAAAGACTTAAAGTCCCTTCAAATGTTCAAGAGAAGACATACGAGGTAGTTTGAACGGTCAACTCGACACTCACCAACTACAAACCTCGACCAATGAGAAGCCGAGCAACGCTTACCTACTCTACACAAGAAAGCTGCTCTCATGAACGGCATTAACGGCCCTGCTGCAACAAAGTTGAAAAGTGGCCGTTTTCTTTGGACGCTTGTGACACGTGGCATCGTCGTCTCCAACGGACATATGCCACAACTCACAACTATAAATAGATTAGAGGAATATACGCGAAATCAAGGGAAATCATTCAAGCTCACAACGCTCTAGAACCTTCAAGCTTATCCAGAGACGAACTAGTTTTCATAGAACACTTCTTGTAGTTCATCTCTCTAGAGCTCTTTGATCCCTTTCTTCTCTAGACTAAGCTCATTGCTAAATTCATAGCTTAGATCCGAAGGAGTTCACATTTAGTGAATTGTTCTTGTTGTAAGAACTCCTTCTCAGTTGGAGAATATTCCCTCCCTTCTAAACTTAGGTTTGAATTGTAAAGTCGCTAAGGACTATAACTTAGAGGGAACTGTCCAGGTCACGCATATCCCTGCCGAGGCTTGCTCGGAATAATCAACAAGTTCTCTCGCCTTGTTCGGGGCCGTGGACGTAGGATCTTGCGTATCCGAACCACGTTAAATCGCTTGTGTTCTTTTACTTTTTTTGTGCATAGCATTCAACTGACTTGAAAATCATAAGCTTGCATAAAACGTATTTTATAAAGTGCACAGCCAAAAGATTTAACTTGCTAAAACGCGTTTTCAAAAGAGACGAATCCGGGCCTAACACTTATCCGCACTACGGCTCTCCGAGTTTCGTAATACTGACATCAGTCAGTAGAAGAGCTCAGAAGCTGACTCACTTTGACCCCAGTGATCGAAGGCTTACTTGGCACTGTTCATCAGTTGCAAATATCAGCTTCAGCTGACCTTCATTGAGAAAAAGAAACAGAGCTCAGGTGTATTCACCCCCCCCTCTACACCTGACTTTTCGTCTCCGGACCAACAGACATTGAAGTTGAACTCCAACTAAATTTCAATAAACAAATAATATTAATATTACTAAATTTCATGTTTTGCACATCAAAATCGATATTTGAGTGACTCAAAAATAAAATATCATAGTTCCAAAAACATCATTAACAGAGTATCAAAATATCGTTTCATCAAGTATTATATTAAAAACGATCAATAACTAAGAAATTTAGTAATGCTGATCTTATTTGACTACTGAAATTTAGTAGGGGTTCAATTTGGTACATTTTTTTAATATGTTTTATATTGCAAAAACATGAAAGTTAGTGATTTAATTCGCAAAAATATTTACAGTTCAAAACGGCGTCGTTTTGTGATGTCCACGTGTACGTCCATATCAGCATTCCGGCGGTCGGAAGAATTTGAGCATCGAAACGTACCTTAATTGTAAAAATTAAAAGTTCGTGATTTAATTAACCAAGTTAAAAAAAGACGTATTAAAATTGCAAATTCGAACATATATATATATATATATATATATATATATATATATATATATATTTTCTGCCATAACCCCAGTAGGTAAATGATAAACAATTTCAATCCACTAAATTGTAAAAGTATTAAAATTTAATCTATTTTATAAATTTGATAATGTTTGTGCAAAGCTCATTGTACATGAGTAAACCTAAGAAATATAGTTCAATTTATAACTATAGGTTACAATTGCTTATAATACATGTGTATAATTGCTTATAATGCATGTTGTATAATTTGTTATTGTAGTGAAATATAGGTGTGGATCCTATAAGAAGGGGTCTTAAGATAAGAAGTAGGTTATATCCTTAGATTTTTACTATTCAATGGCTAAGATTTTTAGTAAATTTTATCTTTGAAAAATATTATGTAATAAGAAAAGGGTAGATTTGGCAAAATTAATATGCATATTAGGCGGTTTTTTTTATAATCATCTTGAAAACACAATATATATTTTTCAATCAAAACCCTCCCCCAGAGTAGTAAAACCCATTCGAGAATAAAAATTAAGAGGCGGAAGTTTTTGGGAGACGCAAGAAGATGTGGAAGTTTTTGAGAGACCTGATTTTCTTGTTCTTCTTTGGTAGAAAAAATAATATTCGAGTTCTTCTTCGCTTTATTGGTAAGATTTGAACAGTTATAATATGCATATGAACGGCTTAAAGTCCACATAAACATAGTTTGAACATGCATATTTGACCGATATCACATCAAAATTATAAACTTATTTCAAGTTCAGCTTTTGAGAAATTGGAATAGTGTATGCATGTTCTGGGAACACTCTAATATATGATTATAGTGATGTAATGTTTAATTAGGTTTGAAATGCTAAACTTCATTTATGGATTAATATACTGTTGAAATCTGCTAAATTATGATTTTTAACATCATTTATGAATTAGATTGTGTGGTTACCTTTTGTAATAGTTCTGTTATATGATAAGCGAGAATAGTTTTGATAAAGGCAAACTAAATATGCATATACTTTAACATAATTATGCATATTTCTATTCATTCATATGCATTAATGAATATTAAAGTTTTAAGTATTATATAATGTAGATTTTAGTGTTAAACTATATCTAACGTGCACAACTGTTTGATTAAATATGCATATTTTAATAAAAATATTGCATAATTCGATTCCTATAAAATGTATTTAAACTAATAATGATTAAATGTGTTTCATGTTATTAATATGCATAATACCATTCATATGAAATGCATTATTAAGCAGCACGATATGCATATCTGACTTTACTCTATAAAAGCTTTAATTTTATTTATTTATTGTTAATTGTTAATTAGGTGAGATTCAGACTAAATATGCATATACTTTAACATAATTATGCATATTACAATTCATTTATATGCATTTAATGAATATTAAAGTTTTAAATATTATACATTGTAATTTTTAGTGTTAACTATGTATAAGCTGCACAATTGTTTTATTAGATATGCATGCTTTAATAAACATAATGTATAATTCGATTTCTATCAAATGCATTTAAATTAGTAATGATTAAATGTGTTTTATATATGTTATTAATATGTATAATATCATTCATACGAAATGTATTATTAAGCAACACTATATGCATATCTTACTTTACTTTTTAATTGAGTAATCTTTTTTTTCGTTAATTGTTAATATGATGACACATTCAGAATAATTATGCATATACTTTAACATAATTATGCATATTACTATTCAGTTATATGCATTTTAAATGTTGATCTTTGTGTTCACGACTGAATATACTTTAATATATATAATTATGCATATTACTATTCAATTATATGCATTTTGAATGTTGATCTTTGTGTTCACAACTAAATTTGCTATCATAAAGTGTCATACAAAAATACAATTAATTTATTTTGTAGGACGTACCAAGAGAAAATATGGCATAGTAGAAAAGAGGAAACAAATAATGGACGTTGAAGACGATGACTTTGAAGAGACTAATGATATGAAAAATAAAAGAAGTAGCAACAATAAGGAGTGTGTTGCAACTAAAAAAAATCAAAAATAGTGATGAGGAGATTTATCCTCATGTAATCAGTAGATGTTCAAATTCATATCTTATGCCTGCTCTATTGCATGCTATGTACCTTCTCAGATTTGTCTTATCTATTCCACGCTAAATAGTTCCCAAATGAGTATCAAACTAACAAAAAAGTCCTCCATAAACCTTATAAAACATTTCAGCCTCCTCTAAAGTTTGAATCAGTTTGAAACTTATGTCCAACATAAGACTTCAAATCGGGTAAACAATCATAAATGAATACAAATTCGGGATCATCAAAAATTACGTTGTCATTAATTATCTTATCCATTGAATCTTATTGCATAAAAAATGAGTATAATATGCATAAAATATAATAAGAATATGCATAATTAAAAAAAAAGTTAAAAAAAATAATCCAACAAATTATCCAATACAATAAATAAATAAATAAAGTCTATAGAGATGAATTTGCTTATAACTCAAATCAAATTCAACAACAATTTAACAAAAAATGAAGCTTCCACATGAGAGTAGATTACGTATCTTTTTTTTAAAAAATTTATAGGTGCGTGTACACGTGCTTAATGGGTTAGAATAAAAAACTAAGGGGGTGTCTGCTAAAGCTTATTTTAATTGTTTATCTACTTTTCAATCGTATAAACAATTTTTTATGTTTGTAAAATCAATTTTCTACTATAGATTTTCTAAATTTAACTAGCTAAACTGTTTAAATCTATAAGCACATATTGAGATTTTTTGATATTTAAAATAGCATAATTCCAAATTTACTAAAAATATCAGTTTTTTATATTAATCAAAAAAATTCTCTGATTTTGCTTTAAAATAATTATTTTCAATTTAAGTAAAAAAAATAATAAGTTCTTATAACAAACATTTGCAAAGACACTCTTGATTGATTTTATATGTGATACTTTTACAACTTGATATATTAGAATTAGCCATAGTTAATAATTGACAAAATCCAATATCAACAAATTCATAATGGGCTAAAGTTAGGCCTATTTAGAAAAATAACTTAATTAAAGACTAATGACAAAATAACTTATTCTATAAGAACTTATGGTATAATCACTTAAATTTATTAAGTTAATTGTGTTTGGATACATGCAATAATAATGACTTATATATGCAAAAAAAATCTTTTAAAAAAATGTAGTTGTTCGGATTTGATATGAGAATCTCCTTAAATGTTACTTATAAGTTGTCATAAGTTAATAATATTAACTTAGGTAACTTATTATTTAATTTATTACGATAAGTTCTTCTAAATGCGCGTAAAATAACTTACTAATAAGTTAAAATAAGTTGTTTATAAGCTCTTCCTAACATGCCTTATTTTTCTCCCTATTAAAGAGAAACAAATGTTTCTTGATCCTAAATTGTGTGTTTTTACATGTCAATGTCTCAGCTTTGTATTTCCCTAAAATTTATACGAAAAAATAAATTAAATATAAAACAAATCATTTAATCTTCCTTTTAAACAATTGGGAATTTTCTTTTTTACTGTAATAATGTTATTTGAATGCAAAAACAGTATACTTTAAAACCAATAATTGAATGGGTCATGATTTGAGCTGAGCCGTCGTTGCCCTCAACATATTCCTTCTCTCCTAATATTTTTTTTCTTTTCCTTCTTTTAATCTTGTGGATTCAAAACCCTAAGATCACAGAAGCTGTGGTCAGATAAGTGCTTGAAGGTGGGACAGATAGAGTGACGCGTCGAATTATTCTCTCTCTACGGGACTAATTTCAAGTTTGGGCACTCTGATTCTACCGATCAGGTAGAATTTCATATTCTTCCTACCAGACCATTTTTCATTTCACTTTCTATTGTTTTGCCATCGGTGAATGGCTATTCATATTATGCGATTGATTTTGAGTTGAATGTTTGATTGAGAAAATGGTTGGTACTAGTTGCTGTCCGTTGTGAACAGAAGCTACTCTCTATAATTATCCTACAATATCTGGCTATGAAGCTTTATGCTAATGATTATACTCCAGTATAGTTTTTTCTGAAATAGACGATGTTACTTTTATTTATTTATTTGAGAATTCGTTGTTGTTGGCTGTTACCTATCATCTTGGAAAGATTCGCAAAGGCCGGACAAGGTTACAATGGTGTTCCTTAGTGATGATTGGATAACCACTCTTGCTCACATCTCTTTCCACTTTGAATCTGATAAAGTTTCTAGCTTTAGGTAGGAGAACATTAAAATAAGTTTGGATCATCTGATCTCATGTTCAAAGCAATAACATTATCCTAACAGTTTGCATATTATAATTACTTGAGTTTGTATAAGATGAGTTCATACGATCTTAATAATTTTAATCCATCACATTGAATTGTACGGTTTGTTGTCTTTGACTGGGGCTGAAAAGGTTCCTGTTTTTAGAATCCTTTTTCTACTGATATTTTAGAGTTCTCATGCTTGAACTTTCTTTTCCGGTATGTTCTTAGAAATGGAGAATTCAAATTCAGAAGATCTCTGTGGCATGGAGCCTAATGTTGAGGGGACAATGGATGATCCAGCTTCAACAAGCTCACCCTATAACCATCAAATGGCAAGGGGCGTCCAAGGTACATAATATATTAGTAAAATTAATCTTGTCAAATATGAGTTAGTTTGGAAGCTCCATTGTTTGACTATCTAGCAGTATGCTTGTTACGCTCCTATTCTGCCTTTTTTCCATGTTTCTTTCTGCTTCAACTGTTAACCCATTTCATTGTTACTGATGTCCATTCTGCTACAACCGTTGACCTATCTCATGCTTACTGATTTTTTTCTCTGATTTTAGCTGCTGATGTTATGTTGTGGAGACGATATCGTGTCTCATTTGGCGTAGTTGTCACCACATTATCATGGCTATTAATCGAGCGCTCAAGGATACCATTTTTATCTCTTTGTTCAGATGTGTTGCTGATTTTAGTTGTCCCATTGTTTCTCCAGGCAAACTATGCTGGATATAGAAATAAGTACGATTGTCCTACATCTATTGTTTCCAACATTTCGATTTCCACTCTTGTCTGTAAGGAGTTGTCTGATATCTTTCTGTTTCTGTTGCCAGACAACTTCCGACATTACCTGAACTAGTTTTATCAGAAGAAATGGTAACCAATGCTGCTGCATCATTTCGTGCTAAAGTTAATTACATGCTGCTTATGGCTCATGATATTACTATTGGAAAAGATTTCAGACTTTTCTTCAAGGTTAGCTAAACGTGATTTATGAGATTATAAAAGAAGATGCAAATTAGGTAAGGGCTTCATCTGAAGCTCTTATCTCCTATTTTACTCTATTACATTCCCTTATCTCCTATTTTACCCCATTAGTTGGTAGAATGATTATCAATTCACATATTCGGGTGCAATGTATGGCACAAAAGAAAAAAGAAAGGCAAGATTTCGACTTGGTTATTAACTCGTAAGAATGTTCTGAGTTAGCAAAAGTCCTAAGAAATGTTTGTCTGGGAGAGGGCAGGGGACCAGTAAATTTTGTACACCTGTACCAACTTGATAGTGTAAAGACCTTAAATTCAAGGTTAAAAGGTGGAGTCATATTGTCAAGAGATTGGAAATAAACCATAACATTATCCTTTTGCCAATTTCCCTTATTTGTTCTAAGTAATTTCATTTATTTATTTCAATCATGCCACTGATAATGCAGACACAGAAGAAAACAACTAATATATGATGACTGTAGCTCCTTAAATTAGCCTGAATTACTGCTCTCTTAAATAAGTCCATATTCTCATTCCCTAACAATTTGCATTTAAAATTAAGTAAAAGCTCAACCTTGATTCACGTTAAACCGTGTTAAAAATCTCAATCCAATTTTGAGAAATAATGTTTAGTGAATATTATGCTTAAGTTAAAGTTCCTGTGATTAAAATATCAGGCATCAAATTGCTTACTTAATTTCTCCACCTACTGGGTATAATGCTATAAGTAATTTTACTCAGTTTTTTGAATCACAGTAGACTCTTGTTCACAAAACAGGGTATTTTATGAATAAGGTTGACTGTATGAATGCGAGTTCGATTGTCTTGTTATGTGATTTTGGTGCATTTTATGTGAGGCACCAACTATAATGTCCCAGCTTTTCTTTATTGAGCATTGTACATCTTGCCCACACCCAAAAGTTCCAGTAAGCTCACTTTCAAAATCCATGAATAGAGACCTATATGAAATAACATGAAACAGAAACATCCACACAAGTGTTGTAGTAACCAATGGTCTCATAGCCATGAATAGAAAGTTGTCTAGTGCTTTTTAACTAGACATGTGAAATAAGATGAAATGGCAAAAGTATCAAAACTAGTGTTTTCCTAATAATCAACAGTTTTTAGCATCCAAGTTTTTTCTGACTGGATTAAATGGTGAAGTAATATGCTCTGCAATTTTTTTGTTTCTGCTTAGTGGCTCCGTGGAAAGAAGTGAACTTCTCAGCCTTTCTGAAACTTGCAGGTCGTGATCGTTCTGTGGCTCTTGTCCGTGATTGGTAGCTTGATATCTTTTGTCACTCTTGCTTATATAGGTATAGCAGTTTATCATTGATATCTTGCCTGGTTTTAATGTCTACTTAGTTTCTCTTATTTTTCCTACATGTAATAACTAATAAACGTTTCTGTTTATTCTTTGTGTAATGCAAGCCAAATGATGATGCCCTAGATCAATCTTCTTCCTACCTTTCAGAAAAGTGAATTGTTGGAACATGGTATACAAACTTAAAATATTGGAGCAAAATGTTGTGAAGGGGCCTTGTCTGGGTTGTGCATTTAGTTTTGGTCCAGGTTTTCACCATTTGTTTGATTGTTTTCATGATTTCAATTATCCTTTTTACAAATTTTAGCTTATCCCATCTATTGTTTTTTGTCGAAATTGTCTGGTAATTACTTTCGAACATACTTTTCCCCCCCTAAGTTTGACCTTGGGTAGTTGTTCGTACTTAAATATAGTTAGCTACTGTCTGTCAAAAGTGATTGTTTTGTTAAATCTACCCTAATAGAGATGTAAGAAGGGATTGAACACTAGATCTATCACTCTCTTAGGAGTGAGAATATCAACTAACCGACATGTCCTTGGTTGTCAAAAGTGAAAATGTTCCAAGTCCCATTCTGTTCTAGCAATATACATACAGTTTGTTCATCTAGTTTTTAACAGTATAAAACTATTGTACATAGAACATTATGGTCTCATTGGGCTTCCCTTGCAGCTTGTTGAGATTAGAACCATATCACTTTAATTTTCTTACTCTCTTATATTGGCCCAGGAATCATTATTTCCATCATTACTCCAGCTGTATATGACAAATTTGGAGACCGTATGGATCGGTACGTTGGCACGATCCATCGGCAGTTTTCTAAGCATTATAAGCTAGCGGATGAAAGTCTGAATAGCAGATTCCCTGGGGCTCTTACCAAGAACAAAGATCCTTAATTTAGATCTGTTGCTTCATTAATCATCATTTGGAGCGAGATTTGCTGTAAGTATCCTGTGTGTAATCTGGTGTCTCAGTATAATCAGAGGATCGATATCATTCAGATATCACAACTTTTGGAGCATTTATCGACCTTAGACTTTACTATTACACCAAAACTTCATGGTTTTTTTATTTTTTTTATTTTTTATTTTTTTTATTTTTATTTTTATTTTTTAACTGAAATTTGTGTAGACTTCTGTATGTGTTTTGGCTTGATCAGGGATGGGTGTTAAAAAAATGCACATCTCCCAATTTAACTCAGGCAAGAGATAAACTTTTTCCCATCAAATTGGAAGCTTATGAATGTATGATTCCACATTTATTAGGGGCTTTGATGACCAGATTTTGGCAACATTAAACTGGTGGGATTCATGTGGCTCAGACAACCAGCAATAAATGCAAGAGACCGTCGGGGCCGTTACCCTTCGAAAATTTCCGCACTCAATTAATTATGCTTTTCATACGGTTGTTACATTGGCCACGCACTTATAAGTTATAATATGAGCCATCGCCCCGTGTAGTGGGCAATTAAATACTATCAAATTTAATGTATGATCAATTATGGGTAACAACCAGTTGCGCATTTGAATCTCATTTGGAAACAAAAAAAAGGAAGGGAGAAAAACTAAAGAAAAAAAAGGGAATTGCTTTGTTACACTATGCAAGAAACTACCATTTATCATAATTTAATTGTAGCAATGACATTATCTGATGTGATGAGGGAAATTAATTTGCAGTGATTATTTGAGGTATGCAATGACACTAAAGATGCACACTACATATGATGGGGTCGGTGGGATTATTATGATATATGTATTCATATAGAGGAGGAAGGCGCAAAAGCAAGAAAAAGAAGTAGATACATGTAGTTTAGTGTGTAAGAAAACTTGTAGTCTTCTCTCCAAGAGGTTCAACCACCAGCAACTTTTCTTTCCTTGTCCAGCAAATCGATTTTGATGTACCAATGAATTCAATTTTATGTATGGTCTATATTTACGTGTCGGGAACATCCTCCCTCTCTCTACGATTTTAACAAGTACAGCTCTTGCATTGTGCCAACTGCATTTCTGGCCTTTAATTTAGTGTCCCTTTTTGCTCACTCCTCCTTCTTTCCTTATATGGACTAGCATTAATCTTGCGATAGGGATAAAATCTACGATGTCAAGGGGAGGCAGAATGTTGAATGAGTTGTTGAGTTTGATAGTTTTCAGTGTTCTGGATGTGGTGGATATGATGCTGTGCTACGTTTATAAGGCGGCGGATTTCTTCATGGAAGCAGAATGGAAAACTTGTTATTGCTCCTCCTCCTCCTCTTCAGCAATCGCCCCCACCGGCAACATCTTAGTTTCTGAGCCCGGCGAGTCGAAGATCGTCCGACTAACCTGCAGCAAGGTACACCTCGACGAAATCTCCGACACGCTCTACACGCGCCCCTCCCTCAGCCGCCGACGAAGCGGAGCCGTCCGGTCAACGTTCACCGTGAGTCCCACCATCGTCGGTATGCTGCAACGCAGGATCAACGGACGGCCGCGATCACTCCATACTTCGAGGTGGTCGGACTGTAACTGCAAAACCTGCACATCTTCATGCAAAGAAACCCTCTTCGTCAAAGTCGGTGGTGGCGGAGGTAGGTTATAAAATGCTCAACACTTTTCTAAAATCGTATTGATTGCTTCAAACCATTAACCGACTCAAACTGATCAGAAAATGCGCGGGAAAATGTGGTCTTTATTCATGGGTTTATATCGTCGTCTGCGTTTTGGACGGAGACGGTGTACCCAAAATTCTCGACGTCGGCGAAATCCAAGTACAGGTTTTTTGCGGTGGATCTGCTTGGTTTCGGGCGGAGCCCTAAACCAACAGATTCGTTATACACATTGAGAGAGCATTTGGAGATGATCGAACGATCCGTTTTGGAGGCATACAACGTTAAATCATTTCACATTGTGGCGCATTCCCTCGGCTGCATTCTGGCCCTCGCTCTGGCTGTCAACCACCCCTCCGCCGTCAAATCCCTCACATTACTCGCACCGGTAAGTAAGCTTCTGTTTATGGGGAAAAAGGAAAAAAATACCCACTTCATTTGAAAACCAAGTCAAACAAAAAAAAAAAAAAAAATGTTTTCTTAAACTAAGTCGCACGAAAACCCAATTCGGTCCTTTTTAACGAATCGTGAGATTCACTCACTTCTAATACGACTAAGTAAGATTTTATGTATTTTTTTAATAAATATTTAAAATACCTTTCAGAATCTTAAATTAAAGTTATAAAAGAGGTCAATAGTCAATAGGTCCATTTTATTGGCAAAAGGAACTGGAAAATCTCAAGTAGAGCTAGGAAAGAAGGTAGAGTTTTTTTTAGTACAATATTATCAAGAATAACACATGGTATGATTACATGGGGTATTATTTTTTTGGCAAGTTTAACGATACTTTTTTGTTATGTATATGAGGAGGTTTTGATGGGGTCCAAAATGTTTGACAGCCGTATTTCCCAATACCTAGAGGAGAAGAAGCGGCGACGCAGTACATGATGAGACGAGTGGCGCCGCGGCGGGTGTGGCCGGCGATCGCGTTGGGAGCATCGATGGCGTGCTGGTACGAGCACATCAGCAGGACCATCTGCCTGGTGATATGCAAGAACCACCGCCTTTGGGAATTTCTGGCGAAACTGCTCACAGGTAACCGGATGAGGACGTACTTGATGGAGGGGTTCTTCCTGCACACGCACAACGCCGCGTGGCACACGCTGCACAACGTCATATGCGGCACTGCCGGGAAGATGGAAGGGTATTTGGAGGCGGTGAAGAATGGAGTGAAATACGAGGTGACTATATTCCATGGTAGAAATGACCAAGTGATCCCGGTTGAGTGTAGCTACAACGTGCAGTCCAAAATCACTCGGGCGCAGGTTAAGGTGGTGGAGAATAAGGATCACATAACCATAGTTGTCGGAAGGCAGGAGGCCTTTGCTAGGGAGCTCGAGGCCATTTGGAGGAACGCAACCCCTTAAACTATACATTCAAAGTTTTCTGTTGCTGATGCATGTGAAAGATACATAATTATATAGTATTACATAGGTGTTCATTTAAATACAAGTTTGTTATCAAATCATACAAATTCATAACCCTTATTCAAGATGTACATTAGTAGATTGCATTTCTATTTGATAGTTTGCAAATTACGCAAAAATACAAATCATATGAATTAACTATATATATACAACAATCTTATAATGTACTCCCTCCATCCCAAATCCTAACGAACTTGTCTCTCTCTCTCTCTTTTTTTTTTTTTTTTTTCGTTAACAACAATTGTTAGTTATGAATAAATAAATGGGTCCACAACAAATATGATATACATAGAGAAATTGTTATTTTTGAAAAGAAATAAAAATGGATAAGATAATTAAAAAAAAATAGAATGAATGAGACGGAGCAAATATAACACAATTAGAAAGTTTTGAATCCGTAACATGTAAGACGAACACCTCAACCGAGTTTAGAGGAGGTGCCATCGGAAATGGGTAAAGCGGTGTAAGAGTTTATTGCGAAAGGAGGTTGAGAATTAATTAAAGCCAATTCGATGTAAGCCACATATATAAATGTATTTATTTATTTGAATTATTTGTAGTGTTATTTTGTCGTTTGTGGTATCTGCTGAGAACACGTGATGGGCGTGTTGCCGCTTCCGTTAACGGACAAGTGATGACTAGGGGTATAACGGTTCGGTTTGGTTCGACTTTTTATGTATTTTAGGAACCGAACCAAACACATAGAAATAGTTTGGTTCGGTTCGGTTTGATGGATTTTTCAATATCGGAACCGAACCAAACCGAACCGCTTATAAATGGTTCGGTTCGGTTCGGTTCATCGATTCACTTTTTTATTTTTTTATTTATTTTTTAAATCTTAAATAATGCAAGAATAATAGTTTATAAGATGTCACTCATTCCGAACTCATAAGTATAGAGTTGTTACTCCTTTCTCTTCATTTGTATAGAATAGAATTGATCTAAACTTAAATCTAATATCTAAATCCAATAATATTCTCATATAAGAAAGACAAATATTAAATAAAAAAAATTAAAAAATAGGATATTAGTTCAGTTCGGTTCGAACCGTTCAAAAATTCTTGAAACCGCGAACCGAACCGAATGTAAACGGTTTCTAAAAAAATAAACCGAACCAAACCGCGAAACCAAGCCGAACCATATTTTTCGGTTTGGTTTGGTTCGGTCCGACCGATTTCGCGGTTCGGAGAGGAACCACTTACACTCCAACAGACCTGAAATTTCCGTTCCAATCCTGAAAGCCCACAGTCTACTATTTTTAAAAAATAATGGCAATTTTTGCAAATCTTACGTAATTGTTTTTGTACTTTAATAATTATGGTATTATTGATAATACAAATATTAAAAATATATTTTAAACATTCTATTCCTACTTACTTGAAAGAAACGTTAAAATCACAAAATATTAACATTTTCCTTATTATGTTCCAAAAATAGCATTAAACATCCACATGAAATTCATTTTAAACATAATCATATTTTGAAATATTAAATATTTTCAAACAACTTTGCTTCTTACAATATTCAAAATGTCGAGACCCAATGAGCTGGTCTGGACACTAGTTTACTATTTTTATTAGACCAAGACTCTTTCTAATATATATATATATATATATATATATATATATATACAAAAAAATTTATAAGCAGCCTAATTAATTTTGTGCCCGAATCGTGCGGTTGGGCTGCTTGGCCGGGGCATATGTATTGATGGAAAGAGCCTCTTGACAAAATATGCACCTATTATCGAGGATATTTCTATCATCGTTTAGGTCCTTGTGGTTTAGGATTAGCCACATCGTTTATTATTGATAATTTATGCCATAAAATATCAACAACATAACATTATTCTTTCGAAAAAGATGAGGTGATTCCATATGGACCATAACGTCCGCAACTCCTGATCTATTATAAGAACTTTCCTATTATTCAAGAACAAGCAAGATTTAGTCCATGTGTAATATTTATATTCCCGGTTTCCTATGAATTTAGTAGTATTAGGTCTTATCGAATTGTTTGACAATGAAGTAGTCTGTCTAATTTTGATGAAATCTGGCATCTGCGGCGACGCTGAATTTGTGCGGGTAGAAGCAAAAACCTGCACAACTTAAGCCGACATATGCAGGCTACCCTCCTACCTCCAAGGAAAATCAACATTTCTTTATCACTATTTCTCCAAATAAAGACAAAATAACCAAGGTTTCAAATTTGAATTAGGGACATGACACTATGCATGGTACACTGTATTTGTCTGTGTGTGTGTGTGTGTGTGTGTGAGAGAGAGAGAGAGAGAAGGGTGGGGCGTTAAATGTTAGGGATGAATTAGCATCGCATTGATGACACAATGAGAAGCTCATGAAAGCACTCAAACGGCAGTTGTGTCAGCCTTGTCTGAATCAGATTCTACTCACTTTTCAATATCACCCCCCTTCATTTCTTTCATATCATTTCCAGTCCCATGCAGTCTGTCTACATAAACTTACCACCAAGAAACTTCACTATTACACAGTTACACCTCTCTCTCTCTCTCTCTCTCTCTCTCTCTCTCTCTCTCTCTCTCTCTCTCTCTCTCTCAACACCCATCAATACCGGGTTCCTATTTTATTTTACTGTTAGAAATAGATTGTAGTATATATATATACACTGTCCATTTTAGAGCTACCTTGCAAAAAAAAGAGTTTTGTAAACTACAGTATCATACATTTCAAATATTTTGGCTGGATTTCAGCTACCATTACAGAGACCAACTAGTTTTTTATCCTTGTAGATACATAATATGAAATTTATTTGATTTCTAAACAATCCTGCTACGCAAATGCTAAATAAGATCTGCCCTCCAGACAGACTATTGAAAAATCCCATCAATTCAACTCACATGAAATTCGTTGGCTTCCTTCCTTCTTTCCTGTGTACGTAAACGAGTTTAAAGGGGAAAATGTATAGAAATGGAAGGAAAATCTTTTCATCCTATTCATGAAAGATAGTATGATTTGAGGAGTACGTAACCAGAGTGATACACACCCCTTATCACATCAATACAATTTAAATCAAGTCTGGCCCTCATCAACACGCTAAGAATCATTCACTCTCCCAAACTCTTAATTTGCTTCTCAAATAGCTACATGTTTTGATTTTAGAACAAGAATTAGTGTAATACTAATCAAGTACTAGTATTAGCCAATCTTGATGGACTAATTAATCAACCAAAGCTCGGTTTTCAAACACCATTAATAAGTAGAAGGTACAAGAATTGTAATATAGAAAAGGAATGAAAATGAATCAACAATTTTTTTTTATTAACATGTAACTCTCTATATAATTCAAATCCTTGTGAATCTCTAGCAGTGATTTTTGGATACTACTTTTATAGATCTGGGTTATTTTGCTCAAAATTGGAACTCTGTTCTCAGAGAAAAAGTTAAGTGTAGAGAAAAACATAAAAGAAAAGTCGGTTGCGGGTTACTCTTGTAAAGAAATAGATTGTGCAGAGACTCACTCCATGAATGGATTTGGTGGTCATGGAAGATTGTAGATCCATATATACTTGAAGCATATACAAATATGCAGCAAGAATGAAACCCTACTTTAAGGGTAATGGTTGCCAATGAAGTATTGAGAGGTAAAGAAGATGGTAAAAATGGATATCTGGGGAAAGAGACAAAGCAGAATTCTTGAGGCCATCATGATAACAATCATGAAGCATATGATATGATGATACACCCACACAGTAAACTGACAAAGAAAAAAGTAAGTAAGAAACAAAACAAAAACCAATTTTACGACACTACTTCTCTCAAGAAAAATAGATCCAGTAATCATGAACAAATAATCCAGTAGGGGTAGTAACTGCTAAAGCTCAAGTCAACTTTAATAATCATTACGCCAATCTGCAGCTCTTGCATGCCCAACCAGTAATACACACACACACCCAACTCATCTTCTTAACTATAATATTTAATGAAATACCAGTTAGCCCACCGGCCTTTTTGGATGCGAATCTTGAATTGTAATGAAGCAAGGATTTTGGGGGAATGAAGCCTGGTCCGACGCCTAACAGATGATCCATGGTTCTGATATATATTATGTATCAGAAACATATCACGGCGCCGGCCGGCCGGATCTTGTTATGGGCCTCGAGCCTGACAACATTCCCCTCAAATTCTAAGCTTCGTGTATTCCATGGATGAGAATTAGGGTTTACACTTTTCGGAGGGGAACGATGTGTTTGAGAGAGAGAGAGAGAGAGAGAGAGATATGAAAAGGAGTTTGGGTTGAGAAGAAATAATGGGAGAGAGGGAGTGATAAATAAAGGATGGGATGGAGAGAGAGAGAGAGAGAGAACGAGTGAAAAAAGGTAAACAAAGTCATAAAAGCGAAGCAACGGACACCATGACCCTACAACTCACAAAAAAAAAAAAAAAGTCTTAACAAAATACATTATACACTAACAATCATGTAAGTAGCCTATCACGTGTTACCTTAAGGGTGGTTTAATTCTTCTATTTAGTTTGCAGACTATTGCAAAGGAGCGAAGTTTATCCTGTGCGCACCAAAGATAGCGACTGCGGATTCCTCGTCATAAAAAAAATCATATAAGTAGCTTAGTTTGAGAGGAGACTAATTTTTTTTTAACATATAGATGTAGTTTAGTTGTTATTTCTCACATACAATAATTTTAGGGCTAGTACATCCCTCATCTCCATATGTTTTTAAAAAAGAAAAAAGTTCAGCTCGATTCCATATGTTTTTAAAAAAGAAAAAAGTTCAGCTCGATACAAAAGGAAGAAATAAATACATACACTTATGAAAATATTACCGAAAAAAAGATCTAGATACATGATTTAGATTGCTACGTATTAAGGGTTAATTTTAGATTTATTCATTTGGTTACTTAGCTTGGATATTTGACTATAGAGAATGGATCATGCAGGAAGATTCCTTAAAATAGGAAATAAGAAGTAATCTGCACCTTTTATCTAGTTTGGATTGAATATATTTTGGAATATCTTTTATGCAGAATACCTATAATATTTATATGTTTTATACATAAAGGCAAAAATGTAAAAGTTATAGGATTTATGCATAAAAAATGTGTACTACATATTTCTTATAAACCATGTCTTTCTACTAGATCCGTACCCATAAATATAATACTATAGTCTATAGAGTATATGTCTTGATAAAAGGCTTTCTTGTACTAATCTTAGACTATCTAATAATAACCCTAAATTATAAGCTGGTAATGGATCCAAATAATTAAATTGAATCATGAGTTGTGTGTAAAGTAAAAGTTACGAATCAAGGACTCAAATCACTCAATGTAGTCAATTTTTGGTAGTTACGAGAGTTTCATGAACAATGAAGAAATTTGTTACTTTACCCTTCAAATTTTACAGTCAACCCAATATTGTTATTGACTAGTTCAAAGACTTTTAAACTTGAGTGTCGGATTATATTTTTCCAAACCACCCACGATCATAAAGCTAGAAAGGGACTTATTGGTATGAATTCCTTTAACCCCCTTTTTCAATCTGAACAATTTCATATCAATCAGCTTTTGAAAAAAGAAAATTAATAATTAATGTGTGTGTTGGATCTTTTTTGTTAAAAAGTTTGTTTCCATGCAACACAATCGTGTATATAGAGGGGTTACATGGCCCAATATTTGCTGTTGAACTAAAATATGACGTATATTGATTAATTATTACTGTTGTTATTATTATTATTATTATTATTATTATTATTATTATTATTATTATTATTATTATTATTATTATTATTATTATTATTATTATTATGTTGCTCTATATTGATACAAGTATATGACTGTTATGATCCGTGACCTACAATATATTACATTAATTCTTGCAGTGTCTTTTGCCAAAAGTTGGAGAGTGAGAGTCCTAGTCCTAGTTGCATACATTTGAAGTTTTTTGCTTTGGTAGTTGAGAAATATGCCACTTAATTAGGTGAAAACAAAAACTAATATTGCTGATAAAAACTTCGTCTTATAAAATCAATAAATATATTGTTTGATTAAGGTACCATATTTCAGAATTTTGAAATGATATCCAAATAATTGAGAATTCTCAATCTCCTAGTATTTAATTAAAATCCCAAATTTGACTCCAACATTTTTTAAAAAGGTCACCCTACACCTTGGTATCTTGTTCTTTTTATGTTTTTCATTCCTTGATTTTTTTTAATAATTATTTTCATGCTTTTCATTTTTCATTCATCCTCATTTTCATAATTATTCATTTTTCTTCATTTTCATTTTATTTTTTAATTTAAGATTTCATTCTTGTTGTTTTTCATATTTTATACTACAAGTTATAAATTCAAATTTTTATCTTATTTTATTCACAAAAATACCAGCAAAAAAAATCAAGAATATAGAGTACATAGTATTGATCTGAACTTGAAAATTAAAAACAAACAGATACATTGAAATAAATATTCTCATTCCAAATTTTAGGATCTGGTTCCGAATTAAAATATAAATTCGATTACAAACTGCGAACAATTTTTTTAAAATAATTGAAAATAATCTCACTAACTAATGAGTAGGAATGTTTGTTTTACTCTCATAAAATTTGCTGACCTAATGCATCGGGAACAGTAGTTATTGGAACAACTTTTTGACCTCTCAATCTTAATTAGCCTTGAATTTCGGTCCTCATTGCTAGATCAATCACAATTTCAAGATGATGCATATTTTAATATATAAATATTGCCAAAAGCTCTCAATTATTATGGTTGCATTCTCTATGCTCTATTTGATCAAAGCAACACACAGTCATCTCATCTGCACTATAAAGTTATCCTTTCCAGAAAAAAAGGATTTTTATACTAAAATATTAAAAGCTTTGAACTCATACTCCTATATAAGATTGACTAAAACACTAATACTAGTTGATATCCTTATTAAAGTGTAAACTCTACATACCCTAAAAGTATGTTTATTTAGGGATGATTTTGTGGGATTATATACATAATTAATTTGTAAATTATTGACTTTTTCAAACTCGATGGCTTTAATTATTTGTTTAAAAGCCTGTAAAACTTGTCATTATCTACCAATTATATGCATGATAATTAGTGTATTGACGTCGTGAATTGTGGGTTGTCGACGACTGGCACATCAAATTTTTAAGTGATAATATATCAATATACCCTATTTCACTTTTACAATTATAAAATTACCCAACTTTATAAAAACTATCTACTATATACCCAAATTTACTAAAATACCCCCACTTTTTCACTTCTCTCACCTAAAAAGTGTCAGGCCATGATCGGACGTGATCGGTCCATGTCATGTGTCCGACCGATCGGACATGCCCGATCATGGCCTGACAGTGATCGGCCAGACATGAAGGGGCATGATAGGGCATGACCGATCATGCCTTGTGATAGGGCATGACCGATCATGCCCTATGAATAGTGATCGGCCCTTGTCATAGAAGAGTGATAGGCCCTTGGTCGGGCATGTCCGACCGGTCGGACCGGTCCGACCAGTCGGACCCTAATCGGGCCTCTGTTTATTGATCGGACCATCCCATAGTAAGGGTATTTTCGTCTTTTTGGGTATATAGTTTAGTTAAATATAAGAATTGGGTATAAATGTGTTTCTCTTTTCGTAGATGGGCATTTCACCGCCGGACTCAATTTTTAATATCACATCATTATTGAGGGAAAATGTGAGGATTGTTGCTTTTATCTCCTCTAAAATATTCAAAATATTACTGATGTACATGTTATAGTGTTTAGAAATCTCAACTAAAGTAAAATTATAAAAATAACTAAAAAATTAAATGATTTATTCAAGTGTGAAGTCTCAACATTGAGATATGAAATCGTTATTGAGATTGAATAGTTTGAATAATAGTACCTAATAAAATGATTTTTAAGACCTAAACTAATAACATCAATGGCTCGTCTCTAAATTAATTTCGACTTTGGAATATATTTTTTTTTATATATATTTGCAAATAGGGGTTAAGCAAAAGGTGGATGGAGTAGTTGAAAAAATAGGAAAGCTGGAGTGCCTTTTTTGTGGAAGCTTTTTCACATTCATAATCGCATATACACTTAGAATAATGTTTCTTGATAAAAGGAAGATTCTTTACACACAATAAACCAAATCACAAAACTAAAAAATAAATATCACATGTCACACACACTTCTCAATTTATTTGTTGCATTATGCAAACTTCTTGCAATTTGTTGCATTCTAATTGAAATATTTTAGTACAGCATGCTCACGATTTCCATTGAGACATAATGTTTTTTAATTCGTTAATTGTAAAATATTGTCTTGTGCGGAAACTGCATATATACCCATAGGATTAGATGTGCATTTTTAGTACGAATTATATTAATAACTTATTGTATTTAACATATAATCAAAGTATACAACATTACGTTAGGTCTTTCACAAAATGCCTCATTTCAAAAATTTGGCTTCTCCATTTGTACTATATCTTTAGTTTTTTGTATTATTTTAGATTTATTATTTCGTTGTAAAATATACAAATTACAAAAAATATATACAGTTAGATTCTTTTTAATTGTGTGTCCAATATTCCAAGATTAGTCTGGGAAGCCCAACGCCCAAATTTAATGTGGGCCGTAGGTTATGTAAAACAAATAAACCCATTAACAACTCTGCCCCAACCATTCTTCCATTTTCTTGAACTGAATCAAATACTATATCATTGGGTTTAAATTTCTTTTAAGAAATCTAATATTACCTACTTTGAATGAAAACAGTTTTAACTATATGGAATGAGAGAATAATAGAGAAGACGGAAAATAGATGTGTATTATTATGAGGGTGGAGACCTCTATTTATAGAGTATAAGATGGACTCATGGGCTTTTAGGGTTTACATGGTCATCACAATATAGTATATATATAAAATATATTTACAACACTCTCCCTTGATTGACCATCCCTAAAAGAGATTGTTGTCTAATTAAACTTTGCCAGAAAAACGCATTGGGATAAAAACTGGTCGAAGGAAAAAGAGTACAATTGCTCCACCTCAATATAGTCATTCTTGATCCTTGAGTCGGTGCATATCGATCTTGTGTAACAACTTCTTAAATGTTGACGTTGGTAATGCATTTGTAAAATAATCCACTAGATTTGTCACTTGAACGAATTTGCTAGATGTTGATGCCGCCACTCTTTTGGAGATCATGTGTTGCATTGGCTCTTTTATGAATCAATCTCAATGACTCATTTATTCGTATGTTGCATTGGAGGCCTCGTTAAAAACCTTAACTAAGAAAACCCTTTGGGAAAAACTTAGAAAGTAAAAAAGAGTACAACCATTTGACCTTCAGGGTCATTTGACCTTTAGGAGTCAGTTTAATCTTCAGGATTATTTACAATTTGTTACTCCCCCTCAAGATAACAATCTTTAAAGTTATCTTCAAGGTCTACACTAATATGTGCAACACAAGTTTAATTATTCTCATAGAGAATATCATGAAATATGTTAATATATCATTACCCTCATAAATAGACCAATATCATATTTGTCTTGAAAATAACAAAGGATGATCAATACCATTTCAAATTCTCCAATTTCACATAATTAAGGAACTTCTGGTCCTCATCTTTGTTATCTTCTATAGGTCTAAATGAGTCTCTATCCACTTTAAGTGATTGAATCAACCATAAGATAGGCATGTGGATGCGATACAATAAAATCTCTTTAAAGACCTTTCAGGTAGGTCGATTAGTGTAACTCCATCAGGGAGATGCTCAATCTACAGGCCAAGACAATTATTAGTTCAACCCAAGTCTTTTGATTCTAACTCCGTCTTTAGGCATGTGTTGATTTCATCAAGTACTTTTGTACATAATGATTTACATATTCTCTTCAGGAGGAATTTGGAGTGATATGTTCTAAATTTTCTATTCCGCGGACGTCAGTTCGTTGATGGTGCATATACAACAGATATATGAGATTTTAGTCACTCCTTTTGCACTAAATAACTTGATGAACTTCTGGTTCATAGTGCGTGAATCTAAATAATTAATCCAACGAGATATTTGCGGCATTCAATCTTTATATTTCATATCTCCCCCTAATGCCAACGATGATGTGAGTTGGATTATCAAATCAACATATCCATGAATCAAATAATCTATAATGATTTGCTCTATGTAAGTTATTTGGACGGAGTATACATATAAGTATTATGCTCTTAAGGAGTTTCAATGAAACTGAAGTCATCATTTTTGTACCATTCTGTCAAAGGGATACTTCAAAGGGATACTCCTCGTTCTTATTACATCATATACGACTGTACTATTTCAGCCCTGACAATGACTTTTGAGTCTAATTGAAAATATCTTTTTGACTTACATGATTTGAGCAAGTTAAATCCTTCAGGGATCTTTATATATATGTCATTGTCTAGTGAATCATATTGATAGATATTTACTACATCCATAAGGCGCATAGCAAGCCTTTTGTGACATAAGTAGATTAATCAAATTCTAAAATACAACGACGTCCATTATGTGAGAGTACTTAATTAATTCCCGGTCTTTGAGAGAAACATTGTGTTCGAGTATTGCCCTATATCTCGTAATTTTTTATTTCTCTTTGTAACAAAGACACATTTGTATCCTTCGAGGATATATTTTCCGGATTTTGGAACTATAGGTCCAAATATTTCCGGCTTTCTAGGGAATATTAATTCACCTTATATGACTTCGTTTCTCTTTGGCCAATTATTTTAATCTTGACAATCTCTTATAGATCGTCGTTGAGGATCCTCTTTTTTCATTTCAAGAGTCATATTAAAGGCTAATATATCGTCATGTGTCAACGACGATACTTGATCTCTCCAATATATTGAGATCTCATTAATAAGACGCTGGCAGTTCTTCAGGAACTTTTATTTGATTGATTAATCATTATCGTCATTTTTTGGTTCATATGTTGTGCCCCTTTTCTTAGACACAAAATTTCTTTTAGAACCAATTGGTCGACCATATTTTTGACGAATTTATATTCATTTGCTACCATTTGTACTTGTCCTTCAGGCACATTTATTCTTGCGGGGGTATTTGCAGCAAATGTATGACATTGTCACTTCTTATATATACAAAACTTAAAAGCATCAAGAAGTTGGTTTGCAATCTTTTGCAAGTGAATCTTTCAACTTCTTGTTCACATTGATTACTTCGGGAATCCAAATGCGGCTAGTTTGTTCTTATGCTTTTTGTTAGATGTAGATTTCACATTGATTACTTCAGGAATCCAAATGTGACATGTGTTCCACCTAATGTTCGGAACGCTATTTTATCATAATAACAGTCTTCTTGTGAGACTCGTTTTTATACGTACAAAACTATTGATTATGCACATGAGCGACTAAGTGTTGAATCTCAATTCCAAAGTAATATAATATAAGTCCTCTTTAGGAGGAACTTAGAGTTTAATAAACTCGCTAGCTTTATCAAGACAATTCTTCTTGAGGGAATTGAGTTCTTTATTATTTGAACTATTAGTTCTAGCAATTGCTTCATTTCTTCTAGAAGTCAAGCATTCATGAAAATCAATGTAAAGATTCTTCAGGATCTCTATTTGCGCTCAGATAAATTTTTAATTATGTTGCGCATGATAGTTGCTCGTGAATGTCCAAACCTCTCATGTCAAAGAATAAAGCCCTTTGAACTTCCGGTTCATGACATGGTTTGTCTCACTTGTTTTTTATAAATGTGTAATACATTTAAAATGGTAGTTTGATTAGATTTCTTTTGTTAGCTTCTGGATAAATGCAAAAGAATCACTACCTTCTTATATAATTTCAATATGGTATCCATTGTAACGGATATCCTTAAAACTTAGTAAGTTCCTTCTAGACTTACTAAAGTAAAGGGCAAACTCAATAGTTGATTTCGTATCGTTTGATAAAATGACACATGCTCTTCTGGAGCCTTCAATACTTTCGATGCACTAGATTTGAAAATCTTGCAATTTAGGATGCATATACTCGTATCGAGTTTTATGGAGGACAATCAATTATATCTTTAAGCAATCCTACTGGGATGCTTCATTTCTATTGTCTCTCATGCCCTCTTATTGCCAGATGAACATCGATATCAAGAGTGCATTAATGTCAACAAGACATAAATAATGTTTTTCATTCAAGAATAACATATATCATCGAAAATGCGAGTTGCTCTTTAAGAGCATTTAATATTCTTCTGGAATATAAATGATGCTACTTCAGGAGCAAAAGTTAAATAGTATATAAAATACTATATTTGAAGCATTTCCACAAACATGTGATAGTAATGTTACTATCACAATATGGTCATTCTTCAGGAATGTAATTGTGCTACTTCCAGAGCAACAATTTAATTTCATGATAAGCGAAATCAATGAATTGCAAATTTTGAGATCTATCGGATCTCACATCTATTATTGAAAAGAAATTAAGCCACAATAGGATATTGTAAATGCAATTGTCATTCAAAGAAGAGCTCTTGCTACCACTCCATATAATTAGGTAATTTTTTAAATTACAACATACCTTTAGATATACATTGTTCTTTAGGAACATGTAATATTCATCAAGAATATTAATTGTGCTACTTCGGGAGCAACAATTAAAGTATGATTATTGTGATATATGATTTCAAAATGACAAGTTTTAGTTGTTCCAAGAATATGTAGTTAATTGGCCAGGATTCCCTTTTAAGTAATGAAGAATTCGATAAACAGCTTCCAAATGGGTGAGACGTGGACTGCTCACAAACTGACTGAGAACATTGATAGCATATGAAATATCCGGACGAGTGACAGTTAGGTATTGAAGCCTCCCTATAAGACGCCGATATCGACCGTCATCAACTTTCTCTCCTGCTTCATCCTTATCAAATTTGACATTTTGTTCCATAGGAAAAGCACAAGGTCGTGAGCCTTGCATGCCACTCTCCTCAAGAATATCAAGCGTATACTTTCGCTGATAAAGCATAAAACCAGCGGGAGATCGCGCAACCTCAATACCCAAGAAATACTTGAGAGTGCCGAGATCTTTGATGCTAAATTTTTTATGAAGACATTCTTTGGTGGAATTGATTTGATCAAGGTCCGTGCCTGCAAGAATAACATCGTCAACGTAAATCAAAGCAATGAGAAAAGTAGTTCCCCGTTTATACATAAACATCGAGTAATCCGCTTTGGATTGTTGTAAACCAATTTCTTGAAGAGCCGTAGTGAATTTCTGATACCAATTGCGAGAAGCCTGACGAAGACCATACAACGATTTTTGTAATTTACAAACTCGAGTCTCCCCCTTTCGAGCAAATCCCTGCGGAATCTTCATATAAACATCCTCAAAAAGTTCACCATGTAGGAATGCATTATTAACATCTAATTGATGAACATGCCAACGACGCTTGGATGCAATAACAAGAACCGTGCAAACTGTGACAAGCTTGGAAATCGGAGCGAAAGTTTTATGAAAATCTAGCCCCTCTATTTGCGTGAAACCTTTGGCAACGAGACGCGCCTTATACCGTTCAATTTCACCATTGGGTTTGTATTTGATTTTGTAAACCCACTTGGAATCAACAACATGTTGTCCCGGTGGAAGAGGAACAAGCTTCCAAGTACCATTTTCTTCTAAGGCCCGTATTTCTTTACGCATGGCATCGCACCAAGCTGGATCTTTGACAACCTACTGAAAGTATTTTGGCTCATCATGGGAAGTGATGGCCGCAAGATAAGCACGATGTGAGGAGGAAAAACGATGATATAAAACATGGAGTGAAAGAGGATGTACCATCGAGGAATCTGAAGCGGGGGTAGAGTGTGAATGGTCAATGGAGGCAGGAAGATCTAGATCATAATCAACCAAGTGCTTTGGTGTGTAATGAGGTCGTGTACTACGGCGAGGAGGAATTGATGATGAGGATGTTGACAATCTGCTGGAATGATCTTGCAGGTTAGGGTCGGTTAATGGAATCGGCCTAGGAGAGGATGACGTGTTGATCTCCGACTCAGCAACATTAAATGACCCTAAATCATGTAGTAGCCCAGATGTTTCTGTATTAAGAATCTCAGGCCCATCCTCATAATTAGTTGGCTTTTGCGAGCCAGTAAGCTCCACGTTATTAGGCCCATTAGGACCATGACATGCACTTGTATTATTATTGCCGGTATTATGCCCATCAAAACCATGACATTCACCTTCTTTATTATTGGCACAAAATTGAGGCTCCCATGCAACACGTGACTTAGACTTATCAAGAGATTCCCCACTCTTGAAAGGATAAACATCTTCGAAAAATCGTACATCACGGGTTATATAAATTGTGCTCGTATCCAAATCATATACTCAATATCCTTTTTGTGAATTGGGATAACCAATACAAATACATGGTCGAGAACGAAGAGCGAATTTGTCAAGTCCCTTGTGATTATCATGAGCATACACTAGGCAACCAAAAACACGTAAGAAATCATAACTCGGGACTTTACCATAGATTACCTCATAAGGAGATTTATGATCAAGTAACTTAGATGGCAAACGATTAATTAAGTGTGTGGCTGTCATCACACACTCCCCCCAAAACTCAACAGGTAACCCACTGTGAAAGCGCAAAGCCCATGCAACCTCAAGAAGATAACGGTGTTTTCGTTCAACGACATCGTTTTGTTGAGGTGTATCAGTACATGACGTTTCAATCGAAATTCTATGATCTGCATAAAAGTCCATCATGACTTGACTCTGAAATTCCTTTCCATTATTAGTGCGGATCCGTTTAACAGTTTTTCCAAATTGATTCTTAACCAAATTACAAAAGGATATTAAAAAAAGGCCAACGTCACTTTTATGTTTCAACAAGAACACCCAAACGGCACGGCTAAAATCATCAACTATAGTCAAAAAATACTTTGCACCAGATTCAACCTTATAACCACCCCAAATGTCACAATGCAATAACTCAAAACATTAATTCGTCCTAATAGATCCAAGAGAAAAGGGATTTCATGTTTGTTTAGCCCGCAAACAAGCATCACAAATAAAATTATTAGAAACATGACGGAGAGAACTAATATGTCTTATATTCTCGGAGGGTAAATGCACTAGACGTCGATGCCAAATCTTTGAATTTTTCTGCACATAATTTGTAGTACCTCGCACTCGAATAGGCTCCATGCAGTACAGACCATCACACTCTTTACCTGCTCCAATCAAAGTCCTCAAGGCCAAGTCCTGTAAGACGCAAAAATCAGGAAAGAATGTGAAGGCACAATTTATATCTTTAGTCGAACGACTAACAGACAAAAGATTGCACTGAAATTTGGGAATATGAAGAACATCCGTAAGAGTAACATCTTTAAGTAGTTGAGCATTTCCGACGCCTTCAACAGGTATCGCGTCTCCATTGGGAATACACACAACTTCACCATCATTATGCGGTCTCATATCCTATAACAAAGTCGCTTCACTAGCAATATGTTCGGTTGCCATTGAGTCAACGACCCAAGGGCGATAAGAAGATGATTTACCCGCCATTTGAGTCGAAAGAGCAAGTCTGTTGGTGTTGCTTGAACTCTCGTGATTTTCGGTGATTGTAGTTGAAGTTTCACCACGAGTGGAAGGTCTGAGAAACTCAAGAAGCTTCGCATATTGATCCAGAGACAATCCTGGGAGTGGATCAGCCACATTCTGAACAGCCGTTGCCCGGGCTTGTGGCCGTTGACCGCGTGCTCCTCTAATGCCTTGACGACCGCGACCACGACCTCCATCTCCACGAGAACTATTCTGATTATTGGGATAACCAATCAATATATAACATCTCTCATTTGTGTGTCCTACACGTTGGCAATATGAGCATTGGAGTGGAGTATCAAGATTTCCCAAGTTCCCAAAGCTACTGGAATGCAGCATGTGTGTTTCATGAGATGTGGTCCCCTTATTCAAATTTGTCTAAAAAGCAGAAGCCTCTGAATTTGGACGCCTAGTGCTGGAGACAAGACGATGACTCTCTTCTTCGGAAACCATGTGGTATACGGCACCAGCGCTAGGCATGGGATTTGAGCTTAACATTTGAGATTTAATGACAGAATAAACATCATCTAACCCTGCTAAGAACTCATATAAACGTTGTCGCTGAAATATTACCCTTATTAATTTATCGTTACCACATTTACAACAAGTACATTGGGGTATAGCATCAAGAGAATCAATTTCATCCCACAAAGCACGTAACTTATTGTAATAAGATGCGACAGTACCTCCATCTTGGCGTGCTATCATAATTTGTCTCCGAAGATCGAATGCACGCGGTGCATTCGCCTTTCCATATCTTTCCCGAAGATCAGTCCAGATGGCGTTGGCAGATCTGAGTCTTTTTACGCTCACACGAACTTCCTTCGTCATAGAGCTTACGAGCCACCCTCGTACAATTGCATCACAATGTGACCAATGCTCAAACATTTTGTCGTCTTTCGCTGGTTCCTTATTAGAACCATCCACGAAGCCAAGTTTATTCTTGACTCGAAGAGCGTTTTCCATTTCATCAATCCAATCAACATAATTCTCATCGTGAAGAGCATCTGTAACGAATATCTGACCGGGATTGTCAGGAGGATGAAGATAGTATGGTGACATACTATCAATGGTGACTTCTTTTGCCATGATCGATGAAAGAAACGAAAAAGAGATGAAAAATAAAATATGAAAGCGGCAGCAATAGTATAGCGACGTTGTATATACATTTACGAAAAATAATAGACGCGGAAGCGGAATTTAACCCGCTCTGATACCATGATAAAATCAAAAGGGATAAATGAGACAGAAGATTAGTATCGAATATGATTGTGTATTCACTCGATTAATCTCGTATATATAATTACAATGAATCTCCAATCCCTAGCTATAAAAGGAAGAAAATAAAATAATAAATACAATATGATACAACAATAAAAGCGAAATAATTGGTATATCACTCCATATATTATGTCAAAATTATCTCCAAAGAATGAGGTAGTATCGAGTTATCCTTTTAAATGACGATCTCAATATTTTAAGCTTAATTTGATAGTAGAACAGAACAAGGACACACATAAATGAATGAGACGATCTCAATATCCCATTTGCTCTTTAACCAGTCGACAAGATACTCCCACAGTCCCACATCTCTATCAAGCCGAAAGCTACGTGCCAAATTGGCAATTGAAGCTTGAAATCTGAAAAAGAGAAGAGCGTTAAATTGGCAAAATCTGATTGGATATTGGAAGACAGCAAAGGGCGGGCTTCTCGCTCAGCATCCTCTGTCCCATATGATGGTGACCCATATGATGGTTCACCAATCACGCCCCATCATGCGTGTATTGGTGGGCCATCCTTTTATAACTTAAATAGTTTTTAATTGCTAACATGGCCCACCAATACACGCGTGACATCGCGTAATTAGTGGATCATCGAATGGGATATCAATTTTGAGCCAGAGGATCCGAATGGCTACTTTTGGCCCATTGCTAATAACCAACACGACGTGTCACTCAAATCTACTATTCTTTTCCCCCATCCCTTATCTCCAAAATTCCCGTCACCATCACCCCAACTTGTTTTTCAACTTGTTTTCTTCTTTCTAATGGAATGATTAAGAGGAAAAATAAATGAAATGGGAAAGCACAAGATTCATACAGAGAAAATCTGACACCTAGCATCTGCCCGGGCCCACCGGATTTCAACCACCACACGTCTTGTATTACACACTGCAGAATAAATCACCCCCCAAATGGAAAGGGGGAAAGCAGGTAGCAGTATTCATGTCGAGAAGAAAGAGATTCGATGATGAGCAGATCAAGTCACTGGAGACGACGTTCGAGAGCGAATCTCGACCGGAGCTGAACATGAAGCAGCACCTCGCCGATAAGCTAGGTCTGCAGCCGCGGCAGGTGGCGATATGGTTCCAGAACAAGAGGGCTAGGTCAAAATCGAAGCAATTCGAGGGGGAATACGGCGTGCTTAAATCAAACTACGACGACTTAGCTCTGCAGTTGGAGGAACTGAGGAGAGAGAATCAGACGTTGCTTATTCAGGTTTGAGATTAATTTGTTGTGGTAGAGAAATAAGAATTCAAAGAATAATGTATTGATAATTTGCAGGTGCAGAAGCTGAGGAAGATGGCTGATGATAATGAAGAGAAGAAGCGAATGAAATTAGAGATTGAGAGTGAGGAGGTGTGTATGCCGTTGTGTGGTGAGAATGGGTGGAGCTTAGAGTCTTGTGTTTTTCTTAATAGTAATGGCGGTGGAGGCAGTGGACAGTGGTGGGATTTCTAGATATGAGAGGGTAAGCGTAGGAAGCAGAGTGTTGGAGAAATAAATACTTCATACGGTTTTCCAAATTAGTTGTTGTCAATGTCAGAATGTCATCTTCCTACCCATTTCTATTGCTGTCTTCTTAGTATGCATTGGCACAAGATTGTTACAGTACACAAGAAGCAGCAGATCAAGTACAGACAGAACCATACACCACTAAAGAAGAGTACACAAACCAAGCATCATAAACGAGTTACCATTTTCCCAAAGATATTCTACTTTACAACATATCTCTTATCATCGGTACGTTTTGTCTCACATTATGTTACTCTTAAACTTTTCAAGTTACCGACTAAACAATAAATCACCAGTAAATTAGGCGATGTAAAATGGGTATGTGGAATACACCCTTTATAAAAAGACAATCGAACATTATTTTTCAAGTGAACACCAAAATCGAAAACATATTACATAAGAGACCAAAATCAATATTTATATCCAAAAAAAAATAAAAATAAAGTATAACCTCCAAATCCAATTCTCTCTAAATTCATGCTGCATTTTCGCTAGATAGTTATAATACATATCTATGTTTCTGTGTAAGTATGTATGTATATAATGCACATCATATATGCCTCCATTTTTCTACATATTTACACATTGCATTGCTTTCTTGATCATCTAGAGAGAGAGAGAGAGATCTAATGGCAAACGCCACAATGCACCGCAACACCCCACCATCTTCTAAATCTGACAAAATTGAATATCCCGCCCCAATTTTGCTGATTGGAGCAACATTTTCTTCTTTATTTATGATAATGAGCAGCGAGCAAAATACCGGCGTCGACATAATTTTGTTTTATCTTATCTAATGCCATTCGAATAATATTAATATGCGTACATATTTCAGGTTGTTCGCAGTTGCAAATATTATAGCAACTGCATTCTCAGGTACACATCTGGTTATCCATTTCATGGTTGAGGACAAGGCAGTAATTTCAAAGAACCACTACATCCTCTCCTTAGTTTTTATCTATGATTTGGTACGAACCTCGACATCCAAGTCTATGTTAATAATGATGAGGGCAATCGTGTAATTTATGCAAAATATTTTTTACAGATTTCGACGGTTTTATTGATGGCTGCATTGTTGGCTGTGACGGCGATTTCCTATATCGAAAAATATGGCAACGCGCGTATCTGCAATTCTCTTGGCAAATTCTGCGACATATAAAAAACAAATCCTAAATTTGCTCCTATAATTCTTGGGTATTTTGATCTTATCGTTCTTTTTATCCTTACTATAATCTCTAAATACAAACTAAGAAGAATTCGATCTTGAAAATTGACGAAGATATTTGTATAGGTGCCCGTTTGCTTTATTTATTTTCAATTTTGTTGAGAAATATGTATGGTTTGGTTAATCCAATATAATTATAATTTTGATTCGTGATCAAATGAAAACCAAATGTTAGTTGGAAAGTAGGAAATAATAACCAATCTTGACGGCATATATTTACAACCTAGGGTTATAAAGTCTAAAGATTAATACAGAATTAGAAAACATACACGATAGAATTCACAATTGGACATAGCACCTCAAATATTTCCAACTAATGGAAATCTCAGTTATTTACCTTTATTAAGCATTTACGATAATTAAAACAAATTTGAAAAGATTTTGCAACAAAAGTCCCACTTGTTGTGTTATTACAGGTAGGGAAAGATTTCGAACATTTTGTTTTTCTTGCATGTACAAAATTAGAAAATAGGCACAAGATTGTAACATTACATTCAAGAAACAGCAAACAAGTAAAATCAGAGTCTTAGACCAGTAGAGCAGAGTATGCCCACGATATGTTATTCTCACAATGCACTCGTTATACTTTATTAAACAAACTCCCCAACGCCTTCTCAAACTGGCTCCATTTCTGCTCAAGTGTGCCACTAAATCCAATCGACATTCTAACAAGCCCTGGCGATATACCAGCCAGTGCCTTCTCCTCCTCACTCAACTCACTGCTCGTGCTGCTCCCGGAGCACGACATTAGGGTCTCGTAGTAGCCCAAGCTAACCGCCATCAACCCGAACTGGCTGCAGTTCTGGAGCAGATTCATCAGCCGGTTGGCCTTCTCCTCGGTCTCCATGTCCAAGCACAGTAGGCCTCCGTAGCCGTACTCTTTGCTGGCTACGGACTTGAGAGTGGCGTGATCCGGGTGATCCTCCAAGCCCGGGTAGATGACCTTGAGACCGAGCTTCTTCATCCTGGTGGCGTACACCATGGCTCGGCGGCAGTGCTCCTTCATCCTCAGCCCCAAGTGCGGGAGCCGACCGGCTAGCTCGAAGGCCACTTTCGGATTCATGGTTGGCCCCAGCAGCATCAAACTCCCTTCATGAGGACTCATCATTGTATTCACGAGCCTTGCTGCTCCACACACTGCACCTGCACTTCCATTTTTGTAATACAATTTTAGTTATACTAAGTGGGATACATTTTTAATGTAACATTATGAAGTTGATAGATTTGGTGTTTCTTGTTATCTGATGGAGACAAATAACAAAGTGTCTTGTCATACCACGTGGCCAGTGCCCATGATTCAGGACCCTTTTCATCAATCTTAAATAAACACACACTTGCCGAACATCAAATCATTACTTCATACACTCATAAAAGGAGAAAGCTGAGACCCACAAGACGACTAATATATAGGTACTGATCAGGAGTGATAATGGAGCGCAGAATTTAAGAACAGATTTTTTATGTTTGAATAGTTAAATTGTTTAAGGTATTAGTGTATAGTTTAACTTTTTATACTGTCTTACATATGCAAATCTTTTTTAATACACCATCATAATAAGGATATGCTTACCTTAATTGTACATAAGTGGGTTCAATTAGCCATCAAGTATATATACTCAAACTAGAGGAACTTATTTTTTAGTTTAAATTGATTCTTCTAATATTATTACTTGTAAGAAGTGGATTCATGAGCTTATCTTTGTGGCACACCGCTACTGTTTCCTAGGGATTATTCCCCTTATATATGTATGGAATGAGTTTGGGTCTTCTCAATTTATCTGTTTGTTCTTGAGCTTAATCAATTTCATTTAGAAAAATAAAAACAACTTATATTTTAAAGCGGAACGGCTTGTGTGTACTACTTTCGTATACCCTTATGTGTATCACACCATAAGGGTATTGACATGTGGCATTTCTCATTAAATCAAGTGGGTCATATTTAACACATGTCAATACCCTTGTGGTGTGGTACACACACAAACTATTGTGATTTTAAAGTTGCTACCTAATCTTTTTTTCCGTTATTAATGGCTATTTTCCCGTAACGATAATAAGAGAATTAATAGAAAATAAGCGCGCAGGAAAACAGACCTGCGATTAAATCGGCGCCACCGCTAATGAACTTGGACATGCTGTGGACGACGACGTCAGCACCGAGCCTCGCCGGAGAAATCACCATGGGCGCGAAAGTGTTGTCGACGACCACCTTGACCCCCTTATCGTGCGCTATCCTGCACAGCTCGGGCACGTTAGCGACGGTGAGGGTGGGATTGGACATGGACTCGAAGTAGAGCACACTCGTCCTCCCCTCCACTATCTCCCGCCGCACCATCTCGTGATCGCTGATGTCCACAAACGTCGTCTTTATGTTGCACGAACGCGGCAGGAAGTGGGCAAGCAAAGTATGGGTCCCGCCGTAGAGGGTTCGGGAGGCCACCACGTGTCCTCCGGAGCTGCAGAGCTGCAGGAGCACGGAGGAGACAGCGGACATGCCGGAGGCGGTGCAGTAGGCCGCCTCGGTGCCCTCGAGGGCGGCCAAGAGCCGGCTGAGGTTGAGGACCGTCGGGTTGAAGTGGCGGCTGTAGATGAAGAAGTCGCGGTCGGGGCCGAGCTCGCCGGCGAACATCCGCCGCATGGTTTCCGGCTCCATGACGGTGAAGGTGGCGGAGGCCTCGATCGACATGTTGACGCCGCCGTGCTCGCCGAACTCGTGGCGGGCATTGGCAAGCGCCGCGGCGGGGTCCTCGGCGTGCGTCTTGGTGGTAGAGTGGTGCTTCTTGGCAGCGGCGAGTTCATCCCACTGATCTTCGAAGGAGCCGGACCGTTTCATGTTAACCACCATGGAATTGACGGTTGCCATATTTGGGGTGTGTGTTGTTTTTATGGGACTGGGCTTCTATTAGTAATAGTAATCTATGGAGGAGAGGGGTGGGCATATGAGGAAATGGTGTGTGTATTTATAGAGTGGAAAGTATATTGGCATTGGGTTTAAAAATATTTTTCTAGTACGCCATTAAAATTCGTCACACATTACACAACAATTTATATCTTCCTCACTTGGGTTGCTGCCAAGATTTAATACTCGACATAGGAGTAATGGTCTCTTACCACAAAATACGTAAATTAATATTCATTAGTACGGTCTATAAAATTTTACAGTTAAACCTCGATAAAGTAATAATCTCGCTACGATAATAATTTCTTTCGGTCCCGATATGAGTCAATGCACTAAAATAAACTTCGATAAAGTAATAACCTCGTTAAATGAATATTTTTTCTCGGTCCCAAAATTATTACTTTATTGAGGTTTAACTGTAATTAAGACTATGGTTACTGCATGCCTTACTGGTTAAAAATATTTTCTTTGAAATAAAAGGAAATTCATGTAAGTACACATACTTGAATATTCACGTGATTTACAACATTTGTTCTCTTATTTATAAAGGTGTTCAAAGCTCACAATATTTATAGCCGAATATGTCATGTTATGTATTGTTTATGCGAACTACACATTTTTAGATATTTTTCGATGTGCATTTCAAATAGTAATTATGAATTTTTCTCTATCATAATATATATATATATACGAGGAGGTTCAAATGTGAACACCCTGTTATCGTGTGAATACTGCACTTTAAAGACTAATGTAATGCACTTTAAAGGCAAATATATTGCATTTTAAAGTGTAATAGTTAAAGTGCAGTACATTTATCTTTAAGTGCAATACGTAAAGTGCAGTATATTTATTTTGAAAGTGCAATACGTTTGTCTTTAAAGTGCAGTGTTCACACGTTCATACGATTAGGGTTGTTCACACATATATATATATATATATATATAACTTACTCTATAGTCTATACAAATATTCTGTAAAGTAAACTGGACGACGAAACTAAGTTGGTTGGGAAAGAATATAGAAATATTAGGTTATGCTATACTTACATGAGAATTGTATAATTTATTGTTATATTTTAACGTAACAAAGCATTGATCACTGATAAATATAATTGCCTCTGTTTTACTGGACCGGAGGCATGTGTTACTCCTAAAGAGGATAGGAATTTGCAGTTAAAGAATTGACTTTTTTAAGAGATACTCCCCATGTCCCATTCATACTGTAGGCTTTTGATGCGGATTTTAAAAAGTTTGACTTTTGTGTGTAAATAATGCAGGCCTATATGAATTTTTGTTATTTGTAGTGTTATTTTATTTCATTTTATAGAAAGAAGAGTATGAGTGAGACATCCCAATATAATATATAAGACATCATGAATGGAACGGAGGGAGTAATATTTATTTCTAATTCATGTCTGTGGGATGAGCATGTGAAGTTTTAGATCCTACACTTGGTATATTTAAACCTACTAAATAGTGAATATTTCCCAAACTGTTGTAAATAATATTTACCGTATATAGATTGACCATATGTAAACCCTAGCAACCCATTAGCCCATCTTATATTGGCCCAAAAGCCCATTTTGTACTCTATAAATAGAGGTCTCCACCCTCATAATAATAGACACCTCAATTCCTTCTCTCTATTATTCTATGCACTCTTTTCTAGTTTATAACACGTTATCAGCACGAAGGAGCTCTACATAAGAAAAGAAAAAGTATCATCTATCGTGGAAGGTAATTTTTTTTTACAACAAAAGGATTCCGCCGAAAAAGAAAAGAAAAAGTATCAACCCCTTTTAATGTTTCGTTCCCTTTTCAATTATTATATTATATTATTATTTAATATTAATAGTTATATTATATAATCATATAATTATTATAGTTATATTTTCGTGCATGGTTTATATAAGTAAATCAATTACTTATTTTGAACCATGCACTTCCTTCGAGAAAATCATTATAGTTATTGTCGCTCCAGAAGTAGCACAATATACTAATATTCTTGAAGAATATGACATGCTCCTGAAGAACAATTGAAAAACATATTTTCAACTTGATTTGGTGCTCCAGAAGTAGCACAATCAATATTCCTAAAGAATATTACATGTTCTTGAAGAGCATTTACTCTACGTTTTTATTTATTTATTCGTTTGTTTGATTGTTTGTTTGTTTGTTTATTTAATGTTAAATTACAATTGTTGCTCCTGAAGTAGCACGATCCATATTCCTGAAGAATATCATATGCTCTTAAAGAGCAAATCAAACTTATTCATTGAAATGATTTAATTATTGCTCCAGAAGTAGCATAAATTTAATACTCTTGAAGAATATTTTACACTCTTGAAGAGTTATTATTTATGTATTTGCAATTTTTTTCTCTGCATATTATAATATATATATATATATATATATATTATATAGACATATAATCTTAAATTATTGCTCCCGAAGTAGCAAATAATTAATATTCCTGAAGAATATTAATGCTCATGTAGAACACTTTATGATATATGTGACATATGTTTATCCCTGAAGGAAAAACATAAGTCTTTATAGACATTAATAAAATTATTTTACTTGTGCAGAGTTGCACGAATGACAAATATCACCAAACTTGAGTTCGTTGCACTTGACATATCCGGTAAAAATTATATATCATGGATTGCTGATGTCGAGATTCATTTGATCTCAAGGGGTCTAGGAGAGACTATACAAGAAGGAAACACCGCATCCCCGCAGGATCGAGCAAAGGCACTGATTTTCCTTCGTCACCATCTTCATGGTGACCTAAAAAATGAGTATCTCACCGTCAAAGATCCATATGAATTGTGGAACAACCTTAAAGAGAGGTTTGATCACCAAAGGACTGTTATCCTTCCTAAAGCTCGATACGATTCGTTGCATCTTAGATTGCAAGACTTCAAATATGTGAGTACTTATAATTCTGAATTGTTGAGAATTAGCTCCACAATGAAACTATGGGGAGAAACAATCACTGATGAATGATGCTTGAGAAAACATTCTCCACATTTCATACTTCTAATGTTCTCCTACAACAACAATATAGGGAGCGAGGTTTCAAAAAGTACTCCGAACTAATATCTTGTTTATTAGTTGCCGAGCAAAAGAATGAATTACGAATGAAAAACCACGAGTTAAAACCCACCGATTCCTCTGCATTGCCTGAAGCCAATGCGATACATGGATATGGTCGTGGAAACCAACATAGACGTAGGCGCGGTCGTGATCGTGGTCGTGGGCGTGGTCGTGGGCATGGACACCGACACAGTAATCCCGACCATGCAACCTCGAGCAACAAAAGGACTAAGACATCCAAAGATCATAATTCATCTAACAAGGAGGATATATGTCATCGATGTGGCATGAATGGGCATTGGTCGCGTACCTGTCGTACGGCAAAGCACCTTGTGAATCTGTATCAGAGTTCAATCAAGGGAAAAGTAAAGAAGGAGACCAATGTCCTCGACTATGACGGTTCGAGTAATCCAACAACTCACTTAGATGTCTCTGATTTCTTTAATGACCCAAATGACAACTTTGATGGCTTGATTGGTGGTGGTGTTTTAGAAGACAATTGATGTAGTTTTTGGCATATTTAGCTTTTATCATTTACCTTTGTTAAATAATTCATTTCATTTGCTTACACAACTCTATCTTAGTATTGTTATTGTTTTTGAAACTTATTATTCTTCTTCGGATTATTTTCGATTGCCTTTTACTGATTAGGAAATTATTTTCTTGAAAAACAATGTCTCAGAAAATGCAAATGAATCATTGTGATATATGTTTAGCTGATAGTGTCACCACACACACCATTCTCCAAGATTAAAAGTATTTTCAAAAATTAACATTAGCTGAAGATAATGTTAATAATATATCTGGTGCATCGAACATCATCGAAGGCTCCGGAAGAGCTTGTATCATTCTACCAAATGATACTGAATTAATTATAGAGCATGCCTTATATTCTAGTAAGTCCAGAAGAAACTTACTAAGCTTTAAGGATATTTGCTGCAATGGCTACCACATTGAAACAATGTCAGAAGGTAGTAACGAATATCTATATATAAATTCTTTTGTATCTGGCCAGAAGCAGATCAAAGAAAAATTATCAACACTACCATCCGGGATGTATTACACATTTATCGAGGCAATTAAGACGAACCATGTCATGAACCCGAAGTTTAATGACTCAAAAAGTTTTTTGCTTTGGCATGATAGATTTGGACATCCGGGAGCAACTATGATGTGCCGCATCATTGAAAACTCATGTGGACACAATATAAAGAACCAGAAGATTCTAATAACAAATGAATTCTCATGTGGTGCTTGTGCGCAAGGCAAGTTAGTCATTAGACCATCTCATACGAAGGTCAATATAGAATCTCCATCTTTCTTGGAAAGAATTCAAGGAGATATTTGTGGACCTATACATCCACCATGTGGACCATTTCGATACTTCATGGTATTGATTGATGCTTCTTCTAGATGGTCCCATGTATGCTTGCTTTTTTGTAGAAATGCAGCTTTTGCTAGACTACTTGCTCAAATAATAAAATTGAGAGCTCAATTCCCAGACAACCCGATTAAGAGGATTTGCCTCGATAATGCTAGTGAGTTTCAGTCTCAAGCATTTAATAGTTATTGTATGGCGATTGGGATTGAGATTGAACACTCGGTTGCTCATGTTCATACACAAAATGGTTTAGCAGAAGCGTTCATTAAACGTCTTCAACTTATTGCTAGACCATTACTTATGAAATCAAAACTCCCAATTTCAGCTTGGGGTCATGCCATTTTGCATGCTGCATCATTAGTTCGGATTCGGCCAATAGCCAACCAACAACATTCCCCAATGCAAATTGTTTTTGGTAGAGAACCTGATGTTTCTCACTTGCGAATTTTTGGTTGTGTTGTCCAAGTCCCAATTGCACCCCCACAACGTACAAAAATGGGTCCCCAACGAAGGCTTAGGATATATGTTGGATTTGATTCACCCTCGATCATAAGATATCTTGAACCTTTAACGGGCGATTTATTTACTGCACGTTTTGCAGATTGTTATTTTGATGAAATGACATTTCCAATATTAGGTGGAACAAACCTACATTCAGAAAAGCAAAAGGAAATCTCTTGGAATGAAAAACCTTATCACATTTTGATTCCAGAAGTAATCAATGTGAACAAGAAGTTGAAAAAATAATTCATTTGCAAAAGATTGCAAATCAAATTCCTGATGCTTTCATAGATACAAGAAAAGTGACACTATCTCATATACCAGCTGCCAATACTCCTGCTAGAATTAGCGTCCCTGAAGAACAAACATCAATGGTAGCAAATGAATCTAACGTCCGTAAAAAACATGGTCGACCAATTGGTTCCAAAGATTCTGTGCCTAGAAAGAGAAAGGCACAAAACACGAACCAAACAATGACGAAAATTATTGATCAAAATAATGTAGTTCCTGAAGAATCACAAGCGTCCGAAAATCATTAGATCTCAATAAATTACTTATCTTCTAATAAGATATTGGAGAGAGAAAATATCGTCGTGGACGATAAATTCGCCTTTAATATGGCTCTTGAAGTTCTAAATGAGGATCTTGAACCGCGGTCTGTTAAAGACTGCCAAACTAGACATGATTGGCCAAAGTGGAAAGAAGCCATACAAGGTGAACTAAATTCCCTTGAAAGCCGGAAAACATTTGGACCTGTAGTTCAAACTCTGGAAAATGTTGTCCATGTAGGATACAAATGGGTCTTTGTTCGAAAGAGAAACGAAAACCATGAAATTACGAGATACAAAGCAAGACTCGTAGTACAAGGTTTCTCTCAAAGATCGGGAATTGATTATGAAGAAACATACTCTCCGGTAATGGACGCGATTACATTTACATTTTTGATAAGTATAGTAGTGTCAGAAAGACTTGATATGCGCCTAATGGATGTAGTAACTGCATATCTATATGGTTCACTAGATTGTGACATATACATGAAAATTCCAGAAGGATTTAAATTGCCTGAAGCATATAACTCAAAACCCAAAAGCATGTTTTCAATTAAACTGCAAAGGTCGTTGTATGGGTTGAAGCAGTCTGGCCGTATGTGGTATAATAGACTTAGCGAATATCTCTTGAAAGAAGGGTACAAAAACGATGATGTTTGCCCTTGTGTTTTCATTAAGAAAACAAACAATGGATTTGCAATCATACCAGTTTATGTAGATGATTTGAATTTAATTGGGACTCCTGAAGAGTTCAATAAAACTGCTGAATACTTGAAAAATGAATTTGAGATGAAGGTTTTAGGAAAGACAAAATTCTGTCTTGGTTTGCAAATTGAACATGTCCCTGAAGGACTATTTGTTCAACAATTCTCATATACAGAAAAAGTCTTAAAGCGGTTTTATATGGATAAAGCGCATCCATTATCATCACCAATGGTCGTTAGAACACTTGATGTGCATAAAGATCCATTTCGACCTATTGAAGATGGTGAAATGATACTTGGTCCTGAAGTACCATATCTTAGTGCAATTGGAGCATTGACTTATTTAGCTAATTGCACAAGACCGGATATAGCTTTTTCTATAAATCTTCTCGCAAGATATAGCTCTGCACCAACTTTAAGGCATTGGAATGGTGTTAAGTACATTCTACGTTATCTAAAGGGTACCATTGACCTTGGATTATATTACTCAAAAGGTTCTGGTTATTATCTAGTAGGGTATGCAGATGCTGGTTATTTATCCCATCCACATAAAGCCAAGTCACAAACTGGCTATGTTTTTACACGTGGAGGAACTGCTATATCTTGGAAGTCCGTTAAGCAAACCTTGACTGCAACATCCTCAAATCATTCTGAAATAATTGCAGTCCATGAAGCAAGTCGAGAATGCGTGTGGTTACGGAATATGACAAGTCATATCCAAAAGTCGTGCGGAATAGCTTCTTCAAAGGACAATCCAACGACGTTATATGAAGACAATGCCACTTGTATCACGCAATTGAAGGGAGGTTACATCAAAGGCGATCGGACAAAGCATATTTCTCCCAAGTTTTTCTTCACACATGAACTTCAAAAGAATGGCGATATCGACGTTCAATAGATACGTTCGAGTGATAATCTAGCAGACTTATTTACGAAGGCACTACCGACGTCAACATTCAAGAAGTTGGTACACAAGATCGGCATGCGCTGACTCAAGGATTTACAATGATTATTTTGAGGGGGGGGCAACTGTACTCTTTTTCCTTCGACCAGTTTTTATCCGATTGGATTTTTCTGGCAATGTTTTAACGAAACATCAATTTCTGTTTTAAGGATGGTCAATTAAGGGGGAGTGTTGTAAATAATATTTACCATATATAGATTGATCATATGTAAACCCTAGCAACCCATTAGCTCATCTTATGTTGGCCCAAAAGCCCATCTTGTACTCTATAAATAGAGATCTCCACCCTCATAATAATAGACACATCAATTCATTCTCTCTATTATTTTCTGCACTCTTTTCTAGTTTATAACACAAACTAGTTTTTTTAGAAAATAATTCTCAAAATAGTATTTTTTATGCCACATAAGCAGCCACATAAAATTATTTCATTTATTTTCACTTTATTTTATATTGCACATATTTTCTCATATTTTATAATATAACCTTTTTCTTTTTCTTTTTTTAAATTTTATTATTTTTGATGTACCACAAGATACAAACTACCTCCCTTTTTTAGCTTTCGACCACTTATATATTTTTATATTCGTGTATTATTATTTGTTAAACTAATTTTAAAAAAGAAAATAATTAAACAATTAATTATTTATTTTAAGAATCAATATTAAAAAGTATCAAAATTGTTCCATGCAAACAAAATTCCCATTAAAAAGTACTTTTTACGAAACTTAAACTCAATACAATCAATAGTTTAATAGTATTTTATATTTTCTTTTGATTATTTTTTTGTTTTATTAATTTTATATTTAATTTCGTGAGTGGTATGGTTGTGAGATCACTAAATATATTAAAATACATTTTAATGCTTATTTATAAATTTCAAAATATCTATAAGGAATAAAGAGAAGTCACCAAATGAATATGATTTAAGCAATATTACAAAATAAAGTGAAAAATAAATGAAATTATTCCATGTGCCTGCTTATGTGGCATAAAGAAGACTATTTTGGGAACCTTTTCTAGAAGAGATTAGTTTGGGAAATATTTTTTTTTGAGGAGTCTAGTTTGGCAATTCACTCAATAACTTATGATAGGGAATTATTCATAAAAAAAGACTCCTTAAAATAGAAAATAAGAAATAATTTGCATCTTTCATTTTTATCATTGAATGATTTAGATTGAATATGCTCTGAAATATTTCTTATACATTTTATGCATAAGTGTAAAAGTATAACATTTTCAAAATTTAAACATAAATAAAAGATCGAATATACATAAAACATATATCTTCCTATATATATATAAAACTACGTATTTCTATCGGATCCCCCTATGATAACATATACAAGTAAGAGTATCTATTAATATATATGAAGAAAGAGTATAAAGATTCAAACAATCAACTTAAGGCTAAGAAAATTTATGTACATACTTTGGTTTTTTTTTTTATACATATTTTAATAAATAATTTATTGAATCTAGAGTTGACAATTCATCCACAATTACGTTAGGAATTTTTATAAACTTTTAAAAAAAATCGATCTCTTATGTATAAGTTTGTTAAGTTTAGATCAATAATCATTTGGATTCAAAATTCACTCAGTACTGGTAATGTCTTTTTAATATAAAGTTGAATAATCATTTCGTTCAGAGGTCTTTAAAGAAGATGAGATGCTCAATTCTACATTGTATGTGGTCCATATAAACCATTTGTTTCAACTTGTAGCAGTCTGAAGATTATACCCCTGCACGTGAGGGACGTGTTGAACCTCATTATTATCTAACATCAATTCGGTAATGATTATATGTTGGATATGAGTCAGTAAATGATACTCAGTTGTTCGTGGTTAAAAGAAAATTGGGGGAAATCATAGTAGTACTATGGAATTGAAGATCCCAAAACCGAGCTGATATCAGTAGTTCAGTGTGTCGTTAGGATTAGCTGATGTATAGGTTAGACTTGTTGTAATCGTTCTTATATTCTTGTCTAAGTCCTGTACGGGGTAATTGTTGAACTGATCTTCTGTCGAAGATACTTTTCAGAACCCCATGCCATCAGTGTAATCGCTTGCGTTCTTCAGTCATCAGCTGAATAGACCTCAGTAGAAGCCAATCCAGCAGCTGATAAGTCATCAGCATAAGAACTCATTCAAGCCCAAGATTCTTGCAGCGCGCACCGGACATACTCAGAAGTTACATTCCTTGTCAGCCGACTCAGACGAAGAAGACAGAGACTTTGCAGTCTACTGTATCCGACAGAAAGCGACCCAGCTACTTAAGTCTTTTCGAAAGTTTAGTAGAAGATCATACGAGGTTGTTTGAACGGTCAACTCTGACATTCTCACCAACCACAAACCTCGACCAATGAGAAGCCGACAACACCTTACCTGCTCCAAACAGTAAAGCTGCTCTCATGTACAGTAATTAACTGCCCTGCTGCAACAAGTTCGAATTAATGGCCGTTTTCTTTGGAAGCTTGGACACGTGGCATCGTCGTCTCCAACGGACATATGCCATAGCTCACAGCTATAAATAGAGAAGATTTCGAAGCTCCACGAGAGCGCGAAACACGAAATTAAAAAGGGAAATTGCTCAAGCTCTCAAACACTCTAGCAACTCAATCAGAATATCCAGCGAAGAATCTGCATTTACTAGAATATTTTTGTGGTTCTTCTCTCTAGAGTCTTTAGATCCCTTTCTTCTCTACCTAAGCTCATTGTCAGATTTATAGCTTAGATTCGAAGGAGTTCATTTTTAGTGAACTGTTCTTATTGTAAGAACTCCTTCATTAGTTGGAGAACTGTTTTCGCCCCCTTTCGAACTTAGGTTTGAATTGTAAAGTCGTTAAGGACTATAACTTAGAAGGATCTGTCATGTGCACAGTTTCCTTGCCGAGACTTGCTCGTACTAATCAACAAGTTATCCTGCTCTGCTCGTGGACCGTGGACGTAGGATCTTGGGTATCCGAACCACGTTAAACCGCTTGTGTTCTTTACTTGTTTTATTGCATACAAACCTTTGAAAATCATAAGTTTGCATAAAACGTATTTCTAAAATCGCACGCCCAAAAGAATTTAATCTGCGAAAACACGTTTTCAAAAAGAGACAAACTCCGGCCCCACACTTATCCGCACACTTAAAGTCTCCGACCGAGTTTGGGCAAGTCCTGACAAAAGTCGGTAGGGAGAGCTCGAAGGGCCGACTCACTCGTCCCGTGATCGAAGGTTTATTTGGCAATCGTTCATCGGTTGCAACCAACGCCTTCACCGACCTCCACCGAGAAGAAGAAACGGTACTCAGGTGTATTCACCCCCCCCCCTCTACACCTGATATTTGTCTCCGGACCAACATTATATATCTTTAATATAAAGTTGAAAAACTCTCTCTTTAAATGGATGAAAGTCCCAATTCTTCATCGTTGAAAGTTTTATCTTTGAGTTTGTAAAAATATATTTTAATAGATTATTACAATCGAATTTTACTCATCACACACAAATTTAATTAGTAGGAAAACTTCAGTTGTGTAGCTTGCACATTCAGTAATGGATGAAAGTCACAATTCTTAATGTAAAGTTGAAAAACTCTCCTTAAATGGATTTCCTTTTTACTACCTAGTTTATTGCTTTTTGTTAAAGGTAGTATCCATATTGTATAGATTTTTAAATGCGAAATCAAAATCTGAATCTAAATACAGGTTTAATAACGTTTGTCTAATTAAATTTAAAAGTCACATTAAGTAAATCAAAGAATACAATTAAACAATTTTTTCAACTCTTGTGGAGTTCATTAAATAAATCAAATCGAATTAAATTGGTTTAATTTAGGAACCCCTTATTTCTCTACATCGACAGTATGGAAAAGACGGTCACATTTGTAATGTATTATGACGCACGAGTGATCTTATACTATAGAACTCTAATTAAAGATCTTATACGTTAATTAAAATCATAATAACTGGTTTAATCGTAACTCTTATCCATAATTAAACACATTGAAGGCTAACTAAGACATTGATTGGATAATATATATATATAGTTTCCTCATCATAAAAAACTATGATTATAGATATTTTCTATATGAATTCAGAAAGTGTATGCAAGAAGTACATATGTTTGAAGATAGTTGTAATTTACACATAAAGAATAAGAGGATCTAGTAGTCAGATTCACAGCTAGGTCATGATATATCCGAAATTTCACTTTAACGTATAATTTATATTTTATATAATCTACACATTAACTATAATAAAATAGAACATATCAATATCCATCTCAAGCGGCTGATACAAGCTCCATAGTCATAAAAAAAAGATAAAGAAAGACAAATGATAAGGTAAACAATGTAAAGAGTCTTTTGTGAATTAATTAGACGAACGTAAGGTGGTAGAAAAGGTTGTTAGAAAAAGAAATGTACACTACATAATAAAATAATGATACTTACATGTGCATCGATAATTTGTTATTGGGTTTTAAATTACCAAAAGTAATGAACACTAACAACTAAAGGCCTTTGTTTTATTGGACAGTGAGGCATGTTCCGATCTATACAGAGGATTGGGGGTAAATATATGAATTTCTTAAGAGATTAATTTTTAATCATGAAGTGGGAGCTCACATGCTATATTTAGAACATGTTAATTATATTCAAGTATATATTTATATACATAAAAATGGACACATAGTACACATATTATTTTCATTCCTGTTCATTCATATAATACTGAAAAATAATTTGGAGATTCAGTTAGACTTATACAAATCCAATTGTTTTTCAATTTACGAAATTCACTAATTCAAAATGCATTTGGAAGAAAACAACATAAAATTTATGAGTATTAACATATAAATACAAAAACTTTAGACTAATTATGATTTTATACATAATTTTCAAAATGTTCATATAAATGCACGACTTTTCAAGTTGTTAAAATTTATAAACCAGCAAAAAATTCAGAGGCCAAAATACATCTTAAGTGGGCTAAAATATCTTGCATCGTTCACTAATTAAATTTCCAAAGTTTTCGCCATAGTTTCTTGGCTAATTAAATTCCAAAGTCTTTGTCAATTTGCAAAATTTTAACAAATTGAAACATCATATATTTTGTTGGTCCGAGACGATAGTCAGGTGTAGAGGGGGGGGGGTGAATACACCTGATCACAGTTTCTTTTTTCTCAAACCGAAGGAGAGCTGAGCTGTTTGGTGCAACTGATGAACAGTGCTAAATAGTAACATTCGATCACGGGGTCAGAGTGTGTCAGCTACTGAGCTCTCCTACTGACCTAAGTTAGTCGTTGAAACTCAGTCGGAGACGTTGTGCGGATAAGTGTGGGTGCCCGGAGATTCGTCTCAATTGAAAACGTGTTTTCGCAAGATAAATTCTTTTGGCTGTGCGCTTTTAAAATACATTTTATGCAAACATATGATTTTGAGCGGTTTGTATGATATGCAATAACACAATAAATAACACAAGCGATATAACGTAGTTTGGATACGCAAGATCCTACGTCCACGGTCCTGACTAGGCAGGAGAACTTGTTGATTATTCTGAGCAAGTCTCAGCAAGGTATCTGTGCACTGGACAGATCCTTCTAAGTTATAGTCCTTAGCGACTTTACAATTCAAACCTAAGTTCGAAAGAGAGGGGATAATCTCCAACTAAGAAGGAGTTCTTACAATAAGAACAATTCACTAAAAGTGAACTCCTTCGAAATCTAAGCTATAAATCTGGCAATGAGCTTAGTCTAGAGAAGAAATGGATCTAAATACTCTAGAGAGAAGAACTACAAATATTCTATGAAAGCAAGTTCTTCGCTGTATAATCTGTTGAGTTCGCTAGAGTGTTCTTGAGCTTGAGCTTTTTCCCTTATGAGTCCCGTGCGTGGAGCTCGGATTTCTTCTCTATTTATAGTTGTGAGCAGACATATGCCCGTTGGAGAAGACGATGCCACGTGTCACAAGCTTCCAAAGAAAACGGCCATAAATTCGAATTGTTGCAGCAGGGCAGTTAATAATGTACATGAGAGCAGCTTTAGTTGGTCAGAGCAGGTCAAAGCGTTGTCGGCGTCTCATTGGTCGAGGTTTGTGGTAGGTGAGAATGTGTCAGAGATAGAGTTGACTATTCCACATCCTCGTATGATCTTTTGCTGAACTTCGAAAAGATGTTTACGATCGGGTCGCTTTTACGTCGGATCTGATAGACTCAAGACAGTCTCTGTCTTCTTCGGCTGAGTCGGCTGACAAGCTGATAAGGCTCTGGTGGGTCAGCTGATGACTGCGAATGTACTGAGCTTTGCATTATGTTCTTCTACTAATATCTTATCAGCTGATGGGTTGTCTCCTACTGAGGTGAAGATCAGCTGCTGGCTGAAGAACGCAAGCTCTTACATTGATGACGTGGGGTTCTGGAGAGTAACTTCGTCAGAAGATCAGTCCAACAGTTTACCCCGTACAGGACTTAGACAAAAAGATAATCAAAACAAAATAAGTCTAACCTATACATCATCTAATCCTATCGACACACTATACTACTGATATCAGCTGGGTTTTGGGATCTTCAATTCCATAGTACTACTATGATTTCCCCCAATATTCTTTTAACTACTAGACAGCTGAGTACCATCTACTGACTCATAACCCAACATATTTACACGACCGTTTTGAAAGTCATATACAAAATTAAATCCACCTAGATTATGTGCATTCTTGATGTATTTTTAAAATCAGAGCTTATTCAGTTGGAGAATTATAAAAATTTATGTAATATTCTTTGTAAGAATATTTTTTAGGAAAATATGTTCTCAATAACAAGAGTTCATATTACTGTACGTTTATTTGTACACAATTAATTACATAATTTTGAGTTTTGACTGACTTTTGACATCACATTAATTTAACAGTGTGAAATTTTTTTCAGTGTGTATTTAGAGTAATTGAAACTTATTTACGTACGCTGAAAGTTATTGAAAGTTGCTAAAAAATGATTTTTTTATAGAATTTATAGGTGTTTGCAAAAACACAAATATTCATGTGGAATCGACTTCACATTAACCTTCCTTGTTTCCTTTATTATCCTTGTTGGGTGATGATTTAATATAAGATTTGAAGATCTTAAAACTCATAGTTGAGTGATGAACCAACATAATGTAATAGATGTATAGCTTAGTTGAAATCAACATGTTAGAAGCTCAGTAGGCTAGATAGAATTCAGTAGTTGTTGCTAGACTCAGTAGTATATTCTGATCAGCAGTTGCTGGGACTCAGTTGTTTGAAGACTTAGTAGGATTCAGCCGAATCTATTGAATGAGTGTTGTGTTAGTACGAAGCATCGGCCAACATGCTGAAGATTTCAGAGAATGTCAGTAGAGGACCACTCAGTAAAGTGTCAGAGGTATCAGAGGAAGTTAACTCAGTATCACTTGGAGTTTGAACAAGCCTCACCTCCCAACGAACCTCGACCAATAGCACTGTACTTGTGCTGACATAAAGCTGCAATCTACCTCCCACTCTAAATAGGAGAGAAAATCTCTGTAGTAACATTCAAAATGGAGATGGTCGTTGTGCTTGTCGTTCTTGCCACGTGGATAGGTCCTCTCCAATGGATCTATTCATGAATCAAGACTATAAATAAAGATACTTTCTTCAAGCATTGAAAACACCGGGAACACAAAGCATTCAAAGAAATCAAGCTCTAGCACACTCAAAAGCATACAAAGCGAAGAACTCTCTAAAACGATAGATATCTGATATAGTTCTTCTCTCTAGAGTAACTAGGTTCCTTCTCCATAATCTAAGCCCTTCTTGTTAGATAATAATCTTAGAAATCGAAGAATTTCATCTTCGAACTGTTCTTACTATAAGAACTCCTCCACAGTTAGAGAAAATCTCAAACCTCATCTTTGAACCTCTATAAAGTCACTAAGACTAAAACTAGTGATTTGTCCCGCGCACGGATCCACATAGACTTACTCAGTATAATATATTCATGACCTCCTAGTAATTAGGACAATGGACGTAGGATCTTGAGTATCCGAACCACTTTAAAAACTCTGTATCGCTTTACTGTTTTATCGCTTACTATTCATTCAATCATTCTGCATTCAAATTGTTTTAAAAAATCATAACTCTAAATTTTCAATAAACTTTTAAGACACGCAAAAAAATAAACCTGAACTATTTTAAGTAACAAGCGTTTTTCTAAAAGAGACTATTAAAATCGGGCTTACACTATTCTGCCCAACTTCTTGTACTGAGTCGCTCGTCAACTGACTTCAATTAGTGAGCAGTGTTCAGTAGTTAGAATCTCTCTGCCTACATGATCAGAAAGCTTACTTGGCGAGCTGAATCCTTCAGCAAGCAAATTTAGTATAAGACTGACTTTCGCGTTTGAGTTGAAACTTGGACTCCGGTGTATTCACCCCCCTCTACATCTGAAAACTCATCTCTGGACCAACAATCGTCGTCCACTTCTTGCTTTGTTTTTTTTTTCCTTATATCTACTTTTTTGTTCATCCTTACGAAGGAGCGTCCTTATGGAAGTGCATCTTTTACAAAAAAAAAAATGTTAAAAAGAGACAAAAGTGGGAAAATAATATTTGGAAATGTTAGCTCTGTTTTACTCGTATCGTTGTTAAACGAATTTACAATTTCTATATCACATAATGCATAGGGAATGGATTCTATATATGAAGGCATTAGATGAAATAAAAAGCAATATGTATCTCTCATCTTACTAATTCGATGACTTGGATTGAATATGTTTTGCAAGATTTCTGTTATGTTAATTTTTATATATTTTATGCATAACAACAAAAAATGTAAATTTATAGGATTTATGTTAAGAAGACAATGATTATACGTAAACATATAAGAATTATAATGCTTCATATTTTCTATGTAAATCTGACTTCCTACCATATCCGCACTCATAATCCACCAATCATTAATCACACCTAATCAGCAAATAGTGTAAATTTTCGCTACTCCTAAAATATTATATATAAATCTTTAGAATATTAATCATACTTAAATTTAAGTGATAATATATGAATATACACATTTTGGGTTAAAACAACACAAATATACCCAAAAATTAAATTTATAGTTAAGGAATATCCAATTTGACCAAAAAGCCCTTGCTTTTTGTCAAATCTGCACTCCACACGGTTTTCGAGGTGAGATTTTGATAATAAATTGTGGTGGAACCGGAGGAGTTTAGGTGTGTTGGGGGAGTCTTTTGAGTGTTTAAGTGATTTATTTAATAAAAAGAAAGAGTTGTGAGGGCTTTTTTGGGAATTTTGGGTATATTGTGTATATAATTTTAAGTAATGGGTAAATTTGTGTTTTTTATAGTAGCTTTGGCTACTATCGTCGGAGCTCTCTAAATTTAATATATACATGCTTATCATAATATAGATATTTGAATAATATAAATATAAGAACGCTAGTTACACTTTTAGGATTGAGGCTATTTTTTGAAATTAATTAAGTTGATTAGGGACATACTTGTCTTAAAAATACAAGAAATGATAAGCTGCTCAAATAAGTTGGCTCCTATTGAAAATTCTCTACTCTAGAGCATAAAAAGAGAAGCCATGCTTCAAAATTACAGTAGTGTTTGGAATGATTTAAATATGTAGTTTGTGTGCCTTTTTTTAATTTTTTTTATAAAAACTTTTTCTAATGTTATGCTTTTGCTTCCCCCCCCCCCTAAAAATAAGTCAAAATAAGCACAAGTTAGAGCTGGTATTGAAAGTTAAGCTATTTTTTGTAGTTTTTTGCAACCATAGTCAATTTTTGCTTAATAGAAACTTTAAACAACTTTAAGTACAAATATCTTAAAGTTGTTTAAATAAGTTGTTCAAAACTCTACTTGCATACCCCAAAATACCAAGCCCCATTCTCCTGCAAAAGCCATAAGCTATTTCAAGTACCCCTTTAATAAAAACATACTTACAAAACACACGAGAACAAACTCAAACACTCACAAAGGTTTGGGTTTACCATATTCGTATATATTTGTGTGTACCATAACACAAGGTGTTGGGCGATAACTCAGTATAAGATTTGAAGATCCCAAAATCCCTACTTGAGTGATGAACCAATATAATGTAATAGCTTAGTTGAGTTCAGCATATTAAGAACTTAGTACGCTAGATAGAGTTCAGTAGCTGATAAGCTCATTAGCTTATTATTCTCCACTGTTTGGACTCAGTGTTTGATGACTCAGTAGGAATCATAAGAAACTACTGAATGTGTGTTGGACATCAGTACAACGGAATCGGGCTACAAGCTGAATCTCTTAGAAGAATATCAGTAGAGGACAACTCAGTTAAAGTGTTCGAGGTATCAGAGGAAGTCAACTCAGCATCAATCTTAGAGTTTGAACAAGCCTCACCTACCATTCAACCTCGACCAATGAGGAGTTGATAACACTGTACTTGCACTCACATAAAGTTGCCACTTAATATTGAAAAAGAGAGAATCTCTACAGTGGTATTCAAATTTTAGATGGTTGTTATTCCTGTCATTTTTGACACCTGGCTAGGTTCTCTCCAACAGATCTTTCCATAAGTCAAGACTATAAATAGAGATCATTCTTCAAGTGTTGAAGACACCGGGAGCACCAAGCATCAAATATTCAAGCTCTAGCAATTTCAAAGCAAACCCAGTGAAGAACTATCTGCATAGATAGATTTCCGAAACAATTCTTCACTCTAGAGTATTCTAGTTCCCATTCTCTAATCTAAGAAAACCTTCTTAGATCATATACGCTTAGACATCAAAGGTCTTGAATTGTTCTTATTGTAAGAACTCCTTCTCAGTCGGAGAATCTCAAACCTTGTGTTTGAACTCCATTATAAAGTCGCTAGAACTATACCTAGTGATATGTTCAGTACACTGATCGACTCAGTATAATTAATTCAAGAACTCCTGGTAATTCAGGATAGTAGACATAGGATCTTGCGTATCCGAACCATTTTAAAATTATCTATGTCATTTACTGTTTTATTGGTTAACTATTTAGCCTGCATAAAAACTGATTTGCAAAATTCATAAGTCTGGATTTTCAGTAAAACCTTAATATACGCACAAGCATAACTTAAACAATTTTCAGTAAAAACGTTTTTCTAAAGAGACGAATAAAATCGAGTCTACGCTTTCCACACAACTTCTCCTACTGAGTTTATTGTGGACTGACTGCAGTCAGTAAAAGTGTTCAGTATCTAAAATCACTCTGACCACGTGATCAGAAAGCTAAATTGGCGAACTGAATTATCCAGTAAACATATTCAGTAAAAGACTGACTTTCGTGTATGAGTTTGAACTTGGACTCAGGTGTATTCACCCCCCACCCCGCCCCTCCCCTTCCTAACACCTGAAGACTCGTCTCTGGACCAACACAAGGGTATTAAAATGTGACAAATGTGGCCCACTTGTATTAATGAAAAAATGTCACATGTCAATAACCTTATTGTTGGTCCGGAGACGAGTATCAGGTGGGGGGGGGAGGGTGAATACACCTGATTGCAAGTTTTCTCTCAAACGCGAAGGTCGAGCTGAGTTTTGCTACTGAATGAACAGTGTCAGATATAAACCTTCAGATCGCGAGTTATAGTGATTCAGCAGCTGAGTCCGTTCTACTGACTTGAGTCAGTATGAGGATTTCAGTTGAAGAATATTATGCGGATAAGTGTGGGGCCCGGTAGACTTCGTCTCTTTGAAAACGTATTTATGCAAACCAAAATCATTTTGGCAGGTGCACTTTTTAAGTTCGTTTTATGCGAAGGATGATTTTGTAAATAGTTTTGAGCACAATGCAATAAAACAGTAAACAACACAAGCAATTTTTAACGTGGTTCGGATACGCAAGATCCTACGTCCACGGTCCTGCAGAACAGGAGTCCTTGTTGATTAATCTGAGCAAGCCTCAGCAAAGAATCTGTGCGCTGGACAGACTCTTCTAAGTTATAGTCCTTAGCGACTTTTACAAATCAAACTGAAGTTTGAAGGGGAAGGGATGATCTCCAACAATGAAGGAGTTCTTACAATAAGAACAATTCACAGAATGTGAACTCATTCGAAGGTTCTAAGCTAAAGAAACAACAATGGAGCTTAGATAGAGAAGGGAGAACTAAAGAATCACTAGAGAGAATAACTAAGGATTTTCAACTAAGCAAGTTCTTCACTGGATTGGTTTTAAGTGCGTTAGAGAGTTGTATGCTTGTAAGCTTGTGTTCCCTTGTTGTCCCGTGCGTTGAGCTTGGAGGCTCTTCTCTATTTATACTCGTGACCCAGGCATGTATCCGTTGGAGAGGACGATGCCACGTGTCACAACCTTCCAAGGAAAACGGCCATATATTTTTGAAATGCACCGCAGAGTGGTTGACTTTCTATACATGAGAGCAGCTTGAATGTGAGAGCTGGTAAGCTTAGGTTGCTTCTCACTTGTCAAGGTTTGCGGTAGGTTAAACTTGTCAGGCATCAGTCTTCTATCTGAGTTGACTCTCCGAACCTCGTATACTGAATGATCTCTGCTGACATTTGATCGATAAGATTTGGGCAGTCGTTTTTCCTTGTCTGGACTTGCAACTGAGTTGCATGTATTCATTAGATCTGGGCAGATCATACTGATTCTTCATCTGAGTCGGATGATAAAGATCTTCTACTGAAGGTTGTCAGCTGGTGACTCTGAAGGCAGGAGCTCTACACTCATTCAGTAGATCAATGATCATACTGAGTCTTCTTCCAAAGTCTGCTGAAGAGAATCTTCTACTGAAAGCTGTCAGCTGGTGACTCTGAAGACTACTGAGCTCTACAAACCGATGACTTGGGGTTCTGGAACTTTAGCTTCTCTACTGAAGTTCAATCCAACAATACCCCATACAGGACTTAGACAAAATAATCTATGACGATAAAATCAAGTCTAGCCTATTACATCATCACGGTTCAAACACACATAGGATTCAAAAGGGTTTTGGGATCTTCAATTCTATAGTAATACAATTCAGCATCACTACGATTTCCCCCAATAACAAATATTACAATATTGTCCAAAGTACACGAACTACTGACGTCAGTTCAAACACAACTACTGAGTCAAGCTCTAAGTACCCCCTAGCAATGTTCTACAAGACCACTGACTCATATTCCTACACTTATAGTATGATATACACAAAGGTATCAAATACGGTATAGCGAAGCCGCTCTAGAAAACACTAGGATTAGGATTTGGGGATAATTATTAGTGCATTCTTTTTCTTAATTTTAGCAATATAATTGTTTGAAGTAAAATTTAACTCGACCGAAAATTAGTTATAATTTTTTTTATCAGTCTTAATTCGACCATTACCAAATAAATTCACAATTATTAATCAATATTATTCGAGGTGGTCTACCGTGTGGCGGGTTGCAGGTCCGGCCAGGTTGACCCAAGATCCCATTTCTTTTTTTAATTTTAAAAATTTTTTAACTATTTTTAAAAAAAAATTAAATCAATTATTGTTTTTAAAGGAAATGATTGTCATTTGTTCTAAAAAATAATGTCACTTGTTTTGAACAAAAATATTATTTGTTTCGAACAAAAGTGTCATTTTTTATTTTGAATGTCTTCCACCATCACTGATATGCATGTATTATTATAATTGATACCCAATAAATGAAACTTTTGTTCAAAACAAAGGACATAGATGTTCACAACATTGACACTTTTGTTCAAAACGATTGTCACTTCTTTTCTAAACAATTGATATTTTTTTGAGAGAAATTACATTTTCTTTCAAAACAATTGACACTGAATAAATGACACTTTTGTTAAAAACAAATAAAGCTCTTGTTCAAAACAAATGATACTCTACAAATGACGTTTTTTGTTTGAAATAAATGATACTCTACAAATGACACTCTGTCAGTACTGTTAGATGGCGTTCAAAATAAAAATGACACTTTAGTTTCTAAATAAGTGACTCTTTTTTTTCAAAACAAATGACACTTTTGTTAGTGGTAGAAGACGTTCAAAATGAAAATAACATTTTTATTTCGAAACAAATGACATTGTTCTTTACAACAAAATGACAGGTCCGTCCTTAAATATAAGTTTATTAATAGGGCATTTGCTACTATAGTTCTAATCACTATAAAAAACACAAACGTAGCCTAACCCTTATAAAAAACACAAATGTAGCCGTTTGATTCCCTTTTCATCAGAAATCACGTCTCCCCAAAATGGCTGTGATGGTTCGATGGCAGTGCTGAAGCGAGCCGATGGAGCTCGGCCCTCCAATAATGATACAATTTAATTGTTTCTGGAATTCGGTCCCCCCCAATTTTAACGGGTTTTCTCAGAGCAGACAAGAACAAGTGCGAAATAATGGTCAAGTAGACTTTTTGCACAAAAATAAATCTATTTGGCTATTGTTGTATATAGTGATAACAAATTACTTTATTTGTATTTTTTATAAGCATTTGCGCTACAAGTATATATTACCACTTTATTAATAGACTTATAGTGTGTAATTAATCGATCAATCAGTCTATAAATTGATACTTATATATCTTCATTTCGGGTCTTGAGTTGATGGATAACCTACTCAAATCGATAAGACATAAAAAATGTACCATAATTTTAGATATTGTTGCAAAATAATACTATCTCCATCTCATTATTAGTGGGTCTTTCTTTTCGGTACGGGAATTAAGAGAATATGTGATAAAGTATGAGAAATGAGTAGATAATAAAATATGAGAGAGAGATGAGTGTGAAAATGAGAGAGTAGGGAGAAAAGATGATAAAGTAGGAAATATAAATTAGTATAATAATAAATGTAGATGATAAAGTATGAGAAATAAGATGATAAAGTAGGAAACATAGTGATAATTTTTTACCAATTTGGGACGTCTCCTCTAATAGCGGGTTTCCGAATTAGGAAAGATAGCCACTAAAAATGGGACGGAGGTAATAATAATAATAATAATAATAATAATAATAATAATAATAATAATAATAATAATAATAATAATACTTCAAATAATAATAATAAATGTACCATAATTTTAGATATTATTTTCATTGCTAATCGTTGATCATTTTACATATTAATTCTTCATTTATCTGTATTTTTTTTAAAAAAATATTTTTTTCTGCTTGGAAACCGAACCACCGAACCAAATCAAAGTTCTTCGGTTTGGTATATGGTTTGCAAAATAGAGAACCAAATTTTTGATTTGTTTGGTTTAGTTTTACTGAACTTACACCCCTAATAATAATAATAATAATAATAATAATAATAATAATAATAATAATAATAATAATAATAATAATAATAATAATAATAATAATAATAATAATAATAATAATAATAATAATAATAATAATAATAATAATAATAATAATAATAATAATAATAATAATAATAATAATAATAATGCTTCAAATATTATTTCTAAGTGTACTGCATCGTCCTCATACATGATTGAGTGATTGTCATTCAAAACACCAACGGGAAAAAAATATCAGCAAATGTAAGAGATTTTCTTATGTTTTGATATAAATTAATATTATCACATGAGAATGAAGAAATACGAGAGATGGCAGCTTAATATAATATAGACAAGTGTATGAGATAATATCTTGAATTGGTAAACAGAATGTTATGTACAAAAATAATTAGTAATACACGAGGAATGTGTGCAGCTAATTTAAACATGATTTCCGATTAAAAAATAAAAAATAAAATAAATAAATTTGAGCTTGACCAACATATATTCTCTGGTGTATGGACTAATATATAAATATAGCAAGCAGCCAATAAAATATAGCAAGCAGCCAATTAATATATAAATATAGCAAGCAGCCAGTTAATATATAAATATAGCAAGCTCACACATAGTGGTCTTGGTGAGCTTTGAACCCATGATCAGGAGGGTTCAACCACCCTAAGCTAACCATAGGTGACAGACTCATACATAGCGGTCTTGGTGGGTTTTGACTGGACCATTACCAGGAGGGTTCAACCACCATAGGTGATAGGCTCACACATAGCGGTCTTGGTGGGTTTTGAACCCATGACCAGGAGGGTTCAACCATCCTAAACTAACTATAGGTGTCAGGCTCACACATAGCGGTCTTTGTGAATTTTGACAGGACCATAACACATAGCGGTATTGGTGGGTTTTGAACCCATGGTCAGGAGGGTTTAATCACCATAAGATAATCATAGGTGACAAACTCATATATTGATATTGATGGATTTGAATCCATGACCTTCCGGCCACAGACTATCCACCTTAACCGCTATGTCATCCCAAGGGGACTGTTTGACATTTAAATTGAGAAATAGGTGAGAAGTATATATGTGGATTAGTATGCAAATATATGGGACAGGGTCTGCTGTCCTTTTATGGGTGTGATTTAATTATTTTAATCAATGGAAGTTTTCATTTGATAATTATAATACCCTATTTGAGATTATTAATCGTATGTGAATGGGTTATTTTAGTGTTTGAGTTAATTAGCAAGACGTGCAATTATTTCATTATAAACACGAATTAGATATCAATTGAATATGGAAAATTAGACAGCATATCTAATTCTTAAATGTATGCACTTGAACAACTACTAAAATTTCAAATAGATTTAGAAAATCTTTTTTGGGGGAATTTAGGGGGTATTTGGGACTAAAATTTCAAATAGATTTAGAAAAAAAATTTGGGCGAATTTAGGGGGGTATTTGGGACCCTACTATGGGAATCAAAATATATCATACTCATATAAAAATATTTGGTTTCATTATCATGTAGGTATGAATTTTCTCATGAGATTTGAAACTCATATGGTATCACAGTATTTTTTTTAATTTCTTTTTGTAAATAAGTAATCAAATTATTTGCATAGTGTTTAGTTAAAATAAATATTAATTGATTAATAATAATGATATAAAATATTTTTTATTTTTAAAATAATAAATATTTACTTATTTTTTAAAAAAATAATTATAATATAATTATCTATATATGTTTTTTTTAAAAGATAATATTTTATAATAATATCGTATTATTGTAAAAATATTTTTTTAAAATAGTAATTTTTCTACGAAAGTAAAGATGACCCATAATATAACTATGAAAAACAATATAATATTTAACAAAAAGATATACTTTTTTTCTTTATTAAAGTAGTTCATTCTTATAGAATAGAAGTAGAAATATAACCAAACATCATATTTGGTTATCGTATTCATTACCAAGTAAATACTAAATACATTTAAAGAAATCAATCATACACATACTCAATCACCCTACTATCGTACCCTTTACCATTAGCATCCCGAATTCGTACCAAATGACCCCTTAGAATCCGTGAGGATCTTCTGGCCCAAAAAATGGTGGCCCCTTCGGTGGCCCACCAATCACGACCCGCCACGCGTGCATTGGTGGACCACCTTTTTAAAATCAAATATTAATTTAATTGAGTGGGGCCCACCAATGCACGCGTGGCGGGGTGTGATTGGTGGGCCACCAAGTGTTCTTCCCATTTTGGGACAGAAGATCCGCTTTGCCTTAGAATATCGTTTTAAAGTGGTCTTAGGTGCATCATGATGCATATACATTTGGATCTGATCCAAGATGTTGGTCCCGAGTCAAACTTCCAGGTGTTGGGGGGGGGGGGGGAATACACATGAAAACATTTTCTCAAACTCAAAACGCGATCAGTCCGTTTCACGGAAGATGTCTACTGAATAAATTTAGCAGACCAAGCAAGCTGATCTTGATTGCGCGGACAGAGTGACTGACAGTACTGAGGTCTGCTAGCTGACTGATGTCAGAATTCAGAATCGTTCAGCAGAGGTTCAGTAGCGTGCGGAAATGTATAGGTCCGATTCAGTTTGTTTCGAAAACGTTTGTTTACTAAAGTTGTTCAGTAGATTAGTGGGATGTTTTAGCTTTGATACTGAAATAGCAGTTGTATGATTTTGTAAATATATTTTCAGTATGATCAGTTATATCATGCCACAATTAAACAACACAACAGTTTTTAAAGTGGTTCGGATACGCAATATCTTACGTCCACTCATCCCGAACAAAACATGACACTATTCTATTATACTGAGTTAGTCTCAGTTAGTTTGTACGCAGGACAAACTTTTACTTGTGATTATACTGAGCAAGTCTCAGTTTACAGGGTCAAACAAAATTGTTTGAATGTATCTCCAACTATGAAGGAGTTCTTAACACTAAGAACAGTTCAATAAATGAACTCATTCGGCTTAAGCTATAGATATTACAATGAGCTTAATGTTAATGAGCCATCAGAGAATAGATATTTTTTTAATTTAATTAGATCTTGTATTTGAGTCAAACAATTGGAGCTTGAATTGTAGATGATTCGGATGCATATGCACCATGATTCACCAAGTTTTTTTTGAATTTTTTTTTTGGGATTTAGAATATCTTTGTGAAACTGGACTACATTTCAATTCATAGAAAGGTATGTAACTTATAAAAAAAAATTATTCATGACGAAAGTTACATTTGGTATAAAAGAATTGATACCGGTCACGTCTATGTTGTTTCACATGCAATTTAACTATAAAATGGATGGATTGAGTTAATTTCCAAAATAATTTTATTTCAGAAAAGTTATTCTTAAAATAATATTTTTAAAAAATACTCCCAATTCAATATTTTTTTTGTCAACTACTCATTTCTTTGTCACATAAGTTGACCATATGAAAACAATCTTTATTGTTTACAGAATGTTATCCCTTTAGTTTAGTGACAAAACAAATAAAAAAATACTCCGTAAAAAAGAAAAGATACAATTCATGCAGAAAAATCCGGAAGGAATTTAAATCCGAAGAAACCAAAATATATTTATAGTTTCTGAAAAAATTAAATCTCTCCAAATTTAATTTATATTTTTTTTATAAGTAAATTAACTGTTATATTTAAACAGTTATAAACTAAAAATTTATCGTTACAGTATTTATTTAACATAAGAAAAAATTATTTACTTATACACTTATTTCAGAAAAATTGGGAAAATAATTAAAAAATGTATTGCTGTCTTTTTGTTCTGTTTAATTTCAGCAAAAAATGAAATTCGATGAAAATTAAATCTCAAAGTTAATTTCCGAAGACATTTTCTTTAGTTATTTCATTTTATAAGTAAATCAAAGAAAAACATATATGTTTAATTTATGTTGGCAGAAATTAAATATACAAAAATAATTTCAATAGAAAATTCTTCAGTTTAAATTTTATTTTAAAAGTGTGTTATTTTGGGAATGATTTATGCTGGCAAAAAGTTAAATATGTTTAAAAGTGTGTTATTTTAGAAATAATTTCTTAAGAAGTATGGGTTTAAAAATTCAGTCGAGGAGAGTTAGCAAACTACACATATAATTTCAAAATAAATATAGAATGCCATTGCTAAATTGGGATACCAAGTTTTTATTTGTCAGTATCCATATAGTTTATAATAATGAGTGGTGTATGATGACGAAGATATATGTAACATAAAATAATCCAGACAAGTCTTAAGTGGGAATGTGATACACTAGTTTGTTGAGTTGAGCATACAAAAATCAACGCCTGATTAATTTGTGCAACATAATATAATCTGAAGGGGACGTTAAAGTTGAAACTATAATAAAAATGATTATATATCGCTTGTGTTCTTGTGGGAATGCGATTACATAATTTACATTCCAAAACTAGTTGGTTTATGAAATTGGAAACTTCATGAATTTTGTAAATTAAACGTCTTACCATAAAATTATTAAATAAAAGATTTGATTCACCAAACATACTTAACATGGAAAGGCAGATCCCAGGTGATAAGGATGAGTGGATGAGTTTAGGTTTAAATCCAAATAACCTACCTGTGCGACTGCGACAACTTTCATTTTTTTAAAATCAATAAATAAATTAACAATTCAAAGCTTTATTATATTATATATATGTTATGAGGACGTGAATCAACGTGTGAGGTCCAATCTGAATAGAAAAGGTTTGATAGAGGTATTGGCAATTGGCATCAATGAATGGTCGGACTCGGATACCTACATCTAATAAAAAGGTAAGACTAAAACCTCAAAAGGAATTTGTGAATATATTTGAAAGTAGGATATTCCATATTCTTGGGCCCAAATAATCAGTATTTGGATGGGATATTTTATGAAGCTGCTTGCATTTTAGAGCCAACTTTCCAGCAAGAATTGTTATGGCCGATCAAGAAAACATTAACAATTTTCTCTCTCCTCTCTCTTACAATTTCCACTGTAAAATGCGTGTGATTAAAATGTGATTATTCTATTATAATTTTTTGAGGGGTCAAATATGAATATTAGTCATATATATTTTGTCCTTGAGACTAGTAGGAGTAGCTAAACGAATACGGTTAAAATCGTTAGTACCAAAACCAAACCGATACCGACGGTTCTGGTTAGAGGTGTAACGGTTCGGTTCAATTCGGTTTTTAGTACAATTTAGGAACCGAACTGAACATATGAAAGTGGTTCGGTTCGGTTTAAGGTGTATTTTACTTTTGGAATCGAACCGAACCGAACCGCTTAGAAATGGTTCGGTTCGGTTCGGTTCATCGGTATTACCTTTTTTAAATCCTAAATAGATTTTTTTGAACCATAATATTTCATACATGCTTAAAGTGAATGAAATCCAAGCATGACAACTCCAAAATATTAACAAAATATAAATATACTAAACATAACTATAAACGTTAATCTCCAACTAGGGCTCCAAAATATTAACAAAATATAAATATACTTAACTACAATAGTTAATCTCCAACTAGGGGAAACAAATTCATGACTCCACGTAAACGGATGAACTAAGAACTCCCAGAAAAAATTCCTGCGGATGGAGGACTTGTTCAACTTTTACGTTTTGGTAGAAAAAGTGAAAATAATATTGAGAATGAATTGAGAAATGAGAAAGAAGATGTAAATGAGAATTGAGAAGACAGAAAAGTGGTGTAGTCAGGACTCAGTTGTGCGGCGTGCCCTACTGCCTTAGTGTAATAGTAGTATTAACATCTCTTTTTTAATTTTTTTAATTACATATGTATCAATTACCTACTATATCCCTAGTAATCACATATTAGTATACTACCTAGTAAGTAGTAGGTAGTATTAACAAAAATCTTTATATTATTCGGTTCCATTGGTTCGGTTCGGTTTGAGCGGTTCTAAACCTTTGGAACCGTGAATCGAACCGATTGTAAACGGTTTCGAAAAATATAAACCAAACTAAACCACGAAATCGAACCGCATTTTTCGGTTTCGTTCGGTTCGGTTCCGTCGGTTTCGCGGTTCGGACCGGAAACCAAATCGAACCAATTGAAATACCGAAAACCAAAATCCAAGCTATAATAATAATCGAAACCAAACCGATTAATTGAAACCATCGCTATCAGTTCGGTTATTATTATATCTTGAATTTTGGTTTTCAATATACTCGATCGCTATGGTATATATCAAATAATAACCGATTTGTAAAGAGTACTAATTTTATTTTATTTTTTTATTTTTTTTTATGTTGTAAATTTACATGTTACACGTATTATTTTTATTCAGGAATTATTTTGCAAATGTAGCCCAAGTATCGCAATTACGCAATTAACTGGACAAGATGACTTTAGCGTGATATAGTAGTATCTTCTTATTAAATGACTATCCCGTATCCATAATTGTGTAGGAATGTCTTAATCGATTTTAACCAAGATCGATAACCGTCTCAATTAATCGGTCTATCAAATGATTTCGGATACACTAATGGTTACTATTTTCGAAGCATTTTCAAATTATAGCTTACCAAAAATCAGTATCGATTACTCAAAAGTATGTAATGTAAAGCGATATTTCCTTGTTCCAACTGAGAATATACAAAATGGCGCTTTAGTAACTATTGGAAGATCAAATCTTCCAATCTTCGCCACGGTCTCAAATAATTGCTTCCACATTGCAGATCTCGGTATGTCAATATACAACAATTATACATTGGGAGTGTATTACATGAAAACAAGAAGAAACTGAAAAAGAGTTTATTATATTTAATTTAAAATTCTTAATTTCTTATTTTTGTTTAATTACAAGAGAAAGGGGAAATTATATGAATCCTATAAAAGCATAGCATTTGAGGAAATTGTTTACTATTCTAATTCAGGTATCCTTTCCTTAATACAGAAATTTTATATATTCATATGCACAAAAAAAAATTTATTCTCACTTAATGATGATTGATGACACTTACATTATTTTCTTGGACTAAATTAGTTTTCGTATTGATTTCTTTCACTTAGAATTTATACATTTTGTGTCATTGAATATTTGAATTCTAGATTGCACTAACACCAAATACAACGTGATACTAACGCGAAACACAATAATATCTGAAAAATCTCGAATATAATATGTATAGGATATATAAGGAAATGATCAAATGTAAAATAAAAATAACAAATCCAAAGAAAGTGAAAAAAAAACCATGAAATCTTAATATTTATACGATCCACATATAGTTCACAACAAGTTTTGAAATTAAATTAGTCTTTTTATATGAGTAATCCACAATCGCTAATTTTGGCGTTTTTCAGTGTTGACTTATTTATTTATTATTATTATTTTATTGCCGCAGCCGCTATCTTTTGTGTGCACGTGATAAAATCCATATAGCGGTTGTGAAATTTGAACTCATGACCTTCGCCACAGACTATCCACATTAACCGTTATGTAATCCGATGGGGACATTTTATGCATTGTTTAATCTTTATATATGTTGTTAATTTACAAATTTATTATAAGTTAAAAAAAACAACGAAATATATTGTATGAACCTTAAAAATGATAACATTGTTAATATTTAATAATTGATAAAATATATACTCGTTTTGTACCAAAGATATGTCTAGTTTTTCTTTTTGCGTCGTCGTGTAAATCTTGTTCCATTTCCTAAAATGACAAGATATTATGACTGTGATTTGCACACAGTTTGATCGGCCCACAACTTTACATACATGTAACAACTCTCCTTAATAATTGCACCGTACTGCACCCTAAAAAAACGAGACGAGATCTATATGATGCAGGAAGTATTTTTTATGCATATTATTGATAACATAATTTTATATTTTTAGTTGATAGATGTGATTCAAACATAACATTTAGAATCCGGATAATTTTCAAAGGATATGTTTCCTCATTATATTATTTCACATAATCACTTTAGTAAATTTTCTTTTATGCATCATTTTTCTCCAACAAAATCATATATATTTTCTGACAATGTTACTTTAAACATGAACCTTCCTGATTTTTTGCACCATTAAATTCTTCGTATTATAAAAGTACAATGAGTCTGAAGTGACAACTAGTTGAGGAGTGACAACACTGAAGTTATTGAATTCTGATTTTCTACTATAAATTCTTCGTATTATATGGACCTTATCCCTTTATAAAATTTCATCCTAAATCCTGATTTTCTACTATAAATGCTCAAGTTCTTGGATTGCTTACTCATGGATATTGCCCAAATCTTTATGGGGTGTGGGCGTGTGAAATCAACGCATTGTCCCCTTAACAAATAAATTTACCTTAAAAACTGAACATGAAATGATTTTTATCGACTCTATCCAAACAACTACATAATTATACTTCATTCAAAATCATACACATCAAATATTGAGTTTAAAATACACTACTGATCCCAACTAAAAGTAGATATATGGTTGTCAGTTTTTATTAATCAATAAGATACCAACATTGACTGAAATATTGGTTGTGCCATATGGTGATTAGAATTATTCAGTATGAATCTCTGAAATTCAAACTATCATGGATATGGTGAATAATTAAAACCTTTTTTTAATTGGATCATGACAAAAATTATTCTCACAGAAGCCCAATAAATAGGGGCCCACTTATTGGCCTGCTAATGGGATCTCAGATATCGTCGGTCACATCCTCATCATATATTCATATCAAACCCCAAGCATTTTCTTCTGAGTTGGGATAAATAGAATTAACGATTGAACCTCGATCAGCCTTTACAAAATAGAAATATAGTATTTCCTCCGTCTCATTTATCTTCTCACTTTTTTTTAATAGCCTTATTCATCTTGTCACATTTTGAAAATGAAAAGAAAATGTTTCACTAATTAAAAATAAATCTTCTTAATAATCGCATCGAAGAGAAATAGGACAAAATGAATGAGACCGATGATTAAACTCTTTTGTGTTGTTTGAAGGCTATAACACAAACGTGTGGTTTATCTAGTGCACACTTCGGCAGCGGGTGCGGGTTACCCTCATCATAAAAAAATAAAAATAAAAAGTTTCATTCTAAAAATGAAAGAAATGATTGGAACACAATCACTCTAAACAAGCGGGGCCCACCACTTTATGCTTGTACATCACATTTTATTTTTTGCACCCATTTCCTAAATTTCGCGCCGAAATGGAATGTGATTTGTTTAGTAGGAGAGAGGGAATATTAGTTCAGTCGCAAAAGTCTTATTTTGTCGCCCATGCGACAATAAGAGTTGAGAGAACTCTTTATATAGCCATTATAGATAACTATATATATATTTTTAATCACAGATTTAATTATCTATCTTATATAGTTACTCTTTAGTTTTATATATTAAAATATAATTGGACCCACACTGTTTTTTATTTTTGACTATTTTCTTCAAGTTTAAAATCCGGACCCCACACTAGCCCCACTTTTCCAAATTTGTAGATAACAATTTATGATTACACGAATTGATTAGGCAATTTATAGGCAACGATAATAATTAAGGAATCTAGATTTTCTATAAGGATCAACGATTGAAGATTGCAAGATTTGATTATAACGATTAACGATTAACGATTGAAGATTAACGATTAACGAATGAATTAGACTATTTGAAAAAAATGATAACGAAAATTGAACAATAAAAAACATTCAACGATCAACGATAATATATTAATACTTTGATGATAATTACATATTAACTCAGGAAAACAAACATATCCTGGCCTACTCCCCATCAAAAAAAGAAAAAAAGAGCTTTTAATAGAAGGTGGATGGATGGTTGGCTTCTTCACCCCCCCCCCACCCCGCCTATCCCGACCCCTGCCCTCCTCGATCGGCTACCTAGTCCCCTTGGCTTTCCCTATGGTGTCCACATCCATCCGCGAGGCCGACCCCTCTTGAGGCTGACGGTTCCGAGATATGGTGGACACGGGACCTGCCTTCAGTAGCTTCGGGATCCATTTGACACCGAGAACGACATCTACCCCATCCAGGGGAACCGGGAGAAAGTCATCCACCATCGTTTTGCCGTCAACTCCAAGATGACCTTCTCACAGATGTCTTGGCCTTCGATGGGGGATCATTTGGTCATGTTGATGCGATACAGAGATGTAGGTTTCACGGGAATCTCCATGTAAGCAACCAATGCAGCCGAAATTAGACTTCGGCTTATCAATGATTCGATGAGAATGAGCACCGACCGTCCTACTATTTTTCTTGTTACAGTTAAAGAAATCGGGTCAAACAAAAGCTGGGATTGATAAACGCAATAACAATTTCTTCCACGACCATGAGGGTTCCTGCAGCTTCCTCCGATCCCGGCTGCTGCCGCGTGGCCATGATCTTCTCCATTTGGCTTTCCAAGAGTTTTTTTATCTTCCACCACTATTTGCAGCTTTTGCTGCATGGCCATGAGCTCGTCCTGCATGAGGCCGATGACACGTTCAAGTTATGCTACATGATTGCCAGACATGCTTGGATCGTGAAATCATGTGCGTGTGTGTGATCAAAGTGGCGGTTCAATGAGATTTAATAAGCAAGAGTTATGGTCATTAATGCTGAAACGATAGCAAATCTATCTAACTTGATAGGGAGAGATATACCATCATAGCAATTCTGAGTGATTATCGAGAAAAAAATGTGTAATAAATGGGTTGCTTCCTGCGAAAGCTGGCGGTATGGTATAATGATGAATATTTTTTCAACTTCCAACAATTATTACGTAATCGGATTCATCAGGTTAATTAATTTAATTTTAGAGTACATTTCCCTAGTGAACTTATTTGTGTAGTCGTATTAAAGACGTTAATCATAAAACCGTGCTAGTCGCGTTAATTGAGTAATCATATTAAAAGCATTAATCATGAAACCGTGATAGTCGTGTTAATCGAGTAATCGTATTAAAAGCATTAATCGTGTTGGTCCCGAGTGTACGGTCAGGTGTAGAAGGGGAGGGGGGGTGAATACACCTGATTCGATTTCTCAACTTCGAACTCGAACAGTCCTATTCAGGATGGTGTCTCGATCAAAGCAGTTCGGCAGCCCAGACAGCATAACCGTTCGAATCGAGTTAAAGGCTAAGAGTACTGACTCAGCTGAGATCTGCTAACTGACTAGGTCAGAATTCAGTATCTACAGTAAGAGTTCAGTGCGCGGAATAGTGTAGGCCCAAATCAGTTTTTGTGAGAAAACGTTTTAAGTCTCAGTTCAGTAGATTTAAAAGTTCAGTATGCTGAGATAGTTGATTGATTTTAAATATGATGTTCAGTATGAATAGTAAAATCAATGCAACAGTTAAGAAAGCAAGAAGAGACACAGGGATTTTTAAAGTGGTTCGGATATCGCTCAAATCCTACGTCCATTGTCCCGAATGATCGGGAGGCTATTTATTATCCCGAGTTAGTCTCGGTCGGCCTTGCACACTGGGCAAAGCCGCGTCTTGGTTTTTATATCGATCCAAGTCTCGGTTTACAACACTATCAAACTTAAAGTGTTTGACAAACTTCTCCAACAATGGAAGGAGTCCTTATACAATAAGGATTGGGTTCAAATGTGAACTCCTTCGTCTAAGCTATGGATATAACAAGTGAGCTTAGGGTTAGAGGGATAAGGAACGAGAATGTAGCTATCTAGAGCGACGAACAGTGAGGGTTTAGCTATAGGTTCGTGTCGGGCCGCTTGGATATTAGAAGCTTATGTCGGTTCGGCTTGGTTCCTTTTGAGATGGATGTAGTCTTTCGCCGGGAGATAACTCGGTTGATTCTTGCGGAAGACTTAGTCGTTAATTTCGCTCGTTTGAATGCTCTCTCTCGTGTTCTAGGTGCGCGCATTCTCCGAGTGCTTCAAATCTTGAATGATCCCTCTATTTATAGAGCGAGATTGAAATAGATCCGTTGGAGACGATCTTCTTCTCTCTCTCTCTTTTTGGTAGCAAACGGCTCTTTTGGTGTAGGTAACAGTGTACTTTCCCACCTTTTTAGGTAAAAGGTTGACTGCAGCTTTAGCAGTGAGAAGACACGTGTATGCTTGTCATTCGTCGAGATGGATGGAGTGGTTGAGACAAAGACAAACTTCGAGACGGATCGAAGCCGACTTCTCTCTTCCTCGTACATGACAATGCTGATTGTCTTTCAAAAGATTCTCGACAATCCCGAAGACTATCCGCCGTTGCTTGAGTCCGACCTTGTATTCGATAGATAGGCTGCCGAGATAAGTCTATCGAAGATCAGCTCCGAGTTCGATGAACTACTCTCGCCGAGTTCGGTTCAAGCGACTCTCTCGGATATCTTGCTCCCGCTGAGTCCAAGATTCACCGAGTCTTCTACACCGGTGCCGAGGCCGATGAGCTACCGAGCGCCTTGACCGGAGCAGAGTGTCTACCGATTCCCGAAACCTCGGAGACAAATACGAATACAAAGGAATGGTTCACCAATTAGATAGGGTTTTGGGATCTTCAAATCTTCTCAACAGTTCGTAGCACGAGGCTACTGAGCGTGATTCAGTATAGAAGATAGAGTCATTTCCCACAAGTATGATCATGCTGAGGATTGAATCATCACCCAACAATTTCCCCCTATTTGATGATGCCAAAACATATCATCTATGTCCTATCAACTATGCTAAACACTAACTTACTCAGAAACAGAGCTCCTTACAAATATTACAAGTAAGATCAGTGGAGTTGTCCGGTAAGTGCTAGACTATCGAGGGAGACAGGGGCGTAACAATTTCCCCCTTTTACAATAATTTCCCCCATGCAACAATTTCCCCCTAAGAGAAATAATAACTCTACGAAAGTCTAGTCTATCAGAGATCTAACCGAGCAAAAACTGACAAGTAAATAAACAAAGTGTGTGTGTGTGTGTCAGTAATCACTTCAGTGATTCTGAGTGTTAAAGCATAAAGCAAACACGGCTATTTAGACAACAAGTAGTTGTCAGAGCCAAAAGAAGATTTGTATATATATAATAAACAGTTCAGTACATTACAAATCTTGCTAAGCTAAAGGAGAACTTAAGAAGGAGAGCCCTTAAACTGCTGAATCCTATTCATGAAACCTTGGGATTGATCTTCAGGCAGTGGGACTCCATACATTCTGAACGTGTTCTTCCTCAGCTTCAGGTATTCGGCGAAGTCTGCTGGATCATCTTGTTGTAGACCTCTGTTCAACGCAGCATTCTTCACTTCTTGTTCAATCATTCCGAGATGTACTGAGTCGTCTTGTCTTCTGGGTGGAGGAATGATCCTTGCTTCAGGAACGCTGACTACTACCCCTTCAGTTACTGCTCTGTGCATATATGGGTAAAGATCAGGTTCAGTAATGGTCATCCACTCGACATAGGCATCAGCCTTAGACATTTCAGGCCAGAATCGCCAGAAATAATTTCTCTTGATAAACTCTATCTTGGCCGATTCCCATCTCTGATTGAACTGAATAGGCATCCATTCGTCTGATCTCGGCCATCTATGTGTTTTCATATCGTTTGGCTTCCTGAACCTTTTGTATCGATAAGGAATGCAGCTTTCGAAGGAACTCTCAGCCTGGCCTCTTATTCAGTACGCTTCCTGAGTGCCTCAAGGTCTGCCAAATGTATCCTCCGTCCGGCGGCCTCTATCTCGTCTAGCTTCCTCTCCTCTCGTAGAGATATCTATCCATCTCGAGCAAAGATTTCTTCAATTTCGCATCTTGCTCTTGAGGCTTCGAGGAGCTTGTTCCGATTCGAGCGGGGTACTAGATCTAGATTTGGATGTACCATGCCTTTCGGTACTCTTCTGCTTTGCTTCCTTTTCTTTTTCTCTGTCCTCTTCATCTCGTTATGATGAGCTTTCTCGAGAGCGATCCTAGCGGTTCTCTTTCCTCCTCTGGGATGGGGCTTTAGTCTTTCCTTTGGCGAGCTTAGACTTTGGCTTGTTAGCCGCTTCGGCCTCTGCAATTTCTCCGCGCCCTCTCATCCGCAGCCTATTTGGGCTTCCTCCTCGGCCGATATGTATCTTAATCTCTTTGCTTTGGAGGGGTTGGAATTTTAAGCTTCGTTTGCCCTTGCCTTCTTGAACCGGTGGTGGAAGAGGAGCCTCTTCTTCTTCTCGAGTCCTCCACCGCCGTTCGGCGTACTCGAAGCAACCTCCTTAATAATGTCTTTGGGAGTCCGGGTTGCTCGAGTAGTCTGGCGGGGTCCTCGAGCCACTTGGGCCGGTTTCAGTGTGCTCGCACCGAAACACCCCGGGGCCTCACCCTTCGAGACCGAGTTTGAGTCGGCTTCTCGGTACTCTTCTTTCCTTCCCTTTTTCCTTCACTTTCCCCCTTTTTGGCATCATCAATGAGCACCGGGGTAGGGACTAGGACCGACTTCTTCGGACTTTTGTAGGAGGTTGACGGCTCATCAAGACGATCGTGGAGCTTAGTCGAGCCTCATGCAACTCGTTCCTCTCCATGGTAAGGTTTTCCTTGTACTTGCTTGTGAGAGAGGTCAACTTGCTTCCTTGAAGTCTTTCGGCTTCTCGGTGATCTTGTCTTCCAAGGCCGGTTGGATATTCTCAAGTCTTTGTTCGGTGGCCTCGGATTGTTCGGTGATAGCGTCGGTATGAGCCGAGTTTAGAAGCCAAAAATTCATCAAGTAGCTTGGCTTGGCTCTCCCGAAAGATCTTGAGCCGAGCTTCGAATTTGACTTGCTGCTTGAGCCAACGCTTCGAAATAAGCGCAAAAACATCGTGGGCGGCCGATGAAGAGACGAAGACTTCAGCCCCGAAGTTCTTTAGTCGTGGCTTGAGCAGTCTGCTTCCATGTCCTATGGATAGCCTTCGCAAGATCTCGATTTTTGATCCCTTGAGCAGTTAGGGCTTTTGCCACTGATCGAGATCTCTTTGCCGTCTGGCTGGGCGCTGCTTCGAAAGTCGACTGCAGCAAGAGCTGAGCGGGCTCTGCTGAGGACGAAGCACCAGCCTTGGACTTCTCAGGACCAAGGATACCGAGTGGTGGTGCCTTCGCGGTATAGGTATCCTTGTCCTGTGGATGTCCCTCATCAGGCTTTGCAGGGCCTGAATCACTGGGTGGGTCCTGACCGTCGTGGTCAGACCCATCTGAGGGCGGCGAGCCAGCTGCTTGGCGTCGATCACCAATAATTGCAAGCATGGCTGCCCTAAGATTCTCCAGCGTGTTGAGGCCTATCTCCTCATGCAATCTCAGTTCTTCCAAGTGTAGCTGCTGACAGGAGTAGTGTAGAACAAGGCGTTGAAGCTGAGGCCACTCCTGAAAGCGTAGGATCATATGGAGCCTTGCTGACTTGGCTAGGACGAGCAAATCTGAATGGTCAGCAAGCTCTGGAATGAACTGGATGATCTCTCGGGAAGCTCTAGAGACGATCATTGAAGCTTCCATCCCGATTGATTCACCTTCAGATGCAGTCTCAGACTCCAAGTCTATGTGTGATGTCTGCTCTTCAGTTGGAGGGACTGAGCTGAGTGGAGGGATAGAAAGGGGGCTGTCTAGGCGCTGAATATCTGCGCTCTGAGCTTCAGAAGCATCCCCTTGGTCCCTTTCAGTGGAAACGATCTTCTCCACTGACTGAGTCTTCTCAGAAGACTCGGACTCATCAACCAGCTGCATGGGCTGAGTAGTCTTCTCGGGGAGCCTTCGTTCGAGAGCACTTCGGAACCTCCTCGTAGGGCCGGCACCTCAACGGCTTTCTTCAGTTTCTTTGTCGGTGCCTTAGGAGTTTTAGCGGGAGGGGTTCTTTTCTTTGTAAGCGTAGCCTGCTGAGACTTTGATGTTGGAGAGACTGCTGAGGGTCCTGACCCTATCTGCTGAAGCGCTGCTGTCTTGTTGTGAAATCTGACCTTCTTCACATTGAAGTACTCCTTGTCACTGTAGGTGATAGGCTCAGATCCACATAAATCTTCGATCATAATGGACAGTTTGAGTCCATACAGCAATTTGCCCTTTGCGCTCAGCATGTTCGATGTCTTGTCGAACTTAGCAGCCTGAGCCATGAATTCTCGGAGAAAGAACTCCGTCCAATTTATCTGGGCTCGGTCGTATATGGCCATCATCATCTGAATCTTAGGCCTCGACACCTGGTCAAACGACCACCGCTTGGCTTGTCGTAGTCTGCGTCACTATATAAGCAAGTGCCCCCGAACCGAGGTAACATCTTTGTTCTTCGGAAAAGCAGCTACGAAAGTAGTGGGCTTTCCACGTAAGACGGTAAGATATTCATCAAGTTGGTCGTCTCTCGTACCCGATCATCTTGGTCCCTTCGGAGGGCAGATCAAAACTTCGCTTCAAAGCATCCTTGATGGACATCTGCTTTAGCTCCGTAGTGGCGTTTTGGATAGAATGGGCAACAAACCTCGCCACTATGTCTCCAGACACTGCGTCTGAATTCAAGTACAGCTCTGCAACCTGTCTCGGGAGGAAGAACGAAGGCCTCCTAGACAGAAATTTCTCCAGCCCTGACTCACGCAGGGCTGAGAATATATCGTCCATGTACTCCAGATCGCATGAATAGAAATCCATGGTGGGTTCAAACCACACGCGATCCTTCTCCAGAATGTTCTGCATATCCGCTGGAGATATCATAGAGATATTGGTTTCCGCCATTGTACCTGTTACATGAAGTTGTTATCAGTATCGATTTTTAAATAAAACTTTTTATATTTGATACTAATCAATAATGATCAACACATAAGTAACTTCATGTAGGCATACCGAGAATTTGATCGAGGTGAAAGTAAGCAAATGAGGGTTTTTGCACAAAGGTATTCTCGGATTTTTCGAAGGTAAGATATGATCGAAATGTTAAGTGCGAATATGGCGGTTCTTAAGATTTGATCGAAATATGTACATATCTAGAAGATGAACAGTTATCGATCTAAGGCTGAGTTTAAACCTACTTTATGAGATGGACGGTTAAGATTCAATATTATAAAAGGTAATGATCACAAGTCAATGCAAGTTGTAAACATGCCTAAAGAGTAACTATGATAAGACATGCATTTAATGCGCACAGAGTTCAGCAAAGTTGTGCATAGAATGTCGTGTATTAAATGTAATCTGTTATCAATAAATGACAAACTAAGAGATATTTAAATCATGCTGAATCTCCATAATAAATGCTTATCATTGTTGCATTAGATACTATAGAGTAGAGATACGCAAACCCGTCGGCCGAACATAGTAGTCGGCGATACCTCGTGTAGATGGTTTTCTCGAATCTCTACGTCTCGAACTTACTCGCATCGAGAGTGATCATTCCCCCTCACCGGAATGTTTCTCTCCCGAAACCTTATTACCGATCGGGGTCGGTAGGATCCAACAGACCTAGCTCTACCGAAAGTTCTCCGAATCCGGATTCGGCTAGAGGCTTGGTCGAGTATATCGACCCTTTGTTTGTCGGTATGGATCTTTTCCATTCCGATATCCTTCTTTTCGACATGGTCACGAATGAAGTGATGTCGATGTCCACGTGCTTGCATCTCGTGTGAAGAACAGGATTCTCGAGTGATTGCAATGGCACCGGTACTATCGCGAAGATTGGCACTTCATTCCGAATGACGTCATAGTCTCTCATTGCCGTCTCTCGACCCAAAGGATTTGGGCGCAACAACTTCCAAGCAGCCATGTATTCGGCTTCGGTAGTCGACGTGGCCACCGAGTGCTTGTTTCTTTGAAAACCATGAGATCGCTTTGCCGCCAAGGAACCGACACGTTCCTCGAAGTTGATTTTCGGTCGATTCTACATCTCGCATAGTCGGCATCGAATAACCAGTTAGTTCAATATTATCATCATTTGGATACCACAAACCCATGTCGAGATGTTCCTCGTAGATAGCGGAGAATCTTCTTTGCCGAGTCCATATGACTACGCTTGGGATTCGCCCGAAATCGAGCACGTACACCTACGAGCATAAGTTATGTCGGGACGAGTAGTCGTTAGATATAATAAAGAACCAATTATAGCACGGTATTCAGTTTGGTCTACTGATACTCCCTCTTTATCAAGATCTATCTTCATATTCGTGTTCATCGGGATCTTGATTGATTTGCCGGATGTGCAGTCGAATCTTTTGATGAGGTCTCGAGTGTATTTGCCTTGGTTGATGAACGTTCCCTTTTCGGATTGCTTGACTTGAAAACCAAGAAAGTAGTTCATTTCACCCATCATCAACATCTCGAACTTATCCTTCATCATCTTTTCAAATTGCTGACACATGATGACATTCTTTGATCCGAATATAATGTCATCCACGTAGATCTGCACAAGTAATAAGTCTTCTTCCAGTCGAATGCTGAATAGAGTGCGGTCTACTGTGCCTTTCTGAAAGCCTTTCTGAAGAAGAAACTCAGAGAGGGTATCGTACCAAGCCCTGGGTGCTTGTTTTAACCCGTATAGAGCCTTCCTGAGTCTATATACTTGATGTCCATGCTGAAAGCCGGGCGGTTGTTCCACATAGACTTCTTCTTTCAAAGACGCCCGTTCGGGAATGCGAGACTTCACATCCATTTGATAAACTCCGAATCGTTGATGTGTTGCGTAGGCCGGGAATAGTCCGATTGCCTCCAATCTTGCAACCGGAGCGAACGTCTCATCGAAATCTATCCCTTCGGCTTGACAAGTAGCCTTTAGCCACGAGTCTTGCTTTGTTCCTTACTATAACGTTGTTTTCATCTCGCTTGTTTTTGAAGACCCATTTGGTTCCAATGACATGTTGATGCCGGGGTCTGTCCACAAGCTCCCATACTTCGTTTCTCGTGAACCGATTCAGCTCTTCTCGCATAGCAATGATCCAAGTCCAAGATCTTTAAGTGCATCCTCAATATTCTCGAGGCTCTTCGGAGACAAGAAGCGGGGAAAATAATGCGCTTTCTCCTTGACGAGAACTGGATCTTGTCTTGACATGTGCCTGAAGGATCCCCAATTATAAGATCGGCGGTGTGAGCATCTAGCCACGATCTACGATGTTTTAACTCTTCATCCGAAATTTGTTCAACACGATATAGTAGGTGAGTTAGGCATTTCGGTTGTACTATTCCGAGATTGAAGTAATTCAAGAACAAGAGTATGATCTACCGAGTCACCGAGTTCGTGGGCATTCAGCTCGGGAACATTACTAGATGTTCCCCCCCGAGTTGTTATTCTCGGTAGTGGTCTCGATTACCTCTACGGTTTCCTCATTGACTCGAGTTACCCGGGATTGATTCCGTTCGGGAGAATCAATCCGCTCGCCTACTTGCTCACCTGGTTGAGATTCAGTAGATTTGTCTTGGTTTCTTCGTCTGAATCATCATCCCAACATAGTTGGATCTTTTCGATTTGTCTTTTAAGCTTAGATCCCGTAGCCGTTTAGCGATGTCCTCGGATTCGAGAATTTGAGTTATTGCTCCCGTCTTCGTAGCAAACTCGTTAAAAACAACATGAGGGCTTTCCTCCATGCAAAGAGTCCGATAGTTGAATACTCGAAAGCTTTGCTTGACCCGAGAGTATCCTAAGAATACTCCCCGATCCGACTTGCTATCAAAAGTCTTGATCTGATCTTTCCCATTATTGTGGATAAAGCATGAACAACCAAAAATATGGAAATAAGATAGAGAAGGCTTCTCGCCGTTCCATAGTTCATATGGTGTCCGCTTATCTTTGCTTTGTCGGTAGAGATCTATTCCGAGTATAACATGCGCATCGGTAGCTTCCGCCCGAATTTGGTTGGGAGTCCCGAGTCCGCGAGTAGAGTCCTTGCTTGCCTCTTTTAGAGTTCTCGTTCTTTCGTTCAAAGCAACTCCATTCTCGCCGAGGTGTGCGTGCGGTGAAGTCTCATGCTCTATTCCTTCGCTTTGCGTAACTCTTTTACCATGGAATTAAGGAACTCGGTTCCTGCGTCCGAACGTATTTTTCTCGATCTTGGTGTTCTTTTCGACACCGAGCTTTTTCGAAGCGTTGGTAACTCGTTTTGACGTCGACTTGTTGGCAATGAATATGACCCATGTGTAGCGCGAATAGTCATCTATGACCACTAATGCATATTTTCTGCCTCTGATCGTCACTGGGGAGACTGGACCGAACAAATCCATATGTAGCAGCTGAAGAATTCCATCCGTGGAAGGCGATGGAACTGGAGGATTTTGATTCCTTGTTTGCTTTCCCTTCAGACATGCTTCACACTGAGTGTCTTTGCTGAATACTTCATTCGGCAGTCCCCTTGCTAGAGTGTTTCTTGCAAGCTTGTTGAGCATCTTAAAGTTGAGATGGCTGAGTCTTCTGTGCCATAGCCACCCCGTGCGGTTGTCATTCTTCGCCAATAAGCAAGCTTCAGGTTCAGCTGAGTTCCAGTCAGCCACATATATGTTCTTTCTGCGCGAACCTGATAACACTGTTTTCCCTGTGGATTTATCAATAACATCACGAAAACCGGATGCCAAAAATCACTCTATTTGAGTTATCACAAAATTGACTAACAGAGAGAAGATTATGCTTTGAAGTCCTTCAACATATGATACTCTTGGAACTTTGGCGGTTCCTATGTTGAGTGTGCCGTATCCTCTCGTGTAGCCTTTGGCATTATCTCCAAACTCAGTCGGGTCCTTCTTCGGTGATATAATTCTTGAGGAGACTCCTTTGGTATGTCATGTGTCTTGAGCATCTGGCGTCCACATACCATGGGTCTTTACGCACCCGCAAAAAGAATTATATTCAGGTACCCTTTATTTTTGATTTTGGGTCCTTAGATGTTAGTTTTCATAACCCAAATCTGTCTAACAACCCTGGTGGTTTCAGACATCTTCTTTCCACTAGAGTCAACATATCTGACCACTGGACTGGTCACAGCTGACTTCTGAGGCTTCTGAGGTTCAGGAGTCCTGATCTTCTGAGTTGGTGGATCGCCGACCTTAGCCTTCTGTGTGGCTTTCTTTTTCTTCTGACCTTTGGAGCCTCTTTGGACTATAGGTTCATAATAGTATGACCCATACTGAGCTGGATGTGTCAGCTTTGGAGGTCCATACTGATCTGCCAATTTTGATTTCTTTGGTTCCCCCCGCCGAACCGGGGTTTCTTGGCACTGATCTTCTTGTCAGAATGCTGATGTGTGGGATGAGGTGCTTTCATCTTATGTTTGTTCTTTGCTAGGGGGTTCATTATATTTGCGTTCATAGTCTCCCCTTGAACAAACCTATCAGCAAGCCGTACTTCTGAGTGTCTTGGGGCGTATGAGGAAGCTCCCTCGGCTGAATCCAAGTCCTTCCTTGCAGTGCTTTGGCTTATTGCTTGCTAGCATAGCCTCTAATTTCTTCTCAGCACCCATGTACCTCTCAGTCATCAGGCTCCTCCAGACATCATCACTCTTATTCAGTGTGTCGTGCTCGGTCTGAAGTCCTGACATTTCTTGCTCTAGACTCGGACTCGATTCGTTCTTTCGAGTCAAGTCATTGGTCAAAACCGAAATCCGATCTTCTTGATGCTGAGACTTGGCCATCGGAGAGTTTATCTCCTCCCCCGAGTCTCAACACAAGTCCTTCGGCCTCGGAGCAACCCGACTCTCCCGAGAAAGTCTCCGATTCTCTACTTTCGGGGTATCCAACTCCCGAAGAGTCTTGCTTTGAGTCGTAGACTCATCTCGAATTTGTTCGTCGAGCGAGTTCTTCGTATGCGGTCGCGACGTCCAAATTCTCATCCGCACTCGAAATAGTGTCGTGTGCGGTGTGAAGAGGAGTTAAGTGGTTCATGAGAATTTACCTCATCCTCTTCGCCCGCCATCATGCACTTTTCACCGGTATTCTTCGACTTCAAGCTCTAAGGCCATGAAAGCTGCTTCATCGTCAAGTGGAATCCATAAAGGAGTCGACCTCTTCTGAGTCGTCTGAGATTTCACCAGCTATGTAGGATTGTCTTTTCTGGGCGAATTTCTCTCTCCTTGCCTTACGTGCTGCGCGTTCAGCACTACTGAGCTCAGGACAATCATACTGATAATGTCCCGGCTTCTTGCAGTTGTAACAAGCGATGACTCTTTCTTCTTTGCTTTCGCTATTCTTTGATGGTTCTGAGTAATCTTTCTTTCTGCATTCAGAAGATTGTGAGTCAAGAGTGTGTTTCGACATATAATTTGACTTACCTTTCATTTCCCGATAGGCTTTAGTCACTTTTCTGCGTCGCTCCTTCTCCTTCTGATACTTTACAGCGAGCAGCGCATACTTCTGAGCGAGACTTCCTTCTTGGAGATCATTGAGTGAAGGTTCAGTCTTACTCGTCGTTTTGCTCGTTGCTGGAGATGCTGTGCTGACTGATGCTTTGAAAGCATGGTCGATTTTTGTATCAGCTTTAGCTCTCTGCTTTCTTTGAGGTCTGTCGAACTCAAACTCCTCTGCCTGTAATTCTGAAAAGATATGGTCAGGAGACACAGCATCTAAGTCAGAATGTCGTAATAGAGTGGCAAAAGGTGTCCAAGATCCATCCGCAGAGTGCCCTCGAATCTTCGATTCATCTCTCGGTTCTTGAATGTCTTTCCCAGCCCATTGATAGAGTTCATCAGATTGGTAAATCTGACGTTTAGATCTTCGATTTTATCCCCGGGCATGAGAGACAAGCTTTCCAGCTTTTGGAGTTCCAGCGCTAATTTGTTGGCTTTAATCTTCTGAGTCCCTCGACTCAGTAGCGCAAGAGCATCCCAGAGTTCTTTAGCAATCTTGCATTCCCGAACCCCGCCAAGATAAGAATCACTAAGGGTGGTCGGTATGGCGTTTCCGGCAACACGGTCCTAAGTTGTGAAGCTTCTTCTCCTCAGGAGTGAAGAGACTTCTGTCTTGGGAATCTTCTTCCCGGTCACCATTCCTCCTCCTTGAGCTTGGTCCCGAGTTACGACACTATCGATCATGGGAACGATAGGTCCATCTTCAAGCACTTCAGTCATACTGTCATGGAGGGATGTCAGATGTGCTTCCATTCTGACTCGCCATACTCCATAATTCTCCACCGAGAACATGGGTACCATCCTTATACCTGACATATCAGCCATGAAGAATATAGATATGAATGTAGAGTGATATGCAGTGAAAACGTTTTCCCTTGGATCCGTTCGAATGGACCCGGTCTCAAAGTGACAAGAGTCTCAAAGAACTCGGGGCTCGATACCAATTGTTGGTTCCGAGTGTACGGTCGGTGTAGAGGGGGCGGGGGGTGAATACACTCGATTCGATTTCTCAACTTCGAACTCGAACAGTCCCTATTCGGGATGGTGTCGGATCGAATCGGCCCGAGACCGCATAACCTGTTCGAATCGAGTTAAAGGCTAAGAGTACTTGACTCGGCGAGATCCGCTAACCGACTAGGTCAGAATTCAGTATCTACAGTAAGAGTTCAGTGCGCGGAATAGTGTAGGCCCAAATCAGTTTTTGTGAGAAAACGTTTTAAGTCTCAGTTCAGTAGATTTAAAAGTTCAGTATGCTGAGACAGTTGATTGATTTTAAATATGATGTTCAGTATGAATAGTAAAATCAATGCAACAGTTAAGAAAGCAGTAAGAGACACAGGATTTTTAAAGTGGTTCGGATATCGCTCAAATCCTACGTCCACTGTCCCGAATGATCAGGAGGCTATTTATTATCCTGAGTTAGTCTCAGTCAGCTTGCACACTGGGCAAAGCCGCGTCTTGGTTTTTATACTGATCCAAGTCTCAGTTTACAACACTATCAAACTTAAAGTGTTTGACAAACTTCTCCAACAGTGAAGGAGTCCTTATACAATAAGGATTGGGTTCAAATGTGAACTCCTTCGTCTAAGCTATGGATATAACAAGTGAGCTTAGGGTTAGAGGGATAAGGAACGAGAATGTAGCTATCTAGAGCGACGAACAGCTGAGGGTTTAGCTATAGGTTCGTGTCAGTCGCTTGGATACTAGAAGCTTATGTCGGTTCAGCTTGGTTCCTTTTGAGCTGGATGTAGTCTTTCGCTGGAGATAACTCGGTTGATTCTTGCGGAAGACTTAGTCGTTAATTTCGCTCGTTTGAATGCTCTCTCTCGTGTTCTAGGTGCGCGCATTCTCCAGTGCTTCAAATCTTGAATGATCCCTCTATTTATAGAGCAGAGATTGAAATAGATCCGTTGGAGACGATCTTCTTCTCTCTCTCTCTTTTTTTGGTAGCAAACGGCTCTTTTGGTGTAGGTAACGCAGTACTTTCCCACCTTTTTAGGTAAAAGGTTGATCTGCGGCTTTAGCGGTGAGAAGACACGTGTATGCTTGTCATTCGTCGAGATGGATGGAGTGGTTGAGACAAGACAAACTTCGAGACGGATCGAAGTTGACTTCTCTCTTTCTCGTATACGACAATGCCGATTGTCTTTCAAAAGATTCCCGACACCCCGAAGACTATCCGCCGTTCTTTGAGTCCGACCTTGTATTCGGTAGATAGACTGCCGAGATAAGTCTATCGAAGATCGGCTCCGAGTTCGGTGAACTACTCTCGCCGAGTTCGGTTCAACCGACTCTCTCGCATATCTTGCTCTCGCTGAGTCCAAGATTCACCGAGTCTTCTACACTGGTGCTGAGGCTGATGAGCTACTGAGCGCCTTGACCAGAGCAGAGTGTCTACTGAGTCTGAAACCTCAGAGACAAATACGAATACAAAGGAATGGTTCACCAATTAGATAGGGTTTTGGGATCTTCAAATCTTCTCAACAGTTCAGAGCACGAGGCTACTGAGCGTGATTCAGTATAGAAGATAGAGTCATTTCCCACAAGTATGATCATGCTGAGGATTGAATCATCACCCAACAAATCGTGAAACCGTGCTAGTCGCTTTAATCGATTAATAGTATTAATCGTATTAAAAGCATTAATCGTGAAACCGTGCTAGTCGCTTTAATCGATTAATAGTATTAATCGTGTTAATTACTTAATCGTATTAAAAGTGTTAATCAAGTAATCATATTAAAATCATTAATTGTGTTAATCAATTTATTCATGTAATCGCGACAAACATATTAATCGTGTAAAAATGTTTGAATCCTTAATCGTGTAATCGTCTTGATCGTGTAACTAGAACAAGGTCTAAACCTTAAACCCTGTTCGAACCCTAAACATTGTTCAAACCCTAAATCCTAAACCTACATGATCCTAACTACGACAACTAATCTAATAAGTTATGTAATTTGTTTATAAGATATGACACCCCTTAATATAATTGATGTGATTTTGTGATAATTACATATATCTGCATTAATGTAAAATCTTAAACCATAAGTAATGTTCTTTATGTTCTCTTACATTTGACAGTTGTAGTTGCTATATTTTACATCACATTTATGTAAGAGAGATGAATTGATTCATGATTTCTTTTAATAATTATTGTAAATATACGTTTATTGAACATATATAATGATGACAAGGATTTATATTTAACATATAATCAATTAATCATGATTTATAATGCATTAATATCTCAAATCAACTATTGTATACTTTAAATCATGTTTTAAGCATTAATCGTTCAGGGCTTCTACGAATCGTGTTGTAGCCCAATTAATTTTTCAGCATAATCGTGTTTTCGGCCCAATTTATTAAACTCAAATACAATATTAAATAAATTCTAAATACAATAAAAATATTATTTAATATTTGTCCCCGTAGCATAAACAATATGATTATTTCTATTCTAAAAAAACATGCGAATCAAATCTTCATCGCAAGTCAGATGAACCTTAATCTTTCTACCATCATAAGTATTTGTATGATAAAGCAATCCGTAGTGTGTAGTCAAAAGTTCGATTTTCAAGTTCCGGTGAATATCTTGTACTAACTATTGAATATTAAGATTCACCGACGTGTAGAATAACAATTCATCGCCACCTATGCATTTAGATATGTTCCACTAATCACTATGTCAAACAATTGGTTATCACCTCATCTATATTAAATTAAATAAATATATAATTTTTAACACTAATTTAAAAACTGATGATTAACATCAATTAACATCCTAATCAAATACGAGAGCATTGACGATTATTCATAATATCATTTATCGTTTAGCTATGAACAAGGATGCAGATTTCTCGAGAAAATGTATATTTGCATGTATGTAAGCATATTTTAACTCCATCATAGATAAATACATTTAGATACATTTCATCATAATTAGTTTGGTTTCCTACATAATTAATTAGAGAAAATGTATATTTGCACTAAATTCCTCAAAACTGAAAAATTAGATGGCTAATTGGATCCATCTCTTATTTATACCGTTAGTTTAAGAAAACTCTCGAATGTTGAGAATATTTTAGGACAGATTTTTTTGTATCTCAAATCTATTTTTGTTGTTTAAATTGAGATTTGTTTTTTTAACTTATTATATGTATATAAATTTAATCTTTAATCCTTGAGGTCTGAAAAATTGAATATTGTAAGAAAGGTAGTTAGTTGTCTTCCATTAAATAACGAAAGTTGTACTTCATTATAGTATATACATATTTATGAAATTATTTCATTATAAACGTCAATGTCAATGCCGACGATAACGATTATTCGACAAAGCAACACGACAACATATATTATTAAATCATAATTATAAAACACACACACAATACAGTGTTTGACACAGGGTTCATGGTTAGACTCTGTTCTTAGTTGCACGATTAAGAATATTACGCGACTAAAGTGTGTAATATGTCTATCATGATTACTCGATTAAGTCTATTAAGTCGATTAATGTTTATAATACTATTAATACAGTTACTCGACTAACACGATTAATGCTTTTAATACGATTACTCGATTAACAACGACTAATGCTTTTAATACGATTACACGAATAAGGTTTCAAGCACGATTACCATTATAATACGATTACTCGATTAAAGCGACTAGTGGACGCTCTTCATTAGGCAAATGTAAGGATTAAGTTCACTAGGCAAATGTAACGATTTGTGGCGCGATTTCATTTTTTTTTTGCTTAAAATAAAATGTAACGATTACGTAAAAATTGCTGGAAGTTGAAACATTGTTCGTCATTACACACAAAACCGTCAGTTTTCGCAGGAAACAACCCATTTATTAAGACTTGCTACGAAAATCTTATTCTCGATAATTATTAAGATTTACTATGATAGTATATCTTCCCCCATCTAGTTGGATAAATTTTCAATCGTCTCACCATTAATGATCACACACACGCACACACACACCCTCCTCTCTCACATATCCCATATTTCTTGCCTATTAAATCCCATCAAACCGCTACTTTATCACACGCACCCCTCCTCTCTCCCATATCCCATAATTTTTACTATTTCACGATCCAAGCACGATTTCACGATCCAACAATGTGTGAGTCTGACGACCGTGTACCAAAGCTTGAACGTGTCGCCGACCTCGTGCAGGACGAGCTCGTGCCATGTAGGAAAAACTGCAAATGGTGCTGGAAGATCAAAAACTATTGAAAAATCGAAGTGGAGAAAATGATGGCCACGCGGCACACGCAGCGGCCCCGGATCTCGAGGCGATCAAAGGAACTCTCAAGAGGGGTTGGCCTCACGGATGGATGCGGCCTACCATTGTCACCAAAGGGAAAGCGAAAATGAGGGACTAGACCAATATAATGCTTTTATCAAGAACTCTCTCACTCCCTTTTTTTTTAATGGGGGTTAGGCCATGATATTACATGTGTTCCTGACCTAATATAATTTTAATCGTAATATTTTAATTTAATATTACTAATATTTTATGCTTTTCATTCTTCGATTTTCGTTATCGTCAATCGTAAATCGTTGGATTCAAATCAAATTTTGTAATCGCCAATCGTCAATCATATAGGAAGAGAAAAAATTGTTATGGTGGACTCACTGGAAACACTTTAATTTTTAACAACATATTTTAATCAATAACATGAGATCCACGTACTAAATGAAAAACAGAGAAAGTGACAAAGAAAATTTTAATTTTAAATTTATGACTAAAAAACTTATCTCAATGATAACCGGATTATTTTTGCACATTTACCCATAAGAGTTTCTCATCTATAGGCGTCTTTTGAGATAGGTTATTAGGTTGAGGCAGATCCAAAGGTTGTCTTTGCTGATAGGTTTGGCCCAAAAGTCAATATATTTTACATATATAGTCCGGTAAACAGGCATGTCATTTTTATTTTCATCTACAGAGTACAAACTATGTGGCTCAAGTGATTTGCATTCAGTTGACAGAAAATTCCAGCAACAAAGTTTCTAATCCCATAGGCCATAACACAGACTACAATGTGCATGATTCAATACAAATTTACTCTATAAAGTCAATGACTGTGTGCAACAAGAATCTAGAGCATTATAAAACCAATGCAATAGCCAATAAGTCATTTTAAGAAAAAAATAATAAGAATATGGACAGACGGGTGGGCGGTACCACCTATTGGGAGGTTAGTGTAAAAATATTGTTTTATAAAATCACGTACAAAATGGAATTTAATTTCATGAATTTAACACCATAAGCGTTATATTTAACGGGAATTTAACAAACCGATAAAGTAACAAAATTCAGAAATTATTTTTACCCTAGAACTAGAAGTGCAGTCTTGACAACTATGAAAATTGAAAATAGCGAAAATTAGTAAAATAGGAAATTTAAAGGCAAAATGATTTTTTTTTTGTACCCAAATCCCAATTTGGTCTCTTATTTATTTTTTTAGTTAATTGATCCCCAAACTATTAAATTTTGGATGAATTTGTCTTTTTGTTAAATTTTTGTTAATCAACTGTTAGTCAACGATTTTAAGAGTATTTTCGGTATAATATTATTGAGGACCAAAATGTTCAAATACTAAAAGATTGAGGATCAATTTGGCCAAATCTTTTTAATTAAATTTTTTAATTTTTCAAAAATTGAAATATTTTAGTCGTTTTGATTTTTTTAGAACCAACTACGCCAATTTTAAACGAGTTGAGGATCAATCCCGCCAATTATAATACATTTTGGGATCATAATTGTCAAATTTTATAGCTCCATGATCAAATTTTTTGAATATATTATTATGATAATGAGAGATTGAAACGTAGAATATTTGATAATGAATGAATAAAACTGTAGATTTCCATTCAAAACATGTTTTCATTCTAATATGATTTATTCCATAAATTTTTATATATGTGATGTTTTAATCCCTCGTTTTTATAGTAATATTCGAAAAAAATTAGTTACAAAGCAATAAAATTTGACGACTATGATCCTCAAATATATTATAATTACCGGGAATGGTCCTCAACCTATTTAAAATGTGTAGTTAGTCCTTAAAAAAAATCAAAATGACTAAAATATTTTTCAATTTTTGAAAAAGTAAAAATAATTTAAGAAAAAAATTAGTCAAATTGGTCCTAAATCTTTCAATATTTGGACGTTTTGATTCTTGATAAAATTAAACTGAAAATGTCCTTTAAAAATCATTAATTAACAAAAAATTTAACAGAAGAACCCATTCATCTAAAATTCTATAATTTGGGGACTAATTAACTAAAAAAAATAAATAAAGACCAAATTGTCCAAATACTTATAGTTTGGGATCAAAAAATTCCAATTTGCCAAATTTAAATAATATTAAAAAGGGATGACGATTAGCATGTCATTAATTTATCAAGTGGTTGTATTATTGTGTATATTTTATTTTCTCGTATTCGATTCCATGAGAGCACGAGCAGGAGCACCCCTCAGAAAGCAAGCGAGTGAAGAGAGAGAAAGTTGTGTGTTTTCTCAGTTTGGTGATGGTGTTGAGGAGCTCGGGAGTGACAACAGTAGTTTCCCAGGTGCTCGCAGTGGTAACGTCGGCCACGGCCGTCTTCTTGTTGATGCCCGTGATCTTTCTCGGCGGTGATGGTCGGAGGCGGATCGTCTTTTTCGCGGAGGCCAGCGGCGGCTCCGGCGGCGGGGGGACCGCTCTCGTCCCCTCCTCTTTCAATGTTGGATTAGCGATCGCCGTTACGGCCATGGCCGGTCTTGCGCTTGCCGCCACTCTCCTCTACTCCTCCCGTAGGTAAAGACCAAAATTTCTCAAATCAATCACGACTTTCCATCAAAATTGATCTTAGCTGTAACCCTAGAAGACGGAACTCGGAGAGTTTTTGTGTGTAGGTTGAATACTTGAATTATATGAAGTAGATATAGATAATTAGGTTTATATGTTGGTACAAAAACAACCATTGATGAAAGCGTTGAGGCGGAACCAGACTTCTCTTTCATCGAATAACACGGCGTCGTCCCCTTCCGTGTCGTCGTCGTCCTCTTCATCTTCTTCGTGGATTCATTTGAGATCGGTTTTGTTAATCGTTGCTTCTTCTTCATCATCGTCCTCGTCTTCCTCGCCGGTTTCTTCTGATCGGTTAGTTCTTTTCCACTCCACTTCATTCTTCTTCAGACTTTCGGTTTTTGATCCTATGGCTTTTGATTCATTGAGTAAAGTTTTATATTTTTCCTTTTATTTTCTGTTCTCTCTCCGAGCTTTTAATTCTCACTCTTCATTCCTCAATCCCATAAGTGTAATCAATGCCCTATAGTTCTCATAGTGTCCTTCTGAACTTTAGGTATTTTTTGCTTCAACTTTTTGTGAATTATAAGATTTTCGATGTCCAAAAGTGTTACCTGAGAAATCAGGAAGTTGTGGAATTTGGGACTTTCTTATGGAAGGAGATAAATCACAACCTACGGTTAAGACATAAAGTAGTTTCAGTTGTTATGAATTTGTTGAAGAAACAAAGTCGGGAGTGTTCATCAGTTCCTTTATGGAGCTCTAATTTCTTTATATCGATCCAAGAAGTTTGTCGAGTATCCTTTCAAGGAGGAGTCAGGATTGTATATTGTTAGTGTGAAGAACACAGGCTTATACGGCGCCTAAAGTAGTTCCTCTCCACCTTCTGTTCGTCTGTTTTCTAAATACTATTGTTGATTTTTTTGAGGTGTAATGTTATATTTTTCAATCAATTTTTTACAGCGGAAGCTTTAAACCTCCTTGGTCTAGAAGGAAAAGGAAACATGCTCTTTTGGCCAAACAATGGAAGGAGTTTTTTGACGCTGATGGAAGACTTTCTGATGGAGGAGTCAAGTTTTTAAAGAAAACCCGTACTGGGGTATTCTCTTTTAAAGTTTTACACAGACAGTGTGTTACAACCTCAGTGCAATTTGAGATGTTTCATTTCGCTTTATATCTGTTTCTCTGAACTCCATTTATTTATTAAATTGTGATTCAGGGTGTTGAACCAAGCATAAGGATGGAGGTATGGCCGTTCCTTCTTGGAATGTAAGCATTCTCCTCTTTTGTGAAGTATTTTCTTGCAACTTTTATTGTTGTTACAATTTGGAAATGGCCATTGCTTTGGAAAGCCTTGTACTGACGATCTTTATAGGATTATGATCTCGTTCTAAACACGCTGGCAGCCTGGCAATAATCAATTTTAGTTATGTTTAGCTTATGACTACAGCTGAAATTGTTTGATGACGTAATATGACTACTTCTTACTTTTCTGTTAAGATCATGGTTTAAACCTCAAGGTGAAGTTGTGAAAAACTGCCTGTGATTAGTCTTACAACTTGACCATGTGAGCTTGTGCCTTGGCTACGACCCCATGATACTTATGCCCAAATTTCGCAGCCTTTTTGAGATGTTTTAGGATCAATGCAGTTTTTCACTTTTTCTTGGTTAATTCTTTCTTATGATCAATTTAATAATTATTGTAATCCCCTAAAAATCTTTAAAATCAAATAGACAATTCCTCATTTCTCTTCCTTGCTACTCTAAAAATCTCCTACAAATCTTTAACATCAAATAAAACACCCACCTTCAACAACAGGTGACATTTTAATGAGCGCTCGAGGAGCACGTCCTCAAGCTCTCATCCCTTTCTCTCATCTGTGAAACGTGATACCAACCCTCACTTAACACCAGTCTCATTCCATCTCTCATCTCTTACTATGGAAATATGTAGAGGATTCTCTGTTCTCTACTTTTTATTACACATATATGATATGGTGTATGACTATTTTTGCATGGTCGTGTATATTAGATTGGGTTAGCAAACAACCAGAGTTAGGTTTTTATTGAGTTGAGTAATTTGTATTTTATGCAGGAGATTCGTTTTTTTATTGGACATGATTCAACAATGTTACAAAATCTTATTTTGATTTGTATTGCAAAATTGTTGATATATATTAACAATGTTACTAACTAGGAATATATTTATTAATCACCTCAAGGATTAATTAGGATTGTTAAAATCTTGGTAACGTCTTTCTTTTTTCTTTTTTTCGATATTCTTTGTGTTAGTTACTCTATGGCCTTGAGAAGGTCTCATATGCAGGTTTTTAAAGCTTTTGACATGGTGTCTATGAGTTTATTTGGTGTATGTACTCCCTTTGTGACAAAAATGATAGGGTTGCTAGCTAAACTTAAGCTATTTGATTGCTTTTAGTGGTGTAACCTAAAGGACAAAAAAAGACAAGAAAATAAGTTTTCTTGATATTAATGAAGAGGATGCTGATGCATGTGAAAGAATAAACCATCTTTCAACTGAATAACTATTAAGGCCAGTTTGTATCTTATGGTGGTCTAATTTCATCTGCTTCTTGTCTTTCACTTTCTGCTTTTGAATGCTTATGTAATTTTCTGACTGAATGATTTATCTTTACAGGTATGAGGTGAAAAGCTCAAAGAGAGAGAGAGATACCATCAGAGCTCAAAAGAGGTATATTTTTGTCTTACATAGCCCAGTTTGGGTTGGAGCTGGAACGTAGGAAATAGCCTGCAGCTCACCCCTAGAGAAACAAAACTAGGGAACTCAATATTGGCTTATTGTTCTAGTAAGCTATTCAATATTTACAAGTAACTGTCTTTCTACAGCTTCTCTTTTACTGGGATCAATAGGTTGACTCACAGTGGGTTATCTAAGCTATAAACAAAATACCTAAGTAATTAAGGATTCAGATGCATTTAATTTAAAAAGTGAAGGACCTTTCTTCTTTTGTTTTTTCCATCGCTTGGTGCCTCCTTAAAACCCGGAGTTATGAAGAAATAGTTGTTTTGAGTATCTACACAAATAGCGAAGCTGCTTTTCAAGCATATAGAGTATCAATGTATTTGTGCGTTTTTTCTTATGCCAGCATGCTGTGTGCACACATAATTCTCATCTGCGAGTCAAAATTTTTATCACAAATTTTATGGTGCTCCTAAAATGCGTTTACTATGTTTTCTTTGCTTGTCCAACAACTTCATACACTTTCTCGGAACCTTCCACTGTAGAGCACTCGAGATCATATATCTTGAATTTTTCTTTTCTGTTCCGTATTTTCTTCAACTTATTCATTCTGCCATTTTGTGTTATCACAGGAGAGAATACATAGAGCTACGGAAACAATGTCGTCAAATTTCCAAACGTAGTCAAAAGAATTCGAAGGCTTCTGGAAATAATAGCAGTGAGGATGGGGGAGATATCAGGGAGGTACTTGATTCTCCAAGCTCGGAGGAAGCTGCTAGCCCGAGAGCTCCTGTATCAATGGAGTCGGCTAGTTTATCCAGTGAGTTGCATGAGCCCAGGGAGTTGGTGGAGCAGGATGAAGATGATGGTGAAATTCCAAATGAAAACATTTCTGAAGCTGAAACCGACTCATCGGATTCTGATTCATCTGAAGATCTGGAGGACACAATACCGCTTGTTACCTCAACGGAAACAGAAGATAATAATCTTTATGAGCCTGTTTATTCAGCTCTTTCTAATTTAGACACAAAGCCTACATCTTATAAAGTTGAAGATTTTACGACATGGCAGAGGATCATTCGCCTTGATGCCATACGGGCCAATGCTGAATGGATAATTTATTCCCCTTCTCAAGCTTCAGTATCAGAAGCAAAGGCACAACAAATGGCTGAGAGTGTTGGATTGAAGGATTATGATCATCTTGAGCCATGTAGAATTTACCACGCAGCTCGACTCGTTGCTATTCTTGAAGCTTATGCTGTGTATGATTCTGAGATTGGGTATTGTCAGGGTATGAGTGATTTACTCTCTCCAATCATCTCTGTGATAGAGGAAGACCATGTGGCTTTCTGGTGCTTTGTGGGTTTCATGCGCAAAGCCAGACACAACTTCCGTCTTGATGAGGTTGGAATCCGGAGACAGCTGAACGTTGTGTCAAAGATTATCAAAGGCAAGGACTCCCATCTGTACAAGCACTTGGAGAACCTACAAGCGGAAGATTGTTTCTTCGTGTACAGAATGGTGGTAGTGCTTTTCAGGAGGGAGTTAACTTTTGAGCAGACGCTTTCCCTGTGGGAAGTCGTGTGGGCGGATCAAGCAGCGATTCGAGCAGGAATCATGAAATCTAGTTGGCGACAAGTGAGAGTAAGGGCGCCACCAACTGAGGATCTGCTGCTGTATGCAATAGCTGCTTCTGTACTGCAGAAGAGGAAGTTGATCATAGAGAACTACAGCAGCATGGATGAGATAATGAGGGAGTGCAACAGCATGGCTGGTCATCTGGACGTGTGGAAACTGTTGGACGATGCCCATGATTTGGTGGTGACCCTCCACGACAAGATTTAGGTAACTTTCATTTTTTTCACCCACAGAGAAACAACTTGAAAGGCAATTTCACCATGTTCATGTATTTGCCCCCGCTTAGGGTGAAGTGGCACCATGCTAATTCTCAACTTTTACCTTCATTCAAATTTGCAAGATCTAATTCTTTGCAATGCAGCAATTATGTTGATTTTCTCATTTCCAAGAGCTACTTATTTTGGAGAGAATCTAGAGCCACGTCTTCAACCTTTTATTTTCACTTTCATTTTTATGAAGCATAAAAGTGAGAAAACATTCAAGATATTATGAGGTAATTACTAATTACAAGTAATAATAATGTTACAAATATTATTTAGTTAATATTATTTTCCTAATTAGATATCGATTCAAATTAATCACCTAATCAGAAAAAGATTTTACGATGATGTAACATAATGTTGTAATAGAAATGGGTTGTGTGTAGGAGTGCAGTACCTGTACCAACGCCTGCAAAAGAAAGTGTTAATATACTCTTTAACTTGTCTGTCAGTCTACACATTTGGAGATTTTCACTACAACTAGTCGTTGCCGAAAAAACTTAAACAGCGAGACAGAAAAATCTCCGATCCTTCTCCCGGTTACCAAATCCCAATCTTAGTGTTCACAGTATGTCTACGAATCCCGACCACTCCGAATTGCAAAACGGATCACCCGGACCCGAGCCATCAGCTGCAGCAGCCGAGCCGCCACCGGCCTCTCCAGATCTCCAGCAGCCTGATCCCACCGACACCGATACACAATCACCCGACGCCGAGAGATCCGGAGAAGTGAAGCCAGTAAATGCCGAGCCCTCCAATTCTGCGCTGGAGGGAGAAATCTCGACCGCAAGTGACGCGCAGCCGAACCAAGATGAGGAAAGCGATTCCAAGGTGGGGAACAACGGGGAAGGGAATCGTACATTTACTATGAGAGAACTGCTGAATGAATTGAAGAATGGGGATACGAATGTCAATGATGGCCGACTGTCCGGTACTCCTCAAAGGTTAGTTAATATGCTCTATGATGAAAGTTTTATTACTTAGTATTACTAGTATAATTATTAACTCAATTATGTGCTGCTGATTCTAAGGAAGTCGAGATTCGATCTAGGTGTACTTAGTGCTCTTATCTGTGATTCCGATGTGTTATAAATCTATCATGCGATGATAGTTAGTTAGTCTGTGGAAATGTGATAAGTCTCCCATTTTCTGTGGCTTAGATCTCATCGCTGAAAAATTTGATTTTTAAGTGATAAAAATTCAGAAATAGTTGAAACTGGAAGAGTCATGGTACTTAAGTGTAATTTAGGTCCCAAACTTGAAAAATGTGAAAACTCCTTGGAACTACAGTACTTATTGAGTTATTTATGTCACTCTAATGAGGGAAACATATAGTTTATAGAGCTTGACGAGCTTTATGACAGAATCAGACAACATAGAGGGATCGAGTTGAGCAACGTGGACACGATTACATGAGCCCAAATTGTGGAACATATTCAAGAGTGGTTTTTAGTCAGAGACACATACTGAAAATGTAGTTGGTTGTTATCCAATTGTATGGATAATATGATACTGGCTTATTTTGCAAAAGAAAGTCTTTGAAGTAGTGTTAACTTGCACAATTTTTCCCACTAAAAAAGGTTCACGATTTGGAATTGTAAGTTGAATATATCTTCATTTGTCAAATAGTGTCTGGGTAGCAGCGTTGGCTGGGAGGGTGCAAACTTTTCAGCTTATAAACAATTTAAATGCCTTAAAGCATTTTCACTGCAATTTGTTAGGCTTTGTTTTATGCAGTTATGTTGATTCAAAAGACAAAAGATTAATCTACTGTGTTACTATTCTATGGTTTTAACTATATTCTTATAGATTAACTTTGAGATGCTAATCACTCAGTTATGGACATAATTGTTGTGAAATTCACATCTGTAGCAAGTTGCATGCCACCTACATAAGTTAATCCCAAATTTGTGTGGAAGCTGACTTACAGTATCATCATTGCAGCTGCTGTTTTCGTAGTGTAAGGGTGTTTGTTTTTTCTGTGTCTTATTACTTATGCAAAAGTGCAATGCTCGATTCACAGTGTAACCTTTTGCCTTTTGACTGTTGCACATGTTTTTTGTTTCATTTCCTTGATGTGTGCTTAATTGATCCTCATAGATTATTTTTCTTTTTTCTTTTTTTGCAAAATCGGAACCTCATTTGTCCTTGCATCACTGGATTTCAACTTGTGCATTGGGTTGTGTTTAGATGAATGAATTTGGAGTTAAGGGAATAATTTGAACTCAATTTATTTGGCGAACTTAATTCTTAACAGCTTAGAAAATAGTTCAGAGCTAAAATTGATTGCATTACTAAGTTATCCCAATGTCAATGTAGTTTTTGTTCTGGATTCAGATTTTTAATTCCAGTACCGACCTTGAGGTTTTATGCTAATCAAATTGGAATGAATATTTGCATAGAAAGTCTCCAGCTAGGTGTTCATTGGATGATTGTTATCTCTTCAACTGAGATATTATGAAGTGTGTTTTCAATTATGTGGGGTTTTATGGGACTGGCTAGGGAACTTTGGTTTTTCTTTAGTAATTAGTGCTATTGATAATCTTTCGGTGGATTTTCTATGTTGTTCCAGCCAGCCAAACTCAGAACTGCAAATTGAGCAGAATAATGCTGCTATGGACTTGATAAATAGTGTCACGGGCCTTGATGAGGAAGGTAGATCTCGTCAAAGGATTCTTACGTTTGCTGCTAGGAGGTAGTCATCTTATCCTTAACATATATAATGACACTATGAAACTGCTACATATTTTTGTTAATTTTCCTTCTGTTTTTGTAATTTTAGATAGTAACATGCCACAAACCACTTACTGCATTTTATAATTAAACTGACGTATTGGTAGCCTAGCTAATGACATTTTGCTTCTTCATTTTACTAAACACTCAACAATTTATTACATACGGCAAATAATATATCCTCTTTTACCATTTCTGAGGGGCTTCTCTAGTTGGGTTACTTCACTCACACCACATATATGATTAGAAGCAGTTCAGACTCTTTTTATGCATAAAAAAAAATCTCTAGTATGAACTCACATGGATTAAATTGTTCTAATCATATTTTTTCTTACCTCACAGAAGCTTCCCTACACTGATGTTGTACTAGTTAATCACATATTTTGGCATTGATTTGCAGATATGCAACTGCTTTAGAAAGAAATCCAGAGGACTACGACGCATTGTACAATTGGGCTCTGGTTCTTCAGGTCTGTTGGAGCAATGTTAAGACTTTATCAGAATGTATTTTAGTTTCTTTTCTCATATTTGAACTTTGTCCGGATTCTTGAGGCTTTCTCCTGAAGCCAGTTAATAGACCATAAAATTGTTTGATGGTTCTATAAGTTATTGGTGAACATGGTTGTGCATAATGCTGCTTTTTGATTGTAAGTTACTATTATTAGTTATTGATGTAAAGTTACATCATGCATACAGGAAAGTGCAGATAATGTAAGTCCAGAATCCAGTTCACCTTCCAAAGATGATTTGCTTGATGAAGCATGTAAGAAGTATGAGGAGGCTACCCGCCTTTGTTCCACACTTAATGATGTAAGTTTCACTGCTATTGCTGTTTTAGTTTTTTCAGTCACATTTACACTAATAGTTGGGTTTCGTGTTAATGAGAAAGAGTACCTTGATGCTAAGAGAAATGGTCTTATCACCAACTAAAATAATCTACTCTGCATGATGTATATGTTGCATGGTCGTATGAGTTTCTTTCAATAATGTGATTGGTTGCTACCATTATTTTGCACTTTTACATGGCTAATGTGTTGTTTAGTTACAAGAACTCATTGATGAATGATGGTCTTGAAGATAAATTAGTTCAATGAAGGCTGATTTACAGTTTGTTCATTGGATCAAATTAGTTTCTTTGACCTATATTTATTTTTTAACAATTAATAGTTTATATTTATCAGCTCATGAGAATTTTCATCATATGTCAGGCTTACTATAATTGGGCTATAGCAATATCTGACCGGGCAAAAATGCGTGGTCGGACAAAGGAAGCAGAGGAACTTTGGAAACAGGTTGGCTCTACTATTAGTGTTCTTGCTATGGTGCTTAACTTTTCAATGCTTTGAATTGGAGATGAAGCCCATGCTTATTTAATATCTTGCTCAATCACTTTCTCCATTCTTTTGGTTCAGTGCTTTGTAATTCTTCCAGTGAGCTTTGCTGTTTTAAGTTTTTAATAGTTGGTTTTGTTAAACATTTTGGTCTTACAATGCAAACTGTTGAAGCATTGGATTAGAAAGTCCAGTTGGTAAACTTAAGAAATCTGTAAAAATGAAAAGAAGGAGAAACATTATTTTGTTCTGTTTTAAGTTCTGTGCATATTAGTTTGGTTAGAAGTTTTGATCCGCAACAGCTCTCTACATTATTGCTTGTACGTATACAAATTTTATTTTTTTCTCAGCTGATTTGAAGTCTATGTTGATCAGATTATTAATAACATGCTCATAGTTGATGGTTATCAGTGGTGGTGCTCTGTATATCTTCAAGTGTATCAACTATGTAAAGTCAGCAGTTCTTGTTCTCTGTCTAAAATGTCATGTACCCAAATTACACTTATATGTTCTGCTAATTTACAATGCTTGCCATCGTATTTGCCCTTTGAATTAAAATACTCAATTTAACATTGTATAAAATTCTAAATTTTCCTTTGTTGCTGTGGTGTTTGTTCTACTTTATGTAGTGTACTGTTGTTTCGTAAAAGGATTAATCTAGTGATATGAATTGATCTGTTGAGACAACTTCTTAAAAGTGAGGTTTTCTATGTATTCCTTTTTGCATGTAACATGACTTTCATGATCTTTGAAAGAATTGTCTACTAATGTTTTTTCCTACTTTTCCCTTATCTGCAGGCTACACAGAATTATGAAAATGCTGTCCAACTCAACTGGAACAGTCCTCAGGTATGGCCAACACGTTCATGAACTGCTTTTTTCCAGATCTTTTTTAATACCTTCCTTTTCTTAGAAAACCCTTTTTATGTGATGTTCTTATTCTTTTCGCTTGATATTACTAATGCAGGCACTTAACAATTGGGGACTTGCTCTACAGGTTTGTTTAATGATATCTAATCTAAACCAACCATTACTTTCCTTTCCAGTAAATCCTGTAAAAAGGTCACAAGTTGTAGCACACCTTTTACGCATGTTCAGTGTAATGTTTTAAAATATCCCTCCCTGCATGAGGCTATGGAAAAGCACCTCTGAGGTTTACGCCTCAGTATGCCTCATTTGAGGCTTAAGTCGTGGAGGCTTACACCTCATATCTTGCACCTATTTGTTAAGTCATGGAGGCTTACACCTCATATCTTTCACCTATTTGTAAGTTTAATCTTTTGAACATGATTATAACATATAAAATTAGTAAATTTGTTATTACTATCATACTTATAAGGACACACAACACAACCCCTTTGGGCGAAGCATGAAAGAGATATAAATCAGCAATTATACAACAGAGCCAAATTCCAAGAAAAAAATTATTTTACATACTTTAACATGAGATACTTGTTCAACTTTCAAAATATTTCTGTTTTATGTATTCTTATGTTAAATTTTAATTGATTTGTTGGGAAAAAATATATTTTATTTGAATTTATACACACGTATTGAGACTTACGCCTCAGTTCCCCAATAAGATTTTTAAAACATTGTCTGGAGACTTACTTTCTTTATCTTGTGCACGGATTGTATGTTTCAGGAACTCAGCGCAATTGTTCCTGTTCGTGAGAAACAAACAATTGTCAAAACTGCTATAAGCAAGGTATGAAATTCATGCATCTCATTGGAGCGCTTGGACATTTGATTGGGTCTATGGAGTAAAATTACTTGGTACTGATAATCTGCACCCTAATTTGTCTACAGTTCCGAGCGGCAATACAGTTGCAATTTGATTTTCATAGAGCAATCTACAATCTTGGAACTGTCTTGGTTAGTTTGAAACTGTCTTACCATTCAAATTTTTGTGGTATATACTTGTAAAAGATGAATTTGATACGCTAGAATTAGTAAGAATGGGGAATTGGAGAAAGGATGTGATGTATGTTTGTCTTATGAGCCGATATTTTCAGTATGGTTTAGCAGAGGACATATCAAGAACTGGGGGGCATGTGAGTGCAAAGGAGGTCACACCTGATGAGTTATACAGCCAATCTGCAATTTATATCGCAGCGGCGCATGCATTGAAGCCCAATTACTCGGTAAGTACATTATGCTTGGTATTATCTTCAATTCTTTGTATTTCAATATTACATCTTACTCTTATTTTCTATTTTACACCTGGTACGCAGAATATTTACTAGTCCATCCATGCCACTGAGATAGGCAACCAGAAAATCAGATACTTATTAAAACTAAATGTACTTGGACTGTAAATAAAAGCTCATCGTTCCTACTTTGCTCTTAAAATAAATGACAAAAACTATAACATTCATTAATAAGGTTATTTCAGTAAATGATGATTAAGGCTTTCAATTTGGTAATTGTACTTTAATTTGGGCCAAATTAAAATGAAAAATAATGCTATCTTGGTAAGATTAACGGTGTAGATATAAGGCAAACTCTCGACAACTTTAACTATATAATTATTTCTCATGTCCAGAAAAATATTTGTGTAACACTTTCTATTGCTCTCTGCTCTTTACTTATTTATTTATTTATTTATTATTATTATTTTTAATCTGGTTGTTATTTGCTGTTATTCTTATTTCTTACCCTGTCAGTTCTTTCATTGCCTATTTCCGCTGTTCATCTGAGCACCTTTCTGTACTATAAAGTTTTTAGTGTTTTTGAAATAGAAACCTTGAGTGTAGTGGACCTCATTTATTTTTCGTTGTTGTGGTTCAGGTTTACAGTAGTGCTTTAAAGCTTGTGCGTTCTATGGTGAGTAATCATTTCTATCCAACATTCTAATTTCTGACTGTGCCTTATTTCTTGCATTCCGTGCATTATCTAAAGAATGTTAAGTTGCATGGGTTTTTTCTCACATGCTATATCAACATTCTGGTGGTCTTTAGCCCTCCTACCCACAAAGATGTCTAGTTTCTTATTTAATTTTATTTATCAGAATTCTTTTCAGGTCTCTCATTCAATTTGGTTAATTTGATTGCTTTCTGAGAGAAAAAAAAATACAGATAGCTTGTTTAGTCAATGGGGGACATCCTTTATGGACTAGACCTCCTCCATTTGGCATACTAACACCATAGTTGCAACTGACCTTGGATGGTAGTGCTTGATATTAGGAAAGATACAGTCAATCTTGTGATAATACAATTTCATAAAATACCATACAAGCATAGTTTAACATATGCAGCAAAATTTATTAGACAAGTTATCTTCAACGAAAACGTTGTTACCGACATCGTGTAGCTTACTTGGTATCCATATTTCCCACTCCTGCGTGAGTGGTTGATCTAGTGTTCAATTCCCATTAAGGTAGATTTAAAATTAATGATAGTTTTTTCAAAGAAAACGTCGTTGTACTTTTAACTAATCCCTGTTGACCCCCAGGAGGTAAGTTCATGAGATAGCTCGATTCCTTGATATTTTTCCTGGCGCTCAACTATAAAAGTGAATCCGTAGCCTAGTAATGGCAATTCTGTAGCAGCCAGTCGGAGAACAGATATTGCAGAAACTTTGCACTTCAATATCTTCTTGAAGCTAGTCATACTTTAATATTTCTTTTCAAAATAATACATCTGAATACATTTGTTCTTTTCCAGCTCCCGCTGCCCTATCTAAAGGTTGGATATCTGACGGCACCACCCGCGGGGAGCGGAATTCCACCTCACAGTGATTGGACATACTCTCAGTTTGTGCTAAATCATGAAGGGCTTCAACAGGTAGGAAGAGTCTGGTTGAACTATATATACGGATCATTAGGATTATGCTATGTTCATATCGTGCAATTGTCAGACTCCTTTTGAGAACAAGGATAATCATGAATTATGATTTGTTATAAAAAAAAAGAAGCTTAATATGCAATTGCAACTGTCAGGTTCTCCTCGAACTTGAAGCAGTAATCTAATATTTCAACCTTCAATTGGAACATTCTTTTTTTAATCTTGATGGATCTACAAAGAAATATAATTTTAAATTGAGGTCTATATCCTATATTTCTTTGCTAATAGCCTCTTCACCATCAAAATTCCCAAATTTTAGGAATATACTCTTGATTTACTAGGTTTATGTGTCTGATAAGGCTTGCTGATATTTCTGGAGATTCATCTGTCACATTAAAGTTCTTATCTACTCTTCCTTGTGCATTCCTCTTACTGTGTTACAGTACAACTTTCTCAAGTGAAGAATCATTTTCATGCAGATTAGCAGAGCTGAACAAAGACATTCATACCTGAACCTTTCATCACCATCAGCAGATTCGCCAACCAGTAAAAATCTCATAAGAATTCGTGTCTCAGATATTGTTTCCGTATCGGCATCTGCTGATCTTACTCTACCACCTGGTGCTGGCCTGTGCATTAACACAATCAATGGACCTGTTTTCCTGGTTAGATATTTATGCTTCCTTTTATTTAAGAATATACTTTCTTCACTCTTCATCGGCTTTTCAATGTTTTCTTGGCCCTGCAGGTTGCTGAGTCCTGGGAATCGTTGGACGGGTGGCTCGATGCCATTCGATTAGTTTATACCATTTTTGCTAAGGGTAAGAGCAATGTTTTGGCTGGTATAATAATTACCTAATTTCATACATGTATATTGTGGTGCAATTTTTTTTGTGGAAGAGGCCTACTGCGTTAGTTTTTGAACCATCGAGGGTCTGTTGTTTGTGTAGGCTTGTATATTAGTCATTTATTGCTATAAAATGAGGTAGGGTCTAATTACATACACTTCTAAACAGATTTCTGGCAACAGTTTTATTGGTACTGCAAGTTGGATTGGTCGGGTATTTTTTTTTTATTAAAAGCTATCATATTGTTATTATTTCAATTGTTTTGATATCAAATGAAAGTCGGATAAGTTTGTTATTCCTTTATGAGTTAAATTATAACTCTACTTCATCTTACAAGTCGCTTAACTCTGTTATTATTATGTCAGTTTTACCTTTATGCTCGAAAGTATTACTCCCTTCGACTCATTATTTTCCTTTGATTTCTTTTCTGTATGGAGATTAAGAAATTTTATTTAGGTGTTTATTTTATGAGTTTTAATTGTATTAAGAAATTAGTAAAGTTTTGAGTAATAAGTTTAGTAATAAGTTTTGAATAGATGAGAATTTATCCAAATTCTATTAAAACATAGTTGAGATAAATTGTTATTTTTTCTTTTTTCATAAAAAATAATTTTAAGATTTCAAAAAAGTTAAGGATCATAAATGAGTTATTATTATATTTTTTTGAAGTAAAATAATGATATTGGTGGAGTACTATTGTTTCAATGGAAAAGCGAGAAGAATTGAAAAATTATACTAATTAAATTACAACTTACTTCATTAGGAATCATACATGAAGAAATGGAAGAATGACTTTTGAAAGACATTATCTGGTTTTGGCACAAACGGATTTAATTCATTTTAAGATTGTAATCAAATAAATAATTTTGTTATTGCCAAAAAAAATATATTTCTAAATAGTCATGTGGAAAATATTAATTACCAAATGGCCTTAGTGAACATTTAATTTCTCAAAATAATGAAATGTGAGTAAAAAATGAGATGTTAATGATTTCGTTCAGAGGTATAATTAAATTTTTTTTTTCAAACCGTACAAAGTATAAAGTATATCTCTATATTATCTTAATTTCATTTTCTGTTTAGAATGAACTGTACGATTTTTAAAGTAATAATTTATAATTTTGTAAAAAGAAATAAAATAGAAATACTGCTGAAATTACACCATTAATTTAGAAGTAATAGACCCCCTCACTCTTCCCTAAATCGGCTTATGCAGTCTGTCCCAACCAATGATTAAAGTAAACTGCTAAATTTCCGCTAATCCGATGAGGCCGCCGTCCAACTTCATTCGATGATGTCTCTCAGCCTCACCTCGCCGCCGTCAGCTTCTCTCTCCCTTAAACCCTCTTACTCATCCTCCACCACGCGATATAACCAACTCAAAAAACTCCAACAGGTATTAATATTAGTATACACGTAATCTTTTTTAATTTTTCTGTATTTGGTTTTGATTTAGAGGAGGTTGGCAAGTGCAAGGCGGAGATCGGTACCGAGGCGCCGGTCGCTGTGGCGATGGGTGCTTCCATTCTGAACTCGCTGATTACGCGAGGTTCGCCGTTATGGGAATCATTAGCTTCATTCCTTATTTCAATTGGAGTGCCTCCAATTTTGGGGATTTCATAATTTGGTTTTAAGATACAGTATGTTGGTGTGTAGTGTTGGTGCTGGATACTGGAAAGCAGTGGTATGCTGTTTATGTGATGAGGTATGAATCTCTCCGTTTTCATATTTCTTCTCTGTTGTAGTAAGAGAGAACAGACAGAGAATGGAAACAAAGTCTTTCTCATCTGCATCATACCATTACCAGTCCAATGTTATTTTGACGTTGTCTTTTCAGGTCGAACCTATCAATTTCTCCCGGCCAATTGCTAGCATTCTCCTTTGCATCTTCCACATTTCAGCTGGAAGCAAGTATACAAAATGGAGATGAGATATTCAACGATGAAGCTGCAGGATTGATTCTTGTTGCAAATACATTGTTGCAGGATTGATCTAACAGAATTTGGCCTTGATTTATGAATTTTAATCAACTTTACTTGCCGTATAACACAAAAGATTTCTGACTCATTCTCAATTCTAATTTATTACTTACTTTTTTGGTTAAAGTAGTATTTATGTGAAATTGTTTCTTCTTAATCAAGTACTCCGTACTAAATAATTTACACCAGTGACTTTAATGTTTTCTACATTATTTCGAGTATATTAGTTTCTAATTCTAATACTTACTTGCGCAACATAATAACTTAAACTAGTATCGAGCACAAAATGAAATACATATATTACGATTGAAGCATAATGTCACAGAAGTAACGCCGACAAACAATGCTTCTAATTCTTATCCTATTCAAATGAATATGGAACAGTATGTGCTGGACATAAAATGTTCCCATGTTGAACTGCATCTGATTAGACCAATATCCAACTGTACCACGTGCCATGTTTTATTCCAAATAATTCACTCATTTTCCATATACTATTAACCGTATTATTCTTCTAACACACAAAAAAAAAAAATCCCAGCAATTTTCCTTAATTTTTTTTGAAGACATTCATCTCATTTTTCATCCATTAAATTACAATTTGCATTTTCATCTTTGGATTTGAAGTGAGAGCCAGGGCTATTATCGTCAATTTCACCTTCCACTTTCAAAGTTTTGCCTATTTTTATCTACCAATCACCGAGTTTGAATCCAAATTCCATCAGGCCAGCATCATATATAACGCCCTCTAGATTTCCCAAAATTAGAGAGAGAGAGAGAGAGAGAAGAGAAAGAGAGAGATGGCAACATTCACATTCTTATTCAGCCTCATATTCCTTGCCTTCCAATCGGAAGTGTTATGCAGCGTCTACAAAGTTGGAGATTTAAGCGGTTGGGGCATTCCTTCCTCCTCCAATCCAAAAGTCTACACGTACTGGGCCAGCTACCATAACCTCACCGTAGAAGATTCCCTCTGTAAGTCTTGATTAATTAGTCAATCATTAATCGCTCTCTCTCACACACATCTTAATTCAGAATGTGTTTTTTTTCTTGATGCAGTTTTCTTGTACCCACCAAGCCAAGATTCCGTGATCCAAGTAACCAAGCAATCCTACGACACCTGCAACCTCAAAGATCCAATATTGTACATGAATAACGGCAACTCACTCTTCAACATCTCCAAACCGGGTAACTACTACTTCACCAGCGCCGTCGACGGCCACTGCGCCAAATCCCAGAAGCTTCACATTTCTGTGTATGGGAACGGCACCTTCATCGAAGACGAACCGGCTTCCGGTCCGGCCGCTTCTGCCCCCTCCTATCCCACGGTTTTTGGCTCCATCCCAGTTCAGGCCGCTTCCGATTCGGCTTCCCCGTCGCTCCAAATTCCCGTCTTCATGGCTGCAGCGGCCGCGATTCTTTTGCCTCTCATTCTCATGTAGAAGGATACTGGGATAGATTTGTTTCTATTAATTATTTTTGAGTTTAAAATATATTCAATTTTTTGAAGATGTAATATTGTGATTTGAACATGGCGACTGGCGAGTCTGAAAAAGGCTCGAGAGATTTGTCGGCACGACATTTTTTGTGTATGTGTAATTCTTTATGGATTAAAGTAAAGGGATGACTTTTACATTATTTACTTAGATTTTAATTCTTGACCGAAAAGACACAATAGAAAATAGATTTTTAGTTTACCTTCAATGCACAGACTTATCCTTTCACAGTGTCCAAAGAAAAGCAGAGTGTTGTCGAGATTTCAGATGGCCCAGTTGAGATTATTTTTAGATTGAAAATTTGCATAAAAGAAGACAAATTAACAAGTTAACATGCAATAATAATGCACTGAATTAAGTAGTTAATAGCTGGCATCGACTGTTAGCTGTCCGAATAAAATAACGTGTGAGGGTGTTATTCTTATTTTCTTACAACACATTCACCGATTAATATTGTGGAATCCCGCTTCATCATTACAAAGGTAATAGGAAATCTTAAATCAAGATCTTGAATGTTTATCATCTAATTTTGCTCCGACTTCATTTTGCTGGTGCACACAAACTCAACACATATAAAGATGGAATACTAATTAAAATGGAGATGCATATAGTGCATGATTGTATCATTAAGTTGAATGCAACTAATTATTCAACCTGGAAGTTTAGAATTGAGGACTATTTATATCCTAAAGATTTGTATGACACTGTTCTAGGAGATTAAGCAAAATCAAAAGATATGACTGACGAAAAATGGACCATTATGCACAGAAAAATAGTATGAAACATTAGAAAGTGGATTAGACATAATATATTCCAACACTTTGCTAATGACACCAAAGCTCATAAGTTACGGAAGAAGCTTGAAAACATGTATGAGCGCAAACCTGGTTTGAACAAGGCTTCGTGTTTGAAGCAAATTGTTCGTATGAGATATACTGATGGCTCAGATATGACTGATCACTCGAGAGTATTTTTCAGAGCTTGATGAATCAAGTAACTAATTTGAAGCAAAATTTGGATAATGAAACAACGACTTTGTTCTTATTCAATTCATTGCCGGACAGTTGGGACATTATGGTTGTCTCTGTTATTAATTCAACTCCAAATGGTGTATTGACTATGGCCTTAGCAAAAGAGGCTGTAACAAATGAAGAATTTGAAGGAAATACATAGGAGAGGAATAAGTTGTACCTTCCTCCACGTATGTTGTTGCAGCTCTGATTGTTGCTCTTGTTCAGATCTTCTGATCTATGTCCCGACCTTTTTCTTCCTCTAGGTGGTCAGAGAACTGAAGAAAATTAAGATTGTCTCTCTCTCTAAACTCGCGTGTGTGAGTGTATGAGAATATGAATGTGTGTTCTGATTATGAACATAATACTAATATATATGCTTCAAGAGCCAATATTATATTAATATTTGTAGCCCATTAATTTAATTATATCCCTAATAGGCTTCTACACAATTAACCCATAACATAATTAATTAATCTATTGGGCTACTAATATTTATCAATTAATTGATCCAGCCAATTAATTACAAATAAATAAAATTATTAAATAATATAAAAATGCATCAATCTAATAGTAATAATTTTTAAGAGACAATAAATAACTAGGCAACTAATTGGGCCAGATCAGGGATCTAATACAAGAAAATAAAGTTGGGCCTCAAATTAATTAATCATCTATGCTCAGCCTAGAGCAAAATTAATTAATAAACACAAATTCATTCAACTAGAGAATCCGTGCTGAGTTACCCCTTTATCCCAAATTGAGCAAGGGCTTGTATTTTAGACTTAATCGATCCCCATATTTAAGATAAAAATATCCGTTAATTAATTAAGCTCACTGACATATTAAATTAATTAACATCTTATTATGTTCCTAAATAGTACCACTCGACCTCATTAACACACCTGAACTTAATCAATCGGTCGGGTTTAGTGTGCTAATCCTTACGAGTTCCTCAGGGGATATTATCAACTCGTTTTACTATGATACATACAGACAACCAGCATGAGCCACAAATAACTTCTAACACCCAAGATACGTAGATCCGGTCGCGATGACGTTCACCATAGTAGTTCAAAATGATAGGTAGCCAAATGCACTCAGCTGAAGTCTTACCAAGCTTAAAACCAGCAAAGTCACCGATATCTTGGTTCTCCACTAAGGTCAGTCAGGAGAACACATCTCACTGTGATCCATCAATACACCACCTTAAGTGTACCAGTAAAGACAAGCAGCCAAGACAAACCACTTCTTATCTAAATTGCAGCTTAAAACGACAACTTATCCTTAAGTTGTCTCAGCTGTGATAATTGTTTATATCTTGTCAGTTAAACTAATTTGCGTAGTCTTCTGTGATACCCGACACACTACATAAATCCAAAGAAAGTGAAAAAAACAATGAAATCTTAATATATATACGATCCACATATAGTTCACAACAAATTTTGAAATTAAATTTGTTTTTTTTATGAGTAATCCATAGCCGCTAATTTTGGTGTTTTTCAGTGTTGGCTTATTTATTTATTATTATTTTTTAATGCCGCAGCCGCTATCTTTTGTGTGCACGTGATAAAATTCATATAGCGGTCGTGAAATTTGAACCCATGACCTTCGCCACAGACTATCCGCCTTAACAGTTATGTTATCCGATGAGGACATTTTATGCATTGTTTAATCTTAATATATGTTGTTTTACAAATTTATTATAAGTAAAACAAAATAAAAAAAAAACAACGCTTTGTACCATAGATATGTCTAGTTTTTCTTTATTGTGTCGTCATATAAATCTTGTTCCATTTCCTAAAATGACAAGATATTATGGCTGTGATTTGCACACAGTTTGATCGGCCCGCAACTTTACATACAAATAACAACTCTCCTTAATAACTGCACCGTACTGCACCCTAAAAGAAACGAGACGAGATCTATAAGATGGAGGGAGTATTTTTTATGCATATTGTTGGTCCCGAGTGTACGGTCAGGTGTAGAGGGGGGGGGGTGAATACACCTGATTCGATTTCTCAACTTCGAATTTGAACAGTCCTATTCGGGGATGGTGTCCGATCAAAGCTTGGGCCAGACTGCACAACTGTTCTGAATCGAGTTAAAGGCTAAGAGTACTGACTCAGTTGAGATCTGCTAACTGACTAGGTCAGAATTCAGTATCTACAGTAAGAGTTCAGTGCGCGGAATAGTGTAGGCCCAAAGCAGTTTTTGTGAGAAAACGTTTTAAGTCTCAGTTCAGTAGATTTAAAAGTTCAGTATGCTGAGACAGTTGATTGATTTTAAATATGATGTTCAGTATGAATAGTAAAATCAATGCAATAGTTAAGAAAGCAGTAAGAGACACAGGATTTTTAAAGTGGTTCTGGATATCGCTCAAATCCTACATCCACTGTCCCGAATGATCGGGAGGCTATTTATTATCCCGAGTTAGTCTCGGTCGGCTTGCACACTCGGGCAAAGCCGCGTCTTGGTTTTTATACGATCCAAGTCTCGGTTACAACACTATCAAACTTAAAGTGTTTGACAAACTTCTCCAACAATGAAGGAGTCCTTATACAATAAGGATTGGGTTCAAATGTGAACTCCTTCGTCTAAGCTATGGATATAGCAAGTGAGCTTAGGGTTAGAAGGATAAGGAACGAGAATGCAGGCTATCTAGAGCGACGAACAGTCGAGGGTTTAGCTATAGGTTCGTGTCGGTCGCTTGGATACTAGAAGCTTATGTCGGTTCAGCTTGGTTCCTTTTGAGTGTGGATGTAGTCTTTCGCCGGAGATAAATCGATTGATTCTTGCGGAAGACTTAGTCGTTAATTTCGCTCGTTTGAATGCTCTCTCGTGTTCTAGGTGCGCGCATTCTCCAGCTTCTTCAAATCTTGAATGATCCCTCTATTTATAGAGCGAGAGATTGAAATAGATCCGTTGGAGACGATCTTCTTCTCTCTCTCTCTTTTTTGGTAGCAAACGGCTCTTTTGGTGTAGGTAACAGTGTACTTTCCCACCTTTTTTAGGTAAAAGGTCGATTGCAGCTTTAGCGGTGAGAAGACACGTGTATGCTTGTCATTCGTCGAGATGGATGGAGTGGTTGAGACAAAGACAAACTTCGAGACGGATCAAGCCGAATTCTCTCTTCCTCGTACATGACAATGCTGATTGGTATTTCAAAAGATTCGACAGATCCCGAAGACTATCCGCCATTGCTTGAGTCCGACCTTGTATTCGGTAGATAGGCTGCCGAGATAAGTCTATCGATGATCGCCTCGAGTCCGATGAACTACTCTGCGAGTCCAGTTCAACCGACTCTCTCGCATATCTTGCTCTGCCGAGTCCAAGATTCACCGAGTCTTCTACACCGGTGCCGGGGCCGATGAGCTACCGAGCGCCTTGACCAGAGCAGAGTGTCTACTGAGTCTGAAACCTCAGCGACAAATACGAATACAAAGGAATGGTTCACCAATCAGATAGGGTTTTGGGATCTTCAAATCTTCTCAACAGTTCAGAGCACGAGGCTACTGAGCGTGATTCAGTATAGAAGATAGAGTCATTTCCCACAAGTATGATCATGCTGAGGATTTAATCATCACCCAACAATTTCCCCCTATTTGATGATGCCAAAACCTATCATCTATGTCTTATCAACTATGCTAAACACTAACTTACTCAGAAACAGAGCTCCTTACAAATATTACAAGTAGGATCACTGGAGTTGTCTGGTAAGTGCTAGACTACTGAGGGAGATAGGGCAGAACAATTTCCCCCTTTACAATAATTTCCCCCATGCAACAATTTCCCCCTAAGAGAAATAATAACTCTCCGAAAGTCTAGTCTATCAGAGATCTAACCGAGCAAAAACTGACAAGTAAATAAACAAAGTGTGTGTGTGTGTCAGTAATCACTTCAGTGATTCTGAGTGTTAAAGCATAAAGCAAACACGGCTATTTAGACAACAAGTAGTTGTCAGAGCCAAAAGAAGATTTGTATATATATAATAAATAGTTCAGTACATTACAAGTCTTGCTAAGCTAAAGGAGAACTTAAGAAGGAGATCCCTTAAACTGCTGAATCCTATTCATGAAACCTTGGGATTGATCTTCGGCAAATGGGACTCCATACATTCCCGAACGTGTTCTTCCTCGCCTCGTGTAATCGGCGAAGTCTCGCCGGATCATCTTGTTCTAGTCCTCTGTTCAACGCAAAGATTCTTCACTTCTTGTTCAATCATTCCGAGATGTACTAAGTCGTCTTGTCTTCTGGGTGGAGGAATGATCCTTGCTTCAGGAACGCTGACTAGTACCCCTTCAGTTACTGCTCTGTGCATATATGGGTAAAGATCAGGTTCAGTAATGGTCATCCACTCGACATAGGCATCGGCCTTAGACATTTCGAGCCGTAATCGCCGAAATAATTTCTCTTGATAAACTCTATCTTGGACGATTCCCATCTCTCGATTGAACCGAATAGGCATCCATTCGTCCGATCTCGGCCATCTATGTGTTTTCGGATCGTTTGGCTTCCCCGAACCTTCGTATCGATAAGGAATGTCGGCTTTCGAAGGAACTCTCGGCCGGCCTCTTGTTCAAGACGCTTCCCGAGTGCCTCAAGGTCCGCCAAATGTATCCTCCGTGCTCGGCCTCTATCCGTCTAGCTTCCTCTCCTCTCGTAGAGATATCTATCCATCTCGAGCAAAGATTTCTTCAATTTCGCATCTTGATCTTGAGGCTTCGAGGAGCTTGTTCCGATTCAACAGGGGTACTAGTTCTAGATTTGGATGTACCCCTGCCTTTCGGACTCTTCTGCTGCTTGCTCCTTTTCTTTTTCTCTCGTCCTCTTCATCTCGTTATGATGAGCTTTCTCGGAGGCGCTCTAGCGGTTCTCTTTCCTCCTCTCGGATGGGGCTTTAGTCTTTCCTTTGGCGAGCTTAGACTTTGGCTTGTTAGTCGCTTCGGCCTCTGCAATTTCTCGCGCCTCTCATCCGCAGCTATATTTGGGGCTTCCTCCTCGCCAGATATGTACCTTAATCGCTTTCTTTGGAGGGGTTGGAATTTTAAGCTTCGTTTGCCCTTGCCTTCTTGAACTGGTGGTGGAAGAGGAGCCTCTTCTTCTTCTGAGTCCTCCACCGCCTGTTCAGCGTACTCAGCAACCTCCTTAATAATTTCTTTGGGAGTCTGGGTTGCCTGAGTAGTCTGCTGGGGTCCTGAGCCACTTGGGCCGGTTTCAGCTGTGCTCGCAGCCGAAACACCCTGGGCCTCACCCTTCTGAGACTGAGTTTGAGTCAGCTTCTCAGTATTCTTCTTTCCTTCCCTTTTTCCTTCACTTTCCCCCTTTTTGGCATCATCAATGAGCACCGGGGTAGGGACTAGGACTGACTTCTTCAGACTTTTGTAGGAGGTTGACAGCTCATCAAGACGATCGTGGAGCTTAGTCAGAGCCTCATGCAACTCGTTCCTCTCCATGGTAAGGTCTTCCTTGTCTTGCTTGTGAGAGAGGTCATTGCTTCCTTGAAGTCTTTCGGCTTCTCGGGGATCTTGTCTTCCAAGGCCGGTTGGATATTCTCAAGTCTTTGTTCGGTGGCCTCGGATTGTTCAAGTGATAGCGTCGGTATGAGCCGGTTTAGAAGCCAAAAATTCATCAAGTAGCTTGGCTTGGCTCTCTCGAAAGATCTTGAGTCGAGCTTCGAATTTGACTTATCACGAGCCAACGCTTCGAAATAAGCGCGGAAACATCGGGGCGATGATGAAGGGACGAAGACTTCACCCACGAAGTTCTTTAGTCGTGGCTTGAGCGATCCGCTTCCATGTCCTATGGATAGCCTTCGCAAGATCTCGATTTTTGATCCCTTGGGCTGTTAAGGCTTTTGCCACCGATCGAGATCTCTTTGCGGTCCGGGCCGTGGCGCCGCTTCGAAAGTCGATCGCAAAGCAAGAGCCGAGCGGGCTCTGCCGAGGACGAAGCACCAGCCTTGGACTTCTCGGGACCAAGGATACCGAGAGGTGGTGCTTTGCTTCGGCATGGGTATCCTTGTCCCGTGGATGTCCCTCATCGGGCTTTCCGGGGCCTCGAATCGTCAGGGTGGGTCCCGACCGTCGTGGTCGAACCCATCCGAGGGCGGCGAGCCACCGGCTTGGCGTCGATCGGCAATAATTGCAAGCATGGCTGCCCTTAGATTCTCCAGCGTGTTGAGGTTCTCAGGCTTTGAATAGCCTATTTCCTCACGCAATCTCAGTTCTTCCAAGTGTAGCTGCTGACAGGAGTAGTGTAGAACAAGGCGTTGAAGTTGAGGCCACTCCTGAAAGCGTAGGATCATATAGAGCCTTGCTGACTTGGCTAGGACGAGCAAATCTGAATGGTCAGCAAGCTCTGGAATGAACTGGATGATCTCTCGGGAAGCTCTAGAGACGATCATTGAAGCTTCCATCCCTATTGATTCACCTTCAGATGCAGTCTCAGACTCCAAGTCTATGTGTGAAGTCTCGCTCTTCGGTTGGAGGGACGAGCCGAGTGGAGGGACGAAAAGGGGGGGCCGTCTAGGCGCCGAATATCTGCGCTCCGAGCTTCGAAGCATCCCCTTGGTCCCTTTCGGTGGAAACGATCTTCTCCATCGACCGAGTCTTCTCGAAGACTCGGACTCATCAACCACTGCATGGGCCGAGTAGTCTTCTCGGGAGCCCGTTCGGCGAGCACTTCCGGACCCTCCTCGGAGGCCGGCACCTCAACGGCTTTCTTCGGTTTCTTTGCCGGTGCCTTAGGAGTTTTAGCGAGAGGGGTTCTTTTCTTTGTAGGCGTAGCCTCGTCGAGACTTTGATTGCGGAGAGACTGCCGAGGGTCCCGACCCTATCTGCCTGAAGCGCCGCTGGTCTTGTTGTGAAATCCGACCTTCTTCACATTGAAGTACTCCTTGTCACCGTAGGTGATAGGCTCGAGATCCACATAAATCTTCGATCATGATGGACAGCTTTGAGTCCATACAACAATTTGCCCTTTGCGCTCGGCATGTTCGATGCCTTGTCGAACTTAGCGGCTGAGCCAAGAATTCTCGGAGAAAGAACTCCGTCCAATTTATCCGGGCTCGGCCGTATATGGCCATCATCATTTGAATCTTAGGCCTCGACACTGGTCAAACGACCTCGCTTGGCTTGTCGAGTAGGCTGCGTCACTATATAAGCAAGTGCCCCGAACCGAGGCAACATGTCGTTCTTCGGAAAAGCGACTACGAAAGTAGTGGGCTTTCCACGTAAGACGGTAAGATATTCATCAACTTGGTCGTCTCCGTACCCGACCGTATCGGGTCCCTTCGGAGGGCGGATCAAAACTCCACTTCAAAGCATCCTTGATGGACATCTCGCCTTCACTCCGTAGTGACGTTTTGGATAGAATGGGCAACAAACCTTGCCACTATGTCTCCAGACACTGCGTCTGAATTCAAGTACAGCTCTGCAACCTGTCTCGGGAGGAAGAACGAAGGCCTCCTAGACAGAAATTTCTCCAGCCCTGACTCGCGCAGAGCTGAGAATATATAGTCCATGTACTCCGGATCGCATGAATAGAAATCCATGGTGGGTTCAAACCACACGCGATCCTTCTCCGTATGTTCTCGCATATCCGCCGGAGATATCATAGAGATATTGGTTTCCGCCATTGTACTGTTACAAGAAATGAATCGTACTGTTTCTTGGATAGAACAAGTCTTTGCATAATGCGATACTTGAAACATATAACAAATACATTAACGGATATAAGCATACCAATAGATAAAATTCGAGATAAGATTGAGAGTGAAGTTGCAAGTAAGGATTGCGAATGCAGATCTCGAATTTTTCGGAATTTGCAAGTTATGAAGTATGCTAATGGCGGTTTCAAAGATATGATCGAATATATATATCAACTATGAAGGTGAACAGTTTTCGATCGAAGGCTGAATGTAAACTTGCTTTATGATATGGACGGTTAAGATTAGAAGTTAAAAATAGGCAATGATCACAAAAGGCGCCTAAGTCAAAGCCGGTTGTAAAATAGCCTAAGTAGTAATCGTGAAAAGACATGCATTAAATGCGTGCGAGTTCAAGCAAGCTTATGTATGGAATGTCGTGCATTAAATGTGAGTCGTTAATAATAAAGACAAACCAAAAGATATTAATGTCATGCTTGAATCTTTGCCATAAATGCAAGGTACTTGTTGTATTAAATTACTACCGAGTAGAGATACGCAAACCTGTCACCGAACATAGTAGTCAGCGATACCTCGTGTAGATGGTTTACGTCTCTACGCATCGAATGTATCGATCGAGAGTGAACATTCCCCCCCCCATCGAAATGTCTCTCTCCCGAAACCTCTCACCGACCGGGGTCAGTAGGGTCCAACAGACCTAGCTCTACCGAAAGTTCTCCGAATACGGATTCGGCTAGAGGCTTGGTCGAGTATATCGCCCGTTGCTTGTCGGTATGGATCTTCTCCATCCCGATATCCTTTTTCTCGACATGGTCACGAATGAAGTGATGTCCGATGTCCACGTGCTTGCATCTCGTGTGAAGTACGGGGTTCCGAGTGATTGCAATAGCACCGGTATGCATCGTAGAAAATCGGCACTTCATTCCGAATGACGTCATAGTCTCTCAGCCTTTGTCTCGGCCAAAGGATGCAGGCGCAACAACTTCCGGCGAGCCCATGTATTCGGCCTTCGGTAGTCGACGTGGCCACCGAGTGCTTGTTTCTTTGAAAACCATGAGATCGGCTTGCCGCCAAGGAACCGACATGTTCCCGAAGTTGATTTTCGGTCTATTCTACATCCCGCATAGTCGGCATCGAATAACTAGCTTAGTTCAATATTATCATCAGTGGATACCACAAACCCATGTCGGGTGTTCCTCGTAGATAGCGGAGAATCTTCTTTGTTGAGTCCATATGACTCGATTGGGATTCGCATTGAAATTGAGCACGACACCTACGGCATAAGTTATGTCGGGACGAGTAGCCGTTAGATATAATAAAGAACCAATTATAGCACGGTATTCAGTTTGGTCTCACGATACTCCCTCTTTATCAAGATCTATCTTCATATTCGTGTTCATCGGGATCTTGATTGATTTGCCGGATGTGCAGCCGAATCTTTTGATGAGGTCTCGAGTGTATTTGCCTTGGTTGATGAATGTTCCCTTTTCGGATTGCTTGACTTGAAAACCAAGAAAGTAGTTCATTTCACCCATCATCGACATCTCGAACTTATCCTTCATCATCTTTTCAAATTGCTGACACATGATGACATTCTTTGATCCGAATATAATGTCATCCACGTAGATCTGCACAAGTAATAAGTCTTCTTCCAGTCGAATGCTGAATAGAGTGCGGTCTACTGTGCCTTTCTGAAAACCTTTCTAAGAAAAAACCTCAAACAGGGTTTCGTACCAAGTCCTGGGTGCTTGTTTTAACCCGTATAGAGCCTTCCTGAGTCTATATACTTGATGTCCCTGCTGAAAGCCGGGCGGTTGTTCCACATAGACTTCTTCTTTCGAGCACGCCCGTTCGGGAACGCAGACTTCACATCCATTTGATAAACTCTGAATCGTTGATGTGTTGCGTAGGCCAGGAATAGTCTGATTGCCTCCAATCTTGCAACTGGAGCGAACGTCTCATCGAAATCTATCCCTTGGCTTGACAATAGCCTTTAGCCACGAGTCTTGCTTTTTTCCTTACTATAACGTTGTTTTCATCTCGCTTGTTTTTGAAGACCCATTTGGTTCCAATGACATGTTGATGCCGGGGTCTGTCTACAAGCTCCCATACTTCGTTTCTCGTGAACTGATTCAGCTCTTCCTGCATAGCAATGATCCGGTCGGCATCTTTAAGTGCATCCTCAATATTCCGAGGCTCTTCGAGACAAGAAGCAGGGAAAATAATGCGCTTTCTCCTTGACGTAAGCCGGATCTTGTCTTGACATGTGCTTGAAGGATCTCCAATTATAAGATCAGAGCGGTGTGAGCATCTAGCCACGATCTACGATGTTTTAACTCTTCATCCGAAATTTGTTCAACACAGATAGTAGGTGAGTTAGGCATTTCAGTTGTACTATTCTGAGATTGAAGAATTTCAGTGATAAGAGTATGATCTACTGAGTCACCAGGTGTAGGGGCATTCAACTCGGGAACATTACTAGATGTTCCCCCCCGAGTTGTTATTCTCGATAGTGGTCTCGGTTACCTCTACGGTTTCCTCATCGACTCGAGTTACACGGGATTGATTCCGTTCGGGAGAATCAATCGCTCGCCTACTTGCTCACTGGTTGACATTCGATAGATTTGTCTTCGGTTTCTTCGTCCGAATCATTATCCCAACATAGCCTTGGATCTTTTCGCATTTGTCTTTTAAGCTTAGATCCCGTAGCCGCTTCGATGTCCTCGTATTCGGAATTTGAGTTATTGCTCCTGTCTTCAGTAGCAAACTCGTTAAAAACAACATGAGGGCTTTCCTCTACGCAAAGAGTCCGATAGTTGAATACTCTGAAAGCTTTGCTGACCCGAGAGTATCCTAAGAATACTCCCTGATCTGACTTGCTATCAAAAGTCTTCAGTTGATCTTTCCCATTATTGTGGATAAAGCATGAACAACCAAAAATATGGAAATAAGATAGAGAAGGCTTCCTGCCGTTCCATAGTTCATATGGTGTCCGCTTATGCTGCTTTGTCAGTAGAGATCTATTCTGAGTATAACATGCAGTATCAGTAGCTTCTGCCCAGAATTTGGTTGGGAGTCCTGAGTCTGCGAGTAGAGTCCTTCTTTGCCCTCTTTTAGAGTTCCGTTCTTTCGTTCGGCAACTCCATTCTGCCGAGGTGTGCGTGCGGTGAAGTCTCATGCTCTATTCCTTCTACTTTGCAGAACTCCTTTACCATGGAATTAAGGAACTCAGTTCCTGCGTTCAACGTATTTTTCTGATCTTGGTGTTCTTCTCGACACTGAGCTTTTTCAGAAGCGTTGGTAACTCTGTTTTGACGTCAGACTTGTTGGCAATGAATATGACCCATGTGTAGCGCGAGTAGTCATCTATGACCACTAATGCATATTTTCTGCCTCTGATCGTCACTGGGGAGACTGGACCGAACAAATCCATATGTAGCAGCTGAAGAATTCCATCCGTGGAAGGCGATGGAAGTGGAGGATTTTGATTCCTTGTTTGCTTTCCCTTCAGACATGCTTTACACTGAGTGTCTTTGCTGAATACTTCATTCGACAGTCCCCTTGCTAGAGTGTTTCTTGCAAGCTTGTTGAGCGTCTTAAAGTTGAGATGGCTGAGTCTTCTGTGCCATAGCCACCCCGTGCGGTTGTCATTCTTTGCCAATAAGCAAGCTTCAGGTTCAGCTGAGTTCCATCGACCACATATATGTTCTTTTGCGCGAACACGATAACACTTGTTTTCCCTGTGGATTTATCAATAACATCACGAAAACCGGCGTCAAATATCACTCTATTTGAGTTATCACAAAATTGACTAACGAGAGAGAAGATTATGCTTGAAGTCCTTCAACATATGATACTCTTGGAACGTTAGCGGTCCAATGCTTGAGTGTTCCATATCCTCCGGTATAGCCTTTTGCATTGTCTCCAAACTCAATTACGGGTCCTTCTTCGATGATATAATTCTTCGAGAGACTTCTTTGGTATGTCATGTGTCTTGAGCATCCGTCGTCCACATACCATGGGTCTTTACGCACTGCAAGACGGAATTATATTCGGGTACCCTTTATTTTTGATTTTGGGTCCTTAGATGTTAGTTTTAGTAACCCAAATCTGTCTAACAACCCTGGTGGTTTCAGACATATTCTTTCCACTAGAGTCAACATATCTGACCACTGGACTGGTCACAGCTGACTTCTGAGGCTTCTGAGGTTCAGGAGTCCTGATCTTCTGAGTTGGTGGACTGCTGACCTTAGCCTTCTGTGTGGCTTTCTTTTTCTTCTGACCTTTGGAGCCTCTTCTGACTATAGGTTCATAATAGTATGACCCATACTGAGCTGGATGTGTCAGCTTTGGAGGTCCATACTGATCTGCCAATTTTGATTTGCTGGTTCCCCCTTGACTGAACTGGGGTTTCTTGGCACTGATCTTCTTGTCAGAATGCTGATGTGTGGGATGAGGTGCTTTCATCTTATGTTTGTTCTTTGCTAGGGGGTTCATTATATTTGCGTTCATAGTCTCCCCTTGAACAAACCTATCAGCAAGCCGTACTTCTGAGTGTACTAGGGCAGATGAGGAAGCTCCCTGGCTGAATCCAAGTCCTTCCTTGCAGTGCTTTGGCTTATTGCTTGCTAGCATAGCCTCTAATTTCTTCTCAGCACCCATGTACCTCTCGGTCATCGGCTCCTCCGGACATCATCACTCTTCTTCGGTGTGTCGTGCTCGGCCTCAAGTCCCGACATTTCTTGCTTGACAGACTCGGTTCGATATCTTTACGAGTCAAGTCATTGGTCAAAACTGAAATCCGATCTTCTTGATGCTGAGATTTGGCCATTAGAGAGTTTATTTCCTCCCTGAGTCTCAACACAAGTCCTTCGGCCTCAGTAGCAACCTGACTCTCCTGAGAAAGTCTCTGATTCTCTACTTTCAGGGTATCCAACTCCTGAAGAGTCTTGCTTGAGCTGCGAGACTCTTCCCGAATTTGTTCGTCGAGCGAGTTCTTCGTATGCGGTCGCGACGTCCAAATTCTCATCCGCACTCGAAATAGTGTCGTGTGTGCAAGGTGTAAGAGGAGTTAAGTGGTTCATGAGAATTTACCTCATCCTCTTCGCCCGGCATCATGCACTTTTCACCGATTCTTCGACCTTCAAGCTCTAAGGCCATGAAAGCTGCTTCATCGTCAAGATGAATCCATAAAGGAGTCGACCTCTTCGAGTCGTCCGAGATTTCGCCACTATGTAGGATTGTCTTTTACGGGCGAATTTCTCTCTCCTTGCTTTACGTGCTTGCGCGTTCGGCACTACGAGCTCGGGACAATCATACTGATAATGTCCCGGCTTCTTCTTTGTTGTAACAAGCGATGACTCTTTCTTCTTTGCTTTCGCTATTCTTTGATGGTTCCGAGTCATCTTTCTTTCGCATTCGAAGATTGTGAGTCGGGAGTGTGTTTCGACATATAATTTAACTTACCTTTCGTTTCCCGATAGGCTTTAGTCACTTTTACGCGTCGCTCCTTCTCCTTCGATACTTTACGGCGAGCGGCGCATACTTCCGAGCGAGACTTCCTTCTTGTAGATCATTGAGTGAAGGTTCGGTCTTACTCGTCGTTTTGCTCGTTGCTTTGGAGATGCTTTGTCTTGACCGATGCTTTGAAAGCATGGTCGATTTTTGTGTCAGCTTCAGCTCTCTGCTTTCTTTGAGGTCTGTCGAACTCAAACTCCTCTGCCTGTAATTCTGAAAAGATATGGTCAGGAGACACAGCATCTAAGTCAGAATGTCGCAATAGAGTGGCAAAAGGTGTCCAAAGGTCCATCCGGCGATGCCCTCGAATCTTCGATTCATCTCTCGGTTCTTTGAATGTCTTTCCCAGCCCATTGATAAAGTTCATCAGATTGGTAAATCTGACGTTTAGATCTTCGATTTTATCCCCGGGCATGAGAGACAAGCTTTCCAGCTTTTGGAGTTCCAGCGCTAATTTGTTGGCTTTAATCTTCTGAGTCCCTCGACTCAGTAGCGCAAGAGCATCCCAGAGTTCTTTAGCAGTCTTGCATTCCTGAACCTTGCCAAGATAAGAATCACTAAGGGTGGTCAGTATGGCGTTTCTGGCAACACGGTCTAAGTTGTGAAGCTTCTTCTCCTCAGGAGTGAAGAGACTTCTGTCTTTGGGAATCTTCTTCTCGGTCACCATTCCTCCTCCTTGAGCTTGGTCCTGAGTTACGACACTATCGATCATGGGAACGATAGGTCCATCTTCAAGCACTTCAGTCATACTGTCATGGAGGGATGTCAGATGTGCTTCCATTCTGACTCGCCATACTCCGTAGTTCTCCACCGAGAACATAGGTACCATCCTTATACCTGACATATCAGCCATGAAGAATAATGATATGAATGTAGAGTGATATGCAGTGAAAACGTTTTCCCTCGGATCCGTTCGAATAGACCAGTCTCAAAGTGACAAGAGTCTCAAAGAACTCCTGCTCTGATACCAATTGTTGGTCCCGAGTGTACGGTCAGGTGTAGAGGGGGGGGGTGAATACACCTGATTCGATTTCTCAACTTCGAACTTGAACAGTCCCTATTCGGGATGGTGTCCGATCAAATTGATTCGGCAGACTGGACAACCGTTCGAATCGAGTTAAAGGCTAAGAGTATCGACTCGGTCCGAGATCTCGCTAACCGACTAGGTCGAATTCGGTATCTGACGTAAGAGTTCGGTGCGCGGAATAGTGTAGGCCCAAAAGCGGTTTTTGTGAGAAAACGTTTTAAGTCTCGGTTCGATAGATTTAAAAGTTCGATATCTTTGAGACAGGTTGATTGATTTTAAATATGATGTTCGGTATGAATAGTAAAATCAATGCAATAGTTAAGAAAGCAAAAGAGACACAGGATTTTTAAAGTGGTTCGGATATCGCTCAAATCCTACGTCCACTGTCCCGAATGATCGGGAGGCTATTTATTATCCTCGAGTTAGTCTCGGTCGGCTTGCACACCGGGTAAAGCCGCGTCTTGATTTTTATATCGATCCAAGTCTCGGTTACAACACTATCAAACTTAAAGTGTTTGACAAACTTCTCCAACAATGGAAGGAGTCCTTATACAATAAGGATTGGGTTCAAATGTGAACTCCTTCGTCTAAGCTATGGATATAGCAAGTGAGCTTAGGGTTAGAGGGATAAGGAACGAGAATGCAGCTATCTAGAGCGACGAACAGCTGAGGGTTTAGCTATAGGTTCGTGTCAGTCGCTTGGATACTAGAAGCTTATGTCGGTTCGACTTGGTTCCTTTTGAGTCGGATGTAGTCTTTCGCCGGAGATAAATCGGTTGATTCTTGCGGAAGACTTAGTCGTTAATTTCGCTCGTTTGAATGCTCTCTCGTGTTCTAGGTGCGCGCATTCTCCAGTTCTTCAAATCTTGAATGATCCCTCTATTTATAGAGCAGAGATTGAAATAGATCCGTTGGAGACTATCTTCTTCTCTCTCTCTCTTTTTTGGTAGCAAACGGCTCTTTTGGTGTAGGTAACGGTGTACTTTCCCACCTTTTTAGGTAAAAGGTCGATTGCGGCTTTAGCGGTGAGAAGACACGTGTATGCTTGTCATTCGTCGAGATGGATGGAGTGGTTGAGACAAGCACAAACTTCGAGACGGATCAAGCCGACTTCTCTCTTCCTCGTACATGACAATGCTGATTGTCTTTCAAAAGATTCTCGACGATCCCGAAGACTATCTCGCCGTTGCTTTGAGTCCGACCTTGTATTCGATAGATAGACTGGCGAGATAAGTCTAGTGATGATCGGCTCGAGTCCAGGTGAACTACTCTGCGAGTCCGGTTCAACCGACTTTCTCGATATCTTTGCTCTCGCCGAGTCCAAGTATTCACTGAGTCTTCTACACTGGTGCTGAGGCTGATGAGCTACTGAGCGCCTTGACCAGAGCAGAGTGTCTACTGAGTCTGAAACCTCAGCGACAAATACGAATACAAAGGAATGGTTCACCAATCAGATAGGGTTTTGGGATCTTCAAATCTGCTCAACAGTTCAGAGCACGAGGCTACTGAGCGTGATTCAGTATAGAAGATAGAGTCATTTCCCACAAGTATGATCATGCTGAGGATTGAATCATCACCCAACACATATTATTGATAACATAATTTTGTATTTTTAGTTGATAGATGTGATTCAAACATAATTAGAATCCGGATAATTTTCAAAGGATATGTTTCCTCAATATATTATTTCACATAATCACTTTAGTAAAATTTCTTTTCTGCATCATTTTTCTCCTGCAAAATCATATATATTTTCTGACAATGTTACTTTCCTTTAATTAAACATGAACCTTCCTGATTTTTTGCACCATTAAATTCTTCGTATTATAGAAGTACAATGAGTCTGAACTGACAACTAGTTGAGGAGTGACAACACTGAAGTTATTGAAGGGGATCTATATCATATATGTTGGGATTTTGTATACTGGAAGCAAATTTTATGCTTGTATACAATGTGTTTTGTCCCTACCACTATTTTATTCTCCTATCTGATAAATATATATATATATTTGCACATGTTATCCTTTATCTTGTATAAAAGTTAGATTTGTGTGGTGTGTCGGGTATCACAGAAGACAACACAAATTGGTTGAACTGACAAGATATAAACAGTTATCACAGCTGAGACAACTTAAGGATAAGTTGTCGGTTTAAGCTGCAGTTTAGATAAAAAGTGGCTTGTCTTAGCTGCTTGTCTTTACTGGTACACTTAAGGTGGTGTATTGACGGATCATAGTGAGATGTGTTCTCCTCACTGACCTTAGTGGAGAACCAAGATCTCGGTGACTTAGCTGGTCTTAAGCTTGGTAAGACTTCAGCTGAGTGCATTTGGCTATCTATCACTTTGACCTACTATGATGAAGGTTGGGTTATGAGTCAGTAGATGGTATTCACCTGTTAGTGGTTAAAATAATATTGGGGGAAATCATAGTAGTACTATGGAATTGAAGATCCCAAAACCCAGCTGATATCAGTAGTGTAGTGTCTTGATAGGACTAGATGATGTATAGGCTAGACTGTTTTTATTATCTATCTTTTTGTCTAAGTCCTGTACGGGGTAAATTGTTGGATTGATCTTTTGACGAAGTTACTTTCCAGAACCCCACGCATCAGTGTAATTGCTTGCGTTCTAAAGTCATCAGGTGATCTTCGCCTCAGTAGAAGACATCTCATCAGCTGACAGACATCAGCATAAGAACTCTATGCAAGCTCAGTACCTTCGCACTCATCAGCTGACCTTACTCAAGAGAATATCTCTTGTCAGCCGACTCAGACGAAGAAGATAGAGACTGCTTAAAGTCTACTGTATCCGATAGAAAACGACTCAGCCACTAAAGTCATTTCGAAAGTCAGCAGAAGACATACGAGGATTAGAGAGAGTCAACTCCGATGTCTGACACAATCTCACCTACCACACACCTCGACCAATGAGAAGCCGGCAACGCTTTATCTGCACTGACCAACTAAAGCTGCTCTCATGTACAGTGTCCAACAACTCTGCTGCAACAATTCGAATTTATGGCCGTTTTCTTTGGAAGCCTGTGACACGTGGCATCGTCTTCTCCAACGGACATATGCCTGCTCACAACTATAAATAGAGAAGAAATCCGAGCTTCACGCACGGGATATCAAGGGAAAAACGCTCAAGCTTTCGAACAACTCTAGCGCATTCAAGATCAATCCAACGAAGAACTTGCCTAATAGAATATCATTAGTTCTTCTCTCTAGAGTTCTTTAGATCTCTCTTCTCTAGCTAAGCTCATTGCCAAATTTATAGCTTAGAAACTCGAAGGAGTTCACTTTCTGTGAATTGTTCTTATTGTAAGAACTCCTTCATAGTTGGAGATTATCCCCTCCCTTTCAAACTTTGGTTTGAATTGTAAAGTCGCTAAGGAATATAACTTAGAAGGATCTGTCCAGTGCACAGATTCCTTGCTGAGACTTGCTCAGATAAATCAACAAGAACTCCTGTTCGGCAGGACCGTGGACGTAGGATCTTGCGTATCCGAACCACGTTAAAATTGCTTGTGTTATTTACTGTTTTATTGCATCACATACAACTGATTAAAAATCATATCTTTGCATAAAATGTATTTTCAAAGCGCACTAGCCAAAAGAATTTAACTTGCGAAAACACGTTTTCAAACTGAGACGAATCTCCGGGCCCTACACACTTATCCGCACAACGTCTCCGACTGAGTTTCAAGTACTGACAGAAGTCAGTAGGAGAGCTCAGTAGTTGGCACACTTCTGACCCGTGATCGAAGGTTACTATCTGACACTGTTCATCAGTTGCAACCTACAGCTCAACTGTCCTTCACGTTATGAGAAAAAGAAACTGGGATCAGGTGTATTCACCCCCCCCCCCTCTACACCTGACTATCGTCTCCGGACCAACAGTGAACGACACCGCGACCGGATCTACGTATCTTGGGTGTTAGTAGTTATTTGTGGCTCAAGCTGGTTGTCTGTATCTTGCAGCCGTATCCTAGTAAAATGGGTTGATAATATCCCCTGAGGAACTCGAAAAGATTAGCACACTAAACCCGACCGGTTGATTAAGTTCAGGTGTGTTAATAAGGTCGAGTGGTACTACTCAGGAATATAAGATGTTAATTAATTTAAGCTGTCAGTAAGCTTAATTAATTAACGGATATTTCTATCTTAAATACGGAGATCGATTAAGTCTAAAATACAAGCCCTTGCTCAATTTGGGATAAATGGGTAAGTCAGCACGGATTCTCTAGTGGAATGAATCTGTATTTATTAATTAATTTTTCTCTAGGCTGAGCATGGATAATTAATTAATTTGAGGCACAGCTTTATTTCTTGTATTGGATCCCTGATCTGGCCCAATTAGTTGCATAGTTATTTATTGTCTCTCAAAAATCATTATTAATGGATTAATGTATTTTTACATTATTTAATAATGTTATTTATCTGGGATTAATTGGCTGGGCCAATTAATTGATAAATATTAGTAGCCCAGTAAATTAATTAATTATATTATGGGCTGGTTATGTGGAAGGCCATTAGAAATATAATTAAATTAATGAGTTACAAATCTATTAATATTATATTGGTTTTTGAAGCCTATATATATTAGTATTCTGTTTAGAAACAGAACACACACATATACACAAAATTAACGCCGTGCGTGAGTTTGTGTGGAGAGACTATAATCTTATTTTCTTCAGTTCTTTCTCTGACCACCCAGAGGGAGAAAAAGGCGGGACACATATCAGAAGATCTGACACATGAGCAACAATCAAAGCCGCGACAACATACGAAGGAGGAATGTAACATTCTAACCCTCAATTATCCTTCAATTGGTATCAGAGCCTGGTTTAGGCTCTGATTGTTGCTGTTAGGTGTATGATTAGGGTTTATTTCCGTCGTTATCGGGTTAATTTTCGTGTTTGGGGCGGCCTGCGAGCCACTGTTTTGACCCAGTTGTAATATTTTTCTCGTAAGAAAATCCACTAGTAGTTGATAGGACCAATGTGTTATGTAATTGTACTATAATTGGTCCGGGATGCACGAAAATCGAGGCGCAACGGCGCAGAAAGACGGAAAAGGTGAAACCCTAGTTTCTGGCTGATCACGACCGCCAGCTTGTGGAGGCGCGTGGGGGCGCGTTCAGCGTTATGTTTCTGATCCGTTCGGATAGGTTTGTTCGTCTTCTCGTTAGCTTCGTCTGGATAGGTCGCATGACCAATTCCAATTTCTGATTTGTCTGAAATAGCGTCGGGAAGGAGAAGTGGTAGTGCTGTCCAGAAATCCCAATTCGGCAGGAAAATCCTAATTCGGCTAGGGTTCCGCCGCATATTGCGGCGGCGATTCCCGGCGGGACCGGGGTCCGATTTCCGATCGGCTTGAACCGATGGATTCCTCGTCTTACGAACTTCGCGTCGATAAGTCGCAAGGGGTCATCTGATCCCGGATGCGATCGGAATTGACGTTTGAATTTGGCTGCTCGTTATCAATTCGTTCCGGCGAATCGTTTGAAATTCGGGAAATTGAGGAACTAATCTCGGCCGGAATCCGTTACCCGGTGGTCGTAATTGTTCCAATTACGTTTCCCCTCTTTCAATTGATCGAATCGCTGCTCGGAGAGGACGAATTTCGCTCTGCAAATCGGCGGCGAAGGGCAGCGCGTTTTACCTCTTTTGCAGGGCCGGCGCCGGCCGTTCTTCACGGAAAACGTCTGGGAGACGTCGGGTATGACGTAAGGAAGGCCGGAAGGGGACTGGGAACGCGGCGGCGACGAGCAGGAGCCGCGGTGGCGCGGCTGCGACTGCCCGTCGCGCGCGCAGGCCTGGGCAGCGGGGCCGCCGTTTTCGGTCACTCCAGGCGGCGCGGCACCGTCTGGTTTGTGTCTTCGGTCCTCCAGCAGCGTCAGGGAGGCGGTGGCGGAATGAAGGCGGCGGCAGTTTCTTCTTGATGAAGAAGATGATGACGTGGCGGCTGACGTGGCTTGCCACGTCAGCTCTACCTGCCACGTGTCTGCCACGTGCCCGCCACGTGGCAGACCCCTTGATGATGTGGCGACGACAGTTTTCGATGCAGTTTTCAAATTCGAAGATTTTGAAGATCGAAGAGCTGTATTTTGATCGGGCAATGTAATAGTTAGGGATTACGTGTTTTAAAGTCCGATAACGACGTTTTCAATTTCCTATTTCCTATTTGCGTATTTATTTTTTATTATGCTTTAGCATGTGATTATGTGATTAATTGCGCTTAGAAAAACATGTAAATAGGATTTACGTCGTATTAAAGCATATGCTTTAGGAATTATGTGGATATGCATGATTCGAAACAAACCTTTTGAATAAAAAGACTAAGCAACTTTAAATTAAATGTTTAATTAGATTCCCTTAATTTGGATATTAAACACTTAATCAGACCTCCATTAATTGGACTCTACATGAAAGTAGTAAGATTATGTGAGTAAACGTCCACCTGCGTGGCTTGCTTGCATTTTTGAGCTACTAGTTTTGTGAGATGAGTTTTCCAAAACAATATTTGATTATTATTGAGTAGTGGGAGCGAAGCCGTAAACGTCCACCTGCGTGACTTGCGTGCCTAGTAAACACGAGTACTCTAGAAGATAATAATTAAATAGGATGACTAATTAGATCAAATTGAATGCGGCATGGTTCGAGTAAGTATGTCAATTTCGAGAATTTGATTCTATTTTGGTCAAATTAATGGTCAATGCTTAGATGTCACCGCAGGTACAATTCACTTCCCTCGAAGTCCCTTCCCGCGTTTTAATAGTGACATGGTCCAGAATATCGAACTATTAATTCCATTCGTCTTAAGAACCTAGACGTAGATTGGAATTAAAGAGCTAGGTCAATAGCTTGGTTTAGGGTTACGCTAGTAAACGTCCAGCTGCGTGGCTTGCTAGTGGAATTCCTAGAGCCGTTCGAGGTTTTTAATATCATTGTTTTTACAAAAGGTTACAATGATTATTAATTACGAATTATGTGCAAATATTAATTTCATGCATGCTCTTAAATTATATTTTTTAGATATGTCTGTTCGAATATTTTATTTTTCGAGTTCCTAAACAGTCTCACCAACCAAACCCTAACGGGTTTAACAATTTTAAATAATTTCACAAAGTAGAAGAGATATCTTACCTTCCCAATAAATGCTCTGCAAAGGTCCTATAAGGACTTCTGTTTTAGGACCGTTATGTCTAAGAACGAGTTTACTATGAGTATGTTACTCAAATCTTTGGTAGCGGTCAAAGAGGTTATAGGAAAGAGCAAGAGTACTCAAGTCTTGAATATTCCTAGTAGTTCAAGGAATCCTCTGAAAGGCGGAAACCAGAAAAAGAGCAGAAAATGTGGACATTTCAAAAAGAGCAGTGGGAGCAAGAAGATGGTCCTTACCGGCGACATGCGAATGTCAAAGTAGATAGGAAGGTTCTTCCAGAGTGGTAAGAAAGGACACTGGAATAATTATAATCCAGATGTCAAGGCAAAACAGAAAGAGACGCGAGTCGCTCTTGTAACTAAAATTGTTATAGTTTCCTCTTCTACCCACGTATAAGTAGTGGATTTGGGGGCAACTGATCATGTTTGTTACACCTTGCAAGGTTTCTTGCAGAAAAGGCAATTGAGCAATGACGAGGTGGTAGTCTCAATGGGCAATGGATCGAAAGTTCCTGCAATTGCCATTGGAGATTTAAATCTATCTTTTGATAATTTTCTTTTAGTATTTAAAGAAGTTTAAATATGTGCCTGAGTTTAGGCGAAACATTATTTCTGTTTCAAAACTCTGCACCATGGATGGTTATAAATCAAGTTTTGATAGTGAAGTTTCTATCATGAAAGACGAAGATTTTATCTGTGGTGGACTATTAAACGAATCTTTATATACTATTACTTGTAAACGCATAGTTCTGTTAATATTGCTTCCTCATCATCAAATCCTAAGAAGAGGAAAGAGTCTTCTAAGGTAAACAAAACTTATCTGTGACACTTAAGACTAGGTCGCATCAATCTTAACAGGACTTAAAGGTTGGTGGAATATGGATCATTGGAGTCTCTCCAAGTTGAACCATTTCCAACTTGCGAAACCTGTTTGGAAGGAAGATGAAGACTAGGCCTTTCAAGGCAAAGGGTTATAAAGCCACATAAGTATTAAGTTTGATACATTCTGACTTGTGTGAGTCTATCTCTACACAAGCTCGTGGAGGGTATGAGTACTTCGTCACATTTACTGACGATTACTCGAGGTATGGATATGTTTACCTTCTTCGCCACAAGTTGGATTGCTTTGAAACCTTTAAGGAATTCAAGGCAGAAGTGGAGAAGAAGCTAGGTAAAGAAATCAAAACACTACGATCTGATCGTGGTAGGGAATACCTATCCAACGAGTTCAAGGACTACTTGACAAAATGTGGAAATACATCCTAGCTGACAGCACCGGGCACGCCTCAGCAGAATGGTGTGTCAGAGAGAAGGAACCGAAGTCTCTTAGAGATGGTTCGGTCCATGATGAGTTATGCAACTTTGCCAGTTTTCTTTTGGGGATATGCCCCAGAGACTGCAGCATACTTGCTGAACCGTGTGCATTCCAATTCGGTACAAAAGATCCCTTTCGAGTTGTGGAGCGGGCACAAACCCAGTGCACCACTTAAGGATTTGGGGTTATCCTGTTTATGTGCTAAATAGGCAGGCCGACAAATTGGAATCACGTTCAGAAGTGATGTTGTTCATAGGGTATCCAAAGGAAACGAATGGTGGATACTTTTATGATCCTAAAGAACAGAAGATCGTTGTTAGCCCTAACGCTCGGTTCTTAGAAGAGGATTACATTCGTAACCATAAATCTCGAGTCGACATCATCCTTGAGGAATTACAAGGTGGTCGAGTTCCACTTGAATAGCCAGTTGTGCAAGATAGTACTCCACGAGTAACTGCACAATCTGTTAACATAGCGTCTGACACTCTTCGACGTAGTGGGAGGGTGATATTTACACCTGATCGGTTTATGTTCACTAGGGAGACGTTTGATCATCTCCCGGCAGATGAACAAGATACCGTGGATCTCTGGACTTACAACGAAGCAGTGGGAGATGTAGATGCAGATTCCTAGCGAATCGTCATGGACTCAGAATTTAAGTCCATAATTGATATGGATGTATACGAGATCACTGAACTACCTGAGGGCTGCAAGGCTATTGGTAGTAAGTGGGTATACAAGAGAAAGAGAGAGAGAGCACCGAATGGAGAGATCATGGCGTTTAAGGCCAGGCTAGTGGTAAAGGGTTTTACCCAGAAAGAAGGTATCGAATACGAAGAGACCTTCTCGCCTGTAGCAATGATCAAGTCCATTCGGATTCTCCTTGCCATAGCAGTTCACATGAAACTAGAGATCTGGCAAATGTATGTCAAAACCGCATTACCTTGAAAAAGGTAGGGACATCTACATGAAACAACCAGATGGTTATGTGAAGAAGGGCGAAGAACATCTAGTTTGGAAGCTTAAGAAGTCTATTCATGGACTTAAGCAAGTTTTTTGGTAATGGCACCAGCGTTTTTCGACGAGGTAGTCAAATCATATGGATTTGTATCCTGTCCTAACGAGGTGTGTGTACCGTATTTATGTTAACGGATCAGTGGTGTTTCTTGCATTTTACATAGATGACATCCTTCTCATTGGCAATAATGTTGAAGTGTTATAAGACATAAATGTGTGGTTATTCGAGCAGTTTCAAATGAAGGACTTAGGTGAAGCTGCTTACATCCTTGGGATCAAGGTTATCCGAGATCGCCAGAAAAGGATGTTAAGCTTGTCACAAGTGTCCTACATTAACACTGTTATTGCTCGTTTTAGCATGCAAAAAGCCAACAGAGGCTCAGTACCTTTCAGACATGGCATTTTTCTATCCAAGAATCAGTGCCCCAAAACGCCTGAAGAGATAGAAAGTATGAGGCTAGTACCATATGCTTCCACTGTCGGTAGCCTCATGTATGCGATGCATTGTACGAGAGAAGATATCTCATATGTTGTAGGCATGGTCTCAAGATATCAGTCTAACCCTGGAAAGGAACACTGGACTGCGGTCAAGCATATTCTCAAGTACCTTAAACGGAGTAGAGATTATAGGCTTGTTTACCAGTCAGACAGTCTAGTGTGTTTGGGTTATACAAAATCGGATTTCCAGGCTGACAGAGACGAGAAGAAGTCTACCTCGGGTTATGTGTTTACCTTGGGAGGTGGAGCCATTTCATGAAGGAGTGCAAAGCAGAAATGCATTGCGGACTCAACATGGAAGCAGAGTATGTGGCGACTTCAGAAGCTTCGAAAGAGGCAGTTTGGCTAAAGAATTTCCTCCTGGATCTTGATATTGTTCAGAATTTGCCTAAGGCGATCACGATTTATAGTGATAATGCGGGTGCAGTGATAAATTCTAAGGAACCTAGATCTCACAAGGCGTTTAAACACATAGACATGAAGTACCACATTATACGAGTATTCGTAAATCGAGGTGACGTGGTGATCGACAAAATTGGAACTGAAGTCAACCTAGCTAATCCTTTCACGAAGAGCTTACCACTCCCGGCTTACGAGAAGCATGTTCGTGGCTTAGGGATGGTAGAGATGCCCCCCACTTAGGACTACAAAAACTTTTGTATAAGCTTTTTTTATGCTTGTATACAACGTGTTTTTGTCCTTACCACTGTTTTATTCTCCTATCTGATAAATATGTATATTTGCACATGTTATCCTTTATCTTGTATAAAAGTTAGATTTGTGTGGTGTGTCGGGTATCACAGAAGACAACACAAATTAGTTGAACTGACAAGATATAGCTGAGATATAGCTGGGTACTAGTTTGTACCTAGATAGCTGAGATATAGTTGAGTACTAGTTTGTACGTAGAACTGACACATTGTATACTAAAAGTTTCCTTTAGTATAAGTGGGAGAATTGTTGGGATTTTGTATACTGGAAGCAAATTTTATGCTTGTATACAATGTGTTTTGTCCCTACCACTATTTTATTCTCCTATCTGATAAATATATATATTTGCACATGTTATCCTTTATCTTGTATAAAAATTAGATTTGTGTGGTGTGTCGGGTATCACAGAAGACAACACAAATTGGTTGAACTGACAAGATATAAACAGTTATCACAGTTGAGACAACTTAAGGATAAGTTCCCGAAAGGGGTGTCCCATTATTTGTGCCCACTTTCCTAATTTGGTAAAAAAATACTCATACTCTATCATTTTCTCTCTTCTACTTTATTACATTCTCTCTCCTACTTTATCATCTTTCTCTTACTCTCTCATTATCTTACTCATCTTCTCTCTCATACTTTATCATCTACTCTCTCTCTCATACTTTATCATCTACTCTCTTAATTCCCGTGCCGAAACCAATTGAGCCACAAATAACGGGATGGAGGGAGTATATGGTTGTCAGTTTTTATTAATCAATAAGATACTAACATTGACTGAAATATTGGTTGTGCCATATGGTGATTAGAATTATTCAGTATGAATCTCTGAAATTCAAACTATCATGGATATGGTGAATAATTAAAACCTTTTTTTAATTTGATCATAACAAAAATTATTCTCACATAATTAAAAACTTTGGAAGCCCAATAAATAGGGGCCCACTTATTGGCATGCTAATGGGATCTCAGATATCGTCGGTCACATCCTCATCATATATTCATATCAAATCCCAAGCATTTTCTTCTGAGTTGGGATAAATAGAATTAACGATTGAACCTCGATCAGCCTTTACGAAATAGAAATATAGTATTTCCTCCGTCTCATTTATCTTCTCATTTATTTTTTAATTTTCTTATTCATCTTGTCACATTTTGAAAATAAAAAGAAGATGTTTCACTAATTAAAAATAAATCTTCTTAATAATCGCATCAAAGAGAAATAGGACAAGATGAATGAGACCGATGAATGACCTCTTCTGTGTTACTTGAAGGCTATAACACAAAAGTGTTGTTTATCCAGTGCGCACTTCGGTAGCGGCTGCCCTCATCATAAAAAAATAAAAATAAAAAGTTTCATTCCAAAAATGAAAGAAATGATTGTAACACAATCACTCTAAACAAGCGGGGTCCACCACCTTATGCTTGTCATAAATCTAACTTTTATACAAGATAAACAAATATTATATTAATCAGATAGGAGAATAAAATAGTGGTAGTGACAAAAACACATTGTATACAAGCATAAAACTTGCTTCCAATATACAAAATCCCAACAATTCTCCCACTTATACTAAAACAAACTAACTAGTACTCAGCCGTCTATCATATCTATCACTGCATCTTCTCCCACTTATACAAAAGTTTCTGCATTCCTAGGGGGGGGGAGGGAATCTCTACCACTCTTAAGCCACGAACATGCGCCTCGTAAGCCGGGAGTGGTAAGCTCTTCGTGAAAGGATCAACTAGGTTGTCTTCAATTCCAATTTTGTCAATCACCACGTCTCCTCGATTTACTAATTCTCGTATAATGTGGTACTTCTGTCTATGTGTTTAGACGCCTTGTGAGATCTAGATTCCTTAGAATTTGCCACTGCACCCGTATTATCACAATAAATCGTGATCGCCTTGGGCATATTCTGAACAATATCAAGATCCCGGAGGAAATTCTTGAGCCAAACTGCCCCTTTCGAAGCTTCTGAAGCAGCCACATACTCTGCTTCCATGGTTGAGTCCGTGCACTCCTTCATGAAATGACTCCACCTCCCAAGGTATACACATAACCCGAGGTAGACTTCTTCTCGTCTCTGTTAGCCTGGAAATCCGAGTCTGTATAACCCAAATGTACTAGACTGTCTGACTGGTAAACAAACATATAATCTCAAGTCCGTTTAAGGTACTTGAGAATATGGTTGACGGTAGTCTAGTGCTCCTTTCCAGGGTTAGACTGATATCTTGAGACCATGCCTGCATCATATGAGATATCTCGTCTCGTACAAAACATTTCATACATGAGGCTACCGACAAAGGAAGCATATGGTACTAGCCTCATACTTTCTATCTCTTCAAGCATTTTAGGGCACTGATTCTTAGGTAGAAAAATGCCATGTCTGAAAGGTACTGAACCTCTCTTGGCATTTTACATGCTAAAACGAGTTGTAACAATATCAATGTAGGACGCTTGTGTCAAGCTTAACATCCTTTTCTGGCGATCTCGAATAACCTTGATCCCAAGGATGTAAGGAGCTTCACCTAAGTCCTTCATTTGAAACTGCTCAGATAACCACGTCTTTACGTCTGATAACATTTCAGCATTGTTGCCAATGAGAAGGATGTCATCTACGTAAAGTGCAAGAAACATCACTGATCCGTTAACACAGATATGGTACACGCACACCTCGTTAGGACATGATACAAACCATAGGATTTGACCACATCGTCAAAACAGTGGTGCCATAACCCGGAAGCTTGCTTAAGTCCATAAATAGCTTCTTAAGCTTCCAAACTAGATGCTCTTCGCCCTCCATCACATAACCTTCAGGTTATTTCATGTAGATGTCTCTTCCTTTTTCAAGGTGACTGTTGGTCCCGAGATAAACGTTCAGGTGTAGAGGGGGGGGGGGGGGGGGTGAATACACCTGAAAACTTTCTTAACTTAAAACGCGAACAGTCCTATCCAGGAGAGTGTCTTGCTGACTATACTGAGGCCTGCTAGCTGACTGATGTCAGAATTCAGTACCATTCAGTAAGAGTTCAGTAGAGTGCGGAAATGTGTAGGCCCAATTCAGCTGAATTTGAAAATGTTTTTATTAAAACCATTTCAGTAGGTTAGTGCATTCAGTTTAAGCTTTGCTGAAACTCTGTTGTATGATTTTGTAAAACGATTTTTCAGTTATAAACAGTAATCAATGCAACAGTAAAAATAGAACACATCGATTTTAAAGTGGTTTGGATATCAAACAATCCTACGTCCACTGTCCTGAAAAGATCAGGAGGCTATTTTATTATACTGAGTTAGTCTCAGTCGGTTTGTGCATTGGACAAACACTGGCCTTGAGGATTATACTGAGCAAGTCCTAGTTTACAAGGATCAAACTGAAGTGTTTGACAAATTCTCCAACAATGAAGGAGTTCTTAACAATAAGAACAGTTCAAGAATGAACTCCTAAAGGTCTAAGCTATGGATATATCAGTGGAGCTTAGGTTAGAGGGAAGGGAACAAGAAGGTGGCTTCTAGAGTGATGAACAGTGAGGAATAATCTCTCTGGGTTCGTGTTCGATCACTTGGATACTAGAGGCTTTGATTCTAATCAGCTTGGTTCCCTAGCAAGGATGTTGCCTTTCGCTTTGAGTGTTTCTCTGAAGTTCTTGCAGAAAGCTTAGAAAACTTGTTCGTTTTTACCCGTAATCGCTCGTTCTTGTTCGTGTCTTCTTCGATTTGATTTTCCCTCTATTTATAGAGGTGAGCCATGGATAGATCCGTTGGAGACGAATGATCCACGTGTCACTCTCTTTGGGTAGCCAACGACTCTTTTAAGGAATCTTGCAGAGTCTTTTCCTTCATTTCTGGAAAGAGGTTGACTTGCAGCTTTTACCATAACTTTGACATCTGGCTGCTCGTCATTGGTCGAGGCGTAGAAAGTAGTTGAGACAAACAGACTTTTAGGCAGATACTGAAGCTGACTTCTCTGATAACCTCGAACGACTCTACTGATTTAACATATAAGATCATCTGACAATCAAGGAGACTGTCGGAGCCGTTCTTGAAGTCCGACACCGGGGTTCGATAGTATACTCTGCTGAGTCCAACTCTACCGAAGGTCGACTACGAGTTCGAACCGCTCTCGCCGAGTCCAGTTCTATCGACTTCTTTCGCATATGTTGCTCTCGCTGAGTCCAACACTACCGAATCCGAACACCTCTCGCATAATGCTCCGAACGAGTCCAAAGACTACTGAGTCTTCACATCATGGTACTGAGGCGAATAGTCTACCGAGGGATCAGCAGACAGAACTCTAAGCCTGAACCATGTTGAAGGCATGTCTACTGAGTCTGACAGAGACAAGGCATTTCTATTACAACACAATGGTTCACCAACCAAATTAGGGTTTTGGGATCAGCCAAATGTTCTAAGCAACTAATCAGTCTACTGCTGAATCACATCCCAACAGTGACTGATTAGGAATGCGGTTTTGACATCCATTTGCCAGATTTCTAGGTTCATGTGAGCTTCTATGGCAAGGAGAATTCGAATGGACTTGATCATTGCTACAAGCGAGAAGGTCTCTTCATAATCGATACCTTCTTTCTGGGTAAAAGCCTTCGCCACTTGCCTGGCCTTAAATGCCATGATCTCTCCATTCGATCCTCTCTTTCTCTTGTATACCCACTTACTACCAATAGCCTTGTAGACCTTAGGTAGTTCACTGATCTCGTATACATCCATATCTGTTATGGACTTAAATTCCGAGTCCATGGCGATTCGCCTTGAATCTGCATCTATATCTCCCATTGTTTCGTTGTAAGTCCACGGATCCACGATATCTTGTTCGTCTGTCGGGAGATGATCAGACGTCTTCCCATTGAGCATATACCGATCAGGTGTAAATATCACCCTCCCACTACATCAAAGAGTGTTAGGCGTTGTGTTAACAGATTGTGCAGTTGCACGTGGAGCTCTATCTTGCACAACTGGCTCTGTGAGTAGATCTCGATCACCGTGTAATTCCTCAAGGATGATCTCGACTCAAGACTTGTGATTACTAATATAATCCTCCTCTAAGAACCGAGCGTTGGTGCTAACAATGATCTTCTATTCTTTAGGATCATAAAAATAACCACCCTTCGTTTCCTTTGGATATCCTATAAACAGCATAACCTCTGAACGTGGCTCCAACTTGTCGGGCTGCTTATTCAACACATAAGCAGGACACCCCCAAATCTTTATGTGGTGCATACTGGGCTTATGCCTGCTTCACAGCTCGACTGGAGTCGTGTTAACCGACTTGGATGGCACGCAGTTCAGTAAATATGGTACAGTTTGTAGGGCCTATCCCCCAAAGGAAATTGGCAATGTTGCATAACTCATCATTGACCGAACCATCTCTAAGAGTGTTCGGTTTCTTCTCTCTGACACACCATTTTGCTAAGGTGTGCCCGGTGCTGTCAGCTGGGATGTAATCCCACATTCTGTCAAGTAGTCCTTGAACTCGTTGGATATGTATTCACCACCACGATCAGATCGCAATATTTTGACTTCTTTACCTAACTTCTTCTCCACTTCTGCTTTGAATTCCTTAAAGGTTTTGAAGTAATTTGACTTATGGTGAAGAAGGTAAATATATCCATACCTCGAGTAATCGTCGGTAAATGTAACGAAGTACTCATACCCTCCATGAGCTTGTGTAGACATAGGTCCACACAAGTCAGAATGAATCAAACTTAGTGCTTATGTGGCGCTATAACCTTTTGCATTAAAAGGCATAGTCACCATCTTTCCTTCCAAGCAGGATTCACAAATTGGAAATTGCTCAACTTGGAGAGACTCCAATGATCCATATTTCACCAACCTTTGGATCCTAACAGATTGATATGACCTAGTCGTAGATGCCATAGATAAGTTTGATTTACCTTAGAAGATTCTTTTCTCTTCTTATTATTTGATGATGAGGAAGTAACATTAACAGAATTATGCAGTTTAGAAGTAATAGTATATAAAGATCCGTTTAATGGCCCACCACAGATAAAATCATCGTCTTTCATGATAGACACTTCAGTATCATAACTTGATTTATAATCATCCATGGCGTAGAATTTTTGAAACAGAAATTATATTTCGCCTAAACTCAGGCACATGTATAACATCTTTAAGTACTAAAAGAAAACTATCAAAAGATAGATGTAAATCTCCAATGGCAATTGCAGGGACTGTTGATCCATTGTCCATTGAGACTATCACCTCGCCATCGCTCAACTCCCTTTTCTGCAAGAAACCTTGCAAGGTGTAACAAACGTGATCAGTTGCCCCCCAAATCCACTACCCATTCGTGGGTAGAAGAGGAAACCATAACAGTTTCAGTTACTAGAGCGACTTGCGTCTCTTTTTATTTTGCCTTGAAGCTTGGACGTTCAGTTTTCCAATGTCCAACCTTACCACACTTGAAACACTTCCTCTTATGGTTTTGGAACCCCTCCGGTAGGAGCTAACTTTGTGCTCCCACTACCCTTCTTGACATTCGTAGCCTTTCTTTCCTTTTTTCTCGAATCTACCTTTCGGAGGATTCCTTGAGCTGCTAGTAGTGTTCAAGATTTGGGTCCCCTTCCTTTAGTCTGACCCATGATTCCTTCTGCAGTGATTAACTCCCTCGAAAGTTCATTCAGAGTGTTGTTTTTCTTTGACATCACTACATTTAGGCAAAAGTTCCCGTATGACTTAGGTAGTGAATGCAGAATGATATCTATCGTGATGCCAAGCTTCAAGATACCATTTGTAAGACGATCTAGCAGCTCGATCATATGTAAAATATGATCCTGCACGGATGCACCTTCAGCCATAGAGCAGGTCGTAACCTGCCTTAAGAGATGGAATCTCTAAGATCTATCGGTCTCAATGAACTTTTCAGCCATGGAATCCCATATCACTCCCACATCTGGCGTGTTTTCATACTGTGAAACAAGATAATCGATATGGTAGATAGAATGACAAAACGAGTCTTGTCATTATCGTTTATCCAATTCTCTGATTCTGTTGGTCCTGAGGCGTGCTTTAGGTGTGTGTGTGGGGGGGGGGGGGGGAGGGGGAGGGGGGTGAATACACTTGAATACTAATTCTTTTCTCAAACACGAAAGTCAGCTTTGGCTGAGTTTGCTACTGAACTGAGTCAGATGGCCAGATATGCTTTCAGATCACGTGGGCAAAGATTTCTTCTACTGAGTTCAGCTATACTGACTTATGTCAGTCGAACAGTCGTTCAGTATCAGAGTTGTGTGCGGAAGTGTAGGCCCTATTAAACGTCTCGGTTGGAAAACTGATTTTATGCTGAGTTTGATGAAATACAGTTTTAATGCAATATGATCAGTTAAAGAAAGCAGTAAATCAACACAACATATATTTAAAGTGGTTCGGACACACTGGGTCCTACGTCCACTATCCTGACAAAAGCAGGATACTTGTTATATTTATGCTAAGCAAGTCTTAGTGATCTGTTCTCAAGACAGATACAAACTTGATGCTTATACTGAGCAAGTTCTCAGTGATATGTTCACATGACATATTCTCTACTTATAGTCATAGTGACTTTTACAAGGGTTTCAAACTTAAAGAGTTTGAGGCTTCTCCAAGTATGAGGAAGTTAATACAATTAGAACGGTTTCACAAGAATGTGAACTCCCTCGAGGTTTTTAAGCTATGAGTATTACAATGTAGCTTGCTTAGATAAGAGAAGGGGAACGTATATTCTCTAGAGAGAAGAACTAAAAAGAATTTAATCTATGTCTAAGTTCTTCGCTGGGTATGCAGTAAGTTTGCTAGAGATTGTTGTGCGTTGAAAGCTTTTGGTTCTCGGTGTCTTTCTACATGAAGACTCTCCTCTATATATAGTCATCGATTGTGAATAGATCTCTTGGAGAGGGGTCTAGCCACATGTCAAAACGACAAGAGAGCTCAAAAGAATAAATGGGTTTACAAGCTAAAGACTCAAGAAAAATCTTCACAACCGAAGTACAAGGCAAGATTAGTTTTGAAGCGATTTAGTCAGAAAAAGGGTGTAGATTTTTGAAGAGATTTTTTCTCCTATGGTAAATATGTCTTCCATCAATATTGTTCTTGGTATTGCAGCTAGCCTGAATTAGAGATTGGACAAGTTGATGTGAAGACAACCTTCCTACATGGTGATTTGGTGGAAGAAATTTACATGGAGCAACCAGATGGGTTTAAGGAAGCTGGTAGAGAGAGTCATGTTTGTCTCAAGAAGAAATGTATGGTTTGAAGCAGGCACCGAGACAATGCTATAAAAAAATTGACTCCTTCATGACAGACCAAGAGTGTAAGAGGATTACGTCTAATCATTGTGTTTATGTGAAAAATTATTGAGATGGTAATTTTATTATTCTCTTGCTTTATGTCGATGACATGTTAATTGTAGGTCACAACGTCAGAAAAATTGACAGCTTGAAGAAAGATCTAAGCAAGTCCTTGCAATGAAGGATTTGAAACCGGCTAAACAGATTCTTGGAATGAAGATCTCATGAGAATTACAAAATGGAAAGCTTTGGTTGTTTCAAGAAAAGTACATTAAGAAAGTACTTGATCAGTTTAACATCAGCAATGCTAAGGAAGTGTCTACTCCACTTGCATGCCACTTTAAGTTGAGCATCCAACAATGTCCTAAAAGTGAGAACGATGAAGAATGTATGATGAAAGTTCCTTATGCATCAGCTGTTGGCAATCTGATGTACGCTATGGTGTGCACTAGACCAGACATAGTCCATGCAGTTGGCGTTGTTAGTCAATTCCGTAGAATGCATCAAGTTGAACCTTTCAGAAGAATGTTAGTAGAAGACAACTCAGTCCGAGAAATCGGAGGAAGTCAACTCAACATCTGCTTTGGATTTTGAAATAGCCTCAACTACCATTCTACCTCGACCAATGAGGAGCTGCCTTCACTGTATCTTGCACTGACAAAAGCTTCCTTCAAGACTGAAAAAGAGAGAATCTCTACAGTAACGTTCAAACTTGCATTGACCATTTTCCTTGTAATTTTTTACACGTGTCTAGGTTCCCTCCAACGGATCTATTCACAAGTCAAGACTATAAATAAAGATCGAGCTTCAACAATGAAGACGACCAGGGAACACCAAGCATTCAAGCATACAACCGCTAGCGAACTTAAAGCTCACTCAACGAAGAACTCACTTATTAGAACATTTGTTATAGTTTTGTTCCCAATCTCTATTCTAAGCCACCACTGTTAGATCATAAGCTTAGGAGTTCCAGCTCCTGAAGTTTCTTGTTGCACTGAGTGCTCATCTGTATTTGTTCCTCTAGCAGATCTTCATAGGCTAAAACCACATCTAAAGGTTCTATTGCAATAGAGCATGTGTTGTGTGTGTGAGGTGAAGAGGGGCATATGTTAGGATTGTAATTCACCTCAGCCTCCTCTCTATCCATGAGACACATCTCAGTCTCTTCTTCTAGTTCGACTGCCACGAATGCTACCTCGTCGTCTGATGATTCCATGAATAGTTCCTCATCGCTCGTGCAATAGGAGAGTTCTCCGGCTATATAAGCTTGCCTTTCAACTATTTCAGCAGCCGAGAGCTCTGGACATTCATACTGGTAATGTCTGGTCTTTTTGCAATTGTAACACGTTGAGCTTTTGCCATGTTTTCTGGGTGTGTCATTATTTCCAGTGGAGGCGGTCTCAAATTTCCTGCATTCAGGTAGAGAATTAGATTCACCTTTTGGGTAATTATTTTCTCTCTTACCTTGGTAGTTCTTCGAAGCTCTTGTCATCTTCCTAAGCTTGTCCTTCTCCTTTTGATACTTTACAGCAAGGAGGGCATACTTCTCAACTAGACTATCAGTAGTTGATATCGTCAGTGAGCTTCCATCTGATTGATAAGTGACTGAGGGACTAGCTCCAGGTGAGCTGACCGTTGCTTTATAGGCGTAATCCATTGTCATATCAATGTCAGCACAAGGAGTATGCGGAAGATTGAACTCAAACTCCTCAGCTTTTAATTCTAAAAAAAATAGTCAAGAGTAATAGTACTTAAGTCAGTTCTTCATAAATATGTAGCAAAGGAGTACCACATGGGTCGAGTAAGAGCCCTCAAAATTTTGGTATTTGTCTCCTTATTGCCGAAGGTTTTCCATAGTCCGTTAATGATGTTGATTTGATTGGTGAATCTGACATTAAAATCATCAATTGACTCTTCGGAAATCATTCCAATGGCTTCGAGCTTCTGTAGCTCCAACTCCAGCTTGTTTTACTTAATTTGTGGAGTTCCTTGACTCAGTAAGGCGAGAGCATCCCAGAGCTCCTTTGCGGTTTTGCAGTCGTGCACTCTTAAGAGGTATGAGTCACTAAGTGTAGTCAGTATTGCGTTGTGTGCGACTCGGTCTAGGTTGTGCAACTTTCTCTCTTCTGGTGTAAAGAGGCTCTTGTCCTTGGGAACTTTTAACTAGTTCTGACACCTATTGCTGCCATAGCTGCATATTCGACGCTGTCGACCATGGGAACAATATGTCCTTTCTCCAGGACATCCGCCATGCTGTCATGCAGAAACGTCAAGTGTGCCTCCAGTCTTACACACCATACCATGTAGTTTTCTACTGAAAACATGGGTACTGTCCTTATACCTAACATTTCAGTCATATTGAAGTTATGGTATAGGGTGATATGAAAGATATGCAAGTGCAGAGAAAATGATTTTTATGATCTATTCGAGAAGACCATTGTATTCAGAAAACGATGATCAGAAGAACACCGCTCTGATACCAATTATTGGTCCAGAGAAGAGCCTTCAGGTGTAGAGGGGGGGGGGGGTGAATACACCTGAATGCAAACTTCAACTCAAACGTGAAAATCAGTATCTACTGAATAATGCTACTGATCAAGTCAGTTAGCCAAAAAAGCTCTCTCGATCGCGTGAGCTGAGGGTATCTGTCTACTGAGTCCTATCTACTGACTTCAGTCAGTGAACAATAATTTAATATAAGATAGAGTGCGGCAGTGTAGGCCCAAATAATTTTTGTCTCAATTTTGAAAACACATTTTATGCCCGAGTGTGATTTTTAAGAATCAATTGTATGCAGTATGAACATATAATCAATGAAACAGTAAATCAACACAAGTAGTTTTTAAAGTAGTTTGGATACGCTGGATCCTACGTCCACTGTCCTGAACAAAGCAAGACTTCTTGATTACTTATACTGAGCAAGTCTCAATCGATCTGTACGCCAGACAGATACTCTAGTTATAGTCTTAGTGACTTTACACTTTCAAACATGAGGTTTGATTTTCTCCAACTAAGAGAAGTTCTTACAATAGGAACAGTTCAATAAGCTGAACTCCTTCGAATTTTCTAAGCTTAAGATATTAAAAGAATATCTTAGAATAGAGAATGGGAACAATAGATCTCTTGAGTGAAGAACTAATGATATCTCTGCGTGTTTGAGTTCTTCGATGTATAAGGTTTTTTGTCGCTAGAGCATTTGAATAGTTGAATCTGTTTGGTTCCCATGTTATCTTCTCTACATGAAGACTCTTCTCTATTTATAGTCTCGATTCATGAATAGATCCATTGGAAAAGGTCTAGACACATGTCAAAAATGATTAGAATCATTGGTCGAGGTCTGAGAGTTGGTGAGGTTTGTTGAAACTCGAAGAGCATACTGAGTTGACTTCCTCTTATTCCTCGGACGCTTTTACTGAGTCTTCTCCTGCTGACATTTTTATGAGATATTCAGTACTTGGCTCGATTTTGTTTATAGATTCAGTGGGTTCTGAAACATCCAACTGAATTCCTCAGTGCTGAGTCCTTCTAGCTAACATAGGATGTTCTACCGAACCTATCAACTACTGAACTTTAGCTAGCCTACTGAGTTCTTACCATGCTGAACTCAACTAAGCTATTACATTATTAGGTTCATCATTCAGCTAGGGGTTTTGGGATCTTCAAATCTTATCATAATGAATCTCATACCCAATAATTTCACCCTATTTGATGATGCCAAAACCTTTGTAACACAATTTCCCTCTATGGCACAGATCAGAAACATACAAAATTTAAGAACTAATGAAAAACACAAAATGTTAAACAATAGTTGAGTGTGTGTCTTCGATCACTGAGGTGATCAGATGTGTTGAAAGATACAAACAGACACGTGACAATGAGCAGTTGTCCGTGGCCAAAAATAGATAGAATTTCATATATGATGAAGTCATTACAAGTACAGAAAAATTCTATTTCTATCAGAGCTAAAAATGAGAGAGGAGAATCGTCTGGTCTTCCTGAATTGCTGCAATCAGGCTTTGAAGTCAACTGACTTCTTCTCTGGTAGATCAAGACCATATGAATAGTAAACTATGTTCTTTAGCTCTTTAATCTCTTCTATATCATCAGGATTATCTAGCATAAGATTTTTTCCCTTCATGGCTATCTCAATCTCTTCCTCAATCTCCTTCGTACAAATATGTCCTTCTAAAGTGCGAGGAGGAGGGAGAATCTTGTATTTAGGTGCTTTGAGAGGAAGACCTGATTGTTCAAGAGCAGTCATAATTTTTGCATATACCTTTGAATCTGAGATCATCAAGAATTCTCTGAAGGCTTTGCTACATCAGATTCATACATTATCTTCCATATATACCAGCTTTTGATAAATTCAATTTTGATCTCCTCCCAAATTTGATTGACTTTCAATGGCACCCATTTATCAGTTCTCGGATGCATGATCCCCTAGATGTTTTTGCTCTGCTCTATTCGCCTGAAAAACTTTGAAGTTGGCGGTATGCTCCTGTCTTTCTTAGGGATTCTTTCCCTAACTTCCTTTTCTGTCTTCTGCATGAGTCCCTCAAGGTCCGCTAATCTAATCCTTTCTTTGGCAGCTTGAATTTGTTTGCCTTAGTAGTTATATCTAAGCCTCTCTAGCAGTCATCTCATATAGCCTTCATTTCAGCTTCTTGTTCTTTGGTCGGCTTAATAGTGGAAATGTTCTGTTCGGCTTCAGTATCAGCTTCAACTTCACTAGGTTCAGCTGACTTAGACTTTTGAGCTTCTGAAGCATTTTCAACAGACTTAGCCTTTTCAGTTTGAGTTTTTGATTGCCTAGGCACAACAGATCTTGATTTCTTTGGCACTGGAGTTCTGATTTGAATACCTTTCTTCTTAGTCTTTGCCTTGGCTTCCTCCTGTTCTTGGAGTTCTTTTGCCATTTCCTCATCAAAGGCAATCTGCTCAGCAGGCGATCGAAATTTGAGCTTTTGATCTTTGGGGGGACTGTCAGCAGCTACGGCTTTTCCCTTAGCAGTTCAGCGTATTGGTTCATCTTAAGTTAGCTCTTCAACGAACTAAGCCACTTTAGTGATTGCTTCTTCAGTCAGTTCTCCAGACCCTTCCCCTTCAGCTTCTTCCCTTTTATTGTCAGCAGCAGTCTCTTCAGCTTTGATGAGGGTCAGTAGTTGACTACTCCTGCTTCCTTCCCCCTTTTTGGCATCATCTATCAAGGTGGATAAAGTTGTGACATTCTCAGTAAGGCCTGAGATTGTACGACCTAGAGTGTCGATCTTCGCTTCGACATCTCTAACGGTGTCGGTGTACGCGTCCCAGTGTTTATCATGTTTAGTTTGGGCAACTCTAAGTACTTCAGCTTTAGCTGCCTCATTCTTTTTCAGATATACTTCAACGACCTCAATAGCTTCCTTTTTTATGGCACGACCGACGTGAACTTGTTCGACAAGTGCTCTAGAGATACTATCAGTAGTTAATCAGTTGCATTCTTCTACGACTTTGAGGACATCAGATAGTGCAGTAATTGTTGGAATTGCTGATTAAGATTGTCCTCTGTGCCTCGAGTGCCTTGCGGAGGATCTCATCAATATCAGGAATTATTGGTGTAATGATCCTCTGCAATTCAGTTATCAAGTCACTCAGTTGTTGCGTCTGAGCCTGTGTAGATTTGCTCCATTTGACATTTACATCTTTGGCAAGAAGACGGTTCTTGTGACCTTGACGTTTTAGGCACTTATTGATTGTTGCAATTGAAGCGTCCTTTATCTCTTTAGCTTGATAGCTGGATCTACTGAGCTTGGCCTCGCCAAATGGTGGGTTCTTGTGCTGAGATGTAGATGGCGCTGAGATGATTGCACCAGATGAAGGTGGTAAAGGTGGTAATTCATCATCATCATTGTCAAGAGATTTTCCCTCGGCATATCCTTCCTGGTCTGCGTCCTTGGGTGGTGACTTGTTGTCATGATTAGAATCAGGTTGAGTCTAGGGCTGAGAAGGCTGTTCAGACTCGCCCATCAGACTTAATAGCATTACCATGGCTGAACGGAGGTCATCTATGGTTACAATATCAACTGGCTCTCCATAGCTAATTTCTTCCTTAAGTGTTTGCTCTCCACTCATCAGTACTGGGAAAGTTCTGAGGTTGATAGTCTCGTATAAGATATCCTAATCTATGAGTCTGCGACGCATCTGAACCCTAACTCTTAGTACTATATCTACTAGATTTGAGTGATATAGTATTTTAGGAATGTGTTCAGCTATTTTTTCAGTAGCTCGGAGCTGAGCCGTTAGTACTGAAGCTGGTACTGAGGTAAGTCAGAAGATCTGACTAAGTGTATCCGTTTGACTTTATCAGTTAGAGTCGCATCTTCTTTCCCAGACTTTGAATCTTGTATAGATACATGCTCCTCAGGGATAACTGTTGTCTTGGCTTTCTTCAACAGTTTCCTCTTCTTGTGCGGAGATAGAATTGTATCCTGAGTGGAAGGCACAAGACGTGTGTCATGAGTGCCACGTCCAATTGATTTTTCAGCGGCCACTCCGTTTTGAAATTTGATAGACTTTTTGTTGAATGAGAACGAATCAGCAAAAGCTATTCTTCCTAGGCAAAAGTCTTCGATCATGATAGAGACCTTGCTGTCATATAGTACTTTCCCTTTAGGGATCAATTGAAGGGAGATGTTCTGCGCATCTACTACAAACTTCTGATACTGAGCATTGAACTCAACAATGAAGAATTCAGTCCAGTTAACTTGGACTCCATCCATGACAGCCATTATGATTTGGATCCTGACCCTTGATAGCTGATCAGAAGAGCCGGCGGAGCTTGCAAGGATGTGGTTGACGATGTAAGCTAAGCCCCGAATATTCAGGGGGCAACCTATTCTTCTGGAATGTTGCTTTGAGTACGATATCTTTCTGCAAACTGAATCGACAAAGATATTTGTTGATAGAAGTCGCCTTCGTTGGGAAGATCAGAGCTCTTGCGGAGGCATTCAACAACGTGAAGACCTGCAATCTTTGCCTCCCAAGATTGCAAGACCTCCTGCTTTGTTCGGCACAGTGGACGTAAGATTTTGCTTAAAACTGATTTGCTAAAATTCATAAGTCAGATTTATTGTTCGTGTATTTACTGTTCACGCTGCATAAAACTGATTTGCTAAAATTCATAAGTCAGATTTTCAGTAAAGCTGAATCCACGCACAGGCATAACATGAACAATTTTTAGAAGGAACGTTGTTGGGATGAGTGTTGTTGGGAGATGATTCGGTAGTTGATTTGGTTGATCCCAAAATCCTATTCTGATTGGTCAACCATTCATTTGTAAGAGTTAACACCTTTGTCTTTGAGTGTTTCAGACTCAGTAGACTCGCCATCAGTATGGTTCTAGCTCAGAAGTTCCGTCTGCTGAATCCTCAGTAGACCATATGCCGCAGTGCCATGGAGTGAAGATTCAATATGGCTGGACTCAGTAGGAGCAGCATACTGAAAGGTGTTCAGGAGTCAGTAGAACTAGACTCAGTAGGAGCAGTTTACTGAACTCAGAGTCTTGGCCGTCAATAGTGTTGGACTCAGCAGGAGAAACATACTGAACCTTTCGGTCAGACTCAGCAACGACCTGTTAGTTGCTTTAACTGATAGTGGACTTCAAAGTCTATTCAGTAGAGTTGTCTGAGGTCGTACATTTGAGAAAGGTCAGCTTCAATATCAACCTTGAAGTTGGAATAAGTCTCAACCACTTTCTGTACCTCGACCAATGACAAGCAGCCAGCGGGCAAAATCTCCGACATAAAGCTGCAAGTCAACCATTTTCCTGGAAAGAAAGAGGACTCTACAGAATTCGAAAAAGAGCCGTTTGCTACCTATATAGAGTGACACGTGGACAGTTCGTCTCAATCGGATCTATTCACAACTCACGTCTATAAATAGAGGGAAGGTCATGGTCACTCAAGTCGCACAACACGATCATACAAGCGACCTAAACAAGGGAACTCAAGCTTTCAAGACTCAAGCTCTAGAATACTTATCGGATATTCAAGTGAAGAACACGAACCCAGAGAGATTATTCCTTATTGTTCTTCGCTCTAGAAGCCATTCTCATCCCCACCCTCTAACCTAAGGTCAACTGTTATATCCATAGCTTAGAACCGAAGGAGTTCATTTATTAACTGTTCTTAATTGTTAAGAACTCCTTCGTCATTGGAGATACATTCAAACTTTACTGTTTGACCTGTAAACTAAGACTTGCTCAGTATAATCACAAGTTACAGTTTGTCCTGCACAAACTAACTGAGACTAACTCAGTATAATAAAATAGTGTCCTACTTTGTTCAGGATCAGTGGACGTAGGATCTTGCGTATCCGAATCACTTTAAAATTATTGTGTCGTTTAACTGTTGCATTGATAATTGTTCATACTGAAAATTATCTTTACAAAATCATACAATAGGATTTCAGTCAAAGCTTAAAATGTTGCACTAATATACTGAACTGATTTGATAAACAAATGTTTTCAAACAAACTGAATTGGGCCTACACATTCCGCACGCTACTGAACAGCTGTTGAACGCTACTAAATTCTGACATCAAGTCAGCTAGCAGAGCTCGGCACTCTTAGTTTTTCTGTCCACGTGATCAAGAGCAGCTTGCTTGGTCTACTGAACTCATCCAGTAGACGTCTTCCGTAAATCGGACTGTTTGCGTTTGAGTTTGAGAAAAAGGTTTTCAGGTGTATTCACTCCCCCCCTCTACACCTGAACGTTTCACTCGGGACCAACAAGTGTATATGATAAGATTTGAAGATCCCAAAACCTCTAGCTGAATGATGGGCCTTCAATATTGTAATAGCTTAGTTGAGTTCGGATGTTAGAACTCAGTAGACTAGAGTTCAGTAGCTGTGCATTCAGTAGAAGATTTTGCACTCAGCCGAAGAACTCAGTATCGAGGAAGTTAGTTGGTCTATCAATCACCAACTGAATCTGCAAAGGAAGTCGAGCCAGCGACTAAAGTGTTCAGATAGATGTCGATAGAGGACAATCAGGCGACGATCCGAGGAATCAGAGGAAGTCAACTTATTGTACTTTGAGTTTGAACAAGCCTCACTAACTCTCATGTTCCTCGACCAATAAGGAGCCGACAGCGCCTTACATACTCTGCCATAAAGCTAGTCCTAGCTGGAAAAAGAGGAAATCTCTAAAGTCCTTCTACTCAAAGTTCAAATTATTATGGCCGTTTTCTTGTCTTATTCAACACGTGTCTAGCTTCCTACAACATATCTATTCACAAATTGGAGACTATAAATAGAGAAGAGTCTTCATGCAGAAAGACACCGGGAACCAAAGCAATTAAAGGTCAAAAGCTCTCTAGCGAACTTACATCGATACTCAAGCGAAGAACTTGCTCTTAGACTTAGATCTTCTTTAGTTCTTCTCTCTAGAGAATTATTGTTCCATTTTATGTTTGTATACAATGTGTTTTGTCCCTACCATTATTTTATTCTCCTATCTGATAAATATTTATATTTGCACATGTTATCCATTATCTTGTATAAAAGTTAGATTTGTGTAGTGTGTCGGGTATCACAGAAGACTACACAAATTAGTTGAACTGACAAGATGTAAACAGTTATCACAGCTAAGATAACTTAAGGATAAGTTGTCGGTTTAACCTGCAGTTTAGATAAGAAGTGGTTTGTCTTGGCTGCTTTTCTTTACTGGTACACTTAAGGTGGTGTATTGATGGATCACAGTGAGATGTGTTCTCCTGACTGACCTAAGTGGAGAACCAAGATCTCGGTGACTTAGCTGTTCTTAAGTTTGGTAAGACTTCACCTACTATGGTGAACGTCATCGCGACCGGATCTACGTATCTTGGGTGTTAGTAGTTATTTGTGGCTCAGGCTGTTTGTATGTATCTTGCAACCGTATCCTAGTAAAATAGGTTGATAATATCCATTGAGGAACTCGTAAGAATTAACACACTAAACCTGGCCAGTTGATTAAGTTCATGTGTGTTAATAAGGTCGAGTGGTACTTCTCAGGAATATATAAAATGTTAATTAATTTAAGATGTCAGTGGGCTTAATTAATTAACAGATATTTCTATCTTAAATACGGGAATCAATTAAGTCTAAAATACAAGCTCATGCTCAAGTTGGGATAAAGGGGTAAGTCAACACGGATTCTCTAGTGGAATGAATATATGTTTATTAATTAATTTTGCTCTGGACTAAGCATAGATAATTAATTAATTTGAGGCCCGACTTTATTTCTTGTATTGGATCTCTGGTCTGACCCAATTAGCTGCCCAGTATTTATTCTGCTCTCTCTCGAAAATTATTAGTAATAGATTAATGTATTTTTACATTATTTAATAATATAGAAATCGTTGTTCACATCCTATTTCCTTCAATTGGTATCAGAGCCTAGTTTAGGCCTTGATTGTTGCTGTTAGGAGCATGATTAGGGTTTAATTCCGTCGTTATCGGGTAGTTTTTCGAGTTTGGGGCGGCCTGCGAGCCACTGTTTTGACCCCGTTGTATTGTTTTTCTCGTGAGAAAATCCACGAGTAGATAATAGGGCCAATGTAATTTTTTTATACAGTATTTTGGTCTGGAATGCACAAAAATCGAGGCACGACTGCGTGAAAAGACGGAAAAAGGCGAAACCCTAGTTTTTGGCAAATCATGACTGCCGCCTTCAGGAAGTGCGTGGGGCCGCGTGCCACTTTATTATTCTGATCTGTTTGAATAATTTTGTTCGTTTTTTTGTTAGCTTCGCCTGGATAGGTCGCACGACCTATTACGATTTTTGGTTTATCCGGAATAGCATCGGAAAGGAGAAGTGGTCGTGCTGTCCAGAAATCCCCAATTCGGTCGGAAACCCTAATTTTGCTAGGGTTCAGCCGCATCTTGCGGTGGCGATTCCCGGCGGATCCGGTGTCCGATTGACGATCGGCTTGAACCTCTGGATTTCTCATCTTACGAGTTTCACGTCGATAGGTCGTAAGGGGTCATCCGATCCCGAATGCGATCGAAATTGATGTCTGAACTTTGCTGCTCGTCATTAATACGTACCGGCGAATCATTTGAAATTCGGGAAATTAAGGAACTAATCTCGGCCAGAATCCGTTACACGGTGGTCGTGAGTGATCGGAGAGGACGAATTTCGAGCGGCAAAAAACTCGACGGCGACGGGATGCAAAATTCGCTTGATTCCCGTCACAGCGGCAACAGATCTAGGCAGATCAACGCAGCCCAGAGGTATAGACGATGAGAGGGAGTTCGGAAGAGGACAAACGCAGCGGCGGAAGGCGGTGGTAGCGCGGGCTGGCGCGACGCGCAGCCGCGCACTTCAGCGGCGCTGCGTCGCTCCTCCAAGCGGCAGCGCGCAGCATGGACGGCGGATCCTGGTTCGCCATCGTCCGGTGCATCCATGTGTGACGACGACTGGCGCATCCATGGGTGCCTGGAACGACGGCGGCAGCGGCGGTCTGCCGTTGAAGAGATGCTGACGTGGCGCGCTAACGTGGTGCGCCACGTCTGCCCTTGCTAACCTTACTGACACGTGTGTGCCACGTATCTAACATGTGGCAGACTCCCTGATGATGTGGCGATGATGCAGTTTTCGATGCAGTTTCCATATTCGAAGATTTTGAAGATCGAAGAGCTGTATTTTGATCGGGTTATGTAATAGTTAGGAATTACATGTTTTAAAGCCCGATAATGACGTTTTAAATTTCCTATTTGCGCATTTATTTTTTATTATGCTTTAGCATGCGATTATGTGATTAATTGCGCTTAGAAAGACATGTAAATAGGATTTACGTCGTTTTAAATCATGTTTTAATTTACTGCGAGCACGTTTTATTATGTGCGCATAGTAATTGCATGCTTTAGGAATTATGTGATGATGCATGATTCGTAACAAACTTTTTGAATAAAAAGACTAAGCAACTTTAAATTAAATGTTTAATTAGATTCCATTAATTTGGCTATTAAACATTAATTCAGACCTCCATTAATTGGACCCTACACAAAAGTGGAACAATTATATAAGTAAACGTCCACCTGAGTGGTTTGCTTGTATTTTTTGAACCACGAGTTTTGTGAGATGGGTTTTCTAATAAAATATTTAATTATTATTGAGTAGTGGGAGCGAAGCCATAAACGTCCACTTGAGTGGCTTACGTGCCTAGTAAACACGAGTACTCTAGCAGATAATAATTAAATAAGATGGCCAATTAAATCAAATTGAATGCGGTATGGTTCGCGTAAGTATGTCAATTTAGAGAATTTGATGTTAATTCGGTCGAATTAATGGTCAAAGCTTAGATGTCACCGCGGGTACAACTTCCTGAGAATTCCCTTCCCGCGTTTTGATATTAATAGTGACATGGTCCAGAGATATCGGATTATTAATTCCATTCGTCTTAAGAACCTAGGCGTGGATTGAAATTAAAGAGCTATGTATATAGCTTGGTCTAGGGGTACACGAGTAAACGTCCACCTGAGTGGCTTACGAGTGTGATCTCTAGGGCTATTCAAGTATTTAACACCATTGGTTTTTCAAAAGGTTACAATGATGGTTAATTACGAATTGTGTGCAAATATAACTTTCTTACATGTTTTTATTATATTTTTCATATATGTCTGTTCGAAAAAAATTCGAGTTTCTAAACAGTCTCACCAACCAAGCCCTAACGGGTTTAAATAATTTCACAAAGTGGAAGAGATATCTTACCGTCCCAATAAATGCTCTTACAAGGTCCAATAAGAACTTTTGTTTTATGACCATTATGTCTAAGATTGAGATTACCCTGAGTAAGTTACTCAATTATTTGGTAGTGGTTAAAGAGGTTATAGAAAAGGGTAAGGGTGCTCAAGTCTTGAACATCACCAGTAGCTCAAGGAATCCTCCGAAAGGCGGAAACCAGAAAAAGAGCGTAAAGGGTGGACATTTCAAGAAGAGCAGTGGGAGTAAGAAGACGGTCCTTACCGGTGACATGCGAATGTCGAAGGAGAAAGGAAGGTTCTTCAAGAGTGGTAAGAAAGGACACTGGAAGAATTATAATCTAGATGTCAAGGCAAAACAGAAAGAGACGCGAGTCGCTCTTGTAACTGAAATTGTTCTGGTTTCCTCTTCTACCCACGAATGGGTAGTGGACTCGGGGGCAACTGATCATGTTTGTTACACCTTGCAAGGTTTCTTGCATAAAAGGCAATTGAGCGATGGCGGGGTGGTAGTCTCAATGGGCAATGGATCGAGAGTTCCTGTAATTGCCATTGGAGATTTACATTTATCTTTTGATAGTTCTGTTTTAGTACTTAAAGATGTTTTATATGTGCCTGAGTTTAGGCGAAACATAATTTCTGTTTCAAAATTTTACATCATGGATGGTTATAAATCAAGTTTTGATAGTGAAATTTCTATCATGAAAAACGATGATTTTATCTATAGTGGGCCATTAAACGGGTCTTTATATACTATTACTTGTAATCCGCGTAATTCTATTAATGTTGTTTCCTCATCATCAAATCCTAAGAAGATGAAAGAATCTTCTAAGGTAAACCAAACTTATCTATAGCACTTAAGACTAGGTCACATCAATCTAAATTGGATTCAAAGGTTGGTGGAATAAGGATCATTGGAGTCTCTCCATGTTGAACCATTTCCAACTTGCGAACCCTGCTTAGAAGGAAAGATGGTGACTAGGCCTTTCAAGGCAAAGGATTATAGAGCCCCAGAAGCATTAAGTTTGATACATTCTGACTTTTGTGAGCTTATGTCTACACAAGCTCGTGGAGGGTATGAGTACTTCGTCATATTTACTGATGATTACTCGAGGTATGGATATGTTTACCTTCTTCTCCACAAGTCGGATTGCTTTGAAACCTTTAAGGAATTCAAGGCAGAAGTGGAGAAGAAGTTAGGTAATGAAATCAAAACACTACGATCTGATCGTGGTGGGGAATACATATCCAATGAGAAGAAGTTAGGTAAGGAAATCAAAACACTTGACAGAATGTGGGATTACATCCCAACTGACAGCACCGGGCATTCCTCAGCAGAATGGTGTGTCAGAGAAAAGGAACCGAACTCTCTTAGAAATGGTTCGGTCCATGATGAGTTACGCAACTTTGCCAGTTTCCTTTTGGGGATATGCCCTAGAGACTGCTACATACTTGTTGAACCGTGTGCCTTCCAAGTCGGTACAAAAGACCCCTTTTGAGTTGTGGAATGGGCATAAGCCTAGTTTGCACCACTTAAGGATTTGGGGTTGTCCTGCTTATGTGCTAAATAGGCAAGCCGACAAATTGGAATCACGTTCAGAAGTGATGTTGTTCATAGGGTATCCGAAGGAAACAAAGGGTGGACACTTTTACGATCCTAAAGAACAGAAGATCGTTATTAGCACTAACACTCGGTTCTTAGAAGAGGATTACATTAGTAACCATAAGTCTCGAGTCGACATCATACTTGAGGAATTACAAGGTGGTCGAGATCCACTTGAACATCCAATTGTGCAAGATAGTACTCTACGAGTAACTGCACAATCTGTTAACATAACACCTGACACTGTTCGACATAGTGGGAGGGTGATATTTACACCTGATCGGCATATGTTCACTGGGGAGACGTCTGATCATCTTCCGACAGATGAACAGGATACCGTTGATCCCTGGACCTACAACGAAGCAGTGAGAGATTTAGATGCAGATTCCTGGCGAATCGCCATGGACTCAGAATATAAGTCCATAACTGATATGGATGTATACGAGATCACTGAACTACCTGAGGGCTGCAAGGCTATTGGTAGTAAGTGGGTATACAAGAGAAAGAGAGGACCGAATGGAGAGATCATGACATTTAAGGTCAGGCTAGTGGCGAAGGGTTTTTACCCGAAAGAAGGTATCGATTATGAAGAGACCTTCACGCTTGTAGCAATGATTAAGTCTATTTGGATTCTTCGTGTCATAGCAGCTCACATGACCCTAGAAATCTGGCAAATGGATATTAAAACTGCATTCTTAAACGGTCACCTTGAAAAAGGAAGAGACATCTACATGAAACAGCCAGAAGGTCATGTGAAGGAGGGTGAAGAGCATCTAGTTTGGAAGCTTAAGAAGTCTATTTATGGACTTAAGCAAGCTTCCTGATTATGGCACCAACGTTTCGAGGAGGTAGTCAAATCCTATAGATTTGTATCCTGTCCTAACGAGGTGTGTGTGTATCGTATCTGTGTTAACGGATCAGTGGTGTTTCTTGCACTTTACGTAGATGACATCCTTCTCATTGGCAACAATGTTGAAGTGTTATCAGACGTAAAGACGTGGTTATCCGAACAGTTTCAAATGAAGGACTTAGGTGAAGCTACTTACATCCTTGGGATCAAGGTTATCCGAGATCGCCAGAAAAGGATATTAAGCTTGTCGCAAGCGTCCTACATTGATACTGTTATTGCTCGTTTTAGCATGAAAAATGCCAAGAGAGGTTCAGTACCTTTCAAACATGGCATTTTTCTATCAAAGAATCAGTGCCCTAAAATGCCTGAAGAGATAGAAAGTATGAGGCTAGTACCATATGCTTTCGATGTCGGTAGCCTCATGTATGTAATGCTTTGTACGAGACCAGATATCTAATATGTTGTAGGCATGATCTCAAGATATCAGTCTAACCCTGGACAGGAGCACTGGACTGCGGTAAAGCACATTCTTAAGTACCTTAAAAGGACTAGAGATTATAGGCTTGTTTACCAGTCAGACAAGAATAAGTCTACCTTGGGTTATGTGTTTACCTTGGGAGGTGGAGCCATCGCATGGAGGAGTGCAAAGCAGAAATGTATTGCGGACTCAACCATGGAAGCAGAGTATGTGGCTGCTTCAGAAGCCTCTAAAGAGGCAGTTTGGCGCAAGAATTTCCTCCTGGATGATATTGTTCCAAATTTGCCTAAGACAATCACAATTTATTGTGATAATGCGGGTGCAGTGGGAAATTTAAAGGAACCCAGATCCCACAAGGCGTCTAAACACATAGATAAGAAGTACCATATCATACGAGAATTCGTTCATCGAGGAGACGTGGTGATTGACAAAATTGGAACTGAAGACAACCTTGCTGATCCTTTCACGAAGAGCTTACCAGTTCCGGCTTACAAAAAGCATATTCGTGGCCTAGGAGTGGTAGAGATGCCCCCCCACTTAGGACTACCGAAACTTTTGTATAAGTGGGAGAAGATGCGGTGATAGATAGGATAGATAGCTGAGTACTAGTTTATACCTAGAACTGACACATTGTATACTAAAAGTTTACTTTAGTATTGTAATACTCAATTGTTGGGATTTTGTATACTGGAAGCAAATTTTATGCTTGTATACAATGTATTTTGTCCCTACCACTATTTTATTCTCCTATCTGATAAATATATATATTTGCACATGTTATCCTTTATCTTGTATAAAAGTTAGATTTGTGTAGTGTGTCGGGTATCACAGAAGACTACACAAATTGGTTGAACTGACAAGATATAAACAGTTATCACAGTTGAGATAACTCAAGGATAAGTTGTCGGTTTAAGCTGCAGTTTAGATAAGAAGTGGCTTGTCTTGGCTGCTTGTCTTTACTGGTACACTTAAGGTGGTGCATTGATGGATCACAGCGAGATGTGTTCTCCTGACTGACCTAAGTGGAGAACTAAGATCTCGGTGACTTAGCTAGTCTTAAGCTTGGTAAGACTTCAGCTGAGCGCATTTGACTATCTATCACTTTGACCTACTATGGTGAACGTCATCGCGACCGGATCTACGTATCTTGGGTGTTAGTATTTATTTGTGGCTCAGGTTGGTTGTCTGTATCTTGCATCCATATCCTAGTAAAATAGGTTGATAATATCCCATGAGGAACTCGTAAGGATTAGCACACTAAACCCGACCGGTTGATTAAGTTCAAGTGTGTTAATAAGGTCGAGTGGTACTTCTCAGGAATATATAAGATGTTAATTAGTTTAAGCTATCAGTGGGCTTAATTAATTAACGGATATTTCTATCTTAAATACGGGGATCGATTAAGTCTAAAATACAAGCCCATGCTCAAGTTGAGATAAAGGGGTAAGTCAGCACAAATTCTCTTGTGGAATGAATCTGTGTTTATTAATTAATTTTGCTCTGGGCTGAGCATAGATGATTAATTAATTTGAGGCCCGGCTTTATTTCTTGTATTGGATCCCTGGTCTGGCTCAATTAGCTGCTCAGTATTTAGTCTGCTCTATGTCGGAAATTATTATTAATAGATTAATGTATTTATACATTATTTAATAATATAGAAATTATTTATCTGGAATTAATTGGATTGACCAATTAATTGATAAATAAGTGACCCAGTTATTATTAATTATATTATGGGTTGAATATTAATTTATTATTAGAAGCCCCATTAGCATTATAATTACTAATGGGCCACAATTATAATATAATATTTTATACATTATATATATAAGTAATACACGTTGATTAAGTGAATGTTTTCATAAAATCATAAAGAGAGATAACGTGAGTTAACGTTGGTGAGCAGAAAAATAATTCCTCGCGTATCTCTGTCCACACGGAGGAGCGGAAGGGCCGGGACATAGATCAGAAGATCTGACACACTAGCAACAATCAGAGCTGCAACAACATACGAAGGAGGAAGGTAATCGTTCTTCACCTCCTATTTCCTTCAACTCAATAGCTCAGAACCTCGAAGGAGCTCTTTTTATTGAAATGTTCTTATTGAAAGAATTCCTTCTTAATTGGAGAAACTCTAACCTGAAAAGGTTAAGAAAGTGTACAGTCATTGCGACTATAAGTAGATATTTGTCCTGCGTACAGATTGACTGAGGCTTGCTCAGTATAAGCAAACAAGTTAGAATCTGTCCTGTGAACAGATCAACTGATGCTTGCTCAGTATAATTAATACAAGATCTCTTGCCTAGTTTAGGATAGTGGATGTAGGACCCAGCGTGTCCGAACCACTTTAAAAAATGCCTGTGTTGATTTTAACTATTGCATTAACTAACTGTTCATTCAGCATTCAACTGAGTTTCAATAAAACAAGCATAAAACGGATTTTCAACTGAGACGACTATTTTAAGGGCCTACACTTCCGCAAACAACCTCTATTGCTGAACTACTTTTCACTGACATAAGTCAGTAGGACTGTACTCAATAGGAGAATCTCTGCCCACACGATTGAGAAATCTTATCTGGCTAACTAACAAGTTCAGTAGCAATCTTCAGCATCTACTGACTTTCGCGTTCTGACTTTGAAATTTGCATTCAGGTGTATTCACCGCCCCTCTACACATAAAGCTCGTCTCTGGGCCAACAAACGTTTTTCAACAAGAGACGATATAAAATCAGGCTTGTACTGTAGACTGAGTGGAGTCAATAGACAGTGTTCTGTATTTAGAATCACTCTGCCCACGCGTTCAGAAAGTTAATTTGGCCAACTGATTCGTTCAGTAGCATACTCACTCGAAGATTGACTTTCGCGTTTGAGTTGAAACTTGGACTCATGTGTATTCACCCAACCCCCACCTCCCCTCTACACCTGAAAACTCGTCTCTGAACCAACAGTTGCTATCTGAGTGGTGTTCTTCTGATCGTCGTTTTCTGAATACAGTGGTCTACTCGAACATATCATGAAAAATGCTTTTTACTGCATCTGCATTTCTTTCATTGCATCCTATATTATTTCTACAATGTCTGATATGTCAGGCATTAGGATGATATACGTGTTCTCAGTAGATAACTATGCGGTATGACGAGTAAGAATAGAGGCACATCTAATGTGAAACTTGGACTTAAGTGTATCCCCCCCCCCCCCCACACACACACACGGAGACTCGCCTATGGACCAACATGATTCTAGTTCGCGAGGAAATTATACCTTGCCAATGAATTTATTAATTAATAAAAAATAAAGGAAATTCTTTTACATGTAATACATCTTTAGAGAGAACTACTTATTTGGGAGGAGGGGTATATTAGACATTAATGCATAATTGGAAAATGATATTTTGATATTTTCACATTGGCAAGAAAAATATATTCTTGCTATTGATTTTAAGTATCAGCGAGGAAGACCAATGGCGACCAGACTCCAGCTAGAAATGAACCTTCCGCGCAAAAAGGTGAATTCGTCGTAGAAGGTAAATGTTTTTTGCGACAAAATGGGTCTTGCTAAAGTATGCATGCGTTTTTTTAGTAGTGGGATCATATAAGAAGTCTTATTATAGTAGGAATTAAGAAGCAATTTGCACTTTTCATTTTATTATTGAATGATTTAGAATGAATATATTCTGGAATATCTATTATACATTATCTATATATTGTTTAATGCATAATGACAAAAACTATAAAAGTTACATGGTTCATGCAATAAAATTAACGATTATGCATAAAAAAAAATACAAACATTATGCATACTTCCTACTTCCAACTTTTTATTTAAATCTGGCTTACTACCAGATCCACACCTTATTTAAGGTTATCACAAGTTATTATGCACAACTAATTTTATGTTTATCATGACTAATATAGGAACTTATTTCAAAGCTTAGTAATGAATATGAGATAAGATAATTCAATTTTTCATATTCATATAGTGATCTTACCAATTAGCAATAGTAACTTATTTCTAATTAAACAAAATCCATGTTTGAGAAAACAAATGTACCCTAGCAATATTGTTCCAACTATAGATATACCAGTTAAATTGAGACATTTTTTTAGTAAACAGCTTTACTCAAAACCAATTTTAGTAAACAACCCTTGCGATCACAAGTTGCTGCAATTTTTTCCATTTCCTTCTTGGAATTAGTTAAGATGTATATATGAAAGAACCAACTTACAATTAACCATAATCACATCTCCTACTTATTACAACACATCCCCAAATCTTGTCCATCAGATAAACACAATTTTGTTCCTCGAAAAACAACACATCCTCATTTTTCAAGATATACGTGGACAACCTTGGACCACAATGCCAGCAGCGGAAGGGCAGGAAGCATAAGGGCAACCATCAAGATTATTCCCCCACCAATCTATACCGATATCCTCCAACCCCAAACACAAATACAACAACACCCCCATGAAGGCCAAACCGGCGTCCAACGCCCCCGACAGCACGTAGTTATACCGCTGCCACAAGTCCGGCCGGTACCGGAATACCACAAACCCGGACAGAAACCCTAGAATGATCCACGACGTGTAGTTGACGGCGGTGGCCGGCGGCATGGAGCCGCACGCGCCGATCAAGATAGGCATGTTGATCAGCCTAATCCAGTCTTGACTAGGGAAGGCCTTGGTGGCAAGAAACACTAGCAGAGGAGCAATGGCCCCACCAAGGAAGAACCAGTTGACCATTCCGTAGATCCCTTGGTCTCCGAACATCTTCCTGGGCCCTATGAGGCCCCCAAACCACGGAGGCGTCGTAGAAGACGTGGTCGCCGGGGCATGTCCAGACGCTGTCAGAGGATTGGTCGCAGATGTTTGGGATGGTGTCCATTAGCCACCATGCTGTTCCCAAGTAGACCAACGCGGCTATGAGTGTTCCTACAACCTAATTAATTTGGGAGGAGATTGGGAGATCACATATAAGTGAAGGAAGAATGGATGAATGAGATAGTGAAGTGGATTACCTGTGCCATGAACATTGTTCTTGGAGGAATCTTCATGTAATGTCCGAGCTTGAAGTCTTGAAGGAAGGTAATGGCTTGTGTCATACTAATGTATCCGTACACCTTGAAGCACATGTTGGCTACAGGGTATCCAGGATAGATGTATCCGATTATATACTCGGTGATGATGTTCAACCTCGGCGTCTGTCATCAACCCAAAATTAATACATAATGTTTTTGTCTTTTTTTTTTTTTTTCATAAAACGATTGATGACATACCTGGTTAGTGATGGCGGTAATGATCCCAATAGGAAGAGTGAAGAAGATGGCGATGACACAAGCTAAAACAACTCCCCACCACGGCAGCTGAAGTTGCTCATTATAGTACTCGCAAGCAAAGATAGTTAGAGTAATATTCGCCACAAGAATGCACCAAAACCACCACTCCGGCACTTCTCTGTACTTGCTCATCAATTTAGTATGTATATCCTTCTCCTTCTCGTTGAAACTCGATTTGCTCCGCTCCCATATCTCCCTACACTTCATGACCTCCATCAAATTCATACCCAAACACAACACACAACAAACCCAGTAATAAACACTCATACCTCCCATGAAAGAGAAGCACATGCACAACCGTTGCACTCAGCGCAGCAAACCCTACTCCATAAGTCATGACGAAGAACGTACTAAGATGAAGCTGCCCCTGCTGCTTATACGCCTCGCCGTCAAAGTGGAAGTTTGAGTCGATGATTCTCGAAATGTTGTATATCTGGCCGTCTCCGGTGAAGAGGTCTTCGGAGAAGATGGGGAAGACTTTGGCGTCGTAGATGTTGGACCAGTAGCTGATGGGGGTGACGACGTACATGATGAAGAAGAATCCCGCGGCGACGTTGGCGGTGGCGAACCACGGGCTGGCCAGGGGGCTGCCGAGGTAGGCGGAGATGGAGGACCAGTCGAGGCCCACGGCGGCGATTCCGAGGCCCTGGAGGCCGGAGCCGAGCTGCTGGGCGAGGACAGATGTGGGGAAAATCCAGCATATCCACGAGAGGGAGGTGAGCATTTGGAAGAGGTAGCCGGGGAAGAGGTAATAAGCGAAGCTGCATATGAAGGCGATGACGAAGAACTGAGTGCGGCTCACGCCGCCTTTCGGCCGTTCGTCTTTCTCATGGAGAGCCCTGTTATATATTTACATACATACATGTTGAGGTTAGGCTTAATATTTTGATCATACTGTAAAAGAAATTTATATCATGAGTATATAGTTTTAGCTTATACCTTGCGCTTTTATGTCTTATATATGACTTTCTCATATATCATTGTTTCATTTATATGAAGCTATTTTAACAAATAGTTGGAAAAGTATTTAAAAATCTGTATATTTGTTTAGTATTAATGGGAAAAGGCTAAAAAATGTTTATTGAAGAAAAAACACTAGCTCTATGTTCTTGAATAATATTGTACCAAAAGATTTGCCATCATTTTTATGCGATTGTGCAAGATTTTTTTTGAATATTTTCTGATACAAAATTTCTGAAATAGACTTAAAATATGTAAAATACACTTCAAAATAAACCTAGTTAATCCAAAACGATTTATGAGAGAAATAGAAAAGTTAGGACTTTCATTGAATTTATGTGGTTAAGAAAAAGAAAAAAGGGGAATTAAGAAATGTTTGGGGACACAATGGAATTGCAAAGTACATGTATATAAATAAAGAGCAATATCATCAATTTATTGAAAAGATAACAGGAGGAAAATTGAGATCATGTAAAGCCTACACATAGTTTAAAAAAAAGCCAGAGTTATGGTACAATATTATTCAAAACTACGTGAAGAGCCCTGTTATATATATATATATTATATATATATATATGCTTACATGTACCAATTGTGCTATTTTAATAATCACACTACGAAAGAGTTTATGTCATGATATTACGTTTAAATATTTCGCGTTTATGTCAAATAATTAATATTGCAAAAGATTGTGTATATGCGCAAAGTTGCACCAAAATACTTTCTTTCTTTCTTAACTGTGCGTGAAATGATTTACTCGCTCCTAACGCAACTGGACAAGATGATTTGCATACTTCTGATGTAAATTAAATATCTAAAAATATCATTAAAATATTTAAAATTCATGGGCAGTCGAAATTGTTTTGTATGAGAAATAGAAGGCTTTTCATTGAGTTTATACTATTGAGGAAAAGAAAAAAAGGCAATGTAAGAAAATTTGGGATGACTTTTATAAATGAGAAGGTAATATCATCAATTAATTGAAAAATTAATAGGTGAAAGAATTGAGGTCGTGCCAATTTTACACATTGGTTAAAAAAGACAGCATAAGTTCTAGACTTCTAGTGCGTGCAATTCAATTCTAGAACATATAACTTCTTTTTTTTTGCTATAAAATTAACATAAGCAAGATTGTTGGATGTCATTTTAAGTTAAAACAAAACACTTATTAGTCTTTGTAGGGAGTATAAACAAAAATAATAAATGCTAGATAAGAAAAAAGCTGGGCCGCAGTTGAATAGCTTGGGGTCAATTATCAAAATAACATTTTATAAAAGTATAATTCTTAAATTGACATTCTTTTTGCCACATATACACTTATTTATCAAATAAATATCTACATGAAAAATAATTTATATATTTTTAAGTTAATTTTACTATATTGAATAAAAAAGAATATTGTATATAAATGCGGCACACATAACCTTCAAAATAAATAAATAAATAAAATTAACAAATATATTTATTTTTTATTTGAAAATACTATTTAATTACAACAAAGTAAATTTTATAGTAATTTAGTAGTGTAAAAAATAAAAAATATTGTCCATGTAGATATATATTTAGTAAGGAAATAAATAGGTGGCAAAAATAGTATTAGTTTGAGAATTATTTTTGAAATGATGTTATTTTGGTAATAATTTTTTTAGGAAATGTTATTTTAGCAATTCACTCAGTAGCTTGGCAACAAAAGTTAATTTGGGAATATTTTGAACGGCATTGAATCTCAATTATCATGTCAAGTTTATATGGTGTATATAATACGCATTCAAAATCTTGAACCCAACTTGAATGTAGCGACTAGATGCATTGACAGCTACATACGGGCTGCGCGGTACTACTTAATGACGACAAAAGTAGTAACCAAAAACAATAAATTTCAAACAAAAACATGTACATGTTGACGTTCATTAGCGTATAGGTTAGAGAAGTCCTTTTCCGGTATGTTGCTGAATAAACGGAATTTTTAATTAATTTCACGCTATGCAAATAGGAAATTATCAATTTGTGTGGAACTTGCCTGAAGAGTGAGACTTGGACTAAGTTAGCCGGCCACCACATCGCCGCTGGCTCCACCAGATACCTTCTGTATATTCCGGCCCAACCAAACCCCAACACCTACCATCCAACCACCATAACCTAATCATTTTTCATCATCACAAACACACCTATCTCGAACTGTGATAAATTAATAAAACATACCTGCGTCGTGATAACGACTATCAACGAGACGAAGAAACTGATCTGCTTCTGGTAGAAAACCCTAACAGCAGTCACGATATGAATGGCGTAGACGGTGCCGGCGCCGGAGTTGGCGAAGATGGTGATGAGCACGTGCTCTTTCACATTGAAGGGACCCGGGTTGAGCGTGAACTCCCACCGGCTCCCGCGGAAGAAGACGCGGTCGGTGATCTTGGCGGCCATGAGCTGGCCGAGGGGGACGACGGCGATCTGGGCGGAGATGGCGGTGATGGAGAGGGGCTCGGTCCGGTACCAGAAGAACTGGTTGAGGAAGGAGAGGAGGACGCAGGAGAGGGTGCCGAGGAACCACATTCTGAAGGTGAGGACCGGGAGAGTTGGATCGTCGGTGGTGGAGACGGTGAGGGCCACCTGCTTGATCGGAGAGTTCTCGTTGACTTCATCATTCTCCCACGGCGAGCTGCTCGATGAGGCGTCGGATGTTGGCACTGATGCGGAATCTATGTTAGCTAGAGATATTTTTGGAGATTAAGGAATCTTGGTGAACTTACAGAGAGGTTCGGTGATTCGATCGGGAGATTCTGATGCTTCCATAAGTGGTTACCTGAAAAGAGAGAGAGGAAAAGTGTAGGTGTGAATCTTGGAATAATTTGGAAGGAATCTGGGGTAGGGGTAGCTGGGTGGTGTACTACTTACTACATAAAATAAATTTTTTGAGAAAATTGATGTGATGAGGTAGGATGTTGAAGGTTTGGTGTGAGGGATTGGGAAGGGTAGATATTTTTATTCACATGTGGCAAATAAATTGATGACTACATGTTCTGCATGCCCTTAATCATTGCTAGTATTATTTTACACGCATTTTTATGCTAATTAATGAACACCAGAATTAATTGTGTTACATTTTTTAATAGTGTTTCGTATATGAGAGAAATTACTAATAATAAAGAAAAATCAAAAAATATGCACCTCTAAAAGAATAGGATAGAATCATTAGTCATTAATCGTGCATCCTGAATTATATACATGATGTATGCACGGTTATCTATGTATAGTATCATTTGAATGAAACACGATTATTACTTGTACATTGCAAAGTAAGTTTCTAAAAATCTAAATCTTAGAATATCTGAGAGGATTTTTACTAAATTCAATTTTGAAGAAATTTATTAGAAAAATTGTTGTAAATATATTTTGAAACAGGGATGGACATGTATAACAAACATTAAATGCATATATGTGTTTGGGCATGTGAGGAAGCTTCGGATTTATTTTATTTTTTTAAAGTTTAATGTTGTTTTTACAATATATTTTTCATGGCCCAATTCATATTTTACATTCTTTTGTCGTAAAGGTAAGAACGTATATATGCTACGCATTTAACTCATCAATCAAACCTTGACTCTATTTGTCTCTTTAGTTTTACGTTATTTTTTATTTTAATTGATTTAATTATTTTTTAATATCAAACTTAACAGAACCCCCAAAATGTCAAACCTGGTCCTCCATATACTTATACTAATACTTCAATAAACATTATGGGTGTGTTTGAACTTTTATTCAGTTAAATTAACCAGTTTATACAAATGGGAAAGTATCAGCAGAAAATCTTGTACGTCACACTGAAACCAAGAAGAATTTTCTTTTCTAATTTTTCGCTTTTGTATTAGTACACAAATTAATTCAGTACATATTAAATTAATTGAGTTTGTGCAGCTATTATCAAATCTTTATCTCAAGACTTGAGATAAAGAAACTACATTATTCGTTGTTAGTTCCAAACATCATTTTTACCAATCCGGATCTTCTGGCCCAAAATTGGTATCCCATTCGGTGGCCCACCAATCACGTCATGCCACGCGTGTATTGGTGGGTCATGTTAGCAATAAAAAAATATTTTAGTTTTAAAAAGGTGGGCCACCAATGCACGCAATGGGCCACCATTTTTGGGCCAAATGATCTTCTGGCCATTTTTACCACTATCAACTCTATCACCTATTCACTTTGTCTCGCTATAAATGGCTATTTATTTTCAATTGGGATGTTTCACTAAAAGTGGTCATTTTTATAATTTGACAAATAAATTATCATCATCTCTCTTACTTTATCATTTTATCTTTCCTATTTTATCATCTTTTTTCTATTACTCTCTCATTATCTTAATCATATTTTTTCTAATACTTTATCATCTACCATGAAGTATTATACTAGTTGTTGCAAACACTCCTTAAGATGCCACTTTCAACGTGCAAGTCATTTTTCTTTGGCAAGGCGTGGAGTTAAGGCATACGACAATTGGGGTTTAATTTCGTATCAAAATTCTAGATTTATGTTTAGTCTACGCATCAAAACTTGACATTTTATCGAGAGACGTCATTATCATACTAGAGCCTTTGACCACATTGAATTAAATTACTACACGATATGTAACGATTTCAACAAATTTAACGTAAAGTGGCATTTCACGGTGGAGTGAACCGTAAGTAAATGCTTTCTCAGTCATTTCAATTACCCATTTATTTTTGGCACGAAAATTTAAAAATATTATTGGTTATGTAAGGTTAATTAATAAAATAGTATGGTCCACTAATTATTAAATTAGTATTAAATTACTTAAAAAAGAAAGTAGGCAATTAGAGTGTGTTTGCAAAAGCTTTTTCTACTTTTTTATATACTTTTTGACAGTACAAGCAAATTTTAGTGTTTGTAAAAACATGTTGTCTATGCTAGCTATTTTAAAATTAAGCAGCAAATCTACTTAAATCCATAAAGATCTACTGAGGTAATTTTAGTATTCAAAGCACTATAATTTTCGGAACTATCATAAATATCTGCATTTTAATATTAATACTAAGACCCTCTACTTTTGACTAAAAACAACTTTTTTGAAAGCAAATAAAAGTGCTCATGATATGCAGTTGAAAATACACCCTTAAAGAAATATTAGACAATTGAAATGAGACGTAAGGACCAAAGAAGCACTTATGTATACAAGTTTTTTTGTTAACATGTATTCCCTCCGTCTCATTTATATTGGTTCATTGCCTTTTCGGCACGAGAATTAAGAAAGTAGAGTAGGTGATAAAATAAGAGAGAGAAGATTAGTAAGATGGCGAGAGAGTAGATGATAAAATGGGTGAGAGAAATAATAAAATATGAGAGAATGTAGTATTTTATTTTTCTTTTTTTTTTGGAAAAGGAGCCAATATAAATGGGACAGAATGAAATGGAAAAGGGATCAATATAAATGAGATTGAGGGAGTATAATTTATAAAACTCAATATAAATTAAAAATGGAAGTACGAAAAGAGAAGGATAACAAGAAAATTGAAAATGAACTAGCGATAACACAAAAGGAAATTAAAAAAGCAATAGAGAAATAGAAAAAAAAATGCAAAAATAGGAAAGGAATAATAACAAATCGGAATAGAGAAACAAAGAGGAAAAGTGAAAATACAAATGAAACAAAAGAAATAAATAAGAAAAAAGAAGAAGAAATAAATTAAAATGAAATGAAAAATGCGGAGTAAGAAATAAATAAGAGATTAAATAATTAAAAAAAAAGTTGAAAAAGAAAATGTTTAAAGCGCATTGATTCGAACCAGAGACAAATAATAAAACATGGAAATGTTGAACCACAAGACCAAATATTCTTTTAACAATTTTTTTCATGATAGTACTTATCAAAACATCTTCATCATAGATAAAAGGTATGGTTGTGGTTTTGGTCCTTAAATTTTATATCTAGATATAACAAAACATTTTACAATTCAACAGTGCTCATTATGTTAATTTTTCTATTAATCAAATCGTTAGGCAATAATTTTTTAAAATACTTAAACAAAATTAAAAGAATATTTTTAGAAATAAATTAGAAGACCTATTTTACCAATCAGACAAGCACATGAATTCACGAAATATTGCATTATTGGAATTTACTTAAATAAAATTTTGAAACATAGCAAATAATCTATTTCTTAATCCCCTACCGAAACTTAACTCGAATTATTAATGTCAAACCGAGAATTAACTTTCAGAAATAGTAGGTTCGAGTTTCTCACAAACTAATGAACCACTCGGTTCTGCTGCTTCTACATACAACTACATTTCCAGTTTCAACCAAATATAACCAGATTACGGCGAATTAAGAGAGAAAAATATATATATCCAACTATCCAAAAAAAGGAGAGAGAAAAGGAATATGCCTTTAGAATGACATAACGATTAAGGTGTTTAGTTTTTAATTTAAAGGTTGTGGGTTCGAAATTCACCGAGGCTGCTCTGTAGAAGAGGTTTACACTGTGTGCACCAAAGGTAGCGGCAAGACTTAAAAAAAATATGCCTAATAAATGATTGATTATTTTTTTATACAGTAACAGTTAGATTAGGTATTAGATGTATATATAGAGAGTATTGTGTTGGGAGATGATTCAGTAGCTTAGTGCTTATAGATTTGAATGATCCCAAAGCTCGACTTTGAATGGTGAACCATTGAGTTGTATTTGTTCTGTTTCTGTCTCTGAGAGTTTCAGACTCAGTAGACATCCTTTCTGCATGGTTCAGGCGTTCAGTTCTGTCTGCTGATTCTTTAGTAGACTATCAGCCTCAGTACCATGTGAAGAAGACTTAGTAGTGCTGGACTCAGCAGGAGTAGCATACTGAAAGGAGTCAGTAGAACTGGACTCAGCAGGCTGAACTCAGAGTTGATCTTCAGTAGAGCTAGACTCAGCAGGAGTATGCTACTAAATAATGATCAGACTCAACAACGCCCAGACAGTCTCTCCTGACTGTCAGTAATCTTATAAGTCAAATTAGTAGAGTCATACGAAGTACAGAGAAGTCAGCTTCAGATCTGCCTTGAAGTCTGTTTGTCTCATCTACTTTCTTTAGCCTCGACCAATGACGAGCAGCTAGCTGTCTACTTTCGGATTAAAGCTGCAAGTCAACACTTTTCCGGAAATGGAGGGAAAAGACTCTGCCACCATTCTTTGAAAGAGCCGTTAGTTACCCAAAAGAGAGAGACACATGGATCATCGTCTCCAACGGATCTTTCCATGTCTCTCATCTATAAATAGAGGGAAGAATTCAAATCGAAGCTCACCGAGAGAATAAAGAACACACGAGCAATTACGAGCAACTTCAAATCGACTTAAGCTTTTCGCAAGATCTTCAAAGAGTTATTCCAAGTGAAATGCGACATTCTTGCTCAACGGGCCGAGCCGGAATTAGATTCAAAGCATCTAGTATCCAAGCGATTGAACTCGAACCAAGAGTTTATACTTCACCGTTCGTCGCTCTAGAAGCCTCATTCTCGTTCCCTTCCCTCTAACCTAAGCTCAGCTGAACCTATTCATAGCTTAGATCGAAGGAGTTCATCCTTGAACTGTTCTTTATTATAAAGAACTCCTTCATAGTTGGAGAGTTTGTCAAACGCTTTAGTTTGATATCTTGTAAACTGAGACTTGCTCAGTATAATCACTAAGACCAGTGTTTGTCCAGTGCACAAACCGACTGAGACTAACTCAGTATAATAAAATAGTCTCCTGATCTTTTCAGGACAAGGATCCAGCACAAGGAGGTGGCATGGTGACTGGGAAGAAGATCCCTAAAGACACAAGCCTTTTCACCCCTGAGGAGAAGAAGCTTCACAATCTAGGCCGGGTTGCCGAAACGCCCATGCCGACCACCACGAGTGATTCCTATCTCGGAAGAGTTCAGGACAGCAAGTCCGCAAAGGAACTTTGGGATGCTCTGGCGCTACTGAGTCGGGGGACTCAGAAGATCAAGGAGAACAAACTAGCGCTGGAACTTCAGAAGCTGGAGAGACTGTCTCTCATGCCTGGCGACACGATTGAAGATCTCAACGTCAGATTTACGGATCTGATGAACACTATCAACGGGCTCGGAAAGACATTCTCCAACCGAGAAATGAATCTCAAAATCTTGGGAGCACTGCCGGACGGACATTGGACTCCATTCGCTACATTGCTTAGACATTCTAACCTTGATATTGTTTCTCCAGATCATATCTTTCCAAAATTAAAAGCTGAGGAATTCGAGTTCGGCCTACCCCAAAGGAAGCAGCGAGCTGAAGCTGACACTCAAATCGACCATGCTTTCAAAGCATCAGTCAGCACAGCAGCTCCCACATCTAGCAAGGCGGAACCTTCAATCAGTGATCTACAAGAAGGAAACCTCGTTAAGAAATATGCACTGCTTGCCGTGAAGTATCAGAAAGAAAAGGAGAGGCGCAAAAAACTCTCTAGAGTCGTCAGAGACTCAAAGGGTAAGTCTGAATATACATCAAAGGGCACTCCTGAAGTCGAAAGACAGTGAGAGCAAAGAAGATAGAATCACCACCTGCTACAACTGCAAGAAAGAGCAGCACGTAAAGCTGAAAGAGCAGCACGTAAAGCTCGAAGGGAGAAGTTCATCAAGAAGTGTCAAGCCTATCTTGCCGGTGAACTCTCAGACGACTCTGATGAAGTCGACTCCTTCATGGATTCATCAAACGATGAAGCGACATACATGGTCGTAGAGCTTGAAGAAGATGCTTTGAAAAGTGTCTTATGGCGGGGAGAAGAGGATGAGGTAAACTCTCACGCTCCATTTAACTCCTCTTCACACTGCACACACGACACAATTTCAGGTGCAAAAGAGAATCTTGATATCTCGATCGCGTATGAAGAACTATTAGACGAGCAGATTCAGATGAGTCTGCAGCTCAGTAAGACTCTTCAGGAGTTGGATACCCTGAAAGTGGAAAATCAGAGATTTTCTCAGATGAGTCAGGTTGCTACTGAGTCAGAAGGACTTGTGTTGAGACTTAGAGAGCAGATTAACTCTCTGATGACCAACTCTCAGGATCAAGAAGATCAGATCTCAGTACTGACCAAAGACTTGACTCAGAAGGATACAAAACTTAGTCTATCGAAGCGAAGAGTTGTCGGGACTTCGGGGCCGAGCATGGAATGATTAAGAAGAGTGATGATGTCTGGAGGAATCTGATGACAGAGCGGTACATGGGCGCTGAAAAGAAGCTTTAGGCGATGCTATCCAGCATCAAGCCTAAACATTGCAAGGAGGGACTTGGTTTCAGTCATGGAGCTCCTCATCTGCCCCCGTACGCTCAAAGAACCGGTTGACTGATAGGTTCGTTCAAAGGGAGACCATCAATGCTAAAATCCTGAACCCCCTAGCAAAGAACAAACAAAAGATGAAGGCACCTCATCCCAGCTATCAACATTCTGACAAGAAGATTAGCTCAAAATCACCCTAGTCCAGTCAAGGGGGAACTAGCAGAGTTAAGTGGGCTGATCAGTATGGACCTCCATAGCTGACACATCCAGCTCAGTATGGGTCATATTACTATGATCCTATAGTCAGGAGAGGATCCAGAAGTCAGAAGAAAAAGAAGAAATCCGTTCAGAAGGCTAAGTCAGCAGTCCACCTACTCTGAAGATCAGGACTCCTGAACCAGTAAAGCCTCAGAAGTCAGCATCGACCAGTCCAGTGGTCAAGTATGTCGATCAGAGTGGAAAGAAACTGTCTGAGACCACAAGGGTCGTGAGACAGATTTGGGTTTCCAAACCTAACATCTAAGGACCCAAAATCAAAAATAAAGGGTACCTGAATATAATTTTGTCTTGCAGGTGCAAAAGGACCATTGGTATGTGGACAGCGGATGCTCAAGACATATGACATACTAGAGGAATCTATTAAAGAATTATACTACTGAAGAAGGACCCAGAATCGAGTTCGGAGACAATGCAAAAGGCTATACCAGAGGCTACGGAACACTCAGTATTGGAACCACCACAGTTCCAAGAGTATAATATGTTGAAGGACTTCAACATAATCTTCTCCCTGTTATTTTTACGCTGGTTTCTGTGATGTCATTGATAAATCTACAGGGAAAACAATGTTATCAGGTTCGCACAAAAAGAATATCTATGTAGCTGACTGGAACTCAGCTGAACCTGAAGCATGCTCGCTGGCAAAGAACGATAACAGACTGGGGTGGCTCTGGCACAGAAGACTCAGTCATCTCAACTTCAAGGCGCTCAACAAGCTAGCTAAAAACGCTCTAGCGAGAGGACTGCCGAATGAAGTATTCAGCAAAGACACTCAGTGTGAAGCATGTCTGGAGGGAAAGCAAACAAAGAAGCAAAATCCACATGTTCCATTGCCTTTCACTGATGGAATCCTTCAGCTGCTACATATGGATTTATTCGGTCCTGTCTCTCCAATGACGATCAGAGGCAAAAAGTATGCCTACTCGTGCTACACATGGGTCATATTTATTGCCAACAAGTCTGACGTCAAAACAGAGTTGCCTGCGCTTCTGAAAAGGCTCAGTATCGAGAAGAACACAAAAATCATAAAGATACGTTCAGACATAGGAACTGAGTTCTTAAATTCGATGGTGGAAGAGTTCTGCAAAGCTGAAGGCATAAAGCATGAGACGTATGCCGCGCGCACGCCTCAACAAAATGGGATTGCTGAAAGTAAAAACATAACACTCAAAGAAGCAGCAAGAACCCTGCTCGCAGACTCAGGACTCCCATCCAAATTCTGGGCAGAAGCAACTGACACTGCATGTTACACTCAGAACAGATCTCTACTGACAAAGCAGCATCAGAAGACACCATATGAATTATGGAACGCAAGGAAGCCTTTCTTATCTTATTTTCATATTTTTTGGGTGTTCGTGCTTTATCCACAATAATGGAAAGGACCAGTTAAAGACTTTTGATAGCAAGTCAAACCAGGGAGTCTTCTTAGGATACTCCCGGGTTAGCAAAGCTTTTAGAGTTTTTAACTACCGGACCTTTCGCGTGGAGGAAAGCCCTCATGTTGTTTTTAATGAGTTTGCTACTGAAGACAGGAGTAGAAACTCAAAATCAGAATCTGAGGATATTAGTATGCAGCTACAGGATCTGAGCTTAAAAGACAATGTCGAGAAGATCCAGCGGTGTTGGGATGATGATTCAGAAGAGGAAATTGATTATAAGACTATTAAATCTCGGCCCGGCCAGCGGACGTAGCTGAGCAGTTGACTCTCGGAGCGAGTCGATCCCGGGTAACTTCGGGTCGATGAAGAAACCCAAGTGGTAGCTGAGACCTCTACTCGAGGATAATAATTCGGGGGAACAAATGAAGTTCTCGAGGTTGAATGCCCCTGAACCTGGTGACTCAGTAGACCCAACTCTCGTAACTGAATTGCTTCAATCTCAGAATAGTACAACTGAAATGCCTAACTCACCTACTATTTGTGTTGAACAAATTTTAGATGAAGAGTTAAAACATCGTCGATCGTGGTTGGACGCTCACACTTCGGATTTAATTATTGGAGATCCTTCAGCTAGTGTAAAGACAAGATCCAGATTCTATCAGGGAGAAAGCGCACTATTTTCCTGCTTCTTGTCTACTGAAGAACCTCAGTCAGTTGATGATGCACTTAAGGATGCTGATTGGATCATAGCTATGCAGGAGGAGCTGAACCAGTTCGCGAGAAACAAAGTATGGGAGCTTGTTGACAGACCCCGACATCAACATGTGATCGGAACTAAATGGGTCTTCAAGAACAAGCGAGATGAAAACAACGTCATAGTGAGGAACAAAGCAAGACTCATGGCAAAAGGCTACTATCATGCCGAAGGGATAGATTTCGACGAAACTTTCGCTCCAGTTGCAAGATTGGAGGCAATCAGACAATTCCTAGCCTACACAACACATCAACGCTTTAGAGTTTATCAAATGGATGTGAAGTATGCGTTCCTAAACAGCGCACTGAAAGAAGAAGTCTATGTAGAACAGCCTCCCGGCTTTCAGCAGGGACACCAAGTTTCTAGACTCAGAAAGGCTCTATATAAGTCAAAACAAGCACCCAGGGCTTGGTACGATACCCTGTCTGAGTTTCTTCTTCAAAAAGGTTTTCAGAAGGGTACAGTAGACCGCACATTATTCAGCATTAGACTGGACGACGGCATATTACTTGTGCAGATCTACGTAGATAACATTATATTCGGTTCAAAGAATGTCATCGTGTGTCAGCAGTTCGAGAAAATGATGAAGGATAAGTTCGAGATGTCGATGATGGGAGAGATAAATTATTTCCTCGGTTTTCAAGTCAAACAATCGGAGAAGGGAACTTTCATCAATCAAGGCAAATACACTTGAGACCTCATCAAGAAATTCGGTTGCACATCCGGCAAACCAATCAAGATCCCGATGAACACAAATATGAAAATCGATCTTGATAAAGAGGGAGTATCAGTAGACCATACTGAATTTCGCGCTATTATTGGTTCATTATTATATCTAACTGCTACTCGATCTGACATAACTTATGTTGTAGGTGTCTGCGCTCGATTTCAGGCGAATCCTAAGCAGAGCCATATGGACTCAGCAAAGAAGATTCTCCGCTATCTCAGAGGAACACCTGACATGGGTTTATGGTATCCAACAGATGATAATATTGAACTAACTGGTTACTCTGATGCTGACTATGCATGATGTAGGATTGACCGAAAATCAACTTCTGGAACTTGTCAGTTCCTTGGCAGTAAGCTGATCTCATGGTTTTCAAAGAAACAGCATTCAGTAGCGACGTCAACTACTGAAGCTGAATACATGGCTGCCGGAAGTTGTTGCGCCCAAGTCCTTTGGCTGAGACAGCAGCTACGCAACTATGACACCATTCAGAATGAAGTGCCAATCTTCTGCGACAGCTCGAGTGCAATTGCAATCACTCAGAACCCTGTACTTCATACTAGATGCAAGCACGTGGACATCAGACTCCACTTCATTAGTAATCATGTCGAAAAGAAGGATATCTGGATGGAGAAGATCCATACTGACCATCAAAGGGTCGGTATTCTGACCAAGCCTCTAGCTGAAGCCAAATTCAGAGAACTTTCAGTAGAGCTAGGTCTGCTGGACCCTACTGAGTCAGTAAGTGGATTCAGGAGAGGAGCATTCAGCAAGGGGGAATGTTCACTCTCAGTACTGGACTCATTCAGTACATGGAGATTCAGCAACCATCTACACGAGGTATCAACTGACTACGATGTTCAGATGACAAGTTTGCGTATCTCTACTTAGTAGCCAATACCATATTTATGCATTAATGATTCAGATTCAGCATCGTATTCAATGCCTTAAGAAAAAGTTATTTAATATAACGGTTTCCATTTAATACACGACATTCTATGTTAAGTATGTTGAACTCTGCAGCGCATTAAATGCATGTCTAATCAAGTTACTTCTTTGGCTATATACAACTATAATTTGACTTAGGCAGCTATTTTGATCATTACCTAGTTTATAACATTAAATCTTGGTCGTCCATCTCATAAAGTAGATTTAAACAGAACCGTGGATGTAAAACTGTTCATCTTCTTGATCATATAAAATAGGTTCAAAGACTGAAAAACCGCCATTTTCGCTCTGCAACTTTAAAACCCTCAAAATTTTCTGAGAATTTAATTTGTTATTTGCAAACTTCTTCCATAACTTCTCAGAAATTACTACGGTAAACTTTCGTGCATATTCAGTATCACATATTTCTTTGTAATATTTTTCTCGATACTAATATTTCATTCTGCAGATCATAGTCATGGCATCCAAGGGTGTTACAGTCTCTACCCCGGTCAACATCGTTGAAATATTGGAGAAAGACTGTGTTTGGTGCGAGCCAATCATGGAGTTCGATGCCTGCGAACTGGATTTCATGACAGAGATTTTCGAGGCATTGAGGGCGTCCGGACTTGAAGGTTTCTTGTCGAGGAAGCCGACCTTTTTCCTCCCGCGACAAGTGTCGGAGCTATACTTAAACTACGATTTAGTAGACGGAGACATCGTGGGGCGGTTCATTATTCACCACGTTATAGACCCCACCCGTGCTGACTCCAAAATCAAGCAGATGTCCATCAGGCAAGCTCTTCAGCGGAGCTTTCAGTTGCTCAGTACCGGTATCAGTGTGACTGGATACAAGGATGGTATGCTGGACGAATATTTGGAGATCTTCTGCGGCGAGCCCACGTCGTTCAGGGCTGCCGAAGTATAGAGCGCTGGCGTATATAGTCACTCAGATTTTGACTAGCCAAGCGGGATCATTTGATCAAGTGTCCAGACCGAAGCTACAGATGATGATGGCGATTTATGACAGAGCACGGGTCAACTGGAGATAATTCTTCCTGAAAGAATTCATGACTCAGGCTGCAAAATTTGATAAGAAGACGTACAATCTAACTGTCAAGGGCAAGCTTCTCTACGGGATGAAGCTGACAGTTATGATAGAGGACTTCTGCGGTGCTGACCACATCGCGTACGCTGACAAGGGATACTTCAACCCCAAGAAGGTCCGTTTCCACAGTAAAGCAGCAGCCCTACAACAAATTGGGGCAGGGCCTGCTGTGCCGAAGAAAGGGAAGAAGTCCACTACTCCGACCAAGAAGAGGTCGCCTCCCTAAACTGCTCAGAAAACACCGTCGAAGAAGCAGAAGATGATATCTAAGGCAGTAGTTGTCCCTCCCTTCAGACTGCGCGATGAAGCAGATTCTTCTGAGAAAACTATCTCAGTGGAGAAGGCAATCTCCACTGAAAAGGGAGAGGCAGTGGAACAGGGGTCGGATGCTGAGCCTACTACTCCTACTACTCAGACCCCACTGGATGCTCCACCCCTCAGTAGCATCCCGTCTGCTGAGAAAGAGATGTCTCCAATAGAGGTGGAAGACTCGGAGACAGCTTCAGAAGCTGAGACCATCGGGATGGAGGCTACAGCTCTTCAAACCAGAGCCTCCCGATAAGTCTCAAAGGCCATCCCAGAGATATCAAGTCACACTGACTTGGTTGCTCTCGCAAGGCAGGCCAGGCTTCATACACTGATCAGGTTCCAGGAATGGTCAACTCTTAATAAGCTGATCCAACACCATACCTGCGAGCAACTGCATGAGGAGGAGCTGATAATCCGCGAAAAGATAGGCTATTATGAGCCTGCGGACCTCTGCTCCATAGAGGATTTAAGGGCGGCGATGTTGGCTATGCTGAATGACCGTGTCCCTACTACAGCAGTCGCGCCTTCATGATGATCAGGACCCGCCCAGTGATACAGGCCCTGAGAAGCCTGTTGAGGGAACTCAACTGGAGGAGGGTGCCCAACCCTCAACTGCTGAAATTCCACTCAGCATCCTCCCCCCAGTCAAATCGGCGGCTGGTACCTCTCAGACCGCGGACCCCGATGCCTTTTCTTTGGGGTGTCGCGTTCGAGGTAGTGCCAGCCCCCAAAAGCCGACGATCCAAGACTGTGGCCAAGGCCCTGAGAAGTCAAGGTGCTCAGAATAGACTTCTGGCCAAGGCTGTCCACAAGACGTGGAAACAGTCAACTCTAACTCAGAGTGAGGAGATGAATGAGCTCAGAACACACCAGCTCCTGACTTCTCCACTATTCTCACAGATGCTCTATCCACTCAGAGAGCAGAGTTCGAGAAGCAACAAGCATCGCTGGAAGCTGCCCAGAAGAAAATATTGGAAGATTTTAAGGCAGCTCAGTCAGCCCAGGCTGAATCCGTTTCTTCAATGAGTCAAGCCTCAAAGCTCAGACTTCAATCACTTCAGAAGACTCTAGAAGAAAATGTGGATACTAAGTTGCAAAACATTCAGACCTTGGTGGATTCTTCGCATAAGAAGTATGGCGATGAGCTTATCAAAGAAAGGAATGAACTCCACCTACGCCTTGAGAAAATGCAGGCAGCCTTGGATCAGCTGGCCACTGCATATGACGGTCTGAATAAGAAGGTCCAGGTCCCTACCCCTGGCTCAGTTGGTGATGCCAAAAAGGGGGAAAGGACACTAAGGACACCGAGGGGGACTAGATCAGAAAGAGGAGCACCTGGACATCAATCAGCTCCTACTGACCCCCAAGGCGCAGGTTAGGCCCAGGGTGTCTCAGCAGTCGGTGATGTAGAGCCTGCTGAGACCGGCCCAAGCAGCTCAGGACCGAAGGACTCGGAAACCCAAACTCCCAGTGAACACATTAAGGAGGTTGCTGATTTCATTGAGGAGGATTCTGATGAGGAGGAAACTCCTCTTCCTCCTCCGGTGGCGGGTAAGGGGAAGAAACTGCTGAAACTCCCAACCCTACCAAAGAAAGGAGCTAAAAGGTACATAAGTCGTGAGGAGAGAGCTCAGATCGAGGCAGATGAAAAGCTTGCCCGAGAAATTGTTGAGGCAAAGGCTGCAAATAAGCCTAAGAAAGCTCCTGCAAAGGTAAAAACTAAGGTCCAAGGGGGAAGGAAGCCAGGGTCTAGGCTACCCCCTAGAAAGTTAAAGATCGGCGATGAGGCCGACAAAGAGAAAGAAAAGGAACAACAGCAACAACAGCAGACTGGCCAGCAGGGTGAATCCAAGTCCAAATCTCAAACACCTGCTGAGTCACAAGAAGAAGAAGAACATGTTCCGTCGTATGTCCCTTCTAAGGAACAAGAATTGGAAATGAAAGAGATGTGGGAGACGATGGAAAGGGCTTTAGCAGGACTGTTGAAGCAAGACAAATCAAAGAGGCTCATGAAAGGTTGCGGCAGGCTAACTTAGAAGTCTTGAGACTGAGGACCGAGAAAGAGGTGAGAGAGAGGGTACCTGACAAACAAGCTGAGATTCCTTATAGGTACAAATGAGGCAAGAAGCCCACTGATCTGAAGGTTCATAGATGGCCAAGGATTGACCAATGGATGCCATGGGAGCGGACTCAGAGATGGGAAACTCTCAAAGCTGAATTTGTTAAGTAAGAGATACTTCGTCTGGAAGTTCTGGCCTGACATGGACAAGATTACTGCATTCGCTGAATGGCTTCTGGTGAGTGACCCTGAGATTTATGTAAGAGTCCAGAAAGTCTTAGATGAAAAGGAAAATGTCAGAGTTCCAGTTCCTAGACCGCTGCCTCCTCCACTGAAGCTTGATGGATCACTACATATTGGACTAATAGAAGGAGAGGTCAGCAATGATATCAAAGTCTTAGATCTTGAGGAAAATGTTCCTGCTGATATGCTGAAGATACAGAAGCTCAGAAAAGACACCTTCCAGATGTATGGATTATCGTTGCCAGAGGAGAAGTCCAGAGATTTCAAAGCACGGATCCAGCAGTTCAGAAGATAGATAGATAGCTTCTTTGTATCATGTTCTTATTTTTCTTTTTAGAATAGCAAGTGATGTAATGTACTGAATTCTCTTATCTATAAAACATCTTTGTTGTTCGGCCCGACAATACCTTATTATCTTCATGGCCTTGTTTATTTATGCTTAACACTCAGAATCACCTAAGTGATCACTGACTCACACACTCATTTGTTGATATACGTATTGCGTGTGTTTTTGCTTAGCTGATAGATCTGTCTTTGCTAGAAGCATGAGGGAATTTATTGTATAAGGATGTTCAGGGGGAAATTGTTATTAGATTTCTGTATAAGTTCTGATATTTCTCTCTTGTACTCCCTCAGTAGTTTAGAACTTGATGAACAACTCCACTGATTCTACTTGTAATATGTGTAAGGAATTTGTTTCTGACACTTTGTAGTGTTAGGTTTTGGCATCATCAAATAGGGGGAAATTGTTGGGAGATGATTCAGTAGCTTAGTGCTTATAGATTTGAATGATCCCAAAACCCTACTTTGATTGGTGAACCATTGAATTGTATTTGTTCTGTCTCTGTCTCTGAGAGTTTCAGACTCAGTAGACATCCTTTCTGCATGGTTTAGGTGTTTAGTTCTGTCTGCTGATTCTTTAGTAGACTATCAGCCTCAGTACCAAGGGAAGAAGACTCAGATAGTCTTTGGACTCGGCATGAGCGACATCTTTGAAAGGAGTCGATAGAAGCTGGACTCGAGTGGAGTAGTTCACTGAACTCAGAGTTGATCTTCAGTAGGGGTAGACTCAGCAGGAGTATGCTACTGAACATAGATCAGACTCAGCAACGGCCAGACAGTCTCCTGACTGTTAGTAATCTTATAAGTCAAATCAGTAGAGTCATACGAGGTACATAGAAGTCAGCTTCAGATCTGCCTTGAAGTCTGTTTGTCTCACCTACTTTCTTCAGCCTCGACCAATGACAAGCAGCCAGTTGTCTACTTTCTGATTAAAGCTGCAAGTCAACACTTTTCCGGAAATGGAGGGAAAAGACTCTGCCACCATTCTTTGAAAGAGCCGTTAGCTACCCAAAAGAGAGAGACTCATGGATCATCTTCTCTAACTGATCTTTCCATGTCTCTCATCAATAAATAGAGGGAAGAATTCAAATCGAAGCTCACCGAGAGAATAAAGAACACACGAGCAATTACGAGCAACTTCAAATTGACTTAAGCTTTACGCAAGATCTTCAAAGAGTTATTCCAAGCGAAAAGCGACATTCTTGATCAAGGGAACTGAGCTGAATTAGATTCAAAGCCTTCAGTATCCAAGTGATTGAACTCAAACCCATAGTTTATACTTCACCGTTCGTCGCTCTAGAAGCCTCATTCTCGTTCCCTTCCCTCTAACTTAAGCTCAGCTGAACCTATCCATAGCTTAGATCAAAGGAGTTCATCCTTGAACTGTTCTTTATTGTAAAGAACTCCTTCATAGGTGGAGAGTTTGTCAAACGCTTTAGTTTGATATCTTGTAAACTAAGACTTGCTCAGTATAATCACTAAGACCAGTGTTTGTCCAGTGCACAAACCGACTGAGACTAACTCAGTATAATAAAATAGCATCCTGATCTTTGCAGGACAGTGGACGTAGGATTGTTGGATCCGAACCACTTTAAAAATCGTTGTGTTATGTGTGCTCTATTTTTACTATTGCAGTGATTACTGTTCATACTGAAAATATCTTTCAAAACCATTCAACTGTGTTTCAGCAAAGCTCAAAAGACTGCACTAATATACTGAAACAGATTTCCTAAAAACCTTTTCTAACTCAACTGAAATTGGGCCTACACATTTCCGCACTCTACTGAACTTCTACTGAATGGTACTGAATTCTGACCTAAGTCAGCTAGCAGGCCTCAGTGAAGTCAGTCACTCTGCCACGCGTTTCAGAACAGCTTATCTGGTTTACTGAACCTGTTTAGTACGACATCTTCCTGATGAGGACTGTTCGCGTTTTAAGTTGAGAAAGTTTTCAGGTATATTCACCCCCCCTACACGTGAACGTTTATCTCGGGAACAACATATTGTTCATCACACGTTTTGAATCCCTAATAGATAATAAATTGTTTATGTATAAAGTAATAATTAGATTAGATATATTATATAGATAGAGAGTGTAGATAATATCTAATATGTAATGGAAAGATACTCTTTAATAAGAGCGATTGTATATAAATTTTGCAAAAAATTAAAAGTTGGTTGAAATTCTACACTTATTTAAAGAATGGAAGATTGCAGATTTTTAATATGAAAGTAGACACTAATATAATATTATAGTTTTCATTTATAGACTTAATACATAATGAAAATGTAATATATAGTTAGATCTATTATATATATGTCAAACAATCCAGGCGCACTCTTATTCGAAATTATAAGAAATCTTTGCAGACATGCCGACTATTTGGTCTCTAATTGAGGAGTTAGACTTCGTTTGGTTCGTGTCTATGAACTGCTTACGTACAAGAAAAACAATGTACTCACTATGAAGTGTGTTTTCTGTTGGTTAATTATAGGCGATAACCTTGGAAAGACTTATAAAATAATAATAAGTAATTGAAAATACAATAGAAATTGAGGTATTAGATTACAACCAATTTCGTATCCAATAGGGCAGATAACTTTCTAGTCTTCTGGTAGAACTTCTGGGTTGATGGTTCTCCTGGACATGAAATGACAAACCTGGACCAGAACTTGGTGGTTTGAGCCCGACTAAAGTCGGGTCGAGTTTCCTCTTTCCGCGAGACAGTAGTGCCCCGGCTAGTGCTCACGGATTGGCAATTTGTCCCCAATGATAAAATGGCTTTCCTCCTTCCCGGTAGCAGCACCGCAAAATGGAAAGGCTCCGGTGAACTGAACCAAGACACGAACTGGGCAGACACAGAACTAGACAATAGATGCAAATGAAGTGCTTTGTTTGTGATTTTCATGATATCTTACATTTGTTGTGTGTAGTGTATGTTGTGTGTGAAATGCTTCTAGATTCATCTATATATAAAAGTAACTTCCACCGTGTGAAGGGACTCAAGGTATTAAAGTGTCTCTCCATTACTTGCTCATTAATTTCCACTACTTAGACCTTTCAAGTCTTCATGGATGCTTCTAGGTCATCAAAACACCTTGACGTGTCAACAACTTGCGGTCGGCTCAACGGCCCATACGGGGCCGGTTGCGGGATCAACCAGATTGGACTTCTCACCATCGAGCCTAACCCACTACTAGCCCGGATAATATCAAGCCCAACAGACTTAGTTTGTCAACAGCTTCAGTCAGACCTACTAACAACCAGCCCACAAACTTAAATCCAAACCAAAACCTAATAATATGAGTCTACTTGCCTAGACACGGGCCAAGCAATGGGTCGGGTTGGGCGGCGATACTGCATCCAGATTAGGGGTGGGCGCGGGGCGGAGTACCGCGCGGCTGCGGGTACCCGTTTGCGGATACCCGCGCCCGCGGGTAATTGATTTTAATACCCATTCCCGTTCCCGCATAGGCGGGTACCCGCATGCGGGTACCGCGCGGATCTGATGCGGGTGCGGGTTTGCCCGCAAATATTACCACCTATTTATAATATATTTAAATTCATAAATAAAAATTAAAAAATACCAATAAATGAAATTTTAAAAACATAAATTAATATTAAAAAATACCAATATATTTAAACCACTAAATAGGACTATAGGAGTAGATAATCTGTTTTATAAACTATGTTCCAATGGTGTTTCACCATAAATTATAATTATAAAACCGACCATATGATTATCAACTATGAAACCATAGATTCTTATAATTAAAATTACCGTGGAAAACTGTTTAGTCACACTCTAGTGCTAGCACAAAACATGCAAACGGGTACCCGCACCGTCCCGTGCCCACCTCTACGCAAGAGGACCTCATGTAAAAAAAATTGTATATTAATGCGGGTACCCGTTCCCGAACGGGTATCTAAGAATAAAACCCGTTCCCGACCCGCTTGATTTTTTGCGGGTACCCGCGTAACGGGTACTCGTACCTGTTTTTTCCGACCCGAATGGGAAATACCCAAACAGGACGGGTACGGGCGCGGGAACCCGAATTGTTTGCCCACCCCTACATCCAATTACGAAAATGCCCTCATAAATGACCAACTTAAAACGCAAGTTTTTCATTCACCGAAATTCAGTTTTGAGAGTATGAACGTGGCCACAACAATTTAATCATGGCTAGACTAAAATATTAATTAGTCAAAATCAAATCTCCAACATTTTCCACGATTACAAGGTACATGGTTTTTCTCGAATGTTAGTAGAGGAATTCTAAATTATATGATTCCTTGCATTGAGCTGATAATAAATTGTTATAGGGGGGGAGAATTGAAGCTACAATCCCAAAAAGTCAGATTCGCAGATTGAAACCTGATCTTAAGGAGAGTCATTTTATAGTGTAAAAAATTTCAAGGTCGTGCATTATAGGAAAGCACACAAGCTTACTACAAATAGATATAGGCTATTGATGAATGAGAAAACCCGAATATTGAATCTACAACAAAAGGTTTCCCAATTTAGCTTCAAAAGTTTTAGAAAGTACACCGAATTGAAAAAACTCATGAAGTCTTGTCATTTGGTATTATCACCAAATTATGTAGTTCTTGGATATCAATAAATATAATATAATATAATATAATATTCTATTATATTGAAATTAACTACTACATCTAAATATAATTGGAGCAATGATCAATGTTGGGACAACTCGACACCCTACAACAAGCAGCTTTGGGTCGAGAAAAGTGGTTAGTCAACATCCACCTTGAAGACATTGAGTATAAATCTTATTGTTATTTTTTAGATTATGCAAGAAATATTATATTAGATAGATGTCTTATTATTTATCTATTCCATTACCCTAATTTAAATGTAAGAAAAAAGTTTTAACTTGCACTCTATGGGAGGATTACGTTGATAAATTTTTAAACTTAATCGAACACCAACCTTTGACGCTAAACATTTTGATTGTCCATATATGTAAACCAAGCATTTACCTAGATATGTAGTTTAAAGAATATTTGATGTTAATGTAGAAGAAAGCTTTCTCTATGTAGTGTTTGACGTAAATGTTAGGTTATATGTTTAGAGGAAAGAAAAGTCCAGAATGAATGTGCTACAAAGTTGCTATTGAATACTAAGTTTGCCGAGGTTGATGATTTCCGAAAAAAGTACAGAAGTCCATCGAGTGAAAAATACTACTCCCTCTATCCCGCTCTAAGTGATCCGTTTCTTTTCGGTGAGTGAATTAAGAAAGTGAATGATAAAGTATGAGAGAGGAGTAGAAGACAAAGTAAGAAAGAGAAGATGAGTGAGATTGTGAGAAAGTAAATGATAAAGAAAAAGAGAGAAATGATAAAGTAAAAGAGATAAATGATAAAATAGGAGAGAATTTGTGATTTTTTTTGTAAAAGTTATTTCTTTTTTTAGAAACAGGTCACTTAAAATGGGTAAGATGGAGTATTATTTATTATTTGAAAACTGACTAACGAATGTGTTATAGGTATATAGCCTCTTATGGTGTGGGAGGTAATGCATTTAGTGCTATGACCCAAGAAACAAAAAGATAAGTAAGTTGCAGTGTTCAGAGTTTATATTTATCCACGAATAAATTCATAACTATTGTACCTCATCCTCATCAAGTAGCTCTTCAATTTTCTTGGTGCTAATAATTCCTTGTATATACTCATCATCATTTTCATGTGTTATTTCTTGGGCATAATAGTAAATGCATTATCTCCCACACCATAAGAGGCTACAACCTGTAACATATTCATTAGTCAGTATTCAAATAATAAATAATAATATATTTTACTTGATGGACTTCCATACTTTCTAGAAATCATCAACCTCGGTAACCTTAACATTCAATAGCAACTTTGTAGAACATTCATTTTGGACTTTTCTTTCCTCTAAACATATAACCAAACATTTACATCAAGCACTATTGTTGGGTATGAGATTCAGTATGATAAGACATGAAGATCCCAAAACCCCTAGTTGAATGATGAGCCTTATAATATAATAGTTTAGTTGAGTTCAGCTATTAGGAACTCAGTATGCTAGTTAGAGTTTAGTAGCTGATAGGTTCAGTAGAACATTTGTTGTCAGCCGGAAGAACTCGGCACTATGGAACTCAGTTGGTTATTTCAGAACCCACTAAATCTGCAAAGAAAATCGACCCAAGTACTGAATATCTCAAAAGAATGTCAGTAGAAGACATCTTAGTAAAAGGTCCGAGGAATCAAAGAAAGTCAACTCAGTATGTTCTTGGAGTTCGAACAAACCTTACCAACTCTCATAACCGACCAATGAGGAGCCGCCAGCACTATACCTGCTCTGTCATAAAGTTGTTTCCTAGACTGAAAAAGAGAAAATTCCTACAGTGACATTCAAATTGAAGATGGCAATTTTTCTTGTCGTATTCGACACATGTCTTGACCTCTTCCAACGGATCTATTCATGAGTCGAGACTATAAATAGAGAAGAGGTTTAATGCAGAGAAGATATCAACAGGGAACCAAAGCACTCAAGCATTCAAACGCTCTAGCGATCTTAAAGCATAACACATCAAAGAACTCGTTCACAGAGAGATCATTTTAGTTCTTCACTCTAGAGTTTCATTTGTTCCCTTTCTCTATTCTAAGCAACTCATTATAAAATCATAAGCTTAGAAAATTCTAAGGAGTTTAGCTTATTGAGCTGATCTTATTGTAAGAACTCCTTCTAAGTTGGAGAAAATCAAACCTTGTGTTTTGAAACTTGTAAAGTTACTAAGACTATAAGTAGAGTATACGTCCCGCCGAACAAATCGGTCGAGACTTGCTCAATATAAGTAATCAAGAACTTCGCCTTATTCGGGACGGTGGACATAGGATCCAGCATATCCGAACCACTTTAAAAACCGCTTGTGTTGATTTACTGTTGCATTGATTAACTGTTTATATTGCATAAAGCCGAACTTTAAAATCACTCATCATAAAACGTGTTTTCAAACTAAGACGAAAATCTTTTTGGGCCTACACTTTCGAACCACATCTTATGCGGCTAGTGTTCATCGGCCGAAGTCGGTAGATAGGACTTTGCGGGACGGATACTCTCGCCCCGCGCAATCTAGAAAGCTTAGTTGGTCAACCGACTCGTTGAATAGCACTATTTAGTAGATACTGACTTTCGCATTTGAGTTGAAATTTCCATTTAGGTATATTTACCCCCCCCTACACTCGAAGGCTCATATTTGGACCAACAATTGGTATCAGAGCGGTGTTCTTCTAATTATCGTTTTTCTGAATACATTGGTCTACTCGAACAGATCCTTGAAAATCGTTCTCTCTGCATTTGCATCTATTTCATAGCATCCTACACCATATTTTCAACATGTCTAATATTCCAGGTATAAGGATAGTACCCATGTTTTCAGTAGAAAACTACGCGGTATGGCGTGTAAGTATGAATGCACATCTAATGCCGTTGCATGACAGCATGACGGATGTCCTGGAGAAGGGATCCATTGTTCCCATGATCGAAAACTATGGCGGCAATAGGTGCCAGAACCGGAGCAAAGGTTCCCAAGGACAAGAGCCTCTTTACACCAGATGAGAGAAAGTTGCACAACCTTGACCGAGTTGCACGTAATGCGATACTGACTACACTCAGTGATTCATACTCCCTCTGTTTCACTCCATTAGTCCAGTTTTCCTTTTTGGGCCGTTCCACTCCATTAGTCCACTTTCCTTTTTTAACTTAAAATAACACTCTTATATATTCTAGTGGACCCCACTACTTTATACTACTTTACACACAACAAACAACTTTCTTAATCTCCGTGCCGAAAAGAAAATGGACTAATGGAGTGAAACGGAGGGAGTACATCGGAAGGTTGCACGACTGCAAAATAACGAGGAGCTCTGGAATGATCCCGCCGTGTTGAGTCTAGCAACTCCACAGATCGAGAAAAACAAACTAGAGTTGGAGCTACGAAAGCTCAAAGCATTTGCAATGATTACCAGAGAGTCAATTGATGATTTCAGCATTAGATTCACAAATCAGATCAACATCATCAGTGAACTGGGCGAAAACCTTCAGCAATAAGGAGACAAATACCAAAATTCTAAGGGCTCTTACTAGGCCCAAGTGGTATTAGCTTTGTTACTCCTGACTATATCTTTTCAGAATTAAAAGCAAAGGAGTTTGAGTTCAATCTTTGGCATACTCCCAACGCTGACACTAATATGCTAATGGATCATGCCTACAAAGCATCGATTAGCACACCTAGAGCAAGTCCTTCAGTCACTAGTCAATCAGCTGGAAGCTCACTGACGATCCGAAATGTTGATAATCTAGTTGAGAAGTATGCTCTCGTTGCAGTAAACTACCAAAAGGAGAACGATAAGCTCAGAAAGTTGAAAAGAGCTTCAAAAAGCTACCAAGGTAAGAGAGAAAACAATCACCCGAAAGGTGAATCTAACTTTCTACCTGAATGTAGAAACACTGAGACTGCCTCCATTGGAAATAATGAAACACTAAGAGCGGAAGGCAAGAGCTCAACGTGTTACAACTGCAAAAAGTCAGGAAATTACCAATATGAATGTCCACAACTCTCGGCTGCTGAAAGAGCTGAAAGGCAAGCTAGAAGAAATAAGTTTATCAGAAAAAGGCAAGCCTACATAGTCGGAGAACTATCCGATCGCACGAGCGATGAAGAAATTTTCATGGAATCATTTGATGATGAAGCCGCATTCATGCCAATCGAAACTTAAGAAGATACTGAACTGTGTCCTATGGTTGGGGAAGAGGTTGAGGTAAACTCTAATCCTACCATATGTCTCTCTTCACCATGCACACACGACACATGTTCTACTATTGGAGAACCTCTAGATGTAGTTCTAGCATATGAAGATCTGCTAGAGGAACAGATTCAGATGAGCACTTAGTTCAGTAGAACACTTCAGGAGCTAGATCTCCTGAGAGCTAAAAATCAGAAACTTTGAATGAGAAGTCAGGACTCTACTGAGTCTGAAGGACTTGTCTTGAGACAGAAGGAAGATACCAATCCTCTAATGACTAAATCTCAACTACAAGAATCTCAGATCTCAGTTCTGACCAAGGACAACTCTGAGAAATATATTGAAATTGCCAGTCTAAATGAAAAGCTCACACAGTCCAGAGCTGAGTACGAAGCTCTGAGAAAAGGAGATGAGATTTGGAGAACCTTAATGATTGAGCAATACCTAGGAGCCAAAGAGAAGCCTGAAAAATTGCTAAGATCACATAGACCAACCTTCACAAAGGTAGGACTTGGATACTCATATGAAGCATCAACTTCAGAGCAAAAAGCTCAGATAAGCTGGCTGATAGATTTTTCCAAGGCGGAACTTAATATTCTGAACCTTCAACCCCTCAGACAAAGAGCACACAAAAGATGAAAGCACCTCAGCCTAGCTACAAGAAGATGACCCGAGGTTCAAGCCCCAAAATACCCAGCACCAACTCAGGGGGAACCAAGAAGGTTTGATGGGAAGAACAGTATGGCCATCCTCAGTAGACTCATCCAACTCAGTATGGATCATACTACTATGACCCCAGAATCAAAAGCCCCAAGGTTCAAAAGAAGATGAAACATGAACCTCAGAAAGCAAAGAAGTTAGTATCTCCTAGTTCAGCAAAGAGATTTGTTGACAACAAGGGCAAGAAGATATCTGAAACCTCCAGCGTTGTTAGACAAATTTGGGTTCCAGAGTCTACTAACCTCTAAGGACCCAACCTGAACCCAAAGGGTACCTGAATTTGTTTTTATTTTGCAGGTGTTAAATGACCCGTGGATCGTGGACAACAGATGCTCAAGACACATGACGCATCAAAAGAACCTACTGACCAACTATGTTCAGCAAGAATGAGCCAGAATTGAGTTTGGTGACAACTCCAAAGGATACACAAGGGGATATGGAAAACTGAAGATAGGAACTGCCATAGTTTCTAGAGTATCATATGTTGAAGAACTTCAACATAATCTCCTTTCAGTCAGTCAATTCTGTGATAACTCCAGTAAAGTGACTTTTGAAGTAGGTTTTTGTGATGTTCTTGATAAATCTACAGGAAAAACTGTGTTGTCAGGCTCACAGAGAAGAAACATCTACTATTCAGGTTGGAATACCGCTAAACCTGAAGCCTGCTTGCTAGCACATACAAAGTCAGATGATAGAACGGCGTGGCTGTGGCATAGAAGACTAAGTCATCTGAACTTCAAAACTATGAACAAGCTAGCAAGAGATACTAAAGTCAGAGGATTGCCCAATGAATTTTTCAAATGACATAAGAATTGTGAAGCATGCATGAAGGGAAAGCAGACTAGATCAAGCAATCCTCCAGTTATGTCACCTTCTACTGATGGAATCCTTCAGTTGCTCCACATGGATTTACCTTGGTCGGTCTCTCCAGTGACGATCAGAGGTAAGGAATATGCTCTTGTAGTCATAGATGACTATTCAAGATATACTTGGGTTATTTTCATCGCCAACAAGTCTGACGTCAAAACTGAACTGCCGAAACTGCGAAAAGGCCGAGCGTGGAAAAGGATATCAAGATTCATAGAATACGCTCAAATCGAGGAATAGAATTTCTGAACTCAATGATGAAAGACTACTGCCAAGCTAAAGGGATTCAACACGAAAGCTCAGCGGCACGCACACCTCACCAGAACGGCCTTGCTGAAAGAAAGAACATATCACTCAAAGAAGAAGCAAGAATGTTACTCGCAGACTCAGGTCTACCATCAAAATTTTGGGCAGAAGCTAGTGACACACCCTGTTACACTCGGGAATCGCTCATTCGACTCAAGTGCACATGAAGACACCTTATGAACTATGGAAAGGGAGAACGCCCTGTATTTTGCATTTTCATATTTTTTGTTGTTCATGCTTTATCCACTATAGTGGAAAGGATCAGTTAAAGGTCTTCGATAGAAAATCAGACCAAGGAGTATTCTTATGATACTCCAGAATCAGCAAAGCTTTCAGGGTCTTTAACTACCGGACACTTTGCGTGGAGGAAAACCCTCATGTGGTATTTAATGAATTTACTTCTAAATTTACTGAGCAGCTTCAATCACAAAAGAGTACTATTGAAATTCCACACAATCCTACTATATGTGCAGAATCAACTTCAGAAGAAGTAACAAGAAGACGTCACTCATGGTTAGACGCTCATACTTCAAATCTTATTATCGGAGATCCATCAACAAGCATTGAGACAAGATCCAGATTTCATCAAGGAGAAAACGTTTTATACTCCTGCTTCTTGTCTACTGAAGAACCTCAGTCGATTGAGGATGCGCTGAATCATGCTGACTGGAATAGTACCAATCAAGAAGAGCTCAACCTGTTCATTAGAAATGATGTTTTGGAGCTTGTACACAGACCCAAACACCAACATGTGACAGGAACCAAATGGGACTTCAAGAACAAGCGAGATGAAAGCAACGTCATCGTCAGGAATAAAGCTCGACTAGTTGCCAAAGAATATTGTCAAGCTGAAGGAATAGATTTTGAAGAAACATTCGCTCCAGTTGCAACATTGGAAGCTATTTGCCTATTCCTAGCATATGCAACTCATCAACAGTTTACTGTCTATCAGATGGATGTTAAGTTAGCTTTCCTGAACGGCGTACTGAAGGAAGATGTATATGTAGAATAACCTCCCGGGTTTCAGCAGGGACATCAAGTATACAGACTCAAGAAAGCTCTGTATGGGTTAAAACAAGCACCCAGAGTTTGGTATGATACCCTTTCAGACTTTCTACTCCATAAAGGTTTTAGAAGGGAACCGTAGATCGCACCCTATTTAGCTTCAAGTCAGACAATGATATTTTACTGGTGCAGATCTATGTGGACGATATTATTTTTGGATCCAAGAATCTGATCATATGTCAGAAATTTGAACAAATGATGAAAGAAAAATTTGAGATGTCGATGATGGGAGAGATAAATTATTTCCTGGGACCTCAAGTGAAACAATCTAAGAAAGGAATATTCATAAATCAAGTGAAATATACCAGAGATCTCATCAAGAAATTTGGCTGCGAATCCAGCAAATCAGTAAAGATCCATATGAACACGAATCTCAAGATTGATCTTGATAAAGAGGGTGTATCTATTAACTCAACTGATTATCATGCTATTATTGGCTTTTTATTATACTTAACTGTCAGCAAACCTAATATAACCTATGTTGTAGGTGTATAAGCGACATTTTAGGGAAATCCCAAGCGGAGTCATGTAGACTCAGCAAAGAAGATTCTTCGATACCTAAAAGGGGCACCTGATGTTGGGTTATGGTAGCTTGCTGATGATAATCTTAAACTAACTGGATATTCTTATGCTAATTATGTAGGATGTCGAATTGACAGAAAATCAACTTCAGGAGCTTGTCAGTTCCTCGGCAGTAAGCTCATATTGTGGTTCTTAAAGAAACAGCATTAAGTACCAGCATCAACTACTAAAGCTGAATATATGGCTGCCGGAAGCTGTTGCACCCAGATTCTATGGCTTCGACAACATCTGCGAGATTATGATATTTATGAAGATGAAGTGCCGATCGACTTCGACACTACCAGTGATATTGCAATTACTCAGAATCCAGTTCTACATACGAGATACAAGCACGTGGACATCAGACATCACTTCATACGAGATCATAAAAAAAAGACATCAGAATGGAGAAAATCCACACTGATAAACAAATGGCCGACATACTAACCAAACATCTAGTTGAGACTCGATTCAACGAACTCTCAGTAGAACTAGGTCTACTGAATCCTACTGACTCATTTCATTAAGACGATCTCGGAAGTACTAAGTAAGGGGGAACTTACTCTCAATAATGTTGAACTACTCAGTGACGACACAGTCGTATCAACTGACTACTATGTTCAGCTGACATGTTTTGAGTATTTATTCAGCATATTTTATTCAGCAACTCATTGCATCTATTTCTCACCATTCATTTCTATAGGATGTTATTAACAAAAACGTTTTCATTAAAAGCACAACATTCCATATACTGACTGTGGCGCATTAAATGCATGTCATCTCACATTACCTCTTAGATGATAAATATGTAGGTCGAGATTATAGGCGGCAAAGTAATCATAACCTCTTATAACATTAAATCTCTATCGTCCATCTTTCAAATTCAGATTAATCGAAACTGCATGCTGAATAAACCGTTCATATCCATACATGATATATACTCTTGTATCCATGATCTGATATCTTACTTTCCGCCATTATCGATCAAATTAGTGCTTTTCAAAATAACTGTATTCGAAATTTTCTACCTCTACTGCACTAATTCTTCGGTACTTTTCTTAAACTTAATCTTCAGTAGCTGACTTACTCTATTTTCAAGAGCTAACCTTTGTTTTGTAGATTCAATCTTTCAATGCCATGCTCTCCTAACAATGAAGTGTTGATTCCTTCTGATATGGAGGAGATAATCAGCAACAAGAGGGACTGGTTTGAGCCAGTCCTAGCGTTCAGATCGTGTGAGATTGATAGCATGAAGCCAATCATCGGGCCTTCAGACTCTTTTGTCCAGGGTTCCTCACCTGTGTCGTCCAAGGCAGGTGACTGAGTTCTACATGAACTTGCGAGAAGATGAAGAACAGAAGGATATATCTTGCATATCCTATCAGCAAGAGGTCGCCAACAACGTTTGGGAAACCAAGATTGTAGATCTTGACGTCGCTAAATGCCTTAAGCAAAGTTTTAATCTTCCGAACGAAGGGATCTCTCCTATCAGCAACAAGGAGACTTCCATCAACAGATATCTCTGCCAATTCAGCGAGCAGAAGGATATTGTATTCAAAGCGGCATTTCCGAAGAATAGGCTATATCTTGTATTCAAAATGAAAGAGCCTTCAGGTGTGTTGGGGGGGGGTGAATACACCTGGGTGCAAATTTCAACTCAAACGCGAAAGTCAGTATCTACTGAATAGTGCTACTGAACGAGTCAGTTGGCCAAGTAAGCTTTCTAGATCGCATGGGTAGGGAGTATTTGTCTACTAAGTCCTATCTACTGACTTCAGTTAGTGAACAATAGTCAGTATAAGATGTGGTGTGGAAGTGTAGGCCCAAAAAGATTTTTGTCTCAGTTTGAAAACACGTTTTATGCTGAGTGATTTTAAAGTTCAGTTTTATGCAGTATGAACAGTTAATCAATGCAACAGTAAATCAACAAAAGCAGTTTTGAAAGTGGTTCGGATACGTTGGATCCTACGTCCACTGTCCTGAACAAAGAAGGAGTTCTTAATTACTTATATTAAGCAAGTCTCAGTCGATCTATACGCTGGACACATACTCTAGTTATAGTCTTAGTGACTTTATAAGTTTCAAACACAAGGAAAAACAACCTTCCTTGCTCCATTGTTATCATCTCTCCATCCCAATCTACTAATAGTATTGTTCTTTAAGTATCAAAGCCTTGGAAAATCAAATCTTATTATTGCAACATAAACATTAATACCGGAACAAAATTAACTGAACCCATTAAATTATGTTAATCAAGAAATTATGACAAACCTTAATTTAGAACTGACGAAACTCTTAATCCAAGGTTATACGACGTCATATCTTTTGAGGGCAATTTGAATATCTTTCTTCCACTTTAGCGAAATTAGGTGGCTCGTCGACGCCGCTTCCTTTTAGTAGCAAAGAAGGGAAAGCAAGCAATACAAAGGAAAAAATCGTGTAGCTAACCAAATGTGAAGAAGAAGCCATAGTTGAAGTATGCGGTTAAGGGGGGTGTAAGGAATCCGTGATGGTTTTGGATTCAGCAATGGCGACGACGATCTGCGACTTGGACAAGAGAATTAGCGTAAGAGAGATGAAACAATGTGCGTCTGGATAAAGGTTGAAGAGCGGAAAAACAGAAGAATGTGATAACGGTGGTGGGCTAAGGAAGCAAGGATGGGTGATATCTTGGATTGGGCGGCAGTGGCGGCAGAAATGACAAATTAGTAAATTGGGGACCAGATTGACAAATTCGTAAATAATGGTTTAAATCTCAATTGCAATTGAATGAAAATAATAAATAATAAATAAAAATTAACCTAATGGCAAATTCGTGATTACTGGTTGGAGTTTTATTGGATGGCAAATTTGTAATTATTTATTGTAGTCCAATTGATCGGAAAATGCAACTCTGCTTTTATAATAGATAACGGGATAATAGATGTTAAAAGCGACTTATGTTTTTTATTGAAAAAAAATTTGTAAAATATATTCCTCAAACTATTAAAAGATTTGTCTTAATTGTTCCTTTATCTTTTATTTTTAATTATTAGGTACCCAAATTATTATAAAATTTAGTCGAGATCATTTCCTTAACTTTTCGGTTAGTCAACGAAATTTTAAAAATATTTTTACAAGGACCAAATTAGTTAATTGTATAAAATTTGAGGACTAATTTCACAAATAATATTTTTGGCAAAAAAAATAATTAAGAATGAAATGACATTAAAACAATTTTCCGAGTAGGGTTATGAGTCAATTATTGGGTTATGAGTCTGTGGTTGAATTAATCATCACTTAGAGGGTACTCTGTTTTATTATCAGTAGTTCTTGTATTAGGACTTGCTTATCTTTTGGTAATGGGGGAAATCATAGTGATTTAGTGCTATGGAATTGAAGATCCCAAAACATATCTTGTACCCTTAGTGTAGTGTCTTTCGGACTAGATGATGTAATAGGCTAGACTGTTCTTATTTTCATTATCTGTTTTGTCTAAGTCCTGTACGGGGTATTTGTTGGTCTGAACTTCAGTAGGAAGTTCTAGAACCTCACGTCATCAGTATGTAAGAACTCGTGTTCTCAGGACTTCAGCTGACCCACATCAGTAGAAGATTTCTCATCAGCTGACCCTCCAGTAGAAGAACACAGGATAGAGCTCAGTACCTTCAGAGTCATCAGCTGACTACACTCAGTAGAAGATCTTTTATCAGCCGACTCAGACGAAGAAGACAATGATCGTGTCAGATCTACTATATCCGACAGGAAACGACCCGACTTTTAATATGATTTGAAAGTCAGCAGAAGATCATATGAGGATGAGTGAGAGTCAACTCAGATGAAGACTGATGTCTGACAAGTCTCACCTACCACAAACCTCGACCAATGAGATGCGGTCTAAGACTTACCTGCTCTGACCAACTAAAGTTGCTCTCATGCACAATGACCAACTACTCTGCGATACTATTTCGAACATATGGTCGTTTTCCTTGGATGTTTGTGACACGTGGCATCGTCCTCTCCAACGGACAAATGTCTGGGTCACAATTATAAATAGGAAAGCTTTTCCGAGCTCAACGCACGGGATATCAAAGGGATTACAATCTCAAGCATTCAAAACTCTCTAGCACATTCAAGAAGATCCAGCGAAGAACTTGCTTATTAGAATATTTTTAGTTCTTCTCTCTAGAGTGTTTCTTTAGATACCTCTTCTCTATCTAAGCTTCATTGTTAAATCCATAGCTTAGAATCTTTGAAGGAGTTCACTTTTCGTGACTGTTCTTATTATAAGAACTCCTTCATAGTTGAAGAAAATCTCCTCCCCTTCAAACTTCGGTTTGGATTGTAAAGTCGCTAAGGACTATAACTTAGAAGAGTGCATCCGGTCTGCACGAGATACCTTGCTGAGGCTTGCTCAGATTAATCAACAAGACCTCCTGTTCAGTAGGACCGTGGACGTAGGATCTTGCGTAACCGAACCACGTTAAAAATCGCTTGTGTTATTTGTTGTTTTATTACATCGTTCTCAAATCAATTTACAAACTCATACTTTGCATAAAACGTATTTAAAAGTGCACTAGCCAAAACTATTTGGTTTGCAAAAAACACATTTTCAAATCGAGATGAAGTCTATCGGGCCCTACACTTATCCGCACTATCTCTCCGCCTGAGGATTTAATACTGACAAAAGTCAGTAGACGAAACTCAGTAGTTGAGTTACTCTGACCCGCGATCAGAAGGTTATTATCTGGCATTGTTCATCAGTTGCAACCTACAGCTCAGTTGTCCTTCGTGTTTGAGAAGAGAAACTTGTACTCAAGTGTATTCACCCCCCCCCCCCTCTACACCTAACACTCGTCTCCGGACCAACAATTGGTATCAGAGCAACGGTGTTCTCTTGATCATCGGTTCTGAAACTACTGGTCTACTCGAACTGATCCTGAAAACATTTTTCACTGCACAAGCATCTCTTCATATATCCTTATACTCTCACCTATAATGTCTAATATGTCAGGTATACGGATGGTGCCGATGTTCTCTGTGGAGAACTACACGGTATGGCGCGTGAGAATGGAGGCGCATCTTACATCGCTGCACGATAGCATGACTGATGTCCTTAAGACAGGACCCATCATTCCTATGATTGACAGCGTTCAATATGCCGATGTGGGAGGTGTAGGAGCACAGACTGGTGCTAAAGTTGCTAAAGACAAATCTGCCTTCACGCCTGAAGAGAAAAAGCTGCACAACCTCGATCGAGTTGCACGGAATGCAATCCTGACTACGCTCAGCTATTCACACCTTGGGAGGGTGCAAGACTGTAAGACGGCAAAAGAACTTTGGGATGCCCTGGTGGTACTGAGCCAAGGAACCCCGCAGATTAAAGAAAACAAGCTCGAGCTAGAGCTTCAAAAGTTTGACACCTTTGCCACGGAGCCCAACGAGACCATTGACGAGCTTAGCGTCAGATTCACAAATCAAATCAATGTGATCAACGATCTGGGGAGGACGTTCACCAACAAAGAGATGAACTCCAAGATCTTGAGAGCGTTGCCTCGACTGAAGTGGCTTCCTTTTGCTACTTATTTACATCGTTCAGATCTTAATACTTTAACTCCTGATGTTCCAGTGCTCCAGCAAAGTCCTGAGGAGTTCGAGCACAGTCTACCCCAAAGATGTTCCAGTGCTCCAGCTGACACCCAAATAGATCATGCTTTCAAAGCAACTGTCAGCAAATCTGGAGCCAACCCCATTTCTTCCGGCAAAGACACCGGTGCCCGGATGCTAAGTCTTCCGAGACTCCCGCTACTGATCAGCTTGCACTCATGGCTCTCAAATATCAAAGAGAGAAAGAAAGAGTCAGAAAGCTGAAGAAATACCACCGAGATTCTCCCTCAGGTAAGAAAGATCATCGAAAAAGGGAAGAATCTAAACCATCTACTGATTGAAGGAACGCAGAACCTGCTGCTAGTCCATCCAACAGCTCAGCTGGAAAAGGTCGCAGAGCAACTGTGTGTTACAACTGCAAAAAAGAGGGACACTTTCAGTATGACTGTCCCGAGCTCTCAGCTGCTCAACGAGCATAACGACAGGCTAGACGCGAGAAATTTACCCGGAAGAGGCAGGCCTACATAGCCGGAGAGATGTCCGATGACTCAATCGAGGAAGATACTTTCATGTATTCTTCTGAAGACGAAGCTGCATTTATTGCCATTGAGGTCGGAGAAACAGATCTCGAATCAACGGCCGAATCTTGTCTAATGGCCGGAGAAGAGGCTGAGGTAAATTCAAAACTTATTATAACCTCCTCTTTACAAAGCACACACGACACAAGCTCAGTCACAGATGAACCTCTAGACGTGGTACAAGCATATGATGATCTACTAGAGGAGCAGATTCAGTTAAGCAGAGACTTCAGCAGAACTATTCAGGAATTGGAACAGGTAAAGGCTGAGAATCAGAGACTTTCTTCGATGTCGGGTCTCTGCCGATTCGGAGAATCTAGTTGCGAGACTAAAGGAAGAGGTTAGAACTCTTATGACTAAGTCTCAGCTTCAAGAAACTCAGATATCAGTTCTGACTAAGGACAATTCGAGAAAGATACTGAAATAGCCTGAATCAGTCAGAAACTCGCAGAGGTTGAAAAAGATTATGAATCACTTCGAAAAAGTGATGAGGTTTAACGAGGACTGATGACTGAATAGTACCTAGGAGCCAAAGAGAAGTTGGAAAGCATGCTTAGAGCTCAAAGGCCACTAGCCATGAAAGAAGGACTTGGCTACACTCACGAAGCTTCCACCTCTACTTCAAAAGGCTCGAATTGCTTTGGTGAAAGGGGGTCCGACAGGGGGGAAAGTTCGATTTCGAACCAACAACTCGAGCGAAGAACAAACGAGAAGATGATTGCACCTCAACCGAGCAACAAGAAACAAGCCGACCAAAGGTTCCAGCCCCAGAACACCACGATCAAATTCAGGGGGAACTAAGATGGTCAGGTGGGCAGAGCAGTATGGCAAGCCACTGTATGAGCATCCATCACAGTATGGTTCGTACTATTATAAGCCTAGGGTCAAGAGGAACACAAAGCCTCAGAAGAAAAAAGCTCCTGAACCCAAAACTGCCAGGAAGTCAGTATCTTTAGGTCCTGTGGAGAAAAAGACTGACAAGGTTCAGAAAAAGAAGTCTGAAACTCCTAAGGTCGCAAGACAGATCGGGGTCGCAAAATCACCAACTAACGCTTAAGGACCCAAACTGAACCAAAGGGTACCTAAAAATGTTTCTATTTTGCAGGTGCATAAGGACCCTTGGATTGTGGACAGTGGCTGCTCGAGACACATAACGTATCAAAAGAGTCTGGCGACCAATTACGTGCAAGAAGATGGTCCCGAGACTGAGTTTGGTGATAACTCTAAAGGCTATACAAGGGGATACGGAACACTGAACATTGGGACTGCCTAAGTTCCAAGAGTAACATATGTTGAAGGACTTCAACATAATCTCCTTTATGTCAGTCAATTCTGTGATAATCTAAATAGAGTTATCTTTGACGCTGGTTTCTGTGATGTTGTTGACAAATCTACAGGGAAAACATTGTTATCAGGTTCGCGGAAGAAGAATATCTATGTTGCAAATTGGAACACCGCAGAACCTGGGGCTTGCTTACTTGCTCAGGCGAAATCCAGTGATAAAACAGGATGGTTGTGGCACAAGAGACTCAGTCACCTGAATTTCAAGACAATGAACAAGCTAGCTAAGAACTCTAAAGTCAGAGGACTGCCCAATGAAGCTTTTATCAAAGACAGAAATTGTGAAGCGTGTTTGAAGGGAAAGCAGACAAAGAAAAACAATCCACCAATTCCGTCACCTTCCACTGATAGAATCCTTCAACTGCTACACATGGACTTATTTGGGCCAGTATCTCCAGTGACTATAAGATGCAAGAAGTATGCCCTCGTTGTTATTGATGATTACTCGAGATATACGTGGTCATCTTCATAGCCAACAAATCTGATGTCAAGACTGAGCTACCAATACTGCTGAAGAAACTCAGTGTGGAAAAGGACATCAAGATTAAGAGAATTCGCTTAGACAGAGGAACAAAATTTCTCAACTCAGTAGTTAAAGAGTGTTGCGATATGGAGGGAATTCAGTACGAGATTTCAGCAGCTCGCACCCCTCAGCAGAACGGACTTGCTGAACGAAGGAACAGAACACTAAAAGAACCATCAAGAACACTCCTAGCAGACTCTGGATTACCCTCAAAGTTCTGGGCTGATGCTACTGACACCGCCTTTTATACTAAGAATCGCTCACTACTTACACAGCAGCACATGAAGATGCCATACGAACTGTGGAAAGGGAGAATTCCTTCTATTTCTCATTTCCATATTTTTGGTTGTCCTTGCTTTATCCACAATAATGGGAAGGATCAGTTGAAGGTCTTTGATAGCAATTCGATCAAGGAGTATTCTTAGGATACTCTCGAGTCGATAAAGCTTTCGGTGGTCTTTAACTCACCGGACTCTTTGAGTTGAGGAAAGCCCTCATTTTATTTTTTATGAGTTTGTTACTGAGTACAGGAGACCAAAGAAGACAAATCCTGAAGATGTCAGCAGCAAGCTACAGGATCTCACACTAAACGGCAAAGCTGAGAAGATCCAGCATTATTGGGATGATGAGTCAGACGATGAAGAAATTCAGACCCATCCCACAAGCAGCTCTAGGCGGCCCGGTTGATTCTACTGAACAGAATCAACATCAGAAGTAATCTGAGAAGAAGAAGCCAAACTCAGACGTTCGTGGCTAGACGCTCACTCTTCTGATTTAATCATTGGAGATCCATCAGCAGCAGTAAGGGCAAGATCCATATTAAGCCAAGGAGAAAGTGCTCTCTACTCCTGCTTCTTGTCTACTGAAGAACTTCAGACTATAGAGGATGCTCTCAACGATGCTGACTGGATCATTGCCATGCAAGAGGAGCTGAACTAGTTTGTCCGTAACAAAGTTTGGGAGCTTGTTGACAGACCTAGACATCAACACGTGATCGGTACTAAGTGGGTCTTCAAAAACAATCGAGATGACAACAACGTCATCGTCAGAAACAAGGCTCGACTTGTTGCCAAGGGATATTGTCAAGCAGAAGGAATAGACTTTGACGAAACATTCACACCAGTCGCCAGATTGGAAGCTATTCGTCTGTTCCTAGCCTATGCAACGCATCAAAGATTTAAAGTATATCAAATGGATGTGAAGTCAGCATTTCTAAATGGCGTACTGAAGGAAGAAGTCTACGTGGAACAACCGCCCGGCTTTCAGCAGGGACATCAGGTGTACAGACTTCAGAAAGCTCTGTATGGGTTAAAACAAGCACCCAGGGCTTGGTACGATAACTTATCAGACTTTCTGCTTCAGAAAGGTTTTCAGAAGGGGACAGTAGATCACACCCTGTTCAACATTAAGTCAGGCGATGACATTCTGCTGGTGCAGATCTACGTGGACGACATTATTTTCGGTTGCAGGAATGTGACTATAGTTCAACAATTCGAGAAAATGATGAAGGAGAAGTTCGAGATGTCCATGATGGGGGAGATGAACTATTTCCTTGGATTTCAAGTGAAGCAATCACCTGAAGGAATATTCATCAACCAAGCCAAATACACTCGAGACCTCCTGAAAAGATTCGGCTGCGACTCAAGCAAGCCAGTCAAGATCCCCATGAACACAAATTTTAAAATCGATCTAGACAAAGAGGGAGATTATGTTAACTCTACTTATTATAGTGCTATTATTGGTTCTTTATTATATTTAACAGCAAGCAGACCTGACATAACTTATGCTGTAGGTGTATGTGCAAGATTTAAGGTGAATCCCAAGCGAAGTCATCTGGACTCAACAAAGAAGATTTTGCGATACTTGAAGGGAACACCTGATACAGGGATATGGTATCCTGCTGATGATAATTTGATTCTAACAGGTTATTCGATGCGATTATGCGGGATGCGGGATAGATCGAAAGTCAACTTTGGAACATATCGGTTCTAGGCGGCAAAGTCGATATCATGATTCTCAAAGAAACAACATTCGGTGGCAACGTCCACTACTTGAAGCCGAGTATATGGTTGCTTGGAAGTTCTTTGTGCCCGATCCTTTAGCTTCGACAACAACTGTGAGATTATGGAATTACTCAAGATGAAGTGCCCATCTACAGCGACTCCACCAGTGCGATTGCTATAACTCAGAATTCAGTTCTTCATACGAGATGCAAGCACGTGGACATTCGACACCACTTCATCCGAGACCATGTCGAAAAGAAGGATATCGGGATGGAGAAGATCCCATACTGACAAGCAAAGGGTAGACATACTGACCAAACCACTAGCTGAGAACAGATTCAGAGAATTATCAGTCGAGCTAGGTCTACTAGATCCTGCTTACTCAAGTCAGTAAGAGAAGTCACACGACAGGTCAGAAGTCAGACTCAGTACTTTGATTCAGTCGGATGAATCATACAGTACACAGTAAGGGGGAACATGGTATCATCAGTACTACGAAGATTCTCCTGAGTCATTACGACAACCAGCTGATCGTAAAAGTTCAGTTGAAGAGGTTTGCGTAGTTAATTTCTTTAATATTCTCATAAGCATGCTCGCATTTAATAACTTAGTCGGTTGCATTCAGTAGCATGACTTGCATTTATTTCCCGCCATAAATATTTAAGGTTTAAGTCAGTAGAAAACCGTTCTCATTTAAAATGCTTATCATTTAATGTTGCATGCAACGCATTTAATGCATGTCTTCTCACCTTACTCTATCTGCGCTTATCTTACATGGGTCTAGATTAGAGGCGGCTAAGTAATCATTCCTTTTATAACATCAGATCACAGCCATCACAGAAAAGCGAGATTTTATAACAACCGTCCGATCGAAAATCCTTGATATTCAAATCTTATAAAATCTTACCTTTTCACTCTAATCTCATCTTTTCGCCATTCACTCAACTCAGAGCTTTTCAAGCATTCTTGTTTGTTGCATTCTATCTCGACTGCTTATACTTTCTTCAAGCTCTGTGATTACAATAAATTTCTTAACTATCTGCAATAATTGATCTAACTTACTCTATTTTCAAGTGCTAATGTGCATCTTGCAGATATCTATAGCGATTGTCTTGACCCCACCCAACATCGAAGAGATCATCCTCTCCTGGATTCTCTTTGAACCCACGATGGCATTCCATCAGGCGGAACTTTCGTTCTTAGAGCCCATCTTCTCGGCTCTAGAAGCGTCCGGCCTTAAGCTTCTGGTGACGAAGCACCCAAAGGCTTATCTGCCCCGACAAGTGGCAGAGTTCTTCTACAACTGGCGTTCCGTGGAGGATACAGACGGGGAGGTAACTTTGATTGGCTACATGAGGGAAGTGGCCCCTCGGAAGTGGGAATCTAGCAGTGCCGACATCAATGTCGCAGAGGCTTTGAATTCCTCCTTTGAATTACTGGACTTCGGGATTTCTCCCGTGGGCTACAAGGAGACAGAGCTCAATAACTACGTCCACCGCTTCTGTGGACGGGATGATATCTCCTTTAAGTCCGCCCTGCCGAAGAACCAACTCCTTCCGGAGTACAGGGGCCTCGCCTACATCGCCATCCACATACTGACGAGCGCCACAAGTTCCTTCGACCAGCTGTCCAAGCCTAGACTCCAATTGGTGATGGCTATAGTTGATGGAGTCCAGGTGAACTGGAAAAAGTTCTTTCTAGCCGAGCCAAGGCTCGGGCGCGAAGTTTGCGGCACCACGAGTCGGAGAGAGAAGGCGATCAGTGTGGGAAAGTTGTTGTGCGGGACCAAGGTGTCCGTACTGATAGAAGATTCGGTGACGAGTCATGCGTCATTCGCTGATTCTAAGTACTTCGATCACAAGCTCATTAAGTTCAAAACCAGAGCAACGGCCGAAAAGTCCATCGGACGTGGAGCGACTGAGCTCAAGAGATCATCTACTGATCTGCCTCCACGGACCGATACGCCGAAGCGGAAGAAGCTCTCCAAGGCTGGAGCTTCTAAGGCTCCCGCTAAGCCTGCTTCCCCTGCACCACCTCAGGAGGAGGAGCTACTGGACGCTGATACCGGAATTGAAGGTGGCACGCTGAAGGATAAGGGACAGCGGGTCAGTACGGATGAGACTCAGCCGAAAGAAGTTGAAGAGTCGGCTGCTGAGGTCTCCTCCGAACAGTCGTTGACTGTGCAGATGACTCATCTCCGTGCTACAGGAGAAGTCGCCGCACAAATTCTTGGGATCTCTCTACATCAGGACTTGGTCGACATCGCGATCAGGGCAAGGACTCAGATGTTGCTGAGGTTCCATAATTGGGACATTCTTGCGAGCTCATCCAAGCAACACTCGCATTGTCCCTACCGGCGTAAGAACAAAGTCTGCAGTCAGCTATTGGGTTTGGGGAACCCGCTGACATCGCATCTTTCGAGGACCTACGCTCAGCCATGCTATACCTTCGCGGAGTTGAGGTCCTCCCCGCGGCTGCCAGGAGCCCATCATCGCCTTCTCATTACGGTGATGATAATGATGATGAACAGGCACCACCCAAGGATGCAGAACAGGGAGATTCAGCTGAGGGAAAGTCTCCCGGCGAGAAGGGCGAGTCACCACCACCACCTCCTAAATTAGGTGCCGCCCCAGTTGCTTCAACCAGCAGAAAGAAACAACTCGCCGCCTCAGAGTAGAGGCTCGGAACCTCATCATATCAGATCAAACCCATCGGTTCTGTGTCCTCAAAGTCTGTCAACCGCGCCATCAGAAAGCAAGGAGACAAAAATCGTCTCCTGGCTAAGGACGTCCATCTGAAATGGGCTCAATACACTAAGGCGTAGACGGAGAAAGTTGACAGACTTGCGAGCGTAGTCAAGAAGGTCTCAGACGCTCCTTCTCCCAACATACAGGAGATCGTCGAGGCTGCACTGGCAGCTCAGAAGGCAGACTTGGCTACTCTATGTCAACAGCTGCTCGAAGCCCAGCAGAAGATGTTTGTTGAGCAGCTGTCTGCGAGCTTAGCCACAGTCCACACTACCATAGATGAACACAACAGCATGGCCACCTCAAGTGTCCAGAGCACCTTACAAACTCAGGCGGCTGCCCTGAAGCTTATCCAGAAAGAGATGACTGATTCTCACGACGCATCGCTTCTGAAGCTGAGAAACGAAGCAGAGGCTCACATCCGCCAAATCCGCAAGGATCAAGAGGATGATTGGGTTCATTATTGTGATGCTGTCGGAGACTTCAACACCACCACCACCTCCATCAAATCCGCCATCTACGACCTTCAGAAGGAAGTAGCGGCTATCAGGACCCTTCTGACCTCGGCTGCTGATGATGCCAAAAAGGGGGAAGAAAGGGAAGGGAGACCTCTGGTGGGTGGTCAGTCAGAAGAGAGGGAAGTTCTCAAGGGGGAAAGTTCAGCAGCACAGGCTGGAACTAGCTCTGTTCCCCCTCCCCAAGTCCAAATCCCTCAAGTCCAAACTACTCAGCTGCCCGAGCCAGTTGGAGGATCAAGTGAAGGATCCTCGGCTCAGGCGCAGCACATTGAGGAGGTCGCTCAGTTTGTCGACTAGGAGGATGAGCCCCTGCCGCGTCAAAGGCCCGGGAAGGAGAAAGCCACTGAGTCTACTCCACCTCCTTCCCCGACGCCCAAATTCAAAACAAGAGCGGAGCGGGAGGAACATGACAAGAGGGTGGCTCGGCTCCTCCAGGGATCGATTGGATTATGAGATGAGATTAGAAGAAGAGGCTCATAAGCCTACGAAGAAGAAAAGAGTGACGGTTGCCGGGATGTCTAAGAGTAATGCTAAGAAGATATTAGATGAGCGAGAAGAAGAAGGCTCGTAATGTCATTGATGAGCACGCGATGACTCGGAGACCGACAACTCGCCACTTGCTCGAGATTAAAGAAAATCTCTACTCTTACACCTGAGCAGGAGGCAGAAGATAAGGCAACCTGGGAGGCTACGCAGCAAGGGCTAAATCTCCGGAGAGGAGATAGGAGAGTTGCAGCCTTAAGGGAGAAAAAGAGGTTGGAGGATCTAGCCAAAATCATAGATCTCACTGATCGTATTGCCAGAGAACCAATCCTCGACAGGAGTAAGCAAGTTCCGAGGACATCTAAGTTCTTTCGGCGAGGTGCCCAGAAGGCCTATCTCAAGAAGACTCCGCACCGCCGCGTAGACAGATGGATTCCTTGGGATCTGAACAAGGAGTGGGAGGAACTGAAGATCGATTTCATAAAGGCATACTATGTGTGGCAGTGTTATCCTGCTGAAGTGTCGCCAGCTGATCTCTTCGACGAATTTATCTATCAGTACGACGCAAACTTCAGAGCACAGATCAAGCTCCTTCTATTCAAGGAGAAGCTGCCACTTACTGCTCCTGCCTACCGCCAGTTGACTCCTCCCATGACTACTCGTGGAGTGATTTTCACGAAGGAGATCGAGGACGAGGTCGAGACGGCTACGCATCACAATGATTTAGATCCTTTGCAGCTAGACGATCTCAGTGACATCCAATCCCTCAGAGCTAGAATATATAATTCTTACGGATTGGAGCCTCCAGCTGCTAAGTCTGCAGAGTTCTAAGCCAAGATCAAGAAGTTCAGACATTAGCAGGAGCTGATCCTTTTTTTTTTTTGTAATAGAGCATAGACTGTCTGTAACCTCACTTCCTATATATAATATCAGTTCTTTGCTTGGCCAGAAAACTACTCATTGTCTTATGGCTGTGTTTATTTATTTATCACAACTGATCACTGAAGTGATCTGACACACACACACACGTAACCTATCTTTCTTTGATATGCCTATCTTTTATCTACTGATTACCCTGTTTTAAGCGCTCGGTTTTCTTAAGTCTTTTGGGTCGATAGTTTAGTACTTAGTGGTTTTGGCATCATCAATTAGGGGGAAGCTGTTGGGTTATGAGTCAGTGGTTGAATTAATCATCACTTAGAGGGTACTATGTTTTATTATCAGTAGTTCTTGTATTAGGACTTGCTTATCTTTCGGTAATGGGGGAAATCATAGTGATTTAGTGTTATGGAATTGAAGATCCCAAAACATGTCTTGTACCCTTAGTGTAGTGTCTTTCGGACTAGATGATGTAATAGGCTAGACTGTTTTTATTTTCATTATTTGTTTTGTTTAAGTCCTGTAAGGGGTATTTGTTGGTCTGAACTTCAGTAGGAAGTTGAATTCCAGAACCCCACGTCATCAGTATGTAAGAGCTCGTGTTCTCAGGACTTCGGTCGACCCACATCGATGAAGATTTCTCATCGGTGACCCTCCAGTAGAAGAACACAGGACAGAGCTCAATACCTTCAGAGTCATCAGCTGACTACACTCAGTAGAAGATCTTTTATCAGCCGACTCAGACGAAGAAGACAGTGATCGTGTCAGATCTACTATATCCGACAAGAAACGACCTGACTTTTAATATCATTCGAAAGTCAGCAGAAGATCATACGAGGATGAGTGAGAGTCAACTCAAGATGAAGACGATGTCTGACAAGTCTCACCTACCACAAACCTCGACCAATGAGAAGCGATCTAAGCTTTACACCGCTCCGACCAACTAAAAGTTGCTCTCATACGCACATGACCAACTACTCTGCGACACTATTTCGAACATATGGCCGTTTTCCTTGGACGTTTGTGACACGTGGCATCGTCCTCTCAAACGGACAAATGCCTAGGTCACAACTATAAATAGAGAAACTTTTCCGAGCTCAACGCACGGGATATCAAAGGGATTACACGCTCAAGCATTCAAAACTCTCTAGCGCATTCAAGAAGATCCAGCGAAGAACTTGCTTATTATAATATTTTTAGTTCTTCTCTCTAGAGTGTTTCTTTAGATCTCTCTTCTCTATCTAAGCTCCATTGTTAAATCCATAGCTTAGAATCCTCGAAAGGAGTTCACTTTTCGTGACTGTTCTTATTGTAAGAACTCCTTCATAGTTGGAGAAAATCTCTTCCCCTTCAAACTTCGGTTTGGATTGTAAAGTCGCTAAGGACTATAACTTAGAAGGGTCTGTCCAGTGCACAGATATCTTGCTTGCTCAGATTAATCAACAAGACCTCCTATTCAGCAGGACCGTGGACGTAGGATCTTGCGTATCCGAACCACGTTAAAAATCGTTTGTGTTATTTACTATTTTATTGCATCGTTCTCAAATCAATTTACAAACTCATACTTTGTATAAAATGTATTTAAAAGTGCACTAGCCAAAATTATTTGGTTTGCAAAAAATACGTTTTCAAATCGATACGAAGTCTATCGGGCCCTACACTTATCCGCACTATCTCTCCGCCTGAGGATTTAATACTGACAAAAGTCGGTAGAGACGAAACTCGATGGTTGAGTCACTCGACCCGCGATCGAAAGGTTATTATCCGCACCTGTTCATCTGTTGCAACCTGCGGCTCACCGTCCTTCGTGTTTGAGAAAAGAAACTTATACTCAAGTGTATTCACTCTCCCCCTCTACACCTGACACTCGTCTCCGAACCAACAGGGTTTCGTGTTCAAACCCACGGTTCCATCATTTTTTTAGTTTTTTTTTTTAAATAAAATTGTTTAAATCTCAGTTGTTGGAACGGTCAATTAATGACTATTGATTTTCAATGGGTAGTTTTTATATATGGCAACGGTCATATTTCAGAACTGTCAGTTCTAGTTTGGAACTGTTACTGTTGGTTCCACTTTTATAATAATTATATTACTATTTTTTTTAATTAAATAAGGAACCACCATCATTGACCAATTCGGATCCTCTGGCCCAAAATTGGTGTCCCACTCGGTGGCCCACCAATCACGCGATGCCGCGCGTCGTTGGTGGGCCACGTAATTGATAAAAAAATATTTAAGTTATACAGAGTGGCGCCCCACGTGCGCGTGGCGAGGCGTGATTGGTGGCGCCATATACGCCACCAATGTTTGGGACAGAGGATGCTGGGCGATCATTGACCTTAGGTCCGAAACGTCGGTCAGATTTTCTCATCGATTATGGTCCCAAACATTTTATAACTGTTGAAATTGATCCTCAAACATTTTGCAACTGGCCAATTTGCTCCCTATAAAAACTTATTCTCAAAATACCTTTAATATCATTTTATTATTATTATTATTAAAATTATGTTACTAACCGTTGGCTAACAAAGTCAATATGGCCAAATTTTATTAATTTGACGACCTAATAAATGAAAATAAAAGATAAGGGACTTTTCAGTAAAAGCTCTATTATTGGACTACATTTTCTAATTTACCAAAAAAAAAAAGGATCTATAAAGTTTCGGGGCCTAGTTTTCTATTTAGGTGCCTATTTTTATTATTACGTCCTGCAAACCTTTACTTTGAAGGACACATGAGATATAGATTGAACTCATTAAATGTTACTATTACACAATATAGTGAGTATATGCTTTGAATTAATAATAAAAGAAACATATGTTGGGCCGAAAATGTGGATAGGTTGATACATGTCCTTTCCATTATATGTAATATACTCTACCAAGAATACCTGTTTTTGAACAAAATCACCTCGTGACGAATGGGTACAGACCTAATTCTCAACTTTCATACGACTCACACCATTGTTACGTTACCTGTTACCACGTATGTATTCGTGATTCGCGATGGGAACACCAAATCTTAAATGATATTCCTAGTTTACTGATGACAAACCCAATGTTATTAAAATTATAGTTTTTATTCACAATCATTGACGGACTCCAGATTTATAGAGGTTTGGTTTTAATGGTGTCTTCTCTACGGTGGGCGAATTTTCCAATTTTTATTGGAATATTCTGTTTTACTCTTCAAATGGCTGCAAAAGAGATTAGAATGCAGAAGTGGCGTACACGATTGACATTTACTGTCGCATTAGTTCATTTATAAACTTGAATTGGTCTTTTGCTGAACAGTTAAATTTTAAACTTGAATTGGGCAGGGGCCACGCGAACGCAGGCCCCTCCGACACAAATTATGACATAGGCTCGACCACTTGGACCGACCTTAGGCGGGCGCCCCTCCAAAGTGCAATGGACGTCACCAACCTAGACCATGGGCCTCGTTGATCACCCATTGATCCCGTCCAGGTAAGTATGTATCTCAGGTCTACCCGTCTCTATTTTATAATCCAGTTCTTTCTCTTAAGTTCCTTCAGACACCGGTGTGGGACATAAAATAAAGCGGTGTATGAAGCCAAGCCTAAAATTAACAAATACTAGTGAGCAAAAGACAAATGCTATGCAATACTAATCTAGCATTCACACACTGTTATATTTTTTCTTCCATAAACGAGCCTACCCTCAAATAAAAATCTAACACAACTAGTAGGAGGACAAAAGCATTTTTGCTCCATCATACATTATACCGCACACAACTCCTACCAAGAAAACAAAACTATTACATATGTATAGATAATATATTTACCTACCACACTAGCTCAGCAGCTTCTGCAGGCTACATCATCTGAGACTATATAACGATGTTCTCTTCACTTATCTGGCCAAATCAACACAAAAATGAAGCATAAGGTTGAAAACTGTTCAAGGCCAGTATATCCGAGCTCATAACATTGCCATAGCTGTCACCTGAGCTCAATGCAGTTTGTCCATTCACTTGGAGAAGCTGAATCAGGGAAGAAAATATCTCATGACGCGTGATACAACGCTTTCCCTGAAACAGAAACAAGAAAGATCAAGAAAACTGCAGAACCTACTATTCTTTCTTCCATTACAAGTTGTTTTGGTTTTACCTCAGCTTCCACCAGGAAATGACCCCATATCTTCTTCATTTTGCGAGCTTCCATCACCCCCTTCAGGATCGTCAAACCAAAACCTCGAATTATGTTAATAATCTCCAAAAAGAAACCATGATCTTCATAGAGGATCTGCAAGATAAGTTAGAAGGGTTATTTATTTTACTTGTTGCTAGATATACTTGCAACCATAACGTAGAATGTTTATTTGTATATCACTTTATTACCTCTATAAGCATTTGACTGGGGGTACTCGACTATCAGTGGACAGGGCATAGCATCATCACCAATTTCATATGCCCATGTAACTCCACCTTCACCACCATTGATGGATTGAATGATCTGTTATGTTATAGTACCGATACAAGTTACACACTGATGTATATATCAAAGGGCTAGTCAACACAACAGCATATATACAAGAATTCAGGTTGCATATAAAGAAAGGACTGGTTTTTCACCTTTGCCTTAGCATTTTGATTTAGAGTGTCAGCATGTTTCTTGAGACTCTGCATGAAGTTCAAATATCTGATAGTTCGTTCCAGCGAACGTCGATGCTCATCTGTTATATCAGCAAGTTCCAGGTCAAGAAGCTAATATTATAAGGTATTATTTCTGATTAAAGAAAAATTACAGTTTAGTCCAATAACAAAGATATGCTTAATTTGAGCTCATCTCTTGAAATGGAGAAACAAAGTCCACTTACCTTCTCTCCATTAGGAATTAGCTCCCTCAGATTAGCAATCCGGTCTTGGATCATCTGACGATCTCTTGGCCTCGGTTTGGTCCCTAGTTTACCCTTCGTTTTCTTGGTTTTCACGATTTCCTTCTGCATCCTTGCTGAACAAGTTGTTCCAGCATCCACTGCACAGCTATTACCAATACATAACCGAGTCTCCTTGGTAGAATCTTCAATGTTAACTTCAGTATTCTTTGCCTCTTTCTTGTAGGTTGATCCCATTTCCCCATCAACACTAGGACCTTTAAACTTCACATGTGTTCAGTTATGTTCTTTTAGCAGCAGCTAATGACCGGGATCCGTCAAAAGAAGGGCTAGTGCTGGAAAAACCATCCAAAAGGTGGTCAAAGTAACAAACAGTTCAAGTTGCTTTGCATCACAAATTCCTCCACAGTGAGTAAGTTTGAGCCCTGAAGTCAGTTGGATTCATTGAGGAACTAATAAGGTTTTGAGCTTGCAGTGAGGTTGAAGATATGTTGACAGCGGTGTTAAAACGAAAGACGTGACGTGGTATTGTTAAGATTATCTATTTGAACTCAACTAAATGGTGTAGACTGTGATCACCTACACTTTTCATTCTTAGAAGAAGTACATAAGATTGAGCCGCGGTATGGTCAGTGATGTCTTGGATCTAACGGTGGCCCAAAACATGGTGTCGGTAACCGAAGCGATGCCGGGACCCTCTTTTATGTGGGGTCCACAATTACGAGGCACGTCATCAGAACTTGGCAAATTGGGTGAATGATTGATGAGCATAAGCTTGGCTGTTTGGCAACTCACCAAATTAAGCTGAAAGAAAAGAAATTACCCCTGTTTTGTTGATAATTCCATAATTTGTACTTCCACAACACCCCCTAAATGTAGCAATGTAGGTTTACAAGTTATTAAATTAACTTATACACTCCCCAATCATCCTTAATGTGATAGTTTTAGGCAAAATTGGATTTTTAGTCCTCAAAGTGTAAACATTTGGCTCAATTGGTCCCTTATCTTATATTTTTAGTTAAAACTGGTTATTGGAATTTGGATGATTTAACTATTTTGTTTTCAAAATTAATTTTTACTAAAAGAATTTAATTAACTAAAACATAAAATAAAACAATTTAATTTTGAAAAAAATACATTAAACTTTTCAATTATTTTTAAAAAAAAAAAATAATAGATAATCAAATTTTCTAGTTAATTGAAGTTTTACTAAAAATAATTAAAAAAAAATTTAACTAAAAAATTAGTCAAATTGATTTTCAAAAAATTTAACTATTTGGATGAATTAGTCCTTAATAAATTTATAATGAAAACTCCATGTTCGTATTTTATTATTATTTTTAAAATATCATTGACTAATGAAAAATTTAATGGATGGATTAATTCATCCAAATTTAATAACTTGAGGACCTATGAACTAAAAATAAAAGATATGTGACCAATTTTACCAAACGCTCATACTTAAAAAATCAAAAAAAAAATAAATTTTCCTTTTTTTTAATTATTTTTATGACCCCTGTATTTTAGTTTTCTAGTTAGTAACAACAATTAGAATAGAGGGGAATGTCAAGAGTATACATTTCCATGTTTGAAAATGCAAAAATATACAAACTTTTCCATAAATGCAATAATATACAAATGACCCTACTTCACCTCCAATGTGTGTGCAGTGTGTGTGCAGGTGTGTGTGCAGGTGTGTATGCAGTTTGTGTCGGAATCTTTTTCTTGAATATGTAGTCTCGAAATTAGCAAAATAAAAGTTGGTGATTTTTTTTAAAAAAAAGCTAAAGTTATTTAAAAAAAAATTCTTTTAATTGAATATTTTCGTAAAACAAAAAAACTAAACATATTCGTTTAAATATTTTAAAAACCCGAGTCGACCACCGCCGCCGAAAATTTTATATTTTAAAAACCTCGAGTCGAAAATTTTATATTTTTGTATATTTAATTTAATTTAACGAAAATTTAATATTTTGTTAATTTAATTAATGAATTGAATTTGAGGAAATTTTAATATTTTAGTAAATTTAATTTACAAAATTTATGCAATTTTGATAATTTAATTTAAGCAATTTCATTTATTTAATTTAGGCATTTTCGTTAGACAATTTCGAGAATTTATTTTTTGCAATTTCATTAATTTAATTTAGGCAATTTCATTAATTTAATTAGGCAATTTTGATAATTTATCGAAAAACCGGTTTTGTTAATTAGGTAATTTTGTTAATTTAATTAGGAAATTTTGAAAATTTAATATAGGAAATTTTTGAATCATAATTTAATTTAGGCACCTTCCGATCGATCGGTTATAATTAAAAAAATATATATATATATATATATATATATATATATATATATATATATATATATATATATATACATTAATTAAAAAAAAATTATTTGTGCCCGATCGGACGAAAATAAAATTATATATAAAATAAAAAAAATTATATGTGCCGATCGATCGGCATCGGCACTATATATAAAAATATACATAAATTTTAAAAAAAATTATGCGATCGATATAAAAATATATATAAAAATTATACGTGCCCGATCGATAGGCACGGCCGATCGAGCCCGATCGATCGGGCACATATAAATATATATAAATATAAATATATATAATAAAAAATTATACGTGCCGATCGATCGATCGGCACAGCCCGATCGATCGGCACTAGTTAAAAAAATATATAAATTTCGTAAATTAAAAAAAAATTATATGTGCCGATCGATCGGCACAGCCCCGATCGATCGGCACATGATACATAATATTTAAAAAAAAATTAAAAATATTTATATATATATATATATAAATGTCGTAAATTAAAAAAAAAAAAAAATTTAAAAATATATGTGCCGATCGATCGGCACACGATCGATCGGCACGATAAATTACATAATATTAAAAAAAATTATAAATATATATATATATATATAAATGTCGTAAATTTAAAAAAAAAAATTATACGTTCCGATCGATCGGCACGTACCGATCGATCGGCACGATATATAATATTTAAAAAAAATTATAAATATATATATATATATAAATGTCGTAAATTAAAAAAAAAAAATTTAAAAAATATATGTGCCGATCGATCGGCACAGCCCGATCGATCGGCACACAAATTATCAATATTAAAAAAAAATTATAAATACATATATATATATATTTATATATCGTGAATTTAAAAAAAAAAAATTATACGTTCCGATCGATCGGCACAGCCCGATCGATCGGCACGATATAATATTTAAAAAAAATTATAAATATATATATATATATATATATATAAATGTCGTAAATTAAAAAAAAAAATTAAAAAAATATATGTGCCGATCGATCGGCACGGACCCGATCGATCGGCACACAAATTATCAATATTAAAAAAAAATTATAAATACATATATATATATTTATATATCGTGAATTTAAAAAAAAAAAAAAAAAATTATACGTTCCGATCGATCGGCACAGCCCGATCGATCGGCACGATATAATATTTAAAAAAAATATATATAAATATATATATATAAATGTCTAAATTTTTAAAAAATATATATATATGTGCCGATCGATCGGCATGCACCGATCGATCGGCACACAAATATATAAATATTAATATATATAAATATAAAATATTTATATATAAATATTTATATAATATTTCATAATATAAAATATATATATATAAAATATATATAAATACAATAAAAAATATATATATAAATATACATATATATATATATTCATAAAAAAAAATATATATATATATATATATATATTATTAGCACACACACACACCGACACTAAACACACACACACCATCGGCACACACCGATCGGCACACACACACACCACACTTCGGCACACTCAAATCGGCACATTGAATCGACGGCACCAAAGCTACTTACATCGGCACGCCTAAGATCTTTCAGACCGCTCGAAACCGCTCGTAATAATGGAAGAGGTTAGTATTTATTTTGAAATAAAATTAAATTTTAGATGTGAAATTAATGTATAATTACATGTTTAAAAGTGATTTTTTATGAAATATATATGTTGGGTTTAGTGTGTATAATATAGATTTGTTTAGATTGGGTGAAAATTGGTGAAATTGAGGTAGAAATCGCCGGAAAAAATGGTTGAAGCGGCGGCGGCGATACTCACCTGCCGACCGGCTCGACCGGTCTCGAACTGGCTCGACCGGTCGCACGGTTTTTTTTTTTTTTTTTTTTTTTTTTTTTTTGAGTTTATTTTTAATTATTATAACTGTTAATTATAATTTAATTGCGTATGCCCATTACTTGAAATTTGTCTTTGCTATGTTCATAGAGAATTGACATGTGGATCGAAAGATTGAATATTTTCTCGAGGGATTTTCTTGAAAGCCGATTCTTGCTATACTTAGATTTCATAATTTAGTCTTAAGAAATTTAACGTGTTGATTTAAGATGATTGCTACTTTTGAAGTTTTGCTCGTTCGTTAATGTTTTTCTTTATGCCATATTTCTATGTAAGTCGGCCATTGTGCATCATGTCTATCCTTGCTTATTGTGAATTTAACGAAATTGGATCATTGGGTCGATACTCACGCCGACCGGCTCGACCGGTCCGAACCGGTCTGACCTGGCCAAGCACGTTTTTTTTTTTTTTTTTTTTTGAGTTTATTTTTAATTATTATAACCGTTAATTATAATTTAATTAAATATTAATTGTTATATATAGGTCAATTTTAAACGACTAGCACTACGAGACGTTTCTCCGAGGATCACAATATATTATAAGCATAATTTAGGGACTTTGATTAGACAGAAATTAGGTTTGCAGGGTGGTGTGGATTTAATCAAACGGTTTGTTTGCGGGCAGTTCGGGGGCATAGTGGGTTGGCCAGAAGGTAAGAATGCTATGCGGGCTCTTCACCAGCTATTATGCTATGAGATTTCGGTACGACCTTCGGAGGTTTGGTTTAATTATGTTGGTCGAACATCCGTTTCTCTCATCCGGAGTTTGCATTGGTTCTTGGGCTCATGTTCGGCGAGTGTAGTTTTGACATGTCAGCATTTTATCATCCTACTCAATCCGGGGTCTACGATAGATTCAATGGTGGGAGACCGATTGAAGCAAAGCACTTGTTAAACTGGTTTTGTAACTATGAGCCCGATGGCGTTTCAGATGATGACTTGATTAAGTTGTCGAATATTTTAGCTCTTTTCTTACGGGTTCTATGCTCCTGCAGAGACTAAGAAAATTGATACATGGATATGGGTATTGGCTGATGATATGGACCAATGGAATGCGTTCCCATGGGGTGCTTTTACCTACGAGGCCATGTTGCACTACCTCAGTTACGTGCCAAATTCCTTGGACCTCGTAGGATCTAAGTATAATCTCTACGGGCCGATTTGGGCGAAGACAGTATAATATTTGTTGACAACTTAATTATTACTAATTTATAATTTTTTATTAGTTGAAATAATTCGATATATTTATATTGTAATATAGGTGTGGGCATATGAGGCCATTCCAAGTTTTGGAGCTCGTTGTGCGACCCTTCTAAATCCCGATGGTTATCCTCGTTATTTACGGTGGTCGTTTAATGACGCCGATCGGCCGTGATATAGCCCGTTTTTTTAAGCGCCGTGGTAATAATTTTTTTATTATTTATTAAGCGATTGAATATGTTATGGATTTTCTTATTAATATTTAATGCACAAATATTACGTATTTCGAGATGAGAGACTCGGTAGTGTATGAAATGTTAGTACCGACCGAGATTGAGGAGAATTGTCCATATTGGCGAGTGCGGTTGGTAGTAATCCATTTGGTCTACACTTTCCCGTGCCCTTGAATCCCCTACATCGCGCAATATGACCAAGATGGACGGATATTGATCGGGCGCACCGAGGAGAGCGGACGTAGTTCGAGTAGAGGAGTTGTCGGTGAGGAGGAGGAGCAAGAGGAGGAGCACACTGTGGTAGAGAGTAGGAGAGTTCAGAGGCGGGCCCGCCGTACACAAGCATGTTCATCAGCAGCTAGAGATGCATCAGGTAATAAACTTAAATTAACAGTAAAAATTTTCTGGTCAATTCCTCTTTTAATAACCGTCCTCTTCTGTGATAATTATTAGCCGTTGGTGAGACATCTAGTTTTCTTGACCCAAGAATAGAGGCCATGATACGTCGATCTATTGAAGAAAATTTTGAAAGATGCGAGCAAAATATGATGAATAGAATTGATGATTATCATCGGACTCTGAGTCAGGAGCTAGTCAGTAGGTGTGAGGAGCTGCTGGATAGAAGTAATATGTCATTTCAGTCTGGATATAGCTGGCACGCTCAGGCTACGCAGTGGCCCCGGTGGGATGAGCCCGCACCACCGACCTTTAATCAGCATGGTCGGCTATGGATGTAGAACCTGGCGGCGAGTTGGTAAGAGAATTTTTCAATTATTTTAATTTCTTTTCCTAATTTAATAATTGTCTTTTGTAGGATATGTTTGAGCCGAGTAACTCGTTGGCTCGAGTTTTGAGCAAGATTTGTCCAGGTGAAACCTTGGCCTTTCGACGTCCAGATGGTTTTCCACTTCAACGAGAATGGTTCAAGGATTTTCTAAAAATTGATTCTGAAATGGATTGTGAGATGATAAATCGCTATATCCAGGTCATCGCGGGTCGGGCTAGCTCAAGGTAACCTACCCATGACTCCAGATGCCCAATACACAGTCGTAGCGGACTCTACAGTATTTGTAAGTATATTTCATATTCGAGTATTTTTTGCCGATCTGGTATTTGTTTAGTTTAATTTTATCATTGAATAATTGTTTATAGATGAGTATTGTGAATGCGTGGGTCAAGGGCGTGAAGAATCCGGAAAGTAAAAGACACGAGAATGATAACGATTATAAATGGGTTCCGAAAGAGGAGGATTTGCGGTGCGTGATGGGGAATCCGAACTTGGGACAAGGGATTGGTACTCCGCCAAATATGTGAGTACTATTTATATATTTTATATATAATAATTTTAAGGTTCTAAATTATATATTTATATCTATTGTAGATCATATTTCCAATCTTGGCAAGACACCCATTGGTTCGTATTGCGGTTATGTATTTCGATTGGAAGCTTGAGATGTTTGACTCTAAAAATGATTTTAGAGATCCAAATGTATTCAATTGGCGCGTCAAATGCCTTATAGCTTTCCCGGAAATGTATAGCGCGATTCTTATTGCACGGGAACTATTGGGCGTGTAATGCATATGGTTATCCATTCCCCGAGGTAAGAGGCCCTCGGTTGTGCTTATGGATGATGAAGAGCAGTACTTGCAATTGGATGCGTATAGTTGCGGGGTATTTACATGCATGACTATAGAGCGTCTCCTCACCGGTTTTCCCACTCGGGTATGGGGTAATGAAGAGCGAAACATGGTGAAATATCGTAATTGGATGGCTGTAAAATGTTTTGAAATGTGTGATATTGGTAATGTATGAATTTGAAGTGTGTATGAATGAAACATTAATGTATGAATTTTAGAACTGTGTATGAATTTTGAAGTGTTTTGAAACATTGTATTTTGATCGGCACATATATAAATATAATATACAAATATAATATAAATATAATATACAAATATAATATACAAATATAATATAAAATATATTTACGTGCCGATCGATCGGCACAGCCCGATCGATCGGCACTATAATATCTAATATAAATATAATATACAATATAATATGTAATATACAATATACAATATAATATACAATATAATATAAATATAATATAATATGTAATATAAATATAATATACAATATATTTATATTATATATAAATATATAATATAAATATACAATATATAAATATATAAATATATAAATATATAGATAAATATAATATACAAATATAATATAAATATAATATACAAATATAATATACAAATATAATATAAAATATATTTACGTGCCGATCCCCGATCGATCGGCACTATAATATCTAAATATAAATATAATATACAATATAATATGTAATATACAATATACAATATAATATACAATATAATATAAATATAATATAATATGTAATATAAATATAATATACAATATATTTATATTATATATAAATATATAATATAAATATACAATATATAAATATATAAATATATAAATATATAGATAAATATAATATACAAATATAATATAAATATAATATACAAATATAATATACAAATATAATATAAAATATATTTACGTGCCGATCCCCGATCGATCGGCACTATAATATCTAAATATATATATAATATACAATATAATATGTAATATACAATATACAATATAATATACAATATAATATAAATATAATATAATATGTAATATAAATATAATATACAATATATTTATATTATATATAAATATATAATATAAATATATAAATATATAATATAAATATACAATATATAAATATATCAATATATAAATATATAGATAAATATAATATACAAATATAATATAAATATAATATACAAATATAATATAAAATATATTTACGTGCCGATCCCCGATCGATCGGCACTATAATATCTAAATATATATATAATATACAATATAATATGTAATATACAATATACAATATAATATACAATATAATATAAATATAATATAATATGTAATATAAATATAATATACAATATATTTATATTATATATAAATATATAATATAAATATATAAATATATAATATAAATATACAATATATAAATATATAAATATATAAATATATAGATAAATATAATATACAAATATTATATAAATATAATATACAAATATAATATAAAATATATTTACGTGCCGATCGATCGGCACAGCCCGATCGATCGGCACTATAATATCTAAATATAAATATAATATACAATATACAATATAATATACAATATAATATAAATATAATATAATATGTAATATAAATATAATATAAATATATTTATATTATATATAAATATATAATATAAATATACAATATATAAATATATAAATATATAAATATATAGATATATTATTAAGAAAAATTATACGTGCCGATCGATCGGCACATCCCGATCGATCGGGCACAATAATATAAAAATATATATATACATAAATAAAAAAATATATATATATATATACTCAAATCGGCACAATATTTTTTTGAATTTTAAATTTGTAAAATTCTAAATATATTAAAATTACGGATGAGCTACTGTTGATTTCTAAATAATCAAAATTTCTAAATTTCTAAATAAGCAAATTTTCTAAATAATCAAATTTTCTAAATAATCAAAATTTCTAAAATAATCAAAATTTATAAATAATCAAAATCTTCTAAATAATCAAAAGATCGTGATCGACCATATTATATTTTTTTTTAAATTAGGATGTTATTAATAATCAAAATTATATTTAAAAAATCAATATAATTGAAATAAACTCATAAAAAATTATAAATTTTAAAATAAATATTTGATAAATATTTTAGGGGAATATTATGAAATAGTGTAATAAAGCTTTATATATATCTATACATTAGCAAAATTAAACATGAATCATTCTTGAATGATATAAGTACTTATGACTTTATACAAAAAATGAACTCATTTTTCAAAATATGAGAAGAAGTGGAATTTTTTTTTTATTATGTCTCTATGATTATATTTCAAGGTTATTAATGATATCATCAATATCCTCTTCGTATATCACTTTTCCTTGCTCGAATTCGATTTTTTTAGGTTCCGATCGATAGTATTTGGGGTTTTGATCAAGGGTTTTGAGGGTTTAGAGGAATAGTATTTGGGGTTTTAATGAATAGTAGTTGGGGTATCCCCTAATCATCCTATCGGTCGGATTGGATTGTATATACGATTGTCGGCACGAATAGTTTTATAGTCAAATTTCAATAAAATAATATAGCCGTGACGTATGTCACAAATGCCACGTTTTTACTTAAAATTAAAATTTATATATTTAATATAACCGTTCCGATCGATCGGCCTTGTCCGATCGATCGGAACATATAAAATATAAATTTTAAAAAAATTATATATAAATGTGGTAAATTTAAAAAAAAATTAAAAAAATATATGTGCCGATCGATCGGCACGGCCGATCGATCGGCACACAACAATATTTAAAAAAAATTATAAATACATATATATATATATATAAATGTCGTGAATTCTAAAAAAAAAATTATACGTTCCGATCGATTGGCACAACCGATCAATCGGCACGATATATAATATTTAAAAAAAAATTATAAATATCTATATATAAATGTCGTAAATTTTAAAAAAATATATATATATGTGCCGATCGATCGGCACAGCCCGATCGATCGGCACACAAATATATAAAATATTAATATATATAAATATAAAATATTTATATATAAATATTTATATAATATTTCATAATATAAAATATATATATATAAAATATATATAAATACAATAATATATATATATATATATTCATAAATAAAAAAAATATATATATATATATATTATTACATATATATTTCGATTGCGTTTATTTGTGCCCGATGGGACGCAAATTAAAATATATACTTTTAATTAGATGTTATTAAGTAGTTGGGTATCCCCTAATCATGTTATCTGTCGGATTGATTGTATATACAGCTCTCGCGACGAATAGTTTTATAGTCAAATTTCAATAAAATAATACGTTGTGACAAATACGTCACAATGGCCACGCTTTTACTTAAAATTAAAAAAATTAAAATTTATATATGGTCCGATCGATCGGCCTTGTCCGATCGATCGGGCCATATTAAAAATTTTAAAACTCAACTAATTAAAAAAAATTAAAATTTATATATTTAAGATAACCGTTCCGATCGATCGGCCTTGTCCGATCGATCGGAACATATAAAATATAAATTTTAAAAAAATATATATATAAATGTGGTAAATTTAAAAAAAAATTAAAAAAATATAGTGCCGATCGATCGGCACAGCCCGATCGATCGGCACACAAATTACACAATATTAAAAAAAATTATAAATACATATATATATATATATATATATATATATATATATAAATGTCGTGAATTTAAAAAAAAAAAAAATTATACGTTCCGATCGATCGGCACGTCCCGATCGATCGGCACGATATATAATATTTAAAAAAAAATTATAAATATATATATATAAATGTCGTAAATTTTAAAAATATATATATATGTAAATGGGTATGGCCGATCAATCGGAACATATATATTTTTATTTTTTTATTTTTTAATTAGTGAATGTAAATCTAATTAAATAGTCCGATCCATGGATCAAGCAATTTAGGGTTTCGTTAAACAACCATACCGGATTAGGGTTTCAACAATTTATGGTTTCGTTAAACAAACTTCATACTTCAAATAATATAGGCACAAATAAACTTGAACTAAGACACCACAAATTTAATCTTGTGTCTCCCTCGTCGAACATGTCCTCCTTGTGTGGCCTCTTTCGTGACAAACACCACACTTTCTCGCTACGACCTTGAGTTGAGCTTGTGGAGGCCTCCGCTCCCCGATCGGTAACGTCTCTCGCTTTGGGCGACCGGCCCGACGCTTCGCTAGGGGTGGTAACAATGGATCTCGCATCTCGAATATGGTCGAGAATGGTCCAAAGCTCCAATGCAGTAACGAATTAAAGTGATGTTCGTAAATATCCCCGTGGTTGCTTGTAGTGTACATACTGTGGACATAGTTGTAAAATTGGTCTCCGCTCTCCCCGTTGTCAAACAAAAAATGTGTTAGATATATAATAAGTGATTAAAAAGTGTAAAAGAATTCATACGTAATCGCGGCGCAGCGTGGGAGCATGGTATTAGGTCCATATCAAATTCGTGACACGTGCACGTTTGGTTCTCCAAATCCACCTTATAGTTGTGATTTCTCCCGTCGTTGACTTTGTATCTTCCTCCGGCGGTTAAGGTGACGGATATGAGCGTGCAAGTTCAATCTGCGCGCTTAACTTCCTCTTCGCAACGTCCACCAACAAATGGCTATTCTCACTCAGCCAGCTTGACGCCTTTCATCCCACCATGACTCCATAATTGCTCGTATCGTGTCTATCATCGAGCAAATCGGCAATCGACGGGCCCACAAAAGTCTTCCGTTGAAAGACTCGACACAATTTGATGATAGAAAGTCGTAGCGACGCCGCGGACATTGCGAACGTGCCCAACGTTCGGGACCAATCTCTATCGGCTTGTTGTATGCTCCTTCACTCGCCACGAGGATTGATGCCATGTACTTCCTAAACTCCGACTCACGGTATGCAGATGGTCGCTCGACGGAACATGTAGGGTACTTCATTCTTGTAAGAAGTGAGCTTGTTATTAAGATGGACGTTGCAAAGGCAAGTGAGGAACTCCAGGAAACACTGCTTCGACAAAGATTTTTAATACCGACGTGCCGGTCGACACGATCGCAGGTCACCGCTCGAACCGTACACTCGCTTAAGATTCTCAGAGAAACCACGCCCATGAGTCATTGTTCTCAATTGGTCCAATGCCAATGGCGAGCGGTACAAGCTGTTCGTTGCGGTCTTTAGTAACTCGCAAAGAAAGAGAATGCCGGTATTCTTTCCCTTCAAGTGAGTTCCATCAACTACAATCACCTTCCTTAAATGCCACATAAATGCGGGGATGCACCGCCCCATGCAACAAACGCGTACTCGAACCTCCCGTCGCCGTCGACACGAAGATTAGTTACCGTTCCGGGTTTACCCGCTTCAACATGTGCAAATATCGAGGGAGCATCTTGTACGAGTCTTCGTGACTCCCATAAATCAATTGAATCGCATTATTTCTAGCACGCAGGGCCTTATAATACTCCACCTTCACACCAAATTTCGACGCGCATCTCATTGATCATGTCTCGAGGTCGCAACATCGTTCCCTCCATACGCATTCTTTGCCCAAAATAGGCTCCGATAGTCTTCGCAGCAATGTGATCGGTCCGGCATTATCAAAGTCGTATCGACATCCGTGCTCCGCACAAAATCGTAAATTGTCCAATACATACCATTATGTCGTGCACGTACTCGAATGGACAAAGATCGCCCAACGTACATTCAAACCACCGATACCGAGGACTTGCCCTCTTCACTTTATAAGACCGTCGACACTCTAAATGCCGGAGACCAACGGCTATTGTTAGGGCGTCCTTCGTCCAAAAGATGTTGCCGTTTCCGAGAATGCCCTCTTCAATCTTCTCTATATCCGTACAACCAATGACACCCGCTTGACTGGCGGAATAATTGGCACTAGCCAATCTCGACTTCGTCAACAACTTCATTATCTTCGTCTTGTAGGGCAACCGCTCCGTTCGTGGGCCGCTCTAGAAGTGTCATTAGCCGGTTTAAACCGCCTTCCCCACGAATCCATGATGCAAACTCATACATGGTTCCATAAAAGTTTTTAGCGACAACATGTTCGTCTTCCTCATCCTCTTCCTCTTCCTCTCGCCGTATAATCCTCGTCATACGTATCATCATCATCATCGTTATTATCATTCGCACCTTGATCCCGCTCGTTCCGCTTCTTCTTGCTCCTCTTGTTGCTCTTCTTCTTCTTGCTCCGGTTGTTGTTCTTGCCTTCCAAACTCATATGCAGCTCCGCTTTGACCATATGCATCACCAAACATATTTGGGAAACTAAATTGGTAATCAAATGAAGGGACGTAATCTCCTTGTTGTGATGTTCAAGCACGATCAGCCGTCAAAACGACGCAAACAGGTTGGATCGGTCTCTAAGTTGATAAGTCGAACCAAGTCATCATCCGTCATCATTAATGACTTAATCAACTTTCCGCGATCCAAAGATGCTCCAACGAATAAAGCGCATAGGGGGTAAGCCGTGAGTTAATTTGTGTACGGGCTTCGATGCTTGCCCTTAAGGATAACAATGTTAATTGGTCGATCCGAAGTGGGGCAAGCTGTTCATCCCCACCTTTGTAATCCGAACCCAAGAAACAACCTCCATACTTTACAGATTACACGTGTCCGTGTAGCCATCCGGGAAAGAATTAAAAAAGAAAAAACTATCTTAGTACTCCGCAAAACCAAACTTAGTACTCCGTAAACAACACATAAGATAAGCTAACATGCGGAGAGCAAAGATAAGCTAACATGCGGAGAACAACACATAAGATATTTTATAACTAATAATACGTACATATTTACTCCTCGAATCAAGCAAAATCAAGAAAAAAATTCGTTCAAATCAAGCATAGATATTTACCCTCAAATAAAGCTAAAATCATACGTACATATTTACTCCTCAAATCAAAGAAAATCATACGCCCTCAAAATAATACATAGATATTTACCTAAAATCAAGCAACAAATATAACAATTTATGGAATAGGTTACCTTTAAAATTGTTTCACACTCTCGCTCCCTCGCTCTCGTTCTCTCTCGTGTTTAAAGGACCCTCGCTCCCTTGCTCTGAAATAAAATTTTCGCTCTCTCGCACCCTCCGTGTCTTGCTCTCCTTGTTATAGAGTTAAATTTTTTTGCATCTGAAAATAATCATAGAAGAGTATACTGTGTTGCGTGTGAAGAGGAAAAGAATCAGATTCCTCCTACTGTGTATAGAGTTCAGTTTTTTCTGCAACTTTATTGCATGTCACTAGGTAAAAAGGTAAGTGAATATCTTTTCCGTATTTTTTTTCTCCTCGTAAATATACTATTTACGTAAAATTCTTGATTAAAAATCTAAAAAAAGCCGCATGAGGACGAAATTATTCTCGCATGCATGAAGACAAAAAAGGCCGGCATGAAAATAAAAATGTAAAAAAAAAATAAAAATGCTCCGATCGATCGACTTAAAAAAATTGGTCCGATTGATCGGCCTATATTTTATTTTTAAATTATAAAAAAAATTTAAAATGTTGTCCGATCGATCGGCCAAGGCCGATCGATCGGACCATATTTTATTTTATATGCTAGATGTCCGATCGATCGGCCAAGGCCGATCGATCGGACCATATTTTATTTTTTAAATTATAAAAAAAAATTTAAAATCTTGTCCGATCGATCGGCCAAGGCCGATCGATCGGACCATATTTTATTTTAAATACCATATTTTATTTTTAAATGCAAAAAGAATACGTTTTTTTTTTATAATTTAAAAGGCCGTAAGGAAAAAAAAAAATGAAAGTCAACAGAGAATTAAATAAGTAAAAGACAAGACAAAGTAAGAGGAAATAAAAACCTATTAACCTACCTAACTTTATAGGTTTCAGAGGACAAAATGTACATTTTTGCAATTATGGAATCTCATGTATATTTTTGCATTTTCACATGTTTGTTTTGTACATTTCTCACATCCCCCATTAGAATATTATCCCTTCTAATCTAAGTATAAAAGAACAATAAGGATCGGGCACGTACGTATATGGGTAGAGGTTATATAAATTAAGGCCCATATATGGTCACAAACTATTAATGGCCCAAACCGGTATATGGTCAATAACTAGATCACCATGAGATTAATGTATGTTCTTTTTTCTGTGACTAATAATTTGCAACTTTTTTTTTTCCTAATTACAATTTACATTCCATTTTATCAAAATATGATAGAAACAAACCATTTTAACAAAGAACTTAGAGACTCTTATTTTATCTAGTTGCTTCGCATGGTCACACATCCGTATGAGATTTCTTATTATATACTCCCTCCATGGCGTTATTACTGTCTTGTTTTTTTCATCGGGGTGTTCTGATAATCCTGTCATATTTCAAAGATTGAAATATATTGGGAGGGAGAGGGAGTATTTGTTTGTCATGTTTCACAATCACCCATGCAAATCACATGTGTTATCATAAATGCACGTCAGTACATATGAGGAGTATTGACAAAGTGAAACATAAAAATTAAGTATTCAAATAAATCAAACTGATATATCTCGCCTCTCCCTCGTTTTGTTGCATTTATATAATTATGTACTGATATTAATATACTCTCTCAACATTCCAAGTTCTACGTGCACTTTTCCAGATTGTCTATAATGACAAAAATATTAATTTAGAGAGGTGAAGATATATATTCCGTACTTTTGGAGCTTTAGTAGTGATATAGAGATGACGCTGCACATGGGAGAGTAGTTGCATTGTCGTGTTATGTTTAGTACTGGCCGTTAACTTGCAGAAACAAAGGAACGTGCACTTACAATATTTGGCTAATCATAAACTAGTATGGAAGTATGGAACCATCCATGATCTACCCGCCAAATTAAATGAGTTGTTTTATCAAAAATCATAAATTCAATTCACAATAGCGTTTTTGTAGGTATAATCCATTATAGATAATATATTAACACAGATTTTATCCGGTATACACCTAAAATAACAGGTTCACACATTGCTGAAAAAAAAATATGAGTATAAAAAATAAACTCATCCATTAGTGGTGGTGGGGCATGTAGTGGTTTACAGCAGATAACATGATGATATGGAGTATTTATATATTTGTTTTTTTATTAAAAATTATAGTTACATATATATTGGGGATGTAAGTGGGAGTTGGAAGGAGATACTTCCTTAGCTGCACACTTGCCTAGGGGAATGTTTGTGGGGCCCATTGAATGACTAAAAGTGAGTAGGGTTTCTCAGATCGAAACATCGCATGGGGAATCCATCATCACTCCTTTGAAATTTTCTTTGATGTACATGCTGCCACACATACACACGCATCTCTCTCTCTCTCTCTCTCTCTCCATATATTTTACTCCATGTTATGTGATTGAATTGAAATAGTCTTCGTCACATTTCATGGCAGTTTGGATACACAGGGTAGGTTAGGTAAGACTCCCACCATCCTTTCTGACAAACTATCAGCTCTAACTAGCTAAACTGCTAAACGAATTCAAGATCTACCCTACCTTCAAACTCTTAATTAACCTCAAAAGAAAAACAAACAATGTGAACTAGTGCGTGAACGAAAAAGCTTATTAGAATAGAAGAGAGTAAGATAAACAAGTTGAGTTATACATAAATTCAGTTTCAGAAGATGAGACCTAGAAATTAGGATTAATAATTGTCGTATTATAATAAGCTCATATGGTGGTTACCCTTCAAAAACAAGGCCGCAATTCGACTTCATCTCTCCTCTTCTAATACCTGAAGCCATCTCAAAAACAAGCTTCCAATTCCAAACATGCTCAAATCATGTAAGAAATAAAACACCAAATGTAAATTATAACCCTATATATATATATATATATATAGGCCAGTTTTTTCTTCTTTTTTTTGAAAATCAAACAAGTCACCCACCCCACAAATAGAAGTTACTTAAACACATATATATATATATATAACTTGTGGTGGTTTAATTAATTTACCAATTACCATGATCCTCCACCTATAACCCCGTTCCAGTATCCAGTAGAGTTATGATCTCGATTGTGGTCGCCATCATGATCATTCGCTGCGTTGTTCGACACCTTCAAGTCTTCAAAAGGAAACAGAAGCTTCCCGTTTGCTTCCTGAACCTCCTGGAAGCTTCCATAGCCGCTCCCGAGCCCATCAAGCGAGAAGTTAAGAGAAGGCTTGAACTCCGGCAGAGCAAACCCGGATCCGGCTGAGGAATAGAGCGCCGACGGACCGGCCGAAGACGGCATAAACGAACTCAAACCCCTCGAAGTAGCGGCACTGAAGCCAGTCAAGAGCTCCAGAGAAGAGAGGTGGTGGGACGACGACGGCGGCGGAGGAGAAGAAGAAGAAGACGAAGGGTTGTGGTGTAACATCTCATTTAAGGACTTGAAATCGTGGTGGATGGAGAAGCCCAAGTTGAGATCTTGGGTGTCGAGGGTCTTAGGGTTTTGAGGTGGGGGGATCAAATCTGGGAGTTTCTTGGAATTGGTAGCGTAGGAGGAGGATCGCTTGTTCTTCCTGGAGCCGCCGCCGACGGGGATGCTGCGGAGAGATCCGCCTTCGGTCCAATATCTTCTGCATGTCTTGCAGAAATACCTAGGCTGCGAGAGGCTGTAGTTGTTGTAGTAGCAGAACTTGGTGTTGGTGGAGTTGCAGCGTGGGCAGTTCACTGCTTGCTCTTTCTGAGGCCTAATCTTTCTCTCCGATGACGCTTTTGGGCAGTTTACGACTATCTCCTCCATTGGTTTCATCACTATCTCCTAAAATATATAAGGGCAAAAAATTAATAATCAAAATTAAAAGTTGGAGATCGATCGAGAAAAACAAAACAAAACCCATGATAATTAAAAGAGAAAGAAAAACAAAGAAAAATGGATTCTTTATCACTTTTTGCGAAGATCAGAGCCAAAGGAAAAAGAACAAATGATAATAAGAACAAATATAATCATTTATGGAGTAGCCAAGTTCAACAAATATGAGTCCCTTTACCACTGAGAAAAAGAGAGAAAGCGAAGTTGAAGAAGCATGTAAAGAATTGAAGTAAAGGTGATGGATCTGTGTACCTGAGGAGGCCATTGAGCAGCTGTTGTATCCATGGGATGGGAAAGGATGGGAATGGGGAGAGAGAGAGAGAGAGAGAGAGAGAGAGAAAGAGAGAGAAATTTAAGAAGTGAAAAAGCACCTGCTTTCTTGCAAGTGGTCTAAAAAGCAGGAAAAGGAATGTTTGAAATGGTTCGTGAACTCATATGTGCTTTACGCGTGTAAGTGTCACCACCTTCAACTTGCGTATATATACGTATCTTTGCTCTACATTGCAATACTTTTCTCCTTGGACATGTGCCTCCTGCTTCGCTTCTAATTCCGATTCAAAACTACCAATTCTGCTGCTCCGATTTTTAGAATTAAAATAGAATAATGGTTCTAGTTAGAAAAGATGAATCAAAGTTGGAAGGGGTAGTCCCTCTTTTACAATGGTGAATCAGTGATAATATATAGTCGATTCAGCTTTCATAAAGACTAGACGACTACACCTGAGTTACACCATCAACTATAGCTTTCTTTAAATTTTTGAAATACAACTATACTTTTTTTTAATCGATCGCCTTTGCATAGACATGTCCATTTTTAAATGGAAACCGGCTCAAATCGGGTTTCAAGTCAAATCTAAAATCGTCTGAAATTGCGTAAACTGTAAGTTTTTAGTTAATCTCGATTTGCTCCTTTTAAAAATGTCAAATCGTTGCTTTCAAACTAGTTGTCACCGACAATTTCACCTATTGAAACTGTCAACGATCACCTCTCCAACGAATCGAATAAATGAATTTTAAATTAAAAGCGTTCTCATATACTTTTCATTCACGTAGAAAAATCCTAATAAGTTTATAATTTAAATTGGTGTAGAAAAACGAAAAAACTTTTTACTTTAGTTTGTATAATTGCAAATTGATACTACTTCTCCAGAAAATATGTGGGAGAGAAGATAATCTAATCTTGTCATTAAAAAGTTAGAATATTAAATATTTTTTAATAATTGGTATCGAAAACCATAATATAAATTATCTTTCTAATACGATGATGATTATGAAGAATCGACCACGTGAGTGATTATATATATATTTTATAGTTAAAACTTTAATGTTATAGATTATATTATTTCAATTCTTCGAATCCAAAAATGTATTTTTTTTAATATTTATAATAAATTGAAATTAATCAATACATAAAAAATAAAAAAATCCGTAAAATCTGTAAACTGAAACCGCAAACGATGATTTTAAAGCGAAATCATTAATCGTCTATAAATAATTAGATTTTAATTTCAGTATTAATATTCGATAAATTGGAACTGACCGTTTCAAACCGAAACTGAAAATGAACATGTCTAACCCTGGATTATGGCCCTATTCAACCACATCCGATGTCTGCCCCCAAATGGTGGAATACATATGTGTAATATTGTCTTCTTGGAGTTGGTTTAATTTCTTTAGAAAGAGTGTACAATATAAAGTAAATACATTTTGAATGAAATATAAAAGCAACTAATTAATATTGTATGTCAATAGATTTTGGTATGCATGGCGGAGTCTCACGGGAGACCTTCTCTAATCTGTTCTGTATGACACTCTCACTTAACGATATTTATTATATTTTCTTCGACTAAATAAATCATTTTCTAACCACGTATAGTTGTTGTATGTGTATATAACTAAAAATACGGTGAACGTGGATGGAACACGTGGCCTTCGGAACTTTCCCAGCTGAGTCATCCCTGCTATTGTTAATATGTAAACGATTAATCATCTAATAATTGATACAGTCCTAGGCTGACAACATTAAAAATTAAAATGTAATTTTTAAACCGATTTAGTATTTTTCTCTTATAAAATTTTCGATGGATGTGTTGTTTCTTTACATACGATGTTTGGCAATTTAACGAGAACCAAGTAGATTCGAATATTAAATCGATTACGAATAAAATTTAATATTTCTATACTGTTTGATTCGAAGTACAACCTATCCTCAAGGTGTTAGTCGAATTAAACATTTTAGAATATTTTTGCTTCCTCAAAACAAGTTTGAAGAGCTCGTAGCTGTCTGTTTTAAGAGAGAGAGAGTAACTCCTCAAAGATTGATAAATGAAGGAACTAATTCAACGAACACAATACACAAACCGAGTAAAAGAGAATCCAGAACTACAAAAGGTCGTCTAATCTAATATTTAGGTGTGACATGGTTGGAAGTTAAGTATTGGATACGCCCTTCGATACAGATGTCTACACAGCCGAACCATACAAAAACTCAGATGATCGGAACCTCGTCTAACGGCCTCTGCCACGTCCACGCCCACGCCCACGGCCCCGACCACGCCCCAGAGGTTTCCCTGAATAGGCAGTTTACAAGACATTATTATATAGAAAACTATAAACAAAGAGAAGTTGAATTGTAATTGTACCAGCAGTGGGCTTCTTCGGCTTCACCCTAGGTGTCTCCTCCACCAACAACGTCTCAAGGTTCATTCATGCTGATATCAACACCTACAAGGAAAAAGGAGCAAAGAAAGAAAATGCAATTCAAATGACTGCAGCCCACATATCTAACTGCAGATATAAAATGTATAAAACACCTTCTTTAGCAAAGAATCACCCAACTTATATTGTGTGAAAGCAATTATATTTCCAACCAAAACCAACATCCTACTAGGTAACTGTTTTGCATGCTAGGTTTTGATACATAAAGTTTCTGCCCTGGTCACTTGCATTTAAAAGAAAATCAAACACATGTTTGGGTGAAACGTAACAACTTAACATGCAAGTCTAGCATGTTCCAATTTCCTGATAAAATAACCATGGAGACCAGCTTCAGTGTTACCCTCAATGCAGACATATCACTCATCAATCCAACTAATTCTTGCACACACTCACATAATCAATGAATCATGTTTACTAACCATAATACAAACAGAATAAAAATGTTCAAAAAGTTGCCTGTGGCAAAGCAATAGTATAGAACTTGAACAAGGAGATTAAATGTATGACAGAAAAGTAGAAATGGGAGCTTAATAAAAATGTGTCCACGCCTTTTTACGCAGGGTGGAGGTTATTATTCATGGATTAGGATTCAGAATCTTTGGTGAGGAATAACATTGCTAAATGACTACAGCAATACTTGGGCTAATAAACAAAATACGAAGGTAGTTGAGATACTAGTCTCATAGCCTACAACCCAAAGGAAACACTGGACATCAGAAACTTGGTATTGATCCTTCCCAGGATTGACAATCGGACCTCACTATGAGACAACAAAAGCACCATTTCCCTATCTTGATAGAATAATCTCTGGAATTAATTAATCATCTTTTCACAAAAATGTTGTTTGAAAGAGCAAGTAATAAAGTGTATTTCTAATTATAAGTATGTTTGGAACAGAAAATTTTAAGGTGAATAATGAGCTTCCCCTCGGCATTATAAAATAAAATTTCACACTATCATTGTCTAAATAGACAATGATAGTTTCACTAGAGGGCCTATACTGCTTTTCCAACACAAAAACAAAACCATCCATGTATGATGTACATGTAGATTGTTATTGTTCTAAAGAAAGGTGAATATGAATAAAAAAATTACACCAATTAATCATAATTCTTTATCCCAAAATACAAAATGGTTCTCTTGAAAGCTTGAGTGTGAAACTGTGACTAGGACAGAAAATAGAGTTTGTTGAAGTAGGAGTTCCGTACAATCAATCTAACTACAGATTAAGTTGGTGGTGACTGAAATACAAGGCCAAACAGCATAAGAATGCATTCGAAGGCCAGGAAGAATATTCTTACTAGGATAATACCCCCGTGTGGTGTGTTTTGATAATTAGCTAACCATAAGTTTCGATCAGCATTGCATGTAATCACTATCTAGCCCCTAAACACAAGATTTTCCCAATCTCAACAACGAGGAAGATGCTTATTTAGTCTAAGAAAAACAACACATCCACGGAAAAACAACACAAAGAACTAACCTGTGATTGTTCCGTGAATAACGGTTCCATTCTTTAGCTCAATGGACACAGTTTCATTGTTCAATTTCATCAAAAATCTGCGCAAATGAAACACATAAATGAGAAAAAAGAAGGGAAAGTACACTTACAACAGTAACAAACGCGAAGAAGAAAAGCAAACCTTACGAGTTTCATTGCTGCAGCGGAGAGATGACGAACCTAGGGTTTGCGTAGTGCAGGAACCGCAACGAAGAAGAAACACAACTTCTGTTGGAGGGAAAGAGTTTTAGGTTTTTTGTCTTACCCCAATTCTTCGATAATTGGGCTTTTTAGTTTTCAGTTTGAGTAGAAGTAATGGGCTTTGCCATAAGTTATAGTACTAGTATTTATTTCTGAAGCAGCAAAACAGAAAAGCAAGAACATCATAAATAGTTGGGCAGACTTTCTCAATTGCCACTCAACAGTTTAAATATTCAGCATTTAATGAGATATGAAACAAGGCTATTAGGTTATAAGTTAATTAATGTCCTTATGCCAGTTAAAATTGCATGTAGAGTCACTATGAAGTATGCACGTAATCTAAAAGGTGTAATACATAATGTGATACAATTGTTATTAATACTTAATAGTTAATACGTGAACACACATTATAATTTGAATGCAGTAAATAGACTATCACATTCCTACTTGTATCCTATTTCTTTTGCGAACCGCAATTCATACAATAATAGAACTGTCCACAGACTATGAATACGAAATCATTATCATAAAATTTCAATTCGTAACTTTTTATTGACTTTTGTCGACGGTTAGAGTGGGCACAAGGCCAATACTCCATATTATTATTATTTAATTATAAGAAATAAGTGATTACGGGCACGTAAACTTGAGATTAAGCTCTAATTAGATGCTAATCAATCATCAGTAATGCAATAAAACTTTTATAATTTAATACTCGATAAATTAATAATCTTTCTAAGACCCCGGTCCCGACTCTTAGTGTAAAAAATTATCAAATTGGATAAAATAATAAGATAATAATTTTGTAAAAACTTCAATGTAAAATATAGTTCCGTAAATATCATAAATTAATAATCATTTTAAGTTATGAATAATACTAAGAAAGTTTTGTGAAATATGATTCTAGTGTTGCCTGTTTTTTCTTAAAATTTAAATCTAATTGATCTCATCTCTAACTTTTCTACTTGCATCCAAAAGTTCTGATGTTGTTTTCTCAAACTACATTATAAAACTATGAAGAGTCTTATATGCAATAACTGTTTTCTTACGCGTAACTGATTTCAAAAGAATTGTATCATCTTTAGCTTCATCAACAACATTATTTTGAAAGATGGTAGTCACAATTTCTTCTAGGCTTTGGATCTCTGAACATGTATCACTTTCACTTGAGTAATCCAACAAGCTACTTACATTAATTTTATCGTGGTAGCCTAGATCATTGACAATGACATCAAGTTCATGAATGTCATATACATGGTTAGTTCATATTCCTTGATACGTCATCAACAAAATAAAGAACGAATTTTGTAATGTGGGAAACGATTTCCTATTCTCTTGTGGAACATTAAGTGGAGACTGCAAGATTATCAATAATATAAATTGTATTCATTAAACTTGTTTTTTAATGAATAAATCTTATATTACTTACAAAATTAATAGTGTGGATGTATGAAAGTAGCCAGTACAGATAACTAAATAAGTTATCTAGCCAGTCAGATAAAAGTGTACGTTTTCTAACTGATATTTTTTTCTTTTAATTAGTGTGGGGCCCATCTTCTTTACTTTTGACGAAATATATACATTTTATATATCAAAAACAAAAAAAAATAGAAATAATCGGTAAGACAACTACCATCCTCTCACTTTTTCTGACAATGCACATGAAAAATTAAAGGTTGAATTAATTGAGGACAAGAAAATTAGATTTATAATGAACAAAATAGCTTAGCATAAAAAATAACGAGCAAATCTCACAACTACACACACTCGAAACGAATAATCCTTCCAAAATATTGAAGAACATATCCATGTTTTTATAGTTCTTGTATAAAGAAGACATGGATCCGGTAAGTTATTCAATTTTTCACATTTAATCGAACAAAATGAGTTTATTTTTTCCCTTTTCAATGTTGTTTCTGCTAAAAATTATGAGGAGATCTAGTGTAGTTAAATGTTTTTATCTAGATTATTTTTACTTCCTTTAGTCGAAATTTCGTTCAAAAGTGGTATAAATGTATTCAAATGTGCTAATATGCATGTGACTATAAGTTTCCATGAAAATAGACATAATTGTTCATGACTAGACAATTATATAGCACAATCATTAATTGTCTACTACACGATTAACGATTATGTAGCATAATCGTCAATCGACTAGTAATCGTCATTCGTCTACTACGCGATTGACGATTATTCTATATAATTGTCAACATGCATGTACACTATTGACGATTATGCTATATTAGACAATTAAAAAGTTTAATTTTAATTTCAAAATTTTTGGAATTAGCAATGTCATTCTAAATAGTTTAATAATTTCTTTTTTAATTTCATGCTATAGATAATTATTATTAATAAATCTTTCATCTTATTATAGATGAGGTGTCAACATATTATTCTTCGAAGAGTGGTCAGTGGAACGAATCTGAATACGAAAGTGGTGATGAATTATTATTCTACACGTGGGTGAATTGCAACATTTATTAATTAGTAGAGGATATTCATCGGAACTTGAAAAGCAATCATTTAACTACAACGTATGATTTGTTTTATCAAACAAAGACTCGCAACGGTAGAAGAATTAAGGTTCAACTAAATGACGATGAAGATTTGAACAGGATGCTTTTCGAGGATAGGAGTTCTCCAATTATGTACACTATTGAAAAAATATTGAACTTGGACAGAGCTCGACAAGAAATATCCACCGTTGTAATGAGCCGAGTCTGAGGTTCAACAATATAGATGGTGATAATGATGATAATGTGCTTTACGAAGAGGGGGCAGATTATTATGAGGAGGAGGAGGAGGAGGAGGAGACATAAATAGTGAACTCCTTGAATCGCTATTGAATAAATTTAATGCATGGGCTCAAAATCCAATAAAAAGTTCCTAAATCGAACTGCTTTTATGTGACCTTCAATCAATCAATGGTGATTGGTTCTTCAAATAATGCTAGAGCACTTGCAGAGACAAGTCAAATTCAAAATTGGAATGGTCCACTTGCTTATTCGGATCTTCTTTGTCCTGTAGAACGAGAGGAACCGTGGAATGGACACAACAATAGACTTTCTGTAGGGACTTTATTTAAGAGCAAATATGCACTTGAGATTGTTATGGACACTTATCATTTGCAGAATCGAGTTGAATATGTTGTTGAGATATCAAGTACCACAAGATTGAATTATCTATGCAAGCATGGAAATGAATGCCCTTTTATGCTACATATCTGACAAACATGGGTTTTCCTAGTTCCTATCATGTTTTGATGTCGATTTTAGATGGGAAATCATGTTTAGGAACAAGTATTTGGATTGAATTTGTTTAATTTTGTAGAATGTGATGCTTGCTTGCCCGTCTGTTGAAATTGCAGAAAAATGGGTGAAAATTATGGTGTTTGAGTGCAATAAGACGGCTCGAGATTTGAACTTAAAACGAGTGAGAACGAGTCAAAAGAAGTTTGGAGCTGTAAGCTGTGACGACCCAGATGTGACTGCGTGAGGGTCATCACAGTGGGGATTAAAGAAAGCAGGACACGACCGCCTCTCGGGCGTTACAAAGCGAAGGAAAAGGACTTGTCTGCTACCCCGACGCGACCGCGTCGGGGTCATTTTCAGCTGCTGTTTTATTATGCAGGAATTACATAAAAGCCCTTACTCAGGGCTAAGATTTGAAGGCTATAAAAACCTTAAGGGGGCGTCGTTCAACGTATCTTTTCTCATATCTTTTACTTTAAAAAATCTCACAACCTTTGGGAGAGCTCTTGAAGAGAAGGGAGGAAGGAAGAAGATCGAGAAATTCAAGTTCAACACAATCAAGACTTTAGTTTTCTTCTACGTTTTCTTTTGCCTACGAACATGAATTCTTGTGATTTTGCTGATTTTGTTACTTTGTCTATAAGTAGCTAAATCTTTTTATTCTAGGGTTAGAAAGTAGGTGGATGATTTGACTACGGATCTTTTTCGAATCATTTACGCTATTTGTTTCTCTTTCTTGTGCTCATGTTTTGATTGCTTGTTTACTTGCTTGATCACCAATTAAACATAATTTATTGTGTTAATTCGAGATTCGGGAGAGGAAAATTAATGCTTGATCTAGGATACAAGACACATTAATCCTTCAACGCCCAAAATATTTGATGTTTATGTGAGAACAATAGATCATATGGGCTTTTAGGAGTAACATGCTAGTAACTACTTGGAGACAATTTTACGAGCATGTTATCTACTGTCTAGGTATGCCCAAAAGGTTACTTAGGCTAATTTGTGATCGTTTTAGGAGAAAATAAGTCTTGTTAGTAACTGATTGGCTAAGGTGAAGTTTGGTAAATCGTCTACTGAAATCAAATCCTTAGAATAAGTTTTCTCATATTTTCTTCTAAAGTTCATTTATTTGCTTATTTAAATTGAATGCTTTTAGGTTTATAAACTCATCAATTTTCGTAGTCTAAATAGAGGATAATAATAGTAATTAATATTCACTAGTATAATTAGTCTCTGTGGGAGTGACATTGCTTCTCTATCTGCAATTGCACCCGTACACTTGCGGCTTGTCAATAAATTAGCGATGCCACATCGGTTGGAGGTATCTGGCGGGTGATTAAGTTCGATGGGATTCATACTTGCCACATAGATTTTTCTAATACTACTCGCCATTTGCTCGCTAATGTAATAGCTACACATTTCTCACGTAAACTGGGCGAAGGTGTTCTTCTGAAGCCAAGGGAAATTATTAAGGAGTTGAAGTTTGACTTTGGAATTGATATAGATTACAACTTTGCCCTACGTGTTAGGAATCTTGAGATTGAAAATTGCTATGGACAATATGAAAAATCGTATCAGATGTTGCCAAGCAACCTCCACGTGATTCAACAAAGTATCAACTGAACATCAATTAGTCTTCAAATGACTCACGATAATCTTTTCAAGTACATCTTTCTTGCACTTGGCCCCTGCATTGCAGCCTTTCAGTCATATTTGAGGCCGGTGATCATAGTGACAAGACACATCTTAAGGGCAAAAATAAAGGAATTATTTTTACAATTGTGACGAAAGACGACAACAAGCAGGTTTTCCCACTTGCAATTGGGATTGGTCTTGTTGAGGATAATGAGTCGTGGGGTGGTTTTTAAGGCATGTGAGAGAGGCTTTTAGATCTCGTGAAGGTATCCTTGTTGTCTCGGATCAGCATAAGTGTATCAAGAATGTTGTGGATGAGGTATTTTCGGAAGCTGCTCATGAATTATGCTATTACCACCTCTCAAAGAATATGACAAGCTATACCAACCATATTCGCTTTGTTATAAGGGAAGCCGCCTATTGTTATCAAAGGAACTAGGTGGCAGTGTCGACGACGATGTTGGTGGTGGTAGTCTGCTTTTACGACCCCTTGAGGATTGAACACATGAATGCTTGGATGGTCGTTGCTCCCCACTAATCTCAGTCTCTCCCTCGTCAACTAAATGGTGTGGCTCAAATGCGGACAAAAGAGAAGTAGAAGGACAATGTGGTCCTCCAAGGGCGGGTGCTTTCCTCTGTCGAAATTTATAAACAAATCCTATCGAATTATCCACATCAACACTTTTCTAATAAGTAGTGGTTGTCTCGCCTGCTGTTGGGGTGAGGGTGCTATTGCAATCAAGCTGTAAATATAAATAAGTAAATGATTCAATAATCATTATTATATAATAACAATTCATTAATAAATAATTTTATTACTATAAACTAGTTATACCTGAGTATGATGAAAATAGCTCGTAAATGTCGCCGAAGATGATACAAAGGTCCACCGCAGTATACAAGGAATGGTATTGGTGACCAAGTTGATAATCTTAGTGCAACATTGGCCAAGTTGCGGAATAGCCTCGTAGGACCACGTCTTTCACAATTTTATGAAGACAAATAGAACATTAAATTTAATAATATAATACGTTTAATAACTTAAATATAAACTATAAGTTGATTACCTGTAGAACCCAAACTGACCCGAACGTATGATACGATTTCCTATTGCCCAAATGAGATTCACATATGGAGATTTTTGCCACGTAGTTCCACAAGATTTGATATGATGGTGTTCCCCAAGGAAAATTGTTCTATTGGTCAGGATCCTCGATAAGGACGAACAGCAATGTATCAATAGTATGGCTCTTATCATAGCTAGACAACATATAATACAATAATAGTATATTCGCTGCCTTAAGATAATCATCCAATGTTTGCAATTTTGAAGTCCTAAAATCTTCATATAGTTTATATAGCGGTGGACAAATCACTTTATAATTATGGTCTATAAATCCATCTTCTGGAACCTTATGATTAGAGTAGTTCAGATCAAAGTCGGATCCACCAAAATGTAGCCCAGTAACCAAAGCAAACTCAACCAGTTAGAAACGAATATTGCGAGAACCCACACGGAACCAAATATCACACCAAGGAACCCCAGGAATCAACACCTCATGGGTGATCAAAGCAAGTAGTGCCTTATGACTATTCGACCCTACGCTTAATTGTAATAAATCACCAAAGCAATCGTATCTATAGATGTCTAATTTGTCACCAACACTCCCTAATTGCTTAATTATTTCATCAATTATATCTTGACTATAGTAGTAACTCAAGACACATTTAGATCCCTGACAAGATTCTCTCTTCCAAGACCAATTACACTAAAAAAGAAAAAACAAAGAACATATATGTGAAATTGTGGAACAAATCAATCATAATCGTAATCAACCTAAAATACTTAATCATTTTCAACCACATGGCACAAAGCTTATCATCAAAGAACTTGTAATAATCAGAATTGTAGAAGCATCATTCACAAAATCAAATTGGGAATTAAACTGGGACTTAGTCGAATCTTGAACCAACCAAGTATCAAATTTTGCAATCAAATCGAATTGCTCATATTTTAATCAAATCTTCTTATACATATTTTAATCAAATAATTGCAAGGAACTAGATTAAGCGAAAGGAACTGCTTATATATTTTAATCAAATTTTATGTAGTCAATTAGATTGGGAATTAAATTAATAGTATGGAATTGCTCATATTTTTCGTCAAAATGGGAATTCATGCTGTTCTGTTTTTCAGATTAAGCACAAGGAATTGCAATCAAATCTAACTCAAAATCCAAAGCCCGCTAGAATTTCGTCAAAATCTATAGAACCCACTTGATTTCCAATTCAAATATATGCTCGCTAAACTTGAAAACCATAAATTTTCTACAACTCACCTGGAAATCGGGATCCATGGAAGTGTTTAGAAGTTGCACAGTGAGAAATGGGGATTCACAAAAAAAATCGTGCAATTGCGAATGCCCTTCTTGTTCCTTCAACCTTAACGATTATCCCTCACCAATTTTCCGTATATTCAAACAATACCGTCTAAACGATTGTGAGTTTTGGTGAGATTTGTCCAATTTATATCGGTACCACTAAACAATTACTTTCACTAAACGGTTACTTTTCACTTAACTATTATTATTTTTGTGTCTTACCGATTACCACTAAACGATTGTGTCTTACCGATTACTTATAATTTTTTTCGAGTTTGTGAATATATAATTCGTCAAAAGTAAAGAATATGGGCCCACACTAATTAAAAGAAAATGAAAATTCAAACACCGGCTATAAAACGTACACTTTTATCTGACCGGCTAAATAACTTATTTAGTTATTCTTATCGGCCAGATAAAGAGTCGTCTCAAATTAATATTATAATTCATTGTTTGTAAATAATAGAGAGTGAGTCTTAAGTCATGATAAATAAATTAATTTATAACCTTTTATATTCATTCAAACTGAATTCAATTTCTTAAATTTTAGTAAACAGTAATTTATGAATTAATTAATTCTTTAAAATAATTAAATCTCATTACTCCGATAATATTAATTTAGAAAAAAAATAATTATAGTACTAGACTTTTCTTATTTAATTATATTTGACTAAAGGTTAAAGTTGAAAGTATCCTTGCTAATTAAAAACTGAAACAGGAAAAGGAAAAGGATAAAGATACTCTAATATAGAATTTAAATAAAAACTTACGCCTAATTAATTGATTAACAGCAGTTTCCTTGTTCGGACTCGGTGGCAGGCTATTCTTCCCAGTTACAACAAACCGTTGCACAAATCCTTCCTTTCTAATAATAATCATTCCTTAATAGTAAGTGTATTATTCAATATTATAAATTATATCCTTTTTTCTCTTAGTAATTGTAGTTACACAAATACTTTAGTGAGCTGGATATGTATACATCCAGCCCAATTCGCGACTCATATTCTCAGACCTATTTACTAGTCTAATTTGGATCCCACTTGCTGACGCTAGCATGAGGTCATGCTAACATCATTATTTCATTGTTTTTTTTATTTTTTATAAAAAAAATCATTTAAAAAAAAATCAATTACTGTAAGGATAGGTATGTCATTGTTGTGAATAAGAGTGTCATTTATTATCATTTGTTTCAAAATGAAAGTGTTTTTTTTTCATTTTGAACACTTTCCACCATCACGTACGAAAGTATCATTTGTTTCGAACAAAAATATCATTTGCATTGAATAAAAGTGTCATTTATAAAGTATCATTTGTTTTCATGCAAAAGTGTCATTTGTTTTTAAAGAAAATTTTCATTTGTAAAGTACCGTTTGATTCAAACAAAAGTTTCATTTGAGTCGAACAAAAGTGTCATTTGTATCGGAGGAGAGTGTCGGATTCTTATAAAGTGTCATTTTGTAATGAATAAATGTGTCAATCGCAACGAACAAACATGCTATTTATCTGAAAGTGTCAATCGTAATAAATAAAAGTGACAATTGTCACGGATAAGAGTGTCACATTCTCATTGACTGCCATTCGTAATGAATAAATGTGTTAATTGCAACGAACAAACGTGTTGGTCCGGAGACAAATATCGATGTAGAGGGGGGGGGTGAATACACTCGAGTACGCTTCTTTTTCTCGATGAAGGTCAGTAAGGCACGTTAGTTGCAACCGATGAATAGTGCCAAATACAACCTTCGATCGCGGGTCGAGTGGGTCGGCCATCGAGCTCTCCCTACCGACTTTTGTCAAGATTCCCGAAACTCGGTCGAAGACTTTAGCGTGCGGATAAGTGTGGGGCCCGGAGTTTGTCTCTTTTTGAAAACGTGTTTTCGCAAATTAAGTTCTTTTGGCTGTGCGACTTTTGAAATACGTTTTATGCAAACTTATGATTTTCAAAGGTTTGTATGCAATAAAACAAGAAAGAACACAGCAATATAACGTGGTTCGGATAAGCAAGATCCTACGTCCACGGTCCCCGAACAAGGCGAGATAACTTGTTGATTAATCCGAGCAAGTCTCGGCAAAGGAAACTGTGCGCTGGACAGATCCTTCTAAGTTATAGTCCTTAGCGACTTTTACAATTCAAACCTAAGTTCGAAAGGGAGCGAAACAATCTCCAACTAAGAAGGAGTTCTTTCAATAAGAACAATTCACTAAGTGTGAACTCCTTCGAATCTAAGCTATAAATATGGCAATGAGCTTAGGTAGAGAAGAAAGGGATCTAAAGACTCTAGAGAGAAGAACCACAAAATATTCTAATAAATGCGGATTCTTCATTTGGATGTTCGATGAGTTTGCTAGAGTGTTTGAGAGCTTGAGCGATTTTCCCTTTTGAATTTCGTTGTTCCGTGTTTCGTGTTTTGGTCTTGTGTGTTTCGCCTCTTGTGGAACTTCAAATTCTTCTCTATTTATAGCTATGAGCTATGGCATATGTCCGTTGGAGACGACGATGCCACGTGTCACAAGCTTCCAAAGAAAACGGCCATAAATTCGAACTTGTTGCAGCAGGGCAATTAATTACTGTACATGAGAGCAAACTTTTTACCGTAGGGAGCGGGTAAGGCGTTGTCGGCTTCTCGTTGGTCGAGGTTTGTGGTTGGTGAGAATGTCAGAGTTGACCGTTCAAACAACCTCGTATGATCTTCTCTGCGAACTTTCGAAAAGACTTAAGTAGGCTGGGTCGCTTTATGTCGGATACGATGAGCGCAAAGTCTCTGTCTTCTTCGACCGAGTCGGCCGACAAGGAATGTAGCTTCGAGTAGGTCACGGGCGAACGCGAAGGTACTTGGGCTTGCATGAGTTCTTCTACCGATAACTTATCAGCGCCGGGTTGGCCTCTACCGAGGTCTACTCGGTCGATGCGCCTTGTCTTCTGCGAGGTCTAGTCAGTCGCGATCAAGAACGCAAGCGATTACACGATGACGTGGGGTTCCGAAAAGTTTCTTCGACAGAAGATCAGTTCGACAATTACCCCGTACAGGACTTAGACAAAAATATTAAAAATGATTACATCAAGTCTAACCTATACATCAGCTAATCCTAACGACACACTAAACTACTGATATCAGCTCGGTTTTGGGATCTTCAATTCCATAGTACTACTATGATTTCCCCCAATTTTCTTTTAACCACGAACAGCTGAGTATCATCTACTGACTCATATCCAACAAAACGTGTCATTTATCTAAAAATGTCAATTGTCTCGAAGGAAAGTGTCACATTCTCATAGAGTGTCATTTGCTATGAATAAATATGTTAGTTGCAACGACAAATGTGTCATTTATCTCAGTGTGTCAATTATTGTGAATAAAAGTGTCATTTCTTGGACACATGGTTACAAAAACAGACCAATTAAGAGAAGCTACAATCTAATTGTACGAAATTCGTTGAAAATATGTAAAATAAATCACTTCATAACGGACAAGCACAATTCTACCAAGAAATCTTGTAACTAATAATGAATATGTTAACCACCACCGTCACGCACAAGCAATATTCACCCAAATTTCAGGAACGATTTTTTGATTAAATTGACCTAATTAGAGAGAGAGAGAGAGAGAGAGAGAGAGAGAGAGAGAGAGAGAGAGAGAGAGAGAGAGAGAGAGAGAGAGAGAGAGAGAGAGAGAGAGAGAGAGAAAGAGAGAGAGAGAAACACACTGATTTGGCGAAGCAATACCCTGGTGGCGACGTCTTGCGGTTGAATACTGGAGAAATTCGGAAAGCGGATGCGAACAACAAAGGTGGGAAGAACAAAGGCAGAGAGAGGAGGCGGACAGCGAAGACGGAGAGAGCCGAGGCAGAGAGAAGAGGCGGAGAAAGCGGAGGCAGAGAGAGGAGGCAGAGAGAGCGAAAGCAGAGAGAGGAGGCGGAGGGAGGAGACGAAGATGAGAGAGAGAGAGAGAGAGAGAGAGAGAGAGAGAGAGAGAGAGAGAGAGAGAGAAGAGGGGTAACTGAGCGGAGGCGGAGAGATTAAATAGCAGAAAATGAGAGAGAGGGTAGGGTTTTCTCCTTTTTTTGTTTTAATGTTGGTGAGCGTATCCATGCGACCCGGAGTACGTACATCCGGCGCACGGAAGTGTTGCTTTTGTAGTTATCACCTTCGATAGGCCAGCTATAAATTAAATTCTACGTTCTCATGGCATGACACAATAGTTAAGGTGATTAACCTATGATCAAAGGTTATTGGGTTCAAATCCTATATCGACTGCTATGTGGAGTTTATACTGTGGTCACCAAAGATAGTGGTTACTGCAGCGTCATTAAAAAAAACTAATTATAAAAAAAATGTAGTTTGAAAATCTCAAGAATTTAAGTAAAATTATGTTGAGTACAAAAGCTGTTAATACAACTTAAACAAATAAGTCGGAAAATAAAAACAAAACAGAATGGAAAACAAACATATCGGGTCGAGGAGTCCTCTCTCCGCAAGATGAAATAGGATCCGGTAGTGCTCTCAGTATAGGCGTATTGTCTCCAAAGATGAAACGACATTCGTCTCGAAGTTTGCATTACCGCAAGATCATCGAGCTCCGACGAACTGGACAAAGTCAAAGATAGTGTGTTGAAATGCAAGTGAAGACTACCTATTTAGGGGATGTAAAGTGGAGCGGGAGCATTACACCACGAGCTGGGCTAGCCCACAAATAGCCCAACTGTCAAGCCCAACAGACAAACCCACAGACCACCCAAATGACCAATTGTCAAGTCCGAGTCCAAGTCCACGGACACGGGGTTGGGCGCGGTGTGGGGCGCCGCGTGTGAGGCGGTTGGCAAAAAGGCTTGTCCGCATGAGCATGTGTGGTCCAAGCCTACCACATGTCACTTTGTTATCTTCTATTAAGTGGTAGAGACTTAAATACCACAACAAACATTGTTCATTATTCAATGTGGGACATTGATTAATGTATTAACTCTCCAAAATCTGAATAAGGTAAGTTCCTCTACTTTATGTAACGATTTAATTTTGTCCTCCAAACTTCAAGTCACTATTTCTCACTCAGCGAAAATCGGAATTGAGAAGTTAAACACACTGCAATTATTTACTCGATACGTAGATCGACACTATATATTTCAATTCGAAATTCGAATACATTTCGAGGCTCGAAAACGCGGTCAAAAACGGCTGATTTTTCAATCAATTCAACATGCATTTAATGCTTAACTTACTTCCATAATATCATCATTTATATATCTATATATATATATATATATATATATATATATATATATAGATTCGATTTTCCAACAAATTCTTCTAGGGCCTTAGTTTCCGTTAACGAATGGGCTAACGGAAAGACAAAGATATATGGATCTTCATCTCTAATATATGTGGATAATTCGGACCGACCCACGATGACCCATTTGGCTTATTTTATCGACATTGGGAAAATAAAAGACACAGGTTGTCTAAAATGTGAATTATTATGGAAAAATCCCCGAATGTAATTTATATTTGAAGTGCTAGCTGAAGCCTAAGCTAGGTGCATGTGGTACTCCATCTTCAATGCTACACAGAAGATTTGATGAAAAAGAAACCGGAGATTTGAATAGATATGGGAAAATAAAGAAACCTAACGTTACATCATTTTCAAACCATCTAACTTAGGTTGATTGGACCACTTCAAATATCAAACCCCTTATAATGAATTAGGTCCTACTCAAACACCATTCATTCATTTGCCAAATAATCCCTATCATCAGAAACCGATACAAGGAGATATCCCGACTCAAAATACTACACTTTAACTCTTTTTACTATCGAGTTCAATTCGACTTTCTCTTTCACAATTCTGATATGTTCTTACTTGTTATTATTTTTCAATAAATTATTTTTCATATTTTTAAAATTATGAAAGATCTAGCTAGTTCCTTTATTATAATTTATTCCATGCCCCTATGCCCACTTAGCTAGCTCCCTATGCTGTAGCAATTGGAATGGGCTTTGAGATCTGACTAAGTTTACAGCTAGCTAAGTTTAGTTAATATATTCATTAATGTTATTATTATTATTTATATTAATGTATAATAACAAAGTTGACTAATACAGTTAGTGACGCCCCAATAAGCCAATAACCCTAATTAAGCAAGCAACTCCACACATTTCAAGTCAAACTTGCGCAACTTACCACGCCTAAGATGACTCTAATCTATTCGTGTGGCAAGGAAAAGAAAATTACAAATCTTAGATAATAATTTATTGATGAGGAATGGTTCTATGGTCTGTCTCTAGATTTTGCGGATTATATATGTCTAGTGTTGTCTTAAGAAGACAATCTTGATCATGCCGAGATTATGCGTTTTATATAAACAAATACCGGAAATATTTATCTATCTCAGATTTTGATGGTCAGATATGAACATAAAAACCATGTTTTCTTTAATGTGTGATTAAGCTAATTAAAATTACTCCATGTATACTTTTAAACATATAACACACATATATAAAATTTGATGATGAAGTACGAAATCAATTGAAAATTAATTCTACACGTCGTTGCATCAACTCTCCACATGTTCGCAGAAAAGCAGGGAGAAGGTAGGCTTCTTTTGAGAGGCTATTCATCGCCAGCAAGATTAAAAGTTGGTGTTATCTTGCCAACCATAGCAACTTGCTTCACTCATACGTACTCTTCAATTTTTACCATACACGTTACATACAAGAAATTTTCTAGTCTTTTTATATGAGAGAAATATATTACTATCTTTAGTGCGCACTTTGAATGTCTCTGTATAGGACTAGCCGAGAGATAAAAAAGGTGAACCCACAGTTTTAAGCTCCTATCAAAAGCAACTGAGTAAGACAAGCAAATTTCTTCCACATTACATAAAAAGATAATACACAAAAAGATAATCAAGAACTCGATTCACAAATCTCTCAAGTGCTTTGTCACTCGGCTACTAATACCTGTTGTATTTTATTCACAACTAAAATTATTTTAATCTCTCTCTTTAGAATCCAAAAAGTTTGAAAAGTTTGTGCCTATACCGCTTGTGCCTTGGTAATTAATTAAAAAAACGAAGATACACAGAGAAATTATTTAGTATGAGAAATCCAGCCACAAAAACTAGAGCTAGAACTTAGAGGATGCACATGCAATACTAATTAGGCTATACCTTTCTCCAAGTGACCAAATATTAGTCATGTATAGTTTAGTTTTTGTTTGGTGAGCTGTTGCTAATTCGATGCCACAATTTTCTGTAGGAATTTATAGATATAATTCACCTCATAATTATAATAGCCCAATATCGATACACCGAGATCTAAAGCGGAAGCATACCTGAATTAGAAGCCATGAATTGAAAATTGAAATATGAATCTGGACTTCCAAGAGTTACTGCAGCGCCGTTTTGTGAGTTCTTAGATGGGGAAAAGAAAACCCTAGCGCCTGCAGGCTCTCGGGGACCAGTTATATATAGGGGAATATATATTAATATTTGGCCCCTCAACAAATATTAATATAGAATTAAACGTAAATTAGGGATACACATACCAAAAATAACACTTTATACATAATTACATATTTTGCCCATAATTATATTTTAGATTTTATCCAACAATCTCTCACTTGGGCAACATATGTTACATTATATGTATAACTTAATGAGCTCAAAATGTGTTATTTAATAACATGTATTCTTTATCGGTCTCGTCCATCAACTACATTTATATAGGATCAAAGCAGTCTTTATCATATTAATCATGACTGGACTCATCAATGGTCACATATACAAAAATAGCCAAATGACATAGACCAACTGGTCCTCCTTAAACTTAAGAGAGGTTATAAAGCAGAGTGATTGTACTGAATACTTTATTCTTTATTTCTGATCAGAAAATTAATTATAAAAGGCTAAAATAACCATAAAGCAATTAAAATTTAAACTCCCACTAAACCACAATATCATCAAGTGATACGACACCCATACGAGCAGTGTGCTCATGAAAGACCTTGGGTGATAAGCCCTTTGTGAGCAGATCCGCTAACATGGAGTTTGTCTCAATGTGCTCTATAGATATTTGTTTACTCTGCACTCTTTCTTTCACAACTAGGAACTTTATGTCAATATGTTTTGACTTGGAAGAGCTCCTATTGTTGTTGGAATACAACACTGCTGACTTATTATCACAAAACAACTTGAGTGGTCTTTCTACGTCTTGCAAAATGCGCAGCCCAGTGACAAAATTTCGCAGCCATATCCCATGATTTGACGCCTCATAGCACGCTACAAATTCTGCTGCCATAGTGGAAGAAGCTACAAGTGTCTGTTTGACACTTTTCCACGAAATAGCTCCTCCAGCTAACATATAAATGTAGCCTGATGTAGACTTTCTGCTATCTTGACACACAACGAAATCAGAATCAGAATATCTCATTACCTCCAAATTATCTGATTTCTTGTATGTGAGCATGTAATCTTTTGTTCTCTGAAGATACCTCATAACCCTTTTGGCTGCTATCCAATGGTTCATACCAGGATTGCTCAAATATTTGCCTAACATTCCCACTATGTATGCAATATTCGGACGCGTACATACTTGAGCATACATTAAACTCCCAACTGTTGATGCATAGGGAATCTTTTGCATTTATTGAACATCAAGATCACTTTTAGGGCACTGTTCGAGACTGAATTTGTCTCCTTTAGCAACAGGGGTATCACCTGGTCTACAATCTTGCATGCCAAACCTTTTGAGAACTTTATTGATATAGCTCTTTTGTGATAATCCAAGAATACCTCGAGGTCGATCTCGATGTATTTGAATTCCTAAGACAAAAGAGGCATCCCCAAGATCTTTCATCTCAAAATGCTTTGATAGAAATCTCTTGGTTTCATGCAATAAGCCTATATCATTAGTGGCAAGCAATATGTCATCAACATATAGAACAAGATACATAAACTTATCCCACTGAACTTGTGGTATACGCAATCATCAACAACATTCATCTTAAAACCGAATGAAATAATAACTTGCTGAAACTTTTGGTACCACTGACGAGAAGCTTTTTTGAGCTCATAGATGGATTTCTTTAACTTGCAAACCATATTCTTTGGGTCTCTAGACTCAAATCTTTCTGGTTGCAACATATATATCGATTCTTCAATGTCTCCATTGAGAAATGCTGTCTTTACATCCATCTGATGCAACTCAAGGTCATGATGAGCTACAAGTGCCATGATTGTCCTAAAAGAGTCTTTCGATGAAACCGGAGAGAAAGTCTGTGTATAGTCAATGCCTTCCTTCTGAGTATATCCTTTTGCTACAAGATGTGCCTTATACCTCTCCACATTACCATCTGCATCCCTTTTGGTTTTAAATATCCATTTACAACCAATTGGTTTCGCACCTTCAGGTAATGGGACAAGTTCCCAAACTTTATTGTCTTGCATAGACTTATACTCTTCTTGCATGGCATCATTCCACTTTTGAGAGTTTGAACTATTCATGGCCTGATGACAGTTGATCGGATCATCTTCCATCATTCCATTTCCTTCCTCAAGTTCACTGAGAAATACTATATAATCATCAGATATAGCACTTGTCCTCTCTCTCGTGGACCTCCTTAATGGCCCTTGTTCGTGAGGCTGTTGAGTTTGTTCTTCCGGAATAATTACCTCATCCTGAATAGGAGATTGTACCACATTGTCTTGTAGAGGTTCTGGATTCACTTCTTGATCAATGATAGGTGTACGAACCTGATCACCGTCAAAAGTGATAATAGGAATTGAGAGTGAACTCAAATCCTTCTCAAAAGCAATGTTCCTTACTTGATTTCTCCCTCCAAACTCAACATCCTCAAAAAATATTGCAGTTCCCGTCTCAAAAATATTTCTAGTAGTGGGATCATAAAATTTATAGCCCCTAGATCTTTCAGAATAACCAATAAAGTAGTTGCTCACAGTTTTGGAGTCCAATTTCTTTTCATGTGGCCTATAAGGACTTGCCTCAGCTGGACATCCCCAAATATGAAAGTGATTCAGACTAGGCTTTCGACCAGTCCAAAGCTCATAAGGAGTTTTAGCTGCTACTTTAGTTGGTACTCTATTCAAAATATAAGCTGTTGTCTTTAATGCTTCACCCCAGAGAGACTCAGGTAATGTAGAATGAGCAATCATGTTCCTTACCATATCCTTAAGAGTCCTGTTCCGTCTTTCAGCTACACCATTCATGCTAGGTGAACCCGGCATGGTGTATTGAGGAACAATACCACATTCCTCTAGGAATTTAGCAAAAGGTCTTGGACGTTGTTCGCCTGAGCCATCAGATCTACCATAGTACTCACCACCACGATCAGATCTAATGCTCTTAATCTTTTTGTCGAGTTGATTCTCAACTTCAGCTTTAAAGGCTTTGAACACATCCAAAGACTGTGATTTTTCATGAATGAGATATAGGTAGCCATAACGTGAGTAGTCGTCTATGAATGTTATAAAATATTGTTGACCATTCCAAGATGCCGTAGGGAATGGCCCACAAATGTCGGTATGAATTAATTCTAAGATGCCTGAAGATCCGTTTGCACCTAATCTCTTATTTTTGGTTTGTTTTCCTATGATACAATCTACACAAACATCACAGTCTATGAAGTCAAGAGACTTTAAAATGTCATCTGACACGAGTCGCTCAATTCTACCTTTTGAGATGTGACCTAATCGCTTATGCCATAATGACGCCGAATTTTCTTTATTTAATTTTCGCTTCGTACCACGTGATTCCACATGCAAGGTTTCATTATAAGATGCAATTGTATCCAACATGTAAAGGTTGTCAAAAGCATGTAGAAAACCAGTTCCAACCATATCAGAATTTAAAGACAAACGAAATTTATTGTTCCCAAATGAACAATCATAAACCAATTTGTCCAACAAACGAACATAAACCAAATTCCGTCTAAAAGACGGCACATTAAAAGTGTCTTTTAAATCCAAATAAGAACCAGAACTGTTGGGTTATGAGTTAGTAGAAGATACTTAGCAATTTATTGGGTAAAACAATATTGGGGGAAATCATAGTGTTTCATGCTATGGAATTGAGGATCCCAAAACCCAGCTTGTATCAGTAGTGTAGTGTCGATAGGAATAGATGATGTAATAGGTTAGACAGATTTTGTTTTCATTATCGTGTGTCTAAGTCATGTACGGGGTAAAATGTTGGACTGATCTTCAGTAGGAAGCTTACTTTCCAGAACCCCACGTCATCAGTGTAAGAGCTTGTGTTCTCAAGTCATCAGCTGATCTTCGCTCGGAGAAGACATCTTATCGGTGACCGACATCGTAGAAGAACCCTCTATACAAAGCTCGGTGCCTTCGTAGTCATCAGCGACTACACTCGGTAGAATATTCACCTTTAGCCGACTCGCAGGCAGACTCGCATCAAGCCTACCGTATCCGACAGAAACGACCCAGCCTTTTAACATCATTCGAAAGTCGGCGGAAGATCATACGAGGAAGAGTGAGAGTCAACTCCGATGAAGACCGATGTCTGACATATCTCACCTACCACAAACCTCGACCAATGAGAAGCCGTCAAAGCACTACCTGCTCTGACCAACTAAAGCTGCTCTCATGCACAGTAACCAATAACTCTGCTGCAACAATTCGAACATATGGCCGTTTTCCTTGGATGCTTGTGACACATGGCATCGTCTTCTCCAATGGGCAAATGCCTGGGTCACAACTATAAATAGAAGGGTATGTCCAGTGCACAGATACCTTGCTGAGGCTTGCTCAGATTAATCAACAAGACCTCCTATTCAGCAGGACCGTGGACGTAGGATCTTGCGTATCCGAACCACGTTAAAAATTACTTGTGTTGTTTACTGTTTTATTGCATTGCATACAAATATCTTACAAACTCATATCTTGCATAAAACGTATTCGAAAAGTGCACTAGCTAAAATCTTTTAACTTGTGAAAATCACATTTTCAATTGAGGCGAAATCTCCGGGCCCTACACACTTATCCGCACTAAGTCAGCTGCTGAGAATCAAGAACTGACAAAAGTCAGTAGGAGAGACTCAGTAGTTGGCACACTCTGACCCGCGATCAGAAGGTTACTATTTGGCACTGTTCATCAGTAGCAACCTACAGCTCAGCTGTCCTTTGCGTTTGAGAAAAAGAAACAGTACTCAGGTGTATTCACCCCCCCCTCTACACATGACTCTCGTCTCCGGACCAACAATTGGTATCAGAGCAAATGATGTTCTTCTGATCATCGGTTTTGAAACTACTGGTCTTCTCGAACAGATCCTGAAAACGTTTTTTCACTGCACAAGCATCTCTTCATACATCCTTATACTCATACCCATAATGTCTGATATGTCAGGTATTCGGATGGTGCCGATGTTCTCCGTAGAGAACTATACGGTATGGCGCGTAAGAATGGAGGCGCACCTTACATCGCTGCATGATAGCATGACGGACGTCCTAGAGACAGGACCCATCATTCCCATGATCGACAGCGTACAATTTGCAGCTGTGGGAGGTGTAGGAGCACAGACTGGTGCCAAAGTTGCAAAAGACAAATCTGCCTTCACGCCAGAAGAGAAAAAGCTGCACAACCTCGACCGAGTTACACGGAATGCATTCCTGACTACGCTCAGTGATTCACACCTCGGGAGGGTGCAAGATTGTAAGACGGCAAAAGAACTTTGGGATGCCCTGGCTGTACTGAGCGAAGGAACCCCGCAGATCAAAGAAAATAAGCTCGAGCTAGAGCTACAAAAGTTCGATACATTTGCCAAGGAGCCCAACGAGACCATTGACGAGCTAAGCGTCAGATTTACCAACCAGATCAATGTGATCAATGGGCTGGGGAGGACGTTCACCAACAAAGAGATGAACACGAAGATCTTGAGAGCGCTACCTCGACTGAAGTAGCTTCCTTTTGCTACTTATTTACGTCGCTCAGATCTTAATGCTCTAACTCCTGATGTTATATTATCAGAATTAAAGACGGAGGAATTTGAGTACAGCCTACCCCAACGATGTTCCAGTGCTCCAGCTGACACACATATAGATCATGACTTCAAAGCAACTGTCAGCAAGACTGGAGCCAACCCTATTTCTTCTAGCAAAGCAGTAGCTACGACTGATGCTAAGTCCTCTGAGACATCTGCTACTGACCAGCTTGCACTCATGGCTCTCAAATATCAAAGAGAAAAGGAAAGAGTCAGGAAGCTGAAGAAATACCACAGAGATTCTCCCTCAGGTAAAAAGGATTATCGAAAAAGGGAAGAATCTAAACTTTCTACTGATTGCAGGAACGCAGAACTTGCTGCTAGTCCATCAAACGACTCAGCTGGGAAAGGCAGCAGATCTTCTGTGTACTACAACTGCAAGAAGGAGGGACACTATCAGTACGACTGTCCCGAAGTCTCAGCTGCTCAAAGAGCAGAACGGTAAGCCAAACACGAGAAATTTGCCCGAAGGAGGCAGTCCTACATCGCCGGAGAAATATCCGATGACTCAATCGAGGAAGATACGTTCATGTATTCTTCTGAAGATGAAGCTGCATTCATCGCCGTTGAGGTCGGAGAGTCAGATCCTGAATCAACAGCATAATATTGTCTGATGGCCGGAGAAGAGGCTGAGGTAAACTCGAAACTTAATATAACCTCTTCTTCACACAGCACACACGACACGTGCTCGGTCACAGATGAACCTCTAGACGCGGTACAAGCATACGATGATCTACTAGAGGAGCAGATTCAGCTGAGCAGAGAGTTCAGCAGAACTATTCAGGAATTGGAACAGGTAAAGGCTGAAAATCAGAGACTTTCTTCTGATTGTCAGGTCTCTACTGACTCGGAGAATCTGGTTGTGAGACTCAAGGAAGAGATTAAATCTCTTATGACTAAGTCTCAGCTTCAAGAAACTCAGATATCAGTTCTGACCAAGGACAATTCTGAGAAAGATACTGCAATAGCCCGACTCAGTCAGAAGCTCGCAGAAGTCGAAAAAGATTATGAATCACTTCGGAGAAGTGATGAGGTCTGGCGAGGACTGATGACTGAACAGTACCTAGGAGCTAAGGAGAAGTTGGAAAGTATGCTCAAAGCTCAAAGGCCAACGGTCACGAAAGAAGGACTTGGCTACACTCATGAAGCTTCCACTTCAACATCGAAAAGCTCAGAAATGCTGGTTGATAGGTTCGTCAAAGGAAAAGTTCAGGTCACTGAATCAACACCTCAGGCCAGGAACAAATAGAAGATGATTGCACCTCAGCCGAGCAACAAGAAGCAACTGACCAAAGGTTCTAGCCCCAAGACACCACGATCAAATTCAGGGGGAACCAAGAAGGTCAGATGGGCAGAGCAGTACAATGAACCACTATAAGAGCATCCAGCACAATATAGTTCGTACTATTATGAGCCCAGGGTCAGGAGGAGCACAAAGCCTCAAGAGAAGAAAGCTCTTGAACCCAAAACTGCCAGAAAGTCAGTATCTCCAAGTCCTGTAGAGAAGAAGACTGACAAGGTTCAGAAGAAGAAGTATCAGACTTCTAAGGTCCCAAGACAGATCTGGGTTCCAAAATCACCCACTAACACTTAAGGACCCAACCTGAACCAAAGGGTACCTAAAACTATTTCTGTTTTGCAGGTGCATAAGGACCCTTGGATTGTGGACAGCGGTTGCTCGAGACACATGACATACCAAAAGAGCCTGCTGACCAACTACGTACAAGAAGATGGTCCCAGAATTGAGTTTGGTGACAACTCTAAAGGCTATACAAGGGGATACGGAACACTGAACATTGGGACTGCATCAGTTCCAATAGTAACATATGTTGAAGGACTTCAACATAATCTCCTTTCTGTCAGTCAATTCTGTGATAATCTGAATAGAGTTATCTTTGACGCTAGTTTCTGTGATGTTGTTGACAAATCTACAGGGAAAACAGTGTTATCAGGTTCGCGGAGAAAGAATATCTATGTTGCAAACTGGAAAACCGCAGAACCGGAGGCTTGCTTACTTGCTCAGACTAAATCTAATGATAAGACAGGATGGTTGTGGCACAAGAGACTCAGTCACCTGAACTTCAAGACTATGAACAACCTAGCCAAGAACTCTAAAGTCAGAGGACTGCCCAATGAATCGTTTATCAAAGACAGAAATTGTGAAGCATGCATGAAGGAAAAACAGACAAAGAATAGCAATCCACCAATTCTGTCACCTTCCGCTGATGGAATCCTTCAACTGCTACACATGGACTTATTCGGGCCGGTCTCTCCAGTGAATATAAGAGGCAAGAAGTATGCCCTCGTCGTTATTGATGACTATTCAAGATATACGTGGGTCATCTTCATAGCCAACAAATCTGATGTTATGACTGAGTTACCGAAACTGTTGAAGAAGCTCAGTGTGGAAAAGGACATCAAGATACAGAGAATTCGCTCAGACAGAGGAACAAAATTTCTCAACTCATTAGTAAAAGAGTACTGCGAAAAGGAGGGAATCAAGCACGAGACATCAGCAGCTCGCACCCCTCAGCAGAACGGACTTGCTGAACGAAAGAACTAAACACTTAAAGAAGCAGCAAGAACGCTCCTAGAAGACTCTGGACTACCCTCAAAGTTCTGGGCTGATGTTACTGACACCGCCTGCTACACTCAGAATCGCTCACTGCTTACACAACAACACATGAAGACACCTTACGAACTATGGAAAGGGAGAATTCCTTCTATTTCTCATTTTCATATCTTTGGTTTATTCACATGAAGACACCTTGCTTTATTCACAATAATAGGAAAGATCAGTTGAAGGTCTTTGATAGCAAATCTGATCAAGGAGTATTCTTGGGATACTCTCGAGTTAGTAAAGCCTTCAGAGTCTTTAACTATCGGACTCTTTGCGTGGAAGAAAGCCCTCATGTTATCTTTGATGAGTTTGTTACTGAGGACAGGAAATGCAAAAAGACAAATACTGAAGATGTCAGCAGCAAGCTACTGGATCTCGCACTAAACGACAAAGCAGAAAAGATCCAGCATTGTTGGGATGATGAGTCAGACAATGAGGAAACTCAGACCCATCCCACAGGTAATGTAGCTGACCTGGTTGATTCGACTTCGGGGGAACGACTAATGTTCCTAAGCTAAATGCCCCTGAACCTGGAAACCCAGTAGATCCTAACCTTCTTACTGAACTGCTGCAGTCATAGAACAGTACTACTGAAATGCCTAACACTCCTGTTGACTGTGCAGAAGTAGTCTCAGAAGAAGAAGCCAGACTCAGACGTTCATAGCTCGACGCTCATACTTCTGATCTTATTATAGGAGATCCATCAGCAACAATCAGGACGAGATCTAGATTAAGCCAAGGAGAAAGCTCACTCTATTCTTGTTTCTTGTCCACAGAAGAACCTCAGACAATAGAGGATGCACTCAACGATGCTGACTGGATCATTGCCATGCAACAAGAGCTGAACCAGTTCGTTCGAAACGAAGTTTGGGAGCTTGTTGACAGACCTAGACATCAGCACGTGATTGGTACTAAGTGGGTCTTCAAGAACAAGCGAGATGAAAACAACGTTATTGTCAGAAACAAAGCTCGACTTGTTGCCAAGGGATACTGTCAAGCAGAAGGAATAGACTTTGATGAATCTTTCGCTCCAGTCGCCAGATTGGAAGCTATTCGTCTGTTCCTAGCCTATGCAACGCATCAAAGATTTAAAGTATATCAAATGGATGTAAAGTCAACATTTCTGAACGGCGTACTGAAGGAAGAAGTCTATGTAGAACAACCGCCCGGCTTTCGCGGGGACATCGTGTGTGCAGAGACTTCGAAAGCTCGTACGGGTTAAAACAAGCACCCGTGGCTTGGTATAATACCCTATCGACTTTACGTTTCGTAAGGGGACCGTAGATCGCACCTTGTTCAACATAAAGTCAGGAGATGACATCCTACTGGTGCAAATCTACGTGGACGACATCATTTTCGGTTGCAGAAACGTGACTATATGTCAACAATTCGAGAAAATGATGAAGGAGAAGTTCGAGATATCTATGATGGGAGAGATGAACTACTTCCTTGGATTTCAAATAAAGCAATCACCTGAAGGAATATTCATCAATCAAGCCAAATACACTCGAGACCTCCTGAAAAGATTCGGCTGCGACTCAGCAAGCCGCCAAGATCCCCATGAATACAAATTTCAAAATCGATCTAGACAAAGAGGGAGCTTCGATTAACTCTACCGATTATAGAGCTATTATTGGTTCTTTATTATATTTAATAGCAAGCGCACTCGATATAACTTATGTTGTAGGTGTATGTGCAAGATTTCAGGCGAATCCCAAGCGAAGTCATATGGACTCAGCAAAGAAGATTCTGCGATATTTGAAGGGAACACCTAACGCAGGGTTATGGTATCCTGTTGATGATAATCTTATACTAACAGGCTATTCTGATGCTAATTATGCAGGATGCAGGATTGATCGAAACTCAACTTCTGGAACATGTCAGTTCCTAGGCAGCAAGCTGATATCATGGTTTTCAAAGAAACAACATTCAGTGGCGACGTCCACTACTGAAGCTGAGTATACTGGAAGTTACTGTGCCCAGATCCTTTGGCTTCGACAACAACTGGGAGATTATGGTATATCTCGGGATGAAGTGCCCATCTATCGCGACTCCACCAAAGGCGATTGCTATAACTCGTAACCCGGTTCTTCACACGAGATGCAAGCACGTGGATATCCGACACCACTTCATCAGAGACCATGTTGAGAAGAAGGATATCAGAATGGAGAAGATCCATACTGATAAGCAAAGGGCAGACACACTGACCAAACCACTAGCTGAGAACAGATTCAGAGAATTATCAGTTGAGCTAGGTCTACTAGATCCTAATAAGTCGAGTCAGTAGAAGAAAACAATAAGACATGTCAGAAGACACAGTACTTTGATTCAGTCGGGTGAATCAGACGGTACACAGTAAGGGGGAACGTGGTCATCAGCACATCAAATGTCCTCCTGAGTCTTAACGGTAACCAGCTGATCGTAAAAGCTCAGTTGGAGAGGTTTGCGTAGTTTTAAATACTTAACTTTCTCAGAAGCATGCTCGCATTTATTATATCAGTCGTTTGCACTCAGTAGATTAATGAGCATTTATTTCTTGCCATTAAGTTTTTAAGGTTTAAGTTAGTAGAAACCGTTTTCATTTAAAAAGGCTTAGACTTTAATGCTGCCTGCAACGCATTTAATGCATGTCTTCTCACCTTACCTTAATTGCGCATATCTTACGTGGGTCTAGATTAGAGGCGGCCTTAGTAATCATTCCGTTTATAACATCAAATCACAGCCATCATTAAAAAGCGAGTTTTCATCCCAGCCGTTCGATCAAAACCGGTTGATATTCAAATCTTATAAAATCTTTCGTTTTTCACTCTAATCTATCTTTTCGCCATTTTCATTCTTAGAGCTTCTCTGCATTCAGTTTTCATCTTCTATAAACTGTCTCTGTTTCTCATTCAAGCTCTTTGTATACAGTAATTTCTTCATTCTCTGCTTAAAACTCAAACTAACTTACTCTATTTTCAAGTGCTAACGAGCTTTTTGCAGATATTCATGGCGATCGTAATGACCCCACCCAACGTCGAGGAAATCATCAAGTCGAAGGTTCAGTTTGAACCGACGATGGTTCTCCACCAAGCGGACCTTCCTTACTTTGAGCCCATATTCGCGGCTCTGAAAGCGTCTGGCCTCGAGCTTCTGATAACGAAGCACCCCAAGTTGTATCTCCCCTGCCAAGTGGCCGAAGTCTATTACAACTGGCGGACGGTGGAAGGTACAGACGGCGAGGTATCCCAGTTCGCATACATGAGGGAGGTGACTCCTCAGAAATGGGAGTCAGGCCATTCCGATATCAACATCCGGGCAGCATTGAAGGCGTCCTTCGATCTTCCTGCCCATGGGATATCTCCGGCCGGATATAAGGAGAAGGAGCTCAACTCCTATGTTCATCGTTTCTGCGGGAGAGACGATATCTCCTTCAAATCTGCGCTGCCGAAGAATCAGTTGTTGCCAGAGTACCGCGGGCTCGCCTACGTCGTCACTTGCATACTGACAAGCGCCGCCGGCTCATTCGATCAGCTGTCTAGGCTGAGACTTCAGCTGATGATGGCGATCATTGAAGGTGTCCAGGTCAACTGGATGGAGTTCTAAGCATCATACAGAAGTTTGTCGCCGCACCTACAGGAGAGAGAAGATTAATTAGTGTGGGCAAACTATTGTATAGGACGAAGATGTCCATACTTATCAAGGACTCAGTATCGAATCATGCATCATTTGCTGATTCTCGATACTTCGACAGTAAGCTCATAAAGTTCAAAACTAGAGCCGCTGCTGAGAAGTCGGTCGGGCGTGGACCAGCTGCACTCAAGAGGTCTACTATTGAACTGCCTCCACGTGCCGACCCACTAAAGAAAAAGAGGCTTACAAAGACTGGAACGTCTGAGGTTCCAGCAAAGCCTGCTTCTCCTCCACCACCTCAGGAGGAAAGCATACTGGACGCTGATACTAGTATAGAGGGTGCGACCCTGAAAGACAAAGTACAGCGTATCACTTCTGAGGAGACTCAGTCGGAAGAAGTTGAACCGGTTGAGGAGATATCTCCTGAATGGACGATATTGCAGTCGGCTCGTCTCCGAGCCACAGGAGAAGTGACTGCACTGATCCCGGAGATTTCTGAACACAAGGATCTGGTCGACATTGCGACCAGGGCGAGGACGAAAATGCTGCTAAGGTTCCTAAGTTGGGACATTCTCGAAGAGCTAATCATGACTCAGTCAGCGCTGTCCTTGCTGACGGAAGAGCAAAGCTTATAGTCAGCGATCGGGTTTGGGGAACCCGCTGACTTAGCCTCGTTTGAGGATCTGAGAGCAGCTATGCTTTATCTTCTCAGTCTGAGATCCTCCAAACAACATGTCAGCAGTCCATCGCAGCCATCCCATCACGACAACGACGATGATAATAATGATGATGCGGATCAGGCACCACCCAAGGAAGCAGACCCGGTTGCCTCGACCATCTGCTGAGGGTAAAACTCCCAGCGAGAAGGGCAAATCACCACCTCTACCATCTACATCAGGTGATGCCCCGGTTGCCTCGAAGCCCAGTCGAGAGTAACAACTCGCAGCATCTGAGCAGAGGCTCGGAACTAGCTCCTATCAGGCCCAACAAATTGGTTCCGTGTCCTCCAAGTCTGTCAACAGAGCCATCAGGAAGCAGGGAGACAAAAATCGTCTCCTCGCTAAGGATGTCCACCTAAAGTGGGCACAGTATACCAAGTCTCAGACGGAGACGGTTCACAGACTTGCCAGCAAAGTGAAGAAGGTCTCCGAAGCTCCTACTCCATCAGTTAATATTCACGAGATAGTTGAGACTGCACTCGCAACTCAGAAGGCGGACTTAGCCACTCAGAGTCAGCAACTCCTTCAAGCTCAGCAGAAGATGTTTTCTGAGGAGTTGACTCAGAGCCTCGTCACAGTCCAAAAAGCTATGGATGAGCGCAATAAGATGGCCACCTCCAACGTTCAGAAGGCCATTGAGATTCAGGCGGCGGCCCTCAAGCTCATCCAAGCAGAGATGACTGCTTCTCTAGACGCATCACTCCTGAAGCAAAGACAGGAGACAGGAGCCCAAATTCAGCAAATTCGTGCTGACCAAGAAGCTTATTGGGAGCATTATTGTGATGCAGTCAGAGATTTCAACACCACCGCCACTTCCATAAAAACTATTATTTTCAACTTAGAAAAGGAAGTGGTTGCCATCCGCACTCGTCTATCCCTGGTTGATGATGCCAAAAAGGGGGAAGATAGGGTAGAGGCGGAAACGGCTCAGGTGGGCGAAGAAGCAGAAGCAGGGATTGTTGCCAAGGGGGAAGGTTCAGCTGCACAAGCTGGAACCAGCTTAGTTCCCCCTCCCACAGTCCAACTCCCCACTGTCCAGCCAACTGAGGTGCGTGAGCCGGCTGCAGGATCAGGAGAAGGATCCTCGGCTCAGCACATTGAAGAGGTCGGTCAATTCATAGACCAAGAGGATGAGCAACTGCTACCGCAAAGGCCGGGGAAGGAAAAGGCTACTAAATCAACTCCGCCTTCCCCGACGCCCAAATTCAAAACAAAAGCGGAGCAGGAGGCATATGACAAGCAAGTCACTCAGAAGCTCCAGGACGAGCTCGATCATGAGCGACAGCTTGAAGAAGAGGCTCAGAAGGTAAAAAAGAAGAGGAAACAGCCTAGTGTCAGAGTATCCAAGAGCCAAGCTAGAAAGCTCCTGGATGAGCAGAAGAAGAAAAAGGCTCAGGATGAGCAGGCTGCTTCTGACACTGACCTTCAGCCCCTTGCTCAGAGGATGAAAGATCTTCCTAAACTTACTGCTGAGCAAGAGGCAGAGGATAGAGCCACCTGGGAGGCAACGCAGCAGGGACTGAATCTCCGGAGAGGAGACACTAGAGCTGCAGCCCTCAGAGAGAAAAAGAGACTGGAAGATTTGGCCAAGATCGTAGAGCTGACTGATAAGATGGCCAATGAACCAGTTCTCGACTGGAGAAAATAGATACACAGGTCTTCCAAGTACTACAGGCGAGGCGCACCCAGAGCTACTTATCAGAAGAAGACTCCTCACCGCCATGTAGACAAATGGATACCGTGGAATCTGAACGAGGAGTGGGAGGAACTGAAGATAGAGTTCATCAAAGGATACTACGTTTGGCAATGATATCCGACTGAAGTTCCGGCAAATCAACTCTTCGATGAATTCCTTCATCAATCCAACGCCAACCTCAGAACCCAAGTTCAACTAATCCTAGCCAAGGAGAAACTGCCACTCGTTGCTCCTGCTTACAGGAAATAGCCTCCTCCCATGACCTCTCGTGGTGTACTTTGCACCAAGGAGATTGAAGATGAGGTCGACTCAGCAGCACGCCATCATAATCTTAGTTCTCAGCTGCCCGACGATCTCGAGGATATCCAAACACTCCGTGCCAGAATCTACAATTCCTACGGTTTGGATCCTCCTGCTGCCGAGTCTGCTGATTTCAAAAGCAAGACCAAGAAGTTCAGACGATAGCAGTAGTTCTTTATCTCTTGTATAAAAGTTAGGAACTATGTAATTCTTTTCTCATATATACCAGTTCTTTCTTCTGGCCAAACAATCACTCATTGTCTTACGACTTTTGTTTGTTTTACCTTTATCACAACTGATCACTGAAGTGATCTGACACACACTCACACATAACCGTTTCTCTGATGTGCCTATCTTTCAGCTGCTGACTTCCTTAAGTTATTTGCTCAGTTTTACTGAACTCTTTGTCATGTCAGTAGTTTGGGACTTATATTCTTAGAATTTATAAAGGTTTTGGCATCATCAATTAGGGGGAAATTGTTGGGTTATGAGTCAGTAGAAGATACTTAGCAATTTATTGGGTAAAACAATATTGGGGGAAATCATAGTGTTTCATGCTATGGAATTGAGGATCCCAAAACCCAGCTTGTATCAGTAGTGTAGTGTTGATAAGACTAGATGATGTAATAGGTTAGACATATTTTTTTTTCATTATCGTGTGTCTAAGTCCTGTACGGGGTAAAATGTTGGACTGGTCTTCAGTAGGAAGCTTACTTTCCAGAACCCCACGTCATCAGTGTAAGAGCTTGTGTTCTCAAGTCATCAGCTGATCTTCACTCAGTAGAAGACATCTTATCAGCTGACCGACATCAGTAGAAGAACCCTCTATACAAAGCTCAGTACCTTCGGAGTCATCAGCTGACTACACTCAGTAGAATATTCACCTTTAGCCAACTCAGACGAAGAAGACATAGACTGCATCAAGTCTACTATATCCGACAGGAAACGACCCAGCTTTTAACATCATTCGAAAGTCAGCAGAAGATCATACGAGGAAGAGTGAAAGTCAACTCCGATGAAGACCGATGTCTGACATATCTCACCTACCACAAACCTCGACCAATGAGAAGCCGTCAAAGCACTACCTGCTCTGACCAACTAAAGCTGCTCTCATGCACAGTAACCAACAACTCTGCTGCAATAATTCGAACATATGGTTGTTTTCCTTGGACGCTTGTGACACATGGCATCGTCCTCTCCAACGGGCAAATGCCTGGGTCACAACTATAAATAGAGAAGCAAATCCGAGCTCCACGCATGGGATATCAAAGGGACAAAACGCTCAAGCTTTCGAAACAACTCTAGCGAATTCAAGATAATCCAGCGAAGAACTTGCCTAGCAGAATATCTTTAGTTCTTCTCTCTAGAGTTTCTTTCTTTAGATCCCTCTTCTCTATCTAAGCTCAATGTTTATATCTATAGCTTAGAATCTCGAAGGAGTTCACTTTTAGTGACTGTTCTTATTGTAAGAACTCCTTCATAGTTGGAGAAAATCCCCTCCCCTTCAAACTTAGGTTTGATTTGTAAAGTCGCTAAGAACTATAACTTAGAAGGGTTTGTCCAATGCACAGATACCTTGTTGAGGCTTGCTCAGATTAATCAACAAGACCTCCTGTTCAGTAGGACCGTGGACGTAGGATCTTGCGTATCCGAACCAAGTTAAAAATTACTTGTGTTGTTTACTGTTTTATTGCATTGCATACAAATATCTTAAAAACTCATATCTTGCATAAAACGTATTCGAAAAGTGCACTAGCCAAAATCTTTTAACTTGTGAAAATCACGTTTTCAACTGAGACGAAATCTCCGGGCCCTACACACTTATCCGCACTAAGTCAGCGACTGAGAATCAAGAACTGACAAAAGTCAATAGGAGAGACTCAGTAGTTGGCACATTTTGACCCGCGATCAGAAGGTTACTATTTGGCACTGTTCATCAGTAGCAACATATAGCTCAGCTGTCCTTCGCGTTTGAGAAAAAGAAACAATACTCAGGTGTATTCACCCCCCCCCCCCCTCTACACCTGACTCTCGTCTCCGGATCAACAAGAACTTAATAACAACCTAAAATGCCCAATTGCTTCAACTTCTACCGGCTTCGAATCCCCCACAAAGATGTATCTTTCAGCATCATTAGGTTTTCGGTAGCTCAAGCAACCCTACATAGAAACACTTACGTGAATAGTAGTACCAGAATCCATCCACCAAGTATTTCTTTGTACAGAAGTCAAATTAACTTCAGAACAGACCAAAGCATGATTTGTACCTTGCTTTGCACGCCAAGCGTGATATTTGGCACAATCTTTCTTCACATGACCAGCCTTTTTGCAAAAGAAACAAGCAGTTGCTTTTACTTGATGCTGTTTCTTTTGAGCCGGACCCTTCGCAGCTTCCTTAGTTTGTACCCTTTTCTTACTTTTATCCTTAGGGGCAAAGGCTAAATGAGCACTTTCTGTCTTATCAAGCTTCAATCTCTCTTCCTCCTTAACACAATGAGATATGAGCTCATTTAGAGACCATTTCTCCTTTTGGCAGTTATAACTAATCTTAAATTGGTTAAACTACTGAGGAAGAGAGACCAAAGCCATAAGCACGAGCAAATCTTCTGAAAGCTCAATCTTTATTACCTTCAATTTGGCAGCAATATGGAACATTTCCATAATGTACTCCCTTACATTTCCTTGACCCTTATACTTCATGGGCATCAAAGATGCCAGAAGTGATGTCATCTCAACCTTATCATTTTTCGCAAAATGTTTTTCGAGCTCATCAAGGAAATCCTTAGCCTTAGTGATTTCTTCAGAATCAGGACCCCTGAAGGCATCCGGAATGCTGTGTTTCATAATCAGCAGACACATCCTATTAGAGCGATCCCGTCTCTCATATTCCCTTTTATCATCAGGGGTGCTTTCCGCAGTGAGAGATGCAGGTTGTGTTTCCCTTAGTGCAAGATCTAATTCCATACAACACAACACTATATAGACGTGTCTTTTCCATTCCTTGAAATTAGTCCCATTAAGCATGGGAACCGAATTGATATTAGCAGATATCGAGGCAACATCAGATACATTAGCTGAATTAGAACAAAACACAAAACAAGTTCACATTAACATTCATCATTTAAGAGATAAACTCAAAATAATGGTAAACCCATCTCAAGATACCTAGCACAACATTAACATCAAATCTTTGGATAGTAATATTAATTGTAATCGGTACTCTTGTTGTAGTAATCAAATATTGACAATAAAACATGTTGAACAATAAATAAATCTTTGGACCAATTTTGTTGCTCACAAGATATAATCCTTATAATTGTCACATATTTATTACCACATATGTGTATGCAATTCGGCCAAATATCAATTTACCTTTGGGTCAATTAATAAACGCATGATTTACATACACATAATCACCTTAGTTATTCAAGTAAATTAATCTACACAAAAGAGATCACTTTGGCGATATTTTGCTACAACTAATTTACTCAAAACTTTACTGAAACATATATTGTGGGAGATGAATACTTAATAGCCAAATCAAAAATTGAATCAGCAAATCATCAAACCGAACCCACAAAGAAGCAAACTGAATTGAAGACTCATGTTAATGCCAAAGCAATTGCAGAATGAAAAATTAACATTAACCATTCAAATAATTTTAGTCATGATTCATGAATTTGTATAATCACATTGATGTATAATCACACACTGAATATGTACATGAATCAGCTCTCGGGCACAATGATTCAAAAATTAACATTAACCTTTCAGGAAAAGAAAGCACACTGATGACACACATCATAAACAATCATAATTATTAACATGAATTTATACAACTTCTCAAGTCAGATCGGCAATTGCAGTTCGGCTAAAATAATTGATCGCATATAATTGATTAATCGGCAATTGCAGTTCGGCAAAATGTCAGGAGATTGAGAATTCACAAATATATTATTTATTATATCAAATAATATGTAACATATACCGAATTATATGTATGTGTCAAATCGTATGCAATACCGATATCAATATATGTGCCAGAAGATTGAAGTAGAACATATATCCTGAATTGTATCGAATCACATGTAACAATACCGAACACATACGCATCACAAATCGGCATTTAAACGAATGATAATTCATCAAATCGATTACCAATCTCTATCAAAAAATCTGAGAATATCTATCATAGGGTTGCTCTGATACCACTTGTAGGAATATATAGATATAATTCACCTCATAATTATAATAGCCCTATACCGATACACCGAGATCTAAAGCGGAAGCATACCTGAATTACAAGCCATGAATTGTGAAATATGAATTTGGACTTCCAAGAGTTACTGCAACGCCGTTTTGTGAGTTCTTAGATTGGGAAAAGAAAACCCTAACGTCTGCAGGCTCTCGGGGACCAGATATATATAGGGGAATATATATTAATATTTGGCCCCTCAACAAATATTAATATAGAATTAAACGTAAATTAGGGATACACATACAAAAAATAACACTTTATACATAATCACATATTTTGCCCATAATTATATTTTAGATTTTATCCAACAATTTCAATATACCTAAGCTGCCTATGTATGCAAATAAAGTTTTGCACCAGCTGCTATATTCGGCCTCGAGCTTCAAGCCTCTTTCTCGTGACTGACCTTTTTTGCTGAGACTGATAAATGATACTAGTATTATAATTCTAATAATTGATTGCATGCCTTAGAAGCTACAGATGCAATACATCGCTTTCTTGCAATTTTAGATTTGTCCAAATGTGATTTAATATTCTTAAATTAGTTTCAAATCAAGCATAATTATATGCATGCCCCACCAACTTATATGAGGTCGGAAATTGATAGTGATTAATTATGTCGGCATGAAGATGAGGCAACCGTTTACTATAAATCATCAAACGTTAGAAAGTTCGTTAGTCCCTACTTTTGTGATATGATATATATTTTTAGAAAAGACAAGATTAATTGGATATGAGCTGATAGCATTATCTCTTCTCAAAATCCATTAGGAATTCCATAATAAAGTCACAATAAGAGTTGAAATAGATTACATGTTCAAATTTCATTAATATCTATAAAACTTGAATTTTTGGCACAGTTAGTGGGGTTTACAACATATTTCACATGAGTGAAATTTAAATCTCAACTTCGTTTTTTTTAAATAATTTTGAGACTCTTTAAATAATCCCATCAAATTTGAATTATTAAATCCAGATATGAATAACTTGATACTATTTTCTATTTCGAATGGATGATTTTGAATCAGATTCGATCGGGCCCTGTACAACAATCCGTCCTTATTGTTGGTGCACTTAATTTGACTACCCATTTTCAAAGATTTGTTAATTATATACTGGCCACCAACCACTGTAGTATAATATATAAAAATACTTGATAATTAAGTCTCAATAAATATTTCTGCAGGTTAAGTTGTTGGCTTGTTGCAAACTTGGCAGATTCAGTATTAAGATTTTTCAGTAAAATATGTAATTTCGGATGTAAATCTGCAACTTTAAGAAAATGAAATAATAAATTCTTTAAAAGCATAAATAAATTTCAACAAGTATATAATTCGGTCATGTACCTCGAAATCTGCCATTGGTCGTAGGTCTAATTTATCTTCTATTATGAGCTAATTGTAAATTAAGTAGGAATAAAAAATTCCAATGGCTACAAATTTTGGAACAAAAAGAGAAAGGGGAATTAAAAGTAGTGAGATGAGTAGCGTAGCGTGGGTTTGACGTATTCGCGGGACCAATCCGCTTCCTCTGGCCCATTTCTCGTATCCCACTCGGTGGCCCACCAATCACGTCCCGCCACGCGTGTATTGGTGGGCCATATTAGCAATAAAAAAATATTATAATTATAAAAGGCTGACCCACCAATGCACGCGTGGCGGGGCGTGATTGGTGGGCCATGGTATGGGCCACCAATGTTTGGGACAGAGGATGCTGGGCGTCGCGGGACGGCAACAACAATACAAGATTAATCAAAGTCTAAATTCCTAGGTTTGACACGGTGTGAAATACTCCTTTTCCTTTTCCGCTGTTTTACCAAAATAACCTCAAAATATTTTATGAGGTATTGAAAGACCGCCAAAGTTTATTGAGATAACAATTTCGTCGTCGATAGTTTAATAATAACATGAGCTTTAATAAGTCAATAAGAATGACTAAGGTCCACGTGTATGAAAGTACGTAGAGCTCAATAAGGTACTGTACATTAATCTAACATAGAATATGGCGAATATATAGTATTTGACTAGAATTTCAAGAGAAATGACAATTATGTAAAATTAGAGACGCGAATCTATAATTTCAGATAATGAACAAATATAAAGAAAATTTAGATTAGTTATATAATATAGGAAAGGAAGCAATGTTAGTCCCCTCCCCACTAAAACTATCAGTTGGATCGATTAGTCGATCGAATTGAACTAAATATTTTTTAAATAGAAAAAAAAATCAGTTTGGACTACTTGATTTAGGTTTTCAAAAAGTTTGGTTTTTGATTTTTTTTGTTAACTAAACGAAACCAAATTGAACCGGAAATATTGAAATATTTTCATTAAAAATATTAATTTTATCAAGTAATATTTGTATTTAAAAAATTAATTTTCTATATTCATTAAAAAAAACTAAAATAAAATCTCAATATTTGATTTATAAAATAGGAAACTGGATTTTCAATTAATAAAAATATTAAAGTCCATTTTGATTTGTTTTAGGTCCCATTTGGAAAAACAACTTTAATAAGTCCTTATAACAAAAGGACTTTTATTGTATAAGGAATTACGATAAAAGTTCTTAAATTTAATAAGTTGTTTGCGTTTAGATGCACAAATTAATAATAACTTATACAATATAGAAAAATAAAAATTATAGTATAAAAAAGTGTAACTGTCAGAAATTGATGTTGGTTCTCTGCATAAGCTCCTTATAAGTTATCCATAAGTTATAAATATCAACTTATGAAAATAAGTCAAAAGTAACTTATCGAATAAAATAAGTTATTTCGATAAAGCTCTCCCAAACAGCACACAAAATGACTTATTATTTAAAACTCGAATAAGTTAAAATAAGTCATTTTTAATCGAATTGACAATTCTAGCTTTCATTTCACCTCCTAAATTTGCCTGCTTAAAAAAAATGTCATGGCTATTTTTTGGAATTCAGATAATGCGTAGATACATTATTAATTTTCTAACCGATATTTATTGTAATAAATGCCATAATTTGATTTTACCTACTTAATTAATTTGGCTATAATTTGCATCCTTCACACTTGCAACATGGAGTAGTCCAATACATGGACCACCATTTCATGTTTTACATTTGCACTTTCGGTTGTCCATGACGATGGACCACTAATTATTTTCTTACTTTATAGTATTTTTTATTATTTCAGTCAGACAGTTATATTTTATTAGAACAAAATAATTCATCACACATTTAATATTAGCCAGGATTAAACACAGACAATACTTCTTGGCACTAAAAAAGCAAGAAAGAAAAAAGCAAACCTCAGCCTCTTATTGCTTTGCCTCTTATTGCTTTGCTTGCAAACCAAAAAATTTGGTTAGGATTGCTGCGGGGGAATCCGACAAGAACCTTAACTGGTGGTAAATTAGGATTATAATTTTATGTAATGCGAAAATTTGAGGGAAATTAATTAGTTGAATTAACTATACAAGGACATCTATATATATTTAGTTCGAAATCTCGTTTTGCTTATATGATTTTTAATTTTTTTATATCATCTCCTGAAATTTTATTATTCGATCACATTTTCCTCAAAAATTCATATTAACCTATTTTCTAACATTTCTGAATTCACTCTAAATTCCATATACTTTTAACTAGTAAATGGTAGGGGTGAAAACGGATCGGATATTATCCGCCCGATACGGAGCCGGATCCGGTCGGGATCAAATTCAGGGAGCAAATCTAGTATCCGGTCGGATACGGGTTCGAATTCGGATAGCCTAAATTGGATACGGATTCGAATTCAGATTTTACATTATTCGCCAATATCCGAACTTTCCCGTATTTAATCGGATATTTCCCGAATTATGAATTCAGATATTCGGATATTGGAATTATTTAATAATTAATTTCTAATATAATAATAAATTAAGATTAAGAAAAGATATTTAAAAAAAAAATCGTCTCAGCTCACCCTCAAAACCTCATCTCTCCCTCAAAATTCTCGTCTGATCGTCTCTCCCTCAAAATTCGGATATTCGAATTTTGGAAATTTTTTTGTACTTTCTTGATCCTAAAAATTATGTTATTCATAATGGATAGTCTATTAATTATAGTTTCCATTAAAACTTCTATTAAATATTGTATACGTGATTTTTTCATGTGTTGCAATCACAGATAGATGGTTATTTATGAATCATATTATCCGATTATTGATATTTGAATTCGATCCGAATTCATCATATATCCGCCCTGTATTCGTATCCCGAATATTCCGAATTCGTATTCGTATTCGGTCTTCCTGTATTCGACTTCGAATCCGAGAAAAAAATATGGGATAAAATATGGGAAGAGCACTATCCGTCCATATTCGACCCGTTTTCACCCCTAGTAAATGGTTCGTATATGTTATTGCAGTTTCGTTGACTAGGCTAGGCATTTAATTGAATAAAATGAATCATGGGATTTAACGCCGTGCTCAAAGTCTTATGCAGTCAATTAATAATGTTGAATATTGATAGAATATGCTATGTTTGAGAAAATAACTTAATTAAGAATTTATGATAAATAATTTATTTTATAAGAACTTATGTTATAAGTATTTAAATTTAATAAATTAATTGTGTTTTGATACATACAATAATAATAATAACTAATATAGACAAAAAATAAAATTAAAACAAATGTAGTTGTGGGTTTGATATATGAATCTCCTTAAAAGTTACTCATAAGTTGTCATAAGTTAATAATATTATTATTTGGAATAAACTAAAATAAGTTGTTCAAAACGCTGTATTTCCTAATATGCTTTTTTTAATGAATTTGCTTTACAAGGCGGTTTGCCGGTAGGGATGGCAATGGACCGGATTTGGACCGGATCCTCCTCGGTCCAGATCCAGATCCGGGATTTTTTACTTTGGTCCAAATTCGGTCCAGATCCATTGGATCTCAAAAAATGAGATCCAGACCCAGATCCATGGGATCCACAGGGTCTCGGGTCTAGACCCGGATCCATAAATTTTTTTAGCTAAAATTAAAAAATTCTAAATCAATTAAAATTTAACTAATTTAATTAGTTCTATGATAACACGATAATCTTTAACAGCATTACTATCATTAAAAAAAATCAAACTACTCATGATATTATAAAAATATTACAATCATCTATAAAACTATGATCTTCTCTCTAAAAAAAACTTCCAAATTCGTGGACAGTGGGTACTCAATCTCCTCCCTCTTTTCTATTTATTAGATTACTAGTTAAGTATTTCAAGCTCAACAAATAATGTAACGTGATATTTTAAGTAGAATAATATAAATATAATATTTTAGATATGATAATAAAATAATATTTTAGTTATAAAAATGGCGGATCTGGACCGGATCCGGATCTCAGATCGTAAAGTCCAGATCCAGATCCGTAATTTCTAAAATCAGTCCAGATCCGATCCAGATCCAATGGGGATCTGGACCGGGTCCAAGATCCATTGCCATCTCTATTTGCCGGTTTCCAGTTGCACAATGCACGCACTTAGCAAAAATATAAATATAATGATAAATTATTTAGGGGGTGTTTGGAGTAGCTGAAACTTATTGATAAGTGTTGAAAGCTGTTTAAAGCTGCTCAAAGCAGCTTATTTGAAAATCAGTTAGGTTTGGAAATAAGTGCTGAAAGCTGCTGAAAGTGGGGAAAATAGTGTTTGGGAATACTGCTGATAGAAGTAGCTTATTATTATTTTTAAAAGAAATGTCTGTTTTGCACTTAGTATTACTAATTATTATTTATAATAAATAATAAAATTAAGATATAATTGTTATTCAATATTTATTTTTTTGCTTACAATTTCAATCTAATACTATAAAATACTAAATTAACCTAAATATTATATATATTATAAAATTGTTTCATAATAAATATAGTATATAATTATATGTTAAATATTATTTATTTGTATAAATTAATCATACAAACAAAATACATAAAAATTCCTCCATAAATTTTATGAAGAATTGAGAGAGAGAAGAGAAGAGATGTGGCGGATGTGATAAAAATGTATCCTCACAAAGTATTAGGGTTAGGGATAATTCTGGAATTAGATAAAATTATTAGGGGTAGTTTGGTCCGAAAAACGCATAAGCTATAAGTGAAAGCTAAGAATGTAGTAAGGGGTGGAGCCTTCAAGCAGATTCTCTATTTTCAACTCAATTTTAGAGAATCCCAACTTTAAGTTCTTAGCCCAAACACCTCCACACCAGCCTAAAGTTCAAAGCAAGCCTTTACAAAAAGCTGTTCCAAACACCCACTTAATAGTCATTATTAAATTCTTGAATTTTCTTCTGATAAAAAAGAAAAGAAAATACAATCAATAAATAAATTAATACTATAAGGGAAAATGATCGAAGGTCAAATGTAAACACATCACGTCGAAACCTTCCAAAAACCAAAACAATTCAAAAGTCATTGATACGCCCGTTAGTTGAACGGCTGCATCAACGAGGTGCAAAACCGTCATCACATTTTTTTCCCTTTTAATTTGTCGACGAATCACGTTTTATTTTATAAATAATTCTGTTAGTAGCTCTAAATCCGAAAATATTCTAAATTAAAAGTGAAACTTTAAATTGGTGTGTAGTGTAGTGTATAATAGGTGGGAAAAAAAGGAAAAAATACGAAGAAAAAAAAAAGAAAAGTAGAAAGACTGTCACCGAGAGACACCATTGCTATCTTTTCCAAATTCCACGTTTCCGTTTTCCTCGAAATCCTGCTTCAGAGGGTTGGAATCGCTTCGTTCAACTCCACTATCTTTTTCGTTATTTCTATTTATTATGTGGTGAATGCGTTGTGATCATTTATTTTGTTGATGATGATAAATAATTGATCGACGCTGTGCGTATCGATTTGTGGTTTCCAACTTCTGACGTCCCAGGTTAGAAGAATGTAATTTAAATTTTTGTTGGATGTAAAATTCCCAATTAGGCGCTTTTTGGTGGGTTGAGGAATTTACCGAATTTTGTGAGTGTTTTGATATGGTATTATTGGTTTATCTTCTCTTTGATGACCGTTCCCTGATTATTTATTGATTTGTAAAAAGTTTAATAAGTCATAACTTACGCCGTTCAAAGTTTTGCGGGTGGATGGTAGTGGAATTTTTCCTTCTTTTTTGGTTTGATTGGGTTGATTTCAGTTGTCTGTCTATCTTTTTGGATCAAAATTCTCAAGGATCGTTTTTATGTGGAATTGCTAGGCTAGAAAGTGAGGTTTTAGGGTTATTTATGTTTCTAAATCAAAATTACTGGTTTCTTAGGTATTTGTTGGACATCAAATATGACGAGTGGCGGAGGAGAAGATCAATTCTTCGACACCCGTGATGACGCTTCTTCTGCATCTAATTTAGGTTCTGATTCTTCGGAATGTTGTGTGAATTCTGGGTCTGAAAATTGTGCTTTAGGGTATCACTTCTGGACTAAAGAACCAGGTAGTGTCGATGAAAGACGGGAAAGGTTTTTTCGATGGATGGGTTTGAGTCCGGATTGGCGCAGAAATAGTGACGCCAAAGATGAGGATTCAGATCATGAAGATGTGAAGAAAAGGGATATTGACAGATTGAGTGATGATGGGGAGTCAGTGCTGGCAAATTTGGATACAGAGAATCAGTTTTTCTCATCTTGTTCCTTGCGGAGTCTGCAGCCGTATGATCAGACATGTTTACTACCGAATGGTGCTGCCGAGGATACTCTTACATGGAAATTCAAGGTTCTTGAGAATGGAACAGAATCCATCCTGGATGGACTGGCTGATGATGAATCGCTTGAATTGGGTCCGGATAAGATGATATCACTGGACGAGTTTCAGAAATCACTCGCCTCATCATCTTTGGTGCAACAGCTATTGACGAAAGAGTATAAGAAGTTTAGCATATCTGATCCAAAGAAGAAAAGCAACTGGCTCCAGAAATTTCATTCAGTGATCCAAATTGTGGATAAGGCAAAGGGGCTCCTTGGTAAGTCGGAGCTAGAACCAATGAACGGACCGACTACTCGAAGAGTTCGTGTTAGTGCATCTAAAAAGAATTCCAAAGAACTATCATCACTCTATAATGGGCAGGAATTTCCAGCACATGAAGGTTCTATCTTGACAATGAAGTTCAGTCCGGATGGTATGCACCTTGCTAGTGCTGGGGTAGATGGTGTCGTCCGTGTCTGGAAGGTTCTTGAAGATGACATTGCAAACAAGTTTAGCCCTCAAGATAGTGACCCCTCCTGCCTATACTTCTCACTGGATCAGTTCTCCAAGTTAACTCCTCGTGATGTTCCCAAAGTGGATGATCAAACGAAAAGCTTGAGCAAATCTTCTGACTCAGCTTGCGTCGTTCTTCCACCAAAGGTGTTTCAGTTATCAGAGAAACCTCTTCAAGAATTTCATGGGCACAAAGGGGAGGTATTGGCCCTCTCATGGTCTAAGAATGGGGTTAGTGATATCATATTTTTCCTACGGGTGTAGTATTTTTCCTACTCTGGTTTCCCATTACAAGCGAATTCACCACTTTGTGGGTTGTTCACATTGCAGCTCTTGCTTTCATCTTCGGTTGATAAAACAGCGCGTTTGTGGAAAGTGGGACATGAAGATTGCCTTGGAGTCTACTCACATAACAATTATGGTTAGCCCCTGATATATTAATGCTTACATCACAGTGAATATTATTAATGCTAATGTTGGTCCCTTCTACATGATGCAGTGACTTGTGTTGAGTTCAATCCGGTGGATGATAATAATTTTATTAGCGGTTCAATAGATGGAAAGTTACGAATCTGGGAAGTCCAGGGGGGCAGAGTCATTGATTGGACTGATTTTAAAGAAATTGTGACTGCTGTGGGATATCGTCCTGATGGCAAGGTTTGTAGATGTTTTGCCATTCATGATTTCAAGATTCTTGAATTTCCCTTAACCTGCTGTTTCTTTTTGTACAGGGAGGTGTTGTTGGCTCCATGGAAGGCACTTGCCAATTTTATGATATCACAGGTATCATAACTTCATATTGGTTTTTTTTAAAAATGATACATACTCTGTTGCTAATAATCTACAACGGAATCTTTTGTTTTAGATAATCGCCTACAGTTGGGCGATTCAATATGCCTCAAGGGGAAGAAGAAGTTGCCTGACAAAAAGATAACTGGCTTTCAGGTTAACTTTCAAGAACTTAAATCTTATGCATCTCTCACATTTGCACTATTCAAATGAATATATATGAATGCAATTGTTATGCAGTGATAAGCATATCCAAATGAATATCTGCCTGTAATTGTTATACAGTATTGTCCAACTGATATGAGCAAAGTCATGGTCACTTCTGCTGATTCACAAGTTCAAATACTCTGCGGAACCAACGTGGTCTGTAAATTCAAAAGTAAGCAAATCTTGTTCTCTCTTCTCTCTCCCCGCGATTTACAAGTACCACCGTGAACTTCTGTCTGATATAACATATGTGTGTCTGCTGGCAGGTAATAAAAGTTCAGCAAGCCAAATGCCTGCTGCTTTCACATCAGACGGGGAACACGTCGTCTCAGCCACGGTCGACTCCAACGTACGGGTATGGAACTACACTGCTCACGACCAGAAGTCATCATCCCGTCCGAAGAAAGCATGGTCCTGTGAGAGCTTCTTGTCGCGCAATGCTTCCATTGCCGTTCCATGGTGCGGGCTGAAGCACAAGCTTGGTGCATTACCGGGAAGCATCTTAGGAAACGGACATTTCGACGAGAAACTGCTACAGAAGATCCACGCCTCCTTCCCGGATTGCTTCACAATGAGCCTTGGATACTTCTTGGATGCGTTATACAAAGGATCTCCAACTTGGCCGGAGGAGAAACTGCCGAAATCGAACCCGGCTCCGGCTAAGCCTGCGTTCTGCAAATCTGATTTTAAATTTCTGAAGAATGCTTGGATGAACGCGTTCAATTCGCCTAATCTGTGGGGTCTGGTGATCGTAACTGCAGGATGGGATGGATGCATCAGGACATTTCTGAATTACGGTTTGCCGATTAAATTTTGAAATTAGGTTTGTAGAACATGTATTTATCAACAGTTGATTTTTTTTGTAGGAGGTTGTGTTGTATTAGGTGGTAGAAGGGGTTGCAAATGTTGTAAAAGTGTACAACGTTGTTTGTTTCAAATTATAAATAATCATATATACTTGATTTTTATACTGACAAAGAAAATGCGAGCCCAGTCCATGGAAGTTATTGGGCTGTTTACCCAATAAACTGAAATGCATTTCGATAATTTTTTAAGAATTTAATTTTAGGTGCTAAGAATATAAAAATATAATCTGGATATTCATAGTGTGTGACCATGAATATACGAAGATGACGTGCATGTCTCCATCGTTGCATGTGTGTTGCATTAATGTTTTTTGAGTATCGTTTTCGGCTCTTAGTTTTCGAAAACTACCTTATATAATATATATATATATATATATATATATATAGGGTGCGGACAGGGCCGATCCTGAGATTTTTGGTGCCCTGTGCGAAAATGTTGGATATGAGTCAGTAGATGATATTCAGTTGTTCGTGGTTAAAAGAAAATTGGGGGAAATCATAGTAGTACTATGGAATTGAAGATCCCAAAACCGAAATGATATCGAGTAGTTTAGTGTGTCGTTAGGATTAGGCGATGTATAGGTTAGACTTGTTGTAATCGTTTTTATATTTTGTCTAAGTCCCGTACAGCGGTAATTGTTGAACCGATCTTCCGCCGAAGATACTTTTCGAACCCCACGTCATCGGTGTAATCGCTTGCGTTCTTCATCATCACCGAGTAGACCTCGGTAGAAGCCAACTCGGCAACGATAAGTCATCGCGAAGAACTCATGCAAGCCCAAGATCTTCGCGCCGCCACCGACTTACTCGAAGTTACATTCCTTGTCGCCGACTCGGTCGAAGAAGACAGAGACTTAGCAGCTCATCAGTATCCGACGTAAAGCGACCCAGCCTACTTAAGTCTTTTCGAAAGTTCGGCGAAGATCATACGAGGTTGTTTGAACGGTCAACTCGACATTCTCACCAACCACAAACCTCGACCAATGAGAAGCCGACAACGCCTTACCTCGCTCCAAACAATAAAGCCGCTCTCATGTACGCGTAATTAACCGCCCGCTGCAACAAGTTCGAATTAATGGCCGTTTTCTTTGGAAGCTTGTGACACGTGGCATCGTCGTCTCCAACGGACATATGCCATAGCTCACAAACTATAAATAGAGAAGATTTCGAAGCTCCAAAAAAAGAGGAGAAACACGAAATTAAAAAGGGAAATTGCTCAAGCTCTCAAACACTCTAGCAAACTCATCGTAACATCCAAATAAGAATCTGCATTTATTAGAATATTTTGTGATTCTTCTCTCTGAGTCTTTAGATCAATTTCTTCTCTACCTAAGCTCATTGTCGATTTATAGCTTAGATTCGAAGGAGTTCATTTTTAGTGAACTGTTCTTATTGTAAGAACTCCTTCATTAGTTGGAGAACTGTTTCGCTCCCTTTCGAACTTAGGTTTGAATTGTAAAGTCGCTAAGACTATAACTTAGAAGGATCTCGCCCCGTGCACGTTTCCTTTGCCGAGACTTGCTCGTACTAATCAACAAGTTATCCCGCTCGTTCGGGACCGTGGACGTAGGATCTTGCGTATCCGAACCACGTTAAACCGCTTGTGTTCTTTACTATTTTAGTGCATACAAACCTTTGAAAATCATAAGTTTGCATAAAACGTATTTCTAAAGTCGCACGACCCAAAAGAATTTAATCTGCGAAAACACGTTTTCAAAAAGAGACAAACTCCGGGCCCCACACTTATCCGCACACTTAAGTCTCCGACCGAGTTTTGAAGTACTTGACAAAAGTCGGTAGGAGAGCTCGAGGGCCGACTCACTCGTCCCGTGATCGAAGGTTTATTTGGCACTGTTCATCGGGCTGCTACCAACAAACTTCACCGACCTTCACCGAGAAAAAGAAACGGTACTCAGTGTATTCACCCCCCCCTCTACACCTGATATTTTTCTCCGGACCAACAATTGGTATCGAGGCGCACGGTGTTCTACCGATCACCGTTCAGATTATCGGTCTTCTCGAACTGATCCTGAAAACGTTTTCTCTGCACAAGCATCTCTTCTTTCATCCTTATACTCGTACACATAATGTCCGACATGTCAAGTATCAGGATGGTGCCGATGTTCTCCAAAGAGAACTTCACAGTATGGCGTGTAAGAATGGAGGCACACCTTACGTCGCTGCATGACAGCATGACTGACGTACTGGAGACCGGACCCATCATTCCAATGATAGACAGCGTTCAGTTCGCTGAAGTGGAAGGTGAAGGTGCTCGTATTGGTCCGAAGATTCCCAAGGACAAATCAGCATTCACGCCTGAAGAGAAAAAGCTGCATAACCTCGACCGAGTCGTACGAAATGCTATACTGACAACGCTCAGTGACTCACACCTCGGGAGGGTGCAGGACTGCAAAACGGCGAAAGAACTTTGGGATGCCCTGGCTGTACTGAGCCAAGGAACTCCTCAGATCAAAGAAAACAAGCTCGAATTAGAGCTTCAAAAGTTCAAAGCCTTTGTGATGGAGCCCAGTGAAACCATTGACGAGTTGAGCGTCAGATTTACGAATCAAGTCAATGTGATAAACGGGCTGGGAAAAGTGTTCTCAAACAAAGAGATGAACACAAAGATCATAAGAGCGCTACCTCGACGAAGTGGCTTCCTTTTGCTACTTATTTACGTCGCTCCGATCTTAATACTCTAACTCCCGATGTTATATTTTCGTAATTAAAGACGGAGGAATTTGAGTATAGTCTCACCTCAAAAGTGCTCCAGTGCTCCGGTGACACACACGTTCGATCATGCCTTCAAGGCAACTTTCAAAGAAAACCGGAGGCAAAAATATTTCTTCCAAAGAAGGCGGAACCCGCCGCAGATACAAAGACCTCGAAATATCCGGTACTGACCAACTCGCACTGATGGCTCTCAAATACCAAAGAGAAAAGGAGAGAGTCGTAAAGTCGAAGAAATACCACGAGATTCTCCTCGGGTAAGAAAGATTATCGGAGAAGGGAAGAGTCTAATCCTTCTACCGAATGCAGGAAAAACGGGAACCTCGCTGCTAGTCCATCAAAAGACTCAGTGGAAAAGCAAAGCAGCAGAGCATCAACATGCTACAACTGCAAGAAGGAGGGACACTATCAGTACGACTGTCCCGAACTCTCAGCTGCTCAAAGAGCAGAACGGCAGGCCAGAAGAGACAAATTTGCCTAGAGGAGGCAGGCTTATATAGCCGAACAGATATCCGACAACTCAATTGAAGAGGATACATTCATGTACTCTTCTGAGGACGAAGCTGCATTCGTAGCTGTTGAAGTCGGAGAGACGGTTCCTGAAGAATCAGCTGAACACTGTCTGATGGCCGGAGAAGAGGCTGAGGTAAATTCTAAGCTTAATATAACCTCCTTTTCACACAAGACACACGATACTTGCTCGGTCTCGGATGATCCTCTGGACGTAGTACAAGCATATGATGACCTATTAGAGGAACAAATTCAGCTGAGCAGAGAGTTCAGCCGAACCATCCAGGAACTTGAACAGGTAAAGGCTGAGAATCAGAGACTTTCTTCTGATTGTCAGGTCTCTACTGAGTCAGTGGATCTAGTTGCGAGACTTAAGGAAGAGATCGAATCTCTTATGACTAAGTCTCAGCTTCAAGAGACTCAGATCTCAGTCCTCACCAAGGATAATTCGGAGAAAAAGACTGAAATAGCCCAACTCAGTCAGAAACTCTCAGACGTACAGAAGGACTATGATTCTCTCAGAAGAAGTGATGAGGTCTGGAGAGGACTGATGACTGAACTATACCTGGGAGCTAAGGAGAAGCTCGAAAGCATGCTCAGAGCACAACGGCAAACTGCTGTGAAAGAAGGCCTTGGCTATACCCACGAAGCTTCTACCTCCAAAAGCTCAGCAACGCTGGCTGATAGGTTCGTCAAAGGAAAGGTGCAAGCTGCTGACACGACACCTCAGGCGAAGAACAAACATAAAGTAATCGCACCTCAGCCGAGCAGCAACAAACAACTGACCAAAGGCTCCAGCCCCAGGACACCGAGATCAAACTCAGGGGGAACCAAGAAGGTCAGATGGGTAGAACAAGATAAGGAGCCACCGTATGAGCACCCGGCTCAATACGGCTCGTACTATTATGAGCCCGGGGTCGGGAGAAGCGCAAAGACTCGAAGAAGAAAGCGCCCGAACCCAAAATCATCGCGAGAAAGTCGGTATCTCCAAGTCCTGTGGAGAAGAAAGCCGACAAGGTTCGAAGAAGAAGTCTCGACTTCTAAGGTCCCGAGACAGATTTGGGTTCCGAAATCACCCACTAACCAAGAAGGACCCAACCGAACCAAAGGGTACCTAAAGATGCTTCGCTTTGCGGGTGCATAAGGACCCATGGATAGTGGACATCGGCTGCTCAAGACACATGACATATCAGAAGAGCCTGCTGACCAACTATGTACAAGAAGATGGTCCCAGAATTGAGTTTGGTGACAATTCAAAAGGCTACACAAGGGGATACGGAACGCTGAACATTGGGACTGCCTCAGTTCCAAGAGTAACATATGTTGAAGGACTTCAACATAATCTCCTTTCTGTCAGTCAATTCTGTGATAATCTTAACAGAGTTATCTTTGACGCTGGTTTCTGTGATGTTGTTGATAAATCTACAGGGAAAACAGTGTTATCAGGATCGCGGAGGAAGAACATCTATGTTGCAAACTGGAAAACCACAGAACCTGAGGCTTGCTTACTCGCACAGACAAAATCTGGTGACAAGTCAGGATGGCTATGGCACAAAAGACTCAGCCACCTGAACTTCAAGACCATGAACAAGCTAGCCAAGAACTCCAAAGTTACAGGACTGCCCAACGAATCGTTCGTTAAAGACAGAAATTGTGAAGCATGTCTGAAGGGAAAGCAAACAAAGAATAGCAATCCACCTATTCCGTCACCTTCCACTGATGGAATCCTTCAGCTGCTGCACATGGACCTATTCGGGCCAGTCTCTCCAGTGACTATAAGAGGCAAGAAGTATGCCCTCGTCGTTATTGACGACTACTCGAGATATACTTGGGTCATCTTCATCGCCAATAAATCTGATGTTCAAACTGAGTTGCCCAATCTGCTGAAGAAGCTCAGTGTGGAAAAGGACATCAAGATTCAAAGAATTCGCTCGAACAGAGGAACAGAGTTTCTAAACTCAGTAGTTAAGACATACTGCGATAAAGAGGGAATTAAGCACGAGACATCAGCTGCACGCACCCCTCTGCAGAACGGGCTTGCTGAACAAAAGAACAGAACACTCAAAGAAGCAGCAAGAACGCTCCTCGCAGATTCTGGACTACCCTCGAAGTTCTGGGCTGATGCTACTGACACCGCCTGCTACACTCAGAATCGCTCACTACTCACTCAGCAACACATGAAGACACCATATGAATTACGGAAAGGGAGAATTCCTTCTATTTCTCATTTTCATATTTTCGGCTGTCCTTGCTTTATCCACAATAACGGGAAAGATCAGCTGAAGGTCTTTGATAGCAAATCCGATGAAGGAGTTTTCTTAGGATACTCTCGAGTCGAAGAAAGCCTTCGTAGTCTTTAACTATCGGACTCTTTGTGTGGAGGAAAGCCCTCATGTTGTTTTTGATGAATTTGTTACCGAGAACAGGAAAGAAACAGAGTCAAATCGATGATGTCGGCGAGCAAGCTACGGGATCTCGGACTTACTGATAAAGCTGAAAAGATCCAGCATTGTTGGGATGATGAGTCAGACGATGAACAAACTCAGACTCAACCAACAGTCGACGTAGCTGACCTAGTTGATTCTCCCGAACAGAATCAACAACAGGTAACATCGGTCGATGAGGAAGCCCCGATGTGTAATCGAGACCTCTACCGAGAATATAAACTCGGGGGGAACGATTAATGTTCCCGAGCTAAATGCCCCCGAACCCCGGAAACTCGGTAGATCCTAACCTTCTTACCGAAATATTGCAATCTCGAAACGCACTACTCGAAATGCCTAACACTCCTACCGATTCTCGAAGTTGTATCGAGAAGAAGCGGCCGGACTCGAGACGATCATGGCTAGATGCTCATTCTTCGAGATCTTATCATTGGAGATCCATCAGCAACGATAAGAACAAGATCTAGATTTAATCAAGGCGAAAGCTCACTATATTCTTGTTTCTTGTCTAAAGAAGAACCTCAGTCGATAGAGGACGCACTTAATGATGCTGACTGGATCATCGCCATGCAAGAAGAGCTGAACCAGTTCGTTCGAAACGAAGTTTGGGAGCTTGTAGACAGACCTAAACATCAGCATGTCATTGGTACTAAGTGGGTCTTCAAAAACAAGCGAAATGAAAACAACGTCATTGTCGAAATAAAGCACGACTAGTTGGAAAGGGATATAGTCGGGCGGAAGGAAATGATTTTGATGAAACATTCGCTCCGGGCCGCTAGATTGGAAGCCATTCGTCTATTCCTAGCTTATGCAACACATCAAGGCTTCAAAGTCTATCAGATGGATGTAAAGTTAGCTTTTCTGAACGGCGTACTGAAGGAAGAAGTCTACGTGGAACAACCGCCCGGCTTTTAGCAGGGACATCAGTGTGCGAGACTTAGGAAAGCTCGTATGGGTTAAAACAAGCACCCGTGGGCTTGGTATGATACCCTATCGACTTCCTACTTCATAAAGGTTTTCGTAAGGGGACGGTAGATCGCACCCTATTCAACATAAAGTCGGGAGATGACATCCTACCGGTGCAAATCTACGTGGACGACATCATTTTCGGTACCGCGAAACGAGATCATATGTCGGCAGTTCGAGAAGATGATGAAAAAGAAATTCGAGATGTCCATGATGGGAGAGATGAATTATTTCCTTGGATTTCAAGTGAAGCAATCACCTCGAAGGAATCTTCATCAATCAAGCCAAATACACTCGAGACCTTCTCAAGAGATTCAGTTGCGACTCCAAGCAAGCCGGTCAAAAATCCCCATGAATACGAATTTTAAAATCGATCTAGACAAAGAGGGAGCTTACGTTAACTCTACCGATTATAGAGCTATTATTGGTTCTTTATTATATTTAACAACTAGCCGACGACATAACTTATGCTTGTAGGTGTATGCGCAAGATTTCAAGCGGATCCCAAGCGAAGTCATCTCGACTCAGCTAAAAAGATTCTGCGCTATTTGAGAGGAACACCTGATGCTGGGTTAAGGTATCCTGCTGATGATAATCTAATACTGACAGGTTATTCCGATGCCGATTATGTAGGATGTAGGATAGATCGTAAGTCAACTTCCGAACGTGTCGGTTCTGGCAAAGAAGCCGATATCTTGGTTCTCAAAGAAACAAAGACTCGGTAGCAACGTCCACTTGCCCGGATCCTTTGGCTTCGACAACAACCGAGAGATTATGGTATCATTCGTAATGAAGTGCCCATCTACCGTGACTCCACAAGTGCTATTGCCATAACTCGTAACCCGGTTCTACATACGAGATGCAAGCATGTGGATATCCGACACCACTTCATCGAGAGACCATGTCGAGAAGAAGGATATCGAATGGAGAAGATCCATACCGACAAGCAAAGGGGCGACATATTACCGACCAAACCACTAGCCGAGAACAGTTCGTGAGAATTATCGGTTGAGCTAGGTCTCTTGGATCCTACCGAAATGCATCGGTAGAAGACAACTACCGATAGCGACCCTTGGAGACAATTGGAAATATTTAGTATCGGTAGATGGAACCAAGATCCGACAAGTTAGTAGACTCCGTACATGTGATTCAAATGGGAAGAATCACACTTGTACACGCAAGGGGGAACGTGCTTATCGGTACTTCAATCACCCTCTGCGATATAACGGTAACCGGTGATCGAAAGTTCAGTCGAAGAGGTTTGCGTAGTATCATATACTTAATTTCTTTTCGAAGCATGTTTGCACTTATTATATCGATCGCACGTAGTCGGCGCTTAATGTGCATTTATTTCCCGCCTTTAATAGTTTAAGGAAAGGTCAGTAGGAAACCTTCTTATTTGAATAACTGAGTAATTAATGTTGTCTGTCGCGTATTTAATGCATGTCTTCTCACTTACCTTTATTACGTAAATCTATGTTAGAGGCGGCTTTGGTAATGATTCCTTTTTTAACATTTAATCTCAGTCGTCCATAGATTTGAAAGATTAAAATAGGATCGTTGGATCTAAACTTATAATCAGTCAATATATACAAATCTTTCATCTTCTATCCATTTCCTCACTTTCCGCCATTTTTCAACTTAAGAGCTATCTTCAAGCGTTCAGTTTCTTTCTCAAAAATCATCTTAACCGTCTCGCTTTTGCATCTCTCAAGCTCTTTAGTACTCGGTAATGTATTGAAACCCGCTTGAATACTTACTAACTTACTCTATTTTCAAGTGCTAACAAATTATTTTGCAGATTTCAATGGCGACATCTCAAACTCCTGAGAATATAGAGGAGATTATGTCATCCAGGATTCAGTTTGAACCGACTTTGGCCTTCCGTCAAGTAGATATCTCTTATTTGGAGCCGGTGTTTGATGCTCTTGAGCGTTCTGGTCTTCAGGAGCTGGTGACGAAGCACCCAAGATCATATCTACCAAGGCAAGTGGTAGAAGTGTACTACAACTGGAGGTCGCTCGCGTCTGGAGGCGAGGAATCTTCCTTCGTCTACATGAAGGAAGTTGATCACAGTTGTTGGGATGCTACTCAGAGAGTCTTCAACGTCAGGGAGGCTCTGATGCTGACGTTTGATCTTCCAGACTCTGGTATTTCTCCTATCAGATACAAGGAGAAGGAGATAAACGAGTATGTCCATAAGTTACGCGGACGAACGACATATCGTTCAAGTCGGCTCTGCGAAAGAACCTTCCGCTTCCCCAATCTGAGAGGACTAGCCTACATAGTCTCTCATATCTCGACGAGCTCAGTTGGATCATACGATCAATTATCCAAGCCAAGGATTCAGCTGATGATGGCGATAGATGATGGAGTTGAAGTGAACTGGGCCGACTATTATGTCTCTGGAGATGAAAGCCCAAGCCCGGGAAGTTCACTACCCTACCCAGCTGGAGAGAGGAAGTTAGCCGAGTGTAGGGAAATTACTCTATGGGACTAAGATGTCGATCCTCATAGAAAACTCTGTTCAAAGGCACTCGTCGTTTGCGATTCTAAGTTCTTTGACGTAAACCGATTAAGTTCAAGACTAAAGCGACACGAGAAGTCTATCGGTAAGGGGCCGCCTGAGCCGAAGAGAGCTACATCCGCTCTGCCCCCTCATACCGAAGTGCCTAAGAAGAGGCGGCTGGCCGAGACCGAGACCAGTGCCCGAGGTCTCAACTGCTCAATCCCTCTCTGTTATTGAACCACCTCCTCCTCCTCCTACTCAAGAAGAGCGAGATCTTGGACTCGATATCGGCATTGGGGGTGCGACCCTCAAAGATAAAGTCCAGTAATTAGCTACGAGGAGACACAATCGGACGTCGAGAACCGACGGAGGAGACTGCGACTGAGTGGACAGCTATTCACACCACTCGTCTCCGTACCACATCTGAAGTACACGATCATATTCCTGAGATCGCTGGGCACGCAGACTTAGTCGACATAGCCATCAGGGTTAGGGTTCAAATGCTTCTAAGATTTATGAGTTGGGATATTCTAGAAGACATAATCAAAATCCACTCAGTCATCTACTTGCTCGATGAGGAGCAGAAGCTACAAGAAGTAATAGGGTACAGAGAACCAGCTGACTTAGCTACTCTTGAAGATCTCAGAGCCGCAATGCTTTACCTTCTATGCTTGCGAGAGTCAGTCCCTGGTAACACTCATCCGCCCCCATCTCCTCCTGCTGATAAGAAAGACGATGATAAAGATGATGTTAACAATCAGAGGAAGGATCAGACACCCAAGGATACAGAGTTGGGAGGCTCTACTGAAGGTTCAACTCCCCGTGAGAAGAGCCAATCACCACATCCTGATACATCAGGTGATGCTCAAGGTGCTCCGAAGTACAGTAGGGAGCAGCTCCTCACGTTTTCTGAGCAGAGGCTCGGAACCAGCTCGTACCAGATACAACCTATCGGTTCCGTGTCCTCGAAGTCTATAAATAAAGTCATTCGATGCCAAGGAGAGAAAAATAGACTTTTGGCTAAGGACGTCCATCTGAAATGGACAAAGTATACAAAGGCTCAGACACAGAGCTTAGACAGAATAGCTGCAGGCATCTCAAAGACTCCAGTAGCTCCTCCTCAACCCAACTTTCAGGAGATTATTGAGGCAGCCTTAGCAGCTCAGAAAGTCGATCTAGAAGCTCGGAGTCGGCGGTTGCTCCGAATCAGCAGAAGATATTTTCAGAGCAGCTGACTCAAGCTCTCGCAACTGTTAAGCTCGAAATCGATGAACGAAATAAGATTTCCACCTCTAGCCTTCAGAAATGTATTACCCAACAGGCAGAGGCTCTGAAACTTATTCAGAAAGAAATGACAGAATCGCAGGATCAGGCTCTGCTGAAACTTCGTCTGGAGTCAGCTGCACAGCTTAAAACATCTAGAGCTGATCAGGAAAAAGACTGAGAATTATATTGCGATCTCATCAAGGACTTCGAATCCACAGCAACTTAGATTAAGGATTCAGTCCACAATGTGGAAAGAGACATTCAAGCCATCCGCATCCAACTCTCTAAGGCAGATGATGCCAAAAAGGGGGGAAGGTATTATGAAGGATGAACCTGATACGGATATGGCTGATGTCCAAATAGTAGAGGGTGGTCAGGAGGAAGGACCCTCAAATGCTCAGACTCAGGGGGAAGGTATTCAGGCGGAACAACCCTCAACTGCTCATGCTCAATCCTCAACCGCTCAGGCTGAAGATACTTCAGGGGTTATGCTGCTCGAATTTCCTCTAGAACCTACCCCCATCTCATCTTCTGTTGCTCACATAGAAGATGTTGCTCACTTCATCGAGCAAGAGTCTGAAGAAGAACAGGCTCCTCCGCAGAGGCCGGGGAAGGAGACTGCTACCGCTACTACTCCTCCTTCCTCCCCGGTCCGAAAATTCAAATCTAAAGCGGAACAAGAGGCCTTCGACCTCCGCGTAGCCCAACAACTACAAGACAAGCTGGACCATGAGCGTCAGCTGGAAGAAGCTCAACTTGCTAAAAAGCCCGAGGGCAAAGTTGTTAAGGGCGAGAGGTAAGAAGAAGCAAGAGTCGGTGGACGAAGAAAAGAAAAAGGCTCGGGAGGAGTTCGCAAAAACTCTTTCTACTACAGGTCAAGCTACGCTCGTAGTCACTATCGAGACCCATCTTACACCCGAGCGGGAAGCCGAAGATAGAGCCACTTGGGAAGCCACGCTGCGAGGCCTAAATCTCGGGAAAGGAGACGTAGGGGCGCGGCTCTCCGAGAAAAGAAGAGAATGGGCGATATGGCTAAGATGATTAGCTTATCTCAAAAGCCAGCAGCTGATCCCAGAAGACAAATCCCACGAGGATCAAGGAAAAGAGCGCCTTATGTCAAAAAGGACCCTGTGCTTCATGTTGATAAATGGGTTCCTGCTCTGGTTAATGATCAATGGGAAGAGCTCAAAGAGGAATTTATCAAAGGCTACTACGTATGGAAATTCTATCTAAGTGAGCAGACTATCGAACAAGCCTTTGACGAGTTTATGTTCAATTATAACTCTGAGCTGAGGGAACAACTTCTGGAGATTATGAAAAGAGAGAACATTCCTTTCAGAGCTCCGGCTTTCAGGCGCATCCCACCTCCTAGAACTGCGCGTGGAGTTCTATGTACAAAGGATATAGAGGATGAGATCAGAACTGCAACTTCTCGCTTCGACCTGAGTGTCGACCTAGCTGAAGACGACGGGGATGTCCAGACACTGAGGAAGAGAATCTACTTATACTATGGTCTGCAACCTCCTGTCGAAAGATCTGCTGATTTCAAGAAGCGTACTCAAGGCTTCAAGCGTCAGTAGTTTTTATCTCCTCACTTTTGTAATAGTGATAGGAACTTGTAATTTCCTGATCATATATGCTATCGTTCCTATTGCTTGATAGACAATTACTTATTGTCTTACAGCATTTTGCTTTGTGTTTTCACAACTGATCACTAAGTGATCTGACACACACTCACAATCAGTTTCTCTGATTTTGCCTATCTCTCACCTGCTGATGTTTTGAAGTCATCATATCAGTTTGTTTTCCTCAGATAGATTAAGGGGGAAATTGCTGTCAGTAGGTTAGCATATCTTATAAGATGTTTAGAGTTTAGAAGTAGAGGTTTTGGCATCATCAATTAGGGGGAAAATGTTGGATATGAGTCAGTAGATGATATTCAGTTGTTCGTGGTTAAAAGAAAATTGGGGGAAATCATAGTAGTACTATGGAATTGAAGATCCCAAAACCGAGCTGATATCAGTAGTTTAGTGTGTCGTTAGGATTAGCTGATGTATAGGTTAGACTTGTTGTAATCGTTTTTATATTTTGTCTAAGTCCTGTACAGGGTAATTGTTGAACTGATCTTCTGCCGAAGATACTTTTCAGAACCCCACGTCATCAGTGTAATCGCTTGCGTTCTTCAGTCATCAGCTGAGTAGACCTCAGTAGAAGCCAACTCAGCAGCTGATAAGTCATCAGCAGAAGAACTCATGCAAGCCCAGTACCTTCGCAGTCGCCAGCTGACTTACTCAGAAGTTACATTCCTTGTCAGCCGACTTAGTCGAAGAAGACAGAGACTTAGCAGTTCACCGTATCCGACAGAAAGCGACCCAGCTACTTAAGTCTTTTCGAAAGTTCAGCAGAAGATCATACGAGGTTGTTTGAACGGTCAACTCGACATTCTCACCAACCACAAACCTCGACCAATGAGAAGCCGACAACGCCTTACCTGCTCCAAACAATAAAGTCTGCTCTCATGTACGGTAATTAAGCGCCTGCTTGCAACAAGTTCGAATTAATGGCCGTTTTCTTTGGAAGCTTGTGACACGTGGCATCGTCGTCTCCAACGGACATATGCCATAGCTCACAGCTATAAATAGAGAAGATTTCGAAGCTCCAAAAAAAGAGGAGAAACACGAAATTAAAAAGGGAAATTGCTCAAGCTCTCAAACACTCTAGCAAACTCATCAGAACATCCAGCGAAGAATCTGCATTTATTAGAATATTTTGTGATTCTTCTCTCAGAGTCTTTAGATCCCTTTCTTCTCTACCTAAGCTCATTGTCAGATTTATAGCTTAGATTCGAAGGAGTTCATTTTTAGTGAACTGTTCTTATTGTAAGAACTCCTTCATTAGTTGGAGAACTGTTTCACTCCCTTTCGAACTTAGGTTTGAATTGTAAAGTCGCTAAGGACTATAACTTAGAAGGATCTGTCCTGTGCACAGTTTCCTTGCTGAGACTTGCTCAGACTAATCAACAAGTTACCCTGCTCTGTTCAGGACCGTGGACGTAGGATCTTGCGTATCCGAACCACGTTAAACTGCTTGTGTTCTTTACTGTTTTAGTGCATACAAACCTTTGAAAATCATAAGTTTGCATAAAACGTATTTCTAAAGTCGTACAGCCAAAATAATTTAATCTGCGAAAACACGTTTTCAAAAAGAGACAAACTCCGGGCCCCACACTTATCCGCACACTTAAGTCTCCGACTGAGTTTCGAAGTACTGACAAAAGTCAGTAGGAGAGCTCAATAGCTGACTCACTCTGTCCCGTGATCGAAGGTTTATTTGGCACTGTTCATCAGTTGCAACCAACAGCTTCAGCTGACCTTCACCGAGAAAAAGAAACGGTACTCAGGTGTATTCACCCCCCCTCTACACCTGATATTTGTCTCCGGACCAACAGAAAATAAAAATAAAACTCATATAATAATAATACGCACTTAAACGTTTTGGTATCCATCTTTTACGTCATCTCTTATCTCTCGCAATCATTCACAACCACCAAAATAAAATTTCAAAACAAATAAGAGAAACAACATAATATATTCAAATCAAGCACAGTATATATCTCAATCATGAAGACTTCGTCCTTGAACCTTCCTTTAATAGAAAGAACTCTGTTTCCATATTTTGACATGAATTAAATTTTCATTAGTTATCATTGATAAAATCATCTATTATTTCTCATATTTAATTTTTATCATGGTTCAATTAATCAACTTTTGAAAGGTTTGAATAATCAACTCAAAGTTCACTATACATGTTTACACTTTTGGACTAAAAATATGAAAAACGATACATATTAAATGTTTTAGGACCATCCATTTTGGTGTCGGGGGTCAGAGGAACACATGAAGCAAGCGTCAAATACTAAAATTTCAGGCAATTTTATTCTCGTTACAAATTTACCTGATTCAAGCCTTACGTGGAAGATTATCGAGAGAGACATGTCGTTTGTTTAGTTGGAACTTGAAGAAATTATTAATTAGGGAAAAACAATTTTGGGGCTCAAGTCCCTTGCTTTATTTTTCCTTAAGAAGCGTGTATAGTAATTGAGTTTGTCAAAAAGAAAAACTGGGCTTTGGTAAAAGAATTAATTTTGGGCCTTTTCTTAGTAAACAGAAAAGTTTGAATTTCTGTTGAGCCTTAACCGAAAACAAAAAAATTGGTGCCCTATAAAATCTTGGGCCCTGAGCAGTCGCACAGCCCGCACTTGCTCAAGACCGGGCCTGGGTGCGGATCCCATAAGAAGGGGTCTTAACATAGAAAATAAGAAGGGATTATAACCATAAATCTTGTTACAATCAATGGTTCATAAAAACTCCTAATTTAACAACTATTTAATCCTAAAATAGACAAAAGGGTAAAATTGGAAGAAGGAAAACTAGAAATTTAGAAAAAAACGCTTGGATTGTTTCCATTCCAAAAAATCAAAAACAAGAAAACCGTCTCCTTCTCCATATTGGCGATTTATATACATCGGTTATCTTTCTGCAACTCCAAGATTTTAAAATATTTTTTCTGCGATTTCATTCGGTTTTTAAAGATTCATTGGTTAGTTTAATATGTGGAACCCTAGTTTTTGGAGTTCTCGATCCCTTTTTTTTTTGAACTTCTTGAGCCTCAGTTCTATGTGTTCAAAAGCGTAAGTCATTAATTATTTGACTTCGAATCTGTCAATCATAATTGTTTTTATTTTTTTTTTTGTTATATATGATTTGGACAATGAAAATTGCTTTATCGGTTGATTCTTGGGATTTGTAATAATAAGTGTTTATGCATAATAACCTTTCCAGTTATGCAATATAATCGAGTTTGTATATGCCTATAATTGTAGAATATATGAATAGCTAGAAGCCTAGAATAATTAATACTCGTGTGCATAGTTATACTTGAATATGTGCACAAAATAGTGATACAATATGCAAGATTTGTCACAATTTTATGCATATAGTTATAGAATTAATACTTTAATTGAATGCATAAAAATGAATAGTATTATGCATAGTTATTTGAAATATATGCATATTTAGCAATAATAATTACATCATGTGATACGAAAAAAATTCACAAATATTTAATGCATATAAATGAATAGTATTATGCATAATTATGGTTAATTTCATGCATATTTAGACTTTGATGAACCGAAATAATCCACCATTTCTATAGCAATGTAATTGTGTCATGATACTTTAATTGAATGCATATAAATGAAAAGTATTATGCATAGTTATTTGAAAATATATGCATATTTAGCACTAATAATTACATTATGTGATATAGAAAAATTCACTATATTTAATGCATATAAATGAATAGTATTATGCATAATTATGTTTAAATTCATGGATATTTCGACTCTGATGACCAGAATATTAATTCACTATTTCTAAAACAATGTAATTATGCCCTGATACTTTAATTGAATGCATATAGATGGATAATATTTTGCATAATTATTTGAGAATATATGCATATTTAGCACTAATAATTACATTATGTGATACAAAAAAATTCACAATATTTAATGCATATAAATGAATAGTATTATGCGTAATTATGTTTAAATTCATGCATATTTAGACTTTGATGAAACGAAATGTTAATTCACTATTTCTATAAGAATTTAATTGTGTCTTGATATTTTAATTGAATGCATATAAATGAATAGTATTATGCATAGTTAAATAAAAATATTTGCATATTTACTCTAAAATTGTTATCATATTATCATATTAACTTATTCAGGAAATGAAAACAAACGATAAAATAGATGGAATTGTTATTTAGGAAATAAAAAAATTCGCAAACAATCTCTAAATTCAAAAATCTGAACTCAAATTAGAAACCTAAATTTTCTTTGAAATGAAAATTATATGCTCTTTTAGAAAGCGAATCAATTAGTAAAAAAAAACAAGATGATAGGATTCACATTATAAACGGTTACACAAATTAAGGAATTTAAATGGACACAAATACCCTTAATGATTTGTTATCAATAATAATGTATTAAACAAAAAGATTTCTTCAAAATAATCACAATCATAGATTTTTTAAATGGAGGACTAAGATTCCTTCATATTTCTTATTTTAAGTCTCATTCTCATATAATCCATTCCATATATATATATATATAATATGTTTCCTAGGTTATATAGTATTTATCAGACTTAAATCTTCTTTCCTCAATAATGTATGCAAATATTATAAACCATAGACAATGACAACTAAAACGGCAGCTCTCATTTTTATAAAACTTGTGAAATTATTACCTCACATAAAGAGAAGTTCCCTTTTTTCTGACGGCATTCAATTTTATTGGATAGTATTTCCCGACGGCATTCATGTTATTATATTATATGAATAAAATAATGGCAACATGTAGTGTAATTAATATTTTCATTTTTAATAAATAGTTGATTTAGAGTTGATATATTATTCGATCTCCGTTAGAGTTAATTTAAATTAATAATATATAATATATGAATAAAGTGTAAATATGCTCTTCAATTTTACAATAAAAAGCAAAAATGTACTTAAAATACAAAATATTATATTATTTTACAAAAAAATATAAACGTGAGATATATACACATAACATTTAAATATTAACAAAAAATTAGATTAATAACAAAATATTACTATATACTACCAATTTATTATTTACAAATAGAAAATATTATGAATATAAGGTACATGTAGCATGGGAATCTAATTAAAAAGCAATACAGAAGTTTTAAATTTATGAGTTTAAACAACAACGTATTTGAAAGGTTATAATTGAGATAAGAATATTTTTATATATTTTACCCAAAATTATAATCTTAGGGTATTTTTTTTCATTTGATTCTAAGCTTTAAAGGTTTTTTTTTTTGATACGTGGGCCCGCGGCCCGCTACCTTGGTGCTTGACCGGTAAACCCCGCTCCTTGTGCGTGCTACGCAAACCACACAGGAGAGTTCAACCACCCTAGGCTAACCATAGGTAATAGACTCCACAAAATTGCGTTCAGTGAAGTTTCGACGGTATTTTTTTTACCAAAACATGCGCTAAAGGTGTTTTTCCTTTTCACAGTAAAGTTGAAGGGCATATTAGTACTTTATCCCTAAATTATACTCTCTCCGTCCAATTAGAAGCATCACTACAAGAATTCTGCTGTATACCGACAGAATTTCCGACGGACCTAATGCGGGTCGGCGGTTTTTGACTGATTTTCGAAGAATTTTAAGTTTTATGCGTACCGACGAATTTTCAACGGATTTATCCGTCTTTAAATATATCGACGGAAATTTATTTATTTTTATTTTTGCTTTTTTTTAATTATTTTCGATGGATAATATTCGTCGATATGTATTAAATAATATTTATAATATTTAAAAATTTAAAACCGGGGACATATCCGTCGATATTCCCTCGGTGATGCCCTAATTCTAAAAGAACACTATATCCTATTTCGATTCCTTTCTCTTTCAAAACATAGTAAGACAGCCACCGATTTCGTCCTCTGCCTCCGCCAATTGGTCCTCCGGCGAATTCGTCCTCTCCCTCGGCCAGCGAATTCGTGTCTTTCCGGCGAATTCGTCATATACGCCTAAGATCCAGCCAGCGAATTCGTCCTCCGCCGAAGTCGCCCTCTGCCTCGGTCAGCGCCACCGTGCCGTCCCCATCGTTGAGCTTCCGCTGCTGCCGCTGCCTCCCAGTCGGTGCAAAGACACGCACTCGACGGTATGTATGGCTCCAATTGACTCGTTTTTGAAATTTCTTGCTACTATTATTTTCCTGGAACATGTATATTGGACGAATTGTTTATTGGAATGCTGTTTAGAATAGTCAATTGGACGAAAAGTGAGAGAAGTCAATCTGAAATGTTGAATCCTTAATGGCTCGATAGTCAATTGCTTCAGCAACAGTGCAATTAAGGATCTTGAATAGTCAATCTGAGCCCTTGCCATTTCAAAGTTAGTCATGCTGTTTCTGATCTGAAATGTTGTAGCTAGTTATTATGGTGACAAGGTGTTTTGTTAACCATGGGCTTCGAATGTACTGCTATAACTACCTTCTTGGCAACTTTCTTGACTCATTTTATCTTTTGCTTCACTCAAATCCTGCGTGTATTACCTACTCGATATTCTTATTTTATAAACGTTAGCTATCTTAACAATTTTTTCTTCCATCGCCATTACATGTTAAAACTTCCGTTTATCTTTGAAATGAGTTTGGATTTGTGGTTTCTGATACTTTTAAACCCATATGTTATATACTTATATATCAATATCTGAAATTAATAAACCAAAATCCTTTCTCCAACTGAAACCCATGAAGCTCTGGAAAGATTGCTTTTTTATGTCGACCCAGCATTTCCTGTGTGAATTCACAACAGAGAAAATTTAGTGGCTTGGATGAACAGCTAATGTTATTTACCTCATATGCAGTAAGTGTGTTAAAACACATCCTTCAAAATTTGGGGTGCTGGTGTATTTTGCTTGACTTTGGCTTGTTAGTCCGTGTCTACATATTTTTTGCTTCAAGACGCTTTCAATGGGACACTCAATAAAAAACACAAAATGCTTTTATAATATTAGCTATCTTTGGAACCATCATGTATGCCGCCTCCCAGCTGCAATATAAATTCAACACTTTTCTATTTTATCTTAATCTTAACAAATTATATTTTTCAATTGAAATTTAATAGATATAATTGAAAAACTATCTATTTTCTACGATGCATGCATGTGGTGTTCTCGAAAAATGATAAGGACGACAGTGGATAGCAGCTTATAAATGATATCAATAGTGGGCAAGGCATGATATTGCATGATGACATGCTTTTCAATCTATTTCAATAATAAGCACAAAATTAAAAGTAATAATTATACATAAATTTATAACAATAAACACAAGAAAAATATACCACCAAAGTTTTTCGCTGCATTAACATGCATGTGATGTGTAGTGATAGCATAACAACATAGAGAAAATACAATTAAAAGACGCATAGCAGTAGACAGCATTCTAAACAAACTAAATTTAATTTGTTCGAGTTTTATAACGTGTTCAAACTGGTAACTGGCGTGCACGGATGAGAGACCAATTTACAAGATCCGATTCTCATTTCCAAATAATTACAGAAACCATCCACGAATTGTTTTTAATATATATTTTATATATATAAAGAAAAAAGAAACCAATCTCATGCTTTTGACCGATTGGAGGGTGCCCCTCTATTGCTTGTCCATAAATCAGTGCTTCCGAGGCTTATTGGACGGAAGTTCTCTCTTTTCGTTATTATTTTTGTTTTTGTCATATATTGGTTGAATTATTTGCAGAGGGTATAGTTTTCCCATTGTGTGTGTAAATATAGAAAATACCCATTTTTCTTATACTCAATTCTTATAATTCATAACATTACTATATTTTAATCTTGACTTTTCAAACCTTTTCAGCTTTATTAAATGAGCAACTTGAGTGGGATTTAAGGGGGACTTGAGTGCAACTTTGTAAGTTGCCGTCTGAAATAAGGGACATAGACTCTGAAGTTGTGACTTGGAACTTGATCGAGACAGAAAGGGACTTTGTTGATTTCAAAAAAATGCAGACTCTAATTAACATCTGAAAAATATGTAAGCAATATTTGGTTTTTTTGTATATGAATTATATGGAATGAGTATTTTTGCCATTTTTTTAAAGGAAAATGGGAATTTAAAAAACTCTCTTTCCCATTTGTGTTTTCTCTTTGTCCACAGGGTAGGACGTTTCACCTTGCAGTGGCTGCGGGAGGCGTGGGGCACAGGCTAGGTTGTACAGACAAGCAATACATGCACGGCACTACACGATACACAACGAGACTATTTTTTTACAAGTTTAGGACATAACACGTACGTTTTATATGTATAATTATAGCGTAAAAAAAAGTTTGTAAATTCAAAATACGTAAAATAACAGAAAAAATCATAATAATACTACATGTCAAAATAATAAATTATGCATTTACAAGATCAAACAATATTTTGAAAAAATATATAAGTAAAAAACATAGAAAAATATATAAACAGTGGTGGTGGATGATTTATTCAACTATCTGACATATTAACCGGAGAGGTGTATCGTGTTGGATGTCCAATCGATATCTAACATGATACGTGGTAGAAATAGGCAAATTAAAGTGCTTATTTGATAATTAGGCACAATATCACAAAAATGCATGTCATAGTCAATCTACCTAATGTACCCCCTATTTCTACTTTATGCAATAGACAACTTTGGCTATCACTAAGCCTGCAACTTTTTTTCCTCAAAAAGCGGGTTAAGCATATTATGTAGAATTAATTTGCACGTTGTCCAATTTTGATTAATTAGAAATTATGTTATTTATCTTTAATTGTATTTCTTTGATTTAAATAAATAACTATCTTTGAATTAAATATGTCTTAAAAGTGTACAAATTGAGCTCATGTTTAAATTAAGTAATACTCCCTCCGTCCCATTATTTATGTCACATTGAGACTGGACACGGTAATTAAGATAGTGGAGGTAAAGGTGTAAAGTTGTGGTGTAAAAGTATAGAGGGGTGGGGTCCACTTGCTTAGATTGATTGTGGTCCATTCATTTATTTCCTTATCTGGTATGTGACATAAATAATGGGACAACCAAAAAAGGCAAGTGGGACATTAATAATGGGACGGAGGGAATACGTTATTATTATTTTGTTGACAAAACTAAAGACCAAACACATTTCCAACATAAAGGTTTGTATGTACCACTTTTATATACCCTTGTGTGTACCACTCCACAAGAGTATTGACATGTGTTAAATATGACCCACTTGCTTTAATGAAAAATGTCACATATCAATACCCTTATGGTATAGTAAACACTAGGGTATACGAAAGTGGTATATACAACTCGTTCCACATTTCCAAGTAATATGTGTATTTTCTTAAGTTTGTAAAGAAATAAATTAAGTCTGTAATTAGTCATTTTTCATTAGGGCCCACCTTTGCCAAAGTGATGTGTGTGCAAGAAAAAGGAATGGATAGTTATAAAAGACCATATGCCTATACAGTGCATTTAGACTATAACTTGCATATTTTTGCCATTGTTGTAGTTAGATACTTAGATTGCCTATTTTTATTTTTGCCCAAAGATTTTTAAAGTGTCTGTAATTTCTAAAGCATTTAACCCAATGGCCCGTAGTCTCAAATCTCCTTTATTTTTTTTTTGATTTTTATTTAAAGTTTTAAGATATTTGATAGTAGTTAAATAAAATACACAAGGGACACACTTCCGTGCACCGGATGTATACACATCCGGGTCGTACGGAAGATCCATTTTGCCAATTTACCCAGCGCTGAACTTCATTAAGAAAAAAAATGAAATAACACCTACTCTCTCTCTTTCCTTCTCCGCTCTCTCATCTCTCCACCTATGCTTATTTTATGTGTCTCTCTCGCCTCTCCGCCTCCATTCTCTCATTCTCCACTCTCCGAATTTTTCATATATTCAACTGCGAGACGTCGCCGCCGGGATAGTGCTTCACTAAATCGGCCTCTCTCGCTCTCTCTCTGACACCACAAACGCAGATTTCGACAGAGTATGTGTTTTGAATTGAAGTTAATTCGATTAATTGAATCAAAATGATTGTTGAGATTTGAGTAAATATTGATTGTGCGTGACGATGGTTGTAGAATTAGCAGATTCATTATTAGTTTACAAGATCCATTGGTAGAATTGTGCTTGTCCGTTATGATCGAAGTGGTTCACCAAGCAGATCCTTTAGTTTACAAGATTCTTTCACTATTTTCAACAAATTTGTACATGTGGATTTTATCGCCTCTTAATTGGTCTATTTTTGTATCCATACGTCCAAGAAATGACACTTTTATTCAGAACAATTGACACTCTGAAATAAATGACACATTTGTTCATTGCAATTGATACATTTATTCATTACAAATGAGACTCTATGAGAATGTGACACTCTCCTCCAATACAAATGACACTTTTGTTTATTAACATTGACACTTCGAGTAATATTTATGGTTATTATGTTGGTCATATTTTGTTGACTAAATAATTAAATGGTGTTTTCGTATGATTATTGAATTAAAGTGACATGTTCCTTAATTTTGATTGACACTTTACTTCAGTATGGTTGACAATTTGAGATAAATGACACATTTGTTCACAACAATTGACACTTATTCATAGCTGACACTTCTTTCATATACAAATGACACTTTTTCGAAATAAATCACATTTGTTTCAAAAATAATTGATATTCAATAAATAATACACTGTACTCTAGAAATGACAATTTATTCAAAATAATTGACATTTTTGTTTCAAAGCAAATGATCTACAAATTACACTTTCTTTTAAGCAAATGACACTTTTGTTAACTGAAAATGGCACGGCCGTCGTTAATTAAAAATGGGAAAAAAATGCAAATGACAATAGGGAAAAAAATAAAATAAATTAAATTGAAAAAACATTAAAGAAACAAAAAATAAAATAAAATAATTAAAAACGTTAATTAATTTTTTTTAAAGTATAAAAAATGAAAAAATAAAATTGAAAATAATTAAAAAACCTAACAGTATTTTCGCTAGAAAAAATGAATAATTTTTTTTTTTGCGTAGCGGTTAAGGTGGGTGGCCCGGGACCGATAGGTCCTGGGTTCAATTCCCACCAAGACCGCTATGTGATTTGCCTTACTGCACAAGGAGCGTGGTTTACCCGGTGCGCACCGAAGGTAGCGGCTGCAGGTTCCACGAATCAAAAAAAAAAAAAAAAAGAGAATGTTTCATCACCAAGCCATGAGCTATTTTAGTAAAATAATGAACATAACATATACTCCCTCCGTCCCGCTAAAAACTTCCCAGTTGACTTCGGCACAGAGATTAAGAAATTTTAATTTAGTGTGTATTTTATGAGTTTTAATTGTATAAAGAAAATGACACAGTTTTCGAGGAGTGGTTGGTGGAAATAAATGAGAATTATCCAAATTTTTGCAAGGCTAGTGAAAGGCAATCGATTTTTATTTTTTATATTTTTTTATATTGTATTTGAAGAAATAATATAAAATTTTCACAAAAGATAAAAATCATAATTTTCTGAGTTCGGAGCGGAACATAATCGAGTGAGAGATAGATTTTTGAAGAGAGAGAGAGTATAAGAATGTGGGGGTTGAGTAGTGAGTAAGGGGAACCACTTCATTTTATGTTTAAAAGTAATTTTTACTATTTTAGGAAAGAAGATAGAAATAGCGGGACAACCCGATTAGGCAAGTAGGACAGAAATAGCGGGACAGATGGAGTATTTATTTTGTTGGGCTCACAGATCCGAATCTAATAGTTGGGCTGGAGTTGGGTCTGCGAGTTGGACCGGATGTATGTACACCTGGCTCACTGAAATATTTGTGTTTCACTAAACCAAAAATATTTCTTATACTTTTATAAAGAAACAAAAACATATTCAATAATTGGGACGGAAGGAAATAATTATTTTCAAACAAAAAAGCGTTCATTATAAAGTTAGAAGCTATGTTGCACGGACACTCCGAAAAAGTCCGTCGTACTGTGTCAGACACGGACACGCTCGGACACGCGTCCGACACGTGTCGGACACGGGAAAAACGTGTCCACAAAAAAAAATAAAAAATAAAAATTTTTGGACACTTCCCGACACGGGATTTATGTGTCCAACTCTTACCGGACACGGACACAGCAAAAAAAAAATAGACTCTTAACAGGTGAATAAACTAACAGTTTTGAGTTGAATGATGATGTTGGGATTTTAGAGATTGCAAATATCACCCTTGATGAGCCGGAAGTGGAAAAGAATTTGTTGGATGAAGTACCCTACACCGATTCATAGAACTTGAAAGATTAGACTTTTTATTTAGATTATTATGACTTATTATGACTTTTAAGACTAATGTTTATTGTTGTTATCTACTTATCTTAGTATTTCACATTTTTATGCTATGATTATGACTTATGAGTTATGACTTATGTGCTTTGAGTTGATCATTTGAACAATGAGTTTGATATTGAAAAGCTTGACTTAATCATTTTTTATTTTATATATATATATATATATATATATATATATATATATATATATATATATATATAATTTAATATTATTTATATCAGCGCCCGTGTCGTGTCCTAAATTTTTCAAAAAGTATCGTATCCCGTATCCCGTGTCCCGTGTCCGTATTGTACCGTGTCCCATGTCCGTGTCCATGCAACCTAGGTTAGAAGTTATACAACCCCTCCAAAAGCTAGGGTTGAAAATAATAAGTACAAACTTGTATCGTTTTGTTTGGAAATAAATCTGATCACTGATTCTGACTTGGCAAATAACTGAAGCCACCATTAATGTAAAATATTAGGAAATAAAAATAATTACAGAGAGAGAAAAAAAAAATACAGGCGCGCATCAGGTTTTTATTATATATATATATACATGATATGATTAATTAACAGACATAAAATAATTACAGAGAGAGAAAAAAAAATACAGGCGCGCATCAGGTTTTTATTATATATATATATATGATATGATTAATTAACAGACATAAAATGGTAGTTTTATACAATACTATCTTTAGTATATAAGTAATTGATTGGAGATGCCAACATTTTTTCACGTAATAAAATTTCTTTTCAGATTACATCGAGGACCACTTTAGTAGTAATTAATTGATTATTCCTACAAAACACAATTAATTATACTTTTTACGTTTATTTTGTATACTCTCTAGAACAATAACTGAGTGAGCCCACATAGAAATCATATACTCCACATGCTTGATTCAGAAATTAGTTTCTTTGACCACCGGCCCAATTGTCATTTACCTAATTCCCAGCAATTTACCTCTTATTATATTAATAACAATATATGAATCATGATTTTACGTCATAAACTAAAATCTCATGATTCGTGCAAATTAAATTTGAGCATATCACGTGATACACGCCATAACTAGATACTTCGCACCAAATTGACATGCTAAAGAAAATTCATATTTCGGTAAAGGCACTAAACTTTATGATAAAAGAAAATTTACAGTCACTAATCAAAGTATGGATTAGATAATTTGAAGTTAACCGTCTCAATTATTGGCGGATATAGGAGTTCTTCGATAAGCCCCCTAAATTTTGAATTTTTCCTTATATTTTTTTGCAAAAAATTATTGTCTCCCACTAATAAATCGTGGTCCTCTGACCTCAACCGTTGTGCCCGATCAATGCATTATATGCTGGCCTAAATCTTTTTGTCATTAAGAATGAATCTCTTCAAATGTCTCATCAAATTTCTTGAAAAAGTATTCAGAAATATTTACTTTTTTTTTATTGGCTAACATACCATGATATCATTATGTAAATTTACATATAAAGAACTAAGAGGGTCTCTCAGCGTTGAAATAATAACATAACGGCAACCTGAAAAGATTCACGTTTATTAGAGAAGTAGTTCAGTCGGCATCGAAGAGGGAGTGATGCTGGGGAAAAAAAAAAGGCGCCAATACAATAATTGGGGAAGAAAAGAGTGAACCTTGCAGTTGTTGTCAACATGCAATAAAAAATTCATCATCTCTAAAGTTCGAGTTTATAGTATGTATACTTTATAGATTATTGCACAATATTAATTAGAATCTCGTGATCTTCCAAGTAACACCACAGAGGACCAAGTCTCGGACTCTAAACTCCAATCGCACCACATATAGCAGCCTCAAACACAACATCACTCTTTTAACGCATCTATTCACAAATACAAATATATGGTATATATCTAGGGCACAGACACAGAAACAGATTGGGCTTGATATGTTTTTCGAAAGAATTATTGTTTCACTCATCTCTCTCCTTTCGAAATTACGAGTATTATTCAATTTATTCATATTTTTGGAACTACACCTAAAACCCCTAAAACACATTGAGTTAATTTCTCAATACACAAAAAAGTGTCCAATACTTTCGATAGGAACTGTGGACTTTTCTTATGGAAATGACATAGTAGCTCTTTTTTCTTCAAAGTAATAATAAATTGATAATGATTCAGGGGGAGCTCGCGGCTCTCCATGTTCAATTTAGTTAAGATTATGTCCCCCGCTTCTTCTTTTGATTCTGTTTTTTTGTTAGTTTGTCTGTTTTTGTTTTTGTTTTTGTTTTTGAGAGGACATTTATGTTCTTTGTAGTATTTCAGCCTTGGAATGCTGTAAAATAATGAATGACTCATATTTTATATATCGAGAGAGAGAGTTACAATTATTCGTTTACCTGGCCCCGATGTATAACTACATATTCAAGAAAATAATTGTGAATTCTTCTGTTGCATTCACATTTATGTGAATGATTTTATCTTGGTAATTTAGTCCTAAATAAAACGTGCATGCATTTTGTTCCATACAAAATAAATATATTACATTTTCTGTATACTAAGTTACCATATTTCCTTAGAAAGTACTAGGGGTGGCAAAACGGGCCCGGCCCGATGGGTCGGCTTGGGGTACCTGTACCCGGGACTAGGTTGAGCTTAAAAAATAGAGGTCCAAAATGAATCGGGTCTAAAAAAGCCTGCCCAGAGAGCCCATAGGACTTATCGGGCTCGGGCCTAAAAAATACCAGGGTTCCAAAAAAAGCCCGGGGTTTTGAGCCTTAAAAAACCCGCGCGATAATATTAGCCCAATAGCAATTAGCAAGTTATCAATAATAATATTAGCCCAATAAATATATGCATCTAACGCCACGGCAGAAGTTATGCGTTGGCATGCTTCTTCAGTTGATGATGGAGTTATGCGTCATCCTGCAGACTCTCCAGCGTGGATCAAGATAGACTAGAGATATTCAAACCAAATGGTCGTACTATTGGTTCGATGCCAAAGAGGTATCTACTCGAAAAAGAGTACAATGTTGCACATTTATATGTCCTCCTCAACTGTGATGAGGTTACAGAGAAATATCAAAGGTGAGTTTCCAGGGCTTAATAATTTGACCTTTAATTTTACAATTTCAGTTCTAATCTTTATTGTAAATTTTGAAGTTTGTTTATAGAAGGGTTACGATCTGAAAATCCAAATATATCAGATGCTAAATTATTGCTAACGTGTTGTAATTATTAATTACTTATGCATTCTTTATTTTTGAAATAGTCTCAAGTTGATGAGATTGCCTCACAACGAGGAGAAGATGCCCATAGGAGTCAGATTTATGTAGAGGTGTGTGGAGGTGGGCTCGATAAGAAACAATGAATATTTGGACTTGGTGACCTTGCAAAAAGCCTATTGCAGGACAACGGATCTTCAAGGAGTAATACAAGTCAGTTGGATCTTAATGAATATTGATTTCTTCTTTTACATTTTCTCAAAAATACTTATATTAGATTGTGATAGGTCCGACAGCCCGAGAGTTAGAGCTGATGACTAAAGTGGATGAGCTGAGTGCACAAATAGAGAATGATAAGGTTAAGCAACGTGCAAGGGATGAGGCGTTTGAAAAGAAATTAGAGGCACTCCAACAACTGATTGCGAACCAGCAATAGACGAGAGGATGACACCTCCTCCTCACATGGTTGATTATTACGTATTTTTTGATACACTAGCATTATGAGCACATGCACATTTTTATATTTAACTTCGTTGTTTAGAAAACTTCTACTATTATCTTCACATCTACTAAAAATTGATGTTATTGGTACGTAAATTGCTTTCAGGTGTGTATTGTCTTATTGGTTTCGTTGAATATTGTGTTTTGTGATTTTATGGAATTGGGGATTTAGAAAACAAAATATATTATTCTAATAATTCTAAAAAATAGTGACGGAATAGTGATGGAAAAAAGTAAAAAAAAATAGTAAATTGGTAACGGAATGGTGACAGAAATTATCCGTAACAAACTGGTGACGGATATTCCGTCACAACAAAAACAGTTTTTCTCCGATACGCCTGAGCAAATAGTGATGGAATGTCCGTCACTAAAGGGCGACGGACCAAATCCGTCACTATTTAGTGACGGACTATCCGTCACCATACCGTCACCCATAGACGCGGGACGCGACGGACTACGTGACCTCGGTGATGGATTTTCCGTCGTTATTTCCGCCACCAATCGGTGACGGAAGCTATATTCCGTCACCAAATATTTAGTGATGAAATTATTTTGACGGACACAACCCGTCACTAGTCCGTCACTGAAGAGAAATAGTGACGGAATATTTGTGGATAGTGACGGAAAAATCCGTCACTAATAAGCAAATTTCTGGTAGTGTTTGCCACCCCTAGAAAGTACACAAAGTTAATCATTCCATATCCATATTTTAAAAAATCGAATTATCTGGTTACAACATGTGAAAGTCCCTTCGGGGACACCTGATAAAATTGGAACATATAAAAACCAAGATTGGGATAATTACCAAATTTTCAGTATATCGCCTATACTGGACCGGAAATTTACTAAAAATGCCTTAATTTTTTATATGGTATCTTATCGTACTGAAGTCTAACAGTACGTCAAATGTATCAAATTTTATATTTGGTATGCTACAATTTACCGCAATGTCACATATATATCGTCATACCAAAATTTGGTATATTGCAGTACATTGCCAGATTGAATACACCATCATATTTCTGGATGGCAATTTTGCGGGTCGGGGTCGGGTATCATTGGACCCGGACCCGCCCCGAGCCTTAATAACTGGACCCGAACTCGCCCCGTGGACCAGCACGGATCCAGAATTTAGGACCCAGCCCCGAACCCGTACGGGGCGGGTCCCGCCCCGGACCCGTGCGGACCCGCAAATATTTTAGATATTAATAAATTTAAAATTATGTTCCCACAAGGATTCGAACCCAGGTCATCCGAAAATATACAAACACTCTTGACCACTAGACCAACAACTTATTTGTTAAATTTAGACAAACATAAAATATATATAATTTTAAACTGGTATTTTATTAATTTTAATTTAAAACATAAATAAAAAAGTAGTAACTTTAATCAAATATAATGATTGTAGTAAGCATGACTAATATTTCATGTGAAAAATAAAAATAAAACACAAAAACAAAATCATCTTTCAAATATATTTTGTAACTTTTATTCATCATATTTCTTTAATTTTTTTAATTATACTTTCATGTGTTATGATTCTTATTAAAGTACTATTACACATCAAATATATAAAATTAAAATAACGATAAAAAGGCGAAAATAACGAAAATTATTTTTCAAATATATATTTTGTTTTTTTTATTCATCGTCTTTCTTTAACTTTTTCAAATATATTTTCATATATTATGATTCTTATCAATTGCTTATGATTCTTATCAATTGCTTGTGCATATGTTATAATTCTTATCAATTTATAACTGAAGTTCATAAATAATAAGATAAGAGTATAATTTTTCACCTGTATCAATAATTTTCCTACATGAACAAATATAAATTTTGTTGCTTTTGTTCATCATCTTTCTTTAATTTTTCAGATATACTTTCAAATCTTATGATTCTTACGAACTTATGAATTGCCTATGCATATGTTATGATTCCAAACTCCAATTGTTCATTAGTCATGAAAAAAATTCGATTGTGAACTTGTAATTGTTCATTAATACTTATTTGTAACACAAAAAACGTTAATTTCATTTTCAATTAAAGAATAGAAATAAAAAATTACGTTTTAAACATATATATTTTAAAAATACTTATTTTATGATATAGAAAATGTTAATTTTATTTTTGAAATACATACTCGTGAGTCGTGATTACAATTTTGAATATAGTATATTGAAGTTTAGAAAAGTAAATATTTACATATTATAAGCTAATTGTGTTAGATGTATTAATTTAGTATATTATATTTTTATATATTAATATCACTATATATGTGGAAGAATAATGAATGTGTGTATTAGCTCAACTGGAAAATCTGGAATAAGTTCATGTACAAAAGCTATTGATGCGGGTTCGAATCCCGCTAACAACATTTTTATTGCAGGACGGGTCCGGGGCGGGTCTAAACGGTTCGGTTCTACATTAGGCGGAGCGGGGCGGGGCGGGTCCACTGTGGGAACCGGAACCGCCCCGTCCTCGTACGGGGCGGGTATTACCCGTCCCATCGCGTGCGGGTCCAGGGCGGGTCCAACGGTTCCGGGTCTTTTTGTCATCCCTAGTCATATTGAATATTCGGTATGCCTTAAGGATGGTATACCATGAAATTCCAATATGGAACGACATACCTTAAGGACAGTATCCCGTGAAACAATGATATACCGAAGTTCAGCATGGTATACCGAGAAGACGATACAATATCAATATGACTAGTGTTTATGCCTAAAACTTGGATATATCGAGCAAAGATATATAAAAAAGTATAGTAAGGTATCAGTATGAAATTTCTCACCGCAATTTTCATTATGATATACGTTATGAGAAAAAATAATGGTTTCGTTCAATGCTACAAATCCGTAATGCTATGCTAATTGTTCAGAATGTGTAACATATGTGGATATGCGTGACATAATTGATTCGATCAAAGGTGGACGCAATGGAAGCGTTTGGGTGAAGCCCCTTTAAAATTTGTATTGAAACTCGAGTTTTTCTTTTTTATGTTTTACAGTTAAACATTGATAAAGTAATATTCGATAAAGTAATAATCTTGCTAAGATAATAATTTTGACCACTGTCCCGATATGGGTCAATGCACTAAAATGATGTTCGATAAAGTAATAACCTCGTTAAATGAATATTTTTTCTTGGTCCCAAGGTTATTACTTTATCGAGGTTTAACTGTAATTCCGTTCTCAAAATTTTATTTCTTCTCTCATATTCTAGATTATCCATTAAATCCGATAAATCCTAAAATTGTTACCTCATAACTAAGTTGATATATTTCATATATTTGAGTCTCGAACTCATTATTAGAATATTTCATGTGAACACATGTACTAGTAGAGATTAAAATATAAAAGTAGAGATTAAAATATTTTGATAGTCGATGTAGCTATGAAAGTGTGAAAACATGTACTAGTAGAGATTAAAATATAAATAAAGCTTATTTAGTGATGAAGGGTGGAGATCGGATCCAGCAAATGGGAGAAAGCCAGCAGAACAACACGGTCCGTTGGAAATTAGCCGGCACGTCTTTTAAATCTGACGAAATAATAATAATAAAATAATAATATAATATTATATGATTTCTCCATATCTTTTGAAGTTCAAGACACAACAATGAGGCCCACTTTTGAGTATTTTCAACTCAGTTAATCACTTAATCCATCCTCCATCATTCTATAAAGCCCCTCTCACAACCTCGTGGTTGCTGTGCCACAAATTATTTGGTTTGGCCTCTTTCTTTCTCTTGGCTGCTACTGCGCGTAGTGTGTGAGAGGGAAAGCGATAGTGGTGGCTGCTGTCTCTATATATTAATAACAATAATACTAATTCCAATCATTCCACACTTCCTATACCAACAATGGGAAGATCCCCTTGCTGCTCCAAAGTTGGATTGAGGAGAGGCCCTTGGTCCACTAAAGAAGACTCTTTACTCGCCAATTTCATTCAGACAAATGGTGAAGGCCAATGGAGATCCCTCCCAAAGAAAGCCGGTATGTGTATTTGTATATATAATATTCCTCTCTCTCTCTCTCTCTCTCTCTCTCTCTCTCTCTCTCTCTCTCTCTCTCCCTCTAGTAATTGATAATTTGGACAATATATGTATAGGGCTGTTGAGATGTGGGAAGAGCTGCAGGCTGAGGTGGATGAACTACCTCCGGCCGGGGATAAAGCGCGGGAACATCTCCCAAGATGAGGAGGATTTGATCGTACGGCTGCACGGCCTCCTCGGAAACCGATGGTCGTTGATCGCTGGCAGATTGCCAGGTCGAACGGACAATGAGATCAAGAACTACTGGAATACTCACCTCCTCAAGAAGCTCAAGACCGCCGGCGTTTACCACATCAACCCCCCCAAACCCGCGCCTAAGACCAAGAAGTCCGCCGCCGCCCCACTCGCCACCAAGAAGAAAACCAAGCCCAAGAAATCCGCCGCAAAAACCGACATTACTGACACCAATGAAAATCCGACGCTGCCGAAGAAGGAGGAGTTGAATAACCGTAATAAGGAAGTGGTGGTGGATGATCCTCCCAAGACTAAAGTGTATCTACCGAAGCCCATTAGAGTCTCGTCGGCGTTCTCGCGGACAAACAGCTACGATAGCTTGGCCAGCGGTGGGTCGAATAGCGATGCTATCGACGTGGCGGAGTTCTTGCCGGTGGCGGCGTGGCCGCCTATCTTCGAGATGGAGGACGCAGATTACATCGGAGGTGTGGGCGCCGACGACTTCCTTGGCGGCGGCTTCATTCTGCCGGTGCTCAACCACTCGGTTTCTTTGTCCGGCGATGTACACACGTTGGATAAAGTCTACGATGAGTATCTCCAGTTACTGTAGACAAATTAAAAGAAAAAAATGATGTAAAATTATAAATAAATAAAAACATGTTTGGTTTCAAAAATTACATTTCCTTGATTTTTCATACTTGCATAGTCTCAATTCACCTACTATGAGTAAAAATACATTAAAGTCCCTGGAAGTCTTGCTCCCTCTGTTTTGGATTCTCTCCCACCCACTTAATGATTTTAGATACTAAAACCTTGAATCTCCTACCGCATTTGGAGTTTCATAAATTAGATCCTAAATTGCTAATACTAAGTAGTAAAGGGTCAAACGCATTCAATCATGTAACTAACCAAAATAAATCATGTATGTGATTGTTCTAAATATGTGCAAGTCATCTCGAAAAAAAAATTATTGAACTTATCGTAAAATTATTTCTTCAAGTAAGTGTATTAATCGCATTACCTGTTCATATCATGCCACGAATTTATCTACTATTGGTCTAAAGTTATGCCACATAGGTAATAGGGTTATTTGCCTCAAAATTCACCAACTTTCTTCATTTTCCCGTTTTGCACACGAACTTTAAAATTCGCCTGTAAATACATGAACTTTCAATTTGTTTCAAATTTCACACCGGTCAAAAATCCGATAAAATCAAAGTTGACGTGACAATTTCCGACGTGACGTGTCCGCACACGTGGTTGTCCAGTCAGCATTGAAGCAAAAGTCTGAAATTTAAATACACAAACTTTGTGAATTTTCCCGTTTTGCACATGAACTTTCAATTTGATTTCGATTTGCACATAAATTTAAAATTTTATTTCAATTTATACAAAAAGTTCATATGGCCTTGGATCACGGTCTTTCAAAGGTTATTGCATCAAGAAGGGGTACCCTTTTCTTTCATTTCATCAAGAGATGCAGAAGACTTATCCTGCAATTCTTCCATAAACTGCCAAGGAGGTAGTTACACTTATACGCAGAAAAAGCTTGTGTCATCTCTATGATTATGTCATGTGCATCTTCTGCACTTCTCACGAATCAAAAGGCAATAATACGAATTCTTGCTCCCCGTGATTTTGATGACTAGCTAGCCATTTTGAACAAGTGCAACTTAAAAAATCTCAATCAAGGCACAAACCCCCAACTTCATTCAATAAATCCAATAGCTTTATAGTGGAGTCATACTACGAAGTATCAGTGGATGACAAAATTCGAATTAAAATTCGAAAAAACAGTAGAAAATTTGTGAGTTCAAGTTTGATTAAGGAATGGCGGACTCATATTTTATCATAACAATCTATCATATTGAATCTGTCCATGCCAAAAAACATAAGCTTGGAGGGGTGACTTTATTGAGTGGTGGGGATGTCGGTCGTAGTCCCAGACGCTCCAGAAGCTGATGCACGTGGTGCTCTTCTTGATGGTAAACAACACCTTCCTCTGAGGATTCATCTGCAAATGAAGATCAATTAAGCTAAATAAGTTTGAACTACACAAAATTTTATGGTTAAAACAATGAAGAGCATGCATGTATACACAGAATCCCTGTCATATCCCATACCCTACACGGACAAGACTTCTCCCCAACAATAACCACAAACTTATCATTCATCCAATCAACCTCAAATTAACCCCCAAGTGCCGGATGTGCAGTACAATGCCTACTATCATATCTTATTTTTTTCTAGTTTCTTTTTAATAGCAGGGCATATCTTATCACTCACACCCTCAATTTGCATGATTTTTTTTATATTGTCTCTCCATCATCGAACACCTTATTTCCTCTAACATGTGAATCACATTCTTCCCCCTAGCATTTAAGATCCATCCATTGAAGGTAGTAAGGTGTGCTAGCATTTGCATTACATCTCCATCATTTTTAAGCAGCTTAAAAGACTCTGTTTTGGGGATTTTGTACCATATACTATGAAAGGCTTCGTAGCCCAACTTCTTCACCTCATCCTCCACATCGAAATAGCCAAATCTATCTAAATCAAATCCATGTTTCACTTCAGAAACGCCCCCAACATATATTTGTTCGCTACTTAATTGCTTAAAACCTCCACTATGGTGTATATTCATACCAAATGTGTTACTAGATTAAAAAAAAAAGTCACATTCAGCTAGCATTAAATGTGTTATTGAATTTTAAAAAAAAATTAAACTCAAGTACATGTAAATACCTGTCTCTCTTGTCCATTTGTGTATCTCGAACAAACTCCCCTCTTCAACCGCAGGCAACAATTCGAGAGCTAACAGAACAAAAATTCAGAACAAGTAAGATTATTTCGCAATACAACTACCTAAGCTCCACATTGAATTACAGAGGTAACATGTTACGACATAGCAAAAATTCAGGTAAGAAGATTATTGCATAGAGACGAAGTAGCAACACAACTATCCAAAGCTTCACACTGAATGCATTATGAGAAGCTCATAAGATAGTATGGACAGATCAGATATCAACTCTTACAATTTTGGTAATATCCAATTTGTTATTCAATATACTTTCAAGTATTTGATCAACATATTATAGTAGAAGATGATTACTTCTAAGATCATTTAAACACACACAAACAAAGAAAGCTTGAAAACTTTGAATCTAATACTCAGATTTTAACAACTTTGCAATTCCAATCTAATCTTATACTCACCAATCCATTCTTCAATTATAAGTCCCAATTCACATATACTTTTTGCCTTATTTACTTAAAATCCCAACTTTATCGTCTCTAAACTCCACTGACAGTAAGCAAAAACTCAAGTACAGCCAACTCCAAGAAAAATGGAAAGAATCAAGGAAACAAACAGACCTCTGAATCACCAGCAAGCAGCAGCAGGCGAAAGGAGGTTCTTCCTCTCAGCAGCAAGCAGAGGGCAGCAAAAAGAGCTAGTCCACATCAGACTCCAAGAAACGCGGTGCAGCTAACTTCTTGAATAGAATGAACAAGGCTCCTCATCATCAAACAATGGTTTGTTGCTGGACGCATTAAAGAACACACCATTGACAAGTGAAAGCACCACAGGAAAAGGGAGGGTCCGAGCAGAAGAAAAATGAGAACCCAAAGAGAGGCGAGAAGAAAGAAGCAAGGAGAATTACAGAGATAGAGTCGAACCTGAACCACCAGCAGTAAGCGAGAAGAAAGAAGCAAGAGAGCGGCTGCGTTCCTTGCGGGGAGGGGGGGTTAGGATTTCCAAGCATTTTTGTGTTTAGAGTTGGAAATTGGGGGAAAATAGAGTTGAATAACAAAACGACGTCGTTTAGGTTTTTAATTATACAACGTCGTTTTATTTGCCGGGCGACAATACACGTGGATTTTCCGGCTGCCAAGTCAGCTTTGATTTGGGGATAAATTTGACCCATGTGAAATTTGAAACAAATTGAAAGTTCGTGTGCAAAACGGGAAAATGAATAAAGTTGGTGTATTTTGAGGCAAATAACCCTAGGTAATAAAAGATTTATTTAAATCAACTTAAATCATGGATCACATAGTCATGTAGACCTGATCTAAAATAGGAAAAAAATTATCATCAATTAGATTGTTACATTGATTAGTTATTTTTAACCATGTCGTTATGTTCTATTTTGAGATTGAATTGAGATTATACTATCCATATAAGAGGTCGACTCATTTTTACCTCAATTACTAATTTATGGATTGTCAGGTTAATCTATTTTATGATGTAAACCTTTTAATATATTCATATTGAATAACATTTCATAAATGAAAATATTTAAGAATATAGAAAAAAATCATTTTACTGATCGATAAAAAAAAGAATCGTTATGATTCATCCTAATATCCTATTATTATAAGTAGGTTTGAAATGGAAAATATTTAAGAATATAGTAAACATTCATTTTACTGATCGATGAAAAAAGAATCGTTATGATTCATCCTAATATCCTATTATTACAAGTAGATTTGAAATGGAAAAATTTTATTACAAACTATTCTTAAATATTACTATTACTATTAATTGTATTATCATATATTTTTATTATTCTTGCTGCCGATTTCAATCATTTTATTTCAACGGACAATTACAAAGTAGCAAGTCTAGAGGCTCTAGAAGCTCCGACGTGGACTTATTTGTAATATTGAAAATAAAATAATGAAATGCATATATTACGTGTGGGAAGATATTAACGATAATGAGACTTATAAGGACTTGTATGCCTTTCGCCATGGTCAAATTATCCTTTTCCCCTCAACTAGCTGCATTTAATCTCTAATATCAAATATCAATTATATCGTATATAATTAATCTAGTATAATTTAAATACGAGATTTTTTGCTTGTAGAGTTAAAATAAAATATTTTAGTACAAAGAAATTAACATGTTTCTAGTATATACATTTACAGATCTTCCGAAATCTTTAATGTAAGGATATGAAGGAAGTCAAATGACTTTACAGTATATCTCGAAAGCAATTGTGCGGTGTTAGGTGTAAAGTCTTTGTGCCTTATACGTAATCATTTGGTGCATTAATTTAAAACAAAAATGGATTTCACTATGCTGCGCGGGTCTTCTCTATTATAAACAATTACCATAACCGTACCTATCATCTTGATGCTATCAACTTATCAATCCAAATTCTATTCAAAACACAATAGTAAAAAATAATGATATATATTTCTACACTAGTAAAAAACTCTCAATATATTTCTCGTACCCAAATCAATATTCTTGATGCAACCGATATATTCTATAATATTATTCACCATCATATGTATGAAATGTAAATGAAATTTAAATATATTATATCCTATAATATTATTTAGGCCGATTTGAAAGAGTTTATCAACAAATTATTTGAACTTATATATGTTAATAAATAGTGTTCATGCGCATTTAGGAGAGTCTGTCGAAAGAATTTATCGAACTTTTCATATGTTAATAATGTATATAAACGCGATTTAAATTGTTCTCGCACGGAGCCTTAGTATAATTGAATTTAAGGGCAGGTATGATATCGATTGAAGTTGAATAGACAACTGAAGAAATTTGTCAAATTTAATTAGGCAGTCGTGGATGAATTCAAATCAAAATTGAAGGGGATCTTGGACTAAACTTGAACTAACGTAACGCGTCATTTTACGTATAATATAAATATATTAATTTTGTTACAATTGTAAATATTTTTTATATTATATATCTATAGTCGACAGCACGTTGTGAAAAGCCAAAATACGATCACGTGGAGGGCAATAAAGCCGAAATTGTTTGTAATAAAACGATAATTCCGAAGAGATGATGAGATCAGAACTAATTAACTACGACATTTGAAAAGCAAATGATTAGTAAATGGGGAATTAGTGTTGGCTTGTTTATCTATATGGGTTTTTTAAATTATGGCGTCTTGTCGGAATATGGCTGCGCAGACAGTCCACTTGCATGTGAAACTTTCATTATTATGAAACTAGTCATTTTTTTAATTAACCATTTCTATATAATATTTTAAATCAAATTATTTTTGTATACTCTGCATCAAATAATTGATGAAGTAAAAGGTACATAGAAAAAGATATGCAATTTAATAATTTAACTATTCGAACTATTTAATAACCATATGTACTATTTAATTCATGTGAAATTAATTTTTGTGGGACAAAAGAAGTAGAATCCTATATGCTATGATTTCTCCAAGACATCTTTTGGAAAGGGTACATGACACAGGGATACAAAAGATATTATTTCTTAGCAAAAACTTGTGTGCATGTGCAACATGATCCAATTACCCAATTTTGACCCGTGTTTGACCCACTGACGTCAGCATGACATTTTTATTATTTTTTTTTTTTACTTTTTTTTTATGTTTTTTTCCCCTTTATTTTAAGGACGGACTCTTTGCATACGAAAGTGTCAATCGTAACAAACAAAAGTATCAATCGCAACAAACAAATTTTTTTTCTTTTTTTTTTTCATTTTTTTCCCCTTATTTTAAGGACGGACGTATTACTCTTTGCATATGAAAGTGTCAATCGTAACAAACAAAAGTGTCAATCGTAACAAATAATTTTTTTAATTTTTTTTCCAATTTTTTTGATAAGGAAGGCGTGTCATTTGTTACTTATCCAAAGTATCAATCGTAACAAACAAAAGTGTCATTTGTATTTGAATAAAGTGTCATTTATATCATTTATTGAATATCAATTATTTTTTTTAAAAAATGCGATTTGTTTCGAAAAAAAATGTCATTTGTTTATGAAAAAAAGTGTGAATTACAACGAACGAAAGTGTCATTTATCTTAAAGTGTCAATCACACTGAAGTAAATTGACACTCAGAATTAAGGAACGTGTCACTTTCATCTACTAATCAATATGAAGCATAATAATCAGAAATGTTACCCAAAGTGTCAATCGTAATAAACAAAAATGTCAGTTGTCCCGAATGAAAGTGTCATTGTTTAGAACAAACGAAAAAAAAGTGTCATTGTTTAGAACAAACGACACTTTTATATACAAAGAGTGATACTCTCGTCCTTATAATAATGGGGAAAAAAATGAAAAATATTTTTTGTATTTCAAAACGAAAAAACGAAAAAAGTGTCGTGTCATTCTTTGTATTTCCGAAAAGACGAAAAAAATGAAAAAACAAAAAAGACGAAAAAAGGCAAAAAAGACGAAAAAGGCGAAAAAAAACGAAAAAGAAAAAAAAAATGAAAAAAGTCGAAAAAGGCGAAAAAATGAAAAAAGACAAAAACGAAAAAGGCGAAAAAAACGAAAAAAGACAAAAAAAAAAAACAAAAAAAGGCGAAAAAGACGGAAAAAACGAAAAAGACTAAAATGTCGAAAAAATGAAAAAAGACGAAAACGGCAAAAAAACAAAAAAGACGAAAAAACGAAAAAGAAAAAAAAAGGAAAAAACAAAAAAGAAGAAAAAAATTAAAAAAATTAAAAAAAAGCAAAAAAAAAATGAAAAAAAAAAACAAATACGAAAAAACAAAAAGTCAACATATGAGTCAAAGCGGGTCAACGAGTCAAATATGGGTCAAAATTGAGCAATTGAATCATGTTGCATGTGCAATATGATGCAAACTAGTTCATCTCTATTGCTTTTACATTATTGGTACTTGGTCTATTCATATTTTCATTTGCATTTTTTTATATAATTATTTTTGTATCATGAGAAAATTCGTGTGGTCTTTTTCTATCAATTCAAGTTGTTTACCATTTAGGTAGAACAAAGTTTGTATTCTACTATTAATTAAAAGAAAGTGAAAGTAATAAATATTGTCATTGCTTATATATATATATATATATATATATATATATATATATATATATATATATACCATACAAATATTGTACAAAGAGAATATCCCAAAATTTAGAAGGAAAAATATTATTTAAAACTTCGGAATGAAGACAAAATAATAGTTTTCATTCTAGATGATAATAGTTTTTGGCCACAAAAAATGTGTACAGATTTTGAAAACAATTATTCTTAGCTGTGCCATATTGACAAAAAAAAAAAAAGAAATAATGTTGAAGCGTGTGGTATTGGGTATTTGACGTTTTCGGGATTTTAATCAACGAGCAGATGACTTTGAAGTTTTATTTGTCATTAAGAACTTTAGATAGATGAAACAAAAATCATATTTTACATTCATTTTGAACTATTATCTTATACAATGATATTTGTGTCGGCAGATAATTTGTATAATAACAATATTAACTTCTTGTTTATATCTTTAAGCATAAAGTATAATATATATGTATGATATTTATTGATGTAAACCTAAATATTTATTGGGATGGTGAAAGCATGATAAATATTGGAGAAAGTAAAAGGGCCGGTTTCGTTTCTACCTTCACAAAAACATTGAGGTGTATTTATACAGAATATACCTTTAGGTCAACATGAAGGATATATATATATTGGGAGTAGATCTGATGCGAATCTTATTTAACGTGAAAAGTGCGAATTATGCATAATTTTTGTAACACCCCAAAAATTTTCAATATAAAATGCATTTCATATCTATTCATGCATGTTATCAAGTGTTTTAGTTCTGTAAGTCGCGCCTTAGAAATTAAAATGAAAAATTAAAGCAGTTATCTTATCTGTCATTAAATCATTTTTGTTATGTAAATTTATTTTGAACTTTGAATATGTTTGTTTATATCATATTATGATTATATTATTTATTTATTTATTTAGAAATCATGTTAGAATTATTAGGTAAGAATAATAATTATGTATTTTGATTTTCCTAAACCTACTAGGATTCATAAAAGAATATAATATTTATTATTGCATTAAGTTATTAGGAGAAAATTTTATATTATGTTTTAAGATTAAAAAAAGATATTTTATGTGTGATATTCATGTTTTAGGATAAAATCTATTTATGTTTATCCATATCCTAATTTATCCATGATTGAATCTCTTTATATGGTAAGTGATAGACTAAATTATATATAAATTATATAAGTACGAATATAATTATAGATAAAATATATTTTATACCTTATATGATTAGGAATCTTTAAATAATGATTTCTAGGCCTATAAATACACCTTAGTCGCTCATAATATAGCATCCCATAAAATTTTCGAAAATCTGTCAGCATATCTGCGAACTGTTTCAAGAATTATTTCCATATCTTTCAGTCGTCATATCGTCGTGAAAATTTAGGATCATCTTCCTAGGTATGTCTAATATACTCATTTATTTTTGTATAATTATTCAAGCATGCTAAGTATTTTTTTTTTTAAATTGTTATTCGTAACCTGTCAGTTTTTGACAACATGTTCATGAGCTTGAAAGAAAAATTATTTTTCATATTTTCTTTACATTGTTTTCGACCATGATGAATTTTAATAGGATATACTATATGTTAGGTCATTCATGTTAAAAATATATAATTTTTAGGATACTTTTATTATTTATTTGTTAATTGGTTTCTTGATGTGCCAAATTCTTTGCCAACATACATGTAGATTGAAAAACAAAAATTTTAATGTTACTATTAAATGAATTCTATATTATGGTACGTTTTATTGTGATGAATATGTAATATGTTGTTTATGTTAGAGGTCTATAATTTTTAGGACAATATTTTTATGATTTTATTAATTTATTACATGAATTGACGGATTACTCAATCCACAAATGAATTGTCAATAGAAATAAGATTATGTTTAATATACTTAAGTTTATTACCATATGAAACCGTTAAAATTGCATGTTAATAAGAGATTATGTATAGTATACATTTGTTTGATTATTTTGATCTATGTGTTGAATTATTTGATTTATTGATGCATGCATGACATTCTATGTAGAGTCATTAAAATAAATTTTAATATATAGGATCGGCGCGTATGATTTAAACATTGATATCCATTATTTTTCTTCAAAGTCAAGGTTAAGGTGGGAAATGTTACCATTTATCTTTATTATATTTTATGTTCGATATCTCGTATGTTTATGACAGACATGAAAGGATGGATCGAAATTGGATCATTGGATCAAAATTGGATCCTAAATGAAAATCGGTCGGAATTGGGCCGTAGGATCGAAATTGGGTCCTCAATGAAAATCGGTCGGAATTGGGCCGTAGGATCGAAATTGGATCCTCTATGAGAATATGTCGGAATTGGGCCTATAAAAATGTTATGGTCTCTGTGACCGAGTATCTCTTTCCATGATCTAATTTTCCATGTCTTATCGGTGTGATATATAATTCTGGTAAATGTGTATATCTCCCACTGAGTAGTCGTACTCAACCTACTATTTTAACATTTTTCAGGAAATGGTTCGGCCGATGCGTAGAGGTGTTGGTGGTGATGGTCACACGAGGAAGGATTATGAACTTATTATTGCATTAAAACTAGCTTTATCATGAACTGTGCATTTTATTTTTGAAAACTAATTGTTGCACTTGCTTTTATTTTAAAACTTCCGCTGAGTAGTAAAATAAATTGAGTTTTTCAATGATTCTTTTCCATAGAAATGTTTTGAAAGAATTGAAATAAGTATGTTAAGTATGAAGTAGCGTCCCTTGTTAAGTTATGAAAATTGGGGCGTTACAATTTTTATATATTTTATGCATAATTTATATGTATATTGTGCAAAAAAGGTCTATAATTTTATACTTTTGTCTTTTGCATAAAACATATAAGGATTATGCATGGTTCGTAGTTTTCACGTTAAATGTGGGTTCTTACAAGATCCACACCCTATAAGGATTATACATAAAATATATTATGCTTATACAAAGTTCTTAGTTCTCAAATTAAATGTGAGTTCTCACATGATTCACTTCCTATATATATATATATATATATATATATATATAGATAATTAAATAGTTGCTAACCATTGAATTAAGAAATAAATAGAACACCCGCATAGTACGATGAAGGAAAATTAATGAATTAATTGATTTATTGTGAGGTGTGAGGTTGATCTAACGCGTACTCGATAGCGAGTGCGAATGTTATTTAATATATATAAGAAAATAATGGGATATATAATTTGTCCTCTTTCCAACTGAATGAAAATAAATAAATTGAATGAACTGAGTTCCAATAGGTTTCCCTATCAATTTGTCTTGTCGTCAACGGAATGAACGGTTCAAATTCGAAGAGAATTAATCAAAACCTACCAAATAAAGAAAATAAATAAATAATGCGTGGGCAATAGTACATTTCTTTAATTCAGTTGAATTATTGGGGCAATTAACAGTTCCTCAAGGCCCTTAACTCCATTAAAGTCAAACATTTTGGTCGTAAAATTAAATAAAACGAGTTGGATAAGTAAATATTCTCAAGCATAGAGTATTTGCAACCGCTAAGCGTAGAAAGGCAGATAGTAGAATAGACGAATTCGTATCTAAAGCTATAAATTTAAAACTCACCAACACTTTTAAGTTATATTCGGACGATTTTCCATTATGTGGTTAACAATTTAGATAAAGTATTTTATTAATTACTTCATCATATGATTTTGAACTGACTAAATACATTATACCAAATGATCTTCAGCTGACATTGTCCATTTAAATAATGAGTCTACATTAATTGGATCTCATTAAGATGCTATTGAGATTCGAAAATATTTCTGTTCTAACAATATGAGAAGAATCTCTCAAATTATATAAACTTTAATTCATTTCTGTCTTCCTTTCTCTATCAACATTTTTAAAGAACTTTGCAATTAAAAAAAAATAAAAAATCTTCTCCGTAGTTTCCAATAAATTTCACCTATTCCTCACTAAGTAGCTATTCCGAATTTCTCCAGTAACATGATAAAAATCCGAGAATATTGGATTTTGTATCCCGAAATATCAACGTTTATTCAATTTGGTTTCTTATTTAATTTTTTAATTAATTGGCCACCAAATTATAAAATTTTAAATGAATTGGTCATCGTTAAATTTACAATTAGTCAGCCGTTAATTTATATTTTTTTTAAAAATAAATAATGAAAACGACATTTCCGATATAATTTTATTGAAAACCAAAACGTCATGAAAGAATGAGGACCAAATTGATCACTTTTTTTTTAGTTACAAATTTTTAATTGGCCAAGAATCAAATAATATTTTAGTTATTTTGATTTTTTAAGGAATCAAATATACTAATTTTAAATAGATTGAAATGAATCGCGCCAATTATAATATATTTGTGAATCATAATCGATAAATTTTATTACTTAATAACCACAAGTTATGAAAATGAGAAGTTATAACAAATAAATATAAAAAAAATCAAAGACTAAAAACTTATGAGAATCAAAACAGATTTTGAATAAAATATACTTCATTCGCTCATTGAAGTTAATATAATTAATCGTAGAATGGGAAACAGTATTTTTGAATGTGCTGAAATAGTGAAAATTGGTCACATTTAATATTATATTATTTGAATTGATTATGGGTGTGTCATTGGGCAAAAGTCATCTTGCACAAATTTGGTGGTCGCGTGATTGGTGGGCCACCTTTTTATAATTCAAATATTTTTTTTATTGATAACATGGTCTATCAATGCACGCGTGACATCGCGTGATTGATGGATCATTGAGTGGTCCACGATAAATGGGCAAGAAGATCCGGATTGGCGTAATGGGGTTCAGCAGAGTCCTTTAAATTAGAGTCCACGTGATGTAGAATAGCGCTGCTCCTTCCACTACGTGGAGTTAAAAGCACCAATCACGTGAGTCCCTCGTTATTCCATCCCACGAACCAAATCCATCAATAATTATCTCACTGGAATTCGAATGATGATAGTAACTCATACGACATAATGAGTAAATAGTCATTCTGTGTTTAACCTTTCAACTTTTTTTCTTTGATGCTTTTAATTTAAAAATTAAAAGTTTTATTTCTAAACTTGAGAAATATTTCTTCCGTCTCAATATTTGTGGCTTAATAAATTTCGGCATGAAATTTAGGAAGTAGTGTTAGGTGGTGTAGATTGTCTGACTTTTTGATTATTGATTTTAGCTCACACAATCATTACCTTTCTTAGAAGTGAGCCACAAATAATAGAACATCCATTTCGGAAAAGTGAATCACAAATATTAGGACGGAGGAAGTACTACTTTGTAATTTTAATATTTTTTATTATTTTAATAATTAAATAGTATTAATGATGATTTAAAGAGGGTAATATTGTAAGTTTATATGATTTTTTTCAAAAAATAATTTTTAAATCTAGTTTTATCTTAATAATTATAATAATTTTAAACTACTAAAATAATAAGTTATGATTATTTAATAATTTATGTTAAGTAAACAAGATAATATCTGATTTATTTATTATTTCTTCAGAAAAGATTGATAGTATCTGAATCCTACTGATGCAGGTACAAGATCGGTACGGTAAATTCTGAATCCCGTATCGAATATTTCGGTATTAGGATCCCGAAATACTATTATTCGGGATATGGTATTGGTAGCAGTATTGCATTTATCAGTATGTCGGGATTTGGGATAATCGATTCCGAATTCGGTAAATACCGAAATACCGAATATAAATAATGCCCAATTAAAAACTAAAAATTAGAATAATAGAAATATTAGAATTAGAAAGTTATTTAGGTCTGAGAAGAAGAATCAGCCTCCGTGTCCGCGCCGTCTCTCTGCACTATCGTTTGAATCGCCGCCTCTCGGCCATCGGCCGACTCCCCTCCGCCCCTGCAGCCCGCCGACGGCCTCCCCAACTCGTCACCTGACTCACCTCTGACCTCTCAAGACGGATTGCAACCTTATTGTGGTATGTTCTTAGTTTGTTAATTATATATGTTCAAAGTTTTATCTACCTTTTCTTTAAGATGTAAACTGGGATTTTTCGAATAAGTTCGGAACGATTTGAATTTATTTCAATTTATGGGCACTTTCTGATTATGAGGGACTCAATTTTCTTTTATTTCACTAATCGATCTTTTTTCTCTTGAGAAGTTAATGTGCCGTAGATAACGTTTTGGAACATCTATACACATAATCTAGGCCATTCAACAATTGATCGAAGAGAGAAAAAGAGAGATTTTTTATGTGCGTTGTTTTGAAGTTTGGAAAATTAGAGTTCTTTTCTATAGCAGACGAAGAAAATTTGAGTCATTACGTGAAATTATTATTTTCAAAGATTTAACTAATTGTGAGGATAATGACTAATCGATGTTGTGATCAATGAATTATTTCAGTTTGGAAGACTTATCTGTTTTAAAAAGACGTACTTCGTTGTCAAATCAATTGCAAATTCAGATTTGTGAAATTACAAAGCAAGATTCATTAATGGAGTTGATTTGAGATAATAATATATTAATATTGGAAAATGTTGCATTAAAGATCAGTTGATCTTGTAAGTTGTAACTCTTGTTGGTCTATGAATAATGAATTCATACAGAATAGTAAATGAGCAAAAAAGGGGTCATTGACTCATTTTCATTCATAACCGAGTCACCGCTTTCCATTTAGAATCTTAAATGAATGAATTTTCCACTTAGCTATTTCTCTACTCATTTAGGTTGTTTCTAATTAATGCAGTAATGCCCTTTATTGTGGAATTTCTTCAGGACTTCGGTTTATATATTGTCTCAATCTCAAACAAGCAATGGGGTGAATGTGGATATTGTTGTGGATGCTACAAATGTAGAAGAGATAGAACTTGAGGAAATAACTCGATAACAAGCATTAGACAAAGGGGACTCAACTTCTAGAAAACGAAAAGCTCCAACAGGCAAGAAATTAATTGATGAGCACTTGTAGCTTGTGAGTTGTGACTTGCGGAGAAAGTCAAGAAATGTAGGCTTAGGAAGTTAGGAAGTTAGGAATTAAGATTTATGATTAGGAATTAAGAATTAGGAACAATTGTGTGGTTTCGATTTTTGACCTTCGAGTTTCTTAATTTAATATATTTTCATAATCTATTAATTGTATATCTATATTTAATATTTTTTTTCTTGTTACTTTTTTCCTACAAAAGTCGGGGGACGGGTGCATGATTCTATATTTCTATTTATTTGTCAACGTAAGTTACATAACATATTACATATATTTAAATTTAATATTAAAAGGTAAGACTAGTAAACTATTTTACTCTATGTCTCTATGTATTAAACAATTTAAAGATAATTAACAAGAATTTAATGTAGCATAATAGTAATATCTTGTAAATAAGAATGTGTTTTCAGCATTGACTCGTATTTGAAACCAAGCAAAAGCAGTTTAATTTTTTTTTAAAGAAATATTCAGGTTTTTTCGGTATTACTGAAATCCCGTATGTAAAGTTTCGTGCGGTCAATTTTGGGGTGCCTAAGGATCCTTTGCCCCAATATTTGGTGGACCACTTGGTGGGCTACCAATCACGCTCTGGCACGCGTGCATTGGTGGGCCATTAAGTTATCACCACACGACACATATTTTCACCTTATTGATGGGATATGTAGTGGTCTACCTACTGGGCAGAAGATCCCCACTCTTTTGGGGTAGGACCCATTGGCTTGTACGAATCAAATCATTAGATGCAAAACGACGTGTGCATTCAAATACGGGAAATTTCAACGTCGAACCTCAGATTGAGAACACGTGTCCCTCCGATTGGTTTATTATCATTCTAGTCTTGCTTGCGGGTTAATTGCAGTTAGTTCGATCAGTTTGTCTGATACGCGTACGGCGTACCAAAGCTTTATACCGTTTAATTTAAAATGCAATTATAATATTTTTATAAAGTCACTATTTAGAAACTCCGATCAGATAATATTGTGTCAAAATTGTTAATAGTATAAATTTATCTATTTTCACATAAATCATAATCCTATACCAGTACTACATTGCACAAGTAGAGAAATTTGCGACAAATATTATCGACAGAATATATGCCATGTTCATTCAAATTAATAGTTTGAAAGCATATCATAGTTAATAAGTAAATTATACTCTCTTAATAAATATTAGTATAAAATAATTTCCCTTATTTTATAATTAATTAATTAATTAATTGAGACTAAATTTTCAATTGGTCTAATTGGAGCAGTTGTGAAGGTACCACGATTGTCACTCTTCGTTAACATATAAACAGATAAACTAACAATCGATGTAGATTTCACTTTTCAGTACTGATTATATTTATTTTATTAATTTCATTAACTATTATTATATTATAGTTTCATCGGTAACTAGTAATATACATTCATAATCTCTTATCATATTGTACATTTAATATATGTGGAGTATATTATTGGGCAATAATCTTATTTTTTATTTATATATAGTTATATATATGACTATGTGAATGTGTAGCCACTATATTTGATGCGCATAGAGTAAACTTTACATATACGTGTTTCAGTAGGTTTCAAACTCATAACCTTCAGCCATATGTTAAGCACCTTAACCGCTATTTCGTTCCAAGAAAACGATAATCTTAGTTTATGAGTTTGTGTATTGGTATAAAACTTATATGTTGATAACTTACTAACTTTGTTTATTAGTGTGAATATACAAATTTTGTTTATTGTGTTAATTTAGACTTTTAAGAAAAAGAAAAGAAAATACCTCCAACTTATTTAAAATGTGCGACTTGTCCGCCAACCTTAATTTACTTACGGATAGACCCCAATAGTTTTCAAAATATGCGGTTACCTCCCAAGAATTGAGCATTGACTTGATAAATAACGAAGGCTGTTTAAGTGTATATGTCGATCACAACACATAGTTCAATTCATTGATATAATTTTCTTTTATTGTTAATTAATCATATAAATGTAATTATCGTCCACCGTTTATGTCCCACTATCACGTTCATTAGTTTGCATTTTATTTTCTCTTCAATTTTAATGTGGCGTGATTCAGTTAATTTTATAATTATTGATCAAGTTGATTAAATCAAATTAAAATATATATGTAGATCGTCCAGTCGTAGAATTAATAATTATTTTGTTGACAGACGGTTCACCATTCATCAATATCAATCGCATGAGTTGGAAACAATTATTTATAGTTATTTTCTATTAATTTAGCAATATTAATCGTAGTTGGAATTTATTATACTTTACCATGCAGGAAAAGGACGCAAAATTGTCAAAAAAATATGTGTGTACAGAACTAAAGTGAACTATTTAAATAGGTGAGATAGAAACGTTGAGGGCGTAGCGATTTTACACTTTAGAATAATATTTCAAATCTTATTTTAATATTATAAACATATGTTATGTGTATATGTCATCTATACAAATAATAATTAAGAAAAGAATCAGTACATAATAACGTTATAATATGATTAAACCACAACATGTGACGAACCCAACCAACCATGGTCTGACTAATCTTCATAATTTGATTTGTTACAATACAACATATATTAATTAAATGTAGATGCGATCTTCTTTATTTGGAGCATGTAGTTGAGATTTGTGAGATCAAATCGTATTAATTGGCTCTAATTAAATTACTAGTGATGTTTAAATAATGGCGTCAATGTCGGTATATGACAAACATAAATACATAATTACATAAATACTGGCCCCATTATATTAAAATGATTTTGTGAAATTTTTTTAAAAAAAGCTGTCATTTCATGAATGAATTCTCCACCTCTTCTTTTTTATCATAAGAAATTAATCTATTTATTATTTTTGTTTTTTTGGCAATATTGATGGAACAAGTCTGTACATTTCAATCACGATCATAAAAAAGACTCTTTTAAAGGAGACAATACTTGATTATATTAAAAAAAAATCAATGAATTTTGCATGATTTAGCATCACTAGGAAATGACTTATCATTCTAGTACATCAAAAAGTGTGAATATAGACATATTTTAGCATCCAAAACAAAATTTGATTTAATACATCTTTCTCGTGCAGCAGTGTTCATGACTATCTATAAAATTGACGTACTAGTAATAAAGGACTATCTGCTAAATTGAAATTTATGACTTTTTTTATGAGAAATTGTGATTATAAAAATTACGCTCGTGTGTAATAATAGTCTCTATCTCCGACCTCATTTGACATATATGAACGGTGTACATGCATTCGACGAAAATTCAAATAAATAAATGGTAATATCTGGTGGAGCAAAGAAGAAACAATCAATGAAGGCATGTGCGCAGTAGCAGTATGTCTGAACCATTGTATTCCCACTTTTCTGGAATAGGGTACAAGCCAAGTCAGTCATTTTTGTACTGGCAAAAAAAAATTAAATATATAATTTTAATTTAAATCAACAAAATCTGCATTATCACACGAAACTCTGGCGGTAAAATAATTCTAAACTTTTGCTCCTTATTTGGCATTTTAAATTTTAATGATCTCATTTTAACTTCTTCAATTGAGTAAATTTACCATTCTAGTATCAAGTGATGCTTTAATTATCTAATCTCAGCATTGAATCTTGTTATATGAACCAATATATTCATAATGCTTCGCGCGCCAAAGTCTATAGATATCATGAATAATGAAAATTGTATTAGATTCTCTCAACATATTCGAGTAATGATCACTCGTTAATCGTTATATTGATTCAGTTTACTCATTCTCCAACAAACATTCACGCGTGTACATTTATTTATGTATATCTCTATATTAATATGGGTGGAATTCAATATACTTTTTCTTTTCTGTTACCAACTTACTATCCATTTCGGAACATAGTGTTTCCTAATGCTACACTGCGTAATTCTCTTCAACTTGTACAAAAATCTCTTTTAAATGTCTATAAAACAAATTGTTTTATAAACATGTTCTCACCATAAGAAAAGATAACGACAAGCCACTCCACACAGAGATACTATTGTCTTAAACTGACCATTTCTCATATGCATATATTACTACTCCATAAAGTCAATGAATAATAAAATAAAACAATTATATAGAATCTTGCTACACATAAATCAGCCTTCAACACTATTTTTAACCTTTTCACATGCCACATGTCCAACAATTACTAAAATAAATAAAACCTTAACTTGCCCCCATGTGAAACCAAACCAGAAAAATTCTTTGTTTTCAATCAACTTTTTAACACAAACAATCATGCGTGATATATTCCCTCGGTCCCATAATTCTAGTCCCTTATTCTTTTTGGGTTGTTCCAAAATTCTTGTTAATTTTTCTTAAATAGTAAATTATTACATACATTTTAGTTAAGAGTCTTACCATCTTACTTACAACCAACCACGCTCCTAAATTCTCGTACCCAAAAAAAGAGGACTATAATTATGGGACGAAGAGAGTAATAACGAATCGAATCGAGAATCTAAATTATGGAGTAATAAAATGTACAAACGGGCCGTTGAAAAATCCAAGCACTATCTGCCAACTCCTGACCACTTTTTACTTTTTATTATTTTTTAAACTGTGTGACACTAAGAATATCTCATCAATGATTCGAGCTGTAACAAATCATTTTAAATAAAATCAACTTGCTCGTGCATTCCGAGGCGGCTAATCTACTAATTCAATATTCAGACATCTTTTTCAGAATTAATTTGTTCGGGTGTGTTGCAACAACTTCCTTTAATTCGTTAGTGAAGTGACCTGAGCAGCCGGTGGCCGGGTGCTGGCCACGTGCATCTGTAAATACAGCTAGGAATTGAAAAGGCAAATGCTGAAGAAACAAACCACATTTGGGACCGGGAGGACCAGAACCCATGTTACTTCACTCTTGAGTCAAGTTCGTTATTTGGAGATAGCATTTGTGCGTTCCAAATTCATTATACATAGCGCTTGATATCAATACACGTCATGTTTATATTTTTCTATGCACATCTTTTTTGCCGGGCAGCAGCATTACACCAGTACAAAATTGAATCACATTCAATAGATTTACATTGTATCAGAGTTTGTGAAAATGACCAAAGAATACATACAAGAAACGCCTGGGACCGATACAAAATACGGATATGATATGTTTTTTGATAGGGTTGGCATGCTATCGCCTAGTGATAAAATTATTAAAAGAACCAAAAAATTCTAGTTGTAAAGTAAATCCCATTACATGAAAAATTTGGAGGACTTATCACTCCTGAGTGGCCATAAGTCGCCTCAAATTGAACGTCGCGCTTGATGATGCAATTTAGGGTTCTGATTTTGCATTACCACAACACGGTCGAAGGAGCCCTTCGTGCCCACACTATTGGTTGCTCGGCATATGTCCAACTCGACACGTTTGCCTCGCCTAAATGGCATGTATATAATTCTTCCCCACCCTCTTCCAAGATCAGCATGAGGAGCTTCATCTTCTTCCTCAGCAACAACTTCATTTGCATCTATTGTTTTTGATAAGTTCAGACCATCCTCTTCATAGTCGACACTATCAGCTTCTTCAGTATCAAATTGGCTCTCTGACAATAACAAACGTTAGTTAGTTCTACGAAAAGCACAATTTTTGAAACACAATATATAATGTTGGTCCGGAGATGAGTGTCATGTGGGGGGAGGGGGGGTGAATACACCTGAGTACAAGTTTCTTTTCTCAAACGCGAAGGACAGCTGAACTGTAGGATGCAACTGATGAACAGTGTCAAATAATAACTTTCTGATCGCGGGTCAGAGTGACTCAACTACTGAGTTTCTTCTACTGACTTTTGTCAGTATTTAATCCTCAGGCGGAGAGTGAGTGCGGATAAGTGTAGGACCCGATAGACTTCGTCTCGATTTGAAAACATGTTTTTCGCAAACCAAATAGTTTTAACTTGTGCACTTTTAAATACGTTTTATGCAAAGTATGAGTTTGTAAGATAGTTTGAAAACAATGCAATAAAACAGTAAATGACACAAGCGATTTTTACCGTGGTTCGGATACGCAAAATCCTACATCCACGGTCCTGCTGAACAGGAGATCTTGTTTATTAATCTGAGCAAGCCTCAGCAAGGTATCTGTGCACTGGACAAACCCTTCTAAATTATAGTCCTTAGCGACTTTACAATCCAAACCGAAGATTGAAGGGAAGAGAATTTTCTCCAACTATGAAGGAGTTCTTACAATAAGAACAGTCACGAAAAGTGAACTCCTTCAAAGGTTCTAAGCTATGGATTTAACAATGGAGTTTAGATAGAGAAGAGGGATCTAAAGAAAAACTCTAGAGAGAAGAACTAATGATATTCAACTAGGCAAGTTCTTCGCTGGATCTTCTTGAATGAGCTAGAGTGTTTTGAATGCTTGAGCGTGTAATCCCTTTAATATCCCGTGCATTGAACTCGGAAAAGCTTCTCTATTTATAGTCGTGACGCAGACATTTGTCCGTTGGAGAAGACGATGCCACGTGTCACAAACGTCCAAGGAAAACGACCATAATTTTGAAATAGTATCGCCGAGTAGTTGGTCATTGTGCATGAGAGCAACTTTAGTTGGTCATAGCAGGTAAGACTTAGACCGCTTCTCATTGGTCGATGTTTGTGATAGGTGAGACTTGTCAAATATCAGTCTTCATCTGAGTCGACTCTCACTCATCCTCGTATGATCTTCTGCTGACTTTCGAATGATATTAAAAGTCGGGTCGTTTCCTGTCGGATACAGTGGATCTGACATGATCACTGTCTTCTTCGTCTGAGTCTGCTGATAATAGATCTTCTACTGAGTGTAGTCAGCTGATGACTCTGAAGGTACTGAGCTCTGTCCTGTGTTCTTCTACTGGAGGGTCAGCTGATGAGAAATCTTCTACTGATGAAGATCAGCTGGAGACCTGAGAACACGAGCTCTTACATACTGATGACGTGGGGTTCTGGAATTTAACTTCCTACTAAAGTTCAGACCAACAAATACCCCTTACAGGACTTAGACAAAACAGTTAATGAAGACAAAAATAGCCTAGCCTATTACATCATCTAATCCAAAAGACACTACACTAAGAGTACAAGACAGGTTTTGGGATCTTCAATTCTATAGCAATAAATCACTATGATTTCCTCCATTACCGAAAATAAGCCAGTCCTAATACAAGAACTACTGATAATAAAACAGAGTACCCTCTAAGTATCAACCACTGACTCATAACCCAACATATAACCTTATGAGAATCCTTTGACCAGACTGGCACCATTAGTTGCAACAATTTAAAATTTAATTGCAGAGATAAGTTGCAATTAAGGGCACTTACCAACATCGGTCTCTAAATTTTCCGGTATTCTATAAGCTTTCATCTCCCTCAATGTTTCAAACTTCATACCATCAAGAGACTAACATATGTAACAAAGTTGTTCTGTTAACAAATTCAGACATCTGGCCAAGTGTTTACAGTGAAATAAGAAACTTAACATGTCTTGATGAGATGGGAAAATTTCATACTGAGCAGAACATTCCAAGTAACACAATTCACTAGAGATTGAAATGAAGTGAAACAAAAACGTAAATACTTGATAAAAATAACTAGAACCAAACACTTCATCATTTACATAAATAATTTGAGCATTAAAGGGAAGAAAAACAAATCTGGAAAGGCAAAGTTGGCATATCTTCTACAAAGTTGTTCTGTTATTGGATAACTTTGAGCAGTCTTATTGAAAATGGTTTCCAAGGTTTCTTTTCACTATTTATTTTATGAGAATAAGACTTCTCTAGTTTCCAAATCCTGAAGCCAAAACTATCTAGATTAGGACAGCTTCCTTTCACTTTATATGATAACCAAAACTATCAAAGATGCAGGGAGCTTACTAAAAAAATCTATTATGTGAGAAGCCAAAAAGGGGCACTCACAGTGTACTGCTAGAACTTTCAAGAAACCATTCTGCACAAAAGAATTCCAGTCATAATCACGCCCCCAGAAACTAAAGATCCACAATTGTACGGTTCCAACCAGTAAACAACCCCCCACTCAGCCAGCAGAGACGAAATCCAACTTTATCCGGGTATCACTGATAATAGTCCTCTGACAAGTAAAACTAACTAAGAATAAGTGGCAAGTCATTAACAGATCAACATTATGGAAATTGATGAGACTGAGCAAAACACATAGAATATATAATGAATTGTTCAAATTCCAATGAAAGAAGTAAAAACAATGTCCTGTATGTATAATCACTTAACATAGGTATAAACATACAGCCATGTCTTCTATGTATAATTACTTATAATGTAAAAAAAAGGTGTGATAATATTCAGGGAAGCATTAGCTTTGAACCATCAATCATATACTCCCTCCGTCCCGTTTGAAGCGACACGTTTCTTTTCGGCGCGCGAATTATGAAAGTGGATGATAAAATATGAGAGATGAGTAAATGATAAAGTAAGAGAGAGAACATAAGTGAGATAGTAAGAGACTGAATGATAAAGTATGAGAGAGAAACGATAAATAGGAGAGAATTTGTAATTTTTTTGAAAAGTTAGTTTCTTTTCCGGAAACGTGTAGCTTCAAATGGGACGTCCCAGAAAGGAAAACGCGTTGCTTCAAATGAGATAGAGGGAGTATCTTTTGCCTTTTTCGGGTTTATTTTTCATTTTTCAGGAAGAAAAAGGACTGGAATTCTAGTAAAAAACAATAATACTCGATATGCTAACCTTGGTCTTGATCCCCGTCTGACAGCAACATAACTAAAATTTTCATCTTCAAAGCCACGTAGAGGAGTATTGGACCGCTGAAAAGTTCACAGAGATTAGACATAAGAATTCAAGGATTTCCCATCTCCTAATTAATATATACACTTGAAGTCTTGAAGAAAATATTTCTACAAAAAAATCTGAAACTTTCATCAAGTGCAAAGGTCATAATGGTGGAAGGTAAACGAGCTAGAAAGGCGAATGGGAATACGCAAAACTGAAATGTTTTGGCAAAACTTGCAAGGAAGTAGAATGGGTGAACAGAACTGGACATATAAGGAGTAATAACACTAAAAAATGAACTGGAATGAACCAAAAAGGATGAGAGTTAAGCAAGTAAATTGACTTTAAAAGATAACGATATGTTCCTAATTCACACTTGCAGAAAGACTACAACTATGGCTACTTATAGGAGCCATCCTAGACTTTCAAAATGCTTCAATATCTGACAAAGATAAATGCATGCATAATGCATACTATTCAAGATTGAATGTATCTCAAAATTCTCCACGAAAAAGTAGCTGGAAATGCTCAAACTACCCCAAAAGACACCTCGGCAAATTTCTGATGCCAGTAAGGAAAGAATATGCCAGAATAAATACTTCAAAATTTAAATTTTACAAAGATAAATGCATGCATTATGCATACTATTCAAGATTGAATGTATCTCAAAATTATCCAGGAAAAGTAGTTGGTAATGCTCAAACTACCCTAAAAGACACCTCGACAAATTTCTGGTGGCAGGAAGGAAAGAATATGCCAGACACTTTCGAAACTGGGGTCGATTGAAGGTGCTATTAGGATTTAGGACATTAAAAATGGGACTCAGGGTCCACGCGGATGGCCAAACATCACGGGGCCTAGAGACGATAATTCCCACATTTCTTAGTCCCGTTGAGATGGTGTCCTCTCCAAACGTTGAGATGGTGTCCTCTCCAAACATCAGCACAAAGACTTGTGTCTTAGAAAATACCTTGTAAAACCGTTGAGATGGTGTCCTCTCCAAACGTTGGACAAAATGACAGTATTTCTCTGTATTCTGCAATGGACAAGGTCCATCATGGGGACACTGCAAGGAAACCATGAAATCTTATTTGATCCCAATCAATATATTAATGAGATTACTGAAGAAGTTACATATCATGCAGATTACGAAATATCAAAATCTATCACTCACAGGAGCAACAATAAATGCACCAGTTTTTAGATCCACTAAATCATTAGAAAATTTCTTGGCTGCATTCTGCAATTTGCGGGTTCTCTGGAGAGCAGAAATGCATTCCTTTAGAGAAAAACAACAAAAAGAGGATCCAAGAAAGACAACCGCCACGTTACCCTATCCTCCATCCATAAGATGTGGGATCGCATTTGGTTTATAATCTTTGATCCTTGCGGTGTTCCTGGCTCCACCAAAACCTGATCCATAATTTTTAAATCAAGATATATGAGTGGAAAGAAAATTCCATAAATTTATGTCAGTTGACAGAAATCATTTTAAGGAAGTTGCTCATAACTTTGTGGCAAGCTGGATATGGTTGTCATATATGCTTCAGGTTGAGTTGGAAGGATTGAAGAGTTCATAAAATAATTATGTTTTTGTATGAGTTATATTATACACTTCTATTTGTGAAGATAGACTTTGCATCAGATTATAATCATAGTTTTTCTCCAGTCTTTTTAATAGTTTGAACAAACAAATTAAATTACTTATATTATAATCATAGAAAATGCTTAACCCACGGCGGAAATATTAGTGAATTTTGAAAAGATAATATCATGAGAAATATGATTGAACTCTAAACTAGAACAATCAAGTAACAATTTGAGATATCATTGTTTGAATTCTAATTGAACTCTAATTTACAGCAAACAAGTAACAAATGGAGTACATAGAAAGGCTAGTTTCAGGCTTTTAACTCATATATGATGAATTTATTTCTTTATGCCCCAAAAAGAAGCAACTTTTGAAAACACACTTGAATGCATGTTTACAAAAATACAAAGTAGATAAAGCTAACTTACAGTAACAGATCAAAGCAAGTTCATATTACATAGTTAATTCAAATGTTAGAATTTTTTTTATGATGTCCCGGTAGTTACATGCCCAGAAATAAGCCATTAATTAAGTAGAGGAATTTACCAAGATGTCTCTTGTAAGATCCCAGAGCTGGCGCACGAGAGTAATTCTGTCATTTAATGATGGAATCTCTCCAAGCACATAAGACTTCAGCAGATAGCAAAGGAAGATTTTAAAGTTAAACCATGAGATATACATTACTTGCACTAAGTGAATTCCAGATAAAACAACTATCCAACATAACATCGTGATTCCTGTATCTTGAAACGCCACAATCTATAAAAGGAAAAACAATGATACTTACAACAATAACCAAGTCATGTTTTCTGCCAGTCTTGTTTATAGTCTTAGTTAATGACTGAAGGCCATCATAGCTTTGGATCAGTGGCAACTCACTCAAATCTACATTTTTACCCAAGACACAGATTATTACAGAGGTTTGTTTATAATATACAGAGGTTTGTTTATAATATCTTCTGAACTCAAATGAGTGAAAAACATGTGTGGCCGAAATGAAATATGAAGAAAGAATGCATGTTTTGGAGCATCAGAAAATTCAAACAAGAGAGGAAGACTAGCCAAATTATACATAAGCAGTGTGTGTCAATATGTTGTTTAACACATTTGCTTGCTATCAAACTCACATATCAATAAACTTGAATGAAAAAACCGAGACCTATCGAGAATGCCACAACGTATGAAAAATTCGAACATACTACGTCGTATACCTCGGATGTAGTTATCAATTGCGCGGCGGAGACGGTCGGAAATGACGTGGCAGCGTTCAGATTGTTTGGCGGCGAGCTTCAGCGTCTCGGCCGGAAACTTTGGAAGGGTTTCGGAGATTAACGAATCCATTTCTCAATTGGTTCCGAGCTCCCGGCGCCGGAGGTTTAGGCGGCAACGGTAGGCTGGGTCGGTACGGTATGAAGGCGGGAATTGAGGATTACATGCGAGAAATGGTAAGCCCCTCTGCTCTTGGTCTTCCCCCGTCGTACTTTAGCATCAAATTTAAGATTTATCCTGTAATTAGCGACTTGAAGGCGGTGGAGGGACTGCGAGGTGGCGGTGGTGTGAAGGCGGTGGAGGTGGAGGGAGTGAGGGGACTGGATAGGGGTGTAAATGTTTGATTCAATTCGGTTTTTAGTACAATTTAGGAACCGAACCGAACATATGAAAGTGGTTTGATTCAGTTCGGTTTAAGGTGTATTTTACTTTTGGAACCGAACCGAACCGCTTAGAAATGGTTTGGTTTGGTTCGGTTCATCGTTTCTACCTTTTTAAATCATAAATAGATTTTTTTGAACCATAATATTCCATACATGCTTAACGTGAATGAAATCCAAACACGACAACTCCAAAATATTAACAAAATATAAATATACTCCCTCCGTCCCATTATTAATGTCCCACTTGCCTGTTTTGATTTTCCCATTATTTATGTCTCATACCAAATAAGGAAATAAATGGGTGGACCACAATCAATCTAAGCAATTGGACCACAATCCTTTATACTTTTACACCACAACTTTATACCTTTACCTCCACTATCTTAATTACCGTGCCCAGTCCCAATGGAATATAAATAATGGGACGGAGGGAGTACTAAACATAACTACAAAAGTTAATCTCCAACTAGGGCTCCAAAATATTAACAAAATATAAATATACTTAACATAACTACAATAGTTAATCTCCAATTAGGGGAAACAAATTCATGACTCCACAATCCACATAGGCAGTAGCAAAATGAAACAACTTCATGACTCCACGTAAACGGATGAATTAAGAACTCGCAGAAAAAATGGCAAATTTAATTTTTTAGTCCCTAAACTATGCGTGTTTGACCAATTTGGTCCATTATTTATTTATTTTAGTTAATTGGTCCCCAAATTATAGAATTTTGGATGAATTGGTCCTTCTGTTAATTTTTTGGCAAGTCAACTGTTAGTCAACGATTTTTAAAGGGTATTTTCGGTATAATATTATTGAGGACCAAAACGTCCAAATATTGAAAGATTAGGATCAATTTGACCAAAAAATTTTTCTTTAATTTTTTTAATTTTTTCAAAAATCGAACAATATTTTAATAATTTTGCTTTTTTTAAGGAGCAATTATGCCAATTTTAAATAGGTTGAGGACCATTCCCGTTAATTATAATATATTTGGGGATCATATTAATATGAAAACGATGGATTAAAACATAAAATATATTACTCCGTAACTAATTTTTTCCGAATATTACTATGAAAACAGAGGATTAAAACATAAAATAAACGAAAAATTAATGAATAAATCATATTGGAATGAAAACATGTTTTGAATGGAAATCCACTATAGTTTTATTCATTGATTATCAAATATTCTACGTTTTTGTCTCTCTTTATCATAATAATATATTCGAAAATTTTGATAACAGAGCTATAAAATTTGACGATTATGAACCCAAAATATAGGGATTGGTCTTCAACTTATTTAAAATTGGCGTAGTTGGTCCTTAAAAAAATCGAAACGAAAAAAGTACTTTTCGATTTTTGTAAAATTAAAAAAATTTCAGTAAAAAAAATTGGTCAAATTGGTCCTCAATTTTTTAGTATTTGGACGTTTTGGTCCTCAATAATATTATACCGAAAATACCCTTTAAAAATCATTGACTAACAGTTGACTTGCCAAAAAATTAACAGAAGGACCAATTCATCCAAAATTCTATAGTTTGGGGATCAATTAACTAAAAATAAATAAATAAGGGACCAAATTGGCCAAACAAGCATAGTTTGGGGACTAAAAAATTTAATTTGCCAGAAAAAATTCCTACGAATGTAGTACTTGTTGTTCAATTTTTACATTTTGGTAGAAAAAGTGAAAATAATATTGAGAATGAATTGAGAAATGAGAAAGAATATGGAAATGAGAATTGAGAAGACATAAGAGTGATGTAGTCAGGACTCAGTTGTGCGGCGTGCCCTACTTCCCTAGTGTAATAGTAGTATTAACATCTCTTTTTTAATTTTTTTAATTACATATTTACATATTTACATATGTATCAATTACCTACTATACCCCTAGTAATCACATATTAGTATACTACCTAATAAGTAAGTAGTATGTAGTATCAACAAAAATCTTTATATTTCATTCGGTTCCATTGGTTCGGTTCGGTTTGAGCGGTTTCTAAACCTTTGGAACAGTGAACCAAACCGATTGTAAACGGTTTCGAAAAATATAAACCAAACCGAACCACGAAATCGAACTGAACCGAACTGTATTTTTCGATTTGGTTCGGTTCGGTTCCGTCGGTTTCGCGATTCGGATCGGAACCACTTACACCCCTAGGATTGGAGGCGGCGTGAAGGAAGAAATGGGGTTTTGTGACTTGTCTCGTTTCTTCGGGTTCAGATCACTGTCCTCAAATTGTATGTCCCAAACTTGTCCCAGTAACAAACGGTGTCGCTTTGTATTATTTTCTCTTTATTTCGATAATAGTGACAATTATCAGGAAAATACTTCCCGACTATGCAGAAGATACGGCTACTAGACTCACTTTCGCGGCGGAAGAAATTGAATGCGTCGAGGTTGGAAATATTTTGGTTTTGATCGTCAGCAGAGGGAAGGTTGGAAGCAAATTCATGTCAATTTTCTTCCGGTAGCGAGATGTATATAAAGGGTCGGGCGTCGACGCCCATAAACAAAACTAACACCAAGAACTCCCCATTGGCTCACTCTCTCCAACTCTCTCTTTCTAGGTTAGATAATTCTTGGATTAAATATGTCTTCCTTCCAATAAATTGAAACAAAAGAAGAAATGGATAATGGCAGTGATAGACGATTTAGGTAGAAGCAGGGGAGATTTAGTGGGTGTTTGTAATAACTTCTCTATTTAAAGAGATAGCTGAAAGCATCATAGATTTTTGTGCCGAGTGTTTGCATTTACAACTTTTTACACTAGCTGAAAGCTGATTTTGATAATTTCAGTTGATTTACAAAAGTTGGGGAAAGGCCGCTGAAACTAGCTGAAAGCTGATTTCTTCCTTTTAATTTCCAAGTCTTGTAATTTCGTTTTTTCATTTAATCATGTTTCTTAAATTGATTGATTAATAAAATAATATTAAATTATACTAACCATAATACTCCATTTTATTAACATTGCATGAAAAACAATAATTTTATTTCGTTTTTATTTAAATAAAATATAGATTAATTTAATACTTTTTACACTAAGATTGAAATTATAATATACAAAAAATAATTACTCAATTTTATTTATTTATTATAATTATAATTGTATAATAACACTAGGGGTAATAAAGATTACTCAATTATAATTATATAATAACAATTTTATTATAATTTTTGACTTTCAGCACTTTTTGCAAACACTTACAAATTATCAAAATCAACAGCTTTCAGCTCCTTTCAGACACTTTCAGCAGATTCCAACAACTTTCAGCACTTATCGATAAGCTTCAACTACTGCAAACACCACCTTAGGTTCTTAAAGAAGAGAGTGATAGATTGAAGATTAAAAAATAATATAAAACAACACCGTTTAATATTGGACAGGTTTGGGACATACTCTCTCCGTCCCACTCATCTTGACACGTTTTCCTTTTCGGGACGTCCCACTTAAAATGACACGTTTCCTTAAAAGGAAATAACTTTTAAAAATATTATTAAATTATCTCTTACTTTTTTATTTATCTCTCTTACTTTTTCATTTATTTATCTTACTTTATCATTTCTCTCATACTTTATCATTTACTCTCTCACAAACTCATTTATCTTCTCTCTATTACTTTATCCATCTCTCATACTTTATCATCCACTTTATTAATTTCCGTGCCGAAAAGAAACACGTCAAGATGAGTGGAACGGAGGGAGTACAATTTAGGAACAGGTGATCTGAAGCTCGTTTCTTCACTCTTTTCTTTTTCTGTTGTTATTATTATTATTATTATTGGATTTTGTGACTTGTCTCGTTTCTTCACTCTTTTCTGTTATTATTATTATTATTATTATTATTATTATTATTATTATTATTATTATTATTATTAGTACAAATTATGTATTATGTAATTTTATAATATATGCAATACTAGTTTTTTACTGCAACTTTATTTATTTTAAATAAAAAATTGGATGTACAAATATTAGATGGGTATATTATATCGAGTTTGGTTTAACACTTCCACAATTATAAAACGAAAGTAAATAAGTAAATATAATATTATACTCCCTCCGTCTCATATTGTTGTTTGTTTCTTTTCAGCACGAAGATTAAGAAATTTGGTAAAAGTATGTTAAAATGGTAGCGTTCACTTATTTAAAGTCATTGTGGTCCACAAATTATTTCGATTTTATGAAACAAGACAATAATAATGGGGCAGCTCGAAAAGGAATGCAAACCATGTATAATTTTACAAATTAAATGGTACATAAAGGTAATTATATCAAAAACTTATATAATTTTATTACTCCATTAATAATATCTATTACTCCCTAGTCCCTTCTTCCCATTTATATAGTTCACTTTTTTTTCCGGGATTTTTAAAGAGAGTTGTTAGTTGTGTGTAAAATTGTGTAAAGTTGTGGGGCCCTTCAAGTAAAAGTCGCGGTTGATCAAAATGATAATCCCTCAAATAAAGTGAGTGTAATTATTTTCTAAAAAAGGAAACTGAATTATTATAGTAGGAGTGTCTAAAAAGTTCTATTAAACTATATCAATGAGATGGAGGGAGTACATCATAATTATACTAATTAAAAAGTGTAAAATATTAGTAAGTAATAGTACATAAATCATGATAGGAAAAGTAATATGTTTTTGTATGGATATGAGTCAGGAGATGATTCATAGTTCATATTATAGGGGAAAATTGTTAGATTTTATCTAAGGATATGAGTCAGTAGTTATTTCTACATAGTTCTTATAGAGGGATATTGTGTTGTAGAGATATTGTATTGATGAGTCAGTGGTTACGATGGAAATTGTAGGGAGATAATTCAGTACCTCTGATGTTGAATGACAGTTGTATATTTTAAAGAGGAATTGAAGATCCCAAAACCCCTGAGTGTGTGATGAATCAACATGATGTAATATGCTAGATCTGCTTTGATCTTTCTAGATTATTTTGTCTAAGTCCTGTAAGTGGTAAATTGTTGGACTGAACTTCAGTAGAGAAGTTAAGGTTCTAGAACCCCATGTCAGCGATTCAGTAGAGCTTTGTCTGAGCTCAGTTGTTTGTCTTCGAGTCAGCTGGAAGCACTCAGTAGAAGATCACTCTTCAGCCGACTTAGAAGAAGACTCAACATGATCAACCTTGATCTAATGAATGGAGCTGCGACTCAGTTGCAGTCCGTACAAGGGAAATCGACAGCCTGACCTTTATCAGTCGGATGACAGCAGAGGAACACTTAGTGTCCGAGGTTCAGAGGAAGTCAACTCAGCTAGAAGACTGAAGTGTGACAAGTCTCACCTACCGCCATACCTCGACCAATGAAAAGCAAGCGAAGCTTATCTGCTCTGACATAAAGCTGCTCTCACGCACATAAAACCAACCACTCTGCGGTGACATTCAAAATTATATGGTCGTTTTCTTTGGATTCTTGTGACACGTGGCATGGTCCCCTCCAACGGATCTATGCATCACAACTATATAAAGAGATCATCTTGAAGAGTTCAAGTGAGTTCAACACGAACCTACGAGGAACAGAAAAGCAAGAAGCTCAAGAACACAATCTCATTGCATTATAGCAAACTCACTGTTACATCCAACGAAGAACTAGAAATCTTAGAGATATCCTACTAGTTCTTCACTTTAGAGTTGTTCCCCAATCTCTTTTCTAAGCTAACCCTGTTAGATCATACGCATAGTCACTTGAAGGAGTTCACTATTAGTGAAACATTCTTATTGTAAGAACTCCTTCCTAGTTGGAGAGAAAATCCTTTAAACTTCGGTTTGATTTTGTAAAGTCGTTAAGGACTATAACTTAGAAGGTTCTGTCCAGTGCACATAAATCTTGCCGAGGCTTGCTCAGATAAATCAACAAGACCTCCTATTCAGCAGGACCGTGGATGTAGGATCTTGCGTATCCGAACCACGTTAAAAATTGCTCGTGTTATTTACTGTTTTATTGCATCTGTTGTCAACTTCTTACAAAATCATACTTTCAGTAAAACAGATTTGAAGCTACACTAGCCAAAACTGATTTGGTTTGCATAAAACATTTTTCAAAGAGACGAACTTAAACCGGGCCTACACATTTCCGCACATTATTCATCTACTGAATTTCTCAATACTGACATCAGTCAGTAGAAATGGTTCAGTCGTTGAATCACTCTGCCCCGCGATCAGAAGGCTTGACTGGCAACTAAACTCGTTCAGTAGCAAACTCAGTACAAGACTCCTTCGCGTTTGAGTAAAAACTTGGACTCATGTGTATTCACCCCCCCCCACACCTGATACTCGTCTCTAGACCAACATTTGGTATCAGAGCAGTGTTCTTTTCATCATCGTTTTGAAAACTTACTGGTCTACTCGAACAGATGCTGAAAAACGTTTTCACTGCAAATCTCTTCATTCATCCCTATATTATCTGCTTTAACATGTCTGATATGTTAGGTATTCGGATGGTACCGATGTTCTCTATAGAGAACTACACGGTATGGCGCGACAGCATGACTGATGTCCTCGAGACAGGACCAATCATTTCCATGATCGACAACGTTGAATTTGCTGTTGTAGGAGGTGTATGAGCACAAACAGGGGCGAAGATTTCCAAAGATAAAGCCGCCTTCACGCCTGAAGAGAAGAAACTGCACAACCTGGAGCGAGTAGCACGGAATGCAATCCTAACAACGCTCAGTGATTCACACCTCGGCAGAGTGCAAGATTGCAAAACGGCGAAAGAACTTTGGGATGTTCTCGCTGTACTGAGTCAAGGAACCCTGCAGATCAAAGAGAACAAGCTCGACCTAGAGCTTCAAAAGTTCAACACATTTGCCATGCAGCCCAATGAATCCATTGACGAGCTTAGCGTCATATTCTCAAATCAGATCAATGTGATCAACGGGCTAGGAAGACGTTCACCAACAAGGAGATGAACACCAAGATCCTAAGAGCACTGCCCCGACTGAAGTGGCTTCCATTTGCTACTTATTTACGTCGCTCTGATCTAAATGCTTTAACTCCTAATGTTATATTTTCAGAACTAAAGATAGAGGAGTTCGAGCACAGTCTACCCCAACGAAGCGTAAGCGCTCCAGCTGACACCCCAATCGACCATGCTTTTAAAGCAACAGTCAGCACATCGGAGCTATCCCCAGTTCAGCAAGCAAGTCAGTCTCAACCACAGTACCAAAATCCACTACTAAGGATCTTGCTGAACGATGCGCGCTTCTGGCTCTGAAGTACCAAAGGGAGAAGGATAGAGTCAGAAAGCTGAAGAAATATCATAAAGATTCTTCTTCTGGTAAGAAAGAACATCATAAAAAGAAAGAAGAATCTAAACCTTCTCCTGAATGCAGGGACACAGAGAATAATGCCAGTTCATCCAACGACTAATCTGAAAGGGTGGCAGGACATCTGTGTGCTACAACTGCAAAAAGAACAGACACTATCAGTACGATTGTTCGAAGCTCTCAGCTGCACAAGGAGCTAAACGACAGACCAGAAGAGACAAATTTGCCTGGAAGAGGAAGGCCTATATTTCCAGAGAGCTATCCGACGACTCAATTGAGGAAGTTACATTCATGTACTCTTCTGAAGATGAAGCCGCATTTGTGGCTGTTGAGGTCTGAGAATGAAATTCTAAGACGTCAACTGAACACTGCCTAACGGCTGGAGAAAAGGCTGAGGTAAACTCTAAACTGAATCTAACCTCCTCTTCACATATCACACATGTTGGTCCCGCGAGCACATTCAGGTGTAGAGGGGGGGGGGATGAATACACCTGAATCCGATTTTCTCAACTTTGAACACGAACAGTCCTGTTCAGGAAAGTGCCGCACTGAAAGAATTCAGCAGACCAAATAGCTGTTCTGAATCGTGTTTGGCAAAGAGTCTGACTCTACTGAGATCTGCTAGCTGACTGAGTCAGAATTCAGTATCAGCATATAGAGTTCAGTGGTGCGGAAATGTGTAGGCCCAAATCAGTTGAGTGGAAAACGTTTTATCAAGACAGTCTCAATTCAAAAAAAAAAAAAAAAAAAAAGTTCAGTATGGTGAGACTTAGTTATATGATTTTAAAGGATAATTTTCAGTATGAACAGTTAAGTAAATAAGAGAACAGGTAAGAGACATAGATTTTTAAAGTGGTTCGGATATCAAGCGATCCTACGTCCACTGTCCCGAAAGGTCAGGAGGCTATTTATTATACTGAGTTAGTCTCAGTCAGCTTGTACACAGGATAAAGCCGCGTCTTGGAATTTATATTGAGCAAGTCTCAGTTTACAACGGTTATCAAACTAAAGTGTTTGACAAACTCTCCAACAGTGAAGGAGTCCTTTTACAATAAGGATTAGGTTCAAATATGAACTCCTTCGTCTAAGCTATGGATATGATCGGTTGAGCTTAGGGTTAGAGGGATAGGGAATGATAATGTAGCTTCTAAAACGACGAACAACTGAGTTATAGCTATGGGTTCGTGTTGCGTCGTTTGGATACTAGAGGCTTGTATATAGGTTCACCTTGGTTCCCTTATGAGCTAGGATGTAGTCTTTTGCCGGAGATAGATCTTCGAGTTCTTGCGGAAGACTTAAGCTTTTCGGATTGCTCGTTTGACTGCTCTCTTCTTGTTTTAGTTCTCTTTCCTTGTTTGCTCGTGAAGTAGCAGTCGTAGTAGTGCTTTCAAAAACTTATATCATCCCTCTATTTATAGAGAAGAGATTGGGAAAGATCCGTTGGAGACGATGATCCCTTTCTCACTCTTTTGGTAGCTAACGGCTCTTTTGAAAAAGGTGACAGTGTCCTTTCCCTCCTTTTCTGGAAATATTTGACTTGCAGCTTTAGTAGGTAAAAAGGCACGTGTCTGCTTGTCATTCGTCGAGGTTTTGCAGAGTAGTTGAGACAGAACAGACTTTGAGGCATAATGAAGCTGACTTCTCTCTACCTCGTATTTGACTATGCTGATTGTCGTTCAAAAGATCCGGCGCCTAGAAGACGTCTGCCGCCGTTCTTGAGTCCGATCCTCGTAGAGAGTACTGAATTTACTCTACCGAAGGTCGGCTCTTAGTTCGATGAACTACTCTGCCGAGTTCAATTCCACCGACTCCTTCGATATCTTGCTCTCGCCGAGTCCAAGATCTCACCGAGTCTTCTACATCCGGTGCCGAGGCCGATAATCTACCGAACGCCTAAACCAGAGCAGAGTGTCTTCTGAGTCTGAACCCTCAGAGACAAACAATTACAACGGAATGGTTCACGAATCAGATAGGGTTTTGGGATCTTCAAATCTTCAAACAAATTCAGAGCACGAGGCTACTGAGCTTTGGTCGGTTATAGAAGATAGAATCATTTCCCACTAAGTATGACTGTGCTGAGGATAGAATCATCACCCAACAATTTCCCCCTATTTGATGATGCCAAAACCTAACAACATCTATGCTAACACTAAACTTCTCAGAAACAGAGCTCCTTACAATATCACAAGTAAGATCAGTGGAGTTGTTCTTTAAGTTCTAATCTACTGAGGGTATCAGGGCAGAAATAATTTCTCCCTATATAAACGACAATTTCCCCCGGAACAGCTAGTCTAACAGAATCTATCACAGCAATCGACTGACATGTAAATAAACGTTAGCGTGTGAGTCAGTAATCACTTCAGTGATTCTGAGTGTTAAGCATAAGACAAACATGGCTATTTAGACAATAAGATATTGTCAGAGCCAAAAGAAGACGTATATAAATATGAAAGTTCAGTACAGTACATCTCTTGCTAAGCTAGGAAGATAAAGAAGCTAAGACTAATAACGCTTGTACTGCTTGATCCTGTCCATAAAGTTCTGCGATTGTGTCTCGGGAAGGAGCGATCCATACATCCTCGTAAGTATACTTCCTCGGCCTTGGATATTCAAGCAAAGTCAGCGGCTCATCTTCTTCAAGACCTCGTGGGCGGCGGCATCCTTCACTTCTTTCTCTATTACTCCATAATGAATAGAATCATCAAGTCTTACGGGTGGTGGCGAGTGCAGGCTCGGGGGACTTGGACAATGATATTCTCTTTCACGGCTTGTACCGGTAGGCATATAAGTCCGGTTCAGTAATCCTCATCCATTCAACGTAGGCATCTGCCTTTGTCATGTTTGGCCAGAATCTCCAGAAATAGTTCCTCTTGATGAATTCTATCTTCTGTGATTCCCATCTCTGTGTAAACTGAGCAGGAATCCATTCATCCGTCCTAGGCTATCTTTGCATTTTCAGATATGTTGGCTTCCTGAACCTTCTGTATTTATATGGAATGTCAGCTTTTGAAGGTACTCTCAGCTTGGCCTCTTGTTCAGTACGAATTCTCAGTGCTTCAAGGTCTGCCATATGGATTCTCTGCCTGGCAGCCTGGATCTGTCTTGCCTCTTCTCCTCGATATAGATACCTATCCATCTGAGCAAATATAGCTTCAATCTCGACATCTTGTTCCTTAGTTCTCGTGTAGGAGGGTTTGCGAGGCGACTGATCTTCTGAGTCAGCAGGGGTACTTGATTTTTCTTTGGATGTACCCTGCTTTTCAGTATCCTTCTGCTGTTGCTCCTCTTTCTCTCTGTCCTCATCATCTTCTAATCTAAGCCTTCTCGGAGGCAACCTAACAGATTTCTTTTCGCCGCGTGCTGGAGCCGTAGTCTTGCCTTTGGAAGGCTTTGCTTTAGGCTTGTTGGCTGCTTCAGCTTCGGCTAATTCCCTAGCTAGCTTCTCGTCAGCTGCTATCTGAGCCTCCTCTGCAGCAGTAACATATCTCTTTGATTTCTTTGCTGGAGGGGTCGGGAGTTTCAATACTTTCTTACCCTTGCCTTGAACAGGAGGTGGGAGAGGTGCCTCTTCCTCCTCTGAGTCAACCTGCTCAGCATACTCAGCAACCTCCTTAATTAGGTCAGTAAGAGTCTGGGTTGCATGAGTAGCTTGTTCTCTGGTTCCAGAGCCACTTGGGCCGGTCTGCTTTGTGCTCGTAGGCCGAGATACCACGGGCCTCACCGGTTGGTCTAGTAGCGGTTGTTGTCCGAGCTCGCTTGCTTCGGCTGCGGCCGCGTTTTCTTTCCTGACTTCAGTAGGGCTTCCCCCTTAGTTGATTTTGCAGTGGTTTTAGTCAGGGTCAGCTTAGGGGCTGACTTATCCCCTTTTTCACTTTTATCCCCCTTTTCCCCCTTTTTGGCATCATCAATTACAGCCGGGGTAGGAGTGGATACTTGGAGATTGAGGCTTTTGTAGGAGGCTGACAACTCTTCGAGTTTGTCGTTGATCTTTGTCAGGGCCTCATGCAGCTCATTTCTCTCAGAAGCGAGTTCTTCTTTGTAGAATTTGTGAGAGAGGTCAGCTGCAACCTTAAAGTCATTCAACTTCTCAGAAACCTTTCCTTCAAGGGCCTGTTGAATATTGTCGAGTCTGAGCTCAGTGGCTTGGGATTGGTTTGATACTGATTTAGTATAGGAGGACTGAGCGGCCTTGAATTCTTCAAGCAGTTTGGCCTGTCCTTCCTGAATTATTCTGAGCTGATTATCAAAGTCCTTTTTCTGCTGTGCCAGCGCGTTAGAGATAATGGAGGAGACATCAGGGGTAGCTGATTGTGAAATGGAAGATCTCAGCCCCTGAAGCTCAGCATTGGTGGCTTGAGCAGTTTGCTTCCATGTTTTGTGGATGGCTTTGGCGAGAGCCCTGTTCTGAGTTCCTTGGCTTTTTAGTGCCTTAGCCATGGACTTTGAGCGTCGGTCTTTGGGGCTGGGCGCTACTTCAAACGTTGATTTTAGCAAGAGCTGAGCAGGCTCTGCGGAAGTTGAAGTACCAGCCGCCGACTTCACAGGTCCAAGGATACTGAGTGGTAGTTCAGTAAGAGTGGGTGTATCCTTGTCCTGGGGTTTTTCCTCATTAGGTTTCCCGGGGCCTGAATCATGGGGTAGGTCCTGACCGTCGTGGTCCGACCCGTCTGAAGGGGCTGAGCCTGAAGCCTGCTGCCTATCATGCAGCAAGGCCAGCATTGCGGCTCTTAGGTCCTCCAGAGTGCCGAGGTCGGCGGTGTGTGAGTAGCCTATCTGCTGCCTTATAACTAGCTCCTCTTCATGCAGTTGCTCGCAGGTGTAGTGAAGAATGAGGCGTAGCTGATTGGGCCACTCCTGGAATCTTAAAAGCATATGGAGTCTGGCCTGTTTAGCAATAGTCACCAGATCAGAGTGGCTAGAAATCTCCGGTATATGCTCAATAATCTCTCAGAATGCTTGAGATAGAATGGTCGAAGCTTCCATTCCGACGAGATTCCTCTTCGATCTTTGTCTCCGAGTCTTCACATCTATTGGAGACAATTTGTTTCTCGATAGATGGCATGCTTGCCTGAGTGGTTGAGCGTTGAGTGGGTTGTCCAAGGTTTCTAAATCGCCGCTCACGGGCCTCTTCGATCCCGAACCCCTTGGTCCACTTCGCGGCTTGTTCGGTGGAGATGGGCTTCTCCACCGGCCGAGTCTTCTCGAGGACTCGACTCATCAATCAGTGCATCGGTGTCTAGGCGTTCGGCGGTTTTAGCGGTAGCCTGCGGTGCTGCCTCGGATCGGTAGGCACGACGGGAATGCTTTTCTTCAGGCGCTTTGCCGGTGCCTTAGGAGTTTTTGCTTGAGGAGACCGTTTCTTTGTTGGCGTGGTCTTCTGAGGCGTCATCTGCTGAGCTGAGGGTCCTATCCCTATCTGCTGAAGAGCAGCAGTCCTGTTGTGGAATCTGACCTTCTTCACATTAAAATATAGCTTGTCATCGAATGTGATTTGGTCATCTCCGCAGAAGTCTTGAATCATGACCGATAGCTTCAGTCCATATAGAAGCTTGCCTTTTGCGCTCAGCTTGCATGTTGCTTTGTCAAATTTGGCAGCTTGAGTCATGAACTCTCGGAGAAAGAACCCCGTCCAGTTAATCTTCGTTCTGTCATAGATCGCCATCATAAGCTGTATCTTGGGTCTCGATACTTGATCGAATGAACCCGCTTGGCTTGTCAGTAGCTGCATCACAATGTATGCCAAGGCTCGGTACTGAGGCAGCATACTATTCTTCGAGAAAGCGGCTCTGAACGCTGTGGGCTTTCCGCAGAAGATTGATAGGTAGTCGTCTATCATATTGTCGTTACATCCGACGGTGCGACTCCTTCAGTAGGTAGATCGAAGCTCCTCTTCAGTGCCTCCTTGATAGACATCCACTTTAGTTGCATAGAAGCATCGCCGATGGAGTGAACTGCAAATCTTCCAATGATGTCGCCAGACACCGAGTCTGAGTTGAGATAGATCTCAGACACTTGTCTCGGAAGGAAGAACGTCGGCTTCCTTGAGAGAAATCCTTCCAGATCCGATTCTCTAAGGGCAGCGAAGATTTCGTCCATGAACTCGAGATCGCAGGCGTCGAATTCCATGACTGGTTCGCACCAGACACGGTCTTTATCCAGGATTTCCTGCATGTTCTCTGGAGCGGTGACTGAAATGTTTGTACTTGCCATTATATCTGTTACAAGAGAAGTCTATCGATGTCGATTTTAATAAAACGATCAGTATAGCGATTCTGAAAAGAGAGAATAAATTATTGTAACAGATCTAATATCATACCGATGAGAAATCTGATCGTTTAAGAAATATGCAAGAGGGGTTTGCAAAAAAAGATTTCAGATTTTTCGGAGTTAAAGGATTTGAAGTATGCTAATGGCAGTTTCTAAGATATGATCGAAAAAAAATATATATATCAAGGTGAAGATGAACAGTTATCGATCAATGGCCTAGTTTAAAATAGCTTTTATGAGATGGACGGTCAAGATTAAAAAGGTCTATTATAGGTAATGATCAAATTTGCCGCCTAAGTCAAAAGCCAGTTGTAACTTGCCTAAGTAGTAACTATGATACGACATGCATTAAATGCGTGGCAGAGTTCAACATACTTATGCATGGAATGTCGTGTAATAAATGTAAGTCGTTAATATTAAATGACAATCCTTGAGATATTAAATACGATGCTGATTCTGAGCAATAAATGCATATGACAGTTCTATTAGATACTACTGAGTAGAGATACGCAAACCTGTCAGCTGAACATCGTAGTCAGATGATACCTCGTGTAGATGGTTATTGTCTCTACGTACTGAGTTTACTCAGTGCTGAGAGTGAACATTCACCCTTGCTGAATGCTCCTCTCCTGAAACCTTTTACTGACTGGGGTCAGTAGGGTCCAGCAGACCTAGCTCTGCTGAAAGTTCTCTGAATCTTGCTTCAGCTAGAGGCTTGGTCAGTGTGGATCTTCTCCATCCTGATGTCCTTCTTTTCGACATGGTCACGAATGAAGTGATGTCTGATGTCCACGTGCTTGCATCTCGTGTGAAGTACAGGATTCTGAGTGATTGCAATGGCACTGGTACTGTCGCAGAAGATTGGCACTTGATTCTGAATGACGTCATAGTCTCGTAGCTGCTGTCTCAGCCAAAGGATTTGGGCGCAGCAACTTCCGGCAGCCATGTATTCAGCTTCAGTAGTTGACGTGGCTACTGAGTGCTGTTTCTTTGAAAACCATGAAATCAGCTTACTGCCAAGGAACTGGCACGTTCCTGAAGTTGACTTTCGGTCAATTCTACACCTTGCATAGTCAGCATTAGAGTAACCAGTTAGTTCTATATTATCATCAGCTGGATACCATAAGCCCATGTCAGATGTTCCTCTGAGATAGCGGAGAATCCTTTTTGCTGAGTCCATGTGACTCCGTTTTGGATTCGCTTGAAATCGAGCGCAGACACCTACAGCATAAGTTATGTCAGGACGAGTAGCTATTAAATATAATAAAGAACCAATTATAGCACGAAATTCAGTTTGGTCTACTGATACTCCCTCCTTATCAAGATCAATTTTCATGTTTGTGTTCATCGGGATCTTGATAGGTTTGCCGGATGTGCAACCGAATCTTTTGATGAGGTCTCGAGTGTATTTACCTTGATTAATGAACGTCCTTTTTTCAGATTGTTTGACTTGGAAACCGAGGAAGTAGTTCATTTCTCCCATCATTGACATCTCGAATTTATCCTTCATCATCTTTTCAAATTGTTGGCACATGATGACATTCTTAGATCCAAATATGATGTCATCTACATAGATCTGCACAAGTAGTAGATCGTCTTCCAGTCGAATGCTGAATAGAGTGCGGTCTACTGTGCCTTTCTGAAAACCTTTCTGAAGAAGAAACTCAGATAGGGTATCGTACCAAGCCTTGGGTGCTTGTTTTAACCCATATAGAGCCTTTCTGAGTCTATACACCTGATGTCCCTGCTGAAAGCCGGGCGGTTGTTCCACGTAGACTTCTTCTTTCGATGCGCCGTTCGAGAACGCAGACTTCACATCCATTTGATAGACTCTGAATCTTTGATGTGTTGCGTAGGCCAGGAATAGTCTAATTGCCTCCAATCTTGCAACTGGAGCGAAAGTCTCATTGAAATCTATTCCCTCAGCTTGACAGTAGCTTTTGCCACGAGTCTTGCTTTGTTCCTTACTATGACGTTGTTTTCATCCAGCTTGTTCTTGAAGACCCATTTTGTTCCAATAACATGTTGATGCCGGGGTCTATCAACAAGCTCCCAAACTTCGTTTCTCGTGAACTGATTCAGCTCCTCCTGCATGGCTATGATCCAGTCAGCATCTTTCAGTGCGTCCTCAATCGTCTGAGGTTCGTCAGTAGACAAGAAGCAGGAATATAAGGCGCTTTCTCCTTGACAGAATCTGGATCTTGTCTTTACTCTTGCTGAGGGATCTCCAATAATCAGATCAGCAGTGTGAGCGTCCAGCCACGATCTACGATGTTTTAGTTCCTCATCTAAAATTTGTTCAACATAGATAGTAGGCGAGTTAGGCATTTCAGTTGTACTATTCTGAGATTGAAGCATTTCAGTAATGAGAGTGTGATCTACTGAGTCACCAGGTTCAGGGGCATTCAGCTCAGGAACATTAATAGATGTTCCCCCTGAGTTGTTATTCTCGGTTGTGGTCTCGATTACCTGCGGGGTTTCTTCATCGACCTGAGTTACACGGGGATTGATTACTGTCGGGAGAATCAATCGGCTCAGCTACATTCTTCTTTGGTTGAGATTCGATAGACTTGTTTTCGATTCCTCATCCGAATCATCATCCCAACAAAGCTGGATCTTCTTGACTTCGTCTTTTAGGCTTAGATCCTCGTAGTTTAGCATTTCCTGATGTCCTCAAATTCAGAATTAGAGTTATTGCTCCTGTCTTCAGTAGCAAACTCATTAAAAACAACATGAGGGCTTTCCTCCACGCAAAGGGTCCGATAGTTGAATACTCGAAAGCTTTGCTTGACCCGAGAGTATCCTAAGAATACTCCCTGATCTGACTTGCTATCAAAAGTCTTCAGCTGATCTTTCCCATTATTGTGGATAAAGCATGAACAACCAAAGATATGGAAATAGGATAGAGAAGATTTCCTTGCGTTCCATAGTTCGTATGGTGTTCTCTTATGTTGCTTTGTCAATAGAGATCGGTTCTGAGTGTAACAAGCAGTATCAGTGGCTTATGCCCAGAACTTAGCTGGGAGTCCTGAGTCTGCGAGTAGAGTTCTAGCTGCTTCTTTGAGAGTTCTGTTCTTCCGTTCAGCAACTCCATTTTGCTGAGGTGTGCGTGCAGTCGATGTCTCATGCTCTATTCCTTCTACTTTGCAGAACTCCTCCACCATAGAGTTGAGGAACTCAGTTCCTCTGTCAGAATGGATTTTGACAATTTTGGTGTTCTTCTCGACACTGAGCCTTTTCAGAAGCCTTGGTAACTCTGTTTTGACGTCAGACTTGTTGGCAATGAATATGACCCAAGTATAGCGCGAGTAGTCATCGATGACCACTAAAGCATATTTCTTACCTCTGATCATCACTAGAGAGACTGGACCGAACAAATCCATATGTAGCAGCTGAAGGATTCCATCAGTGGAAGGAGATGGAACAGGTGGATTTTGTTTCTTTGTTTGCTTTCCCTTCAGACATGCTTCACACTGAGTGTCTTTGCTGAATACTTCATTCGGTAGTCCCCTTGCTAGAGTGTTTCTTGCTAGTTTGTTGAGCGTTTTGAAGTTGAGATGGCTGAGTCTTCTGTGCCATAGCCACCCCGTTCGGTTGTCGTTTTTCGCCAACAGACAAGCTTCAGGTTCAGCTGAGTTCCAGTCAGCTACATATATGTTCTTTTTACGCGAACCTGATAACACTGTTTTCCTTGTGGATTTATCAATGACATCACAGAAACCAACGTCAAATATCACTCTATTCGAGTTATCACAAAATTGACTAACAGAGAGAAGGTTATGCTGAAGTCCTTCAACATATGATACTCTAGGAACTGTAGCAGTTCCAATGCTGAGTGTTCTGAATCCTCTTGTGTAGCCTTTAGCGTTGTCTCCAAACTCGATTCTGGGTCCTTCTTCAGCTGTATAATTCTTCAGTAGGTTCCTTTGGTACGTCATGTGTCTTGAGCATCCGCTGTCCACTTTGGCTTGCTGGTTCCCCCTTGACTGAACTGGGGTGTTTTGGTACTGATCTTTTGGTTAGATTGCTGACGTGTAGGATGAGGTGCTTTAATCTTTTGTTTATTCTTTGCTAAGGGGTTCAGAATATTTGCATTTATTGTCTCCCCTTTAACAAATCTATCAGCAAGTCACACTTCTGAGTGTACTGGGGTAGATGAGGAAGCTCCCTGGCTGAAACCAAGTCCTTCCTTGCAGTGCTTAGGCTTGTTGCTTGCTAGCATAGCCTCCAGCTTTCTTTCAGCGCCCATGTACCGCTCAGTCATCAGGTTCCTCCAGACATCATCACTTTTCTTCAGTATCTCGTGCTCGGTCTGAAGTCCTGATAGTTGTTGTTCAGTAGACTCAGTTCAGTATCTTTCTGAGTTAAGTCCTTGGTCAGAACTGAGATCTGATCTTCTTGATGCTGAGACTTGGCCAACAGAGAGTTTATCTCCTCAACACAAGTCCTTCAGACTCAGTAGAGACCTGACTCTCCTGAGAAAGTCTCTGATTCTCCACTTTCAGGGTATCCAATTCCTGAAGAGTCTTATTGAGCTGCAGACTCATCTGAATCTGTTCGTCAAGCAGTTCTTCGTATGCGATCGTGACGTCCAAATTCTCATCTGCACCTAAAATAGTGTCGTGTGTGCAGTGTGAAGAGGAGTTAAATGGTTCATGAGAATTTACCTCATCCTCTTCTCCTGCCATTAGACACTTTTCAGTAGCTTCTTCAGCTTCATGCTCTAGGGCCATGAAAGCTGCTTCATCATTAGATGAATCCATAAAGGAGTCGACTTCTTCTGAGTCGTCTGAGATTTCGCCAGCTATGTATGCTTGTCTTTTCTTAGCGAATTTCTCTCTCCTTGCTTTACGTGCTGCACGTTCACCACTACTGAGCTCAAGACAGTCATACTGATAGTGTTCTGACTTTTTGCAGTTGTAGCCAGCGATGACACTTTCTTCTTTGCTTTCGCTGTCTTTAGATGGAGCTGAGTCATCCCTCTTTTTGCATTCAGAAGACTGTGAGTCAGGAGTGCGCTTTAGCGTGTATTCAGACTTACCTTTTGTTTCTCGATAGGCTTTAGTCACTTTTCTGCGCCTCTCCTTCTCCTTCTGATATTTTACAGCGAGCAGCGCGTACTTCTGAGCTAAACTTCCTTCTTGTATGTCAGTTATTGAAGGTCCAGTTTTGCTTGACGCGGGAGATGCTGTGCTGACTGATGCTTTGAAAGCATGGTCAATTTTAGTTCAGCTTTCTGCTTCCGTTGAGGTCTGTCAAACTCGAATTCCTCTGCTTGAAGTTCTGAAAAGATATGGCCAGGAGTAACAATATCTAAGTCAAAATGGCGTAATAATGTAGCAAAAGGAGTCCAATGACCGTCTGGCTGTGCCCTCAGTATCTTGAGATTCATCTCTCGGTTGGAGAATATCTTTCCCAGTCCGTTGATGGAGTTCATCAGATTCGTAAATCTGACATTTAGATCTTCTATTTTGTCACCTGGCATGAGAGATAAACTCTCCAGTTTTTGGAGTTCCAGCGCAAGTTTGTTAGCTTTGATCTTCTGAGTCCCCCGACTCAGTAGCGCTAGAGCATCCCAGAGCTCTTTTGCTGTCTTGCATTCCTGAACCCTGCCGAGATAAGAATCACTAAGAGTGGTTAGTATGGCATTCCTGGCGACTTGGTCTAAGTTATGAAGTTTCTTCTCCTCAGGTGTGAAGAGACTTCTGTCCTTGGGAATCTTTTTTCCGGTCACCATTCCTCCTCCAGCTGTTTGATCCTGAGTTACGACACTATCTATCATAGGAACGATAGGTCCTTCCTCAAGTACTTCGGTCATGCTATCGTGGAGGGAGGTCAGATGAGCCTCCATTCTGACCCGCCATACACCATAGTTCTCTATTGAGAACATATGCACCATCCTTATACCTGACATATCAGCCATGAAAGATAATGATATGAATATAGAATGATATGCGGTGAAAACATTTTTCCGGATCCGTTCAAGTAAACCAGTTCAAGATAACAAGAGTCTTATAGAACTCCTGCTCTGATACCAATTGTTGGTCCCGAGAGCACGTTCAGGTGTAGAGGGGGTGGGGTTGAATACACCTGAATCCGATTTTCTCAACTTTGAACACGAACAGTCCTTTTCAGGAAAGTGCCGTACTGAAAGAATTCAGCAGACCAAATAGCTGTTCTGAATCGTGTTTGGCAAAGAGTCCGACTCTACCGAGATCCGCTAGGCGGCGAGTCGAGTCGGTATCAACGAGATAGAGTTCGGTGGTGCGGAAATGTGTAGGCCCAAATCGGTTGAGTGGAAAACGTTTTATCAAGACGATCTCAATTCGGCCAAAAAAAAAAATAGTTCGGTATCTTTGAGACTTAGTTGTATGATTTTAAAGGATAATTTTCAGTATGAACAGTTAAAATCAATGCAACAGTAAATAAGAGAACAGGTAAGAGACACAGATTTTTAAAGTGGTTCGGATATCAAGCGATCCTACGTCCATTGTCTCGAAAGGTTAGGAGGCTATTTATTATACCGAGTTACTCTCAGTCAGCTTGTATATAGGACAAAGCCGCGTCTTGGAATTTATACTGAGCAAGTCTCAGTTTACAACGGTTATCAAACTAAAGTGTTTGACAAACTCTCCAAAAGTGAAGGAGTCCTTTTACAATAAGGATTAGGTTCAAATATGAACTCCTTCGTCTAAGCTATGGATATGATCGGTTGAGCTTAGGGTTAGAGGGATAGGGAATGATAATGTATCTTCTAGAACGACGAACAACTGAGTTATTGCTATGGGTTCGTGTTGCGTCGTTTGGATACTAGAGGCTTGTATATAGGTTCAGCTTAGTTCCCTTATGAGCTAGGATGTAGTCTTTCGCCGGAGATAGATCTTCGAGTTCTTGCGGAAGACTTAAGCTTTTCGGATTGCTCGTTTGACTGCTCTCTTCTTATTTTAGTTCTCTTTCCTTGTTTGCTCGTGAAGTAGCAGTCGTAGTAGTGCTTTCAAAAACTTGAATCATCCCTCTATTTATAGAGAAGAGATTGGGAAAGATCCGTTGGAGACGATGATCCCTTTCTCACTCTTTTGGTAGCTAACGACTCTTTTGAAAAAGGTGACAGTGTCCTTTCCCTCTTTTTCTGGAAATATGTTGACTTGCAGCTTTAGTAGGTAAAAAGGCACGTGTCTGCTTGTCATTCTTCGAGGTTTTGCAGAGTAGTTGAGACAGAACAGACTTTGAGGCATAATGAAGCTGACTTCTCTCTACCTCGTATTTGACTATGCTGATTGTCGTTCAAAAGATCCGACGGTTCGGAAGACATGCCACGTTATCGAGTCCGATCTCGTAGAGAGTACTGAATTTACTCTACCGAAGGTCGGCTCTTAGTTCGATGAACTACTCCTGCCGAGTTCGGTTCCACCGACTCCTTCGATATCGTTCTCTGCGCGAGTCCAAGATCTCACCGAGTCTTCTACATCTGGTGCTGAGGCTGATAATCTACTGAACGCCTAAACCAGAGCAGAGTGTCTTCTGAGTCTGAACCATCAGAGACAAACAATTACAACAGAATGGTTCACCAATCAGATAGGGTTTTGGGATCTTCAAATCTTCAAACAAATTCAGAGCACGAGGCTACTGAGCTTTGGTCAGTTACAGAAGATAGAATCATTTCCCACTAAGTATGACTGTGCTGAGGATAGAATCATCACCCAACAACACACGACACTTTCTCAGCTGCAGGAGAGCCTCTAGATGTGGTTCAAGCTATTGGGATAATGATTCAATATGACACATTTATAGATTTGAAGATCCCAAAACCCCTAGCTGAATGATGTACCTTCGTTTCTGTAATAGCTTAGTTTGAGTTCAGTTGTTAGGAACTCAGTAAGCTAGAGTTCAGTAGCTGTAGAGTTCAGAAGCAGACCTTGCACTCAACTGTTGGACTCAGGATCGAAGAAGTCAGTTGGTCAGCCGACCACCAACTGAATCTGCATAGGAATTCATGCCCATGCACCTATATTCAGAAGAACGTCAGTAGGAAGTCACTTCAGTTGAAGGTCCGAGGATTCAGAGGAAGTCAACCTTGATGTTTGACAAGTCTCACCTACCAATCTACCTCGACCAATAAGGATCTAACAACAACTTATCTTTTCTGACAAAAGCTGCTTCCAGACTGAAACAGAGGTATATCTCTACAGTGCATCTACTCATCAACGTTCAAATTTAAGGTGCCGTTTTCCTTATCGTTTTGACATGTGGGTAGACCTCCCTCCAACGGATCTATTCATAATCGACGACTAGATAAGAGAAGTCTTCATGCAGAGACACTATCGGGAACCCAAGCTATCGACGCATAAAACTCTTAACGCTCTCAATCGAAGAATCCAATGAAGAACTAGCTTTCTTAGAAGAACCTTTTAGTTCATCACTTAGAGTTATCCTTGTTCCCCTTCTCTTATCTAAGCAAGCCTTATTGTAATATCTATAGCTTAGAAACCTCGAGGAAGTTCACATCGTTGTGAAACTGTTCTTATTGTAAGAACTTCCTCTTAGTTGGAGAAGACTCAAACTCTTTAAGTTTGAAACCCTTGTAAAAGTCACTACGACTATAAGTAGAGAATTTGTCCTGTGAACAAATCACTGAGAACTTGCTCAGTATAAGCTTCAAGTTGTATCTATCTTGAGAACAGATCATTGAGACTTGCTCAGTATAAATATAACAAGTATACTGCTTTTGTCAGGACAGTGGACGTAGGACCCATTATGTCCGAACCACTTTAAAAATCTGCTGTGTTGATTTACTGTTTTCTTTTATTGATCATATTGCAATAAAACTGTATTTCATCAAACTCAACATAAAAACTGTTTTCCAACCGAGACGTTTAATAGGGCCTACACTTCCGCACCCAACTCTGATACTGAACGACTGTTCGACTGACTTAAGTCAGTAGAGCTAAACTCAATAGAAGAATTTCTTGCCCACGCGATCTGAAAGTATATTTGGCTATCTGACTCAGTTCAGTAGCAAACTTAACTAGAGCTGACTTTCGCGTTTGAAAAATGAATTTGTATTTAGATGTATTCACCCTCCCCTCTATAGCTGAACCACGTCTTAGGACCAACAATTGGTATCAGAGCACAGTGTTCTTAACTGATCATCATTTTCTGAAACTGGTGTATCTCGAACAAAGATCCTAGGAAAACCCATTTTCATTGCATTTTGCATCTCTTCATTGCATCCTATATCCTATCTTTCAATGGCTGATATTTCAGGGATTAGGACGGTACCCATGTTCTCAACAGAGAACTATGCGGTATGGCGAGTAAGGATGGAGGCACATTTAACCTCGCTGCACGACTGCATGACCGATATCCTGGAGAAAGGACCAATTGTTCCAATGATCGACTCAGTCGTACTTGCATTAGATGGAGCAAAAGGTGCCCGAACCGGTCCGAAAGTCGATAAGGACAAAAGCCTCTTCACTCCTGAGGAGAAGAAACTGCACAACCTCGACCGAGTTGCTCGAAATACAATACTGATGACACTCAGTGACTCATATCTCGGAAGAGTACATGACTGCAAGACTGCAAAGGAGCTATGGGATGCTCTCGCGGTGCTGAGCCAAGGAACTCCACAGATCAAAGAAAACAAACTGGAGTTAGAGCTGCAGAAACTCTATGCATTCGCTATGCTTCCTGGGGAGTCCATAGATGATTTCAGTGCTCGATTCACAAATCAGATCAACATCATCAACGGACTTGGGAAAATGTTCAACAACAAGGAGACCAACACAAAGAATCTTAGGGCTCTCAGCAGGCCCAAGTGGTATTCCTTTGCTACGTGTATGAGGAGATCTGACTTGAATTCTTTTTCTCATGATTATGTATTTTCAGAGCTAAAAGCAGAGGAGTTCGAATTCAACCTCCCACACACCCCCGGTGCTGAAGCTGAAGTGATAATGGATCATGCTTATAAGGCATCAACTAGCACTCCCGGAGCAAGTCCCTCAGCAACAAGCCAGTCAACTGGAAGCTTAGTGACCATACCTACTGCTGACAACTTGGCTGAGAAGTATGCTCTCCTCGCTGTGAAATATCAGAAGGAGAAAGAAATGTTCAGAAGGAAGATGGAAAAGGCTTCCCAAAAGTATCAAGGTAAGAGAGATCATAATCGCATGAAAAGTGAAACTAAATCTCTACCCGACTGCAGGAATACTGAAGCTGCCCCCGTGGAACAAAAAGAAATATCTAGAAGGGATGGCAGAACCTCAGTATGTTACAACTGCAAAAAGCCTACACACTTCTAGTATGAATGTTCTGAACTCTTAGTAGCTGAAAGAGCTGAAAGACAAGCCCGACGCGACAAATTCGTAAAGAAGAGGCAAGCCTACATAGCTGGATATTTGTATGATTGCTCAAGCGAAGAGGAACTATTTATGGAATCATCCGATGACGACGCTGCATTCATGGCAATCGAGACAGAAGATGTTGAACCGTGTCTGATGGCCGGAGAAGAGGTTGAGGTAAATTCTGAACCCATTAATTCTGAACCCATTATATGCCCCTCTTCACCTTGCACACACGACACAAACTCTGCTGTAGGAGAACCGCTGGATGTGGTTCTTGCGTACGAAGATTTGCTTGAAGAGCAAATCTAGATGAGCCAGCAGTTCAGCAAGACGATTCAGGAGATGGATATCCTAATAGCAGAGAATCAGAGACTTTCAAAGAGAAGTCAGGACTCTACTGACAGACTTATTCTGAGACTGAAGGAAGAGATTAACTGTCTGGTGACTAAGTCTCAAGGCCAAGAAGCATAGATCTCAGTGCTGTCCAAAGACATCTCTGAGAAAGAGACTGAAATTGCTAATCTCAAGGAAACTCTCACACATGCTAGAACAAAATATGAAGCTCTAAGAAAGAGTGATGAGGTGTGGAGAACCTTGATGATAGAACAATACATTGGAGCAAAGGAGAAGTTGGAGAAGCTATTATGAGCTCAAAGACCATATGCCACCAAAGAAGGACTTGGTTATACATGTGAAACCTCCACTTTTGGACAGAAGAGCTCCACCAAGCTGACTGATAGGTTTTTCCAAGGGGTAACTCAACATGCAGAATTTACATCCCCTCAGACAAAGAACAAGCAGAAGACTCAAGCACCTCAGTCTAGCAACAAGAAGGTGACCCACGATTCTAGCCCCATGACACCAAGAGCAAACTCAAGGGAAACTAAGAAAGTCAGGTGGCCTGAACAGTATGGCCACCAACAATTGACTCATCCAGCTCAATACGGATCGTACTACTATGAGCCAAGAGTCAAAAGCCCTAAGGTTCAGAAGAAGAAGAAAGTTGAACCTCAGAAGACAAAGAAGTCAACTACTCCAAGTTTAGTGGAGCAGACTACTGACAACAAGGGAAAGAAGAAGTCTGAAGCCATCAGGGCTGTCAGACAAGTTTGGATCCTCAAATCTAACCATTAAGGACCCAAGCTGAACCCAAAGGGTACCTGAATCTGTTTTTGTTTTGTAGGTGCTACAGGACCCTTGGATTATCGACAGTGGATGCTCAAGACATATGACATATCAAAAGATCATACTGACCGACTATGTTCAGCAAGATGGAGCTATAATTGAGTTCGATGACAACTCCAAAGGCAACACAAGGGGATATGGCACACTGAAAATAGTAACTGCAATAATTCCTAGTGTATCTTATGTTGAAGGACTTCAACATAATCTTCTTTCTGTCAGTCAATTCTATGATAACTCCGATAAAGTGACTTTTGACGCAGTTTTTTATAATGTTCTTGATAAATCTACAGGAAAAACTTTGTTATTAGGGTCGCGGCGAAGAAACATATACTATGCTGAATGGAATACCGCCGAACCTGAAGCTTGCGCACACACGAGGTCAAATGATAAAACATCATGGCTGTGGCACAGACGACTAAGTCATCTGAACTTCAAGACAATAAACAGGCTAGCACGTGATGCTAAAGTCAAAGGACTACCCATCGAAGTGTTCAAGAGACTTAAAAATTGTGAAGCATGTCTGAAGGGGAAGCAAACAAAGTCAAGCAATCCGCCCATTCCGTCACCTTCCACTGATGGAAACCTTTAACTGCTGCACATGGATTTATTTGGGCCAGTCAACCCAGTGACGATCAGAGGAAAAAAAATACGCTCTTGTAGTCATTGATGACTATTCAAGATTTACTTGGGTGATATTCATCACCAACAAATCTGACGTCAAACTTGAGCTGCCGAAACTACTGAAGTGGCTGGGCTTCGAGAAAGATATCAAGATTCAAAGGATACGCTCAGATCGTGGAACTGAGTTTTTGAGCTCGATGGTGAAAGACTTCTGTGAGGCTGAAGCTATTGAACACGAAACCTCAGCAGAACACTTAAGGAAGTAGCAAGGACGTTGTTTGCAGATTCAGGTCTTCCATTGAAGTTCTGGGCAGAAGCTACTGACACTTCCTGCTACACTCAGAACCGGTCTCTACTGAGTCAGATGCACATGAAGACGCCTTACGAACTATGGAAAGGGAGAATTCTCTATTTCACACTTCCATATTTTTGGTTGTCCGTGCTTTATCCACAATAACGGAAATGACCAGTTAAAGGTCTTTGATAGTAAGTCAGACCAAGGAGTCTTCTGAGGATACTCCAGGGTGAGCAAATCTTTCAGGGTCTTTAACTACTGGACCCTTTGCGTGGAGGAAAGCCCTCATGTTGGATTTGATGAATTTATTTCTAAGTTCAGGAAGTCAAACTCTCAGCCAGAAGCTGAAGAGGTCAAGAGCAAGCTACAGGATCTAAGCTTAAAAGACAACACTGAAAAGATCCAACATTGTTGGGATAACGAATCAGATGATGAAATTCAGAATCCAACAACAAGCAATATAGCTGAGGAGATTGATTCTACCCAACAAGATCAATCCCATGTAATTCTGGTCGATGAGGAAACCAATATGGTAATTGAGACCTCTACTGAGAATAATAACTCAGGGGAAACTATTAATATTCCTGAGCTAAATGCCCCTGAACCTGGTGACTCAGTAGACCCAACCCTTGTTACTGAATTACTTCAAACACAGAACAATACAACTGAAATTCCTAATACTCCTATTGTTTGTATTGAATCAATTCCAGATGAAGTATCAAGACGTCGTCGCTCGTGGTTAGATGCTCACTCTTCAGATCTTATCATTGGAGATCCTTCAGCTAGTGTCAAGACAAGATCCAGATTCTGTCAAGGAGAAAGTGCTTTATATTCATGTTTCTTGTCGACAGAAGAACCTCGGACAATAGAGGATGCGCTGAATGATGCTGATTGGATCACCGCCATGCAAGAAGAACTGAACCAGTTCATGCGAAATGACGTATAGGAGCTTGTTGACAGACCCAAACATCAACACGTGATAGGTACGAAGTGGGTCTTCAAGAATAAGTGCGATGAAAATGTCATTGTTAGGAATAAAGCTCGACTCATTGCCAATGGGCATTGTCAATCGGAAGGAATAGATTTTGACGAAACATTCGCCCCAGTCGCAAGATTGGAAGCTATTCGTCTATTACTAGCTTATGCAACACATCAACAATTCACAGTCTATCAGATAGATGTGAAGTCAACTTTCCTGAACGGCGTACTAAAGGAAGAAGTCTATGTTGAACAACCGCCCGGCTTTCAGCAGAGACATCAGGTGTACAGACTTAAGAAAGCTCTGTACGGGTTAAAACAAGCACCCAGGGCTTGGTACGATACCCTCTCAGACTTTATACTTCAGAAAGGTTTTCAGAAAGGAATAGTGGATCGCACCTTATTTAGTATCAAGTTAGGATAAGACATTTTATTGGTGCATATCTACATGGACGACATCATCTTTGGATCAAGGAATCTGACTACTTGTCAGAAATTCAAGTTGATGATGAAAGAAATATTTGAAATGTCGATGATGGGAGAGATGAACTATTTCCTTGGACTTCAAGTCAAACAATCAAAGAAGGGATATTCATTAATCAAGCCACATACACAAGAGATCTCATCAAGAAGTTCGGCTGTGAATCCAGCAAGTCAGTAAAGATATCTATGAACACCAATCTCAAGATTGATCTTGACAAAGAGGGAGTATCTGTTAACTGGTCGGGCACGATTTCGTCGTTAAAACCGTGTACCAAAAACAATTTATAACACCTGCGACAGACAGCTAAACTAATACTAGCACAATTAGCAAGCAGGGATCGAATCCACAGGGAATGGGTAGATTTAAGCAATTTATCTCTAAAGACAGAAAAAGGGTTTGGTTAGTAACCACCAGTAACTTTGGGTTTAATTAACACTAGGCAATAATCATAAACTGCACAATTAGAAAACAGGTGAAGAAAACAAATATTAAAAGCGACTCGGCTTTGGGCAGATCGACACTGATCGACCTCCAATCCTCGATTCTACGATTAATCGGTTTCCTAAGGTTGCTCGGCTAAGGTGCCGTGTTGAGCACGGACGCACCTAAATATTATTCTTGAAATGGAGAAGGAATGTTGAGCATTAACCTACTCCATACCCTAGTATCGATCTACCATGTTTAGCATTGCATAGATCTACAACTAAGGATCATTAATATCCAAGAAACCGAACTAGCAAAGCTACCCATGTTGAGCATGAAAGTAACTCTACCATCTCCCCTGCCTGTTCAACACCAACCCAGTTAACCTAGGTTGATCAGTCCTATGTTATCTTAAACAGGCATCTACACAGAACTGGACAGAAACACTTAGTTAACCAATTATAAGCACATTAAGATCTCATGAAGGCAAGGATCGGGTGTTTCACTGCCCTAGCCGAATTTAGGGTTTAGCTACACATATTTAGAACAAGAAAACAAGCTAACATGCAAGGGAATAACATCATAAATGCAGAAAACACTAACTTGAAGAGCATTAACTACTGAAACCTTAAATAAACAGAAATAACAGTGCAGAATTAAATGAACGAAACAGGGCAGAAAACAGAGAACATTACTGAGGCAGATCTTCGCGAATTAAATGCTTTAGCTGGGCGAGAATATAAGTGCTTTAACTACTTGAACTTTGAAGATGAAGAACATGAACTAATTAGAGAGAGTTTCGAAATTCTAGAGAGAAAACTAAAGTAGAGAGATAAAGTCTAAAAGATTTATGAGAAGTTGTGATAAAAGTTGTGAGAGAGTTCTCCTACTTACTATTACATAACCATTATATCCAAAACAAGTTCAAAAGCTGAAGTCTAAATCATTACATCCCCATCCCTTGAGCCTCTCCATGCATTAAATGCAACATGGGTGGATTTGACGCAACTGGATGAAAGCTGATGGGAGCAGTTGGCTGTGTATGGAAATCTTGCCCTGCTGGGCGGCTGCGGCAGGAACAAGCAGCCTGCCACTGTACTTTTCTACACCAGTTTCCTTTCATAGCTAGTAGCTCTACCAAACAACTTTCCCTCTAATTTCTTCTAATTGCATTGGGCTGGGCTTCTTCATGTCATCATTTAACACATCTCTTCGGTCCACTAAGCTGGCCGAATTGGAGGGGTTCAAATCCTGCCCAGTTCAGCCTAATATTTTGGCCCAAAACTCCTTTGATCACATAATGCATGCATGCATCTTCCAATACGTGCATAGGCAACATTCACCATCATTTCGTCTTTTATCCACCTCCTACACGCATAAACACGAGATACACAAGCATAATATCAGTAATATAAAAACATCAATTACGTGCTTATCAACCTCCTCACACTTAAGCAATACTTGCCCTCAAGTATGAAGAGAATCTTTAAGCACGAATGTTGCTCGGTTTCCACTCCCCCCAATACGACTCACACAAACAGACTCAAAGAAGGAAGAGGAAACACAATAAAAGGAAGACACGGACACACACACAAAAAACATAAAGACAACAAGGTGCCAAGCAAAAATCAAATTATGCACATGTAAATAATAACACCCGACCTAGAATATAAAGCACATCAAAGTGAGATCTCACACAAGAAGCATGCATCAACAAGTTTAGGAAAATCAACTAGGTTAAAACAGGGCAGGCATTGAGTCATTCTCATGTTTCACTCGACACTCAACTATACTAGTGCGGACAACCGCTCATTTAAACCTAAATACACGCAATCACCATATTAAGTCAACCAATTAGCACCATCAAAAAGGTCTTTTTCTCTTGGGTTGTAATGGGGCTAAGGACCATGAAATGATATTGCAAGGTGGGATCCTAAAGGTCCTAGGCTCATTTTGTTTTGCATCATTTGTCATGCATCTATGCAAAGTACCCTCGGCTTGTGCAAGTAAGTGCTAGAATAAAGATTTAATACAGGGCAGGGAGTTAATGATAAGCAGTCGGGGAGGATAAAAATTTTATTTCTTTTCTTTTCTTTTCCTCTTTCCCCTTCTTCTTTTTTTTTCTAGGTGCATCATTTTTTTCTTTTCTTATGTTTTTCAAGCACCTTTCTTTCTTTCCTTCATTTTTTTTCTTTTTACTCTTTTTTGCTGCTGAACTTATTTGACTTTTCTTCCTAGTCTCCCACTCTACAATTTACCCCTCTAAATAGGCAGTTTTAGCACAGATCTTTGATTTCATCAGTTGCGCAAGGTGTACAAAAACATATACACATAACAGGGCCAAGAGAAGGTCTAAAAATGGGCAGTGAGTAATATTTAGTGACTGATTGAATGAACATGACAAAGCTCAAATTTGTTTACTAGGGGATATTTGGGCAATGGTTATATAAACTCAGGCCAGAATTAAGGTTATTCCTAGTTCCTTCTATCACATGGTGCACATGGTATGTTACAAAAAGAAGTAAATGGGGAGTGCCCCACTCTAGGCTCAATCCTGACTTAGTGCAGTTTAATTAGACTCAATATCTGCCCCTACTTCATCGTTCCTAGCGTCTTCTAATCCCAAACAGTGAAGAAAACATGCAAACATGCTTGTGATTCACTAAGTTTTGAAATTTTTTTGGGGCAGGGGGCAATCATAATACATAGTAGACTTAGAGAAACATGGCATGCTTACATACAAACAGACAACAAAACTAAAAATACCCCTCCTCACACTTTAGAGCCCTTCTTGTCCTCAAGCAGGCAGAACCGAGTGTTCAGGGCAGAAAAAGACAACACAGAACAATCCCTCCTCACACTTTAAAGCCCTGCTTGCCCTCAAGCAGGCAGAGAGTAAAGGAGAAGAGAGGACACACAACAATAAGAACAAACACACCCCCTCCTCACACTTTAGAGGAGGGGGGGGGGCAAACACAAAAGAACAAAAAGAAAAAAAAAGAAAAAGACACACAAACAATAGGGGGAGTGAGTTGAAACCGATTACCGATTGCGCTGCCTTTCTTCCCGGTCAGTGCCTCGAGCTGCCTCTGCATCGCCGCAATCTGCTCCCGAATCTTTTCATTTGCCTTGTAAAGAATCTCCAGATCTCCCTGGTCTGCACAAGAAATTAAAGGTCTTGCATCCACAGGTGTGCTTGGGGTGCTATGCCCGGGCTTAAGTATCTCTACAGAACCGTTTATGTTGTCAAGGACAGAGGGATCTTTAGGTATTGAAGTGCTCAAAAAGCTCAATCCCAATTGGTTTTCCACTTTCATTCTTTTTTCACAGTCATTACTTGACCATAGGTCCAATTTCCTTATTGCTCCGTCTTTGGTTGATCAAAAAGATCAAAGACAGTCTACTTGACGGATAGTTGGATAATGGACGATGGGGGCTTTTCTGGAATCTCTTTGACTTTGATATCACTCATCCCATGAGTTTCTATCCCAGTTAGCTTTTGTGTCAGGGTCAGTTCTAGTGTATCCTACACCAACTCAGTCTCAAGACGATCTTGGACCAGGGGGTTAAACAAATCGACATCATAAACATTTTCCATGTCAGCGATTTTTTTCATTGCCTCATTAATGTTATATGTGTAGTGGTCCCCCAACCAAGACATGTCAATTGTGCCTCCATGCACATTAATTATAGCTTTAATTGTGTCCAGAAAAGGTCTACCCAAAAGCACCCCAGTTGTTCCTTTAGCTTGTTCATCATTCGTTTTAATTACAAAGAAATCAGCTGGGTAAACAAACTCATTGATTTTGACCAAAACATTTTCTAATAATACAACTGGGCAGATGCATGATCTATCCGCCAATTGCATAATGACTCTTGTTTCAGTTAATTCAACACCAATCAGACTCTTATAAACAGAGAGAGACATGACATTTATGGATGCACCAAGATCACACATAGCAAGGGGAATCAGTTTTTCACCGAATAAACAAGGAAGGGTGAACGCACCTGGGTCTACGCACTTCTCTGGAAGATTACCTTGAATAATGGCAGATGCGACCTTCTCCATCAACACTTTCTCATTGTCAACCACCTTTCCAGCTATGAATTCCTTGATGAATTTCCTCACTTGGAGGAATTCTAGAGCATCTAAAAGGGGTATGTTGATCTCCATTTTTTCAAATAGAGCCTTATAGTCCATGACATCTATCTTATGCTTCGATTTCATGCCCAGGGCTTCTGGAAATGGTGGCGGAATGGCAGCTCCAGCTGGTTTTTGCACTTGTGGCCTTGCCTGCATTTCTTGTTCCTCTTCTATAGCTTCTTGATCATCTGTTCAGGTTACATTTTTGTCCCTCTGTGCTGGCTCTTTCAACTCTTTCTCACTTCTTAACATGATTGCACTTGTATTCACATTTCCATTGGGGTTTGCTTTGACTTTGAAGGGCATCTGTACTTGGTCATGATCTTTTTCAAGTTCCTTGTCCTCTAATTTAGTATCTACTTGGGAGCTCTTTTTACCCAGATCAAAGTGCTCCCCCCAGTCAAATTCCCAAGCAGTTTCCGCTTCTTTGGTGGCAGAACTTTCAAGTCCACGCCAATCTGCAATGTCACAGCATTTACAAGTATTTGTGGATTAGGTTGAACTGGGGAAGACAACTTCCCATGACCTGGAGCCTTGGTAGTTTTATTCTCCCATGTTAATGCAACTGGAAAGGATGGGGGTATCTCCATCCTTTTCACCTCAGGCAGACGTTCCTTTTGTTTCTTCATTCTTGCCGATTCATCTCTAGAAAGGATCTTGAAACCAGGCAAGATCAGTGGCTCAGTGGTTGCAGTTAGTTTCACCACTTTGGTTTCATTCTTACTTAGCATGGTAATCTTGCTCACATTCGCCATGAGATTAATTTGGACTTGCAAAGGCACTGTGTCTTGATTCTCCTTCAGCTTTTTCAACGAATTTGCAAGTTGTTCCATTTGCTATGATAGGGCACTCATACCAGCTTTTTGTTCAAATTGGGTGTTTTGAAATTCTTTCCATAGTTCCTCGTTTATTTTGGCAGGCCTTGGTGAAACAAGTTGGTTTGCAGCTTGTTGTGCAGATGCGAAACTTGGTGGGACTCCACGGTGTGATGGAGGATAAGTCTGCTCCTGGCCATGCTGCTGTTGAGGTTGGAAATCTTGGTGTTGTGGTTGTTGGTATGATTGCAGTTTATAGATTTGTGGAGGCTGTTGATAGAAAGTCTGCGCAGGCTGTGGGACATATTGATTTCGATTTTGAAAACTTCGATGATGAAAGTTTTGTTGATAGTCCTGTGGAGGCTGCTGGAAATTTTGGTTTTGCGGTTGGAGGTTATGCTGAGGTTGGGCTTGGAGATTTTGGTTTTGGAAATTCTGTTGAGGTTGCTGGTAGAAAGTTTGGGCAGGCTGAGGTGTAATTTGGTTAGGAAAGCTTTGTTGTTGGAAACTCGATTGGGTTTGTTGCGGAGGATGGTAACTTGATTGTACTTGCTGTGGTGGGTCTCCTTGTTGTCTCCACCGAAAATTAGGATAGTCCATGTGTTTCATGAAATGGTACCCTCCCACAACGTTCACATCTTCGCAGTCAACACCCATGGTACATCTGATTGAAGAGTGGCCGAGGCTGCCACATGCACCACAAGTCACTTCAACAGGGCCTGCTGGTTGTGGCTTCTCCACCACCTGGTTTAATAATTTTTCAATCTTTTCCATCCTCTCTTCGTTTCTTCTTTCATAGTCAGATGAACTTGTCTTGGCAACCTTCTTTACATTCCTAGCATTCTCTCTGTCGTACTCTTTAGTGGAGTCCAGCAGTCTTTGAATGTACTGTCTGGCCTCACTAATCTTAAAGTGAGTGAATCCTCATCCACTTCCGGAATTTACCAAGTCCTTGTATTTCATGGTCATGCCTTGGTAGAAAAATTGGAACAATTCTCCATCTCTATATTTATGATTGGGGCAGTCTTCCACCAATCTGCCGAAACGCTCCCAGTACTCACTCAAGGGCTCATCATAACCTTGTTGGATACTTGATATTTCTTTCCTCAGGGCATTTGTCTTTGTTGATGGAAAGTAGTACTACAGGAAGGTAGTCTCCATCTTTGGCCAATTCCCAATGGAATCTGTGAGCAGGCTTGAGTACCACATGTTGGCTCGATCGCTTAATGCATAAGGGAATGCAACTAGCTTCACTTCATCTTCGATCCGTTTGGCGCGTTTCTTTTGGAGCCTACATATCTTCTCGAATTCATTCAAGAATGAGAAAGGATTCTCATTCGTCTTTCCATAAAACTTGGGCAGGGCATTCAACACCACTGCCTTGAGTTCTACAGGATTTTCACCATAAGCAGCAATCTGCACATGATTCTTCCGCTTCCTGGCAGTGTGTTCATTGACCTCGAGGACCTTTGGATCATCTTCCATGACTGTTTTGGATTCTGCCTTTGATTCATAATCAAACTCCTCTTTCTCAGGTTGGTCCTCTGCCCGGTTAAACAGAATATCTTGATCTTCTGGGGAGCTGGCTTCAGTACCAGCCTCACTCGCAGTCTCTATATGCAGAGTTCTTTCGCCCTACGACTCTAGTTCGGTTTGTTGCTAGCGCAACAGTGTCTCCTTCCTGAGTCTCCTGGCAGTTTTCTCAATTTCGGGATCGAGCTAGAAATTTCGATTGAACAAACCACTCATAAACACTTGGGTAGAATAAAAATAAAAAAGGTCAGTAGAAAAGTTTAGTTTAAATCAAAACGCCATTCCCCGGCAATGGCGCCATTTTGCGGGCACGATTTCGTTGTTAAAACCGTGTACCAAAAATAATTTATAACACATGCGATAGACAACTAAACTAATACTAGCACAGTTAGCAAGCAGGGATCGAATCCACAGGGAATGGGTAGATTTAAGCAATTTATCTCTAAAGACCGAAAAAGGGTTTGGTTAGTAACCACCATTAACTTTGGGTTTAATTAACACTAGGCAATAATTATAAACTGCACAATTAGAAAATAGGTGAAGAAAAAAATATTAAAAGCGACTCGGCTTTGGGCAGATCCACACTGATCGGCCTCCAATCCTCAATTCTAAGAGTAATCGGTTTCCTAAGGTTGCTCGGCTAAGGTGTCGTGTTGAGCACGGACGCACCTAAATCTTATTCTTGAAATGGAGAAGGAATGTTGAGCATTAACCTACTCCCTACCCTAGTGTCGATCTACCATGTTGAGCATTGCATAGATCTACAACTAAGGAGCATTAATATCCAAGAAACCGAACTAGCAAAGCTACCCATGTTGAGCATGAAAGTAACTCTACCATCTCCCTTGCCTGTTCAACACCAGCCCAGTTAACCTAGGTTGATCAGTCCTATGTTATCTTAAACAGACATCTACACAGAACTGGATAGAAACACTTAGTTAACCAATTTTAAGCACATTAAGATCTCATGAAGGCAAGGATCGGGTGTTTCACTGCCCTAGCCGAATCTAGGATTCAGTTACACATATTTAGAACAAGAAAACAAGCTAATATGCAAGGGAATAACATCATAAATGCAGAAAACACTACTTGAAGAGCATTAACTACTGAAACCTTAAATAAACATAAATAACAGTGCATATATAATTAAATGAACTAAACAGGGCAGAAAATAGAGAACATTACTGAGGCAAATCTTCGCGAATTAAATGCTTTAGATGGGAGAGAATATAAGTGCTTTAACTACTTGAACTTTGAAGATGAAGAACATGAACTAATTAGAGAGAGTTTCAAAATTCTAGAGAGAAAACTAAAGTAGAGAGATAAAGTCTAAAAGAGTTATGAGAAGTTGTGATAAAAGTTGTGAGAGAGTTCTCCTACTTACTATTACATAACCATTATATCCAAAACAAGTTCAAAAGCTGAAGTCTAAATCATTACATCCCCATGCTTTGAGACTCTCTATGCATTAAATGCAGCATGAACGGATTTCACCAAACTGGATGAAAGCTGATGGGAGCAGTTGGCTGTGTAAGGAAATCTTGCCCTGCTGGGCGGCTGCGGCAGGAACAAGTAGCCTGCCACTGTACTTTTCTACACCTGTTTCCTTTCATAGCTAGTAACTCTACCAAACAACTTTCCCTCCAATTTCTTCCAATTGCATTGGGTTGGGCTTCTTCATGTCATCATTTAACACATCTCTTCGGTCCACTAAGTTAGCCCAATTAGAGGGGTCCAAATCCTTCCCAGTACAGCCTAATATTCTGGCCCAAAACTCCTTTGATCACATAATGCAAGCATGCAGCTTCCAATACGTACATAGGCAAGATTCACCATCATTTCACCTTTTATCCACCTCCTACACGCATAAACACGAGACAAACAAGCTTAATATCGGTAATATAAAAGCAACAATTGCGTGCTTATCATTAACTCAACTGACTATCGTGCTATTATCGGTTCTTTATTATATCTTACAGCAAGCAGACCTGACATAACTTATGTTGTACGTGTATGCGCGAGATTTCAGGCGAAACCGAAGAAGAGTCATATAGATTCAGCGAAGAGAATTCTTCATTACCTGAAGGGAACACCTGATGTTGGATTATGGTATCTTGCTGATGATAACCTTGAACTAACTGGTTATTCTGATGCTGACTATGCAGGTTGCCGAATCAACAAAAAATCAACCTCAGGAACTAGTCAGTTCCTCAGTAACAAGCTCATATCGTGGTTTTTAAAGAAACAGCATTCAGTAGCAACGTCCACTACTAAAGCTGAGTATATGGCTGCCGGAAGCTGTTGCGCACAGATACTGTGGCTTCAACAACAGCTGAGAGACTACGACATCCATCAAGATGAAGGGCCGATCTACTGTGATAGTACCAGTGCTATTACAATTACTCAGAACCCAGTTCTACATAAAAGGTGCAAGCACGTGGACATCCGTCATCACTTCATCAGAGATCATGTCGAGAAAAAGGATATCAGAATGGAGAAGATCCACACAGATAAGCAAAGAGCTGATATCCTGACCAAACCTCTAGCTGAGACCAGGTTCAACGATCTCTCAATAGAACTAGGTCTTTTGGATCCTACTGATACGATTCAGTAAATGGTCCAGGAAGTACTAAGTAAGGGGGAACTTACTTTCACAACAGCTGAATACTCAGTCTCGTCAAACATGGTATCGACTGACTACGATGTTCAGCTGACAGGTTATGAGTATTAAATTCAGCATTTGGTGAATCACCATGTCATAACATTTATTTCCCGCCTTTAATGTTCCTCGTATTACATTAAGTACGTCGTTTTCATTAAACTCACGATATTCCGTAAAACTGACTGCGGCGCATTAAATATATGTAATTTCACCTTACTATTTAGGCGATAGAGATAAGTAGGTGAGATTATGGGCGGCAAAGTAATCATAACCTATTATAACATCCAATCTGAGCCGTCAACATTTTAAAAACTGATTAATCTCAACCACATGCTTGAAAACCGCCTCATATTCAAATCTGAATATATATACGCATGTCATCTCTAACCTAGATCACTTTTCTGCCATTATCGAAGAATTTGTGCTCTCAGCATCTGCTTAAAATTTACATTAGACTTCTACTGCATTTTAAGCACATTCACTTCGGTAAGATTTCTATAAACTAAATCTGCTACTAACTTACTCTATTTTCGAGTGCAAACCTCTATTTTGCAGATTTCAGTTGGTAAGATGGCGCTATTCGTTCCCAACAGTGATGTTACAATCCCGGAAGATATTGAGGACATCATTTCAGGGAAGCGGGTGTTATTTGAACCCGTTCTGTCCGTAAGGACGTGTGACGTGGAGTTTAATGCCAGTTTTCGATTCTCTAGAGAGATCAGGTCTCCTACCGATCCTTTCTCGCTCTCCGCATCTTCAGCTCCCTCGCCAGGTCATTGAGTTCTTCCTGAATTATCGGAAGGATGACGACTCGAATAACATCTCCTCTGTCATTTCAAGGCGTGAAGTCCGTCCCAGTCAGTGGGAGGACAGGGCCACTCAGATGGACGTGGCAAGGCGTCTGCGTGTCAGCTTCGAACTGGAAGAGAAGGGACACCAATCGTTGGGTACAAGGAATCTGAGATCGACAAGTACCTGTGCCGATTTAGCAGTCAGAAGGGCATCGTCTTCAAAGCTGCTTTCCCTAAGAGTCAGCTGCTTCCGCAATAAAGGGGATTGGCTTACATCGCCAATCACATTCTGACGAGCTCAGCGGGATCATACGATCAGCTATCCCGCATCCGCATCCAGATAATGATGGCGATAGTGAATGAGGCCCCCATCTTTTGGAACACTTTCTTCAGAGCTGAATTTAAAGCTCAGTTTCAGAAGTTTGACGACTATAAAGATGGCATGAAGCTCATTCCGAAAGGAAAGCTTCTTTATGGGACCGAGGTGTCCATAATATCGAGGATGACCTTCCCGACAAAGTCTCCTTCGCCGATGCTTTCTACTTTGATCAGAGGCTGCTAAAGTTTGTCAATGCAGCCGCAACTGAAAAATCAATAGGGAAGGGACTGGCTGTTAAGCGCCCTATGGAGATCCCTACTGAGCAGCATCCGCCGAAGAAGCAAAAGACACTGAAGAAGCCAACTTTAGCCGGAGAAAAAGCGCCCTATGGAGATCCTCCTTCATCGATATCTATTGAGGATTCAGGGTCTGGGAAACATGACGTGACCCTGAAAGAAAAGGTGAAGAGAGTTCTCTCAGAGGAAATTTAGCCGGAGACTCCTACTGATACTCAGAATGTCGAGATTTCCTCACTCTCGACTTCAGTCCTGAACGCTCAACTGAAATCAGCTGATGAAGTTGCGACTGAGATACCAGAGATCAGTACCCATGCTGATCTTGTGGACATAGCGGTTCGAGCCAGGGTACAGATCCTGGAGTGGACGCTACTGGAAGAGGCCATCCGCCTGAAGACCCTATCCACTTTGATGGAGAAAGAACAACAACTTAAAGAGGAGATTGGCTATGAGGAGCCACTGATATTGCTTCTATGGAGGATCTGAAGGCCGTGATGCTCATGTTGGTCAGCGATAGATTGCAAGGAGCTCAGCCTTCCTCCACTCAACCTCCTCCTTCTCCTCCTCCATCTCCTCCACATGATGGATCACCCAAGGATGCAGACCAGGGAGGATCTGCTGAGGGTAAAACTCCCGCGGATGATCATCCAACTCCTCCTCCTACATTAGGCCCGATCATCCAGACTCCATCCTCGACTCAGCCTCAATCCAAATGCATATATCAGGCTGCTGAGATCAAGGACCTCACAACAGAGTCCATTAATAAGGTGATCAAGCGTCAAGCCCACAAGAACATGAATCTTGCCGATGATGTGAACACTAAGTGGAGCAAGTTCACTGAGACTCAGACGAAGACGCTGACCAGCCTTACTACTGAAGTGTAGAGGATCAACACTCCAAGTTCTATTAATGCTGAAGAGATCCTCACCAAGGCACTTGAGGCACAGAAAACTGACCTGACTGCTCAGTTCCAGATTATACTACAGTCGTAGGCCAAGCTATTCTCATAAGAAGTGGTGGCTGCAACAGGTCGCGTCCAGAAGGCAGTTGAGGAGAGATATAAATTCACATCTGACAGTGTCTCTAATGCATTGACTAAACAACACGACTCCTGCCAAGAAATCAAGAAAGCTGCCTCTGACGCTGTAGAAGACTACCTCCCCCGATTTGACAAATCCAAATATGCTCTGCTAAAAGCAAGAGCACGGACAAGGTGGGAGTCTTACACAGACGCGGCTACTGACATTGCCTCAGGTAGGACTACGGTCAAGGCCTCACTAGAAACACTGACACAAAAGGTTACTACCCTGGCATCTCTAATTGATGATGCCAAAAAGGGGGAAAAGTCCAGATCTTCTCACCTCAGAAGCCCTCCTTAAGGCAGAAGATCAGCAGGGAGAACTTAGTTCATTAGCTCAGGGGGAAGTTCCTGCTGAGGAAACCACGGATACAACTGTAGCTGAGGTGGCCAAATACTTGGAAGATCTACCCACTGAAGATTCGCCACCTCAGCTAAGAAAGCTGATAAGGGCAAGGGTAAGGCTCCAGCTGACCCAAGTCCGCCCAAGGAAAAGAAGCTGAAGTTCAAGTCTCGCGAAGAGCAAATTGCTTTTGACAAGAAACTAGCTGAACATGATGCCAAGAAGAATCCCGCAACAAAGAAAGGGGTACAGATCCGATCTCCAGCGCCTTCTCGCACTAGATCTAGTATTTCCAGGCAATCCAAAGCTTCAACAGCAATATCTAGATCCCAACAGTCCAAACCCGGACAGTCTAAATCTGAGAAGCAAGGTGCATCTACATCAAAGTATAAATTTGCATCGCCTACTGACTCAGAAGAGCAACATGTGCCCTCAACAATCCCCTCTAAGGAGCAAAAGCAAGAGATGAAAGAGATATGGGACGCATGTGAGTGAGCACTAGACCGTATAGCTGAGGCCAGGCAAATTAGAGAGGCGAGAGAGAGAATTCGTCTAGCCGATTTAGAGGCCCTCAAGCTGAGAACGGAAAAGGAAGCAAGGGAGAGGGTACCGGAAAAAGACAGAAGTATACCCACCTCTTCCAGATACTTCCGGAGAAGGGAACCAGTCAGTGATATGAAGAGGATAGTTTTCAAAAGAACTGATGACTGGGTACCTCTCAAGCTGAATTAGCAATAGGAGAAGCAGAAGATGGACTTCATAAAAAGATTCTACATCTGGAAAGTCGAAAATGAAGAATCTACTGATGCTGATACATTCTTCAAGGACATTCTGACAGCTACGAATCCATCCCTCCTTGCTGAGATTCAGACGCTGCTAGATCAATCAGGCAAAGCGCTTAAGGCTCCTCCATTCAGAATTCTTCCTCCTAAGACTCATCAAGATAATCTTTGCAAGAAGGAGATAGAAGAAGAAATCAAGGAAGCCATCATTAACACAGCGTTGAGGAAAGATGATGAAGAAGACTTAGCTGAGATCAAGGCCCTGAGAAGCAGAGTATATTCAGGTTATGGCCTTGAGCTTCCGGAGAAGAAGTCTGCTGACTTCTGCGCTCGCATGCATCAGTTCAAGAAGAAGCCGAGCTGACCTCTCACTCTCCTTAGTCTAGGTTTTGTAGTGATAACATGTCATGTATTGTAAATCTCAATTCATCTATGCCATTTATCACTTTTAGCCTCGACAATTACTCATTGTCTTTATGGCTTTATTTACTTTCCAGTACAACTGATCACCTAAGTGATCAGATATCCCTCTATATGACCCTATGTGACTTATATGCTTATCTGCCTTAGAATTATTCCCTACTGATTATTTGTGGTTGCTCTAATCTTCTCCGATACTTTGCTAGTACTTAAGGGGAAGGGCTCTATATATGAAATAGTGGGAAATTGTTTCTTAGGGAGAACCTGCCTTATAGGGACTTTATTGATAACTACTGAATTTACCTTTGATGATTAGCTACTAAGAAGTATGATCTATTCTGAGCTTTGATTGTTCTGTTTGTATCGGCCCTGATATCTTGTGAATGTGCTAAACTTACCTTCTAGCTCTGATACCTGTCAGTAGAATCTCTGATAACTTCAGCATGCTATAACTATGTTAATTGTATTAAATTTTGTAAGTTCTAGTACATTCAACATTCCATAACTGTTCTATTTTAACGTGGCTCTGATACATTACTTGATATCATAAGATAGCTCTGATATTATTTTTACTTGTGATTGCTCTGATTCTTTCTTTTCATTATCTTAGTCAGCTTTGATATGTTGGCTGGAGCATTCTCTTGTAATAGATCTTTACTCAGTAGCAGTAGCTCTTTACCTTAGCATATTTCTTGATAGAAGATGTAATAGATTTTAGCATCATCAAATAGGGGGAAATTGTTGGGATAAGGATTCAGTATGACATATTTATAGATTTGAAGATCCCAAAACCCCTAGCTGAAATATGTACCTTTGTTTCATTAATAGCTTAGTTTGAGTTCAGTTGTTAGGAACTCAGTAGCCTAGAATTCAGTAGCTGCAGAGTTCAAAAGAAGACCTTGCACTCAGCTGTTGGACTCAGGATCGAAGAAGTCAGTTGGTCAGCCGACCACCAACTGAATCAGCACAAGAATTCGTGCCCATGCACTTATACTAAGAAGAACGTCAGTAGGAAGTCACTTCAGTTGAAGGTCCGAGGATTCAGAGGAAGTCAACCTTGATGTTTGACAATTCTCACCTACCAATCTACCTCGACCAATAAGGAGCCAACAACAACTTATCTTTTCTGAAAAAAGCTGCTCCCAAACTGAAAAAGAGGCGTATCTCTGCAGTGCACCTACTCATCAATGTTCAAATTTAAGGAGCCGTTTTCCTTATCGTTTTGACACTTGGCTAGACCTCCCTCCAACGGATCTATTCACAATCGACGACTAGATAAGAGAAGTCTTCATGCAGAGACACTACCGGGAACACAAGCTATCGACGCACAAAACTCTTAACGCTCTCAATCGAAGAATCCAATGAAGAACTAGCTTTCTTAGAAGAACCTTTTAGTTCATCACTTAGAGTTATCCTTGTTCCCCTTCTCTTAGCTAAGCAAGCATTATTGTAATATCTATAGCTTAGAAACCTCAAGGAAGTTCACATCGTTGTGAAACTGTTCTTATTGTAAGAACTTCCTCTTAGTTGGAGAAGACTCAAACTCTTTAAGTTTGAAACCCTTGTAAAAGTCACTACGACTATAAGTAGAGAATCTATCCTGCGATCAGATCACGAAGAACTTGCTTAGTATAAGCTTCAAGTTGTATCTGTCTTGAGAACAGATCACTGAGACTTGCTCAGTATAAATATAAGAAGTATCCTGCTTTGGTCAGGACAGTGGACGTAGGACCCAGTGTGTCCGAACCACTTTAAAAATCTGCGGTGTTGATTTACTATTTTCTTTTACTGCTCATATTGCATTAAGACTGTATTTCATCAAACTCAGCATAAAACCGATTTTCCAACCGAGACGTTTAATAGGGCCTACACTTCCGCACCCAACTCTGATACTAAACGACTGTTCGACTGACTTAAGTCAGTGGAGCTGAACTTAGTAGAAGAATTTCTTGCCCACGCAATCTGAAAATATATTTGGCTATCTGACTCAGTTCAGTAGCAAACTCAGCTAGAGTTGACTTTCGCGTTTGAAAAATGAATTTGTATTCAGGTGTATTCAACCCCCCCCCTTTACACCTGAATCACATCTCAGGACCAACACAAGCATATGAAGATTTTCTAGAGGAGCAAATTCAGGTTAGCAAGGAGTTCAGTAGAACCGTTCAGGAGTTGGAATATGTAAGAGCTAAGAATCAGAGACTTAGTTCTGATTATCAGGTCCTTACTGATTCAGAAATTCTTGTGGTGAGATAAAAGGAAGAGATTGAATCTCTCATGACTAAGTCTCAACATCAAGAAACTCAGATATCAGTCTTGACCAAGGATAATTCCAAGAAAGATATTGAAATAGCTAAGCTCAGTCAGAAACTCGCAGAAGTTCAGAAGGACTATGAGTCATCCAGGAGGAGTGATGAAGTATGGCGAGGACTGATCACAGAGCCGTACGTGGGAGCCAAAGAGAAGTTAGAGGGATTGCTAAGGGCTCAGAGGCCAGTCTCAGTCAAGGAAGGACATGGCTACATAAATGAAGAATCTACCTTAACTTCAAAAAGCTCAGATAAGCTGGCTGACCGGTTTTTCCGAGGGGGAACCCAAGCTGCTGAACCAATCACCCCTCAGAAAAAGAATAAGTAGAAGATACAAGAACCTCAGCCGAGCTACAAGAAGCAAATGGCCAAAGGTTCTAGCCAAGAACACCACGATAAAACTCAGGGGGAACCAAGAAGGTCGGGTGGGAAGAGCAGTATGGTGAACCAGAATGAGTGCATCCTGCACAATATGGTTCTTACTACTATGAGCCCCGGGTCAGGAGGAGTACTAAGAGTCAGAAGAAGAAAGCTCCTGAACCTAAAACTGCCAAGAGGTCAGCACCTCTTAGTTCAGTGGAGAGAAGTACTGACAACAATGACAAGAAGAAAGAGTCTGAGACCCCCAAGGTTGCCAGACAGATGTGGGTTGCGAAACCAATACCGATTTAACACATAAGGACCAAGACTGAACTAAAAGGGTACCTAAAACTGTTTGTGTTTTGCAGGTGCATAAGGACCCTTAGATCGTGGATAGTGGCTGCTCAAGATATATGACCTATCAGAAGAGCCTGGTGACCAACTATGTACAAGAAGAAGGACCCATAATTGAGTTTGGTGACAACTCAAAAGGCTTCACAAGGGGATATGAAAAATTAAACATTGGGATTGCTTCAATTCCAAAAGTAACTTATGTTGAAGGACTTCAACATAATCTCCTTTCTGTCAGTCAATTCTATGATAACCGTAACAGAGTTACCTTTGACGCTGGTTTATGTGATGTTCTTGATAAATATATAAGGAAAACAATGTTATCAGGTACGCAGAGGAAGAATATCTATGTTGTAAACTGGAACACCGCCGAACCTGAAGCTTGCTTGCTTGCCCAGACGAAGTCAAGTGACAAGACAGGGTGATTGTGGCATAATAGGCTCAGTCATCTGAATTTCAAGGCAATGAACAAGCTGGCAAGAGACTCAAAAGTCAGAGGACTGCCCAACGAAGTATTCAATCGAGACAGAAATTGTGAAGCATGCATGAAGGGAAAGCAGACAAAGTCAAGAAATCCACCTATTCCGTCACCTTCCACTGATGGAATCCTTCAGCTGCTGCACATAGACTTATTTGGGCCAGTCACTCAAGTGACTTTAAGAGGCAAGAAGTATGCCCTCATCGTTATTGGCGATTATTCAAGATATACGTGGGTCATCTTCACAGCCAACAAATCTGATGTCAAGACTGAGTTACCTACACTACTGAAGAAACTCAGTGTGGAAAAGGACATCAAGATTCAAAGGATACGCTCGGATAGAGGCACTGAATTTCTCAACTCAATCATCAAAGAGTACTGTGATACTGAGGGGATTCAACACGAGACTTCAGTAGCTCGCACACCCCAGCAGAATAGTCTTGCTGAATGGAAGAACAAAACATTAAAAGAAGCAGCAGGAACACTCCTAACTGACTCTGGATTTCCATCGAAGTTCTGGGCCGATGTTACTGACACCGCCTGTTACACTCAGAACCGCTCACTACTGACAAAGCAACGCATGAAGACACCATATAAACTATGGAAGGGGAGAATTCCTTCTATTTCTCATTTCCATATTTTTGGTTGTCCTTGCTTTATCCACAATAATGGAAATGATCAGTTAAAGGTCTTTGATAGCAACTCTGGTCAAGGAGTGTTCTTAGGATACTCTAGGGTCAGTAAAGCCTCCAGGGCCTTTAATTACCGGACCCTTTGCGTGGAAGAAAGACCTCATGTTGTATTTAATGAGTTTGTTATTGAGGACAGGAAATCGAGTGAAAAGACAAATACTGAAGCTACAGGATGTCAAGCTAAATGATGAAAATGAAAAGATCCAGCATTGTTGGGATGATGAGTTTAGATGAAGAAGAAACTCAAACCTATCCCACAGGCAATGTAGCTGACCTGATTCTACTGAACATAATAAACCTCAGGTTACCCCGGTCGATGAGGAAGCCCCAGTGGTAACTGAGACCTTTACTGAGAATAACAATTCAAGGGGAACGAATGATGTTCCTGAGTGAAATGCCCCTGAACCTGGGAACTCAGTAGATCCTAACCTTCTTACTGAATTACTTCAGTCGCAAAACAGTACTACTGTTGGGAATTAGGTTCACTATGATAGATTTGAAGATCCCAAAACCCTAGCTGGATGATGAGCTTTCGATATTGTTATAGCTTAACCGAGTTCACCATGTTAGGAACTCAGTAGACTAGCTAAAGTTCAACAGCTGTGCATTCAGTAGAAGACTCAGTATATCTTTGGACTCGAGCGGGAGCAGATATCGAAAGGAGTCGATCGAACCGAACTCGGCGGAGGTAGTTCATCGTACTCGAGTTGATCTTCGATAAAGCGGACTCGGCGAGGTTATCTACTGAATCAAGATCAGACTCAGCAACGGTCGGTCAGTTACTTTAACTGACCATGGACTTCAGAAGAATAATTCAGTAGAGTTGTCCGAGGTCGTACATCTGAGAAGTCAGCTTCAATATCACCTTGAAGTCTGAATAGGTCTCAACCACTCTCTGTACCTAGACTAATGATAAGCAGCCAGCTGGCAGAGTCTCCGACATAAAGCTGCAAGTCAACCACTTTCATTAAACATAGTGGACTCTACAGAATTCAAATAAAGCCGTTTGCTACCCCATAGAGTGACACGCGGCATCGTCTTCTCCAACGGACATATGCCTAGGTCACCTCTATAAATAGAGAAGGGTCTTCACGCAAAAAAAAAGGATGGGAGGTCGATCATGACGATGATGGACACATCCAAGGAACCGAGCTCAACCGAACAAACACTTTAGAAGATTCAAGCCATATCCAGAGAAGAACTTAATCTTTCATAGATATATTCTTATAGTTCTTCTCTCTAGAGTTCTATCTCGTTCCCCTTCTCTAATCTAAGCTGATCTTATTGTAATATCCATAGCTTAGACGAAGGAGTTCATCTTTGAATTGATCCTTATTGTAAAGGACTCCTTCACAGTTGGAGAGTTTGTCAAACACTTCAGTTTGATAACCGTGTAAACTGGGACTTGCTCAGTATAATCCCCAAGCCGCAGTTTGTCCTGTGTACAAGCTGACTGAGACTATCTCAGTATAATAAATAGCCTCCTGATCTTTCGGGACAGTGGACATAGGATCGTTTGATATCCTAACCACTTTAAAAACTCTGTGTTGATTTATTGTCGCTCTGCTCAATTGTTCACTTGCATAAAACTGACTTTAAATCAATAGCATAAAAACGGTGTTTTCACACTTAGACGAATATTCTTTTGGGCCTACTCTTCCGCACTCGAAACGTCGATTCCGAACTCTTGTTCTCTGGCCCGAATCGATGGAGCCGTACTCGGTAGAAGGATTCTCTCGCCCACGCGTTCGGCGATCGATTCAGCTGATCGATTGTCGCGCTCGTTGCTGAACTTTGACTCAGGTGTATTCCACACCTGAAGACTCGTCTACTCTCGGGACCAACAACTGGTATCAGAGTGCACGGTGTTCTTCTGATCAAAGCGCACAGTGTTTTTTTTTTTCCTGATCAAAGCGCACAATGCACTTCTGATCAAAGTGCATGGTGTTCTTCTGATCAGAGCTCTGGTCTAACTGAACTGATCCTGAAAAACCATTTTCTCAGCATGCACATATTGCATAATCTTCGTAGCATCCTATACCATGTTCTTAATGTTAGATAATTCAGGTATAAGGACTTTGAAGAGATCTTAATGGCTGAGCGACTACTGAAGGACAGAAAAGCTCCGATCAGCTAGCTGATAGGTTTGTCCAAGGGGGAACTCGACACGCAGAATCTACAATCCCTCAAACAAGGAATGAACAGAAGATGTAAACACCTCAGCCCAGCTATCAAAGGAAGATCCAAGGTTCAAGCCCAAAACACCCAGATCCAACTCAGGGGGAACCAAGAGGTCGAAAAGGCCTACAGATCAGATCCTCAGTATCTATCAATTAGATCTGTAGTGTCCAAGATTTTAGAGCATGTTCTTATCTTTCAACATTCACACACACTTCACTGATATATATCTACGTGTCTCGTAAATATGTGCCACTTGCCCAGGGGGAAGTTGTCAGACTTATGTCTTATGTTTTAGGGGATTTGGTATCATGAATAAAAGGGGGAACTGTGTTGATTATATTAGTATTTGCATGTAGGAAGTTTTTAGGAGAAATTTGTAGAAGTTTTGGCATCATCAAATAGGGGGAAATTGTTGGGAATTAGGTTCACTATGATAGATTTGAAGATCCCAAAACCCTAGCTGGATGATGAGCTTTCGATATTGCTATAGCTTAACTGAGTTCACCGTGTTAGGAACTCAGTAGACTAGCTAAAGTTCAACAGCTGTGCATTTAGTAGAAGACTCAATATATACTGGACTCAACAGGAGCAGTATACTGAAAGGACTCAGTCAAATTGAACTCAGCAGGAGTAGTTCACTGTACTCAGAGTTGATCTTCAGTAAAGCAGACTCAGCAGAAGTTATCTACTGAATCAAGATCAGACTCAGCAACGATCGGTCAGTTACTTTAACTGACCATGGAGTTCAGAAGAACAATTCAGTAGAGTTGTCCGAGGTCGTACATCTGAGAAGTCAGCTTCAGTATCACCTTGAAGTCTGAATAGGTCTCACCCACTCTCTGTACCTCGACTAATGACATGTAGCCAGCTGGCAGAGTCTCCGACATAAAGCTACAAGTCAACCACTTTCATTAAAGATAGTGGACTCTACAGAATTCAAATAAAGCCGTTTGCTACCCCATAGAGTGACACGCGCCATCGTCCTCTCCAACGGACATATGCCTAGGTCAACTCTATAAATAGAGAAGGGTCTTCACGTAAAAAAAAAAGGATGGGAGGTCGATCATGACGATGATGGACACATCCAAGGAACCGAGCTCAACTGAACAAACACTCTAGAAGATTCAAGCCATATCCAGAGAAGAACTTAATCTTTCATAGATATATTCTTATAGTTCTTCTCTTTAGAGTTCTATCTCGTTCCCCTTCTCTAATCTAAGCTGATCTTATTGTAATATCCATAGCTTAGACGAAGGAGTTCATCTTTGAACTGATCCTTATTGTAAAGGACCCCTTCACAGTTGGAGAGTTTGTCAAACACTTTAGTTTGATAACCGTATAAACTGGGACTTGCTCAGTATAATCCCCAAGTCGCAGTTTGTCCTGTGTACAAGCTGACTGAGACTATCTCAGTATAATAAATAGCCTCCTGATCTTTCGGGACAGTGGACGTAGAATCGTTTGATATCCGAACCACTTTAAAAACTCTGTGTTGATTTATTATCGCTCTACTCAATTGTTCACTTGCATAAAACTGACTTTAAATCAATAGCATAAAAACGGTGTTTTCAGATTTAGACGAATATTCTTTTGGGCCTACTCTTCCGCACTCGAAACCTGATACTGAACTACTTGTTCTCTTGGCCGAATTCCGATGACCGTACTCGATAGAAGGATTCTCTCGCCCATGCATTCAGCGATCGATTCAAGCAGATCGGCCGTCGCGCTTGTTGCTGAACTTTGACTCAGGTGTATTCCACACCTGAAGACTCGTCTACTCTCGGGACCAACAACTACTGAAATGCCTAACACTCCCACTGACTGTACAGAAGTTTTTCCAGAAAAAGAGACCAAGCGAAGACGATCAAGGCTAGATGCTCACTCTTCTGATCACATCATTGGAGATCCTTCAGCAAGTGTAAAGACCAGATCCAGATTCTGTCAAAGAGAAAGCGCTTTATACTCTTGTTTCTTGTCTACTGAAGAACCTCAGTTGATATAGGACGCAGTCAATAATGCTGACTGGATTATTGCAATTCAAGAGGAGCTAAGCCAGTTCGTTAGAAATGAATTATTGTAATGATAGACCTAGACACCAACACGTGATAGGAACTAAGTGGGTATTCAAGAACAAGCGCGATGAAAACAACGTCATAGTCAGAGATAAAGCTCGACTAGTTGACAACGGTTATTGTCAAGCAGAAGGAATCTACTTTGATGAAACGTTTGCTCCAGTCGCAAGATTGGAAGCCATTCGTCTATTCCTAGCTTACGCAACGCATCAAGGATTTAAAGTATATCAGATGGATGTAAAGTCAGCTTTTCTAAACAGCGTACTAAAGGAAGAAATCTACGTGGAACAACCGCCCGACTTTCAAATAGGACATCAGGTTTACAGACTCAAGAAATCTCTGTATGTGTTAAAAGAAGCACCCAGGGCTTGGTACGATACCCTATCAGACTTTCTACTTCAGAAAGATTTTCAGAAGGGGACAGTAGATCGCACTTTGTTCAGCATCAAGTCAGAATATGACATTCTACTGGTGCAGATCTACGTAGACAACATCATCTTCGGTTCAAAAAACGTGACCATGTGTAAACTATTCGAAAATATGATGAAGGAGAAGTTCGAGATGTGAATGATGGGGGAGATAACTACTTCCTTGGTTTTCAAGTAAAGCAATCTAAGAAGGGAACGTTCATCAACCAAGCTAAATACACTCGAGACCTCCTGAAAAGATTTGGATGTGATTCGAGCAAGACAGTCAAGATCCCTATGAATACAAATTTCAAAATCGATGTAGAAAAAGAGGGAACTTCTGTTAACTCAACTGATTATAAAGCTATTATTGGTTCTTTATTATATTTAACAGCAAGCACACCTAACATAACTTATATTGTAGGTGTATGTGCGAGATTTTAGGTGAATCCCAAGCGGAGTCACCTAGACTCAGCGAAGAATATTCTACGACACCTGAAGGGAACACCTGACGTAGGGTTATGGTATCCTGCTGATGATAATCTTGTTTTAACTGGATATTCTGACACTGATTATGCTGGATGCAGGATAGATCGAAAGTCAACTTTTGGAACTTGTTAGTTCATAGGCAGTAAGCTCATATTATGGTTCCCCAAGAAATAACATTTAGTAGCAACTTCCACTACTGAAGCTGAGTATATGGCTGCTGGAAGTTATTGTTCCCAGATGCTTTAGCTTTGACAACAACTACGTGGTTATGATATCTCTCAAGATGAAGTGCCCATCTACTTTGATTCCACCAGTGCGATTGCAGTCACTCATAATTCATTTCTTCACAAAAGATGTAAGTACGTGGACATCCGACACCACTTCATAAGAGACCATGTCGAGAAGAATGATATCAGGATGGATAAAATCCATACTGATAGGCAAACGACAGACATACTGACCAAGCCGCTAGCTGAGAACAGATTCAGAGAACTCTCAGTTGAGCTGGGTTTGCTGGATCCTACTGACCCGAGTCAGTAAGAGGATTAGTACAACAAGTCAGTTAGTCAAACTCAGTACTATGGTTCAGTAGGGTGAACCATACAGTACTCAGCAGGGGGGAACGTGAGATAAATACTGACCCTTCAGTATCACCAACACGGTTCATAACAATCAGTATCAACATTGGTATCACATTGATTCCTCCCCCTGATTTGCAATTGGTATTAGCTGACTACTATGTTCAGCAGACAGATTTGTGTATTTACATTCAGTGGCATGCATTGCACTTATTTAGTATCAGTTGCATACATTCAGTGGCATGCTTCGCATTTATTTCCCGCCATTAAGTCTCATAGGATGCATTCAGTAAAACCTTTTTCATTAAAAGCACGACATCCTAATAACTGACTGTGGTGCATTAAATGTATGTCTTCTCACTTTACTCCAACTTGTAAATCTTACGTTGGTCGAGATTATAGGCAGCTTAGTAATCATTCCTTTTATAACATTTCATCCTAACCGTCTATAATAAAGTGAGATTAAATAATAACCGTCAGATCTGAAAACCGCTTGGTATTCAAATCATACATAATCTACTTGCTTTATCTTCTCATCAATTTTCCCCCTATTTCCGATTTTAAGAGCTCTGCATCTAAACTGCATCTAAGATTTCTACTACATTTAATGGTCTTAATCTACGGTTAATTTCTCATCTCTTGTCTGCAAAATCTAACTTACTCTATTTTTAAGTGCTAACACTTGTTTTGTAGATTCTAGATAAAATGGCATCCAACATTGTTCAGACTCATGCGGATATCAACGAGACCATCCAGGGCAGAGTCTACTTCGAGCTCGCTATGGTGTTCCACAAGTCGGAACTTCCATTAATGGAGGGTATTTACATTGCCCTTCAGACGTCTGGTTTGAAGATGCTTCTAACGAAGCAACCCAGAGCTTGTCTTCCGAGACAAGTTGTTGAATTTTATTTCAACATGCGTCAAGTGGAGGATACCGACGCAGAGGTCACTGAAGTGAGATATATGAAAGAAACATCTCAGCAGAAGTGGGAGGAGAGCCTCCCCGACATTAGCATCCTCGAAGGGCTGCAGACAGTTTTCAGCCTTCCCAACTCTGGCTTATCTCCCATTGGATACAAGGAAGCCGAGATCAACGATTACATAAGGCGATTCTGCGGGAGGGATGGCATATCCTTCAAAGCTGCCTTTCCCAAGAGTTAGCTCCTGCCAGAATACAGAGGCATAGCTTACGTTGTTATCCATATCCTCACTAGCGTAGCTGGATCATTTGATCAGCTGTCTAAGCATAGGCTCCATATAATGATGGCTATTGTGGATGGAGTTAGGGTAAACTGGGCTTAGTTCTTCCTTACATAATTGAAGGCTCATTCCCAAAAATTTGTCATTGGCGAAGCAGGAGAGAGAAGACTATCGTCAATAGGCAAATTGCTGTATAGGACTAAGGTATCATCACTGATCAAAGATCAGTGTCTTCAAAAGCTTCGTTCGAAGACATGAAATACTTCGACAAGAAGCTAGTCAAATTCACTATGAGGACCATTGCTGAAAAGTCTATCGGTCGTGGAACTGTACTAAACAGGTCATCTACTAACTTACTTCCATGAATCGAATAGCCTAAGAAGAAGAAACTATCGAAGAAAGAAGTTTCTAAGGCTGATTATCCACCCCCTCCACAGGTGGAAATTATACTGGACTCGGACACAGGCATGGAAGGAGCCACTATCAAAGACAAAGTCCAGAGAGTCAGTACTGAAGAGATTCACCTGGAGCATGATGTTGATCCAACTACTGAGGTTTCTTCAGAGCTACCAACCACCGTTTAGATGACCAGGCTTAGAGCTGAATCAGAAGTCGCTGAACAAATCCTTGAGATAGCCAAATATCAGGATTTGGTGGATGTAGTAGTCAGGGCAAGGACTCAAATGCTGCTGAGGTTCCTTAACTGGGACATTCTAGAAGAGACGATCTAGCAGTATTCTATCCCTACGCTCTTGGCAGAGGAGCAGCAACTACAGTCTGAGATAGGGTTTGCGGAATCCTCATACATTACCTCCTTTGAGGACCTGAAGTTTGCTATGCTTTATTTTCTAGAGCAGAAGACTGCCTCCTCTCTTGCCAAGGATCCTTCGCTACTGACGACCCGATGATGACTCAGCACCCAAGGATGCAAAGCAGGTAGACTCTGCTGAGGGCAAAACTCCCAGCGGGAAAGGCGACTCACCACCACCACCTCCTGAATCTGGTGCTACCCCTGTTGCGTCTTCTTCAAGACAGCAATAGCTCGCAGCCTCTGAGCAAAAGATCAGTAGCTTGTCCTATCAGATCAAACTAATAGCTACTATATCCTCGAGGAGCATCAATAGATCAATTCGGAAGCAATGAGACAAAAATCATCTCCTGGCTAAGGATGTGCACCTGAAATAGGCACAGTACACCAAAGCTCAAACTGAGCGAATTGATGCCCTCACTGGAGAAGTCAAGAAGGTCTCTCAAGCACCAACGCCCAATATTAAGGAGATCATCGGCTCTAGCAGCTCAGAAGCAGGACTTAGCCACTCAGTGCCAGCAGCAGCTTGAAACTCAAGCCAAACAATTCTTAGAGCAGCTGGCTGCGACAATGGTTGAAGTCCAGAAGACGATGGATGAAAGGAACAGAGCTGCATCATCTAGTGTGGGTCAAGCTCTTACTCAAGAAGCCACAGCTCTGGACCTCATCTAGTCGGACTCCCAGAGGTTACTAGATGCATCCCTACTGCAACACAAAGCCCATACTGATACCCTGCTCATGCAGATCTGCAGTGATCACGAGAGGGATTGGGATAAATACTACGATTCCGTCGAGGACCTTAACTCCTCCTTCAACAAGATAAAAAATCTCTATACAACTTACGTGATGATGTAGTTGCTGTCAAAACCCTACTAACCTCGGCTGATGATGCCAAAAAGGGGGAAAGTAAGAGGGTTAGGGAAGTAAAGGATGGTGAAGTAAAGGTAAGGATGGTGAAGTAGAGAAGGACGTGGCAAAGAAAAAGGGGGAAGAGATCGAAGAGATTGAGGAGTTCATTGTGTCCAAAACTGATCTCCCCCTCCCCAAAGTCCTACAAGAAGAAAAGGCTAACAAAAAAGCTACTGAACGCCCTGTAGAGCCTCAGGAGCAGATTGAGCAGCTGACAGTGCATGCTAGTGGATTAGGAGAAGGATCCTCAGCTCAGGCACTTATCGATGAGATAACAGAACTCATCGAGGGCTGGCAAAGAGATAGCTACTGAGATCTCTCCCCCTCCATCGCCTAAGTTCAAATCTAAGAAAGAACAAGAGGCTCATGATGAATTCATGGCTCAGCAGCTACAGGCTCAGCTAGATCATGAAGTTAGAATGGAAGAAGAGGTCAAACTGAAGGGAAAGACAAAAGTCCATGTGACAAGGCAGTCAAAGACTCAGGATCAGCTGAAGAAAGTTCAGAAGAAGCCAACCCCTCCTAAAAAGATTCAGCATAAGCCAACTGAAAAATTAGCTTCTGAGTCTAGTGAAGAGTCTGACACTGACAAGTTGCCATTGTCTGAAAGGCTGGAGAAGAAAGCCCCTAAGCTTATAGCTAAACAGATAGCTGAGGAGAAAGCCTTGTGGGACACAGTGAAATGGGCCTCGACTTTACAGCCAGAGAAAGGCTGACAACTGAAGCAAGAGAAAGACTGAGAAAAGCTGAACTGGCAGAGCATATTGTAAAAACCGAAAAAGCAACCATAGAAGCAGTTCCAGTCAAGAGTAGAGAGATCCCAATGACTTCCAAATTCTACATGCGCCGTGGACAGAAGCATCATCTCAAGAAAACTCCATTCCGCCGCACTGATAAGTGGATCCCTTGGAACCTGAACAAGCAATGGGAGAGTCTGAAGGAAGACTTTATCAAGAGATATTATGTATGGCAATGCTATCCAAGTGATATTCCAGTGGATAAACTATTCGATTAATTCTTATATAATCTTGATCCCACCTTCCGTGCTCAGATCATCATACTTCTACACAAGGAAGGAATGACATTGAAAGCGCCTGCATACAGAAAACTGACTCTCCCAATGACTCTTGAGGGTAACATCTGCACCAAAGAGATAGAGAAAGAGGTTCAAATAGACATGGAGTGCAACGAGCTGTCCTCTCAGATGCAAGGAGATCTTCCACAGATCAAGCGTCTTAGGGAAGCCATCTACAAATCCTATGGGCTAGATCTTCCGGAGGCCAAGTCTGCTGACTTCAAATCGAGGATTCAGAAGTTCAGATCTCAGTAGCAATAGACTCAGCCTTCTTTCAATCTTTGCCTTTCTCTCTTTTCCTCTTTTTATAGTGTAATACACTAGTACTGATGTAATTGTAACAATTCTCCATCAATGAAAATCAGTATTTCGCTTGGCCAGACAACCACTCATTGTCTTATGGCTATGTCGTTCATTATCACGACTGATCACTGAAGTGATCAACACACACTCACTGAACCTGATCTCTTCTGATGTGCCTTTGTGTATCTGTTAACATGTGATGTATTTCTTTCAGTTGTTAATAACTAAGAATAGAAGTTAAGGGTTTTGACATCATCAATTAGGGGGAAATTGTAGGGATATGAGTCAGGAGATGATTCATAGTTCATATTCTATGGGGAAATTGTTAGATTTTATTTAAGGATATGAGTCAGAAGATGTTTCTACATAGTTCTTACAAAGGGATATTGTGTTGTAGAGATATTGTACTGATGAGTCAGTGGTTACGAGGGAAATTGTAGGGCGATGATTCAGTACCTCTGATGTTGAATGCCTGTTGTATATTTTAAAGAGAAATTGAAGATCCCAAAACCGTTGAGTGTATGATGAACCGACATGATGTAATAGGCTAGACCTGCTTTGATCTTTCTAGATTATTTTATCTAAGTCCTGTAAGTGGTAAATTGTTGGACTGAACTTCAGTAGAGAAGTTAAGGTTCCAGAACCCATGTCATCGGTTCTGTAGAGCTCTGTCCGAGCTCAGTTGTTTGTCTTCGACTCAGCAGCTGGAAGCACTCAGTAGAACATCACTCTTCAGCCGACTTAGAAGAAGACTCAGTATGATTAGCCTTGATCTACAGAATGGAGCCGCGACTCAGTTGCAGTCCGTACAAGGGAAATCGACAGTCTGACCTTTATCAGTCAGATGTCAGCAGAGGAACACTTGTTGTCCGAGGTTCAGAGGAAGTCAACTCAGCTAGAAGACTGAAGTCTGACAAGCCTCACCTACCGCCATACCTTGATCAATGAGAAGCAAGCGAAGCTTATCTGCTCTGACACAAAGCTACTCGCACGCACATAAAGCCAACCACTCTGTGGCGAAATTTAAAATTATATGGCCGTTTTCCTTGCAGTCTTGTGACACGTGGCATGGTCCCTTTCAACGGATCTATGCATGGGTCACGACTATATAAAGAGATCATCTTGAAGAGTTCAAGTGAGTTCAACACGAACCAACGAGGAACATAAAAGCAAGAATCTCAAGAACACAATCTCATTGCACTCTAGTAAACTCACTGTTGGGACAAGAATTCAGTAGATGAATTGATAGATTTGAAGATCCCAAAACCCCTAGCTGAATGTGTACCTTTGTTCTGTAATAGATTAGTTCGACTTCTGTTGTTAGGAACTCAGTGGGCTAGAGTTCAGTAGCTGTAGAGTTCAGTAGAAGACCTTGTACTCAACTGGTGGACTCAGGATCGAAGAAGTCAGTTGGTCAGCCAACCTCCAACTGAATATACACAGGAATTCGTGCCCATGCACTTATACTCAGAAGAACGTCACTAGAAAGACACTTCAGTTAAAGGTCCGAGGATTCAGAGGAAGTCAACCTTGATGTTTGACAAGTCTCACCTACCAATCTACCTCGACCACTAAGGAGCCGACAACGACTTATCTTTTCTGACAAAAGCTGCTCCCAGACTGAAAAAGAGGCGAATCTCTATAGTGTACCTACTCATCAACGTTCAAAAATAAGGTGCCTTTTTCCATGTCGTTTTGACACATAGCTAGACCTCCCTCCAACGGATCTATTCACCATCGACGACTATATAAGAGAAGTCTTCATGCAGAGACACTATCGGGGACCCGAGCTATCTATGCACGAAAACTCTTAACACTCTCAATCGAAGAATACTGTGAAGAACTAGTATTCATAGAAGAACCTTTTAGTTCACCACTTAGAGTTATATATGTTCCCATTCTCTTATCTAAGCAAGCCTTATTGTAATATCTTTAGCTTAGAAACCTCGAGGAAGTTCACATCCTTGTGAAATTGTTCTTATTGTAAGAACTTCCTCTTAGTTGGAGAAGACTCAAACTCTTTAAGTTTGAAACCCTTGTAAAAGTCACTATGATTATAAGTTGAGAATATATCCAGCGTACAGATCACTGAGAACTTGCTAAGTATAAGCTTCAAGTTGTATCTGTCTTGAGAACAGATCACTTAGACTTGCTCAGTATAAATATAACAAGTATCCTGCTTTGGTCAGGACAGTGGACGTAGGACTCAGTGTGTCCAAACCACTTTAAAAATCTGCTGTGTTGATTTACTGCTTTCATTTATTGATCATATTGCATTAAAACTGTATTTCATCAAACTCAGCATAAAACTGATTTACTAAACGAGACATTTAATATGGCCTACACTTCCGCACACAACTCTAATAGTGAACGACTGTTCGACTCACTTAAGTCAGTAGAGCTGAACTCAGTAGAAGAATTTCTTGCCCAGTTTAGTAGCAAACTCAGTTCAGTAGCAAACTCAGCTAGAGCTGACTTTCGCGTTTGAGAAAGAATTTGTATTCAGGTGTCTTCCCCCCCCTACACATGAACCACGTCTCAGGACCAACAATTGGTATCAGAGCACAGTGTTCTTAACGTATCATTGTTTTATGAAACTGGTCAATCTTGAACAACGATCCTAGAAAACCCATTTTAACTGCATCTTGCATCTCTTTATTACATCCTATATCCTATCTTTCAATGGCTGATATTTCAGGGATTAGGACGGTACCCATGGTCTCAACAGAGAAATATGTGGTTTGGCGCGTAAGGATGGAGGCACATTTGACCTCGCTGCACGACAGCATGACCGACGTCCTGGAGAAAGGACCTATTGTTCCGATGGTCGACTCAGTCGTACTTGCATTAGACGGAGTAGAAGGTGCCCAAACCGGTCCTAAAGTCGCGAAGGACTAAAGCCTCTTCACTCCTAAAGAGAAGAAACTGCACAACCTCGACCGAGTTGCTCGTAACGCAAAACTGATGACACTAAGTGATTCATATCTCAGAAGAGTACATGACTGCAAGACTGCAAAGGAGCTATGGGATGCTCTCGCGGTGTTGAGCCAAGGAACTCCACAGATCAAAGAAAACAAACTGGAGTTAGAGATGCAGAAACTCGAGGCATTCGCCACGCTTCCTGGGGAGTCCATAGATGATTTCAGTGCTCTATTTACAAATCAGATCAACATCATCAACGGACTGGGGAAAACATTCAACAACAAGGATACCGACACCAAGATTCTAAGGGCTCTCAGCAGGCCCAAGTGGAATTCTTTTGCTACGTGTATGAGGAGATCTGACTTGAGTTATTTTACTCCTAATTTTTTATTTTCATAGCTTAAAGCAGAGGAGTTCGAATTCAACCTTCCACACACCCCCGGTGCTAAAGTTGAAGTGCCAATATATCATGCTTATAAGGTATCAGCTAGCACTCCCGGAGCAAGTCCCTCGGCAACAAGCTTAGTGACCATACTTACTGCGGACAACTTGGCTGAGAAGTATGCTCTCCTCGCTATGAAATACCAGAAGGAGAAGGAAATGTTCAGAGGAAGATGAAAAAGGCTTCCCAAAAGTATCAAGGTAAGAGAGATCATCATCGCATGAAAAGTGAAACTAAATTTGGCAATAAGAAGATGACCCACGGTTCTGGCCCCAAGACACCAAGAGCAAACTCAGGGGAAACTAAGAAGGTCAGGTGGGCGGAACAGTATGGCCACCAACTACTGACTCATCCTGCTCAGTGCGGATCGTACTACTATGAGCCAAGAGTCAAAAACTTAATGTTCAGAAGAAGAAGAAAGCTGAACCTCAAAAGACTAAGAAGTCAACTACTCCAAGTTCAGTGGAGCAGACTACTGACAACAAGGGAAAGAAGAAGTCTAAAGCCACCAGGGCTGTCAGACAAGTTTGGATCCTCAAATCTAACCATTATGGACCCAAGCTGAACCCAAAGGGTACCTGAATCTGTTTTTGTTTTACAGGTGCTACAGGACCCTTGGATTGTCGACAGTGGATGCTCATGACATATGACACAGAAAAAGATCCTACTGACCGACTATGTTCAGCAAGATGGAGCCATAATTGAGTTCGGTGACAAATCCAAAGGCTACACAAGGGGATACGACACATAGAAAATAGGAACTACAATAGTTCCTAGGGTATCATATGTTGAAGGACTTCAACATAATCTCCTTTTTGTCAGTCAATTCTGTGATAACTCCAATAAAATGACTTTTGACGCAGGTTTTTGATGAATGGAATACCGCCAAACTTGAGGCTTGCCTGCTAGCACACACGAGGTCAGATGACAAAACAACATGGCTGTGGCACAGATAACTGAGTCATCTGAACTTCAAGACAATGAACAGGCTAGCACGTGATGCTAAAATTAAAGGACTTCCCAACGAAGTATTCAAGAGACATAAATTTTTTGAAGCATATCTGAAGGGGAAACAAACAAAAACAAGCAATCCGCCGATTCCGTCACCTTCCACTGATGGAATCCTACAATAGCTGCACATGGATTCATTTAGGCCAGTCAATCTAGTGACGATCAGAGGAACGAAATACGCTCTTGTAGTCGTTTATGACTATTTAAGATATACTTGGGTGATATTCATCGCCAACAAATCTGACGTCAAACTTGAACTGCCGAAACTACTAAAGCGGCTGAGCGTCGAGAAAGATATCAAGATTCAAAGGATAAGCTCAGATCATGGAACTGAGTTTCTAAACTCGATGGTAGAAGATTTCTGTGAGGCTGGAGGCATTGGACACGAAACCTCAGCGGCACGTACGCCTCAGCAGAACGGACTTGCTAAAAGGAGGAACATAATGCTTAAAGAAGCAACAATGACATTGCTTGTAGATTCAGGTCTTCCATTGAAGTTCTGAGCAGAAGCGAATGACACTACCTGCAACACTCAGAACCGGTCTCTACTAACTCAGATACACATGAAGACGCTTTACGAACTATGGAAAGGGAGAATTCCTTCTATTTCGCATTTTCATATCTTTGGCTATCCTTGCTTTATCCACAATAATGGAAAGGACCAGTTAAAGGTCTTTGAAAGTAAGTCAGACCAAGGAGTCTTCTTAGGATACTCGCGTGGAGGAAAGCCCCCATGTTGTATTTGATGAATTTGTTTTTGAGTTCAGGAAGTCAAACTCTCAGCCAAAAGCTGAAGAGGTCAGGAGCAAGCTGCATGATCTAAGCTTAAAAGACAACACTGAAAAGATCCAGCATTGTTGGGATAATGATTCATAAGATGAAATTCAGAATCCAACAACAAGCAATGTAGCTGAGGAGATTGATTCTACCAAACAAAGTATGGTAACTGAGACCTCTACTGAGAATAACAACTCAGGGGAACTATTAATGTTCCTGAGCTAAATGCCCCTAAATGTGGTGACTCAGTAGACCCAACCCTTGTTACTGAATTACTTCAGACACAGAACAGTACAACTGAAATTCCTAATACTCCTACTATTTGTGTTGAATCAACTCCAGATGAAGTAACAAGATGTCGTCGCTCGTGGCTAGATGCTCACTCTTCAGATCATATTATTGGAGATCCTTTAGCTAGTGTCAAGACAAGATAAAAATTCTTTCAAGGAAAAAGTGCCTTATATTCATACTTCTTGTCGACTGAAGAACCTTAGACAATAGAGGATGCGCTGAATGATGCTGATTGGATCATCGCCATCCAAGAAGAGCTGAATCAGTTCACGCGGAAAGACGTATGGGAGCTTGTTGACAGACCTAGACACCAACACATGATAGGAACAAAGTGGGTCTTCATGAACAAGTGCGATGAAAACAATGTCATTGTCAAGAACAAAACTCGACTCGTTGCCAAAGGATATTGTCAATCAGAGGGAATAGATTTTGACGAAACATTCACCCCAGTCGCAAGATTGGAAGCTATTCGTCTATTCTTAGCTTATGCAACATATCAGCAGTTCACAGTCTATCAATTGGATGTGAAGTCAGCTTTCATAAACGGCGTACTGAAGGGAGAAGTCTATGTTGAACAACCGCCCGGCTTTCAGTAGGGACATCAAGTTTACAGACTTAAGAAAGCTTTGTACGGGTTAAAACAAGCACCAAGGGCTTGGAACGATACCCTCTCAGAATTTCTACTTCAGAAAGGTTTTTCAGAAAGGAACAGTGGATCGCACCCTTTTCAGTATCAAGTTAGGAGAAGACATCTTATTCGTGCAGATCTACGTGGACGATATCATCTTTGGATTAAGGAATCAGACTATGTGTCAGAAATTCGAGCATATAATGAAAGAAAAGTTTGAAATGTCGATGATGGGAGAGATGAACTATTTCCTTGGACTTAAAGTCAAATAATCAAAGAAGAGAATATTCATTAATCAAGCTAAATACACAAGAGATCTCATCAAGAAGTTCGGCTGCGAATCCAGCAAGTCAGTAAAGATACCCATGAACACAAATCTCAAGATTGATCTTGACAAAGAAGGAGTATCTGTTAACTCAACTGACTATAGTGCTATTATCGGTTCTTTATTATATCTTACAGCAAGCAGACCTGACATAACTTATGTTGTAGGTGTACGCGCGAGATTTTAGGCGAATCCCAAGAAGAGTCATATCGATTCAACGAAGAGAATTCTTCATTACCTGAAGGGAACACCTGATGTTGGATTATTGTATCCTGCTAATGATAACCTTGAACTAACTTGTTATTCTGATGCTGACTATGAAGGTTGCCGAATCGACAAAAAATCAACCTCAGGAACTTGTCAGTTCTTCAGTTGCAAGCTCATATGGTGGTTCTCAAAGAAACATCATTCGGTAGCAACGTCCACTACTGAAGCTGAATATACGGCTGCCGGAAGCTGTTGTGCACATATTTTGTGGCTTCGACAACAATTGAGAGATTATGACATCCGTCAAGATGAAGTGTCGATCTACTGCGATAGTACCAGTGCTATTGCAATCACTCAGAACCCAGTTCTACATACAAGGTGAAAGCACGCGAACATTCGACATCACTTCATCAGAGATCATGTTGAGAAAAAGGATATCAGAATGGAGAAGATCCACACTGAAAAACAAAGAGCTGATATCCTGACCAAACCTCTAGCTGAGACCAGATTCAACGATCTCTCAGTAGAACTAGGTCTTTTGGATCCTACTAATACGATTCAATAAATGGTCCAAGAAGTACTAAGTAAGGGGAACTTACTTTCAGTACAGCTGAATACTCAGATTCGTCAAACGTGGTATTAACTGACTACGATGTTCAGCTGACAGGTTATGAGAATTAAATTCAGCATTCGGTGATTCAGCATGTCATAGCATTTATTTCCCGCATTTAATGTTCATCATATTGCATTGAGTATGTCATTTTCATTAAACTCATGACATTCCGAAAAACTAACTGCGGCGCATTAAATGCATGTCATTTCACCTTACCATTTAGGCGATAGAGATAAGTATGTGAGATTATAGGCGGCACAGTAATCATAACCTATTATAACATCCAATCTGAGCCGTCCACATATTAAAACCTGATTAATCTCAACCGCATGCTTATAAACTGCCTCATATTCAAATCTGAATATATATATATATATACGCATATCATCTCTAAACCGCCTCACTTATCCGCTATTAACGAAGAACTTGTGCTCTGCATTTGGTTAAAAATTTGCACTAGACATCTTCTGCATTATTAGCACATTTCCTTCGGTAAGAATTCTTTAAACTAAATCTGCTACTAATTTACTCTATTTTCGAGTGCTAATTCTTGTTTTGCAGATTTCAATTATTCAAAATGGAACTTTTCGTTTCGATCAGTGATGTGACCTTCCCGGAGGACATAGAGGAGATTATTTCTAGGAAGCGGGTGCTCTTTGAACCCGTTTTGTTAGTCAGGACATGTGGAGTGGACAGCATGACACCAGTTTTTGATGCCCTAGAGAGATCGGGCCTCCTACCGATTCTCTCCCGCTCTCCGCGTCATCAGCTTCCACGCCAGGTCGCGGAGTTCTTCCTGAACTTCCGTCAGGATGACGACTCGAATGACATCTCTTCAGTCATTTCGAGGAGTGAGGCCCGTCCCAGTCAGTGGGAGGACAGTGCCACCCAGATTGACATGTCTAGACTTCTCCGTGTCAACTTCGAGTTGGAGGACGAAGGGACACCAATCACCGGGTACAAGGAGTCTGAGATAGACAAGTACCTGTGTCGATTCAGCAGACAACAGAACATCGTCTTCAAAGCGGCTTTTCCTAAGAGTCATCTGCTGCCGGAGTACATGGGTTTAGCAGATATTGTCAACCATATTTTGATGAGTTCAGCGGGATCGTATGATCAGTTGTCCCGCATCCGCATCCAGATCATGATGGCCATAGTAGATGAGGCGCCCATCAACTGGAATGCATTCTTCAGAGCTGAATTCAAGGCTCAGTCACAAAAGTTTTTGGACTCTGAATAGGGCATGATGCTCATTCAAAAAGGAAAGCTTCTATATGGGACTAAGGTGTCCATTATGATAGAGGACGACCTTTCGGACAAAGTCTCCCTCGCCGATGCATATTATTTTGATCAGAGGCTGATGAAGTTCGTGAATGGAGCCTCAGCTGAGAAATCAATAGGGAAGGGTCTGCCTGCTAAGCGTCCTGTAGAGATCCCTACTGAACAGCAATCGCAGAAGAAGCAAAAGACGCTGAAGAAGCCAACTTCAGTCGTCCCTCCTTCACCAATTTCTGTCGAAGATTCGGGGTCATGGAAACATGACGTGACCTTGAAAGAGAAGGTGAAGAGAGTGCTTTCGGAGGAAACTCAGCCGGAGACCCCCGCTGATACTCAGGCTGCTGAGATTTCCTCCTTCCCGACTTCAGTGCTGAATGCCCAACTGAAAGCAGCTGATGAAGTCGCAGCTGAGATTCCAGAGATTAGTGCCCATGCTGATCTCGTGGACATAGCGGTCCGCACTCGAGTCCAGATGCGTCGTAGGTTCCTGGAGTGGGATCTACTAGAAGAGACCATCCGACTCAGGACTCTTCCCACTCTGTTGGAGGAAGAACGAAAGCTGAAAGAGGAGATTGGCTACGAGGAGCCGTCTGACATCGCCTCTATGGAGGATTTGAAGGCCGTGATGCTCATGTTTCTCAGTGACAGGACGCAAGGAGCAGAGCCTTCCTCTACACAGCCTCCTCCTTATCCCCTTCCATCTCCCCAACGTGATGGATCACCCAAGGATGCAGACCAGGGAGGATCTGCTGAGGGTAAAACTCCCACGGATGATCAGCCACCTCCACCTCCTATATTAGGACAGATCATCCTGACTCCTTCCTCGACTCAGCCGAAGCCCAAATGCCGATATCAGGCTGCTGAGATCAAGGATGTCTCTACGGAGTCAATTAATAAGGTGATCAAGCGTCAGACACACAATAATCGTAATCTTGCCGATGATGTGAACTCTAAGTGGAGCAAGTTCACTGAGGCTCAGACGAAGACGCTGACCAGCCTTACTACTGAAGTGCAGAGGATCAACACTCCAACCGCTATTAATGCTGAAGAAATCCTCACCAAGGCACTTGAGGCTCAGAAGACTGACCTGACTTCTCAGTTCCAGAATATATTGCAGTCGCAGGCCAAGCGTTTCTCAGAAGAAGTGGCGGCTGTAACAGGTCAAGTCAAGAAGGCAGTTGAGGATAGATACAAATTCATAGCTGACAGTGTTTCTAAAGCACTGACTCAGCAACATGAATCCTGCCAGGAGATCAAGAAAACTGCTTCAAATGCTGTTGAAGACTACCTCACCCGATTCAACAAGTCCAACGAAGCTCTACTCAAAGCTATCAATCAAGAGCATGAGCAAAGGTGGGAGTCTTATACTGACACAGCAACTGATATTGCTTCAAGCATGACTACGGTCAAGGCCTTAGTAGATGCACTGACAAAGAAGGTTACCGCCCTGGCAACGCTAATTGATGATGCCAAAAAGGGGGAAAAGTCCAGATCAACTCATCTCCGATCCCTCCTTAAGGCAGAAGATCAGTAGGGGGAACCTAGTTCAGCAGCACAGGGGAAGTGCCTGCTGAGGGAACTACTGACTTAGCTGTAGCTGAGGTGGCCACGTACTTGGAAAATCTTCCCACTGAGGATTCGCCACCTCCAGCTGCCAAGAAAGCTAACAAGGGCAAGGGCAAGGCTCCAGTTGACCCTAGCCCGCCCAAAGAGAAGAAGCTTAAGTTCAAATCTCGTGAAGAGCAGATTGCTTATGATGAGAAGCTTGCGAGAGAAATGGCTGAACATGATGCTAAGAAGAAGCCTGCTGCAAAGAAAGGGGTACAGATCCGATCTCCAGTGCCTTTACGCACTTGAACGAGTATCCCCAGGCAATCCAAATCCTCAATAGCAAATTCAGAAGCAGCAGCCAGATCCCAATAGTCCACGCCTGGACAGTCCAAGTCTCAGAAGCAAGGCGTGTCTGGATCTAAGTCGAAATCTGCATCGCCTGCTAACTCAGAAGAGCAACATGTGCCCTCCACGGTCCCCTATAAGGAACAAGAGTGAGAGATGAAAGAAATTTGGGATGCATGTGAGCGGGCACTTGATTGAACAGCTGAGGCAAGGCAAATCAGAGAGGCGAGAGAGAGAACTCGCCTAGCTGACCTCGAAGCCCTCAGGCTGAGAACAGAGAAAGAAGCAAGGGAGATGGTGCCTGAGAAAGATAGAAGTATAACCACCTCTTCCCGATACTTCAGGAGCAGGGAACCAGTCAGTGAGCTGAAGAGGATTGTATTTAAAAGAATTGACGACTGGGTACCTCTCAAACTAAATCAGCAGTGGGAGAAGCTGAAGATAGACTTCATTAAGAGATTCTACATATGGAAAGTCGGAAGTGAAGACTCTACAGATGTTGATGCATACTTCAAAGACTTCCTGACAGTGGTGAATCCATCCTTCCTCGCTGAAATTCAGACTCTGCTAGATCAAACTGGTCAAGCGCTGAAGGCTCCTCCTTTCAGAATTCTTCCTCCTCCGATGACACATCAAGACAATCTGTGCAAGAAGCAGATCGAAGAAGAAATCAAGGAAGCCATTATCAGCAAAGCTCAGAGGAAAGATGTTGAAGAAGACTTGGTGGAGATCAAGGCCCTGAGAAGCAGAGTATGCGCAGGATATGGCCTTGAGCTTCCGGAGAAGAAGTTTGCTGACTTCCGCGCTCGCATGCAGCAGTTCAAGAAGAAGTAGTGATAGCAAGTCATGTAATGTAATTCTCATTCATCTATGATAGTTATCACTTTTTAGCCTCGACAATTACTCATGGTCTTTACGGCTTTATTTACTTTTCAGCACAAATGATCACATAAGTGATTAGATATCTATATGACCCTATGTGACTTATATTCTTATCTACCTTAGAATTATTTCCTACTGATTACTTATGTTTGCTCTAATCTTCTCTGATACCTTGCTAGTACTTAGGGGGAAGGGCTCTTATACATACATATAGAGGGAAATTGTTTCTTAGGGAGAACCTGCCTTGTAGGAACATTGTTTATAACTACTTAATTTACCTTTGATGATTAGCTACTATGAAATATGATCTATTCTGAGCTTTGATTATTTTTGTTTGTATCGGCCCTAATATCTTGTGAATGTGCTAAACTAGCCTTCTAGCTTTGATACCAGTAAGTAGAATCCCTGATAACTTCAGCATGCTATAACTATGTTAATTGTATTAATTTATGCAAGTTCTGATACATTCAGCATTCCATAACTGTTTTGGTTCTTAAGTTGTCTGTGATACATTACTTGATATCATAAGATAGATCTGATATTCGTTTTACTTGTGATTGCTCTGATTCTTTCTTTTCATTATCTTAGTCAACTTTGATATGTTGGCTGGAGCATTCCTTTTAATAGATCCTCTCTCAGTAGCTATAGCTCTTAACCTTAGCATATTTCTTGATAGAAGATGTAATAGGTTTTGGCATCATCAAATAGCGGGAAATTGTTAGGATAAGAATTCAGTAGATGAATTGATAGATTTGAAGATCCCAAAATCCCTAGCTGAATGTGTACCTTCGTTCTGTAATAGCTTAGTTCGAGTTCAGTTATTAGGAGCTCAGTAGGCTAGAGTTCAGTAGCTGCAGAGTTCAGTAGAAGACTTTTTACTCAGCTGGTGGACTCAGGATCGAAGAAGTCAGTTGATCAGCTGACCACCAACTGAATGTGCACAGGAATTCGTGCCCATTATACTCATAAGAACGTCAGTAGAAAGACACTTCAGTTGAAGGTCCAAGGATTCAGAGGAAGTCAACCTTGATGTTTGACAAGTCTCACCAACAAATCTACCTCGACCAATAAGGAGTCGACAACGACTTATCTTTTCTGACAAAAGCTGCTCCTAGACTGAAAAAGAGGCGAATCTCTACGGTGTACCTACTCATCAACGTTCAAAATTAAGGAGCCATTTTTCTTGTCGTTTTGACACGTGGCTAGACCTCCCTCCAACGGATCTATTCACCATCGATGACTATATAAGAGAAGTCTTCATGCAGAGACACTACCGAGAACCCAAGCTATCTACGCACAAACACTCTTAACACTCTCAATCGAAGAATCCAGTGAAGAACTAGCATTCATAGAAGAACCCTTTAGTTCATCACTTAGAGTTATATTTGTTCCCCTTCTCTTATCTAAGCAAGCCTTATTGTAATATCTTTAGCTTAGAAAGCTCGAGGAAGTTAACATCCTTGTGAAACTGTTCTTATTGTATGAACTTCCTCTTAGTTGGAGAAGACTCAAACTCTTTAAGTTTGAAACCCTTGTAAAAGTCACTACGACTATAAGTAGAGAATTTGTCCAGCGTACAGATCACTGAGAACTTGCTCAGTATAAGCTTCAAGTTGTATCTGTCTTGAGAATAGATCACTGAGACTTGCTCAGCATAAATATAATAAGTATCCTGCTTTGGTCAGGACAGTGGACATAGGACCCAGTGTGTCCGAACCACTTTAAAAATCTGTTGTGTTGATTTACTGCTTTCTTTTATTGATCATATTGCATTAAAACTGTATTTCATCAAACTCAGTATAAAACCGGTTTTCTAACCGAGACGTTTAATAGGGCATACACTTCCGCACACAACTCTAATACTGAACGACTGTTCGACTGAGTCTAGTCAGTAGAGCTGAACTCAGTAGAAGAATTTCTTGCCCACGCGATCTGAAAGTATATATGGTTGTCTGACTCGGTTCAATAGCAAACTCGACTAGAGCTGACTTTCGTGTTCTAGAACGAATTTGTATTCAGGTGTATTCACCCCCCTCTACACTTGAACCACGTCTCAGGATCAACACTCACTATTACATCCAGCGAAGAACTAGAAATCTTAGAGATATCCTAGTAGTTCTTTACTCTAGAGTTGTTCCTCGATCTCTTTTATAAGCTAACCCTGTTAGATTATACGCTTAGTCACTTGAAGGAGTTCACTTTTAGTGAAACGCTCTTATTGTAAGAACTCCTTCCTAGTTGGAGAGAAAACCCTTCAAACTTCGGTTTGATTTTGTAAAGTTGATAAGGGCTATAACTTAGAAGGTTCTGTCCAGTGCACAAAAACCATGCTGAGGTTTGCTCAGATGAATCAATAAGACCTCCTGTTCAGCAAGACCGTGGATGTAGGATCTTGAGTATCCTAAGCACGTTAAAAATTGCTCGTGTCATTTACTGTTTTTTTGCATCTGTTGTCAACTGCTTGCAAAATCATGCTTTCAGTAAAACAGATTTAAACTGCACTAGCCAAAACTGATTTGGTTTGCATAAAACGTTTTTTAAAGAGACGAACTTAAACCGGGCCTACACATTTTCGCACATTATTCATCTACTGAATTTCCAGTACTGACATCAGCCAGTAGAAAAGGTTCAGTTGTTGAATCACTCTGCCACGCTATCAGAAGGCTTAATTAGCAGCTGAACTCGTTCAGTAGCAAACTTAATACAAGACTGACCTTCGCGTTTGAGCAAAAACTTGGACTCATGTGTATTTACCCTCCCCCCCATACCTAATACTCGTCTCTGGACCAACAGTTTTTATATGGAGTACAAATTTGTACTTGGTATTTCGTGCATTTTCCATTGTCATTTCGCAAAATTGAAATCTACATTCAACTTGAACTTGTGCTCAGGATACGACCTACAATTAAATAACGTATTGCAATTGTACTGCGTCCACTTACTATAATTATTATTGTATTTGATTTTTCTTTTTTAGTGTTTTCACTTTAACAATGACTATAATATAAATTTGTGATAGTTCTTATTTGTCCGAAAAAGTGAATTTATATATATATAAATTATTCAACCAACCATAGAGATTTAAACGATATTTAGAAACAAAGTTAGAAAAGTATCAATTTAACAATGTATACGATATTACATACTTGTCCAGGGGTGTAACAGTCTGTTTCGGTTTCCGATAAATTTTACGAATCGATTAAATACAAAAGTGGTTCGTTATTGGGCAATCAATAGACAACTTTATGTTGGGCATCTTTACTAGACAACTTTATCAATCTATTAAATTTTACGAATCGATTAAATACAAAAGTGGTTCGTTACTAGACAACTTTATCAATCTAAGGGAGCCTAGTATAGAAGCCTACTCGTATGTTGGGCATCTAATAGTCTCCTATCGGTTTAATCCAATTACTCTTTCGAATAACCTTGCTACTTCCCTAGCCTTATTCCGCGAGAAACGGTGAAAGTACTAAGTTAGCTATAGACTGGGCAACCTAGGGTAATCAAGCCTAAATTACTATTCAGATTAATTAAATCATAATTAATCCGAAACCCCTTGATTAATTATAAGCACATAAGCCTCATGTACTAATTCGTGTGTGTTTCACATCTCGCCGGACCCCAAAAAAACTTAGCTACTCATGCAGACGTCTTGGTTGTGCAAGCAAGACAGTTCGCAGAACAGAAACAAAAACATGTGTAACCCTAAACCTATCATGCTCGAAACTTAAAGTAATCAAATACGAAATTGCAAATTATGAAAACCTACGAAACTAAACTGAATTCTTGAATTAAAACAAAACAATAGTAACGAACATAGATTTTGATCTCTCCTACTCCAATGAAAGTGCCAAATGGAATTTAAAACAAGTCTTCAACTACGAAATCATAAAACATGAAAGTAAAAGTGTTTCTCCTCTTCATCTACTACGAACGGCTTCAAATCTGAACGGTATTGAACTTCGGTGCGGATTCTCCGGCGGTATTAGGTCTGCGGCGTGGATCGACAATTGGAAAATGGAACGGGAGTGAGGGTTTCTTGAGCGAAAATGGTACGGATGTAGAAACGAGTGTGACGACGTCTAAAAGCTCTCTTTTTTGTGCTCCTTCTCTTCTTTTATATGCTCCCTTTCTTGATCCCTAAGTTAGGTTAAATCCTTCCAACATAAGGAAATGAATTTGGATAGATAAGGAAAGCAGATCTTTCCCTAGCCATCTCAAATATAATCAAGAAGTTTCCTCCTTCGAATTCCACGTCCAAGTCAGCAAATCCCGTGCCTTCTTCATCATCAAATACGTGTCAAATTGCATCCTAGTCACCCATTATGTAAGACCTAAAACCTGCATTTTCGCCACTACAACTGCCCTGATTGGCCAATTAAGACAACTTCCGGCTAGAAATAAGTTGGTACAGAAACGACTCATCAAATCTCCTTACACTTGATTTATACTCGCCCTCGAGTATAAGAAGAAACAAAAGACTCAAGGCAAAAATAAAAACACAACATAACAAGGATGTAATGACATAGACACAACTAATACACAAGGAAAAGACACATGGACTCAAAAACGAAGACATGAAACAACACCAATCAAATCGAAACTCTCAACAACAATTAACTAGCCAAGCAGAATCAAATCAAGCAAGTACGATCTCATCAAGCAAGTAGACGATGCAAATTTTGAAACTAGGCACACATATATCAGCTTAGTCAAAATCTAAACATTGTGGATCTACTCAAGATTCACTCAACAATCAACTAGTGTAGGTCTGGTTCAAGCCACTCAAGAAAATAAATCCACGCAATCATGGTAAGAGATTGTCACAACAGCTATATCAAAGAGGTCTTTCTCATTTGGTTGTAATGGGGCTTAGGACTTAGATAAATTGATGTTGGTAAGAGTACTAGGGGTACTAAGCTCCATCAAGAATTAGATTCAATGTTATGCATGTAAAACTCACTTACTTGTGCATTCAGTACAGTTTCAAATTATACCACCACCTAAGAACCTCACACATATGCTACAATTTAATTCAACGTACCCATTTTTCTTTTTTTTTTTCTGCCACATCATTTTTTCTGTATATATATATATATATATATATATATATATTTTTTTTCCGTTGCATATTTTTTTTCTTTTTTCTTAGCATTGTGGCTACAGACTGTCTTAACTGTGCAATCAGGCTACCTATATTCTGCTTACTCGAAACAAACTCTAAACTTTGAATTTCTGGCCTATACAATTTTCTGCAGCACATCTAAACTGGGCAAATAGAGGACATATGTAACAATCCTCTAAACGACAACTATTATGCATAAGAAAGTTCATAAGACAAGCAATAACATGGGTCAAGAGAAAGTTTAAACGGCCTTGGCTAAATTTTACTAACTCAAATCAAAGTCGGTCAAGGCTCAATTTTGGTTCACTAAGAGATAATTTAAGGTCGGAAGCATTTTGTCGCGACCCTGTGGCTAAAAATCCCTAGTGCCTCCTATCATATATCACAAAGGACTCAAGCTTATTGCGACCTTGCGGATAAACACTCTCAAAAGAAATAGTAGGAAGTGTCCTACTTTAAGGCTCTAATCTAATTTAAGTGAGTGGTTTATAAAATTTGATCCAACAAAGTTTACCAACAGTTCATAGTTGTCAAGTGGTTCTAATTGCAACAACCAATCCCAACCCAAAGCATGAAAATACCCCTCAAATTCCTCTTTTACACCACGTTCTTCGAAGAGAGAAGGATCGTAGAGCTTACCTTGGGAGCATTTCTTATCTTCACGACGCACAACCCTTTGACTTAGGGGCTCATCAAACTGAAGCAGAGAGTCCGCTTCGGCCTTGGTGGTGATGTCGATAATACATCGAGAACCCTGAAATTCCCGCTCTTGGCCGTCCTCGAAGTAGTCGTCGATCGAGGCCATGGACGTGGAGGTCGAAGGGCTCTTCTTCATCAACATTTGGCCCCATCAGTAGGGCTGGGAGGTAGTCAGGGGCTACGTCACCGGCGTCATAGTACGCCTCCTCTTCAACCGGTTGTTGTGGGTAGTCCGGCAAGTCGGCAGGCTGGAGGGTGGAGTAACTGGTGTCAGTGGTTGTGGTTAACCACTAGGAACGCCGACGAGGAGCAGTTGCTTGCGGTTTGGGAGCCATTTGCGGAGCAGTTGCGGTGGCAGTTACTGTGCAGGAAGGGCGGAGAACTGTAGCAGAGAGGGGAAGAAGAGAGACTTCCAAACTTAGGCGGGAGAAATGAGGGGGGTGACATGATCATGATGTGAAGGGGGCAGTTAAATCGCTGCCCTAGGGGCGTGAGAAAAAGCTGAAACACCGCTTGCACGATAGTCCTCCGACTTTTTAAGTAATTCATTTTGACCCCCGAATCTTGCTGATAAGGGCTTCCGCCTTTCAGAACTGCATTCCAGTCCCTCTGCATAACCGTTAGATACACAAATATAATAATAACATGTTGGGAGATGATTCAGGAATAGATTGTTTAGAAGATTTGGCTGATCCCAAAACCCTAATTTGATTGGTGAACCATTCCTTGGTATATTGTAACACCTTGGTCTCTGAGAGTTTCAGACTCAGTAGACTTTCCTTCAGCATGGTCTAGGCTCAGAGTTCTATCTGTTGTACCCTCAGTAGACTATCCGCCTCAGTACCATGGAGTGAAGACTCAGTAGTGCTGGACTCAGCAGGAGCAGCATACTGAGAGGTGTTCAGACTCAGTAGTGCTTTAATACTTCTTTTAGGATGACCTCCCGTATGTTCGGATTGAGTTTCCTTTGTTGATCGTGGAAGGGCTTGCTATCGGGCTCCATAAGAATAGAATGCTCGCAAATGTCAGGACTTATGCCAGTAATGTTGGCTAAAGTCCATCTGATGGCCTTCTTATGCTTCCTTAAAACTTCTAGCAATGCATTCTTGATTTCCATCCAGCTCCTTGTTGATGATAACGGACAACGCCTCATTTTCTCCAAGATAAGCATAATTCAGATGTGTGGGAAGCTGTTTTAGTTCTAGCTTCGGATCCTTGACGATTTATGGCAACAGTTTATCAGAGGCGTCTTGCTTAGGCAACTGAGACACACTGCTGACAGTCTCCAGTTTGGGGCTGCGTATAAAGCCAAGATGCTTTCTTTGATCTCCTCGTCCCTCATATCTTCGACATTTGCTTTAGTTAGCCCTTGAGTCAAGGTGACCTCCATCGTGTCCTACATCACATACGTCTCAAGATATTCTTAGACAAAGCTTACAATCAAGTTTAGTAGATAAAGCATTCTCATTTTCATGATCATAGGGTTTTTTAAGTGCTTCAGTAATGTGATGAACATAAATTTTATTAAGATATGCAACACTTATAGAACTCTCATCCACATTAATTATAGCTTTTAAGGTTTTTATTAAAGGCCTACCCAATAAAATACCCGCAGTTCTCTCAACTTGCCTATCATTTGTATTTATAACATAGAAATTTGCTGGATAAACGAAATTGTTAATTCTGACTAAAATGTTCTATAGTAGGCCAACCGGAGCAATGCATGACCTATCCGCTAATTGAATGATCACCTTAGTGGATACTAACTCTGCTCTAACTAATTTATTATCATACGGATAATGGCATAACATTTATTGTTGCACCTAAATCACACATAGCTTGCATAATCATAACATCACCCATCAGACAGGGCAGTGTAAACATACCTGGGTCAGCACATTTAGCAGACATCAACCTTTGTATGATTGTTGATATTTTGTGGTCCAACACAACTTTTCCAGACTTAGGAACTTTTCCAGCAATAAAGTTCTTCACATACTTCCCAACTTGGGAATTTTAACGGCTTCAAGGAAAGGAATATTAATCTCCAATTTCTCGAACAACTTTAAGTAATCAATGCTTTTCTTGTTCGGTATTCTCTTCCTTTCCAAAGCTTCCGGAAATGGTGGAGGTAGTATCAGTTCAGACTCTGATTGGCCAGTATGAACGACCTCCTCTTCCTATTCGGGTTCAGGATCTTTAGCATGCTGTTTCGCTAGGTAGTAATGTCGTGCAGGCTGTTCTGCAATGTTCTTCTTCTATGCTAGCTTCTCTGGGTTTCTTACTTGCACAGTCGGGTCATAGAGTTCTTTTCCTCCACGCAATGTAATATGATTGCAGTTATGGGCATTTGGATTTTGCTGAGTTTGAGCTGGAAGCTGCCCTTGCGAATTCTTCATCTATTACATGGTAGAATTCAACTTAGTCATCTGGTTAGCCAGGTTATCCATAGAAGCTTGCTTGTCCTTCTTTGTCTGATTTATCTCCTTCTGCATTTGTTGTTGAAATGTAGTAGCATCCTTCTATGAAGAAACCATTTCGGCTAAAAGCTTTTCTAATGGATTCTGCTGCTCTGGTTGGGCAAGCTGGACACTCTGCTGCTGAAACTGCCTTTGATGCGGGGGCTTATATGCCTTCTGATAGTTCTACTGATTAGGGGACTGGTATGGCTGCTGATAGCTCTGTTGTTGCTAGTATGATTGCTGAAATTGTGGTTGAGGTGGATTCCTTGATTGAAATTGCTCTTCTGGTTGTCTCCATCTAAGGCTCGGATGAACCCCTTGTTGTGCGCTCCAATTCCCAGTTGCATTAACTTCATCTCCTGGACATTGTAGTGACGTATGACCTTTCTCTCCTCATGCTCCACATTAATGGTCAGCAATCGATTGACTTGAAGCAGAAGCGTTCTGCTTAAGTAGTAAGTTTAGCTTGTCTTGTAACTGGCTGAATTTGGCCTCCACTCTCATGTCAATCTCATCCAAATAGTTAAATTGAGACCAATTTATAGATTTCCTTATCGTTCTCGGCCCCTTGTATTGCGAGGTAGATTCCGCAAGTCCTTCAATTATGTTTCTTGAATCTTCATAGAGACTTGTATGAAAATTCCCTTTTAGACCGATATCGACCATGGCTTTTGCTTTATCGTCTTGATGGAAGATTTGTAAAAGCTCCACATCCGAGTAGCAATGGTTAGGACAACTATCGACAAGTCGTCCAAATCTTTCTCAATATGTGCCAAAGCTTTCGTCGATTTCTTGAGCAATCCCGGATATCTGCTTCTTAAGCGCATTCATCTTTGATTGCAGGAAATACTTTTTCAAAAATACTGTAAGCATTTGGGCCGACGTCGTGATCTTATTTGGTTTAAGACTTGACAATCATGCTTGTGCTCCGTCTTGAAGTGTGAATGGAAAAGCCTTGAGCTTGAATATATCCCGATTTCCTTGCCTGTGCAAGTTACAGACTTAGTTGAATGATGCCAAAAAGGGAATTTGGGTTCTCGTTCGTCCTCCCATAAAATTTAGGCATTGTTGTCACCATATTCAATTTGACATCTATTTGTTCATTAGTTGTGATGTGGATTGGACCGGGTAGGTCTGCGCCCATCAAGTGATCCGGTATTCATTCTCAAGGGTAGCAGTGGATCGGCTCCATATGCCATCTCTTCCTCTTCAGAGTCTGTGCTATCTGCCAGAGTGTTCTGCCTTATTTTATCGAATAAGAAAAATTTTGGTTCTGAGTCGCTGGTCTGATCACCGGCCTCTGTTTTATCTCATGATTGGGCAGTTAAGACGTTCCCTATCTCGGACAGATTCTTTTACTTTTGTAGCTTTGCCTCCCTCCTAATTCTCCTTCTTGTTTTCTCGATCTCAAGATCAAATATTAGATTTGAATTGGAAGACCTGTTCATGCAACACTTAAAAGAACAAAAAGATTAGTAGAAAAATAAATAGAACTAGATAAAACAGTTCCCCAGTGTTGGTCCCGAGAGTGAGTTCAGGTGTAGGGGGGGGGGGGGTGAATACACCTGAATCCAAATTTCTCAACTTCGAACACGAACAGTCCTATTCGGGGAAGATGCCGTCTCGAAATGATTCGGCAGACCGCATAACCGTTACGAATTGTGTTAAAGGCTAAAAGTCTGACTCGGCTGAGATCTGCTAACTGACTAGGTCAGAATTCAGTATCGATCAGCAAGAGTTCAGTGCGCGGAATAGTGTAGGCCCAAATCAGTTTTTATGAGAAAACGTTTTAAGTCTCGATTCGGTAGATAAGAAGTTCGAGATATCGAGACGGTTAATTGATTTTAAATACGATGTTCAGTATGCACAGTAAAATCAATGTAACAGTAAAAGAATGTAAGTAAACGACACAGAGATTTTTAAAGTGGTTCGGATATCAACAATCCTACGTCCACTGTCCCGTTTCTCTCTCCTTGCCTTACGTGCTGCGCGTTCGGCACTACGAGCTCGGGACAATCATATTGATAATGTCCCGCTTTTTGCGGTTGTAACAAGTGATGACTTTTTCTTCTTTGGTTGCACTATCCCTTGAGGAGGCTGAGTCATCTTTCTTTCTGCATTCAGAAGATTGTGAGTCAGGAGAGCTTTTTGGTGTATATTCTGACTTACCTTTTGTGTCTCGGTACGCTTTAGTCAGCCTTCTACACCTCTCTTTCTCCTTCTGATACTTTACAACGAGCAGCGCATACTTCTGAGCGAGACTTCCTTCTTGTAGATCATTGAGTGAAGGCTCGGTCTTACTCGTCGTCTTGCTCGTCAAGGGAGATGCTTTGGCTTGATTGCTTTGAAAGCATGGTCGATCTTTGTGTCGCCTTCGGCTCTCGGCTTTCTTTGAGATCCGTCGAACTCAAACTCCTCTCGCCCGTAATTACGAAAAGATATGGTCGGGAGAGACAACATCTAAATTAGAATGTCGCAATAGAGTGGCAAAAGGTGTCCGAAGTGTCCGTCCCAGGCGGTGCCCTCGGTATCTTTAGATTCATTTCTCGATTCTTGAATATCTTTCCCGGCCCGTTGATTGAGTTCATCGATTGGTAAATCGACGTTCGGATCTTCGATTTTATCACCGGGCATGAGAGACAAGCTTTCCGGCTTTTGGAGTTCTAGCGCTAGTTTATTCGCTTTAATCTTCTCGAGTCCCTCGACTCGGTAGCGCTAGAGCATCCCGCAGTTCTTTAGCGGTTTTGCATTCCCGAACCCCGCCAAGATAAGAATCGCTAAGAGTGGTTAGTATGGCATTCCCGGCGACTCGGTCTAGATTGTGAAGCTTCTTCTCTTCGGGAGTGAAGAGACTTCGTCTTTAGGGATCTTCTTCCCATCGCACCATTCCTCCTCCTTCAGCTTGAGTTACAACACTATCGATCATGGGAACGATAGGTCCATCTTCAAGCACTTCGGTCATCTACTCGAGGAGGGATGTCGAGATGTGCTTCCATTCCGACTCGCCACACTCCATAATTCTCCACCGAGAACATGGGTACCATTCTTATACCCGACATATCAGCCATGAAGAATAATGATATGAATGTAGAGTGATATGCGGTGAAAAACATTTTCCTCCGGATCCGTTCGAATACACCGGCCTCAAAGTGACAAGAGTCTTAAGGAACTCCCGCTTCCGATACTAATTGTTAGTCCCGAGAGTGAGTTCGGGTGTAGGGGGGGGGGTGAATACACTCGAATCCAAATTTCTCAACTTCGAACACGAACAGTCCTATTCGGGAAGATGCCGATCGAAATGATTCAAGCGGACCGCATAAGCGTTCCGAATCGTGTTAAAGGCTAAAAGTCTGACTCGGCTGAGATCTGCTAACTGACTAGGTCAGAATTCAGTATCGATCAACAAGAGTTCAGTGCGCGGAATAGTGTAGGCCCAAATCAGTTTTTATGAGAAAACATTTTAAGTCTCAGTTCAGTAGATAAGAAGTTCGATATCGAGACAGCTTAATTGATTTTAAATACGATGTTCAGTATGCACAGTAAAATCAATGTAACAGTAAAAGAATGTAAGTAAACGACACAGAGATTTTTAAAGTGGTTCGGATATCAACAATCCTACGTCCACTGTCCCGTTTCTCTCTCCTTGCCTTACGTGCTGCGCGTTCAGCACTACTGAGCTCAGGACAATCATATTGATAATGTCCCGGCTTTTTGTAGTTGTAACAAGTGATGACTTTTTCTTCTTTGGTTGCACTATCCCTTGAGGAGGCTGAGTCATCTTTCTTTCTGCATTCAGAAGATTGTGAGTCAGGAGAGCATTTTGGTGTATATTCTGACTTACCTTTTGTGTCTCGGTACGCTTTAGTCAGCCTTCTACACCTCTCTTTCTCCTTCTGATACTTTACAGCGAGCAGCGCATACTTCTGAGCGAGACTTCCTTCTTGTAGATCATTGAGTGAAGGCTCAGTCTTACTCGTCGTCTTGCTCGTCAAGGGAGATGCTGTGCTGACTGTTGCTTTGAAAGCATGGTCGATCTTTGTGTCAGCTTCAGCTCTCAGCTTTCTTTGAGATCTGTCGAACTCAAACTCCTCTGCCTGTAATTCTGAAAAGATATGGTCAGGAGAGACAACATCTAAATTAGAATGTCGCAATAGAGTGGCAAAAGGTGTCCAGTGTCCGTCCAAGCAAGGCCCTCGGTATCTTTAGATTCATTTCTCGGTTCCGAATATCTTTCCCAGCCCGTTGATTGAGTTCATCAGATTGGTAAATCTGACGTTCAGATCTTCGATTTTGTCACCAGGCATGAGAGACAAGCTTTCCAGCTTTTGGAGTTCTAGCGCTAGTTTATTCGCTTTAATCTTCTGAGTCCCTCGACTCAGTAGCGCTAGAGCATCCCGAGTTCTTTAGCGGTTTTGCATTCCCGAACCCCGCCAAGATAAGAATCGCTAAGAGTGGTTAGTATGGCATTCCCGGCGACTCGGTCTAGATTGTGAAGCTTCTTCTCTTCGGGAGTGAAGAGACTTCGTCTTTAGGGATCTTCTTCCCGGTCACCATTCCTCCTCCTTCGGCTTGAGTTACAACACTATCGATCATGGGAACGATAGGTCCATCTTCAAGCACTTCGATCATACTTGTCGAGGAGGGATGTCGATGTGCTTCCATTCCGACTCGCCACACTCCATAATTCTCCACCGAGAACATGGGTACCATTCTTATACCTGACATATCAGCCATGAAGAATAATGATATGAATGTAGAGTGATATGCAGTGAAAAACATTTTCCTCCGGATCCGTTCGAATACACCGGTCTCAAAGTGACAAGAGTCTTAAGGAACTCCTGCTCTGATACTAATTGTTAGTCCCGAGAGTGAGTTCAGGTGTAGAGGGGGGGGGTGAATACACCTGAATCCAAATTTCTCAACTTCGAACACGAACAGTCCTATTCAGGAAGATGCCGTACTGAAATGATTCAAAGGACTGCACAACTGTTCTGAATCGTGTTAAAGGCTAAAAGTCTGACTCGGCTGAGATCTGCTAACTGACTAGGTCAGAATTCAGTATCGATCAACAAGAGTTCAGTGCGCGGAATAGTGTAGGCCCAAATCAGTTTTTATGAGAAAACATTTTAAGTCTCAGTTCAGTAGATAAGAAGTTCGAGATATCGGAGACGCTTAATTGATTTTAAATACGATGTTCGGTATGCACAAGAAAATCAATGTAACGAGAAAAGAACGTAAGTAAACGACACGTAGATTTTTAAAGTAGTTCGGATATCAACAATCCTACGTCCACTGTCCCGATAGATCAAGAGGCTATTTATTATACTGAGTTAGTCTCAGTCAGCTTGTGCACGGAACAAGCCGGTGGCTTGGGGATTATACTGAGCAAGTCCCAGTTTACACTTCTATCAAACTTAAAGTGTTTGACAAACTTCTCCAACAGTGAAGGAGTCCTTATACAATAAGGATTGGGTTCAAAGGTGAACTCCTTCGTCTAAGCTATGGATATATCGGTTGAGCTTAGGGTTAGAGGGATGGGGAACAAGAATGTAGCTTCTAGAGCGACGAACGGCTGAGGTTTAGCTTTAAGTTCGTGTCACGTCGCTTGGATACTAGATGCTTTGTTGACGGTTCAGCTTGGTTCCCTTATGAGCTTAAAGGTAGTCTTTCGCCGGATATAACTCTTTCGATTCTTGCGGAAGACTTAGGCTTTTAGAATTCGCTCGTTTGAATGTTTGTGTGTGTGTTCGTTTCTTCATTAGCTCTTGAACTCGTCCACTTCAAATCTTGAATGATCCCTCTATTTATAGAGAAGAGATTTAGAAAGATCCGTTGGAGACGATCTTCTTCTCTCTCTCTCTTTTTGGTAGCAAACGGCTCTTTTGGCGTAGGTAACAGTGCCTTTTCCTCCTTTTTCGGAAAGTGTTGACTTGCAGCTTTAGTAGGTAGGATGACACGTGTATGTTTGTCATTTGTCGAGGCGGAAGAGCGGTTGAGACATCACAGACTTCGAGACAAGCTGAAGCTGACTTCTCTCATCCTCGTATATGACAATGCTGATTGTCTTTCAAAAGATTCTGACAGTCCTGAAGACTATCTGCCGATGCTGAGTCGGACCTGTATTCAGTAGATAGACAGCTGAGATAAGTCTATCGAAGATCGGCTCGAGTCCAGGTGAACTACTCCTGCCGAGTTCGGTTCGACCGACTCTCTCGCATATCTTGCTCTCGCCGAGTCCAAGATCACCGAGTCTTCTACACTGGTGCTGAGGCAAATAAGCTACTGAGCGCCTTGACCAGAGCAGAGTTTCTACTGAGTCTGAAACCTCAGAGACAAACAACATATACAACGGAATGGTTCACCAATCAGATAGGGTTTTGGGATCTTCAAATCTTCTCAACAGTTCAGAGTACATAGGCTACTGAGCTTGGTTCAGTATAGAAGATAGAATCATTTCCCACTGAGTGAAACAGTGCTGAGGATAGAATCATCACCCAACACCCGGCAACGGCGCCAATTTGGTGATCGTCGTATTGTACCAAATAATCCTTCAAATTCCGAGAATTAATTCAGTATAGTTATAGGGCATCGAACACAGGGAACGAAGGATTAAACACAATATTTTCTTACTTATCTAGGATTTTTGTTAGCAACCACGCAAGTTTTGAGTTTTAATAAACTAAGAAATAAGTAAAAAACTGAACTTAAATGAAAAGTGTATTAACTGGGAAATTGAGAGACATGTCCAGCAGAATATTCACACACACATAATTCCAATCATCGACACTTAATATCAATTAATCTTAAGAATCTACTAGTTATAGATTACCGTAATTAAACTGACACAACCCTCACTCCCACTTACTTAGTCGGTAGCCGCCATATCGGGCATCGAAACGACTACTTTCCTAATCTATCAACAACCTACGTTATTGGACAATCAATAGATTTAATAACTCGACAGCTTTATCGATCTGAGGGAGCCTAGTATTTGAGCCTACTCATATGTTGGACATGTAATAGTCTCCTATCGGTTTAATCTAATTATTCTTTCTAAAATAACCTTGCTACTTCCCTAGCCTTATTCAACGAGAAATGATGGAAGTACTAAGTTAGATACAGACTGGGCAACCTAGGGTGATCAAGCCTAAATTACTAGTCAGATTAATTAAATAGGAATTAACCCGAGACCCCTTTGATTAATTTTAAGCACCTAAGCCTCATGTACTAATCCATGTGTGTTTCACATCTTGCCGGACCCTAAAAAAACTTAGCAACTTATGCAGACGTCTTGGTTGTGCAAGCAGGACAATTCGCAGAACAGAAACGAAAACCTGTGTAACCCTGAACCTATGATGCTCGAAACTTAAAGTAATCAAATAGGAAATTGCAGAATATGAAAACCTACGAAACTAAACTAAATTCTTGAATTAAAATGGAACAAGAGTACATAACATAGATTTCGATCTCTCCTACTCCAACGAAAGTACCGAACGGAATTTAAAACAAGTCTTCAACCACGAAATTATAAAACATGAAAGTAAAAGTGTTTCTTCTCTTTATCTACTACGAACGGCTTCAAATCTGAACGACATTGAACTTCGGTGTGGATTCTCTGGTGGTATTAGGTTTGCGGCATGGATCGACGATCGGAAAACGGAACGGGAGTTGAGTTAGGGTTTCTTCAGAGAAAATGGTACGGATGTAAAAACGGATGTGACGGCGTCTAAAAGCTCTCTTTTCCGTGCTCTTCTCTTCTTTTTTATGTTCCCTTTCTTGATCCCTAAGTTAGGTTAAATCCTTCCAAGATAAGGAAATGAATTTGGATAGATAAGGAAATAGTCTTTCCCTATCCATCTCAAATATAATCAAGAACTTTCCTCCTTCGAATTCCACGTCCAATTCAACAAATCCTGCGCCTTCTTCATCATCAAATACGTGTTAAATTTCATCCTAGTCACCCGCCACTTCAGCACCTAAACTGCAGGATGTTAAACTTAGTTTTTTCACTAAACACAAACGTAAGGAATATAAATTACATTGATGGTCCTAATACGAGAACACATGTTAATAAGAATTTGAATACTTATTAAATATATGTAGTTCCCCTTTTGGTCAGAGTTCATAATTTAATATACTTGCTTTTGTTATTATTTGGGAGATTGAGATACCTTTTTCTTGTGGTTTGGTTGCCGCTTTTATTGATCTTACATAAGCATACTTTTTTCTTAGCCCATCTGTGGTTGCTTGATTTGCCATGACCTTGTGATGTATTGTTTATCGATGTTCAAAGTAGAAAATTAATTTTCAAACCAAGCTTGTAGGATGTTAGAATTTGATATTAACATGTGATTAATTAATAAGTACGTTCATACAATAGTTATCCAAAGTAATGGTGGGATTTGTTTTCCTACTGTATCTATGAATATGTAAAAGAAGAGACTATTCATATCTATAGGAATTTACATGCATTGGAGGCTTGATAGTGTACTAAGAACTTAAAATGCCTTATTTTGTGTATGCTTTGCTCAAGAGATTTTGTCATTTGAGTAGAATGGTTTTTACTAAATTGACAGAGTGACAAATGAGAGGAGGTTTGATTGATTTAGGCAAAGAATATCATTGCAATTGTTGATATTATGTAGTTATTTGAGTAAAAATTACAACTAGGTTAAGGGCTTATCTTGTTTATCTGTGAACATGATGTGGAGCGATTGGAGGACGAAGAGGACAAAGGGGAGAACATGACGCCAAGTAATCGATTCAAGCGGTTTTACGTTCGTAGAAGGCGTGGCGAGGAAATGATGTAGGGGCTGCGTGAGGCTGCGAGCATGGCGGCGATATGCGTGCATGCGGGAAATCAATAATAGTATTATTTTATATTTGATCCTATTTTGATTTCTAGTTGGACTAGTTAATTATATTATTTTGTGTTGGGCTTATTTATTCGTGTCAATAAGTTGTGGGCTTCTATCTTATAAAAGGAGATGAGAACCCTAGTTTTTAGTAGGCTGAATTTGGGACTTGGTTTGGCAAGACGTACGTCTTGATTGGGACGAAATCAACTTGGTTTCGTAGGACGGTTTTTCTAGTAGGATTAATTCTTGAATTATCGTTTTCTCTTCGATTGTGAATTGGGCATCTATAATCTGTTCTCGCATATCTTATTGTCGGCGCATGAGTTTTTACGTGAAAAAAATATAAGCAATTGATTGTCAACGTGAAGTTTGTGTTGCATCAATTTGTGTTTGCATCAATTTGGGTTTGGAAGAAGTATTATTTAATTACGTGTGCGGCAATCATCATATTGGAAAATAAGGTTAAGCGTTTGTGATCATCTATTTGTTTATTGTTCTCGGCAATTCTTGTGGTCATCTATTCGCGAGTTGTTCTCGGCAATTCGTAGAGATCACCTATTCGCGTTTATATTTCGGTACATACAAAGACACACCCGAGTTTGATATTTTTGTTTGCATAAAAACACCTTTAATAATTGTAGTCTAAGTCAAAGAAGCTTTGGATAAAACTACTACAATAGTGTATATTTAGATAATATTCCCACCCCTTTTCTGTTTGTTTTGCTGGCCAAAATTGTATAAGTCCTTATCGAAGTAAGGTTAACTTAAGATATGGGATTTGTCTCGAGTAGATAAACTGTGTCATGATTAGGAAGGTATTGAACTACCGGTGTCATGATATCATTAAGAGATGGACTAGTGTGCATGATGTTGCACATGCAACATGATCCAATTGCCCAATTTTGACTCATGTTTGACCCGTTGACCATCTTTGACTAGAGGTGGCAAAATGGGCGGGCGGGCCGGCCCAGCCCCGGGCCAACTTAATTTTTGGGCCCGCCCGGTACTTTACCGGGTCATGATTTATGAAGCCCGACCCGACCCCGGGCTTTCGGGCGGGCGGGCGGGCTTAGCTCACTAATTTATTTAATATTTTTTATAATTATATATTTGTTGTATAAAAATAAAATCAATATGTATAATTTAAATTAAATATATTAATGTTGAATAAAGTATAAATTATGAAGTGATTAAATAGACTAAATAAATCATATTATAGATATAAGTACAAATAAATATAAAAATTCAAAGCCGTATACAAGTAAACATTACAAAAATTCAAACTAAGACAATAAACAATTTAAAATCGTCAAGTTTCAACATATATTAATTGCATTTTGAATCTTTCTTTGAGAATTTTTTCTCTTCCATCTTTTTTTTATTTATATTTATGTATTAATATTAATATTATCTAATAATTATGCTTTTTTTTTTCGGGCGGGCTTTTTAGCCCAAAAACCCCGGGCTTTTTTAGCCCAAAGCCCATAGAGCCTGTGGTTTTTTTGGGCGGGCTTTTTAAGCCCAGCACACCTTCGGGCTTCTATTTTCAGAGCCCAACCCAACCCTTTTTTCGGGTACCCCGGGCGGGCCCATCGGGTCGAGCCCATTTTGCCGGCTCTAGCTTTGACTCATGTGTTGACCTTTTTTTTTCGTATTTATTTTTTTTCATTTTTTTTTCCTTTTTTTTCCTTTTTTTCATTTTTTCGTCTTTTTTCATCTTTTTTGTTTTTTCCTTTTTTCGTCTTTTTTTTTCGCCTTTTTCGGTTTTTTGTCTTTTTTCATTTTTTCCGTCTTTTTCGCATTTTTTCGTTTTTTTTTACTTTTTCGTTTTTTTTCATTTTTTTGCCTTTTTCGTTTCTCGTCTTTTTTTCATTTTTTTCACTTTTTTCGTCTTTTTCGCCTTTTTCGTTTTTTTTTTTTTCGTTTTTTTCATTTTTTTTCGCTTTTTTCGTCTTTTTCGTTTTTTCGCCTTTTTTCGTCTTTTTCGTTTTTTCATTTTTTTCGTCTTTTCGAAAGTACAAAGAATGACACGATACTTTTTTCGTTTTTTTGTTTTGAAATACAAAAAATATTTTTCGTTTTTTCGCCTTTATCATAAAGACGAGAGTGTCACTCTTTGTATACAAAAGTGTCGTTTGTTCTAAACAATGACACTTTTGTTCGTTTGTTCTAAATAATGACACTTTCATTCGGGACAATTAATATTTCTGGTTATTATGCTTCATATTGATTAATAGATGAAAGTGACACGTTCCTTAATTCTGAGTGCCAGTTTACTTCAGTGTGATTGACACTTTAAGATAAATGACACTTTCGTTCGTTGTAATTGACACTTTTTTCATAAACAAATGACATTTTTTTTCTAAACAAATCGCATTTTTAAAAAAAATAATTGATATTCAATAAATGATATAAATGACACTTTATTCAAATACAAATGACACTTTTGTTTGTTACGATTGATACTTTGGATAAGTAACAAATGACACATTTATTCATTACAAATGACACGCCTTCCTTATCAAAAAAATTGGAAAAAAATAAAAAAAAAATTATTTGTTACGATTCACCCTTTTGTTTGTTACGATTAACACTTTCATAAGCAAAGAGTGACACGTCCGTCCTTAAAATAAAGGGAATAAAAATGAAAAAAAAATTAAAAAAATTTTGTTTGTTGCGATTGATATTTTTGTTTGTTACGATTGGCACTTTCGTATGCAAAGAGTGACACGTCCGTCCTTCAAATAAAGTGGAAAAAAACACGTAAAAAAAAGTTAAATTTTTTTTAATGATGTCATGCTGATGTCAGCGGGTCAAACATGGATCAATGCGGGTCAACGGGTCAAATCGGGTCAAAATTGGGTAATTGGATCATGTTGCATGTGCAACATGATGCACACAAGTTTTTGTCTATCATTAAAGGAATCACATTTTAAATAATGTTTTGTATTCGCTATTCAAGAATATTTTCTAAGTTCGTCTCGATCATTCCTTGATAATTTATCCACTGAATTTATGTATTATGAAATTTTATGATCCGGTGACTGATTAATTGATTTTTGAGGTTCATGCAAATACGCATTACTTTTTTATTCGTTGTTTGAAACTCAATGTATCATGTTCATGTTTTCCATTTTATGAACCTAGATTACCTCATGGAGATATAAGTTTAACTATTTAAATATGCAGTAACATAGTAATTTATTCTCATCCACTAATCTCGTTATATTTTTGCATATATAGCATATATATGCTTCACATTTACTACTTGTAGAGCCCATGAATCAAGCTCTTTCTTGTACAGGTATAAGTATCAAATAACTTTGTACAATGAAATTGGGGAAATTGATGTCACAGTTTTTGGAAAACAAGTCGAAACATTACTGGATATAGAAATTCATGACTTCTATTAGAACTACACAGTGGTAGTGAACTTCTTTTTACATAAACATACCATGTCATAATTTGTTTTATTTAAGATTTAATATTTTACACAAACATCAACTTGTCCGGCCTTAAACGTCATGATCTCTCCATTAGGACCTCTTTTTCTCTTGTATACCCACTTACTACCAATTGTTCGAATTTTGTATATTGGAAGCAATATTTTTGCTTATATATACTGTGTTTTTCTTTCCACTGTTTTTATTCTCCGATCTGATTAATTATATTAGCGCATGTTGCTCATTTATCTTGTATAAGAGTTAGATTGTGTAGTGTGTTGTAGATCACAGAAGACTGCAACATTGGTTGAACAAATAAGATATAAACAGTTATAACAGTTGAGACAACTTAAGAACAAGTTGTCAGTTTAAGCTGCAGTTTAGATAAGAACTGACTTATCTTGACTGCTTGTCTATACTAGTACACTGAAGGCGGCGTATTGACATACATAAAACGTGAGTGAATGTGTGAGATTAGAGAGAGAGCAGTTAATTTCCCTTCAGATTTTTGTCCAACGGAGAAAGAAAAAGGGTCGGGACACAGTCCAGAAGCTCCAAACACGAGCATAATCAGAGCTTTTCCAAGGACGCGGGTATGTATTACTCCTTTCGATCCTTCACCAATGGCTTTCTAGCCTTCAGGTACTTTTATGATCTCGTATATTTGCGTAGCAGTTATGGACTCAAACTCAGAGTCCATAGCAATTCAACACGATTCCGTGTCTACATCTCCCACTGATTCGGCGTATACTTGTCTAGGATTTTATAATAGTATTCTTCTCATTTAGATAGCAGTTTATAACAATATTCTGCTCATTTGGATCATAGAAGACACTAGCTGTTGGGTTATGAGTCAGTAGATGGTACTCAGCTGTCTAGTGGTTAAAAGAATATTGGGGGAAATCATAGTAGTACTATGGAATTGAAGATCCCAAAACCCAGCTGATATCAGTCGTGCAGTGTGTCTATAGGATTAGATGATGTATAAGTTAGACTTGTTTATTTTGATTAACTTTTGTCTAAGTCCTGTACGGGGTAAACTGTTGGACTGATATTATGACGAAGTTACTTTCCAGAACCCCACGTCATCTTTGTAAGAGCTTGCGTTCTTCAGCCAGCAGCTGATCTTCACCTCAGTAGGAGACAGCCCATCAGCTGATAAGCCATCAGCAGAAGAACATATGCAAAGCTCAGTACCTTCGCGATCGCCGCCACCGACCTACTCAGTAGATGTATTCCTTGTCAGCCGACTCAGTCGAAGAAGACAGAGACTTATCTAGTCTACTGTGTCCGACAGAAAATGACCCAGTCGCACAAGTCTTTTCGATGTTCAGCAGAAGATCTTACGAGGTTGTTTGAATAGTCAACTTTGACTCTGACACATTCTCACCAACCACAAACCTCGACCAATGAGAAGCCGACATCGCCATATCTATTCTATACAGTAAAGCTGCTCTCATGTACAGTAATTAACTGCCCTGCTGCAACAAATTCGAAATTATGGCCATTTTCTTTGGAAGCTTGTGACACGTGGCATCGTCGTCTCCAACGGACATATGCCATAGCTCACAACTATAAATAGAGAAGAAATTCGAAGCTCCACGCACGGAATAAAAAAAGGGGAAAAACGTTCAAGCTTTGAACACTCTAGTAAACTCAAAGATTATCCAGAGAAGAACTTGCTTTCTTAGAATATTCTTAGTTCTTCACTCTAGAGTATTTAGATCCCTCTCTTCTCTAGACTAAGCTCATTGCCATATTTATAGCTTAGATTCGAAGGAGTTCACTTTCTGTGAATTGTTCTTATTGTAAGAACTCCTTCTTAGTTGGAGATTATTCCATCCCTTTCGAACTTCGGTTTGAATTGTAAAGTCGCTAAGGACTATAACTTAGAAGGATCTGTCCAGTGCACAGATACCTGTTGAGGCTTGCTCAGTATAATCAACAAGTTATCCTGCCATTGTCAGGACCGTGGACGTAGGATCTTGCGTATCCGAACCACGTTAAATCGCTTGTGTTCTTTACTGTTTTATTGCATATCATAACTGTTCAAAATCATATGTTTGCATAAAACGTGTTTCAAAAGCGCACAGCCAAAAGAACTTGATTTGTGAAAATCGTTTTTCAAAACTGAGACGAATCTCCGGGCCCCACACTTATCCGCACAACATCTCCGACTGAGTTTCGAACGACTAACAAAAGTCAGTAGGAGAGCTCAGTAGCTGACCCACTCTGACCCAGTGATCGAAGGTTACTTTTTGGCATTGTTCATCAGTTGCACTAAACAGCTCAGCTGTCCTTCGGTTTGAGAAAAAGAAACTGTGATCAGGTGTATTCACCCCCCCCTCTACACCTGACTATCGTCTCCGGACCAACAATTGGTATCAGAGCATCGGTGTTCTTCTGATCGCCGGTTCTGTACTACTAGTTCTCTCGAACAGATCCTTGAAAACGTTTTCATTGCACAAGCATCTCTTCTTTCATCCTTATACCCGTTCACATAATGTCTGACATGTCAGGTATCAGGATGGTGCCGATGTTCTCAATAGAGAACTTCACGGTATGGCGCGTGAGAATGGAGGCACACCTCACATCGCTGCACGACAGCATGACGGACGTCCTGGAGACTGGACCCATCATTCCCATGATTGACAGCGTTCAGTTCGCTACTGCGGGAGGTGTAGGAGCACAAATCGGTGCTAAGGTTCCCAAAGACAAATCAGCCTTCACGCTTGAAGAGAAAAAGCTACACAACCTCGACCGAGTTGCACGAAACGCAATACTGACAACGCTCAGTGACTCTCATCTTGGGAGGGTGCAGGACTGCAAAACGGCAAAAGAGCTATGGGATGCTTTGGCTGTACTGAGCCAAGGAACCCCGCAGATCAAAGAAAACAAGCTCGAATTAGAGCCTCAGAAGTTCGAAGCCTTTGCAATGGAGCCCAGTGAGACCATTGACGAGCTCAGTGTCAGATTTACAAACCAAGTCAATGTCATCAACGGGCTGGGGAAGGTGTTCACCAATAAAGAGATGAACACAAAGATCTTGAGAGCGCTACCTCGACAGAAGTGGCTTCCATTTGCTACTTATTTACGTCGCTCTGATCTAAATGCTCTAACTCCTGATGTTATATTTTCAGAACTAAAGACGGAGGAATTTGAGCATAGTTTACCCCAAAGGTGCTCCAGTGCTCCAGCTGACACACAGATCGATCATGCTTTTAAAGCAACTGTCAGCAAAACTGGATCCAAACCGATTTCCTCAAGCAAGGCAGTGGCCACTATCGAAGCAAAATCTTGTGAGACTTCAGGCACTGACCAGCTGGCTGTGATGGCTCTCAAATATCAGAGAGAAAAAGGAGAGAGTCAGAAAGCTGAGGAAATACAAAAGAGTTTCTCCCTCAGGTAAGAAACATTATCAGAAAAGGGAAGAATCTAATCCTTCTATCGAATGCGGGAACACGAGCACGTTGCGAGTCCATCCAAAGCTTCAGTGGAAAAAGCAAAGAGAACATCCACCGTTATAAGCGTAAGAAGGAGGGACACTATCGACGATCGTCCCCGAACTCTCAGTGCTCAACGAGCGTAACGGCAAAGCCGAAGAGAAAAATTTGCCCAAAGAAGGCGAGCCTACATCGCCGGAGAGATATCCGACAACTCACTTGAGGAGGATACATTTATGTATTCCTCTGAGGACGAAGCTGCATTTGTAGCAGTTGAGGTCGGAGAAACGGTTCCTGAAGGAACAACTGAATACTGTCTGATGGCCAGAGAAGAGACTAAGGTAAACTCCAAACTTAATATAACCTCTTCTTCACACAGGACACACGACACATGCTCGGTCACAGATGATCCTCTGGATGTGGTACAAGCATACGACGATCTGCTAGAGGAACATATTCAGCTGAGCAGAGAGTTCAGCAGAACGATCCAGGAACTGGAGATGGTAAAGGCTGAAATCAAAGACTTTCTTCTGATTGTCAGGTCTCTACTGAGTCAGAGAATCTAGGTGCGAGACTCAAGGAAGAGATCGAATCTCTTATGACTAAGTCTCAGCTTCAAGAGACTCAGATCTCAGTTCTGACTAAGGACAATTCTGAGAAAGAGACTGAAATAGCCTAGCTCAGTCAGAAGCTCTCAGACGTACAGAAAGATTATGACTCACTTAGGAGGAGTGACGAGGTCTGGCGAGGACTGATGACTGAATAGTACCTTGGAGCTAAGGAGAAGCTAGAAAGTATGCTCAGAGCACAACGACCAACTATCATGAAAGAAGGACTTGGCTATACCCACGAAGCTTCTACCTCGAAAAGCTCAGAAGCGTTGGCTGATAGGTTTGTCAGAGGAAAGGTGCAAGTTGCTGACACCACACCTCAGGCGAAGAACAAACAGAAAATGATTGCACCTCAGCCGACCAACAACCATCAGCTGACCAAAGGTTCCAGCCCCAGGACACTGCGATCAAATTCAGGCGGAACCAAGAAGGTCAGATGGGCAGAACAGTACCATAAGCCACTATACGAGCATCCGGCTCAGTACGACTCGTACTATTATGAGCCCAGGGTCAGGAGAAGCGCAAAGACTCAGAAGAAGAAAGCTCCTGAACCCAAAATCATCAGTAGAAAGTCTGTATCTCCGAGTCCTGTGGAGAAGAAAACTGACAAGGTTCAGAAGAAGAAGTCTCAGACTTCTAAGGTTCCGAGGCAGATTTGGGGTCCCAAAACACCCCACTAACATGTAAGGACCCAACTGAACCAAAGGGTACCTAAAAATGCTTCTGTTTTGCAGGTGCATAAGGACCCATGGATAGTGGACAGCGGCTGCTCAAGACACATGACATACCAGAAGAGCCTGGTGACCAACTATATACAAGAAGATGGTCCCAGAATTGAGTTTGGTGACAACTCTAAAGGCTACACAAGGGGATATAGAATGCTGAATATTGGGACTGCTTCGGCCTAAGAGTAACATATGTTGAAGGACTTCAACATAATCTCCTTTCGTCACCAATTCCGTGGATAATCTTAACGAGTAATATTTGACGCTGGGTTCTGTGATATTGTTGATAAATCTACAGGGAAAACAGTGTTATCAGGTTCGCGGAAGAAAAACATATACGTTGCTAACTGGAATACCGCAGAACCTGAGGCTTACTTGCTCGCACAGATGAAATCCAGTGACAAGTCAGGATGGCTATGACATAAGAGACTCAGCCACCTGAACTTCAAGACTCTGAACAAGCTCGCCAAGAACTCTAAAGTCAGGGGACTACCTAACGAATCGTTCATCAAAGACAAAAATTGTGAAGCATACTTGAAGGGAAAGCAGACAAAGAAAAGCAATCCACCTATTCCTTCACCTTCCACTGATGGAATCCTTCAACTGCTGCACATGGATTTATTCAGGCCAGTTTCTCCAGTGACTATACAAGGCAAGAAGTATGCCCTTGTCGTTATAGACGACTACTCGAGATATACATGGGTAATCTTCATCGCCAACAAATCTGATGTCATGACTGAGTTGCCTAAACTACTGAAAAAGCTCAGTGTGGAAAAGAACATCAAGATACAAAGAATTCGCTCAGACAGAGGAATAGAATTTCTCAACTCAGTAGTTAAAGAGTACTACGAGAAAGAGGGAATTCAGCACGAGACATCAGCTGCTCGTACTCCTCAATAGAACGGACTTGCTGAACGTAAAAATAGAACACTCAAGGAAGCAGCAAGGACGCGCCTAGCAGACTCTGGGCTACCCTCTAAGTTCTGGGCAGATGCTACTGACACAGCCTGCTACACTCAGAATCGCTCACTACTTACACAGCAACACATGAAGACACCATACGAATTGTGGAAAGGGAGAATTCCTTCTATTTCTCATTTTCATATTTTTGGTTGTTCGTGCTTTATCCACAATAACGTGAAAGATCGGTTGAAGGTCTTTGATAGCAAATCTGATCAAGGGGTATTCTTAGGATATTCCCGAGTCAGTAAAGCCTTCAGAGTCTTTAACTATCAGACTCTTTGCGTGGAGGAAAGCCCTCATGTTATTTTTGATGAGTTTGTTACTGAGAACAGGAAAACTACAGAGACAAATACTGATGATGTCAGCAGCAAGCTACAGGATCTCAGACTGACTGATAACACTGAAAAAATTCAGCATTGTTGGGATGATGAGTCAGATGATGAAGAAACTCAGACTCAACCAACAAGCGATGTAGCTGACCTGGTTGATTCTACTGAACAGAATCAACAACAGGTAACAACGGTCGATGAGGAAGCCCCAGTGGTAACTGAAACCTCTACTGAGAATATAAACTCAGGGGGAACGATTAATGTTCCTGAGCTAAATGCTCCCGAACCTGGAAACTCAGTAGATCCAAACCTTCTTACTGAACTGCTGCAATCTCAGAACAGTACTACTGAAATGCCTAACACTCCTACTGCTTCTGCAGAAGTAGTATCAGAAGAAGAAGCCAGACTCAGATGTTCATGGCTTGACGCTCATTCTTCAGATCTCATAATAGGAGATCCATCATCAACGATAAGAACAAGATCGAGATTAAATCAAGGAGAAAGCTCACTTTATTCTTCTTTCTTGTCTACAGAAGAACCTCAGTCGATAGAGGACGCACTTAATGATGCTGACTGGATCATCGCCATGCAAGAAGAGCTGAACCAGTTCGTCAGAAACGAAGTTTGGGAGCTTGTTGACAGACCTAGACATCAGCATGTGATCGGTACTAAGTGGGTCTTCAAAAACAAGCATGATGAAAACAATGTCATCGTTAGAAACAAAGCTCGACTAGTTTCCAAGGGATACAGTCAAGCAGAAGGAATCGACTTTGATGAAACTTTCGCTCCAGTCGCAAGATTGGAAGCCATTCGTCTTTTCCTAGCCTACGCAACGCATCAAGGATTCAAAGTATATCAGATGGATGTAAAGTCAGCTTTTCTGAACGGCGTACTTAAGGAAGAAGTCTACGTGGAACAACCGCCCGGCTTTCAGCAGGGACATCAGGTGTACAGACTTAGGAAAGCTCTGTATGGGTTAAAACAAGCACCCAGGGCTTGGTATGATGCCCTATCAGACTTTCTACTTCAGAAAGGTTTTCAGAAGGGGACAGTAGATCGAACCCTATTCAACATAAAGTTAGGAGATGACATCCTACTGGTGCAAATCTACGTGGACGACATCATTTTCGGCTGCAGAAATGAGATCATATGTTAGCAGTTCGAGAAGATGATGAAAGAGAAATTCGAGATGTCCATGATGGGAGAGATGAATTATTTCCTTGGATTTCAAGTGAAGCAATCACCTGAAGGAATCTTCATCAATCAAGCCAAATACACTCGAGAAGAAGGATATCAGAATGGAGAAAGTCCATACTGACAAGCGAAGGGCAGACATACTGACCAAACCACTAGCTGAGAACAGATTTAGAGAACTATCAGTTGAGCTAGGTCTACTGGATCCTACTGAGTCACGTCAGTAGAGGACAACTACTGATAACTGCAATTGGCAACAATTGGTATCAGACGGAAGGAACCAGTATGACAGGTCAGATGATCAATACAGTGATTCAGTTGGGAGAATCATACTATACACAGCAAGGGGGAACGTGGTCTTCAGCACGTCAACCATCCTCCTAAGTCTTAACGGTAACCAGCTGATCGTAAAAGTTCAGTTGAAGAGGTTTGCGTAGTATTGAATACTTAACGTTTTTGTTGACATGCTTGCATTTATTATATCAGTCGCTCGCATTCAGTAGTTAAGAAGCATTTATTTCCCGCCATCAATTTCTTTAAGGAATGGTCAGTAGATACCGTTCTCATTCAAATTGATTTGGTAATTAATGCTGCCTGCAGCGCATTTAATGCATGTCTTCTCACTTACCCTTATTACGCATCATCCTACGTGGGTCTATAGTAGAGGCGGCTTTGTAATCATTCAGTTTATAACATTTAATCTCAGCCGCAGATAACATTGAAAGATTAAATCCTGACCGTTCGATCTAAACGGTTATTAAGTTTGATCTTACAAAACCTTTCAATTTCTCTACTCGACTCATTTTCCGCCATTTCCAACTTTAGAGCTCTTTCTGCAAATCAGTTTTTTCTTCAAATCTCTAAACCAATCTGATTTCTAGCATCCACAAGCTCTAAACTACTTGGTAATGTATTAAATTCTGCTTAAAACTCTACTGACTTACTCTATTTTCAAGTGCTAACAAGTTGTTTTGCAGATTTTAATGGCGAATGTTCATGAACCCTATGATATGAACGAGATCATACTCTCACGGATTCAGTTCGAACCCACCATGGCGCTTCGCCAAGTGGATCTTCCATACCTTGAGCCTATCTTCGAGGCGCTTGAACTATCTGGACTTGAATCGCTCGTATCCAAGCAGCCTAGGGCTTATCTGCCAAGGTAAGTTGCGGAAGTATACCTCAACTGGAGGACTCTCGCGTCCGGAGGAGAAGAATCTTCCTTCTCGTATATGAAGGAGGTTATCCCAAACACGTGGGATGTGAGTCAGCGCGTCTTCAACATTCGAGATGCATTGGGACTGGCATTTGATCTCCCAGACAGTGGTGTTTCTCCTATTGGATACAAGGAGAAGGAGATGAACACGTATGTTCAGAAGTTCTGTGGGAGGCAGGACATCAGTTTCAAAACTGCTTTACCAAAGAACTTGCTGCTACCTCAGTACAGGGGGCTCGCCTACATTGTGTCACATATTCTGACGAGCTCTGCAGGATCTTATGATCAGCTGTCTAAGCTACGTATTCAGCTGATGATGGCTATAGACGACGGAGTACAAGTGAACTGGACAAATTATTACGTAGCCGAGCTGAAGGCTCAGGCGCAAAAGTTCACCACCTTACCCACTGGTGAGCAGAAGATGATTAGCGTTGGGAAGCTACTGTATGGGACCAAGATGTCTATATTGATTGAGCAATCAGTAGCGAGGAATTCTTCGTTTGCCGACGCCAAATTCTTCGACAACAAGCTAATAAAATTCAGAAATCAGATCCGCCGCTGACATCAGCATGACCTAGTTCAGCTGTACCCATGCTGGACTTTGATGGACTTATCAGTCGATTCGATATGGATGTCAGAAATCAGATCCGCCATATCATGGAGAAAGAGAAAATACCCTTCAGAGCTCCAGCCTTCAGGCGAATCCCTCCTCCTAGGACTACTCGCGGCATGCTATGCACAAAAGAGATTGAGAGAGAAGTAAGAGAAGCTGCTGTTCATCTATGTCTGAATATGTACGATCCAGATGATTATAAGGAAATCCAGGTTCTACGCACAAGAGTCTACAAGTATACCTGGACCCTCCAGCTGATAAGTCTGCTGACTTTAAGAAACGCACGAAGAATTTCAGAAGTCAGACTTGATCTCTTATCTCATATTTGTTGTAATATTAATATGGCTCATGTACTCTCTGTCTATATATATATTGGTTCCTATTGCTTGCCAGACAATTACTCATTGTCTCATGGCTTTTGTTTGTGTTTTCTCACAACTTATCACTAAGTGATCTGACACACACTCACATAATCGTTCTCTGATTTTGCCTATATCTCGCCTACTGACTTGATGTTTTATTGATCATCTTGATTGTCTTCTGATGAATCAGGGGGAAATTGTTGTCAGTAGATTAGCTCTATGTTCCTTATTTTAGAATAGAGGCTAGATGGTTAGAAATAGAGGTTTTGGCATCATCAATTAGGGGGAAATTGTTGGGTTATGAGTCAGTAGATGGTACTCAGCTGTCTAGTGGTTAAAAGAATATTGGGGGAAATCATAGTAGTACTATGGAATTGAAGATCCCAAAACCCAGCTGATATCAGTTGTGCAGTGTGTGTCTTTAGGATTAGATGATGTATAGGTTAAACTTGTTTATTTTGATTAACTTTTGTCTAAGTCCTGTACGGGGTAAACTGTTGGACTGATCTTCTGATGAAGTTACTTTCCAGAACCCCACGTCATCTTTGTAAGAGCTTGCATTCTTCGACCAAGAACTGATCTTCACCTCGTAGAGAGACGACCCATCAGCTGATAAGCCATCAGCAGAAGAACATATGCAAAGCTCAGTACCTTCGCAGTCGCCAGCTGACCTACTCAGTAGATGTATTCCTTGTCAGCCGACTCAGTCGAAGAAGACAGAGACTTATCTAGTCTACTGTGTCCGACAGAAAACGACCCAATCGCACAAGTCTTTTCGATGTTCAGCAGAAGATCTTACGAGGTTGTTTGAATAGTAAACTTTGACTCTGACATATTCTCACCAACCACAAACCTCGACCAATGAGAAGCCGACATCGTCATATCTATTCTATACAGTAAAGTTGCTCTCATGTACAGTAATTAACTGCCCTGCTGCAACAAATTCGAAATTATGGCCATTTTCTTTGGAAGCTTGTGACACGTGGTATCGTCGTCTCCAACGGACATATGCCATAGCTCACAACTATAAATAGAGAAGAAATTCGAAGCTCCACGCACGGAATAAAAAAAGGGGAAAAACGTTCAAGCTTTGAACACTCTAGTAAACTCAAAGATTATCCAGAGAAGAACTTGCTTTCTTAGAATATTCTTAGTTCTTCACTCTAGAGTATTTAGATCCCTCTCTTCTCTAGACTAAGCTCATTGCCATATTTATAGCTTAGATTCGAAGGAGTTCACTTTCTGTGAATTGTTCTTATTGTAAGAACTCCTTCTTAGTTGGAGATTATTCCATCCCTTTCGAACTTCGGTTTGAATTGTAAAGTCGCTAAGGACTATAACTTAGAAGGATCTGTCCAGTGCACAGATACCTGCTGAGGCTTGCTCAGTATAATCAACAAGTTATCCTGCCATTGTCAGGACCGTGGACGTAGGATCTTGCGTATCCGAACCACGTTAAATCGCTTGTGTTCTTTACTGTTTTATTGCATATCATAACTGTTCAAAATCATATGTTTGCATAAAACGTGTTTCAAAAGCGCACAACCAAAAGAACTTGATTTGTGAAAATCGTTTTTCAAAACTGAGACGAATCTCCGGGCCCCACACTTATCCGCACAACAACTCCGACTGAGTTTCGAACGACTGACAAAAGTCAGTAGGAGAGCTCAGTAGCTGACCCACTCTGACCCAGTGATCGAAGGTTACTTTTTGGCATTGTTCATCAGTTGCACTAAACAGCTCAGCTGTCCTTCGGTTTGAGAAAAAGAAACTGTGATCAGGTGTATTCACCCCCCCCCCCTCTACAACTGACTATCGTCTCCGGACGAACACTAGCTTTAGTTTCTTTTAGATACCCAATGAACAACATAACTTCTGATTGTGCCTCCAATTTATCAGCTTGTATGTTCAACACATATCCCAGACAACCTGAAATTCTTAAGTGGTGCAAATTAGGCGTAGAGCGTACTCCACAATTCAAATGGTGTATTGACCGATGTCGATGCTAGAGGATTAAGAAACTATGTTGTCGTTTCTATAGCATATCTCCAAAAACAAAAAGGCAATGTTGCATAGCTCATCATCGATCAAACTATTTCTAACAAGATTCGGTTTCTTATCTCAAACACACCCTTCTGCTAAGGATGCCCAGTGCTGTCAGTTTGGGCGTAAGCCCACATTCTGCAAAATAATATTTGAACTCGTTGGAGAGGTATTCACCACTACGATCAAATCGCAATATTTTGATTTGTTTACCAAGCTTCTTCTCCACTTTTTCCTTACATTTCGTAAAAGTCTCAAAACATTCAAACTTGTGGCGAAGAAGGTAAACATGTCGAAATACTCATAACCTCCGAACTTGTGTAGATCTTTCGTCCAGACTAGTCATAATTGATCAAACCTAACACTTCATGGCTCTATTAAACTTTGCCTTAAAATGTTTAATCACCATCTTTTCTTCTATACAGGATTTGCAAGTTGGAAATGGTTCAATTTGGAGAGACTAATGATCCATCGTTCACCAACCTTTTGATCCTATTTAGATTGATGACCTAGTTTAAGATTCCATATATAGGTTTGATTCTCATTATTTCATTTTCTTAAGATTCGATGATGAGGAAGCGAAATTAACAAAATTAGGTCGTTTGCAAGAAATAGTATATAAATACCCGTTTAATGGACCACCACAAATAAAGTCATCGTCTTTAATGATAGAAACACTACAGTCGAAACTAGATTTATAAGCATCTATAGTGTAGATGTTTGAAATAGAAATAATGTTTCGCCTAAACTCATGCACATATAAAACATCTTTAAGTACTAAAACATAACTATTAAAAGATATGTGTAAATCTCCAATGAAAATTGCAGAAACTCTCGATCCGTCGCGCATGCATACTATGACCTCGCCATTACTCAGTTGCCTTTTCTGTAAAAAACCTTGCAAGGTGTAACAAACATGATCAGTTACAAGAACAACTCGTGCCTCTTTCTATTTTGTCTTGACATTTGGATAATAAGTCTACCGGTGTCCTTTGTTACCACATTAGAAGAACAAATCCTTTCCCCTTTGGCTTTTCAAAGCCACCGATAGGACTCGTCTTCTTACTCACATTACTCTTCTTGACATAACCACCCTTGCCCTTTTTTTAGAGGATTCCTTGAGCCACTACCAGTGTTCAAGACTTGAGCATCCTTTTCATTTCCTATAACCCTCTCAGCCGCTACCACAACAATGAGTAACTCGTTAAGATCATACTCTTTCTTAGTCATAACGGTTTTATGTTGGGATAAAGATTCAGTAGAAGAATTGATAGATTCGAAGATCCCAAAACACTAGCTAAAATATTGTACATTTGTATCTGTAATAGCTTAGTCGAGTTCAGTAGTTAGAACTCAGTAGGCTAGAGTTCAGTAGCTGGTGAACTCAGGATCGAAGAAGTCAGTTGGACAGCCAACCACCAACTGAATTTGCTCAGGAATTCGTGCCCATGCACTGAATGATCAGAAGAACGTCAGTAGGAAAGTCACTTCAATTGAAGGTTCGAGGATTCAGAGGAAGTCAACCTTGATGTTTGACAAGTCTCACCTACCAATCTACCTCGACCAATAAGGAGCCGACAACGACCTACCTTTTTTGACAAAAGCTACTCCCAGACTGAAAAACAGGAGAATCTCTACAGTGCACCTACTCACCAACATTCAAAATAAAGGAGCCATTTTTCTTGTCGTTTCGACACGTGGCTAGACCTCCCTCCAACGGATCTATTCACTATTGACGACTATATAAGAGAAGTCAGTAGAGCTGAACTAAGTAGAAGATTTTCTTGCCCACGCGATCTGAAGTATATTTGACTGTCTGACTCAATCAGTACCAAATTCAGATAGAGTTGACTTCGGGTTTGAGAACGAATTTATATTCAGGTGTATTCATCCCCCCCTTCCCCCCTCCCCCTACACCTGAACCACGTCTCAGGACCAACAATTGGTATCAGAGCTCAGTGCTCTTAACTGATCATTGTTCTCTAAAACTGGTCTATCTCGAACAAAGATCCTAGAAAACCCATTTTCACTGCATCTTGCATCTCTTTATTGCATCCTATATCCTATCTTTCAATGGCTGATATTTCAGGGATTAGGACGGTACCCATGTTCTCAACAGAGAATTATGCGGTATGGCACGTAAGGATGGAGGCACATTTGACCTCGCTGCATGACAGCATGACCGACGTCCTGGAGAAAGTACCTATTGTTCCGATGATCGACTCAGTCAAACTTGTAGTGGACGGAATAGGAGGTGCCAGAACCAGTCCGAAAGTCACGAAGGATAAAAGCCTCTTCACTCCTGAAGAGAAGAAACTACACAACCTCGACCGAGTTGCTCGTAACGCTATATTGATGACACTCAGTGACTCTTATCTCGGAAGAGTACATGACTGCAACACTGCAAAGGAGCTATGGGATGCTCCCGCATTGTTGAGCCAAGGAACTCCACAGATCAAAGAAAATAAACTGGAGTTTGAGCTGCAGAAACTCGAGGCATTCGCTATGCTTCCTGGGTAGTCCATAGATGATTTCAGCGCTCGATTCACAAATTAGATCAACATCATTAACGGACTGGGGAAAATATTCAGCTATAAGAAGACCAACACTAAAATTCTAAGAGCTCTTAGCAGGCCCAAGTGGTATTCTTTTGCTACGTGTATGAGGAGATCTGACTTGAATTCTTTTACTCCTGATTATATATTTTCAGAACTTAAAGCTGAGGAGTTCGAATTCAACCTCCCACACACCCCCAATGAAGCTGAAGTGCCAATGAATCATGCTTATAAGGCATCAGCTAGCACTCCCGGAGCAAGTCCCTCAGCAACAAGCCAGTCAGCTGCAAGCTCAGTGACCATACCTACTGCTGACAACTTGGCTGAGAATTATGCTCTACTCGATGTGAAATATCAGGAGGAGAAGGAAATATTCAGAAGGAAGATGAAAAAGGCTTCCCAAAAATACCAAGGTAAGAGTGATAATCATCTCACGAAAAGTGAATCTAAATCTCTACCTGATTGCAGGAGTATTGAAGTTGCCCTCGCGGAGCAAAAAGAAACATCTAGGATGGAAGGCAGAACCTCAGTATGCTACAACTGCAAAAAGCTAGGACACTATCAATACGAATGTCCTGAACTCTCGGCAGCAGAAAGAGCTGAAAGGCAAGCCCGACGTGACATGTTCGTGAAGAAGAGGCAAGCCTACATAGCTGGAGAGTTGTCCGACTGCTCGAGCGATGAAGAACTATTTATGGAATCATCTGACGATGATGCCGTATTCATGGCAATCGAGACGGAAGATGTTGATCTGTGTCTAATGGCCGGAGAAGAGGGTGAGGTAATTATAAACCCACTATATTCCCCTCTTCACCTTGCACACACGACACAAGCTCTGCTGCGGGAGAACCACTGGATGTGGTTCTTGCGTACGAAGATCTGCTTGAAGAGCAAATCCAGATGAGCCAGTAGTTCAGTAAGACGATTCAAGAGATGGATATCCTGAAAGCAGAAAATCAGAGACTTTCAAAGAGAAGTCAGGACTCTACTGAGTCTGAAGGACTAGTTCTGAGATTGAAGGAAGAGATTAACTCTCTGATGACTAAGTCTCATGACCAAGAAGCACATATTTCAGTGATGTCCAAAGACATCTCTGAGAAAGAGACTGAAATTGCTAATCTCAGGGAAACTCTCGCACATGCCAAAATGGAGTATGAACCTCTGAGAAAAAGTGATGAGGTGTGGAGAACCTTGATGATAGAGCAATACAAAGGAGCAAAGGAGGAGTTGGAGAAGCTACTACAAGCACAAAGACCACATGCCACCAAAGAAGGACTTGGTTACACATGTGAAGCCTCCACTTCAGGACAAAAGAGCTCCAACAAGCTGACTGATAGGTTTGTCCAGGGGGTAACTCAACATGCAGAATTTACATCCCTCAGACAAAGAATAAGCAGAAGATTCAAGCACCTCAGTCTAGCAACAGGAAAGTGACCCACGGTTCTAACCCCAAGACACCAAGAGCAAACTCAGGGGGAACCAAGAAGGTCAGGTGGGCTGAACAGTATGACCACCAACTACTGACTCATCCAGCTCAGTACGGATCGTACTACTATGAGCCAAGAGTCAAAATCCCTAAGGTTCAGAAGAAGAAGAAAGTTGAACCACAAAAGTCTAAGAAATCAGCTACTCCAAGTTCAGTGGAGCAGACTACTGACAACAAGGGAAAGAAGAAGTCTGACAAGTTTGGATCCTAAAATCTAACCATTAAGGACCCAAGCTGAACCCAAAGGGTACCTGAATCTATTTTGGTTTTGCAGGTGCCAGAGGACCCTTGGATTGTTGACAGTGGATGCTCAAGACCGACTATGTTCAGCAAGCTGGAGCCAGAATTGAGTTCGGTGACTACTCCAAAGGCTACACAAGGGGATACGGCACATTGAAAATAGGAACTGAAATAGTTCCTAGGGTATCTTATGTTGAAGGACTTCAACATAATCTCCTTTCTGTTAGTCAATTCTGTGATAACTCCAATAAAGTGACTTTTGACGCAGGATTTTTTGATGTTCTTGATAAATCTACATGAAAAATTGTGTTATCAGGGTCGCAGCGAAGGAACATATATTATGCTGAATGGAATACCGCCGAACCTGAAGCTTGCCTGCTAGCACACACGAGGTCAGATGACAAAACAACATGGTTGTGGCACAGACGAGTGAGTCATATGAACTTCAAAACAATGAACAAGCTAGCACGTGATGCTAAGTTAAAGGACTGCCCAATAAAGTATTCAAGAGACATAAAAATTGTGAAGCATGTCTGAAAGGAAAGCAAAGAAAATGAAGCAATACGCCCATTCCGTCACCTTGCTGCACATGGATTTATTTGGGCTAATCAATCCAATGACGATTAGAGGAAAGAAATATGCTCTTGTAGTCGTTGATGACTATTCAAGATACACTTGGGTGATATTCATCGCCAATAAATCTGATGTCAAACTTTAGCTGCCGAAACTACGGAAGCGGCTGAGCGTCGAGAAAGATATCAAGATTCAAAGGATACACTCAGATCGTGGAACTGAGTTTCTGAACTCAATGGTAATAGGCTTCTGTGAGGCTAAAGGCATTGAACACGAAACCTCACCGGCACGTACGCCTCAACATAACGAACTTGTTGAAAGAAAGAACAGAACGCTTAAAGAAGCAGCAAGGACATTGCTTGCAGATTCAGGTCTTCGATTGAAGTTCTAGGCAGAAGCTACTGACACTGCCTACTACACTCAAAACCGGTCTCTCCTGACTCACATGCACATGAAGACGCCTTACGAACTATGGAAAGGGAGAATTTCTTCTATTTCGCATTTTCATATTTTTGGTTGTCCGTGCTTTATCCACAATAATTGAAAGGACCAGTTAAAGGTCTTTAAAAGTAAGTCAGACCAAGGAGTCTTCTTAGGATACTCCAGGGTCAGAAAAGCTTTCAGGGTCTTTAACTATCGGACCCTTTACATAGAAGAAAGCCCCCATGTTGTATTTGATGAATTTATTTCTAAGTTCAGGAAGTCAAACTCTCAGCCAGAAGCTGAAGAGGTCAGGAGCAAGCTATATGATCTAAGCTTAAAAGACAACACTGAAAAGATCCAGCATTGTTGGGATAATGATTCAGATGACGAAATTCAGAATCCAACAAGCAATGTAGCCGAGGAGATTGATTCTACCAAACAAAATCAATCCCAGGTAATTTTGGTCGATGAGGAAACCAATATGGTAACTGAGACCTCTACTGAGAATAACAACTCAGGGGGAACTACTAATGTTCCTGAGCTAAATGCCCCTGAACCTGGTGACTCAGTAAACCCAACCTTAGTTACTGAATTACTTCAGACATAGAACAATACTACTGAAATTCCTAATACTCCTATTGTTTGTGTTGAAACAATTCCAGATGAAGTAACAATACGTCGTCGCTCGTGGTTAGATGCTCACTCTTCAGATCTTATCCTTGGAGATCCTTCAACTAGGGTGAAGACAAGATCCAAATTCTGTCAAGGAGAAAGTGCATTATATTCATGCTTCTTGTCGACTAAAGAACCTCAGACAATAGAAGATGCACTGAATGATGCTGACTGGATCATCGCCATCCAAGAAGAGCTGAATCAGTTCACGCGAAAAGATGTATGGGAGCTTGTTGACAGACCTAGACACCAACACGTGATAGGAACAAAGTGGGTCTTCATGAACAAGCGCGATGAAAATAATGTCATTGTCAAGAACAAAGCTCAACTCGTTGCCAAAGGATATTGTCAATTAGAGGGAATAGATTTTGACAAAACATTCGCCCCATTCACAAGATTGGAAGTTATTCGTCTATTCCTAGATTATGCAACACATCAGTAGTTCACAGTATATCAAATGGATGTGAAGTCAGCTTTCCTGAACGGCGTACTGAAGGAAGAAGTCTACGTTGAACAACCGTCTGGCTTTCAGCAGGGACATCAGGTTTACAGACTTAAGAAAGCTTTGTACGGGTTAAAACAAGTACCCAGGGCTTGGTAAGATACCCTCTTAGACTTTCTACTTCAGAAAGGTTTTCAAAAAGGAACAGTGGGTCGCACCCCATTCAATATCAAGTCAGGCGAATACATCCTACTGGTGCAGATCTACGTGGACGACATCATCTTTGGATCAAGAAATCTTACCATGTGTCAGAAATTCGAGTTGATGATGAAAGAAAAGTTTGAAATGTCGATGATGGGAGAGATGAATTATTTCGTTGGACTTCAAGACAAACAATCAAAGAAGGGAATATTCATTAATCAAGCCAAATACACAAGAGATCTCATCAAGAAGTTCGGTTGCGAATCCAGCAAGTCAGTAATGATACCCATGAACACAAATCTCAAGATTGATCTTGACAAAGAGGGAGTATCTGTTAACTTAACTGACTATCGTGCTATTATTGGTTCTTTATTATATCTTACAGCAAGCAGACCTGATATAACTTATGTTGTAGGTGTATGCGCGAGATTTCAGGCGAATCCCAAGAAGAGTCATATCGATTCAGCAAAGAGAATGTTGGGTGATGATTCAATCCTCAGCATGATCATACTTGTGGGAAATGACTCCTATCTTCTATACTGGATCACGCTCAGTAGCCTCGTGCTCTGAACTGTTGAGAAGATTTGAAGATCCCAAAACCCTATCTGATTGGTGAACCATTCCTTTGTATTCGTATTTGTCTCTGAGGTTTCAGACTCAGTAGACACTCTGCTCTGGTCAAGGCGCTCAGTAGCTTATTTGCCTCAGCACCGGTTCGAAGACTCGGTGATCTTGGACTCGGCGGGAGCAAGATATCGAGAGAGTCGGTTGAACCGAACTCAGGCGGGAGTAGTTCACTTGGACACGAGCTGATCATCGGTAGACTTATCTCGGCGAGTCTATCTACCGAATACAAGGTCAGACTCAGCAACGGCAGATAGTCTTCAGGACTGTCAGAATCTTTCGAAAGACAATCAGCATTGTCATGTACGAGGAAGAGAGAAGTCAGCTTCAGTATGTCTCGAAGTTTGTGCTGTCTCAACCACTTCATCCACCTCAACGAATGACAAGCATACACGTGTCTTCTCACTTGCTAAAGCTGCAGTCAACCTTTTACCTAAAAAGGTGGGAAAGTACACTGTTACCTACACCAAAAGAGCCGTTTGCTACCAAAAAGAGAGAGAGAAGAAGATCGTCTCCAACGGATCTATTTTCAATCTCTGCTCTATAAATAGAGGGATTATTCAAGATTTGAAGCACTCAAGAAACCAAGAACTAGAGAGAGCGCGAAAAAGAGCGAATTCAAAAGAACAAAGTATTAGCAAGAACTCGAAGAACAATCTCCGGCGAAAGACTACATTCTAGCTCATAGGGAATCAAGCTAAACCAACATATAAAGCCTCTAGTATCCAATCGACGTTACACGAACTTATAGCTTACCTTCAGCTGTTCGTCGATCTAGAAGCTACTCTCTCATATTCCCTATCCCTCTAACCCTAAGCTCAACCGTTCTTATCTATAGCTTAGACGAAGGAGTTCACATTTGAACCCAATCCTTATTGTATAAGGACTCCTTCACTGTTGGAGAAGTTTGTCAAACACTTTAAGTTTGATAGTGTTGTAAACTGAGATTTGGATCAGTATAAAAACCAAGACGCGGCTTTGCCCAGTGTGCAAGCTGACTGAGACTAACTCAGGATAATAAATAGCCTCCTGATCATTCGGGACAGTGGACGTAGGATTTGAGCAATATCCGAACCACTTTAAAAATCCCGTGTCTCTTCTTTGCTTTCTTAAGCGTTTGCATTGATTTTACTATTCATACTGAACATCACATTTAAAATCAATAAACTGTCTCAGCATACTGAACTTTTAAATCTACTGAACTGAGACTTGCACAAAACGTTTTTCTCACAAACTGATTTGGGCCTACAAAATTCCGCACACTGAACTCTCACTGATCGATACTGAATTCTGACCTAGTCAGTTAGCAGATCTCAGCTGAGTCAGTACTCTTTTAGCCTTTAACTCGATTCAGAACAGTTGTCTGGTCTGCTGAACTATTTCAGTCAGACACCATCCTGAATAAGACTGTTCCAGTTCGAAGTTGAGAAATTTGGAGTCAGGTGTATTCACCCCCCCCTCTACACCTGACCGTACACTCGGGACCAACAGAGAATTCTTCGTTGCCTGAAGGGAACACCTGATGTTGGATTATGGTATCCAGTTGATGATAACCTTGAACTAACTGGTTATTCTGATGTTGACTATGTAGGTTCCCGAATCGACAGGAAATCAACCTCAGGAACTTATCAGTTCCTCGGTAGCAAGCTCACATCGTGGTTCTCAAAGAAACAACAATCAGTAGTAACGTCCACTACTGAAGCTGAGTGTATGGTTACCGGAAGCTATTGCACACAGATACTATGGCTTCGACAACAGCTGAGAGATTACGACATCCATCAAGATGAAGTGCCGATCTACTGCGATAGTGCCAGTGCTATTGCAATCACTTAGAATCCAGTTATACATACAAGGTGCAAGCACGTGGACATTCGTCATTACTTCATCAGAGATCATGTCGAGAAAAAGGATATCGAATGGAGAAGATCCACACTGATAAGCAAAGAGCTGATATCCTAACCAAACCTCTAGCTGAGACCAGATTAAACGATCTCTTAGTAGAACTAGGTCTTTTGGATCCTACTCATACGATTTAGTAAATGATCCAGGAAGTATTAAGGGGGAACTTACTTTCAGTACAGCTGAATACTCAGTTTCATCAAACGTGGTATCAGCTGACTGCGATGTTCAGCTGACATGTTATGAGTATTAAATTTAGCTTTTGGTGATTCAGCATGTCATAGCATTTATTTCCTGCCTTTAATGTTCATCGTATTGCATTGAGTATGTCGTTTTCATTAACTCACGACAATCCGTAAAACTAACTGCGGCGCATTAAATGCATGTCATTTCACCTTACCATTTAGGCGATAAAGATAAGTAGGTGAGATTATAGGCGGCACAGTAATCATAACCTATTATAACATTCAATCTGAGCCGCTCACTTATTAAAACCTGATTAATCTCAACCGTATGCTTAAAAACCGCCTCATATTCAAATCTGAATAGATATACGCTTTTATCTCTAAACTGCCTCACTTTTATCCGCCATTAACGAAGACTTGTGCACTGCATTTACATTCAAAATTCATTAGACATCTACTGCATCTTTTGCATAATTTCTTCAGTAAGAATTTTTTCAAACTAAATCTGCTACTGACTCACTCCATTTTCGAATGCTAATCCTTATTTTTGCAGATTTCAGTTATACAAATGGCACAATTCGTACCAATCAGTGACGTGACCATCCGAAAGATATGGAGGAGATCATACCTGGGAAACAAGTGTTGTTTGAGCCCGTTCTTTCGGTCAGAACCTGCAGTGTGGAGTGCATGGCGCCGGTATTTGATGCTCTCGAGAGGTCGGGCCTCCTACCAATCCTCTCCCATTTTCCACGTCATCTTCTTCCATGTCAGGTAGCGGAGTTCTTCCTGAACTTCCGCCAAGATGATGATTCGAATGACATATCGTCATCTCAAGGCGTGATGTCCGTCCTAATTAGTAGGAGGACATAGCCACGCAGATGGACATCTTTAGATGCCTCCGTGTCAGCTTCGATCTAGAAGACGAAGGGGCATCGATCGCATGGTACAAAGAGTCTGAAATAGATCAGTATCTATGTCGTTTCAGCGGTGAGAAGCACTGCGTATTCAAGGCAGCTTTCCCAAGAATCTGCTGCTGCCGGATTATAGGGGCTTGGCATACGTTGTTAATCACATTCTGACAAGCTCCGCTGGATCGTATGATCAGCTGTCCCGCATCCGCATCCAAATCATGATGGCCATCGTCGATGTAGTGCCCATCAACTGGAATGTATTCTTCAGAGTCGAGTTCAAGGCTCAGTCGCAAAAGTTTGTCGATGCTAAAGAAGGAATGAAGCTCATTCCTAAGGGAAAACTCTTATATGGGAGAAAGGTGTCGATAATGATAGAGGACGACCTCCCAGACAAGGTTTCTCTTGCTGATGCCTTCTACTTCGACTCAAAGCTGTTGAAGTTTGTAAACTCAGCTTCAGCCGAAAAGTCCATTGGGAAGGGACCGCAGGCTAAGCGCTCTTTGGAGATATCTCAGGATCCCCTTCCCACTCAAGCGAAGAAACTATTGATGCTGAAGAAGCCTACTTCAGTCGTCCCACCTCCCTCACCAATTTATGTAGAGGACTCAGGGTCAGGACAGCATGATGTGACCTTGAAGGAAAAGGTGAAGAGGGTACATTTAGAGGAAACTCAGTCGGAAATCCCCGCTGAAGCTCAGGCAGCTGAAATTTCCTCCATTCTGATCTCAGTGCTTAATGCACAGTTGAAGGCGACTGATGAAGTCGCAGCTGAGATCCCGGAGATCAGCTCTCATCCTGATCTTGTGGACATAGCAATCCGCGCTCGCCGTCCAGATGTGCATCAGATTTTTGGAGTGGGATTTGCTAGAAGAGAAAATCCGACTCAGGTCTCTGTCCACCTTGCTAGAAGAAGAGCAGAAGCTCAAAGAGGAGATAGGCTATGAGGAGCTGTCGGACATAGCTTCTCTGATGGACCTGAGAGCAGTTATGCTAATACTGCTCAGTGACAGAGTGTAAGGAGTTGAGCCTTCTTCCATTCAGCCTCCTCCTTCTCCCCCACCATCTCCTCCTCACGATGGATCGCCTAAGGATGCAGAACAGGGAGGATCTGCTGAAGGCAAAACTCCCAAGAATGATCAGCCCCCACCTCCGACATCAGGCCAGATCATTCAGACTCCTTCCGCGACTCAGCCTAAGCAGATACTGAAACGTCGATACTAGACTGCTGAGATCAAGGAATTTTCTACGGAGTCGATCAACAAGGTGATCAAGAGTTCGACACATAAGAATCGCAACCTTGCCGATGATGTGAACACGAAGTGGAGCAGGTTCACTGAGGTACAGACTAAGACGCTGACCAGCCTTACCAATGAAGTGCAGAGGATCAGCATGCCCAACTCTCTTAATACTGAAAAGATCTTCGCCTAGGCACTCGCAGCGCAAAAGACTGACCTTATTGCTCAATTCCAGAGCATTTTACAGTCGCAGGCCAAATCTTTCTCTGAAGCAGTGGCGGCTATAACAGGTCTAGTCAAGAAGGCAGTGGAAGAGAGATATGCATTCACAGCTAACAGTGTTTCTAAGGCACTAACTCAGCAGCATAAATCCTGCCAGAAGATAGAGAAAGATGCTTCAGTTGCTGTGGAAGACTACCTCACCCAGTTTGATAAATCTAAAGAGGCTCTACTCAAAGCCATCAATAAAGAGCATAAGCAACGGTGGGAGTCTTACACTGATGCAGCAACTGACATTGCAATTGAAATGACAACTGTCAAGGACTCAGTGTATGAACTGACGAAGAAGGTCACTGCCCTGGCAACTCTTATTGATGATGCCAAAAAGGGGGAAGAGTCTAGATCAGCTCAACTACGATCCCTCCTTAAGGCTGAAGATCAGCAGGGCGGACCTAGCTCAGCAGCAGCACAGGGGGAAGTGCCAGCTGAAGGAGCAACTGATTCAGCTGTAGCTGAGGTGGCTACATACTTGGAGAATTTGCCCGTTGGGGATTCGCCAACTCCAGCTCCCAAGAAAGCTGATAAGAGTAAGGGAAAGGCTCCAACTGACCCTAGCCCACCCAAAGAAAATAAGCTCAAATTCAAGTCTTGCGAGGAGCAGATCGCCTACGATGAGAAGCTCGCGAGAGAATTAGTTGAGGAAGCTGCAAAGAAAAAGCCAGCTGCTAAGAAAGGGGTTCAGATCCGTTCTCCTGCGCCTTCGCGCTCATGGATAATCCCAATTCAATCTAGATCAGCAGTAGCAGTAGCCAGAGTTCAACAGTCCAAACAGTCCAAATATGATAAGCAGGGCGCGTCATGCTCTAAGTCCAAATCAGAATCGCCTGCTGACTCAGAACAACAGCATGTGCCTTCCACGGTCCCTTCTAAGGAACAAGAACGAGTGATGAAGGAAATATGGGACGCGTGTGAAAGGGCACTACACAGAACAGTTGAGGCAATGCAGATCAGAGAGGCAAGAGAGAGGATCCGCCTAGCTGACCTTGAGGCCCTCAGGCTGAGGACAGAAAAAGAAGCAAGGGAGAGGGTGCCAGTGAAAGACAGAAGCATTCCCACCTCTTCCTAATTCTTCAGCAGCAGAGAGCCAGTCAGTGAGATGAAGAGAATTATATATAAAAGGACTGACGACTGGGTTCCTCTCAAGCTCAATCAGCAATGGGAGAAACTGAAGGTGGATTTTATTAAAAGATTCTATTTATGGAAAGTCGGCAATGAAGACTCCTCTGATGCTGATGGATACTCTGCTAGACCAAACTGGTCAAACTGGTCAGACTCTTCCTCCTCCGATGGATACTTTCTGACTACAGCAAATCCATCTCTCCTAGCTGAGATTCAGACTCTGCTAGACCAAACTGGTCAAACGCTGAAGGCACCACCTTTCTGAACTCTTCCTCCTCCGATGACTCATCAAGACAACTTATGCAAGAAGGAGATCGAAGAAGAGATTAAGAATGCCATTTTCAGCAGAGGTCTGAAGAACGACGACGAAGAAGACTTGGAAGAGATCAAGGCCCTAAGAAGCAGAGTCTATGCAGGATACGGCCTTGAGCTTCTAGAGAAGAAGTCTGCTGACTTCCGAGCCCGCATGCAGAAGTTTAAGAAGAAGCCCAGCTAACTCTCTCATCTCTCATAGTCTAGCTTCATAGTGATAGAGAGTCATGTACTGTAATTTCTCAATCTTATATGACATATCACTTTTTGGCCTCGACAATTACTCATTGCCTTTACGGCTTTATATACTTTTCAGCACAACTGATCACCTAAGTGATCAGATGTTTATCTAACTGACCCTATGTGACTTATGTGCTTATCTGCCTTAAAATTATTTCCTACTGATTAACTGTGTTTGCTTTATTCTTCTCTAATACTTTGTTAGTACTTAGGGTGAAGAGCTCTTTTATATGATATAGAGGGAAATTGTTTCTTAGGGGGAACCTGCATTATAGGGACATGATTGATAACTGCTGAATTTACATTGATGATTAGCTACTATTATTTTTATCGGCCCTGATATTGTGTGAATGTGTTGAACTTGTCCTTTTTTCTCTAATAGCTCTGATACATGTCAGTAGAATCCCTGATAACCTCAGCATGCTATAACTATGTTAATTGTAGTAATAAGCTCTGATACACTCAGCATTTCATAACTGTTTTGGTTCTTAACTTGGCTCTGATACATTACTTAATATCATAAGACAGCCCTGATATTCTTTTACTTGTGATTGCTCTGATTCTTTCTTTTCACTATCTTAGTCAACTTTGATTTGTTGACTGGAGCATTCCCTTGTAATAGATCTTTTATTCAGTAGCTATAGCTCTTAACCTTAGCATTTTCCGTGATAGAAGATGTAATAGGTTTTGGCATCATCAAATAGAGGGAAATTGTTGGGATAAAGATTCAGTAGATGAATTGATAGATTTGAAGATCCCAAAACCTAGCTGAATATTGTACCTTCATATCTGTAATAGCTCAGTTGAGTTCAGTAGTTAGAACTCAGTAGGCTAGAGTTTAGTAGCTGTAGGATTCAATAGAAGATCTCGCACTCAGCTGGTGAACTCAGGATCAAAGAAGTTAGTTGGACAGCCAACCACCAACTGAATCTACTCAGGAATTCGTGCCCATGCACTGAATGCTCAGAAGAACGTCAGTAGGAAAGTCACTTCAGTTGAAGGTCCGAGGATTCAGAGTAAGTCAACCTTGATGTTTGATAAGTCTCACCTATCAATCTACCTCGACCAATAAGGAGCCGACAGCGACCTATCTTTTCTGACAAAAGCTGCTCCCAGACTGAAAAAGATGAGAATCTCTACAGTGCACCTACTCACCAACGTTCAAAATAAAGGAGCCGTTTTCCTTGTCGTTTCGACACTTGGCTAGACCTCCCTCCAACGGATCTATTCACCATCGACGACTATATAAGAGAAGTCTTCATGCAGAGACACTATCGGGAACCCAAGTTATCTACGCACAAAACTCTTAACACTCTCAACGAAGAATCCGGTGAAGAACTAGCATTCATAGAAGAACTCTTTTAGTTCATCACTTAGAGTTATATTTGTTCCCCTTCTCTTATCTAAGCAAGCTTCATTGTAATACCTTTAGCTTAGAAACCTTGAGGAAGTTCACATCCTTGTGAAACTGTTCTTATTTGTAAGAACTTCCTCTTAGTTGGAGAAGACTCAAACTCTTTAAGTTTGAAAGACTTGTAAAAGTCACTACGACTATAAGTAGAGAATCTGTCTAGCGCACCGATCACTAAGAACTTGCTCAGTATAAGATTCAAGTTTGTGTTTGTCCAGTGAACAGACCAACTCAGATTTGCTCAGTATAAATATAACAAGTATCCTGTTTTGGTCAGGACAGTGGACGTATGACCCAGTGTGTCCGAACCACTTTAAAATTTTGCTGTGTTGATTTACTGTTTTCTTTCCATTCCATATTGCGTTTAAAACTATATTTCATCAAACTCCGCATAAAATCAGTGTTTTCTAATCGAGACGTTTAATAGGGCCTACACTTCCGCACACACTCTAATATTGAACGACTGTTCGACTGACTCAAGTCAGACGAGTTGAACTCAGTACAAGATTTTTTTACCCACGCGATCTGAAGAATATTTGGTTGTCTGATTCAGTCAGTAGCAAATTCAGCTAGAGCTGACTTCGCGTTTGAGAACGAATTTGTATTCAGGTGTATTCACCCCCTCCCCCCCCCCCCCCCCCTACACCTGAACCACGTCTCAGGACCAACACCTTAAAACCGAAATTCTTATTGGACCTTGACAAAGTGTCCACTATGAGGGTACGGTTTCTTTTCCACACTTTAAGATTTTGAGGAGCCGATAGCGGGCTCTCAGATTTGTTGAGATAGAACTAATTGAGCAGACATGTCTGAAAGTATAAAATAAAAGAACATAAAGAACATACATTTGCACTTAATTCATAACCTTTTGATAAACCAATAACATTAAAACCTCGAATAGCCGTAGGAATTCCATTCATAAGCCAATCAGATGGACATTTACTCACGTAGCTCTAGACCAAGTTATGTATCTTAATTTCAATCCACGCCTCCTTAAGACGAATGGAATTAGTAATCCGACATTTCTTGACCATGTCACTATTAACCACGCGGGAAGGGACTTCGGTGAAGTGAATTGTATTGACGGTGACATCAAAGCATTGACCACTAATTTGAACTTAAATAATTTATATTTTCGAAATTGGCATACTCACGCGGACCATGCCGCCTTCAATTTGATTTATTATAAGTCATCCTATTTAAAAATTTATTTTTAGAGTACATGTATTTGATAGACACATAAGTCATTCAGGTAGAAGTTTACGGCTTTGCCCCACTACTCAACAACTTATAAATAATTTAATTGGAAAACTTATTTCACAAAACTTGTGGTTGAAAATATAAGTAAGCCACTCAGGTAGACGTTTACTCATAGAAGCAACCACTTTCGTGTAGAAACCAATTAGTGGAGGTCATTTAATGCTTAATTTACCTTAAACATTAATTAGTTGTTTATTCTACTTAAATTCAAAAGGTTATGGAAAAACATGCAAAATCACATAATTTGCTCTTCTAAACGCATATAATAGAATATGCTCGTGAAAATTAAAGCATGCTTATACAACGGTAAAATCTTATTTTTCATGTTTTTCTAAGCCCAATTAATCACATTAATCATGTTAAATCAAAAAAAAATAAAGATCCACGACAACTAATAAACAATAAATGTCGTCGTCGGGCCCACACATAATGAATTAATAGAAAAAATATATCTATTACATAGCTCGATCAAAATACAAGTCTTCAAATCATGAAACCTTGGTGCCGAAGAAATTCAAAACTTGGTGTTAAAGAATTCATGCTGCCACGTCACCTAGGGCTGACGTCAGCGCCGCTAGGGCTAACATCACCCGATCCTCTTCCCCTCAACGTTATGTCACCTTATCATCAATTTTCGGGCACCAAAAAGAGGTTATACAACATATCTGGACGAAGCACTTAAGAAGAAGAACCGAATGACTGGAACTATTTGCCGAGGGATGCCAAGGCATGCCCTCACGTTCCGTTGGAAGCCACGCCAAAACCTTGAAATCCCAAGTTTTTCATGGCCAAGGATGTGCACCTGAAATGGGCACAGTACTCTAAGGCTCAGACTGAGCGAATTGATGCCCTCGCTGGAGAAGTCAAGAAGGTCTCTGAAACTTCAATGCCAAATATTCAGGAGATCGTCGAGACAACTTTAGCTGCTCAAAAGACAGACTTAGCCACTCAGTGCCAGCAGCAGCTTGAAACTCAAGCCAAACATTTCTCAGAGCAGCTGGCTGCGGCAATGGTTGAAGTCCAGAAGACGATGGATGAGAGGAACAGAGCTGCATCATCCAGTGTGGCTGAAGCTCTTACTCAACAAGCCAAAGCTCTCGACCTCATCCAATCAGACTTCGTGAGTTTACTAGACGCATCTCTACTGCAGCACAAAGCCCATACTGATACCCTGCTCAATGAGATTCACCTTGATCACGAAAGGGATTGGGACAAATATTGTGATGCCATCAAGGACATCAACTCCTCTTTCACCCAAATCAAAAATTCTCTCTACAGACTACGAGATGATATAGTCGCTGTCAAGACTCTACTGACCTCGGTTGATGATGCTAAAAAAGAGAAAGTAAAGGGGGTTGGGGAAGCAAAGGGGGACGGGAAAGAAAAAAAGGAGGAATAGATGAAAACAGATCTCCTTCTCCCCAAAGGAAAGGAAAAGGTTACTGAAGGCTAGGTAGAGCCTCAGGAGCAGATTACACAGTTGATAGTTCATGCTGGAGGATCAGGTGAAGGATCCTCAGCTCAGGCACATATCAATGAGATAGATGAATTCGTCGAGGGGACGGAGCCAATTGCGCCGAAGAGGCATGGCAAATAGATAGCTACTGAGAGCTCTCCCCCTCTATCGCCTAAGTTCAAGTCTAAGGAAGAACAACAGGCATATGATGAAATGATGGCTCAGCAGCTGCAAGCTCAGCTTGATCATGAAGTGAGACAAAAAGAAGAGGACAAACTAAAGAGGAAGCCGAAAGTCCCTGTGGCAAGGCGGTCAAAGACTCAGGCTCAGCTGAAGAAAGTTCAGCAGAAGCAAACCTTTCCGAAAAAGACTCAGCAGAAGCCTACTGAAAAATCCGCTTCTGAGTCTTCTGAAGAGTCTGATACTGAAAGTTGCCACTGTCCGAAAGGCTAAAGAAGAAAGCTCCTAAGCTTACAGCTGAACAAATTGCTGAAGAGAAAGCCTTATGGGACGCAATTGAGATAGGCCCTGACTTCACAGCTGAAGCCAGAGAACGACTAAGAAAGGCTGAACTGGCAGAGCAGATTGCCAAAACTGAAAAAGCCAGGGAAGTCGTTCCAGTTAAGAACAGAGAGATCCCAACTACATCCAAATTCTACAAACGCGGTGGACAGAAGCCACATCTCAAGAAAACTCCATTCCGCCTCACTAACAAGTGGATCCCTTGGAACCTGAATGAGCAGTAGGAGAGTCTGAAGAAAGATTTTATAAAGAGCTACTATGTATGGTAATGCTATCCAGGCGACGTTCCAGTGGACAAACAGTTCGATCAATTCTTGTATCAGTATGATCCCACCTTTCGTGCTTAGATTATCATGATTCCTCACAAGGAAAGTCACTGAAAGCGCCTACATTGAGACGTATGACTCCCCCCATGACTCTTGAGGGTAACATATGTACAAAAGAGATAGAGAAACAAGTGAAGATAGCCATGGAGCGCAACGAGTTGTCCACTCAGATGCAAGGAGATCTTCCATAGATCAAACGTCTCAGGGAAGCTATCTACAAATCCTATAGTCTAGAACTTCCAGAGGCCAAGACTGCTGACTTCAAATCGAGGATTCAGAAGTTCAGATCGTAATAGCAGCAGACTCAGTCGTCTTTCAGCCTTTACCTTTATCTTTTCTTCTTTTGGTAGTGTAGTACTGATGTACATGTAACCATTTCTCTATCAATGAAATCAGTACTTCACTTGGCTAGACAACCACTCATTGTCTTATGGATATGTCGTTCATTATCACGACTAATCACTGAAGTGATCAACACACACTCAATGTACTTAATTTCTTCTGATGTGCCCTTGTGTAACTATTAATCTGTGTTGTAATTTTTACAGTTGTTAGTGGTTAATGGTTTTGGCATCATCAATTAGGGGGAAATTGTAGGCTATGTAGGGATATGAGTCAGTGGACATGGGGGAAATTGTTAGGAGATGATTTAGTACCTCTGATACTGAGTAACTGTTGTATAAATGTTTTAAGGAGGAGTTGAAGATCCCAAAAGCCCTAAGTGTGTGATGAACCGACATGATGTAATAGGCTAGACCTGCTTTGATCTTTCTAGATTATTTTGTCTAAGTCCTGTAAGGGGTAAATTGTTTGACTGAACTTCAGTAGAGAAGTTAAGGTTCCAGAACCCCATGTCTGTTATCGGTTCAGTAGAGCTCTGTCTGTATAAGAGCTCAGTTGTTTGTCTTCGAGTCAATAGGTGGAAGCACTCAGTAGAAGATCACTCTTCAACCGACTCAGAAACAAGACTCAGTATGATCATCCTTGATCTACTGAATGAGTTGCGACTCAGTTGCAGACCATACAAGGGAAATCGACAGCCTGACTTTATCAGTTAGATGTCAGCAGAGGAAAAATAGTGTCCAAGGTTCCGAGGAAGTCAACTCAGCTAGAAGGCTGATGTTTGACAAGTCTCACCTACTGCCATACCTCGACCAATGAGAAGCAAGCAAAGCTTACCTCCTCTGACACAAAGCTGATCTCATGCACAGATAGCCAACCACCATCTGCAGCGATAATCAAATTATATGACCGTTTTCCATGGAGTCTTGTGACACGTGGTATGGTCCCCTCCAACGGATCTATGCATGGATGACAACTATATAAAGAGATCATCTTCAAGAATTGAACCACGGGAATGTTAAAAAGGGAACAGAGAAGCAAGAAACTCAAGAACACATACTCAAGCACTCTAGCAAGCTTAAATGTTACATCCAGTGAAGAACTAGAAATCTTAGAGATATCCTAGTTATTCTTCACTCTAGAGTTGTTCCCGATCTCTTTTCTAAGCTAACCTTGTTAGATCATACGCTTAGTCACTTGAAGGAGTTCACTTTTAGTGAAACGTTCTTATTGTTAGAACTCCTTCCTAGTTGGAGCGAAAACTCTTCTAACTTCAGTTTGATTTTGTAAAGTTGATAAGGACTATAACTTAGAAGGTTATGTCCAGTGCAAAAAGCCTTGCTGAGGCTTGCTCAGATAAATCAACAAGACCTCCTGTTCAGCAGGACTATGGATGTAGGATCTTGCGTATCAGAACTACGTTAAAAATCGCTTGTGTAATTTACTATTTTATTGCATTTGTGTATCAACTGTTTGCAAAATCATATTTTCAGTAAAACAGACTTAAAACTGCACTAGCCAACTGATTTGGTTTGCATAAAAACATTTTTCAAAGAGACGAACTTAAATCGGGCCTACACAATTCCACACTTATTCATCTACAGAATTACTCAGCACTGACATCAGTCAATAGAAAGGATTCAATCGTTGAATCACTCTGACCCGGGATCAGAAGGCCTAACTGGTTACTGAACTCGTTCAGTATCATACTCAACAAAATACTAACCTTCGCGTTTGAGCAAAAACTTGGACTCAGGTGTATTAACTCCCCCCCCCCACCCCCACCCCCCCTACACCTGATACTCGTCTCTGGACCAACAATAATTGCTTGCATATCTATCAAATTAATTAGCAATGAAATAGATAAATAATTATCTATGTTGGGTATGAGATTCGGTATGATAAGATTTGAAGATCCCAAAACCCCTAGTTGAATGATGAACCTTATAATGTAATACCTTAGTCGTGTTCAACATGTTAGGAACTCAGTATACTAGCTAGAGTTCAGTAGCTGATAGGTTCAGTAGAAGATCCTTTTTCAGCCGGAAGAACTCAGCATTGACGAATTCAGTTGGGTGTTTCAGAACCCACTAAATCAGCAAAGAAAATCGAGTCAAGCACTGAATATCTCATAAGAATGTCAGTAGAAGACATTTCAATAAAAGGGTCATGGGAGTTTGTGGAAGACAACTCAGTATCCTCGTTGGAGTTTGAACAAACCTCACCAACTCTTTAACCTCGACAAATGAGGAGCTGCCAGCACTGTACCTACTTTGACATAAAGCTGCTCCTTAGACTGAAAAAGAGGAATTCTCTATTTTGATATTCAAACCTCAAGATGGTGATTTTCTTGTCATTTTCGACACATATCTAGACCTTTTTCCAATGGATCTATTCATAAGTCGAGATTATAAATAGAGAAGAGTCTTCATGCAGAAAAAAAACACAGGAACCAAAAGCATGAAAGCATTCAAACGCTCTAGCAAAAAAGCTTACACAACGAAGAACTCATACACAAAGAGCTTAATTAGTTCTTCATTCTAGAGATCTATTGTTCTCATTCTCTATTCTAAGAGATTCTTGTAATATCTTAAGCTTAGAAAATTCGAAGGAGGTCATCTTATTGAATTGTTCTTATTGTAAAAATTTCTTCTTAGTTGGAGAAAATCAAACCTTGTATTTGAACTTGTAAAGTCACTAAGACTATAACTAGAGTATTTGTTCAGCGTACAAATCGACTGAGACTTGCTCATTATAAGTAATCAAGAACTTCTGCTTTGTTCAGGATAGTGGACGTAAGATCCAGCGTATCCGAACCACTTTAAAAATTGTTTGTGCTGATTTACTGTAGTCACTAAGACCTCGTTTTTGAACTTGTAAAGTCACTAAGACTCTAACTAGAGTATATGTTCATTGACTAAAGTCAGACTCAGTAGACAGATACCCTCTGCCCACGCAATCGAGAAAGCTTATTTGGCTAACTGACTCGTTCAGTTGCACAATTAAGTAAATACTGACTTTCACGTTTGAATTGAAATCTGCACTCAGGTGTATCCACCCTCCCCCCCCACCCCTCCACACCTGAAGGCTCATCTCTGGACCAACAACCTAAATAACTTACAGACAATTTGCTCTTGTACCAATTTAATTAGTATACAGTGATTGAGCCAAACGGGGAATCTTATACAAGAAATCAAGTTGGGCCTCTATATCAATTCTCTATGCTCAGTCCAGAGCATAATTACTTAATCAACACAACCTCATTCCACTAGAAAATTCGTGTTGACTTACCCATTTATCCCAAATTGAGTCCAGGCTGGTATTTTAAACTTAATTTGATCCCCGTATTTAACATGAAAATATCCATCAATTAATTAAGCATACTAAAATTTCAATTAATTAACATCTTTGTCCACGAGCAATACTACTCGACCTTATTAACACAACTGAACTTAATTAACCTGTAGAGTTTAGTGTGATAATCCTTCGAGCGACTCAAGGGATATTATAAACCTTTTGAGAGGAATATAGATGCAAGATATAGATAATCAACATACGCTACAAATAGCTGTTATCACCCAAGACACGTAGATCTAGTAGCAGTGAAGTTCACCACAGTAGGTCAAATGACAGTCAGAAATGCACTCAATTGAGATCTTATCGAGCTTAAGATCAGCTACATCACCGAGACCTTGGTTCTCCACTTAGTTCAGTCAGGAGAACACTTCTCACTATGATCCGTCAATACACCTTACGTGTACGATAATAGATAAGTGGCTAAGACAAGCTACTTCTTATCTAAACTGCAGTTTTATCTAGACTGCAGTTTAAAGCGATAACTCGTCCCAAAGATTGTCTCAGCTGTGAAACTTGTTTATATTTTGTTAGTTTGACGAATTATGCAGTTTTCTAGTGATCTACAACACACTACATAATCTAACTATATACGAGATAATATGACAGTTACAAGTGTAAATAGGGGTGTTAATCGGTTCACCGTACCTGAAAATCGGTTACCCGTACTTGATTTTCACTATTTTTTATACATGTACTCGTTCCCGATCAGTTATCGGTTGACCGACTAACCGATCGGGTCGGTTATAGGGCTAACCTATATACCCGAAAACTAACATGCAATATTATTATTCAATTCACAAATCACAATTGAAGGAGAACTGGAGAATCAAGCATGCATCATTTGTGCTCACAGAACAAAACAGTATGTGAATAGCAATACAAAATAGAAAATCAAAGCAACATCCAACAGTAGAAAATAAATAAATTCAAGTATTCAAAGAGACATTAATATTTGATTATTTCATTAATAAAGCTCTTTATACAACTTATACCTTCCTATGTTCATTCCTCATGTTCTACTTTGAGTTTGACTTGTTTGAATACTCTCGCCAGACATGTCTCCACTAAGCCCAAATTCAAGCGACAGTGCGAAAAAGAAATAGAAAAAGAAAAAAGTTAAGTTGGTGAAATCTACGAATGTTGTTTAAACTTTAAATTATTAAGCACTAATTGGTGTCAAATTCTTTTTCCAAGTCCTCTTCTGGCACATTTTCTTCATCTTTATAAAATATGTCAATAGAACTAGATTTTTCAACAAATTTTCTACACATATCATGGCCTCAACCATCTTATGTGCTAAAGAGCTTCTAAAAGGGGAAAGAACACGACCTCCGGTGCTAAATGCACTCTCTGAAGCAACCCTTGATATGGGAATCATGGGTACGAGCGTTATACTAATTTTTTGGTATATTTACGGGAAAAATTCATTGGCCCCCTTGGTAAGCTCTTGTCCGATTTTGGTTCATTAAGTTGATTAGGCTAATTTTAGTTCATCAAGTTGTCAAATAACTTAATTTTTGTTTGCTTTGTAAAACTGAACAGTTTTTCCAATTTCAGCCATTACGCGCGTGTACAAGCGTTGTTAAAATTAAATTTTAAAATGAAATCTCAAAAATTGGAAACGTTTCATTGGAGCATTTCGTCGAACAGTTAAGTGTAACTCCTATGGTGACGTTGTTCTCAACTGCGTCTCACTTTCTACTCTCATGTTGGTCAGAAACCACACATCTCATTCTCGGGTAACATAGAATTCTAGTTTTTACTCTTATCTTTTGGTTAGTTTAAGTTATTTGCCTATATTTGTGGTTAAAAATTAATATGCTATTTCTATAAGGGTGATGTGCAAAAATGTTCATATCAAACACCCATAAATGCAAAAATATACATAATTTTCTCAAATGCAAAAATGTACATATATATTGTTTTACACCTCTAAACTAGCCTACACCCTAGCCTTCAACAACTATCCTCTCTTCTCCTACTTTTTGCAGAAAAGTGATGAGTTGATGGTAGAATAAATTGATTTAATTCATCTCTCTCTCTCTCTCTCTCTCAACGTCACATTCTTTTATCTCTCTCTCTCTCTTTACCTAATTAACATGCATGCATGCATTTTATGAAGCAGAAGTCACGAGAAACCCAATAGAAATCACGAGAAACTCATTCTTGAAGCACAGAGTGAGAGAAAACTCTTATTTTTTTTGAATTGATAAATTCGGACCGACTGCCCAGAAACGTGAAGCACATAGAGAGGAAAAAAAATGAAAAGCTGGAACTGTGAAATTCAGAAAGAAAAAAAAAAAATTGGAACCATGTCGCATGCAAGCCCGATTCACTTTAATTTATTCTACTTACCTTTTCCAGAAAGTCACATGCATAAAATAGAGATGCAGGAGGGCTGTGCATATACACTGTAGGAGAGGAATCCGATTCTTTTCCTATTGAATCGTCTTTTCATCACATGTTGCATAACAATTGCAAGTAAAATAAAGTATAAAGTTCTTTCATCAAAGAGAAATCAAAGGGAGCGAGAGAGAGTAGAGAGAGCAAGAGAGCGAGAGAGAGCAAAGAGAGCGAGAGAGATCCTAACCCTAATCCACAATTAATCTCTATCTCAAATATTATTGTTATGATTTTTGTTTGATTTTAGGAATATCTTTAACACCTAATTCTCCTCACAATAATTCGAATAATATTCTTGTTATAATTTTTTGTTTCATTTTATTTTAGGAATATGTTAAATATTCTTGTTATAATTCTGAAAAAAATCGAATAATATTTTTATAAAGATGTATAAATTATTGGTAATTAGCATGTAAATCTCCCTGGAAATTTGTAGTTAAGTAAATATCAACGTATTATTAGGTATAAAATTTGATTTTAGGAAATCATTGAAAATATGTACGTATTATTAGGTATAAAATAAGTAGAAAAATTAAATGTACATATTATTACGAATAGAAAAATTCAATATAAAAATAAAATTCAATGTACATTTCAAGGTTGTGAATACTAATAGAAAAATTCAATATAAAATTTTATTTTAGGAAATCATTGAAAATATGTACGATTTAATTGGAAATCGTTTCTTAGAAAATAAATAGAAAAATTCAATGTACATATTATTACATAATTAATTTTGAAAAAATAACTAGGCATATACTTAATTTACCTCGGAGTTTAATTATGTAAAACTCAATATTGTAGTGGTTTATATTATTTTTAATTGTCCAATCTATAATTTGAATAATAATCTTAGTTTTAATTTTTTGTTTCATTTTATTTTAGGAACATCTCAAATATTATTGTTATAATTCTCAAATAATTCAAATAATATTATTTTAAAGATGTAGAAATTATCGGCTGTAGTTATCGGTCCGTGCTTAATTATCTACAGAAATTTTATACTGGGTATCTTTTTAAATATTATTTTATAATTAGATGAAATCGACTAAGATAATTTTATCTTTTTTAATTCTTTATAGATGTCTAGTTGGACACGTGTAACTGTAAAGTATGGATGTTGTTTTTTGGGTTTGGATTACAAAGGTGGGGATGAACAGTTTGCCCCATTTCGGACAGACCAATTAACGTTATCGTCCTTAAGAGCAAGCATCGAAGCCCGTACACATATTACCCCATGGCTTACCTCCTATGCGCTTTATTCGTTGGAGCATGCTCAATCTGGAAAGTTGATTAAGTCATTAATGATGACAGATGATGACTTGGTTCGACTTATCAACTTAGAGGTCGACCCAACCGTGTGCATCGTTTTGACGGCTTCGGCTAATTGCGCGAGAACATCACAACAACGACATTACGTCCCTTCATATGATTACCCTTTGTCGGACAACGCAATTGGCCAATTTAGTTTCCCCGATATTTTTGTGATGCATATTGTCAAAGCGGAGCTGCATCAGTTTGGAGGGCAAGAACAACAAGAGGAGCAAGAAGAAGAAGAGCAACAAGAGGAGCAAGAAGAAGCAGAACAACATGATCACGGTGCTGATGATAATAACGATGATGATGATGCGTACGATGAGGATTATACGATTGAGGAAGAGGATGAGGAAGACGAACATGTTGTCGCTCAAAATATATATGGAACCATGTACGAGTTTGCATCGTGGATTCGTGGGGAAGGCTGTTTAAACCGGCTAATGACACTTCTAGAGCAGCCACACAACAGAGCGCTCACCCTATAAGACGAAGATAATGAAGTTGTCGACGAAGTCAGAAATTGGCTAGTGCCAATTATTCTGCCAGGTCAAGCAGGAGACATTGGTTGTACGGATATAGAGAAGATTGAAGAGGGCATTCTCGGAAACAAAAACATCTTTTAGAAGAAGGACGCCCTAACAATAGCCGTTGGTCTCTGGCATTTAGAGTGTCGACGATCTTATAAAGTGAAGAGGGCAAGTCCTCAGTATCAGTGGTTTGAATGTCTGTTGGGCGATCTTTGTCCATTCAGAGTACATGCACGACATAATGGTATGTATTAGACAGTTTATGAAATTACGCCGGAGCATAGATGTCAGTATGACTTCGATAATTTCGGGTCGATAATTGTTACTGCGAAGACTATCGGAGCCTATTTTGGGCAAAGAATGGTAGTTGTTTCCACACGCCCTTTTTCCCAATGGTATGTGCTGCTTATACTGCATTAATGCTTGGTATGCATATGCACCCCATGGAAATGTACTCCATCTCTCAAGATCATCCACCAGCACCCAAACGAACTCGTCCACCAACCTCAGCTTCGGGACACCCATAATCATCAAGTAAAGCATTAGAATATTAGCCACCTTGATGTAATCTGTTGGGAGATGATTCAGTCTTCTCATAATCAGTTGAGACTTAACTCAGTAGCTCTGTGCTCTGAAGACTTACTGAAGATTTGAATATCCCAAAACCCTATCTTGACTGATGAACCATTCAGTTGTAACCTGTTTTAGTCTGTCTCTGAGGTTTCAGACTCAGTAGACACTCTGCATCTGGTTCAGGCACTCAGTAGATTACCTGCCTCAGTACTAGAAGTAGAAGACTCAGTAATACTAGACTCAACAGGAGCAGTATACTGAAAGGATTCAGCGGAACTGAACTCAGCAAGAGTAGTTCACTGAACTCAGAGTTGATCTTCAGTAGAGCCAGACTCAGCAGGAGTATGCTACTGAACATAGATCAGACTCAACAACGGCTGAACAGTCCTCTGACTTCAGATTCTGTAAAAGTCAAATCAGCAGAGTCAATACGAGGAAGAGAGAAGTCAGCTTCAGATCTCCTTGAAGTATGTTTTGTCTCAACCACTTTCCTGAACCTCGACCAATGACAAGCAGGCACGTGTCCTATATCTGACAAAGCTGCAAGTCAACAACTTTCCAGAAATGGAGGGAAAGGACACTGCAACCATACTTTGAAAGAGCCGTTAGCTACCCAAAAGAGAGAGACAAAGGATCATCGTCTCCAACGGATCTATCCTAATCTCTGCTCTATAAATAGAGGGATAAAATCAAATTGAAGCACGACACAAGAACACGAGCATATACGAACACACAAACGAACTCAGTGCATTCAAAGAGCAACTCATAAATGTCCTAAGTCTTCCACAAGTAATTCGAAGAAGTAATCTCCGGCGAAAGACTACATATCTGCTCATAGGGAACCAAGCTGAATCAGAATTATATAGCCTCTAGTATCCAAGCGACTGAACACGGACCCAAAGTTTATACTTAGTCGTTCGTCGCTCTAGAAACCACTTTCTTGTTCTCTATCCCTCTAACCTAAGCTCAACTGTTCATATCTATAGCTTAGACGAAGGAGTTCATAGTCGAACTGATCCTTATTGTAAAGGACTCCTTCACTGTTGGAGAGTTTTTCAAACACTTATTTTGATACCCTGTAAACTGAGACTTGCTCAGTATAAATCTCAAGACCAGTGTTTGTCCAGTGTACAAACCGACTGAGACTATCTCAGTATAATACATAGCCTCCTGATCTTTCGAGACAGTGGACGTAGGATTGTTGGATCCGAACCACTTTAAAAACGCCTGTGTTCTGTAGTTACTGTTGCATTGATTTATTGTGCATACTGAAAATATCTTTAAAATCATTCAACTGAGTTTCAACAAGCTTAATCGACTGCACTAATATACTGAAACTGTTTTGATAAAAACGTTTTCCTAACTCAACTGAATTCAGGCCTACACACTTCTGCACTACTGAACTCTATCTGAACGGTACTGAATTCTGACTCTAGTCAGCTAGCAGACCTCAGTAAAGTCAGTCACTCTGCCACGCGATTCAGAACAGCTTATCTGGTCTGCTGAACTCGTTCAGTACGACACTCTCCTGAAAAGGATTGTTCGCGTTTTAAGTTGAGAAATCGGTTTTCAGGTGTATTCCCCCCCCCCTCTTAGGGGTGTAAGTGGTTCCACTCCGAACCGCGAAACCGATCGGACCGAATCGAACCAAACTGAAAAATGCGGTTCGGTTCGGTTTTGCTGTTTGGTTCGGTTTATTTTTTTAGAAACCGTTTATATTCGGTTCGGTTCGCGGTTCCAAGAATTTTTGAACGGTTCAAACTGAACCAAACCAATATCTTATTTTTTAATTTTTTATTTAATATTTGTCCTTCTTATATGAGAATATTATTGAATTTAGATATTAGATTTAAGTTAAGATCAATTTTAATCTATATAAATGAAGAGAAATGAGTAACAACTTGTTGGTCCGGAGATAAATATCAGGTGTAGAGGGGGGGGGAGGAATACACTTGAGTACCGTTTCTTTTTCTCGGTGAAGGTCAGCTGAAGCTGTTGGTTGCAACTGATGAACAGTGCCAAATAAACCTTCGATTACGGGACAGAGTGAGTCGGCCCATCGAGCTCTTCTACCGACTTTTGTCGAGATTTCCAAATCGATCGGAGACTTAAGTGTGCGGATAAGTGTGGGGCCCGGAGTTTGTCTCTTTTTGAAAACGTATTTTCGCAGATTAAATTCTTTTGGCTGTGCGATTTTAGAAATACGTTTTATGCAAACTTATGATTTTCAAAGGTTTGTATGCAATAAAACAAGAAAGAACACAAGCGGTTTTAACGTGGTTCGGATACGCAAGATCCTACGTCCACGGTCCTGAACAGAGCAAGATAACTTGTTGATTAGTCTGAGCAAGTCTCAGCAAGGAAACTGTGCACAGGACAGATCCTTCTAAGTTATAGTCCTTAGCGAATTTACAATTCAAACCTAAGTTCGAAAGGGAGAGAAAACAGTTCTCCAACTAATGAAGGAGTTCTTACAATAAGAACAGTTCACTAAAAATGAACTCCTTCGAATATAAGCTATAAATCTGACAATGAGCTTAGGTAGAGAAGAAAGGGATCTAAAGACTCTAGAGAGAAGAACCACAAAAACATTCTAGTAAATGCAGATTCTTCGCTAGATGTTTTGATTGAGTTGCTAGAGTGTTTGAGAGCTTGAGCGATTTCCCTTTTTTTAATTTCGTGCTTCGCGCTAGTGGAGCTTCGAAATCTTCTCTATTTATAGCTGTGAGCTATGGCATATGTCTGTTGGAGACGACGATGCCACGTGTCACATGCTTTCAAAGAAAACGGCCATTAATTCAAACTTGTTGCAGCAGGGCAGTTAATTACTGTAGATGAGAGCAGCTTTACTGTTTGGAGCAGGAAAGGCGTTGTCGGCTTCTCATTGGTCGAGGTTTGTGCTTGGTGAGAATGTCAGAGTTGACCGTTCAAACAACCTCGTATGATCTTCTCCTGAACTTTCGAAAAGACTTAAGTAGTTGGGTCGCTTTCTGTCGGATACAGTAGACTGCAAAGTCTCTATCTTCTTCGACTGAGTCGGCTGACAAGGAATGTAACTTCTGAGCAAGTCAGCTGGCCACTGCGAAGGTACTGGGCTTGCATGAGTTCTTCTGCTGATGACTTATCAGCTGCTGGATTGGCTTCTACTGAGGTCTACTCAGCTGATGACTGAAGAACGCAAGCGATTACACTGATGACGTGGGGTTCTGAAAAGTATCTTCGACAGAAGATCAGTTCAACAATTACCCCGTACAGGACTTAGACAAGAATATAAAAACGATTACAACAAGTCTAACCTATACATCAGCTAATCCTAACGACACAATGAACTACTGATATCAACTCGGTTTTGGGATCTTCAATTCCATAGTACTACTATGATTTCCCCCATTTTTCTTTTAACCACGAACAACTGAGTATCATCTACTGACTCATATCCAACAATTTCCCCCTAATTGATGATGCCAAAACCTCTACTTCTAAACTCTAAACATCTTATAAGAAATGCTAACCTACTGACAGCAATTTCCCCCTTAATCTATCTGAGGAAAACAAACTGCTATGATGACTTCAAAACATCAGCAGGTGAGAGATAGGCAAAATCAGAGAAACTGATTGTGAGTGTGTGTCAGATCACTTAGTGATCAGTTGTGAAAACACAAAGCAAAATGCTGTAAGACAATGAGTAATTGTCTATCAAGCAATAGGAACGATAGCATATATGATCAAGAAATTACAGGTTCCTATCACTATTACAAAAGAGTAGAGAAAAGAAAACACTACGGACGCCTGAAGCTTTGAGTGCGCTTCTTGAAATCAGCAAATCTGTTGACAGGAGGTTGCAGACCATAGTATAGGTAGATTCTCTTCCTCAGTGTCTGGACATCCTCGTCGTCTTCAGCTAAGTCGACACTCAGGTCGAAGCGATAAGCTGCAGCTCTGACCTCATCCTCTATTTCCTTTATACACAGAACTCCGCGCGTAGTTCTAGGAGGTGGGATACGCCTGAAAGCCGGAGCTCTGAAAGGAATGTTCTCTCTCTTCATAATCTCCAAAAGTTGTTCCCTCAGCTCAGAGTTATAATTGAACAAAAACTCGTCAAAGGCTTGTTCGATAGTTTGCTCACTTGGATAGAATTTCCATACGTAGTAGCCTTTGATAAATTCCTCTTTGAGCTCTTCCCATTGATCATTAACCAGAGCAGGAACCCATTTATCAATATGAAGCACAGGGTCCTTTTTGACATAAGGCGCTCTTTTCCTTGATCCTCGTGGGATTTGTCTTCCGGGATCAGCTGCTGGCTTTTGAGATAGGCTCATCATCTTAGCCATATCAGTCATTCTCTTCTTCTCTCGAAGAGCCGCTGCCCTACAATCTCCTTTCCTCAGGTTAAGGCCTCGCAGCGTGGCTTCCCACGTGGCTCTATCTTCAGCTTCTTGCTCAGGTGTAAGATGAGTCTGATAGTGACTCTGAGCAGTAGCTTGACCTGTAGTAGAAAGAGTTTTTGCGAACTCCTCCTGAGCCTTTTTCTTTTCTTCGTACACAGACTCTTGCTTCTTCTTTCCTCTGCCCTTAAAAACTTTGCCCTTAGGCTTTTTAGCAAGTTGAGCTTCTTCCAGTTGTCGCTCATGGTCCAGCTTGTCTTGTAGTTGTTGGGATACGCGGAGGTCGAAGGCCTCTTGTTCCGCTTTAGATTTGAATTTTCGAACCGGGGAGGAAGGAGGAGTAGTAGCAGTAGCAGTCTCCTTCCCCGGCCTCTGCGGAGGAGCCTGTTCTTCTTCAAACTCTTGCTCAATGAAGTGAGCAACATCTTCTATATGGGCAGCGGAAGATGAGATGGGGGTAGGTTCTAGAGGAAATTCAAGTAGCAGAACCCCTGAAGTATCTTGAGCATTAGCAGTTGAGGGTTGTTCTACCTGAATACCTTCCCCCTGAGTTTGAGAATTAGAGGGTCCTTCCTCCTGACCACCCTCTATTATTTGGACATCAGTCATATCCGTCTCAGGTTCTTCCTTCATAACACCTTCCCCCTTTTTGGCATCATCTGCCTTAGAGAGTTGGGTACGGATGGCTTGAATGTCTCTTTCCACATCGTGGACTGAATCCTTAATCTGAGTCGCTGTGGATTCGAACTCCTTGACGAGATCGCAATATAATTCCCAGTCATTTTCTTGATCAGCTCTTGATGTTTTAAGTTGTGCAGCTGACTCCTGACAGAGTTTCAGCAGAGCCTGATCCTGCGATTCTGTCAATTCTTTCTGAATAAGCTTCAGAGCCTCTGCTTGTTGGGTAATAACTTTCTGAAGGCTAGAGGTGGCAATCTTATTCCTTTCATCGATTTCGAGCTTAACAGTTGCAAGAGCTTGAGTCAGCTGCTCTGAAAATATCTTCTGCTGATTCTGGAGCAACTGCTGACTCTGAGCTTCTAGATCGATTTTCTGAGCTGCTAAGGCTGCCTCAATAATCTCCTGAAAGTTGGGTTGAGGAGTAGGTACTGGAGTCTTTGAGATGCCAGCAGCTATTCTGTCTAAGCTCTGTGTCTGAGCCTTAGTATACTTTGTCCACTTCAGATGGACGTCCTTAGCCAAAAGTCTGTTTTTCTCTCCTTGGCGTCGAATGGCTTTATTTACAGACTTTTAGGACACGGAACCGATAGGTTCTATCTAGTACGAGCTGGTTCCGAGCCTCTGCTCAGAAAACGTGAGGAGCTGCTCCCTAGTGTACTTCGGAGCACCTTGAGTATCACCTGATGTATCAGGAAGTGGTGATTTGCTCTTCTCACGGGGAGTTGAACCCTCAGCAGAACCTCCCAACTCTGTATCCTTGGGTGTCTGATCCTTCCTCTGATTGTTATCATCATCATCTTTCTGATCATCAGCAGGAGGAGATGGAGGTGGAGGAGTGTTACCAGGGACTGACTCTTGCAAGCTTAGAAGGTAAAGCATTGCGGCTCTGAGATCTTCAAGAGTAGCTAAGTCAGCTGGTTCTCCGTACCCTATTACTTCTTGTAGCTTCTGCTCCTCATCGAGCAGGTAGATGACTGAGTGGGTTTTGATTATGTCTTCTAGAATATCCCAACTCAGAAATCTAAGAAGCATTTGAACCCTAGCCCTGATGGCTATGTCGACTAAGTCTGAGTGCCCAGCGATCTCAGGAATATGATCGTGTATGTCAGCTGTGGCACGGAGACGAGTGGTGAGAATAGCTGTCCACTCAGTCGCAGTCTCCTCAGTCGGTTCCCTGACGTCCGACTGTGTCTCCTCAGAGCTAATTACCTGGACTTTATATTTGAGGGTCGCACCCTCAATGCCAGTATCAGAATCTAAAATCTGCTCTTCTTGAGTAGGAGGAGGAGTTGGTTCAATAACAGAGAGGGGCTGAGCAGCTGAGACCTCAGCTGGTCTGGTCTTAGTCAGCCGCCTCTTCTTAGGCACTTCGGTATGCGGGGGCAGAGCGGATGCTGCTCTCTTCGGCTCAGGTGGCCCCTTACCGATAGACTTCTCAGTCGCTGCTTTAGTCTTGAACTTAATCAGTTTTACATCGAAGAACTTAGAATCAGCAAACGACGAGTGCCTCTGAACAGAGTTTTCTATGAGGACTGACATCTTAGTCCTATAGAGTAACTTCCCTACAATGGCTAACTTCCTCTCTCCAGTGGGTAGGGTAGTGAACTTCTGGGCTTGGGCCTTCATCTCCGAGACATAATAGTCGGCCCAGTTCACTTCAACTCCTTCATCTATCGCCATCATCAGCTGAATCCTTGGCTTGGATAATTGATCATATGATCCAGCTGAGCTCGTTAGGATATGAGAGACTATGTAGGCTAGTCCTCTGTATTGGGGGAGCAGAAGGTTCTTCTGCAGAGCTGACTTGAATGATATGTCAGAGCGTCCGCAGAACTTATGAACATATGCGTTTATCTCCTTCTCCTTGTATCCGATAGGAGAAATACCAGAGTCTGGAAGATCAAACGTTAGCATCAGCGCATCTCTGACGTTGAAGATTCTCTGAGTAGTATCCCAACAGTTCTGATCTACTTCCTTCATATAGACGAAGGAAGATTCCTCGCCTCCAGACGCGAGTGACCTCCAGTTGTAATAAACTTCTACCACTTGCCTAGGTAGATAAGATCTCGGGTGCTTCGTCACCAGCTCCTGAAGACCAGAACGCTCCAGAGCATCAAACACGGGTTCCAAGAAAGAGATATCAACTTGTCGAAAGGCCATAGTTGGTTCAAAATGAATCCTGGATGCCATTATCTCCTCTATATTCTCAGGGACTTCAGATGTCGCCATTGAAATCTACAAAATAACTTGTTAGCACTTGAAAATAGAGTAAGTTATTAAGTATTCAGCAGGTTTCAATACATTACCGAGTACTAAAGAGCTTTGAGAGACGCAAAAGCGAGACAGTTAAGATGATTTTTGAGAAAGAAACTGAACGCTTGAAAATAGCTCTTAAGTTGAAAATGGCGAAAAGTGAGGAGGAAGATAGAAGATGAAAGATTTATATATCTGACTGATTATAAGTTTAGATCGAACGATCCTATTTTTAATCTTTCAAATCTATAGACGGCTGAGATTAAATGTTATAAAAGGAATGATTACGAAAGCCGCCTCAAACATAGACTTACGTAATAAAGGTAAGTGAGAAGACATGCATTAAATGCGCGACAGACAACATTAATTACTCAGTTTATGCGAATGAAAAGGTTTTCTACTGACCTTTCCTTAAACTTATTAATGGCGGGAAATAAATGCACATTAACTACTGACTGCGTGCGACTGATATAATAAATGCAGACATGCTTCTGAAAAGAAATTAAGTATATGATACTACGCAAACCTCTTCAGCTGAACGTTCGATCAACTGGTTACCGTTATATCGCAGGAGGATGATTGATGTACTGATAAGCACGTTCCCCCTTGTTGTGTACGGTGTGATTCTTCCCACTGAATCACTGTACGGAGTCTACTGACTTGTCGTACTGGTTCCATCTACTGATACCAAATATTTCCAATTGTCTCCACGGACTGCTATCAGTAGTTGTCTTCTACAGATGCATTTCAGTAGGATCCAGTAGACCTAGCTCAACTGATAATTCTCTGAATCTGTTCTCAGCTAGTGGTTTGGTCATTATGTCTGCCTTTTGTTTGTCAGTATGGATCTTCTCCATTCTGATATCCTTCTTCTCGACATGGTCTCTGATGAAGTGGTGTCGGTTATCCACGTGCTTGCATCTCATATGTAGAACTGGGTTCTGAGTTATGGCAATAGCACTGATGGAGTCACAGTAGATGGGCACTTCATTCTGAATAATACCATAATCTCTCAGTTGTTGTCGAAGCCAAAGGATCCGGGCGCACGGCAAACTTCCGGCGAGCCATGTACTCAGCTTCAGTAGTGGACGTTGCTACTGAGTGCTGTTTGTTTGAGAACCAAGATATCAGCTTACTGCCTAGGAACTGACACGTTCCGAAAGTTGACTTACGATCTATCCTGCATCCTGCATAATCAGCATCAGAATAACCTGTCAGTATTAGATTATCATCAGCAGGATATCATAACCCAGCATCAGGTGTTCCTCTCAGATAGCGCATAATCTTTTTAGCTGAGTCGAGATGACTTCGCTTGGGATCCGCTTGAAATCTTGCGCATACACCTATAGCATAAGTTATGTCAGGTCGGCTAGCTGTTAAATATAATAAAGAACCAATAATAGCTCTATAATCAGTAGAGTTAACAGAAGCTCCCTCTTTGTCTAGATCGATTTTAAAATTCGTATTCATGGGGATTTTGACTGGCTTGCTGGAGTCGCAGCCGAATCTCTTGAGAAGGTCTCGAGTGTATTTGGCTTGATTGATGAAGATTCCTTCATGTGATTGCTTCACTTGAAATCCAAGAAAATAATTCATCTCTCCCATCATGGACATCTCGAATTTCTCTTTCATCATCTTCTCGAACTGCTAACATATGATCTCGTTTCTGCAGCCGAAAATGATGTCGTCCACGTAGATTTGCACCAGTAGGATGTCATCTCCTGACTTTATGTTGAATAGGGTGCGATCTACTGTCCCCTTCTGAAAACCTTTCTGAAGTAGAAAGTCTGATAGGGTATCATACCAAGCCCTGAGTGCTTGTTTTAACCCATACAGAGCTTTCCTAAGTCTGTACACTTGATGTCCCTGCTGAAAGCCGGGCGGTTGTTCCATGTAGACTTCTTCCTTCAGTACGCCGTTCAGAAAAGCTGACTTTACATCCATCTGATAGACTTTGAAGCCTTGATGTGTTGCATAAGCTAGGAATAGACGAATGGCTTCCAATCTAGCGACTGGAGCGAATGTTTCATCAAAGTCAATTCCTTGTGCCTGACTGTATCCCTTTGTAACTAGTCGTGCTTTATTTCTGACAATGATATTGTTTTCATCTCGCTTGTTTTTGAAGACCCACTTGGTACCAATGACATGCTGATGTCTAGGTCTGTCTACAAGCTCCCAAACTTCATTTCGAACGAACTGGTTCAGCTCTTCTTGCATGGCGATGATCCAGTCAGCATCATTAAGTGCGTCCTCTATCGACTAAGGTTCTTCTGTAGACAAGAAACAAGAATATAGTGAGCTTTCGCCTTGATTAAATCTAGATCTTGTTCTTATCGTTGCTGATGGATCTCCAATGATAAGATTTGAAGAATGAGCATCTAGCCATGATCGTCTGAGTCTGGCTTCTTCTTCTGATACAACTTCTGCAGAATCAGTAGGAGTGTTAGGCATTTCAGTAGCACTGTTCTGAGATTGCAATATTTCAGTAAGAAGGTTAGGATCCACTGAGTTTCCAGGTTCAGGGGCATTTAGCTCAGGAACATTAATCGTTCCCCCTGAGTTTATATTCTCAGTAGAGGTCTCAGTTACCACTGGGGCTTCCTCATCGACCGATGTTACCTGTTGTTGATTCTGTTCAGGAGAATTAACTAGATCGGCTACGTCGACTGTTGGTTGAGTCTGAGTTTGTTCATTGTCCGACTCATCATCCCAACAATGCTAGATCTTTTCAGCTTTATCAGTAAGTCCGAGATCCTGTAGCTTGCTGCTGACATCATCAGTATTTAACTGTGTATCTTCCCTGTTCTCAGTAACAAATTCATCAAAAACAACATGAGGGCTTTCCTCCACACAAAGAGTCCGATAGTTAAAGACTCTGAAGGCTTTACTGACTCGCGAGTATCCTAAGAAAACTCCTTGATCAGATTTGCTATCAAAAACCTTCAGCTGATCTTTCCCATTATTGTGGATAAAGCATGGACAGCCAAAAATATGAAAATGAGAAATAGAAGGAATTCTCCCTTTCCATAGTTCATATAGTGTCTTCATGTGTTGCTGAGTGAGTAGTGAGCGATTTTGAATGTAGCAGGCGGTGTCAGTAGCATCAGCCCAGAACTTCGAGGGTAGTCCAGAAATCTGCGAGGAGCATTCTTGCTGCTTCTTTGAGTGTTCTGTTCTTTCATTCAGCAAGTCCGTTCTGCTGAGGGGTGCGAGCAGCTGATGTCTCGTGTTTAATTCCCTCTTTATCGCAGTATGTCTTAACTACTGAGTTTAGAAACTCTGTTCCTCTGTCCGAGCGAATTCTTTGAATCTTGATGTCCTTTTCCACACTGAGCTTCTTCAACAGATTGGGCAACTCAGTTTGAACATCAGATTTATTGGCGATGAAGATGACCCAAGTATATCTCGAGTAGTCGTCAATAACGACGAGGGCATACTTCTTGCCTCTTATAGTCATTTGGAGAGACGGCCCGAATAGGTCCATGTGCGGCGGTCGAAGGATTCCATCAGTGGAAGGTGACAGAATAGGTGGATTGCTACTCTTTGTTTGCTTTCCCTTCAGACATGCTTCACAATTTCTGTCTTTAACGAACGATTCGTTGGGCAGTCCTCTGACTTTGGAGTTCTTGGCTAGCTTGTTCATGGTCTTGAAGTTCAGGTGGCTGAGTCTCTTGTGCCATAGCCATCCTGACTTGTCACCAGATTTTGTCTGTGCTAGTAAGCAAGCCTCGTGTTCTACGCGGTTTTCCGATCCGCAACATAGATGTTTTTCCTTCACGATCCTGATAACACTGTTTTCCCTGTAGATTTATCAACAACATCACAGAAACCAGCGTCAAAGATAACTCTGTTAAGATTATCACAGAATTGACTGACAGAAAGGAGATTATGTTGAAGTCCTTCAACATATGTTACTCTTGGAACTGAAGTAGTCCCAATGTTCAGCGTTCCGTATCCCCTTGTGTAGCCTTTAGAGTTGTCTCCAAACTCAATTCTGGGACCATCTTCTTGTACATAGCTGGTTAGCAGGCTCTTCTGATATGTCATGTGTCTTGAGTAGCCGCTGTCCACTATCCATGGGTCCTTATGCATCTGCAAAACAGAAGCATCTTTAGGTACCCTTTGGTTCAGTTGGGTCCTTACTGGTTAGTGGGTGATTTCGGAACCCAAATCTGTCTCGGGACCTTAGAAGTCTAAGACTTCTTCTTCTGAACCTTGTCAGCTTTCTTCTCCACAGGACTTGGAGATACTGACTTTCTGCTGATGATTTTGGGTTCAGGCGCTTTCTTCTTCTGAGTCTTAGCGCTTCTCCTGACCCTGGGCTCATAGTAGTACGAACCGTACTGAGCCGGATGCTCAAACAGTGGCTTCTTGTACTGTTCTGCCCATCTGACCTTCTTGGTTCCCCCTGAGTTCGATCTCGGTGTCCTGGGGCTGGAACCTTTGGTCAGTTGTTTGTTGCTGCTCGGCTGAGGTGCGATTACTTTCTGTTTGTTCTTTGCCTAAGGTGTGGTGTCAGCAGCTTGCACCTTTCCTCTGACGAACCTATCATCCAGTGCTTCTCAGCTTTTGGAGGTAGAAGCTTCATGGGTGTAGCCAAGGCCTTCTTTCACAGCAGTTGGTCGTTGTGCTCTGAGCATGCTTTCTAGTTTCTCCTTTGCTCCCAGGTATTGTTCAGTCATCAGTTCTCTCCAGACCTCATCACTTCTCCTGAGAGAATCATAGTCCTTCTGTACGTTTGAGAGTTTCTGACTGAGTTGGGCTATTTCAGTCTCTTTCTCCAAATTGTCCTTGGTCAGGACTGAGATCTGAGTCTCTTGAAGCTGACACTTAGTCATAAGAGATTCGATCTCTTCCTTGAGTCTCGCAACTAGATCCACTGACTCAGTAGAGACCTGACAATCAGAAGAAAGTCTCTGATTCTCAGCCTTTACCTGTTCTAGTTCCTGGATGGTTCTGCTGAACTCTCTGCTCAGCTGAATTTGTTCCTCTAGCAGGTTGTCATATGCTTGTACTATGTCCATAGGGTCATCCGAGACCGAGCAAGTGTCGTGTGTGTTGTGTGAAGAGGAGGTTATATTAAGTTTAGGATTTACCTCAGCCTCTTCTCCGGCCATCAGACACTGTTCAGCTGATTCCTCAGGAACCTTCTCTCCGACTTCAACAGCTACGAATGCAGCTTCATCCTCAGAAGAGTACATGAATGTATCCTCTTTAATTGAGTTGTCGGATATCTCTCCGACTATGTAGGCCTGCCTCTTCTGGGCAAATTTATCTCTTCTAGCCTGCCGTTCTGCTCTTTGAGCAGCTGAGAGTTCGGGATAGTCGTACTGATAGTGTCCCTCCTTCATGCAGTTGTAACACGTGGATGTTCTACTGCTTTTTCCAGCTGAAGCTATTGGTGGACTAGCAACAGGCTCCGTGTTCCTGCATTCAGTAGAAATGTTAGATTCTTCCCTTTTTGAATATTCTTTCTTACCAGGGGGAGAATCTCTGAGATATTTCTTCAGCTTTCTGACTCTCTCCTTTTCTCTTTGGTATTTGAGAGCCATCAGTGCGAGCTGGTCAGTACCAGACATTTCAGATGTCTTTGTATCTGCAGTAGCTACTGCCTTGCTGGAAGAATATTTTTGCCTCCAGTTTTGCTGACTGTTGCCTTGAAGGCATGATGGATTTGAGTGTCAGCTGGAGCACTGGAACACTTCTGAGGTAGACTATGCTCAAATTCCTCCGTCTTTAATTCTGAAAATATAACATCAGGAGTTAGAGCATTAAGATCAGAGTGACGTAAATAAGTAGCAAAAGGAAGCCACTTCTATCGGGGTAGCGCTCTTATGATCTTTGTGTTCATCTCTTTGTTTGAGAACACCTTTCCCAGCCCGTTCATCACATTGACTTGATTCATAAATCTGACGCTCAGCTCGTCAATGGTTTCACTGGGCTCCATCGCAAAGACTTCGAACTTTTGAAGCTCTAATTCGAGCTTGTTTTCTTTAATCTGAGGAGTTCCTTGGCTCAGTACAGCCAGGGCGTCCCAAAGTTCTTTCGCCATTTTGCAGTCCTGCACCTTCCCGAGGTGTGAGTCACTGAGCGTTGTCAGTATAGCATTTCGTGCGACTCGGTCGAGGTTATGCAGCTTTTTCTCTTCAGGCGTGAAGGCAGATTTGTCCTTGGGAACCTTCGGACCGATACGAGCACCTTCACCTTCCACTTCAACAAACTGAACGCTGTCTATCATTGGAATGATGGGTCCGGTCTCCAGTACGTCAGTCATGCTGTCGTGCAGCGACGTAAGGTGTACCTCCATTCTTACACGCCATACCGTGAAGTTCTCTATTGAGAACATCGGCACCATCCTGATACCTGACATGTCAGACATTATGTGTACGAGTATAAGGATGAATGAAGAGATGCTTGTGCACAGAAAACGTTTTCAAGGATCAGTTCGAGAAGACCAGTATTTCAGAACAGGTGGTCAGTTGAACACCGTGCGCTCTGATACCAATTGTTGGTCCGGAGACAAATATCAGGTGTAGAGGGGGGGGTGAATACACCTGAGTACCGTTTCTTTTTCTCGGTGAAGGTCAGCTAAAGCTGTTGGTTGCAACTGATGAACAGTGCCAAATAAACCTTCGATTACGGGACAGAGTGAGTCAGCTACTGAGCTCTTCTACTGACTTTTGTCAGTACTTCGAAACTCAGTCGGAGACTTAAGTGTGCGGATAAGTGTGGGGCCCGGAGTTTGTCTCTTTTTGAAAATGTGTTTTCGTAGATTAAATTCTTTTGGCTGTGCGATTTTAGAAATACGTTTTATGCAAACTTATGATTTTCAAAGGTTTGTATGCAATAAAACAGTAAAGAACACAAGCAGTTTAACGTGGTTCGGATACGCAAGATCCTACGTCCACGGTCCTGAACAGAGCAGGATAGCTTGTTGATTAGTATGAGCAAGTGTCAGCAAGGAAACTGTGCACAGGACAGATCCTTCTAAGTTATAGTCCTTAGCGACTTTACAATTCAAACCTAAGTTCGAAAGGGAGCGAAAACAGTTCTCCAACTAATGAAGGAGTTCTTACAATAAGAACAGCTCACTAAAAATGAACTCCTTCGAATCTAAGCTATAAATCTGACAATGAGCTTAGGTAGAGAAGAAAGGGATCTAAAGACTCTAGAGAGAAGAACCACAAAAATATTCTAGTAAATGCAGATTCTTCGCTGGATGTTCTGATTGAGTTACTAGAGTGTTTGAGAGCTTGAGCGATTTCCCTTTTTTTAATTTCGTGCTTCGCGCTAGTGGAGCTTCGAAATCTTCTCTATTTATAGTTGTGAGCTATGGCATATGTCCGTTGGAGACGACAATGCCACGTGTCACATGCTTCCAAAGAAAACGGCCATTAATTCGAACTTGTTGCAGCAGGGCAGTTAATTACTGTACATGAGAGCGACTTTTCTTGTTTGGAGCAGGTAAGGTGTTGTCGGCTTCTCATTGGTCGAGGTTTGTGGTTGGTGAGAATGTCGAGTTGACCGTTCAAACAACCTCGTATGATCTTCTGCTGAACTTTCGAAAAGACTTAAGTAGTTGGGTCGCTTTCTGTCAGATACAGTAGACTGCAAAGTCTCTGTCTTCTTCGACTGAATCGGCTGACAAGGAATGTAACTTCTGAGTAAGTCAGCTGGCGACTGCGAAGGTACTGGGCTTGCATGAGTTCTTCTGCTGATGACTTATCAGCTGCTGGATTGGCTTCTACTGAGGTCTACTCAGCTGATGACTGAAGAACGCAAGCGATTACACTGATGACGTGGGGTTCTGAAAAGTATCTTCGACAGAAGATCAGTTCAACAATTACCCCGTATAGGACTTAGACAAGAATATAAAAACGATTACAACAAGTCTAACATATACATCAGCTAATCCTAACGACACACTGAACTACTAATATCAGCTCGGTTTTGGGATCTTCAATTCCATAGTACTACTATGATTTCCCCCAATTTTCTTTTAACCACGAACAGCTGAGTATCATCTACTGACTCATATCCAACACAACTCTATACTTACGAGTTTGGAATGAGTGAAACCCTACAAACTATTATTCTTGCATTATTTAGGATTTAAAAAATAAATAAAATAAATAAAAGGGTGAACCGAGGAACCGAACCGAACCAAACCATTTATAAGCGGTTCGGTTCGGTTCGGTTTCGATATTGAAAATAAAAGGGTGAACCGAGGAACCGAACCGAACCGAACCATTTATATGTGTTCAGTTCGATTCTTAAAATACATAAAAAACTAAACCGAACCGAACCGTTACACCCCTACCCCCTCTACACCTGAACGTTACTCTCGGGACCAACATAATCTAATGCCGATGCATCTTCGGCCATCTGGTTCTTGAACACGGCATGCAACTCCTCCACACTAGGCAGTTTCTCATCACAGAAGAGAGACTGCACCGTAATGCACGATGCATTATTGTCAGGAGTGGGGTCGAAGGATGAAGAGCCCTTGCACAAGCCGGATACTAGTGCAAATTCGGAGGGACCAAATGAAATGAGTCCATCGCTGATTTGGAACCATATGCAGTCGTCCGCCACATCGTCCACAGTCGTCTCGCGACATATCAATTGATGGAGAGCCTTACTAGGAGTCCATCCACCCTTCCACGACATGATGTGTCCAAACGGACTTGTCCTACAAAACTCATCCACCTGTTCCTGCCCACCTACGGCAAGCAACGTCGCTCTAATATCCCCTATAATGAAATCCTTCCAATGTGTGTTCAAAGTTGGATTGACATTTCTGCATTCGTAACTAACCCACCTCCAGTTACCCTGCAGTAGTTTAGAATTCATTACACAGATAAATTAAGCTTTTAAACAACGTTAGCATAGCACTACATAAACACATGTTCACACTTCGCAATAAACAGTTGCATTAATATGCAACGTATTATGCGAAGAAAGAAAAAACTCAGAACCTAGTCTAACCAAAAAAAAAAAAGTAATATTTAGTCACAGTACACTAGAATATTTCTGATCGGACAGTTTCGAAGTTACATGTTGTGATTTTTCATGAACCACAAACTAGTATTACAAATGCAATATGAATAACCTAGTTTTTTGAAATAAACACCAATAGAGCCGATATGAACACGAAAAACACAATGCAATCATACTATTCTCCAGTAAAGAACTTGTTGATACATAAGATGAATTCGTGATTTTACAATTATCTTAGCACTACTAAAATAAATCAAACTACTTTGTTTTATACCTAAACGGAATAACTATAATATAATCATAGTTATACCGTGAGTTAACCTTTTTATGATATTCACGCGACTTCAAATATACATTAAAGTAACCACATACTTATATATCTATTATCCCCCTAATATTTTAAGCTAATCTTAAACGGTATATATATTAAGCTAATTTCATACTTATATGTAATAAGTTATTCTCATACTGATATATATTAAACTAATCTCATAGTTATATATCATACCTATAGTTATGAAAAAATATCAGTAAACGAAAAAATAAATAAATATTAGCATTACTAGATTCATGCCATCTCGCCAACTATTAACGTTATCATTCACGGTGCATGCCAACTAAATGAAAGCAAATCACCTACCCAGGAAACAAATTCTCGTCATTCTCTTCCACCATGCAACATCACGTGAAAGTGAAAGTGAAAGTGAAAGTGAAAGTAAACCATAAACCACACAAATATGCAGTACTGATTTCTGAGACTTAGGGAATATATTCTGATTCCTGTAAAAAGTGATTGAAGAGAAACAGAAAGGGACAAACATATGCGCAGAGAGAGAGGTCTTCAGCGAGAGAGAGAGTGAGAAAGAGAGAGCGACGTCTTCAGCAACGAGAGAAAGAGAGAATGGTAACTGGTTTAACATGCATATGGTTTTTTCAAATTATAATAACGTTTTTATTCACGAGAACGGGTACTAGTACAATGATTTCATACTCTAGAAAAACATGTTACATCTCCGGTTCTATCCCTATTGGCGACTTAAATTTTCATTTTATTTTGTTTAGTCTACGCTTATCTTCTAGAAATAAAAAGGTTATAATTTTTTTGAGAATTGGAAATGGCACAGCGGTATCTTACTTTGGGAATATTATTTTGGTTGCGAGTTCGACCTTTCTTCAGCTTAAATAAATGCAGTGTTATTTTTTTTTTTAAATATCATCACATCTTATTTCGTCGAAACCGAGGCAACACAAACAACCATGCAACCCAGCCGACACACACTGCACACACACTCTGCACACACACTGCAAAGACAATACATGTGAATTTGCAATACATGTGAAGTAGGTTTTTTTGTACATTTTTGCATTTATGAAAAATCATGTATATTTTTGCATTTTCCAACTTTAAAATGTACTCCCTCCGTCCCACCCGACTTGGCTTCTTTCCTCTTTTTCATTGTTCCACTTGACTTGGCCACTAACTAAAATAATACTCTAATAAATTATAATGGGTCCCACCACTTTATACCACTTTACACACAACTATTCACTATTCTTAATAACCGTGCCCAAACCTATTAAGTCATGTCGGGCGAGAGAGTATATTTTTGACATTCTCTCTTTCTATAACTGCGAGTGCATCGGCGAATTACGTCAAGCATCAGGTGGGTGGCGTCAAGAGGGATGTGAAATCCTTACTTATTAAGCACGCAGTAAGGAAGAGGTAACTTGAGTTCGTAAATGTGCTAACAACATTATGTTATGGATGAATTTGCGGTAATATCATAATTGGAATACTGAGGTGCGCAATTCTCGAGGAAATTGAAGGGCCAAGCAAATGATTGAGGAAGATGTCTTAATAAATTATGTTATTTTTTTGGAAGAATTTGTGACTCAAGCTTTTTGTGTTTGAACTAGGGAACGATTATCTTTCCATTAGTTTGTGCTTAGAGAGAAAGGGTGGACAACTTTGCGTCAATTTTTTATGCGTACAAAACCCCCCACCACGCGCATAGAGGACTAAAATTGAAGATTTTTGTTCAATTATACAAAACTGACCAAAATGGAATTCTTTGAGAACTTAATAATCTAAAATTGGTCATAACCAACATAATGGATCAAAACCGAACAGAAATCAACCTAACAAACCAAAAATAATATTTATTTCCATATATTTACCTATCCATAGTTAAAGTTGGTCCAAACATTCACGAATTTGTCGGGTTTATAAATTTGGGCTTTAGGAGGTCCGGTTATATAGTCAAGCTTTTATTCGGAGTGCTTGAGATTTTTATGCATTTATCAACCGTCAGTGATTAGTCTCAACAAAGTATATTTGTGTGATATTTAGTATTTATATTTTTAGGGTAAATGTAATTATTAATGTAGCTTAGGTTGGAAATAAAAGGTGGGGAGCAGATGGTGGTGGAACAACTATAAAGTGAATAATTATGGGCAGCGATAAATATAAAGACGAGCCACGCTGCGTTGTACAAAATAGTTGCTTCCGTGTAAAAGCTTAAATCCTCATCTTGTTCTTGGCCCAAGATATGCTTATTTGGCCCACCATTTTATCAAGCCCCATTCCTAGAAAAGTGCCCGCAACCTAAAATGAGGGGTGTCTTTTCTTTCTTTTATTTTCAAGACTTATAGATTATGATACAGGCCTAACATTATTATCTTTTTAATGACACTTATAATAATAATAATAATAATAATAATAATAATAATAATAATAAATAGATACCATTACACCTATGATTAAGTCATGTTCATCATGAGTTCAAAACCCACCAAGACCGTTATGTGTTAGTTTGTCACATATGGTTAGCCTAGGGTGCTTAAACCCTTCTGTATTGTTCGCGGGCTAGAGTATAGGAGCGGAATTTACGCAGTGCATATTTTGGTAGCAATTGAGGGTTACCCTTATCATCCAAATAAAAAAGTCGTGTTCATCATTGTTATTCAGTAGCATAAGAGCGTAGTAGAAAAACTTCAACATTAAATTAATTTATCTTATTATAATTTGAACCTTTGATTCAACGTAACAGTAATGCATGTTAGTAGGCCCCATTTTAATATAGATCAACACCTAAAGATACTCTGTAAATTTTGAACTCCCACATGATGGTCAACAAAGACCATGTTGTGGACTCCCCCTCGAAATTTCTCCTCAAAATTATATTTATTGTTACTATTATTATGATTCGACGCATAGTTAGAGAATCTTATTTGATTGAACAATAGTAATAATTGCATTATTCAAAAGCATTAGGTAAATTGACAAATTTAGTCTCCAATATTTACCATATTGGATGAATTGGTCCCTATTTTTTTTTTTTTAGTTTATTGGTCCCCAATGTTTGCTAATTTGGATAAATTGGTCATTCTGTCAAATTTTAAGTTAATTAAGTGTTAATCATAGGGGTATTTATGGAATAAAAGTTTCAGGACCAATTCATCCAATTTTTAAATAAAACTTTAATTTTTTTAAATTTTTTTTTAAATTATGATTTTTTACGTAAAAAATTTAATTTTTCAAATAATTTTTTATTTTAAAAATTACTTTTTTTCAACTAATTTTTTTCTTTTTTTTTAATTTTTTTGGTAAACGAAAAAAATTAATTAATAATAATTTTAGGGACCAATTCATCTAAATAATTTTTTGAATTAACTTTTTTCCAAATTTTTTTTATTTAAATAAAAATTAAGTAAATTTAGATTAACTAATAATTTTGCATTTCACGGTGAAGGAGAGGAGCGGATCAATACAACGTTTGGGAAATGTGTTATGTTCTTCGAGGAGAAGAGCAGCTGGACGACTAGGAGGTGGGAGGCCATAACTGGACGACTAGGAGCGGGTCGTCCAGCTGCTCCTCTCCTCGAAGAACATAACACATTCTCCAACCGTTGTGTTGACCCGCTCCCCTCCTTCACCGTGAAATGCAAAATTATTAGTTAATCTAAATTTCCTTAATTTTTATTTAAATAAAAAAAATTGAAAAAAAGTTAATTCAAAAAATTATTTAGATGAATTGGTCCCTAAAATTATTATTAATTAATTTTTTTCGTTTACCAAAAAAATTATTTGAAAAAAAAAAGAAAAAAAATTAGTTGAAAAAAAGGTAATTTTTAAAATAAAAAATTATTTGAAAAATTAATTTTTTTTCGAAAAAAAATCATAATTTAAAAAAAATAATGTTTTATTTAATAATTAGATGAATTGGTCCCTGAAACTTTTATTCCATAAATACCCCTATGATTAACACTTAATTAACTTAAAATTTGACAGAATGACCAATTTATCCAAATTAGCAAACATTGGGGACCAATAAACTAAAAAAAAAATTAGGGACCAATTCATCCAAAGTGACAAACATTGGGGACTAAATTTGCCAATTTGCCAAAGCATTATCAATAATATGTGTTTGACCTCGGTTGGCGAATATTGAGAACAACGTGTGTGTATGTATACATACATATACGATCCATATTTGTTCCTAATTATTATAAAATGGGTCGTTCTCACCAAAATTAACCCAGATATAGATATATATAAGAAGATAGGAAGTAGAAACTTATAAGGAGTATCCCGTAGGGTATGGTTCGATCCGATCGTAAGATAGAGTTACATAAAAAGATAGGAAGTACGTATGCTCTATATATATTTTATGCATATTCATTTTTTATACATAAATCTTGTAATGTTTACACTTTTGCTCATTATACATAAAACATATAACGAATATCCGAAGCACATTCAATCAAATCATCCAATAATAAGATTAATGATACATATTGCTTCTTAATTATTTCCTATTTTAAGGAGTCTTCTTATATGTATGATCAATTTTCTTATACATAAGGTATAAATCCGGTAGGAAGAAAAGTTATATAGGAAGATAGGAAGTATGCATACTCCTTAGATGTTTTATAAATATTTCTTATTTTTTATGCATATATATATAGAGGAGAGATCATATGAGAACACTCCTTAGAGTGAGAAATAAGAACACTTTATAACCGTTTGATCAAGTAATTCGACGCTCCAGATCTTGCCATCACTTAAAATCCCGAAATGCACCTTTTAGGCAAAAAAATTGCACTAAGGTTATTTTTGTAATCTTGCACAATCTATTATTTGTTTTTATCTTCTTTCCTTTTGCTATAAATGTTATTTTCGTTAATTCTCTTTCCTGTTTTAATATCATAAGTCTCGTCCCAGATTTTACGAGAGCAATCTTTAATTGTGCGTAGTTTCACTAATTATCGTCCTAAATCTAAGTTTCGTCCCAGATTTTTCTTAATAATTTCATCTTTTCGTTATTTATCATTAATTGTGCATATTTTTCCTATTAATTGTGCATATTTTTCTTAATAATTCTACGTATTTTTTCCATTAAATGTGTGCATATTTTCTCCAGTAATTGTACATTTTTTTCTCATTAATTGTGCATATTTTTCCTCATAATTGTGCATTTTTTTTTGCAAAATTGTGCATATATTTATAAATTAAAATAATCAACAAAAAAACCAATTCCAATTTCGTGATTTTCGAAAAAATAAGATCTGGTGCACTTATTTTCGAAACAGAAAACCAAAGAAAAAATCAAATCTGGTACACTTATTTTCGAAAAAATCAGATCTGGTTTTCGAAATAGAAAACCAAAGAAAAATCAAAGAGAAGAACAACATTCTGCAGAACAAAGACGAAAAATTAAGCTTATTTTTGAAAAAATCAGATCTGGTGCACTTTCGCGATGAACGGCAGGCCAATTCCAATTCCAATTTCAAAACCGCTGTAAGTAGATGAAGAATGGTAGACGCACAAAATTCGTTCTGATTTTTGAAGATTTAAAAACCAGAATCTAAGATTTGGTTTTGCACCACCAAAGTCTAACGCCGATCGAAATATAGAGGCCCAGATCTGAATTTTGAACGAAAAAATCAAAGATTTGTAGAGATAAAAAACAGAAAAAAAAAAAACAAATATGAAAACATTACCGCAGATTCAAGAACAACAGTTGTAGACGCCGAGATTTGCTTCTGATTTATTGAACATTTACGAATGGGAATCAAAGATTTTTTCTAGCAAAAAAAACTCTACAGCCGAAAGGAAGAACACACGCACAAATCTGCGGTTCTTTTGTGAATAGAAAAAATGTATCGGCGGTTCTCTTATGAAAAGAAAACTAGGGCTTAGGTTTTACATTAATTAAATTGTCAATTTTGCCCTCAGTGCAAATTTTTATAACTAAATGGTTCATTTCGGGTTAAAAAAATTAAAAGCAAATCTCAGCCGTCAATTAACATAATCTAAAGGCTGATTATTGTTCTTATTTCTCACACTAAGGGGTGTTCTCATTTGAACCCTCCCCTATATATATATATATATATATATATATATATAGGGTGTGGATCTAGGGAGATCCAACACTCAAAAGAGATATGAGAACCGATCATAAGCGTCGATCGGTCCTAATCTAATGGCCAATATCAACCCCTTCTTTCTTTAAAAAAAATGGTGGAAAGGGTGTTTTGGGAATATAAATAGTATAGGATTTGGGCGCTAGAATTCATTGTTTCATTCTCCCACTTTCAAAACATTTCGAAAATCAGAAACGGCGGTTTCATTCTTTCATTCTCCCCCTTTTTTGTGAAAACTTCCATCCATAATCGAGAAGACCCACTACTCCCAAACTTTCGAGAGCTACAAAGTTCTTCCAAAATCGAGATTCGTCGTTCTTGACAGAGTACGTTGCTAGAAGGGCGCGTAATCGTGGAAAGCGATTATTTTCGTGTCTTGGTCAAGAAATCGACTAACAATTCGCAGAATAAGAGTAGAATTCCCTCGAATCGACGAAATTTCAGGTATGTTTCATGTTTTCGTTTCTTAATTTAGGTAACCCATGGATTATTTTGTGTTTTAGAGATATGATTGTTTATGTGAATGAAACCCTATGGAAATCGATGCGATTGGTGAATATGGAAGAAACCAATTCTGAAACCCTAAACCCCCATTTAACCTTAACATATTACAGATTTTTTGTTTTTGAATGGTGTATTTGATGCTCATATAATGTTTTTAGCCTGTTATTTGCTTGTTTTCATTGTGAAATTCATGCTCATGTGAATGTTATTGATTTGTTGATTTAGGTTGGTTTGTTTGCCAAATGCTTTGTTTATTGATTTCAGCCTCCAATATTGATTTTTGTATTTCGATTGCAACGGTTCCAGCATGGACGCATGTTAGTAATTTTATTCGATTGAAAAAGAAATCTTCTGTTTTATTGAGCATCAGCATTATAGTAGAGCTATATTAGCATGAACATATGACTTCGCTAGCATAAAATAAAATTCGTTTGCTACATATAAAACTTGTTGTCTGTGCTTCAAAATTTCTGAATGGTCAGCATAAAAAAATATTCTGGTTTGCATAAAATCCGGTAGTCATGTGCATAAAAAAAATTCAGAAAAGCTTCATATGTTTGTGGTATGGATAAATTTAAAACTGATATGCAATAAATTCATGAGCGTTCAATGCATAAAATCAGTGAAAAAATTGCATCCATACTAAGTCAATATGTTAAAAATGCAGGCAGAGAGTGCAAAGGCGAAGAAATCATCGTACATTCTGCGTTACGTGGACGCATCAAGAAATTTAACAAAAATGGAGATTACAGTTTGTTGGTTCAGCCTTTTTGTAGCCGATGATAATTGGTATGGTTATTCATGGATCATATTATATAAATTATTCTTGTTTGATAAATAGAAATGACTTATGTTGAACTATTTCTGTTGCTAGTCTGCTGTTTGATTGGAAAGAATTTAAGATTTATGCCCAAAAGTTGCGGGGCTTGAAGCAAAGCAACTGGGTTGACAATCTTATAATTGATGCATGGGGCGCCATTCTAAACGAAAGGGAGCAAGTAGTGAAGTCGGATGAATCACCGCTACGGCTGTTTGCTCCATTGAGGGTACGTATAATTCAATAAGATAAGAGACTTTAAATGAACTATGTAGATGAGGATTTATGCATTAACAATGTCTAATTCGAGCTTGTTCTCTTTGATCTGCGGGGTTCCTTGGCTCAGTACAGCCAGGGCATCCCAAAGTTCTTTCGCCGTCTTGCAGTCTTGCACCCTCCCGAGGTGAGAATCACTGAGCGTAGTCAGGATTGCATTACGCGCAACTCGGTCGAGATTGTGCAGCTTTTTCTCTTCTGGTGTGAAGGCTGATTTTTCTTTAGCGACCTTAGCGCCAGTCTGCGCTCCTACACCTCCCACAGCGGCAAATTGTACGCTGTCGATCATGTGAATGATGGGTCCTGTCTCAAGGACGTCCGTCATGCTGTCATGCAGCGATGTGAGGTGTGCCTCCATTCTCACACGCCATACCGTGTAGTTCTCTATTGAGAACATCGGTACCATCCGAATACCTGACATATCAGACACTATGGATAAGAGTATAAGGATGTATAAAGAGATGCTTGTGCAGTGAAAAACGTTTTCAGGATCTGTTCGAGAAGACCAGTATTTCAGAACCGGTAATTCGGAAGAACACACGAGCTCTGATACCAATTGTTGGTCCGGAGACGATAGTCAGGTGTAGGGGGGGGGGTGAATACAACTGAGCTGTATGTTGCAACTGATGAACAGTGCCAGATAGTAACCTTCGATCACGGGTCAGAAGTGTGTCAACTACTGAACTCTCCTTCATGATATATTTTGATTTGAGGATGAAGCAGACTTTCAGAATTGACAATACCACTGACCACAAAAGCATTGATATGAAAGTGAAGTATGGAAACATACCCAATGATTTGGTGAGCAAAATCTTGAGTTACATAGAATTTTATTTTATCTTCATAATGAAATTGCGCTATATTTTTTTTGTTCTTAGACATATCTGTTGTCTCAATACCTGACGGAGATGAAATGCACAAGCCGTGCAAAGATGGTAGAGAAATGCGAGCCAGAAATGATCATTCCAGTGTGGGGGAACAGATCGAAAGTTATGGATTCATGTATTATTTAATAAGCATAAAATAATATTACTGTGTGCATAAATTAAGAGAATGGTAAGCATAAATATTTTTGCGAGAATACTACTTGATAAATATGATTGATTTCTTGGAGGAGTTTATTTGATGAGACACATGGAGACGTTCAAGGGTGATTTAATCAATTGGGACATGAAATTTCTAAGGAAAGGTGTGAAGCAGATAAAGCTTTTGAGGATGCGGTATTGTTTGAGCATAGTTAATTTCGATGATAACAAAATGAAGGAGACGGTTGAACTAGAGGCAGTTGGACATGCAGATGAGAATGAACTTGATTCTAAAGAATGTGTCAAAGAATTGCTTGATAGTTAGAATGTTAGGTTGTGCAACTCTTTGGTTTGGATAATTTCGTAGGAAAAACTTAGTACTTCGGATGGTCTTTATGTTTTTTAAGGATTAAGTAATGGAAGAAATGTAGTGGAAAACTTCTTTTGGTATATTCAAGTATTCTAAGTTATGCATTCATAATTGGATCATATGCCAAAAACAATTGGGGAGTATGCAGATATGTAAACAATCTTGTAGGAAAAAAACGTATATGCACAAAAAATACATAACATAAGCATGAAAATACAATACGATATGCATGAAATTGAAAACCTTAACATATTTAGATATGCATGAAGTCATAAAAGAAATGCATGAAACATCAATACGGTATGCATGATATATAAAACTGTTGGTCCGGAGACGATAGTCAGGTGTAGAGGGGGGGGATGAATACACCTGATCACAGTTTCTTTTTCTCAGAACGTGAAGGACAGCTGAGCTGTAGGTTGCAACTGATGAACAGTGCCAGATAGTAACCTTCGATCACGGGTCAGAAGTGTGTCAACTACTGAGCTCTCCTACTGACTTTTGTCAGTACTTGAAACTCAGTCGGAGACGTTGTGCGGATAAGTGTGTAGGGTTAAATTATTTTGGCAGTGCGCTTCGAAAATACGTTTCATGCAAAGATATGATTTTTAATCATTTGTATGCAATGCAATAAAACAGTAAATAACACAAGCAATTTTAACGTGGTTCGGATACGCAAGATCCTACGTCCACGGTCCTGCCGAACAGGAGTTCTTGTTGATTTATCTGAGCAAGTCTCAGCAAGGAATCTGTGCACTGGACAAACCCTTCTAAGTTATAGTCCTTAGCGACTTTACAAATCAAACCAAAGTTTGAAAGGGAGGGGATAATCTCCAACTAGGAAGGATTTCTTACAATAAGAACAATTCACAGAAAGTGAACTCCTTCGAGTTTCTAAGCTATAAATTTGGCAATGAGCTTAGCTAGAGAAGAGGGATCTAAAGAACTCTAGAGCGAAGAACTAATGATATTCTATTAGGCAATTTCTTCACTGGATTGATCTTGAATGCGCTAGAGTTGTTCGAAAGCTTGAGCGTTTTTCCCTTGATATCCCGTGCGTGAAGCTCGGATTTCTTCTCTATTTATAGTTGTGAGCGGGCATATGTCCGTTGGAGAAGACGATGCCATGTGTCACAAGCTTCCAAAGAAAACGGCCATAAATTCGAATTGTTGCAGCACAGTTGTTGGACACTGTACATGAGAGCAGCTTTAGTTGGTCAGAGCAGATAAAGCGTTGTCGGCTTCTCATTGGTCGAGGTTTGTGGTAGGTGAGATTGTGTCAGACATCGGAGTTGACTCTCTCTTATCCTCGTATGTCTTCTGCTGACTTTCGAAATGACTTTAGCGGCTGAGTGGTTTTTTGTCGGATACAGTAGACTTTAAGCAGTCTCTGTCTTCGTCGTCTGAGTCGGCTGACAAGAGATATTCTCATGAGTATGGTCAACTGATGACTACGAAGGTACTGAGCTTGCATAGAGTTCTTCTGCTGATGTCTGTCAGCTGATGAGATGTCATCTACTGAGGCGAAGATCAGCTGATAACTTAAGAACGCAATCAATTACACTGATGACGTGGGGTTCTGGAAAGTAACTTCGTCAGAAGATCAATCCAACAATTTACCCCATACAGGACTTAGACAAAAAGATAGATAATAAAAACAGTCTAGCTTATACATCATCTAGTCCTATCAAGACACTACACTACTGATATCAGCTGGGTTTTGGGATCTTCAATTCCATAGTACTACTATGATTTCTCCTAATATTATTTTAACCACTAATAGCTGAGTATCATCTACTGACTCATAACCCAACAAAAACATTGAACATAATCAGTACCATAAAGGTTGAACTTGAGAGGTATAGTATATATGCATGAAAATCATAAAACATAAGCATAAAAACAGACGGTGGTATGCATGAAAATAACATAACATAAAGTAAAGCAATTCAGTTAATACAAATTAGTCCAAACAGACGGTGCATCGGTCTCTACTAAGTTTTGCATAAAAAGTTAACAGGAATCTTCTACATCCTTAAAGTTAGGGCAATTTCTTGAATCGTGATGTCCCATCTGGTTGCATTTCCGACACATCCTCTGAGGCTTCAACTTAGCACGCAATGCAGTCTCCTTCATAGACTGTAGTCTACTGCCCGATCCCTTGGTTTTTACTTGATCTGGTGGCAGGAGGGATATGTGAGCCATAAAAACTTTCAAACGTGTTTTGATTAACCTTACTACTTGAACCGCCTTCATCATCAATCTGATATTTGTTGACCAAATCATCAAAATCAGACAGTAGTTCGTCCATACGTGCAGGGTTGCCGGCAACCAATGCCGCACATTTGAATACTACGTCCAACAACTTCTTAGTTGCATCTGCAGCAGAATGACCGACATTCCCAACTTCAGAAGACTTATCAAAACGTTTGAAAGACACATTTCTACCCCAACGAGAAAGGACACAAGAATCTGGAACACAACTGATATTGGAATTCTTGAACACCTTCAAAATGTGCCTGCACAACAGACTGTGCATCTCCATCTTCCTGCATGTGCATGAAACCCTCAAATCAACAACATTAAACGTAACGTTGAAAACACGAACTGTATTATCATCAATTTCAAACATCTTCACGAAACCACTATCGGTTATTTTTTGAATAGAACACACGTTCACAGCCTCAACACATTCACCCTGCACCTTACAAAACATAGTGTTTGAATACACTGCAGCCAAACTTCGCTCCAAAGGCAACGTTGTTACTAAAATTGGTAAACTACCATCATCCGCTGCGTTAAGTTTGTCCAGTGAATGTCGTTGAGCATTTATTGCACTCTCGAACAACAAATAGAACATAACCAGATTGACCTTCGATTTTAAGTAAGTCCGGAAAAAATGATTCTCGCTCTCGGACATGGATGTTGTGCGAAACAATCCAGACATTGGGAAGTCTCGGAAATAAGCAGGAATCCAATAATGGCGTAGGTCAAGCATCCCATCAAGCCAATCATGACTAACCGAATCAAAATCCAATAAAACCGATTTCCACTTCGCGTCGAACTCCTCCGGTTGCAGGTCGCTATTCCACACAATGTCATTAAATATTTTCGTAAAATCAGTGTTTTTTCTTAATGACACTAGAATCTTATCCTGAACTTTCAGCATGATGTGCCACATACAAAAGCGATGCCACGTTTCGGGCATAACATTCTCCATTGCAATCTTCACGGAAGGATCCTGATCGGTTATTAGTAACTTCGGACAACCGCCCATGCAAGTCTTGAAAGTATTAAGTAACCAAGAATATGACTCCATTGTCTCTGAGGACAACAAACCCGCTGCAAATGTAATAAACTTGCCGTGGTTGTCGAGGCCGATGAACGGAATAAATATCATGCCGTAGCTGCATAAAAGTTGTCGAAATTGAAATTCCTTAGTTTGCATAAAATCTATTCTGTATAAGCATTAATGAAAGGAGTCATGAGCATAAAATCAGTAAAAGAATTTTCTATATAATATGCATGTGTATGATTACGTGCATGAAAGATATGTATAATGTGCATAAATAATACATTTCATATGCATAAACTATCAATGCGAACAATATGAATTTGAAAAACCATACTAACTCCTATCAGCTACATAGAAAAAACACGTACCTATTGGTTGAATAAGTTGCATCCATTGATAACGAATCTCCAAAAATCTTGTAATTGCCAATACATATATCATCAGCCCAAAATACACGCTTCAATTTGTTCCCTCCATCCGAGAAATATTCGTAAAAGAAATTCGGGTTCCTATCACGAGCTTCCTTCATTTTATCCAACATCATTTGTGCATCCGCACCCTCAACGCATATACGAAGATCACGGTGGAAATTTTTAAAATCTACTCCATCACAACCGATGTTCTCATAACTACCAACCAACTCACTAAACATTCTATATGACCTAACCGGACCAACATTAGAACGCGCACAACTAAGGACAAAATTCTTGTGAACGGAAGTCATTGCCCGATTGTATTTCATGAATTGCTTGTGAGTTGATAATAACAAAGGATGTGTGTGTGCCTCGTGAAATAAATCAACAACAAAACCTTCGGGGTGGGATTTAAATACAACGCGTGCAAAGCAAGATGACCGTTTTGAATTACAGCCTCGCTTTGTTTTCTTTGAATTAACATTATCAACATCCATGAATTTCTCCCCTTCTCTACTGCACACTAAATATCTACGCATAATAGACCCATCCCCATGACGTTTTATCGACCACTTACGGATATCGAAACCGCACAAACCTCCGTCGTCTCTATAGAAAATTTCAGCCTCATCAAGAGTAATAAATTTCCGTCCAACATACGGTTTCAATTCGGCCGGGCAATCAGGAATGTAAATTGATTCATCGGATTCAAGAGACACAATTGACTGTAACGGTTCAGCCATTCAACAAACTGCATGCATGAATATTACACAGTATCAGCATAAACTAACAAATACATATGTACTTACGTATGCAAAAAATATAATAGTGAATCTACAACATAAAAACAATACTTAATCGATACATACATCTCATAAATAAAGAAGAGAAACCCTAATCACTTGGAAAAACGACTACTACCCTATAAATCGAAAAATCTCTACGAAAAAAATCTGAAATGACATCGAGCTTCAAGAATTTGAACCCAACAAAGCATTCCACAAATATTGAACTACAATTTTTCGAAAATCATAAGTAATTCTTACCTTCGCAGCCAAAATCTGTAAAAAATTGAAAAATGTGCAGAAATCAATCTTCAAAATCGGCAATAATCGGGATAAATCGACAAGGAAAACGAGCTTAAATCACTCAAGAAACATAGAACTTCGAAACCCACGATAAATAATCGACTTCCGAGTGTTCGATTTGAAGAAAAACTTTCGGCAGTGCTCGTGAGTATTGAAGAACGAAAATGAAGAGTGAGAAATAAATGACCCACAAACAACCGAAAAACACATCTAGGGAAAAAGAAAAGAGAAGATTGCATATTTGCCCTTAATGAGGCTATTTATTCCCTTTTTGATTTAAATTTAAATGATTTTGGGGATAAAATGAGAGCCTTAGATTTGCGAAATGGAGTGACGAGATCGGTTCTCGTATCTATTTTAAGATTTGGATCTCATAATATCCATTTCCTATATATATATATATATATATATATATAGATTTCGAAATTGAGATATCCCCCTTTTATATAAAGATGGTATTACTGCATTTCATTTCAAAAGTTGTGACTAAGTTACGAAGTTCATTAATTTATAAACCGTAAGTATAAGTTTATAACTTCTTATTACAAGCTAGTACTACAAGTAAAGACACGTAAGAATAAATAACAGAGAATCTATAAATACCATTTCCACAACATCATCACATTACAATACTACTAGGAGATAGCAAACTTCGATGTATATATATGCTCATACAATATATAAAGTAATAATAACTATTTAATTTATACTTTTGTGCTACACCAATCATTTATACATTCTTCCGACTATATCCTCCTACTTTCCGACCTTGGCGTGCTAAATATCACATGAATCAATGGTTAATTTTGTTGGATATCATCGTTTCCGAGATTTTCCATAACCTCTTAGCTTCTGCCGAGCTCGATCCTAGTTTAGACGTCGAAGCTTCATTACAATCCGAGAAGTATTTCCCACTTACATTCTTCAACCTTGGATCAGTCGCTACATAGCAAGAAGTAGCAGCTGCCTGTAATAATTTCTCGTTAGATATATATCGACTATTACACGTGAGTACGTACATAAGTTACCACGACCCGTTAGGTTACTTACCTGGGGTATAGTCTTCAAGAGTTTAGAAGCCAAAAAGAACACCAAATCTGAATATTAAGTAAAATTCAAATATATATTGTGAGTGATTTTGTTACATGAATTTTGAGGTGAAATTAATATAATACTCCAGTTACCTGTAATCAGGCCATCACGGTCTCTAGTTAGACCAGTTCTCACGATGCCAGGGTGAACACAATTAGCGGTCACGTTGGCCTCCATTTCCTGCAACAATAATTGATCTTTTTTTCTTAATTATTAGCAGAGAGAAAATCTATTTTGCATGAGAAAACAACAAAAATCACTTTTTTAGTGATTAAATTATAATTATAATATATATACAAATAAAAATATATATAAATAGGAGATCTTGTTACCGTGAGCCTGCGGGCAAGTTCCTTGGTATGCAAAACGTTAGCTAGCTTCGAGATAGCATATGCACGTGTCCCATCATATTCACTGTCATTAAAAACCCAAAATCAATTTTATTAAACTAAATACAGTAACAAAGAAATAAAGACACGTATTATAGCAGAATAAAGTCAAAACTATTATAAATAACTCTTTTCCACTCATTTATTTCACTGATACCTTTAGTGCAGTATCTCCTCGATCCCAGGATTCTTAGACCATAGATTATAAATGGATGCGGTAATAAATGTCGTCCCTTATTACAAAGATTAAATTTAATATTCTTCCTCAATATACAATAAAACCTCTCTAAATTAATATAGTTGGGACTGAAAGATTTTATTATTTTAGAGAGATATTAATTTATTTATAAATTAATATTTATTAATTTAAAGAGAGTTTTCAACCTAAACGAAGTAGAATATATAATTAACCTCTAAAAAAATGAACCGTAAAAAATACAATGAATCATTTGACTATTTAGGAATAATAAAATTAAGTTCATTGTAATTTTATTAAAAGATATTCAATGTATAGTGGTAATAGTGTATACTATATACAGATGATGAGAAAATATTAGATTTAAGTTTTTTTAAAAAACAGTCAACACTAGAATCATATTTCAGAAAATTGTCTTAGTGTTTTGGTAATTTAAATGATTATTTATTTATGATTTCGATGGGACCATATATTTACATTGAAGTTTTCTGAAAATTATTACCTTATTATCTTATCGAATTTGATAATTTTTCACTGACCCAAGTCGGAACCGGAAAAAAATATTATTTTAGAGAGATTATTAATTTACCGAGTATTAAATTATGGAGGTTTTACTGTACCCCTAATTCATATCTTTCTCTGAAATTTGATAATATTTTATGACATGACTTATATCTATTCAAATAAATTATAAACAACAATGTAATAATCATAGAACGCATGTGTGAGACAAAATCTGAGTTTGAGAAACAAAAAAAGAGATCAGTTGGTACAAGTAAACAAAGATGATCCCTTATGATAAACATGTATAAATAATCATAAAAAAATTTGAAAAATAACATAAACAAAAAAGGATAGATTAAGTGGAAGATTAATTAAACTAACCTCTTATTCTTGGTAATTAAGGAAAGATAATGGATCATATCACCGGAGAACCAACCATGAATGCTTGAGGACACGTTCACTATTCTTCCTTGCACGCCGCTAGTTTTCGCCGTCTCAATCATTTTCTTAAGCAACAGCTTCGTTAGCAAGAAGTGACCTAATTCAAAAAATACAACCAAATATGTTATATAAATCAAATTAATAATGTCATTAAATTTAATTTATCTATTTTTACCTAAATAATTGGTGGCAAAAGTCATCTCAATTCCATCCTCCGAAACGCCGTGGTCGTACGAGAATTTCCCGGCATTATTTCTACAAAAGATAGATGGAAAATGAAAAATGATGCGTATATTTTAAAGTTTGGAATTAAATATTAGAGAAAGTAATTAATTAATTAATTACATGAGGAGATTAAGGGGAATATTAAGAGAATCAAACTCAGCCACAAATCTCCGCACAGAATCGAGCTTGCTAAGATCGAGGCCCATAACCACGATTTCCGAGTGAGGAAACTCCGCTAAAATGCGCGCCCTAGTTTCCTCAGCTGCTTTCACGCTCCGCGCCGGCAGCACCAAACGCGCGCCGCGCGCCGCCAGCACCCGAGCCGTCTCCGCCCCTATCCCGGACGTCGCGCCTGCGCATCGAAGAGGCATATGAAGAAAGGCGATACATACTAGATATATAAATGTTCGGTGGAATCGATTGTTACCGGTGATTATGGCGGTGAGGAGGCGGAGATCGGGGCAGAGGTCGGTGACTTGGTCGGCGGCGGACTTGCTGCTGAAGCCGCTCGGACCGGCGGTTCCGATGAGGTACTTCACCGTCTCCAGCATTGTTATAAAATTGGTTTGACAAACGCCAATTACTGAGTAAAGTACGTAGAAAAATGCAGTTTGCAGAGAGTCAACTTGGAAAGGGAAACAATAGCCTATGCTTCTTTTTTCTGCAGGTTTTGCAGAGTTGATATATGTATAGATTCAAAAGTTGTATCTATATGTGTATGGTGGTGGTGGAGGAGGGCAGAGGGACTTTTATAAGGATGAATGGTGGGGATTTGGGAATCAATTAAGATAGAATTACATCTTTGTCATTTGTTGATTGGGATTAATATTTCTTAATGATTGATTGTATTTGTATTACTTTTCCTAATTGTCACTTGGTATATGTATTACTCCATACTTTATGATTATGAGTATGTAATTATTTTAATAACTGACTTTAGTAACCATTTAACTGTAACTAACTTTTGCCCAGATTAGTTTCTTATAACCAAGTTTTACCGTAGCGCAATTATTTTATAGATGCCGAATAATTATTATATTTTTCCTTCGAGATTTGTGTCGGGAATTAGTAAAATAAATTCCGAAAATGCAAGTTGTGTAATTTTCTTTTTTTTTTTTAAAAAAAAACGCAATGAAGATTCTGTACTAAAAATGTAGTTCAAAGTACTGGAGTTGCTCTTATTCAAATTTACACAATTGTATGTTATTAACTGTTTGGACCCAAAACGAGTTGTTTAAGTGTATGAATGCTATAATTGAATCACTTATTTCGAGATTAATATAAACAAATATACTTCATCCGTCTCATTGAAATAGTTCAGTTTTTTCCGTCCGATTTTTAAGGAGAGTAGTTGATGTGTGTAGAGTTGTGTAAATTTGTGGGTCCTTAAAAAAATGTGTGAAACAATATGTCAAAACAAAATTGAACAACTTCAATAGACAGCCCGAAAATATATACTGGATTATTTCTATAAGCCGGATGAAGTAATAGAATCATGTATCCATATATGTAAATGTATATTCGTGAATGTACACGATTTGAACAATTACATTTTCGTGTATTTTTGTAATATGCTATATAATATCGTGTAATCGCATTGTGCGATATAGTTCGTGAAACTAATCTAATCCGTGCAATTGTATTATGATAATAAATAATGTGTAATTAGTCTATTATTTTTGTGAAGTTTGTTACTATGCAGATAGATTTCGTGTCTATTATGCTATAAAAGTTTATGTATTAATATTAAAAATATATATATTAGGTAGTTTCGAAATTATAGTGTTTTAAGAACTAAAAACATTTTAATAGCTCTTTAATTTTAGATAAGGTATCATAGAAGAAAAAAAATTTACAAACACTAAATAACTGTTTATGCTATCAAAAAGTTGTAAATAAACATGTAATTGCATCATTAATCATTATGTACATGTTGGTTAGTTGGTATATTTCTCGCTCTTATAATCTATTCTCACCCCCGTTTAATATAAATTAAAAAAAATATTCGTGCAATTGCAATTACATATACAATTTTGTATAATTATTTTTGAGCTTTTCTAAATAATATTTGTAAAATACGAATATCATTACTCGCGATTCGTGAGACAATCTTAGTATCTCATATGTTTTTCTTTATTGGTTTTTTTTTTCAATATTAACGTTAGTCATCTATTTTGCTTCATTGTCTACTCAAATCTTCTAAAAGTAATTATAATTAGTACAATGTAGATTTCGTACAAATTTCTAGTTTGGTGAGAACACAAATTTATGTGCTTTCTCCTCGCTTTATGCGTATTTTTTGTATTTTTATTCATAAAACTTTGTAATTTATACTTTGCACTTATGTATAAATATATTCCCTTATTCTCATAGGAAATGTCTACCTTTCCTTTTTTTGTCGTCTCATTAAAACTGTCATCTTTCTCATTTTGACAAATTACTATGCATACTTTATTTGAGGAACCCACAATTTTATTTACAACTAACAACTCTCCTAAATAACCATGTCAGAAAGAAATGAGACACTTTCATAGGACAGAGAGAGTAAGAAAATATGCATCGGAGAACACTACAAAACAACTTCAATCCAAGCCATACAATGAGTAAAGCTAAAAAGTACGGATTGACCATAGTTTTTACTAATAGAGATGGCTCTTGTTGGACATGATTTTTTAATGACAGAATTTTAAATTAGATCCTAAAATCCTGACCGATTATGAACCAAGGTCAATTGTATAGACTTCAGGACTAGTCGTCTATTATATTCAGAAGACGTGAATTGAATTTCGTATTTATTTTTGAAGAGTGACAAAGTCATTCCAAGTGTTCTCAATGACTGACTCATGACAAGAAGAGTTGTTGGGTGATGATTCTATCCTCAGCAGTATTAGATGTAGTGGGAAATGATTCTATCTTCTGTACTGACCGATACTCAGTAGCCTTGTGCTCTGAATTAGTCTGAAGATTTGAAGATCCCAAAACCCTATCTTGATCGGTGAACCTTTAAGTTGTAACCTTGTTTTTGTCTCGAGGTTTCGGACTCGGTAGACCCTCTCGCTCTGGTTCGGGCATTCGGTTGCTTATCCGCCTCGGCACCGTAAGTAGAAGACTCGGTAAATCTTGGACTCGGCGGAGCAAAGATATGCGAAAGGAGTCGGTGGAACCGAACTCGGCAGGAGTAGTTCACCGTACTCGTAGTTGATCTTCGATAAAAAGGTACTCGGCGGGAGTTCACTACCGAATCAAAGATCGACTTAGCAACGGCCGCATACCGTGCCCGAACTGTCAGATCTTTCAAAGACAATCAGCATAGTCAAGTACGAGGAAGAGAGAAGTCAGCTTCAAATCTCCTTGAAGTCTGTTCTGTCTCAACCACCTTTCTGAACCTCGACCAATGACAAGCAGACACATGTCCTACACCTACTAAAGCTGCAAGTCAACAACTTTTCGGAAAAGAGGGAAAAGACTCTGCAAATGCTACAAAAGAGTCGTTAGCTACCCAAAAGAGAGAGACAAAGGATCATCGTCTCCAACGGATCTTTCCTAGTCTCTTCTCTATAAAAAGAGGGATAAATCAAATTTGAAGCTCACGGAAAAACGAGTGCGAACATAGGAAGAAACGAGAAAGAAAAAGAAAAACCGCATACACAGAGCATTCAAACGAGCAAACTCGAAAAGCCTAAGTTCTTCGCAAGAAGTTCGAAGAATCCATCTCCGGCGAAGAACTATATTCTAGCTCTTAGGGAACCAAGCTGAACTGTTAAATACAGCCTCTAGTATCCAAACGACGATACACGAACCCAAAGTCATACTCAGTTGTTCGTCGTTCTAGAAGCCACTTCATTGTTCCCTATCCCTCTAACCTAAGCTCAATAGAATATATCCATAGCTTAGATGAAGGAGTTCATCTTTGAACTGTTCTTTATTGTAAAGAACTCCTTCATAGTTGGAGAGTTTTTCAAACACTCAGTTTGATAACCTTGTAAACTGAGACTTGCTCAGTATAAATCTCAAGACCAGAGTTTGTCCAGTGTACAAACCAACTGAGACTACCTCAGTATAATAAATAGCTTTCTGATCATTCGGGACAGTGGACGTAGGATTTTTGTGTCCGAACCACTTTAAAAATCTATGTGTCTTGTGTCTCGTATTCTTTTTCTCTGTTGCATTGATTTAACTGTTCATACTGAAAAGCCTTCTTAAATCATTCAACTGAGTTTTAGCGAACTTAACTGATTGCACTAATCTACTGAAACTGTTTTATTAAAAATGTTTTCCAACTCAACTGTATTAGGCCTACACTATTCCGCACCACTGAATTTTATCTACAAGATACTGAATTCTGACACTCAGTCAGCTAGCAGATCTCAGTAGAGTCAATCACTCTGCCAACATGATTCAGAACAGCTTATCTGGTCTACTGAACCTGTTCAGCACGACACTATCCTGAAAAGGACTGTTCGTGTTTAATTTGAGAAATCGGTTTTCAGGTGTATTCACCCCCCCCCCTCTACACCTGAATGTGCTCTCGGGACCAACAATTGGTATCAGAGCAGGAGCTCTCTAAGACTCTTGTTATTCTGAAACTGGTCTACTTGAACGGATCCGGAAAATGTTTTCACTGCATATCATTCTTCATTCATATCATTATCAAATATGTCTGATATGTCAGAAATAAGGATGGTGCCCATGTTCTCAGTAGAGAACTACGGTGTATGGCGAGTCAGAATGGAAGCTCATCTGACCTCTCTCCACGACAGCATGACAGAGGTTCTTGAGGATGGACCTATCATTTCCATGATAGATAGTGTCGTAACCCAGGATCCAGCAGATGGAGGTAGAATGGTGACCAAGAAGAAGATTTCCAAGGATAGAAGTCTCTTCACCCCAGAGGAGAAGAAGCTTCACAACTTAGACCGTGTCGCCATAAACGCCATACTAACCACCCTGAATGATTCCTATCTCAGGAGAGTTCAGGACTGCAAGTCCGCTAAGGAACTCTGGGATGCTCTAGCGCTACTGAGTCGGGAGACTCAGAAGATCAAAGCAAATAAACTTGCGCTAGAACTCCAAAAGCTGGAAAGACTGTCGCTCATGCCTGATGACACCATTGAAGATCTCAACGTCAGATTCACGAATCTGATGAACTCCATCAACGGGCTGGGAAAGACATTCTTCAAGCGAGAAATGAATCTCAAGATTTTGAGGGCACTGCCAGATGGTCACTGGACTCCTTTCGCTACATTACTACGTCATTCTGATTTAGATATTGTTACTCCTGAACATATCTTTTCAGAACTCAAAGTAGAGGAATTCGAGTTTGGCTTACCTCAAAGGAAGCAGCGAGCTGAAGCTGACACCAAAATCGACCATGCATTCAAAGCATCAGTCAGCTCAGCAGCTCCAGCGTCTAGCAAGGCTGAACCTTCATTCATTGACATACAAGAAGGCAATCTAGCCAAGAAATACGCACTGCTTGCCGTAAAATACCAGAAGGAGAAAGAGAGGCGCAGAAAGCTCTCAAGAGTTGTCAGAGACTCTAAGGGTAAGAACGAATATACACCCAAGTGCACTCCTAACTCACATACTTCTGAATGCAGGAAACAGGATGACTCAACACAGTCAAAAGACAGTGAAAGTAAGGAAGAAAGAGTCACCACCTGCTACAACTGCAAAAAGCCAAGACATTATCAGTATGATTGTCCTGAGCTCAGCACTGCTGAACGAGCTGCACGCAAAGCTCGAAGATAGAAGTTCATCAAGAAGAGACAAACATACATCGCTGGTGAACTCTCAGACGACTTAGATGAAGTCGACTCCTTCATGGATTCATCGGATGATGAAGCTGCCTTCATGGCCTTAGAGCTTGAAAATGAAGAAGATACTGAAAAGTGTCTCATGGCGGGAGAAGAGGATGAGGTAAACTCTCATGAACCATTTAATTCCTCTTCACACTGCACACACGACACTCTTTCAGGTGCAGATGAGAATTTTGACGTCGCGATCGCATATGAAGAACTACTTGACAAACAAATTCAGATGAGTCTGCAGCTCAGTAAGACTCTTCAGGAATTGGATACCCTGAAAGTGGAGAATCAGAGACTTTCTCAGAAGAGTCAGGTTGCTACTGAGTCTGAAGGACTTGTGTTGATACTCAGGGAGGAGATAAACTCTCTGATGGCCAAGTCTCAGCATCAAGAAGATCGGATCTCAGTTCTGACCAACGACTTAACTCAGAAAGATACTGAATTGAGTCTACTGAAGCAAGAACTGTCAGGACTTCAGACCGAGTATGAAACGCTAAAGAAAAGTGATGATGTCTGGAGAAACCTGATGACTGAGCGTTACATGGGCGCTGAAAAGAAGCTAGAGGCTAGCTAGCAAGCAACAAGCCCAAACATTGTAAGGAAGGACTTGGATTCAGCCAGGGAACTTCCTCATCTGCCCCCGTACACTCAGAAGTGCGACTTGCTGATAGGTTTGTTCAAGTGGAGACCATCAATGCAGATATACTGAATCCCCTGGCCAAGAACAAACAGAAAGATAAAGCCCCCTCATCCTACACATCAGCACTCGACAAGAAGATCAGCACCAAAACACCCCAGTTCAGTCAAGGGGGAACCAAAGAAATCAAAATGGGCTGATCAATGTATGGACCTCCTCAGCTGACACATCCAGCTCAGTATGGGTCACATTATTATGATCCTATAGTCAGGAGAGGATCCAAAAGTCAGAAGAAGAAGAAGAAAGCCGCACAAAAGGCAAAGGTCAGTAGTCCACCCACTCAGAAGATCAGGACTCCTGAACCTGAAAAGCCTAAAAGGTCAGCATCGACCAGTCCAGTGGTCAGATACGTTGACTCAAGTGGAAAGAAGTTGTCTGAGACCACCAGGATCGTAAGACAAATATGGGTTACCAAAACTAACATCTAAGGACCCAAAATCAAAAAATAAAGGGTACCTAAATATAATTCTGTTTTGCAGGTGCACAAAGATCCTTGGTATGTGGACATCGGATGCTCAAAACACATGACTTACCAGAAGGACTTGCTGAAGAATTATACAACTGAAGAAGGACCCCGAATCGAGTTTGGAGACAATGCCAAAGGCTATACCAGAGGCTATGGAACACTCAGCATTGGAACTGCCAAAGTTCCAAGAGTATCATATGTTGAAGGACTTCAGCATAACCTTCTCTCTGTTAGTCAATTTTGTGATAACTCGAATAGAGTGATATTTTACGCTGGTTTCTATGATGTTATTGATAAATCCACAGGGAAAACAGTGTTATCAGGTTCGCGCAAGAAGAATATCTATGTAGTTGACTGGAACTAAGATGAACCTGAAGCTTGTCTGTTGGCGAAGAATGACAGCAGAACGGGTTGGCTTTGGCACAGGGGACTCAGCCATCTCAACTTCAAGACGCTCAACAAATTAGCAAAAAACACTCTAGCAAGAGGACTGCCGAATGAAGTATTCAGCAAAGACACTCAGTGTGAAGCATGTCTGAAGGGAAAGCAAACAAAGAAACAAAATCCACCTGTTCCATCTCCTTCCACTGATGGAATCCTTCAGCTACTACATATGGATTTGTTCGGTCCAGTCTCTCCGGTGACGATTAGAGGCAAGAAGTATGCATTAGTGGTCATTGATGACTACTCGCGCTACACATGGGTCATATTTATTGCCAACAAGTCTGACGTCAAAATAGAGTTACCAACGCTTCTGAAAAAGCTCAGTGTCGAGAAGAACACCAAAATTGTCAAAATACGTTCAGACAGAGGAACTGAGTTCCTTAATTTCATGGTGGAGGAGTTCTGCAAAGCAGAAAGAATAGAGCATGAGACATCTGCTGCGTGCACCCCTCTGCAGAATAGGGTTGCTGAACGAAAGAATCGAACACTCAAAGAAGCAGCAAGAACTCTACTCGCAGACTCAAGACTCCCATCCAAATTCTGGGCAGAAGCTACTGACACTGGATGTTACACTCAGAACCAATCTCTACTGACAAAGCAGTATAAGAGGACACCATATGAACTATGGAATGGCAGGAAGCCTTCTCTATCTTATTTCCATATTTTTGGGTGTTCGTGCTTTATCCACAATAATGGGAAAGATCAGCTAAAAACTTTTGATAGCAAGTCAGATCAAGGAGTGTTCTTAGGATACTCCCGGGTCATCAAAGCTTTCAGGGTATTCAACTATCGGACCCTTTGCGTGGAGGAAAGCCCCCATGTTGTTTTTAATGAGTTTGCTACTGAAGAGAGGAGCAATAACTCTAAATCTGAATCTGAAGACATCAGTAAGCAGCTACAGGATCTGAGCATAAAAGACAAAGTCAAAAAGATCCAGCTATGTTAGGATGATGATTCAGATGAGGAAACTGAAGACAAGTCTACTGAATCTCAACCTACAACAGAGGTAGCTGAGCAGATTGACTCTACTGAACAGAGTCAGTCCCAGGTAACTCATGTCGATGAAGAAACCCAAGAGGTAACTGAGACCACTACTGAGAATAACAACTCAGGGGGAACAACTGAAGTTCCTGAGCTAAATGCCCCTGAACCTGGTGACTCAGTAGATCATACTCTCATAACTGAACTCCTTCAATCTCAAAATAGTACAACTGAAATGCCTAACTCACCTACTATCTGTGTTGAACAAATTTCAGATGAAGAGCTAAAATATCGTAGATCGTGGCTGGATGCTCATACTCTGATTTAATCATTGGAGATCCTTCAGCAAGCGTAAAGACAAGATCCAGATTTTGTCAGGGAGAAAGCACCTTATACTCCTGCTTCTTGTCTACTGAAGAACATCAGACAATCAAGGACGCACTGAACGATGCTGACTGAATCATAGCCATGCAGGAGGAGCTGAATCAGTTCACGAGAATCAAAGTTTGGGAGCTTGCTGACAGACCCCGGCATTAACATGTGATTGGAACAAAATGGGTTTTCAAGAACAAGCGGGATGAAAACAACGTCATAGTAAGGAATAAATCAAGACTCATGGCAAAAGGCTACTGTCAAGCTGAACGTATAGATTTCGACGAGACTTTTGCTCCAGTTGCAAGATTGGAGGCAATCAGACTATTCCTAGCCTACGCAACACATCAAAGATTCAGAGTCTATCAAATGGATGTGAAGTCTGCTTTCCTGAACGACGTGCTGAAAGAAGAAGTATATATGGAACAACCGCCCGGCTTTCAACAGGGACATCAAGTTTATAGACTCAGAAAGGCTCTGTATGGGTTAAAGCAAGCACCCAGGGCTTGGTATGATACCCTAACTGGGTTTCTTCTTCAAAAAGGTTTTCAGAAAGGCACAGCAGATCGCACATTATTCAGCATTCGACTGGAAGACGACCTATTACTCGTGCAAATCTACGTAGATGGCATCATCTTCGGCTCGAAGAACATCATCATATGTCAGCAGTTTGAGAAAATGATGAAGGATAAGTTCGAGATGTCAATGATGGGAGAAATGAAAAATTTCCTCAGCTTTCAAGTCAAACAATCTGAGAAGGGAATGTTCATTAATCAAGGCAAATACACTCGAGACCTCATCAAAAGATTCGGTAGCACATCCAGCAAACCTATCAAGATCCCGATGAACACGAATATGAAGATTGATCTTGATAAAGAGGGAGTATCAGTAGACCAAACTGAATTTCGTGCTACAATTGGTTCTTTATTATACTTAACAGCTACTCGTCCTGACATAACTTATGTTGTAGGTGTATGTGCTCGATTTCAGGCAAATCCAAAGCAGAGTCACATGGACTCAATAAAGAAGATTCTCCGCTATCTCAGAGGAACACCTGACATGGGTTTATGGTATCCAGCTGATGATAATATAGAACTAACTGGTTATTCTGATGCTGACTATGTAGGGTGTAGAATTGACCGAAAATCAACTTCAGGAACGTGTCAGTTCCTTAGCAGTAAGCTGATCTCATAGTTTTCAAAGAAACAGCAATCAGTAGCCACGTCAACTACTGAAGCTGAATACATGGGTGCCGGAAGTTGCTGCGCCCAAATCCTTTGGCTGAGACAGCAGCTACGCGACTATGACGTCATTCAGAATGAAGTGCCAATTTTCTACGACAGTACCAGTGTCATTACAATCACTCAGAATCATGTACTTCATGCAAGATGCAAGCACGTGGACATCAAACATCACTTCATTCATGATCATATCGAGAAAAAGTATATCAGGATGGAAAAGATCCATACTGACCGACAAAGGGCCGATATACTGACCAAGCCTCTAGCTGAAGCCAGATTCAGAGAACTTTCAGTAGAGCTAGGTCTGTTGGACCCTACTGACTCCAGTCAATAAGAGGATTCAGGAGAGGAGCATTCAGTAAGGGGGAATGTTCACTCTCAGTACTGAGTAAAATCAGTGCGTAGAGACTCAGCAACCATCTACACGAGGTATCAGCTGACTACGATGTTGAGCTGACAGGTTTGCGTATCTCTACTTAGTAGTAGCCATTAGAATAGTTCTATGCATTTATGATTCAGATTCAGCACCGTATTCAATGCCTTAAGAATTGTCATTTAATATTAACGGTTTACATTTAATGCACGATATTCTATGCATAAGCTTGCTGAACTCTGCCACGTATTTAATGCATGTCGTATCATAGTGTTGGGTGATGATTCCATCCTCAGCACTGTTTCACTCAGTGGGAAATGATTCGGTCTTAGACAATGATCCTAAGCTCAGTAGCCTTGTGCTCTGTACTTGTCTGAAGATTTGAAGATCCCAAAACCCTATCTGAATGATGAACCATTCCCTTGTACCTGTTTTGTCTCTGAGGTTTCAGACTCAGTAGACACTGCTTTAGTCAAGGCGCTCAGTAGCTTATCTGCCTCAGTACCAGTGCAGAAGACTCAGTGATACTGGACTTTGCAGGAGCAGTATACTGAGAGAGTCAGTTGAACTGAACTCAGTAGGAGTAGTTCACTGAACTCAGAGCTGATCTTCAAAAGACTTATCTCAGCAGTCTATCTACTGAATACAAGGTCAGACTCAGCAACGGCAGATAGTCTTCAGGACTGTCAGAATCCTTTGAAAGACAATCAGCATTGTCATGTACGAGGAAGAGAGAAGTCGGCTTCGATGCGTCTCGAAGTCCGTCTGTCTCTCAACCACTCCATCCACCTCGACGAATGACAAGCATACACGTATCTTCTCACCTGCTAAAGCTGCAGTCAACCTTTTACCTAAAAAGGTGAGAAAATACACTGTTACCTACACCAAAAGAGCCGTTTGCTACCAAAAAGAGAGAGAGAGAAGAAGATCGTCTCCAACGGATCTATTTCAATCTCTGCTCTATAAATAGAGGGATCATTCAAGATTTGAAAGACGCCTAGAACATAAGAGAGCGCGAAAAGGAGCCAATTCCAAAGAACAAAGTCTTAGCAAGAACTTGAAGAACAATCTCCGGCGAAAGACTACATTCTAGCTCATAGGGAATCAAACTATACCGACATATAAAGCCTCTAGTATCCAAATCGACGTTACACGAACTCAAAGCTTACCTTCAGCTGTTCGTCGATCTAGAAGCTACTCTCATATTCCCTATCCCTCTAACCCTAAGCTCAACCGTCCTTATCTATAGCTTAGACGAAGGAGTTCACATTTGAACCCAATCCTTATTGTATAAGGACTCCTTCACTGTTGGAGAAGTTTGTCAAACACTTTAAGTTTGATAGTGTTGTAAACCGAGACTTGGATCGCATATAAAAACCAAGACGCGGCTTTGCCCGGTGTGCAAGCCGACCGAGACTAACTCGGGATAATAAATAGCCTCCCGATCATTCGGGACGGTGGACGTAGGATTTGAGCGATATCCGAACCACTTTAAAAATCCTCGTGTCTCTTCTTGCTTTCTTAAGCTTTGCATTGATTTTACTATTCATACCGAACATCATATTTAAAATCAATCAACCGTCTCAAAGATACCGAACTTTTAATCTACCGAACCGAGACTTAAAACGTTTTCTCACAAACCGATTTGGGCCTACACTATTCCGCGCACCGAACTCTTACCGTAGATACCGAATTCGACCTAGTCGGTTAGCGGATCTCAGTAGTCGAGTACTCTTAGCCTTTAACTCGATTCGTAACGGTTATGCAGTCCGCCGAACCGTTCGATCGACACCATCCCGAATAGGACTGTTCGAGTTTGAAGTTGAGAAATCGAATCGGTATATTCACCCCCCCCCCTCTACACCCGACCATACACTCGGGACCAACAATTGGTATCGGAAGCGGGAGTTCTTTAAGACTCTTGTCACTTTGAGACCGGGTCTATTCGAACGGATCCGGAGGAAAATGTTTTCACCGCATATCACTCTACATTCATATCTATATTCTTCATGGCTGATATGTCGGGTATAAGAATGGTACCCATGTTCTCGGTGGAGAATTATGGAGTATGGCGAGTCGAGAATGGAAGCACATCCGACATCCCTCCATGACAAGATATGGTCGAAGTACTTGAAGATGGACCTATCGTTCACATGATCGATAGTGTCGTAACTCAGGACCAAGCTCAAGGAGGAGGAATGGTGACCGGGAAGAAGATTCCCAAAGACAGAAGTCTCCTCACTCCTGAGGAGAAGAAGCTTCACAACTTAGACCGTGTTGCCAGAAACGCTATACCGACCACCCTTAGTGATTCTTATCTTGGCGGGGTTCGGGAATGCAAGACCGCAAAAGAACTGCGGGACGCTCTAGCGCTACTGAGTCGAGGGACTCAGAAGATTAAAGCGAATAAACTAGCGCTGGAACTCCAAAAGCTGGAAAGCTTGTCTCTCATGCCTTGTGACAAAATCGAAGATTTGAACGTCAGATTTACCAATCTGATGAACTCTATCAATGGGCTGGGAAAGACATTCAGCAACCGAGAGATGAATCTGAAGATTCTGAGGGCACCGTCTGGACGGACACTGGACACCTTTTGCCACTCTATTGCGACATTCTGACTTAGATGCTGTGTCTCCTGACCATATCTTTTCAGAATTACAGGCAGAAGAGTTTGAGTTCGACAGACCTCAAAGAAAGCAGAGAGCTAAAGCTGAGACAAAAATCGACCATGCTTTCAAAGCATCGGTCGAGACAAAGATCTCCAAAGAACGAGCAAAACAACGAGTAAGACTGAACCTTCACTCAATGATCTGCAAGAAGGAAGTCTCGCTCAGAAGTATGCACTGCTCGCTGTAAAGTATCAGAAGGAGAAGGAGCGATGCAGAAAAGTGACTAAAGCCTATCGGGAAACGAAAGGTAAGTCAAATTATATGTCGAAACACACTCCTGACTCACAATCTTTTGAATGCAGAAAGAAAGATGACTCAGAACCATCAAAGAATAGCGAAAGCAAAGAAGAAAGAGTCATCGCTTGTTACAACTGCAAGAAGCCGGGACATTATCAGTATGATTGTCCTGAACTCGGTAGTGCTGAACGCGCAGCATGTAAGGCAAGGAGAGAGAAATTTGCCCAGAAAAGACAAGCTTATATTGCAGGCGAAATCTTAGACGACTCAGAAGTCAACTCCTTTATGGATTCATCTGACGATAAAGCAGCCTTCATGGCCTTAGAGCATGAAGCAGATGAATCAGCTGAAAAGTGCATGATGGCAGGCGAAGAGGATGAGGTAAATTCTCATGAACCACTTAACTCCTCTTCACACTGCACACACGACACTATTTCAGGTGCAGATGAGAATTTGGACGTCGCGACCGCATACGAAGAACTGCTCGACGAACAAATTCAAATGAGTCTGCAGCTCAGCAAGACTCTTCAGGAGTTGGATACCACCGAAAGTAGAGAATCGGAGACTTTCTCGGGAAAGTCGGTCGCTACGAGGCCGAAGGACTTGTGTTGAGACTCAGGGAGGAGATAAACTCTCTGATGGCCAAGTCTCAGCATCAAGAAGATCGGATTTCAGTTTTGACCAATGACTTGACTCAGAAAGATACAGAACTGAGTGTGCTAAAGCAAGAAATGTCAGGACTTCAGACCGAGCACGACACACTGAAGAAGAGTGATGATGTCTGGAGGAGCCTGATGACTGAGAGGTACATGGGTGCTGAGAAGAAATTAGAGGCTATGCTAGCAAGCAATAAGCCAAAACACTGTAAGGAAGGACTTGGATTCAGCCAGGGAGCTTCCTCATCAGCCCCAGTACACTCAGAAGTACGGCTTGCTAATAGGTTTGTTCAAGGAGAGACTATGAACGCAAATATACTGAACCCCCTAGCAAAGAACAAACAGAAGATGAAAGCACCTCATCCCACACATCAGCATTCTGACAAGAAGATCAGTGCCAAGAAACCCCAGTTCAGTTAAGGGGGAACCAACAAATCAAAATTGGCAGATCAGTATGGACCTCCAAAGCTGACACATCCAGCTCAGTATGGGTCATATTATTATGAACCTATAGTCAGAAGAGGATCCAAAGGTCGAAGAAAAAAAGAAAGCCACACGTAAAGCTAAGGTCGGCGATCCACCACTCGAAAGATTAGGACTCCCGAACCTCGTAAGCCTCGAAGTCACCTATGACCAGTCCAAAGTGGTCGAGATATGTTGACTCTAGTGGAAAGAAGATGTCCGAAACCACCGGGGTTGTTAGACAGATTTGGGTTATGAAAACTAACATCTAAGGACCCAAAATCAAAAATAAAGGGTACCCGAATATAATTCCGTTTTGCGGGTGCGCAGAGACCCATGGTATGTGGACGGCGGATGCTCAAGACATATGACATACCAAAGGAGTCTCATCAAGAATTATGTTGCCGAAGATGGACCCGAGAATCAAGTTTGGAGATAATGCCAAAGGCTACACGAGAGGATACGGCACACTCAAGCATAGGAACCGCCAACGTTCCTAGAGTATCCTATGTTGAAGGACTTGCAAAGATAATCTTCTCTCTCGTTAGTCAATTTTGTGATAACTCGAATAGAGTAATTTTTTATGCTGGTTTCTGTGATGTTATTGATAAATCTACAGGGAAAACCAAGTGTTATCAGGTTCGCGCAAAAAGAACATATACGTGGCCGATCGGAACTCAGCGAACCTCGAAGCTTGTTTGCTTTGGCGAAGAATGAAAACAGAACGGGGTGGCTATGGCATAGAAGGCTCAGTCATCTCAACTTTAAGACGCTCAACAAGCTAGCAAGAAACACTCTAGCAAGGGGACTGCCGAATGAGGTGTTCAGCAAAGACACTCAGTGTGAAGCATGTCTGAAGGGAAAGCAAACAAGGAATCAAAATCCTCCAGTTCCATCGCCTTCCACAGATGGAATCCTTCAGCTGCTGCATATGGATTTGTTCGGTCCAGTCTCCCCAGTGACGATCAGAGGCAGAAAATATGCATTAGTGGTCATAGATGACTACTCGCGCTACACATGGGTCATATTCATTGCCAACAAATCTGACGTCAAAACAGAGTTACCAACGCTTCTGAAAAAGCTCAGTGTCGAGAAGAACACCAAGATCAGAAAAATACGTTCAGACAGAGGAACTGAGTTCCTTAATTCCATGGTAGAGGAGTTCTGCAAAGCAGAAGGAATAGAGCATGAGACTTCAGCTGCACGCACACCTCAGCAGAATGGAGTTGCTGAACGAAAGAACATAACTCTAAAAGAGGCAGCTAGGACTCTACTCGCAGACTCAGGACTCCCAACCAAATTCTGGGCAGAAGCTACTAATACTGCATGTTACACTCAGAACCGATCTTTACTGACAAAGCAGCATAAGAGAACACCATATGAACTATGGAACGGCAGGAAGCCTTCTCTATCTTATTTCCATATCTTTGGTTGTTCATGCTTTATCCACAATAATGGGAAAGATCAGCTGAAGACTTTTGATAGCAAGTCAGATCAGGGAGTGTTCTTAGGATACTCTCGGGTCAGCAAAGCTTTCAGAGTATTCAACTCTCGGACCCTTTGCGTGGAGGAAAGCCCTCATGTTGTGTTTAACGAGTTTGCTACTGAAGACATGAGCAATAACTCAAATTCTGAATCTGAGGACATCAGTAGACAGCTACAGGATCTAAACCTAAAGGACAAATCTGAAAAGATCCAGCTATGTTGGGATGGTGATTCAGACGAAGAAACTGAAGACAAATCTACTGAATCTCAACCAGCAGAGCAAGTAGCTGAGCAGATTGATTCTCCCGAATAGAATCAATCCTAGGTAACTCAGGTCGATGAGGAAACCGTAGAGGTAACTGAGACCACTACTGAGAATAACAACTCAGGGGGAACATCTAGTAATGTTCCTGAGCTGAATGCCCCCGAACCCCGGTGACTCGGTAGATCATACTCTTATCACCGAAATTCTTCAATCTCGAGAATAGTACAACTGAAATGCCTAACTCACCTACTATCTGTGTTGAACAAATTTCAGATGAAGAGTTAAAACATCGTAGATCGTGGCTAGATGCTCACACTGCTGATCTTATAATTGGAGATCCTTCAGCACATGTCAAGACAAGATCCAGATTCTGTCAAGGAGAAAACGCATTATTTTCCTGCTTCTTGTCTACTGAAGAGCCTCAGAATATTGAGGATGCACTTAAAGATGCTGACTGGATTATTGCTATGCAGGAAGAGCTGAATCAGTTCACGAGAAACGAAGTATGGGAGCTTGTAGACAGACCCCGGCATCAACATGTCATTGGAACCAAATGGGTCTTCAAAAACAAGCGAGATGAAAACAACATTATAGTCAGGAACAAAGCAAGGCTCGTGGCTAAAGGCTACTGTCAAGCTGAAGGAATAGATTTCGATGAAACTTTCGCTCCAGTTGGAAGATTGGAGGCAATTAGACTATTCCTAGCCTACGCAACACATCAAAGATTCAGAGTTTATCAAATGGATGTGAAGTCTGCATTCCTGAACGGCGTGCTGAAAGAAGTCTATGTGGAACAACCGCCCGGCTTTAAGCAGGGACATCAAGTATATAGACTCAGAAAGGCTCTGTACGGGTTAAAACAAGCACCCAGGGCTTGGTACGATACCTTGTCTGAGTTTCTTCTTCAGAAAGGTTTTCAGAAGGGCACAGTAGATCGCACTTTGTTCAGCATTCGACTGGAAGACGACCTATTACTCGTGCAGATCTATATGGATGACATTATCTTCGGTTCGAAGAATGTCATTATGTGTCAGCAGTTTGAAAGAATGATGAAGGACAAGTTTGAGATGTCGATGATGGGAGAAATGAACTACTTCCTTGGTTTTCAAGTCAAGCAATCTGACAAAGGAACGTTCATCAATCAAAGCAAATACACTCGAGACCTCATCAAAAGATTCGGCGGCACATCCGGCAAACCTATCAAGATCCCGATGAACACGAATATGAAAATCAATCTTGATAAGGAGGGAGTATCAGTAGATCAAACTGAATACCGTACTATAATTGGTTCATTATTATATCTAACAGCTACTCGTCCTGACATAACTTATGCTGTAGGTGTATGCGCTCGATTTCAGGCGAATCCGAAGCAGAGCCATCTGGACTCAGCAAAGAAGATTCTTCGCTACCTCAGAAGCACACCAACATAGGTTTATGGTATCCAACTGATGATAATATTGAACTAACAGGTTATTCTGATGCTGACTATGCAGGATGTAGAATCGACCGAAAATCAACTTCAGGAACGTGTCAGTTCCTAGGCAGTAAGCTGATCTCATGGTTTTCAAAGAAACAGCACTCAGTAGCCACGTCAACTACTGAAGCTGAATACATGGCTGCCGGAAGTTGCTTTGCGCCCAAATCCTTTGGGCCGAGACGAGCAGACTAAGAGACTATGACGTCATTCAGAATGAAGTGCCGATCTTTTGCGACAGTACCAGTGCTATTGCAATCACTCAGAATCCTGTTCTTCACACGAGATGCAAGCACGTGGACATCAGACATCACTTCATTCGTGACCATGTCGAAAAGAAGGATATCAGAATGGAAAAGGTCCATACTGACAAAGGGCTGATATACTGACCAAGCCTCTAGCTGAATCCAGATTCAGAGAACTTTCAGTAGAGCTAGGTCTGCTGGACCCTACTGACCCCAGTCAGTAATAAGGTTTCAGGAGAGGAACATTCCAAAGAGGGGGAATGATCACTCTCGATGCGAGTAAGTTCAGTACGTAGAGATTCAGAAAACCATCTACACGAGGTATCAGCTGACTACTATGTTCAGCTGACAGGTTTGCGTATCTCTACTCTTTAGTATCTAATGCAACAATGATAAGCATTTATTATGGAGATTCAGCATGATTTAAATATCTCTTAGTTTGTCATTTATTGATAACAGATTACATTTAATACACGACATTCTATGCACAACTTTGCTGAACTCTGTGCGCATTAAATGCATGTCTTATCATAGTTACTCTTTAAGCATGTTTACAACTTGCATTGACTTAGACGGCTTTTGTGATCATTACCTTTTATAATATTGAATCTTAACCGTCTATGTCATAAAGTAGGTTTAAACTCAGCTTTAGATCGATAACTGTTCATCTTCTAGATATGTACATATTTCGATCAAATCTTAAGAACCGCCATATTCGCACTTAACATTTCGATCATATCTTACCTCCGAAAAATCCGAGAATACCTTTGTGCAAAAACACTCATTTGCTTACTTTCACCTCGATCAAATTCTCGGTAAGCCTACATGAAGTTACTTATGTGTTGATCATTATTGATTAGTATCATATATAAAAATGTTTTATTTAAAAATCGATACTGATAACAACTTCGTGTAACAGGTACAATGGCGGAAACCAATATCTCTATTAATATCTCCAGTGGATATGCAGAACATTACGGAGAAGGATCGCGTGTGGTTTGAACCCACCATGGATTTCTATTCATGCGATCTGGAGTACATGGACGATATATTCTCAGCTCTGCGCGAGTCAGGGCTGGAGAAATTTCTGTCTAGGAGGCCTTCGTTCTTCCTCCCGAGACAGGTTGCAGAGCTGTACTTGAATTCAGACGCAGTGTCTGGAGACATAGTGGCGAGATTTGTTGCCCATTCTATCCAAAACGCCACTACGGAGCTGAAGCAGATGTCCATCAAGGATGCTTTGAAGCGGAGCTTTGATTTGCCCTCCGAAGGGATCAGTACAGTCGGGTACAGAGACGACCGAGTTGATGAATATCTTACCGTCTTCTGTGGAAAGCCCACTACTTTCAGAGCTGCTTTTCCGAAGAACAGCATGTTGCCTCAGTTCAGGGCACTTGCTTATATAGTGACGCAACTACTGACAAGCCAAGCAGGGTCGTTTGACCAGGTGTCGAGGCCTAAGATTCAGATGATGATGGCCATATACGACCGAGCCCAGATTAATTGGACAGAGTTCTTTCTCCGAGAATTCATGGCTCAGGCTGCTAAGTTCGACAAGGCATCGAACATGCTGAGCGCAAAGGGCAAATTGTTGTATGGACTGAAACTGTCCATCATGATCGAAGATTTATGTGGATCTGAGCATATCACCTACAATGACAAGGAGTACTTCAATGTGAAGAAGGTCAGATTTCACAACAAGACAGCAGCGATTCAGCAGATAGGGTCAGGACCCTCAGCAGTCTCTCCGCAATCAAAGCCTCAGCAGGCTACGCCTACAGAGAAAAGAACCCCTCCCGCTAAAACTCCTAAGGCACCGGCAAAGAAACTGAAGAAAGCCGTTGAGGTGCCAGCTACTGAGGAGGTTCCCAAAGTGCCTGCTGAATAGGCTCATGAGAGGACTACTCAGCCCCTGCAGCTGGTTGATGAGTCCGAGTCTTCTGAGAAGACTCAGTCAGTGGAGAAGATCGTCTCCACTGAAAGGGACCAAGGGGATGCTTCTGAAGCTCAGAGCGCAGATATTCAGCGCCTAGACAGCCCCCTTTCTGTCCCTCCACTCAGCTCAGTCCCTCCAACTGAAGAGCAGACTTCACACATAGACTTGGAGTCTGAGACTGCATCTGAAGGTGAATCAATCGGGATGGAAGCTTCAATGATCTTATCTCGAGCCTCCCGTGAGATCCTTCAACAGATACCGGAGCTTGCTGATCATTCAGACTTGATGATCATTGCCAAATCAGCAAGGCTCCATATGCTTCTTCGCTTTCAGGAGTGGCCGCATCTACTTCGCCTTGTTCTCCACTACTCCTGTCAGCAACTCCATGAAGAAGAGATGAAGTTGAGGCAGCAAATAGGCTATTCAGAGCCTGCTGACCTCAGCACCATGGAGAATCTAAGGGCCGCTATGCTTGCGATGATACATGACAAACAAGCAGAAGGCTCAGCACCCTCAGATGGGTTAAATCATGACGACCAGGACCCACCCAAGGATTCAGGCCCTGGACAACCTGATAAGGGATCACTCCAGGACTAGGATACACATGCTGAAATTCCTGATATTCCTCTCGATATCCTTGGTCCTGAGAAGTCCAAGGCTGGTGCTACGTCCTCAGCAGAGCCTGCTCAGCTCTTGCTGCAGTCGACTTTCGAAGCAGTGCCCAGCCAGACCGCAAAGAGATCTCGATCAGTGGCAAAAGCCTTAACTGCTCAAGGGATCAAAAATCGAGATCTTGCGAAGGCTATCCATAGGATATGGAAGCAGACTGCTCAAGCCACGACTAAAGAACTTCAGGGGCTGAAGTCTTCTGTCTCTTCATCAGCCGCCCCTGATGTTTCTGCGCTTATTTCAGAAGCGTTGGCTCAGCAGCAAGTCCAATTCGAAGCTCAGCTCAAGATCTTTCAGGAGAGCCAAGCCAAGCTACTTGATGAATTTTTGGCTTCTAAACTGGCTCATACTGACGCTATCACTGAACAATCCGAGGCCACTGAACAAAGACTTGAGAATATCCAACCGGCCTTGGAAGACAAGATCAACGAGAAGCCGAATGATTTAAAGGCCGCAATGAACTCTCTTACAAGCAATTTGATGAAGTTCTAACTTTTGAGAGGAACGAGCTGCATGAGGCTCTGACAGACATCCACAATCAAATTCGATCTTGTCAACCTCCTTCAACAGCCTTCGTAACACAATACTTATCCCTACCCCGGCTGCAATTGATGATGCTAAAAAGGGGGAAAGTAGAAGAGGGAAGAGTATTGAGCTGACCAAAGGCAAGAAACAGAGCACTGAGAAGCTGACCCCCACCAAAAGTCCAAAGTCTAAAGGGGAAGCTACACTGAAGTCATCCCAGACTCAGACTCAGACTCAGACTCAGACTCAGAAGGGTGAGGTCCAGGGTGTCCCAGCTGCGAGCACAGCTGCGACCGGCCCAAGTGGCTTAGGATCCCAGGCTACTCATGCAACCCAGACTCCTACTGATATCATCAAGGAGGTTGTAGAGTATGCTGAACAGAAAGAGGACTTAGAGGACTCAGATGACGATGAAGAAGTCCCTCTACCTCCACCTGTTCAAGGCAAAGGTAAGAAAATTCTAAAACTCCCGACCCCTCCAGCAAAGAAACCCAAGAGATACATCTCAGCTGAGGAGGAGGCTCAGATTGCCGCTGATGAGAAGCTGGCAAGGGAGATCGCCGATTCTGAAGCTGCCAACAAACCAAAGTCTAAGCCTGCTAAAGGAAAGACTAAGGCACCAGCACGCGGTGGAAAAAAGAAGGCGCCTGCTAGATTGCCTCCCAGAAAACTCAGAATTGAAGATGATGAAGATAGGGAGAGGCAACAGCAAAAAGGCACTGAGCAGCAAGGTACATCCAAAACCAAATCCAGTACCTCTGCGGCTCCTGAACAAGCTCCTCGAAGCCTTAAGAGCAAGATGCCAAAATTTAAAAAAATTCGCTCTAGATGGATAGATATCTCTACAGAGGAGAGGAAGCTAGACAGATAGAGGCTGCCAGGCAGAGGATACATTTGGCAGACCTTGAGGCACTCAGGAAGCGTACTGAACAAGAGGCCAGGCTATGAGTTCCTTCGAAAGCTGACATTCCTTATCGATACAGAAGGTTCAGGAAGCCAAACGATCTGAAAACACATAGATGGCCGAGATCAGACGAATGGATGCCTATTCAGTTCAATCAGAGATGGGAATCGGCCAAGATAGAGTTTATCAAGAGAAATTATTTCTGGCGATTCTGGCCTGAAATGTCTAAGGCTGATGCCTATGTCGAGCGGATGACCATTATTGAACCTGATCTTTACCCATATATGCACAGAGCAGTAACTGAAGGGGTAGTAGTCAGCGTTCCTGAAGCAAGGATCATTCCTCCACCCAGAAGACAAGACGACTCAGTACATCTCAGAATGATTGAACAAGAAGTGAAGAATGCTGCGTTAAACAGAGGTCTAGAACAAGATGATCCAGCAGACTTCGCCGAATACCTGAAGCTGAGGAAGAACACGTTCAGAATGTATGGAGTCCCACTGCCTGAAGATCAATCCCAAGGTTTCATGAATAGGATTCAGCAGTTTAAGGGTTCTCCTTCTTAATTCTCTTCTTAGCTTAGCAAGATTTGTAATGTACTGAACTGTTTATCACATATATACAAATCTTCTTTTGGCTCTGACAACTACTTGTTGTCTAAATAGCCGTGTTTGCTTTATGCTTTAACACTCAGAATCACTGAAGTGATTACTGACACTCACACACTTTGTTTATTTACTTGTCAGTTTTTGCTCGGTTAGATCTCTGATAGACTAGACTTTCGTAGAGTTATTATTTCTCTTAGGGGGAAATTGTTGCATGGGGAAATTATTGTAAAGGGGGAAATTGTTCTGCCCTGTCTCCCTCAGTAGTCTAGCACTTACCAGACAACTCCACTGATCCTACTTGTAATATTTGTAAGGAGATATGTTTCTGAGTAAGTTAGTGTTTAGCATAGTTGATAGGACATAGATGATAGGTTTTGGCATCATCAAATAGGGGGAAATTGTTGGGTGATGATTCCATCCTCAGCACTGTTTCACTCAGTGGGAAATAATTCGGTCTTAGACAATGATCCTAAGCTCAGTAGCCTTGTGCTCTGTACTTGTCTGAAGATTTGAAGATCCCAAAACCCTATCTGAATGATGAGCCATTCCCTTGTATCTGTTTTGTCTCTGAGGTTTCAGACTCAGTAGACACCTGCTCCGGTCAAGACGCTCGCAAGCTTATCCGCCTCGGCACCGGTGCGAAGAAAGACTCGGTGATACTGGACTTTGCAGGAGCAGTATACTGAGAGAGTCAGTTGAACTGAACTCAGCAGGAGTAGTTTACTGAACTCAGAGCTGATCTTCAGAAGACTTATCTCAGCAGTCTATCTACTAAATACAAGGTCAGACTCAGCAACGGCAGATAGTCTTCAGGACTGTCAGAATCCTTTGAAAGACAATCAGCATTGTCATGTACGAGGAAGAGAGAAGTCGGCTTCGATGCGTCTCGAAGTTTGTCTTTGTCTTAACCACTCCATCCACCTCGATGAATGACAAGCATACACGTGTCTTCTCACCTGCTAAAGCTGCAGTCAACCTTTTACCTAAAAAGGTGAGAAAATACACTGTTACCTACACCAAAAGAGCCGTTTGCTACCAAAAAGAGAGAGAGAGAAGAAGATCGTCTCCAACGGATCTATTTCAATCTCTGCTCTATAAATAGAGGGATCATTCAAGATTTGAAAGACGCCTAGAACACTAGAGAGCGCGAAAAGGAGCGAATTCCAAAGAACAAAGTCTTAGCAAGAACTTGAAGAACAATCTCCGGTGAAAGACTACATTCTAGCTCATAGGGAATCAAACTATACCGACATATAAAGCCTCTAGTATCCAAATCGACGTTACACGAACTCAAAGCTTACCTTCAGCTGTTCGTCGATCTAGAAGCTACTCTCATATTCCCTATCCCTCTAACCCTAAGCTCAACCGTCCTTATCTATAGCTTAGACGAAGGAGTTCACATTTGAACCCAATCCTTATTGTATAAGGACTCCTTCACTGTTGGAGAAGTTTGTCAAACACTTTAAGTTTGATAGTGTTGTAAACTGAGACTTGGATCAGTATAAAAACCAAGACGCGGCTTTGCCCAGTGTGCAAGCTGACTGAGAATAACTCAGGATAATAAATAGCCTCCTGATCATTCGGGACAGTGGACGTAGGATTTGAGCGATAGTCGAACCACTTTAAAAATCCTGTGTCTCTTACTGCTTTCTTAACTGTTGCATTGATTTTACTATTCATACTGAACATCATATTTAAAATCAATCAACTGTCTCAGCATACTGAACTTTTAATCTACTGAACTGAGACTTAAAACGTTTTCACAAACTGATTTGGGCCTACACTATTCTGCGCACTGAACTCTTACTGTAGATACTGAATTCTGACCTAGTCAGTTTGCAGATCTCAGCTGAGTCAGTACTCTTAGCCTTTAACTCGACTCGAACGGTTATGCAGTCTGGAACCGTTCGATCGACACCATCCTGAATAGGACTGTTCGAGTTCGAAGTTGAGAAATTGAATCAGGTGTATTCACCCCCCCCCCCTACACCTGACCGTACACTCGGGACCAACACATAGTTACTTCTTAGGCTATATACAACTGTCTTTGACTTAGGCGGCTAATTTGATCATTGCCTATTTTATAATACTTAATCTTAGCCGTCCATCTCAAAAAGCGAGTTTTAAACTGAACCATTGATCATTAACCGTTCACATTTTCTTAGATATATGTTTACGATCATATCTTTGAAACCGCCATTCGCGAACTATCAAATTTTTAACTCCGAAATTTCTGAGATCTCATTACTTGCAAACCTTACTTGCAATCTCTTTCAAATCTTCAATATTTCTCAAAAATTTCAGTGGTATGATATCAAATCTTTCTGACAACTTATATGATTACTCAACATCGCTATATTTTTTATATATATCCATTCGATACTGATAATCTTGTTTGTTACAGAAAAAATGTCAGGAAATGTTGTTTATGCTCCAGAGAATATGCAAGAAATCCTAGAGAAAGACCGTGTCTGGTGCGAGCCAGTCATGGAGTTTGACGTCTGCGACCTTGACTACATGGAGGAGATTTTCTCAGCTCTCAGAGAAACCGGTCTAGAAGGCTTTCTGACAAAGAAGCCCATATTCTTCCTTCCCTGACAAGTTGCATAGATCTACTTGAATTCCGATTCAGTAGATGGAGATATCCGAGGGAGATTCATCGTCCACACAGTTGGCGATCCCTCGAGGACGGATATAGAGGTGAAGCAGATGTCAATCAGAGAGGCTCTTCGGAGAAGCTTCAATCTGCCAAGCGAAGGCGTCAGCACCGTGGGATACAATATGATCAAATGGATGACTACTTATCCATTTTCTGCGGGAAGCCTACAGTCTTCAGAGCCGCATTTCCCAAGAATACTATGCTACCTCAGTATAGAGCTCTTGCATACATCGTGACTCAGCTGCTAACGAGTCAAGCAGGATCATTCGATCAGGTGTCCAGACCAAAGCTACAACTGATGATGGCCATCTATGACAGGGCCAAGATCAATTGGACAGAGTTCTTCCTACGGGAATTTATGGTGCAGTCCGCAAAATTTGACAAAGCATCCTACCGGCTGAGCGCCAAAAGGAAGCTACTTTATGGACTGAAGATCTCAGTGATGATCGAAGACTACTGCACTTCTGACCAGATCACATTTGCTGACAAGTAGTACTTCAACGTTAAAAAGGTCAGGTTTCAGAACAGGGCAGCAGCCCTTCAGCAGATTGGCTCCGGGCTTGCAGCTCAGCAAACAATGCCTCAGAAGACCGCCCCATCAAAGAAAAGGTCTCCTCAAACTAAAACAACTAAGGCACCGGCGAAAAGGCTGAAGAAGGTCAGCACATCGTTGCCTACTGAGACAGAGGCAGAGCTAGAGGCAGTAGCTACTGAACCGCCTTTGCAGCTCAGAGATGAACCCGAGTCTTCTGAGAAGACTCTATCAGTGGAGAAAGTCGTCTCCACTGAACATGAAGAAGCAGTGGACCAAGGGGTCCCAGCTGAAGAAGTCCAGGTCGAAGATATTCAAACCCTGGAGAGCCCCTTGGATGTCCCTCCTCTCAGCAGTCTCCCTTCTGCTGAGAAACAAGCGTCTCCTATAGAGATAGAGAAATCAGAGACAGCCTCAGAAGGAGAGTCTATCGGGATGGAAGCTTCAGCTCTTCAATCCAGAGCATCCCGAGAGATCACAGAGCACATACCAGAGATCTCAGGCCACAGCGATCTAGTTCTCATTGCGAGACAGGCGAGATTCCACATGCTGCTCAGGTTCCAAGAGTGGCACAATTTGCAACGTCTCATCACACATCACTCCTGCGAACAACTCCATGAGGAGGAACTGAGGATCAGAGAGCAGATCGGCTACTCCGAGCTAGCCGATCTCAGAACCTTGGAGGATTTGAGGGCTGCCATGCTGGCAATGCTGAATGACCGTCAGCCAGCCTCAGCTTCAGCACCCTCTGATGGGTCTGACCCCGATGGTTAGGACTCGCCCCGTGATTCAGGCCCTGAGAAGCCTGATGAGGGAACTCAACCGGATAAGGATACTCCCGCGCCTACTGAACTTCCTCTCTATATCCTTGCTCCTGGGAAGTCGGCGGCTGGTACTTCGACTTCTGCAGAGCCTGCTCAGCTCTTGCTAGAATCGACGTTCGAAGTAGCGCCCAGCCCCAAAAGCCGAAGATCAAAGTCAGTGGTGAAGGCTCTCAGAAGCCAGGGTACTCAGAACAGGCTTCTTGCCTGTGCAGTCCACAAGACATGGCGACAGACTGCCCAAGCCACAAGCGCAGAGATTCAGGGACTCAGAACCACATTGTCAGAATCTTCTGTCCCTGACTTCCCCAACATCATATCTCAAGCGCTAGATACTCAGCGAGCTGACTTCGAGGCTCAACTCAGATTGATTCAGGAAGGCCAGGATAAGTTGATTGAAAATCTCAAGGCCTCTCAGATTTCTCATACTAAGTCAGTCACAAACATCTCTCAGGCCAACGAGCTCAGACTCAACTCAATTCAGAAGGTCCTGGAAGAGACTGTTGAACAAAAGCTGAACGAGTTCAAGGCTGCAGCAGATCAATCTCATAAAGAGTATTAGCGTGAGTTGATCAATGAGAAGAACGAGCTGCCCGAGGCGTTGACCAATATACACTCCAAATTGAACGAGTTGTCAGCCTCGTACTCCAGCCTGAACAAGAAGGTATCCGCTCCACCTCCTATTATCATTGATGATGCCAAAAACGGGGAAAGGATGGCTAAGCAGACAAAAGCTTGATACTGAAAAATCAACTAAGAGAGAAGCCACCAAGGAGCTGGTACTGAAGACTCCCAAGAATTTAAGGTCAGTAGCAGGAGCAAGCTCAGCTCAGACATCTGTTCCTACTAAACCTACCACAACTGGTGAGACCCAGGGTGTCTCAACTGCAGTTGCAGCATCAACTGAGACTGGCCCAAGTGGCTCAGGAACCAGAGAAGTAGCGACTCAGGCAACTCAGACTCCACTTGACATCATTAAGGAAGTTGCTAAGTACGCAGACGAGGAGGACTCAGAAGAGGAAGAAGCTCCTCTTCCACCTCCAGTTACTGGAAAAGGAAAGAAAATCCTTAAGCTCCCGACCCCTCCCTCCAAGAAATCTAAGAGATATATTACTCCGGAGGAGGAGGCTCAGATAGCCGCAGATGAGAAACTGGCTAGGGAGATTGCCGAAGCTGAAGCAGCCAACAAACCAAAAGCTAAACCTGCTAAAGGTAAGACAAAGGCTCCAGCTCGCTACGGCAAAAGACCATCTACTACAAGACTGCCTCCTAGAAAGCTCAAACTCAGCGATGAAGCTGACAAGGAAAAGGAGAAGCAACAGCAAAAGTCTACTGAGAAGTAGGGTACTTCAAAAGAGAAATCATCAACTCCTGCTAACTCAGAGGAAGAGCCGCCTCACAAGCCCTCCTATACTGCCTCTAAGGTACAGGATGCTGAAATGGATGCAATCTGGGCTCAAATGGACAGATATCTTTTTAAAGGAGAAGAGGCCAGGCAAATAGAAGCTGTCAGAGAACGGATCAGAATGGCAGATCTTGAGGCACTCAGAATCAGAACAGAAAAAGAAGTCAGTCAGAGGATTCCTTCAAAAGCTGATATTCCTTACAGATACAGGAAATTCAGGAAGCCTACTGATCTGAAGATTTACAGATGGCTGAGAACTGATGAATGGATACCCGTAGAATACACTCAGAGATGGGAAGCACTGAAGATAGAGTTCATCAAAAGGAACTACTTCTGGAGATTCTGGTCTGAAAAGCGCAAAGCTGAAGTTTATACTGAATGGACGATGAGAGCAGACTTAGACATGTACGCCTGGATGCAGAAAGCTGTCAAAGAGAATGTCGAAGTCAGAGTCCCAGACCCCAGAATACTGCCACCCCCACGAAGACTGGATGGATCTATTCATTATGGTGTCATTGAGAAAGAAGTGAAGGCCGCTGCTGAAGCCAAATTCCTTGATGAAGCAGACCCAGCGGACTTTGCTGAGATACTGAAGCTGAGGAAGATCACATATAGGATGTATGGAGTGCCCCTTCCTAAATCTCAATCGCAAGATTTTAAAGACAGGATTAGGCAATTTAAATGATTCCTTGCTTCTGTACTCTTTTGTTTTTCTAGTATAGCAGAGATGTATCTGTACTGAATTTTCTTACATTATATATGATATCTCTATTTTTGGCTTTGACAATATCTTATTATCTGAATAGCCGTGTTCTTTTATGCTTAACACTCAGAATCACTGAAGTGATTACTGACTCACACACTGTCTGATTTTACTGTCAGTTTATTGCTTAGCTAGATTCTGTTAGACTTGCTGTATTTAAGGGGAAAATATTGTTAAAACAGGGAGAATATGCTTAGTCTCTATATTCTGACTTTCTGCCCTGATCCCCTCAGTAGTCTAGGACTTGAAGAACAACTCTACTGATTCTACTTGTAATATTTGTAAGGAGCTCTGTTTCTAACTAGTCATAGTGTTAGATGTTGATTTTTGTTGATAGGTTTTGGCATCGTCAAATAGGGGGAAATTGTTGGGTGATGATTCTATCCTCAGCAGTATTAGATGTAGTGGGAAATGATTCTATCTTCTGTACTAACCGATACTCAGTAGCCTTGTGCTCTAAATTAGTCTAAAGATTTGAAGATCCCAAAATCCTATCTTGATCGGTGAACCTTTAAGTTGTAACCTGTTTTTGTCTCTGAGGTTTCAGACTCAGTAGAGCCTCTGCTCTGGTTCAGGCATTCAGTTGCTTATCCGCCTCAGCACCAAAAGTAGAAGACTCAGTAAATACTGGACTCAACAAGAGCAGTATACTGAAAGGAGTCAGTGGAACTGAACTCAGCAGGAGTAGTTCACTGTACTCAGAGTTGATCTTCGCAAAGCGGGACTCGGCGAGGAGTTCACTATCGAATCAAAGATCAGACTTAGCAACGGCCAGACAGTCGTCTGAATGTCAGATCTTTCAAAGACAATCAGCATAGTCAAGTACGAGGAAGAGAGAAGTCAGCTTCAAATCTCCTTGAAGTCTGCTCTCTCTCAACCACTTTCTGAACCTCGACCAATGACAAGCAGACACCTGTCCTACACCTACTAAAGCTGCAAGTCAACAACTTTCCAGAAAAGAGGGAAAAGAGTCTGCAAATGCTACAAAAGAGCCGTTAGCTACCCAAAAGAGAGAGACAAAGGATCATCGTCTCCAACGGATCTTTCCTAGTCTCTTCTCTATAAATAGAGGGATAAATCAAATTTAAAGCTCACAAGGGACGCGAGAAAAGAAAAAGAAAAAGAAAAACTGCATACACAGAGCATTCAAACGAGCAAACTCGAAAAGCCTAAGTTCATCTTCATTCATATCATTATCAAATCAAACTCGAAAAACTGCATACACAGAGCATTCATTCTTCATTCATATCATTATCAAATATGTTCGTATAGTCGGGACTACGGATGGGCCCAAGGGAGGGAATGGGGGAGGATGCTCATCGACCTCTCTCCACGACATCAAGAAGATCTTGAGGATTTCGTCCCCATGATAGATAGGGGGGGGTGTCGTAACCCTGAAGATCCAAGAAATGGAGGTAGAATGGTGACTGGGAAGAAGATTCCCTAAGGATAGAAGTCTCTTCACCCCGAGGAAAGACGAAGCTTCACAACTCAAAGTGCGCCGGTAAAAACCCAATACTAACCACCCCTGAATGATTCCTATCTTGGGAGAGTTCGGGGACCGCTAAGTCCGCTAAGGAACTCGGGATGCTCTAGCGTTACCGAGTGGGTGGACTCAAAAGATCAAAGCAAATAAACTTGCGGTGGAACTACAAAAAAATATGGAAAGATTTATGTCGCTCATGCCCACGCCCGATGACACCATTGAAGATCTCAACGTCCGATTCACGAATCTGATGAACTCCATCAACGGGCTTAGAGAAAGACATTCTCCAATCGAAAAATGAATCTCAAGATTTTGAGGAAGGCATTTGCGAGGGTGTATGGTCAAAACTTGGTACTCCTTTTGCTACTTTATTACGTCATTCTATTTAGATTTATTGTTACTCGACCATATCTTTTGAACTCATAGGGGGTTCCCCCCCCCCCCCCCCCCCCCCCCCCCCCCCGGGGCCGGGGAGGGGGGTGAAGTCGATTTCCCCCCCCCCCCCTTCCCCCCCCCCCCCCCCCCCCCCCCCCCCCCCCCCCCCCCCCCGCCCGCGGGGGGGGGGGGGATCAGCTTCCTCAAAGCGCTGTGGTAAGAGGGGGGGGGGGGGGGGGTGGGGGGGGGGGGGGGGGGGGGGGGGGGTCAGGGGGTAGGGTGGGGGGTGGACACCAAAATCGTACCATGCACTTCAAGGCATGCGGAATGGAAACGCTAAAGAGGGGAAAGTGATGAGTTGTCGAGACTCTAAGTGGTAAGAAGGCGAAAATACACCCCGAGGCGCAATTACTTTCCTACTCACATAATTAAAAAAAAAAAAAAAATGTACTCAAAAATACCAAGGGGTAAAGTAAGGAAGAAAGAGTCACCATGCTACAACTGCAAAAAGCCAAGACATTATCGGTATGATTGTCGAGCTAAAAAGAGCCCGAAGAGCGGGGCGAGCACGCAAAGGCTCGAAGAAGAAGTTCATCAAGAAGAGAAAACATACATGGGATGAATCGGACGACTCGAATGAAGCGAAGCTAGAGGCTTCATGCTGAGCAAGCAACAAGCCCTTAAGCATTGTAAGGAAGGACTTGGATGTCACGCCAGGGGAACTTCCTCATCTCGCCCCACGTACACTCGTTAAAAAGGTGCGACTTGCTGAAATTTTGTTATTTTCAAATCAAAAAAAAAAAACTAAATAAAAAAAAAAATTAAAAAATTATTCTAAACTCTTCGGGATGGGATACCGAAAATGGAGAATCGAGACTTTCTCGGAAGAGTCGCGAGTCCGAAGGTCTTGTGTTGAGCCCGGGGAGGAATAAACCATCAATGGCTCAAAAAGAAGATCGGATCTCGTTCGCCAACGACTTAACTCAAAAGAGAGATACGAATCCCGTCGGACCGCCAAGAGCGAACGTAAAGAAAAGTGATGAAGGCACCTCATCGCTACAAAAAAGTAGAGGCATGCTAGCACAACAAGCCCAAGCACGTAAGGAAGATCGGATTCAGCCACCAAACCCCGTACACCCGAAGTGCGACTCTCGGTAGGTTTGTCAAGGGGGAACCATCAATGCGAATATCATCTAAAATGGGCAAGACAACAAGAAGATGAGCACCTCCGTCAAGGGGGAACCAGCAAATCAAAATGGGCTGATCAGTATGGACCTCCTCAGCTGACACATCCAGCTCAGTATGGGTCACATTATTATGATCCTATAGTCAGGAGAGGATCCAAAAGTCAGAAGAAGAAGAAGAAAGCCGCACAAAAGGCAAAGGTTAGCAGTCCACCCACTCAGAAGATCAGGACTCCTGAACCTGAAAAGCCTAAAAAGTCAGCATCGACCAGTCTAGTAGTCAGATACGTTGACTCAAGTGGAAAGAAGTTGTCTGAGACCACTAGGGTCGTAAGACAAATATGGGTTACCAAAACTAACATCTAAGGACCCAAAATCAAAAAATAAAGGGTACCTAAATATAATTTTGTTTTGCAGGTGCACAAAGATCCTTGGTATGTGGACAGCGGATGCTCAAGACACATGACTTACCAAAAGGACTTGCTGAAGAATTATACAACTGAAGAAGGACCCCGAATTACACAGAGCATTCAAACGAGCAAACTTGAAAAGCCTAAGTTCTTCGCAAGAAGATCGAAGAATCCATCTCTGGCGAAGAACTATATTCTAGCTCTTAGGGAACCAAGCTGAAGTGTTAAATACAGCCTCTAGTATCCAAACGACGATACACGAACCCAAAGTCAAACTCAGTTGTTCGTCGTTCTAGAAGCCACTTCATTGTTCCCTATCCCTCTAACCTAAGCTCAATAGAATATATCCATAGCTTAGACGAAGGAGTTTATCTTTGAACTGTTCTTTATTGTAAAGAACTCCTTCATAGTTGGAGAATTTTTCAAACACTCAGTTTGATAACCTTGTAAACTGAGACTTGCTCAGTATAAATCTCAAGACCAGAGTTTGTTCAGCGTACAAACCAACTGAGACTACCTCAGTATAATAAATAGCTTCCTGATCATTCGGGACAGTAGACGTAGGATTTTTGTGTCCGAACCACTTTAAAAATCTCTGTGTCGTGTGTCTCGTATTCTTTTTCACTATTGCATTGATTTAATTGTTCATACTGAAAAGCCTTCTTAAATCATTCAACTGAGTTTCAGCGAACTTAACTGATTGCACTAATCTACTGAAACTGTTTTATTAAAAATGTTTTCCAACTCAACTGAATTGGGCCTACACTATTCCGCACCACTGAACTCTATCTGCAAGATACTGAATTCTGACTCTCAGTCAGCTAGAAGATCTCAGTAGAGTCAGTCACTCTGCCAACACGATTCAGAACAGCTTATCTAGTCTGCTGAACCTATTCAGCAAGACACTATCATGAAAAGGACTGTTCGTGTTTAAGTTGAGAAATCGGTTTTCAGGTGTATTCACCCCCCCCCCTCCTCTACACCTGAACGTGCTCTCGGGACCAACATAGGGGTTTTGGGATATTCAAATCTATAAACATGTCATACTGAATCATTATCCCAACAATATATATATATATATATATACTCCCTCCGTCCCAAATCTATATGCCTATTAACATTTTTTTGTATTTAACTAAATCTTTCACCAACTTTACTAGATTTAATTAATATGATAATATAGAAAAAGACTATATTATCCAACTTTTATAATAGCGAACACAATTATGACATAATTTTTTAGTAATTTACTTTAATTTATTCAAATTCCAATACTAACATTTATCTAACTTTTATATCATTAATTTTTTTCTTAATCTATATAAATAAGTAAATAGACATATAAAATAGGGATGGATGGAGTATATAATAACGGTAAAATAGGTTGGACTTTTTGGGTTGATTGTCAAAGTAGTTTGCTAATTACGAAAAACTGTCCATAATTTTTTTTGAGAAAACATAATGAAAAGTCGTTTAGTACAAAAAAGCCGTGATTTGATTGGATGTGTAGGTACATATAGGTATCAGTCGGCGATTAATTAAAGGGGTCGGGGGATAATTAATTAGAGGCACAACAAATAATTAAATTATAATTTAACATATTTAACACATATAGTTAAATAAAATATTGATTAAAAAGAGTTCGCACGTGAGGGTGGAGTTAATGGTCAATGGCAGAGCCTCGAATCTGTCATTAATCACTTCCTCGGGATATAAAAGTCACCGGTCAATCATTCCCGTTCTTCAACCCTAATTTTATAATTATAAAAATAATGTAATACTATAACTTTATAATTTTAATTTATTAAAAGAAAAAAGTATAAACCCAAGATTAATTTATTTATGTAAAAGAGTAATTATCAAATTATATTTATAAGAAATATGCATATTAAACATAAGAAGTGAGATCTGTTGTCCAATGTTTTTTATATCTGAATTATATCACTAATGGATTCATATCATCGTCCTGCTTTTTGTTGCTCACTTTCCTATTTGGAATAAAAATGACTCATTCAAAAAAAAATTATTATGTGGATCATATTTAACTATTAAAACGTCAACAATCTATATCACATAATATTAGTTCATAAATTCTCGTGCCCAAAATAAATTATCCACCAATATTGGGACAAATGGAGTAAGTTTTTTAAAAATTAAATTAAATACAAAAAATATTAGACCGATGATCCGCCCTCTAAAAATAGGCACGCTTGTGGTTGTTCTTTTGTGAGTTAGCCGTGGTAAGAAAAGCGGAGAAGAGGCTTTAAAATAAAAAAAGAAAAGACATTAAGACAAACATAAAGGAAAAAGAAGCCACAATATAAGCTTTTTTCGAGCACTTCTTCCTGGGACCCTTTCGATTTCTTCCACATCTTACTTTTTGAAACTTCTAATTCCACCCTAATCAACATCAAATAAAGTAATAATGACATTTTTATTTATTTTTTAATTTTTTATGGTTCTGATAAATGAAATAATGAGGTTACTTTAAATGCTACACTTAAGCACCGATAATTGAAGATGGGCGTAAACATAAAAAGAAAAAGACGGTAAAAGAGTGGGCAGTGGCTTTAGTGTTGTTGGTAGTTTTCCACCATAAAAACAAAGGGACCGATGCAGAAATGGAAAAGCTGGTTTTCTGCATTCTTATCCTCATCATGCTTCATCTTTTCTTCTAGGTGTTATTCACTTTCTTAGATTCTACATTATTTATCTTTAATTTTGTTATACACATGTAAGAGAGAGGTCAAATGAGAATGAGAGCTAATGTAGAAAATAAAAAATAATCTTAACTTTATATATATATTTTGCAATTTACAGTCATTATTAAATATTTATATTATTGTATTTTTTTATAAAAAATTATGTCTAAGGTCGTTAGGGGAATTATCAATATATTTTGTAATTATAGAATTTAGGCGTGTAACGGTTCGGTTTGATTTTTCATACATTTTAGGAACCGAATCAAATGCATAAAAGTGGTTTAGTTTGGCTCAGTTTGAAGTGTCGCAACTGAATCGAACCAAACCGCTTATAAATTGTTTGATTTCGGTTCATCGGTTCACCTTTTTATTTTTAATTTATCTTTTAAATCATAAACAATAGAAGAACTCATAATTATAGAAATGCTACTTTTTCCAAACTAAGTATAGAGTTGCTAATCGTTTATCTTCTCTTGTGTAGATTATGATTAATCTTGGCTTAATAATATCTAAATCCTCAATATTCTCATATAAGAAATAAAAATAAGAAATAAAAAATGAAATAGATATGATATTAGTTTGGTTCAGTTCGAAGCACTCAATAATTTTTGGAACCGCGAATTGAACCGATTGTAAATGGCTTCTAAAATATAAACCAAACCAAATCGAAACATGGTTCGATTCGATCATGTCAGTTTCGCGGTTTAGAGCAGAACCACTTACAAGATTAGCATAATCATTTATTTATGAGATAGAAACTTTTCTACATATGGTAAATCCATTCTTGCTTGCTCACGCGAGTGATTCAAGAAATTGACATCAATTCAAATTTGCTTCTTCTCTTCAAGATTTCTTATCGATTTCTTGTTATTAATTCTCAAGTTACTTTTTGTATATGGTTAGTCTAACGTCATCTTCTGATAAAATGTTTATAAAATAGTCATTGTTGTTCACGTATCTAAATTCCTGTTCATCATCTCGTGCTCATGTATATGGGTATTATACGAATTTTATCAGGTTGAACTCGTTTTTTTAATGTTTCTTGTGAAAATGCATTATTGTATAAGTGTCTTGCATCTATTACATTGCATACATATATACATGTATATGTGACAATGCATTATTGTATAAATGTCTTGAATCTATAACTCTCCTGTGTGGTTTGCAGGCTATTATACAGGAGCGAAGTTTACCTTGTGCGCACAAAAGATAGCGACTACGAATTCCTCGTCATAAAAAAAAGTACATATGTGTTGATAAGACCTACCCACGCAGTAGTGCAATAAGTTGCCGATTTTTTTTTTTCCTATTTAAATTATGATCTAACGAAATGAATTTAGGTTTTCGACATAATTTAATTTTGTAGTTTAAACGTTTTATTTATTACATCATCAAAGTTGTATAAATGCATTGCTCTTTTGCGTCGTACAATGTATAGATTGACAAGAACTTATTCGCGCAATAATGTTTTAAGTTTTCCATTTTTTTTTTCATAGTCAAATTATCATCTAATAATCAAATTGAGATTTAATCATTATTTACATTATCTCAACGAACTTAAGTTTACTAACATAATTTTGTAATATAATTGGATTATTTATTATATTGTCAAAGTTGTGTGTTTTTTACGTGCATATATGCATGGTAAAAGTTGTTCACTTTATACCAATATGTGTAATTTAGTTGATATTTAAAAATATACTTTTCTATCATTAAATAAAATTAAAATATTACTAATACATGTTGAATCTAACTGTATATTAATAAGAAATACACATAATTTAGATTGATTCTCATTTAACTCTCGTTATAATGAAAACCTCTATGCTAAAATCTGATGAAAAGTAAGCGTAGTAATCTTTATGGTTCTGATGAAATCTGAGTTTCAAATTTATTAATGAAAGAAATCTTATCGTAATATTTTGTGGACAACAATGATTAAAAATGTCAGTAAAATGCTCTTATTTTACTAACCATTATATAGTTTTTAATTTCTTTATAAACAAACCATTCGTTAGCCAACTCTAATTGACTAACGAAATGAAATTGTCATAGGAAAGGCATTAAATTATACACTTTTGTGGAGTTTGTCATGACTTTCCACTAACTCATTTTTCTCTCTCTAAATGAAATCTTCATCTTAATTATTTTTTTAATTATGAAAGCACAAGTGTATATATCTATTGAATATACTCCAAATTGTCAATGATTGCCACTCTTTCTGTGGAAGCCCAGAATCTTTAAGGGTCCCCTCATAAAAATTAGTATTAATCGTATTTTAATTAACCCCTTTTCCAAAATAGGTGTATTTGTTTGATTGGATTAATTCTCTTCCACCTCCACTAATTAATTACATAAAACCATATATGATTTCCATAAAGGACATGATATACAGTGACATAAGATCATGATCCAATTTAGTGTTGGGGTACTATCTAACATATAATCAAGATGCTAAGCACGCCAAACCATAAAAAAAGAAATTAGATTAATATAACCTTATCTAAAAAGTTGATTTAGATAATGATTAATAACTAAGTTGATCTTTCCTGTATGGTTACGGTTTTCCTTTTCCTTTTTCTTTCTCGTTATTTGTTTTCATTTATAACAACGGAACAACTTCTTCCAACATTAGGGAAATTAAAAAAAAAAAAAAAGGTAAATCGTCCGATCCTATGTTGCAAGAAAATGATTGTGTAACAACTAGCTTTAATTGGCAAACTTGATCTAATTATTCATTCATCCATCCAAAAATGTTATTAAGTGATCTCCAAAACTTTAGGCTTTTTTGGTGATTAAAGGTGTATGATTTCCACTAACCTGAGATGTGAGAGTGACCCACCAGTAAAGAGATCCAAATTAAGAGAGAGAAAGCTAATTTGAATCAAACTCATAAGGATCTAGTTTGATGTCACGAATCCACAAGCCTACAACATATATTAGAGCTAAATCTTCATCGGCTAATTATAGGGTTGTAGGGATTTTAATTAAATAGCAAAGTTTTGTCATCTCATTAGCTTGATGTGGACTCAAGAACTAAACTAACTCCACTACCTTTGGAGGAGCATAATTAGTTGATCACTTTCTCACTCGATCTTTACCAAATCCAGTTTCGTGTCATCTTCTACAACCCTCATCTATTGTCTCCACACAACACACACACATTATATATACATATACATACAATATGCATTGGTTGACATCTAATTTGGCAATCACTAGCGCATCTTGTATCTAGCTGGGGAATCAATGGAAACCAACCATAGCATTGGAAGTTAAACATTTTATTTTCATCAATCATAAATATTGTAATTAATTTGTTGCCTCAATCATTGATGATTCATCTATAAGTAGGCTAGGTGTTTTGATTTTTTAATTAAATCTTATATAGTATATTTTATGCATTTCCATTACAAGGGTATCTCATATTTGGGTATCAATGTGGCTCAAGCTGTCACTTGATCATTTGGACTGCCACCACTTAAATATTTGGTGCTTAACAAGTTTGTTGGTGAAAGTTTAAAAGTTCCTGGAAATATACTATTTATATAGATAAAAATAAATGTAAATTTAGATATGACTTTTATTATTTGTTAAATGAATAACTAATTATAAATATAATGAATATAAAATTATCATACAAAAATCTCAATAGACAAATAAAAACGAGTCTTATATTATCCCTCCATTAGCTGCAGCAAAGTAAACAAATATGATGACTTTCATATTTGTTTTTTGAAGGGAGGCGGTGACGCCGAGGTGAATGGTATTAGATGTGTCGCCAAATTCAGCATTAGTCATGAAAACAGAGGCTAATAATATTATGTTTCTCATAGCTATAAATTTGAAAAGATTGCTAGATTTGTGAGTGAGGTTTGCAAACTTTAGCCTAATCTGTGTGGCCAGGGTTCAATATCAGATGTACCATTTTAATTTCAACGGATAATGTTACATAATTTTTTTTTACAGATTAAATTTCCCGCATAATCAGTAACATCATTAAATAAAGACAGACTATAATTATTATTTTTTTTCTGGTCAATACCAACCTAAATTATTATACAGTCACACTACTCATCGCATTTGCTAATTCTCTCTATAGTTGTAATGGAAATAACAAATGCAAACAGAAATTTGGAGTGCAAAGATCTGGATTTTTATTTGGAGTGCAAAAGGTTGCAGAAACTTGCCTTCTACTCGGTTACAGTTTTGTGTAGCTCAAACTATTGGACTCGATGCTTTAAAATACGAAAACTAAACTTTTGGGCTTAGAATATATTTAGTACCTTTGATACCTTTGGGCTGAGTTAAATAAAAACTTATGGCTCAAATGTAAGCTTATTATATTAATAGGGACATAATAATCAATTAAATAGCATTGATTCAAAGCTTGACTTCGAAAAACCCTACTAAAAAATCCAAGCAAATTTTACTATACACGAGCAAGGTTTACTCAAATATCACAAATATGGACCATATTGGATGTCGGAAGCGGGTTTTCCTCATCGTAGAAAAAACGTGGGAAGAATTTGTTCATCCTCATATCATATAGAAAATTGAAAAGGCAAAAGATTTCTGAGAGAATTTATACAACTATTTTGTGCAAGACAAAAGTAAACGAAAGCATAAATGCTTTCAATGGAAAAAGAAAGGATAGTAGAAAAGGTGCAAGCTCCTCAGTTGTCCCTTCATCTCTACATACCACTAACATGGAAGAGCAGTTCAGTAATTGGAACGATATACAAGTCTTGACATCATCATGGGAGCTTTCGAGCACAAAAAGGAGTAAAACAGAGCAAGAAGCAAGGAGCAAAACAGGGATACTGCTATTACTCTGAAAGATATACTAATAAGCCTCCATAATTATAATGCATGAAATGAGGTAACTAAGTTTGACATTAAACCAGCACTCAACTACTAAGAGACAAATTATACACAGAATACTTTGTAACAGCATTTATGGTTACCTTCTGAAAGATCTAGTGAAGATGGATGAACCAATCTCCTCAACTATGGTTTTGGCTATTAATAAATAGAAGCAATCGCCAAAACAGAAAAAGTTGGGAGGCAACTTACCAGGAAATAAGGCCCCTAATTCACTGCCAAAAAGTGATACACCTCCCAGTCTTTAGACTTTCAACACAATAAAAACCATTTCAAAGGTAAATTCCACAAAGATAAGGTAAAGTTTACTCTGGGAAACAAGATACATATCGATGGGAAAGTCTGTTCCATACAGCAAAGGAACAGCAGGGTGTTCCAAGATGCAAGGTTTTGAAGGAGCAAAGAGCGAGGTTGTACATAATACGTCGATGCCTCTACATGCTAATCTGTTGGAGGGAAAATGGTGACTAGAGAAGCAGATCTAAGCAACCGGATGCCGGTGCTCTTACATTTGTAAGGTAAGATCATAAAAGTGATGGTAAAAATAACTCCAAGTCATAGGGAAAAAATAGGACAGGTTAGTTAAATGAATGAATTTAATTTTGGAAAAGATGTAATCTTTTGTACAGATGCAAGAAGGGTATCACTATCAATCTATCATTGTGTACTTGGATTATAATAGTAATTCAGAGATCTCAGTCAAATTAGTCTCGTAAGCAGCTAATGTATTTCATGCATGTTTGTCAAGCAAGGGGTACAAGATAGCAGAACAACAAATCCCTATAAATTTGCGTATATAAAGACTAAATCTTGGCGCTACGCATCCTATTCTGCACAAATACAACAGTCAGAATACTAAGTTCGCTGCAGAATAGAATTCATATTCAAAGAACTTGAGTACGAAAAGTTTCAACAAAATGTGAGTAATGCAGGTAAAGCAACTTCATATTACATATAACCATTCATCAAACACTGTCCTAATCCAAAACGCCTACAACTATTCTTGCATAAATAAGAGCTGAATCTACTACTTGTCGAAGCTTTCAAGTTTCAACTATCACCCAATAATTAATCAGTTTTCAATTCATTTCCAGCTACATAGAGTGCTGTAATTATCCGAACAAAGATCAAATCCTAAAATTATATGGAACATTAATGTTCCAAGAGTAGCGATTAATGAAAATAGTTGGTAATTGCCGCTGGTAATCATTCAAACTTAAAAGGACAAATCAAGTCAAATCTCAAACCTCTGAGATTCAATTACAAGAAATCGAAAATATTAAAAGAAAAAGGGAAAAACTGCATCGGAAAGCAAATAGGAATGAACATTCCACGAGCCTCAGTTCGTCGCAGTTGAGAATAGTGTGTTGGGCGGCTATCAGAATTAAGACTAAAAATTATAAGACCTAATTTTCAACAAAACAAAAATATAACCCGAATTGATCCAATAAGAAATGGGAAGTATAGGGTTGGAGTCCAAGCCTTATAGTAAGAAAATCTAAACCCAAATTGATCCAATAAAAAGTAGGCCCACAACCAAGTAGATTTCACTCCGTACATATAACACATGGGAACTTATAGTCATTACCATTTACTTGAGGATGTAAATGGAATAAATATCATTTTATACAATGAGAAATAAATCGTACAAAAAATGACTACAACAGCTACCAAGATCATTATATCAGGGCGGGTAGATGGCTTTACCTTTTTTTAACAATAGAAAAACTCAAAATTGCTATCAAGAGCACATTAAATCAATCCCATATAAATAGCAGTCGAACAAATATTATCTTTTTCTGTGACAAACTATCGCACTTATCCTTGTTGCGTATTAGTCCTCGTTGCGTATTAAGGGGTATTCCAAGGTGTTTGCTTAAATAGCCAAATCCACTGGAAAAAAAAGTAGTCCAAGTGTTAAATTTATATTCATATATATTCATAATATAGTCAAGTTTACAAAAATACTCTCAAATTTTGGTGTTTTTTATGGATTTTGTGCCATAAATGATTGATTATCATCCGAAAAATATTTTTTTTGAAAAAAAAAAAATGGTGTCGATGGAGTACCTAGAGGTGTCGTCAAGTGCCTATAGGCTCTTCTCAATAAAGATATTAGACAATTGATATAAAAAGGCAAATTGGCAAAAATAGTCCTCAAACTTCGCGTTTTTGCGAATTTTGTCTTCAAACAATTTTTTTTTTTTTGACCCTCAACTCCTTGTTTTTGCGATTTTAATCCTACCGTTAGATTTTCCGTCGATTTTAACGGTAATTCAATTTTGATTTTAAAAAATAAAAAATTAAAAAGTCAAAATCAGAATTTTTATTTATATGGACCAAAATTGCAAATGAAGAATTATTTGGGACCTATTTAGCAAAATTAAATAATTTAAGGATTGATTTCACAAATTTTAGACAAATAAGCTAATTGCTTCATATCGACGAGATTTTGCATTAAATTTGCCAATTTGTAATTGATAGGACCAATGTGTATACTTTTATTTGCCGTTTGTACTATTTCTGTACTGTTTTTTTTTTTTTTTTTTGTCCGGTAAGCTCAAAATTCGAGACAGAGAAAAAACCCCAATTACTGGCGCGTCCGGTGTCCGATCGACGATCGGCTTAAACCGCTGGATTCCTCATCTCACGAGCTTCGCGTTGATATGTCGTAAGGGTCATCCGATCCCAGATGGGACCGAAATCGACGTCTGAATATTGTTACTCACCATGAATTCTTTCCCGCGAATCGTTTGAAATTCAGAAAATTGATGAACTAATCTCGGTCGGAATCCGTAACACGGTGGTCGTAACTGTCCCAATTACGTTTCCCCTCTTTCAATTGATTGAATCACAGCTTAAAAAGAGAGAATTTGGGCAGCGGAGATGGCGGCGACGGGCAGTGCTTGTTCTTCGCGTGTGCAAGAACGTCGACCGCCATTCTTTACGGCAGACGTGGCGGCTCTCTCGTTGGCGGCGTGGGGCGGGGCTGGTGCGGCGCGCGGCATTGACAAATTTAATGCAAAATCTCGTCGATACGAATCAATTAGCTTATTTGTGTAAAATTTGTGAAATCAGTCCTTAAACTATTTAATTTTGCTAAATAGGTCCCAAATAATTCTTCATTTGCAATTTTGGTCCACATAAATAAAAATTCCGATTTTGCCCTTTTAATTTTTTATTTTTTAAAATTAAAATTGAATTACCGTTAAAATGGACGGAAAATTTAACGGTAAGACTAAAATCGCAAAAATAAGGAGTTGAGGGTCAAAAAAACAAAAAAAATTGTTTGATGACAAAATTCGCAAAAACGCGAAGTTTGAGGACTATTTTTGCCAATTTGCCTATAAAAAATATACCCAATACCAAGGGTGTGCCCTTGAGTGCCTATATGTGGCCTCTACTTTCGAGATAGACACAAGGAATACTTTATCCTTGAAATTCGGTCGACTATTGAGGGTGTCGTCCCTAGACATGCCCATTTCTGATTACGGTTTCAAACCGCTTGTTATGGTTTGCCAAAAATTAAAACCGAAATTGAACCGTATGTAAACGGTTGACGATTTCGGTTTGAAACGGACAGTTCCGGTTCCAGTTTACCGGTTTCACGGTTTTTATAAATTTTATCTTTTTAATTAATGAATTAATTTTAAAAAAAATACCTTTTTCGGTTTTGAATCAAGTCATTAATAAATTATAAATAAAATTGTATGATCTCATAAAAGAATTGAACAATTAAATATATTAATGCAATCTCATTGTTGATTCTTCATTACCATTATCGTTTTAGAATTAAATTTTATATCATTTTTTCCGATTCTTCATCGTGTAGTAATTATTAAATAATATTTGATATTCTATGTTTATCAATGATAAAATTTGAACAACTTTTATCCAATATATATTTTCTGGGAACGTTGGTATTCATTTGCAATTTTACTAAATATAGAATAATGTTTTATCCTTTTATATATTACTTTAAAATATCAAAATTGGTAGGATCTTTTTATTTTAAATGAATAGTTTGTTTTAAATATAAGTAAAACTTAGAAGATTTAGATCATCAATAATGTTTTTAATTTAAAACTTATTTATCTAATTCATTAAATATTTGATCTTTGATTAATTTTAATAGGTGAAATCGTCGGTTTCACCCGATTTGGAACCGACTGTTTGAAACCGGCGATTTCACGGTTTGGAAAATAGTAACCGAAATCGAACCGCAAACCAATGGTTTACGGTTTAAGACGGTTCCGGTTTAAAACCCGGTTTCGGTTTGAAAATGGGCATGTCTAGTCGTCCCTTCGAGTGCCTATAGGTTTCCTGACAAAATAGCCCACGCCATTGAATTATTGACTAAATGCACATGATTAGAAACCATAAATGCGTGTCTATGGAGTACATGAGGAATGCCTATGTAACAACCCGTAATTTTATTATACACACTTCCGTATTACGTTCGAATAGAAGGTTAGAACGAGCTTTAGACAATTCATATTTCTTAAGTATTAATATTTATCTTGTATCATAACCATACGATATTGCTTGTAGTTCTAATGCCACAAGAACAAGGGCGAAGTTGCTTGCAGAAGAAATTGGGTCATGGCCTCTTGATGTTTCAATAGATGGAGTGGTTTTTGCTTTCCTCTCTTTATTTCAGAGACTTACAGGAAAAACACCGTGGTACAAGGTAAAAGGCGAAGGCTTAAGGTTTACATGTCTACTTATGCTTGAATTGTAAATGCATCAAATCGTTTATCCAGGAATAAGTATGTCTTATCATTTGTCCCGTATGCAGTATGCACATCATTGAAGTTGCTTGTTCTGTTTTAATGTTCTGTCACAGGTTGATGGCGGCTCAAATATTGAAAATATAGCGTTGCAAAACATTCAGGCACGAATCAGAATGGTTTTAGCATCACTCTTGCCGTGGGTTCATAACAAACCTGGTTTTTATTTGGTCTTAGGGAGCTCCAATGGTAATGAAGGATTACATGGCTACTTAACATATGTTTGTTAGCTTATAGCATTTGGTTCTATAGCCTCATATCAAGCATTTGGTCTCCTCAAACTGACTGACTTTACTCCTGAATCTTGTGCATCACTTAAGTCAGCTTTAACCATTTTAATGATAATGTTACGGCACTTGTGTTGTACAGTATTATTGTAGTTCTGCTGATATAAATCCTATTGGAAGCATCAACAAGCAAGACCTACGAAGATTTTTAAGAGGAGCTGCTGTCCATCTAGGTTTCTCTTCTTTGGCAGATATTGAAGCTGCTCCTCCACCTACAGCTGAGTTGGAACCAATTACAAACATGCTTAAATTTAGCCAATTATTCCTTCCAACCTTTTCCCTCCTTTTATTTTTTTCGTTGTGGGACATGTAGCCATTGTTCTTTCTAATTGTTTGCACCTCGATGGTATTAAGCTTTAATTTATCTGTTAGAATAATGAAATAGTGCATGTATACTTTCTGAAAACAGTTGGACGAAGTGGGATATGGGAATGACATATGAAGAACTCTCACTATATGGAAGGATGCGGAAGATCTTCCGATGTGGACCTGTATCCATGTTTAAGGTTTGTGTTTATTTCGTTTAACCTTTTACCCTTTGCTCTGGTTTTCTTATTTGAACACCGGTCAGCCTCCTTTATACTTTGCAACTGAAGCTTTTCTAAAACTGCATTTTCTTCTGATAATTGTTAAATTCACTGAATTCGTTTGAAATCTATGTTCTGAATCAAATCCCTCGTTGTGGAAGAATCGTTGCTACAAATGGGGAACGAAGTTAAGTCCAGCAGAGGTTGCTGAGAAAGTGAAATATTTCTTCAAGTACTATTCTATCAATAGACACAAGATGACTGTTCTAACTCCTTCCTACCATGCAGAGATACTTCCTTTAAGAGTAAATGAAGATTTTGTATGTTTTCTTTCTCCCTTTCTCCCTTTCTTGGTTAGTAATAAGCAAACTGTTGGTTACAAAAGCTGCTATTACAAATAAACCGTAAGCGGAAAAATAAAACAAACAAAAGAACCGTCGAGTCGAGGAAGGCCTCTCTCCGCAAGACGAAAAATGCCCCGGTAGTGCTCTCGGTTAAGGCGTTTCGTCCCCAAAGATGAAACGACGACGTCTCGAGGATTGCAGCACCGCAAGATCTACGAGCTCCGGCGAATTGGACTTTTCCGGCGAGGACAAAAGCTGCTGGAAAAACTTGAGCTAAGTGAGCTAGGAATGCAGCTAAGATGAGCTAAGATGAGTTGGTGTGTCTTTGGAATGATGTGAAGCTTCCTATTTATAGGCAGATACACCAGGTGATTGATTGCAGGAATAACTCCTGCTAATTAAGGCAGCGGCAGTTTCAGGGGAGTGGAGATATGGAAGGTTGAGAGTTGGAGATTTCTACAGCTACATTCCAGAGGCTTCCAAAAGATACATTCTGGTGCAGCAGGAGCACTGCACCACGGAGAGTAATCAGGTGTAGCCGGTCCATTACACCAACGACTGGGCCAGCCCACCTAGTCCAATAGCCTAGCCCAACGAACAAGCCCAACGAACAAGCCAGACGGATCAATTGCCAAGATCCAAGTCCACGGACACGGACCGGAACCGGAGCCGGAGCCAGAGCAGGGGCCGGGGCCGGGCACGGGCGCGGGCGCGGCGCTCCGCGTCACGTGTGAGGCGGTCGGCGAAAAGGCTCGCGCGCATGAGCACATGTGGCCCAAGCCCACCACATGTCACTTAGTTATCTCTTACAATGTGGTAGAGACTTAAATACCACACAAAACATTATTCATTAATCAATGTGGGACATTGATTAATGTAATAACTCTCCAAAACCCGAATAAGGTAAGTTTCTCCATTTTAGGTAACATATTAGTTTTGTCCCCCCAAACTTCGAGCCACTATTTCTCACTCACCGAAAATCGGAATCGAGAAATTAAGCACACTATAATTATCTACTCGAAACGTAGATCGACGTCATATATCTCAATTCTTAAATCGGATAAATATCGAGGCTCGAAAATGCGATCGAAAAGGGCTGAATTTTGCCCAAGTCAAATTAGCAATAAATGCTAATTAACTTTCCATAATAACTAACTAATTTATAAATATATAAATATATATAAACACCTTTCGATTTTCCAACAATCCCCCACATGATTGGAAATAACCAAATGCATGCATGCAGACACACAGCTCTGTCCTCAAGAGACAATAAAGCATTAGGATAGGTGGCTTGTGACCTTGAACCTTCCTTAGTCAGTGCTATCGAGCATACCGGCGGACTAGTGGACACGTGGCCTTGAACTATTCCTCCATGGTGTATACTCAGACAATAGCACTAACACTATAAAGTCTCAACCTCGTCCGTTCTCACGTTTCTGTCCTTTACTAGCCATGGACAACATCTTTGGATTCATAAGTGTTACATAGAAGCGGCCCTCACTTCTCACTTACATAGGTGATTCTTACTCGAGTATCCTGTCATACTCCACCTTCTCAAGGCATCCAAGAATCATTAAAAATCAAAGACTTAACCTCACCACTTGACAGGTCACCAACACTCTCGAGCTCTTTTAGGGATTAGACTAATTGAGTGCGGTATCAACAGACTCATATAGCTTAGTTTTCCCATTGAACCAAGTTCATGGGATCTCCAATCTACAAGGTTGGGTATCCACTATAATCGTCTTTAGTTCGTGGATTTAACTCCCATTCCCTCTACGAGCTTATACATTTGATCTCGATTCAAACTCTTAGTAAGCGGATCCGCTAGGTTATCTATAGACTTGACATAGTCTACAGAGATAACCCCACTCGTGATCAAATGCCTTACGGTATTATGTCGACGACGAATATGTCTCGACTTACCATTATACAACCCACTCTTGGCCCTGCCAATAGCCGCTTGGCTATCATCACAGGTGGCACGGGTTTCGTCCAACATGGAATATCTTCAAGAAAATTACGGAGCCATTCGGCCTCCTCACCGGCTTTATCTAAGGCTATGAACTCAGATTCCATGGTGGATCGGGCTATGCACGTCTGTTTCGTGGATCTCCACGACACAGCTCCTCCCCTTATAGTGAACACATAACCACTAGTAGACAACGAATCTTTAGTGTCGGATATCCAATTCGCATCACAGTACCCTTCAAGTATTGGGGGATGTCTCGAGTAGTGCAGCCCAAAGTTAAGAGTGTATTTCAAATACCTCAGAACTCTTACAAGAGATTTCCAATGCTCTCTACTAGGATTACTAGTATAGCGACTCAGTTTGTTCACCGGACAAGCTAGATCAGGCCTCGTGCAATTCGTGATGTACATAAGACAACCAATGACTCTAGCATAATCCTCTTGAGCAACAGGATCACCCCTATTCTTGCTCAAGTGAACATTAACTTCTAGAGGAGTCTTTGCCGGCGTACTATCAAAGGCATTAAACCTCTTAAGCACTTTCTCAATATAATGATATTGAGACAAAACAATCCCTTTGGGAGTTCTTTGAATCTTCACTCCAAGAATAACATCAGCAACTCCCATATCTTTCATATCGAAAGTTCTCTTAAGCATACGCTTGGTGTCATTTATGACTTGAAGGTTTTGTCCCATAATTAACATGTCGTCTAAATAAAGACAAACAATTACAAAACCATTATTTGTATTCTTTATGTAAATACACTTGTCACATTCATTAATCTTAAAGTCATTTGACAACATAGCCTCGTCGAATTTCAAGTGCCATTGCAATGGTGCTTGTTTCAACCCATATAGGGATTTCACCAACTTACATACCTTTCGCTCTTGGCCAGGTACTACAAATCCTTCAGGTTGTTCCATATAAATTTCCTCTTCTAAATCTCCATTTAGAAATGCAGTTTTCATGTCCATTTGGTGAATCTCAAGATTGTGCAAAGCAGCAATCGCGAGAAGCACATGGATAGACGTAATCCTCGTTACAGGCGAATAAGTATCGAAGAAATCATATCCTTCAATTTGTTTAAAGCCTTTAACCACTAAACGAGCTTTATATTTGTCAATTGACCCATCTGCCTTATACTTTCTTTTTAGGATCCATTTACATCCTAAGGGCTTGCAACCTTCAGGTAAGTCTGCTAAGATCCAAGTGTGATTCTGCATAATGGAATCAATTTGACTTTGGACAGCTTCTTGCCAAAGTGGGCCATCGGGTCTAGAAAGAGCTTATTTTATAGACCGCGGTTCTTCATCCAAAAGAAAGACAACATAATTAGGACCAAAGTCCTTAGCAACTCTTGCTCTAGTGCTACGTCTTGGTTCTAAAGTTTCAAGATCGTCAGCTTGCCTTTTACGTGTATCGGGTTCTACCCCCACATTTCTAGAACTACTAGGAACTTCTCTTGCTTCACCACAAGTGATAGGTCTATTTCGTACTATCCATATTCCGTTTAATTTGGCATATTTTGTGGCATTTGGAATTGTTTTGGTGTTTATTTTGCAGTGTTAATTGATGATGTGGCATTTGACGAGGCGTTGAGGTGGCATTGCATAATTAATGGAATATCTGCTCAATTTGGAAGGATCAATTAGGGATTAAGTATAGAAGGATAAATAAATTAAATTATTTACTTCTATATTTAATTACTCTAATAGAGGAGGATAAGGAAGGGAATTAATTATTTAATTCCAAATCATGATACACGCACGGAAGGGGGAGAGATGAAGGGAGGATATTCATATCTTATCCTTTATTTTGATTCTCACGGGAGTTGCGAAAAAAAGGAGAATATATGCATGAACTTCCGGATCCGACTTATTCATTCACTCACGTCCAGGCCGAAAAGGAGTACCTCCGCCACTCTACCGAGCATCATCATACATCCGACATCAATTCCGTTCCATCGCTGCAACACCGGGAGAGAGAACTCGACGCCGCCGAAGGAGAGATCAAGAGATCACGAGTTCGCCGAAGCCGAGGAAGTCCGACTGAGGGGCAGTTCTGATTTAAGTTTGCATTCTCTACTTTTGTTTCATGAATTGTGGTTTGAATTGGAAGAAACAACTTGTTATCTTTTCCGTTTTGAATTCCCGAATTTGGTTTGTCTCTGTTCTGATAGCCTGTGGATGTTTACTTCGTTTTAGTTTATGAAATTCGTACTTTTAGGATTTTGTTTCGTGTTTCTTGATATTCTGATTTCTAGTAATTATTTAGAAATTTCGTGCAATTTGATTTATTAAATTACATCATGTTTTGTGTTCTGTCCAGTAAACCGGTCTGTCTGGCTAGTCCGACCGATATGCGTAGCTAATTCTTTTTAGGGGCCGGCAAGATGTAACACACACCACCTTAAATTCGTGAGACTAGGGCTTAAAATTAATCATTTGGGTTTTGAATTAATCTAGGATTAATTAATTGGATTAATTGAATTAGGATTGATCACCCTAGTTAATTTAATTCATAGCTAATTTAGTACTTCCATCGTTTCTCGTGGGATTAGGCTAAGAAGTAGCAAATTGTCTTAGGGCAATTGGATTAATTTGGTAGGAGACTATAAGATGCCACCATACGAGTAGGCTCCTAAATTGGGTTCCCTTAGTTCTTAAAGCTGGCTAGGTGTTAAATATATTGCTTGCCCACCAATGTAGGTTGCATCTAGTTTAGAGTAGTAATCGTTTCAATGCCCACCATGGCGATTACCGAATAATTAAGGGGGAATAGGGGTTGCGTCAGTTTAATTACGGTAGCCTACAACTAGTTGATCTAAGTGAATTAATTGATTATTAGTGTCTATGATCGATTGTTGGTGTGTGTGAATCATCTTGCTGGACCCGCTTTTATTATTCATAGTTAATTTCGTGTTATTTCTTGCTTTAATTTTCGTTGTCTTAGGATTAGTTATTCCCAAAAGTTGTGTGGTTGCTAACCAAAACCCGATTGATAGGATTTTTAAGTTTGAAAATCTCCGTTCCCTGTGTTCGATACCTGATGCTATACTAATTCTTGGTCTAGCTATTTTGCAGGATTTATTTGGTGTAAACAGCGATCACTAAATTGGCGCCGTTGCCGGGGAACGATGTTATATTTAAACTTATTTTTCCTACTGATCTTTTGTGCTTTTTAAGTGTTGCATGAGCAGGTCTTCTCGCCCTTTTCTACACTTCGATCCAGAAATTGAAAAGACTGCGAAAAGGAATAGGAAGGCAACAAAGCTGCAGAAGCAACCGGTGCTGTCACGAACAGAAATAGGTCTGACTGACCAGACAGAGGAAAGAACCAGTGAGTCAGAGTCTGAAATCGGTCCAACATGCCAGACAGACCCGTTTTCTGAAGACAGCAATTCTGATCTCGAAGAAGAAAGGATGGCTGAAGAAGAAAGAGCCAATCTGAAGATGAACTCAGGTTCGAGGAACTTGGGAGAGGACTTGCCCGGACCAATCCAGATAACTACCACTGAGCAGATAGATGTGAAGCTGAATTTGGTCGCGGCATGTCCAAAGTTTTACGGGAAGCTGAATGAGAATCCCTTTTCTTTTCTGGAGGGATTTAATCAGGTCTGTGATCTGCACAGACAAGGACATTTGGATGCTTTCAAGCTAAAAGCATTCCCTTTTACTCTACAAGATGGTGCTCGTGCTTGGTTTTCCGGATTGAGACCTAGGTCAATCACTACCTGGTCTCAAATGCGCCAAACATTCTTGGACAAATACTTTCCTCACTCCAAGACAAATGTACTCAAGAAGGAGATTTCCGGGATTACTCAAGAGCCGGACGAATCTTTTGGAGCTTATCGGGAGCGATTTGGGAAGCTATGTGACAATTTGCCCAAACCATGGTTTTTCCGAAGTTGATCTCGCTTCAAATTTTCTACCAAGGAATGACAGATGAATCCAAAACCATGGTTAATGTTGGATTGGAAGGTAGCTTTGCTAACAGCTACTTTACTGATGCAAAGGCAATCATCGAGGGACTTGCCGAATCCACATCTCAATACAAAGGACCAAGAATGCAAAGGAAGTCTGTTAATCTTTCAAGCGGAGACTACTTAGATGATCTAGATATGAAGGTTGGCATGAAGATGGAGGAGAAGTTCAGTCAACTTGAAGATAAATTGGATAGGCTATTCAAGGAGAGGAATCCTCCCTCTTCCTCTTCCTCATCTGCCCGATCAATGGCGGATCACATATGTGGAGCATGCGGACAAAAAGGACATACTTCTCTACAGTGTCAAGGCGAAGATGTTAATGCAGCAGGTAATTGGAATAATCAAAACAAGGTGCATCCGAATTTGAGGTGGAGGCAAGACGAACAAGTACCACAAGCACCCTGGAACCCTCCACAACAAGCATTCCAACAACCTACTTATCAACATCAACAATACCAGCCACCGCAGCCACAAGGGTTTCAGCAACCCTATAGACCTCCACATCAAAGGCAGTTCCCGCAGCAATTTCAAGAAGAGATCGGCCCTTCCGGTCGAACGGACAGAGCGATCCTCTTGAGAAGATGATGGCTGAGATGATAAATTCACAAAAGAATGCCATAGCCTACCAGCAGCAGATGCAAGAGGAGTTTACCCAATCTAAAAGGGATACTCAAAGCACCTTTGAGGATTTGGCCAAGCAGATTTCAAGGCTTAATTCTTCTGTTCAGGAAATCAAAGGAAATCAAGGTAAACTCCCATCCCAGACTGAACCGAATCCAAATTCTCATAACTGCAGCAAGATTTTATTGAGAAGTGGAAGAGAGTTGTCTGAGCCCACTCCAAGGGTGAATTTCAACAAGTCTGAACTGACAAACGGAGAGGGTCCTTCTACCCAGAACGACCTGACAGAAGGTCTGACAGAAAAAGAGCTGGATGACAGCGAAGGTCCGACCGCCCAGAACGACCTGACAGACTTGCAGAATGTTACTAAGGAAGTTCTGCCAACCAGAGAAGGCCGATCTGTCCTGACAGACCCTGAAGCTGCTGTACCTCCCCCTTTTCCTGAAGCATTGGAGAGAAAAAGGACCCCGAACAAAGATTATATGGACTATGTGAAGTTGTTCGGGAAACTAGAAATCAACATACCTTTCTTGGAGGCTGTGAAAATTCCCCAATTTGGGAAATTTGTCAAAGATTTCATAGCAGGCAAGATCCAACAAACTGGAAAAGTGTTGATGGACACTTCTGTGTCAGCAATCATCCAAAAGATGCTTCCTGCAAAATGCGTGGATCCAGGTATGTTTACTCTTCCTTGTCTTATGGGGAATGTGATGGTTGAGCGGGCTATGTGTGATCTAGGTGCATCAATTAATGTTATGCCACTCTCTGTGTATAATCAATTATCTGGAGTTGAATTGGTATCTACTGATGTGATTATACGACTTGCCGATAGATCATGCATTGCACTCGTTGGTTTACTTGAAAACATCCTTGTTAGAATCAATGATTTTGTCTATCCTGCTGATTTCTATGTTATAGATACAAATGATAGACAAGTGGAGGGTACTGCGGGTGTTTTGTTGGGTAGACCATTTTTGAAAACTGTGAAAGCTGTTATTGATGTGGATGAAGGTTCTATTAGTGTGCGATATCATAATGAGACTTATGTTCATCATGTTGCTAGTGCACTTAAGAAACCTTATGATCATGAGAATGAAATGGCTTTTTCTGCTGATGAGATTGAAAGTTTTGTCCAAGATTATCTTGAGACGCATTTGTTGCAGGATGAAATGGAACTCACCTTAATCAAGGAGCTGACTGACCTTGATCTTAAGGATATTAGGGATGAAGAGATCCGAGACAGCATCAAAGCACTCTATGCAGCGCCAGAATTTGCTGCTGTCAGTAGTATCGCCGATCTGCCCAAACAGGCCGAATCTGACAGAATGCTGCCTTCGTTGGTGAAGCCGCCAATTCTCGAGCTAAAGCAACTTCCCAAGCATTTGAAGTATGCTTATCTTGGAGATGATGATACGCTGCCAGTAATCATTAGCAAAGAGCTAAATCAGAGTCAAGAGGACGCCTTATTGATAGTTTTGAAGAAGCACAAGAAGGCTATTGGCTGGACTTTAGCCGACATCACCGGCATTAGTTCCGACATCTGCACTCATTCAATTCATATGGAGCCTGAAAGCAAGCCTTTTCGAGATCACCAACGGAAGCTCAACCCTAACATGCGAGAGGTGGTGCTTAAAGAGGTACTGAAGCTTCTTTCTATGGGTATCATTTACCCTATTTCTGATAGCAAATGGGTGAGCCCTGTTCACGTGGTGCCGAAGAAGTCTAGCTTTCAAGTTGTGGAAAACGAGAAGAATGAGCTAGTGCCGATGAGATTAGTAACTGGGTGGCGAATGTGCATAGACTACAGGAAGTTGAATGAAGCTACACGGAAAGACCATTTTCCGTTACCCTTTATTGATCAGATGTTAGAGAGGCTTGCAGGCCAAGCCTACTTCAGCTTTTTGGATGGCTATAGCGGCTATTTTCAGATCCATGTGAAGGAGGAGGATCAAGACAAGACTACATTTACTTGTCCCTTTGGCACATTTGCATACAGGCGTATGCCATTCGGATTGTGTAATGCACCGGGCACCTTTCAAAGGTGCATGATGAGCATCTTTTCGGACTTAATCGAAGACTGTATTGAAGTATTCATGGATGACTTCACTGTTTACGGGAATTCATACATGGGATGTTTGAAGAATTTAGACAAAGTCCTTGCTCGGTGTGTGGAGAAAAACTTGGTACTCAACTCTGAGAAGTGCCATTTTATGGTGACCGAAGGAATTGTACTCGGTCATGTGGTTTCTAGCAGAGGCATTGAAGTGGACAAGGCCAAGGTTGACCTAATTGCTAAGATACCGCCCCCTACATCTGCGAAGGAGATTCGCGGTTTCTTAGGCCATGCGGGTTTTTATCGGCATTTCATCAAGGACTTTGCAAAGGTAGCTCTACCACTCACAAGACTCCTACAACAAGATGTTGAGTTCGTGTTCGATGATCAGTGTAAGGAGGCCTTCAACCTCCTTAAGACAAAGCTCACTACTGCCCCAATAATGCAACCACCTGATTGGAACAAGCCATTTGAGATCATGTGTGATGCATCTGACCGGGCCATAGGAGCAGTTTTGGGACAGAAAAATGGAAGAGAGAGCCATGTGATCTATTATGCTTCGAAGACACTTAACTCAGCTCAATCCAATTATTCTACCACGGAGAAGGAGTTATTGGCTATTGTCTTCGCTTTTGACAAGTACAGATCCTATCTACTTGGCTCCAAAATCGTGGTCTACACTGACCATGCTGCAGTCAAGCACCTTCTGTCTAAGAAGGAGTCCAAACCTCGCTTGATTAGATGGATACTTCTACTTCAAGAATTTGATTGGGAGGTTAAGGACAAAAGAGGAGCAGAAAATCAAGTGGCAGACCATCTAAGTCGATTGATCCAAGAAGAAGATGGAGAATCTATTAAGGAGACTTTTCCCGAGGAGCATTTGTATGCAGTTCCCGAATCTGTCACCGGTGCCGTGCATGCGGACGGGACGGACCCACTCGCTCGTGTTTTACGGCTACGAGATGGCCTCGGCTCTATCTCGACTATACGACCGATTCTCGCTCCGGAATGGCTCGAATGCCTTGGGTAAATTCTCTAAATTTCCTTGGTTTGCTAACATTGTAAATTACTTGACTTCCAAGCGACTTCCACCCAATTTCACACACGCTCGAAGAAAAGATTGGAGAGTGAGTGTAAACAATATTTTTGGGATTCTCCAATACTATGGAAGATGGGAGTGGATCAAGTAATTCGCCGTTGCATTCCCGTAGCCGAACAAGGTGAGATTCTTTTTCATTGTCATTCTTCCCCTTATGGTGGACACTTTGGTCCAAAACGTCTTCGCGGAAAGGTTTTGGATGCAGGTTTTTTCTGGCCGACTTTAAGCCTCGACTCATACAATTTCTGCAAGACATGTACACGATGCCAAATGACCGGAAACATATCCCAGAAGGATGAAATGCCCCAAAAGCCGTTGCGCTTTTGTGAGATTTTTTATGTGTGGGGCATGGACTTCATGGGTCCTTTCCCAAGCTCATGCGGGAATTTGTACATTTTGCTTGCTGTGGACTACGTGTCTAAATGGGTCGAGGCTAAGGCCGTAAGGACTAATGATTCTAAAGTGGTTGCAGGTTTTCTTAGAACTAATATTTTCAGCAGATTTGGAGTACCGACAGCCATCATTAGTGATCAAGGAAGCCATTTCTGCAACCGCACTATAGAAGCACTCATGAAGAAATACGGTGTCAAGCATCGTATCTCTACACCCTACCATCCACAAACGAATGGGCAAGCTGAGGTCTCCAATAGGGAAGTAAAAGCTATACTTGAGAAGACCGTGAATCCTTCTAGGAAGGATTGGAGTTTAAGGTTAGATGATGCTTTATGGGCTTATCGTACTGCTTATAAAACTCCTATAGGTATGTCTCCGTATCGGCTTATCTTTGGGTAGCTTTGCCATCTACCTGTGGAATTGGAGCACAAGGCATGGTGGGCTGTAAAGAAGATTAATATGGATCTGCAAGGTTGTGCAAAAGAGAGGAAGTATCAGTTGCAAGAACTTGAAGAGATCCGTCGTGAGGCCTATGACACGGCAATGAGTTACAAGGATCGGACGAAGGCATGGCATGATAAGCACATCCGTACTAAGACCTTTGAGGAGGGTCAATTGGTATTGTTATATCAATCTCGCCTCCGTCTCATGTCGGGCAAGCTCCGTTCGCGATGGATTGGTCCATTCAGAATTAAATCTGTCTTGGAAAATGGAGCCGTGACGATCTCTAAGTTAGATTCTAATGCAGAATTAACTGTCAATGGCCACCGATTGAAACTCTTCCATGTTGCTGAACGAATGGAGGTAGTGGATGAGCTTAGCTTATCCATTCCCTCTTATTCTTGATCCAAAAGACGTCTAGCCAAAGACAATAAAGAAAGGCGCTACCGGGAGGCAGCCCGGTTTGTTTTCATATTTTTATCTCTTTCCTTTTGATTATTTCTGTTTCGTCTTATTTTTTTTTCTTGTTGTTTTTCCAGATCTAAGATATGAAGCTGTCTAAGAGCCTAAGTGTAAGGAGGAAATTTAGAGAGGAGCATCAAATTTAGAGGAATTGGAGTGGAATTGAATGTCTATATCTCTTGGGGGGCCATTGTGCAAATTTCTGGAAGAAGAAGAAAAAAAAAAAAAAGCCGAAAACAGAAACGTGACCACGTTTCTTCCCAACTACCCACACTCCTTTCTCTTTCTTTACTACTTGCACAATATCCCCAAATCATTTACCCTAAATTACCACCTCCACTCCAAAACTTACTCCACCATTTTCATCCCCTCCATTCGAACTTTTACGCTTCTCCTTACCCGCCATTTCGCCTTAACCAAGCCACCGCAATGGCTCCGAAAAAGCGCACGAAAACTTCCGATGGTGCTTCTTCCTCCGCACCGCCTCCCCCTGCTACGTCTAGCCGTCGCCCTCCTCGTCGCACCGGCCGCATCAGGCGGTCTATGAATCCGACGGCCACCGGCCCCTTCCTCATTGACGAGGAGGAACCGGAGGTAGATGTCCTCGTTGAAGAGCCTGCAGCCCCCGTCTCCCCTGCTCCCGAAACCGAAGATGATTTCGCCGGGGCGGGAGCTGCCGCCTCTGCCTCTGACGTCGACGAGGCGGGTGTTGATGAAGAAGATGTTAATTGGGATGATCCTACTGCCGATGCTCCGTCCGGAAACTTGTATTCCAGATTTCAGTTTCTCCGAGAGCAAAGCCCCTTCGTGCCGCCGCCATCATACGACGGCATCAACTGGGCTACTAAAGTGCGGGCTTCTACCTTACAGTCGGATGAATCCGACTATCAACCGTCGAGCGAGGAAGATGATCTTTCACTGGAGCAGCTATCACTGGCCGATTCAGCGAACTCAAACTCCTTACCGTCGTCTGCTGTGTACGGGAACATGATTGTTCTCCGATTTCCCGACCGTGAGGCCATGAGGGCTGCTATGACATTCGAGGAGGATCCTTATCGGCGTCGTGCATTCACTCGAAGAGGCAAGAATTTTAGGAATGGCCGAGCCCTCAGCCACGCATTCCTTCGCTCCACCGGCGTACAAGGTCAGTTTTTCGACTACTTTAGGCGTATCGGTTGGTTATGGTTAACGGAATCACACCACTATCCATGTTATCATGCCTTGATTGCTGAGTTCTTTAATTCCTTCTCATTTACTTTCACTACTGATGTGTATGTGCCGAGTATTTCCTTTCGCATTGGTTGTGTATTTTATGAGATGTCTTTGTCTGAATGGTCTACTAGATTGGGTACTGTGGTGTTAGAGGATTTAGATGATGGTACTTATGATTTTACCCCTCGTGGTATTCCGTCTTCGATTGGTGATTACATTGGTCCTATGAATGCTTGGACTTTGATTGCCCCATCTGATTCTGAGATTTTTCGACCCTCTGTTTCTGATTTATCATATGTTACGGACCCTGCTTTGCGTATGTGTCACCAATTTTTATGTCATAACTTGACTGGCCGTTGGACTGGATTTACCACAGTCACGGACAATGATTTATATTTTCTTTGGTGTATGCATACGGGGAGACGGGTTGATCTTGGGTACTGGGTAGCCCGATGAATGAGTGATCTTGCTACCCATCCGGCTAGGCATTTGACTTTATGCCATTTGTTTGCTACGTTCCTTGCTAGGAACTTTGTGATATTTGATGATTCTCTACTTACTCAGTTGTCTGCTCCGCCTTTGTTTGATCTTGAGTTGATGGGTTATGCACGCATTTGCTATAGGGATCCTAATGGTACTGTTAGATTTTATCCACCGGGACCTCGCGTCCCGGGTGCTGCCCCCTATGTAGCTTTGCAGGTACCCGACGATTCGATCCGGGTGTTGAGGGCTGAGGTTTGTTACCTACGGCGGCGCTTTGATGAGTTGGAGCGCACGGTTGTCTCTCGTTTTCCGCCTCCGGGCGATCGGTGATGCCATCTTTCCCCCTTTGTTCTTTTCTGTTTATTTGAGTCTGTGTGTCTTTGTGTTTATGTCTTGTTCTTTGTTTAGTTCTCTTTCACTTGCTCGTTTTTAACGATCAAGTGTAAGGAGGGGTCACTATTTGTTGTTTTGTCATGTTCTCCGTCTTTTACCTTTGTCTTTTCTTGTGTGAGGGCACACAAGGGGTTAAGTGTAAGGAGGGGGATGTCTCTACTTCGTTTCTCTTTGTCTCGTCATTTTCTTTTGTGTCGTCGGAGCATGCCAAAAATTGAAGTTGTTGATGCACTTGTGTTCTTGATTTAACCATGTTTGATTGTGCTTTATGCTTCAATATGCGAACTTGTAGTTGTTGTGAAGAGTAGGAGATGGTGCACATTTGTATGTAATTTGGGATGAGAAATAATAAGTAAATTGTGGATCGAATTTTACACACACTCCGTATATTAGATTTGAGCCATTAAAGTAGGACACTTCCTACTAATTTCATTGAGAGAGCTTGTTCATGAAGTTGCAATAAACGTGAGTCATTTGTGATAAGTGATAGGAGGCATTAGGAATTGAGTCATTTAACCGCGACAATATTTCCTACCTTGCATTATCCCCTAGTGAGCTAATTTGTGCCTTGACCTATTCCTTGATTTAGTCAGAAAAAAATGCAAGCCGAGCCTTTTAGCTTTCTTTTTCCATGTTATTGTATGTTCTACGAGCTTAATTGAGATTGATCTTTCTTTATTACTTACTGAGTATGTTTGTTATTATACTAGGGTGCAAATAATTGTTGACAAGTTTTGAAAGTTTTGGCAATGGAAAAGTCAATTTATTTTAGCATCCGATAAATAGGCTGTATTTGGGCTGCTGTTCTGTATTTTGCTGCTGTCTTAATAATATTTATGCTGCAAAAAAAAAAAAAAAAAAAAAAATCCGAAACAGAATGGAGTTTAAGGATTGCAGAGGCAGCAGCTGATGTGCTTATACTTATAGTAGGTGTTGGATATTAATTCTTAGTTATCTCGATTTTAGCAAGTAGAACATACATGACATCGTGATACAATTCGAGGAGCTTAGAACCCCTAGGACCATTACCAATGCAAATTTGTCTATGTCCTAAACCCCATTACAACCGAAGAAAAAGGCCTCCTTGATATTACAGTTGTGACACTCTTTTATCGTGATGGATGAACTATAATTTTTGCATTTTGAGTGGCTTGATCGGACCTAGATTAGAGAGTGGTGAGTGAGCCGTGAGGATGATCCATGTTTGCTTAGGTTTTTGACTAAATTGATATTTGTGTGCCTAATCTTAAATTTGCAATTCTACTTGTTTGATGAGATGCATATTTGCATGGTTGGACATGTTTTGCTAGTTCATTGAGTGCGGAGATTATGGATATGATTGGTATTGCTTCTTTCGTATGTTGTGTCATTTTATTTTCCTCTTGTCCGTGGTCTTTTATTTTTCTTCTTATTGTGTTTGAGTCTTGTTCTTTGTCCGTGTCCTGTTTTCGTCCTTGTCTTGTTTTCGTTTTTAGAATCTTGAGTCTTGGGGGAGGATCGGGATTTGGATAGTACTTATGCTTTTGTTTTCCTTATACTTGAGGGCAAGTATGTTCTTAGTGTAAGGAGGTTTGATAGGTCTATTTCGTACTATCCATATTCCGTTTAATTTTGCATATTTTGTGGCATTTGGAATTATTTTGGTGTTTATTTTGCAGTGTTAATTGATGATGTGGCATTTGACGAGGCGTTGAGGTGGCATTGCATAATTAATGGAATATCTGCTCAATTTGGAAGGATCAATTAGGGATTAAGTATAGAAGGATAAATAAATTAAATTATTTACTTCTATATTTAATTACTCTAATAGAGGAGGATAAGGAAGGGAATTAATTATTTAATTCCAAATCATGATACACGCACGGAAGGGGGAGAGATGAAGGGAGGATATTCATATCTTATCCTTTATTTTGATTCTCACGGGAGTTGCGAAAAAAAAGGAGAATATATGCATGAACTTCCGGATCCGACTTATTCATTCACTCACGTCCAGGCCGAAAAGGAGTACCTCCGCCACTCTGCCGAGCATCATCATACATCCGACATCAATTCTGTTCCATCGCTGCAACACCGGGAGAGAGAACTCGACGCCGCCGAAGGAGAGATCAAGAGATCACGAGTTCGCCGAAGCCGAGGAAGTCCGACTGAGGGGCAGTTCTGATTTAAGTTTGCATTCTCTACTTTTGTTTCATGAATTGTGGTTTGAATTGGAAGAAACAACTTGTTATCTTTTCCGTTTTGAATTCCCGAATTTGGTTTGTCTCTGTTCTGATAGCCTGTGGATGTTTACTTCGTTTTAGTTTATGAAATTCGTACTTTTAAGATTTTGTTTCGTGTTTCTTGATATTCTGATTTCTAGTAATTATTTAGAAATTTCATGCAATTTGATTTATTAAATTACATCATGTTTTTTGTTCTGTCCAGTAAACCGGTCTGTCTGGCTAGTCCGGCCGATATGCGTAGCTAATTCTTTTTAGGGGCCGGCAAGATGTAACACACACCACCTTAAATTCGTGAGACTAGGGCTTACAATTAATCATTTGGGTTTTGAATTAATCTAGGATTAATTAATTGGATTAATTGAATTAGGATTGATCACCCTAGTAATTTAATTCATAGCTAATTTAGTACTTCCATCGTTTCTCGTGGGATTAGGCTAAGAAGTAGCAAATTGTCTTAGGGCAATTGGATTAATTTGGTAGGAGACTATAAGATGCCCACCATACGAGTAGGCTCCTAAATTGGGTTCCCTTAGTTCTTAAAGCTGGCTAGGTGTTAAATCTATTGCTTGCCCACCAACGTAGGTTGCATCTAGTTTAGAGTAGTAATCGTTTCAATGCCCACCATGGCGATTACCGAATAATTAAGGGGGAATAGGGGTTGCGTCAGTTTAATTACGGTAGCCTACAACTAGTTGATCTAAGTGAATTAATTGATTATTAGTGTCTATGATCGATTGTTGGTGTGTGTGAATCATCTTGCTGGACCCGCTTTTATTATTCATAGTTAATTTCGTGTTACTTCTTGCTTTAATTTTCGTTGTCTTAGGATTAGTTATTCCCAAAAGTTGCGTGGTTGCTAACCAAAACCCGATTGATAGGATTTTTAAGTTTGAAAATCTCTGTTCCCTGTGTTCGATACCTAATGCTATACTAATTCTTGGTCTAGCTATTTTGCAGGATTTATTTGGTGTAAACAGCGATCACTAACAAGAGCTTGACTCAACTTTATCATCCTTTTTACAAGGATAGATATGTTCAAAGAATATAGCATTCCTTGACTCAATAGTAGTTCCAACATTCATATCGGCACAACCGACTTATGAATGACAAATCGATATGCACTACTATTCAGTGCATATCCTATAAAGATACAATCGACGGTCTTAGGTCCGATTGTAACTTGCTTAGGCAAAGGTACTTCTACCTTAGCCAAACATCCCCACACTTTGAGGTATTTATAGGAAGGTTTCCTTCCTTTCCATAACTCGTAAGGAGTAACATCTCTACCTTTTAGAGGTATTTTGTTTAATAAGTAGTTAGCCGTCAAAACGGCTTCCCCCCACATGTTCTGGGGCAGTCCAAAACTTATCAATAAAGCATTCATCATCTCCTTTAAAGTTCGGTTCTTCCTTTCAACTACACCATTTGATTGAGGTGAGTAGGGGGCAGTGGTTTGATGAATAATACCACTTGTCTTACACAACTCTTCAAAAGGAGCTACATATTCTCCACCTCTATCACTTCGTACCAATTTGATTTTACAATCACGTTGGTTTTCGACTTCTGCTTTGAAGTTAGTAAAAGCTTCAATTGCCTCATCTTTACTCCTTAAAAGATAAAGAGTACAATACTTAGTGCAGTCATCAATAAAAGTAATAAAATACTTTTTCCCACCTCTAGTTTTTACAAACTTTAAGTCACATACGTCAGTGTGAATGAGTTCTAGAGGTTTTGTGTTCCTTTGTACAGAATGAAATGGCAGCTTAGCCAATTTTGCTTCAACACAAACTTCACACTTGGTTTTGTTAAACTCATTTACTTTAAGTAGATCGAGATTAACTAGTCTTTTTATCGCATTTAGATTAACATGTCCTAATCTAGAATGCCATAAATCGGAACACTCAATCAAATAGGAGGAAGTAGCTTCGTTATCATTATTTTTAGCCTCAACGGGCTCTTGGCGAATCGCCATTACACTTAACTTAAAAAGGCCCTCAAACAGGTAGCCTTTTTCTAGGAACATTCCAAATTTAGTTAGGATAAATTTATCCGACTAAAAAACTAGTCTAAACCCTCTCTTGACTAGTACAGAGCCGGACACAAGATTCTTCCGGATGTCGGGGACATGCAGCACCTCTCCTAGAGTAAGGTTCTTCCCGGAGCTCAACCTTAGCACCACAGTACCATAGCCAACTACCTCAGATGAGGCTTGATTTCCCATATTGAGCTTCCTCCCTTGGCAACTCTTGTACTTGGTGAAGCGGCTTCGGTCACCACAAACATGTGCCGTGGTAGCGGTATCAATATGTCACTTCCCCTCATTCTCCACGACGTTTGCTTCTTCAGTGACAACGGCCGCAAGGTCGGCTTCAGTGAGGTCAATCTCCAACATATTGGCTTGACGAGCCCTCTTCTTCTTCGGCTTTCGGCAGTCCTTGGACATGTGGCCGGATTTGCCACAGTTGTAGCAGTCCCCTTCAAACTTGCGGGCTTGCACCTTGCCCTTCCCTTTGGGGTGGCTATTCGGATGCCCTCTCTTAGCATTGTTGGAGTTTCCACCTTTCTCAGCAAGGTTGACTCTTGGCTCCACGGGTGCTTTGCCCTTCCCATCTCGAGTCCTCATGTCGGTCTCGAAGCGGAGCTTGACCACAAGGTCCTCAAGCGTCATTTCCTTTCGCTTGTGCTTCAAGTAGCTCTTGAAGTCCTTCCAGCTCGGGGGAAGCTTCTCAATTACAGTTGCCACGATAAAAGCATCTGGCAAAAGCATACCTTCGGCGTGGACGTCATGGACAATGAGTTGGAACTCTTGCACTTGCTCCATGACCGGTCAAGAGTCCACCATTTTGTAGTCCAAGAACTTGGCGACTACAAACTTCTTGGTACCTGCATCGTCAGTACATTATTTTCTTTCAAGTGCCTCCCAAATAGCCTTGGAGGTCTTTACATTTGCATATACACTGTACAAACTATCATCTAGTCCACTAAGCAAGAAGTTTTTACAAAAGTAGTCAGAAGTTTGCCAATTATCATAGGCTATGCGGACTTCCAAGTTCTCTTCGTTGTCATTTGGAGGGGCAGGTGCATTCTCCATCAGCAGAGTGGTGAACCCCAATGTTGTCAAATAGAACAACATCTTCTGTTGCCACCTTTTGAAGTCGGCTCCACCAAACTTGGCCGGCTTCTCAGCAGCGGGGAACACTCTAGACGAGTGCAGAGGTGCCGTCAGGGTTGAGTTCGAACCCCCACCACTCCATGGTCGTTCACACTCCCAAAAGGGACATTGCTCTGCAAGGCAGAGGACATTGCATTGAAGTTGAATGTCGTGTTAGAGGCATTAGCACGGTGAAGTGCTATCCTAGCATCGGTGGCGGCGGACATGGCAGCAAGGGTTGGATTAGCAAAAGCCGGAGTAGGTGTAGGGACAGACACCGGCTGGACCACATTGCCGGAGGAGGCTACAACTTCAGAGACGGCGGGGTTGGTGGCGGCAGAAGAGGCGGCGGCGGCAGCGGCGGAGATGGCAGCAGATGACGAAGACATGTTTTCAAGCAGCTTGAGTAGGATGATTTTTCGTCTTGCGATTGTTGGTTACAAAAGCTGCTATTACAAATAAACCGTAAGCCGGAAAAATAAAATAAACAAAAGAACCGTCGAGTCGAGGAAGGCCTCTCTCCGCAAGACGAAAAACGCCCCGGTAGTGCTCTCGGTTAAGGCGCTTCATCCCCAAAGATGAAATGACGACGTCTCGAGGATTACAGCACCGCAAGATCTACGAGCTCCAGCAGGAGCACTACACCACGGAGAGTAATCAGGTGTAGCCGGTCCATTACACCAACGACTGGGCCAGCCCACCTAGTCCAATAGCCTAGCCCAACGAACAAGCCAAACGGACCACCCAAAGGACCAATTGCCAAGATCCAAGATCCAAGTCCACGGACACGGACCGGAACCGGAACCGGGACTGGGACCGGCGCCGCGCCGCGTGTGAGGCGGTCGGCGAAAAGGCTCGCGCGCATGAGCATGTGTGGCCCAAGCCCACCACATGTCACTTAGTTATCTCTTACAATGTGGTAGAGACTTAAATACCACACAAAACATTATTCATTAATCAATGTGGGACATTGATTAATGTAATAACTCTCCAAAACCGAATAAGGTAAGTTTCTCCACTTTAGGTAACATATTAGTTTTGTCCCCCCCAAACTTCGAGCCACTATTTCTCACTCACCAAAAATCGGAATCGAGAAATTAAGCACACTATAATTATCTACTCAAAACGTAGATCGACGTCATATATCTCAATTTTTAAATCGGATAAATATCGAGGCTCGAAAATTCGATCGAAAATGGCTGAATTTTGCCCAAGTCAAATTAGCAATAAATGCTAATTAACTTTCCATAATAACTAACTAATTTTTATATATATAAATATATATAAATACCTTTCGATTTTCCAACACAAACTTGAAATGCCTTTTGCAGAATTACTCACTCGAAGATAAGAGGTTCGATATACGCCAGTTCCTATATCAATTCCGGAAGATAGATGAACTGGTGATAGAGTAGTCATTACCAAACCTAGTGATGTCGAGAAGATGGGTATCAAATCAGATGGTGGCATGGGTGTTGTAGGTGCAGGTTCCGGCAATCCGAGTGTTGGCTTATAAATATTGCCACTGCAACTTTGAAATGTTATACGAACTTTCTGAGTAAAAGTTTAGAATTATTTTAACTGCTAATCAAGCTAAAACTTTATCGAAGAATATACTTCTTAAATTCTAAATATGAAAATCCCCAACTAAACAAAATATTTGCTTATCATCTGCAATTCGAAATAGCTTGTAGATATTTTCCATTTTCTGGTAATATATGCAAATTACACATAAAATGTATACTTCCTTAGATTAATCATAGTTGACTAATCCATACATTATTGGTTAGGTTCGAAAATGGTAGTCGGTCTTCGAATTGGTATCTATAAACTAATGTTGGAAAATCGATATTAGGTTTGGAAAAACCTGTAATAGGTTTGGAAAAACCGATAATAGGTTTGTTTCTCGAGCCATCGGTAATAGGTTTGGAAAAACCTGTAATAGGTTTGTAAAAATCGGTAATAGGTTTGGAAATAACGGTAATAGTATATATATATTTATATATATATATATATATATATATATATATATATATATATATATATATTCAGCCCGTTTAATCGTCTTTCTGAGCCTCGATATTTATCCGATTTATGAAGTGGGATATATGACGTCGATCTACGTTTCGAGTAGATGATTATAGTGTGCTTAATTTCTCGATCCCGATTTTCGTGAGTGAGAAATAGGTGCGCCTATGGTTTGACATAAGATATATAATATATATCTTATAATGTATATATGTATATATATATACGTTATGCATGTTGCTGTTACATGCGTGAGTTTGAAAGTTTCAATTTCAATTGAAACGTTTATTCTATACTCCCACGTTTCTAATGACATTATGGCTTGTTCTTGTAACTTATGGAGGTTACATAAGTGATTTAATGGAGAGCATTAAATCCCTCATGTGGTGTAGCCTATAAATAGAGGAGGATTAGAGATCATTTTACACACCAACATTTCATTACATTTCATCTTGCATTAAGCTAAAGTTGTCAAGCTCAAGTCCTCACCTTTAGTCTAGTTCGCTGGAGTCCGTTCGTTTTGCGGTGCTGCTACGCCGGGCTTGAAGTCGTTTTATCTTTGGGGAGATTACGTCGTAACCGTGAGCACTACCGGGGCGTATTTCTCTTGTGGATAGAGATTCTATCTCGCTCGACTTGCATTTGGTTATAATTTTATTTCTAGTTCTTGTTGTAATTTTTCATTTCCATTTCACGGGTTTTTTTTGTTCGGCAGATTATTATATTTTTGTAACAATCGCAAGAGAAATATCGACCTTGTTGCCGGAAACAAAAACCGAGTCTTAACTTGGAAATGGCGTCTTCTTCTGTTACTTCGTCCACCACTGCTGCCGGCACCGTCGCCTCCTCCACGACCGTCTCCTCCACCGGAGTCCCTTTCCTTGCAGCAACTTCAGTCGGCATCTCTGCTGTCGGTTTTGGCGGACCACCTCCATTTTCGTTCGTGGCCTCTTCAACATCAAGTGTCACCTTGCCGTCATCCAACATGGCCGCCATCTCTACCTTGGCCGCCATGTCATCCGCTACTAATGACCGGGTTGTGAACAATCTACGTGATGCAACTCATGCTATCATGTCATCTTCGACGACACCGTTTATCCCTTTTGGGACGTTGAACCACCTTGGAGCGGTGGGGGTCTTGACCCCAACTTTGCCGGCACCGTTGCACTCTTCAAGAGCATTGCCCGCCGCTGAAAAGCCACCACAATTTGGTGGGGCCGACTTCAAAGTCTCGATGGACCCAAGGGTCAACTTGTTGGAGAAGGGTGGTGACTCTAACAAGCAAGGGCGTCCTAACGGCAAAGACTATGCAAAAGGTAAAGGTCAAACTAGAAGGTTTGACGGAGATTGCTACAATTGTGGCAAAACGGGTCACATGTCCAAGGACTGTCAAAAGCCCACGAAGAAGAAGGCAAGACAAGCCAACTTGGTGGAAAAGGACCACGCTTTAGAGGACCTAGCAGCCGTGATCACGGAAGAAGCGAATATTGTCGAAAACCCCGGCCTTTGGTTCGTCAACACTGCTGCAACCGCACATGTGTGTGGTGATAGAAGCCGCTTCAAGAAATACCGTCCCTGTCAAGGGAGAAAGCTGAATATGGGGAACCAAGCATCCTCCGACGTGGTTGGAGTTGGAACTGTCGTGCTGAGGATGACTTCCAGCAATGAATTGATCCTGAGTGAAGTGTTGCATGTTCCGGATATCAGGAAGAACCTTGTATCGGGATCTGTACTAGTCAAACGGGGTTTTAGACTAGTGTTTGAAGCTGATAAGTTTATCTTATCTAAGTTTGGGGTATTTCTTGGTAAAGGGTATCTTACTGATGGGTTTTTTAAGCTCAATGTAGCGGCACTTCGCCAAGTGCCCAAGAATGAAGAAAATAATAATAATGCTTCTGCTTCTTACTTGACCGAGTGCTCCGATTTATGGCATTGTAGATTAGGACATGTTAATCTAAATGCGATAAAACGTCTAGCTAATCTCAATTTACTAAGGGTAAATGAGTTTAATGAAAATAAAAGATGCGAAATATGTGTAGAAGAAAAAATGGTTAAACCACCGTTTCATTCGGTGGAAAGGAGCACTAAGCCTCTTGAACTTATTCACACAGATGTGTGTGATTTGAAGTTTGTGCAAACAAGAGGTGGTAAAAAGTATTTCATCACGTTTATTAACGATTGCACACGTTATTGTTGTCTGTATCTTCTAAGAAGTAAAGACGAGGCAATTGAAGCTTTTAAAAGTTTCAAAGTGGAAGCCAAAAATCAACCAGATTGTCGGATTAAAAATGTTCGAAGTGATAGAGGGGGAGAATATGTAGCTCCGTTTGAAGAGTTGTGTAAATCAAGTGGTATTATTCATCAAACCACTGCCCCCTATTCGCCACAATCTAACGGCGTTGCTGAAAGGAAAAATCGAACACTTAAGGAGATGATGAACGCCTTGTTAATTAGTTCGGGGCTACCCCAGAACATGTGGGGGGAAGCTGTTTTAACAGCTAACTTCTTACTGAATAAGATTCCTCTTAAAGGTAAGGATATAACTCCTTACGAGATGTGGAAAGGAACGAAACCTTCTTACAAATACCTTAAAGTGTGGGGGTGTTTGGCTAAGGTAGAAGTGCCTCTACCTAAGCAAGTTACAATCGGACCTAAGACTGTCGATTGTGTCTTTATCGGATATGCTTTGAATAGTAGTGCCTATCAGTTTATTATTCATAAGTCGGAAGTTCCTGATATGAATGTGGGAACAACTATTGAATCAATGAATTCTATTTTCTTTGAGAATATTTATCCATGTAAAGATAATGTTGAATCTAGCTCTAATGCTAGAATGAAAGATGAAGCTACTAGAACTGAACTTGGAAAGGTTGAACCAGTTTCACGAAAACGACCTGGTTCTGACCTAGAAGCTCTAGAACCTAGACGTAGTACGAGAGCAAGAATTGCTAAGGACTTTGGTCCGGACTATGTGGTGTTCCTCTTAGATGAGGAACCGAGGTCTGTTAATGAAGCTCTTACTAGACCTGATGGACCACTTTGGAAAGAAGCTGTACAAAGTGAGATTGATTCCATTATGCAAAATCATACGTGGGTGTTAGCAGATCTGCCAGAAGGTTGTAAACCCTTAGGATGTAAATGGATCCTAAAAAGAAAATATAAGGCTGATGGGTCAATTGATAAATATAAGGCCCGTTTAGTTGTAAAGGGTTTTAAGCAAAGGGAAGGGTACGATTTTTTCGATACCTATTCGCCTGTCACGAGAATAACTTCTATCCGCGTACTGCTTTCGATTGCTGCTTTGCGCAATCTTGAAATTCACCAAATGGATGTGAAGACTGCTTTTCTAAATGGAGATTTAGAAGAGGAAATTTATATGGAATAACCTGAAGGTTTTGTGGTACCTGGTCAAGAAAGAAAGGTATGCAAGTTGATTAAGTCCTTATATGGATTAAAACAAGACCCTTTACAATGGCATTTGAAGTTTGACGAAGTTATGATGTCAAACGGATTCAAGATAAATGAGTGTGACAAATGTGTTTACATAAAGGATACGAATAACGATTTTGTTATTGTATGTCTTTATGTTGATGATATGCTAATTATGGGACGTAACAGTCAAGTGATAAATGAAACCAAGCGCATGTTGAAAATAAATTTCGACATGAAGGACATGGGAGTAGCTGATGTTATTCTTGGAGTGAAAATCCAAAGAACTCCCGATGGAATTGTTCTATCACAATCTCATTATATTGAGAAAGTGCTTAAGAAATTCAATGCATATGATGGTCTACCGGCCAAGACTCCTTTTGAACTTAATGTTCACTTGAGCAAGAATAGAGGTGATCCTGTTGCTCAAGAGGATTATGCTAGGATTATAGGTTGTTTAATGTACATCACAAACTGTACAAGGCCTGATCTAGCTTGTCCTGTAAATAAGTTGAGTCGTTATACGAGCAATCCAAGTAAGGAGCATTGGAGAGCTCTGATTAGGGTTTTGAGGTACTTGAAGTACACTCTAAACTTTGGGCTACACTTTTCTAGATATCCCCCGGTACTTGAAGGGTACTGTGATGCAAATTGGATATCCTATACACAAGACTCGCTGTCGACGAGTGGCTATGTGTTTACTATAGGGGGTGGAGCTGTGTCGTGGAGGTCCACGAAACAAACGTGTATAGCCCGATCCACCATGGAATCAGAATTTATTGCCTTATATAAGGCCGGTGAGGAAGCCGAGTGGCTCCGTAATTTTTTGGAAGATATTCCATGTTGGAACAAACCCGTACCGTCGGTGATGATTCACTGCGATAGTCAAGCTGCTATTGGAAGGGCGAAAAGTGGGTTATACAATGGTAAGTCTCGACACATACGTCGACGACATAATACTGTAAGACACTTGATCACGAGTGGGGTTATTTGTGTCGACTATGTTAGGTCGGCAGATAACCTAGCGGATCCGCTTACTAAGAGTTTGCCTCGAGATCAAATGTATAAACTGCTAGAGGGAATGGGAATAAAATCCACAACTTAAAACAATTATAGTGGTAACCCAACCTTGTAGAATGGAGATCCTATGAACTTGGTTCAATGGGAAAACTAAGCTATGAGAGTCTGTTTGTGTAACAACACTCGACAAAATTATTCCCTGGAAAGAGCAGTAGAGTGTTGCTGACCTGTTATGTGGTGAGGTTAAGTCATAGACTTTTAATGATTCTTGGATACATCTAGGAGGTGGAGTATGGCAGGATACTCGTGTAAGAATCACCTATGTAAGTGAGAAGTGAGGGCCGCTTCTATTCGATACTTATGAATCCAAAGAGGTTGTCCATGGCCAGAAACGGACACAAACGTGAGAACGGACGAGGTTGAGACTTTATAGTGTTAGTGTTATTGTCTCGGTACACACGATGGAGGAATAGTTCAAAACCTTGTGTTCACTAGTCCGCCGGTATACTCGATAACATTAACTAAGGATGGTTCAAGGTCACAAGCCACCTATCCTGATGCTTTATTGTCTCTTGAGGACTGAGCTTAGTGTCTGCATGCATGCATTTGGGCTATTTCCACTCATGTGGGGGATTGTTGGAAAATCGATATTAGGTTTGGAAAAACCTGTAATAGGTTTGGAAAAACCGATAATAGGTTTGTTTCTCGAGCCATCGGTAATAGGTTTGGAAAAACGTATAATAGGTTTGTAAAAATCGGTAATAGGTTTGAAAATAACGGTAATAGTATATATATTTATATATATATATATATATATATATATATATATATATTCAGCCCGTTTAATCGTCTTTCTGAGCCTCGATATTTATTCGATTTATGAAGTGGGATATATGACGTCGATCTACGTTTCGAGTAGATGATTATAATGTGCTTAATTTCTCGATCTCGATTTTCGGTGAGTGAGAAATAGGTGCGCCTATGGTTTGACATAAGATATATAATATATATCTTATAATGTATATATATATATATATATATATATATATATATATACGTTATGCATGTTGCTGTTACATGCGTGAGTTTGAAAGTTTCAATTTCAATTGAAGCGTTTATTCTATACTCCCACGTTTCTAATGACATTATGGCTTGTTCTTGTAACTTATGGAGGTTACATAAGTGATTTAATGGAGAGCATTAAATCTCTCATGTGGTGTAACCTATAAATAGAGGAGGATTAGAGATCATTTTACACACCAACATTTCATTACATTTCATCTTGCATTAAGCTAAAGTTGTCAAGCTCAAGTCCTCACCTTTAGTCTAGTTCGCCGGAGTCCGTTCGTTTTGCGGTGCTGCTACGCCGGGCTTGAAGTCGTTTTATCTTTGGGGAGATTACGTCGTAACCGTGAGCACTACCGGGGCGTATTTCTCTTGCGGATAGAGATTCTATCTCGACTCGACTTGCATTTGGTTATAATTTTATTTCTAGTTCTTATTGTAATTTTTCATTTCCATTTCACGGGTTTTTGTGTTCGGCAGATTATTATATTTTTGTAACAACTAACAAATAGAAACTGAGTATCGTGAAAAGATAATTGAAAAATAAATGGAATTAGTTACAGGCCAAACTTAAGATGTAGATAATTGAAAAATAAATGGAAAGTAAAATTGGAGAATTCGTCTTGAAGAATCAAATGAATTCAATTGATTACAGGGCAAACTTAAAATGTAGATGGGTGATGCACGTGAAAGAAGGAAAAGGCCAGTAATAATAATAATAATGCCGAGAGACATTGTTACTGTTATAAACATTGCATGGGATATCTATCTTTGAATACAATAATGCTCTAGAATTCTAAAGAATGATTGGTTCTAGAGATATCAAAATTGGTCCCGGGTTGGCCCGACCCGCACGTATTTTGAGGGGTGAGGGGTGGAATCATAATTTAAAGGCCCAGAACCAACCGAGTCTATATTTTCCATTCTAATAACCCAATAAAAAGATTGGGTTTTGGCAAAAAATAAAAACCATGGATTATAGGCTAAATCGGTCCACTAACTTATTCTTATAAGTGTATGATTTTATAAATTAGTATAAAATAATTATGTAGTATTTATGGATAATTTTAAAGGAGTGTGGTTTAATCTATGATAGAATAATTATTTATTCTAATTATTTAGCTAAAAATTATTGAACTTAATTTGTAAATTATTAAAAATTAAAAATAAATAATTTAATTTGTGAACAAGTTTGACCTGATAGTCCCAGCCTATAAAGGGTTGAATTTACTCAAAATTCATTTGACTTATGCAACGACCTGTGGGGCTGAATTGAGTTTGCTCAATTTGAAAACTTTAACACCTCTAATTGATTCCCATCTTTTCCAACTCTTTACTATTGACCATTAATTAGTCCCTCGTTTTAAAAATTAACAAAATATTTTTGTTAAAATGTCACAGAAAATGAAACTCGAAATATTTGTATTCTAGAAATATTATAGTACTAAATTCAGACTCAGAATTTCTTCCTTTATCATAACGACATTAGAGAATAGAATGAAAATTGTGATACACGTAAAAGGATTTGTATAATATGTTATGCATTTTGTCTTTTGGGAGCAATATAATATGTATTGATTGAATAGTTTAGGTGGAAGAGTTTGTACTTTGTAAACAAAAAGAGAGGGGGTTGCTTTCCTTTCACGAAATGAATCTATAAAATCATTATCCCATTTTCTTATACATACCCATTCTAATCATGCCCAATCATTTTGTTAATTCATTATTGGCTCCTAAATAGTATACCTAATGATTAAAAAAAAAGTTATCTGTATTTTTGGTTACTTTACAAAAACTCGAAATCAACTTGATCAAGTCTATTTATATTCACCATTATCTTTTCTATAGTGCCAATTATTGTTAATGTATTGTTAATCTTATTTAGTTGTGCAGTTGTGTACTTTCTTGATTAGTAGTCACACGTCTTGGAAAGACTTACAAATAATACTTGAATTGAAATCGCAACTAAAATAATGTGCATCTAAAGATTATAACCAATAACTTGCTGACTAGTAGGTAGTAGATAGCTTCTGGACTTGAATGTGTAGCTGAGTCGAGTTTCCTCTCTTATTATTAGATTAGGAAATACCTTTCTCAATTTTTATTGCATCATATGCAAACCTTTATTGCTAAAAAAACACATTTTTCAAGTTTTATTTATACCCGCTATAAGAAAATAGCCAGATTATAATTGGCTCTTCCCGCTAGAATATGAATTTACTGCTAGGAGCTTCCTGGAATTATAAAACAAAAACTTAATGAGGGGAATGTCATAAGTATACATTTCCAACTTCAAATATGCAAAACTATACATGAATCCTTATAATTGCAAAAATATACAAATAAACCTTCTTCACATCTAGTGTGTGTGAAGTGTACTTTTCAGAGTGTGTGCAAGTGTGTGTTGCTTTCTTTCCACTCGCTTGCCTCGAGAATGATGAAATCGATTCTCATGCATGCATTCATGTTGGGAAACTAAGGGTTTCTGAAATAAAGAATGCAAAAATGTTCTACTGTACCTACTAGGCTCGAACCTTAGACGTGAAGGATTAAAAAAAATCCACTGTATATCATAATCTGAGGCGAATAGGGCTCAAACTCAAGACCTACTGAAATTTCCTAAGCTAGCTATGAAACTAGTGTACCATAACTCATCTCATAAATTTAGTAGCACATCCTTAGCCAGGAGACGATTTTTGTCTCATTGCTTCCTGATAGCTAAGTTGACTGTCCTTGAGGATACGGTACCAATTGGTTTGATCTGATATGAGGATGTACCGATCATGTGCTCTGAGGAGGCAAATTGTTGTTGTCTCGAGGAAGACGAAACAGGGGCAGCACCAGGTGTAGGAGGTGGTGGTGGTGAGTCGCCCTTCTCGCTGGGAGTTTTGCCCTCAACAGAGTCTCCTTGCTATGATACCAATTATTGGTCCGAAGACGAGTATCGAGTAGACCAATTTCAGATAACGGAAGTCCAGAAGAACTCCCGCTCTAATACCAATTGTTGGTCCCGAGTCAAACATTCAGGTGTAGGGGGGGGGTGTATACACTTGAAAACATTTTTCTCAAACTAGAACGCGAATAGTCCGATTAACAAAGGTTGTCTACTGAATGAATTCAGTAGACCAGACAAGTTGTTATTGATCGCGTGAACAGAGTGACTGAAGATGCTGAGCTCTGTTAGCTGACTGATGTTAGAATTCAGAAGCGTTCAACAGTGTTCAGTAGCGTGCGGAAAGTGTAGGCCAGTTTAGTTTGGTTTGAAAATGTTTGTTTATAAAACTGTTTCAGTAGATTAGTGTAGTCAGTTAAGCTTGTTACTAAAACTCAGTTGGATGATTTAGTAAATAGTTTCAGTATGAACAGTTAAATCAAAGCAACAATTATGAACACAGAGACTTTTAAAGTGGTTCGGATACGCAAGATCCTACGTCCACTGTCCTGAACAAGGCAGGAGGCTATTTATTATACTGAGTTAGTCTCAGTCGGTTTGTGCACTGGACAAACACAGTCTTGTGATCATACTGAGCAAGTCTCAGTTTACAGGGTCAAACAAAATATGTTTGAATGCATCTCCAACAATGAAGGAGTTCTTAACACTAAGAACGATTCAATAAATTGAACTCCTTCGGTCTAAGCTATGGATAGATAAAGTTGAGCTTAGGTTAGAGGGAACGAGAACAAGAAAGGCTTCTACAGTGAAGAACAGTGATGAATAATGTATCTTGGTTCGTGTTCTTCACTTGGATGCTAGAGGCTTGAGTTCTATGAAAGCTTGTGTTCCCTTAGAGCAAGTTGTATGCTTTTCACGCTAGGATTGAGCTCTGAAGTTCGTCGCGTATAGCTTGTATTCTTGTTTGTTTGTTGCTCTTTTCGTATGTCGTTGTATCATATCTCTTCAATTTGATTTCCACTCTATTTATAGATGTGAGCTATAGATAGATCCGTTGGAGACGAATTGTCTACGTGTCACTCTATAGGTAGCTAACGGCTCTTTTTGAATTTCCGCAGAGTCCACTAACTTTTTCAGGAAAGTGGTTGACTTTCAGCTTTTAACATATACTTTTCCAGCTTACTGCTTGTCATTGGTCGAGGTACAGAAAGTAGTTGAGACATGTTCAGACTTCAAGGCTTACTGAAGCTGACTTCTCTGATGTGCTACCTCGGACAACTCAACTGATTAATTCTGTGATGTTTAGTGTCAGTTAAAGTAACTGACCGACCGTTGCTGAGTCTGACCCAAGATTCAGTAGTATACTCCTGCTGAGTTCAACTTTATTGATGGTCAAGACTCTGAGTTCAGTAGACTGCTCATGCTGAGTCCAGTTGTACTGACTCCTTTCAGTATGAACAGTAAAATCAATGCAACAGTTAAGAACACAGAGATTTTTAAAGTGGTTCGGATACGCAAGATCCTACGTCCACTGTCCTGAAAAAAGGCAGGAGGCTATTTTATTATACCGAGTTTGTCTCAGTCGGTTTGTTCACTGGACAAACACCGTCTTGCGATTATACTGAGCAAGTCTTAGTTTACAAGGTCAAACAAAATTATGTTTGAATGTTTCTCCAACGATGAAGGAGTTCTTAACTCTAAGAACAGTTCAATAAATTGAACTCCTTCGTTCTAAGCTATGGATAGATACAGCTGAGCTTAGGTTAGAGGGAAAGGGAACAAGAAAGGCTTCTAGAGTGAAGAACAGTGAGGAATAATCTCTATGGGTTCGTGTTCTTCACTTGGATGCTAGAGGCTTGAGTTCTATGTAAGCTTGAGTTCCCTTAGAGCAGATTATATGCTTATCACGCTAAGATATATCTCTAAACTTCGTCGCGTATAGCTTGTGTTCTTGTTTGCTTGATGCTCTATTCCTTGTTCGTGTTCTTGTATTGTTCTGTATTGTGTTTTTTTTGCTTGATGCTCTGTTCGTTGTTCGTGTTCTTGTATTGTTCTGTGTTGTGTTTTTTTTCAACGATTTGATTTTCCCTCTATTTATAGACGTGAGTTATGGATAGATCTGTTGGAGACGAACTGTCTACGTGTCACTCTATTTGGGTAGCTAACGACTCTTTTGAAATTCCGCAGAGTCCACTATCTTTTTTAGGAAAGTGGTTGACTTGCAGCTTTTACCAGTTACTTTAACAGCTGGCTGCTTGTCATTGGTTGAGGTACGGAGAGTGGTTGAGACACTTGCAGACTTCAAGGTTGATACTGAAGCTGACTTCTCTCAATTGTACGACCTCGGACCATTCTACTGAAATGACATTGAAGTCCTCTGTTAGTCATGGAAACTGACAGGCCGTTGCTGAGTCTAACCCAAAGATTCAGTAGTGTACTCTTGCTGAGTTCAACTTTACTGAAGGTCGACTCTGAGTTCAGTAAACTGCTCCTGCTGAGTCCAGTTCAACTAACTCAGTATGTTGCTTCTGATGAGTCCAGTCCAGCACTACTGAATCTTCACTCTATGATGCTACGACGGATAGTCTACTGAAGGACAGCAGACAGAACTTATGAGCCGGAACCATGCTGAAGGCTAGTCTACTGAGTCTGAAACACTCAGAGACAAAAGTGTTAAACTTTTACAAGGGAATGGTTCACCAATCAATATAGGGTTTTGGAATAAGTCAAATCAACTACTGAATCACATCCCATCACCCAAACTGGTCGTTTCTAAACCGCTGGACTAAGTTATCTCGAATGAGTCTTCTTAATCAATTCAGGTAAACTATCTCTCCAATATGTAGTGACTTTAGTGGTTTTTCTCTAATTGTAGTTGAATATAATCGGGCTGCAAGTTGTACAAAAGCAGAATTAATTAGTCAGAGGGACTCTTATAACACAGGGTCGAGGGAGAGCTACCAAACAACACGGGCCGAGGGACTCTCATGCACCAATCAGCCGAGGTAGGGCCGAAGGATATTATTCTCCTTCGGCCAGCTCGGGCCGAGGGACTCTATTTCACCAATCAGTCCTTCAGTCATCCTTCAGCCCCCCTCCCCCTTGGTCGTCGTTGCAAATAAAATGTTGAGCACAAACTATCGTTGTAATCTCAATTCAGTGCAAATTCATTCAAAATTCGACATTTCAACATAGACCCAACCCAATTCCAACATTATTTTCGTCTACAAATGCATCAAATCTATGTTCCAAATGAGATTCAACATAATAAATCGCAAGAAATAGAAAACACATAAGATCTTCAATTCTATTAACGAATCCTGGCTTTTAACATGTATTCTACCCAAAATAACTTCAATTCTATGAAATTCAGACAAAATAGCTGAAAATACTTGTTCTTCGCCGGAATACATGGTGGCGGCGAACGACGTGAATGGGCGGTCTGATCCAGCGGTACTCGGCGGCGGTAATTGTTGTCGACGGCGGTGATTTTGTTGTTGGGTGAATTTCGGCCCCTTCAACATTAATATTTATCTCGATCGAATGAAGCTTCAGATCTAGTTCAATAATGATGCTCCAGGGCTCATGGTTGGGCCTATGGCGGGCAAAGTGGCTTCGGCCCTCAATAATAGAATCTGTTTGAATTTCGGCCCTTTCTACTGTATTTCTCTCTCTCGTCCGAAAATAAGGCAAGGCTGAATTTTGAGCCTATGGTTGGGCCGGGGGCTTTCTGCCCTTATATAATAGAAATAGTTTTGACTTTTTTATTTATAGCGAAATTATTTTCTTCCCTCGGCCTTATGTTCGTCCTATCGGCCCTCCAACAACTTTTAACAGAATCTGCTCTGGGCAGACAAAAAACAGGTGTCAATCATTATCTCTGCCACAAAAGTGTACTAATATGGCTATATTTGTATTTTCTTATAGTACATGGCTAAACTTATATTTGTTATAGTGAATTTGGCTAACAGTGAATATTACAACATTTAGTTTTTCTAGAATAGGGTCTTACATTAGGAAGTCTAGCGGTATAATTACTTCAAATCCAATTTTTTCAGTCTTTTCATTTGGACCGGTTCTTTTTGCATACTAGAATAAAAATTCTCTATATTAGTAATATTATTTTTCATAGCATGAAGGAAAATGTTTCAAATGTGAAGGAAAACACATGATATGGTAATTTCAGATTACACCAGAGGACTCTTTTTCCCCCATAGCTCTGTCTACAGTCTACACGGATCAAATGAATTGCCAACCAGAATCCCTTCAGTAAAATAAACAAATACTACTACTACTAATAGATACAAGTTTGTTACCCGCAACGACCAACACATACTCTGTCTTCTACACTCACTCCAGCAATCTACACTTGAAAAATGGTGGCCTGTACTAATCCCACCCTATAATTCTTATTTATCTTTCTTAATTAACTAATCCTCCTTTTTTAATTAAATCCTCTCTTCACTCTTCTCAAAACCCCCCCAATCTCCACGCTTCTGCAACCACAAAAATGCCGGGCTTAGTCTCCGTCAAGACACCGCCGGACGCCCCGCCGCTGCGCATCACCGTACCCGAAGAGGTTCCCCACACTCCGATCCGATCGCAATCCCTCAGATCCGAACCCAAATCCAGCTCCCCCGCCATTCGCCGCCCGCCTTCCCCTTCCCCCTCCACCTCACGCGCCAAACCCTCGCCAGATCGGGGATCCGCCAAGAAGAAATCGCCCCCCGAGAAGAACCTACTCAATGAATCCTCCCTCGACAACCCAGATCTCGGCCCGTTCCTGCTCAAACTGGCCCGAGACACCATTGCCTCGGGCGAGGGCCCCAGCAAGGCTCTCGACTACGCGCTGCGCGCCTCGAAGAGCTTCGAGAAATGCGCCGTCGACGGAGAGCCGAGCTTGGACTTGGCCATGAGCCTGCACGTCGTGGCCGCTATTTACTGCAGCCTGGGGAAATTCGAGGAGGCCGTGCCGGTGTTGGAGCGGGCAATTAAGGTCCCGGAGGTGCCGAGGGGCGCGGATCACGCGCTTGCTGCGTTCTCCGGGTATATGCAGCTGGGCGACACTCATTCGATGCTGGGACAGCTGGATCGGTCGATTGAGTGCTATAAGGAAGGCCTCAGGATTCAGATGGAGGCGTTGGGTGATGATGATCCCAGAGTTGCAGAGACCTGCAGGTACTTTTGCTTCTTTTCCCTTTTCTTCTGTTAATTGCAATCGTGAACAATTCTTTCCAGGTAATGTTGGGACCATAGAATTTTCTACTCATTGTTTACTTAACATTTGATTTTTCAAATCGGGTGTTATCTTTGAGTTTTTTGCGTTGAGACTAATAGTTCGATATCTTATCTTAATTGTGAAAGACAGATCTATGGTGGCCGGCTCGATTTTGTTCTTATATATGTTATGCAAAAATATGATAGTTTTGTTCATGCTATTGGCCTGTAAGAATATACCCCAGCGCACCACTCAATCACTTTCGCCAACTGTTGTATTATCTTTTCTGACATTCTTGTCCAATCCCTTCCCTCCAAATTTTCTGTTTTCCTTTTGCTTAGTTACCAAATTGCCCTTAAAATGTTGTCGCGAGAGCTCTTTCTTTGCTTCACTTAAACTGAGATTTGATTGCCGGATAGAAAATATATTGCAACTTGTTTAGACATTGATTTGGAGTTTTTCATTAAAGTTCAGTTCATTGGGTTTAACTACCAAGTATCCCTGTCAATGGGAAGTGCCTCGGTCTTCCGTGCTAGTTCTATAATGATGATTATTTTTCAAGTCTAAGATGTACCGGAAGTAATTTGTTACACATTATTGTTCTTAAAAATTTCAACTAGATTAAATAGTGATCGATTTGACAGCCCTTCATGTTAGGTAGCATAATATACGTAGATGGCGCCTCGTTGAGCTTACTAGCCCTTCAAAGCATCTTTTAAAACTTCAAAATCAATTAAGATCTCTTAAAATGCTTTTAGTTTTTTAAAAGAGCTAATAAAATAACCAAAAGTTACAAATATTAGATTGCCTCTTCTAAATCTGTAAAATAAGATGTTAGGATCATGTTAGTTCTTAAAATGTTAAGATGCTTGTATAATATTAAGATGTTCAGTAACTTCTTGATTTTGTTTAATCATTATGTTTGAACAATATTTTCTTTAATACTATTGGATAACATGTAGGACTAATAAGGTTTTATGATAAACTGAGGCGGACGCCCTCTTTCTTAGACAAATTACATTAGGTAGTTTACTTTCTTCACTGGGTATGAGATGCCTAATATAAGTTGTGAGGATTACGCTAGCAATTATTTTATGTACTCCGGCTCGAATATAAGGATGATGTTTGAATTACATTTACCTTGATATCCCTGCATAAATTATACTAGCAATGTAAGGTTATAGATAGATTAAGTAAACTAATGCAAGTTTTTTAATAAATGGGAGAAAAATAGTTTAAGAGAGGGAAATAAAGAAATAATTAGTTAGAGATAAATCATATTGTTTCTGATTTAAATTTTCATTACTGAATCTTGTAGATACTTGGCTGAGGCCCATGTTCAAGCCATGCAATTTGATGAAGCTGAGAATTTGTCCAAGAAAACTCTTGAGATCCATCGAGTGCACAGCCCACCAGCATCTCTTGAGGAAGCAGCTGATCGTCGATTGATGGCTCTTATATATGAGGCTAAAGGAGATTATGAAGCAGCCTTGGAACACCTTGTACTTGCCAGCATTGCTATGAGTGCCAATGGACAAGAAAATGAGGTTGCTTCTATTGACGTTAGCATTGGCAATATCTACTCATCTCTTACCCGCTTTGATGAGGCAGTTTTCTCCTACCAGAAGGCACTCACTGTCTTTAAATCTTCTAAAGGTGATAACCACCCTTCGGTGGCCTCTGTCTTTGTCCGGCTCGCTGACCTGTACTACAAAACAGGAAAACTAAGGGAGTCACGATCTTATTGTGAAAATGCTCTGAGAATATATGCTAAACCAGTACCTGGAACACCTGCAGAAGAGATTGCTAGTGGGATGACTGAGATTTCTGCTATTTACGAATTGTTTAATGAGCCTGAAGAAGCTTTAAAGCTCCTACAAAAGGCCATGAAACTATTGGAGGATAAGCCAGGGCAGCACAATACAGTAGCTGGAATTGAAGCACGGATTGGAGTGATGTATTACATGGTTGGAAGGTATGAAGAATCAAGGAGCTCCTTCGAAAGTGCTGTAGCAAAACTTAGAGCGAGCGGGGAACGGAAATCAGCTTTCTTTGGTGTTGTGCTGAATCAAATGGGTTTGGCTTGTGTACAGTTGTTTAAGATAGATGAGGCTGCTGAGTTGTTTGAGGAAGCTAGAGAAATACTGGAAAAGGAGTGTGGCCCATGTCATCAGGATACTCTCGGTGTATATAGCAATCTTGCAGCAACTTACGATGCTACGGGAAGGTAACACGACCGCATTAACTTTTTTCTCTATATTGTTTTTCTTGAATTTCTGTGTGTGTGTATGTGTCTTTTCTGCTGGATTAGATAAGAATATTCACTATTGAGGTGCCTAGTTAGATGCCGAACTTGCAATGATGAAGTGCAAGTTTTCAATTTTCCTATAGTTCATACAAGATATAACAATAAAAATAGCTATTTGGTGCGGCTAATTTCACCAATTTATCCGAAGTAGAGAGCCCTGACGCATTAGTCATTTTCATGGTCCTAAACAAGTTGCCCCAGTTAACAAGATGGCCAGTCTTGGATACATTTTGCTCATTGATTCTGTAGTAAGATTGAATCCATGAATACTGGCGCCAGAGATGCTTTTACGCCCGTAGAAGTTTATAATTCCGGTCTTCACATCGTGACATTAACAAATCTTTCTCTGTATTCCACAGAATCGAAGATGCAATAGAGATTCTGGAGAATGTTCTTAAACTGCGAGAAGAGAAACTGGGAACAGCAAATCCGGATTTTGATGATGAGAAGAAAAGGCTAGCTGAGCTGTTGAAAGAAGCTGGTAGGTCAAGAAACAAGAAGGCTAAATCCCTCGAAAACCTTATCGATCCTAATTCCAAAAGGACGACCACTAATAAGAAAGAGACATCAAGGAAATGGTCTGCTTTTGGGTTCAAAAGTTGAATGTGGATTTAATCTTCCCACAAGTCATTATATTATTTCTTGTATACTGGTATTTTATGTTACAAGGTAGAAATTTGTGAATGGTATTAATTTGTAATTTGTTGAGGCTTCTTGTTTGCCACACTGTTTCTTATTTTTCCATTTTTTTTAATGGTTGGCCATTTGTTAAGTTGAAGGTGTGGGATTAATTATGTCCTAAAAATTCTTTAGTATATGACTCAAACTTTGCCTTCTTGATAGTTAGTTAGTTAGTAACAAACCGACCATCAGTCAACACACATTTTAATGGCGCGGAAACACCAAACATTCATATCCACTAGAGTAATTTTAACTATATGTACCAATTCTTTTTACAAGTAATTTCTTTTGGGAGAATCTGCAAATCATGCAGATTCTTATAAAGAAAACCAGAAGAAATTCATTAACACACACAATAGTTTGCCATAATAATTAAAAGGGTATGAAGAAGATACAAGAAAAGCACGCTTCTGTCCTTGCCGTGCGTACACACTTTCTCAGCTCTCTTCCGATTTAAGGAAAATAATCTCCTCTTCATTCGCAAATAAGGGATTGGTGGTAAGCTTGCGTATTGACAACTATTATCGTGCATATACATTCAAACGCGGTATCTAATGCGTTCTTTACTTGTGATGTGCTTTTTTAAAGGGATCAACTAAAAAAATTAGTGTTATATATATATATATATATCATGTGATAATAAAAAGGACTATTTCTATGAGTATTTATTTGTTGTTGTGGTTGTGGAGAATGGAGATAGTCCAGATTGTGGCATTTAATGCAGCAAACATCTACATTTATGCTGCAAATTTGCTGGCAGATATATCCTGTGTCAAAAATGTCAACCTTCCCATTTATGTATGTAACTCCATTGCAAACACTGAACACTAATTAACACGAACATTAATTATATATATATATATATATATATATATATATATATATATATATATATGAGGGTAGAGTTCATATGAAAACCAAATCCTATATGAGAATTGAGAACCACTATGCACCATCGATCTTATAAGAATAAACGGTCAGATTTAGAGATTAATTAAGATTTTTCTTTAATTGTGTAAGGGTGATTGTGTAAAAATCAATTATTTGCCATATTATTACACATTTAAATTAAGAAAGATGGGTAGTATCTTCAATCAAATATTAGTCAAAATTAATGCATTATACTAATTAAAGATTTTAATACTATTTTTTTTACTAATTAAAGATTTTAATACTATTTTTTACTTTAATTATTATTAAAAAGGTAATAACAATGATTAAAAAAATGTTCCTTTATTAATGCATAACTTTGTTAGTTTAAATGCATTAAGATTAAATTACAATTTAATGCATTTCAATAATATTTTATATGCATCATATTATTACACATAGGCGTTATATGCATCATAATATTTCATATGCATGCATTATAATATTTCATATACATCATAATAATATTTTATATGCATCATAATATTTCATATACATAATAATACTACCCATCGGCATCACAATATTATATTAACATATTTTATGCATTTGTGTATTCTAATTGATGAATCAATATATTAGAAATAATGCATATAACTATTATAATTATGCATCAAAATATGTGAAATATTGCATAAACATATTGTAATTATTGCATAAATTTATACTAAATAATATTTCATTTAATTTGAATTAATCAATTAGTTCAATACAATTTGAAATAAGTCTGAAATTAGAATAATTTTAATTGAATATTATTATTAATTGCAAATGAATTTTATTAGCTAATGCATTAATCATGTAATGTATATTAATAATTAAATTTATTTTAAGAAATTAATTAAATAAGGAAATTAAAAAAATGAATACACAATAATTAATTCGATGTCAATTTTTAAAAATATAATACTTATCATATGTAACGGAAATTACATTAATAACCTTGTAGCATATATTATATTTAATTTAATCAATTTAAATTCAGTGTAAATATATATATATATATATATATATATATATATATATATATATATATCCACGTCTATCTTATCTGGATAAGGATAAGTTTGACTTGAATTCAGTGTAAATATTGTCGGAAAAAGGCATGCAACAATTCTCAGGTCCAATTTACTTCACCTTTTCACCCTTCTATTTAGGTTTCTCAGAACCTTGATTCAAGTGCCCTATTTAATTCGAAATAAAACGATGAATCCATGTGTTGTTCAGTCTGTTACCAGCCAATACATGTCACGCAGGTGCCGGAACAAATCTTCGTTGTGTAATAAATAATAATACACACAACCACCAAACTCAACCTCTTCATATTTCATCTATATATAGCCTCTCTATCCCTATCTTCAACACTATTACATTCTCTCTCATCATTTTTCTGGGTTTTCAGCCATGTTTTCCAAAGACAATGCTCGCACTGTCGTTGGCATTCTGGGCAATGTCATCTCCCTCGTACTCTTTTTGTCTCCTTTGTAAGTTCTAAACATGTTTCTTTTTTTTTCTTTTGATAAAAAATTGACGTTATATATATATATATATATATATATATATATATATATATATATTTAATATTTGTGTTTTGTTGTAAAATTTGATAGGCCGACTTTTCACCGAATATGGAAGAAGAGAGCGGTGGAGCAGTACTCAGCGGTGCCGTACCTAGCGACGTTCATGAACTGTGCGCTGTGGGTACTATACGGACTGCCTGTGGTAAAACCCCACAGCACGCTTGTGGTGACCATTAATGGAACAGGCTTCGTGATCGAGATTGTCTACTTGTCTTTGTTCCTGGTCTTCTCCATCCCCAAGTATCGGCTGCGGCTGTTGGTGATGGTGGTGGTGGAGTGCGCCGCCATAGCGCTGCTCTCTATCCTCGTCCTCACTCTCGTCCACTCCGCCAAACGCCGCGCCGAAATCATCGGCAGCATTTGCATGGTCGGGAATATTATCATGTACGCTTCGCCGTTGTCAGTCATGGTGAGTTTTCATTTACAGTCTTATTCTTTCTTCTTTAATTTAAGTAATTAAAGTTTTAATTAATTAGAAATATATGGGATTTTTGAACTCGTGCAGAAGTTGGTGATTACAACAAAAAGCGTGGAGTATATGCCGTTTTACCTTTCGCTTTTCTCCTTCCTTAATGGCTTGTGCTGGACAGCTTATGCTTTGATGCGCTTCGATCCTTTCATTCTTGTATGGCTCTCTCTCTCTCTCTCTCTCTCTCTCATATATATTAATGCATTATTGAATGGTCTTTTTCGTTGTGTAGGCTCCAAATTCGATAGGATCGGCTCTTGGGCTGGCCCAGCTAGTTATATACGGCATCTATTATAAATCGACACAAAGAATTATTGCACAAAGGCAAGCCCAAGGAGAAGTGGGCATGCCCAAAATCGACGCAGAGCGCAACCAAAACGGCGACGTAACTGGAGTTTGATTAGCCCATCGCAAATGTTAGGCTTTATTTTCTCTAATTCAGAGATATATCAAGTGTACTATGACTATCCATTTTTTTAAATAAGAAAATATTTGCGAAATAGAATGGTGACGTGCATGTTTATTTTCCTTTACCGTGAAAAAATAAATTTTAATTGTTTTTGACGATTGGAAATCCAAATAATTATTGAAGATGAGTTCATTTAGGAATCGCGTTACTAATTCAAACTTCACAAATCCTTCATTTCGTAATATTTATTTTGTACTTATCATAGGATAGACGTTGTTTATTCCAAGAGCACTTGTATTGTACTTCCTCCATCCCAACTATATATACCTACTTTTCGTCCCAAATTTATGTCTATTAGTAATTTTTATGCCTAATTTAATGTTTAATTGATTTTAATAAATCTAATTAATATGATAATATAGAAAAATACTATTTAACCAACTTTTGTAATAGCAAACGCAATGATGTTATTAACATTTTAATAATTACTTTAATTTACTTAAATTTTAATACCAATATTTATTTAATTTTTATATCATTAATTTTTTTTCTTAATCCGTTTAAAAATACAAACTGACATATAAAATAGGAACGAAGGGAATTGTAATTTGTATTCAACTTGTATTTATTTTTGCATTAGTCCCACACCCACCGGCCACCCACCTCTTATTATATGTATAATATACTAAGAAAATTACTTTAAACAAAATAAATACATAGAATATGGGAAAATCCAAGAACAAATAAATAGACTCAAAACATAACTATGGTGTAACGCCTCGAAATTTTTGATATAAAATGCATTGCATATTTATTCATGCATGTTATTAAGTGTTTTAGTTATGTAAGTCATGCCTTAGAGATTTAAATGAAAATTAAAACATCTATCTCATTTAACATTACATCATTTTTATTATATAAATTTATTTTGGATTTTGAAGATCAACCTAACAAGCTCAAATGGAAGTACGTAATGGGTTGAAAAAATGGAATAATGGTATCGAAAAGTTAGTTGAGTTGCTAAAGAAGAAGAATCCTAGAACAAAATGAGAGGTTGCTAACCAACTTCTAGGAGAGACATATTTGACTGCATTAATCATAGTAGCTACGCCACCCACAAAATTTAAAGAACCTAAAGGAGCATGAGTCATATATTCTGCGGAACGCCGTTCTTGCCAAGGTTGTATGTCTTTTTTCAACCTACTCAAGTCTATTCCATTTGGACCTCTTAGAGGTTCTAACCAAGGAGCACGCAGATCCCAAAAACACATATATAGTTTCTCCTCCAAAAATGACTTCTCCGGTCGGGAAACGCATTACATATTTACCTAAACTAGTAGGTCCGTGAGCAGATCCTACATAAGCCCCAAGACGTTGGTCTCTAACTAGAAAAGTAAATGCTTGAGCCTGAGAAGCTTTTGGTCCAGTAGGTCCCTAAAACTCGCTAGGATAAGCGGTATTATTGAACCAGACAAAACAACAAGCAATGAAACCAAAGACAGCTAAAGCCCTAAACTATAAGATAAATAAGCCTCTCCAGATCATACAAGGGCGCGTTGAGCCCACGCGAAGGGTTTAGTTAAGATATGCCAGATTCCACTAAGTATACAAATGGAACCTAACCATACATGTCCTCCGATTATATCTTCTAAATCGTCGACACTAACAATCCACCCTTCCCCCCCCAAAGGGGGGTTTTAGTAAACAACCAAATATGATACTTGGGCTAAGGGTCAAGTTGGTAATTTTTCTTACTTCTCCCCCTCCCGGAGCCCAAGTATCATATACGCCCCCAAAGTAAAGAGCCTTGAAGACTAGAAGAAAAGCACCCAGACCTAACAAGATTAAGTGAATACCTAAAATAGTGATCATTTTATTTCCATCTTGCCATACATAACCAAAGAATGGAAAAGATTCTTCCAGTGTCTCGGGTCCCAGAAGTGCATGATAAATACCGCTAAAGCCCAATACTGCAGAGAAAATTAAATGAAGTACTCCAGATACAAAGTATGGAAAGGTATCTATAACTTCCCCTCTCGACCCTACTCACCAACCTAGAGTAGCTAGATGGGGAAGTAAAATTAATCCTTGTTCATACGTAGGCTTCTCTGGTATGAAATGAGCCACCTCAAATAGGTTCATTCCCCCCCTGCCCAGAGTACGATTAATCCGGCATGGGCTACATGAGCTCCTAGTAGTTTATCGGAAAAATTAATAAGTCGGGCATTTCCAGCCCACCAAGCAAAACCGGTGGTTTCTTCGTCACGACCAACTATGGATAAAGTTCCATTAAAGAGCATTTCCACGTGGTAGAACCTCCTCAGGGAATATAAGATTTTCATTAGGCTGATCTTGAGCCGCCATCCAAGCACGAATACCTTCATTTAATTTTCAAAACGGGACACTACTTCATACTTGCATATTTTAATTCTTTTAAAAAAAGTTTTATGAAAAAAAATCATTGCAAAACTCATGTTAATTTCATACTCACTAGTTCTTGAAAATAAATTCACAGTTCATGATAAAACTAGTTTAATGCAATAACGAGTTTCATAAATCCTTCCTTGTGTGACCATCACCACGAATACCTCTACGCATCGGCCGAGCCTTTTCCAATTTTTTTTATAATGATAGTGTACGACTACTCAATGGGGCGCACGCATATATCCAAACTATATAAAATCCAAATAAACACGAATATGAAACATGCATAACAAATAATTTTGTTCATAGGGACTCCTCTTGACCCTAAGAATCCATTTCATTTCACACGGTCTCGTCTTGACCATAACTTTTCATAAGGCCTCCTCTTGACCTTGACCCACTTCATTATCATTCTCATGCCAGTCATAAACATATGAATATTGCACACAATATATCATAAGAACAACGGTAACTTCCTCATCTTAACTTTGATTTGAAGAAAATAATGGATATCAATGTTTAAGTCCTACGCGCCGATCCTAAACATGGAAGTTTATCTTAATAACTCGTACATGTTATGTCATGCATGCATCAACAATTTAAGTAATTCATAAATAGACAAAAATCAGAATAATCATACAAAATGTATATTATACATAATATACTCATTAACATGAAACTTTAATGGTTGCACATAGTAATAAACTTAATTATATTAAACATAATCTTACTTTTATTGACAATTCATTCGTACATTGATTAATCGGCAATTCATGAAATTAATGAAATTATAAAGTTTTGTCCTAAAAATTATAGATCTCTAACATGAACAACATAATACATATTCCATCACAATAAAACTTATCATAATCAAGAATTCATTTAATAGTTACATGAACTTTTGTTTTTCACTCTACATGCATGTTGACAAAAGAAGCTGACACATCAAGAAATAAATTTATAAATAAATAGTAAATGTATCATAAACATTCTATATTTTTAACATGAATGATATAACATATATTATATCCCATTAAAATTAAAAATGGTCGAAAACAACATAAAGAAAGCATGAAAAATAATTTTCCTATCAAGCTCATGGACATGCTGTCAAAAACTGGCAGGTTATGAATAACAATTTTTAACAAATATTTATCATACTTGTAAAATTATAAAAACCTAAGAGAGTATACTATACATACCGAGGAAGACAATCCTAAATTTTCACGATGATATGACGACGGAAAGATGTATAAATAATTCTTGAAACAATTTGCAGATATGCTGGCAGATTTCCGAAAGTTTTATGTGATGCTATATTATGATTGACTAGGGTATTTATAAGCCTATATTAAATTATATAATGATTCCTAATCATAAAAGGTATCAAATATATTTTATCCATAATTATTTTCATACTTATATAATTTAGATAGAATTTAGTCTATCACTTACTATATAAGAGATTCAATTATAGTAGGATATGGATAAATACAATTAGATTTGATCCTGAAACAGGTGCTAGAAGTGCGTTCGATTGATTCAATATCAATGAATCTAGAAAAGAGGGTTGAGGGTTGGAACGAACGTATAATAAGAATTCTTGGAATGCCTTGGGCATTCTTGATTGGTGTTGAGCTAACTATAGTGCAAAGTCGTATCTCTTTGGTTAATAAGGTCCAAAAGGTTTATCGATCCCAAGGAGTGCAGATTCATAATAGGCATATAAGAATTATTGTACGCCAAATAACATCAAAGGTGTTGGTTTCAGAAGATGGAATGTTTAATGTTTTTTCACCCGGAGAACTAATTGGATTGATACAAGCGGAACGAATGGGGCGCGCATTGGAAGAAGCGGTTTGTTACCAAGCCCTCTTGTTGGGAATAACAAGAGCCTCTCAATACTCAAAGTTTTATATCTAAAGCAAGTTTTCAAGAAACTGCTCGAGTTTTAGCAAAAGCAGCTCTTTGGGGTCGAATCGATTGGTTGAAAGGTCTGAAAGAGAACATTGTTTTGGGGGGTATGATTCCCATCGGTACAGAATTGAAAGGATTGGTGCCCTCCTCAAAAAAACACAATAGGAGCCTTTTGGAAATGGGAAAAAAAAAACAATCTATTCGAGGGGGAAATGAGAGATATTTTGTTTCACCACATAAAATTATTTGATTCTTTGTTTTCAAAGAATTTTCATAATAGACCAGAACAATCATTTATAGGATTTAATGATTCCTAAAAGTTAAAAGTCGATTCAACTTTTTAACTATTTGTATATGTATTCGGTGTAGTCATTTGAATAGTAAGCCAATAGAAAAGACTAATGGCTTATTCGTCTATATACGACCAATCTGCGGTAGAAGAGAAGGTTCCATTGGAACAATTATTTATTTCATTTTGAGGTTTCTGGGCGGGATTAAATATATCTGGGCGGGATTAAATATATGACAGGGTTATCCGATAATGTAATCATCGTTGACCAACATGAAGAATATACGGCTCTGCGAGAGTGTATCACTTTGGGAATTCCAACAATTTGTTTAATCGATACAAATTGTGACCCCGATCTTGCAGATATTTCGATTCCAACGAACGATGACGTTGTATCTTCAATCCGCTTAATTCTTAATAAATTAGTATTCACAATTAGTGAGGGTCGTTCTAGCTATATAAGAAATCATTGATTAATAAGATTAATAATAAGCTAAATCACTTTTCCTTCGAAAATCAGATAGATTTATGGAATCGGTTATTATTTATGAATTTTTTAAAATAGATAAAAATAACTGGGGATATTACGTGATTAGTTAGTATTAAAAACAGGAGTTGGTATTCAAAATACCCGATTCAAGTAGACAAAGTGTAACGCCCCAATTTTCATAACTTAACTAGGGACGCTACTTCATACTTAACATGCTTATTTCAATTCTTTCAAAATATTTTCATTGAAAAGAATCATTGAAAAACTCAATTTATTTTCATACTCAGCGGAAGTCTTAAATAAAAATAAAAGCAAGTGCAACAATTAGTTCTCGAAAATAAAATGCACAAAGATGACGCATAGATCATGATCAAACTAGTTTAATGCAATATTCATTTTCATAAATCCTTCCTCGTGTGACCATCACCACCAACACCTCTACGCATCGGCCGAGCCATTTCCTGAAAAATGTTAAAATAGTGGGTTGAGTACGACTACTCAGTAGGAGATGTACACATTTATCAAAATTATAAATCACACCGATAAGACATGGAAAATTAAATCATGCAAAGAGATACTCGGCCACACAGACCACATGAACTTGTAATTGGCCACACAGACCACATAAACTTTTCAACCAGTCCGATTTCGACTAACGGCCGAATTTTGACCGATATTTCCATAGAGGATCCGATTTCGAACCAATGGCCCGATTTTGACCCTTGTCTTTCCTTTTAGTATCCGATTTCGATCCTAGGGTCCGATTTCGACCCTTCCTTTCATGTCTGTTATAATCACATAAAATATCGAGCACAATGTATAATAAAGATAAACGGTAACATTCCCCACCTTAACATTGACTTGATAAAAATAATGGATATCAGATGTTTAATTCATGCGTCCTAATTTCAAAGAATTTAACTTATTCTAGTATTAAGCGTATAACGTGACATATACAACAATACCTCATAGTCATTAGGTTACAAACAATATCTTATATATATATATATATATATATATATATATATATATATATGTACTCATTAGTGTAATTAGGTTTCAATGTTCTATATTAACTTGTGCAGAATACCTATTTTAAAAACATTCCACAGAACATGAATTCATTCCATAAATTTTAATTTTCTACATATAGAATCCTTAATGAGTCTAAATCATACCGGATTTGGTTTCATATCAAAATAATAAGTCCTCTAAGAGTTATAACCAAAACAGTACCTACTGCATCAACAAAAGCGGTTTCTGACCTACTGACCTTTAACTATAACCTTCAGGAACTAAAAATACCTTAAAAATTCTAAGATATAACACACATCTAGGGGACATACGTAGAAATATCATATCAGAATTTCAATCTCTATAGATAAGTAACGACTTCATAAAATACAGAATAGTTTCCACCCAAAATCCGAATACGAAAATGCATGCTCCGACTGACTACCCGGACATTTCTATTAAACTGCTTTCATACACATAAGTTAAAAATACTAAATAAATATTTTTACAAATCCCTCCGTGTTTAGAGTATTTAGGAAAAAGAATAAAGTCAAAACCATTTTTTTGGAGTGAGATATAAACATTTTGCTAAGCCCTATCCCGGATGCATGGTTTTTCGGCAGTATAAAAGTGAAAATTCATTAAAAATATAAGTACTTATTTAAAATTTCCAAAATTTTCCTAAATATTAAGGACATCCTAAAGTGTGTCTCCATAATTTTTCTGGAATTTTTCAAGTAACATAAGATCGTGTATTTGTCCTTGGAACTCTCGGCAGAAAAGGTAAATGACAGGACAGATTTATGTTCTCATGAAACTTTAACATTTTTAAAAAATATTTTTCATGCTTAGAAAATTCTACAAAAAATAATGTAGTATACTAGACATACCTATGAAGACGACCATAAATTTTCACGACAAGATGACGACGGGAAGATGTGTAAATAATTCTTGAAACAGTTCGCAGATATGCTAACAGATTTTCGAAAATTTTATGGGATGCTATATTATGAGCGACTAAGGGGTATTTATAGGCCTAGAAATCATTATCTAAAGATCCTAATCATATAAGGTATCAAATATATTTTATCCATATTTATTTTCGTTCTCATATAATTTATATAGAATTTAATATATCACTTACCATATAAGAGATTCAATCATACTTGGATTAGGATATAGACATAATTAAAATTAATTCTAAACATGAATATCACACATAAATTATCTATTTTAATCGTAAAACTTAATATAAATTATCTTCTAATAATTTCATACAAATGTAAAATATTATATCCTTTCATGAATCCTACTAGGTTTAGGAAAATCCGAAATAAATAAATTTTATTCTTACCTCATAATTCTATCATAATTTTCATTTAAATTTCTAAGGCGCGACTTACACAATTAAAACACTTGATAACATGCATGAATATCTATGCAATGTATTTTGTATTGAAAATTTTGGGGAGTTACACAAAGATATGGTTGAATCAAAATAATTTTTTTTTAAAAGTTCAATTTTTTTTAGAGGGCAATATGAATGTACTATCATGTTCCATCAACACACTAAAAGGGTTATATGATACATCTGGTGTGGAAGTAGGCCAACATTTCTATTGGCAAATAGGGGGTTTTCAAGTACGACCAAGTACTTATTACTTCTTAGGTTGTAATTGCCATCTTATTAGGTTCAGTTACTATAGTTGTTCGGAACCCACAAACCATTCCGACTGGGGGTGTTCTTGAATTCATTCGAGATGTGAGTAAAACTCAAATTGGGGAAGAATATGGACCCTGGGTTCCTTTTATTGGAACTATCTTTTTATTTATTTTTGTTTCTAATTAGTCAGGAGCCCTTTTACCCTGGAAAATCATAGAATTACCTCATGGAGAGTTAGCCGCACCTATGAATGATATAAATACTACTGTTGCTTTGGCTTTACTCACGTCAGTGGCATATTTCTATGCAGGTCTTACCAAAAAAGGATTAAGTTATTTTGGGAAATATATTCAACCAACCCCAATCCTTTTACCCATTAACATCTTAGAAGATTTCACAAAGCCGCTATCGCTTAGTTTTCGACTTTTCAGGAATATCTTAGCGGATGAATTAGTAGTTGTAGTTCTTGTTTCTTTAGTACCTTCAGTGGTTTCTATTCTCTTCATGTTCCTTGGATTATTTACGAGTGGTATTCAAGCTCTTATTTTTGCAACTTTAGCCACGACTTATATAGGTGAATCTATGGAGGGCCATCATTAAAATAGTCTTTTTCGCTTAGTGCAAACCAATACATATGCAGCTAAAGATGATTTTCTTATAGAATAGAAATATTCAAGACTCTATATACGATAGAAAGAAATAGGAACAAAAAAAGAAAAAAATACGATATTAGACAGTTGTAAAAAAAGGAAAGAGATCTAAAAGATCTTTTTCCTAAAATTACTCTTTCACCCACTTAATATTCTACCTTTCTTTGACGAATATTTACTCTCTATTCTATTAGTCAGTCAACCTTCTTATTGAAATCATAATTTGAATAAAATATATGTTTACGATATGTGATTAAATAAAAAATAGAAGAAATTATTCTACTTTACTTTACAATGTTACAGTTGATTTTATTCAACAATTGACCAAAAGAAAATATTTAAAAATAATAAATTGCAATCAATCAAATAATCTATTTCTCTGCAATAATCCGCGCTAATTAATTGAATTTGTCCATTTAGATTGTATTCCATTGGAATAATGATAAACAAAACGGAAGGGAATTTTTTTTTTCAAAAAACAGGATTCCTAAAAAAATAGATTGATTTTCAAATCCGGTTGAATCTAATGGTTTACGTTATGGAAGAAAGATATGTATATGTGATAGTTGTTGGTCCGGAGACTAGTGTCAGGTGTAGAGGGGGGGGGGAATACACCTGAGTACAAGTTTTTCCGCAAACGCGAAGGTCAGTTGAGCTGAGAATTGCGACTGAATGAACAATGCCAAATAAGAACCTTCTGATCGCGGGTCAGAGTGTCTGAACTACTGAGTCTGTTCTACTGAATTATGTCAGTATTGAGAGTTCAGTCGGAGAGTTTTAGTGCGGATAAGTGTGGGGCCCGTCGGACTTCGTCTATTTTGAAAACGTGTTTTCGCAAACCAAAGTTGTTTTGGCTGCTGCACTTTTAAATACGTTTTATGCGAAGTATGAGTTTGTAAATCGGCTTGAGGACAATGCAATAAAACAGTAAATAACACAAGCAGTTTTTAACGTGGTTTGGATACGCAAGATCCTACGTCCACAGTCCTGCAGAACAGGAGTTCTTGTTGATTTATCTGAACAAGCTTCAACAAGGAATCTTTACGTTGGACAGACCCTTCTATGTTATAGTCCTTAGCGACTTTACAAATCAAACCAAAGTTTGAAGGGGAGGGGATTTTCTCCAACAATGAAGGAGTTCTTACAATAAGAATAATTCACAGAAAGTGAACTCCTTCGAAGGTTCTAAGCTATGGATATAAGAGAGAAGTAAAGAATCTCTAGAGAGAAGAACTACGGATATTCAACTAAGCAAGTTTTTCGCTGGATTGGCTTGAATGTGCTAGAGAGTTTGTATGCAATGAGCTTGTATTCCCTTTGATGTCCCGTGCGTTGAGCTTGGAGACTCTTCTCTATTTATAGTCGTGACCCAGGTACGTATCCGTTGGAGAGGACGATGCCACGTGTCACAAATTTCCAAGAAAAACGGCCATAAGTTTTTGAACGCGCGCCGTAGAGTGGTTGGCTTCTGTACATGAGAGCAGCTTTAACGTCAGAGCAGGTAAGTCTTTGGTTGCTTCTCATTGGCGAAGGTTTGTGGTAGGTGAGACTTGTCAGACATCAGTCTTCATCTGAGTTGACTCTCACTGATCCTCGTATTGAATAAACTCTCCTGACTTCGAATGATAATAGTCGGGCAGTTATTTCCTTGTCGGATTTGCAACTGAGTTGCATATATTCAGTAGATTTGGATCGATCATACTAACTTCCTCATCTGATTCTGCTGATAAGAATCTTCTACTGAGGATAGTCAGCTGGAGACTCTAAAGATACTGAGCTCTTCTCACATTCAGTAGATAAAAATCGTACTGAGTCTTTAATGGAGGTCTACTGAACGAGATCTTCTATTGAGAATAGTCACCTGGAGGACCTGAAGACATGAGCTCTACAAACTGATGACATGGGGTTCTGGAATTTAACTTCTCTACTGAAGTTCATACCAACACCCCTTACAGGACTTAGACAAAATAATTAATGAATATAAGAACATGTCTAGCCTATTACATCATCGAGTTCAAAACACACATAGGGTTCAGCACAGGTTTTGGGATCTTCAATTCTATAGCGATGAAAATCACTACAATTTCCCCCAATACCAAAATATTACAATGACAATTATGTCCTAAGTACATGAACTACTGACGTCAGTTCTACATACCCCTGGCAATGATCTAAATGACCACTGACTCATAACCCAACAATTTCCCCCTAATTGATGATTCCAAAACCATTAAGTACTAAACTACTAACCCCAAAAGATTCAGTAACAACTGAACAATGATAACAAGTTAACAGCTGATAAGAGATAGGCACATCAGAAGAAAACAGGATATATGAGTGTGTGTCAGATCATTTCAGTGACCAGTAAGTGTTAAATGAAAGAAAACACAGCCTTAAGACAATGAGTAGTTGTCTGGCTAACAGCAAAAACTGATATATTAAGATATGACAGAAGAGTACATCAGTCTAAGCTAATACAAAATAATGAAGAAAAACTGAAGCTGCTAACGCTTGAACTTCTTGATCTTGGCCTTGAAGTCACCAGACTTCATAGAAGGAGGCTCCAATCCATATGATTTGTAGATCCTTTCCCTCAGGTCCTGGATTGGAACGAGATCATCTGTCGTCAGTATGTCAAGATTTTTGCAGCAAACAACTGTCTCTACCTCTTCTTCAATCTCTTTCGTGCGGACGATGCCTTGAACGGTCCTTGGAGGATTCAGTGGGCGGTAGGCAGGGGCTGTGAATGGCAGCTTCTCTTTGAACAGCAAGAGCTTGATCTGAGCTCTGAAGTTGGGGTCGTGACTGTATAAGAACTTATCAAATAGTTCGACTGCCGAAACTCCTTCTGGGTAGCTCTGACACACATAGTATGCCTTGATAAAGTCATCCTTCAGCTCTTCCCACTCCTCGTTCAAGTTCCACAGAATCCATTTGTCGACGCGGCGATGCAGAGTTTTCTTTAAGTGAGGCTTCTGAGCACCATGCCTGAAGAACTTGGTTGTCCTTGGAATCTGCTTGTTGCGATCTAGGATAGGCTCTCTGGCTGCTTGTTCAGTCAGCTCAATGATCTTGGCCAGATCAGCCTGTCTCTTTTTCTCTCTTAACTCAGCAGCGCGTCTGTCTCTGGATCGGAGGTTGAGGCCTTTCTGCACTGCGTCGCAAGTGGCTTTGTCCTCTGCTTCCTGCTCAGCTGTGAGTTTGGGAAGGTTTTTCAGCCTTTGAGCGAGAGGCAGGTTGTCGGTATCAGTCTTCAGTAGGCTCAGGAGCAGATTGTGCTTTCTTCTTCCGCTGAGCCAATATCAGTTTAACCTTGTTCTTCGGCGTCCTGGACATGGGGACTTTCTTCTTCCTCTTCAACTTAGCCTCTTCCTCCATCCTGACTTCATAATCAAGCTTGTCCTACAGCTGTTATGCCACCCTTTTGTCGTGCTCTTCCTGCTCTTCTCTGTTCTTGAATTTAGGCGACGGAGAGGGAGGAGGAGTGCTCTCAGTAGAAATCTCCTTTTCGGGACTTTTGGTTGGCAGGGGCTCCTCTTCCTTATCGGGGCCTTCGACAAAATGGGCCACATCATCAATGTGCGCATGTGCTGAGGATCCTTCACCCGATCCTCCAGCCTGCGCTGTCTGCTGTTGCTGAGGCTCAGATGGCCCTGCTCCAGGAGCAATGGGCTGAGCCTCTGTTTGGACTAAGGGAGGGGGGAGAGAGCTGGTTCTAGCTTGTACTGAACCTTCCCCCTTGATTTGTTCCCTCTCTGTTCCGGATAACTCTCTCAACACTTCCTTCGCTCTTCCTACCCCATTTTTAGCATCATCTGCCGAGGTTAGGAGAGCCTTGATTGCTGTTACTTCCTGCTGAAGGGCGTAAACAACTGACTTGATTTGTGTGGAAGTTGTGTTGAAGTCCCCAACTGCATCATAGTAATGCACCCAGTCATCCTCCTGATCCTTCCTGATCTGTCGGATTTGGGCGTCTGTTTGATTATGCTGCTTCAGGAGCGATGCATCGAGGGAGTCTGTCATCTCCTTCTAGATGAGTTTCAGGGCTGCCACCTGAGTTTCGATTGCTGCGGAGACACTAGAAGTGGCAAGCCTGTTCCTCTCATCCATTATCGTCTGGACACTGGTCAGGGCCTCAGTCAGTTACTCTAAAAATTTATTGTGCTGGGCTTCCAGCAACTGCTGACATTGGCCAGCCAGGTCCGCCTTCTGAGCTGCCAATGCAGTCTCGACGATCTCTTGAAAATTAGGAGGTGTAGCTTCAGAGATCTTCTTGGCTTCACCAGTCACCCGCTCGGTCTGAGCTTTCGTGTACTGTGCCCACTTCAGGTGCACATCTTTAGCTAGGAGACGATTATTGTCTCCTTGCTTCCTTATAGCTCAGTTGACTGACTTAGAGGACACATTACCTATCAGTTTGATCTGATAGGAGGAGGTACCGAGCCTCTGCTCAGAGGCAGCAAGTTGTTGTTGTCTAGATGACGAAGCAACTGGGGCAGCACCTGATTCCGGAGGAGGTGGTGGTGAATCGTCCTGCTCGCTGGGAGTCTTGCCCTCAGCAGAGTCTCCCTTATCTAAATCCTTGGGAATCTTGTCTTCATCATCACCATCATGGTGATCTGGTGGCGAGGGACCTCTGGCAGGCGAGGGGGAGGACCTGAGCTCTAGGAGATAGAGCATGGCGGAACGCAGGTCCTCAAAGGTGGCAATGTCAGTTGGTTCTCCAAACTCGATCACTGACGGAATCTGCTGCTCCTCTGCCAGTAGAGAATCCACAGCATGCTGCTGAATAAGATCAGCATGAATGTCCTAATTCAGGAACCTCAGCAGCATCTGGGTCCTTGCCCGAACAACAATGTCTACCAGATCCTAATGTTGAGAGATTTCAGGGTTCTGTTCAGTGACCTCTCCTGCTGCTCAGAGACGGTTCAGCTGAATGGTAGATGATTGCTCAGAAGAAACCTTAGCTGCAGGCTCATCTCCTTCTTCCTGCTGAGTTTCCTCTGTACTTACACGCTGAACTTTGTCTTTTAAGGTGGCACCTTCAATGCCAGTGTTAGCATCTTGTAAGTCTTCCACCTGAGGGGGCTGTGGCGAGACAGCCTTAGAAGCTTCTGACTTCGACAGCTTCTTCTTCTTTGGCTGTTCGGTGCGTGGAGGTAGATCAGTAGATGATCGTTTCAGCTCGGCTCCACGCCCGATAGATTTCTCAGCTGCTGATTTGGTCTTGAACTTGATCAGCTTCTTCACAAAGTATTTCATGTCCGCGAAGGACGCATGACTCTTCCCTGAGTCCTCTATCAGTATGGACACCTTCATCCCATGCAGCAATTTGCCCACACTAATCAGTCTTCTCTCTCCTGATTCTGTGACTACAAACTTCTGGGCTTGAGCTTTCAGCTCAGACATGAAGAACTGTGCCCAGTTCACCTGGACTCCATCCATTATCGCCATCATGATCTGGATTCTGGGCTTGGACAACTGATCGAAGGAATCGGCAGCGCTCTTGAGTATGTGGATCACGATGTACGCTAGGCCTCTGTACTCCGACAGAAGCTGGTTCTTCGGGAAGGCGGCTTTGAAGGAGACGTCATCTCGTCCACAGAAACGACGGATGTAGTCATTGAGCTCTGCTTCCTTATAGCCTATGGGAGAGATTCCACTGTCTGGAAGCTCGAAGATGGACTTCAGACTTTCAAGAATGCTGAGGTCCGCATGACTCTCTTCCCATTTTTTAGGGGAAAATTCCCTCATATATCCGATCACAGATACCTCTGCGTCCGTGTCCTCAACGGAACGCAGGTTGTAGAAGAATTCTACCACCTGTCTGGGCAGGAACGCCTTGGGGTGCTTCGTGAGAAACAACTTCAGCCCCGAGGCCTCCAGAGCAGAGAAGATGGGGTCCATATACGGCAGCTCCACAAGGTGGAATACCATCGTGGGCTCAAACTGAACCCTGTTCTATATGATCTCCTCTATGTTGGACGGGGTCAGTACAGGCACCATTATAATCAGAAATCTGCAAGAAACGTGTTAGCACTCGAAAATAGAGTAAGTAAGATACAGATTTAAGAAGAATATATATTACCAGAATTGAAAGAGCTTGAGAGAAGGATGGAATCAAGGAATGCAGTTAAAAAATTGATCAAAAGCTCTTAAGGCGGTAATGGCGTAAAGTGTGTTTAGAGAGAAAAAGGTAAGATTTTATAAGATTTGAATATCAAGGGTTTTAAGATCTGACGGTCAGGTTAAAATCTCGCTTTTTCAGGACGGTTTAGATTTGATGTTATAAACGGAATGATTAGTTAGCCGCCTCTAAACTAGACCCACGTAAGGTTTGTACAGTTAGAGTAAGGTGAGAAGACATGCATTAAATGCGTTGCAGACAGTTCTAAGGATAAAGCATTTTAAATGAAAACAGTTTCTGCTGAACTTATCCTTAAGAATTTATGGCGGGAAATAAATGCGGTTCATGCCACTGATTGCAAGCTACTGAATTAATAAATGCACGCATGCTTCTGAATGAAAAATAGAACATAATACGCAAACCTCTTCAGCTGAACCTGACGGTCAACTGTTTACCAAATCAACTCAGGAGAAACTTCGTGATACTGAAGTTATCACGTTCCCCCTTACTATGTACTCTATGATTCATCCTACTGAATCAAGTACTGAATTTGACTTTCTGACTTGTCGTACTGAATTTTCTTACTGATTCGAGTCAGTAGGATCCAGTAGACCTAGCTCGACTGAGAGTTCTCAGAATCTGTTCTCAGCCAGCGGTTTGGTCAGTATGTCTGCCCTTTGCTTATCTGTATGGATTTTCTCCATCCTAATATCCTTCTTTTCGACATGGTATCGGATGAAGTGGTGTCAGATGTCCACGTTCTTGCATCTCGTATGAAGAACTGGGTTTTAAGTCATTGCAATTGCACTGGTGGAGTCACAGTAGATGGGCCCTTCATCTTAAGTAATACCATAATCTCGCAGTTGTTGTCGAAGCCAAATGATTTGGTCACAACAACTTCCGGCAGCCATATACTCAGCTTCACTAGTGGACGTCGTCACTGAATGTTGTTTCTTTGAAAACCATGATATCCGCTTACTGCCTAGGAACTGACACGTTCCAGAAGTTGATTTTTGATCTATCCTGTATCCTGCATAATCAGCATTAGAATAACCAGTTAGAACAAGATTATCACCAGCAGGATACCATAACCCAGCGTCAGGTGTTCCCTTCAGTTATCGCATAATCTTCTTTGCTAAGTCTAGATGACTTTGCGTAGGATTCGCCTGAAATCTTGCACATACACCTAAAACATAAGTTATGTTAGGTCTGCTTGTTGTTAAATATAATAGAGAACCAATAATAGCTCTATAATCAGTAGAGTTAACAGAAGCTCCCTCTTTGTCTAGATCGATTTTAAAATTTGTGTTCATGGGGATCTTGACAGGCTTGCTTGATTCGCAGCCAAATCTCTTCAGGAGATCTCGAGTGTACTTGGCTTGGTTGATGAATATTCCTTCAGGTGATTGCTTCACTTGAAAACCGAGGAAGTAGTTCTTCTCTCCCATCATGGACATCTCAAACTTCTCCTTCATCATTTTCTCGAATTGTTGACATATAGTCATATTCCTGCACCCGAAAATGATGTCGTCCACGTAGATCTGCACTAGTAGATGTCATTGCCTGACTTAATGCTGAACAGAGTGCGATCTACTGTCCCCTTCTGAAAACCTTTCTGAAGAAGAAAGTCTGATAGGGTATCGTATCAAACCCTGGGTGCTTGTTTTAACCCATACAGAGCTTTCCAAAGTCTATACACTTGATGTCCCTGCTGAAAGCCGGATGGCTGTTCCATGTAGACTTCTTCCTTCAGTACACCGTTCAAAAATGCTGACTTTACATCCGTGTGATATACTTTGAATCTTTGATGTGTTGCATAGGCCAGGAATAGACGAATGGCTTCCAATCTGGCGACTGGAGCGAACGTTTCGTCAAAGTTTATTCCCTCTGCTTAACAATATTGTTGGGAGATGATTCAGTAGTTCCACAAACTGTTGGGAGACAACTCAGTAGCCTAGTGCTCAGTAGATTTGAAGATCCCAAAACCCTACTTTGACTGATGAACCATTCTGTTGTAATTGTTTGTTTTGTCTCTGAGAGTTTCAAACTCAGTAGACACTCTTCAACATGGTCCAGGCACTCAGTTCTGTCCTTTGGTTCTTCAGCAGACTATCAGCTTCAGCACCATAAGAAGAAGACTCAGTAGTACTGGACTCAGCAGGAGCAGTATACTGAAAGGAGTCAGTGGAATTGAACTCAGCAGGAGTAGTTCACTGAACTTAGAGTTGATCTTCAGTAGAGTTAAACTCAGCAGGAGTATGCTACTGAACATAGATCAGACTCAACAACGGCTAGACAGTCTTCTGACTATCAGGATATCTCATAAGTCAAATCAGCAGAGTCATACGAGGTATAGAGAAGTCAGCTTTAGATCTAACTTGAAGTCTGTTTGTCTCACCTACTTTCTTCAGCCTCGACCAATGACGAGCAGCCAGCTGTCTACTTTCTGATTAAAGTTGCAAGTCAACAACTTTCCAGAAATAGAGGGAAATGACTCTGCCACCATACTTTGAAAGTGCCGTTAGGTACCCAAAAGAGAGAGACACATGGATCATCGTCTCCAACGGATCTATCCATATTTCTGCTCTATAAATAGAGGGAAGATTTCAAATTGAAGCTCACCTAGAAAACCAAGAACACACGAGCATTCACCAGCAACTCAGAAAAGACTTAAGCTTTCAGCTAGAACTTCATAGAGCAATCTCCAGCGAAAGGTGACATACCTGCTCATAGGGAACCAAGTTGAATCAGATCATAAAGCCTCTAGTATCCAAGCGACTGAATACGAACCCAAAGTATATACTTAATAGTTCGTCGCTCTAGAAGCCACCTTTCTCGTTCCCTTTCCCTATAACCTAAGCTCAGCAGACTATATCTATAGCTTAGAACTTAGAACTTAGAATGAAGGAGTTCATCTTCGAACTGATCCTTATTGTAAAGGACTCCTTCATAGTTGGAGAGTTTGTCAAACATTTAAGTTTGATATCTTGTAAACTGAGACTTGCTCAGTATAAATCTCAAGACCAGTGTTTGTCCAGTGCATAAACCGACTGAGACTAACTCAGTATAATAAAATAGCCTCCTGATTTTTTCGGGACAATGGACGAAGGATTGTTGGATCCGAACTACTTTAAAATTGCTTGTGTTCTGTGTTTTTACTGTTGCATTGAATACTGTTCATACTGAAAATATCTTTCAAAATCATTCAACTGAGTTTCAGCAAAGCTTAACAGATCGCACTAATATACTTAAACAGTTTTCTTAAAAACGTTTTCTAACTAAATTGAATTTGGGCCTACACATTTCCGCACCATACTGAACTTCAGCTGAACGGTACTGAATTCTAACCTAAGTCAGCTAGCAGACCTCAATGAAGTCAGTCACTCTGCCACGCGATTTAGAACAACATATTTGGTCTACTGAACCTGTTCAGTACGACATCCTCCTGAAAAGGACTGTTCACGTTTTAAGTTGAGAAATTGTTTTCAAGTGTATTCACCCCCCTACACCTGAATGGTTAATCTCGGGACCAACAATTGGTATCAGAGTAGGAGTTCTCTAAGACTCTTGTTTTCTGAAACTGGTCTACTTGAACGGATCCAGAAAATGTTTTCACTGCATATCATTCTTCATTCATATCACTATTTTCAATGTCTGATATGTCAGGAATCAGGATGGTGCCCATGTTCTCAGTAGAGAACTACGGGGTATGGCGAGTTAGAACGGAGGCACATCTGACTTTCCTCCACGATAGCATGACAAAGGTACTGGAGGACGAACCTATCGTTCCCATGATTTTTAATGTCGAAACTCAGGAGCCAGCACAAGGAGGAGGCATGGTGACCGGGAAGAAGATCCCCAAAGATAGAAGTCTCTTCACCCCTGAGGAGAAGAAGCTTCACAACTTAGATCGGGTTGCCAGAAACGCCATACTGACCACCCTGCGTGATTCCTATCTCGGGAGAGTTCAGGACTGCAAGTCCGCGAAAGAACTCTGGGATGCTCTAGCTCTACTGAGTCGGGGGACTCAAAAGATCAAAGCGAACAAACTGGCGCTGGAACTTCAGAAGCTGGAGAGACTGTCTCTCATGCCCGGTGACACTATTGAAGATCTTAACGTCAGATTTACGGATCTGATGAACACCATCAACGGGCTGGGAAAGATGTTCTCCAACCGAGAAATGAATCTCAAGATATTGAGAGCACTGCCGGACGGACATTGGACTCTATTTGCTACTTTACTGAGACATTATGACTTAGATATTGTTTCTCCTGATCATATCTTCTTAGAACTAAAAGCTGGGGAGTTCGATGTCGGTCTACCTCAAAGGAAGCAGCGAGCTAAAGCTGACACCCAAATTGATCATACTTTCAAAGCATTAGTCAGCACAGCTACTCCCGCGTCTAGCAAGGCAGAACCTTCACTCAGTGACATACAAGAAGGAAACCTGGCCAAGAAATACGCACTGCTTGCCGTGAAGTATCAGAAGGAGAAGGAGAGGCGCAGAAAACTCTCGAGAGTCGTTAGAGACTCCAAGGGTAAGTCAGAATATACACCCAAGCGCACTCCTGACTCGCATACTTCTGATTGCAGGAAACAAGAAGACTCAACTCAGTCGAAAGACAGCGAGAGCAAAGAAGAGAGAATCACCACCTACTACAACTGAAAAAAGCCAGGACATTATCAGTATGACTATCCTGAGCTCAGTAATGCTGAGAGAGCAGCACGCAAAGCTCGAAGGGAGAAGTTCATCAAGAAGCGTCAAGCATATATAGCTGGTGAACTCTCAAACGACTCAGATGAAGTCGATTCCTTCATGGATTCATCAGATGATGAAGCGGCATTCATGGTCGTAGGGCTTGAAGAAGATGCTGAAACGTGTCTTATGTCAAGAGAAGAGGATGAGTTAAACTCTCACGCTCCATTTAACTCCTCTTCACACTGCACATACGACACTATTTTAGGTGCAGATGAGAATCTGGACGTCTCGATCACCTATGAAGAATTATTAGACAAGCAGATTCAGATGAGCCTGCAGCTCAGTAAGACTCTTCAGGAGTTGGATACCCTAAAAGTGGAGAATCAGAGACTTTCTCAGGAGAGTCAGGTTGCTACTGAGTCAGAAGGACTTGTGTTGAGACTCAGGGAGGAGATAAACTCTCTGATGCCCAAGTCTCAGCATCAAGAAGATCAGATCTCAGTAGTGACCAATGACTTGACTCAGAAAGATACTGAACTGAGTCTACTGAAGCAAAAGTTGTCAGGACTTCAGACCGAGCATGAAACGCTTAAGAAAAGTGATGATGTCTGGAGGAATCTGATGACAGAGCGGTAGATGGGCGCTGAAAAGAAGCTTGAGGCCATGCTAGCCAGCAACAAGCCTAAGCACTGCAAGGAGGGACTTGGATTCAGTCATAGAGCCTCCTCATCTGCCCCCGTACGCTCAGAGAACCGGCTAGCTGATAGATTTGTTCAAGGGGAGACCATCAACGCTGAGATTCTGAACCCCCTAACCAAGAACAAATAGAAGATGAAGGCACCTCATCCCAGCTATCAGCATTCTGACAAGAAGATTAGCTCAAAATCACCCCAGTTCAGTCAAGGGGGAACCAGCAGAGTTAAATAGGTTGATCAGTATGGACCTCCACAGTTGACACATCCAGCTCAGTATCGGTCATATTATTATGATCCTATAGTCAGGCGAGGACCTAAAAGTCAGAAGAAGAAGAAGAAAACCGTTCAGAAGGCAAAGGTCAGCAGTCCACCAATTCAGAAGATCAGGACCCCTGAACTTGTAAAGCCTCAAAAGTCAACATCGACCAATCCAGTGGTCAAGTATGTTGATCAAAGTGGAAAGAAACTGTCTGAGACCACCAGGGTCGTAAGATAGATTTGGGTTTCAACAACTAACATCTAAGGACCCAAAATCAAAAATAAAGGGTACCTGAATATAATTCTGTTTTGCAGGTGCACAAGGACCCTTGGTATGTTGACAACAGATGCTCAAGACACATGACATACCAGAAGGATCTACTGAAGAATTATACCATTGAAGAAGGACCCAAAATCGAGTTCGAAGACAATGCAAAAGGCTATACCAGAGGCTATGGAACACTCAACATTGGAACCGCCACAGTTCCAAGAGTATCATATGTTGAAGGACTTCAGCATAATCTTCTCTCTGTTAGTAAATTTTGTGATAACTCGAATAGAGTGATTTTTGACGCTGGTTTCTGTGATGTCATTAATAAATCTACAGGGAAAACAATGTTATCAGGTTCGCGCAAAAAGAATATCTACGTAGCTGACTGGAACTCAGCTGAACCTGAAGCTTGTTTGTTGGCGAAGAACGACAACAAAACGGGGTGGCTCTGGCATAGAAGACTCAACCATCTCAACTTCAAGATGCTCAACAAGCTAGCTAGAAACGCTCTAGCAAGAGGACTGCCGAATAAAGTATTCAACAAAGACACTCAGTGTGAAGCATGTCTGAAGGGAAAGCAAACGAAGAAATAAAATCCACCTATTCCATCGCCTTCCACTGATGGAATCCTTCAGCTGCTACATATGGATTTATTTGGTCCAGTCTCTCCGGTGACGATCAGAGGCAAACAGTATGCTTTAGTGGTCATTGATGACTACTCGCGCTACACATGGGTCATATTTATTGCCAACAAGTCTGACGTCAAAACAGAGTTACCTACGCTTCTGAAAAAGCTCAGTGTCGAGAAGAACACCAAGATTATAAAGATACGTTCAGACAGAGGAACTGAGTTCCTGAATTCGATGGTGGAGGAGTTCTGCATAGCTGAAGGCATAGAGCATGAGACGTCTGCCCCGCGCACGCCTCAACAAAATGGGGTTGCTGAAAGGAAGAATAGAACACTCAAAGAAGCAGCAAGAACCCTGCTCGCAGACTCGGGACTCCCAACCAAATTATGGGTAGAAGAAACTAACACTGCATGTTACACTCTGAACAGATCTCTACTGACTAAGCAGCATAAGAAGACACCATATGAACTATGGAACGGAAGGAAGCCTTTCATATCTTATTTCCATATTTTTGGGTGTTCGTGTTTTATCCACAGTAATGGGAAGGATCAGTTAAAGACTTTTGATAGCAAGTCAGACCAGGGAGTCATCTTAGGATACTCCCGGGTCAGCAAAGCCTTCAGAGTTTTTAACTACCGGACCCTTTGCGTGGAGGAAAGCCCTCATGTTATTTTTAATGAGTTTGCTACTGAAGACAGGAGCAGGAACTCTAAATCAGAATCTGAGGACATTATTAAGCAGCTACAGGATCTGAGCCTAAAAGATAAAGTTGAAAAGATCCAGCTGTGTTGGGATAATGATTCAGAAGCGGAAAATGAAGATAAGACAACTGAATCTCAGCCAGCAGCAGAAGTAGCTGAACAGATTGACTCTACTGAACAGAGTCAACCCCAGGTAACTCAGGTCGATGAAGAAACCCCAGTGGTAACTGAGACCTCTACTGAGGATAATAATTCAGGGGGAACGAATGAAGTTCCTGAGCTAAATGCCCTTGAACCTGGTGACTCAGTAGACCCAACTCTCGTAACTGAATTACTTTAATCTGAGAATAGTATAACTGAAACCCTAACTCACCTACTATCTGTGTTGAACAAATTTCAGATGAAGAGTTGAAACATCGTCGATCGTGGCTAGACGCTCACACTTCTGACCTGATTATTGGAGATCCTTCAGCAAGTGTAAAGACAAGATCCAGATTTTGTCAGGGAGAAAGCGCATTATATTCCTGCTTCTTGTCTACTGAAGAACCTCAGTCAGTTGAGGACGCACTCAAGGATGTTGATTATATCATAGCTATGCAAGAGGAGCTGAACCAGTTCACAAGAAACGAAGTATGGGAGCTTGTTGAGAGACCCCGACATCAACATGTGATTGGAACTAAATGGGTCTTCAAGAACAAGCGAGATGAAAACAACGTTATAGTATGGAACATAGCAAGACTCGTGGCAAAAGGATACTGTCAAGCCGAAGCGAAAATTTCAACGAAACTTTCGCTCCAGTTGCAAGATTAGAGGCAATCAGACTATTCATAGCCTATGCAACACATCAGCGATTCAGAGTTTATCAAATGGATGTGAAGTCTGCGTTCCTGAACGGCGTGCTGAAAGAAAAAGTCTATGTAGAACAGCCTCCCGACTTTCTGTAGGGACATCAGGTCTACAGACTCAAAAAAGCTCTGTACGGGTTAAAACAAGCACCCAGGGCTTGGTACGATACCGTGTCTGAGTTTCTTCTTCAGAAAGGTTTTCAGACGGGCACAATAGACCGCACATTATTCAGCATTCGACTGGAAGATGACATTTTACTTGTGCAGATCTACGTAGATGACATAATTTTCGGATCGAAGAACGTCATCATGTGTCAGCAATTTGAGAAAGTGATGAAGGATAAGTTCGAGATGTCAATGATAGGAGAGATGAATTATTTCCTCGGCTTTCAAGTCAAACAATCTGAGAAGGGAACATTCATCAATCAAGGCAAATACACTTGAGAGCTCATCAAGAAGTTCGGTTGCACATCCGGCAAACCAATCAAGATCTCAATGAACACGAATATGAAAATTGATCTTGATAAAGAGGGAGTATCAGTAGACCGTACTGAATTTCGTGCTATTATTGGTTCATTATTATATCTAACTGCTACCCGACCTAACATAACTTATGTTGTAGGTGTCTGCGCTCGATTTCAGGCGAATCCCAAGCAGAGTCACATGGACTCAGCAAACAAGATTATCCGCTATCTCAGAGGAACACCTGACATGGGTTTATGGTATCCAGCAGATGATAATATTGAACTAACTGGCTATTCTGATGCTAACTATGCAGGATGTAGAATTGATCGAAAGTCAACTTCTGGAACTTGTCAGTTCCTTGGCAGTAAGCTGATTTCGTGGTTTTCAAAGAAACAACATTCAGTAGCAACGTCAACTACTGAAGCTGAATATATGGCTGCCGGAAGTTGCTGCGCCCAAATCCTTTGGCTGAGACAGCAACTATGCGACTATGATGTCATTCAGAATGAAGTGCCGATCTTTTGCGACAGCTCCAATGCAATTACAATCACTCAGAACCCTGTACTTCATACTAGATGCAAGTACGTGGACATCAGACACCACTTCATTTGTGATCATGTCGAAAAGAAGGATATCATGATGGAGGAAATCCATACTGACCGTCAAAGGGCAGATATTCTGACCAAGCTTCTAGCTGAAGCCAGATTTAGAGAACTTTCAGTAGAGCTAGGTCTGCTGGACCCTACTGACTCCAGTCAGTAAGTGGATTCAAGAGAGGAGCATTCAGTAAGGTGGAATGTTCACTCTCAATACTGAAGTTATTCAGTACATAGGGACTCAGCAACCATCTACATGAGGTATCAACTGACTAAGATGTTCAACTGACAGGTTTGTGTATCTCTACTCAGTAGCTAATGAAATATTCTGTGCATTAATGATTTAGATTCAGCTTTATAGTCAATGCCTTAGATTATGTCATTTAATATAACGGTTTACATTTAATACACGACATTCTATGTAAAGTATGCTGAACTCTGCGGCGCATTAAATGCATGTCTAATCAAGTTACTTCTTTGGTTATATACAACTGTAATTTGACTTAGGCGGCTAAATTGATCATTGCTTATTTTATAACATTAAATCCTAGTCGTCCATCTCATAAAGCATATTTAAACTAAACCGTGGGTTAATAACTGTTCATCTTCTTTATCATATAAAAACACGTTCAAAGTTTAGAAACCGCCATTTTACTCTGCAAAATTTTCCAACCCTAGAATTTCTGAGAAAGCACTCGTCTATTTGCAAACTTCTATTCCAATCTCTTAGAAACATCTTCGGTAAATCTTAATGATTATTCAGCATCGTATATGTTCTTGATAATATTTTTCTTTCGATACTGATATCTTTCCTTTGCAGATTATAAACCATGGTAGGAAGGGACGTTAGTGTTCCGCTTGATATGAAGGAGATCCTCGAGAAGGATCGGGTATGGTGTGAGCTGATGATGGAGTTTGACGCTTGCGATCTAGACTTCATGGAGGAGATATTCGACGCGCTGAGCGAGTCAGGGCTGGAGGCCTTTCTTTCGAGGAAGCCATCTTACTTCCTTCCGCGTCAGATCGCTGAGTTGTATCTAAACTCAGAATCAGTAGACGGCGATATCAGATGTCGTTTCATCACTCATCAAATTGGAGACCCCGCCCGTGTTGTGGCAGAGATCAAGCTGATGTCAATCAAGGAAGCTCTTCAGCGAAGCTTTCAGCTTCCGAGCAAGGGATTCAACATAGTGGGCTACAAAGACGATATCATGGATGAATACTAGGAAATATTCTGCGGGAAGCCTACCACCTTCAGAGCCTTAGCCTACATCGTCACTCAGATTCTGACGAGTCAGGCTGGGTCATTTGACTAAGTATTGAGGCCAAAGATTCAGATGATGATGGCCATCTCGATCAAGCGAAGAAAATTGGATAGAGTTCTTCTTAAAGGAGTTCATGACTCAGGCATAAAATTTGATCGATCCACTAACTGCCTAGCCGTGAAGGGAAAACTCCTCTACGGACTGAAGCTCTCCATAATGATCGAAGATCTCTGTGGAGCTGATCATGTAGTCTATGCAGACAAAATGTACTTCAACCCTAAGAAGGTGAGGTTCCAGAGCAGGGCAGCGTCCCTTCAGCAGATTGGCTCAAGGCATGCTGAGCCCAAGCAAGGCTCTCAGAAGACTTCCACTCCATCAAAGAAGAGGTCACCTCCCACAGCAGCTCAGAAGACACCGACCAAGAAGCTGAAGAAGGTCAGTGAAGCTGTAGTTATACCTCCTCTACAACTCAGAGACGAGCAGAGTCCTCTGATAAGACAGTGTCAGTGGAGAAGGCTATCTCCACTGAACAAGGTGAAGCAGTGGACCAAGGGGTTGAAGCTGATCCGATTACTCTTACTCAGATCCCCTTGGACATCCCACCACTCAGCAGCATCCCATCTGCTAAAAAACAAACGTCTCCGATAGAAGTTGAGGATTCGGAGGCTGCCTCAGAGTCAGAAACTATCGGGATGGAGGCATCAGCATTACAATCTAGAGCCTCCCGAGAAGTTTCAGAAGCCATCCCAGAAATAACCGGTCACTCTGACTTGGTTATATTGGCAGAACATGCCAGGCTTCATACTCTCATCCGGTTCCAGGCGTGGTCAACACTGAATAGGTTAATCCAGTACCACTCCTGCGAACAACTCCATGAGGAGGAGCTAATGATTCGGGAGAAGATATGCTATTCCGAGCCTACTGATATCTGCTCCCTTGATGATCTGAGGGCGGCTATGCTCGCTCTGCTGAATGACCGTCTACCCACTTCATCAGCCGCTCCCTCAGATGGGTCAGATCCCGAAAATCAGGACCCGCCCCATGATTCAGGCCCTGTGAAGCCTGTTGAGGGAACTCAACTGGAGGAGGATGCTCCAACTACAACTGTTGAACCACCTCTCAGCATCCTCCCTCCAGGACAGTCAGCGGCTGGTACCTCTCAGTCCACGGACCCAGTTCAGCTGTTGCTAGGGTCTGCATTTGAGGTAGCGCCCAGCCCGAGGAGCCGACAATCGAAGACAGTGGCAAGGGCCCTCAGGAGTCAAGGTGCTCAGAACCGACTCCTTACCCGCGCTGTCCACAAGACGTGGAGGCAGTCCACTCAGGCTCAGAGTATGGAGATTAAGGGGCTCATAACGTCAATTCAGAATTCCCCAGCCCCTGACTTCTCTACAATATTGACTAATGCACTAGCCACTCAAAGAGCTAAATTCGACAGGCAACAGAAGCTGATGGAAGCTGCCCAGGCTAAACTTCTTGAAGACTACAAGACAGCTCAGTCAGCTCACTCAGAGTCTATTTCTTCCATGAGTTAGGCCGCTGAGCTCAGACTCCAGACAATTCAGAAGGCCATGGAAGATAAAGTAGATTTCAAGTTGCAATATATTCAGATTGTGGTGGAGACCTCTCAGAAGAAATACAGTGAAGAACTTACAGATGAGAGGAATGAACTCCACGAAAGACTTGTCAAACTGCATGATGCTTTGGATAAGCTAGCCTCAGCTTATACCAGTCTGGATAAGAAGGTGCAGGTACCTACCCTTGGCCTATTTGCTGATGTCAAAAAGGGGGAAGGGAGAGAAAGGGTACCAAGGGCACCAAGGGGGGTCAGGACAGTGACAGGAGCAACTCAAACTCAGCAATCAGCTCCCACTGCTCCCCAGGACCAAGAACAGGGTCAGGCCCAGGGTGTCTCAGCTGCAGGGGTTGTAGTGCCTGCTGAGACCGGCCCAAGTGGCTTAGGACCCAAAGAGTCAGCAACCCAGACTCCTAGTGATATTATTAAGGAGGTTGCTGAGTATACATAGGAGGACTCTGAAGAGGAAGAAGTCCCTCTACCTCCTGCAGTTCCAGGGAAAGGGAAGAAGATACTGAAGCTCCCTACTCCACCCAAAAAGAAAGGAACTAGAAGGTTCATATCTCCTGAGGAAGAAGCTCATATTGCAGCTGATGAGAAGCTGGCAAGGGAGATAGCCGAGGCAGAGGCTGCAAATAAGCCAAAGAAACAGCCTGCCAAAGGCAGAACAAAAGTTCAAAGGGGAAGGAAGCCTGGGACAAGGCTACCCCCTAGGCATCTGAAGCTCAGCGATGAAGCTGACAAGGAGAAGGAAAGAGAACAACAGCAGCAGCGGCAAACTGGTCAGCAGGGCACTTCAAAATCCAAATCTTCAACACCTACTGATTCAGAAGAGGAACAAGAGCACATTCCATCATATGCCCCCTCTAAGGCTCAAGAGCAAGAGATGAAAGAGATCGGGGATCAGATGGAGAGATACTTAGACAGAGGAGCTGAAGCCAGGCAGATTAGTGAAGCAAGGGAAAGGCTCAGACTCGCTGACCTAGAGGCTCTTAAGATCAAGGCTGAGAAATAAGCAAGTCAGAGGGTTCCTGAGAAGGCTAAAGTTCCGTATAAGTACATAAGACTCAGGAAGCCCACAGACCTCAAAATCCATAGATGGCCTAGGTTTGATACTTGGATGCCATGGGAACGGACTCAGAGGTGGGAGACGCTGAAAGCTGACTTCATTAAGAGGTTCTATTTTTGGAGGTATTGGCCTGACATGCACAAGTCAATTGCCTTTGCTGAGTGGCTTCTGAAGAGTGATCCAGAGATTTATGTAAGAGTTCAGAAGGCCCTAGCTGAGAAGGTTGATGTTAGGGTTCCAGCTCCGAGACCTCTGCCTCCCCCACTGAAGCTTGATGGTTCTCTACATATTGGGGTCATTGAAGGAGAAATTAAGAGTGTTGCTCAAGCCACTGATCTCGATGAGACTGATCCTGCTTATATGGCACAGATACTGAAGCTGAGGAGAGATACATACAGGATTTATGGACTGCTGCTTCCTGCGGAGAAATCTAAAGATTTTAAAGAGCGGATTCAGTATTTCAGGAGGTAGTAGATAGCTTCCTTTTATCGTTGTCTTTCTTTTCTCTAGAATAGTAAGTTGATGTACTTTACTGATATTCCTACTGATATATAACATCATTGTTGTTTAGCCCTGACAATTCCTTATTGTCTACATGGCCTCGTTGTTTTATGCTTAACACTCAGAATCACCCAAGTGATTACTCACTCACATACTCACTGAATATTTATATCTATGTCTGTCAGTTTTTACTTAGCTTGATAGATTATGGTTTGATAGATTAGGGGGAGATTGTTGTTAGTAAGGGGGAAATTATTGTTAGTTTTCTGTATAGGTTCTGATATTTCTTCCCTGAATTTCCTCAGTAGTCTAGAACTTGAAGAACAACTCCACTGATTCTACTTGTAATAGGGGTTCAGGGTTTAGGGTTTAGGGTTTAGGGGTTTAGGGTTTAGGGTTTAGGGTTTAGGGTTTAGGGGTTTAGGGTTTAGGGTTTAGGGTTCAGGGTTTAGGGTTTAGGGTTTCACAAACTGTTGGGAGATGATTCAGTAGTTTCACAAACTGTTGGGAGACAACTCAGTAGCCTAGTGCTCAGTAGATTTGAAGATCCCAAAACCCTACTTTGACTAATGAACCATTCTGTTGTAATTGTTTGTTCTGTCTCTAAGAGTTTCAGACTCAATAGGTACTCAGTTTTGTCCGCTGGTTCTTCAGCAGACAATCAGCCTCAGCACCATAAGAAGAAGACTCATTAGTACTGGACTCAGCAGGAGCAGTATACTGAAAGGAGTCTGTGGAACTGAACTCAGCAGGAGTAGTTCACTGAACTCATAGTTGATCTTCAGTAGAGCTAAACTCAGCAGGAGTATGCTACTGAACATAGATCAGACTCAACAACGGCTAGACAGTCTTCTGACTGTCAGGATATCTCATAAGTCAAATCAGTAAAGTCATACGAGGTATAGAGAAGTCAGCTGCAAATCCACCTTGAAGTCTGTTTGTCTCACCTACTTTCTTCAGCCTCGACCAATGACGAGCGGCCAGCTGTCTACTTTCTGATTAAAGCTACAAGTCAACAACTTTTCAGAAATGGAGGGAAAGGACTCTGCCACCATACTTTGAAAGAGCCGTTAGCTACCCAAAAGAGAGAGACACATGGATCATCGTCTCCAACGGATCTATCCATGTCGCTGCTCTATAAATAGAGGGAAGATTTCAAATGGAAGCTCACCTAAAAATGCAAGAACACACGAGCATTCACGAGCAACTCAGAAAAGACTTAAGCTTTCCCCAAGAACTTCATAGAGAATCTCCAGCGAAAGGCGACATACCTGCTCATAGGGAACCAAGCTGAATCAGATCATAAAGCCTCTAGTATCCAAGCGACTGAATACGAACCCAAAGTCCATAGTTAACCGTTCGTCGCTCTAGAAGCTACCTTTCTCGTTCCCTTTCCCTTTAACCTAAGTTCAGCAGACTATATCAATAGCTTAGAACGAGGGAGTTCATCTTTGAACTGATCCTTATTGTAAATGACTCCTTCATAGTTGGAGAGTTTATCAAACACTTAAGTTTGATATCATGTAAACTGAGACTTGCTTAGTATAAATCTCAAGACCAGTGTTTGTCCAATGCACAAACCGACTGAGACTAACTCAGTATAATAAAATAGCCTCCTGATCTTTTCGGGACAGTGGACGTAGGATTGTTGGATCCGAACCACTTTAAAATTGCTTGTGTTCTGTGTTTTTACTGTTGCATTTATTACTGTTCATAGTGAAAATATCCTTCAAAATCATTCAACTGAGTTTCAGCAAAGCTTAACAGATCGCACTAATATACTGAAATAGTTTTCTTAAAAACATTTTCTAACTCAACTGAATTTGGGCCTACACATTTCTGCACCATACTGAACTTCAGCTGAACGGTACTGAATTCTGACCTAAGTCAGCTAGCAGACCTCAGTGAAGTCAGTCACTCTGCCACGCGATTCAGAACAACTTATTTGGTCTACTGAACCTGTTCAGTGCGGCATCCTCCTGAAAAGGACTGTTCGCGTTTTAAGTTGAGAAATTGTTTTCAGGTGTATTCACCCCCCTCCCCCTCTCCACCAGAACGGTTAATCTCGGGACCAACAAGTATCCCTTGGCAACAAGTTGAGCTTTGTTTCTTTATATGACGTTGTTTTCATCTCGCTTGTTTTTGAAGACCCACTTAGTACCGATTACGTGTTGGTGTTTAGGTCTGTCAATAAGCTCCCAAACTTCATTTCGGACAAACTGGTTCAGCTCCTCTTGCATGGCGATGATCCAGTCAGCATCGTTGGGCGCATCCTCTATTGACTGAGGTTCTTTAGTAGACAAGAAACAGGAGTAGAGAGCACTTTCTCCTTGACTTAGTCTGGATCTTGTCCTTACTGCTGCTGATGGATCTCCGACGATTAGATCAGAAGAGTGAGCGTCTAGCCATGAACGTCTGAGTTTGGCTTCTTCTTCTGAAATTACTTCTGTATAGTCAACAGGAGTGTTATGCATTTCAGTAGTACTATTCTGTGACTGAAGCACTTCAGTAAGAAGGTTAGGGTCTACTGAGTTTCCAGGTTCAGGGGCATTTACCTCAGGAACATCATTCGTTCCCCCTGAGTTTATATTCTCAGTAGAGGTCTCAGTTACCACTGGGCTTCCTCTTCGACCATTGTTACCTGATGTTGATTCTGTTCAGTAGAATCAACCAGGTCAGCTACAATGCTTGCGGGATGGGTCTGAATTTCTTCTTCGTTTGACTCATCATCCCAACAATGCTGGATCTTCTTAGTTTTGTCATTCAGTGTGAAATCCTGTAGCTAGCTGCTGACATATTCAGGATTTGTCTTATTAGGTTTCCTGTCCTCAGTAACAAACTCATCAAAAATAACATTAGGGCTTTCCTCCACGCAAAGGGTCCGGTAGTTAAAGACCCTAAAGGCTTTACTGACTCGAGAGTATCCTAAGAACACTCCTCGATCAGATTTGCTATCACAGACCTTTAACTGATCCTTCCCGTTATTGTGGATAAAGCAAGGACAGCCAAAAATATGAAAATAAGATATAAAAGGAATTCTCCCTTTCCATGATTCATATGGTGTCTTCATGTGTTGCTTTGTAAGAAGTGAGCGATTCTGAGTGTATAAGGTGTCAGTAGCATCAACCCATAACTTTTAGGGTAGTCCAAAGTCTGCTAGGAGCGTTCTTGCTGCTTCTTTTAATGTTATGTTCTTCCGTTCAGCAAGACCGTCTTGATATCAGAACTGCTGAAGTCTCGTGCAGAATCCCCTCTGTGTCGCGATACTCTTTTATGACTGAGTTAAGAAATTCAGTCCCTATATCTGAGCGGATTCTTTGAATCTTGATGTCTTTTTCCACACTGAGTTTCTTCAGCAGTATCGGCAGCTCAGTCTTGACATCAGATTTGTTGGCTATGAAGATGACCCACGTATATCTTGAATAATCGTCAATAACGACGAGGGCATACTTCTTGCCTCTTATGGTCACTGGAGATACTGGCCCAAACAAGTCCATGTGCAGCAGTTGAAGGATTCCATTAGTGCAAGGTGACGGAATTGGAGGATTGCTTTTCTTTGTCTGCTTTCCCTTCAAACACGCTTCACAGTTTTTGTCTTTAATGAAAGCTTCATTGGGCAGTCCTCTGACTCTTGAGTCCTTAGCTAGCTTTTTCATTGCCTTGAAGTTCAGGTGACTGAGCCTCTTATGCCACAACCATCCTGTTTTATCACTTGATTTTGTCTGGGCAAGCAAGCAAGCCTCAAGTTCAGCGGTGTTCCAGTTAGCAACATAGATGTTCTTCTTCCGTGAACCTGATAACACTGTTTTCCTGTAGGTTTATCAATAACATCACATAAACCAGCGTCAAAGGTAACTCTATTCAGATTATCACAGAATTGACTGACAGAATGGAGATTATGTTAAAGTCCTTCAACATATGTTACTCTTGGAAACGAAGCAGTCCCAATGTTCTGTGTTCCATATCCCCTAGTATAGCCTTTCGAGTGGTCACCAAACTCAATTCTGGGACCATCTTCTTGTACGTAGTTGGTCAGCACGCTCTTTTGGTAAGTCATATGTCTCGAGCAGCCGATATCCACGATCCAAGGGTCCTTATGCACATGCAAAATAGAAACAATTTTAGGTACCCTTTGGTTCAGTTTGGGTCCTTAAGTGTTAGTCGATGGTTTTGCGACCCAAATCTGTCTGGCGACCTTAGGAGTCTCAGACACCTTCTTTTTCTGAACCTTGTCAGTTTTCTTCTCCACTGAACTTGGAGATACTGACTTTCTGGCAGCTTTGGGTTCAGGAGCTTTCTTCTTCTGAGGTTTTGTGCTCTTCCTGACCCTGGGCTCATAATAGTACGAACCAAATTGTGCTGGATGCTTACACAGTGGCTTACCATACTGCTCTGCCCATCTGACCTTCTTAGTTCCCCCTGAATTTGATCGTGGTGTTCTGGGGCTAGAACTCTTGGTGAGTTTCTTGATGCTCGACTGAGCTGCGATGATCATCTATTTGTTTTTCGCCTGAGTTGTAGGTTCAATGATTTGAACTTTTCCTCTAACGAACCTATCAGCCAACATTTCTGAGCCTTTTGAGGTAGAGGTTGAAGCTATCATGAGTGTAGCCGAGTCCTTCTTTCATGACGACTGGCCTTTGAGCTCTAAGCATGGTTTCCAACTTCTCCTTGGCTCCCAGGTATTGTTCAGTCATCAGTCCTCACCAAACTTCATCACTTTTCCTAAGTGATTCATAATCCATTTCATATTCTGCGAGCTTCTGACTGAATCTGGCTATCTCAGTATCTTTCTCAGAATTGTCCTTAGTCATAACTGATATCTGTGTTTCTTGAAGCTGAGACTTAGTCATAAGAGATTCAATCTCTTCCTTCAGTCTCGCAATGAGATTCTCTAAATCAGTAGAGACCTGACAATCAGAAGAAAGTCTCTGATTTTCAGCCTTTACCTGTTCCAGTTCCTGAACAGTTCAACTGAACTCTCTGCTCAACTAAATCTGCTTCTCTAGTAGATCGTCGTATGCTTGTATCATGTCTAGAGGTTCACCTGTAGCTGAGCAAGTGTCGTGTGTGCTCTGTGAAGAGGAGGTTATAATAAGTTTAGAATTTACCTCAGCCTCTTCTCCGGCCATCAGGCAATGTTCAGTCGATGCTTCAGGATCTACTTCTCCGACCTCACAACAATAAATGTAGCTTCATCTTCAGAAGAATACATGAAAGTATCTTCCTCTATTGAGTCGTCGGATAGCTCTCCGGCAATGTAGGTCTACCTCCTTCGGGTAAATTTTTCTCTTCTGGCCTGCCGTTCTGCTCACTGGGCAGCTAAGAGCTCAGGACATTCGTACTGGAAATGTCCTTCCTTTTTGCAGTTGTAGCACACAGTAACTCTGCCACCTTTTCCAGTTGAGCTGTTGGATTGACTAGCAGCAGGTTCTGTGTTCTTGCAATCAGGAGAAGGTTTAGATTCTTCCCTTTTATGATTATCTTTCTTACATGAGGGAGAATCTCTGTGATATTTCTTTAGCTTTCTGACTCTCTCCTTCTCCCTTTGATATGTGAGAGCCATAAGCGCAAGACTCTCAGTAGCAGGGGTCTCCGTAGATTTTGCTTCTGATGCAGCTAATGTCTTGCTAGCAGAAACGGGTTTGGCTCCTGAAGTGCTGACTGTTGCTTTGAAAGCATGCTCAATCTGAGTGTCAGCTGGCGAGCTAGTGCACCGTTGGGGTAGTTTATGCTCGAACTCCTCAGTCTTTAGTTCTGAAAAGATAACATTAGGAGTTAAAGCATTAAGATCAGAGCGACGTAAATAAGTAGCAACAGGAAGCCACTTCAGTCGAGGCAGCGCTCTTAAGATCTTTGTGTTCAGCTCTTTGTTGGTGAACGTTCTCCCCAGCTCATTGATCACATTGATCTGGTTGGTGAATCTGACGCTAACCTCGTCAATGGTTTCACTGGGCTCCATTGCAAATTTGTCGAACTTTTGAAGCTCTAGCTCAAGCTTATTTTCCTTGATCTGTGGGGTTCCTTGGCTCAGTACAGCCAGGGCATCCCAAAGTTCCTTTGCCGTTTCGCAATCTTGCACTCTCCCGAGGTGAGAATCACTGAGCGTTGTTAGGATTGCATTCTGCGCTACTCGGTCAAGGTTGTGTAATTTCTTCTCTTCAGGCGTGAAGGCAGATTTGTATTTGGCAACCTTTGCACCTGTTTGTGCTCATACACCTCCCACAACGGCATATTGGACACTGTCGATCATGGGAAGGATAGGTCCTATTTCAAGGACGTCTGTCATGTTGTTGTGCAGCGATGTAAGGTGCGTCTCCATTCTCATGCGCCATACCGTATAGTTCTCCACCGAGAACATAGGTGCCATCCGAATACCTGACATATCAGACATTGTAGGTGAAAATATAAGGATGTATGAAGAGATGTTGGTGCAGTGAAAACGTTTTCAGGATCTGTTCGAGTAGACCAGTAGGTTTTTCAAAAATGATGATCAGGAAAACACCGCTCTGATACCAATTGTTGGTTCGGAGACGAGTGTCAGGTGTAGAGGGCTCGAATACACATGAGAACAAGTTTTTTCTCAAACATGAAGGTCAGCTGAGCTGAGAATTGTGATTGAATGAACAGTGCTAGATAATAGCCGTCTGATCGCGGGTCAGAGTGTCTTAACTACTGAGTCTGTTCTACTGACTTTTGTCAGTATAGAGAGTTCAGTAGGAGAGTTTCAGTGTGGATAAGTGTGGGGCCTATAGGACTTCGTCTCTTTTGAAAATGGGTTTTCGCAAACGAAATTTGATTTGGCTGGTGCACTTTTAAATACATTTTATGCAAAGTATGAATTTGTAAATTGGTTTGAGAACAATGCAATACAACAGTAAATACCACAAACATTTTTTAACGTGGTTCGGATACGCAAGATCCTACGTCCACGGTCCTACAGAACAGGAGTTCTTGTTGATTAATCTGAGCAAGCCTCAGCAAGGAATCTGTACGCTGGACAGACCCTTCTAAGTTATAGTCCTTAGCGACTTTACAAATCAAACCGAAGTTTGAAGGGGAGGGGATTTTCCTCAACAATCAAGGAGTTCTTACAATAAGAACAATTCACAGAAAGTGAACTCCTTCGAAGGTTCTAAGATATGGATATAACAGTGGAGCTTAGATAGAGAAGAGTGAACTAAAGAATCTCTAGAGAGAAGAACTACGGATATTCAACTAAGCAAGTTCTTCACTGGATCGGCTTGAATGCGCTAGAGAGTTTGTATGCAGTGAGCTTGTATTCCCTTTGATGTCCCGTGCGTTGAGCTTAGAAACTCTTCTCTATTTATAGCCGTGACCCAGGCATGTATCCGTTGGAGAGGACGATGCCACGTGTCACAAACTTCCAAGGAAAAAGGTCATAAGTTTTCGAACGAGCGCCGTACATGAGTGGTTGGCTTCCGTACATGAGAGCAGATTTAATGTCAGCGCAGGTAAGGCTTTGGTTGCTTTTCATTGGCCGAGGTTTGTGGTAGGTGAGACTTGTCAGACATCAGTCTTAATCTGAGTTGACTCTCACTGATCCTCGTATTGAATAAACTCTGCTGACTTCGAATGATAATAGTCAGGCAGTTATTTCCTTGTCGGATCTGCAACTGAGTTGCATGCGTTCAGTAGATCTGGATCGATCATACTAACTTCTTCATCTAAGTCTGTTGATAAGAATCTTCTACTGAGGATAGTCAGCTGGAGACTCTGAAGATACTAAGCTCTTCTCACATTCAGTAGATAAAAATCGTATTGAATCTTTAACGGAGGTCTGCTGAACGAGATCTTCTACTGAGAATAGTCAGCTGGAGGACCTGAAGACATGAGCTCAACAAACTGACGACACGGGGTTCTGGAACTTAACTTCCCTACTGAAGTTCAGACCATCAACACCCGTTACAGGACTTTGACAAAATAATTATGAATATAAGAACATGTCTAGCCTATTACATTATCGAGTTCAAAACACACATAAGGTTCAGAACAGGTTTTGGGATCTTCAATTCTATAGCGATGAAAATCACTACAATTTCCCCAATGCCAAAATATTACAATTACAATTATTTCCTAAGTACATGAACTACTGACATCAGTTCTACGTACCCCATTATGGATTTTGGGTAAATCCGCGATTTGAGATTTTATCTTCGAGTTTGCTATTAAATAAAAAATCCGGTTAGGATCAATCTAAACCAACCCATTATGTATATAACTCAACATGCCAACTATTAAACAACTTATTAGAAATACAAGACAACCCATTCAAAATGTCACGAAATCCCCCGCTCTTCAGGGATGTCCTCAGCGCCGAGGAACATGTACTAGGGTGTATGTGCGACTCGTTTAGATCATGAGCTGATACAAAAAGCAAGAAAACTTCTTCCAGTATGACTGATCAGTACCAGTGAATAGAATAGAATGGAAAAAGGAACTCCATTAAATATCTAAAAAGAAGCAAATCTATCCTTCTATTGTGTATAAGTTTATGGTTTTCATTGGTGCAAATTCAATCACCAGAATTTAAGATGAGAAACAATTCTCCATTGGTAGCAACTGGTTATCCATTAAGCAGAAAAATCTTATTGAAATTCAAAAAAAAAAAAGAAGTTCTCGCTTGGTCAAGAACGGACTACGAGGGTCAGCGACTCAGCTGACTTTCATAATTAAATACTGTTATAGTATAGGTGGGTCTCATTGTGAAAGTCCCGTTACTGAATAATTCAAGGGTAGAGCCAAAGAGTGTGGTGTGAACTATACAAGTTACCAATAACACTGATGAAATATTAAATGACCATAAAGGCTCTAGTGTATAGAGGGTGAGGTAACCATAGAAATGAGGAAACCCACTATTTCTTTATTTATTTAATTTCTATTTCTTTTTTTTTACTAGATTTTTGACACCTATCAAAAGCAAATTTCTTATTTCTTTCAAATTTCGTAGTAAAATATCTAAAAAAAGAAAAATCGTGTCAGGAAGGTTAGAGTAGTCAAAGCCATTAGAATTTGTATTTATACATTGGAAAAATCCGTTTGGTTATTAGTTATTAATAGGCCAGGACTAAAAAATAATAACTGAAAGAAAAAAAATCAATTAGTTATTTGTCAAAATTTTATTTATTCGATGACTAGAGTTAAACGTGGATATATAGCCCGAAAACGTAGAACAAAAATTCGTTTATTTGCATCAAGTTTTCGAGGATCTCACTCAAGACTTACTCGAACTATTACTCAACAGAAAATAAGAGCTTTGGTTGTGGCTCATCGGGATAGGGATAAGCAAAAGAGAAATTTTCGTTGTTTGTGGATCACTCGGACAAACGCAGTAATTCGAGAAAAGGAAGTATCCTATAGTTACAGTAAATTAATACATGATCTATATAAGAGAAAGTTGCTTCTTAATCGTAAAATACTATCCCAAATAACTATATCAAATAGGAATTGTCTTTATATGATTTCCAACGAAATCAGATAAAAAGTAGATTGGAAAGAATACACCGAAATAATTTAATTTAAATGGGGTTCCCTGGAGAATGAACTCCGGGAGGTTTGAGTTGGATTCAAAATTCCTATGAGAAAGACACTAAAGTAATCAAAATGAATGAACACGTTCAATAAAAAAATATTTTTTTCGATTCGTTTTTTTTACAACACAATAATGCAAACTGGAATTCTGATTGAAGTGAATAAAAAAAAAGCCTCTATTTCTGGTTCTAAGACCAGTAGTTCTAGTGGTCGACTAGATTCTTTCAAATTGTTTCTCATTATTAAGAAAATGAAACAAAGATAAAATACGAGCTTGTTTTATAGCAATAGTAATTAATCGTTGTTGTTTCAAGGTTGTTGGGTTATGAGTCAGTAGTCGTTTAGATCATTGATAGGGGTACTTAAAAACTGACGTCAGCAGTTCATGTGCTTAGGACATAATTGTAATATTTCGATAATGGGGGAAATTGTAGTGATTTTCATCGCAATAGAATTGAAGATCCCAAAACCTGTCATGTACCCGACGTGTGTTTTGAACTTGATGATGTAATAGGCTAGACATGTTCTTACATTCCTTGATTATTCTGTCTAAGTCCTGTAAGGGGTGTTGTTGGTCTGAACTTCAGTAGGGAAGTTAAATTCCAGAACCCCATGTCATCAGTTTGTAGAGCTCATGTCTTCAGGTCCTCCAGCTGACTGCTCTCAGTAGAAGATTCTTATCAACAGACCTCCATTGAAGACTCAATACGATTCTTATCAACTGAATGTGTGGAGAGCTCAGTACCTTCAGAGTCTCCAGCTGATCATCCTCAGTAGAAGATTCTTATCAGCAGACTCAGATGAAGAAGTCAGTATGATCGGTCCAGATCTACTGAACGCATGCAACTCAATTGCAGATCCGACAAAGAAATAACTGCCCGACTATTGTCATTTCGAAAGTCAGCAGAGTTTATTCAATACGAGGATCAGTGAGATTCAACTCAGATGAAGACTGATGTCTGACAAGTGTCACCTACCACAAACCTCGGCCAATCACTACTACAAACTTGGCCTACGACAACACTTGAAAGACAACGTTTTTTGTATAAAAGCGTTGTCGTAGCTCCAAAAACCGTTGTCGTAGCTAAAACCGTTGTCTTTTATATCAAAAGTGCACTCATAGACAACGGTTTTTTACTACCATTGTCATTGACCCGTTGTCGTATATCAAAAAAAGTGTTAATAGACAACGGTAGTGCCTACCGTTGTCATTTAAGCATTGTCGTAGTACATAGATCCGCTGTCGTATGTGCAAATAGGCGTGCATAGACAACGTTTCTGGTAACCGTTGTTGTTTGACCGTTGTTCTAGTTAAAACTTCAATAATAGACAACGGTTTTATGAACCGTTGTCGTTTATACGTTGTCTTTTATCTAGATATATATATTAATTAATTACAAATTTCTATATTTTTAAAAATCATAATAAAAGTTAAATAAAATTCTTTTATATAAAAATCTATAAATACACATTTTAACATATAATTTAAAAATACTTTATAATATTAAATAGTATTTATTTTTTACGTAAATATATATATTAATTCATTATAAAATTTCTATATTTTTAAAAATTGTAATAAAAGTTAAATAAAATTCTTTTCTATAAAAATCTATAAATATACATTTTATCATATAATTTAAAAATACTTTATAATATTAAATATTATTTATTTTTTTATATTAAAATTAATATTATAAATTGATAAATATTAAACTAATATCTAAAATTCTAAACCTAATTCTTACACCCACCGTCACTCCATCTCCCTCCCTCTCCCTCTCCTCACGCTCTCCCTCTCCCTCTCCCTCTCTCCCACTCTCCGTCTCCCTCTCCCTCACCCTCACCCTCACTCCATCTGCCTCACTCTCCCTCCCTCTGCCGAGGATGAAGATCTGCGACGGAGGACCTGATCGGTTGTTGAGCGGAGAGGCTGAACTGATGTCGCCGCGAGGGCATTGGTGGAACTAGAGGGGGGTCGGGAGGGTCGACCGACCCCCCGGCCGACGGAACTTCGACTAAATAGGGTATACGATTCGTATTGCTTTTAGATAATTTTAGTGAAAAATATAGTTAACTGCTTGTAGTGCAGTTGGTTAATGACTTTATTTATTTGAAGAAAAGTCTCATGTTCGAAACTCAATTCACTCATTTGATTTCTATTTTTAGACTTTTAAATTATTTCTTTTCTAGTTTTCATTAATTTTATTATAAATATAATTAATTCGATATAGATTCATAACTCTCTCACATGTTATAAATATTTCTCTCTCTCTATTTTTTCTACTAGTTATATAACTATCTTTCTTAGCGTAACAAATAGAAGAAATAATATATATTATATCTTTCATATCGTATTTGTATTCGAACCATTTAAAACTATATTTTCAACTCTCGATTTTTTCTCTGCCTTCGGCTCCCGTTGTTCATCTATTTCGACCCCCAACTTCATAACTCTAGTTCCGCCACTGCGCGAGGGGATTTTCTGTTCGTTGCAACGGAGCCGAAGAGAGCTTCCATTAGATCGCCGTCGAACCTACATTAGATCTGAGGATGTGAGAGAGAGTTAATGAGAGAGAAAGGAAGAGGATGCTAGTTTAGGTAACTCTTGCTTCCTCTGTAACTCCATTATGGTAAATTGGTATCTTGTTTTAGTTATTAGAGAGAGAGAATGACAGAGAAAGCAAATGATGTGTTAGTAGAATTGGATTTTCATGTATCTCAAATAATATTTTTAGCATTTGTAGTTTCATCACGCTCCCTGGACCCCAAGGAGATCTTGAAAATGGCACAGAATTTAGTATTGTGAATTCTCTGTTTCATTGTACTGATTTTTGGTCTATTAAGTCTTTTACTATAAAATTTTGGATAAGATAAGACTTGCGGTTGAATTTGAATTCAAAATCTTGGCTTGAAAGGAATATGAATCTACTGCTTTCCCTGAAACAGATTTTGATTGTCATACTTTGGTGAAGATGTAAATATTGAGTGGATTAGATTTATGCTTTGAGGAATTACCTTTACCCCAATAGTAATTAGGGGAATGCCAGTTCAAAGAGAGGAGTTTCAACAGATGGAATCAGGTTTGCTTCTAATTTTTATCATTTTGAGATTCTGTTTCATGTTTATGCTGTATTATCATCTATTGAAATTCGAGAAATAGTTCTGTGACTGGTCTTACTAGTGTGGCCCTCACGTGGTTCTTGTCAGTTGCTGACTTTTTTTTAGCATATGCAAAGTGTCATATTCCCGTAGTTAGATTGAGGCATGGACAAAAAACTGTTTTCACACTTACTACCAGTTAGTGGAAAACGAGCTAGGATGAAGAAGGGGTACATGTTGCATGTGACCGCAACAACACTGGGAAGGGTTGGTCTTTTCTTTTTGGCTCCACCTGCTTGATGTGGGTTAAAGGGTCCATCTGAGGCTGATGTGAAGGGGGATATTTGTATTTGATATAATAGTTTCTAATCCAATCAAAGATTCATCAAGGCCCTAATTTCTGGTTGACTATGCTGTTATCTTGTGTAGGTAATTTATGTTTTCACTGATGGAATCTCGGCATAAAATCTCAAGTTTCCCTTCTCTTGGCGTGTCGTTGCAAAAATTGGAGAATCCAGCTTTGCGGGCGTTCGTAAATGTGCCATCTAATGAAGTATTTCCCTTCTCTTTTGTTCTTTTGAGTAAATATTTTTTTTTCTTAAACTATGGAGGTGTTCATATCCCCTCCAAAAAGGTTGAGTGCTCTTTGTTCTTCTTGTTTTATACCTAAAATAGCATTCTTCAATCCTTCAATAAATTTAAGAAGTGTGATTGTAGATTGATATCTCTGGTACTGATAGTTGTGTGACTATAATTATTAATACCAGGAGCAGCCTTGTGGTGATTCTTGATTTGGCATATTTAAATGAGGTATTTCTTGGTATTTTTTAGTGAAAGTTATATCATGTTATGGCTGTAAACTGTATATTATAAGCGTCCTGATAAACGTAAAATATATCTCCTGCAGGGTATGCTTGTACGAAAGGTTGAAAAAACTTCCCATGCTAATCAAGTGTTGAAGGAGGTACATCTAGCTCCTAGAGTTTTGATTTTTCTGTCGATAATTTCCCTTTTCTGTTCACACACTTTTGCAAGCCATTTAATTCAGTTGTTTTGTTCTTCCAGGGGATGTAATTGTAAGCTTTGATAATGTTCGTGTTGGGTGTGAAGGAACCATACTGGGGTCCGAATGCAACCAACTTTGGTAAATTTTTCAATTGCTGTCGAAGAATAGGTAGTTTGTTTTGTAATGAACTAGTCTTGTTATAGTTTGTACGTATTTGAGATTTTAGTCGTAGAACAATGAATTATTATTACAGTACATAATTCTTGATAAGCATTTCATGGAAATATTACATGATTTTATTAGTTTTATTGATTGTGGTAAATTGTAAATTGTACCTTTGACAACGGTTAAAATAACGGGACGACAACAGTTACAAACCGTTGTCAAAAATACCTACTACAACAGCTGAAAAAAGTGAAAGACAACGATAGGAAACTGTTGTTGAATATACATATGACAACGAAATAAAAACGATACGACAACGGTTTAAAATCGTTGTCTAAAACGCATACGACAACGTGTATAAAAATAAAATGACAACAGTTTTAAACCATTGTCGAAAGATCAAACGACAACGGACGCAATACCAAAAAGACAACGGTTGAAAACCGTTGTTGAAAATCTTAAAGACAACAGTTAAAAACTGTTGTCTATTAGCGAGAAGCTACGACAACGGTACCTACAACAACGTCATATTTCGTGATACCGTTGTCTATCAACGTTTTTGTTGTAGTGAATGAGAAGCAACCAAGCCTTACCTGCTCTGAGGATTAAAGCTGCTCTCGTGTACAGAAGCCAACCACTCTACGGCGCTCGTTCGAAAATTTATGGCCGTTTTCCTTCAAAGTTTGTGACACGTGGCATCGTCCTCTCCAACAAATACATGCTTGGGTCACGACTATAAATAGAGAAGAGTTTCCAAGCTTGACACACGGGACATCAAAGGGAATACAAGCTCACTGCATACAAACTCTCTAGCGCATTCAAGCCGATCCAATGAAGAACTTGCTTAGCTGAATATCCGTAGTTCTTCTCTCTAGAGATTCTTTAGTTCCCTCTTCTCTATCTAAGCTCCACTGTTATATCCATAGCTTAGAACCTTCGAAGGAGTTTACTTTCTGTGAATTGTTCTTATTATAAGAACTCCTTCATTGTTGGAGAAAATCCCCTCCCCTTCAAACTTCAGTTTGATTTGTAAAGTCGCTAAGGGCTATAACTTAGAAGGGTCTGTCGAGCGTACAGATTCCTTGCTGAGGCTTGCTCAGATTAATCAACAAGAACTCCTGTTCTGTAGGACCGTGGACGTAGGATCTTGCGTATCCGAACCATATTAAAAAATGTTTGTGGTATTTACCATTTTATTGCATTCTTCTCAAACCGATTTACAAACTCATACTTTGCATAAAACATATTTAAAAGTGCACCAGCCAAAATAAATTTGGTTTTCGAAAACCCGTTTTCAAAAGAGACGAAGTCCTACGGACCCCACACCTATCAGCACTGAAACTCTCCGACTGAACTCACTATACTGACAAAAGTCAGTAGAACAGACTCAGTAGTTAAGACACTGTGACCCGCGATCAGAAGGCTATTATCTGGCACTGTTCATTCAGTCGCAATTCTGTGCTCAACTGACCTTCGCGTTTGAGGAAAAACTTGTACTCATGTGTATTGGAGCCCTCTACACCTGACACTAGTCTTTGAACCAACAATTGGTATCAGAGCGGTGTTCTCCTGATCATCGTTTTTGAAAAACCTACTGGTCTACTCGAACAGATCCTGAAAACATTTTCATTGCACAAGCATCTCTTCATTCATCCTTATACTTTCTACTACAATGTCTGATATGTCAGGTATTCGGATGGTACCTATGTTCTCGGTGGAGAACTATACGGTATGGCGCGTGAGAATGGAGGCGCACCTTACATCGCTCCACGACAGCATGACAGAAGTCCTTGAAACAGGACCTATCATTCCCATGATCGATAGTATCCAATATGCCGCTGTGGGAGGTGTAGGAGCACAAACAGGTGCAAAGGTTGCCAAAGACAAATCTGCCTTCACGCCTAAAGAGAAAATATTGCACAACCTTGACCCGGTAACACAGAATGCAATCCTAACAACGCTCAGTGATTCTCACCTCGGGAGAGTGCAAGACTGCGAAACGGCAAAGGAACTTTGGGATGCCCTTGATGTACTGAGCCAAGGAACCCCACAGATCAAGGAAAATAAGCTCGAGCTAGAGCTTCAAAAGTTCGACAACTTTGCAATGGTGCCTAGTGAAACCATTGACGAGCGTAGCGTCAGATTCACCAACCAGATCAATGTGATCAATGAGCTGGGGAGAACGTTCACCAACAAAGAGATGAACACAAAGATCTTAAGAGCGCTGCCTCGACTGAAGTGGCTTCCTGTTGCTACTTATTTACGTCGCTCTGATCTTAATACTTTAACTCCTGATGTTATCTTTTCAGAACTAAAGACTGAGGAGTTCGAGCATAGTCTACCCCAACGGTGTTTTAGCTCGCCAGCTGACACTCAGATTGATCATGCTTTCAAAGCAACAGTCAGCACTTCAGGAGCCAAACCCGTTTCTGCTAGCAAGACATTAGCTGCATCAGAAGCAAAATCTACGGAGACCCCTGCTACTGAGCGTCTTGCGCTTATGGCTCTCAAATGTCATAGGGAGAAGGAGAGAGTCAGAAAGCTAAAGAAATATCACATAGATTCTCCCTCAGGTAAGAAATATAATCATGAAAGGGATTAATCTAAACCTTCTCCTGATTGCAGGAACACAGAACCTACTGCTAGTCCATCCAACAGCTCAACTGGAAAAGGTGGCAGAGTTACTGTGTGCTACAACTGCAAAAAGGAAGGACATTTCCAGTACGAATGTCCTGAGCTCTCAACCGCCCAACGAGCAGAACGGCAGATCAGAAGAGAAAAATTTACCCGAAGAAGGCAGGCCTACATTGCCGGATGGCCGGAGAAGAGGCTGAGGTAAATTCTAAACTTATTATAACCTCCTCTTCACAGAGCACACACGACACGAGCTCAGCTACAGGTGAACCTCTAGACATGGTACAAGTATATGACGAGCTACTAGAGCAGCAGATTCAGTTGAGCAGAGAGTTCAGTAGAACTATTCAGGAACTGGAATAGGTAAAGGCTGAAAATCAGAGACTTTCTTCTTATTGTCAGGTCTCTACTGATTCAGAGAATCTCGTTGCGAGACTGAAGGAAGAGATTGAATCTCTTATGACTAAGTCTCAGCTTCAAGAAACTCAGATATCAATTCTAACTAAGGACAATTCTGAGAAAGATACTGAGATAGCCAAACTCAGTCAGAAGTTCGCAGAAGTTGAAAAGGATTATGAATCACTTAGGAAAAGTGACGAAGTTTGGCGAGGATTGAAGACTGAACAATACCTGGGAGCCAAGGAGAAGTTGGAAAGCATACTTAGAGCTCAAAGGCAAGTCGTCATGAAGGAAGGACTTGGCTATACTCATGAAGCTTCAACATCTACCTCAAAAGGCTCAGAAATGTTGGCTGATAGGTTCGTCAGAGGAAAAGTTCAAATCACTGAACCTACAACTCAGGCGAAAAACAAATAGAAGATTATCGCACCTTAGCCGAGCAGCAAGAAACTGACCAAGAGTTCTAGCCCCAGAACACCACGATCAAATTCAGGGGGAACTAAGAAGGTCAGATGGGCAGAGCAGTATGACGAGCCACTGTATAAGCATCCAACACAATTTGGTTTGTACTATTATGAGCCCAGGGTCAGGAAGAATACAAAACCTCAGAAGAAGAAAGCTCCTGAACCCAAAGCTGCCAGAAAGTCAGATCTCCAAGTTCGCTGGAGAATAAGACTGGTAAGGTTCAGAAAAAGAAGGTGTCTGAGACTCCTAAGGTCGCCAGACAGATTTGGGTCGCGAAACCATCGACTAACGCTTAAGGGCCCAAACTGAACCAAAGGGTACCTAAATTTTTTTCAATTTTGCAAGTGCATAAGGACCCTTGGATCATGGACAGCGGCTGCTCGATACATATGACCTATCAAAAGAGCTTGCTGACCAATTACGTACAAGAAGATGGTCCCAGAATTGAGTTTGGTGACAAGTCGAAAGGCTATACAAGGGGATATGGAACACTGAACATTGAGACTGCTTCAGTTCCAAGAGTATCATATGTTGAAGGACTTCAACATAATCTCCATTCTGTCAGTCAATTATGTGATAATCTGAATAGAGTTACCTTTGACGCTGGTTTCTGTGGTGTTATTGATAAATCTAAAGGGAAAACAGTGTTATCAGGTTCGCTGAAGAAGAACATCTACGTCGCTAACTGGAACACCGCTGAACCTGAGGCTTGTTTGCTTGCCCAGACGAAATCAAGTGATAAAACAGGATAACTGTGGCATAAGAGGCTCAATCACCTGAACTTCAAGGCAATGACCAGCTAGCTAAGGACTCAAGAGTCAGAGGACTGCCCAACGATGCCTTCATCAAAGACAAAAACTGTGAAGCATGCTTGAAGGGAAAGCAGCCAAAGAAAAGTAATCCACCAATTCCATCACCTTCCACTGATGGAATCCTTCAACTGCTCCAGATGGATCTGTTTGGGCCAGTCTCTCCAGTGACTATAAGAGGCAAGAAGTATGCCATCGTCGTTATTGACGATTATTCAAGATATACGTGGGTCATCTTCATAGCCAACAAATCTGATGTCAAGACTGAGCTGCCGATATTGCTGAAGAAACTCAGTGTGGAAAAAGACATCAATATTCAGAGAATTCACTCAGATAGAGGGAATGAATTTCTTAACTCAGTCATAAAGGAGTACTGCGATACAGAGGGAATTCAGCATAAGACTTCAGTAGCTCACACTCCCCAGCAGAACGGTCTTGCTGAACGGAAGAACAGAACACGATAGCTTCAACCTCTACCTCAAAAGGCTCAGAAATGTTGGCTGATAGGTTCGTCAGAGGAAAAGTTCAAATCATTAAACCTACAACTCAGGCGAAAAACAAGCAGAAGATCATCGCAACTCAACCGAGCATCAAGAAACTCCCCAACAGTTCTAGCCCCAGAACACCACGATCAAATTCAGGGAAAACTAAGAAGGTCAGATGGGCAGAGCAGTATGGCAAGCCACTGTATAAGCATCCAGCACAATTTGGTTCGTATTATTATGAGCCATAGGGTCAGGAAGAGCACAAAACCTCAGAAGAAGAAAGCTACTGAACCCAAAGCTGCCAGAAAGTCAGTATCTCCAAGTTCAGTGGAGAAGAAGACTAATAAGGTTCAGAAAAAGAAGGTGTCTGAGAATCCTAAGGTCGCCAGACAGATTTGGGTCGCAAAACCATCGACTAACACTTAAGGACCCAAACTGAACCAAAGGGTACCTAAAATTGTTTCTGTTTTGCAGGTGCATAAGGACCCTTGGATCGTGGACATCGGCTGCTCGAGACATATGACTTACCAAAAGAGCCTGCTGACCAACTACGTACAAGAAGATGGTCCCAGAATTGAGTTTGGTGACAACTCGAAAGGCTATACTAGGGGATATGGAACACTGAACATTGGGACTGCTTCAGTTCCAAGAGTAACATATGTTGAAGGACTTCAACATAATCTCGTTTCTGTCAGTCAATTCTGTGATAATCTGAATAGAGTTACCTTTGACGCTGGTTTATGTGATGTTATTGATAAACCTATAGGAAAACAGTGTTATCAGGTTCGCGGAAGAAGAACATCTACGTTGCTAACTGGAACACCGCTGAACCTGAGGCTTGGTTGGTTGCCCAGACAAAATCAAGTGATAAAACAGGATGGCTGTGGCATAAGAGGCTCAGTCACCTGAACTTCAAGGCAATGAAAAAGCTAGCTAAGGACTCTAGAGTCAGAGGACTGCCCAATGAAGCTTTTATTAAAGACAAAAACTGTGAAGCGTGTTTGAAGGGAAAGCAAACAAAGTAAAGCAATCCTCCAATTCCGTCACCTTCCATTGATGGAATCCTTCAACTGCTCCACATGGACTTGTTTGGGCCAGTCTCTCCAGTGACCATAAGAGGCAAGAAGTATGCCCTCGTCGTTTTTGACGATTATTCAAGATATACGTGGGTCATCTTAATAGCCAACAAATCTGATGTCAAGACTGAGCTGCCGATACTGCTGAAGAAACTCAGTGTGGAAAAAGACATCAAGCTTCAGAGAATCCGCTCAGATATAGGGACTGAATTTCTTAACTTAGTCATAAGAGAGTATCGTGACACAAAGGGGATTCAGCACGAGACTTCAGCAGCTCGCACTCCCCAGCAGAACGGTCTTGCTGAACGGAAGAACAGAACATTAAAAGAAGCAACAAGAACGCTCCTAGCAGACTCTGGACTACCCTCAAAGTTCTGGGCTGATGCTACTGACACCGCCTGTTACACTGAGAACTGCTCACTACTCACAAAGCAACACATAAAGACACCATACGAATTATGGAAAGGGAGAATTCCTTCTATTTCTCATTTTCATATTTTTGGCTGTTCTTGCTTTATCCACATTAACAGGAAGGATCAGTTAAAGGTCTTTGATAGCAAATCTGATCAAGGAGTGTTCTTAGGATACTCTCGAGTCAGTAAAACCTTCAAGGTCTTTAACTACCGGACCCTTTGCGTGAAAGAAAGCCCTCATGTTATTTTTGATGAGTTTGTTACTGAGGATAGGAAACCTAAGAGGACAAATACTGAAGATGTCAACAACAAGCTACAGGATCTCATACTGAATGACAAAGTTGAAAAGATCCAGCATTGTTGGGATGATGAGTTAGACGAAGAAGAAATCCAGACCCATCCCGCAAGCACTGTAGCTGACCTGGTTGATTCTACTGAACAGAATCAACATCAGGTAATAATGGTCAATGAGGAAGCCCCAGTTGTAACTGAGACCTCTATTGAGAATATAAACTCAGAGGGAACGATTGATGTTCCTGAGCTAAATGCCCTTGAACCTAGAAACTCTGTAGACCCTAACCTTCTTACTGAATTGCTTCAGTCACATAATAGCACTACTAAAATGCCTAACACTCTTGTTCACTGTACAGAAGTAATATCAGAAGAAGAAGCCAAACTCAGACGTTCATGGCTAGACGCTCACTCTTCTGTTATAATCATCGGAGATCCATCAGCAGCAGTAAGGACAAGATCCAGATTAAGTCAAGGAGAAAACTCTCTCTACTTCGGCTTCTTGTCTACTGAAGAACCTCAGTCAATACATGACGCTCTCAACGATGCTGACTGGATCATTGCCATGCAAGAGGAGCTGAACCAGTTTGTCCGAAACGAAGTTTGGGAGCTTGTTGACAGACCTAGACACCAACACGTAATCGGTACTAAGTGGGTCTTCAAAAACAAGCGAGATGAAAACAATGTCATAGTAAGAAACAAAGCTCGACTTGTTGCCAAGGGATACTGTCAAGCTGAGGGAATAGATTTTGATGAAACGTTCACTCCAGTCGCCAGATTGGAAGCCATTCGTCTATTCCTGGCCTATGCAACACATCAAAGATTCAAATTATATCAGATGGATGTTAACTCAGCATTTCTGAATGGTGTACTGAAGGAAGAAGTCTACGTGGAACAACCACCCGACTTCAGTAGGGACATCAGGATTATAGACTTCGGAAAGCTCTGCATGGGATAAAACAAGCACCCAGGGCTTGGTACGATACCCTATCAGACTTTCTTCTTCAGAAAGGTTTTCAGAGGGGGACAGTAGATTGCACCCTGTTCAACATCAAGTCAGGCGATGACATTCTACTAGTGCAGATCTACGTGGACGACATCATTGTCGGGTGCAAAAATTTGACTATATGTTAATAATTCGAGAAAATGATGAAGGAGAAGTTCGAGATGTCCATGATGGGAGAGATGAACTACTTCCTCGGTTTTCAAGTGAAGCAATCACCTGAAGGAATATTCATCAACCAAGCCAAGTATACTCGAGATCTCCTGAAAAGATTTGGCTGCGACTCAAGCAAGCCTGTCAAGATCCCCATGAACATGAATTTTAAAATCGATCTAGACAAAGAGGGAGCTTTTGTTAACTCTACTGATTATAGAGCTATTATTGGTTCTTTATTATACTTAACAACAAGCAGACCTGACATAACTTATGTTGTAGGTGTATGTGCAAGATTTCAGGCGAATCCCAAGCGAAGTCATCTAGACTCTGCAAAGAAGATTCTGCGAAACCTGAAGGGAACACCTGACACTAGGTTATGGTATCGTGCTGATGATAGTCTTGTTCTAACTGGTTATTCTGATGCTGATTATGCAGGATGCAGGATAGATCGAAAGTCAACTTCTGGAACATGTCAGTTCCTAGGCAGTAAGCTGATATCATGGTTTTCAAAGAAACAACATTCAGTGGCAACGTCCACTACTGAAGCTGAGTATATGGCTACCGGAAGTTGTTGTGCCCAAATCCTTTGGCTTCGACAACAACTGCGAGATTATGGTATTACTCAAGATGAAGTGCCCATCTAGTGCAAATCCACCAGTGCAATTGCAATAACTCAAAATCCAGTTCTTCATACGAGATGCAAGCACGTGGACATCCGACACCACTTCATCCGAGACCATGTCGAAAAGAAGGATATCAGGATGGAGAAAATCCATACTGATAAGCAAAGGGCAGACATACTGACCAAACCGCTGGCTGAGAACAGGTTCAGAGAACTCACAGTCGAGCTAGGTCTACTGGATCCTACTGACTCGAATCAGTAAGAAAATTCAGTACGAAAAGTCAGAAAGTCGAACTCAGTACTTGATTCAGTAGGGTGAATCATACAGTACATAGTAAGGGGGAATGTGATAACTTCAGTATCACGAAGATTCTCCTGAGTTGATTCGATAAACAGTTGACCGTCAGGTTCAGCTGAAGAGGTTTGCGTATTATGTTTCATATTTCATTCAGAAGCATGCTTGCATTTATTAATTCAGTAGCTTTCATTCAGTGACATGATTTGCATTTATTTCCCGCCATAAATTCTTAAGGATAAATTCACTACAAACCGTTTTCATTTAAAATGCCTTATCCTTTGAACTGCCTGCAACGCATTTAATCCATGTCTTCTCACCTTACTCTAACTGTGCAAACCTTATGTGGGTCTAGTTTAGAGGCGGCTAAGTAATCATTCCACTTATAAAATTAAATCTAAACCGTCCAGAAAAAGTGAGATTTTATCCTGACCGTCTGATCTTAAAACCCTTGATATTCAAATCTTATAGAATATGTACATTTTTCTCTCTAAACACACTTTACGCCATTACCATCTTAAGAGAGAGCTTTTGATCAAAACTCTGAACTGCTGCATACTGTGACTGCATCTTTCTCTCAAGCACTCTTAATTCCGGTAATTTTTATTTCTCTGAAATCTGTATCTAACTTACTCTATTTTCGAGTGCTAACACGTTTCTTGTAGATTTCTGATTATAGTGGCGCCTGTACCGACCCCGTCCAATATTGAGGAGATCATACACTACATGGTTCATTTTGAACCCACGATGGCATTCCATCTTGCGGAGCTTCCGTACATGGAGCCCATCTTCTCCGCTCTGGAGACCTCGGGGTTGAATTTGCTTCTGTCGAAGCACCCCAAGGCATACCTGCCTAGACAGGTGGTAGGATTCTTCTACAACCTGTGTTCCATTGAGGATACGGATGCAGAGGTGACTGTGATTGGATACATGAGGGAGGTTTCCCCTCAGAAATGGGAAGAGAGTCATGCGAACCTCAACGTTCTTGAAGGTCTGAAGTCCATCTTCGAGCTTCCAAACAGTAGAATCTCTCCTATAGGATATAAGGAGGCAGTGCTGAACGACTACATTCATCGTTTATGCGGACGAGATGACGTCTCCTTCAAATCCGCTCTTCTAAAGAACTAGCTTCTACCGGAGTATAGAGGTCTGGCGTATGTCATGATTCATATTCTCACGAGCGTTGCCGGTTCCTTTGATCAGTTGTCCAAGCCCAGACTTCAAATCATGATGGTGATAATGGATGGAGTCTAGGTGACCTGGGCACGTTTCTTCATGTCTGAGCTGAAAGCTCAGGCTCAAAAGTTTGTTGCCACAGAGTCTGGAGAGAGAAGACTGATTAGTGTGGGCAAAGTGTTGTATGGGACGAAGGTGTCCATACTGATCGAGGACACAATGAAGAGCCAGGCATCCTTCACGGACATGAAATATTTTGATAAGAAGCTGATTAAGTTCAAGACCAAATCAGCAGCAGAAAACTCTATCGGGTGTGGAGCCGAGCTGAAGAGATCGTCTACTGAGCTACCTCCACGCGCCGAACAGCCCAAGAAGAAGAAGCTATCCAAAACAGGAGCTTCTAAGGCTGTCTCCCCACCGCCCACTCAGGTGGAAGACTTACAAGATGCTGACACAGGCATAGAAGGTGCCACTCTGAAAGACAAAGTGCAGCATGTAAGTATAGAGGAAACTCAGCAGGAAGAATGAGATGAGCCTCCAACTGAGGTTTTCTCTAAGCAATCGTCAACTATTCAGCTGAACCGTCTCCGAGCAGCAGGAGAGTTTGCTGAACAGATCCCTGAAATATCTCAACATCAGGATCTAATAGACGTTGCTGTTAGGGCAAAGACCCCGATGCTGCTGAGGTTCCTGAATTGGGACATCCTTGTTGATCTTATTCAGAAGCATGTTGTGGATTCTCTACTAGTAGAGGAGCAGCAAATTCAGTCGGTGATTGGATTTGGAGAACTCACCGATATTGCCTCCTTCGAGGACCTGCGTTCCACAATGCTCTATCTTCTAGTGCTCAGGTCCTCACCGTCGCCTGCCAAAGGCCCTTCGCCACTAGATCACCATGATGGTGATAATGACAAGACACCTAAGGATGCAGAGAAGGGAGACTCTGCTGAGGGCAAGACTCCCAGCGAGCAGGGTGATTCACCACCTCCTCCTCCAGAATCAAATGCTGCCCCAGTTGCTTCGTCGTCTAGACAGCAACAGCTCGCTGCCTCTGAGCAGAGGCTCGGTACCTCCTCCTATCAGATCAAGCCGATAGGTACCGTGTCCTCAAAGTCATTCAACCGAGCGATCAGAAAGCAAGGAGACAAGAATCGTCTCCTGGCTAAGGATGTGCAGCTGAAGTGGGCACAGTACACGAAAGCTCAGACCGAGAAGGTTGACTCACTGACTGGCGTAGTCAAGAAGATCTCAGACGCTCCTCCTCCTAACTTTCAGGAGATCGTCGAGACTGCACTGGTAGCTTAGAAGGCGGACATGTCCGCTCAATGTCAGCAGTTGCTGGAAGCTCAGCAGAAGAAATTCTCAGAGCAACTGACTGCGACCCTGGCCAGTGTCCAGACTACAATGGATGAGAGGAACATGCTTGCCACCTGAAGTGTCTCCGCAGCTATTGAAACTCAAGCGGCAGCCCTGAAACTCATTCAAAAGGAAATGACCAACTCCCTCGATGCATCAGTCCTACAACATCGTAATCAGATAGATGCCCAAATCCGACAAATCCGCAAGGATCAGGAAGATGACTGGGTGCATTATTGTGATGCAGTCGGGGATTTCAACACCACTTCTACGCAAATCAGGTCAGTTGTCTACGCCCTCCAGCATGAAGTAACAGCTATCAAGACTCTCCTAACCTCGGCAGATGATGCCAAAAAGGGGGAAGGTAGGGGGAAGGAAGTGTTGAGAGAGTCGTCCGATACTGAGAGGGAACAAATTAAGGGGGAAGGTTCAGTTCAAGATGGAACCAGTTCTATCCCCCCTCCCTCACTCCAAACAGAGGCTCAGCCCATTGCTCCTGAAGCAGGGCCTCTTGAGCCTCAGCAGCAGACAGCGCAGGCTGGAGGATCAGGTGAAGGATCCTCAGCCCAGGCGCATATCGATGATGTGGCCCAATTCGTTGAAGGCTCTGATGAGGAAGAGGAGCCCCTACCAACCCAAAGGCCCGGAAAGGAGATTGCTACTGAGAGCACTCCTCCTCCTTCTCTGTCGCCTAAGTTTAAAAGTCGAGAAGAGCAGGAAGAGCACGACAAAAGGGTGGCACAACAGCTGCAAGACAAGCTTGATTACGAAGTAAGGATGGAGGAAGAGGCAAAGCTGAAGAGGAATAAGAAAGTCCCCATGTCCAGGACGTCGAAGAGTAAAGCAAAACTGATAATGGCTCAGCGGAAGAAGCAAGCACAATCTGCTCCTAAGCCTACTGAAGACTCTGACACCGACAACCAGCCTCTCGCTCAAAGGCTGAAAAATCTTCCCAAACTAACAGCTGAGCAGGAAACAGAGGACAAGGCCACGTGGGACGCAGTACAGAAAGGCCTCAACCTCCGAACCAGAGACAGACGCGCTGCTGAGTTAAGAAAGAAGAAAAGACAGGCTGATCTAGCTAAGATCATTGAGCTGACTGAACAAGCAGCCAGAGAGCCTATCCTAGATCGCAGCAAGCAGATTCCCAAGAAATCCAAATTCTTCAGGCGCAGTGCTCAAAAGCCACACTTAAAGAAAACTCCGCATCGCCGCGTCGACAAGTGGATTCCTTTGAACTTGAACAAGGAGTGGGAAGAGCTGAAGGACGACTTCATCAAGGCATACTATGTGTGGCAGAGCTACCTAGAAGAAGTTTCGACGGTCGAACTATTTGATCAGTTCCTATACAATCACGCCCCAACTTCAGAGCTCAGATCAACCTCTTGCTATTCAAAGAGAAGCTGCCATTCATAGCCCCTGCCTACCGCCCATTGAATCCTCCAAGAACCGTTCAAGGAGATTGAAGAAGAGGTAGAGACAGCTGTTCGTCGCAACAATCTTGACATTCAGACGATAGATGATCTCGTTCCAATCAAGGCCTTGAGGGAAAGTATTTACAAATCATACGGGCTGGAGCATCCTGCTATGAAGTCTGCTGACTTCAAAGCCAAGATCAAGAAGTTCAGGCGTTAGCAGCTTCAGCTTTTCTTCATTCTTTTGTAATAGCTTAGACAGATGTAATCTTCTGCCATATCATTAATATATCAATTTTTGCTGTTGGCCAGACAACTACTCATTGTCTTAAGGCTGTGTTATCTTTCCTTTAACACTTTCTGATCACTGAAGTGATCTGACACACACTCACATATCCAGATTTCTTCTTATGAGTTGTTAACCTTGTTGTCATTGTTCAGTTGTTACTGAATCCTCTTGCGTTAGTAGTTTGGTACTTAGTGGTTTTGGCATCATCAATTAGGGGGAAATTGTTGGGTTATGAGTCAGTGGTCGTTTAGATCATTGATAGGGGGTACTTAGAACTGACGTCAGCAGTTTATGTGCTTAGGACATAATTGTAATATTTCGGTAATAGGGAAAATTGTAGTGATTTTCATCGCTATAGAATTGAAGATCCCAAAACCTATCTTGTGCCCGATGTGTGTTTTGAACTTGATGATGTAATAGGCTAGACATGTTCTTACATTCCTTGATTATTCTGTCTAAATCCTGTAAGGGTCACTCTTTCACTATGAATCCCTATAACAACTTCTATAATTCCTAAAAATTTTCCCCACTCCAATGATTATTACCCTAGTTTCGATGATTTTCCTAACTCGAGCGAATTCGAATCGCAAGATGTTGGGTTGGAATCACAGTTTCCTGATAATCCTATTCAAAATACCCCTCAAACCTCCATTGAAGAGACTCATCATGAAAAATATGTCAACCCTAAAAACAATGCACAAGCCTGGAAACCTGAAGAAGATATGGCATTAATGTCTGCATGGTGTCATGTAAGTGGAGATCCAATTGTAGGCAAGAATCAAAATGCTGCCGCATTATGGAAAAAGGTTTGGGCGCTTTATGAAAGAGGTCGAAAGCAAAACCCAGGATTGGGTGAAGAAATGTCAAGCGAGTCGTTGAGACAGCGTTACAGACGCATTAATGCAAATGTGATGAAGTGGATTGGTGCATATAGGGCAGCATACAGCCGTAGAAGGAGCGGAATGTCAAATGATGACATTGAGCAAGAAGCGCAACTGTTGTACGGAAAAACCAAGTTTACTCACCTTGAGGTATATAAAAAGGTTATGAGTACTTATCCGAAATGGGAGTTGAATTTAGAGTCAACTGGTTTTACACAGCAGAGACAACCAAACGATGAAGACAGTGTTGGAGAAAGTCGTGCTAGCTCGAAAAGAACAAGGACCGATGAAGAAGGCGATCCTCGAACGAACTCCACTCCAGAAACTCCTGTGAGTGATGCATCAACATTTTGTCGCCCTATGGGAAGAGACAAGGCCAAGGCTGCGGCAAAAAAGAAAGGAAAAGGAGTAGCATCTTCATCTTCGTCTTCTATAATACCTGATGATTTCATTGTTGAAATTCGTGAACTGAGGATCACGCGTGACAAGGAGCTTCAGAAGCGTGACTTGGATCGTGAGGCACGTAAAGAAGAGATGGCCCAAAAGATGAAGACCTTTACGCTGAATACGCTGCTGAATAAAACTGCATTAACTCCAGAAGAAGAGCAACTGAAATTGCGTCTGCTGCATGAATTATTTTAGGATATCTAAAAAGTATGAGTGTGTTGTTTAAGTATGTATGCTGCATTAACGCTGTTATTTTAGGACATCTAAGTTTATGAGTGTTTGTCTAGTATCTAAGTTAGTGCGTGTTGTAATATATTTTCATTATTAATGAATTTTATCGTGTGTTCACATAATGCTCTCTCATCAATAGTGTTCACATAGTGCTCTCTCACGTATGCTCTCTCATCAATAGTGTTCACATAGTGCTCTCTTATCAATAATGCCTAAAAAACAGTGTTCGTATCAATAGCTATTTCACATGCCTAAAAAGAAGATGGTAGGGTGTCACATGCCTAAGTTTAGGCAAACCAATAATGCTATCACTCGTTTCTATCAATAGCTGTTTCACAGTGTTCGTATCAATAGCTATTTCACATGCCTAAAAAGAAGATGATAGGGTGTCACATGCCTAAGTTTAGGCAAACCAATAATGCTATCACTCGTTTCTATCAATAGCTGTTTCACAGTGTTCGTATCACAATGTTTCACACCAATAATGCTTTCACATTCACTCGTTTATTCCTATAAATTATAGTTCACATAGTTGTATGTCATACGAACCAAACTCCACAAAAGATAACCAAATATCTCTCTCCCATTTGTTGAATATACCACCTCCAGAAATGTCTTCAAGTTATAATTTTGATATTTCAAATATCCTCGAAGATGATGATTGGTGGGATGAGAGAGAAGCCATTTACAATCAATTAGCTGTGGAAGATAGCATTATCGACAAGGTTGTCGAAGAGGTTTCCGCTCGAGCCGAATCTCTATCATTACAACCCATGAATAACACTACTCGACAAAGGAGGCGGTATATTGAACGAGGACGTGAGAAGGGTCATGATACTGTGTTCGAGCAATACTTCTCAGAAAATCCAATCTATCCTGAAGATTATTTTCGAACAAGGTATCGCATGCGAAAGCCTTTATTCGAACGTGTAATGAATAAATTGGTTGCCACTGACGAATTTTTTCAACAAAAGCCGGATGCTGCTGGTCGTCTAGGTATGTCTGCCATCCTAAAATGCACTGCTGCGATGAGGGTGCTGGCATACGGCACAGCAGCCGACTTACATGACGAATATTTGCGAATGAGTGGTCAACTAATTCGGAAATCACTCAAAAGATTCGTAGAAGGCATCATTTCCAACTTCAGTGACGAGTACCTGAGAAAGCCAACTAAAGAAGATATGACATATCTTCTGCAACTAGGAGAATGACGTGGTTTCCCAGGCATGTTGGGCAGCATAGACTGTATGCATTGGGAATGGAAAAATTGTCCCTCTGGTTGGGCGGGTCAGTTTGCAGGAAGAAGTGGTAAACCAACTATAATCTTGGAAGCAGTTGTTTCACAAGATTTGTGGTTTTGGCATGCATTTTTTGGAACCCCGGGTTCCAGAAATGATATCAATGTGCTTGATAAATCGCCTGTTTTTGATGATATTTTGGAATGTCGAGCACCAAAGGTTACTTATGTCGTAAATGGCAATGAGAAGAATATGGGATATTATCTTACTGATGGTATATATCCTGAATGAGCAGCATTTGTCAAATCTATTAGAGTTCCTCTCATTCAAGAGCATAAATTATTTGCTCTACATCAAGAGGCTGCGCGAAAAGACGTTGAACGAGCATTTGGCGTTCTACAAGCTCGTTTCGCTTTTATCAAGCAACCATGTCTTATCTGGGATTGAGATTTTATGGGAAAAATAATGAGAGCTTGCATCATCATGCACAATATGATAGTGGAAGACGAAAGAAGCTCTTATCTAAATTACCAAGATCCTACAGAATTTATACAGGATCTGCAAACTCAGAGTAATCGAGGTACTGAAGACGGAGAAGAAAATAATGATTTTGGATACTCTACAAATAGGATTGCAAGCGTAGCCTCTTATATGAGAACTAAGTCACAACTTCGGAACAGAGAAGGGCATAAAGAGCTTCAAAACGACTTGATCGAGCATATATGACAAAAATTCGGCCATGATAGCTAAATAAATTTCCTACTTCGTATTTGTAGTTGTGCCTTTGTTTTATTAATATGAGTTGTATTGATATTGAGTTTTTTTTCGAGTTTTCCATTAACCGAAAATTAATCTAATACTTTTTATTCAAAGTAATAATATGTTGAAATAAATAATTTTAAAAAATAATGTGAATATATAATATTTTAGTTGGGTGGTTGCTTTGGTTGGGTGGTCACGGATAAACTATAAAAAGTAGAGATTGTATATTTAGTAAGAAAGTAGAGTATATGGAGGAGAGAGAAATTAATAAAATATTGAGATAGTTGGGTGTTTGAGGTGTTCATTGATAAATGTAGTCTTACAGTAGGGTTGATTGATATACCAGGTGTATTTTGTTGCTAGATGTTTTAGTTAGTGGTTGCATTTAATGAACAATTATATGATATGCGCATGTCTTTTTTTTTTCCATTCAGATGCTGGTAATCCTGAAGCAGCAACTGAAGGTGCAGTTGACAATGATGACAAAAAAAAGCTACCTTCTCAATTTGTGGGACTGATGCTTATTGACAATCCGGATGGATCTTGCATAATAAAGCAAAGAATGACGCAGGCTCGTGCTCGTCGGTATTTCAAAGATTTGACAGAACAGCACTTTTGGCTCAGGTTTGGGCACCAGTGAAAAATGGTGGTCAATATTTTCTAACTACCTCCGGAAAACCTTTTGTTCTTGACCCCAACAGTAATGGGCTCCCATAAGTATAGGTTGGTTTCTTTGTCGTATATGTTTTCGGTGGATGGAGACACAGATGGAAACCTAGGACTTCCAGAACGTGTCTTTCGGCAGAAGTTGCCAGAGTGGACACCAAATGTCCAGTATTACTCCAGCAAGGAATTTTCTCGTCTTAACCATGCTTTACATTATAATGTCCGTGGAACTTTAGCCTTGCCAGTATTTGAGCCTTCTGGGCAGTCATGCGTTGGTGTACTGGAGCTTATAATGACATCCCAGAAGATCAACTATGCTCAGGAGGTTGATAAAGTCTGCAGGGCACTTGAGGTTAGTTTGCATTCCTTTCCTGAGTAAATGTAAGCTGTTGCCATCACGACTATCATCGTGAGTCGTGACCCCTGAGGTTTAGGATGTTCTTTGCTCTTTGATTAATGTTAGCTGCTGGAAGTCGCTTGCACTATCTGCTTATCTTTATAGTTATGTTAGGGGCTCTCAGCCAGTGCTCAAAAAAGTAAATTTGCCCCTGATGTCTGAAACTATGTATAGTATGCCAATGTGCGGGAGACCAGAACCAGAACCAGAACCAGAACCTTATTAATGTTTAATTGTTTATACATGAATACTGGATATTATTCTGTTGTCTTCTGCCACTGCATGAACTGTGAAGTCCTCGACTCTCCTATAACTATAAGCTGTTCACTTTATGCCAGAAATTTATATATGTATGATGATTGTTCTATTGCCGAACTATTTAGTAGAAAATCCACTTGTTCTTGAAGATGATACCTGGATTTATTCAGTTCATGGGCTTTATAACTGCTAGTCAGCAACTGTTTAGAGTTCATTACTGTTTATTTGCTAACCTAGCATCTTTGAGATTCATAGGAGAATTGTTGCCATTAAATCTTTCACAAACTTTCAACTCAGCTTCTGATGTTTATGATGCATTTTTTAGGGTTCTTAAATACTAGTTCTGGTGTAAAGTTCTGGAAGTTATTCTATATGTCCAACATGTTACCCTAAGTCTTATCACAAGGTCATGCATTCCTTCATAATGCAAATTTAGTTTTTCTGCAGGCAGTGAATTTGAAAAGCTCTGAAATACTGGATCATCAAAGTACACAGGTAAACCCACTGTTGATTTAAATATTATGTCAGTAACAGGTAATTCTTTTTCTTTTACTTCTATTTATAGGGTTATTCTTGCATAGCAGATATGCAATGAAGGTCGCCAGAATGCATTAGCTGAAATCTTGGAGATAATTACTGTGGTATGTGAAACTCACACATTACCACTCGCTCAGACTTGGGTTCCCTGCAGGCATCACAGTATACTAGTGAATGGTGGTGGGTTCAAGAAAACATGCAGTAGCTTTGATGGTAGCTGCATGGGACAGGTTTGAATGTCAACAACTGATGTAGCATTTTATGTAGTGGATGCTAACATGTGGGGTTTCCGTGACGCTTGTGCTGAACATCATTTGCAAAAGGGGCAAGGTGTTGCCGGTAGGGCATTTGTATCGCGCAACTCATGTTTTAGTCACGATATTACAGAATTCTGCAAGACTGATTACCCATTAGTTCATTATGCACGTATGTTTGGGTTGAATAGTAGTTTTGCGATTTGTTTACGTAGCAATCATACTGGAAACGATGACTATGTTCTAGAATTTTTCCTTCCCCCTAACATTGAGAGCTGTGAGGACCAGCACCTTGCTGGACTCCCTTTTAGTGACAATGAAACAACATTTTGGGAGTCTGAGGGTTGCTTCTGGAAAAGACCTTGACCATGAATGGAGGTCCATTGAGATCATCAGGGCTTCCACGGATGAAAAGCTTTTGAGGCCTGATTTTGCTGCCACGTCACCGCCTAGGCCTGCATCTGTACAAGATGGGGAAACCCCTCATCTTGATGATTTTAAAGGGCAGTTAACGATGGGTGAGTATAATGGTGTAAATGTTAAAAGAAATGCTGGTGGTCCTACTGAAGTTCAGAATGGCATATCTGTTGATGAAGGAAAAGAGACAGCCAAGAAGCCCGAGAGGAAGCGTGGGAAGGCAGAAAAACGATTAGCTTAGATGTTCTGCAGCAATATTTTGCTGGCAGTCTTAAGGATGCAGCAGAGAGCCTTGGTGGTATGCATTATTCTCCAAACCTGTTTCTTTCATCTTTTGCCTGCTTGTGGTATCTATAATCTGTCTTTTTTGTTTGATCTGTCACAATCTAACTAACTTTTTCACTTGAATATTTATCTTTACAGTTTGCCCTACTACAATGAAGCGTATCTGTAGGCAGCATGGAATCTCCTGCTGGCCTTCCCGCAAGATAAATAAGGTTAATCGTTCTCTTTCAAAGCTAAAGTGTGTAATTGAATCTGTACAAGGTGGCGAAGGGACGTTCAGTTTGACTTCTTTGACCACAAGTCCTATTCCTGTTGCGGTTGGTCCAATTTCTTGGACAGCTAATTTGAATGGAGCCAACCAGCAAAGCTTACCTGGCTATGGACCATGTGAATTTCAGGAAAAGATTAAAGAGGTGTCTACCAAGGCCCCTGGAGCTGATGAACAGGCAGAAGCGTCAAATTATTCTGTAGGAGATAGAAGTGCTAGAAATGAGAAAATCAGTCCCAAGGGAGCTGGGTTTTTGGCAGGTGAAAACGCAAGCAGATTAAGAACTGGGAGTGGCTCCAGAGAAGAGAGTACAGGAACACCTACTTCCCAAGGTTCATGTCAAGGTAGCCCTTGTATCCGAAATGGGACCTCCCCTCAAAATGATCCAGCTGTTTCACCCATGGATGAATACCACATGAAACTGGGAGATTCACATGAAGTGGTTTGTCAACGAACAAGAGAAATCAAGTTATGTTCCGCATTCTCAAACCCAAGAGATTTTATACCACCAGCCGAGGAGACATTTAGAGGAATGCTGGTCGAGGATGCAGGAAGTTCACACGACTTGGGAAACTTGTGCCCACAAGGGGAACCTCTGATTGACGAGCATGTCCCGGAGTACACCTGGATAAAATCAATTCTGCCCGATGCCATGCACAAGGACTGCATGGCTGCGCCAGCTGACGATCATATGGCACGTTATGGTGACATTATTAGAAGTTAGAACTTCTAACTTTTGATATCAAATATCTAGATGACACCATATGGCACCATAAATGGCACGTTATGGTGACATTATTAGAAGTTAGAACTTGGCACTTTTGATATCAAATATCTAGATGATGATCATGAGTGGGTGTTAATAGCTTGCGATGCAGATTTGCAGGAATGCTTTGATGTATCAGGATCATCGGGAGGCAATATAACCAGATTATTGGTACATGACATTTTGAGCATCCTGGGGAGCTCTTGTGAAAGCTCGAGTGAATGATATCGAAGAAAACTAATCATACTTAATCAGGCAAGTAAGTTGAGTCAAGGTTTTAAAAAACCCAACTGAGGCCCGCCTCGAGGATCGCCTCGAATCGAAACGGCGAAAAAACGCCTTGAGGCTTACGCCTCAGTCCATGCGTTTCTTTTGAGCGCCTCGTTCCGGCGAGGTGCGCCTCGAGGCGCGCCTTTGAGGCATTTTTTCATTAAGGCGGTCCCTTTTTTTATCGGGCCATAATTCGAATTCTTATTAAATTAATGTAATTGAGCTTAAACCCAATTACATTAATTAGATTTTCAATTAGCCCAACCCAAAATATTTAGATTAGAATTAAAATTGAGTAGAAAACAGCGTAAATTGTGAATTGTATTGTCGGGCCGCTCCTCCCTGCCGCCGTGAAATTGCATTCTCGCGCCGTGAAATCGTGAATTGCATTCTCGCGTCGCTCCTCCATGCCGGCGTCGCCAAAACCGCCGCCGCTCCTTCCTGCCACCGTCGCCGAAACCGCTACCGCTCCTCCCTGCCGCCGTCGCCGAAACCGCAGCCGCTGCTCCTCCCTGCCGCAGCCGCCGAAATCGCTGCTCTTCCCTCAAATTAATGCTGCTTCCAGACACCCGTTATTAGTGCTGCTTCCAGAAACGAAGAGGTTATATTAAATTAGACATTTCTTTATGTGATTAATTGCCTAAAGTTTTATTAGATAGCTAGGTATAATTAATTATTTAACTTAATAAAACGAAGAGGTTAGCTATGAGCTAGTAAAATTCATTGTATTCTTCTTCCAGAAAAGACATTTTGGCCACCAATTCCCATGTATTTCACTAAAAAGTTAAAATCCTAGTTGTGGAGAATATTGAACCACATGTATTTTGAATTTGAGAGTATTTTAGACTTATGTGTTATCATATATTTATTAGGGGAAAAAAATTAAATTTACGCCTCAATTTTACGCCTCGTTCCGTTTCGAGGCTTACGCCTCGTGAAACCATGGAAAAACGCCTCGAAACCCATTTACGTTTTTTAAAACCTTGAGTTGAGTAAGCTCAGGAAATTCTTCTTGTGGTAGGATAAGGATAGTTCAATTGGTAACTGTAAATTGTGTTTATTTTTGGCAGCTTTTCAATTGCCAGAAATTTTTTGTAGTACAACTTGTTTGGGGGATGGGAGAATAAATCTTTTTGTTCATGTCAGTCTGTGAATATTTATGTCATAGCTTCTTAGTGCTTGTAAGGTTGTCTTGTAGAAGTGTAACATTTGAATATGTAGAATTTTCCCCTGTATTATTTTGTTCATTGATAATGTATTTGGAAGCTTAGTATAATGAGCTTCTGATTGTATTATATTTGATGAAGGCGTATGTTGCAAGTGATTGTTGATAATACGTTATTTGGGCTCATAAATATGAATTCATTATATATTTCTTCTCTTGGATGAAATTGCCATATAACAGGAAGGAATGGAATCGTAATGGAATCGGAATCGGAATGGAATCGGAATCGAGAATCATTCCTGGATATATGGAATGAAGGAATGATTCTTGAAAACAGTTGTGTGGTTGCATCAGGAATGAACTTGATTCCAAAACCTGTTTGGTTTGACTGAAGGAATAGAATCAACTTAATAAATTTATTAAATAAATTTGTACACAAAATATCATATTCTATTATATATTATAACATTTTGAAACAAAAAAAATAAAATTTAAACATAAAAAAATCTAATTGAACACAAAATGATAATGTCTTACATAAATTTAAATAAAAAACATAGTAGTCAGTCATACATAAACATAAGCAAACATAAATTAGTCATACATAATTAAATCCGACATAATCTAATCAAACTTGAAAAGCTCAAGGACATATTCCTTCTTTAACTCGACCGAATCAAGTGAATAGAAAATTTCCATCATACTTGGCCTTTCTCCGATCAAATTTGCTGCTCTAAATCCTTGATCTTTAGTCAATCCGGGAATAGCATCCATCTCCTTCGCCAAACCCCGTCGAGAAGCTCGCACTTTGTCAGCTGCCTTAAGCTCAAGTTCGTAGTTGTTATTCATGGTTGCTGCCATGCTTCCAAGATGACCACTAATGCGGTTCATAAAACCTGCAAAATCAGAAGTCATGCAGTTAAGATGATCGAGCTCCTCCGAGTGTGTGCTTGATCCTATCCTTGATTTCCCTTTCCCACTTGAATTGAATTGTGTCTTTTGTTTCTTGCTAGGACGCCGATCTTGTTTAACTTCATTATTCGTTGAAGCACCCTCAACACTAAATTCATCATCATCATCATCATCCTTACCAAGGTTGATGCTTTCTTTTTCCATATTATTCACGGAATCGGTTGGGAGCTCACACCTCTTCACATTAGCTCTATCAACACCAAAAATAACCTCTAACTTGTCGAGAAAAGGAAAAGGCACATTCCACAATCCGCGTGCTTTGGGGTGTGTCTACAAAATCAGAATTAATATAAGTAATTTCGTGCAAAATGTTACAAATGATAATTAATGGAAGAATTACCTTGCAGAAGTCGTCATATGCCTGTCTTTCACACTGCACTATCTTTTTCTCATCATTCCATTGAAAACCAGATGTTTTGCTCAACATCTCGTTAACTACAACATACTTTTCTCTAAATCATTTCACTTTAGATTCAATATGAGGGTCTGCTAGCAACCCACAACCAGGATGAACCACATTCATCATATGTTCGACCTTTTTTGTGAAACCATTCTTAAAACCTCCTTCTCCTTTCCAACATGGGTCTACACTTAGTTCCATTAGACAATTAAGTAAAGTTTCTTCCTCATCCTTTCTCCAAAAACGTTTATTTTTTCCTCTCTCACTTTGTGAATCCATCTAAATAATGAAAATGTAAGTGGGTTCAAACTGGAAACAAAATGAAGCATTAACAGAATGCAGAAAACTGGGGGAATCGAACACAATCCATGAAAATGAATAATTAATACAGAATGCAGAAAACTGGGGGAAGCATTAACAGAATGCAGAAAACAGAATGAAGCAATTAAGTAAAATGCGTATTAATACACGGCGTGCAAAAATTGGGGGAATCGAACACAATCCATTAAAACACAACATCTACTCAAAGATCCAGATCCAACATCTTCAAAATATCATATTCAATTGCAAGCTTAACCCACCTCCAAACTTCAAATTGAACCCCCAAATTTAATGGACAGTTAATAGTTGTCTTCTAAAATAGATCATTCAGTAATTCTTATACAGTTAATAATTCTCCCAATAGTCAACTCCCAATAATAGCTCACAAGAAAGAAACCAGCCCACAAGAAAGACAAAAAATGAAGCATCCGTCCCCCACCCATATACCCAGAAAGAGATGCATTCGTCCCCCAGAAATGATGCATTCGTCCCCCAGAAACAGAGAAACAGAGAAATCTTACCAATGGGACGCAGCGAAAAGGCGGCGTGAAGGCGGCGTCTTCGTAGGCGGCGAGAAGGCGTCGTCGTCGTCGTAGGCGGCGAGAAGGCGGCGTCGTCGTAGGCGGCGAGAAGGCGGCGAGAAGACGGTGGTGTGGAGTGTGGAGGCGGCATTGAAGAGTTGGAAGAGAAGATAGAGAAGAAAAAGAGAGTGAGGGAGAAGAAAACGAGAGGGAGAGAGAGGAGATGAATCAAATCTCAAACCCCCCAATTTTAAGGGTTTGAGAAAGTATCAATTGAGGGGGTTGGAGAGGGGGATGGGGTTTCATTCCTTTTCGGTTTATTACGAACCAAACACATGGAATGGAATGATACCTTTACTTTCATTCCTGATTCCATTCCTCGACTCCAACCAAACGGGGCCTTATGTGTTTTTGGAAGGATAACAGAAAGTTGTAGACTTGAGAGTGCTTGTTGAATCATTTCATTAAGTACAATAATAATTATTACAGTTTATGTTCCGAGGGTATTTATTCCTTGTTCGGGATTGTAAGCTGTGTTGGGATTGGGCCCAAAATAAATTGGCCCATTATGATTATTATTTCTTAGCCCACAAGAAATAATTCATTAGCCCACATATTAGTCCACCATTAAATAATGTTTTGACTTCTTTTATTAATAAGAAGGCAGCAACGTGAGTTTTAAGTGAGAAGAGAAATTCAGTCAGTAAGCATTTTTTCTGAGACAGAGAGCAAACGAGAAAAACAGGGGAGAAAAGAGAGGAAGAAGGGTTTGCAAATTGGGCATCCATTTCTTCTCCGATTGGTCTGAAATTTCAGAGGCGGATTCGTGGAAGCGAGCTCTTCGATTTGGTCCGATTAGATTCTTGTAAATCTTCTCCGGAGCTTCCACAGGAAAGTTTACTTCTCCTCCTATTTTGTTCCTAAGAATTCGAAATTCTTAGAGGATTGTTATTGTTTGCTTGTTGCTATTGTTTGGTGGTTCCCCTACTTGTGATAGGGAGAAAAATTGTGTAATTGGAATTACATAGTGGAGTTTTCTTGGACAAGAGTCCCGTGGTTTTTACCCTAAATTTGAGGGGTTTTCCACGTAAAATTCTCGGTGTTAATTTGCTCAATTTATTCCGCATTTATTGCCCATATTTTGGATTGTGTTTAAATACACTACATTGGTATCAGAGCTTGGTTGTGTAGAAAATATGGAAGGGAGCAGCGGTTCTATGATTAAATTAACTTCCGAGAATTATTCTATATGGAAGCCCATGATGGAGGATTTGCTTTATTGCAAAGAATTGTATGATCCAGTGGAGGGTTTAAAATCTAAACCCAAAGAGATGTCTGATGCGGATTGGACGAAACTGGGGAGAAAAACTATTGGTACGATACGCCAATGGGTTGACTTGAGTGTATTCCATCATGTTGCTAAGGAGACAGATGCATGTGCGCTGTGGACAAAGCTTCAAGAGCTTTATGAAAGAAAAAATGCACAAAATAAAGCTTTTGTGATTCGAAGATTGGTGAATCTAAAGTACAAGGATGGGAATTCAGTAGCGGAGCACTTGAATATATTTCAAGATTTGGTGAATCAGCTTTCTACCATGGGGATTGTATTTGATGACGAAATACAAGCTTTATTCCTTTTGAGTTCTTTACCGGATAGCTGGGAGACAATGGTGATTACACTGAGTAACACGGCTCCTAATGGGAAGTTATCATTGAACATTGTCAAAGAGAGCATGTTCAATGAAGAGACGAGAAGAAAGCAGAGTGGAGCGAGTTCTTCTCAAGTTTTCATGACAGAGAACCAAGACAAAGGCAAGACAAGGGTAGAAGCAAGAGTAGAGGACCCAAATGGCATGGGAAACCAAAAGAGAGATCTAAGTCAAGAGAAAGAATCAAGTGTTATCATTGTGGTGGAGCAAATCACATTAAAAGAAATTGCAGGCTACTGAAGAAAGAACAAAATGAGCAACATCAGAAAAGTTCAGATGATGCAAATTCCTCAAACATTGTTACACACAAATGCCACGAAGATGAGGATAAGGTTGCAGTGAGTATTACTGATATTTGTTGCCATGTGGAGGATGAGAATGTAGAATGGGTAGTGGACTCAGGAGCTTCTCATCATTGTAGTCCGAAGAGAGAGATCTTCACGAGCTATCGAGCTAGAGATTTTGGCCAATTGTACATGGGAAACAAGAGTGTTGCTCCAGTCGTTGGAATTGGTGATGTGACTGTTGAAACCGATTTGGGATGCACAATGACGCTGAAGAATGTGAGACATATTCCAGAACTGCGCCACAACTTAATTGCAGTTAATGTCCTTGATAAAGAAAAGTATGAGAACAGATTCAAGGATGGAATATGGAAACTTCTTAAGGGTTCCATGTTGGTTTGCAAGGGGAAGCTTTGCTGCACTTTGTACAGGACAAAGCTCAAGATAAAACGAGATCAGTTGAATGTTACTGAAGATGATTCATCACCAAATTTGTGGCATAGGAGGCTGGGACACATTGGTGAGAAGGGATTGCAACACTTGGCCAAACAATCATTGATTCCCACATTGCAAGGTAAATCACTCAATCCTTGTGATTATTGTTTATTTGGTAAGCAAAATAGAGTTTCTTTTCGTACACCTTCTAAACGAAAGGAACAATTATTGGAACTGATACATTCTGATGTTTGTGGCCCGCTTGAGGTGGATTCCTTGGGCGGTAATAGGTATATTGTTACCTTTATTGATGATGCTTCACACAAGACTTGGGTTTACTTCCTCAAGAGCAAGGGGGAGGTATTTGAGAAGTTCAAGACATTCCACGCCATGGTAGAGAGACAAACTGGAAAGTTGTTGAAGTGTTTACGAAGTGACAATGGCGGTGAGTACACTTCAAAAGAGTTCAGAGACTATTGTTCTCAGCATGGGATTAGACATGAGAGGACAGAGCCTGGCACTCCTCAACATAATGGTGTAGCTGAAAGAATGAACAGAACCATTATGGAGAAGGTAAGAAGCATGATGAGAATGGCTAAGTTACCTAAGCCATTTTGGGGAGAAGCTGTATTGACTGCCTGCTACGTGATCAACCGATCCCCTTCAGCTTCTTTGGAGTATGACATTCCAGAAAGAGTTTGGAGTGGGAAGAAAGTCTCCTATTCCCATTTGAAAGTGTTTGGATGCAAAGCATTCATGCATGTTCCGAAGGAGCAGAGGAGCAAACTTGATAGCAAAGCCACTCCATGTATCTTTGTCGGATATGGAGATGAAGAATATGGATACAGACTTTGGGATCCAAAGAAGAAGACACTTGTTCGTAGCAGAGATGTTGTATTCCATGAGCATGAGACCATGGATGAACTGGAAAATAAAGAGAAGGATATAGAGATGCCCAGAGGCATTGTTGATATGGCACCGCAACAAGTTCCTACTACCAGTACTGATGATAGTAGAGAAGAGGCAGATATTGATGATGAACAAGCTGAAAATGGCGAGTCAATTGTGAATGATCAAGAACCAGGTGAAGATGAACAAGAAGAACCACTACTAGATGATCAAGAAGGAAATGAAGATGAACCACCACCTAGAAGATCCAACAGAGAGAGCAGACCATCAACAAGGTACCCTAGTTTTACTTATGTGTTGATTAGTGATGAGGGGGAGCCTGAAAGCTTTGAAGAGGTGCAAACTCTCAAAGACAAAGAAAGCTGGATTGATGCCATGCAGGATGAGATGGACTGTTTGGAAAAGAATGGTACTTATGAATTGGTTGAGTTGCCAAAAGGCAAGAGAGTCCTACATAATAAATGGGTCTTCAAGCTGAAGAAAGATGGTGACAAGATAGTCAAGTACAAAGCACGCCTAGTAGCAAAAGGGTTCAAACAGAAGAAAGGAATTGACTTCGAAGAGATCTTTTCACCTGTGGTAAAAATGAGCTCTATCAGAATTGTTCTGGGTTTAGCAGCTAGTATGAATCTAGAGATCGAACAACTTGATGTTCGGACTGCATTCCTGCACGGGGACTTAGATGATGAAATCTACATGAATCAGCCTAAAGGGTTTGAGGTCGAAGGGAAAGAGAATCTGGTTTGCAAATTGAAGAAGAGTTTATACGGCCTGAAGCAAGCTTCAAGACAATGGTATATGAAGTTTGATTCTTTTATGACCAGCCAGAGTTATACAAGAACCAGTTCAGATCACTGTGTTTATGTGAAACATTTTCCCGGAGGTAATTTCATCATCTTGTTGTTATATGTTGACGATATGCTCATTGTGGGACAGGATATTGGTATGATTGGCAAGTTGAAGAAAGAGTAGTCAAAAGCCTTTGACATGAAGGATTTAGGTCCAGCCAAGAAGATCTTGGGAATGGATATTATTCGTGACAAGAAAGCTAAGAAGTTGTGGTTGTCACAGGAGAAGTATATTGAAAGAGTGCTTGAAAGGTTCGACATGAAGAACTGTAAATCTGTTAGCACGCCACTTGCTAATCACCACAAGTTGAGTAAAAACTCATGCCCCACAACTGAAGCAGAACAAGAAAAGATGTCAGCAGTTCCCTATTCCTCTGCAGTAGGTTCTTTGATGTATGCTGATGCAAACAAGAAAACAACTGATATGGCCACAGAACAATTTACGAAACAAGCTTATCAATTCACGAAACAATTCGGCACAACTCTCTGTTCCAAACTATTAGTCACGCACAAGAATATAATAACATTAGGAATTGCAATTGAGAATTCAAATTGATTAAGCAATTAATGCAAACCGCAATTCGATGCAAATACACAACTAGCCTTCGACAATTTGGGTGCTTCTTTCTTCACGGTAGAAACTCTAATTGTTGGCAATAGGATAAACGAAAATAGTTTATATATCTTCAATGCAACACCGAAAGGAAAACTAGAAAAACAAGAAGGAATTAAACGTAAACGCAGTCCTACGAAACCAAGAAGGTTTCGCCCCTCTCAAGACTCAAAGTCTTGCCCAAAAATATCCAAATCCAAAAACATACCTCATACTAGGGTTCTCATCCCTTATATATAAGATGGATACCCACAATAATAAAACAAGCCCAAATTAATAAAACATCCTAAGATAGAATATAAATAAAGAAGTAAAATAAAATAGCAAAATAATAAGAATAGCAAAATATGAAGCCATCCGATCCCATCATCTCACTCGCATGCAGCCCATGCATCTTCGACCATGCATGCACGACCTTCCTCTCTCCCGTCTTCGCGATCGCCTCGAGCTTGTCTCACGTAAACCCGTGCGAATCGTCTATTCGTCTCCGATCCTTCAACCTCGTCTTCCACTTCCTCCAATCGCTCCACATCAACTTCCACCCCCTCAAAAACAGCCTTGTCCTCAAGGCGGGAATCCGGAAACTGATTTCGTAACTCCTCTAATTCCACCCACGTAGACTCTTCTTCTCCTCGCATTCTCCACATTCGATCTTGCGCCCGTTCTAAATTCACCCGAAATTGCTTCTCAAATTTATCCCGTGACAATACTACGTCCGAGACCATGGTCATGCGGTATTCCTCTGACAAATGCCTCATCCCTCTAGGCGGCGGCCGTTCATAGGCCAATTCAAATCGAGCAGCCACGCGACGAGCCATGATCGGAGTACGGCGTGAGATAACAAGTTCATACTTTGGCAATCTATCCACCACCACCAACTCCGTTCCAGGAATTCTGGAGTTCCGGGAAGCATCCTTGTATACCTTCAAACTAGAACAAGCCCGTTTCGAGTCCGGTTCCTCTGAATTCTTCAATGGGTCGAAGCCAGTTGAAAAATATCCGATTAATGGTGCGGATTTATCCGGGTTTTCTCTAATTGTCTTGATCCCCAAACTCAGTGTTTCCAATTCTTCCTCCTCCACATCCACGCTCACTTGCTCCTTTTTTTCTCTTAGATCATTCTTCTCCTGTATCAGCTCACGGGACTCCTCACTGGGTGCAACATATTCGGAATTTAACCTTTCAATTTGAGATCTCAAATCCTTAATCATCTGGATCATATTCGAGATAATAGCTGATTTATCATCTTTAGGCTTATCTGGATCTCGAGCTTTCTCCCGCCCCATAAATTGCTCATTTGTCATTATACACTTCGCCTTAGGCCTATCTGGAAACCCCATGAATTGCTCATTGGTCATTATACACTTCGCCTTAGGCCTTTCTGGAAACCCCATGAATTGCTCATTGGTCATTATACACTTCGCCTTAGGCCTTTCTGGAAACCCCATGAATTGCTCATTGGTCATTATACACTTCGCCTTAGGCCTTTCTGGAAACCCCATGAATTGCTCATTGGTCATTATACACTTCTCCTTAGGCCTTTCTGGAAACCCCATGAATTCCTCAATGGTCATTGTACACTTCGCCATGAATTTGATTACAAATTTCGACTGGCTCCCGTTTGGAATCGTACACCGTCAGATCCGGCAGGTCGGACCAATTGATGCAAACAAGAAAACAACTGATATGGCCACAGAACAATTTACGAAACAAGCTTATCAATTCACGAAATAATTCGGCACAACTCTCTGTTCCAAACTATTAGTCACGCACAAGAATATAATAACATTAGGAATTGCAATTGAGAATTCAAATTGATTAAGCAATTAATGCAAACCGCAATTCGATGCAAATACACAACTAGCCTTCGACAATTTGGGTGCTTCTTTCTTCACGGTAGAAACTCTAATTGTTGGCAATAGGATAAACGAAAATAGTTTATATATCTTCAATGCAACACCGAAAGGAAAACTAGAAAAACAAGAAGGAATTAAACGTAAACGCAGTCCTACGAAACCAAGAAGGTTTCGCCCCTCTCAAGACTCAAAGTCTTGCCCAAAAATATCCAAATCCAAAAACATACCTCATACTAGGGTTCTCATCCCTTATATATAAGATGGATACCCACAATAATAAAACAAGCCCAAATTAATAAAACATCCTAAGATAGAATATAAATAAAGAAGTAAAATAAAATAGCAAAATAATAAGAATAGCAAAATATGAAGCCATCCGATCCCATCATCTCACTCGCATGCAGCCCATGCATCTTCGACCATGCATGCACGACCTTCCTCTCTCCCGTCTTCGCGATCGCCTCGAGCTCGTCTCACGTAAACCCTTGCGAATCGTCTATTCGTCTCCGATCCTTCAACCTCGTCTTCCACTTCCTCCAATCGCTCCACATCATATGCAATGGTGTCAACAAGACCTGACATAGCTCATGCAGTGAGTTTGGTGAGCAGATTTCTTTCCAATCCAGGAAAAGATCATTGGGAAGCTGTGAAGTGGATATTCAGATGTTTAAGCTTTGGTGGTACAAAGCCAACTCTTGAAGGGTATGCAGACTCCGACATGGGAGGTGACCTTGATGGAAGAAAATCCACTTCTAGATACTTGTTTACTATTGCAGGGGGAGCTGTTTCATGGCAGTCCAAACTGCAGAAATATGTTGCTTTATCTACCACAGAGGCAGAGTATATTGCAGCTAATGAAGCTGGAAAAGAGTTGTTGTGGATAAAGAGATTCTTGCAAGAGCTGGGGCTTAAGCAAGAAAAATATGTCGTCTATTGTGATAGCCAAAGTGCTAAAGACTTGAGCAAGAATTCAATGTATCATTCTCGGACGAAGCACATTGACGTGAGATACCATTGGATTAGATCGGTGTTGGAGAAACATTTGATGCAGTTGGAGAAAGTCCACACCGATGACAATACGGCAGACATGTTGACTAAAGTGGTGACAAAGGAGAAGCACCAGAAATGCGTCGGATTGTCCAGCATGGATTCCAGGTAATCACCTGAGGTATGATACATCTCTCCAATTATTTCAGGAGGGGGAGATTGTTGGGATTGGGCCCAAAATAAATTGGCCCATTATGATTATTATTTCTTAGCCCACAAGAAATAATTCATTAGCCCACATATTAGTCCACCATTAAATAATGTTTTGACTTCTTTTATTAATAAGAAGGCAGCAACGTGAGTTTTAAGTGAGAAGAGAAATTCTGTCAGTAAGCATTTTTTCTGAGACAGAGAGCAAACGAGAAAAACAGGGGAGAAAAGAGAGGAAGAAGGGTTTGCAAATTGGGCATCCATTTCTTCTCCGATTGGTCTGAAATTTCAGAGGCGGATTCGTGGAAGCGAGCTCTTAGATTTGGTCCGATTAGATTCTTGTATATCTTCTCCAGACCTTCCACAGGAAAGTTTACTTCTCCTCCTATTTTGTTCTTAAGAATTCGAACGGTATTCCCTTGTTCCCTGTATTGGTTATGAGAGGATTGTTATTGTTTGCTTGTTGCTATTGTTTGGTGGTTCCCCTACTTGTGATAGGGAGAAAAACTGTGTAATTGGAATTACATAGTGGAGTTTTCTTGGACAAGAGTCCCGTGGTTTTTACCCTAAATTTGAGGGGTTTTCCACGTAAAATTCTCGGTGTTAATTTGCTCAATTTATTCCGCATTTATTGCCCATATTTTGGATTGTGTTTAAATACACTACAAGCTGCACTTCTGAAAATTGAAGAAAATTTCTGGTTTTTATTACCATTATTCACCATCGTGGAAGGGCTTTTCTAGTGGTTGCCTGGTTTAGTTTTTGTCTTGCGAGCAGATTATGAAATCTACAATTTGATGATTTTAAGAGGACTCAATAACTATTTGGTTAAAGGAAATGACGGTTTAAAATTCTAGTTTCAAGGAAGTTCGGGCAGTCACTTTCGGCTTCATTTCCGATCATCGACGTTTGGACTCCACTCCATTTGGGCTACAAAACCCTTACAATTGCTTTCCCGATCCAGCATCATATTGATATTGAAAATCTCGCCTGAACTCGTGTCGGTGATTGGGCCGGCTGTTCTGCCATTATATCTTTAAGGTTTTTATTATTAAATCTGATTCATGAATGAGGGTGTCGGTGGAAAGCCACTTTCCAACATTATGGGTTTTGAATTATGATGGTTTTAAGTTGGTGATAAGGAGCAGAATTCAAGCTTAAGTCTACTGTTCCGTCTTTTGGAAAGTTAATGGAAGGGCTTTCCAACAATAGATTAATAGGCTTCAATAAGTAAAGAGGTTTAAAAATCTAGCAGATTGAAGTTCTCTTCCTTGTTGTTTGCAAAACAAGGGACAGTTCGACGAGCACTTTTTCTACGGTGTATAACTTTAGTACGAGTTCCGATTTGCGAATGGGTAACAACTTTTGTAAGCCAGAAAGATCTTTTTGGTGGTTTTGTTTTGGACGATTTTGGTTGGCATGATGATCTCGGTATTGAGTCTAAGTTCCTTGTTTAAGAAGATATATCATTGGATCTTTGCTAAAATCGAAGGGGTGCAGTGATGTACCTAATTATTTATGGTCGAAATGTCACTTAACTGCACAGTCGAAACACTTTTGTTGACTGTTTTGCAGGGTTTTAAACTGATGTGGCGTATGACGAGGACGCAAGCTGCCAAAGCATTTTCCAGCAAAAAGGGCGCGTTTTGATCGAGATTTGGGTGAAAACTGATAGAAGGAAGAAAGGGGGCGGATAGCATATTGATTAAGGAAAGGAAAAGATATTTCATAATCTTGTGAAATCTTTCCTTATCCGAAGATTTGCCTTGTATATGTTTTGATCTAGATGCAGCCCTATATAAGGAGGAAAAAAGGCGCATGAAATACATTCTCTACACGCTCATTCACACTTAATCATTCATTCCCGCTTAGTTTGAGTTTCCTGCACCGTGACTTACAATTCCATCGAAGAATCCTATCAAGTTCCATTTTATTTCATGCAATTCGAGAGTTGGAGAGGAAGAAAAACACTAGTTTCATGTTTTTAATGTTCGTAGTTGATGACAATTTCGTTTCCTGCATTTAATTTCCGTCGTGGTTAGGAGAGATCGAGGACATTGGATCAATACTCTCCTTTTATTCATTCACTTCGTACTTCGTAATTCACTGTTTCGTTGTTTATTTTCCTGCATGTTAGTTTTAGGGTTACAAATGTTCATTTTCTGTTTCTGCGAAGTGTCTTGCTTGCAAAATCGAACGTTTTCATGAATGCTAAACTTTTAGAGGTCCGACGAGATGTGAAACACATACCTGAGTAGTTTGTGAGGCTTAGGTACTTAAAATTAATCAAAAGGGTCTTAAGTTAATTCTGATTTAATTAATCTGAATAGTAATTTAGGTTTGATCACCTAGATTGCGCAGTCTGTAGCTTAGCTTAGTACTTCCATCATTTCTCATGAAATAAGGCTAAGAAAATAGCAAGGAAACTAAAACAAGTATGAGACTATTAGATGCCCAACATACGAGTAGCTCCTGTTGGGATGAGCGTATGATAAGATTTGAAGATCTCAAAACCCCTACCTGAATGATGGACCTTCGATATTGTAATGGCTTAGTTGAGTTCAGATGTTAGAACTCAGCAGGCTAAAATTCAATAGTTGTGCATTCAGTAGAAGATTCGGCACTCAGCCGAAGAACTCAATATCGAGGAAGTCAGTTGGTCAGTTATCGACCAATTGAATCTGCAAACGAAATCGAGCCAGCAAACTGAATTGTTCAGACGAATGTCAATAGAGGAACATCAGGTGAAGGTACGAGGATTCAGAGGAAGTCAACTCATCGTACTTTGAGATTGAATGAGCCTCACCAACTCTCATAGACCTCGACCAATAAGGAGCCGACATCGCCTTACCTGCTTTACCATAAAGCTGCTCCTAGCTGAAAAAAGAGGAAATCTCTGTAGTGCCTTTACTCAATGTTCAAATTATTATGGTCGTTTTCTTGTCTTATTCGACACGTGTCTAGACTCCCTCCAACGGATCTATTCACAAATCGGAGACTATAATAGAGAAGAGTCTTCATGCAGAAAGACATCGGGAAAACAACCAAAGCTCAAACACTCTCTAGCGAACTTACATCGATATTCAATCGAAGAACTTGCTCTTAGACTTAGATCTTCTTTACCTCTTCTCTCTAGAGAATTGTTGCTCACTTTCTCTATCTAAGCACGCTTATTGTAATACTCAATAGCTTAGAACCTCGAAGGAGTTCATTTTATTGAACTGTTCTTATTGTAAGAACTCTTTCTTAGTTGGAGAAATTCTAACCTGAAAGGGTTAAGAACTGTACAGTCACTACGACTATAAGTAGATATCTGTCTTGCGTACATATTGACTGAGGCTTGCTCACTATAAGCAAACAAGAGAGAATATGTCATGTGAATAGATCAACTGAGTCTTGCTCAGTATAATTAATACAAGATCTCCTGCTTAGTTCAGGATAGTGGACGTAGGACCTAGCATGTCTGAACCACTTTAAAAATCGCATGTGTTGATTTTAACTGTTGCATTAACTAACTGTTCATTCAGCATTCAACTGAGTTTTAATCAAACAAGTATAAAACGGATTTTCAACTGAAACGAATATTTTATGGGCCTACACTTCCGCACACAACCTCTGTTGCTGAACTACTGTTCACTAACATAAGTCAGTACGACTATACTCAATAGGAGAATCTCTGCCCACGCGATCGAGAAAGCTTATCTGGCTAACTAACAAGTTCAGTAGCAATCTTCAGCATCTGCTGACTTTCGCATTCTGAGTTTGAAATTTGCATTCAGGTGTATTCACCCCCCCCGCTACACCTGAAGCTCGTCTCTGGACTAATAGCTCCTAAATTAGGTTCCCTTAGATCGATAAAGTTGTCTAGTTATTAAATCTATTGATTGCCCAACAACGTAGGTTGTAACTAGATTAAGGAAGTAGTCATTTTGCTTCCCAACATGGCATCTACCGATTAAGTAAGTGAAAATAAGGGTTATGTTAGTTTAACTACGACGGTCTATAACTAGTCGATCCTTATGATTAATTAATGATATGTGCAACTGCCAAATCAGTTCAGTTTTTGCAATTCTTAGTTTAATAAAATCTCAAAGTTTGCATGGTTGCTAACAAAAAATCCAAAGATAGGTAGAAAAATCATGTCTAGTCTTCGTTCCCTATGTTCGATACCCTATTAACTATACTGAATTAAATCTCAGCATATGCAGGATTTATTTGGTGCAATTCAACGATCACCATGCAGTCACGGGGTCACATGAACATGAACAAAACATAGATATTTTGACGAACACTCGTTTGCATCTAGCTCAAGATTTAGCAGACTTATGGCGTTTTCACTTAGCTCTTCGCATCGATCTTAACATGAAATATCATTTAGGTCACGAGCACGCGAGATCTCATCATGAAATCTATGCAAATAATATATGGATTCGCACTTAGACAATATGTAAATGGCTAAAACATAGGCGTTACGGACAACACAACGTTGGGTCCCGGTACGCTTAGTACAGACAACAAATCATAATTATGTACGAAGATATATCATTTCTAAATATAGCTATAATGAATTATTGATTAATCTTCAAATTATGCATGTACTTGGCAATATGTAAATGAGTAAAAGCTAGGTATTACGGAAAACACAACGTTGGGTTCCAGTACCCATAGGCGTTCTTGAAGAAAAATAACAGAACTGATCGGTTCGGTTCGGTTCGGTTCGATAAATATATAAATAAATACTGAACCAAAAATATTATATCCATACTATTTTTTTGTCTTGTTTTTATTTTTTTGGGATTCATTTTCAATATATTACTACACATTTTAAAATAAGCATTAATAATATAATATATATAGAGAGAGACAACTAATTAAAGTATAATTAATTAAAGCACATTGTGTTCAAATTGCCTTGAATTCAATTGGATATATATAGTCATAGTCAGTTTAGAAAATATATAGGCGCTGCCCTGGGTTTAGGTTCTCTAATTTTGCTATCGCGTTTTATGGTTATGTTAGTTTTGAGTTGTATCCAAGTTGTACATTTGGTATTTATGTTTATTAGCTTGTTATCTGTTTTTTTGTTTATCCGATAATGCATATGAATAAAATCAGGGGCGGATCTAGAAATTTAAACGACCTTGAGCTGGGCCAAAGCTTACATAAAAAAAGTGACACTACATATAAAAATAGGCCATCAAAAAACAAAAGTATTTTGTAGCATCGTTTTGTCAAAATACATTTATTAAAGTGGCACCCTACGATCTTTTCTTACATCGAACTCATTGACTACGACATCAACATCAAGGCCTTCAGCCAATTGATGTTCAATATAGATCACTAAAGAATCTGCTAAGAAATCTTCTTTCATTTTACTACGAAGAACCGACTTAACAATCTTCATAGCTGAAAATACTCATTCCGTAGTAACAGTCGAAACAAGAAGAGTTAAAACAAGTTAAATCAACCTAAACATTTGTTGGTCCAGAGAAGAGTCTTTAGGGGGGCCGGAGGGGGGGGTTGAATACACCTGAGTCTAAGTTCTAAATCAAATGCGAAAGTCAATCTTTGACTGAGTGTGCTATTGAGCGAGTTAGCTAGCTAGATAAACTTTTAGATCGCGTGGACATAGTGATTCGAAATACCGAACACTATCTACTGACTTTAGTCAGTCTACAGTAAACTCGATAAATGAATAAGTGTGGAATGTGTAGGCCTGATTTTGTATCGTGTCTTGTTGAAAAATGTTATTACTGAAAACGATTTCACTTATACTTGTGCTTGGATTCTGTTTTACTAAAAACCTAACTTATGAGTTTTATCAAATCAGTTTTATGCAGCGTGAACAGTAAACCAAAGAAACAATAAGCACACATGTAGTTTTTAAAGTGGTTCGGATACGCAAGATCCTATGTCCATTGTCCTGAACAAAGTAGGAGTTCTTGGATTTATTATACTGAGCAAGTCTCAGTCAATCTGTTCGCAAGGCAGATACTCTAGTTATAGTCAACACAATTTCAAACACAGAGTTTGAGTTTCTCCAACTAAGAAGGAGTTGTTACAATAAGAACAGTTCAATGAATATGAACTCTTTCATTTTCTAAGCTTATGATCTAGCAACGATGGCTTAGAATAGAGATTGAGAACAATGTATCTCTAGAGATAAGAACTATAACAAATGTTCTAAGAGGTGAGTTCTTCGTTGAGTGAGCTTTAAGTTCGCTAGAGTTTGTATGCTTGAATGCATGGTGTTCATGGTTCTTTTTTTATCGTTTGAAGCTCGATCACTATTTATAGTCTTGACTTGTGAATAGATCCGTTGGAGGGAACCTAGACACATGTCAAAAACGATAAGGAAAACGACCATCTTCAAGTTTGAACGTTACTATAGAGATTCTCTCTTTTTCAGTCTTGAGGGCTGCTTTTGTCAGTGCAAGGTACAGTGTTGGCAGCTCCTCATTGGTCGAGGTAGAATGGTAGTTGAGGCTTGTTGAAACTCCAAAGCAGATGCTGAGTTGACTTCCTCTGATTCCTCGAACTGAGTTATCTTCTACTGACATTCTTCTAAAAATTCCAGCTTCATGCGTTTTCCTATCCACGAATTCAGTAGGATCTGACTAACCATATTGAGTTCCAATGTTGAGTCCGTCCGGCTGACAAAGATCTACTCTACTGAGTCTATCAGCTACTGAACTCTAGCTAGCCTACTGAGTTCCTAACAAGGTGAACTCAACTAAGCTATTACATTATTTGGTTCATCATTCAGATAGGGTTTTGAGATCTTCAAATCTTATCATACAAAATCCCATCCCAACAATTTCCCCCTATTTGATAATCTCAAAATCATTACAACACAGTTTCCCCCTATACAGAAGAATATAGCATTGTATGAACCGAGGGAGAGCAACCCACAAAAAGATAAGCAACATGTGAGTATGTTGATCACTAAGGTGATCTGAAGTGTTGAAAGGTAAAAATAGCCATTGTGACAATGAGTAGTTGTCTCGGCCAAAATAGTGATAGATTTCATTAATGAATAAGAGTTACAAGTACAAAAATCTAGCAATCACTATACTAAGACTAATCAGTTCCTCTTCTTGAAATATTGAATTTTCGCTTTGAAGTCAGTTGACTTAGCTTCTGGAAGGTCAAAACCATAGGATGTGAAAACATTCTTTCTGAGGGTCTTGATGGCTTCTTGATCTTCAGGATCTTTCAAACTTAGAAAATTCCTGTCGATAGCAAAAGTGATTTCATCCTCTATCTCCTTCATGCAGATGTTGCCATCTTTAGTTTTGGGAGGAGGAAGAACTCTGAATTCTCGTGCTTTCAGTGGAATGCCCTTACTGTCTATAATAGTCTGAACCTCAGCATATAGATCCGTCTTATAGATGATAAAATAATCTCTGAAGAGTGAGTCGGGATCTGCAAACTTCACAATAGATTTCCATACATGGTAGCTTTTAAGAAAGTCCATATTTATCTCTCCCCATCCTTGATTCAGCTTCCATAGCATCCAATTATCTCTACGAGGATGTAGAATGTGCTGGAGGTGATCATTTAGTCCTTTTTCTGTAAAATTTGTACGTAGTAGGCACTTCTCTATTCTTGATAGAGATTCATTCTCTAGCCTCTTTCTTAGTCCTTTCTCTGAGAGCTTTAAGATCAGCTAATCGAATTTTCTCTCTTGCTTCACTGATATGTCTAGTTTCAGCAGTTAGATCCAATGCTCTTTCACCTGCATCCCATAACTCTTTCTGTTTAGCAAGTTGTTCCCTAGTTAGAGTAATGGAGGGTGCATGTTGTTTAGACATCAACTCTTTTTCAGCACCAGAATCTTTCGTTTCAGGAGATTTGGACTTCTAAGCTTCTTTCGGCTTTTCTGCTTGTTTGGATTTTACAGTCTTAGATCTGGTCTGCCTCAGAATAATGGATCTTGTCTTTCTAGGGACAGTCGTAGATACTTTTAATTTTTTTTTTCCAATCTTCTGTTCTGCTGAAGCTTCTTCTTGAGTTGCTAGATATTTAGCATATTCTCTATCATATACATGTTGCTCTTCTGGGCTCTTAAGCTTCGGAGGGGAGTAGGAGATCATGGAGCTCCCTTCTTTCCTTTAGCTTCATTTTGAATGAGCTCTTCTTCAATTGGCTCATCAGCGAACTGAGCTATTTCTTCAATGGCAGCCTGTGCTAAGGATCTTTCTCCTAGTCCTCCAACAGCTCCAACAGATACCAATTTTTGGTACTGAACATTGTCTCCTTCCCTTTTATCCATTTTTCTAGCCTCCTCATTCTCATCTCTCATATCTTCAGCCTTAATTTCTTTACTCATTCCTTCCCCCTTTTTGGCATCATCAAACCTAGATATAAGGCTGGAGAGGACAGTTACCTTGATCTAAAGATTTTCAACAGCGAGCTGAGCCATTTCAACTCTAGCTTCAACATCAAATACTACATCAGTATATCGCTCCCATTCACTATCATGAGCAGTTCTGCTGGTCTTCAGTAGTTTAGACTTGGAGTTGTCAATCTTCTTGAGATAGTCTTCCACTAGATTGATTGACTCTCTGCAAATTTCTTAACATGCATCATGTTGTTCGGTCAGTACCTTAGAGGCACTGTCTGGCATGAATTTGTTGCGGTCTTGAGCTCAGTTATAGCATATGTCAGCTTCTCAGTAAATGACTTTGCTTGAGCTTCAAGGAGTTGCTAAAATTGCACGGATAGGTCAGTCTTTTGCGCCTCTAACGCCTTGGAGAGGATCATGTTAGTATATGGAACAATTGGAGTACTGATCCTCTGTACTTCAGTGGTTAAGGACTTCAGCTTCTCAGTTTGAGCTTTTGTGTACTGGGACCATTTGATATGAATATCTTTGGCCAGAAGCATGTTCTTGTGTCCTTGTCGCTTCAATCCTTCATTGAATGACTTAGCTAAGATATCAGGTATGTCTTCAACTTGGTAGCTCGATTCAATGAGTTTCTCCTCGGTTGTTGTGATCTGTTGCCTTGAGGAATAACGAGGGTCAGTGGCGTTGACACCAGATGAAGGAGGTGGAGATGGTGCATCATCGTGATTACTGGGAGATTTTCCCTTAGCAGATCCTCCCTAGTCTGCATCCTTGGTTGCTGAATCCTTATTAGCTTCATTATTATCCTGGTGAGTCGGTGGCTGAGTCTGAACATCAGTCACATTCTTCTCACTTAGAAGAAATAGCATAATGGTTCTCAGGTCATCCATAGAGCCAATATCTGCAGGCTCTCCATAATCAATTTCATCTTGCAGTTTCTGTTCTTCGGACTTGAGAGTAGGAACAATCCTAAGCTGCGTTGTCTCTTCAAGAAGGTCCCAAGTGAGGAACCTCAGACATATCTGTTGGTCCGGAGACAAATATCAGGTGTAGAGGGGGGGGGTGAATACACCTGAGTACCGTTTCTTCTTCTCGGTGAAGGTCAACTGAAGCTATTGGTTGCAACTGATGAACAGTGCCAAATAAACCTTCGATCACGGGACAGAGTGAGTCAGCTACTGAGCTCTCCTACTGACTTTTGTCAGTACTTCGAAACTCAGTCGGAGACTATAAGTGTGCGGATAAGTGTGGGGCCCGGAGTTTGTCTCTTTTTGAAAACGTGTTTTCGCAGATTAAATTCTTTTGGCTGTGCGATTTTAGAAATACATTTTATGCAAACTTATGATTTTCAAAGGTTTGTATGCAATAAAACAGTAAAGAACACAAGCAGTTTAACGTGGTTCGGATACGCAAGATCCTACGTCCACGGTCCCGAACGAGCAGGGATAACTTGTTGATTAGTCCGAGCAAGTCTCGGCAAAGGAAACCGTGCTCGGGACGAGATCCTTCTAAGTTATAGTCCTTAGCGACTTTACAATTCAAACCTAAGTTCGAAAGGGGGTGAAAACAGTTCTCCAACTAATGAAGGAGTTCTTACAATAAGAACAGTTCACTAAAAATGAACTCCTTCGAATCTAAGCTATAAATCTGACAATGAGCTTAGGTAGAGAAGAAAGGGATCTAAAGACTCTAGAGAGAAGAACCACAAAAATATTCTAGTAAATGCATATTCTTCGCTGGATATTCTGATTGAGTTGCTAGAGTGTTCGAGAGTTTGAGCAATTTCCCTTTTTAATTTCGTGCTTCGCGCTCTCATGGAGCTTCGAAATCTTCTCTATTTATAGCTGTGAGCTATGGCATATGTCCGTTGGAGACGACGATGCCACGTGTCACAAGCTTCCAAAGAAAACGGCCATTAATTCAAACTTGTTGCAGCAGGGCAGTTAATTACTGTACATGAGAGCAGCTTTACTGTTTGGAGCAGGTAAGGCGTTGTCGGCTTCTCATTGGTCGAGGTTTGTGGTTGGTGAGAATGTCAGAGTTGACCGTTCAAACAACCTCGTATGATCTTCTGCTGAACTTTCGAAAAGACTTAAGTAGCCGGGTCGCTTTACGTCGGTTACGATGACCGCAAAGTCTCTGTCTTCTTCGACTGAGTCGGCTGACAAGGAATGTAACTTCTGAGTATGTCAGCTGGCGACTGCGAAGGTACTGGGCTTGCATGAGTTCTTATGCTGATGACTTATCAGCTGCTGGATTGGCTTCTACTGAGGTTTATTCAGCTGATGACTGAAGAACGCAAGCGATTACACTGATGACGTGGGGTTCTGAAAAGTATCTTCGACAGAAGATTAGTTCAACAGTTACCCCGTACAGAACTTAGACAAGAATATAAAAACGATTACAACAAGTCTAACCTATACATCAGCTAATCCTAACGACACACAGAACTACTGATATCAGCTCGATTTTGGGATCTTCAATTCCATAGTACTACTATGATTTCCCCCAATTTTCTTTTAACCACGTACAGCTGAGTATCATCTACTGACTCATATCCAACAATTTCCCCCTAATTGATGATGCCAAAACCTCTACTTCTAAACTCTAAACATCTTATAAGATATGCTAACCTACTGACAACAATTTCTCCCTTAATCCATCTGAGGAAAACAAACTGATATGATGACTTCAAAAAAAACATCAGCAGTTGAGAGATAGGCAAAAACTGAGAAACTGATTGTGAGTGTGTGTCAGATCACTTAGTGATCAGTTGTGAAAAACACAAGCAAAATGCTGTAAGACAATAAGTAATTGTCTATCAAGCAATAGGAACGATAGCATATATGATCAAGAAATTACAGGTTCCTATCACTATTACACAAGAGTAGAGAAGAGGAAACACTACTGACGCCTGAAGCCTTGAGTGCGCTTCTTGAAATCAGCAGATCTGTCGACAGGGGGTTGCAGACCATAGTATAGGTAGATTCTCTTCCTCAGTGTTTGGACATCCTCATCGTCTTCAGCTAAGTTGACACTTAGGTCGAAGCGATAAGCTGCAGTTCTGACCTCATCCTCTATTTCCTTCGTACACAGAATTCCGCGCGCAGTTCTAGGAGGTGGGATGCGCCTGAAAGCCGGAGCTCTGAAAGGAATGTTCTCTCTCTTCATAGTCTCCAGAAGTTGTTCCCTCAGCTCAGAGTTATAATTGAACAAAAACTCATCAAAGGCTTGTTCGATAGTCTACTCACTTGGATAGAATTTCCAAACGTAGTAGCTTTTGATAAATTCCTCTTTGAGCTCTTCCCATTGATCATTTACCAGAGCATGAACCCATTTATCAACATGAAGTACAGGGTCCTTTTTGACACGAGGCGCTCTTTTCCTTGATCCTCGCGGGGTTTGTTTTCTGGGATCAGCTGCTGGCTTTTGAGATAGGCTCATCATCTTAGCCATATCAGTCATTCTCTTCTTTTCTCGAAGAGCCGCTGCCCTACAGTCTCCTTTCCTGAGTCCCACGTGGCTCTATCTTCAGCTTCTTGCTCAGGTGTAAGATGAGTCTGATAGTGACTCTAAGCAGTACCTTGACCTGTAGTAGAAAGAGTTTCTGCGAACTCCTCCTGAGCCTTTTTATTTACTTCGTCAACAGACTCTTGCTTCTTCTTACCTCTGCCCTTAACAACTTTGCCCTTAGGCTTTTTAGCAAGTTGAGCTTCTTCCAACTGTCGCTCATGGTCCAGCTTGTCTTGTAGTTGTTGGGCTACGCGGAGGTCAAAGTCTTCTTGTTCCGCTTTAGATTTGAATTTTCGGACCGGGGAGGAAGGAGGAGTAATAACAGTAGCAGTCTCCTTCCCCGGCCTCTGCGGAGGAGCCTGTTCTCCTTCAGACTCTTGTTCAATGAAGTGAGCAACATCATCTATGTGGGCAGCAGAAGATGAGATGGCGGTAGGTTCTAGAGGAAATTCAAGTAGCAGAACCCCTGAAGTATCTTGAGCATGAGCAGTCGAGGGTTGTTCTGCCTGAATACCTTCCCCCTGAGTCTGAGCATTAGAGGGTCCTTCCTCCTGACCACCCTCTACTATTTGGACATCAGCCATATCCGTATCAGGTTCATCCTTCATAATATCTTCCCCCTTTTTGGCATCATCTACCTTAGAGAGTTGGGTGCAGATGGCTTGAATGTCTCTTTCCACAGTGTGGACTGAATCTTTAATCTGAGTTGTTGTGGATTCGAAGTCCTTGACAAGATCGCAATATAATTCCCAGTCTTTTTCCTTATCAGCTCTTGATGTTTTAAGCTGTGCAGCTGACTCCAGACGGAGTTTCAGCTGAGCCTGATCCTACGATTCTATCATTTTTGAAGGCTAGAGGTGGCAATCTTATTCCTTTCATCGATTTCGAGCTTAACAGTTGCAAGAGCTTGAGTCAGCTGCTCTGAAAATATCTTCTGCTGATTCTGGAGCAACTGCTGACTCTGAGCTTCTAGATCGACTCTCTGAGCTGCTAAGGCTGCCTCAATAATCTCCTGAAGGTTGGGTTGAGGAGTAGGTACTGGAGTCTTTGAGATGCTAGCAGCTATTCTGTCTAAGCTCTGTGTCTGAGCCTTAGTATACTTTGTCCACTTCAGATGGACGTCTTTAGCCAAAAGTCGATTTTTCTCTCCTTGGCGTCGAATGGCTTTATTTATGGACTTCGAGGACACGAAACCGATAGGTTGTATCTGGTACGAGCTGGTTCAGAGCCTCTGCTCAGAAAACGTGAGGAGCTGCTCCCTACTGTACTTCGGAGCACCTTGAGCATCACCTGATGTATCAGGAAGTGGTGATTTGCTCTTCTCACGGGGAGTTGAACCCTCTGGAGAGCCTCCCAGCTCTGTATCCTTGGGTGTCTGATCCTTCCTCTGATTGTTATCATCATCTTTATCATCGTCTTTCTTATTAGCAGGAGGAGATGGGGGCGGAGGAGTGTTACCAGGGACTGACTCTCGCAAGCTTAGAAGGTAAAGCATTGCGGCTCTGAGATCTTCAAGAGTAGCTAAGTCAGTTGGTTCTCCGTACCCTATTACTTCTTGTAGCTTCTGCTCCTCATCGAGCAAGTAGATGACTGAGTGGGTTTTGATTATGTCTTCTAGAATATCCCAACTCAGAAACCTTAGAAGCATTTGAACCCTAGCCCTGATGGCTATGTCGACTAAGTCTGAGTGCCCAGCGCTCTCAGGAATATGATCGTGTACTTCAGATGTGGCACGGAGACGAGTGGTGTGAATAGCTATCCACTCAGTCGCAGTCTCCTCAGTCGGTTCCCTGACGTCCGACTGTGTCTCCTCAGAGCTAATTACCTGGACTTTATCTTTGAGGGTCGCACCCTCAATGCCAGTATCAGAATCTAAAAACTGCTCTTCTTGAATAGAAGGAGGAGTGGGTTCAATAACAGAGAGGGGTTGAGCAGCTGAGACCTCAGCTGGTCTGGTCTTAGTCAGTCGCCTCTTCTTAGGCACTTCGGTATGTGGGAGCAGAGCGGATGCTGCTCTCTTCGGCTCAGGTGGCCCCTTATCGATAGACTTCTCAGTCACTGCTTTAGTCTTGAACTTAATCAGTTTTACATCGAAGAACTTAGAATCAGCAAACGACGAGTGCCTCTGAACAGAGTTTTCTATGAGGACTGACATCTTAGTCCCACAGAGTAACTTCCCTACACTGGCTAACTTCCTCTCTCCAGTGGGTAGGGTAGTGAACTTCTGGGCTTGGGCCTTCATCTCCGAGACATAATAGTCAGCCCAGTTCACTTCAACTCCATCATCTATCGCCATCATCAACTGAATCCTTGGCTTGGATAATTGATCATATGATCCAGCTGAGCTCGTCAGGATATGAGAGACTATGTAGGCTAGTCCTCTGTATTGGGGAAGCAGAAGATTCTTTTGCAGAGCTGACTTGAATGATATGTCAGAGCGTCCGCAGAACTTATGAACATATGCGTTTATCTCCTTCTCCTTGTAACCGATAGGAGAAATACCAGAGTCTGGAAGATCAAACGACAGCACCAGAATGTCCCTGACGTTGAAGACTCTCTGAGTAGTATCCCAACAGTTCTGATCTACTTCCTTCAAATAGACGAAGGAAGATTCCTCGCCTCCAGACGCGAGAGACCTCCAGTTGTAATAAACTTCTCCCACTTGCCTTGTGATGAGTCGTTTTCATACTTAGTGATTTCAGGCCGAAAAGTGCGTCAATTGGCCAACTGGTGCAGTCGCAGTGGCGTATATTGCAAGTTTTTGGCGCTGACGTGGCAGGATGACAAGGATATTAATTGGGGCGTTTTGGTGAAGAAAAGGCGCGGAAAATCGCGAGAAAGGAACGGTTATGAGAAAAGAAAAGGATCAAGAAAATATCTTAAGGTGGTTAAGGAAAGATCTGGTTTCCTTATCTACCCAAATCTTTTCCTAATCAAGATCTAACCTACCTTGGAGAGGAAGAAAAGGAGGAGTATATAAGAGGATGATGAGGGACGAAAAATATACACACGAGACCATTCTCTACACCATAGAACACGTCCCAAACATCCCGAGCTCACATTCCGGCCATTGCTCCCTTCCGAACCACCGCACGACCACTGCCGCCGCCAAACTGCCCAAGCCGACCGCCGAAGCCGGACAACCTTCCGAACCAGCTGAACCAGATTTCCGTAGCTATTAGAAGAAGAAAAACACTTTTTAATTTTAGACTTATGTTCTTTAAATTCGTAGTTGAACTCTAGTTTTATTTCCGTTTTGAATTTAATCGTTTTCTAAGAACTTAATATTTTACATTCGAACCTCTTTGTTATTTCAATTCAAGATTTTAGTTAAATTTCGTAAGTTATTATTTTCTGCTGGTTCGTACCTTAATTAGTTTAAATTTCGTGCATGCTAAATTTAGGGTTATTCGTGTTCATGTTTACGTTTCCGCAAACCGTCCCCAATTGTCCAACCGAAGCGTCAGCATGAGTAGCTAAACTTTTTAGGGTCCGGCAGAATGGTGATTGCAAACGTGAACAGTACATGAGGCTTAGGTGCTCATAATTAATCAAAAGGGTTTCGGGATAATTCGGAATTATTAATCCGGCTAGTAGTTTAGGCTTGATCACCCTAGGTTGCGCAGTCTGTAGCTAACTTAGTACTTCCATCGTTTCTCGTGGAACAAGGCTAGGTAAGTAGTGAAATTATTCGTAAGAGTAATTGGATTAAACCGATAGGAGACTATGAGATGCCCAACATACGAGTAGGCTCCTATACTAGGCTCCCTTAGTTCGATAAAGCTGTCTAGCTATTAAATCTATTGATTGCCCAACAACGTAGGTTGTAGCTAGGTTAGGGAAGTAGCCGTTTCTATGCCCAACATAGCGGTTACCGAATAAGTAAGTGGGAGTGAGGATCACGCAGTTTAAGTTACGGTGGTCTATAACTAGTAGATTCTTGAGATTAATTCATATTAAGTGCCGAGATTGGAATTATGTGTGCATGAATATTCTGCTGGACCTGCCTTTCAGTTGCCCAGTTAATACAGTTTAAATTCCGTTTTATGTTTTTATTCTTGCTTTTAATTTTACAAGTTCTTAGTTTATAATAAAACCCAAAACTCGCGTGGTTGCTAACCAAAACCCCAGATAAGTAGAAAAAAATAAAGTGTCTAGTCGTCCGTTCCCTGTGTTCGATACCTGTGAACTATACTGAAGTAATTCTCTGATTTTTGCAGGATTATTTGGTGCAATATAGCGATCACCAAATTGGCGCCGTTGCCGGGGAACGGTGTTAACTAGTTTCTTTGATTTTTCTACTAATCTTTCGTGCTTTTTAATGTTGTATGAGCAGGTCTTCCAAGCCTAATCTGATATTCGATCCTGAGATCGAGAAAGCAGCTAAAAGAAATAGGAAGGAGACAAAGCTGCAAAAGCAACAAATTCTGTCCAGGGCAGCAGACGTCTTAACTACCCAACCAGGAGACAAAACATCCGCCGTTGATCCGATCAGCGACTCAGAATCAGAGACTGTTTTGTTCGACAAAACACTCCACAACACTCCAGTAACAAGCTCAGAATCAGAGGAGGAAGAGATGGAGGACGAAGTGCATGATCCACCACCCTTGAGGATGAATACCGGATCGCTTGACATGGGAGCGGACCTACCTGGTCCAATCCAAATCACTACTACAGAACAAATTGATGTCAAGCTGAACATGGTCGCTGCCATGCCAAAGTTTTATGGAAGGACGAACGAAAATCCAAATTCCTTTTTGGCGTCGTTCAACCAAGTGTGTAATCTGCACCGGCAGGGCGTACCTAGACGCTTTCAAGCTCAAGGCCTTTCCATTCACTCTTCAAGACGGAGCACAAGCGTGGTTCTCTAGTTTAAAGTCCGAATACGATCACGACGTGGGCCCGGATGCGTACGGTCTTCCTAAAGAAGTATTTCCCGCGATCAAAGACAAATGCATTAAAGAAGCGATTTCCGTGATTGCTCAAGAACTCGATGAGACCTTTGGCGCATACTGGGAGAGATTTGGACGACTCGTCGATAGTTGTCCGAACCATGGCTACTCGGATATGGAGCTTCTACAGATATTTTATCAAGGAATGACAGACGAAGCCAAAGCCATGGTTGATATCGGTCTAAGGGGGAATTTCCATACAAGCCTCTACGAAGATGCAAGGAATATAATCGAAGGACTTGCGGAATCCACCTCACAATACAAGGGGCCGAGACCAACAAGGAGAGCTGTAAATTGGTCTCATTCTGACTACTTGGATGAGATCGATAATAAAGTGGAGGCAAAATTCAGCCTATTACAAGACAAGCTCGACTTGCTACTCAAGCAGAACGCTCCCGCTTCAAGCCGATCAAATGCCGATCACGCATGCGGAGCATGTGGAGAAAAAGGACATACCTCACTACAATGTCCAGGAGAAGAAGTAAACGCAGCTGGAAATTGGAGCGGACAGCAAGGGGTTCATCCGAACCTTCGATGGAGGCAACCGGAAGAACAATTTCAACAGAGGAATCCGCCTCAACAACAATTTCAGCAGCCATACCAGCAGCCTTACCAGGCTCCTAATCAGAATAGCTACCAGCAGACGTATAGGCCTCCGCATCAAAGGCGAGTTCCAAAGAACGAGTGCTCCGGTTGCCCAACCGGAGCACCGTAAATCCATTGGAAAAACTCTTGGCTGAAATGGTTTATTCACAGAAAAACACTACTGCATTTCAACAACAAATACAGAAGGAGATAATCCAAACTCAGCGAGAGATAAATCAAACGAAGAAGGACCAGCAAGCTACAATGGATCAGTTGGCCAAGCAAATGAGTAAGTTGAATTCTACTATGCAGGAGATAAAGAATTCTCAAGGACGACTTCAGCTCGGCACAAAAAAAATCCAAATGCCCATAACTGCGCAGTCGATTACGCTGCGTGGAGGAAAAGAACCGCCTGGCCCAGTTGTGCAAGCGAGACACCCGTAAAAGCCGGCGAAAAGAAGAAGGCCGCGAGAACGGCCTGCACAACCCTACTGTTCGGAAGAGCCGCGTCTTTGAAGATGTTGAACCGTAACGAGAAGAGGAAACTGTTCCGATTAGCCAATCGGAGTCCCGAACCGATACTTCCTCCACCATTTCCGGAAGCTTTAGAAAGAAAGAGAACGCCGAACAAGGAAAGCATGGATTACATGAAGTTGTTTGAGAAATTGGAGATAAATATCCCTTTCCTTGAAGCCGTAAAGATTCCAAAGTTCGAGAAAATTTGTGAAGGACTTCATAGCCGGAAAAGTTCCCAAGTCCGGGAAAGTCCTCGTTCGATCACACGGTATCGGCAATTATACGAAGATGCTTCCCGCCAAATGTGCCGACCCAGGTATGTTCACACTTCCCTGTCTGATGGGTGATGTCATGATTAAACAAGCCATGTGTGATCTAGGAGCATCTATAAATGTTATGCCCTTATCTGTATATAATCAATTGGTAGGAGCTGAATTAATACCCACTAAAGTGATTATCCAATTAGCAGATAGGTCATTCATTGCTCCGATTGGTTTGCTTGAGAACATTTTAGTCAGAATCAATAATTTTGTCTATCCGGCTGATTTTTATGTAATTGATACGAATGATAGACAAGTTGAGGGAACTGCAGGAGTATTATTAGGAAGACCATTTTTAAAGACAGTAAAAGTCATAATTAATGTGGATGAGGGTTCAATTAGTGTGGCATATCATAATGAAACTTATGTTCATAGGATAACTGAAGCACTAAAGAAACCCTACGATCATGAGAATGAGAATGCTTTTTCTACTGACTCCATTGATGCTATTGTCCAAGAATATCTTGAGACGTATGTGGTGCAGGATAAGATGGAAGTTACCTTGACTCAAGGACTGACCGAGGCAGACGTCAAAGATATGAGAGATAAGGAGATCAGAGAGAGCATCTTAGCTCTGTACGCAGCCCCAAAGATCGAAACTGTCAGTAACGTGTCTCAGTTGCCCAACCGAGACACCTCTAAGAAACTGTTGCCCTCTATCGTCAAAGCTCCGAAGCTGGAACTGAAACAGCTCCCTAGACATCTGAAGTATGCATATCTGGGAGAGAATGAGACGCTGCCCGTCATCATCAACAAGGAGCTTGATGACAATCAAGAGATGGCACTGCTTGAAGTTTTGAAGAAGCATAAGAAGGCTATAGGCTGGACTTTAGCCGACATTACAGGTATAAGTCCGGATGTATGTGAGCATTCGATTTTGATGGAGCCTGATAGCAAACCTTTCCGCGACCAACAAAGGAAGCTCAATCCGAATATGCGGGAGGTCGTACTAAAGGAAGTTTTGAAGCTGTTGTCAATGGGTATTATTTACCCCATATCGGATAGCAAATGGGTGAGTCCCGTGCACGTCGTACCGAAGAAATCCGGATTTCAAGTGGTGGAGAACGAGAAGAATGAACTGGTTCCGGTACGTTTAGTGACGGGATGACGCATGTGCATCGATTACCGGAAGCTGAATTCGGCCACACGCAAGGATCATTTTTCGCTTCCTTTCATCGATCAAATGCTAGAGAGACTTGCGGGGCAAGTCTATTTCAGTTTTCTAGACGGATATAGCGGTTATTTCCAAATCCATATTCGAGATGAAGATCAAGACAAGACAACGTTCACATGTCCATATGGAACGTTCGCTTACCGCCGAATGTCGTTTGGATTGTGTAACGCGCCGGGTACCTTTCAGAGGTGCATGATGAGTATATTCTCGGACCTTATCGAGAATTACATAGAAGTCTTCATGGACGACTTCACCGTTTACGGTGACTCTTACACTACGTGCTTGAAGAATCTAGACAAGGTCCTAGCCCGGTGCGTCGAAAAGAATTTGGTGTTGAATTATGAAAAATGCCATTTCATGGTGACCGAGGGAATTGTGCTCGGTCATATCGTTTCTAAAAGAGGGATTGAAGTCGACAAGGCCAAGGTTGAGTCTATAGCCAAATTACCGTACCCTACTGCGCCAAAAGAAGTCCGCGGTTTTCTAGGGCACGCCGGTTTCTATCGGCGTTTTATCAAGGATTTCGCAAAGATAGCTCAACCATTGACAAGGCTACTGCAAAAAGAGATCGAATTTGATTTCGATAACAAGTGTAAGGAGGCCTTTGCCCTCCTAAAAGACAAACTTACAACAGCTCCGGTGATGCAGCCGCCGGATTGGAATAAGCCCTTCGAAATAATGTGCGATGCCTCCGATTGGGCAATCGGAGCAGTACTGGGACAGAAATCCAGGAAGGAGAGCCATGTGATTTACTATGCATCAAAGACATTAAATCCGGCTCAATGTAACTATTCCACCACAGAGAAGGAGCTGTTGGCAATCGTGTTTGCCTTTGATAAATTCCGTTCTTATTTACTCGGCTCGAAGATAATCGTCTATACCGATCATGCCGCCGTCAAGCATCTCCTTGCAAAGAAGGAATCAAAGCCAAGGCTTATCCGATGGATTCTTTTGCTACAAGAATTCGATTGGGAAGTGAAGGACAAGAAAGGAGCTGAAAATCATGTGGCGGATGACTTAAGCCGATTAAATCAAGAAGATGATGGAGAGCCAATCAACGAGACCTTTCCAGAAGAACACTTATATGCTGTTCCAGAGACTGTTTCCAGCCTTGCCCAACTGCTATCGGAACAGTGTTTTGCTATGCAAGTTCAGAAAGTGTCTCAGTTGGCCAACCGAGACACCATCAAGTCAGAACAGTTGCAAACGGTGGGTAAGACTTCTAATTTACCTTGGTTTGCTAATATTGTGAATTATTTGACATCTAAGCAGCTTCCACCCGAGTTTACTCACGCTCGAAAAGCTAAGTTGAAAAGCGAGTGCAAGCAGTACTATTGGGACTCCCCAATTCTTTGGAAAATGGGAGTCGATCAATTGATTCGAAGATGCATACCCGAAGAAGAGCAAGAAGATGTCTTATTCCATTGCCACTCTTCTGCTTATGGTGGACATTTTGGTCCAAAAAGAACCGCACGGAAGGTGTTGGATGCGGGATTCTTTTGGCCACGCCTACACCTCGACGCTTATAAGTACTGTAAGTCTTGTACACGTTGTCAAATGACTGGAAATATATCCATGAGAGATGAAATGCCCCAAAAGCCTTTAAGATTTTGTGAAATTTTCGATGTATGGGGGATGGATTTCATGGGTCCGTTTCCACACTCATATGGGAACGTGTATATTTTACTTGCTGTCGATTATGTTTCTAAGTGGGTCGAGGCGAAAGCCACCAAAACTAATGATTATAAAGTTGTTGCAGGATTTCTCCGTACTAACATTTTTTGCAGATTTGGAGTGCCTAAAGCTATAATAAGCGATCAAGGCACACACTTTTGCAACTGCACCATAGAATCATTAATGAAGAAGTATGGAGTAGCTCACCGAGTCTCTACCGCTTACCATCCTCAATCGAATGGACAAGCTGAAGTGTCTAATCGAGAAATCAAGTTTATATTGGAGAAGACTATCAATCCGTCAAGGAAGGATTGGAGTATAAGGCTGGATGACGCCTTATGGGCTTATCGGACAGCCTATAAAACTCCTCTCGGAATGTCTCCATACAGATTGATTTTTGGTAAGCAATGTCATCTGCCTGTGCAACTAGAGCACAAAGCTTGGTGGGCTGTTAAGAAAATCAACATGGACCCAACCGAATGTGCAAAGGAAAGAAAATATCAGCTGCAATAGTTGGAAGAGATTCGGATGGAGTCCTATGACGCAGCCATGCAATACAAAGATCGTAATAAGGCATGGCATGATAAGGCTATTCGTTTGAAGAAATTTGAGCCAGGGCAACTTGTCTTGCTGTATCAATCACGCCTACGGATCATGCCGGGAAAGCTTAGGTCCAGATGGATTGGTCCATTCCGAGTGCGCTCCGCTTGGCCAAGCGGAGCAGTGGTCATACAGAAACTGGATTCGGACGAAGCTTTCACCGTAAATGGCCATCGCCTTAAAATCTACCATGCAGCCGCCATGATGAAAGATGTGGACGAGCAGAGCTTGTCCATTCCCTCTTACGTTTGACTCTTTGAAGAGGAGGTCTAGCCGAAGACTCTAAAGAGAGGCGCTACCGGGAGGCAACCCGCGTTTCATTTTAATTTTTCGTGTTTTTATTTATTTTTGCCGATTTTATGCTTGATGTTTTTTCTTCTTATTTTTCAGAATTTTTGGTTGAGGATGAAAAGGTTTAAGTGTAAGGAGAGTGTGGTAAAAAATTAGAAGGAAAGAGTTTGAGGACTCAATTGCAAGAGATGGGGTAACTTTTCCAATTTGTGCAAGTGGAGGGGTCAAAGTGCAAAAGTTAGCAACTATAAAAGGAAGAAAATCTTGAACCCTACCCACTTGCCACTATTCCCATAACTTCCTCCCATTACCGCCGTCCACATCTCTCTCTCTCTCTCTCAAAGAATTTTCAACAAGATTTACAACTTCCCTCTCCACCACCCTACCAACTGCACAACCGATACATCATGCCGCCGAAGAAAAGATCTGGACTCCGCGCCACCGCAAAGTGGTTCACAGCATACAAGGATGACCCAGAGTTACAGCGCCGCCGCGCCGCTGCTCAAGCTTCCGCTGAGGCCGCCGCTGCTCAAGCTCGAGCCCAAGCACTTGCCATTGTGCCTTTCCAACAAGTTGAAGAAGAAGATGTTGCACCACCGCCGGAGTTTACATACCAACCGGAGCCGGAGGAAGACACGCAAGGTACATATTCAACCTTTGTTACGGAATCGTCTTCACCTCCGAAACCGCCAAGGAGACGGTTAAGAAGTAATGCGGGAGTTCGCATTGAAGAACCTATCCAACCGCCGAGGGCGGATCTCACGGAAACAACATCCGAGGAGTCTCCCGAGTATGCACCCGAGCCTACACCACCGCCGTCTCCACCTCGCCGATCTCGTGCCCGACGATCGTCCGCCCGACATCCGGTGAAGCCTCGTCCTCTCAACCGCCTCGCTCTCCGCAAACGGTGTACGAGTGGTTGCCCTTTGTGGACCAAGCTCGAGTATGTGAACCGGTGCCGCAACCGCAATATTATGGAGGAATTAAGTGGTTGGAAGGAATACATGGTGAGTTGCCGAGCGAAGACCAAGATTCGGACTATGTGTCCGATGACCATAACGGCAATTATGAAGGAGATTTCAACTTGAGTGGACTTTCTCTAGTCGATTCCGACTCCACATCCGCCTTCCCGCAAGAAAACGAATATGGTAATCGCACCATCATTCACTTGGATACACCCGAAGCCGTAGCCGCACTCTCTCATTTTGAGATCGAGTATATGGATATGCGCTACATGGAGCGTGAAGGTAAAGATTTCCGGAGCGGCCGCTTACTTGACCGAGACTTCCTTCGCCGAACAGGATCGATGGAAGCATGGAGGCTTCTAGCACCAAGCGACCCGGAGAACTTTCAATCCTCGGGTTCGTACGTGTGCTACATCGAGGATCCCGCTCTCCGCCTTTGTCATCAATACCTAGTCCACAACCTCACTGGTAAGAGTACAGCTTTTGATAAGGTAACGGCAAATGAGTTGTATTTCTTGTGGTGTATGCATGCCGGCCGACCGGTCAACCTTGCTTATTGGATTGCCAAGAATATGTTCATCATATCTAGTCACACCGCACGACACCTCACATTGTGCCACTTACTTGCTACGTTCATTGAACGTAATTTTGTGATATATGATGCTCAGTTTTTAAGTCCAGTGCCCCCTCCCACTTCGTTTGATATGTCGTTGTTGAGACATTCTCGCTTAGTGTACGAACTGCCTAACCGGGACATTCAGTTCTATCCACCGGGACCTCGTGTCTCGAGTGCATCTTCGAGTGTAGGTGGAGATTCTGTGGAGCTGCTGCGCACTGACTTACACTCTTTGGGACGCCGTGTTGACCGCTTGCGCCGTACTGTGATGAGCCGACTGCCTCGCTTGCCCAAGCGAGGCGCCAAGTAACTTTTCTCCCCAATTTGTGTTTTTGTTTTTGTTTTCTCGTTTTGAGTCTGTGTTTGTGAGTCTTTTGTGTCCTTACACTTGAAAGGGTTCAAGTGTAAGGAGGGGTAGTTTATTTTCTTTTTATCGTTTGTATGTTCTTACACTTGAAAGGGTTCAAGTGTAAGGAGGGTGTTTTTGTTTTTATTTTTTCATGCCTTCTCTCTTTGTTTTGTCTTTTCTTCTTGCTCGAGGGCGAGCAAGTTTTAAGTGTAAGGAGGGGGGTTTATTTTGTGTCGAAGCATGCCAAAATTTTCGATTTTTTTGAAGCGCCGATTTCTATGTTCAAGCATGTCTTATTTGTGCTTTTGTGTTTCAATATTCTTGCTTGCAGACTTTGTGAAAATTAGATCTAGGCACATATGTGTATGTAATTTGGGATGACGAAAAATAAACTTTGTTGGATCGAATTTTATTAAACCACTCACTTAAATTAGATTTGAGCCTAAAGTAGGACACTTCCTACTATTTCTTTTGAGAGTGTTTATCCGCAAAATTGCAATAAGTTTGAGTCATTTGTGATACATGATAGGAGGCACTAGGGATTTTTAGCCAAACGGCCGCGACAAAATTTTTCCAACCCTAAATTATCCCCTAGTGAGCCAAGTTGAGCCTTGACCGATTCTTTGATATGAGTTAGTAAAAATTTAGCCAAGGCCTTTTTAAACTTTCTCTTGACCCATGTTATTGCGTGTCTTATAAACTTTCTTGTGCATGATAGATGTTGTTTAGAGGATTGTTACATATGTCCTCTACCTACCAAAGTAAGAGGTGCTGCAAAAAGATTTGTATAGGCCGAAAGTTGAATGTATAAGCTGCGAAAGAAGAAAGCAGATTTTAAGTGGCCTGATTGCCCAGTTGAGACAGTCTGTACCCATAATGTGAAAAAAGAAGAAAAAATTTATGCCACGAAAAATACATATAAAATATTCAGAAAAGGAAAAAAAAAAGATGTGGCAGAAAAAAAAAAAAAAAAAAAAAAAAATGGGTACATTACATAATTGTAGCATTTGTTCGAAATTGTTAAGTGGTGGGATGTTTTAAATTTTTGTATTGATTGCACAAGTAAGTGAATTTGATCTGCATAACATTAAATTGTAATTTTTATGGAGCTTAGTACCCCTAGGACCCTTACCAACATCAATTTGTCTAAGTCCTAAGCCCCATTACAACCTAATGAGAAAGACCTCCTTGATATTGCTATTGTGACGATCTCTTATCGTAATTGCGTGGATTTATTTTCTTGAGTGGCTTGAACCAGACTTAGATTAGTTGAGTGATGAGCGAACCTTGAGGAGATCCACATTGTTTAGATTTTGACCAAGTTGATGTATGTGTGTTTAGTTTCGAAATTTGCATCGTCTACTTGCTTGATGAGATCATATTTGCATGATTTGATTTGCTTGGCTAGTTAATTGGTGTTGAGAATTTTGGATTGATTGGTGCTGCTTCATGTCGTCGTTTTTCTTGTTTTTATTTGAGTCCGTGTGTTTGTTTCGTGTCTTTGTTTTTGTTCGTGTCTTTATGTCCTTGTTTGTCGTGTCATTATTTTCCTTGAGTCTTTTATTTTTGTTTTGAGTCTTGGGGATTGGCCGAAATAACTAAGTACTTATCTTTTTCTCTCCTTATACTCGAGGGCAAGCATAAATCAAGTGTAAGGATATTTGATGAGTCGTTTTCGTACTTAGTGATTTCAGGCCGAAAAGTGCGTTAATTGGCCAACTGGTGCAGTCGCAGTGGCGTATAATGCAAGTTTTTAGCGCTAACGTGGCAGGATGACAAGGATATTAATTGGCGCGTTTTGGTGAGGAAAAGGCGCGGAAAATCGCGAGAAAGGAACGGTTATGAGAAAAGAAAAGGATCAAGAAAATATCTTAAGGTGGTTAAGGAAAGATCTGGTTTCCTTATCTACCCAAATCTTTTCCTAATCAAGATCTAACCTACCTTGGAGAGGAAGAAAATGAGGAGTATATAAGAGGATGATGAGGGACGAAAAATATACACACGAGACCATTCTCTACACCATAGAACACGTCCCAAACATCCCGAGCTCACATTCCGCCATTGCTCCCTTCCGAACCACCGCACGACCACTGCCGCCGCCGAACTGCCCAAGCCGACCGCCGAAGCCGGACAACCTTCCGAACCAGCTGAACCAGATTTCCGTAGCTATTAGAAGAAGAAAAACAATTTTTAATTTCAGACTTATGTTCTTTAAATTCGTAGTTGAACTCTAGTTTTATTTCCGTTTTGAATTTAATCGTTTTCTAAGAACTTAATATTTTACATTCGAACCTCTTTGTTATTTCAATTCAAGATTTTAGTTAAATTTCGTAAGTTATTATTTTCTGCTAGTTCGTACCTTAATTAGTTTAAATTTCGTGCATGCTAAATTTAGGGTTATTCGTGTTCATGTTTATGTTCTGCAAACTGTCCCAATTGTCCAACCGAAGCGTCAGCATGAGTAGCTAAACTTTTTAGGGTCCGGCAGAATGTGAATGCACACGTGAACAGTACATGAGGCTTAGGTGCTCATAATTAATCAAAAGGGTTTCGGGATAATTCTGAATTAATTAATCTGGCTAGTAGTTTAGGCTTGATCACCCTAGGTTGCGCAGTCTGTAGCTAACTTAGTACTTCCATCGTTTCTCGTGGAACAAGGCTAGGTAAGTAGTGAAATTATTCGTAAGAGTAATTGGATTAAACCGATAGGAGACTATGAGATGCCCAACATACGAGTAGGCTCCTATACTAGGCTCCCTTAGTTCGATAAAGCTGTCTAGCTATTAAATCTATTGATTGCCCAACAACGTAGGTTGTAGCTAGGTTAGGGAAGTAGTCGTTTCTATGCCCAACATGGCGGTTACCGAATAAGTAAGTGGGAGTGAGGATCACGCAGTTTAAGTTACGGTGGTCTATAACTAGTAGATTCTTGAGATTAATTCATATTAAGTGCCGAGGATTGGAATTATGTGTGCATGAATATTCTGCTGGACCTGCCTTTCAGTTGCCCAGTTAATACAGTTTAAATTCCATTTTCTGTTTTTATTCTTGCTTTTAATTTTACAAGTTCTTAGTTTATAATAAAACCCAAAACTCGCGTGGTTGCTAACCAAAACCCCAGATAAGTAGAAAAAAATAAAGTGTCTAGTCGTCCGTTCCCTGTGTTCGATACCTGTGAACTATACTGAAGTAATTCTCTTATTTTTGCAGGATTATTTGGAGCAATACAGCGATCACCACCTTGGTAGATAAGATCTCGGGTGCTTCGTCACCAGCTCCTGAAGACCAGAACGCTCCAGAGCATCGAACACGGGTTCCAAGAAGGAGATATCAACTTGTCAGAAGGCCATAGTTGGTTCAAACTGAATCCTGGATGCCATTATCTCCTCTATATTCTCAGGAACTTGAGATGTCGCCATTGAAAACTGCAAAATAACTTGTTAGCACTTGAAAATAGAGTAAGTTAGTAAGTATTCAGCAGGTTTCAATACATTACCGAGTACTAAAGAGCTTTGAGAGATGCAAAAGCGAGACAGTTAGGATGATTTTTGAGAAAGAAACTGAACGCTTGAAAATAGCTCTTAAGTTGAAAAATGGCGAAAAGTGAGGAAAGGATAGAAGATGAAAGATTTTATATATATCGTCTGATTATAAGTTTTGATCCTACAATCTAATTTTAATCTTTCAAATCTTATGGACGGCTGAGATTTGAATGTTATAAAAGGAATGATTACAAAAGTCGCCTCTAACATAGACTTTCGTAATAAAGGTAAGTGAGAAGACATGCATTAAATGCGCGACAGACAACATTAATTACTCAGTTTATGCGAATGAAAAGGTTTCCTACTGACCTTTCCTAAAACTAATTAATGGCGGGAAATAAATGCACATTAACTACTGACTGCGTGCGGCTGATATAATAAATGCAGACATGCTTCTGAAAAGAAATTAAGTATATGATACTACGCAAACCTCTTCAGCTGAACTTTCGATCAGTTGGTTACCGTTATATCGCAGGAGGATGATTGATGTACTGATAAGCACGTTCCCCCTTGCTGTGTACAGTATGATTCTTCCCACTGAATCACTGCACGGAGTCTACTGACTTGTCGTACTGGTTCCATCTACTGATACCAAATATTTCCAATTGTCTCCACGGACTGCTATCAGTAGTTATCTTCTACTGATGCATTTCAGTAGGATCCAGTAGACCTAGCTCAACTGATAATTCTCTGAATCTGTTCTCAGCTAGTGGTTTGGTCAGTATGTTTGCCCTTTGCTTGTCAGTATGGATCTTCTCCATTCTGATATCCTTCTTCTCGACATGGTCTCTGATGAAGTGATGTCGGATATCCACGTGCTTGCATCTCGTATGCGGGCCGGGTTCCGAGTTATGGCAATAGCACTTGTGGAGTCACGGTAGATGGGCACTTCATTCCGAATGATACCATAATCTCTCGGTTGTTGTCGAAGCCAAAGGATCGGGCACGAAAGAACTTCCAGCAGCCATGTACTCAGCTTCAGTAGTGGACGCTGCTACTGAGTGATGTTTCTTTGAGAACCAAGATATTAGCTTGCTGCCTAGGAACTGACACGTTCCGTAAGTTGACTTACGATCTATCCTGCATCCTGCATAATCAGCATCAGAATAACCTGTCAGTATTAGATTATCATCAGCAGGATACCATAACCCAAAGATCGGGTGTTCCTCTCGAATAGCGCAGAATCTTTTTAGCCGAGTCGAGATGACTTCGCTTGGGATCCGCTTGAAATCTTGCGCATACACCTACAAAGATAAGTTATGTCAGTCGGCTAGTGTTAAATATAATAAAGAACCAATAATAGCTCTATAATCAGTAGAGTTAACAGGAGCTCCCTCTTTGTCTAGATCGATTTTAAAATTCGTATTCATGGGGATTTTGACTGGCTTGCTGGAGTCGCAGCCGAATCTTTTGAGAAGGTCTTGAGTGTATTTGGCTTGATTGATGAAGATTCCTTTAGGTGATTGCTTCACTTGAAATCCAAGGAAATAATTCATCTCTCCCATCATGGACATCTCGAATTTCTCTTTCATCATCTTCTCGAACTGCTGACATATGATCTCGTTTCTGCAGCCGAAAATGATGTCGTCCACGTAGATTTGCACCAGTAGGATGCATCTCCTAACATTATGTTGAATAGGGTGCGATCTACTGTCCCCTTCTAAAAACCTTTCTGAAGTAGAAAGTCTGATAGGGTATCATACCAAGCCCTGGGTGCTTGTTTTAACCCATACAGAGCTTTCCTAAGTCTGTACACCTGATGTCCCTGCTGAAAGCCGGGCGGTTGTTCCACGTAGACTTCTTCCTTCAGTACGCCGTTCAGAAAAGCTGACTTTACATCCATCTGATAGACTTTGAAGCCTTGATGTGTTGCATAAGCTAGGAATAGACGAATGGCTTCCAATCTAGCGACTGGAGCGAATGTTTCATCAAAGTCAATTCCTTCTGCCTGACTGTATCCCTTTGCAACTAGTCGTGCTTTATTTCTGACAATGACGTTGTTTTCATCTCGCTTGTTTTTGAAGACCCACTTGGTACCAATGACATGCTGATGTCTAGGTCTGTCTACAAGCTCTCAAACTTCGTTTCGAACGAACTGGTTCAGCTCTTCTTGCATGGCGATGATCCGGGCCAAGATCATTAAGTGCGTCCTCTATCGACTGAGGTTCTTCTGTAGATAAGAAACAGGAAAATAGTGAGCTTTCGCCTTGATTAAATCTAGATCTTGTTCTTATCGTTGCTGATGGATCTCCAATGATAAGATCTGAAGAATGAGCATCTAGCTATGATCGTCTGAGTCTGGCTTCTTCTTCTGATACAACTTCTGCAGAATCAGTAGGAGTGTTAGGCATTTCTGTAGTACTGTTCTGAGATTGCAATATTTCAGTAAGAAGGTTAGGATCCACTGAGTTTCCAGGTTCAGGGGCATTTAGCTCAGGAACATTAATCGTTCCCCCTGAGTTCATATTCTCAGTAGAGGTCTCAGTTACCACTGGGGCTTCCTCATCGACCGATGTTACCTGTTGTTGATTCTATTCGAGAGAATCAACTAGGTCAGCTACGTCGACTGTTGGTTGAGTCTGAGTTTGTTCATTGTCTGACTCATCATCCCAACAATGCTGGATCTTTTCAGCTTTATCAGTAAGTTCGAGATCCTGTAGCTTGCTGCTGACATCATCAGTATTTAACAGTGTATCTTCCCTGTTCTCAGTAACAAATTCATCTGACTCTGAAGGATAGTTAAAGACTCTGAAGGATTTACTGACTCGAGAGTATCCTAAGAAAACTCCTTGATCAGATTTGCTATCAAAGACCTTCAGCTGATCTTTCCCGTTATTGTGGATAAAGCAAGGACATCCAAAAATATGAAAATGAGAAATAGAAGGAATTCTCCCTTTCCATAGTTCATATAGTGTCTTCATGTGTTGCTGAGTAAGTAGTGAGCGATTCTGAGTGTAACAGGAGGTGTCAGTAGCATCAGCCCAGAACTTCGAGGGTAGTCCAGAATCTGCGAGGAGCGTTCTTGCTGCTTCTTTGAGTGTTCTGTTCTTTCGTTCAGCAAGTCCGTTCTGGCGAGGGGTGCGAGCAGCTGATGTCTCGTGTTTAATTCCCTCTTTATCGCAGTATGTCTTAACTACTGAGTTTAGAAACTCTGTTCCTCTGTCCGAGCGAATTCTTTGAATATTGATGTCCTTTTCCACACTGAGCTTCTTCAGCAGATTGGGCAACTCAGTTTGAACATCAGATTTATTGGCGATGAAGATGACCCAAGTATATCTTGAGTAGTCGTCAATAACGACGAGGGCATACTTCTTGCCTCTTATAGTCACTGGAGAGACTGGCCCGAATAGGTCCATGTGCAGCAGCTGAAGGATTCCATCAGTGGAAGGTGATGGAATAGGTGGATTGCTACTCTTTGTTTGTTTTCCCTTCAGACATGCTTCACAATTTCTGTCTTTAACGAACGATTCGTTGGGCAGTCCTCTGACTTTGGAGTTCTTGGCTAGCTTGTTCATGGTCTTGAAGTTCAGGTGGCTGAGTCTCTTGTGCCATAGCCATCCTGACTTGTCACCAGATTTTGTCTGTGCTAGTAAACAAGCCTCAGGTTCTGTAGTTTTCCAGTCTGCAACATAGATGTTTTTCCTCCGCGATCCTGATAACACTGTTTTCCCTATAGATTTATTAACAACATCACAGAAACCAGTGTCAAAGACAACTCTGTTAAGATTATCACAGAATTGACTGACAGAAAGGAGATTATGTTGAAGTCCTTCAACATATGTTACTCTTGGAACTGAAGTAGTCCCAATGTTCATCGTTCTGTATCCCCTTGTGTAGCCTTTAGAGTTGTCTCCAAACTCAATTCTGGGACCATCTTCTTGTACATAGTTGGTCAGTAGACTCTTCTGATATCTCATGTGTCTTGAGCAGCCGCTGTCCACTATCCATGGGTCCTTATGCACCTGCAAAACAGAAGCATCTTTAGGTACCCTTTGGTTCAGTTGGGTCCTTACTGGTTAGTGGGTGATTTCGGAACCCAAATCTGTCTCGGAACCTTCGAAGTCTGAGATTTCTTCTTCTGAACCTTGTCAGCTTTCTTCTCCACAGAACTTGGAGATACTGACTTTCTGCTGATGATTTTGGGTTCAGGCGCTTTCTTCTTCTGAGTCTTTGCGCTTCTCCTGACCCCGGGCTCATAGTAGTACGAGCCGTGCTGAGCCGGGTGCTCATACAAATGGCTCCTTGTACTGTTCCGCCCATCCGACCTTCTTGGTTCCCCCCTAAGTTCGATCTCGGTGTCCCGGGCCGGAACCTTTGGTCGGTTGTTTGTTCTTTGCTCGGGCCGAGGTGCAATTTCTTTCTGTTTGTTCTTTGCCTGAGGTGTGGTGTCAGCAGCTTGCACCTTTCCTCTGACGAACCTATCAGCCAGTGTTGCTGAGCTTTTGGAGGTAGAAGCTTCGTGGGTATAGCCAAGGCCTTCTTTCACAGCAGTTGGCCGTTGTGCTCTGAGCATGCTTTCGACTTTCTCCTTAGCTCCCAGGTATTGTTCAGTCATCAGCCCTCTCCAGACTTCATCACTTCTCCTGAGAGAATCATAGTCCTTCTGTATGTCTGAGAGTTTCTGACTGAGTTGGGCTATTTCAGTCTCTTTCTCCAAATTGTCCTTGGTCAGGACTGAGATCTGAGTCTCTTGCTGCTGAGACTTAGTCATAAGAGATTCGATCTCTTCCTTGAGTCTCGCAACTAGATCCACTGACTCAGTAGAGACCTGACAATCAGCAGAAAGTCTTTGATTCTCAGCCTTTACCTGTTCTAGTTCCTGGATGGTTCTGCTGAACTCTCTGCTCAGCTGAATTTGTTCCTCTAGCAGGTCGTCATGTGCTTGTACTATGTCCAAAGGGTCATCCGAGACCGAGCAAGTGTTGTGTGTGTTGTGTGAAGTGGAGGTTATATTAAGTTTAGAATTTACCTCAGCCTCTTCTCCGGCCATCAGACACTGTTCAGCTGATTCCTCAGGAACCTTCTCTCCGACTTCAACAGCTACGAATGCAGCTTCATCCTCAGAAGAGTACATGAATGTATCCTCTTCAATTGAGTTGTCGGATATCTCTCTGGATATGTAGGCCTGCCTCTTCTGGGCGAATTTATCTCTTACGGCTTGCCGTTCGCTCTTTGAGCAGGTGAGAGTTCGGGACGATCGTGCGATAGTGTCCCTCCTTCTTGCAGTTGTAACACGTGGATGTTCTGCTGCTTTTTCCAGCTGAAGCTTTTGGTGGACTAGCAACAGGCTCCGTGTTCCTGCATTCAGTAGAAGTGTTAGATTCTTCCCTTTTTGAATATTCTTTCTTACACGGGGAGAATCTCTCGTGATATTTCTTTAGCTTTCGACTCTCTCCTTCTCTCTTTGGTATTTGAGAGCCATCGGTGCGGTGCCGGTCGCATACGGACATTTCGGATGTCTTTGTATCTGCAGCAGCCACGCTTTGCCTTGGAAGAAATCTTTTTTGCCTCCGGTTTCTTGCCGATGTTGCCTTGAAGGCATGATCGATTTGAGTGTCAGCTGGAGCACTGGAACACTTCTGAGGTAGACTATGCTCAAATTCCTCCGTCTTTAATTCTGAAAATATAACATCAGGAGTTAGAGCATTAAGATCAGAGCGACGTAAATAAGTAGCAAAAGGAAGCCACTTCTGTCGGGGTAGCGCTCTTATGATCTTTGTGTTCATCTCTTTGTTTGAGAACACCTTTCCCAGCCCGTTTATCACATTGACTTGATTCGTAAATCTGACGCTCAGTTCGTCAATGGTTTCACTGGGCTCCATCGCAAAGGCTTCGAACTTTTGAAGCTCTAATTCGAGCTTGTTTTCTTTAATCTGAGGAGTTCCTTGGCTCAGTACAGCCAGGGCATCCCAAAGTTCTTTCGTCATTTCGCAGTCCTGCACCCTTCCGAGGTGTGAGTCACTGAGCGTTGTCAGTATAGCATTTCGTGCGACTCGGTCGAGGTTATGCAGCTTTTTCTCTTCAGGCGTGAAGGCAGATTTGTCCTTGCGAACCTTCGGACCGATACGAGCACCTTCACCTTCTACTTCAGCGAACTGAACGCTGTCTATCATTGGAATGATGGGTCCGGTCTCCAGTACGTCAGTCATGCTGTCGTGCAGCGACGTAAGGTGTGCCTCCATTCTTACACGCCATACCGTGAAGTTCTCTATTGAGAACATCGGCACCATCCTGATACCTAACATGTCAGACATTATGTGTACGAGTATAGGGATGAGTGAAGAGATGCTTGTGCAGAGAAAACGTTTTAAAGGATCAGTTCGAGAAGACCAGTATGTCAGAACAGGTGGTCAGTTGAGCACCGCGCGCTCTGATACCAATTGTTGGTCCGGAGACAAATATCAGGTGTAGAGGGGGGGGTGAATACACCTGAGTACCATTTCTTCTTCTCGGTGAAGGTCAGTGAAGCCTGTTGGTTGCAACCGATGAACAAAGGCCAAATAAACCTTCGATCACGGGACGAGTGAGTCGGCCATCGAGCTCTCCTACCGACTTTTGTCGGGATTTCCGAAACTCACTCGGAGACTATAAGTGTGCGGATAAGTGTGGGGCCCGGAGTTTGTCTCTTTTTGAAAACGTGTTTTTGCAGATTAAATTCTTTTGGCTGTGCGATTTTAGAAATACGTTTTATGTAAAATTATGATTTTCAAAGGTTTGTATGTAATAAAACAGTAAAGAACACAAGCAGTTTAACGTGGTTCGGATACGCAAGATCCTACGTCCACGGTCCTGAACAGAGCAGGATAACTTGTTGATTAGTCTGAGCAAGTCTCAGCAAGGAAACTGTGCACAGGACAGATCCTTCTAAGTTATAGTCCTTAGCGACTTTACAATTCAAACCTAAGTTCGAAAGGGGGTGAAAACAGTTTTCCAACTAATGAAGGAGTTCTTATAATAAGAACAGTTCACTAAAAATGAACTCCTTCGAATCTAAGCTATAAATCTGACAATGAGCTTAGGTAGAGAAGAAAGGGATCTAAAGACTCTAGAGAGAAGAACCACAAAAATATTCTAGTAAATGCAAATTCTTCGCTGGATATTCTGATTGAGTTGCTAGAGTGTTCGAGAGTTTGAGGAATTTCCCTTTTTAATTTCGTGCTTCGCGCTCTCATGGAGCTTCAAAATCTTCTCTATTTATAGTTGTGAGCTATGGCATATGTCCGTTGGAGACGACGATGCCACGTGTCACAAGCTTCCAAAGAAAACGGCTATTAATTCGAACTTGTTGCAGCAGGGCAGTTAATTACTGTACATGAGAGCAAACTTTCTTGTTTGGAGCGAGGTAAGGCGTTGTCGGCTTCTCATTGGTCGAGGTTTGTGGTTGGTGAGAATGTCGAGTTGACCGTTCAAACAACCTCGTATGATCTTCTCGCCGAACTTTCAAAAAGACTTAAGTAGCCTGGGTCGCTTTTCGTCGGATACGATGAAGCGCAAAGTCTCTGTCTTCTTCGATCGAGTCGACCGACAAGGAATGTAACTTCTGAGTATGTCAGCTGGCGACTGCGAAGGTACTGGGCTTGCATGAGTTCTTATGCTAATGACTTATCAGCTGCTGGATTGGCTTCTACTGAGGTTTATTCAGCTAATGACTGAAGAACGCAAGTGATTACACTGATGACGTGGGGTTCTGAAAAGTATCTTCGACAGAAGATCAGTTCAACAATTACCCCGTACAGGACTTAGACAAGAATATAAAAACGATTACAACAAGTCTAACCTATACATCAGCTAATCCTAACGACACACAGAACTACTGATATCAGCTCGGTTTTGGGATCTTCAATTCCATAGTACTACTATGATTTCCCCCAATTTTCTTTTAACCACGAACAGTTGAGTATCATCTACTGACTCATATCCAACAATATGTGTACTCTTGCTCGAATTGTAATATCAACTAGATCAGGATGATCTAGTATTTTTGGAATCTGTTCGGTGATTTCATTGACAACTGTGTTCTTCACCCTAAGAATACTTTCATGTTGTGGCTCTTCAATCTGTGAGACTTCACTCTGCTGAATGTTTGATCTGAGAAGGTTTTCAGACTGAGTCTCTTCTGAATATATCGTTTTGACTTTATCTTTCAGAGTGGCATCTTCATTGCCGGACTCTGAATCTTGAATGTCAATATGCTAAATGACATCAGTAGGAGTGTCGTCTTTCTTAGCCAATTTTCTCTTCTTTGTGGCTGGATCTGGACGTGTTGTTTGAGTGGCTGGTGTTGAATGCTTATCGACCACGCCACGTCCAATAGATTTTTCAGCAATAGTTTTATTCAGAAATTTGATAGACTTCGGATTGAAGAATTTGTGATGTGTGAAGGAAGCATTGCCGACGTAAACATCTTCAATCAGTATGGGGACTTTACTCCCATACAATAACTTCCCAATGGGTGAAAAAGTCAAATTCCCTTCATCATGGACTATGAATTTCTTAGACTGTGCATTGAATTCATGCATGAGGTACTGTACCCAGTTCAATTTGACCTGGTCAACTATCACCATCATCAGCTGAATTTTGATTTTAGATAGTTGGTCAAAACATCTATTCCTAAAATATCCAAATTCTAAACTCGCATTTTTCTAAAGAAAATTCAAAATTCTTAAACATAAAAAAATCTATTTGCTTTCTTTAGTATTTAGGAAGAATCATAGGTAAAAACAAGATAATTTATCTAAGTGTAACATCTAGAGTTATACTAACTAAAACAATTAAAGAAAATTGAACTAAAAAAATGAAGTAGACTGGAAATAGGATCCCGACGAAGTCGGTCGATGAATCTTGAAATGAGATATGCCCTACAATAATCAAAGGAAACTGGATGGCTCGGTCAAAATAAATTCTTTTTTTGAATAACTAGTTATCGAGTATTTTAGAACTTCAATTCAGGAGAGACAATGAATGTGAGCCCCCGTTACTGTGGTAGAAGTTTGTTCTTGGCAAAAGCTGCCTTGAACTCAATATCTTTCTTCCCTGAGAAAAGGCGAAGATATGTGTTGATTTATGTCTCCTTGTAGCTTATAGGGGATACGCCTTCATTAGGTAGGTTGAAGCTTTCAATCAGGCTCTCCTGAATGTCTAATTGAGCGGGAGTCGAAATCCAAGTGTGCGGAGAAACTTTCTTCTCATATGTGATGCACGTGATGTCCTTGATGTTGTCAGCATCACATCGCAAGTTGTAGTAGAATTCAGTGATTTGGCGAGGAAGCCACAGGTGACGACGTCTGGAGAGGAATCGCTCAAGTCCTGAGATGGACAGAGCCTCGTAGATCGACTACATGTACGGAATCTCGCACTTCCGAAAGGCCATGACTGGTTCGACCAAAATTTGTTGTTGGCCAATATCTCCTCTATATCGGTTGGGACAAGGACATTATTGTTAGGTGAGCTCGACATATATGATATTGTGCAAAACAAATGTTACCACTTGAAAATAAAGTAAGTTAGTGAATCCAGAATAAGAATTGGAGATTTACTAAATGATTTAGTGCTGAGAGTAGTAGGAATCAAGAGCAAGAAGTTTATGTAGAGCACTAAGAGTTCGATAATGGCGGAAAGTATGGAGTCGAGATGATCAAATAAGATATATGTAATCTAACGGTTTATTCAACACACGTTTCAAATGTAATCTCATTTGTAAAATAGACGGTTGCGATTTTATGTTATTAATAGTAATGATTACTGTGCCGCCTATAATCTCGACCTACGTATCTATCGCTAATAAAGTAAGGTGAGATGACATGCGCCACAATCAATATATAGAATGTCGTGCTTTTAATGAAAATTTTTTTAAAGACATCTTTTATTAATTAATGACGGGAAATAAATGCAATGCAAGTACTGAACATTAAATACTGAGTTGAATATGCAAACCTGTCAGATGAACATAGTACTCAGCTGATACCACAGTAGCGATACTCAGTGCGTTCAGTATTGTCTTCACGTTCCCCCTTACTCAATGCTTCTTACTGAAAGGAATCAGTAGGATACAGTAATCCTAGTTCTACTCAGATTTCTCTCAATCTGGTCTCAACAGGTTTTGTTAGTATTTCAACCTTTTGGCTGTGAGTATGTATTTTCTCTATTCTGATATCCTTCTTCTCAATATCATCTCTAATGAAGTGATGTCTAATGTCCACATACTTGCATCTTCTGTGAGGAACTGGATTCTAAGTAATCGCAATATCACTGGTATTATTGTAGTAGATTGGTGTTAGTCCATAGACGAGTCTTCAGGTGTAGAGGGGGGGGGGGTTGAATACACCTGAGTCCAGATTTTAAGTTAAATGCAAAAGTCAGTCTTCGGCTGAGTATGCTACTGAACAGGTCAACAAGCCAAATAAAGTTTCAAATCCCGTGGGCAGAGTGATTCTAAATACCGAACACTGTCTACTGACTTTAGTCAGTCTATAGTAAACTCAGTAGATGAATGAGTGCAGAATGTGTAGGCACGGTTTTATATCATCTCTAGTTGAAAAATGTTATAACTGAAAATAGTTCAGATCATGCTTGTGCCTAGATTTAGTTTTACTAAAAGCATGATTTATGAGTTTTAGCAAATTAGTTTTACGTAGCTTGAATATTAAATGCACAAGCAGTTTTAAAGTGGTTTGGATACGCAAGATCCTACGTCCACTGGCCTGAACAAAGCAGGAGTTCTTGAATTTATTTTATTGAGCAAGTCTCAGTCGATTTGTTCGCAGGACAGATTCTCTAGTTATAGTCTTAGCGACTTTACACAATTTCAAACTAGGGTTTGAGTTATCTCAACCTAGGAAGGAGTTCTTACAATAAGAACAGTTCAATGAATATAAACTCCATTAGTTTCTAAGCTTGTGATCTATCAAGGATGGCTTAGAATAGAGATTGGGGAATATAGTGCCTCTATAAAGAAGACTATAACACATTATCTATGAAGTGAGTTCTTCGTCGAGTGAGCTTTAAGTTTGCTAGAGGTTGTGTGCTTTGAATGCTTGGTGTTCTCAGTCATATCTTCATCGTTTGAAGCTCGATCTCTATTTATAGTCTTAACTTGTGAATAGATCCGTTGGAGGGAACCTAGACACGTGTCAAAAGTGACAAGGAAAATGGCCATCTTCAATTTTGAACATTACTGTAGAGAGAACTCTTTTTCAATCTTGAGGGCAGCTTTTGTCAGAACAGGGTATAGTGCTGGCAGCTCCTCATTGGTCGCGGTAGAATGGTAGGTGAGGCTTGTTCAAACTCCAAGGTAGATACTGAGTTGACTTCCTCTGATTCCTTTGACTGAGTTATCTTCTACTGACATCCTTCTAAAATGTTCAGCTTCATGCCTTTTTCTTGTCCATGGATTCAGTAGGTTCGGACTAACTATACTTCCAATGTTGAGTCCGTCTAGCTGACAAGGAACAACTCTATTGAGAGTATTAGCTACTGAACTCTAGCTAGCTTACTGAGTTCCTAACATGCTGAACTCAACTAAGCTATTACATAAACTGGTTCATCATTCAACTACGGTTTCGGGATCTTCAAATCTTATCATACTGAATCTTATCCCAACAATTGGCACTTAATCTTGATTGATATCATAATCTCTTAGTTGTTGTCGAAGCCATAGGATTTGGGTGCAATAACTTCCGGCAACCATATATTTAGCTTCAGTAGTAGGCGTTGCTACTGAGTGTTGTTTAAATACTTCATTCGGCATGAGAGCACACTTCTTGCCTCTGATCATCACTGGAGTAACAGGCCTAAATAGGTCCATGTGAAGTAGCTGAAGGACTCCATCTGTAGAAGGTGATGGAATATGTGGGTTGCTTGACTTTGTCTGCTTTCCCTTCAAGCATGCTTCACAATTAGTATGTCGTTTAAATACTTTATTGGGCAGTCCTATGACTTTTGAATCTCTTGCTAGCTTGTTCATTGTTTTGAAGTTCAGGTGACTAAGTCTCCTGTGCCATAGCCATGTTGTTTTATTAGATGTCTTAGTCTGTGAAAACAAACATGCTTCAGGTTCAGCGATATTCCGGTCTGCAACCTAGATATTCTTTCTCCGTGATCCTGATAGTACGGTTTCCCTATAGATTTATCAAGAATATCACATAAACCCGTATCAAAAGAGACTCTATTAATGTTTTCATAGAATTGACTGACTAAAAGAAGATTATGTTGAAGTCATTCAACATATGTTACTCTAGGAACTGTAGCATTTCCGATATTTAATGTTCCATATCCCATTGTGTATCTTTTGGACTTGTCACAAAATTCAATTATGGGTCCTTCTTGTTGAAGATAGTTGGTTAGTAGATTCTTCTAGTATGTCATGTCTTGAGCATCCATTGTCTATGATCCAAGGGTCCTTATGCACCTGCAAATTATAATTCCCAGATGTTAGTCGTTTTTTGAACCCATATTTGTCTAACAACCCTGACAGTTTCAAACAACTTCTTTCCTTTGTCGTTGATGAACAAATTATAATTCTCGCAAGTGCACGAATCGGTGAAGTACCTAATCTAGCAACTCCCGAGGTCGATCTCACAAGGACTTAGCTGGGTTCTAATCATCCTAATTATTTCACTATCTACTTGGTCCTGAACTGGTTTGGTTTATTCTAAATTGCGAAATTAAAATAGCAAGAAAGTAGAAAAACAAGTAAGAGCAAAGCGAAGTGGGTTAATGGGTGTGGTTTCAAGTTTGATGAAGAGTGCGAAGGTTTAACAATCACTATGCCTAAGATGAATGATTTATTCCCATTCTCTAGCTAGCATTTATGAATTTCTATTGTTGGTTCATCCACTAAGGCTCTAGGGATTCCGTATGATGGCAGGAGATCTCTAACTTATAATCCTAAGGGTCAATCAAGTGATCATATCATGAACCTAAGGATCGTATCATGCTCAAGGATTTAAAGAACCATCTAAACTATCCCAAACCAATGGTGACAATCTAGACACTTAATTGCAGGTCTAAATAAATAACCGGGTATGATCCGCCGTATTACCTATTACCTATATTCTCTAAAATTATCTAAGATGATGGTCAGTCACATTAAAGAATCATAGAGAAATCAAAAGCAAGCTCAACAATTAAGAAACAAAATAATCCATTCATTGAAAAACTAGGGTTTGAATCAATTCATCAAAAACATAGATTCTGCTAAAGCCCCACACAAGGGGATTTAGCCAGTCATATTCGTAGGAAAACAATCACAAGATATGCAAAAGGAATCCATAGAATTCAAGTATCAAAAACTCTAAACAAAACTGAGAAGGATTAATACAACCTATAATCTAGCGGATTGATCCTCGCACTTGGTTCTCGGGTTGTGGTCTTCAATCTTCGTCTTGAATCTTCAACGGAGGGATGACTTGGGTGTTTCTTTGCTTTGGAGGGTGGAAGAAGTCGAAAATATGGTGTGTCGTCCGAAGGAAAGAAGTCCGGAAGGGTTTATATAGATTTCGGGACGTCGAAAAAATGATTCTGGCCTAAACAGATGCGGACCGCGGTCCAGCACAAATGGACCGCGATCCGACTCCCACGAAAAAATAGTTTTGGGGTCAGAACAGTCGGGACCGAGGTCCAGCACAACGCGGACCGCCTGCTTCAGCCGAGACACAATTTCCGTCACTGACCAAGTTTGAGAAAAATGGGATCGTCATGAAACTTTGCCACAATGTTCCTAACACATAGACGTATGATATGGATGGTGGAGATCGGATTCTAAGATCATTAGATCCGTCTTCCATGCGATTTCCCAACTGCCTTTTTACAAGAGCTCCGAAATATGGTTTTTTCTACATCCGGCTTCAAATCCTCTTCATTATTCATCCAAATGACTCCATCTTTGCCAAAAATGCATCAAGGGTCATGGTTTCTTTCATTTAGGTGCCAAATACCACAAATGTGCTCAAAACGCGCAAGAAACCTACAAAATGAAAAACCATCGAAAGTAAACAATTCCAAGCAAATAAAAAAGCTGAAAATGGATAGAAAATGATGTAAATAAACTTAAAAAGAATACAATGAGATGATATAAAAACCACTCATCAGTCGTCAACAAATGTCGCTGCTAATTCTGGTGATGTTGACTTCTTGGCTAACTGAGGTTCAGGAGTCTTCTTCTGAACTTTGGGATTTCTCCAGACCTTGGGCTCATAGTAGTATGCTCCATATTTAACCTTCTTGATTCCCCCTGAATTTGATCTGGGTGTCCTGGGGCTTAAACTTCCGGTCACGTGCTGATGTATCATCCTTTGTACTGGCAGTAGTAACCGTGTTCCAACATTCATTTTGAGAATTAGATTCTTCTTTCTTTTTATAATTATCATTCTTACCTTGAGAGTTCTTGGTAACTCTCTTCAGCTTTCTAAGCTTATCCTTCTCCTTCTGATACTTCACAGCTATGAGAGCATATTGTTCAGCAAGGTTATCAGCATTTGGATTTTGCATGGTATTTACTGCTGAGTTACTCATTGCTGATGGACTAGCTCATGGTGTGTTGATTGTTGCTTTATAAGCATGTGTTGGTACTAAGATGTGGTTCAGGTGTGGGGGGGGGGGGAGAGGTGAATACACCTGAATACAAATTTCATTCTCAAATGCGAAGTCAGCTCTAGCTGAGTTTGCTACTGACTGAGTCAGACAGCCAAATATACTTCAGATCGCGTGGGCAAGAGAAACCTCTAATGAGTTTAGCTCTACTGAATTTAGTCAGTCGAACAGTCGTTCATAATCAGAGTGTGTGTGCGGAAGTGTAGGCCCTATCAAATGTCTCGGTTAGAAAACACCGATTTTATAATGAGTTTTATGAAGTACAGTTGAATGCAATATGACCAGTTAAGGAAAACAGTAAATCAACACAGCAATTTTTAAAGTGGTTCGGACACACTGGGTCCTACGTCCACTGTCCTGACCAAAGCAGGATACTTGTTATATTTATACTGAGCAAGTCTCAGTTGGTCTGTTCACTGGACAGACACAAAACTTGAAGCTTATACAGAGCATGTTCTCAGTGATATGTGCGCTGGACAGATTCTCTACTTATAGTCCTAGTGACTTTTACAGGGGTTTCAAACTTTATGAGTTTGAGTCTTCTCCAACTAAGAGGAAGTTCTTACAAATAAGAATAGTTTCACAAGGATGTGAACTTCCTCGAGGTTTCTAAGCTAAAGATATTACAATGAAGCTTGCTTAGATAAGAGAAGGGGAACATATATAACACTAAGTGATGAACTAAAAGGGTTCTTCAATGGATGCTAGTTCTTCACTGGATTCTTCGTTGAGAGTGTTAAGAGTTTGTGCGTAGATAGTTTGGGTTCCCGGTGTCATCTCTGCATAAAGACTTCTCTTATTTATAGTCATCGATGGTGAGTAGATCCGTTGGAGGTAGGTCTAGCCACGTGTCAAAATGACAAGGAAAACGACTCCTTTATTTTGAACGTTGGTGAGTAGATGCACTATAGAGATTCTCCTCTTTTTCAGTCTGAGAGCAGCTTTTGTCAGAGCAATAGGTCGATGTCGGCTCCTTATTGGTCGAGGTAGAATGGTAGTTGAGACTTGTCAAACATCAAGTTTGACTTCCTTATAAGTATTAATTATAAGCAGTTGGCATGTTATGCACTAGCATATAGTATTAATTATAAGCATAACATAGTATTAATATTATAACATACATGAATCTTATAAGTACCATATTCAAACTCACTAAGTACATGACAACTTATGCAAGAAGTACTAAGGTCTTCATATAATCTTAGAGACCAACATATAAACACTTTCAGGCGTACCATATAATTCTAAGGTCTTCATAATCTTAGAGACCTACATTAGGCCTTCTGATATTTAGGTGGATCATGGTACATAATTCTGATGCAATACAGTAATCATGCATACAAGCTTTCGGACTTGAAGAGAAGCTTTTATATAATCTTAAACTTAGATACCTGCATAGAAGCTTTCAGACCTGCATTGATCATCATAATACAGAATCACGCATTCGAATATTTACACGTCGTGTTTCAATGATCATAAATCTAAGGTTTTCACAACCTTACATACCTGCATATAAGCTTTCGGACCTGCATATGCTGCCTACTTTTCATCCCGAATCTAGAGTTTTTATTTTTCTCCGATTGTGAACAGTATTCTTTCCCATACTCTCATTAAAGGATTGTGAACAACAAATGATTTTAATATGGTAAAACTTAATATGTTTATGCTTATAATTAATACTATGTTATGCTTATAATTAATACTATATTTTGGTGCATAACATGCCAACTGCGTTGTGTTATTGTATTTGATTCAACTATTCATTAAAAATATTTGTGAAATAAATTATTAATGAGTTTCACCATTATATTTATCTATTAATTTGTTAAAAATATAATCGAATATTTGCGAAGATCGAATCGAATATCATAATTTTATATTCGTATTTAAATAATTGAATATGTATATTTGAATTCGAATATGAAAATCCCAAATAAGAAAAAATCGAATTTCGAATACAAATAAAGAATCGAGCAAAAATATTTGATTCATTTTACAACCATATTAGGATTGTGAACCACAAATGATTTTAATATGATACCAATATGCTTCATGTATGTTATAAGTTTATTTTCGTTAATGGTATGTCTTAAGGCCTATAAGTTGGTTTCTAAGATTATATGAAAATCTTAGAGTTAAAATCATTGAAACATGGCATTCGAGTCTGCAATATGATGCGTTAGCCTGTGCGGGTTTATAGTATTCTTTCCCATACTCTCACTAAAGGATTGTGAACAACAAATAATTTTAATATGGTAAAACTTAATATGTTTATGCTTATAATTAATTATATGTTATGCTTATAATTAACACTATATTGTAGTGCATAACACGCCAATTGCATAGAATTTGTATCACCTCAGCAAAACAACTAAAATACTAATCTTTGTCCAACTCAAATACTAATTCCAATCATGCCCAAATACTAATTAAGAGGTTAACATAGTGCAGAGCCACTGCATAGACAACAACTAATTAAAACCTCACATTGTGCAGAGCCACTGCATAGAATTTGTACCACGAACAAAGTTACAAGGCTTAATTCCCTCCTCCTCCTCCTCCTCCTCCTCCTCCTCATATGTGCAGATTCATAAGTGAACGCTTCAGGAGACACATTTCTCTTAAGCCTACAAGGGTTGCGATGAACTTCAAACTGAAACCTTTGTAGGCTTAAGAGAAATGTTATGCAATTGTATAGGCTTCAAACTGACTTATAGGCCAATTGCGATGAACTTATAGGCCTTAAGACATATTGGTGAACGAATACCAATTGGTTTATGGTATACCTAAGATTCGATCTTATATGTCAAAGATTTGACATATTTTCGTGGTACAAATTCAAATGTGCCTCCTGTTTGGGATGAACGAATGAACTTATAGGCTTCAAATTTGAAGTTCAAATGTGCCTCCACTTAAGAGTATTTCAAATACTTGAATTTGAAGTCAAGTATTCAAATTCAAATGTATTTAAGAGAAATTGCGATGAACTTATAGGCTTCAAACCCTTGTTTGGGATTTTCATATTCGAATTCAAATATACATATTCAATTATTTAATTACGAATATAAAATTATGATATTCGATTCGATCTTCGCAAATATTCGATTATATTTTTAACAAATTAATAGATAAATATAATGGTGAAACTCATTAATAATTTATTTCACAAATATTTTTAATGAATAGTTGAATCAAATACAATAACACAACGCAGTTGGCATGTTATGCACCACAATATAGTATTAATTATAAGCATAACATAGTATTAATTATAAGCATAAACATATTAAGTTTTACCATATTAAAATCATTTGTTGTTCACAATCCTTTAATGAGAGTATGGGAAAGAATATTGTTCACAATCGGAGAAAAATAAAAACTCTAGATCGAGATGAAAAGTAGGCAGCATATGCAGGTCCGAAAGCTTATATGCAGGTATGTAAGGTTGTGAAAACCTTAGATTTATGATCATTGAAACACGACGTGTAAATATTCGAATGCGTGATTCTGTATTATGATGATCAATGCAGGTCTGAAAGCTTCTATGCAGGTATCTAAGTTTAAGATTATATAAAAGCTTCTCTTCAAGTCCGAAAGCTTGTATGCATGATTACTGTATTGCATCAGAATTATGTACCATGATCCACCTAAATATCAAAAGGCCTAATGTAGGTCTCTAAGATTATGAAGACCTTAGAATTATATGGTACGCCTGAAAGTGTTTATATGTTGGTCTCTAAGATTATATGAAGACCTTAGTACTTCTTGCAGAAGTTGTCATGTACTTAGTGAGTTTGAATATGGTACTTATAAGATTCATGTATGTTATAATATTAATACTATGTTATGCTTATAATTAATATTTATATGCGCGCACATATAAAAGGAGAGGAAAATGCACATCCTCTAGGTCCAAGGTAATATCAAGGGCTTCTTGCCACTTTTGAATTCGGATGAGGAAAAACCCTTGCAAAACAAAAGAATATAACAATATTAGACAAAAAAATGCAAAAGAACAAAGAACAAAAAAAAGAGATAAACTTACCAGTAAAACCAAGAGGTTGCCTTTGATCGAGCAATTTTATTTGTCAAGAAAGTTGTGCATCCCACAATTCAAATACGCCAATAATGCCGCTCCTCAAGGATAATTTTTGATATCTTCAAAAAAAATTAAGAACTGAATATACACTTTACGTACACGATGCTCGCTTTGGGTGGCGATGATGTTAGTATAGACCACCATAAGGAGGATAGTCATTCTTCTTTCTTCAAAAGAATCGTTTCTGTTCTTGGCAATGCTTGTCAACTTTGGAAACTTTACATAAGTTTTCTTAGCCTCTTCTTTAGTGAAAGACAGGAAAACTTCGGAAAAAGCAAACAAACAACGAGAGTCTTCACTTATGATATGCTTGCCACGAATGGGCAAACCTGTCAAGTAAAGTACATCCTCCAATGTGATGGTTAAGCTATATCCATTAATTTCGAAAACTTGTGTATCTTTGTTGTTGTATTCAATGAGAACTTCAATAACTTATTTTAACATGTTGCAGTCTTTGATATGAAGTAGCTTCAATAGACAACATTCATCATTCTGCAATTCTTGCTGAAAATCCTCATCAAGTTCCGCAAACCCTTTTGCCAACGCTGTTGTTTTGCATGAACCAATAACCATTTTTGATTTCTAAAAATGAAAAAACTTTCAGACATTGTTAGTACCCTGAATATTGTGCTTAAATCTAATAAGAGTTCAGATGGTTGTTTCCTCTTACAACTAAATCATAAGAATGCAAGATACTGTACTTAAGAAAAAATAATACTCTGTTTCAATCGATTTATTCCATGCTCAAATATGCCCAAATAACATATACTCCCTCCGTCCCGCTATTTGTGGCTCACTTTCCCGAAAGGGGTGTCCCGTTATTTGTGTCCACTTTCCTAATTTGGTAAAAAATTATTATTATATATTTTACTCTATCATCTTCTCTCTCCTACTTTATTACATTATCTCTCCTACTTTATCATCATTTCTCTCATACTCTCTCATTATCTTACTCTTCTTCTCTCTCATACTTTATCATCTATTCTCTCTTTCATACTTTATCATCTACTCTCTTAATTCTCGTGCCGAAACCAATTGAGCCACAAATAGCGGGACGGAGGGAGTATATAAAAAACGCACCAGGACGACGATGGAAGGCGTGGTGTAGCGTTTGCAGAGAAACCAGAGCCATCAGATTAACAACCAATTTCATCAACATGCAAGATAAGGATGACCTGCTATGAAATAAATCCATAGCAGTAATGGATATCCGATTTCATCAGAAATATTGGGTAAATGATTGATTGATTTTATTGTTACCCAGGGTATAAATAGATACTCGCAAAATCCTAGATGCCCTTATAATCAGACCAGGCTACCCCGAGTCCATAAAGGCTAATTTACCCCCCTAAAACTTATTTATGTAATCCCTCCGTCCCATTAGTAATGTCATGTATTTCTTATTAGGTTGTCCTATTAGAAATGTTCTATTTCTAAAAAAAGTAAAGAATGTGTGTACACAAATTAACTATCGAAAAGTCAAAAACAGTCTACACCACAAAATACTATTTTCTTGATTTCCATGACCGAAAGAAACATGATGTTACTAATGGGACAGAGGGAGTATTAATAAGTTTTTATGGACTCTGATTTACTCCCTAAAACTTATTTATGTGTTAAGAAGTTTACGTATTAAAGATTATGTTTTCATTCTAACTCAAATTAAACTACTACACGTTATAATGGAGAGAATAAGAATAGATGTGTATTATTATAAGAATCAATAACCTCTATTTATAGAATTACGTTATCAGTACATAGTCATAATTAATGTATTATAATTATTACTAGTTAATCTTTGAACAAGTTACTATTGTGAACGTTGCCTAAGAATGTGAAGGGTGATAAACTTAAATAATATCTATACATAATATATTAAATTATAAATAAACTAAATAATTAAAATTTCAAGGTAATTCGAGAGTGTGATGTTACAAACCTACCATTGAAATTAATTTCGTCCTCGAAATACCCATTTATTTAACTTTATTAACACCTGCCCACTTAAAAGAATTATTAAAAAAATAAGGATAAGAATTTGTCTAACACCTCAGTCTTAAAAAAAGTCATTATACTTCTGTTATCCATCGAGACTCTGTGAACAAATTCTTAAATTATGATGACGTGCAAATTTTGTAATTTCTCGCACATGTGATCCATTACTCAGAATGTTACTCTTCATAAATTTCAATTCTCGCGCAGCTAATATTATATTCCATGCTAATTTCATTTACATCATTGTCAACTAAAATCCAAATCAATTTTGTTTTTGAAAGATAAAAGTCTGAAATCTTAACTGAATCATCAATTCATAAACTCCAAATAACATCTATAAGATGGCCTCCTATAGATTGCGGACTAAGTTTTTACCAAAACATGTATCATAAATTTATTTGAACTTTTAAAATTCCAAAATATAACAACTGCCATAAATTTCACTTGTAAATTCAATGGTTGCAACAAAAGTGAATATGTATAATGATATTCTTACAATTGAAAATAATAATATGGTACTTTGGAGCTGGAGCACGTAGCGATTGAATGATATGTGTTGATGTACATTTTAGCAATGAAAATTCTATTATGAACAAAAGTTTTTTTTTAGAGTTCACACGAAAGTAAATCTGCTCTGATATTACATTATAACATCTTACATTTTACATAGATAACACAAAGAAATTTAGTGACTTTATAATAACAAAATATGCGAAATTCGATCCTCCACGCTCCTCCGAGCTCAAATGTATGAAAATATTAATGTGGGGTGAGTATACAAGTAAACTCAATGCAAGACATGCAATAATTTATCCAAACTGATCTAACCGAACAACAAATGTAACAATTCAAAATAATAATTTCACCACAAACACAACAAGTGAGATCGCCAGAATGACGGAAAATGATAAGTTATGCACAACCGTGAGGTTAATCTAATGGATAATTGTAAAGTCGATTCATAACACACGAAGATATAAAAATAAGGATGGCCAAATATTGAATCCAAGAACAATCACATGGTAATATGAAAGATAACTAGATAATCAATTCAAAACTCACAAAATGTTACTCCCTCACTCCTAGCCGACTTGTCTTATTTCTTTTTGGCACGTATATAATTAAATAATTGTTTAGAATGGGTTTGTGAGGTGAAGGTGTTTGACCCATATATATAGTTAATTGCTTAAGGTTGATTTGATTTGATAAAGGTGTGAGACTCATTTTCTTATTTAGAAAGTAGACAAGTAAAATGGGACAACTTAAAAAAAAATTTAGACAAGTCGAGGGAGAAAGTAATATGAAGGATGACCGCCAGTAACCATCTTAAATGAATATGAAACAATATACGTTGACAATCACATCAGCAAGGATAAACTTACCTAACTGCTAAGTAAGTGAGAAATTCACACACATTCATTTCAGATATCATACTCGTGCCACACTTCGTGATGATAGTCTTGGGGGGGGATGAAGGAATTCGACTGAATTTTGGAAAATGTAGAAACGAGAAAGAGACTGGAGAGAGATTCTTGTTCCACATTATATGAATTGGATGGGTTATTTAAACCTATTTATGTATTAAGACATTTACGGACTAAAGATTACGTTTTCATTCTAATTCAAATGAAACTGCACAACTAATTCTAATTTAGTACTACTGTTTAATCTTTGAATAAGTTACTCAAATAATTAATGTTGACTAAGAATGTGAAAGGGTGATAAAGGTAAGTATGTAACATTTATTTTTGGGTAATGATAGGAAGATAAAGCTATATAAAAAATAAAAAGTATGTATAATTATTATATTTTTATGATTATATATGTAACGAAATTTAATCTAAATCGATAAGTTATTAAAATGAAGTGTTCCAATCTTAGACCAAATTATCTGAAGTAAAGCAGTTAATCTTTAGCCCAAATCGCCGAAAGTAAAAAGCATTCAGTCTTCAACCAGTGGAAGTAAAGCATTCAGTCTCTCGAAGTCTTGATAATAGTCCTTTTTATCTCTTCATCCAACTTCTTCAGGAAAAAAAGATCAGCTAGCTTAAAGAAGGAATTTATGATGCATAATCCGTGTTCCAGTAACGTAGTAATCAAAAATCAAAATAGTACACTAAGTCTGAATTACAAATCAACTGCTGGCAATTCTCTTGTATCAGATATCCAGTAACAGGCATCTACTAAGCCTAAGACGACAATTCCATCAGAGTACAATCAAAATACAAGCAAGCTTGTCTCTTTTCGAGGACTTCAATTTATCCTACGAAGTTCATAACAACCATATGAAGCACTAAATTGCAGAGAACAAAATCTGCAAAAGCACGTTCAGGAGGTAAATCCTGCAAAGATTGGAGGCAATACTTAGTGAACCACAAATAAAGTTTCCAACTCGAGAAAAAACTCAAAGACTCAATATGATCATATCCAATCTATATTTCCCTAGTATTCATTATTCAACCTTTATCCATATTTGTGATAATATTCAATCTGTTAATAATATTAGAATATACACTTCAATCTGTTAATAATATTCTGGAAATAAAAAAGCCAGAAGATCATATTCCAAGAAAAAAATCCAACCTCCCACAAGTTTAAGAGTTAGATGAGATTTCACGAACGCTACTGCATCCTCATATCAACAGTTTCAAAGAGCTGGATATTTCAATGCCTAAAGTTTTCATAAATTTACTCAAGAGAATATTTCTTTCAAACTCCATTACTTGGAGACAGTAGACACCAGTTTTTGTGAGATTACATTACCTTGAATTCCTTGTTGTCTTTGTTTACTTGAATTCGGAGACTAACTGTAACCAAAGAAAACAATATCCAGTTAACACTACGAACTCCATGATATAATCCTTATTTTTGCATAAAGGACATGGTCGTGCTATATACCAGCAAGGACAGCAGTCCCCACACACGAAAGTACACCAGAAAGAAAGGAGTTGAATGGGAATGATCCAACAATAGCCATATAAGCAACCTAATAAGAAACACAACATTATCTTCCATGTTAAAAAATAAACATTACTAGTTGAAACATAGTGTGTGAAGGTCAGTAGCTAATGTGATTACAAGATCAAAAACATAGTAGTTATATTGTAAATATGATATTCCAGATTTAACTCGCAGGAATTATATTTCTTCTTGTTCAAATGATAAGCTAACAAAACAAATATAGAGTGGTGACATAGAAATTCCTTGAAAGAGAAATATCCTGATCTGTTTCTACATAAGACACTTCAGTCTATAGGTATACAAAGGGCAGAACAGGTTAAGAAATCTTCTTGATAGATCTTGGACTCGTTATCTATACCTAAAATAGATTCACCACATATTTGTAACAAAACAACAGGACATCCAAACAACAAATGCCTCACCAATGGCAACAATGAATTCAAGGGTAAAACTCATCATAGTCCTGGTTTCGTCAATGGCATCTTCAATTTTACAGTCATATAAGAGATACTGCTATCTGTTTTTCAAAAATACAATATCATCATGTGAAAATGGCTACTTAAGTATTTAACTAATAATTGTTTTTGAAATTAAGCAAGTAATCAAATAGATATTCTCTCATCTTCAGTGGCTGCATAGTTATAGGGGTTTGGGAGCTCACGACTCCAAGATTATGTAAAATTCTGCATTTTCGAATCTATGTTCGTAATCTGTTTATGGTTTTCAGTTATGAGTTATAACATTAAAAAGTGGAAACCTAGCCAGAGATCATCTGGTTATTTGGCTACAAAATTATTTGAACAGCCTACAAGCCAGAGACTACAACAATGCTCCTAGTAAAGTATCAATAGACATATCCATAACTCCTCCGTGTTATGTTCAAATCATGGCCAACTATCTTGATCTCAACCAATACCGCCAATTATTAGAAGCCTAAATTCTGATTTCCCAGTATATCTAAGTTAACAAAATTCCGAACCCGAAAATGTAAACTCCATTTTACATCAGGAACAAATCATTTACCTCACTCTTTACAGAAAACCCAATAAAGAAAAGTAGCATCGATATGCTCCATATGTCTGACCCCAAATAATCTAGACGAGCATTCAATCACAATAACCCTGATCAACTATTTTCACTTCTATTTCGCCTTACAAAACCCAAATTGCACTACTCCGGGTATATATCAATTAGGATCTAAACTTCCATAACTGAAAGATAAGAATTCGGAACCATGGGAAAAATATCCGAAATCAGTAGAAAGTAAAAAAGCACAGCAGATCACGTGTCAAAAAAATCTTGTCAAACCTGAATCATAGCAGTGACGACAGCGAACAGAATGTAGAGATCGATGATCTGCCAGTAAATTGAACCATCTTACTTTTCAGTAGCTGGAAAGATTAAACGATAGCATCTACATACAGAATGGGCAGAATAGCAAAGAGAGAGAGCGGAGACCTTGAGGTGATTAGGGGTAGCGGCATAGGCAGTGCGGAGAGAGTGAAACAGCGCTTGGGCATCCTTGGTCGACGCCGATCTCCCCATTTCTCACACGGTAAAACCTCTCTCTGTTTCGGACTGTAAGAACAAGTCGGAGACCCATAGTCAATTGTATGCTCGAGGCCCAGGGTTTCCTTAGGGTACGTTACAGATAATTAATTTCATTTCTTAATTTCTTACATAATAAATAATAAATAATATATGAAAAAAGTTTAAAGTTCAATTCGAACTAATTACCATTCGAATTCTTAATAAACCAATTACTAAATCAAAAACAACAACAACAACAACAAAAAAACTAACTAAATTCGAGCATATTGTTATTAGACATTTTCATTATTTTTGTTGGTTTCTTGCGTATTTATTTTAAATAAGTACAACAACGTTTTCGTTATGCTAAAGATAATTTTCTTGAAAAAAAAAGATGCCTAAAAACAGAGAGCATATCCAATAAAAATGAGTATTTTTATTTGATCAACTAAATAAAATTAACTTATTCGGTTGTTCATTCCCAGTCTGAATCATATTTGAGAATAAATGGTTCTTCCTGATATTAACAATTAGTTGGTGAATTCTAGCCAGAATATGTTGTACTAAGACGATTGAGTGTGTTTTTTCTTATTTGACGTCGTATCCACTATTAAGTATACATTGTGAAAATCTCGTTTTATATAATGATGATGATTGAATTTTTTCATTTTCTTATTGGTAATTGAGCGAGTTCGGAGTGATCAATTGACTTAATTTCACTATAGATTCTGAATTCGACACATACGTTGCTATGAACTTTAGATAACAAAAGCAACACTACTGCACAAAATGTTGTTTCAAGAATATTTCTGAACCCATGAAGCATTTTTGAAATGGGGGAGTGAAGGATGATGCATTAAAGGTTTCAACTTTCAACATTTTACTGCAGATGACGATTTAGAAGGAAGAAGATACCAAGGCAAATGAAACTCTAATTGCCCTATATATTTTTGGTGTTTTTTGGATGAATATATACCAAACCAATATTTGAACGTATAATTACAGTTGGCACCATTTTCCTATAATCAATAAATTTCATAAGATGTTCATTGGGATGATGGTCTATCCGCAAGGGCTGATCCAAGGGTGGCACCGCGGCGGGTAGAGGATGTTGTAGAACAAAATGCAAAAAAACTAACGAGATGTAAATAAAAATAATAAAAGAACACAACAATAGTTTACCCAATTCGTCTTTCGACTACGTCTAGGGCGCCACCTAACAGGATTATGTACTATGATTTTCGGATATATGTTACAAGAAAACAAGTTTATTTATATAAGAAAAATAGCCCTACTATCATTCGGGTCTCTAGAATATGTCCATATGCTCAAAGACTAATTCTTATATGGATATATTAAACAACGAGGGAGCTCATATATTTATAGGTGAAATTAATGATGATCTTTATTAATTTTCCAATGTGGGATAGTATCTGATTTCCATATAAAGAATTTGAGTCATAAATATTATGGTTAGATGTCCAGAACCTTCAGGCTCTATACTCGATAATCTCTCACATAGAGACTGGTTTCCTTAAAACCTTAACTTTTTATTGGTCCTGAGTCAAACGTTCAGGTGTGGTGGGGGGGGGGGGGGTTAATACACCTGAAAACCTTTTTCACACTCAAACGCGAACAGCCCGATAGACGGAGGATGCCTACTGAATGACTTCAGCAGACCAAGCAAGTTGTTCTTGATCGCGTGGACAGAGTAACTGAAGATGCTAAGCTCTGCTAGCTGACTTACTGTCAGAATTCAGTAGCGCTCAGCAGGGTTCAGTAGCATGCGAAAAGTGTAGGCCCGATTCAGTTTGTTTCTTGAAAATGATTGTTTAACAAAAACAGTTTCAGTAGATTAGTGCGATGTTTTAAGCTTTGTACTTAAAATGTTGTTGAGTGATTTGTAAATATATTTTCAGTATGAACAGTTAATCAATTCAACAGTTAATGACAGAGCAGTTTTTAAAGTGGTTCAAATACGCAAGATCATACGTCCACTGTCCTGAACAAGGCAGGAAACTATTTTATTATACTAAGTTAGTCTCAGTTAGTTTGTGCACTGGACAAACTTTAACATGTAATTATACTGAGCGAGTCTCAGTTTACAAGGTCAAACATTGATAGTTTGAATGTATCTCCAACTATGAAGGAGTTCTTAACACTAAGAACAGTTCAATAAATGAACTTCTTTGATCTAAGCTATAGATTTTACAATGAGCTTAGGTTAGAGGGTGGGAACAAGAAAGGCTTCGAGAGCGAAGAACAATGAGGAATAATCTAAGTTCGTGTTCTTCACTTGAGTATTCATTTAAGAATGCGAGAGTTTGAGTTCTTTGAAAGCTTAGGTTTCCTTAACAGATCGCTTGTATGTTCACGTTGTGCGACTTCTTTGAATTCGATCTTCCCTCTATTTATAGGCGTGAGTTGTGAATAGATCTGTTGGAGACGAACTGTCTACGTGTCACTCTATGGGTAGCTAACGACTCTTTTTTTTTTTAATTCTGTAGAGTCCCCTTTCTTTGCAAGAAAGTGGTTGACTTGCAGCTTTTGTTGGATACTTTGTCAACTGGTTGCTTGTCATTGGTCGATGTACAGATAGGGATTGAGACATTTTCAGAATTCAAGATTGATACCGAAGTTGAGATTGACTTTGAAGTCCACTGCCAATTAAAGCAACTGACAGGTCGTTGTTGAGTCTGACCGAAAGGTTCAGTAGGCTACTCCTGCTGAGTCCACACTACTGAGGGCCAAACTCTAAGTTGAGTAAAATGTTCCTGCTGAGTCCAGTTCTACTGACTCCTGAACACCTTTTAGTAGGCTGCTCCTGCTGAGTCCAGCCATACTGAATCTTCATTTCATGGCACTGTGGCAGATGGTCTACTGAGAGACAGCAGACGAAACTTCTGAGCCGGAACCATGCTGAAGGCAAGTCTACTGAGTCTGAAACACTCAAAAGATAAGGATGTTAACTTTTACAACATAATGGTTCATCAATTAGAATAGGGTCTTGGGATAAGCCAAATCAACTACTGAATCATCTCCCAACACTTTTCATCTTCTACCTCGTTACTGCATGGTAGCATCGCGCTTTCTTCTTCAAGTACGAAGACCAATTGAACGTATGCGTAGCTTCAATTTCTCCAAGGTCACAACCTCGGTAAACATGTTTGTAGGGTTCTTACTTCCTTGGATCTTCTCTAATTGCAAGATTTTCCCCTCCAAAAGTTGACAGATATAGTGATGCTTTAGCTAAATATGCATCGCCCTTAAATGAAACGCACGATTCTTTGCTAAGAAGATAGCACTTTGACTATCAGAGTTTAGAGTATTATTTATATGTTGCTTCTCAATTTTGTCCAAGAAATTCTATTACCACACGATCTCCTTGCTCGCATATGTCACCGCCATGTATTCAGCTTCTGTGGTAGACACGGCAACGACCTTCTGCAATTAAAAGCCCATGGTATAGCTATACCACAATATGTAAATATGTAACACGTAGTACTCTTTCTTCCACCAAGATCATTTGATACTAAGTCTGCAATAACATATGTAACGCCCCAATTTTCAAAACTTAACTAGGACGCTACTTCATACTTAACATGCATATTTCAATTCTTTCAAAACATTCTCATGGAAAAGAATCATTTTAAAACTCCATTTATTTTCATATTCAGCGGAAGTCTTAAAAATAAAAGCACATGCGACTACTAGTTTTCGAAAATAAAATGCAAAGTTCATGATAAAAATAGTTTAATGCAATAATAAGTTTATAAATCCTTCCTCGTGTGACCATCACCACCAACACCTCTACGCATCGGCCGAGCCATTTCCTGAAAAATGTTAAAATGACGGGAATGAGTACGACTACTCAGTGGGAGATTTACACATTTACCAAAATTATATATCACACCGATAAGACATGGAAAATTAGATCATGCAAAGAGATACTCGGCCACACAGACCACATGAACTTGTAATTTGGCCACACAGACCACATGAACTTTTCAAACAGTCCGATTTCGACTGACGGCCGGATTTTGACCGATTTTTCATAGAGGATCAGAGTTCGAACCTATGGCCCGATTTCGACCCTTGCCTTTCTTTTCAGGATCCGATTTCGATCATAGGGCCCGATTTCGACCCTTTCTTTTATATCTGTCATAATCACATGAAATATCGAGCACAATATATAATAAAGATAAATGGTAACATTCTCCACCTTAACCTTGACTTGATGAAAAATTATGGATATCAGATGTTTAAGTCCTGCGCGCCGATCCTATACATTGAAATTTATCTTAATGACTCTACATAGAATGTCATGTATGCCTCAACAATTTCAATAATTCATAGATCAAAATAATCAAATCAAAATGTATATTATACATAACCTACTTATTAACATACAACTTTAATGGTTTCATCTAGTAATAAAATTAGGCATATTAAACATACTCTTATTTCTACTGACAACTCATTCGTGGATTGAGTAATTCATCAATTCATGAAATAAATTAATAAAATTATAAAAATATTGTCCTAAAAATTATAGAACTCTAACATGAACAAAATATTACATATTCATCACAATAAAATGTACTATAATCAAGAATTCATTTAATAGTAATATTAAAAATTTTGTTTTTCAATCTACATGAATGTTAGCAAAGAATTTGGCACATCAAGAAACAAATTAACAAACAAATAGTAAACGTATTCTAAAAATTCTAGATTTTTAACATGAATGACCTAACATGTATTATATCGCATTAAAATTAAACTTGGTCGAAAACAATGTAAAGAAAACATGAAAAACAATTTTCCTTTCAAGATCATGAACAAGCTGTCAGAAACTGGCAGGTTACGAAGAACAATTTTAAACAAATACTTATCATGCTTGAAAACTTATACAAAACTAATTGAGTATACTAGACATACCAAGGAAGATGAACCTAAATTTTCACGACGATAAAACGACGGGAAGATGGATAAATAATTCTTGAAACAGTTCGCAGATATGCTGACAGATTTTCGAAAACCTAATGTGAAACTAAATTATGGACAACTAAGGTGTATTTATAAGCCTAGAAATCATTATATAAAGATTCCTAATCCTATAAGGTATCAAATAAATTTTATCCTTAATTGTTTTCGTACTTATATAATTTATAAAGAATTTAGTCTATCACTTACCATATAAGAGATTCAATCATAAATAAATTAGGATGATGGATAAATACAACTAGATTTTTTTTCCTAATACATGTATATCACACATAAAATATTTATTTTAATCATAAAACATAATATAAAAATCATCTCCTAATAACTTAATACAATATAAAATATTATATTATTTTATGAATCCTAGTTGGTTTAGGAAATCCAAATTAAATATTATTCTTGCCTAATAATTCTAACATGATTTCTAGATAAATAAATAAACAATATAATCATAATATTATATAAACAAACACATTCAAAGTTCAAAATAAATTTACATAACAAAAATGATTTAATAACAAATAAGATAAATGCTTTATTTTTTCATTTAAATTTCTAAGGCGCGACTTACAGAACTAAAACACTTGATAACATACATGAATCGATATGCAATGCATTTTATATTGAAAATTTTGGGGCGTTACAATATATCCCACCATCTCGACATTATTTGCCCTCAAAACACAAGGCATTGTCTGCGGTACCTTTCAAGTATCTCAAGATCCATTTCACTTCCTCCCAATGTTGCTTTTTCGGATCACCCATGAACCGGCTAACTACTCTCTGTTACAAAATTATATTCGTACTCTGTCGAACACAAAAACACGTGAAATGGAATTGGAAATTACAATTTGAACACTAAACCAAAATATAACCAAATAAAAAGCCGAGTCGAGAAAAACTTTCTATCTGCAAGAGACAAACGCCGCGGTAGTGCTCTCGGTTTAGGCGTGGTCTCCCAAAAGATGAAACGACTTTCGTCTTGTTATAGGCAGCACCGCAATATAACAAGCTCCGACGAACTAAACGAATGGCGATGACAAGAGCTAGATGAACTTAGAGCTAATATGGGAATGATATGATTTGCTTGAGTGTGATGATATGCAACAACTAAGACCTATTTATAGACTTTCTCCACCATGCAAGAATCAAAGCTCATGAAGAGCCTCATGATTACACAATAGGCGTTAGGGAGGTGGCCATCAAAGGCAACGGTTTCATGGAGTAGTGGGGAGTAATTTTGAAGTGTTTGAATCTTTTCAAATTCATACACAATTCTAACTTATAATAAAATATATATAAATTATTACATGGGCTCCACTATATATATATATATATATATATATATATATATATGTGGTGGGTTGCAACAACATATTTCATGGTACCAAAACATGGTCCATTCTCACTCCAAAGCCCACTAAGCTAGCCCACCAAACAAACCCGATACACAAGTTCATAGACCACCCACTACATTACGCACTCAACTTCGAGTAGCTATTTCTCACTCACCGAAAATTAGAATTGAGAACAAAATATACTACGATCATCTACTCGGAACGTAGTTCATCACTGTATATTTTACTTTGTCAAACTAACGACATACGTTGCTCAAAACTACGGTCAAAATGAGCTGACTAACAACTCAAATTCTGCTTTTAAATGCAGATTTTCCAACAATCCCTCACATGAGTGAAAATGGCCTAAATGCATGCATGCAAACACTAAGCTCAGTCCTCAAGAGACAATAAAGCATCACGGTAGGTGGCTTGTGACCTTGAACCATCATTAGTTAATGCTATCGAGTATACCGGCAGACTAGTGAACACAAGGTTTTGAACTATTCCTCCATCGTGTATACTGAGACAATAACACTAACACTATAAAGTCTTAACCTCGTCCGTTCTCACGTTTGTGTCCATTTCTTGCCATGGACAACCTCTTTGGATTCATAAGTATCGAATAGAAGCGGCCCTCACTTCTCACTTATATTGGTGATTATTACACGAGTATCCTGTCATACTCCACCTCCTCGAGGTATCCAAGATTCATTAAAAGTCTATAACTTAACCTCACCACATAACAGGTCAGCAACACTCTACTGCTCCTTTCAGGGAATAATTTTGTCGAGTGTTATTTACCAAAACAGACTCTTATAGCTTAGTTTTCCCATTGAACCAAGTTCATGGGATCTCCACTCTACAAGGTTGGGTTATCACTATAATTGTCTTAAGTTGTGGATTTTACTCTCATTGCCTCTAGCAGTTTATACATTTGATCTCAAGGCAAACTCTTAGTAAGCGAATCCGCTAGGTTATCTGCCGACTTAACATAGTCAACAAAAATAACCCCACTCGTGATCAATTATCTTACAGTATTATGTCGTCGACGTATGTGTCTGGACTTACCATTATATAAAACACTTTTCGCCCTTCCAATAGCAGCTTGGCTATCACAGTGAATCATCACCGACGACACGGGTTTGTTCCAACATGGAATATTTTCCAAGAAATTACGGAGCCACTCGGCTTCTTCAATGGCCTTATCTAAGGCGATAAATTCTGATTCCATGGTGGATCGGGCTAAACATGTTTATTTCGTGGACCTCCACGACACAGCTCCACCCCGTCGACAACGAGTCATATGTGTAGGATATCCAATTTGCATCATAGTACCCTTCAAGTACTGGGGGGTATTTAGAGTAGTATAACCCAAAGTTTAGAGTGTACTTCAAGTGCCTAAAAACCCTAATCAGAGCTCTCCAATACTCCCTACTTGGATTGCTCGTATAACGACTCAACTTTTTTACAAGACAAGCTAGATCAGGCCTTGTACAATTCGTGATGTACATTAAACAACCTATAATCCTAGCATAATCCTCTTGAGCAACATGATCACCTCTATTCTTACTCAAGTGAACATTAAGTTCTAAAGGAGTCTTAGCCGGCAAACCATCATACGGATTGAACTTCTTAAGCACTTTCTCAGAGATTGTGATAGAATAATTCTTTGGATTCATTACTAAGAATAACATCAGCCACTCCCATGTCCTTCATGTCGAAATTTCTTTTCAACATACGCTTGGTTTCATTAATCACTTGACAGTTACGTTCCATAATTAACATATCATCAGTATAAAGACATACAATAAAAAAATCGTCATTTGTATCCTTTGTGTAAACACATTTGTCACACTCATTTATCTTGAATCCATTTGACATCATAACTTCATCAAACTTCAAATGTCATTGTAAAGGGGCTTGTTTTAATCCATATAGGGACTTAACCAACTTGCATACCTTTCTTTCTTGACCAGGTACCATAAAACCTTCAGGTTGCTCCATATAAATTTCCTGTTCTAAATCTCCATTTAGAAAAGCAGTCTTCACATCCATTTGATGAATTTCAAGATTGTGCAAAGCAGCAATCGAAAGCAACACACGGATTGAAGTTATTCTCGTGATAGGCGAATAGGTATCGGGTATCAAAAAAGTCGTACCCTTCCCTTTGCTTAAAACCCTTTACAACTAAACGGGCCTTATATTTATCGATTAACCCATCAGCCTTATATTTTCTTTTTAGGATCTATTTACATCCTAAGGGTTTACAACCTTCTGGCAGATCTGCTAACACCCACGTATGATTTTGCATAATGGAATCAATCTCACTTTGGACAGCTTCTTTCCAAAGTGGTCCATCGGGTCTAGTAAGAGCCTCATTAATAGACCTCAGTTCCTCATCTAAGAGGAACACCACATAGTCCGAACCAAAGTCCTTAGTAATTTTTGCTCTCGTGCTACGTCTCGGTTCAAGAGCTTCTAGGTTAGAACCGTGTCGTTTTCGTGAAACTGGTTCAGCCCTTCCAAGCTCAGAACTAGTAGCTTCATGTCTCGTTCAAGCATAAAGGTAGATTCAGCTTTATCCTTACACGGATAAAAATTCTCAAAAAAATAGCATTCTTTGAATCAATAGTTGTTCCCATATTCATATCGGGAACTTCAGACTTATGAATAATAAACCTATAAGCATACTATTCAAAGCATATCCGATAAAGATACAATCGATGGTCTTAGGTTCGATTCTAACTTGCTTAGGTAGAGACACTTCTACCTTAGCCAAACACCTACACTTTAAGGTATTTGTAGGAAGGTTTCCTTCCTTTCCACATCTCGTAAGGAGTATATCCTTACCTTTAAGAGGAATCTTGTTTAGTAAGTAGTTAGCCGTTAAAACAGCTTCCACTCACATGTTCTGGGATAACCCCGAACTAATTAACAAGGCATTCATCATCTCCTTAAGTATTCAATTTTTACTTTCGACAACGCCGTTAGATTGTGGCGAATAGGGAGCGGTGATTTGATGAATAATAACACTTGATTCACACAACTCTTTAAACGGGGCTACATATTCTCCCCCTCTATCACTTCGAACATTTTTAATCCGACAATCTAGTTGATTTTCGGCTTCCCCTTTTAAACTTTTAAAAGCTTGAATTGCCTTGTCTTTACTTCTTAGAAGATAAAGACAACAATAATGTGTGCAATCATCTATAAATGTAATGAAGTACTTTTTGCCACCTCTAGTTTGCATAAATTTTAAATCACACATCTGTGTGAATAAGTTCAAGAGGCTTAGTGCTTCTTTCCACCGAATGAAACGGTGGTTTCACCATTTTTGCTTCTACACATACTTCACATCTTTTATTTTCATTAAACTCATTTACTTTAAGTAAATCGAGATTAGCTAGATGTTTTATTTTATTTAGATTAACATGTCATAATATACAATGCCATAAATCGGAGCACTTAGTCAAATAAGAAGAACAAGAAGCATTATTATTATTTCCATCATTCTTGGGCACTTGGTGAAGTGCCGCTACATTGAGCTTAAAAAGCCCATCGATAAGATACCTCTTACCAAGGTTTTTCCGAATATCCGAAACATGCAGCACTGCACTCAAAATTAACTCTTTGTCGCTCCTCAGTACGACGAATCCAACTCCAACCATGTCAGAAGACGCTTGGTTCCCCATGTTCAACTTCCTTCCTTGATAGGGACGGTATTTCGTGAAGCGGCTTCTATCACCACACACATGTGCAGTTGCAGCAGTGTCGACGAACCAAAGGTCGGGGTTCTCGACAATATTCACCTCTTCTATGATCACAACCGCAAGATCCTCTTCAGTGAGGTCTTTTTCCATCATGTTGGCTTGTCTCACCTTCTTCTTCTTGGGCTTTCGGCAGTCCTTGGACATGTAACCCGCTTTGCCACAATTGTAGCAATCTCCGTCAAACCTTCTAGTTTGACCTTTACCTTTTGCATGGTCTTTGTCGTTGGGACGCCCTCGCTTGTTAGAGTCACCACCTTTCTCCAACAAGTTTACCCTCGAATCCATCGGGGCTTTGGACTTTACGTCTTGAACTCGAACATCATCATCAATGCGAAGCTTTACAGTCAAGTCTTCAAGCGGCATCTCCTTTCGCTTGTGCTTGAGGTTGCTTTTGAAGTCCTTCCAACTTGGAGGGAGCTTCTCGATCATGGCTGCAATAGTAAAGGCGTCGGGCAATAGCATCCCTTAAGCATGAACCTCGTGTATAATTAGTTGGAATTCTTGCACTTGGTCCATGATGGGTCGGGAATCCAGCATCTTGTAGTCCAGAAACCGGGCTACAATAAACTTCTTTATACCTGCATCGTCAGTATAATATTTCTTGTCTAGTGCCTCCCATATTTCTTTAGAGGTTTTTATGTTTGCATATACACTATACAAACTATCCACTAGACCACTTAACAAAAAGTTTTTACAAAAATAGTCGGAGGTACGCCAATTATCGTAGGCAATGGAGACTTGCATGTTCTCCTCATTTTCACTTAGAGGTGCGGGACCATCTTCCTTAAGGGTGTTTCCAAACCCTAGTGTTAAGTAAAACAACATCTTTTATTGCCAACGTTTGAAGTCGGCTCCACCAAATTATGGTGGCTTTTTGGCGGCGGGCAATGCTTTTGAAGAGTGAAAAGGTGCCGGTAAAGTTGGGGTCGAGCCCCTTACCCGTCCAAGGTGGTTCAACGTCTCAAATAGGATAAACGGAGTCGTCGAAGACAACATGATAGCATGAGTTGCATCACGTAAATTGTTCAAAATCCGATCATCAGTAGAGGATGACATGGCGGCCAAGGTGGAGCTAGCGAGCATGTTGGATGATGACAATGTAACACTTGTAGTCGATGAGGCCACGAACGAGAGTGGAGGTGGTCCACCAAATTCGGCTGAGATGCCGACGGAAGTCGCCGCGGGAAAAGGGACTCTGGTGGAGGAGACGGATGCGGAGGAGGTGATGGTTGCGGACAAAGAGATGGCGATGCCGGCGGCGGTGGTGGATGATGTAGCGGATGAAGACTCCATTTCCAAGCTAAGGTAAGTTAATTTTCAGTTTTTGTTTCCGGCAACAAGGTCGTGAAAATTTGTCTCTTGCGATGGTTACAAAATTATATTTGTAATATGACGAACACAAAAACACGTGAAGTAGAAATGTAAATTACCACTTGAACACTAAATCAAAATATAAAAATATAAAAAGCCGAGTCGAGAAAAGCACTCTATCCGTACGAGACAAACACCCCGGTAGTGCTCTCGGTTTAGGCGTGGTCTCCCGAAAGATGAAACGACTTTCGTCTTGTTATAGGCAGCACCACAATATAACAAGCTTCGGCGAACTAGACGAAAGGCGAGGACAAGAGCTAGAAGAACTTAGAGCTAATATAGAATGGTATGATATGCTTGAGTATGATGATAAGAAACAACTAAGACTTATTTATAGACTTTCTCCACCATGCAAGAATCAAAGCTCATGAAGAGCCTCATGATTACACAATAGGCGTTAGGGAGGTGGCCATCAAAGCAAACGGTTTCATGGAGTAGTGGGGAGTAATTGTGAAATGTTTGAATCTTTTCAAATTCATACACAATTCTAACTTATAATATATATATATATATATATATATATATATATATATATATATATATATCAACAACATATTTTATGGTACTAAAATATGGTCAATTCTCACTCCAAAGCCCACTAAGCTAGCCCACCAAACAAGCCTGACAAACAAGTTCATAGACCACCCACTATATTACGCACTCAACTTCGAGTAACTATTTCTCATTAACCAAAAATCGAAATTGAGAAACGAAATATACAACGATCATCTACTTTGAATGTAGTTCATCACTGTATATTTTACTTCGTCAAACTAACGACATACATAGCTCAAAATTATGGTCAAAATGAGTTGACTAACAACTCAAATTCTCCTTTTAAATGCATATTTTCCAACACACTCACCGCATGTGCAATATCTGGTCTTCTGCACAACATTGCGAACATAATGCCTGCTGCCAATTGATAACGCATATGGTACTTTCAGCATTTGGGCACGATCATCATCATTATTTGGGGACTCCTTTGACAATTTGAAGTGACTGCCCAAAGGAAGTTTGCATGTTTTGCCTCTTTCATGTTGATATTTCCAAGATCTTCTTCACATACCCAGTTTGTGAAAGATCAACTTTCATGCCGCATTTTCCCTCTCAATTCTCATGCCCAAAATCAGCTTGGCTTCTCCAAGATCCTTCATAGAGAAACGTTCAAACAACTGTTTCTTCAACTTGCTCGTCTATTTTGCACTTGCTCCTGCAATCAACATATAACAACAAGACAAAATAGTTGTTGTCAACCTTCTTGAAAACCATCAAACTTCTTATTATTAATATATTAATGTATTTATACATTATTTAATAATATAGAAGTTATTTATCTGGAATTAATTGGCTTGGCCAATTAATTGATAAATAAGTGACCCAGTTATTATTAGTTATATTATGGGCTGATATTAATTTATTGGAAGCTCATTAACAATATAATTACTAATGAGCCACAATTATAATATAATGGTATATACATTATATTATAAATATACACGTTCAGGAAACAGATTACATACAATTCACACCAGTAAACGTGAGAACATGCGAGAGCAGTTTCATTCATTCCTCTCAGATCTCTGTCCACACGGAGGACCAAAAGGGCCGGGACACAGATCAGAAGATCTAAAACACGAGCAACAATCAGAGCTGCAACAACATACGTGGAGGAAGGTACAATTTCCTCTCCTATTTATTTCCTTCAATTGGTATCAGAGTCTGGTTTAGACTCTAATTATTGCTTTTAAGAGCATGTCTAGGGTTATTTCCGTCGTTATCGGGTTGTTTTTGTGCTTGGGGAGGCCTACGTGCTACTGTTTGACCTCGTTGTAACGTTGTTCTCGTGAGAAAATCCACGAGTAGTTGATAGGACCAATGTGTATACTTGTATTTGTTGTATTGTAATGTAATTAGATCGACGGGCACGAAAATTGATATGGAGAAGAAATTCCCAAATCTGGCCGAAAACCCTAATTTTCTAGGGTTCCGCCGCATCTTGCGGCGGCGATTCCCGGCGCATCTGGCGTTCGATCGATGATCGACTTGAACTGCTAGACTCCTCATCTCACGGATTTCGCGTTGATAGGTTGTAAAGGATCATTTGATCCCAAATACGATCAGAATCGACGTCGGAAGTTTGCTGCTCACTTTGAATTCTTTCCGACGAATCGATTGAAAATTGAGGGAAATTGATGGACAATTTCGGCCGGAATCCGCTCATGGTGGCCTAAAATCGTCCAAGAATCATTACTCATGAATCAATTAAACGAATCGCAGCTCGGGAGAGGTGAATTTGGGCGGAGGAGATTATTCTTTTCAGCAGTTGACGGACTCACTGTTTCAAGACTCAGTAGGATTCAGCAGAATCTACTGAATGTGTGTTGAGTACCAATACATAAGGATCGTCCTACAAGCTGAATCTTTCAAAGAATATAAGTAGAGGACCACTCAATTAAAGTGCCCGGGGTATTAGAGGAAGTCATCTCAGCATCAGTCTTGGAGTTTGAACAAACCTCACCTACCAATCAACCCAGACCAATGAGGAGTTGTCAGCGTTGTACTTATCCTGACATAAAGCTGCCCTCAATTTGAAAAAGAGAGAATCTCTACAGTGATGTTCAAACAGAAAATGGCCGTTTTCCTTGTCGCTTTTGATACGTGGCTAGGTAATCTCCAATGGATCTTTTCATGGGTCAAGATTATAAATATAGATCGTTCTTCAAGCGTTGAAGATATAATCGGGAACACAAAGCATTAAGTGATCAAAGCTCTAGCATTCTGAAAACATATAAAGCGAAGAACTCAACCGTAGAAATCAGATATTGTTCTTCACTATATAGTACCTTAGTTCTCATTCTCTATTCTCTAAGTATACACATGTTAGATCATACGCTTCGAATATGAAGGAGTTCATCTTTAAACTTTTCTTATTGTAAGAACTACTTCTCAGTTGGAGAATCTCAGACATTGTTTTTTAACCCTTGTAAAGTCACTAGGACTATAAATAGTGATCGATTTTTGTGCACGGATCGATTGAGACTTGCTCAGTATAATCTATTTAAGACCTCTTGGTAATTCAGGACAATGGATGTAGGATCTTGCGTATCCGAACCACTTTAAAAACTGCATGTGTATTTACTGTTTTATTGTTTCCTATTCATCCTGCACAAAATTGCTTTGAAAGTTTCATAAATCTGGATTTTTAGTAAAACTTCTTAACACACGCACAAGCATAAACTGAAATAGTTTTAAGTAAAAAGGTTTTCCAACAAGAGACGAGTAAAAATTGGGCCTACACAATTCCGCACAACTTCTTGACTAAGTACCCTGTGGACTCACTAAGCCAGTAAATAGTGTTCAGTATCTTGAACCACTCTGCCCATGCGATCTGAATGCTTAATTGACGAACTAAACTACTTAGTAACCAAACTCAATATCAGACTGACTTTCGCGTTTGAGTTTGAACTTGGACCCGGGTGTATTCATCCTACCCCCGACCCCCACCTGACCACCTAGAGACTCGTCTCTGGACAACATACTTCAACTTTAGCCCTGTCTGATTCTCGACCAGAGGCCTCCACTTTCTAAAAGCATCAAACACATATGATTTCTTTTTAAGAAAATCAATGCATACCTCTCTAGTAGAATCTTCTATAAAGGTCATTTAGTATTCCGCTCCTCCAGAAGACTTCACGTGTGTCAGACCCCATAGGACTATGTGGTTTTTTGTCTTTGTGGTTCTGCCGCTTTTTGGGAATCTCTCGCTTGCCTGCTTCTCAAATATACAGTTCCTGCATAGGCCGGCATCAACTTATTTGAAGCTAGGCGACTTCCCTTTCAAACACAACTCTTTCATCCCCTTCTCACTCATGTGGGCAACTCGAGAGTGCCACAATTTTGCATTGTTTGTTGCACCTACAATATCAATGCTTCCTTTCAAACTATTAGTTACATATAGTGTCTTCTTTCCTCCCACGAGATACTACCATAGCTCCATTCTTGATCTTCCACCTTCCATGGAAAAAATACATCTCATACCCTTCATCATCAAGCTGTCCAATTAACGACACCGGAGACGATTTACAAATATTAATCAAAGGATCAAAGATAGAGATCGAATATGTTGATTCCTCGGAATGACGAAGAGGATTTATAAATATTAATCAAAGTATTGTTGATTCACCACGAATACCGAAACTAATATTTTCGTTAACCCATTGAGGCGACGCACGAATACCTAGGATAATAGTCATCCAAAATTGATATGTCGAGCGTATGGAAATCGGGAGAAGACGACATACGTCTCAATTCTACAAATCAAAATCTACCTTATTGGAACTCAAACATACTAAGTATATAGAATTAAAACAAATCCTAAAGGTCCAAAACAATAGAGCCCATTAATTATTACAATTAAAAATGAACACAAGAAGTCTAATTCTTCTCTTCATCATTCTCTCCATGTTTGGACAAAATTCGTCCTCGAACTTTTGACAGTCAAAATCAGAAAGAGTAGCAATCTTTAATCCCAACAACAACAACCTACCCACAAAACATTCCTAGCCCACTAAGGGTGAAACTGTAGTCTGAATGATCCGAACTAATCCATTCTTGGTCTAGACACTTCCAAATCTCCAGTGATGCTAATGATCTAGATCTGAACGAGGCGATTGGACTCGTCGATGACGATAGTGGCGATGAACGTCTCGCTTTAACCAATAACTCATGGCGACAGACGCTGAACGAGACAAGCTATCAAATTTGGGATCTCAAATGCACCTTCGACACACGGCAAAAGCTCGTAACTGGGCTCGCCGGAGGTTGGGCGACATACGTTGGCCACGGACAACACAATCCACTGATGGTCAGGAGATATGAACACCCGCACACGCACATGAAGTCTTCAACTTCAAATGAGGCCAGCTTCCTGATGATCAAGATTGTTGTAGTAAATCTTTTCCCTCTTGCTCAACCTTCTCTGTCCTCGGAGTAACAATCCACAATGGCGGTAAACCTTTATTTGTATTGTTTTTCAGGCTTCACTGGATAGAACCACAACTTTCTTCTTCAAATGGCGATACGGCTCTAACACCAAACTGATGTAGTGGAAGATTAGAAATAAAATAATTTATTAAATTAAAATAAAATGATAAAGGATAGAGGATCGAAATTAGCTGATTTCTCGAAATACCAGAAGTGGATCTATAAACATCAGTTCATACGATACATGGATACCAAAAATGATCAACATTAATCCATTAATCCGACATGCGGATAGCTAGATCAACGGCTTCAAAATATTAATCTGCCGACCGGATGACTTGTGGGAGACGTCACACGTCTGATTTCTCATTTCAACTAAAACTATCTATTATATCTCATAATGCACCTATAAATAGAAAATACATTAAACTCTAAAAGCCTAAAAACAAAAGCCCAAAAAATATTACAACTAAAATGAGCCAAAACACTAGAAGCTCACTTCTTCTCTTCATCATTAACTGATGCGGCGTAAGATTAGAAATAAAATAAATTATTAAATTGAAATAAAATGATAAAGGATAGAGGAACGAAATCCGTTGATTCCTCAGAATACCAGAAATCGATCTATCAATCTCTGTTGATCTGACACATGGATACCGAAAATTAATTTACGTTAATCCATTGTTCCGACATACGGATAGCTAGATTAACGGCTTCCAAACATCGATCTGTCGAGCTGATGACTTTGGGAAGACGTCAAACGTCGATTTCTCAATTCAACCAAAACTATCTATTGCAACTCATAATGCATCTATAAATAGAAAATACATCAAAACCCTAAAAGCCCAAAAAATATTGTTGGTCCGGAGATGATAGTCAGGTGTAGAGGGGGGGGTGAATACACCTGATCACAGTTTCTTTTTCTCAGAACGTGAAGGACAGCTGAGCTGTAGGTTGCGACTGATGAACAGTGCCAGATATTAACCTTCGATCACGGGTCAGAGTGTTTCAGCTACTGAGCTCTTCTACTGACTTAAGTCAGTTGTTGAAACTTAGTCGGAGACGTGGTGCGGATAAGTGTAGGGCCCGGAGATTCGTCTCAGTTTGAAAACATGTTTTCGCAAGTTAAAGTATTTTGGCTAGTGCGCTTTTATAAATACGTTTTATGCAAAGATATGATTTTAAACCAGTTTGTATGCACTGCAATAAAACAGTAAATAACACAAGTAATTTAACGTGGTTCGGATACGCAAGATCCTACGTCCACGGTCCTGACAAGGCAGGAGAACTTGTTGATTATTCTGAGCAAGCCTCAGCAAGGATTCTGTAGACTGGACAGACCCTTCTAAGTTATAGTCCTTAGCGACTTTAGAATTCAAACCTAAGTTCGAAAGGGGGGGATAATCTCCAACTAAGAAGGAGTTCTTACAATAAGAACAATTCACAAAAAGTGAACTTCTTCGAATTTCTAAGCTATAGATATGGCAATGAGCTTAGCTAGAGAAGAAAGGGACCTAAAGATAACTCTAGAGAGAAGAACTAATGATTTTCTATGAAGGCAAGTTCTTCGCTGAATTTCTAAGCTATAGATATGGCAATGAGCTTTGCCTTTCCTACTTCGGACTTCGATCTACCACGGTTTGACTTCGACTTTGAATTCGATCTGCCCCTATTATTCGTGTCTAGAGCTGGCTCTAAAGTAATGTCTGACTCTTTCTTGCGAACTCCTCGCTCATTATCTGATCTCTCGGTCATCAAACTTCAAGTTATCCCCTTACGCGTCGATACACTTACAGCAGTAACTGTGTCACTCAGGTTTTCTGGTAAAGAAGATAGCAAAATTAGGACTTGAACCTCATCGTCGAAGATGATCTCAACAACACTCAGTTGTTTCATAATCATGGAGAACTCGTTCCGACGGTTCGCCACCGCAGTATTTTCTGACATTTTTAGATTGAAAACACCGCGGTGTTCTTAGATTTCTCGGTATGGTAAGCCACATACAAATCGCACTCATCACTTTTTTGTCCAATAGCTTCCACTCATCCTCCTTCATATCTTATGGTTTGTTGCTGATGGGTTGACACAGATCTTCACCGTAGAGGTAATCCCCAATATGCATCCTCCAGAACTCATAATCTGTTACATCCAACTTCACCACATGCACTTTTCCTTCAATCATCGTATCTTCTCCTTTCGACCTAGGGTTCTGATACTAGTTGTAGAACAAAACATGAAAAAAATAACTAGATAAGAATAAAAGCAAGAAAAGAACAGGAGAACTATATACCCAGTTCGTAGTTCGTCTTTCGACTATGTTTGGAGGTGTCTCCAAGCCAGGATTTTGTACTATGATTTTCTGATATAAGTTACAAGAAAACAAGTAATTTATAGAAGAAAATAGCTATACTATCATTCAGACATCTGGAATATGTTCATAGGCCCAAAATTAATTCTTAGATGAACATATTAAATAGTAAGGAGTCTATCTATTTATGAGTGAAATTAATAATGATATTCAGAATCTTCAGGTTCTATACTCAACAGCTGTCACTCACCTATATTTTTAAAAAATATTATTTTATCTTGAGTTCCGCTTGTGATTGTAGATTTCTCTATCTTAATTTTTACTAATGGGATTATGTTATTGTTTTGTTCATAGATGAGTATTGACTAATCGATATTTATAGGCATAGCTAGGGAAGGTCTATTCCTATGTAGTCTCACATCTAGGAAAAGTACATACGATCCTTCCACACAGTTGTGATCAGTAGTAAAAGACATTTTTTTTATAATTATGCTTGCTTGGTATTGAAGAGAGGCTGAGAGGGGCCTCCCTGATTGAGACCATATACCTTCCTGCACTTGTAACTTGTCTGCCCAACATTCAAGGCGGTCTCTCCAGTCTATTCTAGGGGTGTTAAAAAATACCGAAAAATCGGTATACCGCCCATACCGTATCGAAAATATATTGAAATATCGAAATTTTTGGTATACCGAGATTTTCGGTAGGGTATGATACCGTACCGAAGTTTTTGGTACGGTAAAGGTATAGGTTTTCCTATACCGCGGTATACCGTAGCATACCGTGGATACAGTACATACCGAAAGTAACGGTACATATCGTATACCTATAGATGCCGTTTGAAACCGAACCACCGGTATGTACCAATGTTCCGACACATACCGTGTACCAAAATATACCGATCACGGTATATACCGCATACCGAAATGATACCGAATGTTGATCTATACCGATCATGGTATATACTGCATACCCGAAAACATACCGTATATATCTTATAATATAGTATCTTTTAAATGCAAATTTAATATTTTAGAATTTAGATACATTAAAAAGTGGTACTTTACTTACATTAGTCATTACGAAAATTATAAAGAGTTCATAAAGTATTTCATTATATTATTATAAAACTATGATATAATATATACTTTTGTATGAAATGATCAATTGAAATTACTTTTTAGTTTTTGTGTCGAAAACGGGACACAAAAAGTCTACTACGAAGGAGGAATTGAAAATATCATGAAGAACTTTGAAATATAATAATATAGATATATAATTAAAGAAAAAAGAAAATATGACATCTTCATGTTTTCCGAAAAATGAGTTCGTTTTTCAAAAGAAAAGATCTCTACTTCCATGTTTCATAAAGAGTTCATATTTTATTTTTTAAAGTATAGTTATATTATAAAGTATTTCATGATATTATTATAATACTATGATATAATATGTACTTTTGTATGAAATGATCAATTGAAATTACTTTTTAATTTTTGTGTCGAAAACGGGAAACAAAAAGTCTACTCCGAAGGAGCAATTGAAAATATAATGAAGAACTTTAAAATATAATAATATAGATATATAATTAAAGAAAAAAGAAAATATGACCTCTTCATGTTTTCCGAAAAATGAGTTCGTTTTTCATAGAAGAGATCTCTACTTAAATGTTTCATAAAGAGTTCATATTTCATTTTTTAACGGTATAGTTATATTATAAAGTATTTCATGATATTATTATAATACTATGATATAATATATACTTTTGTATGAAATTATCAATTGAAATTACTTTTTAATTTTTGTGTCTAAAACGGGACACAAAAAGTCTACTACGAAGGAGGAATTGAAAAAATCATGAAGAACTTTGAAATATAATAATATAGATATATAATTAAAGAAAAAAGAAAATATGACCTCTTCATGTTTTCCGAAAAATGAGTTCGTTTTTCAAAAGAAGAGATCTCTACTTCTATGTTTCGTAAAGAGTTCATATTTAATTTTTAAAGGTATAATTATGCTATAAAGTATTTCATGATATTATTATAATACTAAGATATAATATATACTTTTGTATGAAATGATCAATTGAAATTACTTTTTATTTTTTGTGTCGAAAACGGGACACAAAACGTCTACTACAAAGGAGGAATTGAAAATATCATGAAGAACTTTGAAATATAATAATATAGATATATAATTAAAGAAAAAAGAAAATATGACCTCTTCATGTTTTCCGAAAAATGAGTTCATTTTTCAAAAGAAGAGATCTCTACTTCTATGTTTCATAAAGAGTTCATATTTTATTTTTTAAAGGTATAGTTATATTATAAAGTATTTCATGATATTATTATAAAACTATGATATAATATATACTTTTGTATGAAATGATCAATTGAAATTACTTTCTAATTTTTGTGTCGAAAACGGAATACAAAAAGTCTACTACGAAATAAATAATGGTAGTATATTTAATAGTAGTTTGCTGGACGGAAATTGTATCTTTTCTGCATTTGTTCATCTTTATATTCTTATTTTTAACTGGTTTTTTTTCCGATATACTTTATGCTTCGGTATACCGGTGTTCTTTCGGTATATCGTTGCTTTCGGTATATCGATATGCGGTAAGGCATACCGCACGACCGGTATGGCAACGGTATGAATACTTGCTCATACCGCACTTACGGCATACCGATCAACGGTATACCGCAATGACCGGTACGGTAACGGTATGCAATTTCCCATACCGCGCGTTTTCGGCACGGTATGCGGTATGGGAAAATTTGGACGATATGCCGTACCGTAACACCCCTAATCTATTCCATCAAATTACGCATTGCTATATTCTAAATCAAAAAAAAAAAACCAATGACAAAAATATAATAAGGTTAACTTTGGACGATAAGTAATGTCGGGATTAGGACTTTCAAGTCAGAAGGTCGAAGTAAAGAAACAAAAGTGCGGACAAAGGTAGTGGTGAAGCTAGAAAAGAAAATTGAGGGTTGCTAAATGTAGTGTGAAAGGGTTAGAACTCAAACACGTGGAATAATTCTAACGGGACAAAATTATGTCTTATATTTTTATTATGCAGAAAAAGATACTTAGAAAATGTGAGACTTGAAAATTTTGTGAAAAAATTATCGTTGTAATGAGACTGGTAGGAAATAGTATTGTTGGTCCCGAGAGTACGTTCAGGTGTAGAGGGAGGGGGGTGAATACACCTGAAAACCGATTTCTCAACTTAAAACGCGAACATTCCTTTTCAGGAGAATGTCGTACTGAACGAGTTCAGCAGACCAGATAAGTTGTTCTGAATCGCGTGGCAGAGTGACTGACTCTACTGAGACCTGCTAGCTGACTTAGAGTCAGAATTCAGTATCGTTCAGATAGAGTTCAGTAGTGCGGAAATGTGTAGGCCCAAATTCAGTTGAATTAGGAAAACTTTTTATCAAAACAATTTCAGTAGATTAGTGCAGTCGATTAAGCTTGCTGAAACTCAGTTGAATGATTTAAAAGATATTTTTCAGAATGCACAGTAAATCAATGCAACAGTAAAATAAAGAACACAGAACACAACGATTTTTAAAGTGGTTCAGGTCCAACAATCCTACGTCCACTGTCCCGAAAGATCAGGAGGCTATGTATTATACTGAGATAGTCTCAGTCGGTTTGTACACTGGACAAACACTGGTCTTGAGATTTATACTGAGCAAGTCTCAGTTTACAAGGTATCAAACTAAGTGTTTGAAAAACTCTCCAACAGTGAAGGAGTCCTTTACAATAAAGATTAGTTCAGAAGTGAACTCCTTCGTCTAAGCTATAGATTTAAATGGTTGAGCTTAGGTTAGAGGGATATGGAACAAGAAAGTGGCTTCTAGAGCGACGAACGGCTAAGTATAAGCTTTGGGTTCGTGTTCAGTCGCTTGGATACTAGATGCTGTATGATTCTAATTCAACTTGGTTCCCTATGAGCAGAAATGTAGTCTTTCGCCGGAGATTGTTCTTCTAACTTCTTGGGGAAGACTTAAGCATTTATGAATTGCTCTTTGAATGCTCTGAGTTCGTTGGTGTTCTCGTGTATGCTCGTTCTCTCGTGAGCTTCAATTTGATTGTATCCTTCTATTTATAGAGCAGAGTTTAGGATAGATCCGTTGGAGACGACGATCCTTTGTCTCTCTCTTTTGGGTAGCTAACGGCTCTTTCGAAGTATGGTAGCAGTGTCCTTTCCCTCCATTTCTGGAAAGTTGTTGACTTGCAGCTTTAACAGATATATGACAGGTGGGTGCTTGTCATTGGTCGAGGTTCAGAAGAGTGGTTGAGACAGAACAAACTTCAAGGAGATCTGAAGCTGACTTCTCTCTTCCTCGTATTGACTCTACTGATTTGACTTTTAGAGAATCTGATAGTCAGAAGAGTGTCTGGCCGTTGCTGAGTCTGATCTCTGATTCAGTAGCATGCTCCTGCTGAGTCGTCTCTACTGAAGATCAGCTCTAAGTTCAGTGAACTACTCCTGTTGATTTCAGTTCCACTGACTCCTTTCAGTATACTGCTCCTGCTGAGTCCAGTATTACTGAGTCTTCTACTTCTGGTGCTGAGGCAGGCAATCAACTGAGCACCTGAATCAGATGCAGCGTGTCTACTAAGTCTGAAACCTTAGAGATAGAACATAACAAGATACAACTGAATGGTTCATCAATCAAGATAGGGTTTTGGGATCTTCAAATCTTCAGTAAGTTTTCAGAGCACAGGGCTACTGAGGTAGTTCTCAACTGAGAAGACTGAATCATCTCCCAATATTTTACGCTTTTGCTGGGGACTGAATCATCACCCAACATTTTCCCCCTATTTGATAATGCCAAAACCAAACACTATGACTTGTCAGAAACAGAGCTCCTTACAAATATTACAGGTAGGATCAGTGGAGTTGTTCTTCAAGTCCTAGACTACTGAGGGAATCAGGGCAGAAATGACAGAACCTATACAGAATCTAATCAGCATTTTCCCCTTGTCTAACAACATTTTCCCCCAAATACTAAGCAATCTATCAGAATGTAGCTAAGCAAAAACTGGCAATATATAAGAATAGTGAGTGTGTGAGTCAGTAATCACTTCAGTGATTCTGAGTGTTAAGCATAAACAAACAAGGCTATTTAGATAATAAGGAATTGTCAGAGCCAATAAAAGAGATGTTTTATAGATTGAAAGGATTCAGTATAGTTACATCATCTTCTACACTAAGAAGAGCAAAAGAAAGATACAAAGAAATACAGAAGCTAAATAGTTATCTGAACCGCTTCATCATGTCTTTGAAGTCCTTTGATTGGGTTTCAGGAAGAGGCAGTCCATACATCCGGTAAGTGACCTTCCTCAGCTTCACTATCTCAGCGAAGTCAGCTGGATCTTCTTCATCTAAGAACTTGGCTTCAGCAGCATCCTTCACTTCCTTCTCAATTACTCCATAATGAACAGAGCCGTCTAATCTCAGTGGGGGCGGCAAGATTCTAGGGGCAGGTACTCTGACGTCTACCTTGTCTTTGACAGCCTTTGAAGTCTGGCGTACATCTCTAAGTCTGCTCTCATGACCCATTCAACAAAGGCTACTGATTTGTGCTTTTCAGCCCAGAACCTCCTGAAATAATTCCTCTTGATAAATTCAGCTTTCAGCGGCTCCCACCTCTGAGTTACTTCCCACGGCATCCACTCATCAACTCTCGACCATCTATGAATCTTGAGATCAGTAGGCTTCCTGAACTTTCTGTATCTGTATGGAATGTCAGCTTTCTCAGGAATCCTATGACTCGCTTCTTGTTCAGCTTTTAGCCTTAGAGCTTCAAGGTCTGCTAGCTTGAGCCGTTCTCGAGCTGCTTCAATTTGCCTAGCTTCTTCTCCTCTGTACAAGTACCTCTCCATCTCAGCCCATATCTCTTCTATTTCAAGCTCTTGTTCCTTAGAGGCGACATAGGAGGGCTTGTGAGGCTCTTCTTCTAAGTCAGTAGGTGTGGTAGATTTTTCCTTAGAGGTGCCCTGCTGTCCAGTAGTCTGCTGCTGCTGCTGCTTCTCCTTCTCCTTTGCTTTGTCAGCTTCATCGCTGAGTTTCAGTGTTCGAGGAGGCAGCCTAGGTCCAGTCTTTTTACCTCCAGCTGGAGCCTTTGTCTTGCCTTTAGCAGGCTTCTTCTTGGGCTTGTTCGAAGGTTCAGCTTCAGCTATTTCTCTTGCCAACTTTTCGTCAGCAGCTATCTGAGCTTCCTCCTCCGGAGTAATATACCTCCTGGGTCCTTTCCTCTTGGAGGGAGGGGTAGGAAACTTCAGAAACTTCTTGCCTTTCCCGGCAACTAGAGGAGGTAGAGGAGCTTCTTCCTCTTTCTGACTCCTCATCAGCGTACTCAGCAACCTCTTTGATAATGTCAAAGGGTTTTTGGGTTGCCTGAGTCGTGATTTCCTTGGGTCCTGAGCCGCTTGGGCCAGTCTCAGCAGGCCCTACAACTCCTGCTACTGAGACACCCTGGGCCTTGCCAGTCTGAGTGGGTCCAATGGGGGTAGATGTCTGAGTCTGAGTTGCCCCTGCCACTGACCTTGCTCTCTTCGGTGCTTTTAGTACTAGTGCCTTTAGCTGCATTTCCTTCTCTTATTCCTTCCCCATTTTTGGCATCAACAAATTTACTCGGGGGGGGGGGACTGATACCTTGCTGTCCAGACTCTTGTAAGCTTCAGCTAGATCATCTAAGGCTTCGTGCAACTTAGTCAGCTTCTCATGCAGCTTGTTCCTCTCCTCAGTGAGTTGAGCACTGTACTTCTTGTGGGAGGCATCGGCTGCTGTCTGGAACTCTTTCAGCTGTTTCTCCACTCTCTCTTCGATCGCCTTCTGAATAGTTTGGAGTCTGAGATCTGCGGCTTGAGAGATGGAGGTGACGGATTCAGTATGCGCGGTTTGTGCGGCCTTATAGTCTTTTAGCAATTGAGCTTGGCCAGCCTGAATCGTCTTCAGCTGTTCATAAAAGTCAGCTCTCTATGGGGCAAGTGCATTTGTCAGAATGCTGGAGAAGTCAGGGACTGGAGATGTCTGAATGGCAGTTCTGAGTCCCTGGAGTTCAGCACTTTGAGCCTCAGTGGTTTGCCTCCACGTTTTGTGGACGGTGCGGGCGAGTAGACGGTTCTGTGTACCTTGATTCCTCAGCGCCCTGGCCACTGACTTTGATCGTCGGCTCTTCGGGTTGGGCGCTACTTCAAAGGCAGATTCTAGAAGGAGCTGAGAGGGTTCAGCTGCCTTCGAAGTACCAGCCGCCGATTACCCTGGACCATGGATGCTGAGCGGCGGTTCAGCAGTTGATGTAGGAGCATCCTTATCCAGTTGAGATCCCTCATCAGGCTTCTCAGGGCCTGAATCACGGGGTGGGTCCTGACCATCGGGGTCAGACCCATTTAAGGGTGCAGATGCTGACACTGGTTGTCTGTCATACAACATTGCGAGCATTGCTGCCCTCAGATCTTCTAGAGTACCGAGGTCAGATGGCTCTAAGTAGCCAATCTTTCCCCTGATTATCAGCTCCTCTTCAGGAAGCTATTCGCAGGAGTGGTGGATGATAAGTCATTTCAGGTTGTGCCACTCCTGGAATCGGATCAGCATGTGGAGTCTCGCCTGCATTGCAAGTAATACCAGATCGTTGTGGCTGGCGATCTCCGGAATCAGTTCAGCTATCTCTCGGGAGGCTCGTGATTTGAGAGCTTAGGCCTCCATCCCGATCGATTCTGATTCTGAGGTTGTCTCCGAGTCTTCTACCTCTATCGGAGACGGTTGCTTCTCAGCAGATGGTATGCTGCTGAGTGGTGGAACGTCCAAGGGGCTTTCCGTAGTTTCCACAGATTCAGCTTGGACCCTTTGTTTCACCACGCTCAGCGGAGACTGCCTTCTCCACTGATGGTGTTTTCTCGGACGACTCAGGTTCATCCCTCAGTTGCAGAGGAGGCTCAACAATAACTGCCTCAGGCTCTGCCTTCGGCATGACCTCACTGAATTTCTTCAGCTTCTTGGTCGGCGTCTTAGGAGTAGATTTGGGAGCGGACCTCTTCCTTGTTGGTGTGGAGGTCTTCTGAGTCCCGGTCTTGGGATCAGCGGGCCCTGAATCGATATGCTGAAGGGCCGCTGCCCTGTTCTGGAATCGGACCTTCTTCACGTTGAAATACTGCTTGTCAGAGAAGGTAATGATGTCCGATCCGTAGAAGTCTTCGATCATTACGGAAAGCTTCAGACCATACAGAAGCTTCCCTTTGACGCTCAGCCGTCTGGTTGACTTGTCGAACTTGGCTGACTGCGTCATGAATTCTTTAAGGAAGAATTCCGTCCAATTGATCTTCGCTCTGTCATGTATGGCCATCATCAGCTGGATCTTGGGCCTAGATACTTGATCAAAGGAGTCGGCCTGACTCGTTAGCAGCTGAGTCACGACGTAGGCTAAGGCTCTGTATTGTGGGAGCATGGCATTCTTAGGAAATGCGGCTCTGAAGGTTGTCGGCTTCCCACAAAATTCTGACAGGTTTTCATCTATAAGATCGTCTTTGTATGCAACAGTGATGAATCCTTCGTTGGGTAGATTGAAGCTTTTCTGGAGAGCTTCGCGGATAGACATCTGCTTGACCTCAATAGCAGTACGCGAGGGGTCGCCTACTGAATAAACAACAAAGCGGCCTCGGATGTCTCCGTCTACTGAGTCTGAGTTCAGGTAGACCTCAGCAACTTGGCGCGGGAGGAAGAACGTCGGCTTCCTCGTCAGGAAACCTTCAAGCCCGGTCTCCCGAAGGGCGAAGAAGATCTCTTCCATGTAATCCAGGTCGCAGGCATCAAACTTTATAACTGGTTCGCACCAGACCCGATCCTTTTTAAGGATCTCTTGCATATCAGCCGGAGCATACACAACGTTTCCTGTCATTTTCGTAATCTGCAAACACAGTATATATCAGTATCCAATAAAATACAAGAAAAATACACGTATATGGTACTGAATGATCATTGAAAGTTACCAAAGAATTTTCTGAGTAGTTTTAAAAGATAAGTTTTTGTAACGGAGTTGGAGATATCTCAAAAAATCTAGGGTTCACAGGATATGCAGTTTAGAAATGGCGGTTTCAAATATTTGAACATGTATGTATATCTTAAGGAAGATAAACCGTTAAATATCAATGGTTCAGTTTGAATGCGCTTTTTGAGATGGACGGCTAGGATTAAGTTTTATAAAATAGGCAATGATCATATTAGCCACCTAAGTCAAAATACAGTTGTATATAGCCAAAGAAGTAACTTGATACGACATGCATTTAATGCGTTGCAGAGTTCAGCATGCTTTTACATAGAATGTCGTGTATTTAATGTAAACCGTTAATATTAAATGACATTTTCTAAGGCATTGAATATGATGCTGAATCTGAGTCATAAATGCATAGAACTGTTCTATTGGCTACTGAGTAGAGATATGCAAACATGTCAGCTGAACATCCTAGTCAGCTGATACCTCGTGTAGATGGTTGCTGAGTCTCTACGTACTGATTTTACTCAGTACTGAGAGTGAACATTCCCCCTTACTGAATGCTCCTCTCCTGAATCTACTTACTGACTGGAGTCAGTAGGGTCCAGCAGACCTAGCTCTACTGAAAGTTCTCTTAATCTGGCTTCAGCTAGAGGCTTGGTCAGTATATCAGCCCTTTGATGGTCAGTATGGATCTTTTCCATCCTGATATCCTTCTTTTCGACGTGGTCATGAATGAAGTGATGTCTGATGTCCATGTGCTTGCATCTCGTATGAAGTACAGGATTCTGAGTGATTGTAATGGCACTGGTACTGTCGCAGAAGATCAGCACTTCATTCTAAATGACGTCATAGTCGCGTAGCTGCTGTCTCAGCCAAAGGATTTGGGCGCAGCAACTTTCGGCAGCCATGTATTCAGTTTCAGTAGTTGACGTCGCTACTGAATGTTGTTTCTTTGAAAACCATGAGATCAACTTACTGCCAAGGAACTGACACGTTCCAGAAGTTGACTTTCGGTCAATTCTACATCCTGCATAGTCAGCATCAGAATAACCAGTTAGTTCAATATTATCATCAGCTTGATACCATAAACCCATGTCAGGTGTTCCTCTGAGATAGCGGAGAATCTTCTTTGCTGAGTCCATGTGACTCTGCTTCGGATTCGCCTGAAATCGAGCGCAGACACCTACAACGTAAGTTATGTCAGGACGAGTAGCTGTTAAGTATAATAAAGAACTAATTATTGCACGAAATTCAGTTTGGTCTACTGATACTCCCTCTTTATCAAGATTAATTTTCATGTTCGTGTTCATCAGGATCTTGATTGGTTTGCTGGACGTGCAACCGAATTTCTTGATGAGGTCTCGAGTGTATTTGCCTTGATTGACAAACGTTCCCTTCTCAGATTGTTTGACTTGAAAGCCGAGGAAATAGATCATCTCTCCCATCATTGACATCTCGAACTTGTCCTTCATCATTTTCTCAAACTGCTGACACATGATGACGTTCTTCGAACCGAAGATGATGTCATCTACGTAGATCTGCACAAGTAAAATATCATCTTCCAGTCATATGCTGAATAATGTGTGGTCTACTGTGCCCTTTTAAAACCTTTCTGAAGAAGAAACTCAGACAGGGTATCGTACCAAGCCCTGGGTGCTTGTTTTAACCCATACAGAGCCTTTCTGAGTCTATAAACCTGATGTCCCTGCTGAAATCTGGGAGGTTGTTCTACATAGACTTCTTCTTTCAATACGTCGTTCAGGAAAGCAGACTTCACATCCATTTGATAGACTCTGAATCTTTGATGTGTTGTGTAGGCTAGGAATAGTCTGATTGCCTCCAATCGTGCAACTGGAGCGAATGTTTCGTCGAAATCTATTCCTTCAGCTTGACAGTAGCCTTTTGCCACGAGCCTTGCTTTGTTCCTTACTATGACGTTGTTTTCATCTCGCTTGTTCTTGAAGACCCATTTGATTCCGATCACATGTTGATGTCAGGGTCTGTCAACAAGTTCCCAAACTTCATTTCTCGTGAACTGATTCAGCTCCTCCTGCATGGCTATGATCCAATCAGCGTCTTTAAGTGCATCATCAACTGACTGAGGTTCTTCAGTAGACAAGAAGCAGGAATATAAGGCGCTTTCTCCTTAACAGAATCTGGATCTTGTCTTTACGCTTGCTGAAGGATCTCCAATAATCAAATCGGAAGTGTGAGCGTCCAGCCACGATCTACAATGTTTCAACTCTTCATCTGAAATTTGTTCAACACAGATAGTAGGTGAGTTAGGCATTTCAGTTGTACTATTCTAAGATTGAAGCAGTTCAGTCACAAGAGTGTGATCTACTGAGTCACCAGGTTCAGGGGCATTTAGCTCAGGAACATTATTAGTTCCCCCTGAATTATTATTCTCAGTAGAGGTCTCAGTTACCACTTGGGTTTCTTCATCAACCTGAGTTACCTGGGATTGACTCTGTTCAGTAGAGTCAATCTGTTCAGCTACTTCTGTTGTTGGCTGAGATTCAGTAGACCTTTCTTCAGTTTCTTCATCTGAATCATCATCCCAACATTGCTGGATCTTTTCAACTTTCTCTTTTAAGCTCAGATCCTGTAGTTGTTTACTGATGTCCTCAGATTCAGGTTTAGAGTTTTTGCTCCTGTCTTCATTAGCAAACTCATTAAAAACAACATGAGGGCTTTCCTCCACACAAAGAGTCCGATAGTTAAAGAATCTGAAAGCTTTGCTGACCCGGGAGTATCCTAAGAATACTCTCTGATCTGACTTGCTATCAAAAGTCTTAGCTGATCTTTCCCGTTATTATGGATAAAGCACGAACACCCAAAAATATGGAAATAAGATAAAGAAGGCTTTCTGCCATCCCATAGTTCATATGGTGTCTTCTTATGCTACTTTTTCAGTAGAGATCTATTCTGAGTATAACATGCAGTATCAGTAGCTCCTGCCCAGAATTTGGTTGGGAGTCCTGAGTCTGCGAGCAAGGTTCTTGCTGCTTCTTTGAGTGTTCGATTCTTCCTCTCAGCAACCCTATTTTGTTGAGGCGTGTGCGCGGCAGACGTCTCATGCTCTATGCCTTCGCTTTGCAGAACTCCTCCACCATAAAATTCAGGAACTCAGTTCCTCTGTCTGAACGTATCTTGATGATCTTGGTGTTCTTCTCGACACTGAGCTTTTTCAGAAGCCTTGGTAACTCTGTTTTGACGTCAGACTTGTTGGTAATAAATATGACCCATGTGTAACGCGAGTAGTCATCAATGACCACTAATGCATACTTCTTGCCTCTGATCGTCACCGGAGAGACTGGACCGAACAAATCCATATGTAGCAGCTGAAGGATTCCATCAGTGGAAGGAGATGGAACAGGTGGATTTTGATTCCTTGTTTGCTTTCCCTTCAGACATGCTTCACACTTAGTGTCTTTGCTGAATACTTCATTCGGCAGTCCTCTTGCTAGAGTGTTTCTAGCTAATTTGTTGAGCGTCTTGAAGTTGAGATGGCTGAGTCTTCTGTGCCAGAGCCATCCCGTTCTGTTGTCACTCTTCGCCAACAAATAAGCTTCAGGTTCAGCTGAGTTCTAGTTAGCTACATAGATATTCTTTTTGCGCAAACTTGACAACACTGTTTTCCCTGTAGATTTATCAATGATATCACAGAAACCAGCGTCAAAAATCACTATATTCGAGTTATCACAAAATTGACTAACAGAGAGAAGATTATGCTGAAGTCCTTCAACATATGACACTCTTGGAACTGTTGCGGTTCCAATGCTGAGTGTTCCATATCCTAGCCTTTTGCGTTGTCTCCAAACTCGATTCGGGGTCCTTCTTCAGTAGTATAATTCTTCAGTAGGTCCTTTTGGTACGTCATATGTCTTGAGCAACCGCTGTCCACATACCAAGGGTCCTTGTGCACCTGCAAAACAGAATTATATTTAGGTACCCTTTATTTTTGATTTTGGGTCATTAGATGTTAGTTTTGGAAACCCAAATCTGTCTTACGACCCTGGTGGTCTCAGACAGTTTCTTTCCACTTTTGTCAACATATTTGACCACTGGACTGGTCGATGCTGACTTCTGAGGCTTTTTAGGTTCAGGAGTCCTGATCTTCTGAGTGGGTGGACTGCTGACCTTTGCCTTCTGTATGGCTTTCTTCTTCTTCTTCTGACTTTTGGATCCTCTCCTGACTATAGGATCATAGTAATATGACTCATATTGAGCTGGATGAGTCAGCTGCGGAGGTCCATACTGATAAGCCCATTTTGCTTTACTGGTTCCCCCTTGACTGAACTGAGGTGATCTGGTGCTGATCTTCTTATCAGAGTGCTGATAACTAGGATGAGGTGCTTTCATCTTCTGTTTGTTCTTGGCTAGGGGGTTCAGTATGTCTGCATTGATGGTCTCCCCTTGAACAAACCTATCATCTAGCCGGTTTTCTGAGCGTACGCGGGCAGATGAGGAGGCTCCATAGCTGAATCCAAGTCCCTCCTTACAATGCTTGGGCTTGTTGCTTGCTAGCATAGCTTCAAGCTTCTTTTCAATGCCCATGTATCGCTCTGTCATCAGGTTCCTCCAGACATCATCACTTTTCTTCAGCAATTCATGCTCGGTCTGAAGTCCTGACAACTCTTGCTTCAGTAGACTCAGTTCAGTATCTTTCTGAGTCAAGTCTTTGGTCAGTACTGAGATCTGATCTTCTTGATGCTGAGACTTGGCCATTAGAGAGTTTATCTCCTCCCTGAGTTTCAACACAAGTCCTTCTGACTCAGTAGCAACCTGACTCTCCTGAGAAAGTCTCTGATTCTCCACTTTCAGGGTATCCAACTCCTGAAGAGTCTTACTGAGCTGCAGAGTCATCTGAATCTGCTCGTCGAGTAGTTCTTCATATGCAATCGCGACGTCCAGATTCTCATCTGCACCTGAAATCGTGTCTTGTGTGCAGTGTGAGAGGAATTTAATGGTGTGTGAGAGTTTACCTCATCCTCTTCTCCTGCCATGGGACACTTTTCAGCGTCTTCTTCAGCTTCAACCTCTATGGCCATGAATGTTGCTTCATCATCTGGTGAATCCATGAAGGAATCGACTTCATCTGAGTCGTCTGAGAGTTCACCGGCAATAATGCTTGTCGCTTTTTGATAAACTTCTCCCTTCTTGCTTTACGTGCTGCTCTTTCAGCAGTGCTGAGCTCAGGACAGTCATACTGATAGTGTCCTGACTTCTTGCAGTTATAGCAGGTTGTGACTCTTTCTTCTTTGCTTTCACTGTCTTTCGACTGAGCTGAGTCATCTTGTTTCCTACATTCAGAAGTACGTGAGTCAGGAGTGCACTTGGGTGTATATTCAGTCTTACCCTTAGAGTCTCTGACGACTCTTAAGAGCTTTCTGCGCCTCTCCTTTTCCTTCTGATAATTCACGGCAAGTAGTGCGTACTTCTTGGCTGGGTTTCCTTCTTGTATGTTAGTGAGTGAAGGTTCAGCCTTGCCAGATGTCGGAGCTGTTGTGTTGACTGATGCTTTAAAGGCATGGTCAGCTTGGGTGTCAACTTCAGCTCGCTGCTTCCTTTGAGGTAAGCCAAACTCGAACTCCTCCGCTTTAAGTTCTGAAAAGATATGGTCAGGAGTAACAATATCTAAATTAGAATGACGCAATAAAGTAGCAAAGGGAGTCCAGTGACCGTCTGGCAGTGCCCTCAAAATCTTGAGATTCATCTCTCGGTTGGAGAATGTCTTTCCCAGCCCGTTGATAGAGTTCATCAGATCCGTAAATCTGACGTTAAGATCTTCAATGGTGTCACCAGGCATGAGAGACAATCTTTCCAGCTTCTGAAGTTCCAGCGCGAGTTTATTCGCTTTGATCTTCTGAGTCCCCCGACTCAGCAGCGCTAGAGCATCCCAGAGTTCTTTTGCGGACTTGTAGTCCTGAACTCTTCCGAGATAAGAATCGCTCAGAGTGGTCAGTATGGCATTTCTTGCGACGCGGTCTAAGTTGTGAAGCTTCTTCTCCTCAGGGGTGAAGAGACTTCTGTCTTTGGGGATCTTCTTCCCGGTCACCATACCTCCTCCTTGTGCTGGATCCTGACCTACGACGCTATCGACCATTGGAACGATAGGTCCGTCCTCCAGAACCTCTGTCATGCTGTCATGGAGGGAGGTCAGATGTGCCTCCATTCTGACCCGCCATACACCATAGTTCTCTACTGAGAACATGGGTACCATCCTAATTCCTGACATATCAGACATGATAGATAGTGATATGAATGAAGAATGATATGCAGTGAAAACGTTTTCGGATCTGTTCAAGTAGACCAGTTTCAGAATAACAAGAGTCTTAAAGAACTCCTGCTCTGATACCAGTTGTTGGTCCCGAGAGTACGTTTAGGTGTAGAGGGGGGGAGGGGGTGAATACACTTGAAAACCGATTTCTCAACTTAAAACGCGAACAGTCCTTTTCAGGAAAATGTCGTACTGAACGAGTTCAGCAGACCAGATAAGCTGTTCTGAATCGTGTGGCAGAGTGACTGACTCTACTGAGACCTGCTAGCTGACTTAGAGTCAGAATTCAGTATCGTTCAGATAGAGTTCAGTAGTGCGGAAATGTGTAGGCCCAAATTCAGTTAAGTTAGGAAAACGTTTTTATCAAAACAGTTTCAGTAGATTAGTGCAGTCGATTAAGCTTGTTGAAACTCAGTTGAATGATATAAAAGATATTTTTCAGAATGCACAGTAAATCAATGCAACAGTAAAATAAAGAACACAGAACACAGCGATTTTTAAAGTGGTTCGGGTCCAACAATCCTACGTCCACTGTCCCTAAAGATCAGGAGGCTATGTATTATACTGAGATAGTCTCAGTCGGTTTGCACACTGGACAAACACTGGTCTTGAGATTTATACTGAGCAAGTCTCAGTTTATAAGGTATCAAACTAAGTGTTTGAAAAACTCTCCAATAGTGAAGGAGTCATTTACAATAATGATCAGTTCAGAAGTGAACTCCTTCGTCTAAGCTATAGATTTAAACGGTTGAGCTTAGGTTAGAGGGATATGGAACAAGAAAGTGGCTTCTAGAGCGACGAACGGCTAAGTATAAGCTTTGGGTTCGTGTTCAGTCGCTTGGATACTAGAGGCTGTATGATTCTAATTCAACTTGGTTCCCTATAAGCAGAAATGTAGTCTTTCGCCGGAGATTGTTTCTTCTAACTTCTTGCGGAAGACTTAAGCGTTTATGAATTGCTATTTGAATGCTCTGAGTTCGTTTATGTTCTCGTGTATTCTCGTTCTCTCGTGAGCTTTAATTTGATTTTATCCCTCTATTTACAGAGCAGAGATTAAGATAGATCCGTTGGAGACGACGATCCTTTGTCGCTCTCTTTTTGGTAGCTAACGGCTCTTTCGAAGTATGGTAGCAGTGTCCTTTCCCTCCATTTCTGGAAAGTTGTTGGCTTGCAGCTTTAACAGATATATGACAGGTGGCTGCTTGTCATTGGTCGAGGTTCAGAAGAGTGGTTGAGACAGAACAAACTTCAAGGAGATCTGAAGCTGACTTCTCTCTTCCTCGTATTGACTCTGCTGATTTTACTTTTAGAGAATCTGACAGTCAGAAGACTGTCTGGCCGTTGCTGAGTCTGATCTCTGATTCAGTAGCATGCTCCTGCTGAGTCGTCTCTACTGAAGATCAGCTCTGAGTTCAGTGAACTACTCCTGCTGAGTTCAGTTCCACTGACTCCTTTCAGCATACTGCTCCTACTGAGTCCAGTATTACTGAGTCTTCTACTTTTGGTGCTGAGACAAGTAATCAATTGAGCGCCCGAACCAGATGCAGCTTGTCTACTGAGTCTGAAACCTCAGAGACAGAACAGAACAAGTTACAACTGAATGGTTCATCAATCAAGATAGGGTTTTGGGATCTTCAAATCTTCAGTAAGTTTTCAGAGCACAGGGCTATTGAGTTAGTTCTCAACTGAGAAGACTGAATCATCTCCCAATATTTTACGCTTTTGTTGGGGACTGAATCATCACTCAACAAGTACTATAACTTTTGTGATCACTAATAAGAAATAGCGAAGACTAAGAGAGAGTAACTTAAAGACTACACTCGGGCAATAGACGAAATATACGATAAATAATGTGCCATACTGTTAATACTAAAACTGGAAGGACCAAAAATGAAAAGACTTTATCCTGCAAAAGAGGCATTGTTTTCAACAATCCTTTTTCTGCAATCCGTGGGCCTACCGCATGGGATTGGGCCCCACTAAAATCCCAGCTTTCTCCACGCAAAATTGCCTCCAGTTTCTCGACGGAACCCACTGCTAAAACATATTTACGGCAAAAATAAATCAGAATCACAAGTCATTTTCGCCAAACGGACCCTTCAGATCCTACGGTCCTTTTCCCTTCTCTGCGACCTGACACGTGTCGTGCAAGTGGGGACGTGTGTTAATGATAGTCTAATGATGGCTGAATAATTTGACATCCTTGGCCTGTTCTGTCTGTCTCCTCTCTCTCTCTCTCTTTCTCTCTCTACTGCTTCTGTACGTATTGAGAGTGTATTATTCCGCATTCAGTCTAATTTTCTTTTGGTACGGAGGCAGAGGCATTTGCTTTTCAGATGTTAATGCATGGGGTGGGTTGAAAGAGATGGTGGGAATCAGTATTTTATTGCTTGTGTAATGATTTTTGGTCAATATCTGAAAAACAGTTCAACGTCATTGATTCAAGCCGCCCAAAATTGGTAAAATTTTCTGCTGTACGAGATTTGACTAATTAGTAAAAACATCCTATTTTGTTTTTATTTTAGTGAGAATATAAAATTAATTATTTGGTTAAGTTAAGAGTTTTTCTAGCCATCTTATAAAAATATCAGTTTTCTAATTAATTCTCAAAACCATCTTTAATAAATCAACTAATTACCCGTATGGTTTAATTGTACAAAAATTCAAAAACTAGTTATAAACTGAACTTTTATAAAATTAGCTATAACATAGACTCATTCAAAAGCACTACTTTTACATTTTTTCTTTTATTTTACATATATAAGCAAGAGCGGATCTAAGGGGTGGATGGTGGCTGTCATCGCCACCCTAAATCGTGCCGATTCTAAAAATAATTACTACTCACTACCCATAGATTGTTTGATTTTATCCTCTTTATTTTGAAATTGCAAATTTCGCTCCTCTAATTCATATTTATGAATTTCCCAAACCAGTTGAACAACAAAATAGATGTTCGTGTTTATAATAGGCAAGTAATGTACATAATAATTATGAGTATACATTTTTTTGTGACGAGGAGTAACACTAACACTTAGATGTTCGAAAAGTAGCTCGGGGAGATAGTAACAATATGTAGATCACAATAATAAGAGCAAATGATAGAATTACATTATCCTAGTTAGTATTTACTAGAATCTGATCATAACTTCGACAGCAAGCATATATGTTTTCTTCCCCATCTCCCTTTTGTCTCTCTTAGCTGTCTCTTTTTTTCTTTTTCCTTTTTCTTTTCACGTTAGTGGGCATCTGATTCTCTTAGTCAGAAGATTTATAATTATTTCAAAATGAGTAGTTGTAACACTGCCTGCCAAACTTGTCATTCTCTCCCCAAAGTGAACTCCAAATTAGGCTTCATATTAGGGCAGCTTGTCTCTGAGATGCTTGATGACCTCACATCATAACCCTTCATCTCCTTCTGCATATCAAGATTCATTTAATTATATTCATATAGTTACATTTTTTATTATCCAAGGAGAATAAATAAATGGTCAAGTTGCTTGAGTACGAGGTACATATTGCAATTACGTTCCATTCAAATTGAAAGCAGCTTAAAGAGAAAATCATCTTTTTCTAGGAATTTTTTTGCAACTTTTACTTCATTCTTTTCGGGGCCTCTCTCTCTCTCTCTCTCTCTCTCACACACACACACACACACACACACATACGGACACAAGAAATGGCTCTTTCAACTTTACCTAGAAAAGCTTCTCATTTCCACTTTATTCACTATGATGGACATCAATATACTCTGAGGCACAGATTCATACACAAAACTCATTTGGAATTTCCAAAAGCAAATTAAAGGGCAGTTGGGTAATTTCGAGTCGGTGCAAAAGTTGTACCTCATGAGGTTGTACGTTTTCTTCAGACTCCTTTGTTCTCCCATGCAACCAAACTTCCCCACTAAGAAGATAATTTGACAGAATAGTTTCAATCAGAGGATGCCATGCATATACACATCAGAAAGAAAGCAATCTTTTTAATCACTAGTTATACTTTTTAAACTAAAGTGAAGCCCATGTGACACCCTATTCTAATTGTAATCAACTTTAAGCATTTCTTTAAGTAAAGTTTCAAAGAAGAAAAGCTTTAAGTTCCAAGATTTCAACATGAATGGGTCCATGCCATCTCAATCAGTACCCACAAAATCCAAGGAAAAGAGATATGTCCTTTTATAGGCTGATTTTTTTCTTGAATTTCAAAACCTTGGAAGTCAGTGCTTTATTTATTTATTTATTTATTTATATTTCTAACTCTTTTTTAACCTTTTATTTACGTATTTACAACGGCAATTATTTGAGCTGACTGATTATGCTCTTTGAAAGGTTCTAGACTTAGGTGCCAAAGAGGTTCTTTGTAAATATATGTTGATAGACAAGTCGAAATATGTCTTCAGTCACATCATTCATATACTTGTGTTTAATATGACACTAGTAGTATAAAGGTTGGAAAAAAGTATAAATATTCTCAACACACATTATTGGCTTAAAAAAGGCTAAACCAGTTTGAATTGAATTAGTCGAGGGTCCCAAGACGGTCCGTATCACCAAGTGTAACCTATCTAGTCTTTTTCTTTATCATATAGCTAGCCATGTAACAATACTTAGGGCAACATCAACTATAAAACGAGGTTTAAGTTAAAAGGACATGCACATGTATAGAAAAGTATAAGTTAATTAGAGTAGGGAGAGAGTTTAATTATACCTTGATGAATTCCTCCATAGAAAACTATAATCCTTTTCTTGATCTACATTAGTACTTTGCCTTCCCTTGTGGACTGATTCTTCAGACTTGTGCAAGTTTTGGAGGTCGAAGAGGAAATCATCCGATGTATCCCCAGACGACCCATTTTCAAGGGGATCCGAGTGCCCTACACATTCCAAAAATAGAGAATATAAATATGTGCTCAATTCATCATATGTAAGAATATAAAATATGTATTTGCCAAAACATGATATTAAGAAAAAATAACCTGAATTAGTAGTTGAGGTTCTATCAGTAGACTTCACTGTGCGATACATCTGTCAAAACACATATATATAAGGCCTATCTGGTACGGTGGCATTGATGATCTTACAGAATCAATTGGAAACATAAATTCTGGCATCTGCCTTCCAGCAGACTTACATAAGCATAATATGCCTAAATATTAAAATGATTATAACTCCAAGTATGTTTATGCTGCTTCCATGAGAAACATAGTTGCGGTGAATAATTTGGTAAGGTAAGAACTAGAGTTGAATGTGGAATGAATGACAAACAACTTTATACAGTATATGCTTGCACGTGATTCAATGTCTACCTTTTCGAGGTTAAACAAGATTTTGTCACCCATGATTTTCTAATCCCTAAACAATGTGAGTTCGTGTATATATGTGCATGTATATCATTGTGTAATGATGGTGTTTTCTACTTTCTCTTCTCCCTCTGGCAAGCAAAATGGTCAACTATTAGTTAGCTTTTCAAAAGATAAAAAAATATTACTACTATTATTTTTGTGTATAGCTAGCTTGTCCTTCTATTTTCAGCTTTGTTACTCTTATCTTTTGGATGGATACTATGTGAAAAGGGCCGGTGTATAGCTTCCAGATCTACTAAAAGAAAGAAGGCTAAGGATGTTGTGCACTCTTTAGCAATAAACAAAGTCATTGGAATTTCAAAACTAATTATGTGTGATGTGTGCAAACCCTACTTTATGGAATTAAGACAAGGATTATACATGAAACCGACCTGCAAATGGGATTTAACGTGTGCTAAGGTCAGATCTTTGACATCCATAAGCTCAAGAACGGATTTGGGTGTAGCTCCTGCATATATAAGGCCAGAAATTCAGAATACATAATTTTTTTAAAAGATTAGAACTAGAGAGAGAGAAGAAGCTTGTACTTCCATGGCCGCCCAAGAGCTCGACGGCATGGACGAAGCGAGAGTGAAGCGTGGTGGTCCATCGCATCCGGGGAGCCCTCATGCTCCGTTTAGCCGGGAATCTGGAGAGAAACCGCGATCGCATGAGTAGTTGAGAGGTGTTATAAGGGGCGGCGGCTGCATTTTGATGATGAGATGCGAAGGGGAAGGAAGGAGGAGGGTTCTGGTACACCGGAATTCCTCTAATCGGCGTAGGAAAACTCACTTCTTCGCCCATCCTCAAAGACTGCACCAAACGGCCGCCGCGGTGGTGGAAGTAGTGATTCGGCGACACGGTGGCGTTGGGGTCAGAAACCCTAGTGTGATTGGAGAGGGAGAGGTCGGAAGAGATGGAGTTTCTTGACTCCAAAGCTCGCCTCCAAAACCCCAAATCCATCTCTTCTTCGCTTCTTCTCCAGTTTGATGAAGAGGCCGTACTGTTTAGAGGGCTAATTTGCAGCGATAGGTCTGGTTGTGCAGGAAATAGCTCCATATTCTCACAATCTAAATTATTTCTTGCAACTCCTCTTCCCTTGACTTCTTAATTTGTTCTGTGTTAATTGAGTTTCGTTGCAAGTGTAGTAGAGGTGTTTTATAGGGTTGAGAGAGAGAGATTAAGGGATGGATTAGATTGTCGCCGAGGAATATATATGGAGATGGGATTGGATGCTGAAGTTTCAAGATTAGTGGGCTGGGGTATGAATTATGATCAACAGTTAATAGGATTAGTTGCAGAGGTTGAGATGAAAGGACATGAGAGAGAGAGGTGTCTGAAATGAATGGTTGTTTGTTTTGTTTGACGTATATGTTTAATAATGACACTTGAAGAGCTACAGGAGAGGGTAGGGTTGGAATGGGATTTTTCATTTTTGCTAAGAAAGAAAAAGGTTGGGAAGGAAATTAAACAAGTATATAAGAGAGAGGAGAGAGAGAGAGTTGATTTTTTTCACTCTTTTCTTTCTCTTGTATCCTTTCAAAGGAAAGGAAATTTTGGTGTAAGCTTTTAACGTGCGCATTTCTCCCGTAATTTAGTGCATACTACATCCTACGTAGTTTCTCAAATGGGACCGTATCTGCTATCTAATTTTACGTGCTTGATTGATATTCAATTTGTATCAAATAGTAATACGTGTTTAAATATAATAATTATATACTCTTATTGAGATTTGTTAATGCTGCGAACATGAATTATTTTAATTGTTTTAAGTTAAATAAGGACAGGTGCCACCATTCTCTCAGTAAGCATAAATTATCACCAATTGAAATGGAAAAACTAGACAAAATCTCATTCTTTTTCAATAAGATTCCTTTATTATAATTTATGTTTCGTATTAATTCAATATAGTGTGTCAGAAAGTTGAATACAATCAGAATGTTAGTAGATTCCTATTTTCGCTTAAGACTCGATAGAAAACAAAATCAGCAAAAACAACCGAAATAACCACCGTTTAACCACGCTTTTAGAGCCGAACAAATTTTGAGTTCTTATTTTATTATGATTCTAGGTTGGGTAATATTAAGATTTCTTGATTAATTCGAAACTTAATTAACATTACTCTCTCCGTTTCATAGATCTTGTCCCGTTTTCCTTTTTGGATTGTCTCATAGATCTTGTCCCCTTTCCTAAAAAGTCAAAATTTTATTGTTAAGAATTACCCACAATTTGAGAGACTCACTACTTTACTCACAATAAATAACTCTCCAAAATAACCGTGCCGAAAAAAAAGGGGACAAGATCTATGGGATGGAGGGAGTATAATTTTTTCAATTCTAGTTCTTTAATATTTCTACTTGCTTTATATATTGATCTCATTATAGTCTTTTTTTTATTTTGATATGACTCGATACCATCAAAATCTATTTCAAACCTAGTGGATTCCAGTGTTACTCAGGGCCGGCTCTAAGGGTAAAGCCGATGAAGCCACCGCTTTAGGCTTCTGGCTTATATATCATTTGTTTCGCATAAAAAATTATCATTAAAAGGTCTAGTTAAGTGGTAGAACACTATTTTTTTGCATCTTAAAGGTCTTGGGTTCGAACTTTATTTCTAACAATTTTTTTTTCTTTTACACAGAAAAATAATAGATATGAGAACTGAAGATTCAAACCCGGGTAACTTAATAAAAATTATTAGTATTCTTTCACTAAAACAAAGCAACTCATTGTATTTTTCTATATAATAAAATATATTTTAATGTTGCGCTTTAGACCCCCGAAAACTTTGAGCCGGCCCTGGTATTATTTTATGAAATCACGTTGGTATTTTCGATTGTTGTGTTCATTGAGCGTCACTATAAGAGTATTATTCACCGTTAAAACTGGTGAGTGTATTAGGAGTAAACTTATACAATCACATGTACGAGTGGAGTTATAATACATAAGAAAAGATTGAAAAAATCGCGCCTATAATATATACTAATAAATTATTTCCCTAACCACCACCCCCCCCCAACCCCCAACACCCCCACCCCCACCACACCCCACCCACCCACCACCCAAAGTGTAGCTACAGATTTAACCTTATGCAAAGCTACAAAGGTCGCGGAAGTCTTTTAGTAAAGATGTCTGCTACTTGAATCTTGGATGGAACATGTTGGACCTTAAGAACGCCACTTGCAACCAATTCTCGAACATAATGAAAGTTGATATCAATATGTTTCGCTCACTTGTGAGCTACTCGATTTTGAGCGAGAAAAATATTGTTGTCGCAAAGGAGTGGTTGGCCAACTAGAACAACACGATGCTCACGTAGAACATGAAGTACCCAAACAAGTTCTGAAGCAGTATTGGCTAAAGGTCAAAATTCAGATTCACTACTAGGACGGGCCATAGTAGGTTGTTTCTTGTCACTCCATGAGATAAGACTGGAACCAAGATAAATCGAGTAACCATAAGTGGAGCAGCGTGTCTCAGGGCAGTTTTACAAGTAAAAAATAGTACAAACAAACATCAGCTAACTATCACTATCTCTCCCACTTATACAAAAGTTTTTGTAGTCCTAAGTGGGTTTTTTGATACAATCCAAGGCCACGAACATGATTCTCATAGATTTGTTGTGACAAACTCTTAGTGAAAAGTCAGCTGGTTATTTTCAGTTCCAATCTTCTCCACTACCACATCTCCTCGTTTTACAAATTCTCATATAATGTTGTAATTTCTGTCTATGTATTTATACGCCTTGTGTTATCTAGGTTCCTTTGAATTTGCCACTGCACGCGAATTATCACAATTAGCCATGATACTCTTAGGCAATCAAGAACGATATCAAGATCCTGGAGAAAATTCTTGAGTCAAACTGCCTCTCTTAAGGCTTTTGAAGCAGCTACATAATCTACTTCCATGGTGGAGTCCGAAATGCATTTATGCTTTGCACTTCTCCATGAGATAGCTCCACCTCCCAAGGTAAATAAATAACCCAAGGTAGACTTCTTCTTGTCTCAGTCAGCCTGGAAATCCGAATCTGTATAACCCAAAGGTACTAAACTGTTTGACTGATAAATATGCCTATAATCTCTAGTCCTCTTCAGGTACTTGAGAATATGCTTAACCGCAGTCCAATGCTCCTTTCCAAGATTAGACTGATATATTGAGACCATGCATACGAACATATGAGATATCTAAACTCGTACATAGCATTGCAGAAATGATGCTACCGACAGCAGAAGAATATGGAACAAGCATCATGTTCTCTATCTCTTCAGGCGTTTTATGGCACTGACTCTTGGATAGAGAAATCTTATGTCTGAAAGGTAACTATCCTCTCTTGGCGTCTTATATTCTAAAAAATGAGCATTAACAGTACCAAAGTAGGATAGGTGTGATAAGCTCAACATCATTTTCCGGTAATCTCGGATAACCTTGATCCCAATGATGTAGGCAGCTTCTCCCAAATCCTTCATTTGAAACTGCTCGGATAACCATTTCTTTACGCCTGATAACACTTCAATATTGTTCCCAATGAGAAGGATATCATCTACGTAAAGTGCAAGAAATACCACAGATCCATCAACATAGTAACGGTACGCCCAAACCTCGTTAGGACAAGAGTCAAAACCATAGGACTTGACTACCTCTTCAAAACGATGGTCCCATGACCGAGAAGCTTGTTTAAGCCCATAGATGGACTTCTTTAGCTTCCAAACTAGATGTTCTTCGCCCTCTTTCACATAACCTTCCAGCTGTTTCATCGATAAGTTCCTACCTTCTCCAAGGTGACCATTTAGGAATGCGGTCTTGACATCCATTTATCATATTTCTAGGTTTCATTTGAACAGCTATGGCAATGAGTATTCTAATGGACTTGATCATTGCTACAGGCAAGAAAGTGTCCTCATAATCGATATCCTCTTTCTGAGTAAACTCTTTCGCCACCAGTCTATACTTAAACGTACTCTTTCTTTTGTGTAGGAAAACTACACAAGTCTATCGTGAGAAATCATCGTCCACTACGAGTGTGTACTTGCTTCCACCTATGCTTATAGGTATCACTAGACCAAAGAGATCCATATGCAACAGTTCTATAGTATTCCACTAGTTGAAGGATTCAACTTCTCTTTATATGTGGTTCTAGTCAGCTTTCCCTTCATGCATACTTCACACTATTGACCCTTGTTGAATACTTCACTCGACATTCCTGTTACAAGTGATTTTCTTGCTAGTTTTTTCAATACCTTGAACTTCAAATGGTTCAGTCTTTTGTGCCAGAGACAGCTGACATCTGAGCTGCTTCTAGCAATCAGGCATGCATCAGGTCTACAGCTCGACCAGTCTGCTACATAAATATCACGCTTCCAGTATACTGATAGCACCATGTTACCTGTGGACTTATCTAACACATTTTCATAACTAGCATCAAATAATACTTGATGATTATTATCACAAAGTTGATTGACACATAATAGGTTATGACTAAGACCCTCTATATAAGAAACTTTTGGAACTGCTACGTCCCAAAAGACAATGTACCATAGCCTTTGGTCTGACCAAATGTGTTATCTTCAAAGATGACTTGGGATCCTTGTTTGTTGATGTAGTCTGTCCTTCATGCATGTCATGTGTTTTGAGCATCCATTGTCCATAGATCATGTTGTCTTTTTCAGAACGTCAATTGCTTGTTGGGCTAGCTTTTGCACCTGCAAATTAAATGGGTTCAAGTACCATTTATGTTTTCTTTGGGTTCAAAGTAATTAGTTAGTTCTTTCAAACTCAAATATGTCTGATCACCCTAATGGTCTCAAACGACCCAATCTTCTTTCCCTTGACGTCAGTATATACTTTCTTCATTGGTTTCTAAACTGACTTCTTCTTGGGAGGATAAGCAGCTATATCCTGATGATTTTGAACGTGAGTCCAAGTGCTCCTTCGTTTTGGACCTAGGCTCTTCCTTCTTGATGTCTCAGCTTGATGAACTTTGGATGGTTCAATCTTTTGTGTTTGAGCCAGCTAACATCTGAGCTGCTTCTAGCAATCAAAGCATGTATCAGGTCTGCAGCTCGACCAATCTGCTACATAAATATCACGCTTTCTGTATACTGATAGCACCATGTTACCTGTGGACTTATCTAACACTTTTTCATAACTAGCGTCAAATAATTCTTGATGATTATTATCACAAAGTTGACTGACGCATAATAGGTTATGACTAAGACCCTCTATATAAAACTTTTGGAACTGCTACAGTCCCAAAAGACAATGTACCATAGCCTTTGGTCCGACCAAATGTGTTATCTCCAAAGACGACTTGGGATCCTTGTTTGTTGACGTAGTCTGTGAGGATGTCCTTCATGCATGTCATGTGTTTTGAGCATCCATTTTCCATATACCATGCTGTCTTTTTCAGAACGTCAATTACTTGTTAGGCCAGCTTTTGCACCTGCAAATTAAATGGGTTCAAGTACCATTTATGTTTTCTTTGGGTGCTAAGTAGTTAGTTAGTTCTTCCGAACTCAAATCTGTCTGATCACGTGATGGTCTCAAACGACCCAATCTTCTTTCCCTTTGACGTCATTATATACTTTCTTCATTGGTTTCTGAACTGACTTCTTCTTGAAAGGATAAGCAGATATATCCTGATGATTTTGAACGTAAGTCCAAGTTCTCCTTCGTTTTGGACCTAGGCTATTCCTTCTTGATGTCTTAGCTGGATAATTGTATGGAATTCTCTGTCCTTGCTAAGATTTTAGTTCAGGCTTACCCGGTTTCACAACTCCACTTGGACTAGCTGTCCTATATGGCTCAAGCTCAGGTTCTTTTCCTTTGCCTTTGTTAGCTTGCATTAATTTTTGAGGAGTTTGTTCAGGTTGGACTACGGCTTTGATAAACTTTACACTCAGATCAGCTACACGTGTAATCCTGGATCCACTTTGAGATCTGTTAGATACCTTTCCTTCAGTCTCGATTTCGTAAGCTATGTTATTTCTCTGACCGAATACCTTTGTTGTCGAATAATCTAATCAACCAGCTTTTGAATATCACTATACTTGGCTTTTAGAGTCCTCCTATCTTGTACTGACTTTAGCAGTTCCTCAAGATTGTGTCGGAGGTTGGCATACTTCATCTTGAGTTCTCTCAACTCATGATCTTTCTTAGTTAGCTCAATAGCCAAGACTGACAACTGAGCTTCTTCCTTCTTAGATTCTGATCTCAAAACTTTCAGTTTCTCATTTTGTCTAATAGCAAGATGAGCACAGTCAGTTTCACCAGGACCTAACTTTTGAAGATCATTCAGCTTCCCATACATCGATTCATTATGCTTGCTGAGGATTGTGAACAATCTTTTCAGACTCTTATGGCTTCTGAGGATATGCGGCCTAGAGCTCAAAATCCTCTGCAAGAGAGCTATATTCTTATGTGTGTTGTGTAGAAGATCGAGTTAGTAGAGGAGCAAGAAGAATTTACCTCAACTTCATCATTGGCCATGAGGCAAATTTCAGGTTCTAATTCAGTTTTAGACTCAAATTCAGTTTCAGCATGCATAGCAAGATATCCTTTATCAGCATCAGACTCACTGAACAGTTTCTCGCTCTTCTTTTCGTCCTCTTCTTTCAGATTAATCACTAGAGGATGAGCCTGAATCGCTATTCACAACTCACGCCTATAAATATAGAGGGAAGATCGAATTCAAAGAAGTCGCACAAGACGAACATACAAGCGATCTATCAAGGGAACCCAAGCTTTCAAGAACTCAAGCTCTAGCATTCTTAAACGAATATTCAAGTGAAGAATACGAACTCAGAGGGATTATTACTCACAATTCTTCGCTCTAGAAGCCTTTCATGTTCCCACCCTCTAACCTAAGCTCATTGTAAAATCTATAGCTTAGATCGAAGGAGTTCATTTATTGAACTGTTCTTAGTGTTAAGAACTCCTTCATAGTTGGAGATACATTCGAACTATCATAGTTTGACTCTATAAACTGAGAGTTGCTCAACATAATCACAAGTTAAAGTTTGTCCAGTGTACAAACTAACTGAGACTAACTCAGTATAATAAAATAGTTTCCTACCTTGTTCAGGACAGTGGACGTAAGGTCTTGCGTATCCAAACCACTTTAAAAATTGTTGTGCATTAATTGTTGCATTGATTAACTGTTCATACTGAAAATATATTTACAAACCATACAACAGCATTTTCAATTCAAAGCTTAAAACATCGCACTAATCTACTTAAATTGTTTTTGTTAAACAAACGTTTTCAAGAAGCAAACTGAATAAGGCATACACTTTCCGCATGCTATTGAACCCTGCTAAACGATACTGAATTCTGACAGTAAGTCAGCTAGCAGAGCTCAGTATCTTCAATCACTCTGTCCACTCGATCAAGAACAGCTTGCTTGGTCTTCTGAAGTCATTCAGTAGGCATCCTCCGTCTATCGGACTGTTCGCGTTTGAGTTTGAAAAAGGTTTTCAGGTGTAGTCACCCCCTCCCCCCTCTACCTGAACGTTTGATTCAGGACCAACAATTGGTATCAGAGTGGGAGTTCTTCTGACTCTCGTTGTCGAAACTGGTCTTCTCAAAATGATCCTTTGAAAATATTTTTCACAACATACATCTCTTCATACATCCTTAATCCATAACTGTGCATTATGTCTGATATGTCAGAGATTCGGATGGTACCCATGTTCTCAGTAGAGAACTATGGTGTATTGCGCGTTAGAATGGAGGCGTATCTGACCTCACTACATGACAACATATCTGATGTGCTGGAAACCGGTCCTATCATTTCTCTCATAAACAACGTTAAATTCAAATAGAAAGGTGGAGTCGAGACACGGAAGATGATCGCTAAGAACAAATCGGACTACACGCCTAAAAAGAAGAAGCTTCTTAATCTAGATACAGTTGCACGCAATAGTATTCTAACAACTCTGAGTGATTCTTATGTAGGCAGGGTTCAGGACTGCAAGTCCGCGAAAGAACTCTGGGACGCACTGGCGCTACTGAGTCGGGGGACTCAGAAGATCAAAAATAACAAACTAACGCTGGAGCTCCAGAAGCTTGAGAGACTCACCCTCATGCCCAATGAGAGAATTGAAGATCTGAACGATAGATTCACAAGTATAATGAACTCAATCAACGGGCTAGGGAAGACACTCTCGAACAGTGAGATGAACCTGAAGATATTGCGGGCACTGCCTGAAGGACGCTTGAGTTCATTCGCCACGTATCTTCGACACTGTGACCTTGATTATGTTTCTACTGACCATATATTTTATGAATTGAAGGCAGAGGAGTTAGAGTTCAGTCTACCTCAGAAGATAAGGGATGGAGCTGACACTACACATGATCATGCTCTAAAGGCATCAGTCAGCACTCCATCAGCAGCAGTGAGCAATCAAACAACTTCAACAAGCTCAGTCTCGATTCCTACTGAAGGAACCTTGGCTGAACGATATGCTTTGTTGGCCCTTAAGTACCAGAGAGAGAAGGATAGGAGGATCAAGCTGAAGAAATCCTGTCAAAAATCCCAAGGTAAGTATGATTCACCTTCTGAAGGACCAAAAACTCTCTGAATGCAGGAATGAAGAATTTACTTCCAAGCCTAAAAAGTCCGAACATAAATCAAGCAGACCCTCTTCATGTTACAACTGCAAGAAAGATGGGCACTACCAGTACGAGTGTCCAGAGCGGAGTGCAGCTGAGAGAGTTGTGCGACAAGCTCGAAGAGCGAAGTTTGCCAAAAAGCGCCAAACATTCATTGCTGGAGAGCTTTCAGATGATTCTGAAGAGCCAGAGAACTTCATGGACTCATCTGATGATGAAGTCTCATTCCTTGCAGTAGAAGCTGAAGAAAATGAAAAGTGTCTCATGGCCGGAGAAGAGGATGAGGTAGACTCCTATGTAAATTATGTACCCTCTCCACCATGCACACACAATACACAATCTACTGCAGGTGACCATCCAGAATATGCACTGTCCTACGAAGCCGTATTAGATGAGCAGATTAGGATGAGTTTGGACTTCAGTAAGACACTTCCGGAGATGGATCTCCTGAGAGCTGAGAATGAGAGACTTTCTAAGTCTTGTCATGACGGTTCTAAGTCGGCTCAGCTTGCTAAGAGAGTGAAAGAGGAGAATGAATCTCTGATGACACAGTCTCAGCAGCAAGAAAAACTGATCTAAGCACTGACCAAAGACTTGGCTATGAAAGTCACTGAACTAGGTCTACTAAAGAAGGAATACTCAGAAATACAGGCACAACACGAAGCTCTCAAGAAGAGTGATGACGCCTGGAGAGTTATGATGGCAGACATATTTCTAGGAGTAGAGAAGAAGCTCGAAGCCATGCTTACGAGTCAAAGGCTTGTAACTCATGAGGAAGGGTTAGGCTACAACACTTATGATTCTTCAACCTCAGCTCCACAGGATTCAGCAGCCAAGCTTACTGATAGGTTTCTCAAAGGGAGCACTGAACTTTCAGAATACCAGAAACTCTTGACAAAAGACAAACAAAAGGTGAATGTACCTCATCCCACCTATCAGATGTCTGGAAGATCTCGCTCACAACCTCTAAGTAAGAAGCAAGGAGGAACTTCAGTAAAATGGGCAGATCAATATGGGCCTCTGTAGGGATATGAGTCAGTGTTCTAGTAGATCATTGCTATGGGGTACTTAGAGCTTGACTCAGTAGTTGCGTAGAACTGAAGTCAGTAGTTCGTGTACTTGGGACGATATTGTAATATTTGTTATGGGGGCAAATTGTAGTGATACTAAATTGTATTACTATAGAATTGAAGATCCCAAAACCCGTCCTGACCCATGTATGTGTTTGAACCGTTATGATGTAATAAGCTAGACTTGGTTTGATCCTCATAGATTATTTTGTCTAAGTCCTGTATGGGGTATTGTTGGACTGAACTTCAGTAGATAAGTTAAAGTTCCAGAACCCCAAGTCATCGGTTCAATAGAGCTCAGTAGTCTTCAGAGTCATCAGCTGACAGCTTTCAGTGGAAGATTCCCTTCTGCAGACTTTGGAAGAAGACTAAGTACAATCAGCCCTTGATCTACTGAAAAGCTGCAACTCAGTTGCAGATCGTACGAGGAAAATCGACTGCCAATCTTAATGCCGAATATCAGCAGAGAACGTTCAGTATACGAGGTTCAGAGAGTCAACACAAGAAGAAGACTGATGTCTGATAAGTCTCACCTACCGCTATAATAACCTCGACCAATGAGAAGCAAGCATAGCTTACCTGCTCTGACACAAAAACTGCTCTCATGTGCAGAAAGTCAACCACTCTGCGGTGATATTTCGAAAATATATGGTAGTTTTTCTTGGAAGTTTGTGACACGTGGCATCGTCCTCTCCAACGGATGCATGCCTGGGGTACAACTATAAATAGAGAAGAGTCTCCAAGCTCAACGCACGGGACAACAAGGGAACACAAAGCTTACAAGCATACAACTCTCTAGCGCACTTAAAAGCTAATCTAGCGAAGAACTTTCTTAGTTGAATATCTTTAGTTCTTCTCTCTAGAGATTCTTTAGCTCCCCCTTCTCTATGTAAGCTCCATTGTTATATCTTAGCTTAGAATCTTCGAAGGAGTTCACATTCTGTGAATTGTTCTTATTGTAAGAACTCCTTCATTGTTGGAGAACATCCCTCCCTTCAAACTTAGGTTTGATTTGTAAAAGTCGCTAAGGACTATAACTTAGAAGGATCTGTCCAGTGCACAGATTCCTTGCTGAGGCTTGCTCAGATTAATCAACAAGAACTCTTGTTCAACAGGACCGTGGATGTAGGATCTTGCGTATTCGAACCATGTTAAAAATTGCTTGTGTCGTTTACTGTTTCATTACATTGCGCTCAAAACTATTTATAAATCATCCTTTGCAAAAAACGAATTTGAAAAGTGCACCAGCTAAAACGGTTTTGGTTTGCATAAAAAGTGTTTTCAAAGAGACGAAGTCTACCGGGACCCACACTTATCCGCACAACATTCTGCAACTGAAATTCTCATACTGACTCAAGTCAGTAGAAAGGACTCAGTTGTTGAATCACTCTGACCCACGATTAGAAGGTTTATATCTAGCACTGACAAATTCAGTAGCAAAACTCAGCTCAGCTGACCTTCACGTTTGAGGAAAAACTTACAATCAGGTGTATTCACCCCCCCCCCCACCCCACACCTGATACTCCTCTCCGGACCAACAATTGGTATCAGAGCGGTGTTCTTTTGATCATCATTTTTGAAAACCTATTGGTCTACTCGAACAGATCCTGAAAACATTTTCACTGCACAAGCATCTCTTCATACATCCTTATACTCTTACCCATAATGTCTAATATGTCAGGTACTCGGATGGTACCTATGTTCTCCATGGAGAACTATACAGTATGGCGTATGAGAATGGAGGCATACCTTACATCGTTGAATGACAGCATGACTGACGTCCTTGAGACAGGATCTATCATTCATCCCATGATCGACAGTGTAGAATATGCCGCTGTGGGAGGTGTAGGAGCACAAACTGGGGCAAAGGTTCCCAAAGATAAAGTTACCTTCACGCCAGAAGAGAAGAAATTGCACAATCTTGACCGGGTGGCGCGAAATGCAATCCTGATGACGTTCAGTGATTCTCATCTCGAAAGAGTACAGGACTGCAGGACGGCAAAGGAACTTTGGGACGCCCTGGCTGTACTGAGCCAAGGAACCCCGCATATCAAAGAAAACAAGCTCGAACTAGAGCTTTAGAAGTTCGACAACTTTGCCATGGAGCCTAGTGAATCCATTGACGAGCTTAGCATCAGATTCACCAATCAGATCAATGTGATCGATGGGCTGGGGAGATCGTTCACCAACAAAGAGATGAACACCAAGATCTTGAGAGCGCTGCCTCGACTAAAGTCGCTTCCTTTTGCTACTTATTTACGTCGCTCTAATCTTAATACTTTAACTCCTGATGTTATATTTTTAGAATTAAAGACAGAGGAGTTCGAGCATAGTCTACCCCAATGGTGCGTTAGCGCTCCAGCTGACACTCAAATCGACCATGCTTTTAAAGCAACAGTCAGCACATCCGGAGCTAACCCCGGTTCAGCAAGCAAGACAGTCGCAGTATCAGAAGCAAAATCCACTGAGACTCCTGTTGTTGAACATCATGCGCTTATGGCTCTTAAATATCAAAGGGAGAAGGAAAGAGTCAAAAAGCTAAAGAAATACCATAGAGATTCTCCCTCGGGTAAAAAAGACAATCACAAAAGGGAAGAATCTAAACCTTCTCCTGATTGCAGGAATACGGAGCCTGCTGCCAGTCCATCCAACAGCTCAACTGGAAAGGGTGGCAGAGTTACTGTGTGCTATAACTACAAAAAGTACGGACATTATCAGTACGATTGTCCGGAGCTGTCAGCTGCCCAACGAGCTGAACGGTAGGCCAGAAGAGAGAAATTTGCCCAAAGGAGGCAGGCCTACATCGCTAGAGAGCTATCCGACGACTCAATAGAGGAAGATACGTTCATGTATTCTTTTGAGGATGAAGCTGCATTCGTAGCTGTTGAGGTCGGAGACTCAAGTCCTGAAACATCAACTGAACATTGCCTAATGGCTGGAGAACAAGCTAGGGTAAACTCTAAACTAAATATAACCTCCTCTTCACAGAGCACATACGATACTTGCTCAGCTACAGGTGAACCTCTAAACGTAATTCAAGCATATGAAGACTTACTGGAGGAGCAGATTCAGTTGAGCAGAGAGTTCAGTAGAGTTGTTCATGAGTTGAAATAGGTAAAAGCTGAGAATCAAAAACTTTCTTCTGATTGTCCGGTCTTTACTGATTCAGAGAATCTTGTTGTGAGACTGATGGAAGAGATTAAATCTCTTATGACTAAGTCTCAGCTTCAAGAAACTCAGATATCAGTCTTGACTAAGGAAAATTCTAAGAAATATACTTAGATAGCTAGGCTCAGTCAGAAACTCGCAAAAGTTGAACAAGACTATGAGTCACTCAGGAAGAGTGATGAAGTATGGCGAGGTTTGATGACTGAACAATACCTAGGAGTCAAGGAGAAGTTGGAAAGTATGCTTAGAGCACAGAGGCCAGTTTCAATGAAGGATGGACTTGGCTATACTCACGAAGATTCAACTTCTACCACATAGGTTCGTCAGAGAGAAAGTTCAAACTACTGAACCTGTCACTCAGGCGAAAAACAAATATATAATTATTGCACCTCAGTCGACAAATAAGCAACTGACCAAGAGTTCTAGCCCCAGAACACCATGATCAAATTCTGGGGAAACTAAGAAGGTCAGATGGGCAGAGCAGTGTGGTGAACCAGTGTATGAACATCCTGCACAACATGGTTCGTACTACTATGAGCACACGGTCAGGAAGAGCATGAAACATCAGAAGAAGAAAGCTCCTGAACCCAAAACTGCCAAGAAGTCAGTACCTCCAAGTTCAGTGGAGAAGAAAACTGACAAAAAGGTTCAGAAGAAGAAAGTGTCTGAGACCCCCAAGGTCGCCAGACAGATTTGGGTCGCAAAACCATGGACTAACGCTTAAGGACCCAAACTGAACCAAAGGGTACCTAAAAATGTTTCTGTTTTATAGGTGCATAAGGACCCTTGGATCGTGGACAGTGGCTGCTCGAGACACATCACCTATCAAAAGAGCCTGCTGACCAACTATGTACAAGAAGAAGGTCCAAGAATTGAGTTTGGTGACAACTTAAAAGGCTACACAAGGGGATATGGAACACTGAACATTGGGACTGCTTCAGTTCCAAGAGTAACATATGTTGAAGGACTTCAACATAATCTCCTTTCTGTCAGTCAATTTTGTGATAACCTTAACAGAGTTACCTTTGACGCTGGTTTTTGTGATGTTCTTGATAAATCTACAGGGAAAAAAGTGTTATCAGGTTCGTGGAAGAAGAATATCTACATTTCAAACTGGAACACCGTTGAACCTGAAGCTTGCTTGCTTGCTCAGACAAAATCAAGTGATAAAACGGGATGGATGTGGCATAAAAGGCTCAGCCACCTGAACTTCAAGGTAATGAACAAGCTGGCAAGGGACTCAAGAGTCAGAGGACTGGCCAATGAAGCATTCATTAAAGACAAAAATTGTGAAGCATGCTTGAAGGGAAAGCAGACAAAGAACAACAATACACCAATTCCTTCACCTTCCACTGATGGAATCCTTCAACTGCTCCACATGGACTTGTTTGGGCCAGTCTCTCCAGTGACTATAAGAGGCAAGAAGTATGCCCTCGTCGTTATTGACAATTACTCAAGATATACGTGGGTCATCTTCATAGCCAACAAATCTGATGTCAAGACTGAGTTGCCAATACTGCTGAAGAAACTCAGTGTGGAAAAAGACATCAAGATTCAGAGGATACGCTCAGATAGAGGGACTGGATTTCTCAACTAAATCATAAAGGAGTTTTGCGATACTAAGGGGATTCAGCACGAGACTTTAGCAGCTCGCACACCCCAACAAAACGGTATTGTTGAACGGAAGAACAGAACATTAAAAGAAGCAGCAAGAATGCTCCTAGCAGACTCTGGATTACCCTTAAAGTTCTGGGCAGTTGCTACTGACACCGCCTGCTAGATTCAGAACCGCTCACTACTAACAAAGCAACACATGAAGACACCATACGAACTATGGAAAGGGATAATTCCTTCTATCTCTCATTTTCATATCTTTGGCTTCCTTGTTTTATCCACAACAATGGAAAGGATCAGTTAAAGGTTTTTGATAGCAAATCTGATCAATGAGTGTTCTTAGGATACTCCCGAGTTAGTAAAGCCTTCAGGGTCTTTAACTACCGGACCCTTTGCGTGGAAGAAAGCCTTCATGTTATTTTTGATGAGTTTGTTATTGAGGACAGGAAATCTATAAAGATAAATATTGAAGATGTCAACAGCAAGCTATAGGATCTCAGGCTGAAAGAAAAAACTGAAAAGATCCAACATTGTTGGGATGATGAGTCAGACGAAGAAGAAACTCATACCCATCCCGCATGTAATGTAGCTGACCTAGTTGATTCTACTAAACAGAATTAACATCAGGTAACACTGGTCGATGAGGAAGCCCCAGTGGTAACTGAGACCTCTAGTGAGAATATCAATTCAGGGGGTACGAATAATGTTCCCGAGCAAAATACCCCTGAACCTGGGAACTCAGTAGATCCTAACATTCTTGCTGAATTGCTTCCGTCACAGAACAGCACTACTGAAATGTCGAACACTCCTGTTGAATGTACAGAAGTAATCTTAGAAGAAGAAGCCAAACTCAGACGATCATGGCTAGACGCTCACTCTTCTGATCTCATCATTGGAGATCCATTAGCAACAGTAAAGACAAGATCCAGATTATGTCAAGGAGAAAGTGCTTTATACTCCTATTTCTTGTTTACTAAAGAACCTCAGTCGATAGATAATGCACTCAACGATGCTGATTGGATTATGGCCATGCAAGAGGAGCTGAACCAGTTTGTCAGAAACGAGGTTTGGGAGCTTGTTGACAGACCTAGACACCAACACATAATAGGTACCAAGTGGGTCTTCAAGAACAAGCGTGATGAAAACAACATCATAGTAAGAAACAAAGCTCGAGTTGTTGCCAAGGGATACTGTCAAGCAAAGGGAATAGATTTTGATGAAACGTTCACTCCAGTCGCCAGATTGGAAGCCATTTGTCTATTCCTAGCCTATGCAACGCGTCAAAGATTCAAAGTATATCAGATGGATGTAAAGTCAGCATTTCTGAACGGTGTACTGAAGGAAGAAGTCTATGTGGAACAACCACCCGGCTTTCAGTAGGGACAACAGGTTAATGACTCAGAAAGGCTCTATACGGGTTAAAACAAGCACCCATGGCTTGGTATGATACCCTATCAGACTTTCTTCTTTAGAAAGGTTTTTAGAAGGGGACAGTAGATCACACTCTATTCAGCATTAAGTCAACCAATGACATTGTACTAGTGCAGATCTACGTGGACGACATTATTTTCGGTTGTAGAAACGTGACTATATGTCAACAATTCGAGAAGATGATGAAGGAGAAGTTTGAGATGTCTATGATGGGCGAAATGACCTCCTGAAGAGATTTGGGTGTGACTCAAGCAATCCAGTCAAGATCCCCATGAATACGAATTTTAAAATCGATCTAGACAAAGAGGGAGCTTCTGTTAACTCTACTAACTATAGAGCTATTATTGGTTCTTTATTATATTTAACAGCAAGCAGACCTGACATAACTTATGTTGTAGGTGTGTGTGCAAGATTTCAGGCGAATCCCAAGCGAAGTCATCTAGACTCAGCAAAGAAGATTCTGCGATACCTGAAGGGAACACCTGACGCTGGGTTATGGTATCCTGCTGATGATAATCTTGTTTTAACTGGATATTCTGATGCTGATTATGCAGGATGCATGATAGATCGAAAGTTAACTTCAGGAACGTGTCAGTTCCTAAGCAGTAAGCTGATATCATGATTTTCAAAGAAACAACATTCAATAGCGACGTCCACTACTGAAGCTGAGTATATGGCTGTCAGAAGTTGTTGTGCCCAAATCCATTGGCTTCGACAACAACTGCATGATTATGGTATCACTCAAAATGAAGTGCCCATCTACTGCTACTCCACTAGTACTATTGCAATAACTCAAAACTCAGTTCTTCATACGAGGTGCAAGCAAATGGACATCTGACACCACTTCATCCTAGACCATGAAGGATATCAGGATGGAGAAAATCCATACTAATAGGCAAAGGGCAGACATACTGACCAAGCCGCTAGTTGAGAACAGGTTCAGAGAACTCTTAATCGAGCTAGGTCTACTAGATCCTACTAACTCGATTCAGTAAAAACATTCAATACGACAAGTCAGTAAGTAAAACTCAGTACTTAATTCAGTAGGTGAATCATACAGTACATAGTAAGGGGGAACGTGAGACAAATATTGAGCACTCAGTATCACAAAGATCCTCCTGGTTTGCAATTGGTAAACAGTTGACCACTAGGTTCAACTAAAGATGTTTGAGTATTATATTCAGTATTTTACTCAGTGGCAGGCTTGTATTTATTAGATCAGTAGCATACATTCAGTGGCCTGAAACGCATTTATTTCCCGCCATAAATTCTTAAGGATATGCTTAGCAGAAACCGTTTTCATATAAAGCACGATATCTTAAGAACTGACTATAGCGCCTTTAATGCATGTCATCTTACCTTACTCCATCTATGAAAATCTTACGTGGGTCGAGATTAGCGGCGGCTTACTAATAATTCCATTTATAATATTAAATCCTAACCGTCAGTGAAAAAGCGAAATCAAATCTAAACCCTCAGATCTTAAAACCGCTTGGAATTCAATCTATATAAACTCTTTCGCTTTCCTTCTCAACTCACATTCGGCATTATCATTTTAAGAGAGCTTCAAAATTCCTTAACTGCACTCAGATCAACTTAGATCCATCTTCTCTCAAGCACTCTTATCTTCGGTAAAAAAAAATTATTCTTGAGTCTGCAAACTAACTTACTCTATTTTCAAGTGCTAACATCTTTTTTGCAGATTTCAGTTGAAAATGGCATCACCATCGAGCATCGTTCAGACGCCTGCAGACATTGACGATATTATCCGGATGCAGTTCCATCTCTCGGAACTGCTATACCTAGAGGAGATTTTCTCCGCTCTTGAGGCATCTGGCCTAAAGATGCTTCTATCGAAGCAACCTCACGCTTGTCTTCCGAGACAAGTTGTCGAGTTTTACTTCAATATGCGTTAGGTGGAGGGTACAGACGCAGAAGTAACAGCTGTGAAGTATATGAGTGAGGTTTCGCCTCAGTCATGGGAGGAGAGCCACGCCGACATCAACATACTTGAAGGTTTGAAGACAGTATTCGACCTTTCTGACCACGGCGTATCTCCCATTGGATACAAAGACGCAAATCTCAACAATTATATCAGGCGTTTCTGCGGGAGGGACGATGTTTCCTTCAAAACTGCTTTTCCGAAGAGTCATCTCCTGCCATAATTCAGAGGCCTGGCGTACGTAGTTATCCACATTATCACTAGCGCTGCTGGATCATTCGACCAACTTTCCAAACCTAGACTCCAAATTATGATGGCGATTATGGACGGAGTTAAGGTTAACTGGGCTCAGTTCTTCCTTTCTGAACTGAAAGCTCAGTCGCTGAAGTTTATTGTCGGAGACACAGTAGAGAGAGAAGACTAATTAGTGTGAGCAAACTTCTATATGGGACTAAAGTTTCGGCACTTATAGAAGCTTCAGTATCATCACATGCGTGGCATGAAATACTTCGACAAGAAACTGATCAAGTTCAGGTCGAAAACAGCTGCTGAGAAGTCCATCGGTCATGGAGCTGCACTGAAGAGGCCTTCTAATGAATTGCCTCCACGTACCGAACAACCAAAAAGAAAGAAGTTGATCAAGTCAGGAGCTTCTAGGGCTGTTTCTCCGCCTCCCCCACAGGTGGAAGACTTACTCGATGTGGACACTGGCATTGAAGGTGCCACTCTCAAGGAGAAAGTCCAAAGAGTAAGTATGAAAGAAACTCAATTGGAGTACGAAGATGAACCAACTGCTGAAGTTTCCTCAGAGCTACCAACTACAGTTCAGCTGACCAGACTTAGGGCTGAATCCAAAGTCGCTGAACAGATCCCTAAAATTGCCAAGTATCAGGATCTGGTAGATGTAGCCGTCAGGGCAAGAACTCAGATGCTGCTGAGGTTCCTTAACTGGAACATTCTTGCTGACCTAATCCAGCAGTATTCTGTCTTCTCACTACTGGCAGAGGAGCAGCAACTACAGTCTGAGATAGGGTTTGGAGAACCCTCAGACATTGCTTCCTTCGAAGACTTGAGATCAGTTATGCTATATCTTCTAGAGCTGAAGTCTTCCTCCTCTCCCGCCAGAGATCCTTTGCAAACTGACCATCCAGCTGAAGGTGATGATTCAGCACCCAAGGATACAGAGCAGGGAGACTCTGCTAAGGGCAAAACTCCCAGTGACAAGGGCGATTCACCACCACCTCCTGCTGCATCTGGTGTTGCCCCTGTTGCGTCTTCCTCAAGACAGCAACAACTCGCCGCCCCTGAGCATAGGATCAGTACATCCTCTTACCAGATCAAACCCATTGGTACCGTATCCTCAAGGACAGTCAACTGGGCTATCAGGAAGCAAGGATACAAAAATCGTCTCCTACCTAAGGATGTGCACCTGAAGTGGGCATAGTACACAAAGGCTCAGACTGAGCTCGTTAGCGTCCTCACCGGAGAAGTCAAGAAGATCTCAGAAGCTCCTACTCTAAATTTTAAGGAGATCACCGAGACTACTCTGGCTGCTCAAAAACTGGACCTGGCCACTCAGTGCCAGTAGTTGCCAGAAGCTCAGTCGAAGAAATTCTCAGAGCAACTGACTGCAGCACTGGCTGATGTTCAGAAGACCATGGATGAAAGAAACAGATTTGCAAGCTCCAGTGTTACTAAAGCTCTTGAAACTCAAGTTGCAGCTCTGAAAATCATCCAGTCTGAAATGAAAAATTCACTCGATGCATCTCTTCTGCAGCAGAGGAATTAAACTGACTCCCAGATCAAGCAAATTCGAAAAGATCAAGAGAATGAATGGGAACATTACTGTGATGCCGTCGGGGACTTCAACGCCACTTTCGAACAGATCAAGACATATGTCTACAACCTTCAAAAGGAAGGAGCAGCCATTAAAACCATACTGACCTCGGCAGATGATGCTAAAAAGGGGGAAAGTAAAGGGAAGGAAGTTCAGGAGAAGAAGTCAGATGAAAAGAAAGGGGAACAATCTAAGGGGGAAGGATTGTCACAAATAGAAGAGATCAGTACTCCCCCCCTCCCCTCTGTGCAAGAAGAGGTTAAGGCAAAAGCCTCAGTTGAAGGCTCTGCAGAGCCTCAGCTAATTACGCAGCTGACAGTGCAGGCTGGTAGATCAGGAGAAGGATCCTCAGCTCAGGCACACATTGATGAAGTAGCTGATTTCGTCGAGGGATCAGAAGAGGACATCGAACCTCAGCCACTGAAGAGGCCTGGCAAGGAGATTGCCACTGAAAGCACTCCCCCTCAATTGCCTAAGTTCAAAACCAAAAAGGAACAAGAGGCGCACGACGAACTCATGGCTCAACAGCTACAGGCTCGGCTAGATCACGAAGCCCAACTAGAGGAAGAGGCTCTACTGAAGAGAAAGCCAAAAGTCCCAGTGGCAAGGACGTCAAGGAGTCAGGCTCAACGAATGAAAAATCGGAAGCTAACACTTCCCATGCAGGCTCAGCAGAAGCAGGCAACTGAAAAACCAGCTTCTAAGCCAATTGGAGACTCTGACACCGACAACCTGCCACTTGATGAAAGGCTTAAGAAAACTCCCAAGACACAGCAGAACAAGAAGCTGAGGAGAAAGCCACGTGGGACGCAGTAGAGAAGAGTCTCAACCTCATAACAAGGGACAGGCATTCAGCTGAAGCCAGATAGAGATTGAGACAGGCTGATCTGGCAAAGATTATCACGCTGACTGAGAAGGCAGCCAGTGAAGTAGTCTCAGACAAGAGCAGACAGATCTCAAGGACTTCAAAATTCTACAGACGCGGTGGACAGAAGCCACATCTCAGGAAAACTCCATTCTGTTGCATAGACAAGTGGATCCCGTTGAACTTGAATGAGGAATGGGAAAGCCTGAAGGAAGAATTCATCAAAGTTTACTATGTATGGTAGTGTTACTCTAGTGAAGTCTCGGCTGCCGAATTGTGTGACCAATTCTTATACCACTACGACCCCAACTTCAGAGCACAGATCAAGTTACTCCTTTTTAAGGAGAAATTGTCATTCACTGCGCCTGCATACCGTCAGCTGATCCCTGCCAGAACTCTTCAAGGAGCCGTCTGCACAAAGGAGATAGAGGAAGAAGTGGAGATAGTCGCGCTTCGCAATGATCTTGATCTCAAATCGCAAGCCGACCTTCCAGCCATCAAGGTACTGAGGGAAGCTATCGACAGATCGTATGAGCTTTATCCTCCTGTTGCCAAATCTACTGACTTCAAAGCCAAGATTCAGAAGTTCAGATCTCAGAAGTAGCAGACTCAACTTTGTTCTTTCCTCTCTTGTCTGTTGTGATTTACTGATTGTACCTCTCATGAGGAATGGTTAGGCTACAACACTTATGATGCTTCAACCTCAACTCCACAGGATTCAGCAGCCAAGCTTACTGATAGGTTTCTCAAAGGGAGCACTGAACTTTCAGAATACCAGAAACTCTTCAAAAAAGACAAACAAAAGGTGAATGTACCTCATCCCACCTATCAGATGTCTGGAAGATCTCGCTCACAACCTCCAAGTAAGAAGCAAGGAGGAACTTCAGTAAAATGGGCAGATCAATATGGGCCTCTGTAGGGATATGAGTCAGTGGTCTAGTAGATCATTGCTAGGGGGTACTTAGAGCTTGACTCAATAGTTGCGTAGAACTGAAGTCAGTAGTTCGTGTACTTGGGACGATATTGTAATATTTGTTATGGGGGGAAATTGTAGTGATATTAAATTGTATTACTATAGAATTGAAGATCTCAAAACCCGTCCTGACCCATGTGTGTGTTTGAACCGTTATGATGTAATAGGCTAGACTTGGTTTGATCGTCATAGATTATTTTGTCTAAGTCCTGTATGGGGTATTGTTGGACTGAACTTCAGTAGAGAAGTTAACGTTCCAGAACCCCAAGTCATCGGTTCAGTAGAGCTCAAAAGTCTTCAGAGTCATCAGCTGACAGCTTTCAGTGGAAGATCAGGACCACTGAACCTCTGAAGCAGAAAGAGTCAACAACATTGAGCCCTTCAGTGAAGTATGTTGACGGGTCAGGAAGGAAGCTGTCTGAGACTGCAAAAGTAGTTAGACAGATTTAGATTGCTAAACCTAAGGACCCAAAAGAAACATAAATGGTACATAAGTGTGATTTTCTGTTTTGCAGGTTAAAAAAGACCCATGGTACGTAGATAGCGGATGTTCTAGACACGTGACGTACCAAAAGACACTGCTGACAGATTACATCATAGAATAAGGACCCAGAATAGAGTTTGGCGACAATGCTAAAGGCTACACGAGAGGACATGGAACACTGAATATTGGAAACACTATAGTTCCAAAAGTATCTTATGTTGAAGGGCTCCAACATAACCTCCTCTCTGTTAGTCAATTTTTTGATAATAATAAAAGAGTGATATTTGGCACTAGTTTTTGTGATATACTTGACAAATCCATAGGTAAAACAGTGTTATCAAGAACACGGAGGAAGAACATATACGTTGCAAATTGGAAATCCGTGGAGCCTAAAGCTAGTTTGATAGCACGGAACGAAGATAGAACTGAGTGGCTGTGGCACAGAAGACTCAGCCATCTCAACTTTAAGCTGCTGAACAAACTAGCAAATGGATCTCTTGTCAGGGGACTGCCAAAGAGAGCTTTCAAAAAGGAAGAAGAGTGTGAAGCCTGCCTGAAGGGAAAGAAAACAAAGAAAAGTTATCCTTCAATTCTGTCACCATCTACTGACGGGGTCCTTCAGCTACTTCACATGGACCCTTTTGGGCCAGTTTCCCCTGTAACGATCAGAGGCTAGAAGTACACACTAGTGGTTATTGATGATTATTCCAGATACACATGGATAATTTTTATTGCCACAAGTCTGACTTCAAGACAACATTGCCGAGGCTACTGAAGAGACTCAGTGTCGAGAAGGACACTAAGATTAAGAAGATCCGTTCTGATAGAGGTACTAGGTTTCTGAACTCACTCGTCAAGGAGTTCTGCGATACTGAAAGAATAGAACATGAGACGTCCGCAACACGTACGCCCCAACAGAATGGTCTTGCTGAGCAGAAAAATATAACACTAAAAGAAGCAGCAAGGACCTTAATCGCAGACTCCGGACTACCACTGAAGTTCTGGGCAGAAGCCACAAACACGGCATGTTACACTCAGAATCGATCCTTACTGACAAAGAAGACACCTTATGAATTATGGAACAGGAGAATACCTTATGTATCTTACTTCCATACTTTCGCTTGTTCTTGTTTCATCCACAATAATGGGAAGGATCAGTTGAGAACTTTTGATAGCAAATCCGACCAAGGAGTGTTCTTAGGATACTCCATGGTCAATAAAGCTTTTAGGGTTTTCAACCTCCGGACCCTTTGCGTGGAGGAAAGTCCTCATGTGATTTTTAACGAGTTTGCTACTGAGAACAGAAGAAACTCAGATTCTGAAGATGTAAGCCAGAAGCTACAGAATCTGAACCTAAACGAAGATTCAGAAACGATTCACCAGTGTTGGATGATGATTCAGCAGAAGATATTCAGAATCAACCCATGTTGAATGTAGCTGAGAAGATTGATTCTACTGAATATAATAAATCCCAGGTATTGGTCAATGAAAATACCTAAGTAGGTATTGAGACCACCATTAAATCCACCAACTCAGGGGGAACAAATAATGTTCTTAAATCAAACACCCCTGCAGTGGACGATTCAGTAGAACCTCAACTTGTTACTGAACTTCTTCAGTTTCAAAACAGTACTACTGAAATGCCTAAGACTCTTACTTTTTGTATTGAATCTATTTCAGAAGAAGAGGCAAGGAAACGACGTTCATGGTTAGATACTCACTCTGCTTGTTATTGGTGACCCTTCAGCAGGCGTTCAGACCAGAGCTAATCTCAGACAAGGCGAGAGTGCACTGTACTCATGCTTCTTGTCTGTTGAAGAACCTTAGAATATTTAAGGAGGCACTGAACGACACTGGCTGGATTATAGCTATACAAGAGCAGCTGAACCAGTTCGTACGTAACGAGGTTTAGGAGCTTATCGACAGACCCCGACATCAACATGTCATAGGAACAAAATGGGTCTTCAAGAACAAGCGAGACGAAAACAACATCATTATCAGAAATAACGCTCGTCTAGTTGCCAAAGGCTACTGTCAAGCTGAGGGAATTGACTTCGATGAAAGGTTTTCCCCAGTCGCAAGACTGGAAGCTATTCGTCTTTTCCTCACATACGCTTCACATCAAAGATTCAAGGTATATCAGATGGATGTGAAGTGTATGTTTCTGAACGACATACTAAAAGAAGAGGTATACGTAGAGCAGCCTCCCGGCTTTCAGCAGGGACACCAAGTATACAGACTCAGGAAAACACTGTATGGGTTAAAACAAGCACCCAGGGCTAGGTATGATACCCTTTTAGATTTCCTCCTTCAGAAAGGTTTTCATAAATGCACACTAGACCGCACATTATTCAGTATCAGACTGAACGACGATATTCTTCTAGTGCAAGTCTACGTGGATGACATCATCTTCGGATCTCAGAATATGACCATGTGTCAGAAATTTGAGAAGATGATGAAAGATAAGTTTGAAATGTCAATGATGGGCGAGATGAATTTCTTTCTTGGACTTCAGGTTAAACAAATTGATAGAGGGATATTCATCAATCAAGCCAAATACACTATGGAACTTATCAAGAAATTCGATTGCGAGTTCAGCAAACCAGTCAGAATCCCTATGAACACAAACTTTCAGATCGATCTTGCTAAAGAGAGAGTATCAGTAGCCTCTACTGACTATCGTGCTTTAATTTGTTCATTATTATATCTAACTGCTAGTTGACCTGACATAACTTATGTTGTAGGTGTTTGTGCTCGATTTTAGGGGAATCCCAAGCTGAGTCATATAGATTCAGCAAAGAAGATTCTCCAATATCTCAAAGGCACACCTGACAGAGGGTTATGGTATCCAGCAGAAGATAATTTTGAATTAACTGGCTATACTGATGCTGACTATGCAGGTTGCAGGCTCGACCGAAAATCAACTTCAGGAACATGTCAGTTCCTCGGCAGTAAGCTAATTTCATGGTTCTCAAAGAAACAACATTTAGTAGCCACATCCACTACTGAAGCTGAATACATGGTTGCCGGAAGTTGTTGCGCCCAGATCCTTTGGCTTTGACAACAATTGCGCGACTAAGATGTAATTCAGAATGAAGTGTCAATCTACTATGACAGTACCAGTGCCATTGCCATCTTTCAGAATCCTATTCTACGTACAAGATGCAAGCACGTGGACATTCGAGATCACTTCATTCACGATCATGTCGAGAAGAAGGACGTCAGATTGGAGAAAATCCATACTGACATTCAACAGGCTGATATACTGACCAAGCCTCTAGTTGAAGCTAGATTCAGAGATCTTTCAGTAGAGCTCGGTCTCCTGGAACCTACTGACTTCACTCAGTAAGCGTTTCAGATGGAGTGTCCTCAGTAAGGGGGAACACTCGTTCTATACTGAATTCGTTCAGTTCATAGATTCAACAACCATCTACACTAGGTATCAGCTGACTACAATGTTCAGCTGACAGGTTTACGTATCTCTTCCAGCAATCAACTTAGCATAAAAGGGTTTTATGATCTCAGTTCAGCGTCGCATTTACTGCATTAGAGAATGTCATTTATTAAAATCTTTTTCATTAATCACACTACATTCTATACAATTTTGTTGAAACTACTTTGCCTTAAATGCATGTCGTATCACCTTACTTCTATAGGCTATATAAGTCTGGGATTTGACTAAGGCGGTAGAGTAATCATTACCTTTTTTATTAAATAAAATCGTGACCGTCCAACTAGAAAAGCGGGATTTAACCCTAACCGTCGATCATAAAACGTTTCATATTCAAAAACCTATTTATCGACGTGATCATCCAAAACCGCCATTTTCGCTCTGCACACACCTTCGAACTCTTTGAAAATACATTCATCATACTGCTTATTTTCACATAATTCAGAGATTTCTTATGGTAAATCTTAATTTCTATAGCACTCATACTGACTAAATCTATTTTCAAGTGCTAACCATTGTTTTTGCTGATAGTCATGACGAACATCGCAGTCGTTTCTCCTAAAGACATCGTCGAGATCTTGGAGAAGGGTCGTGTGTGGTGTGAACCAATCATGGAGTTCGACTCCAGTGAACTGGACTATATGGGTGATGTGTACGATGCCTTGAGAGAATCTGGATTGGAGCAGTTTCTTTTGAAGAGACTGTTCTTCCTGCCTCGCCAAATCACTAAGTTTTTCCTTAACCTCAAGGAGGAAAACGGAGACTTGTTTGGGACCTTTCAGATTCATGACCCATCCAAGGCAGCTCCTATTCTGAAGAGGATGTCTCTGAAGCAGGCTTTCGATAAAAGCTTCAGACTTCCAAATGAGGGCATCAGTCCTGCTGGATATAAGGATGATGTCCTAGACGATTACCTGACACTGTTTTACTGGGAAGCCCACAAACTTCAGGGCTACATTTCCCAAAAGCAGCATGCTCCCACAATTCAGGGCCTTGGCATGTATAGTAACGCAGATACTGACTAGCCAGGCCGGCTCTTTTGATCAGATATCGAAGCTGAAATTCCATATGATGATGGCCATCCATGACAGGGCTCAGATTAATTGGACAGAAGTATTCATCAGAGAGTTTCAGGCTCAAGGGGGGAAGTTCAATCGATCAGCAGCTAGACTGAGTGCTAAAGGAAAGCTTCTATATGGGATGAAGCTCTCAGTCATGATCGAGGATTTCTGTGGGACTGATCAGATCACTTTTCCTGACAAAGAATACTTTAATCCGCAGAAGACCAGGTTCCACAACCAAGCCAGCTCATTACAGCAAATTGGCATTGGTGCTGGTGAGAGTAAGGGCAAGAGAAAAGCCCAAACCCCAGTAAAGAAGGGTGTTCCCAAATAAGAAGAAGGCTTCTGAGCAAGACATTGTAGTGGCCCCTGGTGTCCTCCAGCTGAGAGATGAGAACACTAAGTCAACTGAGAAGACTGACTCAGTAGAGAAGACAAAGTCAGCAGAGAAGGATGCCTCAGCGGACAATGCAGACTTAGTGGAATAGGGGAATTTACTTCATGTCACGACTCCTTCTCCCCTTTCTCCACTGGACGTACCACCACTCAGCAGCATGCCTTCTGCTGAGAAAAGACTGTCTCTCATTAATATTAAGGAGACTGAGACAGACACTGAAGCCGAGACTTTTGGGTTTGAGCTTTCACTGCTTCAATCCAGAGCAACCCAAGAGGTCTCAGAATTCATTCCTGAAATCGCCAGTCACTCTAACTTGGTTGATATAGCCAACAGGGCTAAGCTTCAGATGTTGTGCAGGTTTCGAGACTGGATCACTTTAGAACAATTGATCTGATCCAAGTCCTCGGAACTATTAAATGCCGACGAGCTACAACTTCGACAGCATATAGGCTACGAAGAGCCTGTTGATATCAGCTCGTTCGACGACCTTAAGGCGGCCATGCTGGCCTTTCTTGAAGACAGATATCCATCTTCAGCAGCCGACCCTATGGAAGGTTCCGCAGGTCCCGATGACCAGGAACCGCCCAGTGATGCAGGAACTGAGAAGCCTGCTGAGGGTTCTCAACAGGAGAATGAGGGAGAACAACCTTCAGATGACCATCACATCTCCCCTCCTCCTTCTGGATCGGCAGCAGCAGGCACCTCTTGCTCTACTGACCCTGAACAGCTGCTGCTGGGGTCAGCTTATAAGGTTGGCTATGTAGCTAAGTGCCGAAAATCAAAGGCAGTGGCCAAGGCTCTCTTGAAGCAGGGGACTCAGAATCGTCTCCTTGCCAGGAACGTGCACAAGATTTGGCGCAAGACCACTGCAGCTTAGTGCGAGGAAGTCTGGGCGCTGAAGACTTCTGTTCAGAATATATCTTCCCCTCCCATCCCTGACTTCGGCTCTATTCTCTCAAATGCCTTATGCGCACAGCGAACCGACTTCGACAATCAGCAAGCATCGGTTCAGGAGCTTCTGCCCCACACTTCCATTCTTGAATCATTCAAGGCAGTCAGTCTGAGCTTCAGAACCAGATCTTTCAACACACTCTAGCTCATGAACAGAGAATTTCCACTATTTAGAATGAGTGTGAGCTCAAGATTGATGCAAAGCTGAAGAAGATTGAAGAACTTGTAAATCTCTCTCAGCGCAAGTATGTTGAAGAACTCATTACTGAGAGGAATGATCTACACATCAAGTTCGAAGGTCTTTAGAAGACCTTGGATGAGCTCAACAATTCTTATCAATCGCTCAGTTCCAAGGTAGTTACTCTTCCCACCCCTCCGAAGCTATTGGATGATGCCAAAAAGGGGGAAAAGACTAAGAGTGATCAGTCTAAGGGGGAAGTAACTAGGGTTATTACCCAGGGTGTCTCAAGAGATGTAGTAGCTGAGACAGGCCCAAATGGCTCAGGACCCAATAAGGCAGAGACCGGCACTTCTGTTCCTACTTAGAAGAACATTGATGAAGTGGTCGAGTTTACAGAGGAGTCTGATGATGAAGACACTCCTCTGCATCCACCAGTATCTAGGAAAGGAAAGGAACCTCTTAAAACTCCTCCTCGTCCCCAAAGATGCTTAATCCCAGCAGAGCAGGCTCAGATAGAAGCAGATGAGAAACTTGCTCGAGAGATTGCTGAGGCTGAGGCGGCTAAGAAGCCTAAGAAGGCTCCTATAAAAGCTAGAATTAAGGTATCTGCAAGGAAGCCTATTCAGAGGCAGGCGCCCAGAAAGCTTACTCTCTCAAGGATGATGATGACAAAGAAAAAGAAAAGGAGAGAGAAGCTGAGAAAGAGACTGATACAGCCAAACAGACTAAGAAACAGGCTGACCCTACTATTGATGAGTTGGTTGATCTCAACATAAGAGCTCTCGATTCCAGAGCTGAGTGGCATCAGCTAGCCGAAGCAAGAAGAAGACAGGAAGAAGCCAAGGAGAAGGCGGCAGAAGAGGCACGAGAAGCTGAGAGACTTAAGCCTAAGCCACCACCTCCTAAGAGCAGGGACATCCCCACAACTTCCAAGTTCTACAGATGAGGCGGGAAACCAAATGAGCTGAAGACTCATATATGGCCTCGTATAGCTAAGTGGATGCCTAGGGAGAAAACTCAGTTATAGGAGACGATCAAAGCTGAATTCATTAAGAGATACAATGTTTGGAAATTTTGCCCTGATTCCGACAAAGCTGAGGAGTTTGCTGATTGGATAGAGAAATGTGATCCTGAAATCCATGAGATAGTTCAGAAAGCCATTGATGAGAATGTTACTATTATGACTCCGGCTTTCAGAACTCTGCCTCTACCGCTGAAGTTGGACGGATCACTATTTACAGCAGAGATCAAAGCTGAAGCGAGGGAAGCAGCTAGGAGCAAATCTCTTTACCCTAAAGATGCAGAAGATCTTTCGAAATTCCTCCAGCTAAGGAAATACACCTTCAACCTTTATGGACTTCTGTTGCCAAAGGACAAGTCAAAAGATTTTAAGGCAAGGATTGAGCGTTTTAAATCTTCTAGGAAGTACTTCAGCTTGATAGTGTTGGTTGCTTTCCTAGTGTAGCATTGATGTAACTGTACTCGGACTCTTATCATTTACTATATCAGTTGCTACTTGGCCCAACAATTTCTCATTGTCTCTATGGCCCGCTTCGTGTTTATTTAACACTCAAAATCACCTAAGTGATTACTGACTCAAACACTCATTGTTTATATGTGTTTGTTCTGTATTTTCTTTGATAGGAGGAAGTTGTTCACAACTGTCCTCAGTAGATTAGAGACTTGAAGATATATCTCCATAGATTCTCATTGTATCAACTATAATGAGTCTGTATCTGATAGTTCTTTAGAGTGTTAGAGTGATAGGTTTTGGCATCATCAAATAGGGGAAAATTGTTGGGAGATGATTCAGTAGTTGATTTGGCTGATCCCAAAACTTTATTCTGATTGATGAGCCATTTTGTTGTAAAAGTTAACACCCTTGTCTTTTGAGTGTTTCAGACTCAGTAGACTTGCCTTAAACTTGGTTCTGGCTCAAAAGTTTCGTTTGATGTCTCTTAGTAGACCATCTGCCAAAGTGCCATGGAGTGAAGATTCAGTATGGCTGGACTCAGCAGGAGCAGCATACTGAAAGGTGTTCAAGAGTCAATAGAACTGGACTTAGCAGGAGCAGTTTACTGAACATAGAGTTTGGCCCTCAGTAGTGTTGGACTTAGTAGGAATAGCCTACTGAACCTTTCGGTCAGACTCAGCAATGGCATATCAGTTGCTTTAACTGACAATGGACTTCAAAGTCAATTTCAGTAGAGTTGTCTGAGGTCGTACATCAGAGAAAAGTCAGCTTCATTATCTACCATGAAGTCTAAAAATGTCTCAACCACTATCTGTACATCGACCAATGACAAGCAACCAGCTGGCAAAGTATCCGACAAAAGCTGCAAGTCAACCACTTTCTTGCAAAGAAAGGGGACTCTACAGAATTCAAAAAAGATTCGTTAGCTACCCATAGAGTGACACGTGGACAGTTCGTCTCCAACGGATCTATTCACAACTCAAGCCTATAAATAGAGGGAAGATCGAATTCAAAGAAGTCGCACAAAACGAACATACAAGCGATCTATCAAGGGAACCCAAGCTTTCAAGAACTCAAGCTCTAGCATTCTTAAATGAATATTCAAGTGAAGAATACGAACCCAGAGAGATTACTCCTCACAGTTCTTCGCTCTAGAAGCCTTTCTTGTTCCTACCCTCTAACCTAAGCTCATTGTAAAATCTCTAGCTTAGATCGAAGGAGTTCATTTATTGAACTGTTCTTAGTGTTAAGAACTCATTCATAGCTGGAGATACATTCAAACTATCATAGTTTGACCCTGTAAACTGAGACTTGCTCAGTATAATCACAAGTTAAAGTTTGTCCAGTGCACAAACAAACTGGGACTAACTCAATATAATAAAATAGTTTCCTACCTTTTACAGGACAGTGGACGTAGGATCTTGCGTATCCTAACCACTTTAAAAACCGTTGTGTCATTAACTGTTGCATTGATTAACTGTTCATACTGAAAATATATTTACAAATCATACAATAGCATTTTCAGTTAAAAGCTTAAAACATCGCACTAATCTACTGAAACTGTTTTTGTTAATCAAATGTTTTCAAAAAATAAACTGAATCGGGCCTACACTTTCCGCACGCTACTGAACCCTGTTCAACGCAACTGAATTCTGACAGTAAGTCAGCTAGCAGAGCTCAGCATCTTCAATCACTCTATCCACGCGATCAAGAACAACTTGTTTGGTCTGCTGAAGTCCTTCAGTAGGTATCCTCCGTCTATCGGACTGTTCGCGTTTGAGTTTGAAAAAGGTTTTCAGGTGTATTCACTCCCCCCCCCTCTAAACCTGGACGTTTGACTCGGGACCAACACTTCGTTAGTTGGATTATTTCATATTCAATAAAATGGATTATTATGATTTAATACTGTGATATTGTAATAAAATTTTAATGTTAAATATCTAAAACAACAGGTTAAAAAATAATATGTTGTTAAATGTACTTACGACAACAGTTGAAAAAAGAGATACGACAACGAATAAAAACCATTGTTAAAGTTATCTACGACAACAGTTATTCACCGTTGTCTATGAGCATTTATTTACGACAACGGAACCTTCCACAACAGTTGAAAGATAGATACAACAACGGTTTTAAATCGTTCTTGAAGTGGGCTACGACAACGATTATTAATTATTGGCTACGAGCGTCTATCTATGACAACGGGACCTTCCGCAATAGTGGATTTTGGCTCCTTTACACCCAATTTTAACTCTCCTTATTAATTATTGTCTATGAGCATTTTTGTAGTAGTGGTTGGTCAATCTTGATTTGGTAGTTAGATGTCTTCGTTGACCATCTCCTTTGAATTTTGCGTCTCGTACCTCATACATCAATCTGCCGATCAGGACAAGTCATATACGAACAGAAGATAGTGTCCCGACCTGAGTTCAATCCACCCTGACTGAACTGCTAAATATTCACAACATGAACTGAACTTAGTATGACTATGTTAGTTTACCTATATAGACTTAGACGGATTTATAATTTAAGCAAGTAAACAGATTGAATCATCTATCAATAAGGGGTTTTGGATCATTCAAAACTTATAATTTTCCAACATATACTGATCAATTATTTCCTTAACAGTCCTACATATTACAAACACCAATTACTTTAGATGTGGTGCATCACCAATTAAATTAAATTGAGAAAACAGAACACAATATTCTCAAATCTAGAGCAACTTTACAGATCAAAATGAGGAATAATGTGAAAAGGATTATTTCTTCCCTAACATGCACAAATATGCTCAAGAAACTATGACCATATATACTACTAAAAGAAGTGGAATTTTCGCAATCATTCCCACATATATTCTCTTAAAGTAGTCCCTTTTCCCAATGTAATCCAATCTTGTGTTTGCATAGGTATAGGATCCTGTTTATATTAAGCCTAAGCACCACCAAAGAGAAAAGAACAAAATAAAAAGTTGAAACATATTGAATCTTTACAAAGACTTTAGGAGAGAGAAAGTCGACGTTAGTGCCCTACAAATCTGAAAGAACAATTGACTGGTGATTAAAAAAACATGCAGATTTCTTGACAATAATTGATTTTCTCAATCTTTTCAATACTTTTGGATCTATTTTCTTTGTGCCATTCTTGATTCTACTCACAATAATTTTCTTTTTACCCGAGAAATGGCATTACTTTTGGAAGGGGCCCCATCGTTGGGGTACTGGGTAGAATTCAGTCCATTCAAGTAGAAATTAATCTATTTTTCTACTTGGGGTTTCTAAGCCATTGTTATTTGATTTATAGTTTTGATGGATCAGTTTGCTTAGGCCCCTTTTCTATGCAAATAATTACTGTACTCAAATTTTAGAGACCAGAAAATAATGTGTTATGTAGCTCAGCAAATTCGAATAAAGGCCACTATCAAAAATACCGGTATACAGGACTTTTTCTTGTATATATATATAGGGGCTTATATTGTGAACACTCCCTTATAGAGAGAAATGAGAACATCTTACATCCATAGATCAACTATAATGGATGGCTAGGATTTGTAGAGATTTAATTTATTTTAGCATTTTTTTGAAGAAGTAATAGGTTAATAAGGGTAGTTTGAGGACAATGTGGAATAAAATTAAAAGATGGGTTCCCTCTTTTACCGTCATTTCTATTCTCTCATTTCTCCTCTCTTCAAAATTCAAAATTTTTAGTGGGTTCCCTCCAATCTTCACAATCGATCACACATTAATCAAGAATCGACGCCAATCTTCGATTCCAAGAGGAGTTTCCTGGTTTCAAAGAGTGCTTTTGAAGAACCCATTAATCGTTCGACGAATCGGTGTGTTCGAGATGGAAGAAGCGAAGCTCAGATTCGCTCGATTAGGTAATAGGTGAGGAATTTCTTACGGTTCAATTGGATTGATGTTTGATAGTTAGTTGCTGTGGTTTGGAATTGCAGAGTCGATACTCGAGTTGAAGATTGACGAAATAGATTCGAGAACTCAGATTTGTGTAGATTTGTTCTTCCTCCCTCTCTTCTATCTTTCTCGCCTCTTCTCTCCTTATCCCACATCTGCACAGATCCACCTAGATTTATGTAGATCTGTTCCAGATCGGTGTAGATACGTCTCAGATTTGGAGTTCGAGATTGGTGGTGTTGATGGCGTACGCATCTAGAGTTCGAATCTGGAGTTCAACAAATATTTTGCGAATTCGAGAAGCATGTGCATACAAATTACAGTTAATGTGCATAAAAGATATAAAAAATGCGCATATAAATTATAGAAAAATGTGCATACATATTATAGAGAATGTGCATATAATACACACAAAATGTGCATATAAATTACAAAAAATGTGCATAAAACACACACAAAATGTGCATAAAAAATATTGACGAAATCAGGAGAAGTAACAAGAAAAAATCGTCATAAAAAAAACGTTAAAGTGACGAGAAAAAATCGTAATGTGTTCATTTTCGAGTGAAAAGAAGAAGAATGAAGATAGTAATTTACTTTTTTAACACAAAACAAATATTTAATAAAACAGCACATACAAAAAGACTATATTACCTTTAATGACTTATTTTGAAATATAAAATACTCCTCCTTCTAGATTCAATCTAAGCCACACAAACCTAAAATGAATGGATGGTTCTTGTTCTCTTTTCTTTCATTAAGGAAGTGTTCTCAATGTATCCCCCTATATATATATATTTATATAATAAAACTTAAATGAGATTTCTAACACATGAAAATATTTTTTTAAAAAAAGTGTTTTGACTGATTTAGTGTGGTCCAATGGCCCATGAAAGTGCCGGGCTCAGCTAGATTTTAGCAGCCCGTCCATTTATGGGCTGTTCCGGCCCTAAATGAACCCATACATTTTGACAGCACTAGTAATGTTATTTATACATTAGTTTGGGGTTCACTACTGATGAACCCCAAATTATGATTATTTGGCCAATTTGATCCCTTATTTATTTATTTTAGTTAATTGATCCTCAAACTATAGAATTTTGAATAAATTGGTCATTCTGTTAAATTTTTTGTTAGTCAACCGTTAATCAACGATTTTTAAATGGCATTTTCGGTATAATTTTATTAAGTACCAAAACATCCAATACTGAAAGATTGAGGATCAATTTGACAAAAAAAAATTTACTATTTTCTTAAATTTGTCAAAAATCAAAAAATATTTTGGTCATTTTAATTTTTTTAAGGACCAAATACGCCAATTTTAAATAGATTGAGGACCAATCCCGCCAATTATAATATATTTTGGGATCATAATTGCCAAATTTTATAGCTTAGTGATCAATTTTTTTGAATATATTACAATATGATAACGAGGGATTAAAAGGAAAATATTTGAAAATTAATGAATAAAACTATACTAGGTTTCCATTCAAAACATGTTTTCATTCTAATATGATTTATTTATTAATTTTCAGATATTCTATATTTTAATCCCTCGTTTTTATAGTAATATTAAAAAAAAATTGGTCACAGAGTAATAAAGTTTGGCGATTATGATCCCCAAATATATTATAATTTGCGATTATGGTCCTCAAATATATTATAATTGGCGTAGTTAATCCTTAAAAAAAATCAAAATTACTAAAATATGTTTTTATTTTTGACAAATTAATATTCTTTAAAAAAAATTTGCCAAATTGGTCCTCAATATTTCAGTATTGGATATTTTTGTCCTTAATAAAATTATACCGAAAATGCCCTTTAAAAATCGTTGAGCAATGGTTGGCTAACAAAAAAAAGTAACTGAATGACCAATTCATCTAAAATTTTATAATTTGGGAACCAATTAACTAAAAATAATAATAAGGGAGCAAATTGGTCAAACAGTCATAATTTGGTGACTAAACTGTTCAATTTGCCTTCTTGAAATATAATAAAACGCGTGAAACGAGAATTATTATTCTGTATATTATAGAGATTTTGATTAATTATCGTCATACGAGCCCAAGACGGAGATTTCAATTAACACAAAATGTCTAATTCCATTGGACTTTCCATGCAACAAGCCCAATTCAGTCATCTAAGGTTCTCTTCTGAAAAAGTAAAAAAAAATCCATTTTTTCTAGATTAAACGTGTGTAATTTAGTAGATCAAAATTCCAGCGTGACATATTGAAATTGAGATATCTAATCTAATCAACTTCGTACAAAACCCAATCATACAGAATAGATTGCGTAAGGGATAACATTATTTAGCTCTCACTTCTATCGCCTACATGTTTAATAGTATGAAATAATGTGAAGGGAAGTAATTGATTGAATAAGTTGTGGTCGATGTACATTGGTTTCTTATCGATTTAATGGGCCCAACAGAAATTCTTAATTTCAAAGTGAATCAAATCCATTGATTTAGCGTTGAACAGGTCAATTATACAAATATTGACAAACAGAAATTCTTAATTTCCAAGTGAATTAAATCCATTTAGCGTTGAACAGGTCAATTATACAAATACTGACCGAATCTTTTTTTTTCCCAGTTGATGACTTGTTTGGTCGCCTACAAACGAAAAGTTAATTAGCATGTCAATTTTAACAAAACCTTAAGCAATATTAAGCATGATTCTGCGATGGATATTGCAAAAGTTGAACAAAATGTCCGTAGCAAAGGGTGCCGAATGTTTTGGTTTTAGTGAGAACATGAAAACATCACTTAATTATAGTGCTATGTAAAGCTACAGACAGCATGTCTTTATGCTCACTTCTAGTTATATTTCATGATTTAGCCTTTTCTTTTGGTGGATTTACACATATGAAATTACTTTATTTTAGATGACTATAAAATTAACTCCACCACTTTGTGTAACACTTAATTAGAGTGAAGTTAATTATGTATTTGTTAATACGTGCTTTGTATTTCGTTGGTGCACATGCAACCACGCCTTATGAACATACTTTATAGATTCGACCTAAAAGTACTTGATGTGATTAGATTCATTAAATTAAAAGCTCCTCACCCAAATATGGCTACTTTATGAAAGTGATCGATATATATATTGGGTGAGCTAATATATACAGGAAAAATATCTTGTTATCCATACTTTACAAAAATATACATATATATTGTAATCAATGATAATATCAAGTGGAATTATTGATACTATTTATTAAGTTATTCAACTGAAATGACAAAATAATACACTTTATTACGAAAGTTGTTACTTTTGAACTGTATGAACAAGATGGTGCAATATAATTAGAATGAATTGTCCATTTGGTGTCTAAACTTTCAACTTTTTTTAATTTTAGTGTCTTTACTTTAAAAATTGTAAATTTGGTTCCCAAACTTAAGAAATGTTTGCTACTTTGGTGTCTTCTATTAATTTAATAATTAAATAATATCAATGATGATATAGAGAAGGGTAAAACTGAAAAATCACGCATAATATGTGTTTTAAAATACAATTAGTAATTGAATATTCTTTAAAATTAAAAACTAAATAACATTAAAAAAATTGTAATAGAATTTTGTTACTAAGAAAAAAAATATTTATGTGTATGGCTCAGATTATATAAAGACATGACTTTTAGACCTCATTTTAGTATTATAATATTTGTGTACAAAAATTAAAATAAACTATTAAGTTATTTTAAACATTGAGAATAAAACATAAATAATTAAACTATTAAATAAAATAACATAAACTATTAAATTATCGTAACCTATTATTTTAATATTTTAAAATCATTATAATCATAAACAATTATTTTTAAAAAAAATTTACATAATCTTACAATTTTGCCCTTCTTTAAATTAACATTAATATCATTTAATCATTAAAATAATAAAAGACACTAAAATTGCTAGTGTTTCTTAAGTTTAGCACCAAATATACAATTTTTTAAGTAAAGACACCAAAATTAAAAAAACTTGAAAGTTTAGACACCAAAATGACTATTCAGTCATATAATTCAGAACAATTTTGTGATGTGTTTACTACAAGGATAGTTATTTATCCTATGCAATATATTTTATTTCTATGTAATTTTGTGATATAAAGTGGAAATATATAAATATCTAGAGAAATTAGAAAACATATGTCGGGCCTCATTTTATTACTCCCTCCGTCCTACTACTACTGTCTCATCTGGTTTCGGTACGGAAAATAAGAAACTTTATTTAAGTGTATATTTTATGAGTTTTAATTGTATTAAGAAATTAGCATAATTTTCTAGAAGTGGTTGGTGGAAGAAATGAGAATTTATCCAAACTTTTGCAGGGCATAGTTGAGACAATCGATTTTTTTTCTATTTTTTTTCATATTATATTTTAAGAAATTATCTTAAGTTTCAAAAAAGATAAAAATCATAAATTTCCGAATGAAAATCGTGTGAGAGATGGATTTTTGAAGAGAGAGAGAGAGTATGATAATGTGGGAATGAGTATTAAGTAGGAGAGATCCACTTTATTTTTTGTTTAAGTATAGTTTTTGCTATTTTAGGAAAAAATGACAGTAATAGCGGAACAATCCGATTAGGAAAGTAGGACAATAATAACGGGACGGAGGGAGTATAATATAAAACCAAGAAATCGGCCTTTCGTCTCCAGCCACAAAAAGGTAGATCAAGATAATACACACAATATAAATATATATATATATATATATATATATGGGAGAGTTCAAATAAGAACACACCTTAGAGTGAGAAATAAGAACAATTTTAAGCCTTTATATCTTGAAAATAGATGGTCAAGATTAAATTTGGTATTCAAATTGACGAAATGCACTATTTAGTATAAAATTTCAGCACAAAGGTCAAACAAGTAATTTTAATTTTATTAAATCCCTAGAAACCCTATAAAACAATCGTATAATATTTCTTCTTTTCAAAACTGTTGTCCCCCCATTCTGCTTTTCAAAACCGCCGACATCCATTCTTGTTATAGGTTTTGGTGTTCTTCGACAACTTATTTTTCTTTTTCTTGTCGCCGGCAGCAGCATCGGCGCGAATTATAGATGATTTGTGCATTTGTTTGAGTCATAATGAAAGTATGTACATTTAATTCAATTTTTATGCACATTTAGCAATTTTATCTGCACTATTACACGATTTTGCTCAATTTTGGGAAAAAAAACGCACAATTACAGTTGAGAATATGCACAATTAATGAGAACAAATATGCACAATTACTGGAAAAAATATGCACAAGTAATGGTAAAAATGCACAATTACTTTGAAAAATATGCACAAGTAACGGAAAAAAATATGCACAATTATTAAAAAGAAATATGTACAATTAATGAGAAATGAAAAAAAGATGAAACTATTAATAAAAATCTAGAACGAGACTTAGATCTGGGACGAGACTTAGTGAAACTATCTACAATTAACCATAGTTCTTGTAAAATCTTGAACGAGATTTTGTGATATTAAAATATGAAAGATAATTAACGAAAATAACGGTTACAGTAAGAGAAAATAAGATTAAAAAAATTAATAGACTGTACAAGATTACAAAAATAACGTTAGTGCAAACTTTTGACCTTTATGGTGCATTTCGGGATTTTAAGTGATGACAAGATCTGGAGCTTCGAATTAATTACTTGATTAAACGGTTATAAATTGTTCATATTTCTCATTCTAAGGGATGTTCTTATATATATTATTATATCATTATATACTCTAGATATATATGTATATAGATAGATCAAGATAACATATATATATATATATATATATATATATGTAAATTTTGTCTCTTGTCTGTGTTAAGGACAAGCTGTCCTAATCTGGAGACCTGCTTCAACGACTGTTTAGAAGTAGTTATGTCACGGACATACTTTCGAGAAGTGATAGTATTTGTGTGGACCATGTTACATTGGATGACGAGGGTAACCCGCAGCCGCTACCGAAGTGAGTACTGGGTAAACTCCATTCCTATGCAATAGATTGCAAACCACACACTAGAGTTCAACCACCCTAGGCTAACCATAAATGACAGACAACACATAGTGTTTCCAATTGGATTTGAACTCAAGACCTATTGATCATGTGCCACCCACCTTCACCACTACGACATGCCAATGAGACACTTTATCTTAATTTTATAGTACTACTAGTATTGTTGACTCATTAAGTGGAATCCATTCCATTAGAAAGGATTAATTGATTTGTTATTTTTCTATGTCCATTATCTTAATTAATTATACATCACGTCATGTATTTATCATATACTCCCTCCGTCCGACCCAATTTGTATTGTTTTTTTTCGACACGAAAATTAAGATAAGTGAGTGGTAATGTGTAGATAAGTGAGTGAATGTGTGTAAAGAAATAGATCCCACAAAGAAAAATTGATAGGTTGTGTAGTAATTATTTTTTTTTTAAAAACAAGACAAATCGGATGGGACGACTCAAAAGGGAAAACAAAACAAGTCAAATAAGACGAAGGGAGTACATAACTACATACAAGAATTATCAATTAGGTATGCTGAGTTCAGAAAACCAAATGATAAAGTCTCGATCCACATAAAAGACGTAACAACTTTCATTAATCTGACACTTTCAAAAAGAGGTTAGTTAGAAGATGAACTAAAAAACGAATCAATATTGTAGTATTCTCAATAAATTCTTGGATTTCTTTAATGAATTAGAGGCACAAATCCATTACTGTCCATACAGCTTACACTATATAATAATATCATTAATCTAATTAAGCCGTTTTAAGATACGTCCAAATCCTATTAATTTGAACGCCAATTTCCCAAAGGATTTAGACTAATGTTCACATCTAAAAGAAATAATTTTAAACAAGAAATAAAAGATTCTGCACATTTTGGAGAGCCGACGGCCCCAAAATAATTCATTCACCGTTATAAGTATGCAATTAAAAATGATGCATGAATATACATGCAATGAATGTGAACGCGTGTAACTGTTGTTGCTACTGTTATCATCGTTATATAATCTATTTAATTGGTTGAATTTTCTAACAATAATAATGAACATACTAGTTATTGTTGTTGACCAAATCATATTAAAGATAAATTGTAGGTTGATTTTTTTTTAAAAATAAATTAGTTTACATGTTACAAATTGGTAAAAGGAAAGTAATTTTGACTGTAAATTAAGTAAGAATTGGCAACTCCAGCCTAGCACTCCAATTGGTTATACAATATTATTCAAAATCAACTAACTAATAATAATAGTAATAACCAATTATCTAATACTATAATAAACAATTCTATTAGTTTTGTGAGCAAATGAGAATATTCCAAGTGTCATATATATTCTTTGGAATTGAAATTGGGCCTGAAGATGGTTGAAATTCCATGATTACAAATTTAATTAATTTTATAAGATGTAGTTGATACAGTACATCGAAATTAATAAAGATTCATTCATACCCAATAAAGATAAGATATGTAAAAAGGCAGGAGGTATAAATGTAGGATATGGAGTCAGCTGGTCAGCCATAGAGGTGAGAAAATTTTAATGAATTTTCAAAGGGTAGGATTTTGGTGACTGTAGAAAGTAAATGATTGGGCAGAAGTGAAAAGGTCATGTGAAAGCCGAAAGCTTCCTCTAGTCTACACTCTTCCCTACCAACCAACAGTTCATCATTCTCTCCCCTTTGGATGTCTGCAAGAAATTCTTTATTGGATATAATTACATTTCCTATATTAGTCACTTAAATGACAAATATAAATTTTTGAAATGAATTCTTAAAATTAATGCTCTTTCAAACTTTAATTACTATAGTAATATTTTTAATTTTATTTTTCAAACTAATATCAATTTTGTTAAGTATACGTCATGTGTAAAATTATATTTTTTATTTTTTATCATTTAGATAGTCTAGTGTACGTATAATTAACTTTTTTCGTTTTCAAAGAAGAACTATGAACTAATCTATTGTCTACATTCTTCATCTTACTAATTGAAGGACTTAGATCGAAGATGTTATGTAGGACTCCGTAATAAATATTCCTTATATGTATGTTTTATGCATAAGGGCAAAAATGCAAAGTTTCGAAGTTTTATAAAATAAAAAATATAAATAATATGCATATGACGTGAAAAAGCATGCATAAATTCGTATCTCACCAAACTATGAGTTTGTACCATATCTGTAACGCCCTAATTTTCATAACTTAACTAGGGACGCTACTTCATACTTGACATGCATATTTCAATTCTTTCAAAATATTTTCATGGAAAAAAATCATTACATAACTTAAGTTTTTTCATACTCATCGAAAGTCTTAAAATAAAAATAACTACGACTACTAGTTCTCAAAAATAAAATGCGCAATTCATGATAAAACTAGTTTAATGCAAAATAAAATTTTCATAAATCCTTCCTCGTATGACCATCACCACCAACACCTCTACATGGAATGTCATGCATGCATCAATAATTCAAATAATTCATAAATACACATAGATCAAAATAATCAAACCCAAATGTATATTATACATAATCTACTTACTAACATGCAACTTTAATGGTTTCACATAATAATAAACTTAAGTATATTAAGCATAATCTTGCTTCTTTCTATTTGTAATTCATTCATGCATTGAGTAATTCAGCAATTCATGAAATAAATTAATGAAATCATAAAAGTTTTGTCCTAAAAATTATAGATCTCTAACATTAGCAACATATTACCTATTCCATCATAATAAAACTTATCTTGATCAAGAATTCATTTTGTAGTAACATGAAAACTTTTTGTTTTCAATGTAAATGTACATTGACAAAAGAATCTAGCACACAAAGAAATAAATTAACAAATAAATAGTAAATGTATCCTAAAGATTATATATTTTTAACATGAATGAGCTAATATGTATTATATCCCATTAAAATTCAGCATGGTCGAAAACAACATAAATAAAACATGAAAAACAATTTTTCTATCAAGCTTATGGACATGCTGTCAAAAACTGGCAAGTTACGAATAACAATTTTTAACAAATACTTATCATGCTTGTAAAATTCTAAAAACATAATATAGTATATTAGCCATACCTAGGAAGATTCTCCTAAATTTTCACGACGATACGATGTCGGGAAGATGTTTAAATAATTCTTGAAACAATTTCTAGTTTTGCTGGCAGAATTTCAAAAATCTCATGTGAAACTATATTATGGACGACTAAGTGTTGGGAGATGATTCAGTAGCCTAGTGCTCAGTAGATTTGAAGATCCCAAAACCCTACTTTAACTGATGAACCATTCAGTTGTATTTGTTTATTCTGTCTCTGAGAGTTTCAGACTCAGTAGACACCCTTCGACATGGTTTAGGCGTTCAGGTCTGTCCGCTGGTTCTTCAGCAGACTATCAGCCTCAGTACCATGAGAAGAAGACTCAGTAGTACTGGACTCAGCAAGAGCAGTATACTGAACGGAGTCAGTGGAACTGAACTCAGCAGGAGTAGTTCACTGAACTCAGAGTTGATCTTCAGTAGAGCTGAACTCAGCAGGAGTATGCTACTGTTGGTCCGGAGACGAGAGTCAGGTGTAGAGGGGGGGGGGTGAATACACCTGAGTACTGTTTCTTTTCTCAAACGCGAAGGACATCTGAGCTGTTGGATGCAACTGATGAACAGTGCCAAATAGTAACCTTCGATCGCGGGTCAGAGAGTGAACCAACTACTGAGTCTCTCCTACTGACTTTAGTCAGTGGTTGATTCTCAGTTGAAGACTTAGTGCGGATAAGAGTGTGGGGCCCGGAGATTCGTCTTAGTTGAAAAACGTGATTTTCACAAGTCAAACAGCTTTGGCTAGTGCACTTTAAGAATACATTTTATGCAAGATATGATTTTATAAGCAGTTTGTATGCAATGCAATAAAACAGTAAACAACACAAGCAATTTTTAACGTGGTTCGGATACGCAAGATCCTACGTCCACGATCCTGCTGAACAGGAGGTCTTGTTGATTAATCTGAGCAAGCCTCAGCAAGGTATCTGTGCACTCGACAGACCCTTCTATGTTATAGTCCTTAGCGACTTTTACAAATCAAACCGAGGTTTGAAGGGGAGGGGAATTTCTCCAACTGGAAGGAGTTCTTACAATAAGAACAATCACTAAAAGTGAACTCCTTCGAGAATCTAAACTATAGATATGAACTTTTGAGCTTAGCTAGAGAAGAGGGATCTAAAGAACTCTAGAGAGAAGAACTAGGAGTATTCTATTTAGCAAGTTCTTCGCTGGATTTATCTTGAATGCGCTAGAGTTGTTTCGAAAGCTTGAGCATTTTATCCCTTGATATCCCGTACGTGAAGCTCTGATTTTCTTCTCTATTTATAGTCATGACCCAGGCATTTGCCCGTTGGAGAGGACGATGCCACGTGTCACAAACTTCCAAAGAAAATGGCCATATATTCGAATTGTTGCAGCAAAGTTGTTGATAATGTTCATGAGAGCAGCTTTAGTTGGTCAGAGTAGATAATGCGTTGACGGCTTCTCATTGGTCGAGGTTTATGGTAGGTGAGATGTGTCAGACATTGGTCTTCATCGGAGTTGACTCTCACTTATCCTCGTATGATCTTCTGCTGACTTTTGAGTGATGTTAAAAGCTGGGTCGTTTCCTGTCGGATACAGTAGACTTGAAGCAGTCTCTGTCTTCTTCGTCTGAGTCGGCTGATAAGATATTCTACTGAGTGTAGTCAGCTGTAGACTGCAAAGGTACTGAGCTTTGTATAGGTTCTTCTATAGATATCTGTCAGCTGATAAAGTGTCTTCTACTGAGGCGAGGATCAACTGATGACTTAAGAACACAAGCTCTTACACTGATAACGTGGGGTTCTGGAAAGTAACTTCCTACTGAAGATCAATCTAACATTTTACCCCTTAGAGGACATAGACACGAAAGATAAAGGAATCAAAAATAGTCTAGCCTATTACATCATCTAGTCCTATCGACACTACACTACTGATACCAGCTGGGTTTTAGGATCTTCAATTCCATAGTATGAACACTACGATTTCCCCCAATATTATTTTACCCAATAATATGCTAAGTATCATCTACTGACTCATAACCCAACAATTTCCCCCTGATTGATGATGCCAAAACCTCTATAATTCTAAGTACCAACTACTGACATAGAAAGACTTCAGTTAAAACTGAGCAAATAGCTTAAAGAAATCAGCAGCTAACAAATATGCACCTCAGAGAAACGGTTATGTGTGAGTGTGTGTCAGATCACTTCAGTGATCAGTTGTGATAAGCATAACACAAACAAAAGCCGTAAGACAATGAGTGATTGTCTGGCCAGAAGAAGGAACTGATATATATATTAAATGAGTTACAGAGTTCCTATCTTCTATACAAAAATATGAAGACAACTGCTAACGTCTGAACTTCTTCGTCTTGCTCTTGAAATCCGCAGACTTGTCAGCATGAGGGTCCAAACCATAATACTTGTAGATTCTGGCATGCAGAGTTTGGATTTCCTCGAGATCGCTTGGCAGCTGAGAACTGAGATCATGATGTCGTGCTGCTGCGTCGACCTCGTCTTCAATCTCCTTGGTGCACAAAACACCACGAGTGGTTCTGGGAGGAGGTACTCTTCTGAATGCAGGAGCAACTAGTGGCAGCTTCTCCTTAGCAAGGATCATATGAACTTGTGCTCTGAGTCTGGCGTTTGATTGATGAAGAAATTCATCGAACAACTGATTTGCCGGAATCTCAGTAGGATAACACTGATACACATAGTACCCTTTGATGAACTCAATCTTGAGTTCCTCCCATTCCTCGTTCAGATTCCATGGTATCCACTTGTCTACGTGGCGGTGAGGAGTTTTCTTCTGATACGTAGCTCTCGGAGCACCTCGCCTGTAGTATTTGGATGACCTGGGTATCTGCTTCTTCCAGTCAATGACTGGTTCATTGGCCATTTTGTCAGTAGCTTCAATGATCTTGGCCAAATCTTCCAGCCTTTTCTTTTCTTTGAGGGCAGCTGCTCTAGTGTCTCCTCTCTGGAGATTCAGTCCTTGCAGCGTTGCATCCTAGGTGGCTTTGTCCTCCGCCTCCTGCTCAGAAGTTAGTTTGGGAATGTCTGCCATTCTTTGAGCAAGGGGTATGTTGTCAGTGTCGGAGATAGCCTCATCATCAGCTGACTGCTGAGCTTTCTTCTTCTTCTGAGCATCCAGAAGCTTATTGGTTGCGCCCTTAGCAATTTTGCCTACAGGCTTCCTGGGCTTCTTAGCCTTTTGTATCTCTTCCTCAAGACGATGCTCTAGGTCGAGCTGATCCTGTAGTTGCTGAGTAACTCTCTTATCGAACTCCTCCTGCTCCGCTTTAGATCAGAATTTGGGCGTCGGGGAAGGTGGTGGAGTATTTTCAGTAATTTTCTCCTTCCCCAGCCTCTGCGGTGGCAGTGGTTCGTCGTCTTGATCGTCTTGGTCCACATACCTTGCGACCTCCTCAATATGCTGAGCCGAGGAAGATCCTCCGGTCTGCTCCGGCACATGAGTCAGTGGTATGATGGCCAGACATTGGACTTCGGGAGTGGGTGCAGTGTTGGCTTCAGCTTGAGCAGCTGAGCTTTCACCCTTGGCAATTTCTGCAATTACTTTTGCCTTTGCTCCCTTATCCACCTGAGCCTTCTCCGCCTCATTCCTATCTTCCCCCTTTTTGGCATCATCAGCCAGGGTCAGACGAGCGCGGATGGCAGACACCTCCTTCTCCAATTTGAACAGAATATTTTTAATGGAGGGGGCGGTGGTGTCGAAATCCTTGACAGCATCACAGTAGTGCTCCCAATCTTTCTCTTGGTCAGCACGTATCTGTTTGATCTGAGCTCCTGTCTCCAGTCTCAGTTTCAGGAGGGCTTCGTCGTGGGAAGCTGTCATCTCAGCTTGAATGAGCTTGAGGGCCTCCGCTTGAATAGTTATGGCTTGTTGTACGCTGGAGGTGGCTATCTTGTTACGCTCATCCATAGTGGTTTGGACTGTGGCGAGGCTCTGAGTCAGCTGCTCAGAATATTTCTTATGTTGTTCTTAGAGAAGCTGCTGACTCTAAGCGGCTAAGTCCGCTTTCTGAGCTGTGAGGGCGGTCTCGACATTCTCCTGAATATTGACAGATGGAGTAGGAGCTTCGACGACCTTCTTTACCTCGCTGGCAAGCTTGTCAACTGTCTCAGTTTGAGACTTTGTGTACTGAGCCCACTTCAGGTGAAGGTCCTTTGCAAGGAGACGATTCTTGTCTCCCTACTTCCTGATGGCTCTGTTGACAGACTTTGAGGACACGGGACTGATGGGTTGAGCTTGATAAGAGCTGGTTCCGAGCCTCTGCTCAGACGCTGCGAGTTATTGCTCTCAACTAGGTTTCGAGGCAACCGGGGCAACACCTGATGTCGACGGGGGTGGTGGTGATTTGCCCTTCTCGTTGGGAGTTTTACCCTCAGCAGATCCTCCCTGGTCTGCTTCCTTGGGTGCCTGATCCACATCATCGTTATTATCATCATCATTATCGTCGTGATGGGATGGCGGTGATGGGCTGCTGACGTGCTGTTCTGAGGATCTTAAACTGAGTAGATAAAGCATTGCGGCTCTCAGATCCTCGAACGAAGCAAGATTAACGGGTTCTCCAAATTCGATTGCTGACTGAAGGCTCTGCTCCTCCGTCAGTAGGGACAATGCTGACTGAGTCATTATAAGATCTTCCAGAACATCCCAACTCAGAAATCTCAGCAGCATCTGTGTCCTTGCCCTGGTTGCGATATCGACCAGATCCGGATGTTCTGCGATTTCCGGGATCTGTGCCGACACTTCTCCTATGGCTCGGAGACGAGCCGACTGGATGGTCGTCCACTCAGGAGATGTTTCCACAGTCGGTTCGGCATCATCCGACTATGTCTCCTCGGAGCTGATACGCTGGACTTTGTCTTTGAGCGTGGCACCCTCAATGCCTGTGTCCGCGTCCAGTATATTCTCCTCCTGAGTAGGTGGGGGAGAAACAGGCTTTGCTGGAGCCTCAGACGCTCCAGCCTTAGTTAGCCTCTTCTTCTTAGGTGGGTCGGCGCGAGGGGGCAAGTCAGCAGTAACTCGCTTCTGTGTGGCTGACCCTCGCCCGGCTGACTTCTCAGCAGCGGCTCTAGTTTTGAACTTAATGAGCTTGCTGTCAAAGTATCTGGAATCAGCAAAGGCTGCATGATTCGATACTGAGTCCTCTATTAGCACGGACATCTTCATCCCGTACAGTAGCTTGCCCACACTAATGAGTCTTCTCTCTTCAGTAGGTGTGGCAACAAACTTCTGTGCCTGAGCCTTCAGCTCAGCCACAAAGAACTCTGTCCAATTGACATGGACTCCATCTTCTATAACCATCATCAACTGGAGTCGAGGTTTCGACAGTTGATCGAAGGAACCGGCGGAGCTCGTCAGTATATGCGTGACAATGTAGGCGAGCCCGCGGTATTCTGGTAGAAGCTGGTTCTTTGGCAGCGCAGATTTGAATGTGATGTCATCTCTGCCACAGAACCTTTGGACATAGGAGTTCAGCTCCTTCTCCTTATATCCAACTGGGGAGATCCCGTGGGCCGAAAGATCAAAGGATGCTTGCAGCGCGGCCCGAATGTCAATGACGTGGTGATCGGATTCCCACTTCTGAGGGGTCACCTCCCTCATATAAGCGAATTGAGATACTTCCCCGTCTGTATCCTCTATCGATCTCCAGTTGTAGTAGACCCCTGCCACTTGTCGAGGGAGATATGCCTTGGGGTGCTTCGCGACAAGAAGCTCTAGGCCGGATGCATCAAGAGCCATGTAGATGGGCTCAAGATACGGAAGCTCCGCCTGATGAAGAGCCATCGTAGGCTCAAACTGGATCTTGGACTTGATGATTTCATCAACTTGCGGTGGGGTCAGTACAATCGCCATGAATATCTGCAGAAAACTCGTTAGCACTTGAAAATAGAGTAAGTCAGTAGAATTTTAAGCAGAGAGGAAATTACCGTATTACATAGAGCTTGAGAGTTATGCAAAGCAGTTAAAGAGGAAACGAGAAACTGAATGCAGAGAGCTCTTGAGAATGCAAATGGTGAAAAAGATAGATTAGAGTGATGATCGAGAGATTTTATAAGATATGCATATCAATCGGTTTTGATCCAATGGCTGAAATTCAATCTAGCGTTTTAATGACGGCTGTGATTTGATGTTATAAACAGAATGATTACTTAAGCCGCCTCTAACCTAGACCCACGTAGGAAATGCGCAATTAAGGTAAGGTGAGAAGACATGCATTAAATGCGTTGCAGGTAGCATTAAAGTCTAAGTCTTTTAAATGAGAACGGTTTCCTACTGACTTAAACCTTAAAAATTTAATGGCGGAAAATAAATGCTCATTAACTATTGAGTGCAAGCGACTGATATAATAAATGCGGGTATGCTTCTGACAAAGTTAAGTATATAAAACTATGCAAACCTCTTCAGCTGAACTTTTACGATCAGCTAGTTACCGTTAAGACTCATGAGGATTATTTGATGTGCTGATGACCACGTTCCCCCTTACTGTGTACTGTTTGATTCACCCGACTGAATCGAAGTACTGAGTCTTCTGACCTGTCGTACTATTTCCTTCTACTGACTCGATTCAGTAGGATCCAGTAGACCTAGCTCAACTGATAATTCTCTGAATCTGTTCTCAGCTAGTGGTTTGGTCAGTATGTCTGCCCTTTGTTTGTCAGTATGGATTTTCTCCATTCTAATGTCCTTTTTCTCAACATGGTCTCTGATGAAGTGGTGTCGAATATCCACGTGCTTGCATCTCATATGGAGAACTGGGTTCGGAGTTATAGCAATTGCACTGGTGGAGTCACAGTAGATGGGCACTTCATCCTGAGATATACCATAATCTCGTAGTTGTTGTCGAAGCCAAAAGATGTGGGCACAGGAACTTCCAGCAGCCATGTACTCAACTTCAGTAGTGGACGTTGCCACTGAATGCTGTTTCTTTGAGAACCAAGATATCAGATTGCTGCCTAGGAACTGACATGTTCCAGAAGTTGACTTTCAATCTATCCTGCATCCTGCATAATCAGCATCAGAATAACCTGTCAGTATAAGATTATCATCAGCAGGATACCAAAACCCTGCGTCAGGTGTTCCTTTCAGATATCGCAGAATCTTCTTTGTTGAGTCCATATGACTTCGCTTGGGATTCGCTTGAAATCTTGCACATACACCTACAGCATAAGTTATATCAGGTCTGCTTGCTGTTAAATATAATAAAGAACCAATAATAGCTCTATAATCAGTAGAGTTAACAGAAGCTCCCTCTTTATCTAGATCGATTTTGAAATTCGTATTCATGGGGATCTTGACTGGCTTGCTTGAGTCGCAGCCAAATCTCTTCAGGAGATCTCGAGTGTATTTGGCTTCATTGATGAATATTCCTTCAGATGATTGCTTTACTTGAAATCCAAGGAAGTAGTTCATCTGGCCCATCATACACATCTCGAACTTCTCCTTCATCATTTTCTCAAATTGTTGACATATAATCACATGTCTGCATCCGAAAATGATGTCGTCCACGTAGATTTGCACCAGTAGGATGTCATCTCCTGACATTATGTTGAATAGGGTGCGATCTACTGTCCCCTTCTGAAAACCTTTCTAAAGTAAAAAGTCTGATAGGGTATCGTACCAAGCCCTGGGTGCTTGTTTTAACCCATACAGCGCTTTCCGAAGTCTGTACACCTGATGTCCCTGCTGAAAGCCAGGCGGTTGTTCCACATAGACTTCTTCCTTCAGTACGCCGTTCAGAAAAGCTGACTTTACATCCATTTGATATACTTTGAATCTCTGATGCGTTGCATAGGCTAGGAACAGACGAATAGCTTCTAATCTAGCGATTGGAGTGAATGTTTCATCAAAGTCTATTCCTTCTGCTTGACAGTATCCCTTGCAACGAGTCGAGCTTTGTTTCTGACAATGACGTTGTTTTCATCTCGCTTGTTTTTGAAGACCCACTTAGTACTGATCACGTGCTGATGTCTAGGTCTGTCAACAAGCTCCCAAACTTCGTTTCGAACGAACTGGTTCATCTCATCTTGCATGGCAATAATCCAGTCAGCATCATTGAGTGTGTCCTCTATTGTCTGAGGTTCTTCTGTAGACAAGAAACAAGAATAGAGTGAGCTTTCTCCTTGACTTAATCTAGATCTCGTCCTGATTGTTGCTGATAGATCTCCTATAATAAGATCAGAAGAGTGAGCGTCGAGCCATGAACGTCTGAGTCTGGCTTCTTCTTCTGACACTACTTCTGCACAGTCAACAGGTGTGTTAGGCATTTCAGTCATGCTGTTCAGGGGCATTTAGCTCAGGAACAATAGTTGTTCCCCCTGAGTTTATATTCTCAGTAGAGGTCTCAGTTACCACTGGGGCTTCCTCATCGACCGTTGTTACCTGATGTTGATCCTGTTCAGTAGAATTAACCAGGTCAGCTACATTGCCTGTGGGATGGGTCTGAATTTCCTCATCGTCTGACTCATCATCCCAACAATGCTGGATCTTTTCGGCTTTATCGTTTAGTGCGAGATCCTGTAGCTTGCTGCTGACATCTTCAGTATTTGTCTTTTTAGATTTCCTGTTCTCAGTAACAAACTCATCAAATACAACATGATGACTTTCTTCCACGCAAAGAGTCCGATAGTTAAAGACTCTGATGGCTTTACTGACTCGAGAGTATCGTAAGAATACTCCTTGATCAGATTTGCTATCAAAGACCTTCAACTATCTGTCCTATTATTGTGGATAAAGCAAGGACAATCAAAATTATGAAAATGAGAAATAGAAGGAATTCTCCCTTTCCATAGTCCGTAAGGTGTCTTCATGTGTTGCTGTGTTAGTAGTGAGCGATTCTGAGTGTAGCAGGCGGTGTCAGTAGCATCAACCCAGAATTTTGAGGGTAGTCTGGAGTCTGCAAGGAGCGTTCTTGCTGCTTCTTTAAGTTTTCTGTTTTTGCGTTCAGCAAGTCCGTTCTGCTGGGGTGCGAGCTGCTGATGTCTCGTGCTTAATTCCCTCATTTTCGCAGTACTCCTTAACTACTGAGTTGAGAAATTCTGTTCCTCTGTCTGAGCGAATTCTCTGTATCTTGATGTCCTTTTCCACACTGAGTTTCTTCAGCAGTTTTGGTAACTCAGTTATGCCATCAGATTTGTTGCTATGAAGATGACCCATGTATATCTTGAATAATCGTCAATAACGACGAGGGCATACTTCTTACCTCTTATAGTCACTGGAGAGACTGGCCCGAATAAGTCCATGTGTAGCAGTTGAATGATTCTATCAGTGGAAGGTGACGGAATTGGTGGATTGCTGTTCTCTTTCTGCTTTCCCTTCAAGCATGCTTCACAGTTTCTATCTTTGATAAACTATTCATTGGGCAGTCCTCTGACTTTAGAGTTCTTGGCTAGCTTGTTCATAGTCTTGAAGTTCAGGTGACTGAGTCTTTTGTGCCATAGCCATCCTGCCTTGTCACTAGATTTTGTTTGTGCAAGTAAGCAAGCCTCAGGTTATGCGGTTTTCCAGTTTGCAACATAGATATTCTTCCTCCGCGAGCCTGATAACACTGTTTTCCCTGTAAATTTGTCAACAACATCACAGAAACCAGCGTCAAAGATAACTCTATTTAGATTGTCACAGAATTGACTAACAGAAAGGAGATTATGTTGAAGTCCTTTAACATATGTTACTCTTGGAACTCAAGCAGTCCCAATATTCAGTGTTCCTTATCCCCTTGTATAGCCTTTAGAGTTGTCACCAAACTCAATTCTGGGACCATCTTCTTGTACGTAGTTGGTCAGCAGGCTCTTTTGATAAGTCATGTGTCTCGAGTAGCCGCTGTCCACTATCCAAGGCTTAGGGTTGTAAACGAACCAAATCGAGTCGAATATCATTGTATTTGATTTGTATTTGCTTCGTTATTTGAGTATTCATATTCATATTCGTTTATTATTCGAATATTAAATTCGATTCGTATTCGATTCGTTTATGTTATTTGAATATTCGAATCGAATCGGATATTATAGGTTGTTTCTAGGTTGAAAACTTGAAATATATTCAAAGTAATAGCGTCAGTTTTAGAAGACTTAATATTATATAATGTATATTTTAATATTTCCTTAGTAATAGCGTCACTTTTAAAATATTTATTATTATATTGTATATTTTAATATTTTCTTAGTTAATTGATTATGATCATTATTTAGTATTTATGGACTAAATTATTAATGGATTTCATTACTATATTTATTTATTACTCCCTCTGTCCCGCTATTTCTGTCCTACTTGCCTAATCGGGCTGTCCCCCTTACTCACTACTCAACCCCCACATTCTTATACTCTTTCTCTTCAAAAATCTATCTCTCACTCGATTATGTTCCGCTCCGAACTCAGAAAATTATGATTTTTATCTTTTTGAAAACTTTAGATTATTTCTTCAAATACAATATAAAAAAATATAAAAAATAAAAATCGATTGCATTTCACTAGCCTTATAAAAATTTGGATAATTCTCATTTCTTTCCACCAACCACTCCTCGAAAACTGTGTCATTTTCTTTATACAATTAAAACTCATAAAATACACACTAAATTAAAATTTCTTAATCTTCGTGCCGAAGTCAACTGGGACGTTTTTAGCGGGACGGAGGGAGTATATTTTATTTATTAAATATGCTAAAAAAATTAATCGAATTTTGCTCCTGCAAAACAGAAACATTTTTAGGTACCCTTTGGTTCAGTTTGGGTCCTTAGGTGTTAGTGGGTGATTTCGGAACCCAGATTTGCCTCGGGACCTTAGAAGTCTGAGACTTCTTCTTTTGAACCTTGTCAGCTTTCTTCTCCACAGGACTTGGAGATACTGACTTTCTGGCAGTTTTGGGTTCAGGAGCTTTCTTCTTCTTTGGCTGTGTGCTCCTCCTGACCCTGGGCTCATAGTAGTACGAACCATACTGTGCTGGATGCTCATATAGTGGTTCACGGTACTGCTCTGCCCATCTGACCTACTTGGTTCCCCCTGAATTTGATCGTGGTGTCCTGGGGCTGGAACCTCTGGTCAGTAGCTTCTTGTTGCTCGGCTGAGGTGCAATCATCTTCTGTTTATTTTTCGCCTGAGGTGTTGAGTCAGTAGCCTGAACCTTCCCTTTGACGAACCTATCAGCCAGCATTTCTGAGCTTTTTGACGTTGAAGTGGAAGCTTCATGAGTATAGCCAAGTCCTTCTTTCATGACTGTTGGCCTTTGAGCTCTAAGCATGCTTTCCAACTTCCCCTTAGCTCCAAGTGCTTGTTCGGTCATCATCCCCCGCCGGACCTCGTCACTTCTTCGAAGAGATTCATAATCCTTTTCAACTTTTGCGAACTTCTGACTGAGTCGGGCTATTTCAGTATCTTTCTCAGAATTGTCCTTGGTCAGAACTGATATCAGAGTTTCTTGAAGCTGAGACTTAGTCATAAGAGATTTAATCTCTTCCTTAAGTCTCACAACCGCATTCTACCGAATCGGTAGAGACCCGACAATCGAAGAAAGTCTCGATTCTCGGCCTTTACCTGTTCCAGTTCCTGAATGGTTCTGCTGAATTCTCTGCTTAGCTGAATCTGCTCCTCTAGTAGATCATCGTAGGCTTGTACCACGTCTAGAGGTTCATCTGTGACCGAGCACATGTCGTGTGTGCTGTGTGAAGAAGAAGTTATATTAAGTTTAGAATTTACCTCAGCCTCTTCTCTGGCCATCAGACAATATTCTGCAGCTGATTCAGGATCTATCTCTCCGACCTCAACGGCGTCAAATGCAGCTTCAACTTCAGAAGAATACATGAATTTATCTTCCTCGATTGAGTCATCGGATATCTCTCCGGCGATATAGGCCTGCCTCCTTCGGGCAAATTTCTCACGGCTGGCCTGCCGTTCTGCTCTTTGAACAGTTGAGAGTTCGGGACAGTCATACTGATAGTGTCCCTCTTTCTTGCAGTTGTAACAAATAGACGTTTTGCTGCTTTTTCCGGCTGAATCGATGGATGGATTAGCAGCAGGTTCTGTGTTCCTACAATCAGTAGTTGATTTAGATTCTTCCCTTTTTCGATAATCTTTCTTACCTGAGGGAGAATCTCTGTGATAGTTCTTAAACTTTCTGACTCTCTCCTTTTCTCTTTGATATTTGAGAGCCATAAGCGCAAGTTGGTCAGTGCCAGATATCTCAGAGGACTTTGCTTCTGGCGTGACCACTCCCTTGCCGGAAGAAATGAGTTTGACTCTAGTTTTGCTGACTATTGCTTTGAAAGCATGATCAATCTGTGTGTCAGCTGGAGCACTGGAACATCGTTGGGGTAGGATGTGCTCAAATTCCTCCGTTTTTAATTCTGAAAAGATAACATCAGGAGTTAGAGCATTAAGATCTGAGCGACGTAAATAAGTAGCAAAAGGAAGCCACTTCAGTCAAGGTAGCGCTCTCAGAATCTTCGTGTTCATCTCTTTATTCGTCAACGTCCTCCCCAGCCCGTTGATCACATTGATCTGATTAGTGAATCTGACGCTTAGCTCGTCAATGGTCTCGTTGGGCTCCATGGCAAATGTATCGAACTTCTGTAGCTCTAGTTCGAGGTTGTTTTCCATGATCTACGGGGTTCCTTGGCTCAGTACAGCCAGGGCGTCCCAAAGTTCCTTTGCCGTTTTGCAGTCTTGCACCCTCCCGAGGTGTGAATCATTGAGCGTAGTCAGGATTGCATTACGTGCAACTCGGTCGAGGTTGTGCAGCTTTTTCTCTTCTAGCGTGAAGGCTGATTTGTCTTTTGCGACTTTAGCACCAGTTTGTGCTCCTACACCTCCTGCAGCAGCATATTGTACGCTGTCGATCATGGGAATGATGGGTCCTGTCCCAAGGACATCCGTCATGCTGTCATGCAACGATGTTAGGTGCGCCTCCATTCTCACGCGCCATACCATATTGTTCTCTATCGAGAACATCGGCACCATCCTAATACCTAACATATCAGACATTATGGGTAAGAGTATAAGGATGTATGAAGAGATGCTTGTGTAGTGAAAAAATCGTTTTCAGGATCTGTTCGAGAAGACCAGTAGTTACAGAACCGATGATCAGAAGAACACCGTTGCTCTGATACCAATTGTTGGTCCGGAGACGAGAGTCAGGTGTAGAGGGGGGGGTGAATACACTGAGTCTTGCTTTCTTTTCTCAAACGCGAAGGACAGCTGAGCTGTTGGATGCAACTGATGAACAGTGCCAAATAGTAACCTTCGATCGCGGGTCAGAGAGTGAGCCAACTACTGAGTCTCTCTTACTGACTTTAGTCAGTGGTTGATTCTCAGTTGAAGACTTAGTGCGGAATAAGAGTGTGGGGCCCGGAGATTCATCTCAGTTGAAAAACGTGATTTTCACAAGTCAAACAGTTTTGGCTAGTGCACTTTAAGAATACGTTTTATGCAAGATATGATTTTATAAGAAGTTTGTATGCAATGCAATAAAACAGTAAACAACACAAGCAATTTTTAACGTGGTTCGAATACGCAAGATCCTACGTCCACGGTCCTGCTGAACAAGAGGTCTTGTTGATTAATCTGAACAAGCCTCAGCAAGGTATCGTCGCTTTGACCGGATGCACCCTTCTAAGTTATAGTCCTTAGCGACTTTTACAAATCAAACCGATGTTTGAAGGGGAGGGGAATTTCTCCAATTGGAAGGAGTTCTTACAATAAGAACAATCACTAAAAGTTAACTCCTTCGAGAATCTAAGCTATAGATATGAACTTTTGAGCTTAGCTAGAGAAGAGGGATCTAAAGAACTTTAGAGAGAAGAACTAGGAGCATTCTATTTAGCAAGTTCTTCGATAGATTTATCTTGAATGCGCGAGAGTTGTTTCTAAAGCTTGAGCGTTTTATCCCTTGATATCCCGTACGTGAAGCTCGGATTTTCTTCTCTATTTATAGTCTTGACCCAGGCATTTGCCCCTTGGAGAGGACGATGCCACGTGTCACAAACTTCCAAAGAAAATGGCCATATATTCGAATTGTTGCATCAGAGTTGTTGAGAGAACAGCTTTAGTTGGTCAGAGTAGATAATGTGTTGACGACTTCTCATTAGTCGAGGTTTGTGGTAGGTGAGATGTGTCAAACATTGGTCTTCATCGGAGTTGACTCTAACTTATCCTCGTATGATCTTCTGCTGACTTTCGAGTGATGTTAAAAGTTGGGTCGTTTCCTGTTGGATACAGTAGACTTGAAGCAGTCTCTGTCTTCTTCGTCTGAGTCGGCTGATAAGATATTCTACTGAGTGTAGTCGGCTATAGATTGTGAAGGTACTGAGCTTTGTATAGGTTCTTCTATAGATATCTATCAGCTGATAAAGTGTCTTCTACTAAGGCGCGGATCAGTTGATGACTTAAGACCACAAGCTCTTACACTGATGACGTGGAGTTCTGGAAAGTAACTTCCTACTGAAGATCAGTACAACATTTTACCCCGTACAGGACATAGGAATCGAAAATAGTCTAACCTATTACATCATCTAGTCCTATCGACACTACACTACTGATACCAGCTGGGTTTTGGGATCTTCAATTCCATAGTATGAACACTACGATTTCCCCCAATATTATTTTACCCAATAATATGCTAAGTATCATCTACTGACTCATAACCCAATAGCTACTGAACACAGATCAGACTCAGCAACGGCCAGACAGTCTTCTGACTGTTAGGAGAACTCATAAGTCAAATCAACAGAGTCATATGAGGTATAGAGAAGTCAGCTTCAGATCTACCTTGAAGTCTGTTTGTCTCACCTACTTTCTTCAGCCTCGACCAATGACAAGCGGTCAGCTGTCTACTTTCTGATTAAAGCTGCAAGTCAACATCTTTCCAGAATTGGAGGGAAATGACTCTATCACCATACTTTGAAAGAGCCGTTAGCTACCCAAAAGAGAGAGACACATGGATCGTCGTCTCCAATGGATCTATCCATGTCTCTGCTCTATAAATAGAGGGAAGATTTCAAATCAAAGCTCACCTAAAAAACGAAGAACACACGAGCATTCATGAGCAACTCAGAATCGACTTAAGCTTTCCGCAAGAACTTCAAAGAGTTATTCCAAGCAAAAGGCGGCATACTTGCTCAAAGGGAACCGAGCTGAATCAGATCACAAGCCTCTAGTATCCAAGCGACTGAATACGAACCCAGAGTTTATACTTAAACGTTCGTCGCTCTAGAAGCCACTTTCTCGTTCCCTTCCCTCTAACCTAAGCTCAGCAGACCATATCTATAGCTTAAAATGAAGAAGTTCATCCTTGAACTGATCCTTATTGTAAAGGACTCCTTCATAGTTGGAGAATTTGTCAAACACTTAAGTTTGATACTTTGTAAACTGAGACTTGCTCAGTATAAATCTCAGGACCAGTGTTTGTCCAGTGCACAAACTGACTAAGACTATCTCAGTATAATAAAATAGCCTCCTGATCTTTTCGGGACACTGGACGTAGGATTGTTGGATCCGAACCACTTTAAAATTGCTTGTGTTATGTGTGCTCTGTTTTTACTGTTGCATTGATTACTGTTCATACTGAAAATATCTTTCAAAATCATTCAACTGTGTTTCAGCAAAGCTTAAAAGATTGCACTAATATACTAAAACAGTTTTCTTAAAAACGTTTCTAACTCAACTGAATTTGGGCCTACACATTTCCGCACTCTACTGAACTTCAGCTGAACAGTACTGAATTCTGACCTAAGTCAGCTAGCAGGCCTCAGTGAAGTCAGTCACTCTGCCACGCGATTCAGAACAACTTATTTAGTCTACTGAACCTATTCACTACGGCATCTTCCTGAAAGGGACTGTTCGCGTTTTGAGTTGAGAAAGTTTTCAGGTGTATTCACCCCCCCCCCTCTACACCTGAACGTTTATCTCGGGACCAACAATTGGTATCAGAGCATGAGTTCTCTAAGACTCTTGTTTTCTAAAACTGGTCTACTTGAACGAATCTAGAAAGCGTTTTCACTGCATATCATTCTTCATTCATATCACAATTTTCAATGTCTGATATGTCAGGAGTCAGGATGGTACCCATGTTCTCAGTAGAGAACTACGGGGTATGGCGAGTCAGAATGGAGGCACATCTGACTTCCCTCCACGATAGCATGACAGAGGTACTGGAGGACGGACCTATCGTTCCCATGATTGATAGTGTCGAAACCCAGGATCCAACATAAGGAGGCGGCATGGTGACCGGGAAGAAGATCCCCAAAGATAGAAGCCTTTTCACCCCTGAGGAGAAGAAGCTTCACAACCTAGAGCGAGTTTCCAGAAATGCCATACTGACCACCCTGAGTGATTCCTATATCGGAAGAGTTTAGGACTGCAAGTCCGCGAAGGAACTCTGGGATGCTCTAGCGCTGCTGAGTCAGGGGACTCAAAAGATCGAAGCAAACAAACTGGCGTTGTAACTTCAGAAGCTGGAGAGACTGTCTCTCATATCTAGTGACACGATTGAAGATCTTAACGTCAGATTTACGGATCTGATGAACACCATCAACGGGTTGGGAAAGATATTCTCCAACCGAGAAATAAATCTCAAGATATTGTTTCTCCTGATCATATCTTTTCAGAATTAAAAGCTGAGGAGTTCGAGTTTGGTCTACCCCAAAGGAAGCAGTGAGCTGAAGCTGACACTCAAATCGACCATGCTTTCAAAGCATCAATCAGCACAACGGTTCTCGCGTCTAGCAAGGCATAACTTTCATTCAGTGAACTACAAGAAGGAAACCTAGCTAAGAAATACACACTGCTTGCCGTGAAGTATCAGAAGGAGAAGGAGAGGCGTAGAAAACTCTCTAGAGTCGTCAGAGACTCCAAGGGTAAGTCTGAATATACACCCAAGCGCATTCCTGAATCGTATACTTCTGATTGCAGGAAACAGGAGGACTCAGCTCAGTCGAAAGACAGCGAGAGCAAAGAAGATAAAGTCACCACCTGCTACAACTGCAAGAAGCCAGGACACTATCAGTATGACTGTCCGGAGCTCAGTACGGCTGAGAGAGCAACACACAAAGCTCGAAGGGAGAAGTTCATCAAGAAGCGTCAAGCATATATTGCTGGTGAACTCTCAGACGACTTAGATGAAGTCGACTCCTTCATGGATTCATCAGATGATGAAGCGACATTCATGGCCGTAGAGCTTGAAGAAGATGCTGAAAAGTGTCTTATGGCAGGAGAAGAGGATGAGGTAAACTCTCACGCTCCATTTAACTCCTCTTCACACTGCACACACGACACTATTTTAGGTGCAGATGAGAATCTGGACGTCTCGATCACCTACGAAGAATTATTAGACGAGCAGATTTAGATGAACCTACAGCTCAGTAAGACTCTTCAGGAGTTGGATACCTGAAAGTGGAGAATCAGAGACTTTCTCAGGAGAGTCAGGTTGCTACTGAGTCAGAAAGACTTGTGTTGAGACTCAGGGAGGAGATTAACTCTCTGATGGCCAAGTCTCAGCATCAAGAAGATCAGATCTCAGTACTGACCAATGACTTGACTCAGAAGGATACTGAACTGAGTCTATTGAAGCAAGAGTTGTCATGACTTCAGACCGAGCATGAAACTCTTAAGAAAAGTGATGATGTCTGGAGGAATCTGATGATAGAGCGGTACATGGGCGCTGAAAAGAAGCTTGAGGCAATGCTAGCCAGCAACAAGCCTAAGCACTGCAAGGAGGGACTTGGATTCAGTCATAGAGCCTCCTCATCTGCCCCCGTACGCTCAGAGAACCTGCTAGCTGATAGATTTGTTCAAGGGGAGACTATCAACGCTGAGATCATGAACCCCCTAGCAAAGAACCAACAGAATATGAAGGCACCTCATCCCAGCTATCAGCATTCTGACAAGAAGATTAGCTCAAAATCACCGCTGCTCAGTCAAGGGGGAACCAACAGAGTTAAATGGGCTGATCAGTATGGACCTCCACAGCTGACACATCCAGCTCAGTATGGGTCATACTACTATGATCCTATAGTCAGGAGAGGATCCAAGAGTCAGAAAAGGAAGAAGAAAGCCGTTCAGAAGGCAAAGGTCCAGAGGCTAGCAATTCAAAAGATCCGGACTCCTAAACCTTGTGAAGTCTCGAAGTCAGCATCGACCCGGTCCGGTGGTCAAGTATGTTGATCAGAGGGGAAAGAAACTATCTGAGACCACCAGGGTCGTGAGACAGATTTGGGTTTCCAAAACTAACATCTAAGGACCCAAAATAAAAAATAAAAGGTACCTGAATATAATTTTGTTTTGCAGGTGCACAAGGACCCTTGGTATGTGGACAGCGGATGCTCAAGACATATGACATACCAGAAGGACCTACTGAAGAATTATACTACTGAAGAAGGACCCAGAATCGAGTTTGGAGACAATGCAAAAGGCTATACCAGAGGCCATGGAACACTCAGCATTGAACCGCCACAGTTCCAAGAGTATCATATGTTGAAGGACTTCAGCATAATCTTCTCTCTGTTAGTCAATTTTGTGATAACTCAAATAGAGTGATTTTTTATGCTGGTTTCTGTGATGTCATTGATAAATCTAAAGGGAAAACAGTATTATCAGGTTTGCGCAAAAAGAATATCTACGTAGCTGACTGGAACTCAGCTGAACCTGAAGCTTGTTTGTTGGCGAAGAATGACAACAAAACGGGGTGGCTCTGGCACAGAAGACTCAACCATCTCAACTTCAAGACGCTCAACAAGCTAGCTTGAAACGCTCTAGCAAGAGGACTGCCGAATGAAGTATTTAGCAAAGACACTCAGTGTGAAGCATGTCTGAAGGGAAAGCAAACAAAGAAGCAAAATCTACCTGTTCCATCGCCTTCCACTGATGGAATCCTTCAGCTGCTACATATAGATTTATTCGGTCCAGTCTCTCCGGTGACGATCAGAGGCAAAAAGTATGCTTTAGTGGTCATTGATGACTACTCGCGCTACACATGGGTCATATTTTTTGCCAACAAGTCTGACGTCAAAACAGAGCTGCCTACGCTTCTGAAAAAGCTCAGTGTCGAGAAGAACACCAAGATTATAAAATACGTTCAGACAGAGGAACTGAGTTCCTGAATTCGATGGTGGAGGAGTTCTGCAAAACTGAAGGCATAGAGCATGAGACGTCTGCCGCGCGCACGCCTCAACAAAATGGGGTTGCTGAAAGGAAGAATAGAACACTCAAAGAACCAGCAAGAACCCTGCTCGCAGACTTAGGACTCCCAACCAAATTCTGGGCAGAAGCAACTGACACTGCATGTTACACTCAGAACAGATCTCTACTGACTAAGCAGCATAAGAAGACACCATATGAATTATAGAACGGAAGGAAGCCATTCATATCTTATTTCCATATTTTTGGGTGTTCGTGCTTTATCCACAATAATGGGAAGGACCAGTTAAGGACTTTTGATAGCAAGTCAGACCAGGGAGTCTTCTTAGGATACTCCCGCATCAGCAAAGCCTTCATAGTTTTTAACTACCGGACCCTTTGCGTGGAGGAAAGCCCTCATGTTGTTTTTAATGAGTTTGCTACTGAAGACAGGAGCAGGAACTCAAAATCAGAATCTGAGGACATTAGTAAGCAACTACATGATCTGAGCCTAAAAGACAAAGTTGAAAAGATCCAGCTGTGTTGGGATGATGATTCAGAAGAGGAAACTGATGATAAGACAACTGAATCTCAGCCAGCAGCAGAAGTAGTTGAACGGATTGACTCTACTGAACAGAGTCAATCCCAGGTAACTCAGGTCGATGAAGAAACCCAAGTGGTAACTGAGACCTCTACTAAGGATAATAATTCAGGGGGAACAAATGAAGTTCCTGAGCTGAATGCCCCTGAACCTGGTGACTCAGTAGACCCAACTCTAGTCACTGAATTACTTAAATCTCAGAATAGTACAATTGAAATGCCTAACTCACCTACTATCTGTGTTGAACAAATTTCAGATGAAGAGTTGAAACATCGTCGATCGTGGTTGGACGCTCACACTTCTGACTTAATTATTGGAGATCCTTCAGCTAGTGTAAAGACATTATATTCCTGCTTCTTGTCTACTGAAGAACCTCAGTCAGTTGAGGACGCACTCAAGGATGCTGATTGGATCATAGCTATGCAAGAGGAGCTGAACCAGTTCGCGAGAAACGAAGTATGGGAGCTTGTTGACAGACCCCGACATCAATATGTGATTGGAACTAAATGGGTCTTCAAGAACAAGCGAGATGAAAACAACGTTATAGTAAGGAACAAAGCGAGACTCGTGGCAAAAGGCTACTATCAAGCCGAAGGAATAGATTTCGACGAAACTTTCGCTCCAGTTGCAAGATTGGAGGCAATCAGACTATTCCTAGCCTACGCAACACATCAGCGATTAAGAGTTTATCAAATGGATATGAAGTCTGCGTTCCTAACCGCCGTGCTGAAATAAGAAGTCTATGTAGAACAGCCTCCCGGCTTTCAGCAGGGACATCAGGTTTATAGACTCAGAAAGGCTCTGGATGGGTTAAAACAAGCACCCAGGGCTTGGTACGATACTCTGTCCAAGTTTCTTCTTTAGAAAGGTTTTCAGAAAGGCACAGTAGACCGCACATTATTCAACATTCGACTGGAAGACGATATCTTACTTGTGCAGATCTACGTAGATGACATAATATTCGGATCAAAGAATGTCATCATTTGTCAGCAGTTTGAGAAAATGATGAAGGATAAGTTCGAGATGTCGACGATGGGAGAGATGAATTATTTCCTTGGCTTTCAAGTCAAACAATCTGAGAAGGGAACATTCATCAATCAAGGCAAATACACTCGAGACCTCATCAAGAAGTTTGGTTGCACATCCGGTAAACCAATCAAGATCCCGATGAACACGAATATGAAAATTGATCTTGATAAAGAGGGAGTATCAGCAGACCATACTGAATTTCGTGCTATTATTGGTTCATTATTATATCTAACTGCTACTAGACCTGACATAACTTATGTTGTAGGTGTCTGCGCTCGATTTCAGGCGAATCCTAAGCAGAGCCACATGGACTCAGCAAAGAAAATTCTCCGCTATCTCAGACGAACACCTGACATGGGTTTAAGGTATCCATCAGATGATAATATTGAACTAATTGGTTATTCTGATGCTGACTATGCAGGATGTAGGATTGACCAAAAGTCAACTTCTGGAACTTGTCAGTTCCTTGGCAGTAAGCTGATTTCATGGTTTTCAAAGAAACAACATTCAGTAGCGACGTCAACTACTGAAGCTGAATACATGGCTGCCGGAAGTTGCTGCGCCCAAATCCTTTGGCTGAGACAGCAGCTACGCGACTATGACGTCATTCAGAATGAAGTGCCGATCTTTTGCGACAGCTCCAGTGCGATTGCAATCACTCAGAACCCTGTACTCCATACTAGATGCAAGCACGTGGACATCAGACACCACTTCATTCGTGATCATGTCGAAAATAAGGATATCAGGATGAAGAAGATCCATACTGACCATCAAAGGGCAGATATTCTGACCAAGCCTCTAGCTGAAGCCAGCTTCAGAGAACTTTCAGTAGAGCTAGGTCTGCTGGACCCTACTGACTACAGTCAGTAAGTGGATTCAGGAGAGGAGCATTCAGCAAGGGGGAATGTTCACTCTCAGTACTGAACTTATTCAGTATAGAGAGATTCAACAACCATCTACACGAGGTATCAGCTGACTACGATGTTCAGCTAACAGGTTTGCGTATCTCTACTCAGTAGCCAATGAAATATTCTGTACATTAATGATTCAGATTCAGCTTCGTATTCAATGCTATAGAAAATGTTATTTAATATAACAGTTTACATTTAATACACGACATTCTATATAACGTATGCTGAACTCTGAGGCGCATTAAATGCATGTCTAATCAAGTTACTTCTTTGGCTATATACAATTGTAATTTGATTTAGGTTGCTACGTTGATCATTACCTATTTTATAACATTAAATCTTAGCCGTCCATCTCATAAAGCATATTTAAATTGAACCGTGGATAGTACAACTTTTACCCTAGATCATCCTCTTGATCATATATAAAACACGTTCAAAGTTAGAAAACCGCCATTTTACTCTGCAACTATTACCCTAGAAAATTTTATGAGAAAAGCATTCACTCCTTTGCAAACTTCTATTAAACATCTCCGAAAATACTTTGGTAAATTTCATGCTTATTCAGTATCGTATATGTTTCTTGATAATATTCATTCTTCGATACTGATACTTTCTTTTGCAGATTAAATCATGACAGGATCAGTCATCACCCCGGTTAATATACAAGAAATCCTCGAGAAGGACCGTGTTTGGTGAAAGCCAATCATGGAATTCGACGCGTGTGAACTAGATTTCATGGAGGAGATCTTCGACACATTGAGGGCTTCAGGGCTGGAAGCCTTCGTCTCAAGGAAGCCATCGTACTTCCTTCCTCGACAGATTTCAGAGCTCTATCTGAACTCTGAGTCAGTAGACGGAGATATCCGAGGCCAGTTCGTCATTCATCACATCGCTGATCCCGCCCATGCTGTATCAGAGATAAAGCACATGTCTATTAAAGGAGCTCTTCAGCGGAGCTTTCAGCTTCCTAGCACCGGTTTCAGCACAGTCGGATATAAGGACGATATCATGGATGAGTATCTAGAAATTTTCTGCGGGAAGCCTACGACGTTCAGGGCCGCCTTCCCGAAGAATGCCATGTTGTCTCAGTACAGGGCATTAGCCTACATAGTCATGCAAATTTTGACTAGTCAAGCTGGGTCATTCGACCAAATATCCAGACCTAAGATTCAGATGATGATGGCCATATATGACCATGCACAGATCAACTGGACTGAATTCTTTCTGAAGGAATTCATGACTCATGCAACTAAATTCGATAAGACCTCTAACTGCCTAGCTGTTAAAGGAAAGTTGCTATACGGAATGAAGCTATCAGTCATGATAGAAGACCTTTGTGGTGCTGACCAGCTATATATGATGACAAAGGGTACTTCAACCCGAAAAAGGTGAGGTTCCAGAGCAGGGCAGCAGCCCTTCAGTAGATCGGCTCAGTGCTTGCTGAGCCCAAGAAAGGCTCTCAGAAGACCTCTACTCCTTCCAAGAAGAGGTCACCTCCCAAAACAGCTCAGAAAACACCGACCAAGAGGCAGAAGACGGTCGCTCAGGCTGTGACTGTACCTCCCCTGCAACTGAGAGACGAGGCAGAGTCTTCAGAAAAGACTGTCTCAATGGAGAAGGTCGTCTCTATTGAACAGGGAGAGGAAGTGGAACAAGGGGCAGGAGCTGAACCTGTCACTCCTACTGCTCAAACCCCCTTGGACATTCCACCTCTCAGCAGCATTCCGTCTACTGAGAAAGAAACGTCTCCGATTGAGATCGAGGACTCGGAGACAGCGTCAGAATCAGAGACCATCGGGATGGAGGCCTCACCTCTTCAATCCAGAGCCTCCCGAGAAGTCTCAGAAGCCATCCCTGAGATAGTCAGCCACTCCGACTTAGTCACTTTGGTTAGACAGGCCCGGCTACATATTTTGATCAGGTTCCAGGCGTGGTCTACTCTAAATAGACTCATCCAACACCACTCCTGCGAACAACTTCATGAAGAAGAGCTACCAATCCACGAGAAGATAGGCTACTCCGAGCCTGTGGATCTGTGCTCTCTGGATGATCTGAGAGCGGCTATGTTAGCCATGCTGAACTACAGACTTCCAACCTCAGCAGTCGTTCCCTCAGATGGGTCTGATCCCGATGATCAAGACCCGCCCCATGATTCAGGTCTTGAGAAGCCTGTTGAGGGATCTCAACTGGAGGAGGATGCTCCACCTACAACTGCTGAAATCCCACTCAGCATCCTCCCACCAGGTCAGTCGGTGGCTGGTACCTCCTAGACTGTGGACCCAGTCCAGCTTTTGCTGGGGTCTACTTTTGAGGTAGCGCCCAGCCTGAGAAGCTGACGTTCTAAGACTGTGGCAAGGGCACTCAGAAGTCAGGGTGCTCAGAACCGAATTCTTCCCCGGGCCGTCCACAAGACTTGGAAGCAGTCTACTCAGGCTCAGAGTGAGGAGATGAAGGAGCTTCGAACGTCCATTCAAAACACTCCAGCTCCGGACTTCTCTACAATACTGACAGACGCCTTAGCCACTCAGAGAGCCGAGTTTGAAAGGCAACAAAAGCTGATGGAAGCTGCACAGATAAAACTTCTTGAAGACTATCAAGCAACCCAGTCAACCCATGCTGAATCTATAGCTTCCATGAGTCAGGCCGCAGAGCTCAGACTTCAGAATATTCAGAAGGCTATGGAAGATAAGATAGATCAGAAGTTGCAAACTATTCTGACTGTGGTGGAGAATTCACATAAGAAGTATGGAGAAGAGCTTACTGATGAGAGGAATGAACTCCACGAAAGCCTCACAAAACTTCAGGTAGCCTTGGATAAGCTGGCCTCTGATTATGACAGTCTGAATAAGAAGATGCAGGTACCTACCCTCGGCCTATTTGCTGATGCCAAAAAGGGGGAAAGGGAAAGGATACCTAAGGCACCAAGGGGAATCAGGTCAGTTAAGGGATAAACTCAATCTCAACAATCCGCTCCTACTGAAACCCCAGGTCAGGCCCAGGGTGCCTCAGCAGTAGGAGCTGTAGTGCCTGCTGAGACCGGCCCAAGTGGCTCAGGACCTAGAGATTCAGCAACTCAGACTCCCAGCGAAATTATTAAGGAGGTTGTTGAATACGCTGAGGAGGACTCAGATGAGGAGGAAACTCCTCTACCTCCCCCGGTGGCAGGTAAAGGGAAGAAGATTCTGAAACTCCCAACCCCACCTAAGAAAGGAACCAGAAGGTTTAGATATCCTGAGGAAAAGGCTCAGATTGAAGCTGATGAAAAGCTTGCAAGGGAGATAGCTGAGGCAGAGGCTGCTAACAAGCCAAAGAAAGCGCCTGCCAAAGGCAAAACCAAGGTTCAAGGGGGAAGGAAGCTTGGGACAAGGCAACCCCCTAGGAAACTGAAGATCAGCGACGAAGCTGATAAGGTGAAAGAAAAAGAGCAACAACAGCAGCAGCAGTCTGGTCACCAGGGGGGATCTAAATCAAAATCACCAACACCTGCTGATTCAGAAGAAGAGCAAGAGCATATTCCATCTTATGCCCCTTCCAGAGCTCAAGAGCAAGAAATGAAAGAAATATGGGATCAGATGGAAAGGTATCTAGACAGAGGAGCTGAAGCTAGACAGATTAGTGAAGCAAGAGAAAGGCTCAGACTCGCTGACCTAGAAGCTCTAAGGCTCAAAACTGAGAAAGAGGCTAGACAGAGGCTTCCTGAGAAGGTTGAGATTCCCTACAAATACAGAAGACTCAGGAAGCCTACTGATCTCAAAATTCACCGATGGCCCAGAATCGATACATGGATGCCATGGGAGCGGACTCAGAGGTGGGAGACACTCAAAGCTAACTTTATCAAGAGGTACTATATCTGGAGATACTGGCCTGACATGCACAAGGCGACAACTTTTGCTCAGTGGCTTCTGAAGAGCGATCCTGAGATATATGCAAGAGTTCAGAAGGCCCTAGATGAGAAGATAGATGTCAGAGTCCCAACTCCTAGACCTCTGCTCCCTCCACTGAAGCTCGATGGATCTTTACATATTGGTGTTATAGAAGGAGAGGTCAAAAGTGCAGTCCAAGCCCATGATCTCGATGAGACACATCCTGCTGACATGGTGTTGATACAGAAGCTCATAAGAGACACATTCAGAATGTATGGATTGTTGCTGCCTGAAGAGAAGTCTAGAGATTTTAAAGCGCGGATCCAGCAGTTCAGGAAATAGTTGTTAGCTTCTTGTATCTTGTTTTCTTTTCTCTAGAATAGCAGCTGATGTACTGTACTGAATTGTCTGATATATAAAACTTCAATTGTTGTTTGGCCCTGACAATACCTTATTGTCTTCATGGCCTTGTTACTTATGCTTAACACTCAGAATCACCTAAGTGATTACTGACTCACACGCTCACTATATATATATTTGTGTTTATCTGTTTTTACTTAGCTTGAGAGATTCTTTCGTGATTATAAGATTTATAGAGGGAGATTGTTGTTAGAAAGGGGGAAATTGTTGTTAGATTTCTGTATAGGTTCTGATATTTCTTCCCTGAACTCTCTCAGTAGTCTAGAACTTGAAGAACAACTCCACTGATTCTACATGTAATATTTGTAAGGAGTTTGTTTCTGACAGGTTGTAGTGTTAGGTTTTGACATCATCAAATAGGGGAAAATTGTTGGGAGATGATTCACTAGCCTAGTGCTCAGTAGATTTGAAGATCCCAAAACCCTACTTTGACTGATGAACCATTCAGTTGTATTTGTTTATTCTGTCTCTGAGAGTTTCAGACTCAGTTGACACCCTTCGACATGGTTCAGGCGTTCGAGTCCGTCCGTCCCGGTTCTTCGACGGACTATCAACCTCGGTACCATGAGAAGAAGACTCGATAGTACTTGGACTCGCAGGAGCAAGATATCGAAAGGAGTCGATGGAACCGAACTCGGCGAGGAGTAGTTCACTGAACTCAGAGTTGATCTTCAGTAGAGCTCAACTCAGCAGGAGTATGCTACTGAACATAGATCAGCAACGGCCAAACAGTCTTCTGACTGTTGGGAGAACTCATAAGTCAAATCAGCAGAGTCATACGAGGTATAGAGAAGTCAGCTTCAGATCTACCTTGAAGTCTGTTTGTCTCACCTACTTTCTTCGGCCTCGACCAATGACAAGCGGCCAGCTGTCTACTTTCTGATTAAAGCTGGAAGTCAACATCTTTCCAGAAATGGAGGGAAAGGACTGTCACCATACTTTGAAAGAGCCGTTAGCTACCCAAAAGAGAGAGACACATGGATTGTCGTCTCCAACGGATCTATCCATGTCTCTGCTCTATAAATAGAGGGAAGATTTCAAATCAAAGCTCACCTAAAAAACGAAGAACACACGAGCATTCACGAGCAACTCAGAATCGACTTAAGCTTTCTGCAAGAACTTCAAAGAGTGATTCCAAGCGAAAGGCGACATACTTACTCAAAGGGAACCGAGCTGAATCAGATCACAAGCCTCTAGTATCCAAGCGACTGAATACGAACCCAGAGTTTATACTTAACCGTTTGTCGCTCTAGAAGCCACTTTCTCGTTCCCTTCCCTCTAACCTAAGCTCAGCAGACCATATCTATAGCTTAGAACGAAGGAGTTCATCCTTGAACTGATCCTTATTGTAAAGGACTCCTTCATAGTTGGAGAGTTTGTCAAACACTTAAGTTTGATACCTTGTAAACTGAGACTTGCTCAGTATAAATCTCAAGACCAGTGTTTGTCCAGTGCACAAACCGACTGAGACTAACTCAGTATAATAAAATAGCCTCCTGATCTTTTTCGGACAGTGGACGTAGGATTGTTGGATCCGAACCACTTTAAAATTGCTTGTGTTATGTGTGCTCTGTTTTTACTGTTGCATTGATTACTGTTCATACTGAAAATATCTTTCAAAATCATTCAACTGTGTTTCAGCAAAGCTTAAAAATTGCACTAATATACTGAAACAGTTTTCTTGAAAACGTTTCTAACTCAACTGAATTTGGGCCTACACATTTCCGCACTCTACTGAACTTCAGCTGAACGATACTGAATTCTGACCTAAGTCAGTTAGCAGACCTCAGTGAAGTCAGTCACTCTGCCACGCGATTCAAAACAGCTTATTTGGTCTACTGAACCTGTTCAGTACGACATCTTCCTGAAAGGGACTGTTCGCGTTTTGAGTTGAGAAAGTTTTCAGTTGTATTCACCCCCCCCCTCTACACCTGAACGTTTATCTCGGGACCAACACTAAGGGTGTATTTATAGGCTTAGAATAAATTATCTAATGATACATAATCATAAAAGGTATCAAATGTGTTGTATCTATAACTATTTTTGTACTTATATAATTTATATAGAATTTAGTCTATCACTTACCATATAAGAGATTCAATCATAGATAAATTAGGATATGGATAAACACAACTGGATTTCATCCTAAAACATGTATATCACAAATGTAATATCTATTTTATTCACAAAACATAATTTTAAATTATCTCCTAATAACTTAATACAATATTAAATTTTATATCCTTTCATGAATAGGTTTAGGAAATCCAAAATTAATAAATATTATTCTTGCTTCATTATTCTATCATGATTTATATCTCAACATAACAATATAATCATAATATGATATAAAAAAACACATTCAAACAGGGGCGGATCTAAGATTCGTTAGTAGGGTGGGCTGAAAACTGAACACTTCGATATAAAAAAACACATATATATAGTTTTTCTAAAAAAAACATAGATACAAAATTCGAAATACAAAGAAGTCCATAAATATTCCTTTAACTTTTTAACAAAGAGAGATCTTGAAGTATATTGAAAGTAAAAATAAGAAGAAAAAAATTACAATGAAAAAGAATAAAAGGAAAAATAAGAAAAAAAATTACAAATGAAAGGAATAAGATAAAATACAATAAAATAAGAAAGGGAAGAAAAATAAGAAAAAATTAAAAAGGAAAGCATTAAGAAAAATCGACAATAAGATAATTAAATTATTATGACTAAATCAGTAAAAAACTAAACTACAAAGAAAAGAATAAAGGAAAACGTTTACTTGAGCTCAAATGTTTGTCATCCGAAACAAAATGAGGGAGGCTGACCACTCCACTAACACTTTAATTCATTTTAATTACACTATAAATTTTATTTCATCAATGAAGTTGCACTGGGCTGAAGCCCAGCCAAGCCTCTACATAGATCCGCCCCTGCATTCAAAGTTCAAAATAAATTTACATAACAAGAAATAATTTAATGACAAATAAGATAAATGCTTTAATTTTCATTTAAATTTCTAGGACGCGACTTACAGAAACAAAACACTTGATAACATGCATGAATAGATATGCAATGCATTTTATATTAAAAATTTTGGGTCGTTACAATACCTGCACCCCTTATGCCCGTATGTCAAAATACCATGCAGCACCCATTCCACCTCAGTATTAAATTTTGAATCCGCCTCCAAACGCGCAGTCCCCAAAATAATTATCTCCCCCTCCTTTGAAATTGTATATTTTGCTCTCTGATTCTTAATTCCGAATTCGCTCCTACTCGTCATATAAACGAATATATATTTTTTCATACTAGTGAGATTTTATATGGTACACCCTTTGTTCCGCTAGAAGCGACACATTTCTTTTGGACACGAGAATTATGAATATGGTGTGATGTGGTGTTGATTGTTTGACTTTTTCGTAATTAAATGTGATCCACACAATCTTTGCAAATTACGGAAACGTGTCACTTGTAGTGGGATGTTCCAATAAGGAAAGTGCATCACTTGTAGCGGGACAAGTATTATATTAGCAGCAAAACTATTGCATGGCAATATCTTATATGTCATGGTGTGATCTGAAAGTGTATCACAATATAAACTCTAGACAAGCACATTTTCAAAGAGAAACTGACTCCAACTAGGTTTTAAATTGGAATATATATAAATCGCAAACCAACATAAATCGAAACAATTTTTTTGAAATTGTAAAATTTCAAATCGAGAAAAATCGACGGTTTCACCTTTTAACACCGTAAACGATCACCACTCTAATGAATTGGAGAGATGAATTTTAAACTAAAACCCTTTTTGAGGATCTAGGTCTTCTAAGTTTATGTTACATTTAACATGTAATTTTCATTTGCATAAAAATCTAACAATTTTGATATTTTAAAGTGATGTAAAAAATGATGTAACATTTTAATGTAGTTTATATAGTTGCAAATGAATACTAACTTTCTAGGAAATATTAGAGATAAAAAATGTTTAAATTTTGCCATTGAAAAGTTAGAATATCAAATATTGTTTAATAATTGGTATATCACGGAAAATCAACAATACAAACATAAATTTTCTTTCGAATTCAATGATAACTGAGAATCAAGAGTGGAAGCGATTAAATACATTTTTTTTATTTTTCTTCATGTTATAGATTATACTATGTTTTAATTTATAATTGATTCTAGACTTGTTTCGAACTCAAAAAATTATTTTTTGTTTTTTACAATAAATTAAAATTAACTTAATAAATAAAAAAATTAGAAAAGCTGTAAGATCGATTAACTGGATCGACGATTTCAAGTCGAAACCATAAACTGTCTATTAACAATTCGGTTTCAATTTTAATTCTTGATAATAAACCGTAATAAATGATTTCAAACTGTAATTATAACCGAAATCGAAAATGAGTTATGTCCACTTTTGCCCACTGTTCAATGATTCTTTTCATGAAATTCCCTTCTAGACGACAAAATGTACAATTGTAGTACAAATGAACAAATTGGTCACGGGAGGAACACTTATCAATAAATTGAACAAAAATTGAACAAAAGTTTTATGAACTTTCGATATCATATTTTCTTTTACTTATTATTATTATTATTATTATTATTATTATTATTATTATTATTATTATTATTATTATGGGATTTCCACTTTCATATTAAGATAATTTGCGAACTGGGCAGACTGTACATAATATTATATTAAAACCTCACGTCATCAAAAAAAAACTTGGCAACTATACCCAAAATCAGTATCTTGCTTAGGGGTGTTCGGTACGGTATACCGTATCATTTTTCTCATACCGCATACCGTACCGATAAGGGTCGGTATGAGAAAAAACATACCGTTACCGTACCGATTATTTCGGTATACCGTAGTTCGGTATACCGAAAGTTCGGTATAGCAAATCTCTATACCGTTGTCATACCGCTCTTTCGGTATACCTTAGTATACCGAATATTTAAAGGTATACCGTAAACTTATTCTATATTTTTTTTATAAAAGCCAAGAAAGTTATGAATATTATTTTTCAATAAAATTAATTAATCTATCTATTTTGTATGAATTTGTTAATATTACCGGTTAATATTTATAATGTTGAAAAATATAATTTTTTATCAATTTCATGATTTAATAGATAAATAATGTGACTTTATGTCAAATAAAGTTAAGTCATTTAAGTAAATTTATGATATAACATTAAAATTGTTTAATATGAGTGACATGTTTGTTACAACCCGTGTTCAAAACTTGTAACCAACATTTTTGCACTCTTTTCTACGAGATATATTCGGTATGAACTTCGGTATGCGATATACCTCGGTATGGAAAATCTCATACCGTTACCGTACCGAAAAAACTTCGGTATGGTATGATACCGTACCGAAAATTACGGTATACCAAAAATTCGATATCTTCGATATTTTTTCGATACGGTATGTGCGGTATACCGATTTTTCGGTATACCATAACACCCCTAATCTTGCTACACACAAGTAGACATACCCATTTTCGGATTGGTTTCGGATTGAAATTGCTGGTTATGATTTGTCAAAAATTTAAACTTGAAGATGAACCGTTTATAGACGGTTAACTGTTCCGATTTCATTTGACAGTTTTCACAGTTTTTCTAAATAATATTCTTTCTATTTATTGAGTTAATTTTAATTAATTAAAAAATACTCCCTCCATTCCATTATTCTTGTCTTAGTTGTATTCCGCTTGAAGTTTTAAAAAGTGGATAGAAATGTATTGAAGTGGATGAAAATGTATTAAAGTGGTGGAGTCTTTTGTTTAGATTGATTGTGGTCCACAAGATATTTTCTTTTTTTCGATAAAGACAAGAATAACGGAAAAATCGAAAAAGAAAACTAAGACAACATTAGTGGGACGGAGGAAGTACAGTATATTTTTGGATTTGAAACAGTCAATAATCAATTATAAAATCTATAACATGAAAAAAGTTGGAACTATTAAATACTCCCTCCGTCCCAATAAATATGTCTTGTTTCTTTTCAGTATGGAAAAAAATAAAAGCGTGGAGATGTCTTAGAGTGTGGTGTAGTCCACAAATTCTTTCATTTTTTAAGAAATAAGACAACAATAATGGAACAATCTGAAAAGAAACACAAACCATGTTTATTGGGACAAATGAAGTAAATTAAATCTCCCCTTTTGTTAATTATTTATTATTAATAGTATGATAAAGAAATTTATGTACTTATTATCCATTCACTAACAATTATTAAATAATATTAATATTCTAACTTTCGAACCACAAAATTTAAAAATCTTTCATCGCACATATATTTCCCCATGAAGTTAGTAGTCATTTGTAATTATACAAACTACAGTAAAATGTTCTTCATTTTTTACACCACTTAAAATACCAAGATTATTAAGAGTGTATCTTAATAAACAATACATGTTAAATAAACTGAAAACCAAAAGAGCAAAATCTTCAGATATATTTTTCAATTTAAAAGGTGTAGCGGTGAAGGTGGGTGGTCTGGGACCGATAAGTCATGGATTCAAATTCCATTGGAATCGCTATGTGTTGCCTGTCACCTATGGTTAACCTAGGGTGGTTGAACTCTCCTGTGTGGTTTGCAGGCTATTGCACAGAAACGGAGTTTATCCAGGTCTTCGACAATGATCGCAGTGCTACCCTTGTCATCCAAAAAAGTTCATTTATCATATTCGTTAGAGGAGTGGTCATTGATGGTTTCAGTAGGTGAAACCATTGATTTTATCTCTATTTTAAATCAACGATTCCACGATTTTAGACGATTTCAGTTGATGGTTCTGATTTTGATTTAAAATTCGTTTGAGCCGATATATGTTTGAAATGGACATGGAGGAGATTTGAAAAAAAGTTGTGGGTGTATATTATAATAATAATAAATATAGAGAGAGAATTGTGGTGGTGAAGAGGGTGGCAGCGGGGCATCACGGGCAAAAGATCATCTGGCATCGTAAACGATGGGCCAATTCGATGGCCACCAATCACGCGTGTTGTCACGCGCGTCGTATGGGCGTACGTTATCGATAAATGGTAACGTACGCCATAAATATTTTACTCTGCAATACCGTCAATGCACGCGCGTGGCGGCGCGATGTTGGTGACCACTGAATAATCCACCGTAAATGGACCAGAAGATCCGAATTGGGCATCACGTAGCAATCGTGAACCGATTTTAACTGCCACCTACATCTGTCCTGGCCCCCACTTTACCCGCCACGTCTTTTCCCTCTCCTCTCGTTGGTCCGCACAAACTTCAATCACAACTATCCACCCGCCGTCACTATTCAATATACCCTTATTAATACTACTCCCCTTCTTTTTTTTTTTGTTTAATTCTTCATCCACCCCCGTCATAAAAGTTGGCGTCTCTCTTCAGTTTTCATAAATGAACACGAATCCAACTTCCAAATCTTATTTTTCAAATCTACCCTATTTATTCTGTTTATGGCAAGATTTTGTATAGACAAATTAGGCACAATTATGTAATAAAATTGACACGCAAGATTATCAAAATACCAAAAGGTGAAAAACGAAAAAGAGGGGGGCAGAAAGGTCAGTTGAGCGGCGGACGACTTAATCATCAAAAGATTAGGTCAAATCGGTGTGTGGATACGTGTCAAATGCGCAAACTTAAATAGACATGTGAGCCGTTTTTCCCCCAGTTCCAAGCTGTGGGCTCGTTTCTCGACCGTCCATAGAAATCAAGACGCACGTGCTCATTTCCAAACCACCCTCACCCAAATTCTTCAATAACACCGTCCTTTATTTATCCCCCCCCTCTCCCAGGGGTAGAACCGGCATTTGACTAGACTAGTCAGACGGCGCGTTAAATTGCCGGCAGGAGCCAGGCTTTTGGTTGAACGAACCTAACAACTACCACTTTCCTTCCAAGTTCGCACTTCTTTCCTCCCCCCTTTATCTTTTCATTAGAATATTAGTATAAATAATATAATTATTAACGCTTTTATTCGTTTCCTAATTGCCACTCTTCGCTGTTATTAATTGTAATTAACGAATTTATTATGACACTATATATCGAAACTATAAACAATAAATCATTCTTCTTCTCTCCTACAATTTTCAGTTTCCTAATCCCTTCCACCACCAACCTCTTTCTCTCTCTACTCCTCTTTCCCTATCATCTTTCTCTCCCTACACGTTACGGAATCGCCGGCGAGTCGACTCGCGAGAATTGAGCATTTTCTGTGTACTAGCAAACTCATTATTCTGGTTCATTTTTTTGTAAGTTACTCGCGTGGCTTCGATCCCGGAGTTTGACTCGGTCTGGGAGTTATTTTGAGAATGCGGGTTCTATATTAGAGTCTGTTCGTTTGTTTGGGTTTTTTTGGAGAAGAAAAGTTAGGGAAAGACGGAAGGCGGGAGAAGAACATTTTCGGATGAGATGGTGATTTTCTGTTCTAGTTCTGGTTCTTCTTAATTTTGTTGCGCTTGATTGATGTGTGTTTTTGGTTGATTTCTGGACTAACTGAAGATCAGTTTATTATTTGCAAAGTTTGAAGATCAGCTTCGATTTGTTTCTTAGAGATTAGAAAATTTTGTTTTTTCTGGGAAGAAAATATTTTGGGGTCGCTAACTGTAAATCTGCATTGAAAAAGTGGCTGCTGTAGCTAAGAATCAGGCATTTGATTCCTGTTTAAATTGAATAAATTATATAGAAACTGCTCTCTATTCGGCGCCTCCTCTTTGACCTGTTTTCATTTTCCCATCTGGATCGGTGGTTTCTTCCGAATGTATTTTTATCTGGGATTTGTTAATTTATTTTGAGTGCTTTTTTCTTGTTGATCTTTCGTTCTTACTATTTTCTTCATTTTTTTGAAATTTTTTTAATTACATGCAGAAATCCGTCTCATTTATATTGACCCATCTCAATATGATTATTGAGAGAATGTAAGATTTTATCTTTTTTTTTGGAAAGGGGTCAATATAAATGAGATGAACCGAAATGGAAAAGGGGCAATATAAATGAGACGGAGGGAATATTACATTTGGATTTTTTCTGCTTTCTGCAACTATTATAGGTCTCGCCGGCTTATCTTTTTTAAACTTATTCAATTCAATGAACTTTTGAGATGTTCCATTTTTCTGGAAAAATCAGTATATACCTTTTTTTTAATATTTTTTTTCCATTTCCGTTTTCTATGTTTGACCTTTTCCTTTTCTAAAACAATGTTGACTATGCTAATTGGTGTGGAGACACTTCAAGTTCGTCGATCTGTTCGCTTAGTTCATCTTGGATGAGTTTATTGTATTCTTATTCTTTGATAAAATGGAGGCGATATTAGGATTACTCAAACAATGTATTATTCTACAATCTACTTGGAGCTACTTTATCATGCTATCAGCATAATTTTTGGGTTCATCATCCTTTGAATAAACTATTCATTCTGGTGTTTCTTTTTTCAATTCCAACTAAATGTTTTGTAGCTTTAGAGATTACAGATATATGCCACAGCACTTACCCAGTTGATGATATCATATAGTCAGAAAGGAAGAAACCACTGTGAAAAAACAGGAAATGTTGTTTCTTATACGTTTTATCCGTAACAGATCTAGTTATAGCATGTTTTAAATGATATTTTGGTAAAGATATAGTAAATTAATCCAATTAGAATGGTTTTTAAGGCCCTTTTCACTTCCTATGTATGTAGCAGGTTTGGTGCATTCTGGTTAATGTGAATGTACTGGCTGCATGCTTCATTTCGAAATTGCTTCATGCATGTGTAAACTTAACCCCTTATGCTTATGCTATTATTTTGCAGGTGGAGGGAAGGGCCTACTCTTCTAGAGAAGCTAAACTGGAATTTTTAAAACATAAAATGCTAAAAAGGAGGAAAACAGAAACAGGAAACGAATCTTATGGTGTAAGCAAAATCATGAATAGGAGTGGTGGTGATGCTTTAAGAACTTCTGCTCCGTGTGGTGTGAGTTTGCATCATTATCCTGACATCTATTCGAAATTTGGCCACAGTTCTATTTCGAAAGATGTTTTCTCGAAGAGCAAGGTGGCTAAGTTTGATATTTCAGACCTTGAATGGACAGATAAAGTTCCAGAGTGCCCTGTTTATCGTCCAACTAAAGACGAATTTCAGAATCCTTTAGTTTATATCCAAAAGATAGCTCCAGAAGCCTCAAAATATGGTACTTTTTGCTTATGACATTTGAAATTATTTTGATAGTGTTAGTGATTGGATTGAGTTTTGAAGATTCCAATATCTGATACTTGTTTTCTGTATTTTAGCATTTGGCCTAAATTATAAATGGCAAACTAACTATTTGCTTTTACAAGGACTTGTGTTTCTAAGATCCTGACTTTTTTCCTCCTCATCATGCCTAGCATTTATTCTTCTTCCAGAAATAGCACACACCTAAAATTATGCTTCAATCTGTAGGTATTTGCAAGATCGTATCCCCTGTAAATGCTTCTGTACCGGCTGGTGTGGTTCTTACGAGAGAGAAGGCTGGTTTTAGTTTTACAACTAGGGTACAACCACTTCGTTTTGCTGAATGGGATAGTGAGGACAAGGTCACCTTTTTCATGAGTGGGACGTGAGTTTTTCCTCGACTTTATGAGATTATTGCACTACAATTTTGTTGTCATTTTGAGCTTTGAACTTGAGTGCTGTTTTTCAGAAACTATTCATTTCATGATTTCGAGAAGATGGCAAACAAGACTTTTGCTCGTAGATATGGTAGTGTTGGAAACCTTCCTGCTGCTTTCATGGAAAAAGAATTTTGGAATGAGATAGCATGTGGCAAGACTGAAAGCGTCGAATATGCATGTGATGTTGATGGCAGTGCATTCTCATCTTCTCCTACTGATCCACTTGGAAAAAGCAGATGGAATTTGAAGGTGTTCTTTTCATAACAAAGGTTTCATTTTTTCCTGTTCAAGTGGAATTTGTCTGACAGGATCTTGATGCTTATAGAACTGATGAACAAACCCCTTCAAAAATTGTTCTTGAAGTTTTTGGTCGTAGAACAACATTACACAATCGTTTCCATTTTTTTTCCTATTATGTTTTTTTTGTATGAAAAAATTAAGAATATACCAGGGTTCAATTTCTGTTTCGAAGAAAATTCATGTGGAAGTTTTCTTTTCCAGAGAAATAGAAAATGCGTGTAGTAGTGATTTCTACTCTCCAGTCTCTTCTCCTAAATCATTCATCCGGGCATTTCTCTTTTATGTATTGCATCATAAAATAATATTTTTGTTTCACTCTATCCTTTTATATGTAGACATCTTGATCTTTTGTGAGGACTTGATCAGTAGTATCTTATATATTGTGTTTGTTTTCAGAAAATCCCTCGGATGCCAAAATCTACTTTGCGTCTTCTTGAGCAGGACATCCCGGTATGTGCTAATCAGTGGCTCAAAACAATTTTAAGTTTGTTTTGTGATATTTCTAACTAATACGCATTTCCTTTTAGGGAGTCACTGAACCTATGCTTTACATAGGGATGCTGTTTAGCGTTTTTGCTTGGCACGTGGAAGATCATTACCTGTATAGGTATGTTTTTTTTTTTTGGTATATACTCAAGGGATTTGTTGCCCATTATGATTTTTTATTTTTGTTAATGTTTTATGTATTCACAGCATCAATTATCATCATTCTGGGGCTGCAAAAACTTGGTATGGCATTCCTGGTCATGCAGCTATTGATTTTGAAAATGCTGTCAAGGACCATGTCTATGCTCATGATATCTTATCTGTTGATGGGGAGGATGGAGCTTTTGATGTTCTTCTAGGGAAGACTACACTTTTCCCACCAAAAATATTGTTAGAACATGATGTTCCTGTTTACAAAGCTGTACAGAACCCTGGGGAATTTGTAATAACTTTCCCTCGAGCTTATCATGCAGGATTTAGTCACGGTACGTTATAAATATGATGCTGCAGGTCTAAAATCGTTATATAGCGTATTTGTGCTCTTGTATATTTTTTGCTCCATTGATAAAGTATGATTTTTTTAATCTTTTTTAATATGTAGGTTTTAATTGTGGTGAAGCTGTTAACTTTGCAATAGGCGATTGGTTTCCCTTGGGATCAATTGCCAGTCGGCGCTATGCTCTGCTCAACAGGACACCTCTTCTTCCTTACGAGGAGCTTCTGTGCAAAGAAGCTGTGTTACTTCATGCAAGACCTGAACTTGATGAGGCACAGTGTAATTTGAAATCTCAGACAAGCATAAAGGCTTCTTTCATCAATTTGATCCGGTTTCAGCATTGTGCCAGATGGTGTCTGATGAAATCCAGAGCATGCACAAGTATTTCTTATTTTTCTCATGGAACAATTCTCTGCAGCCTTTGCAAATGCGACTGTTATGTGGCATATCTAAATTGCCAGTGTGACTTGCATGCTGTATGCCTCCGCCACGGTATAACAGTGTTCTTATATCTTTTATATATATCTCATAATATCTTTTGCCAGAATATTTATGCATTTTTCTGGTCCATATCAGATACCAAATCACTTAATTGGCCTTGTGGTGGGATGATAACCCTTACGGTAAGGGAAAACATCCTGAAAATGGAAGCAGCAGCCAGACAGTTTGAGAAGGAAGAGGATGTATTGCAGGAGTTTGAGCAAAAATGTGAGAAGAGTGATGACTTTGGTTTGCTATCTCGCATTTTCTCTAGAGCTGAAAATGATAGCTATGTCCCTTATGGAAAGGTTTCTTTTGAATCGAACAAAGAAAGCTCTGGATTCCAATCTGCCTTAACCGGTTGTACTGAAATTAGTAGGCCTGAAATCTCGGATTCATCTGTTTCTAGTTTGTTACCGTTGAAATCAACTAAAAGTTTCAGCATCCTCTATAATGCTAAAGTAAGATTCAGCATCCTCTATAATGTTTTTCTTGTACTGAAGAATCACTGAAGAAAGTGCTGATAGGTGATGTAATGAAATGTCGAACTTACCTGTCTACTTGTGCAGGTTGAGCAGGGTTGTGGCGTCTCCAACTTGGGGAATAGTTTAGCTGCAATACCTTCCAAGGAATTTCTTGTAAATGACACTAAACTTTCCCAACCGTTGTACAGAAAACCTAGATCAGAAAGGAAAGTTGTTCAGGAGGTGAGCATTAGAAATACAACCAATGTAGATGAGGAGTCTGATTCAGAAATCTTCAGAGTTAAACGAAGATCTTCTAACAAAGTGGAAAGGAAAACTGCATGTGATTTTGCATCTGTAAAGGTTGACGATCAGGTACCACACTTACATGTCTTAATTGTTAGATGTACAGTTTCTGCATTTGTCAGGCTGCATGTATAAACCTCAATTATCACAAGGCAACTATAATGACATTGAAGTCACCCCCACCCCAAGGCTCAGCATCCACCACAGCACTCCCTCTCCACCCTAACCACAGAAAAACGAAAAGAAGGAAAATGGATCAAAAGTTGGAGAAGACCCGCTTTGGCAAAAACAAAACCATAATCTCTCATGAGATATATGTAACTGTAAAGCATGTATTAAGTTAAAAGGATTTTCTAGAATAGAGTAGACGACATTTGATAATCGCTGTTAATATTTTGTGAGGTTTAAGAGTATCTAATGGAACCCTGGTCAGTATATAATGGCTAAAAATGTCTTAGTTGTACCTTATTACACTTTGTCAGATCATGTTTTGCAATACATAATGCGTAGAAGTAGTTTTATCATTTGGGACTGCTAATTTTCGATTAAGTTGGCATTTCTGCTGCATTTTATGCAGCTTCTTAGGACCAATTTATGGTTTTTCTTAATGCAAAGTAAAGTTGTTTTCCAACTGAAATGTTATATTTTGTTTTTTCGTAGGGTCTCAAGCGACTGAAAAGGCATCAACTAGAAATGCGGTGCAGGAGCTTAGCATCATCCCACCGTTCTACTAAATCTGAAGAAGATACGGTTAGTTCCTCAATGGACAGACCAGCCGTAGGAAGTTCCGTTCCTTCCATTAAGTTCAAGAAAATGCCAGGTTCAGTTATAGGAAAACATGGAGAATTGCACACAGATCAGAGGCATTGGCACGAGTTGACAGAACACTGAGGCACTAGCAACTGAAAGGTGGAGTAATGTCAGTTTTAGGTGTGATGGAAAATCAAACTGAATTAGATACTACTGTGGTCGAACTTGACCGCTCTGCAACCTAACTGGGCTAATTACATTCTTTACGGTGAATCAGAAGAGGGGGAAAGTTTGAAATCTCCACTGATGCAGCAGTGACAAGAAGTTAACCCAATATTAGAAGTAAAGTCATTCTTTTGTGCATGCCCCAAAATGGGGCCACCTTGCACGGCGATTCTTTGTGGTTCTCGGCCCGGAGAACTCCCTCATAGCCACAATACAACACTGGTAGATTTTAGATCAGTTTTTTCATTACCATGTCATTTGTTCTCGACAGTAAGTTGATTCTTTTGAGGATGTCTGTCTGTCTGTCTGTCTTTGTATGTAATTCCCATTGACATTGTGTTGTCTCATTAATATCATTCTCATTATTTGTAGCAGGTAGCTATTCACACTGTCAATATTAGACTATATGAATAAAATCAGAGACATACTGTTTGCTTCTTTAATACAGCCTATTTATTGACGTTATTTATGCACATGTAGCTTATTATACCGACATACTGTTTGCTTCTTGCAAACTGGGTTTAATATCTTAGTATTGATTTAATTTATATTCATTCCTACTGCTGTGTTTTTGCATTCTTTATAATGCACTTGTAGTAGCTTATTAAGTCATTATCTCTTGCGAACTGGGTTGAATATTGTAGTCTTGATTTTGTTTATGTTCATACCTAGTGCTGTGTTTTTGCATTCTTTTTCATTACTGAAAGAATATTATTCCTTAAAATTCCATAGTTGGATTAAGCAAACATGAAAGAAGTGAAGAAGCCAAAATAAGACGAACAATCCAACGGAAGACATGAATTTGATTCACCAATTTGTCGCGTAAACGCGAATTAGACCCACATAAATAAGCTTGCTTGCATTCGGCATCAGCCTGCTTACCTCATATAATACAAACACATCTTCTGCTTCAACAGTGCTTCTCTTCTTAATATAACCAAGTCTTTTCAGTTAATATGTTTTGTCCGTATTAGATAAGTTAGTTGAAAGGCATTGGTAATGATGTTAATTCCTTGACCAGCTACTAAATCTCATTTTACAGATTTATGTGACGTTGGTTTTGTGGGACTTAGAACAGTAACATCTGTCGGTGACAAGTTTGATAATCTAAACATCCATCACTAACTGGACAAAAAGGGGATACTGTAATCATCGATTTTTCATGTCTGTATTCGTCAATACAAGTTGTAACAACAAGAAAAAAAAACAACTAAACGACGTCGAATGTCACCACATTTATAACAACCTGCATGCCTTCTAGGAGGTATCAAAAACATATTTTGTAATAATGTATAGTTGCAACAACTCTGCAGAGAAACTTGTATTCTCCATGGCTGATGCTGATGCTCAAGAAACTAAGTGCTCCAAGAGGCGGCGCAGGTCTCCAACACTCTTTAACGAGCTTCCAAAAACATCCCACCTCGATCGAACTGCCACTACTACTACTACTACTACCACAGTGAAAAGGAGTTCAAGATTTCGTGGAGTCAGCAGGTGTTTCTATTTCTCATACTATTGTTCTTGACTGCTTATTCAAAGATCTCATCTTGTTTCTTTTTCTTCAGACACCGGTGGACGGGGCGGTTTGAAGCTCATCTATGGGATAAAGGGTCTTGGAATGAAACGCAAAAAAAGAAAGGAAAACAAGGTCAATTAATCTTCTTTTGAATACTATTCAACATAATGGTAATTAACATTATTTTTCAATACTAATATGCTGTTTTCTCTGCAATGTCATCTTCTGAATCTGTCGGTGTGGAGCAGTGTATCTTGGTGAGTTTCATGAAACTTTGAGATCTCAGACTTCTACTTACTGAATAAAGCTTAACAGAGCTTCCAATTTCAGGTGCATATGATGATGAAGAAGCTGCAGCAAGAGTGTATGATTTGGCTGCAATCAAGTACTGGGGTGCCTCAACATACACAAATTTCCAGATTTGTGATTACGAAAAGGATATAGAGATGATGCAAACAGTAACCAAGGAGGAATACTTAGCCTCTCTTAGAAGGCAACTCATCAATCACACAAGTTTAGCCTTCATACATTTCTGTCCACACATTTCTCATATGCTCTTGTTTGATACAGAAGAAGCAGCGGTTTCTCAAGAGGTGCATCCAAGTACAGAGGCATTGCGAGGTGCTGCACATTACATTTTTCAGATTTTCATTCACATTCTGTTGCTGTCTTTTAGTTGATTTTTGTGCTGTTGTTGAAACTCTAGGCACCATCATAACGGAAGGTGGGAAGCGAGGATAGGCCATGTTTTTGGGAACAAGTATCTCTACCTTGGTACTTATGGTGAGTGAGTTGTAAATCTTTGTTGAATCATGTAAGCCTCAAACTGATTCATTACATCATAGGTACTCAAGAAGAAGCTGCACATGCTTATGATGTTGCAGCTGTTGAATACAGAGGAACCAATGCAGTGACTAACTTTGATCTCAGCTCATACATGAGATGGCTAAAGTCTGGTGAGAACTCAGACAACGCGATGATTCCACAAGGTGAGTTGGAAGTAAAGAAAGAGAGAGATTTGGCAAATGCTAATTCTTTCACCATACAGAATCCTGCAATATCTGAGAAGCATGAGATTATTGAAAGGAAAATGCCTCTCAACCCTTGGAACAAAGCAACATCTCCTACAGCTGTAAGTCTACTCCTCCAGTCGTCTTTGTTTAAAGAACTCACAGAGAAGACTACTACTACTAGTCCTGCTGCTGCTGATGATGAAAAAGATGGGAGTTTCACATTCTATGGTGGGAATAATGATCATGACTTTGCTCGTGCTGACAGAGCACGATTTTGATATGGTGGAGTGGAAAGAGATGCTGTGAGCTCAGAAAAAGGAAAGCAGAAGAAGGGAATGCATGCATGCATCATTCCTATACATTTTAGTTTGGTTGCTCGCATTTATAGCTAATAACTCTGTAACATAATAATATCATCATATTTTTCATAGAGTGAGACAACATCGTTTAGAAAAAGAAAAAAGAAATGATTTCTTTTTCTGCTCTCTTGCTTTACAAAATTATCAGACCACCACCATCAGCTATATATTTAGTTCTTTTTGAGTTGGCAACTGCATCCATTGCAAATAAAGCATTTTCTTTTCATTTGTCTGGTTAGTTATTGATTTTATAACAATTGATAATTGAATAGTGCCGAATATAAAGTGGAATATAACTCTCTCAGGTGTCATTTATTTTGTGTAAATCTTAAATGATTACCATTTATAACCAGGCACTGACCAATATGCAAAATCTGTTCAAATTTCCTAGTAGATTACTTTGAATAGATATGAACGGCAGCACTCAACGATTGGTAGAAGTCCTCGTTTTGAATGACTCAGTATCGTCAACACTTGTTTGAATGAATCCTGTATGTCAAGTCAAATTCACTGGTCTTAAATGGAGAAACAGAAGTCGAAAAGTCTGAGCCACTTCTAAATCCCTCAATCATCATCGGACCATATACCTGGTTAGAGTATTATCACAGTGTCATTTCGTTATCCTGTGTCACTGAAGTAAGTTCCACCTTCAGTAGTCACATTGAAGACCATGAGAGTTACAATAATTAAATTCTAAAGAAACCTCATCTGAATCCGACTATGATGAAGAGCTTTTAGTGCTAGACATCTTTAATAATGAAAAATATAAATAATTTGCTTTGATACGTTATGTAATGTATTAAATAGAAAAACATTAGGTCTCACTTAGTAAATATTTTATCATGCATGTTAAATAAATGCACATGATACCATGTGTTGTGTAAGCAATATTAAAAGCTTTGGTCCCCTTTGTCATTGAAGTCTCATGTCACCTATAGCTATGTGATATGTAAGCAATATTAAAAGCTTTTGTCCCCTTTATCATTGAAATTTCATGTCAACTTTAGTCACAGGTGTTGGTGATAAAAAAAATTTGACTATTCACTTTCATAAAACTAGATTCATTTTTATAAAATAGATCACATGGAAATAAAACTAGATTCATTTTCATAAACTAGATTATATGGAAATAACTAGATTATGATAAACATAACAAATACATAAAACTAAACATTAATAAAAATCACATAAACATATTACTAGATTCATTTTTCAAATACAACCACTAGTAGTTCAAGTTTTATCTCTTCTTCTTCCGGAGATAAATTGTCTCTTGCCATCAACGCTATTAACATCTTTTCTTTCCTCTTCATATATTGACTTTCCATTTTTTTACTCATCATTTCCTTCTTCTTACTCTCAATTTCTAATCTTTGGCGCTCCAACTTGAGTTGAACATTCAACACATCTCTAATGCGTGCAGTGTTCTATGTCTTTAGAGACTATGAGAGCACAAAATTATTCAACAAATTCATTAGTACAATCAAATTGAGATGTCTTACCTTTTGTTTTCTTTTTTGCCTTATCTCTTCCTTTGGGATGAGAAATCATTGATGATCTCGTATCGGAAGTATCAGGGTTGGAAGGGACATAATCCCCCCCCCCCCAAATCTTCGAAAGTATTAGATTGTTTCGAGTTTCCACCACTTTCTTGATCATCAACAACTTGACTTTTTAAGAATGGTCATGTGGTGTATCAAGAACTGAATATAAATCCCACTTGGGACATTTACACATGACTTCATTGAATATAACTGAATCCTGAAACTTGCTGCCACCTACTGCATAAATTGCATGAGCTTCTATCTCAACATCCTTCTAGCTCATTCCACTCCTTTTACGAGTATATGCTTCTCTGCAAGCATCAACCCAGTTGTTTGCGTTCTTATTAGTGAAAACATAACAAAATTAGACTCAATTTATAGAGGAGAAAAAATCACGAATTTAACATAATTTTTTTACAAATACTTTAATGAGATATTAGCTTGTAAATAAACGAAGTTCATCTAAAATTTGATTATGCATTCGACGTTAAAAACATTCCTCATAATACACGCTTTTCAATTCGTTAAAAATTGCATACCGACGAAAAACTCTGACAAAATCGAATCTGACAAGGCAGACGACGTGACATTTTAGTGTCTAGTTGGAAGATAGATTTTTCCAAGTAGGAACTTATGTAGTTTTTTCCAAGTAGGAACTTAATCTAATTTTGCACGACTTTTGAACTTTAACAAAACAATGTTTAAATCGTATTATATGCTTAGCATTTAGTAAAGAGTGTGAATATATGATTAATTAACATGAGTTAGAATTACAAGATAGATATAACATATTTTTCTAAATTTTATAATTTACTGTAAGGTTATAAACGAAACAAATCGAATTAAATATTACTTTATTATATTCATATTCATAATCACATTTGATATTGTTGGAATATTAAATTTGATCCATATTTGATTCGTTACTGTTATTCAAATTATTCAGTTCAATTAAAATACCCTGTTCTTCTATTCACATTCTCTATTATACTTAGCATATAATACAATTACCTACACAAAAAGTATGATTCATTCGGATCGACATGAGAGTCCAACTGCATTGCATTGCCGGAACCCATGTTGTATATTTTATATTTGAAAGATGTTGACCTCCTTGCTTCTCTCATGTACACGCCGAGGCGCTTTTCTCCTCGGCCCGCGGAGACAATAAATATATTTTTATGAAAGTTCAAAAGTCATGTGCAAAATTAGATTAATTAAACTCAAACTTCATTTATTTTCATGTGCCAAAAACTACATAAGTTTCTACTTGGAAAAATCTCTCTTCCAACTAAACACTAAAACGCCACGTCATCCGCCTCGTCAGATTTTATTTCGCCGGAGTTTTTCGCTAGTGTGCAATTTTTAACGAATTGAAAAGTCATATATTTTGAGGAGTGTTTTAAAGGTCGTGTATAAAATCGAATCTTGACCAAAATTCATAAATTGAGAGGCTAATATCCCAAATTTAATTCATAATATTAATGAAATAGATTAAGATTAATCAAATTATAAACCACCAATCGAATTTTGCCACATGGCAGTTTCTCCACCAAGCATATGAGATCAGCATTAAACTATCTCGAGGGCCGCAAACAACCCAAGCCTTGTCTGACAGCCTCCCTTTCCATTTTTTCTTCTATCAAAATATTTTTGTCGTAACTATTCGGTGTCGGTCAAAAGTAACGAATATGGATGGTCTATGGGAGAAATGTTAGTTTGATGTTGGGGGAGTAGTAGTGCACCTCTCACCCCAACATTTGACATATGACAGTGTACTTTTATTCTTTTTCTTTGTTTTCTATTAATTTTTTTTTCCTTAACCTTCTTTAAAGTAGCTTACAAACCTTCTTCTTCAAGTGAGTATCAATCTTTTACTTTAAAGGAATAAAAAAACACTAGTCACATTGTTTATGAATCTTTGAATCCCGATCTTAAACTAATGACGTAAATTATAGAATTCATCCAAGTGTCCAAGATGAGGTAGGAGAGCTTACCTTCAAAATGGCGCAACCAACCTCCTATTGGAATTTTGTATACTGAAGAAAATTTTATGCTTGTATACAATGTATTTTTTTCCTTTCCAATGTCTTATTAATTCTCCTATTTGATATAAATATATAGTTCACACATGTAATCCTTTATCTTGTAAAAGTTAGATTGTGTAGTGTGTCGGGTATCACAGAAGACTACACAATTGGTTGAACTGACAATATACAAACAATTATTACAGCTGAGACAACTTAAGGATAAGTTATCGGTTTAAACTGTAGTTTAGATAAGAAGTGGTTTATCTTGACTGCTTGTCTATACTGGTACACTTAAGGTGGTGTATTGATGGATTACAGTGAGATGTGTTCTCCTAACTGACCATAGTGGAGAATCAATATCTCGGTCACTTAGCTGATCTTAAGCTTGGTAGGACTTCAGCTGAGTGCATTTAACTAGCTATCACTTTGACCTACTATTAGGGGTGGGCGCGGGACGGGTACCCGCACTGCGGGTACCCGTTTGCGGATACCCGCGCCTGCGGGTAATTGATTTTAATACCCATTCCCATTCCCGCATAAAGCGGGTACCCGGGCGGATACGGTACGGGTTCGGGTTTACCCGCAAATATTATCACCTATTTATAATATATTTAAATTCATAAATAAAAATTAAAAAAATACCAATAAATGAAATTTTAAAAAATATAAATAAAGTATAGGATGGAGACAGACAAGCCACCACAAAAGGAAAATATCCATAATGAAATAATTTATAGTAATGGTCTTTTATAATTATACAAAACAATAATGGCATTAATGAAATAATTTATAGTAAACAGAAGAATCAAACATATTGTTTATAGGAAACAGATGATCATACATATTTTATATTTGCATAGACATTTATAAATTACAATATTATTATGCTATCAACTTATTTTTCATAAAAATGGTCTTTTTTTTTTCTCTTTTTCTTTTCTACCAGATAATTTCGTATAAATGTTTATTATTAAACTAATTATTAATTCCAAACTGAAACTTGAAATTTCAAGACATTCTCAAAAGGAGCAATACCACTAAATATGACTATAGAAGTGGATAATCTGTTCTATAAATTATGTCCCAATGGTGTCTCACCATAAATTATAATTATAAAACCGACCATATGATTATCAACTATGAAACCATAGATTCTTATAATTAAAATTATCGTGGAAAACTGTTTAGTCACACTCTAATGCTAGCACAAAACATGCAAATAGGTACCCGCAGCGCGAGAACCCGTCTCGCGCCCACCTCTACTAAGAGGCTCAGACCTCATGTAAAAAAAATTGTATATTAATGCGGGTACCCGTTCGGGAACGGGTATCTAAGAATAAAACACGTTCCCGTTCCCGACCCGCTTGATTTTTTGCGGGTACCCGCGTAACGGGTACCCGTACCCGTTTTTCCCGACCCGAATGGGATATACCCAAACGGGACGGGTACGGGCGCGAGAACCCGAATTGTTTGTCCACCCCTACCTACTATGGTGAATGTTATTGCGACCGGATCTTGGGTGTTAGTAGTTACTTGGGTGTTAGTAGTTATTTGTGGCTCAGGCTGGTTGTCTGTACCTAGCAGCCGTATCCCTATCAAATGAGTTGATAATATCCCTTGAGGAACTCGTAAGGATTAGCACACTAAACCCGACCAGTTGATTAAGTTCAGGTGTGTTAATAAGGTCAAGTGGTACTACTCAGGAATATAATAAGATGTTAATTAATTTAAGATATTTGTTTCTTAAATACGGAGATCAATTAAGTCTAAAATACAAACTCATGCTCAAGTTGGGATAAAGGGGTAAGTCAACACAAATTTTCTAGTGGAATGAATCTGTGTTTATAATTAATTTTGCTCTGGGCTGAGTATAGCTAATTAATTAATTTGAGGCTCGACTTTGTTTCTTGTATTGGATCCCTGGTCTTGCCCAATTAGCTGCCTAGTATTTATCCTGCTCTCTCAAAAATTATTATTAATAGATTAATGTATTTATTAATTATTTAATAATATGAAAACTATTTATCTGGAATTAATTGACTATGCTATTTAATTTATAAATAGGTGACCCGGTTATTATTAATTATATTATGGGCTGATATTAATTTATTGGAAGCCCATTAGCAATAAAATTACTAATGAGCCACAATTATAATATGTTTATGCATTATATTATAAGTAATATACGCACGTTCAGATAATGATTATTATTCTTCATATTCACATAAAAGACATAAAAACGTGTGAGTGCAGAAAATAATTTCCTTCATATCTCTGTCCACGCGGAGGAAGGAAAGGGCCAGGACACAGTCTAGAAGCTCCAGACACGAGCAAGAATCTGAGGTTATCCAAGGACGCACGTATATCGTCCTTCCAATCCTTCACCTCCTCCTCATGTATTCACTACTAGAAAGATTGACAAACAAGTTCGGAGTTCTGTTTAAAATTAGTTTGATGAGTATGATTGGTTGGAGTGTAGTATTGAAAGGAATGCTGCATATTTTTTGCCTTGTTTTCTATTAAAAAATCTAGACGAGCTTGGTGCTAAACATTTTGTAACTCAGGGGTTTACTCAATGACACAAAAAGAAAGCTTAAACAAGCATGTTGGTTTAATTTATATTCCTCATAATAAAGATGTGAGGAAGAGCCATGATCTTATGAATGCAAATCAAAGCATTAGAGCATTATTGGTTCGACAAATGGAACAAGAAAAATCTGATTATCATATTCTCTTGAAAGCATGAGTTGATGTTGTTAGTGTGTTGGTATTCCATGCGCATGATGAATCTAAAGACTCTTTAAACAAGGGCAACTTTCTTGAATTGTTGGAATTTTTAGGAAGGAACAATAAATGAATACAAGGGTCACTTTCTTGAATTGTTGGAATCTGCTCCCGAAAATCATAAGATGACTTCTCTAGTATTCAAAAAGATATTGCTTATGCTTGTGCTTATGAGACCATTACACAAATTATAAGTGTGCTTGGAGATGTATTTTTGTTGAATTGACTGATGAGTTGGGAGATTGTGCTGATAAAGAACAAATGAATGTTGTATTACGTTTTGTTGATGATAAATGTTTTATTGTGGAGAGATTCATATGAATTGTACATGGAGAAAATATAATGGCAATAATACAATTCCATTGTCTCTTAAATTAGCTTTGGAAATTATGTTGTCTGGATATAGATTATATATATCTAGAATTCGAGGACAAGGATATGATGGGTTGATTAGGCGGTTTGAAAAGCTTGGTTCAGAAAGAAAATTACTGTGCATATTATGTTCATTGTTTCGCTCATTAGCTTCAATTATCTCTTATTGCTGTTATGAAGCTTGGTGAATTGGTTTTTCACGGAGGTCAATCGGGTTGCTAATATAATTAAGTCTTCTAACATACATCAAGATTTGCTCCGAGAGAAACAAGGTGCATATTTGGTAAATTCGAGAAATAATAGCTTGAAAAAAAGCAATAAATGATTAAATCAACTTATGTCCTCATTAGAGGTGGTGATACTTGGTGGGGATCTCATTTCAAGACTTTAAAGAGTTTAATGGAGTTGTTCTCTCCTGTGATTGATGTGCTTGAAGACTTGAAACTGGATAGATCATGCGACAAAAAATGTTACTCCCTCCGTCCCGTTATTTGTGGCTCACTTTCCCGAAATGGTTGTCCCATTATTTGTGCCCACTTTCCTAATTTGGTAAAAAATTACTCCTACTCTATCATCTTCTCTCTCCTACTTTATTACATTCTCTCTCCTACTTTATCATCTTTCTCTCATACTCTCTCATTATCTTACTCATCTTCTCTCTCATACTTTATCATCTACACTCTCTCTCATACTTTATCATTTACTCTCTTAATTCCCGTGCCGAAACCAATTGAGCCACAAATAACGGGACGGAGGGAGTATTTGTTTTGGATAATTTGGACTTCATTTTCATGTTGCACTTAATGATTAATATCTCGGTTGTGACAAATAATTTGTCACAAGTTTTGCAAAGGCGTGATCAAGACATAATGAATGCCTTGAAACTAGTTGCAATTAACTAGAATTGGTTTCAAGAAATGAGAGATAATTGAAGAGAATTTTTTTTTGAAATGAGTTCTATTGTCTTGTGACAACTTCATGATTAGTGTGTTTGATATGGATACACACTATGTAAAGGGATAGAGGTCGAGGCGTTAAGCTCTTGTGGTTTACCATTTGCATCGTTACAAGTATGATTGTTTCTACAACAGTTTGGATTTGCAATTGAAGGAGCTTGTGGACATATTTTATACCAAAAATATTGAATTATTGAGTTATGTAGCATGTTTCTACCCTTCTTCCTCTTTAGTATCTTTCGACCCCAAGACATTACTAAGGATGACTGAATTTTACTCGAATGAGGTTGGTAGTGTCGATGACTCGTCTTTGTCTTTCCAGTTTGAGAATTATATTGATGATGTGAAGTCCGATCCCAAGTTTTCAGGATTGAAAGAGATATCAGAACTTTGTAGAACACTTGTTAAAACAAAGAAGTACAAGACATATGCAACTGCTCGTATTGAGAGAGTGTTCTTAAGTATGAACTTTGTCAATAATGATAATTAAATAAGATGGGAGATCAATGACTCAATGATTTCTTGGTGACTTACGTTAAGAAAGATATCTTTAGCAAATTTAATGAAGAAGCCATAATGTTGTGTTTTCAAAATATGAAAGACTATGAATCTAAATATAAGTTTCAACATTGTTTTTTGAAGTCTGTTTTATTATTTTTATTTTTTTATCATCGATTTATTTAACTCCTATAATTTTGTATACTGGAATCTAATTTTTTGCTTGTATACAATGTGTTTTACTTTCCACTCTTTTATTCTCTGATCTGATTTAATATATTTGCACATGTCTAGTCATTTATCCTGTATAATAGTTAGATTGTGTAGTGTGTTGTAGATCACATAAGACTATACAATTGATTAAACTAACAAGATATAAACAGTTATCAGAGTTGAGACAACTTTATGATAAGTTGTCGGTTTAAGCTGCAGTTAGATAAGAAGTAGTTTATTTATTCTGGTAAACTGAAGGTGGTGTACTGGGTGGATCACAGTAAGATGTGTTCTCCTAACTGACCTTAGTGGAGAACTAAATATTTCAATGACTTAGCTGATCTTAAACATGATAAGATTTCAGCTGAGTGCTTATAGCTATCTATTACTGTGGCTTACTATGGTGAATGTCATCACGACTAGATCTATAATAGTTATTTATAGCTCAGGCTGATTATCTGTATCTTGTAACTGTATCCATGTTAATTGAGTTGATAATATCCACTAAGGAATCGAAAGGATTAGCACGCTAAACCCGACAGGTTGATTAATTAAGTTCAAGTTTGTTAATAAAGTTGAGTGGTACTACTCGGGATATAATAAGATGTAATTAATTTAAGCTGTCAGTGAACATTATTAATTAATGAATATTTTTTTATTTTTTAAACACGAGGATCAATTAAGTCTAAAATACAAGCTCATGATCAAATTGGGATCATGCATCCGCGTACCCTCAGTAACCACAATTCTAAACTTCACAGTTTTCATCTTGATTTTTCTAGTGTTTGCCTCAAATCTGAATTTTTTCAAGCCGTATATTTGGCCTACAATCCATTGTTCTTTGAATGCCTGAATGATAATTTTTTGCAATGTTACTTGCACCCCCAGCCTCCTGAAACAAACATTAATTCTAAGTTACACATAAGTACATTGTCCAAAGAGCACAAAACAATCTATTTTTTTACATAAACAATTGGTGATTGATGATTATAACGGTGCCTAACCAAACACCATTATTAACATAAAATCCACCAATTATAATAATGTAATCTAAAAGCTCTTATCACTTTTTGTTATCTTGCTCTATTGATTCTGATGGTGTTCTTAGATTGAAATCTCTCTTGGGCGAAAGTGATAATCACATATGTGCAGTTTGTTCTGCTTGTAAGTGAAATGGACGTAAATCCCAACTTTTGTTTTCTTTGTCTTCTTGTGTGGATTATGGATATTACCAAAGGATAGTTAGTGTTTCTTTGCGAATATAGGAACAAATATGCAAAATGAATGATAAGTGTTCTAATTCATCTAAGACGGTTTGTTCCTGCATTTTTCTTTTGGTTACCCCATTTAGCTTCGTGTGTCTACTTCAAAACATCAATAATACTATCATATCTATGTAAACTTAAGGTTTTCGATCCTAATGAAAAGATGAATTGATCCTAACCTATTTCCTTGTCTTCTCAGATCTTCAACAATGGAATTTTTCCTATGTATAAAATGTTGCGGTGTTTGCAAAAGCCTAGGTGCAAATTGATCTTCCTAATTGTGATAAATATTCATAATCCCAAATATCAATGTATGTGGATTTTGGTTACAAAAACACACATGGATTAAATCAACAAGTGAATGGTGGTTGCAAACATAGCATCATCCATTACCTACAAAGTACCTAGTGTATTGCTTATTCTGTTCTTATAACAATTCTTTTGTCTACACAGAAATTGGCATTTCTTTCATTTAAAATGCATTTTAAAAGACTACCAAATAATTTAGACATTAAGAATTCAAAGCAACCTTGTTCTCTTTCAGGAATTGACACAATTGGTATCTTAGAAACAATTAAGAATATCTTCATGAGACCTTGTTTTTCTCTATCTGTTGTGGAAACATTTTTGAAATGCCATTACTATAAACAAAAAATAAATGGCGTACAAAATTGTTTACATCATATCCAACAAAATTAGGTGCAGGTAAAGTTTATATCATAACCAACTCATCAGTGGTTCATGTTTCCTTTACTACAGGATTGTAAATAAGTTTGTAAGAGGACGCACCTGAGCATCATGGAACAAACATTCAAGAGTCTGCACTTCTTTCTTGTTGTAAGAAAGTGACGAAGCTTGAAGCCGATATTGTTGTCAAGCTCACCACATCCTCTATGAGTTTCCAAACAGTAGCTGCTGGAGAACAAAAGTTGGGTTTTACTTGCAAAAGAGATGTAAACTTGTAAAGCTTTTTACTTGGGAATCTTATTCTAATTTCATTGCAAAAGTTGGGTTTCATTGTTGTAGACTTGTAGTAAGGATTGATTTGAAAGATAGTGGCCTATATATGGGCTTTTATAGTAAGGATTCTTAAGACTCTTTTCATCTTACCAAATAATTAAATAGCAATATTTACGTAATTGCATTATGAAGATATGAAGAAATGGGATGGGACCCACTATATTTTGTGTATAGGTTATTTTGACATATTTTATACTAGCTTTATCCGATCATACTACATTATTACTCCTGAATGATCTGCATATAAATTTGGTGTAAAATTATTGAATTAGATATTCAACCGATTTCAACATTCTCTAATACCCCATCATAAAACAAAATATAGAACAAATAATACAATAATTAAAGATTGTCATACAAAGTATTTGCATTTTCACATTTAGGAACAAAGAGTCCACTGTACCACATACAAAAGAAATATCAGATCTACAGAAGACATTTAGTGAAATAGTAAATTCTACATCAAAACAAAGTTCCCTTAAAGTTCCATTAGATTAAGCACCCCACTATCACACTTGTGCAAAATTCCATAAAATCGAGTCATTGGCCACACTGTTCAAGCTGCAATTTAGCAAGATTTGGAAAAGTTCTAAGTATCTGTGGAAATAGTCGTTCAAGAGTGACATCATGAAATTTCAACTCGTCAACACCATCGGACCTACCAATTGCCATTAAACTATCCCATACATTCTTAAAACTTCCGGCCTAACAAAAACACCTGAGCTTCGGTGCAGCAATTGCTATGATTTGTGGCTTAGTTCTTGAAAGATAGAAATGAACAAATTCCAACCTATCACCCACAACCGCAATAGCATCAAACCCCCGACACAAGTTAATATTGAGTTCTTCAAGCAAACAGGAGCACACAAGAATGACACTAAAGGTTTCTCGATCAATAATAGCCCTACAAAGAGAGAGCTTCCTAAGAGCATCCACATCCCTCCCCAATTTAATCATCCATCCATCACATTCTCTCTCCGCCATGTCAGTTTTTTTTAAACACTCAACTTTTAAACACTCAACTACATTCCTTCATCCATCCATATAAACAATTTACTTTATTGAGTCTCACTACTTTAATTTTTTCAAATATTATATTTTAATAAGAACAACAAATATATAATAATATTTTTATTACTCTTCGGATAAATAAATAATTATAAAAAAAATTACTAATTAATTTAGATAAATTCATTAAACAATAAATACTAAGAAAGTAAAAAAAAAATAATTTAAAAACTTGCAATAACATGGAAAATTAAACAATACAACACTTAAAATAAAAATTACGAACTAGTACATCAAAATATTAATCGATCAATTGTTGTTGTAGCGAGTCCATATATGCTCAACCAAGTCGTGTCGAAGTTGGTGATGCACATCGCTGTTACGTAACTCGGAGTTGGTTCCAATCACATTTCAAAATTCTGGATTTGGACCTTGAACGAATTGTGGGGGTTCATCATCTTCATCATTGGGAAACGATGCAACCATATCCCCCTCATCCTCAACAATCATGTTGTGCAAAATTACATAAGTTAACATGATGAATTTTATTCTTTTCCTGTACCAAGATCGAGCTGGCCCTCTAACGATTGCCCATCGAGCTTGGAGCACCCCGAACGCTCGTTCAACATCTTTCCTAGCAGCCTCTTGCCTTTCTTTAAAAAGGCTCCTCTTTGGATCGTCTGGGCAAGGAAAATACTTCACGAAAGTAGCCCATGTTGGATAAATTAGCACCCCTGATTATAATGTGTGTCATTCACCGTGAAATTAGTCTCAGACATATTTCCTGAGATCACATGGTTGAATAACGGAGATTCATTTAACACATTAATGTCATTTCGTGAACCAGCTACACTAAAAAAGGCATGCCATATCCATAGATCTTGGGAAGCGACAGCTTCTAGCACGATCGTAGGAGAACCATGTCCCCTCGTAAATTGACATTTCCACGCGACTGGAAATTCTTCCATTCCCAATGCATACAATCAAGACTTCCCAGCATTCCCGGGAATCCATATCTATCATTGTGCATTTGAGTAAGATGTTGAACGTCAGCTGCATTTGGCCTTCTCAATTATTGACTGCCCAGATCTCTACCACATTCTTACAGAATGTAGAAAGACATTTGATTGCAGTTGATTCCCCCATTCGGATGAACTAGATGGACTAGAACTGTTTGTGGAATATTGAGTCATTTTTTTGTAGTAGCAAAGTTTGAAAAGAATCAATAAAGACTTCACGAATGTGAGGAACAATGAATCATTCACTACTATATATAAGGCTAGTTTGCAACGGCTAGTATGCAACGGCTAGTTTTTAACGGCTAGTTTGCAATGGCTCGTTTTTAACGGCTAGTCTGCAACGACTAGTTTTCCAATGGATAGATTTATTACATAAGAATCAATATTTATTACAAGAAATCACTTAGCTTCTACATTGTTGGTCCGGAGACGAGTGTCAGGTGTAGGGAGCGTGAATACACCTGAGTACAAGTTTCTTTTCTCAAACGCGAAGGACAGTTGAGCTGTAGGTTGCAACTGATGAACAGTGTCAAATAGTAACCTTCTGATCGCGGGTCAGAGTGACTCAACTACCGAGTTTCTTCTACCGACTTTTGTCAGTATTAAATCCTCAGGCGGAGAGTTAGTGCGGATAAGTGTAGAGCCCGATAGACTTCGTCTCGATTTGAAAACGTGATTTTCACAAACCAAAACATTTTTGGCTAGTGCACTTTTAAATATGTTTTATGCAAAGTATGAGTTGTAAAAGGTTTGAGAAAGATGCAATAAAACAGTAAATAACACAAGCGATTTTTAACGTGGTTCGGATACGCAAGATCCTATGTCCACGGCCCTACTGAACAGGAGGTCTTGTTGATTAATCTGAGCAAGCCTTAGCAAGGTGTCTGTACTCTGGACATACCCTTCTAAGTTATAGTCCTTAGCGACTTTACAATTCAAACCGAAGTTTGAAGGGGAGGGGATTTTCTCCAACTATGAAGGAGTTCTTACAATAAGAACAGTCACAGAAAGTGAACTCCTTCGAAGATTCTAAGCTATGGATATAACAGTGGAACTTAGACAGAGAAGAGGGATCTAAAGACAACTCTAGAGAGAAGAACTAAAGATTTTCAACTAGGCAAGTTCTTCGCTGGATCTTCTTAAATGCGTTAGAGAGTTTGAATGCTTGAGCGTGTAATCCCTTTGATATCCCATGCGTTGAGCTTGGAAAAACTTCTCTATTTATAGTCGTGACCCAGACATTTGTCCGTTGGAGAAGACGATGCCACGTGTCACAAACGTCCAAGGAAAACGGCCATAAGTTCGAAATAGTGTCGCAAAGTAGTTGGTCACTGTACATGAGATCAGCTTTAGTTGGTCAGAGCAGATAAGGCTTAGACCGCTTCTCATTAGTTGAGGTTTGTGGTAGGTGAGACTTGTCAGACATCAGTCTTCATCTGAGTTGACTCTCACTCATCCTCGTATGATCTTCTGCTGACTTTGAATGTCATTAAAAGTCGGGTCATTTATTGTCGGATATAGTAGATCTGGCACGATCATACTGTCCTCTTCGTCTGAATCGGCTGATAACAAGTCTTCTACTGAGTGCAGTCAGCTGATGACTCTGAAGGTACTGAGCTTTGTACTGTGTTCTTTTACTGAGGGTCAGCTGATGAATAATCTTCTACTGATGAGGATCAGCTGGAGACCTGAGAACACGAGCTCTTTCATATTGATGACGTGGGGTTCTGGAATTTAACTTCCTACTGAAGTTTAGACCAACAATTACCCCTTACAGGACTTAGACAAATAGATAATGAAAATAAGAACAGTCTAGCCTATTACATCATCTAGCCCGGAAGACAACACACTGAGGGTACAAGACAAGTTTTGGGATCTTCAATTCCAAGCAATAAATTACTATGATTTCCCCCATTACCGAAAAATAAGCAAGTCCTAATACAAGAACTACTGATGATAAAACAAAGTACCCTCTAAGTGATGATTTAATCAACCACTGACTCATAACCCAACATACATTAATAAAGATTACTTGTGACATTAGTAAGAAAATGAAATGCAACTACATACTTGAAGATCAATTACGACATAAGAAAAAAATGAACTAGACTTAAGGTGATGATTGAAACTCTGCCATAACTTCTTTGCATTCTATGTCATGGAAATAACGTTGCTTAGGTGTCATGTTGCTTGTATCGCGTTGGATGATTTCAAATAGCTTGGACCGCCTCTCTCTCTTCTTCTATCTATTCTCCTCTTTAGTTCGCTCTCTTTGCATCTCAATCTCGGCCTGACGCAATTCAATCTCGGTTTTTTTGATGCTCTTCAACTCAGCGATACCCTTGAGAATGCCATCAAAGTTTTGCTTAAGATCATTGTTGTCATCGTGATGACTGTGGCTTGCATATGCTTTTTTCTTCGCCTTTCTCTTTGCAGCCTTTTGTCCGATTGGACGTGTTTCTTCATTTAAACCAAAATCAAAACTTACGTTTTGCGTGGAAGATGTGTTGCTCGCCCCCAATTCAGAGGTCCTTGACTTCTTCGTTGCAATATCAGCATAGTGAGACTGGGATCGAAAGGTTGGATGATCTTTCATGATTTCCCACACGTGATCATGTGCAAAACTGGAACCTTTTTCTTCGTGGTACTTTTCCAGTGCCATTTTGTAGACGTCTTCGCTACTGGACCCGCTTCTATATAGACTTGATATGAGATTGTAGCACTCGTTGAATTTTATTGCAAGCGGCCTAATGTAATGCCAGTGAGATCTCAAGACCGGCGCCGTACGAGTAGGAAGGCTATCAGGTTTATTTTTATTGTAGTAGCAAGCAACACGATTCCAAAAGGCCGCTTCCTTTTGGCAATTACCGGTGATTGGATCTTCAGATACCGTCAACCATGCGTTTGTTAGACGCACATCCTCTTCTTTTTTCCAAACCAATCTCTTATTCTTACTGCTCGCACCGGTAGTTGCTTGCTCCATAGAGCCAACTGAAACGAGTGACTCTTTCTCTTCGAATTGAGTTTCTGGAACCGAAGATGGAGAGCCTATCGAGATTGTTTATTTGTTGATGGTGGAGTACAAAATCCAAACATATTAGGCGGGTTGGATGGAAAATTGGGAATATTTGTTGGATTGTAAGTGAAATGTGGGTAATTAGCCGGCATCCCATAACTCTCAAAATTTTGGGTATATGGATAATTAGGTGGAAAAAAAATGTGGTGGATGGTTGAATTGAGGGTACAAAATTTTTTGAGGAACTTGAGAATTTGGAGGAATTTGAGAATTAGGAGTAGATTCATCTTCATCCAAATTATAATAATTCGGCCAATTGAAATTGCTATTTTTATCCATTTCGGATAAAAATTCACCAAAAGGATGATTGAAAAATGAAGTGAAATTGAAATAATATAGAGAGAGAATAATATTTTAGTAAAAATATATGAGAAGGTAAGATTGTGTGATTTTTGTTTTCAATTCTTTGCATATATATAGGAATTTTTTGGTAACGGCTAGTTTATAGAAACGGTCATAAACGGCTAGTCCAATTTAGTAACGGTTATAAACGGCTAATACAATTTACCAAAGCCCAAATACTACAATTTGACTCACATTACATACAACACTTTAAATGAAAAATTTCTCTCTCCTCATCCGCTTGATTGATTTCGAAGTGGAAGACAACAATTCCCAATAAATGTGGTCCCACAACATTACTCTCTCTCCTCATCCAATACTTTAATTAAAAAAATTTCTCTCTCCATCCATACATTTTCTGCATCGCTGATCCATCCATAATTATGGATGGATAATTTATATAGAGTGTGGATGCTCTAAGCAATATTTTCACTACAGAACCCAAGCTAAGCATGGGTAGGCGACACCCAAACAAATGCGTTGCCTATGTACGAAGATTGATAAATGGAATCGGGCAAGAGGTAGGGCCATCCAATACAACATGAGTACATTTTCTCTCACAACCATATCATCGTGTGCCATAAGCTCAATCGTAATGTTAAAAGGCCAGCAACTCAGATTTTAAGTAGTAGGAAAATATGTTTCTGATAGTTGCCCGGTTGTGATGTTGAGTTGATCTTCTTGATGTTCGTTGTTCTAAGTTCAAACAATTGCCTAGTGGTGCCACATGGTGCACCTTTCCATTGCAAACTCGGAGGTTTGAATGGAAATAAACTTGGAATTTTCACTTGAGAGCATTCTCCACCAAAACTTAAATCTAAATTGTGTCTTCTACTGATTGATATCTCTCTCTCTCTCTCTCTCATTTGAAATTGGACATCTAACAACTGGGATCACTGTTAACCAGAAGGACTGATGTATAAGGGACCCAAATAATGCAATGCTCCATATTAGTTTTTACTTCATAATGCTTTCTTGGTTCCAGCTTTTGTTTTCTACACTGGATGCTGTTAAAAGCAAAATGTTCAATGTAATACAAAATACTTTTTCCCCTTGCATTTTTAATGTTATATCATAACTTTCTAATGCAAATCTTGAAGCATAGATAACTACATTGCAGCAAGGTTATCATTTACTAATGAAGATATATTGACTTGAATGACAAAATCCAACTGCAAAATCATTTCTGAGAGATAAGCACATATATATCTACACATAGATTACCCAAGCCAGAAGTGCACAGACGACATCTAGAAGAATGAAATCAAATTTTTTTCTAAATTGAAGATGAATTCGACCACCCCATAAAGCAACTAGAAAATAGTTAAACCCAACAAGAAATCTTGGCAGCCTTTACCAATTTATTATTGCACATAAAGCTACCAAAGAAACCTAAAGCGAACATAAAACAGTCAATCAAACAATATATAAGAACAAATTTAAAACCTCATGAAAAAAGGCCCTGACCTCGCAATTGATTGGAGATAATGATGAATGCGTTGAAAAACGTAGAAAGAAGAGTCCAATTTCTAAACGAGAAGTTGAAGAAAATAGATGCTTAATTTGTTAAAAATCGAAGAAGGGGCATAACAAAGGACACATTTGGTTAGAGAACTAAAGGCGTCTACGAGCTGTTAACTAAGGGTGTATCTGCACCATTTTTAAAAGTTGGAGGCATTTACACACTACAACATACATTAGGACTCCCTCCGTCCTATCTCGTTTGTCCACTTTTTTTTCGGCGCCGTTATTTATGTGGGTTGATTTTATTATATAATAAGTATGGAATTCATATAATTATTTAATTATTTATAATTGGTTTGTATAATAAAATACGGGATCCATATAATTATTTAATTATTTAAAGTTGATTTGAGTTGGTAAAGGTGAAATTAAAAAATGAACAAGTGAGACGGGACTACCCGAAATAGAATATTGGACAGGTGTAATGGAACGGAAGAAGTAGTATATTTAGTCTTTGAGGTAACTGTCACTATATCAGTGGCATTTTTGCAATTTGGCAGTTTGTCCCTTAACTATAATATTAGGGGTAGTATGTCTCTTGAAAAGAAAATGGAAACCCCACTTACTATTCGCACACATATTTTTATTTTTTTTTGTAATTTCTATGTATGTAAATTTTCTATTGGTTCGTGAAAAAATATCGATTTTTGTCATTTAATGTGATCGCTATTCGTTTGCGGTTCCTCAATATGCTCGTATTTGATTTTGGTTTTGTAACTCTTAAAAGTGCTCGTCTTTTGTCCTATAACTTTCATAAGTTTCTGATTTGAGTCCACCAACAAAGATTGTAGTTTATGCATCTTTTTTAGTACATATCTATAAAAATAAGATTAACGAGTGAAATGAATAAAAAAGTGATATTAGATCATTCCGTAGGATGTTTAAATGTCTAATGTCTAGAAGTATATGTAATTTTAGGAGACTTCTTTAATTATTAAGAAGTTTTCTGGCATCATCATCATCATCTTTGAGGCATGAAATAATTAGATATTCTTAGGATTGTTTGGATCATATTTTGGAATTCACGAACTTTATCATGAATTATGTCACTTATTGTGAATTTTATGGAATGACGGAATAATTATCATTAATTAGGAAATATATTATAAAAATTATTTTTCATGAGGCCACACACTTGCATAATATATCATGGAGTGTTTATATGTTTAAGTTCAGTGGCATAGTCAGAGATATCGGTCCGTGGGGGCCAACAAGTAAACGTGCTTGTAAAAACTTACATTGAAAAATATTAGTGATGTGACTTTTATAAATGACGTGCATTGCATATTATTATTTACATTACCAATGTGCACATAAAGATTGAATTTTTACCACTAGAGTATAAATAAAATTCTAATCTACATCTCTAAATATGAAGCTAAAAAACTCAAATTCTAGTAAATCTAAAATAAATTTATTATCAACTAGTAAACTTTAGAGTGTAGAATTGTTGGTAGGATTTAAAATATATATCCACTTTATGAAATGTATCGTGTGATTATATTGTAGTAGAGAATACTGATCGTGTCCTACTTAGACCTCTACCCACAAGTGTATGGGGTGTTGGAATATAGGTGGTGAGCAAGGTCGTCTCCCAAAGGACTATGCGGTTAATCGTGTAACTACTCCTATTCGGATGCTTAAACTCTATTTAGACGATGAAAACTTAGCGGGGTGAATCCTAGGCAATAATTGAAATAAATCTAAGCTAAGGGCAATAAACAAGCTAAATTGATGAAAATCCAAGAGAAGATATTCTAGGGGTAGACACTAATGATATGAAAAAGGATCTAACTTACTTGAGTTTGCTACGGTTAGTTACATCTATTTATGAGCGACGTCGGATATAGCCTGACTACCTCTCGGTGAACTTAGACCGTGGATTCTAGATTAAGACTATCGTCTCCAATTCATCGAAACTTAGAACTCCCAAAAGCCCTCGAGTCTATTGCCCTCACTCGTATCCCGCAACCTTTCGGCTTATTGGAAAGAGGTGCTCTATGCTCCTAATCTAGAATTAATTCTCAACTCTCGTTTATCGAATTAGTTCCATGGATAAATTAAAATGTTGATCAATCATTCAAACAATCATTAAAAGCAAGAGCATAGAGAAATAGAGTAGATTAACCATAAGCAAATCTAGCAAACATCAATTCTCAAACAAACTCATCAAGTGTAGCCCCTAGAATAGTGAATTTAGCTACTCATGTTCTTAATTAGCAAAATACTCAAATCATAGCAAGTTAAAGACATGAGAAAGCAAGGGGAAAAGAAAATGCAAACAAATCCTAAAGCCTTGTCTTCAATCTTGATTGCTTGACTCCTTCTTTAATCTTCACACAATTATCAACTTCAATGGTGGAGAATGGAGGGTTTTGGGTGTTTGGGGGAGAAGGAATGATTTTGGAGAGTGAAAAGGGTGAAATTTCGTGTGGTAGGTGAGTTATGGTGGCTAGGGCTTCAAGTTTTGGCTTTTTATAGTGACCCGGGTCAAAACCGGTTCAAAAAATGGATCGCCCGCAAAAACAGGGTCGGACCGCGGTCCAGCACAAAGCTGGGACCGCGGTCCCGTATCATTTTTTGGGGCAGAACAGGTCGGACCGCGGTCTAGTACAAATCTCGGACCGCGGTCCCGTTTCTGCTGCTGCGCAACAATTTTGTTTTGGCTCGTTCTCCCTCGTTTCTTATCCAAATCTCGATCCGTTTTTGGCCACGTGACCCAAACAATCTGAACTTTAAGGCTCAACTTCCCTTTTCTTCAAAATAGGTCTTCATTCTCCTGAAAAATCAATAGAAACCAACTCAAGTAGCATATTCTTCGAAAATGATGAACTATGCAAACACAACATGTACAATCATAATTTTTCTTAGTAAATAAACAACTTGTAAGCTCTCTAAGACCTATAAAATCCATGTTTGTCAACCCCCCAAACTTAAACCGTTGATCGTCTCGAACAACAAAAAGAAGAAGAAGACGAAGCAACAAACATGGAAAAGCGACACGTTGACTATAGATGCTTCAAATTTTCTCAACAAAAATAAGTTGTAGATAAATCCCATAATTCATCTCTTGCATACACCAACAATTATCAAAGCTTGGCCAAATTGAATTCAAAATCCTCACAAAAGGGTAAACCAATCGCTCACTCTCAAGTGTATTATGTAGGACGTGTTTATACTCAATTCAAGTCAAACATGCAGTCTACCATAAGCTTGCCAATCGTCTAACCTCTCCATCGCAAAATGTAAGGTCTCACTAAGATCACAAAGGTCTTTGATAAGGGTTGTAATGTTGGCTCTTTGGAAGGGTGAGGAATATTTGGCTAAAGTGACTCATATAACCCAATTTGCATGTAACATTTTCATATCATATACTCATCACTTCATATGATCTTTTATCTTCATTCCCACAATTCCAACTAGCTCATCTTTGACATTAAGCTCTTCTCTAACCCAAGTTACATCTCTTTTCTTTTAGCACCACTTTTTTTTATTTTTTTTTATTTTTTTTCATTCTCATGTGGGTGCACATAATTCCAATAATTGAACACTTTCAACATTTGTATCTCAAGATAACATTTTTCATTTTTACTCATTCATCATTTTTAAAAAACATACACCTCCAAGTCTCTTAAGCTCACATCCCTTCCCATTAGGCTAGATCAAAGAAAATGGTTAAGGCTCAAAAGGGGTGAACTAGGATATTAATGCTTGGGTCACTTCTTTAGGTAAGTGTAGTTATGAAGCATGGCCTAAGATCATCTCTTAGTCGATTTACAAACGCAACCTCAAGGAAGATAACATGGCAAGTTCTAGAGATCAACATGCAAGCCCGAACAAAATCACACAAGAAAGGAGATCGACCATAAAATGTGATAGTCATAGCTCAAGTCTCACAAAGGCTCTTTGATTTCAAACTCAAAAGGCCAAATCTCTAAAAATGGCTAAAGCACGCTCAAGACTTCATATAAGACTCATAAACAACATTTTCTCAACACAAACCATAACATCTCATCATTAGCCTCATCAACAAATCAACCAAACCATGTAAGCAAGTACCAAACATGAAGAAGCAAGACACTAGGAGACAAGCAAACTAAAAGAAACAAAACAAGAAAAGTAAACACACAAACTAAAGACAAAAAACATTAAAAGAGAGATAATCAAGACACGACTCCCTCCCCCCAAACTTATTGAACATGAAGGGAAAGTAAGTTTGAATAAAGGAAGTGTGCTAGATTGTCGCAAACTCACCGGATTAATTTTGAGGAGGGGGATAGTCCAAGGAGATCACCATCATCTCCTTCCTTTGCTCCGGCCTAAAGTAAGCTTTCACTCTTTGACCATTAACACGAAATGGGGCTCCATCATGGCCAATCAATTTCATCGATCCATTCTTCATCACTTGACCAATAACGAAAGGTCCCGACCATTTCGACTTTAACTTTCCGGGAAAGAGTGAACGACGAGAATTAAAGAGCAAAACCTCATCTCCGGGGGCAAACTCCCTCTTCTTGATCAACCGATCATGAAATCTCTTGATCCTCTCCTTATAAAGGCTTGAGTTCTCAAATGCCTCACACCGAAACTCATCCAATTCATTAAGTTGGAGAACCCTCGCTTGACCCGCGGTTTTAAAGTCAAAATTCAACTTCTTGACCGCCCAATATGCTTTGTGCTCAAGCTCTACCGACAAATGGCACGACTTCCCAAAGACCATTTGATATGGGGACATTCCAAGAGGTGTCTTGTAGGCCGTTCTATAGGCCCAAAGGGCATCATCAAGCAACATCGCCCAATTCGTTCGATTGACACTCACTGTTTTCTCTAGAACTTGCTTGATCTCCCGGTTGGCAAGCTCGGTTTGCCCATTGGCTTGTGGATGGTAGGCGGTGGTGATCCTATGCTTCACTCCAAATTTGGTCAAGAGGTTAGCAACCCATTTGTTGCAAAAGTGGCTTCCTCCATTACTTATCAAAGCACGAGGAGCTCCATATCTCGACAAAATGTGCTTTTGGACAAATTTCAACACAACTTTAGCATTATTTGTTTGAGTGGGGATAGCCTCTATCCACCTCGACACATACTCCACCGCCAACAAGATTTATTGAAAACCATAAGAAGTGGGAAAAGGCCCCATGAAATCAATCCCCCAAACATCAAAAAGCTCCACTTCTATAATGTTGGTCAAAGGCATCTCATGTCTCTTAGAAATTTCACCGGTTCTTTGACATATATCACAACCACTCACAAAGGCATAGCAATCTTTGTAAATAGTTAGCCAATAAAAAACACATTGAAGTACCTTCATGGCCGTGCGGTTGACTCCAAAGTGGCCTCCACTAAGGGAGGCATGGTAATGATGAATGATGGAAGACCATTCTTCTTGTGCTACACACCGCCGAATCACCATGTCAGCACATCTCCGGTAGAGGAAAGGTTCATCCCACATATAAAACTTGACATCATGAAAGAACTTCTTTTTTTGATAGCTTGACATGTCCGGAGGTTTAACACCGGAAATAATAAAATTGACTATATCCGCATACCATGGAGAAGTGGCTTGCACTTGCAATATTTGCTCATCCGGGAAGCTTTCATTAATAGGAACTCCATGATCTTCTCCTTCCACCGGGCCTTCAATTCGAGAGAGGTGATCGGCAATCACATTCTCGCATCCTCTTTTGTCCCGAATCTCTATATCAAACTCTTGAAGTAATAAGAGCCATCGAATAAGCCTTGGCTTTGCATCCTTCTTGTCAAATAGATATCGGATGGCGGTATGATCGGTGTGAACAATGGGCTTCGTTCTAACCAAGTAAGGTCGAAACTTGTCATATGCATACACCACAACAAGTAGCTCCTTCTCCGTTGTGGTGTAGTTGGCTTCAGCCTTGTCAAGCGTCCTACTCGCATAATAGATCACCCGAAAGATCTTGTCTCTCTTTTGCCCAAAAGCCGCCCCTACGGTAATATCACTTGCATCACACATAAGCTCGAAGGGTAGACTCCAATCCGGCATTATCAATATGGGAGCACTCACCAATGCCTTCTTAAGACATTCAAAGGCCTTCAAACAATCCTCCCCAAACTCGAACTTGACATCTTTCTCAAGCAAGCGGCTCAAAGGCTTTGAAATTTTTGAGAAATTCTTGATAAATCGCCTATAGAACCCGGCATGCCCTAAGAAACTCCTCACAGCTTTCTCATTAGATGGTGGTGGTAATTTTTCAATGGCAACAACCTTTGCCCGATCCACTTTCAATCCGCTAGAAGACACCTTGTGCCCAAGCACAATCCCTTCCTTTACCATAAAGTGACATTTCTCCCAATTTAAGACACTGGGAGAATTGATGCGATCATCTCTAAGGTACTTGCAGCGCAGAAGACCGACCTACACGCTCAGTTCGAAACTCTACTATAGTCGCAGGCCAAGTCCTTCTCTCATGAAGTGGCGGCTGTAACAGGTCGTGTTCAGAAAGCAGTGGAGGAACAGTATGCCTTCACAGCTGACAGTGTATCAAGGGCACTGACTCAGCAGCATACCTCCTGCCAAACAATAGAGCAGAATGCGTTAGCTGCAGTACAAGACTACCTCACCAAATTCGACAAGTCTAAGGATGCTCTAGTGATGGCTATTGATCAAGAGCATGACAAGAGGTAGGAGTCGTACATAGATGTAGCGACAGATATCGCTACTGGAATAACTTCGGTCAAAGATTCCGTAGCTGAACTGACTAAGAAGGTCATGGCCCTGGCAACCCTCCTTGATGATGCCAAAAAGGAGTCTAGATCAGCGCAGTTAAGATCTATCCTTAAAGCTGAGGAACAGCAGGGCAGACCGAGCTCAGCAGCTATACATGCAATAGTGCCAGCAGCTGAAGGAGCGACTGAGTCAACGGTAGCGGAGATGACTTCATATCTTGAAAATCTGCCACTTGAGGACTCGCCACCTCCAGCACCTGAGAGAGCTGACAAGGGAAAGGGCAAGGCGCCTGCTGACCCTAGCCCTCCCAAGGCTCAGAAAAAGCTGAAGTTCAAATCTCGCGAAGAGCAGATTGCCTATGATGAACATCTCGCGATAGAACTGGCTTAGGAAGAAGCCAAAAATAAGCCAACTGCCAAGAAGAAAGGGGTCCAAATCCGCTCTCCTGCATCTGTACGCACGCGGTCGACAACCTCAAAACAATCACAGTCAGTAGCGGCTAGATCAGCAGCTGCTAGAGCTCAACTGTCTAGAGCTCGGCAGACCCAGACCCAAAAGTCCAAGATTGATCATCAAGGCGGAGCTTCAAGTTCCAAGTCTAAAACTCAGTCGCCTGCTGACTCAGAGGAACAACAACATGTTCCCTCCACGGTCCCTTCCAAAGAACAAGAGCAAGAAATCAAATAAATTTGGGACGTGTGTGAGAGGGCATTGGACAGAACAACCGAGGTAAGGCAGCTAAGAGAGGCGAGGGAGAGAATCTGCCTAGCTGACCTTGAAGCCCTCAGGCTGAGGACAAAGAAAGAAGCCAGGGAGAGGGTACCGGTCAAGGACAGAAGTATCCCTCGCTCCTCCCGCTTCTTTAGGAGCAGAGAGCCCCTCAGTCAGGTGAAGCGTATTATCTATAAACGAACTGACGACTGGCTGCCGCTCAAACATAATCAGCAATGGGAGCAGATGAAGGTAGAATTCATCAAGCGGTACTATGTGTGGAGAGTTGGGAATGAAGATTCCTCTGATGCTGACTCTTACTTCAAAGACTTTCTGACTGCCGCGAATCTAGCACTCCTAGCTGAAATCCAGACTCTGCTTGACCAGTCAGGTCAAACGCTGAATGCCCCTCCTTTTCGGACTCTACCTCCTCCTATGACGCACGCTGATAACTTATGCAAAAAGGAGCTAGAAGAAGAGATTGAGAATGCTATATACAGCAGAGGTCTGAGCCAGAACAAAGAAGAAGACTTGGTGGAAAGCAAGGCCTTGAGGAACAGAGTATACAAGAGCTATAGCTTTAAGCTTCCTAAGAAGAAGTCGGCTGACTTCCGGGCGAGGATGCAACAATTCAAGAAGAAGCCTAGCTGATCTTTCTTTTCTAATCTAGCTTCTTAGTGATAGATGTCATTGTACTGTAAATTCTTCATCATATATGACATATCACTTTTTGGCCTTGACAATCACTCATTGTCTTTACGGCTGTATTTTACTTTTCAGTACGACTGATCACCTCAGTGATCAGCTAACTTATCTTATCTGACCTATGTGACTTATGTGCTTATCTGCCTTAGAATTATTTCATACTGATTAACTGTGTTTGTCTTACTCTTCTCTGATAATTTGTTTATACTTAGGGGGAAGAACTCATTTATGATATAAGGGGAAATTGTTTCTTAGGAGGAACTTGCATCTTAGGGATATGATTGATAAATACGGAACTTTCATTTGATGATTAGCTACTATATGATCTATTCTGAACTTTGATTATTTGTATCAGCCCTGACTCTGTGTGAATGTTCTGAACTTGTTTTGTTATGTTCTTATAAACTCTGATACATGTCAGTAGAATCAGCATGCTATAACTATGTTAACTGAAGTTATGCTCGGGTACATTCAGCTATTCTTAACTGTCTTAATTCTTATCTTGGCTCTGATACATGACTTAATATCATAAGTTTTCTCTGACAATCCTTTACTTGTGATTGCTCCGATTTCTCATTTTTTTTATCTTTGTCAGCTGTGATTTGTTGACTGGAGCATTCCCTTGTAATAGATATTCTATTCGTAGCTATTGCTCTTAACCTTAGCATGTTTTATGTGAAAGAATATGTAATAGGTTTTGGCATTATCAAATAGGGGAAAATTGTTGGGCTAAGGATCTAGTAGATGAATCTATAGATTTGTTAGATTTGATATATCCCAAAACCCTAGCTGGATATTGTACCTTCGTATCTGTATGGCCTAGTCGAGTTCAGTTGTTAGAACTTAGTAGGATAGAGTTCAGTAGCTGCAGGATTCAGTAGAAGACCTCGCGCTCAACTGAAGAACTCAGGATCGAAGAAGTCAGTTGCACAGCAACCACCAGCTGAATCTGCTCATGAATTCGTGCCCATGCACTGAATGCTCAGAAGAACGTCAGTAGGAAAGTCACTTCAATTGAAGGTCCGAGGATTCAGAGGAAGTCAAGGTTAACATTTGACAAGCCTCACCTAACCATCTACCTCGACTAATAAGGAGTCGACAGCGACCAACTGCTCTGACAAAAGCTGCTCTCAGACTGAAAAAGAGGAGAATCTCTACAGTGTACCTACTCAACAACGTTCAAATTAAAGGAGTCGTTTTCCTTGTCGTATCGACATGTAGCTAGACCTCCCTCCAACGGATCTATTCACCATCGACGACTATAAATAAGAGAAGTCGCCATGCAGAGACGACACCGAGAAACCAAGCTATCTACGCACAAACTCTTAGCAATTTCAACACAGAATCCAGTGAAGAACTAGCGTCCATTGAAGAACCTTTTAGTTCATCACTTAGAGTTTTATTTAGTTCCCCTTCTCTTATCTAAGCAAGCTCATTGTAATATCTTTAGCTTAGAAACCTCGAGGAAGTTCACATCCTTGTGAAACTGTTCTTATTTGTAAGAACTTCCTCTTAGTTGGAGAAGATTCAAACTCTTCAAGTTTGAACCCTTTTAAAAGTCACTACGACTATAAGTATAGAATCTGTCCCGCGCAGGAACTTGCTCAGCATAAACTTCAATGTTGGTCCGGAGACGAGTATCAGGTGTAGGGGGGGGGGAGGGTGAATACCCCTGATTAAAAGTTTTTCCTCAAACGCGAAGGACAGCTGAGTTGTAGAGTGCGACTGATGAACGGTGCCAAATAGTAACCTTCTGATCACGGGTCAGAGTGGCTTAACTATTGAGTCTTTCCTACTGACTTTTGTCAGTATTGAGATCTCAGTCGGAGAGTTTAGTGCGGATAAGTGTGGGGCCCGATAGACTTCGTCTCGATTTGAAAACGTGTTTTTGCAAACCAAATCTGTTTTGGCTGGTGCACTTTTAAATACGTTTTATGCAAAGTATGAGTTTGTAAATCGGTTTGAGAACGATGCAATAAAATAGTAAATAACACTAGCAATTTTTAACGTGGTTTGGATACGCAAGATCCTACGTCCACGGTCCTGCTGAACAGGAGTTCTTGTTGATTAATCTGAGCAAGCCTCAGCAAGGAATCTGTGCGCTGGACAGACCTTTCTAAGTTATAGTCCTTAGCGACTTTACAAATCAAACCGAAGTTTGAAGGGGAGTGGATTTTCTCCAACAATGAAGGAGTTCTTACAGTAAGAACGATTCACATAAAGTGAACTCCTTCGAAGCTTCTAAGCTATGGATGTAACACTTGAGCTTTGATAGAGAAGAGGGAACTAAAGAAACTCTAGAGAGAAGAACTACAGATATTCAACTAAACTAGTTCTTCGTTGGATCGTCGTGAATGCGCTAGAGAGTTTGAATGCTTTGAGCATGTATTCCCTTTTGATATCCCGTGTGTTGAGCTTGAAAATGCTTCTCTATTTATAGTCGTGACCCAAGCATTTGTCTGTTGAAGAAGAAGATGCCACGTGTCACAAATGTCCAAGGAAAACAGCCATAAGTTTCGAAGTAGCGTCGCAGAGTGGTTGGTCACTGTACACGAGAGCAGCTTTAGTGTCAGGGCAGGTAAGGCTTAGGTTGCTTCTCATTGGTCGAGGTTTGTGGTAGGTGAGACTTGTCAGACATCAGTCTTCATCTGAGTTGACTCTCACTCATCCTCGTATGATACTCTGCTGACTTTCGAATGACAGTAATTGTCGGGCAGTCGTTACCTGTCGGATATAGTAGATCTGGAACGATCGTACTGACTTCTTCATCTGGGTCGGCTGATGAAAGTCTTCTACTGAGAATAGTCAGTCGGAGACTCTGAAGGTACTGAGCTCTCATACTGTGTCTTCAGTGGAGGTCAGCTGATGGGAATCTTCTTCTGATGACGGTTAGCTGGAGACCTGAGGACACGAGCTCTTACTGACTGATGACATGGGGTTCTGGAATTTAACTTCCTACTGAAGTTCAGACCAACAAATACCCCTTACAGGACTTAGACAAAAACAGATAACGAATAAGAACAGTCTAGCCTATTACATCATCAAGTCCGAAAGACAACACACTAAGGGTACAAGACAGGTTTTGGGATCTTCAATTCTATAGCGATAAATCACTACAATTTCCCTCATTACCGAAATATAGCAATATGTCCAAAGACATGAACTACTGATGACAGTCCAAAGTACCCCCTAAGCAATGATCTAAACAATCACTGACTCATAACCCAACATTCAAGGTTTGCGTATGTCCAGTGAACAGACCAACTGAGACTTGCTCAGTATAAATATGACAAGTATACTGTTTTGGTCAGGACAGTGGACGTAGGACCCAGTGTGTCCGAACCACTTTAGAAATCTGCTGTGTTGATTTAATGTTTTCTCTAACTGTCCATATTGCATTAAACTGTATTTCATCAAACTCAGCATAAAACCGAGTTTTCTAATCGAGACGTTTGATAGGGCCTACACTTGCGCACACACTCTAATATTGAACGACTGTTCGACTGACTCAAGTCAGTGGAGCTGAACTCAGTAGAAGATTTTCTTGCCCACGCGATCTGAAGTAATTTTCGCTGTCTGACTCAGTTCAGTAGCAAACTCAGCTAGAGCTGACTTCGCGTTTGAGAACGAAATATTCAGGTGTATTCCCCCCCCCCCCCCCCTTCCCCCCCCCTTTACATCTGAACCACGTCTCAGGACCAACAATTCATATTTATAGTCTATTAATTTAAATATACTTCTAATGAGCTTCCACATAATAAACCCATTATATAATTAATTAATCTATTGGACTATTAATATTTATCAATTAATTGGCTCAGCCAATTAATTCTAGATAAATAACATTATTAAATAATGATAAATGCATTAATCTATTAATAATAATTTCTGAGAGAAAAGAAATATCAAGGCAACTAATTGGGCTAGATCAGAGATCTAACACAAGAAATAAAGTTGGGCCTTAAATTAATTAATCATCTTTGCTCAGCCCAGAGCAAAACTAATTAATAACACAGATTCATTCCACTAGAGAATCCGTACTGACTTACCCCTTTATCCAAAATTGAGCAAGGGCTTGTACTTTAGACGTAATCGATCCCCGTATTTAAGATAGAAGTATCTGTTAATTAATGAAGCTCACTAACAGCTTAAATTAATTAACATCTTATTATATTCATGAGTAGTACCACTTGACCTTATTAACACAGCTGAACTTAATCAACCGGCCGGGTTTAGTGTGCTAACCCTTAAGAGTTCCTCAGGAGATATTATCAATCCATTTTACTAGGATACGGTTGCAAGATACAGACAACCAGCCTGAGCCAAAAATGACTACTAGCACCCAAGATGAAGGAAAATTGATGGTTAGAAACGCTACCTTCCTCCTTCGTATGTTGTCGCGGCTTTGATTGTTGCTCCTGTGTTAGATGTTCTGATCTGTGTTCCGTCCTTTTTCTTCCTCTGGGTGGTCAGAGAACTGAAGAAAATAAAAATATTGTCTCTCTCTCTACTCGCGTGTGTGCGTGAGTAATTGTGATTGTGTGTGTTCTGTTTCTGTACAGAATACTAATATATATAGGCTTCAAAAGCCAATATAATATTAATATATTTGTAACCCATTAATTTAATTATATTTCTAATGGGCTTCCACATAACCAGCCCATAATATAATTAATTAATTTACTGGGCTACTAATATTTATCAATTAATTGGCCCAGCCAATTAATTCCAGATAAATAACATTATTAAATAATGTAAAAATACATTAATCCGTTAATAATGATTTCTGAGAGACAATAAATAACTAGGCAACTAATTGAGCCAGATCAGGGATCCAATACAAGAAATAAAGCTGGGCCTCAAATTAATTAATTATCCATGCTCAGCCCAGAGCAAAATTAATTAATAAACACAGATTCATTCCACTAGAGAATCCGTGCTGACTTACCCCTTTATCCCAAATTGAGCAAGGACTTGTATTTTAGACTTAATCGATCTCCGTATTTAAGATAGAAATATCCGTTAATTAATTAAGCTCACTGACAGCTTAAATTAATTAACATCCTATATTCCTGAGTAGTACCACTCGACCTTATTAACACACCTGAACTTAATCAACCAGCCGGGTTTAGTGTGCTAATCCTTTCGAGTTCCTCAGTGGATATTATCAACCCATTTTACTAGGATATGGATGCAAGATACAGACAATCAGCCTGAGCCACAAATAACTACTAACACCCAAGATACGTAGATCCAGTCGCGATGACGTTCACCATAGTAGGTCAAAGTGATAGATAGCCAAATGCACTCAGCTGAAGTCTTACCAAGCTTAAGACCAGCTAAGTCACCGAGATCTTGGTTCTCCACTAAGGTCAGTTAGGAGAACACATCTCACTGTAATCCATCAATACACCACCTTAAGTGTACCAGTAAAGACAAGCAGCTAAGACAAACCACTTCTTATCTAAACTGCAGCTTAAACCGACAACTTATCCTTAAGTTCTCTCAGCTGTGATAACTGTTTATATCTTGTCAGTTCAACCAATTTGTATTGTCTTCTGTGATACCCGACACACCACACAAATCTAACTTTTATACAAGATAAAGGATAACATGTGCAAATATATATATTTATCAGATATGAGAATAAAATAGTGGTAGGGACAAAGCACACATTATATACAAGCATAAAATTTGGTTCCAGTATACAAAATCCCAACACAAGATTCGTAGATCCGGGCGTGATATTGTTCACCATAGTAGGTCAAAGTGATAGATAGCCAAATGCATTCAGCTGAAGTCTTACCAAGCTTAAGACCAGCTAAGTCACCGAGATCTTGGTTCTCCACTAAGGTCAGTCAGGAGAACACATCTCACTATAATCCATCAATACACCACCTTAAGTGTACCAGTAAGGACAAGCAGCCAAGACAAGCCACTTCTTATCTACACTGCAGCTTAAAACGACAACTTATCTTTAAGTTGTCTCAGCTGTGATAACTATTTATATATTGTCAGTTCAACCAATTTGTGTTGTCTTCTGTGATACCCGACACACTACACAAATCTAACTTTTATACAAGAAAAAGAATTACATGTGCAACTATATATATTTATCAGATAGGAGAATAAAATAGTGGTAAGGACAAAATACATTGTATACAAGCTTAAAAACTGCTTCCAGTATACAAAATCTCAACAATTCTCCCACTGCCTCTTTCGAATAAAATAGTGGTAAGGACAACAATAAATCGTGATCGCCTTAGGCAAATTCTGAACAATATCAAGATCCAGGAGGAAATTCTTGAGCCAAACTGCCTCTTTCGAAGCTTCTGAAGCAGCCACATACTCTGCTTCCATGGTTGAGTCCGCAATGCATTTCTGCTTTGCACTCCTCCATGAAATGGCTCCACCTCCCAAGGTAAACACATAACCCGAGGTAGACTTCTTCTCGTCTCTGTCAGCCTGGAAATCCGATTTTGTATAACCCAAAGACACTAGACTGTTTGACTCGTAAACAAGCCTATAATCTATAGTCCGTTTTAGGTACTTGAGAATATGCTTGACCGCAGTCCAGTGTTCCTTTCCAGGGTTAGACTGATATCTTGAGACCATACCTACTGCATATGAGATATCTGCTCTCTATATAGCATCGCATACATGAGGCTACCGACAGCGGAAGCATATGGTACTAGCCTCATACTTTCTATCTCTTCAGGCGTTTTTAGGGCACTGATTCTTGGATAGAAAAATGTCATGTCTGAAAGGTACTGAACCTCTCTTGGCTTTTTGCATGCTAAAACAAGCAATAATAGTGTTAATGTAGGATACTTGTGACAAGCTTAACATCATTTTCTGGCGATCTCGGATAACCTTGATCCCAAGGATGTAAGTAGCTTCACCTAAGTCCTTCATTTGAAACTGCTCGGATAACCACGTCTTTACGTCTGATAACACTTCAACATTGTTGCCAATGAAAAGGATGTTATCTACGTAAAATGCAAGAAACACCACTGATCCGTTAACACACATACTGTACACACACCTCGTTAGGACAGGATACAAATCCATAGGATTTGACTACCTCGTCGAAAACGCTGGTGCTATAACCGGAAATCTTGCTTAAGTCCATGAATAGACTTCTTAAACTTCCAAACTAGATGCTCTTCGCCCTCCTTCACATAACCATCTGGATGTTTCATGTAGATGTCCCTACCTTTTTCAAGGTGACCGTTTAGGAATGCGGTTTTGACATATATTTGCCAGATCTCTAAGTTCATGTGAGCTGCTATGACAAGGAGAATCCGAATGGACTTGATCATTGCTACAGGTGAGAAGGTCTCTTCGTAATCGATACCTTCTTTCTGGGTAAAAACCCTTCGCCACTAGCCTGGCCTTAAACGCCATGATCTCTCCATTCGGTCCTCTCTCTTTCTCTTGTATACCCACTTACTACTAATAGTCTTGCAGCCCTCAGGTAGTTCAATGATCTCGTATACATCCATATAAATTATGGACTTAAATTCTGAGTCCATGACGATTCGCTAGGAATCTGCATCTATATCTCCCACTGCTTCGTTGTAAGTCCAGGGATCCACGGTATCTTGTTCATCTGCTGGGAGATGATCAAACGTCTACCCAGTGAACATATACCGATCAGGTGTAAATATCACCCTCCCACTACGTCGAACAGTGTCAGGAGTTGTGTTAACAGATTGTGCAGTTACTCGTGGAGTACTATCTTGCACAACTGGCTGTTCAAGTGGAACTCGACCACCTTGTAATTCCTCAAGGATGACGTCGACTCGAGATTTATGGTTACTAATGTAATCCTCTTCTAAGAACCGAGCGTTAGGGCTAACAACGATCTTCTGTTCTTTAGGATCATAAAAGTATCCACCCCTCATTTCCTTTGGATACCCTATGAACAACATCACTTCTGAACGTGATTCCAATTTGTCGGCCTGCCTATTTAGCACATAAGCAGGAAAACCCCAAATCCTTAAGTGGTGCATACTGGGTTTGTGCCTGCTCCACAACTCGAAAGGGATCTTTTGTACCGACTTAAATGCACACGGTTCAGCAAGTATGCTGCAGTCTCTAGGGCATATCCCCAAAAAGAAACTGGCAAAGTTGCATAACTCATCATCGACCGAACCATCTCTAAGAGACTTCGGTTCCTTCTCTCTGACACACCATGCTGCTGAGGCGTGTCCGGTGTTTTCAGCTAGGATGTAATCCCACATTCTGTCAAGTAGTCCTTGAACTCGTTGGATAGGTATTCCCTACCACGATCAGATCGTAGTGTTTTGATTTCTTTACCTAGCTTCTTCTCCACTTCTGCCTTGAATTCCTTAAAGGTTTCAAAGCAATCCAACATGTGGCGAAGAAGGTAAACATATCCATACCTCGAGTAATCGTCAGTAAATGTGACGAAGTACTCATACCCTCCACGAGCTTGTGTAGACATAGACCCACACAAGTCAGAATGTATCAAACTTAATACTTCTTTGGCTTTATAACCTTTTTGCTGGGAATTAGGTTCACTATGATAGATTTGAAGATCCCAAAACCCTAGCTGGATGATGAGCCTTCGATATTGTTATAGCTTAACTGAGTTCACCGTGTTAGGAACTCAGTAGACTAGCTAAAGTTCAACAGTTGTGCATTCAGTAGAAGACCCTTCACTCAGCTGAAGAACTCAGTATCGAAGAAGTCAGTCGGACTGATATAGACCGACTGAATATGCATAGTAACACCCTTGTCTCTTGTGTTTCAGACTCAGTAGACTTGCCTTCACTACTACAAATTTGGCATACGACAACACTTGAAAGACAACGTTTTTCGTATAAAACCGTTGTCGTAGGTGGAAAAACCGTTGTCGTAGCTAAAACCGTTGTCTTTTATATTAAAAGTGCGCTCATAGACAACGGTTTTTTACTACCGTTGTCATTGACCCGTTGTCGTATCTCAAAAAAGGCGCTCATAGACAACGGTAGTGTCTACCGTTGTCTTTTAAGCGTTGTCGTTGTATATGGATGCGCTCATTGACAACGGTTTTTAACAACCGTTGTCGTTGACCCGTTGTCGTATGTGTAAATAAGCGCTCAAAGACAACGTTTATAATAACCGTTGTCGTTTATATGTTGTTGTATGAATGATAGACAACGATGTTCATAACCGTTGTTGTTTATACGTTGTCTTTTACTTAGATATGTAATATATATTAATTAATTGTAAATTTCTATATTTTTAAAAGTCATAATAAAAATTAAATAAAATTCTATTTTTATAAAAATCTATAAATATACATTTTAACATATAATTTAAAATACTATATAATATAAAAATTAAAAGCACTCTACTTATATATTTTTTTAGTAACACAACACTTATATATACTTATAATATAATACTTTATAGTTATATTTATATATAATACAATATAATAAAAATAATATTATTAACTTCGAAGAAATCTTTGTAAGATTATCAACAAAGAATTCCAACAAATATTTAGGTGATGTATACTCGAGAAATAATCTTTTAATTCCAACAAAGAAATCTTTATAATCTTTTAATATAATAAAAATAATATTATTAGAAAGGAGATATTATACCCTTGAAAACATTACATCTCCTTTGAGCGATTGAAATCGTCTCGAACCGCGCTTCTCTCACCGCCGCTGCTAGCCCTCACCGCCGCTCACGACCGCCGCTGCTCACCGCTGCTCACGACCGCCGCTTCAATTCAGTTTCACTTTCCGCCTTCTCTCCCTATGTTTGGACAGTAAGCACGCAAATAATTGCGCAATCGAAGAGCTGCAACGTAGGCAATCCAAAAACCGCGAGCAAGAGGTTATTCCACTCTCCATTTATTTTCTTCCTTTTTTCTATTTTGCTTATTTTTACGGACTTCTTTTGTTTCCTTATTCCTCTTTTGATTTTCTTTTTGAAAATCCGATTTTAGGAGGTTTTAGGGTTCCTCTTTTTGAAAATTATGCTTGGGATTTATAGTTGTAGGGGAAGTTGTAATCTGCGAAGAAAGTAATGTGAATCTTTCATTTAGAAGATGATGCCGACATTGCAAAGACCTTCTTATCAGTAGCTTCCTAGTGGTTGAAGAAGGCCAGTCAGTGTAGATGTCCTAACTCTTGATTATCTGTATATTAATTTTTCTTGATTATGATGCTTAGTGTTTGAAGGATGGGATATTAATAATTCCCACAATGTCAGATGTGTTCGGACATGAGCGAAATATTTTTGTACACATTGAAGATGTCGAGCCGTTCATTGAGTTGAAGCCAATTTCATATAACTGCATTGCAGTCTACCTTGGGTATACGATTTCATATTTTTGGTAATCAACTTATTTTTAATTAGACACATATGAAATTTATGTTTGCGTTATTTGTTCAATTGCATGCACTTATACAACAGGGCGAAAGAGTTGAAGAAGTCTGCACAATTTAGATTTGTTGATCCCTATAATGTAGGACACATTCCTTCTACAAAAATTGATGACAAATTTGTGCAAGAACAAATTGAACGAAGAGCACTGGAATTGAAGAGCAGACTTGTTGGTTCAATTAAAGATCAATTGGTCATTGTTCCATGTAATGTGGGGTAAGTCGACAGTCACATGTATTCTAAAATTAAATTTTCGATAATATTCTATAACTTACTTTGCATATATAGTGCGCATTGGATTCTGACAGTGATAGACCCTCACAAAGAAAAGGTTTTTAACTTGGATCCATTATATACTCGAAATATCCATAGAGAGTGGAAACAAGTTGTTGAATTGTAAGTTTTCCTTTGTTATCGATTTCATTTTTGTCAAATTAATATTTTCAAAAGTAGTACTTCAATCCGAGTAATTTTTATCGTTGATATGAAGGGCTTTGAGGATGTTCAATGTTGAGAATGCAAAGAGAAGCAAAAAGACACCTGATTGGACTTTACTTAAGGTATGTCATCTCAAAGAAATAGGAATAATGATAATAATAACATTAGTTATTATTCAATGTAGGTTCCCACACAACCAGACTCCTACCAGTGCGGTTATTACGTCATGAGATATATGCGAGACATAATTGAGTCTGATTCCACTCGGAGTGAGATGCTTGGGATGATTGAGCTGGTAGTTAATATAGTGTTTAAATATTTTATCTTAAGTTAATGAAAATATTTGTTGCTTATCTATCTAGTAATTAAATTTATACTTCACAGTTTCAAAGAAGAAGTTACGTGGTGGATGACATTAATATTGTGAGGAAGGAGTGGGCAGAATATATTCAGCGATATATAATTTAGTCAAAGGTAATTCATATTAATGTGGTCTTTAAGTATGTTATCTTTTGGGATTATTGGTGATTGGTGATGATCTTCTTATGTCTTGCTTGTGATTGGTGATTGTCTTCTTATGTTTTGCTCATGATTGGTGATTATAAGATGTGACTTCAAATGATTTGGTATTGAGTTATTGTTGAGTTATATTTTAGTTGTTCTTAGTGTTTTTGGGCTTATTGGTGATTGGTGATGGTATTCTTATGTCTTGCTTCTGATTGGTGATTGTCTTCATATGTTTTGCTTGTGATTGGTGATTGCTAGATGTGCCTTCAAATGCTTTGGTAGTGAGTTATTGTTGAGTTACATTTTGTTGTTCTTAGTGTTATTGTGTAATCTGCTGGTTGTAAACTATACAGATCAAGAGCTATATTATAGTCTTTTTATCTTCTGTTGCACTGAATGAAAGCATTTCAATATGTTGCAGCTAAGGGTGTTTGGACAAGCTGTCAGCAAATGAGGGATGCAACATTGAGCAGTCAGCAAATTGATATTTTGTAGGTTATTTTCACATTTGTGCTCGTTCTGGTTGGTGACGTATTGAACTTTGATTTTGAACTCATGAGCACACTATGGATTTGTCCTTCGAGAAGGATTCAATGAGAAATATTATATTTTGCTTCATCTACAGGTTTTTATTAGCTTTATTGATGAATTAATATAAATGTTGTCCTTGATACATATGACAACGCTTTTAAATGTTAAAAGCGTTGTCAAAACTCTAAATGACAATAAATTAAAACCGTTGTCTTTTTGTAAAATCCGTTGTCTTATGCGAAAATAACAACAGATAAAAACCATTGTCTTATCCTTTATTTATAAGCGACAACGAAATTTTTAACAACGGTAGAAAATATTACGACAACGGTTTCAACCGTTGTCAAAAATCTATACCACAACGGTCAAAATAATTTATGACAACGGTCTTAAACCATTGTCAAACATATTTAAAACAACCCTTAAAAGCATTTACGACAACGGTTATAAACTGTTGTAAAAAATCTGAACGACAACGTTCTCGGAACATATATGACAACGGTTACTAACCGTTGTAGTATGTATTTACGACAACAGAAAAAATAACTTAAAGACAACGGTTATAATACGTTGTTGAAAAGGTTAAAGACAACGGTTTTTAACCATTGTCTATGAGCGAGACCCTACGACAACGGAACCTACAACAACGGTATATTTTGCCATAGACAACGGGTAAAAACCGTTGTCTAATTGCTTTTTTGTAGTAGTGCTTCAGCATGGTCCGGCTCAGTAGTTCCGTCTGCTGACCTTCAGTAGACTATCCGCCTCAATACCATGGAGTGAAGACTCAGTAGAGCTGGACTCAGTAGGAGCAGCATATTGAGAGGTGTTCAGTAAAAGACTCAGTAAATACTGGACTCAGCAGGAGCAGTATACTGAAAGGAGTCAGTCGAACTGAACTCAGCAGGAGTAGTTCACTGTACTCAGAGTTGATCCTCAGTAGAGCAGACTCAGCAGAAGTTATCTACTGAATCAAGATCAGACTCAGCAACGGTCGGTCAGTTACTTTAACTGACCATGGACTTCAGAAGAACAATTCAGTAGAGTTGTCCGAGGTCGTACATCTGAGAAGTCAGCTTCAATATCACCTTGAAGTCTGAATAGGTCTCAACCACTCTCTGTACCTCGACCAATGACAAGCAGCCAGCTGGCAGAGTCTCCGACATAAAGCTGCAAGTCAACCACTTTCATTAAAGTTAGTGGACTCTACAGAATTCAATAGAGCCGTTTGCTACCCCATAGAGTGACACGTGGCATCGTCCTCTCCAATGGATATATGCCTAGGTCACCTCTATAAATAGAGAAGTGTCTTCACGCAAACAGAGAAGACGAGAAAGAGAGAGAGGAGGTCGATCATGACGATGATGGACACATCCAAGGAACCGAGCTCAACCGAACAAACACTCTAGAAGATTCAAGCCATATCCAGAGAAGAACTTAATCTTTCATAGATATATTCTTATAGTTCTTCTCTCTAGAGTTCTATCTCGTTCCCCTTCTCTAATCTAAGCTGATCTTATTGTAACATCCATAGCTTAGACGAAGGAGTTCATATTTGAACTTGTTCCTTATTGTAAAATGACTCCTTCATAGTTGGAGAGTTTGTCAAACACTTTAGTTTGATACATTTGTAAACTGGGACTTGCTCAGTATAATCCCCAAGCCACGGCTTTGTCCTGTGCACGAGCTGACTGAGACTAACTCAGTATAATAAATAGCCTCCTGATCTTTCGGGACAGTGGACGTAGGATCGTGTGATATCCGAACCACTTTAAAAACTCTGTGTTGATTTATTGTCGCTTTGCTTAATTGTTCACTTGCATAAAACTGAGTTTAAATCAAACAGCATAAACGGTGTTTTCAGACTGAGACAAATATTCTTTTGGGCCTACTCTTCCGCACTCGAAACCTGATACTGAACTACTGTTCTACTGACTGAATTCAGTAGACCGTACTCAGTAGAAGGATTCTCTGCCCGCGCGTTCAGCAGTACTGACTGTCGCGCTCGTTGCTGATCTTTGACTCAGGTGTATTCCACACCTGAAGACTCGTCTCCTTTCGGGACTAACACTTTTGCCTTGAAAAGCCTAGTCATCATCTTTCCTTCCAAACAGGTTTCGCAAGTTGGAAATGGTTCAACTTGGAGAGACTCCAATGATCCATATTCCACCAACCTTTGAGTGTCGTTAAGATTGATGTGACCTAGTCTTAAGTGCCACAGATAAGTTTGGTTTACCTTAGAAAACTCTTTCCTCTTCTTAGGATTTGATGATGACGTAGCAATATTAACAGAACTACGCGGTTTACAAGTAATAGTATATAAAGATCCGTTTAATGGTCCACCACAGATAAAATCATCGTCTTTCATGATAGAAACTTCACTATCAAAACTTGATTTATAACCATCCATGGTGCAGAGTTTTGAAATAGAAATAATGTTTCGCCTAAACTCAGACACATATTAAACATCTTTAAGTACTAAAACAGAACTATCAAAAGATAGATTTAAATCTCCAATGTCAATTGCAGGAACTTTCGATCCATTGCCCATTGAGACTACCACCTCGTCATTGTTCAATTGTCTTTTCTGCAAGAAACCTTGCAAGGTGTAACAAACATGATCAGTTGCCCCCGAATCCACTACCCATTCGTGGGTAGAAGAGGAAACAAGAACAGTTTCAGTTACAAGAGCGACTCGCGTCTCTTTCTGTTTTGCCTTGACATCTGGATTATAATTCTTCCAATGTTATTTCTTACCATTCATGAAGAACATTCCTTTCTCCTTTGACATTTGCATGTCGCCGGTAAGGATCGTCTACTTTCTCCCATTGCTCTTCTTGAAATGTTCACCCTTTCTGCTCTTTTTCTGGTTTCCGCCTTTCGGAGGATTCCTTGAACTACTAGGGATATTCAAGACTTGAGCACTCTTGCCCTTTCCTATAACCTCTTTGACCGCTACCAAAGATTTGAGTAACATACTGATAATAAACTCGTTCTTAGACATAGCGGTCCTAAAACAGAAGTTCTTATAGGACTTTGCAGAGCTTTTATTGGGAAGGTAAGATATCTCTTCCACTCTATGAAATTATTTAAAATTGTTAAACCCGTTAGGTTTTGGTTGGTGAGACTGTTTAGGAACTCGAAAAATAAAATATTCGAACAGACATATCTGAAAAAATGTAATTTAAAAGCATGTATGAAATTAATACTTGCACATAATTCGTAATTAATAATCATTGTAACCTTTTGTAAAAACAATGATATTAAAAACCTCGAACGGCTCTAGGAATTCCACTAGCAAGCCACGCAGGTGGACGTTTACTAGCGTAACCCTAAACCAAGCTATTTACCTAGCTCTTTAATTCGAATCCACGTCTAGGTTCTTAAGACGAATGAAATTAATAGTTCGATATTCTGGACCATGTTACTATTAAAACGCGGGATGGGACTTCGAGGGAAGTGAATTGTACCTGCGGTGACATCTAATCATTGACCATTAATTTGACCAAAATAGAATCAAATTCTCGAAATTGACATACTTACTCGAACCATGCCGCATTCAATTTGATCTAATTAGCCATCCTATTTAATTATTATCTTCTAGAGTACTCGTGTTTACTAGGCACGCAAGCCACGCAGGTGGACGTTTACGGCTTCGCTCCCACTACTCAATAATAATCAAATATTGTTTTGGAAAACTCATCTCACAAAACTTGTAGCTCAAAGATGCAAGCAAGCCACGCAGGTGGACGTTTACTCACATAATCTTACTACTTTCGTGTAGAGTCCAATTAATGGAGGTCCGATTAAGTGTTTAATATCCAAATTAATGGAATCTAATTAAACATTTAATTTAAAATTGCTTAGTCTTTTTATTCAAAAGGTTTGTCACGAATCATGCATATCCACATAATTCCTAAAGCATGCAATTTCTAAACGCACATAATAAAACGTGCTCGCGAAAATTAAAACATGCTTTAATAACGACAAAAATCCTATTTAAATGCTTTTCTAAGCGCAATTAATCACATAATTGCATGCTAAAGCATAATAATAAATAAATGCGCAAATAGGAAATTTAAAACGTCGTTATCGGACTTTAAAACACGTAATTCCTAACTATTACATAGCCTGATCAAAATACATCTCTTCGATCTTCAAAATCTTCGAATTTGAAAACTGCATCGAAAACTGCATCGAAAACTGTTTCCGCCACGTCATCGAGGGTCCGCCACGCGGCGGTGCACGCGACGATACGCCCTGCGCCGCGTGGCGCCACATCAGCAAGAAGCCACCGCCGCCGCCGCTCCAGCGCGCCGCGCAGCCCGGCGTCGTCAAGGGGAGGTCGCCCGTGGCCTTGCCGCTCTTCTCCGGCCGGCGGCATCGCCGGAATCGCGACAAGCCATCGCTCGGAGCGCGCGCGGCTGCGCGCCGCCGTCTGCGCACGGCAGCCGCCGCCTCCCGCCGCCTCCTCCGGCCTCCTCACACCTACCACTCCCTCCCACTCGGCTTTCCCGACGTCTCCCGGACGTCTTCCGTGAAGAACGGCCGGCGCCGTCGCTGCAATCGCGAAAGAAACGCGCTGCACAACGCCGCCGTCTCCGTCGCTCGAATTCCCCCTTTTTCGAGCGCGATTTCATTCAATTGATTCATGGGTAATGATCCTTGGACGTTTTTAGGCCACCATGAACGGATTCCGGCCAAAATCGTCCATCAATTTCCCTCAATTCTCAAACGATTCGCCGGAAAAAATCATTGTGAGCAGCGAACTTCAGACCTTGATTCCGGTCGCATTCGGGATCGAATGATCCCATACGACATATCAACACGAAACTTGTGTGACAAGGAATCCAACGGTTCAAGCCGATCGGAAATCGGACCTCAGACCCGCAGGAAATCGCAGCCGCAAGATGCGGCGGAACCCTAACCGAACTCGGGTTTTCGTCCGAATTGGGGATTTCTGGACAGCACGACCACTTCTCCTTTCCGATGCTATTCCGGACAAACCAGAAATCGGAATGGGTCGTGCAACCTATCTAGACGAAGCTAACGAACAAACAAACAAAACTATCCGAACGGATCGGAAAAATACCATGGCACGCGCCCCCAAAACGGAACGGATCGGAAAAATACCATGGCAACCTATCTAGGGTTTTGCCCTTTTCCGTCCTTCCGCGCTTCGCGCCTCGATTTTCGTGCAACCCGGAAAACACAGTACAAAAACAGTACAATCACCTAAAACATTGGTCCTATCAACTACTCATGAATTTTCTCACGAGAAAAACGTTACAACGGGTTCAAAACATTGGCTCACAGGCCGCCCCAAACACAAAAATTAACCCGATAACGACGGAAATAAATCCTAATCATACACCTAACAGCAACAATCAGAGCCTAAACCAAGCTCTGATACCTATTGAAGGAAAATTGATGGTTAGAAACGCTACCTTCCTCCTTCGTATGTTGTCGCGGCTTTGATTGTTGCTCATGTGTTAGATCTTTTGATCTGTGTCCCGGCCTTTTTCTTCCTCTAGGTAGTCAGAGAACTGAAGAAAATAAAAATATTGTCTCTCTCTACTCGCGTGCGTGCGTGAGTAATTGTGATTGTGTGTGTTATGTTTCTGAACAGAATACTAATATATATAGACTTCAAAAGCCAATATAATATTAATATATTTGTAACACATTAATTTAATTATATTTCTAATGGGCTTCCACGTAACCAGCCCATAATATAATTAATTAATTTACTGGGCTACTAATATTTATCTATTAATTGGTCCAGCCAATTAATTCCAGATAAATAACATTATTAAATAATGTAAAAATACATTAATCCATTAATAATGATTTTTGAGAGACAATAAATAACTAGGCAACTAATTGGGCCGGATCAGGGATCCAATACAAGAAATAAAGCTAGGTCTCAAATTAATTAATTATCCATGCTCAGCCCAGAACAAAATTAATTAATAAACACAGATTCATTCTACTAGAGAATCCGTGCTGACTTACCCCTTCATTCCACTAGAGAAGCCGTTTGATCTTTTGCTTGCTGATCGGACGAATCCTATTTCAGGCATATATTTTGAAGTGATATCCATGCATGATGTTGAAGTTGCCATTTCCATGCGGGTTAGAGATGGATTAGAGATGTAGAATGTTTGCTAAAGCCATTTGGAGAAGAAGACTGAAAACATGTTTTATTTTGTTTGTTACAATTTCAAATTAATTAGTCGGTTAGCATATTTTCTTCATGCTGAAGTCAGCAGAGACATCACTATAAAAGGGATTCATTCCCTCTATCAAACAACTTTTCCAAATGAAATTCTTCTAGAAACTTCTGCTAGCTAGGGTTCTGTCTTTCCATAAAATTTGATTTCAACACATGAGACACAAATGAAGCTGAAACAACCTCAATACCCAAAGGAACTAATGGAAAACCTTAGATGTTCTTCACTTGAATACAATCCGAATCGTACAACATATGATCCTGAATTGAAATCCATGGGCATGCTCCTAGTAAAAGTTTATTTGTAAACCATTGTTAAATCCATCATTACAATATTATTAAGTACAGAATAGTAGATTACAAGGTGGCAATAGAAAGAGATAAAGATTGCACAGTGTCTACATCTTGCACCCTGAATCCATCAAGACCAGATTTATCAATTGGCCGCGCCATAAACTTGGAAATGTATTCTCTCACTGAGAACTCCTTATACCGAGGGCCATTCTTTTCTGATATCAGCTCTTTGATGGGCTCGTATATCTTTCCAGACTGCCCATCACCAGTGAAGAACCCTGCAACTGAGATTCTTGGACCAACCCTGTTGGCTACAACCCGGTGATCTGGGCTTATGAACTCATCGTTCTGCAGCATATCTCCAATGTTGACAACCAAGCTGCCATGGATAGGTTCCACATTTATGTAGTGATTGTTGTGTAGAATTTGGAGGCCCCCAATTTCATCCTGTAGAAGAATTGTTATGAAGGAGGGATCGGTGTGCTTGCTCGTGCCTATTGCAAGCTCTGGCTCAGGGCAAGGCGGGTAGTAGTGACCGATGAAAGTGCGGCCTTTGCCACATTCGAGGGCTCCTCCTAGACATTCCGGTTTGAGGCCAAGAGCTTCCGATAGCAGCTCAAACAGAGTTTCTCCAAGCTGTGTCACTTCATCAAGATACTTGATTGTCGAGTCCCTGAGAACCAGTAGAGTACATGTATGGTTTAAAGTGTAACATGTCATTCATTTGCTACCTCCAACAAGTATGCACTCCAAAGTCTTTAAGATAAAAAAAAATTAAATTTTGTTTTAATAATTTCAAATTTTAATTGGAATCTTCTCCACATGGTAAATTCATTCCACGAAATCTATGGTTGAGGTGGTGTTTGTATGGGTTTTAAATATATAAACATAATTGGAACAGACAATTGCTTTACAACCATTAATGGACAACGGCCGGGTTTTCTACGCTATCTATCGGCGTGTCCTTATAAACTACAGCTTATTTGTTGTTGTATATGTGTGTGTGTTTTTCTTGTTACTATTATTGTTGCTATGGACATAATAGGATAACAAATATAGCTTCTCATTGAGAACTTTCTTGAATAAATCATGATTTATGTCTTAATCCAATAATTACAGAATCACTCGTTAATGTTTCAATAATGCCACGTCTTTTTAATCTTTTACTGCAAAATGTATATGATGTATATCACTAAAATGACATTTTTCTAATTCAATATCATATATCAAATACAATAAAATGTTATTATTAAAATATTAAATCTTTTTCCGCTATATGATATCTCATTGCTTTTGACACGTAAACTAAAGAAGTGGTAAAAATATTTTGAGCGTAAAGTCCACTTCTTTAAATTAATTTTCTATTCATTTTCCCACCTATCATCATCCTTATATTATTTCTTATTCGGGTTTTAGGGCGGCTACGTATTCATTGTTCTTCATCGACTTACCGACCTCCTTATCCTTGAATTTTAGCTTCAGCTTTTCCATTTTTCAATTTTTATTAAATCTTCTTTCCTTAAAAATTCTTAATCATAATGAAGAAACTCTAAATTAATCGTAATTAAATATAGACGAGATAGATGAGTAACCTGCAAATTTCCGGCAACTCATGAGGCTGAATTCCATCAGAACTTGGCAGGGAGATGGTCAAGGAGTCCCTCCAATTGGCCGCCCGCGATCGATAGAGATCGACGTTGCTGGAGTACTTCACCTTCTGCATCAGATCGCGCGAATGAAACTGGTTCTTCACCTCTGCGTCTTGTTCGTGAAACCTCCTTATTCCCTCGAGCATTTCATCGAACACTTGTACGGCAATCCCATGATTCACAACGTGGAAAACTCCGTACTCTTTCGACGCTCGTTTCACTTCATCAACGATCTTCTTCCGCTCATCATCTTCTCCAATTCGACCAAGATCTATTACAGGAACTTGCAGTTTAGACTTTCCGTAGTTGAGTTCCTCAACAAGTTCGTCAGCCGGCCTGATGAATATCCTCGGAACGTTCTGGATGCCGGAGTCGATGAGACCCTTAACGCCGGCCTTCGTCTCTTCGAAAGCTTTCAGTTCCTTCACGCGATCATCGGCTTGTAAAGACGTGTCCATTTTTTCTTCAATTGCAACTCGTGTTGACCAGATTACAACTTATATACAACAGTGGAGTAGTATTTATAGTAATTTATTTGGGCTTTACGTGTGTTGGGTTAATTGGAATTTCTGGTACATTCATCTTCGGAATTTGGTCATGTATTTAGAAGAGGGATGATTCTTGAGTACTAATGGACTTGGAGAATTTTATAATATTACATATTTCTATATAAATGCTACTACTACTTGATTTCTTTAGTAATATAAGATAAATTGCAGAAAAGTTTTAAAAACATTCCAATATGTTTACCCGGTGTGCACCGAAGGTAGCGGCTGCGGATTCCACGAATCAAAAAAATAATAAAAAATAAAACAGCAACCAAACAAAGTTCCGTTTATTTAGGGTCGATTGAATATAAAAGACGACATTGATTCTGTGTAGGTCTTGATTACCATATACACAAATCCAAACAAAGCGCAGCACCCTATAAGTACGCTTGATTGAAGAAGTCGTTTTGAATGATTCATCTGAGTGCCAAATTCACTGCTCTCAAATGCAGATAAAGAATCGCAAGGGGACTTATACATGGGAATTTGAATCACAAGTCAAATTCAGACAACTAAAAGGGAAGTCTACCCAGTTCTAATTATCATCAGACATGCAGGTCAAATAATATACCTCGTTAAGGTTTTATTCAGCTTTTCGGAAGAGTCTTGCACCTTACCACCATCTGTCAATAAATTATCTACGATTCCTTTGAGACCCTGAGGCAGTAAAGAAGTAGAGGTAAATTGCCAATCCGATCTCCATGGATATACTTCAACAAAAAACTGAAAAGGAATATGAAGTTCACCTAAGAACACAAAAAGATTATTGCACGATCTTCTATTTTTTTCACAATTACCAGAACAAGATTCAGTCTTACTAGACTAATACTTAAGGCCAACTTTGGATTGTAGGAAACGCAGAGTGCACCCTACATTGTACAAGCATGTGGGGTTTTGTCGAAACACTAACGGCAGATAGATGGATACGTGAAAACTTATCAAACAGTACATATAGTGGTGAACTCAAAACTCTTCCAGCAATTGTGGCCGCCAGCATTTAAAGCATTGTCACCAACAGAAATTATATAATCATATCAATTATGCTCTCCCAAGACTAAGCATGGCAAAAGTTTTAGTAAAAAATAGAGTAGGTACCATATGATTTGGCGTTGAATTTCCAATAACTTTAAACTGATCCTGCACAAACATTAAAGAAACATAGTTAATAAGAACAGGTTGCCACCAACCACTTAATTTTACAATTAGCACTTAACATCTGGTAGGACTGGATATCAGTCGAGATAGAGATACCAAGTCAAGAAAGCTCTCTCAAGATCATGCAATTCTCCTGTGTTAGTAAAGTAAGTTCTGCCTAAGGGAGAAAAGGTCCAAGCTAATTCAATTAGGTAACTGCTACAATGATTTACTAAACCTATAGGCAATGTAAACTAAAGTTTCTGTAACAATACGTAAGAATTGATAGTAACTGTACCCAGATTGTTTTTAAGAACTATGTAATATTACTCCTAAAGACCCCAAGCATTTTTCTCCCCTCAAAAAACCATAAATTGATCCTTAAAAAAGTGAAAAACAATATTCTATAAGAAAACTTAGATAATTCAGCATATAACATTTATTATCTTCACAAAAAAGCAGGGTAATAAGAATAAGCAATCCCAAACCTGAAGTCGTTTTGGCATGTTCATCTTTTTTCCGTTAACAATGTCACACAGGTACATCACTCCCATAGTTGCAATCTCCTATTAACAATATGAATGATCAAAAGTTAGAGTTGCAGAGGTGCATTAATGTAGGACTAGTATCGTGTTTTAATATCACTTGGTTGTTGGAAGCCAAATAAGAAACTTGCAAAGCAAGAAAATAGAGACAGATACTCATTAAGAAAAAGTAGTTTACCTGCTTGTCTTCTAATGAGAGCAACTTGCCGTCCTGCAACAGAACATACCAGATAAGAGTGGGAAGGAGGAAAGCACTAAATAGGAAAGAATACTGAATACATAAAAATGATGTAGCAACATCCAAGACAAAGTTCCGGTACATTCTTAAATGTGTGATATTTACAGCAGAACTTCATATATTACAGTAGTGAAACCAATATCCAAAATGATTTAATATTGCAATCTAGATGGGACAACTAAACGAACTTGATAGAGAACTAGTGGGTTACTGTTAGGCTCATTGTATCCATGTCATTATCATGTTGATACAAAAAGGACAAATAAAATGTTGTGCCTGTCGTATGTCAACACAATGAGGACCCTATTGTGTAATCGTACATTGTCGTGGATTTCAGTCTTCTATATGTGTGCCAACTTAACAATAATATTCAGTACAGGCAACACCAAATTTCATGTACTGTCGACAATATAGAAATCCAGAATCGACTACAAATTGAACTAATCCCATAATAAACTACTGTCAGTGTTTCCCTGGTTCATCTTTATCTTATTCAGTTTTTTTACATGACACATTAACACACATCTAAATGAACATGCTATAACCTACAAAGATGAGGGGAAACAAAAAAGAAAAAGCACTTGGCATAGGTAGAACTTCCATACTACCAATAGAAAGAAACCAAATAAATAAAGAATTTGACCAACTAACCAAACCAGAAACCATCCGCTGCAATTCTTCCAAATCCAAGCCAATTTGTGAGAGACCATCACATGCATCAGTAACCTGTTTCATAAGTTTAACATTTTTGGAAGTGAGTATAGATTATTTAGAGTGCTAGTTAAGGAAATAGAAATCAGTAATATGCAATTTACATGTACCTCAGTCCTAATTAATTTAGAAATCTCTATTTGCTCATCAATTTTCCCATTCAAGTTCTCAATTCTCTGAGTCAAGTGCTTTTTTGCAGCCTGCTCAGAAACCATACGGAAAATCAATCTACATAGAAATTTATATATAGAAGTATTTTATTTCTGTTAAGCACAATCTTTCAAGTTCATGCTAAACAAGTAATCAAGTATTATTCTGTTATGAAGCAAAATGAGAATAAAAAATTCGGAAACATACTAAATAAATGCATACAATAAATAACTACTCTTTCTTTGCCAATCAACATGAATAGTTATCACATTACATGAAGTCATAATGAAGACACAATAAGCTTCTGGACCCACTTCATCATGAAAGCATAGGTGATTCAATAAATACGGATAAAAAAATAGCTTATACTTACAGCAAGAGCCTCAGAAACATGATCTAAATGTTTTGTCAAATTTGAAACAGTATTTGCCATATTCCGCTTAGTTACATACAGCAGATCTGAGAAGGAAAGACCCTGATATTTTTAAAATGAAGAACCAATAAGATTCGAAAGAAAAATACTGGCAGCAGAAAACAAAATAATGTAGCAATTCTTGGCATGAAAATGAATGTAATATATGTTCTAACCTTCCCCCACATGTACCCATAACCCAAAGATCCAACTGTAGCAGCTGGAACAACCAGAGATGATAAGTTACCTATGAAAAAGAGAACAAGTGTCACCACTTACACAACTATAAGTGGCCTATGATTTTACACAAACGCATGATACTGACTTTGGGTAGAGTTCCCATTTAGAACAGTAATCTGGCTAGATCAGGCCAGCTGGCGAACCTCCATGGCTAACCGACGGACCTGAAAGTGGGCTAAACCATATCAAAATCTGTATGGCACACAGTCATTGCACTTCCAGACTATTCTCAGAAAACAATTTCAACAAAAAGCTACGAACTGCATAAAGAAACTTGAAGAAAACGAGGATGAGAAACCCAATATTTTGGTTAACATGATATAAGTCAAAATTCATTGGCAGACACAGAAACAAAGACAAGTACTCCAAAAGAATCACATGTAACAGAATGACGTCATAGTTCCTCAAGATAACATGGAAACTTGTATACATAAAAGTACATAACATCTGCAGTCAAAGATTATTTGCAAACACAATATCGATAATAATTGTATGCATGCATAAATTAATAGAATAAGTTAACCAGAATAAGCTCTGCATCAGCAATATTAAAATGATAAAATTCATCAGTTACCAGTAACAAACCTGGGTAGCAATTGCATCAGAATTATCTGAGTTCCCCTCCAACTCACCTGATTTTACCAAATGAAAAGTTATCAATGCAACAGTTAAAATCAACACAAGCAGTTTTTAAAGTGGTTCGGACACGCTAAGTCCTACATCCACTGTCCTGAACAAAGTAGGAGTTCTTGATTAAATTATACTGAGCAAGTCTCAGTCGATCTGTTCACTGGACATATACGTTCTTGTTTGCTTATACTGAGCAAGTCTCAATTAATCTGTACGCCGGAAAGATATCTACTTATAGTCGTAGTGACTTTATAATTCTCAACCGTGAAGGTTTGAGTTTCTCCAATAATGAAGGAGTTCTTACAATAAGAACAGTTCAAAAGATGAGCTTCTACGAGGTTCTAAGCTATTGATATTACAATGAGCACGCTTAGAATAGAGAAGGGGAACTAATGTATCTCTAGAGAGAAGAACTAAAAGAATCTATCAATGAGCAAGTTCTTCGCTGAATTTGGCTCTGTGAGTTTGCTAGAGTATGTTCGCTTGAATGCTTGGTTCCCTTCTTGTTGGTTTCTTCTTTGCATAAAGATCCTTCTCTATTTATAGTCTTCGATTTGTGATTAGATTCGTTGGAGGGAGTCTAGACACGTGTCGAATAAGACAATGAAAATGGCCATATTAATTTGAACGTTGTTGTAGAGATACTACAGAGATTTCCTATTTTTCAGTCTAGGAGCACCTTTATGGCAAAGCGGGTAGGGCGTTGTCGGCTCCTTATTGGTCGAGCTTATGAGAGTAGGTGATGCTTGTTCAAACTTTAAGGTACGATGAGTTGACTTCCTCTGAATCCTCGGAACTTCAATTGAGGTATCCTCTATTGACATTCCTGATAAATTCAGTACGTAGGCTCGAATTCCTTTGCAGATTCAGTTGGTTGATTGTTGTACAACTGACTTCAACGATACTGAGTTCTCCGGCTGAGTGTAGAATCTTCTACTGAATGCACAACAACTGAAATCTAGCCTAATGAGTTCCTAACAAGCTATTTCAATATCGAAGGTTCATCATTCAGCTAGGAGTTTTGGGATCTTCAAATCTTATCATTTTGAATCTCATCCCAACAGTTTTCCCCATATTTAATGATGTCAAAACCTTTTACAAACAACTATTAATGACTATGCTAAAACCTATTACAAGTTAATCTAAGCATGGTATCAGAGAAATATAGAGCAGTAAAGCTCTTTATAGCAACGTTATCTCTATAAGCAAGGCTGGCAATCTAATCAACACAGATGCTATAAGGCATAAGACTGAAGTTTAACAATTTCCCCCTGACACGTTTAAAAGCAATTTCCCTCTAAAAGATGTTTAAACAACTAAAATACAGAGAGAAACAGATAAGCAGATATGTGGGTGTGTGATCTGATCACTAAGGTGATCAGTAGTGTTGAAAGATAAAAACACAGCCAAGTGACAATGAGTAGTTGTCGTAGGCCAATAGAAAAAGATGTCATATATGATTAGAGATGATTACAGTTATAAGACAATTTAATTCTATCAACTAAGACTCGAAGGCAATCAGCTGGGCATCATCTTGAATTGCTGCATGCGCGCCTTGTAGTCAGCAGATTTATTCTCAGGAAGCTCAAGGCCATAAGATGAATAGACTATGTTCCTCAGTGCCTTGATCTCTTCCTTTTCTTCAGCAACATCCTTGTCCAGATCTCTTCTTCTGATGGTATCATTAATTTCTTCCTCAATCTCCTTCTTACATATATTATCTTGATGCTTGAGAGGAGGAGGTAAAGATCTGTTTTCAGGTGCTTTGAGAATCTGACCTGACTGATCTAGAAGGGTTTGGATCTCAGCGTAGAGAAGATTATCAATTTTCATCAGAAATTCTTTGAACTTCTCGTCAGCATCAGTTTGCTCATCAAATATCTTCCAAATGTAGAATCTCTTGATGAAATCGATCTTCAACTATTCTCATCTTTGATTTAACTTCCATGGAACCCATTCATCAATCCACTTGTGTAAGATTCTCTTCACTTCATTTCCTGGTTCCCTTCCTCTAAAGAATTTTGAAGTAGTAGGAACACTTCTATCCTTCTCCGGAACTCTCTCTGTGGCTTCTTTCTCCGTTCTTTGTATGAGAGCTCAAGATCAGCTTTATGAAGTCTTTATTTAACCTCTCTGATCTGTCGGGCTTCAACAGTTTTGTCCATGCCTCTCTCACAGCTATCCCATAGGTCTTTCAGTTCAGCTTCATATCTCTTAGAGAGCTAAGTGGATGGAATATGCTGCTGAGTTTCTGAGTTGCTCGGTCCGGTTTGGACTTAGATGCTCTGAGCTTCTCAGAATCTTTGGACTTAGGAGGAGCAGCTAACCTAGATAACTTAGGCAGTATAGATCTTGTTCTGGCAGGAACTGAAGATCGGATTTGTATGCCTTTCTTAGCCTTGGTCTGTTTCCTCTCATCTTGCTTTTGAAGTTCTCGCGCCAATTTTTCGTCGTGTGCAATCTGCTCGTTTGGCATTCCGAACTTCAACTTTTTGGCTTTTAGAGGACTTGGGGGACTAAGGGCTTTTCCTTTGGCTGCTGACCTGACTAGTGACTCATCTTTAGTCAATCCTTCTAAGTACTTGGCCACCTCAATGCTAGTTTCATCAGCTAGCTCTCCTAAGGCTTCATCCTTCTCTGTAGCTTCTTCCCCCTTGCTTTCAGCTGCCTTACTCAGTCCTGCCTCTTCAGCCTTTAAAAGGGTCAGTAGTCATTCACTCCTACTTCCTTCCCCCTTTTTGGCATCATCAATAATCGTGACTAGGGCATTGGCCTTCCTCGTAAGGTCTTCTACAAACATTCTAATGGATTCAAGTTTTGCTGCAACATCTCCAGCTGTGTCAGTGTATGCAATCCATCGCTTGTCATGTTCAACATTGACAGATTGGAGTACTTCAGGTATAGAAGCATCGATCCGTCGAAGGTATGCGTCAACTGAGTCAGTAGCATCCTTCTCAATCAGCTTGCAGGCATTGTGTTGTTCCACTAGTGCTTTGGTTACACTTTCAGTGGCGAGCTTGTCACGCTTTTCAACTTCCTTGAGGACTCGATCTATTGTAGTTGACATATTTTCAATGAATTGTTTGGCCTGAGACTGCAGTATGTTCTGAAATTGAGTGTTCAAATCGATCCTCTACTCTTGAAGTGCTTGGCGGAGGATCTCTTCAGCATTAAGATTTGAAGGAGCGTTGATCCTCTTTACTTCAGCAGATAAGTGGCCAAGCATCTGGGTTGAGCCTCAGTGAATTGGCTCCATTTAGTATTCACGTTTGTGGCTAGGAGATGATTCTTATGAGCTTGACGCTTAATGCACTTATTGATGGACGTCGTGCTGATGTCTGTAATCTCAGCAGCTTGATATCGAGACTGCTTCTTCGACTGAGATTTAGACGACGTGGGGATGATTGGGCCTGAAGATGGAGGTGGAAAGTCGTGGTGAAGATGTATCCTCTATTGACATTCGTCAAATAAATTCAGTATGTAGGCTCAAATTCCTTTGCAGATTCAGTTGGTCGATAGCTGTCCAACTGACTTCAACGATACTGAGTTCTTCGGCTGAGTGTAGAATCTTCAACTGAATGCACAACAACTGAACTCTAGCCTACTGAGTACCTATCAGGCTGAACTCAACTAAGCTATTACAATATCGAAAGTTCATCATTCAGCTAGGGGTTTTTGGATCTTCAAATCTTATCATTCTGAATCTCATCCCAACAGGGGGTGGATTATAGAACCAGGTAATAGGATAAACGTCGTACGAGATTTTTAGATTAGGTATATCGTAATTAATATTTTGGAGTCATATCTAAAAATTTGAGAGGACATTTAGTTCGTAGTGTGAAATCAAATTTAGAATTAGGATAATTTCTTAAAGATTCGGAATGAGCTAAATCATTTCAATACACCTATTTATTCTGAGTATCGGATTCGAAATAATTACTTTTATTGGATGTTTGGCTCATTAATCATATCAGAATAAATTATCACAAATTTACAATTTTACTCTTAACTTATAGTAAAATTTAAATAAATATATATCAAATATTAATACTAAAAAAACTTATTTTTGAATATGTTAGTCGATGTATAGAATATTTTAATATTATCTACCATAAACTATATATATATTTTGGCATTGTTTAATATGTGCTTTTGTATTAATATATGCCAAAATATTGATAGGTTATATTTTGGCATTTATTTTGTAATTTTTGGATCTTGATAGGTGTTTTAGAAGTGTAAAGCTTTCATATGGAAGAGTGGAAGAAAACAAAGGAAAGAGACCAAATCCAATGTTGAACAATGTTGGATTGAAAGCTGGATTGAATGCCGGATTGAATGTCGGGATGAAAATCGGACGAAAAGGAAAAAGAAGAAAAAACGCGCGCTGATTTTGAAAGGAATAATTGGGCTTTTCTTTATTCACGTAATAAATTCGAGCCCAATTAAAAACACTACACGTCAGTTTTTGGAAGGCGGCAGTTAGTTTTGAGAGTTGGAGAAACAGACGGAACGGTGGGGGGTTAGGGGGGGGAGAGAGAGAGAGAGAGAGAGAAAATCATCATCAACACTTGGAGGGGAGAAAATCATTTGCAGTCTTTGGAGAATGAAGACAACCTTTGAACAAGATTCGATATAGAGACTGAGAAGTCTTCTTATCTTTTCTTTTCAATGCTTGTATTCAAATTCTCTTGTGTTTTCTTAATTATGTCTAGTGACTAATTCCCTTTGCTAGGGGTTAGGATTGCTTATCTTTATGGATGAATTTTAGCTTTTATTGTAATGCCCCAAAATTTTCGATATAGAATGCATTGCATATCTATTCATGCATATTATCAAGTGTTTTAGTTCTGTAAGTCGCCTTAGAAATTTAAATGAAAATTAAAGCATCTATCTTATTTGTCATTAAATCATTTTTATTATGTAAATTTATTTTGAACATTGAATGTGTTTATTTATATCATATTATGATTTTATTGTTTATTATTGAGATAGAAATAATGTTAGAATTATGAGGCAAAATAATATTTCTTTACTTAGGATTTCCTAAACCTGCTGGGATTCATGAAAGGACTGAATATTTTATATTTGTGTGAAATAATTAGGAGATAATTTTATATTATGTTTTATGATTAAAATAGATATTTTATGTGTGATATTCATGTTTATGATCAATTTTAATTGTGTCTATATCCTAATCTAACTATAATTGAATCTCTTATATGGTAGGTGATAGACTAAATTCTATCTAAATTATATTAGTACGAAAATAATTACGGATAAAATATATTTAATACCTTATATGATTAGGGATCTTTAGATAATGATTTTTAGGCCTATAAATACCCTTAGTCGCTCATAATATAGTATCCCATAAAATTTTCGAAAATCTGCCAGCATATCTACGAACCGTTTCAAGAATTATTTACACATCTTCCCGTCGTCATATCGTCGTGAAAATTTAGTATCTTCTTCCTAGGTATTTCTAGTATACTGTATTATTTTTGTAGAATCTTTCAAGTATGATAAGTATTTGTTTTAAATTTTTCTTCGTAACCTGCCAGTTTTTGACAGCATGTTTATGAGCTTGATATGAAAATTGATTTTCATATTTTATTTAAGTTATTTTAGACCATGCTGCATTTTAATAGGATATGATATATGTTAGGTCATTCATGTTAAAAATATAGAATTTTTAGGAGACGTTTACTATTTATTTGTTAATTTGTTTCTTGATGTGTCAAATTCTTTTTTCAACATGCATGTAGATTGAAAAACAAAAGTTTTCATGTTACTATTAAATGAATTTTTGATCATGATAAGTTTTATTGTGATGGAATAGGTAATATATTGTTAATGTTAGAGATCTATAATTTTTAGGACAACACTTTTATGATTTCATTAATTTATTTCATGAATTACTTAATTATTCAATGCATGAATGAATTGTCAATAGAAGTAAGATTATATTTAATATACTTAAGTTTATTATTATGTGAAACCATTAAAGTTTCATGTTAATAAGTAGATTATGTATAATATACATTTTGGTTTGATTATTTTGATCTATGCACATTTATGAATTATTTGAATTATAAATGCGTGTTGGACTTAAACATTGATATCCATTATTTTTATCAAGTCAAGTTAAGGTGGGGAATGCTATTGTTTATCTTTATTATATGTTGTGTTCGATATTTCAAGTGATTATGACAGGCATGAAAGGAAGGGTTGAAATCGGGCCCTAGGATCAAAATCGGATCCTCTATGAAAAATCGGTCTAAATCAGGTCGTCAGTCAAAATCGGACTATTTGAAAAGATCATGCGGTCTGGTGCGTAGAGGTGTTGGTGGTGATGGTCACACGAGGAAGAATTTATGAAACTTATTAATGCATTAAAACTAATTTTATCATGAACTGTGCATTTCTTTTATATTTTATTTTCGAGAACTAGCAGTCTTAGTTATTTTTATTTATGACTTCCGCTGAGTATGAAAATAAATTGAGTTTTTCAATGATTCTTTTCCATGAAAATGTTTGAAAGAATTGAAATATGCATGTTAAGTATGAAGTAGCATCCCTAGTTAAGTTATGAAAATTAGGCCATTACATTTATTGATTCATGTTCTTCTTCAATTTTCGAGTTCTATTATCTTATGTTCATTACATGTATATGTTTGGCCAACATGTATGTGCTTTTTGGAATTAATTTCTTGTAACCCTTGAGATTGATTCATGCAATAGATAATAGAATATATCCGAGAATAGTCACGAAAGTAGGCTAATAAGGATATAGCATGGTTAACACCTAAGATTGAAATGGGTTCGCTTAGTTTCTATATCACGAGAGTAGGTATAGCAATTATGCGAGCATGTCTTATCCGAATCGAGAGATTGTTTAAGATATAATAGAGTGTATGCCGTATGATAGTTGAAGAACATAATTAGTAGGTTAATTGGATATCAAAACATAGCCAGACGCCCCTAGTTCATTCTCATCTGTTTTCATCTCATTTTAGTGCTTTTAATTTTATAAATAATTATCACAATTTGGTTACTTGTTTTATATTATTAGAAAAAGATTTAAGTAGAGAAATCGTTGTCCCTGTGGTTCGACTTTGGTCTTCCGAGATATATTGCTACAATAGGACTTAATTCGTACACTTGCGAATAAATTCCTATCATATATAAATTGAGAACACTCCTCTAATGAGAGTATTGAGAACAAGATCCATCCATTCATTTTAGTGTTGTATGGCTTACAATGAATCTTGAAGGAGAAGTATTTTATGTATCAAAACAAGTCATTAAGGGTATCATAGTCTTTTTGTATGTTATTTTTATTAAATCTTTTCCTTTTGTTCAAAAAAAGTAAATTATTATCTTCATCTTTCTTCTTTAACTCGAAAATGAACACTTTACGATTTTTTCTCGTCAGTTTTCACTTTTTTGCTGATTTCACCGACGTAATTGAATACTTCACGATTTTTTCTTGTTACTTCTCCTAGTTTCGTCAATTTTTTTTATGCACATTTTATGTCATATTTATGCACATTTTTCTATAATTTATATGCACATTTTTTATATCTTCTATGCACATTAACTATAATTTGTATGTACATGTTTCTCGAATTCGCAAAACATTCGTTGAACTCCAGTTTTGAATTCTAGATGCGTACGCCCCCAACACTACCAATATGACCACCTAATTCCAAATCACTCACACTTTCTCTCTTTGTGTACATCTTATAGCAATACCAAAAATAACTCTCACAATAAATTTTTGAATTTTGTACTCACTTTCATTCGAATCTTGTATGCAATTTCGTCAAATTTAGAATTATGAGGCGGATCTAGGCAGATCTAAGATGTGTCTACACAGATCTAGAACAGATCTACATAAATCTAGGATGAATATGTGCAGATATGGGGTAGGGAGAGAATAGACGAGAGAGATAGAAGAGAGGGAGGAAGAATCATCGCGGCGACTCCGAAACTTCTGTCGCGGACATATCTACTCAGATTTGAGACGTGTCTACATAGATCTGAAATAGATCGACACAAATCTAGGATAGATCTGTGCATATATGGGATAGGGAGAGAAGAGCGAGAGAGATAGAAGAGTGGGAGGAAGAACCATCATGGCTACTCCGACGCTTCTGTCGTGGTGATGATCGAGGCGGCGACGATGAACCGAGGTTGTGATGATCGAGGCGGCGATTCTGTGCACATCCGTAGAATTTTTTCTGAAAAAGAAGAGAGGGATGGATCATGAATATTTGAGAGAGAGAGAAAGATTAATGAAGATTTGAGTGAGAGAGAGAGAGAGAGATTGAAAGGGTATATAATTTTTATGCACATTTATGCCTATAATACCCTTACTAATGCAAACTCTATTAAAAAAACCAAAAAAAATCAAAATCTGTAATGTTCTTGTCCATCAAAGTATCTTGATCTATGGTGTAGTATTGTTCTTAATTCTCTCTATAAAGGGTGTTCTCCATATATTCCCCTTATATATATAGAGAGTGGATCATGTGAGAATCCACATTTAACGTGGGAACAGCGAATCATACATAATCATTATACTCCCTCCGTCCCGCTATTACTGTCCTACTTGCCTAATCGGGCTGTCCCGCTATTACTGTCCTCTTTCGTTTAAAAGTAAAAATTACTTTTAAACATAAAAATTACTGTCCGCTATTACTGTCCCCTTACTCACTACTCAACCCCCACATTCTTATATTCTCTCTCTTCAAAAATCTATCTCCCACTCGATTATGTTCCGCTCCGAACTCAGAAAATTATGATTTTTATCTTTTTGAAAACTTTAGATTATTTCTTCAAATACAATATAAAAAAATATAAAAAATAAAAATCGAATGCCTTTTACTAGCCTTGCAAAAATTTGGATAATTCTCATTTCTTTCCACCAACCACTCCTCGAAAACTGTGTCAATTTCTTTATACAATTAAAACTCATAAAATACACACTAAACTAAAATTTCTTAAGCTCCGTGCCGAAGTCAACTGGGACAGAATTAGCGGGACGGAGGGAGTATATTTTATGCATAGTCCTTATGTTTTTTATGCAAAAAACATAGAATTTTACAATTTGCATAATGCTTATGTGTTTTATCTAGAAGATAAAAAGTATAAAATTAAAGATTTTTTTTGCATAAAATATATAAGGATTATGCATTGTTCGCAGTTCTCACGTTAAGTGTGAGTTCTCACCAGATCCACATATATATATATATATATATATATATATATATATATATATATATATATATATATATATATAGGGTGTGGATCCCATAGGAAGTCTTCTTAAAATAAGAAATAAGAAGGATTTATATCCTTAGATTAATATCTAATCAATGGATTAGATTTTTTGTGATCTTAATCTTCTAAAAAAACATTTAATAAAAAAAAGAGTATATTTGTCAATAGAATAATGCATATTTACGGTAATTATTAAAAACCCAATCATTAGATTAACACAATCACTCGAATTATTAGAAAACCCTTGCAGACGAATCTGAAACTAGGCGAAGAAGGAGATTTAGATAACAAAGGTTGAATCGACGGAAATACACGCTGAAGTGTAGAAATACTTGCAGACACAGTCTAAATAGAGAAAAAGACGGTTAGTTTTTTTATGAGTAATTCTTCCTCTCACATACGCGCACACGCACGGACGGAGCGGATCTGTAGCTAATTGATTGGGAATTGAAGAGAGAACTGCATTTGGGATTTTTATTGCTTGAAATTCGTGATGTTCTAATCTTACATTTGGGATTTTTATTGCTTGAATTTTGTGGTGAAGTGATATTCGTGACGGAAAGGATTTTTAACGTTTTTTCTTTTTTTTATTTAATTCAACATTGGTGATTTGATTTTCTGCATATATATCTATATATATATATAATTTTTTTTTGCATATGTGTTATTAATTTTCTGCATATTTGTGTTTAATGTACGCATATAAATTTGATTATGTGCTAGGTTGACGCTTTTGGATACTAAAGCTTTGAGAATCACACTAAAATCATGATGAATGAAGGTTAGTATCAAAACTTATTTTTTATTCATTTTCATGCATATGTTTGAACAATATTCTGCTTACGTGTATATCATTTTTTGCATATGTGGTTTTGATGTTATGCATATATATGCTCAATTTTATGCATATGTATCTATAATTTTTTGCATATGTTTGTTTTGTGTTATGCATATGTTTGTGAGTTTTAGTTTTAAAGTATATAAATAGTAATGCACAATTCTATTTATTCATATGCATTTAAATATGTGAAATTTTTCTGCATATGTTAACACATTATTCTGCTTACGTGTATATAATTTTTTGCATATGTTGTTTTGATGTTAAGCATATGTATGCTCAATTTTATACATATGTATCTATAATTTTCTGCATATGTTGGTTTGATATTATGCATATGTTGTCCATCTCAAAGAATTTGGAAGTAGGTGAAGAAGGAGATGATGATGAAACATCAAGGTTGACTGTGAGCAATTATATGTTCAATTAAATTGAAACATGTTAAATTTAAATTGACAAAATCTGAAAGTAGGCGAAACAGTGTATTTACATTGAAACATCAAGGTTGACTGTGAGCAATTATAGGTTCAATATGTTAAATACACTGTTCAACATTCTCCAGAATCATTCATAGTAATTTAAATTTGTGAATTTTTTCTACAAATGTTTGCACAATTCTCTGCTTACATGTATATAATTTTTTGCATATGTGGTTTAGATGTTATGCATATATGTATGTTCAATTTTATGCATATGTATCCTTAATTTTCTGCATACGTGGATTTGATGTTATGCATATGTATTTGACAAATTATTATTTTTTTAAGGACGTACAAAGAAAAAACATGACATAGTCCAAAGGAGGAAACAAAAAATGGATGTTGAGGACGATGACTTTGAAGAAAAATGATCTTGGCGAAACAATGGCTTTTCAATCCAAATATCACTATCAAAGCAAATCAAAAGAAGAAAAAGATGCATTAGAAAATCTGTTGCTTGGTCTATATTGATGAATACCAAATAGCTAGTGATATATTTTGATGTGAATTGGAGTTTTGCTTAAATACTTTAGTTTTACGTTGTTTCTTGATGACATTACTATAATGGATATTTCTCAGTTTTTACTTTGTTTTTGTCAATACACTGGTGTACTAGAATGATGTCTAAAATTTCTATAAATGAACTACTGTAAAAATATGCATAACTTATATGTTAGTTATGTATATGAAATTACGAGGTTATGCATGTATTAGCTTTTAAAAATGGAAAGTTGTTGAAAACACATGAAAGATATAAATAAAAGATATAAGTTACTAAAATATGCATAAGACTAAAACAAATATGCATGTTTTCGAAGGAAAAAAAATTAATTGTTTAGTTTAAGAAACATAAGGGACAAATAATAAAATCAAAAATTTATAATACATAGAATATGCATATCCAATAAAGCATACATGCATATTCAAGAAAGCATACATGCATATTGCGAGAAAATATTATTAGCTTATAGAAACTAATCATTTCATTTGTATATAATTAATAAACAATTATCTGCTATGATAGTACTCAAAAATACTCACAAAATACCACTAAAATTATCTTTTGAAAAAACAAAAAAGTGTATACGAAAAAATCCTTACTTTAAAAACAATACTAATATGAGCCTACATTCTCCACAACATTAGAACAATTTCTAGCATCATGATGTCCCAACTGCTTGCATTTACTGCATAATCTTTTCGGCTTGTTAGCATCGCGCAAATTCTTCTCTTTTCTTGATTTTATTCTACTCCCACTGCCTTTTGTTTTAACGGGATCCGCGGACTGGACATTAACAATCTCTGAAGTTTGAGCAGCATAGAAATCCTCAAATAAAAATTGATTCGGGATCCTTGAAAATTACATCATCATTATTTATCTTATCCATATGATCTGTTAGCAAGAAAATGAGTACGATATGCATAAAATAAAATTAGAAAATGCATAAAAATGAGGTATAAATAAATACATTAATACAAATAAATTGAGAAGAGCAGTTTCACATTATAATACATCAAACGCCTCTCCATAATCACCATCAGCATATATTAATTTCCAACCACATAATACTATGATCCCAAACACTATTTTTTCCGTATTAGGTTTCTACTAACATCTTTAAAACAACAAAATCGAACGGAAATTTTTTAAAAAAAAAAAACCCTGATCAATTGACTGATTCTGGAGAATGAAGATGGAAAACGATTTAAATCTCCATTAATAAACTTTAGAACAACAAATTTGAATGGAAAAAAAAAATACCTGGATTGTGATCGACTTATTCTGGAGAATGGAGATGGAATACATTTTAATTCTCCATGAATCAACCAAGAAATCAACTTACAAACCTAAAATTTCTTTTTAATGGAAGTTACGTATATTACTTAGGAAAGAGAATCAAAAAGGAAAAAAAAGATTATGATTCATGATAGGAAATGGTTAAGAAAATAAAGGCACTTAAATGGACATTAATACCCTTAATGATATGTTAATGAATAATAAAGTATTAAATAAAAATTTATATTCAAAACAATCATGATCATAGATTTTTAAAAATGGAAGGCTAGGATTCCTTCCTATTTCTTATTTTAAGGAGGCTTCTCATATGATCAATTCCCTATATATATATATATATATATATATATATATATATATATATATATATATATATATATATATAAGGAGTGGATCATGTGAGAACCTGTATTTAACGTGAGAACTACGAACCATGCATAATCCTTATATAATTTATGCATAATCGTTATATATTTTAGGCAAAAAATATATAATTTTATATTATACATATTTTTATGTAGAATGGCAAAAGTGTAAAATTATAGATTTTTTTGTATAAAATATATAACGATTATGCATAAATTATATAAGAATTATGCATAGTTCGCAGTTCTCACGTTAAGTGTGGGTTTTCATCAAATCCACACCATATATATATATATATATATATATATATATATATATATATATATATATATATATATACAATTGAGATCTTATTTTCATATGTGATATGAGATCCGATCTCATCCGTCCATTTTCTAGATCAATGGCTAGCATTTTTCATAACTTAGACATTTAAAATATATCAAAAAGTAAAAATTAAGATCATTAAGGGTAAATGTGTAATCTTATATTTTTCTCTTTATATTTAATAATTATAATATCTTCCACTTTTTAAGAACATGTATCGATTAGCAGAAGGAAGCGAAACTTCCCAACCCTCCTTTCTCTACCATCTACTGGCGCGATTCCGTTTATGCGGTGCGAGTCCGGTAAGTTTTCCAGATTTGCTGCCGCCTTCGCCGTATAGTTATGGTTGTCGCTTTTTTTCATCTCCCTTTCCACTCGAAGAGACCAAAGTATGTTGAATTAGGGCTTAGCTTTAATTCGTGTGTGAAATATGGATTAAGAATTCAATGTAGAACGTTTTTGAAAAAGGGATTGTTTATTTTCTTAGAACGAATCTGATTTTGGATGGGTGTTCATTGTTCTTTGTCCTTGGGCAATTTCGGATGGGTGTTCATTGTTCTTGGGCAATTTTGCATAAAGATTGATTTTGGATGGGTGTTCATTGTTCTTGGGCAATTTTGCTCTTTTCGGATACGCAGAAAGATTGATTTTGGAGGGGTATTCATTGTTCTTGGGCAATTTTGCATAAAGATTGATTTTGGATGGGTGTTCATTGTTCTTGGGCCATTTTGCTCATTTCGGATAAGCATAGAGATTGATTTTGGATGAATATTCATTGTTCTTGGGCAATTTTGCTCATTTCGCTTGATTTAATCGTTTTTTGTGTTTTTCTATTTTATGATCATCTTTTTATGCATATTCTAGTATGAACAGAACACGAATGGCCGAGTCGTTGGATGAAGATGGTTTTTTTGATTGTGTTGATTCTATTTTCGTCCCCGAATGCCCACATAAAATGAAACCATAAGTCGGGTGGAAGTTTTCAAGTTTGGACAAAGTTATTAGCTTTCTCGTACTTAGTTGTGTTTTTACCTTTTGACTTTACTGGATATCCAAATTGGTCTCTCAATTTTGCTTTTTTGTTATGCTAATGATATATTATGCATAAATTCTACAAGAAATATGCATAAAACAGTTACTTTTTATACATGACTTCTGTGACGTAGTTACTCTATACGGTTTTCCATTTTTAAGCAACTTGTTATTCATGTATATTTATATTTAGATTAGTGCATAGCTTGTGTTATGTTTGTGCATACTTGTTAATTAACCCTTTCTGTTTGAAATTTTCATTTCATGTATATTTAAGTTACAATTAATTCATATCCGCTTTTATATTTATGCATATTCATGTTTAATGTCATAATTAAACAAGCATAATAATACCTATGAAGAATAATATAATTTAACTAATCAAACATTGAGAATATAATTAACTAACAAAGCATAGCTACAATTGTTTCTAATAAAAACAAAAGTTTTAAAAAAAATAATGAATTGTCTTTGAAATCTCAATTTTCATTGTCTACAATATGTTCTCCATCTCTTTAGTATTCAACTTCATTTTCTCGAAATGGCTGAAGGCTTTTATCACCTTTGAATGTCTCCATGTGCCTAATCTAATATGCCCATGCAAGACAATTTTTGAGATTAAAGGGTTTGCTTTTGCATTCTTTCCATGTCCGCGTGCTTTCAATAAGACACTAGATTAGCAACTCACACCAATTCCACTCATTTGCATCACTTTGTTCCTCCAAAGGATCCAAAAATGGATAAATGTATCTGTTGGTCCCGAGATAAACGTTCAGGTGGGGGGGGGGGTGAATACACCTGAAAACTTTCTCAACTTAAAACGCGAACAGTCCCTTTCAGGAAGATGCCGTACTGAATAGGTTCCGTAGACCAGATAAGCTGTTCTGAATCGCGTGACAGAGTGACTGACTTCACTGAGGCCTGCTAGCTGACTTAGGTCAGAATTCAGTACCGATCAGTTGAAGTTCAGTAGAGTGCGGAAATGTGTAAGCCCAAATTCAACTGAGTTAGAAAACGTTTTTAAGAAAACCGTTTCAGTATATTAGTGCAATCTTTTAAGCTTTGTTGAAACACAATTGAATGATTTTAAAGATATTCTCAGTATGAACAGTAATCAATGCAACAGTAAAAACAGAGCACACAGAACACAAGCAATTTTAAAGTGGTTCGGATCCAACAATCCTACGTCCACTGTCCCGAAAAGATCAGGAGGCTATTTTATTATACTGAGTTAGTCTCAGTCGGTTTGTACACTAGACAAACGCTGTTCTTAAGATTTATACTGAGCAAGTCTCAGTTTACAAGATATCAAACTTAAGTGTTTGACAAACTCTCCAACTATGAAGGAGTTCTTTACAATAAAGAACAGTTCAAGGATGAACTCCTTCGTTCTAAGCTATGGATAGGTTCAGCTGAGCTTAGGTTAGAGGGAAGGGAACGAGAAAGTGGCTTCTAGAGTGACGAACGGTTAAGTATAAACTCTGGGTTCGTATTCAGTCGCTTGGATACTAGAGGCTTATGATTTGATTCAGCTCGGTTCCCTTTGAGAAAGTATGTCGCCTTTCGATGGGAATAACTCTTTGAAGTTCTTGCGGAAAACTTTAAGTCAATTCTGAGTTGCTCGTAAATGCTCGTGTGTTCTTGTATGTGTCGTGAGCTTCGATTTGAAATCTTCCCTCTATTTATAAATGAGAGACATGGAAAGATCCGTTGAAGACGACGATCCATGTGTCTCTCTCTTCTGGGTAGCTAACGACTCTTTCAAAGTATGGTGATAGAGTCCTTTCCCTTCATTTCCGGAAACATGTTGACTTGCAGCTTTAATCAGAAAGTAGACAGCTAGCTGCTTGTCATTGGTCGAGGCTGAAGAAAGTAGGTGAGACAAACAGACTTCAAGGTAGATCTGAAGCTGATTTCTCTATACCTCGTATGACTCTGCTGATTTGACTTATAAGATCTCTAACAGTCAAGAGACTGTCTGGCCGTTGCTGAGTCTGATCTATGTTCAGTAGCGTACTCCTGCTGAGTTCAGCTCTATTGAAGATCAACTCTGAGTTCAGTGAACTACTCCTGCCGAGTTCAGTTCCACTGACTCCTTTCAGTATACTTCTCCTGCTGAGTCCAGTATTACTGAGTCTTCTTCTAATGGTACTGAGGCTGATAGTCTGCTGAAGAACCAGCGGACAGAACTGAGTGCATGAACCATGTAGGAAGGATGTCTACTGAGTCTGAACCTCTCAGAGACAGAAAAAACAAATACAACTGAATGGTTGATCAGTCAAAGTGGGGTTTTGGGATCATTCAAATCTACTGAGCACTAGGCTACTGAATCATCTCCCAATAATTTCCCCCTATTTGATGATGCCAAAACCTAACACTACAAACTGTCAGAAACAAACTCCTTACAAATATTACAAGTAGAATCAGTGGAGTTGTTCTTCAAGTTCTAGACTACTGAGGGAGAATAGGGAAGAAATATCAGAACCTATACAGAAATCTAACAACAATTTCCCCCTTTCTAACAACAATTTCCCTTTGAAAATCTCAATCAATCAAGAAAGAATCTATCAATCTTAGTATAAACAGACAGACATAAATAAATTCAGTGAGTGTGTGAGTCAGTAATCACTTAGGTGATTCTGAGTGTTAAGCATAAATAACAAGGCCATGAAGACAATAAGATATTGTCGGGCCGAACAGCAATGATATTTCATAGATCAGAATATTCAGTACAGTACATCAGTTGCTATTCTAGAAAACAGAAAAACAAGATACAAAGAAGCTAACAACTATCTTCTGAACTGCTGGATCCTCGCTTTGAAATCTCTAGACTTCTCTTCAGGCAGCGGCAATAACATGGTTGCTGTATCTTCAGCATATCAGCAGGATCTGACTCATCGAGATCATGGGCTTGGACTGCACGTCTGACCTCTCCTTCTATAACTCCAACATGTAATGATCCATCGAGCTTCTGTGGAGGGGGCAGAGGTCTAGGAGCTGGGACTATGACATCTATCTTCTCAGCTAGGGCTTTCTGAACTCTGGCATATATCTCAGGGTCGCTTTTTAGAAGCCACTCAGCAAAAGTTGTAGCCTTGTGCATGTCAGGCCAGTACCACCAGATGTAATACCTTTTGATAAAATTAGCTTTGAGCGTTTCCTACCTCTGAGTCCGCTCCCATGGCATCCATGTGTCAATTCTAGGCCATCGGTGAATTTTGAGATCAGTAGGCTTCCCGAGTCTTCTGTATTTGTAAGGAATCTCAGCCTTCTCAGGAACCCTCTCTCTAGCCTCTTTCTGAGTCCTGATCCTTTGAGCTTCTAGATCTGCGAGTCTTAGCCTCTCTCTGGCCTCACTGATCTAACGAGCTTCAGCACCTCTGTCTAGGTACCTTTCCATCAAGTCCCATATTTCTTGCATTTCTTGTTCTTGGGCTTTAGAAGGGGCATATGATGGAACATGCTCTTGCTCTTCTTCTGACTCAGCAGGTGTTTGTGATTTCGACTTAGTTCCACCCTGCTGACCAGACTGCTGTTGCTTCTGCTGTTCTTTCTCTTTCTCCTTATCAGCTTCGTCGCTGATTTTCAGTTTCCTAGGGGGTGCCCTCGATCCAGGCTTCCTTCCCCTTTGAACTTTAGTCTTGCCTTTGGCAGGCACTTTCTTAGGCTTGTTAGCAGCCTCTGCCTCAGCTATCTCCCTGGCGAGCTTTTCATCAGCCTCTATCTGAGCTCTCTCCTCAGGGGATATAAACCTTTGGGGTCCTTTCTTAGATGAGGTTGGGAGTTTCAGAATTTTCTTCCCCTTACCTACCACCGGATGAGGCAGAGGAGTTTCCTCCTCATCATAATTCTCCTCAGCATATTCAGCAACCTCCTTGATGATTTCACTTGGAGTCTGGGTTGCTGAGTCCTTAGGTTCTGAGCCGCTTGGGCTGGTCTCAGCAGGCACTACATCCCCTGCTGTTGAGATACCCCGGGCCTGACCTTGGGGATCAGTGGGAGCAGATTGGCCTTCAGACGCTCCCCTGACTGACCTAGTTCCCATTGGTGCCTTCGGTATCGTTACCCTTTCCCCCTTTTTGGCATCATCAATTGGGCCAAGGGTGGGAACCTGCACCTTCTTATTCAGACTCTCATACGCAGTCACCAGCTGATCCAGAGTTGTCTGCAGTTTTTTGAGTCGCTCGTGGAGTTCATTCCTCTCATCAGTAAGTTCTTCGCCATATTTCTTATGGGAAGACTCCACGACGGTCTCAATTGTTTGCAACTTCTGATCCATCTTCTCTTCCAACGCCTTCTGAATGTTCTAGAGTTTGAGCTCTGAGGCCTGACTCATGGAAGAGATGGATTCAACATAGGCTGATTGGGCTGCTTTATAATCTTTAAGAAGTTTGTTCTGAGCAGCTTCCATCAGTTTCTGTTGCTTCTCATACTCGGCTCTCTGAGTGGCTAATGCATCTGTCAGTATGGTAGAGAAGTCCGGAGCTATTGTGTTCAGAATAGAAGTGCGGAGCTCCTTTATCTCCTCACTCTGAGCCTGAGTCGACTGCTTCCACGTCTTGTGGATGGCCCTGGCAAGAAGTCGGTTCTGAGCACCCTGACTTCTTAGTGCCTTGGCCACAGTCTTAGAGCGTCGGGTTTTCGGGCTGGGCGCTACCTCAAATACAGACCCCAGCAACAACTGTACTGGGTTCGCGGTCTGTGAGGTACCAGCCTCCGACTGTCCTAGAGGGAGGATGCTGAGTGGGATTTCAGCAGTAGTTGTTGGTGGGGCACCCTCCTCCAGTTGAGTTCCCTCAACAGGCTTCTCTGGGCCTGAATCATGGGGCGGGTCCTGATCATCAGGATCAGACCCATCTGAGGGAGCGGCTGCTGAAGATGGAACTTTGTCGTTCAGCAAGGCTAGCATAGCCGCCCTCAGGTCATCCATAGAGCAGAGATCCGCAGGCTCTGAATAGCCTATCTTCTCGCGGATTAGTAGCTCTTCTTCATGAAGCTATTCGCAGGAGTGGTATTGGATTAGTCTATTCAGAGTAGACCACGCCTGGAACCTAATCAGAATATGAAGCCGAGCTTGTCTGGCTAAAGTGACCAAGTCAGAATGACTTGCTATCTTAGGAATGGCTTCTGAGACTTCTCGGGAGGCTCTGGATTGAAGAGTTGAGGCCTCCATCCCAATGGTCTCTGCTTCTGAAGCTGTCTCCGAGTCCTCAATTTCTATCGGAGACGTCTCTTTCTCAGCAGACGGGATGCTGCTGAGAGGTGGAATGTCTAATGGGGTCTGAGAGATAGGAGTAACTGGTTCAGCTCCTGACCCATGTTCCACTTCCTCTCCCTTTTCAGTGGGGACTGCTTTCTTCACTGAGGCAGTTTTCTCAGATGATTCAGCCTCATCTCTTAGTTGAAGGGGAGGTACAACTACAGCTTGAGTAACCGTCTTCTGCTTCTTGGTCGGTGTCTTCTGAGCTGTTTTAGGTGGCGACCTCTCCTTGGTCGGAGTGGAGGTTTTCTGAGAGCCTTTCTTGGGCTCAGCAGGCCCAGAACCGATCTGCTAAAGGGCTGTTGCCCTGCTGTGGAACCTGACCTTGTTAGGGTTGAAGTACCCTTTGTCAGCATAAATAGTGTGGTCTGCTCCACAAAGATCTTCTATCATAACTGTCAGCTTCATCCCGTAAAGAAGCTTGCCCTTGACAGTTAGACACTTCGAGGTCTTATCAAACTTTGTTGCCCTGGTCATGAACTCCTTCAGAAAGAATTCTGTCTAGTTGATCTGTGCATGGTCATATATGGCCATCATCATTTGTATCTTCGGTCTGGACACCTGATCGAATGACCCTACCTGGCTAGTTAATATCTGCGTGACTATGTAGGCTAACGCTCTGTACTGAGGCAACATGGCATTCTTCGGGAAGGCAGCCCTGAACGATGTAGGCTTTCCGCAAAAGATCTCTAGGTACTCATCCATGAGATCATCCTTATAACCAACAGTGCTGAAACCGGTGCTGGGAAACCGAAAGCTCCGCTGAAGAGCTTCTTTGATGTACATCTGCTTGATCTCCGATACAACACGGGCGGGGTCTGCGACATGATGAATAATAAACTGACCCCATATATCGCCATCTACGGATTCAGAGTTCAAATAGAGCTCTGAAATCTGCCTGGGAAGGAAGTAGGCAGGCTTCCTGGACAGAAAGGCTTCCAGACCTGAAGCACTCAACGCTTCGAAGATTTCCTCCATGAAATCCAACTCACAGGCGTCGAAATCCATAATTGGCTCACACCAAACAAGGTCTTTTTCGAGGATTTCTGCCATATTGACCGGAGTGATGACTGTTCCTGCCATGATTTTGATCTGCAAAATAGATGTCAGTACCGAAGAAAGAATATTATCAAGAAAACTACGTGATACTGAATATGCATGAGATTTACCAAAGTATTTTCTAAGAAGTTGTAAGAGTTGTTTGCAAAGGATAGATGCTTTTTCTCAGAAAAATCTAGGGCTTAAAAGATGCAGATCGAAAATGGCGGTTTTTCTATCTTTGAATGTGTTTTATATGATCAAGAAGATGAACAGTTTTTAATCCACGGTTCAATTTAAATCTGCTTTAGGAGATGGATGGCTAAGATTTAATGTTATAGAATAGGTAATGATCAACGTAGCCGCCTAAGTCAAATTACAGTTGTATATAGCCAAAGAAGTAACTTGATTAGACCTGCATTTAATGCACCCAGAGTTCAGCATACTTAACATAGAATGTCGTGTATTAAATGTAAACCGTTATATTAAATGACATTTTCTAAGGCATTGAATACGAAGCTGAATCTGAATCATTAATGCATAAAATATTTCATTGGCTACTGAGTAGAGATACGCAAACCTGTCAGCTGAACATCGTAGTCACCTGATACCTCGTGTAGATGGTTGCTGAATCTCTATGTACTGAGTAAGTTCAGTACTGAGAGTGAACATTCCCCCTTGCTGAATGCTCCTCTCCTGAACCCACTTACTGACTGGAGTCAGTAGGGTCCAGCAGACCTAGCTCTACTGAAAGTTCTCTAAATCTTGCTTCAGCTAGAGGCTTGGTTAGAATATCTGCCCTTTGATGGTCAGTATGGATCTTTTCCGTCCTGATATCCTTCTTTTCGACATGATCACAAATGAAGTGGTGTCTGATGTCCACGTGCTTGCATCTAGTATGAAGTACAGGGTTCTGAGTGATTGCAATCGCACTGGAGTTGTCGTAGAAGATCGGCACTTCATTCTGAATGACGTCGTAGTCGCGTAGCTGCTGTCTCAGCCAAAGGATTTGGGCGCAGCAACTTCCGGCAGCCATGTATTCAGCTTCAGTAGTTGACGTCGCTACTGAATGTTGTTTCTTTGAAAACCATGAGATCAGCTTACTGCCAAGGAACTGACAAGTTCCAGAATCTGACTTTCGGTTAATCCTACATCCTGCATAGTCAGCATCAGAATAACAGTTAGTTCAATATTATCATCTGCTGGATACCATAAACCCATGTCAGGTGTTCCTCTGAGATAGCGGAGAATCTTCTTTGCTAAGTCCATGTGACTCTGCTTAGGATTCGCCTGAAATCGAGCGCAAGAACCTACAACATAAGTTATGTCAGGTCGAGTAGCAGTTAGATATAATAATGAACCAATAATAGCACGAAATTCAATATGGTTTACTGATACTCCCTCTTTATCAAGATCAATTTTTATATTCGTGTTCATCGGGATCTTGATTGGTTTACTGGATGTGCAACCGAATTTCTTGATGAGGTCTCGAGTATATTTTCCTTGATTAATGTGTGTTCCCTTCTCAAATTGTTTGACTTGAAAACCGAGGAAATAATTCATCTCTCCTATCATTGACATCTCGAACTTATCCTTCATCATTTTCTCAAACTGCTGACACATGATGACGTTCTTTGATCCGAATATTATGTCATCTACAGAAGTAAGATGTCGTCTTCCAGTCGAATGCTGAATAATGTGCGGTCTACTGTGCCCTTCTGAAAACCTTTCTGAAGAAGAAACTCAGACAGGGTATCTTACCAAGCCCTGGGTGCTTGTTTTAACCCATACAGAGCCTTTTCTTAGTCTGTAGACCTGATGTCCCTGCAGAAAGCCGAGAGGTTGTTCTACATAGACTTCTTCTTTCAGCACGCCGTTCAGGAACGCAGACTTCACATCCATTTGATAAACTCTGAATCGTTGATGTGTTACGTAGGATAGGAATAGTCTGATTGCTTCTAATCTTGCAACTGGAGCGAATGTTTCATCGAAATCTATCCCTTCGGCTTAACAGTAGCCTTTTGCCACGAGTCTTGCTTTGTTCCTTACTATGACGTTTTCATCTCGCTTGTTCTTGAAGACCCATTTAGTTTCGATCACATATTGATGTCGGGGTCTATCAACAAGCTCCCATACTTCGTTTCTCGCGAACTGGTTCAGCTCCTCCTGCATAGCTATGATCCAATCAGCATCCTTGGGTACGTCCGTAACTGACTAAGGTTCTTCAGTAGACAAGAAGCAGGAATATAATGCGCTTTCTCCCTGACAAAATCTGGGTCTTATCTTTACACTAGCTGAAGGATCTCCAATAATCAAGTCAGAAGTGAGAGCGTCCAGCCACGATCGACGATGTTTCAACTCTTCATCTGAAATTTGTTCAACACAGATAGTAGGTGAGTTAGGCATTTCAGTTGAACTATTCTGAGATTGAAGTAATTCAGTTACAAGAGTTGGGTCTACTGAGTCACCAGGTTCAGGGGCATTCACCTCAGGAACTTCATTTGTTCCCCCTGAATTATTATCCTCAGTAGAGGTTTTAGTTACCACTTGGGTTTCTTCATCGACCTGAGTTACCTGGGATTGACTCTGTTCAGTAGAGTCAATCTGTTCAGCTACTTCTACTGTTGGCTGAGATTCAGTAGTCTTATCATCTGTTTCCTCTTCTGAATCATCATCCCAACACAGCTAGATCTTTTCAATTTTATCTTTTAGGCTCAGATCCTGTAGCTGCTTACTGATGTCCTCAAATCTGATTTTGAGTGTCTGCTCCTGTCTTCAGTAGCAAACTCAATAAAAACAACATGAGGGCTTTCCTCCACGCAAAGGGTCCGGTAGTTAAAAACTCTGAAGGCTTTGCTAACCAGGGAGTATCCTAAGAAGACTCCCTGGTCTAACTTGCTATCAAAAGTCTTTAACTGGTCCTTCCCGTTATTGTAGATAAAGCACGAACACCCAAAAATATGGAAATAAGATAAGAAAGGCTTCCTGCCATTCTATAATTCATATGGTGTCTTCTTATGCTGCTTAGTCAGTAGAGATCTGTTCTGAGTATAACATGCAGTGTCAGTTGCTTCTGCCCAGAATTTGGTTGGGAGTCCTGAATCTGTGAGCAGGGTTCTTGCTGCTTCTTTGAGTGTTCTATTCTTCCTTTCAGCAACCCTATTTTGTTGAGGCGTGCGTGCGACAGACATCTCGTGCTCTTTGCCTTCAGCTTTGCAACACTCCTCCACCATCGAATTCAGGAACTCAGTTCCTCTGTCTGAATATATCTTTATAATCTTGGTGTTCTTCTCGACACTGAGCTTTTTCAGAAGCGTAGGCAACTCTGTTTTGACGTCAGACTTGTTGGTAATAAATATGACCTATGTGTAGCGCGAATAGTCATCAATGACCACTAAAGCATACTTTTTTCCTCTGATCGTCACTGGAGAGACTGGACCGAATAAATCCATATGTAGCAGCTGAAGGATTCCATCAGTGGAAGGCGATGGAACAGGCGGATTTTGCTTCTTTGTTTGCTTTCCCTTCAGACATGCTTCACACTGAGTGTCTTTGCTGAATACTTCATTCGACAATCCTCTTGCTAGAGCGTTTCTAGCTAGCTTGTTGAGCGTCTTGAAGTTGAGATGGCTGAGTCTTCTGTGCCAGAGCCACCCCGTTCTGTTGTCGTTCTTCGCTAGCAAGCGAGCTTCAGGTTCAGCTGAGTTCCAGTCAGCTACATAGATATTCTTTTTGCGCGAACCTGATAACACTGTTTTCCCTATGAAATTGACTAACAGAGAGAAGATTATGCTGAAGTCCTTCAACATATGATACTCTTGGAACTGTGGCGGTTCCAATGCTGAGTGTTCCATAGACTCTGGTATAGCCTTTTGCATTTTCTCCAAACTCGATTCTGGGTCCTTCTTTAGCAGTATAATTCTTCAGTAGGTCCTTTTGGTACGTCATATGTCTTGAGCATCCGCTGTCCACATACCAAGGGTCCTTGTGCACCTGCAAAACATAATTATATTCAGGTACCCTTTATTTTTTATTTTGGGTCCTTAGATGTTAGTTTTGGAAACCCAAATTTGTCTCACGACCCTGGTGGTCTCAGACAGTTTCTTTCCACTCTGATCAACAAACTTGACCACTGGACTGGTCGATGCTGACTTCTGAGGCTTCACAGGTTCAGGAGTCCTGATCTTCTGAGTAGGTGGACTGCTGACCTTCGCCTTCTGAACGGCTTTCTTCTTCGTTTTCTAACTCTTAGGTCCTCTTCTGACTATAGGATCATAGTAATATGACCCATATTGAGCTGGATGTGTCAGCTGTGGAGGTCCATACTGATCAGCCCATTTAACTCTGTTGGTTCCCCCTTGACTGAACTGTGGTGATTTTGAGCTAATCTTCTTGTCAGAATGTTGATAGCTAGGATAAGATGCCTTCATCTTCTGTTTGTCTTAACTAGGGGGTTCAGAATCTCAGCATTGATAGTCTCCCCTTGAACAAATCTATCAGCTAGCCGGTTCTCTAAGTGTACGGGGTAGATGAGGAGACTCCATGACTGAATCAAAGTCCCTCCTTGCAGTGCTTAGGCTTGTTGTTGGCTGGCATTGCCTCAAGCTTCTTTTCAGCGCCCATGTACCGCTCTATCATCAGATTCCTCCAGACGTCATCACTTTTCTTAAGCATTTCATGCTCAGTCTGAAGTCCTGACAACTCTTGCTTCAGTAGACTCAGTTCAGTATCTTTCTGAGTCAAGTCATTGGTCAGTACTGAGATCTGATCTTCTTGATGCTGAGACTTGGCCATTAGAGAGTTAATCTCCTCCTTGAGTCTCAACACAAGTCCTTCTGACTCAGTAGCAACCTGACTCTCCTAAGAAAGTCTCTGATTCTCCACTTTCAGGGTATCCAACTCCTGAAGAGTCTTACTGAGCTGCAGGCTCATTTGAATCTGCTCGTCTAGTAGTTCCTCATATGCGATCGAGATATCCAGATTTTCTTCTGCACCTAAAATAGTGTCGTGTGTGCAGTGTGAAGAGGAGTTAAATGGAGAGTGAGAGTTTACCTCATCCTCTTCTCCTGCCATGAGACACTTTTCAGCATCTTCTTCAAGCTCTATAGCCATGAATGTCGCTTCATCGTCTGATGAATCCATGAAGGAATCGACTTCATCTGAGTCATCTGATAGTTCACCAACAATGTATGCTTGACGCTTCTTAATGAACTTCTCCCTTCGAGCTTTACGTGCTGCTCTCTCAGCAGTACTGAGCTCAGGACAGTCATGTTGATAGTGTCCTGGCTTCTTGCAGTTGCAGCAAGTGGTGACTCGATCTTCTTTGCTCTCGCTGTCTTTCGAGTGAGTTGAGTCCTCCTGTTTCCTGCAATCAGAAGTATGTGATTCAGGAGTGCGCTTGGTTGTATATTCTGACTTACCCTTTGAGTCTTTGACGACTCTAGAGAGTTTTCTGAGCCTCTCCTTCTCCTTCTGATAGTTCACGGCAAGCAGTGCGTATTTCTTAGCTAGGTTTCCTTCTTGTAGATCACTGAGTGAAGGTTCTACCTTGCTAGACGCGGGAGCCGCTGCGCCAACTGATGCTTTGAAAGCATGGTCGATTTGAGTGTCAGCTTCAGCTCACTGCTTCCTTTGGGGTAGGCCGAACTCGAACTCCTCAGCTTTTAATTCTGAAAAGATATGATCAGGAGAAACAATATCTAGGTCAGAATGTCTCAGTAAAGTAGCGAATGGAGTCCAATGTCCGTTCGGCAGTGCTCTCAATATCTTGAGATTCATTTCTCGCTTGGAGAATGTCTTTCCCAGCCCATTGATAGTGTTCATCAGATCTGTAAATCTGACGTTAAGTTCTTCAATCGTGTCGCCAGGCATGAGAGACAGTCTCTCAAGCTTCTGAAGTTCCAGTGCCAGTTTGTTTGCTCTGATCTTCTAAGTCCCCCGACTCAGTAGCGCTAGAGCATCCCAGAGTTCCTTTGCGGACTTGCAGTCCTAAACTCTTCCGAGATAGGAATCACTCAGGGTGGTCAGTATGGCATTTCTGGCAACCCGGTCTAAGTTGTGAAGCTTCTTCTCCTCAGGGGTGAAAAGGCTTCTGTCTTTGGGGATCTTCTTCCCAGTCACCATGCCGCCTCCTTGTGCTGGATCCTGGGTTCCGACACTATCAATCATAGGAACGATAGGTCCGTTTTCCAGTACCTCTATCATGCTATCGTGGAGGGAAGTCAGATGTGCCTCCATTCTGACTCGCCATACCTCGTAGTTCTCTACCGAGAACATGGGTACCATCCTAATTCCTGACATATCAGACATTGAAAATTATGATACGAATGAAGAATGATATGCAGTGAAAACGTTTTCTAGATCCGTTCAAGTAGACCAGTTTCAGAAAAACAAGAGTCTTAGAGAACTCCTGCTCTGATACCAATTGTTGGTCCCGAGATAAACGTGCAGGTGTGGGGGGGGGGTGAATACACCTGAAAACTTTCTCAACTTAAAATGTGAATAGTACCTTTCAGGAAGATGACGTACTGAACAAGTTCAGTAGACCAGATAAGCTGTTCTGAATCGCGTGGCAGAGTGACTGACTTCACTGAGGCCTGCTAGCTGACTTAGGTCAGAATTCAGTACCGATCAATTGAAGTTCAGTAGAGTGCGGAAATGTGTAGGCCCAAATTCAGCTGAGTTAGAAAATGTTTTTAAGAAAACTGTTTCAGTATATTAGGGCAATCTTTTAAGCTTTGCTGAAACACAATTGAATGATTTTAAAGATATTCTCAGTATGAACAATAATCAATGCAACAGTAAAAACAGAGCACACAGAACACAAGCAATTTTAAAGTGGTTCGGATCCAACAATCCTACGTCCACTGTCCCGAAAAGATCAGGAGGCTATTTTATTATACTGAGTTAGTCTCAGTCGGTTTGTGCACTGGACAAACACTGGTCTTGAGATTTATACTAAGCAAGTCTCAGTTTACAAGATATCAAACTTAAGTGTTTGACAAACTCTCCAACTATGAAGGAGTTCTTTACAATAAAGAACAGTTCAAGGATGAACTCCTTTGTTCTAAGCTATGGATAGGTTCAGCTGAGCTTAGGTTAGAGGGAAGGGAACGAGAAAGTGGCTTCTAGAGCGACGAACGGTTAAGTATAAACTCTGGGTTCGTATTCAGTCGCTTGGATACTAGAGGCTTATGATCTGATTAAGCTCGGTTCCCTTTGAGCAAGTATGTCGCCTTTAGCTGGGAATAACTCTTTGAAGTTCTTGCGGAAAGCTTTAAGTCGATTCTGAGTTGCTCGTAAATGCTCGTGTGTTCTTGTATGTGTCGTGAGCTTCGATTTGAAATCTTCCCTCTATTTATAGATGAGGGACATGGAAAGATCCGTTGGAGACGACGATCCATGTGTCTCTCTCTTTTGGGTAGGTAATGGCTCTTTCAAAGTATGGTGACAGAGTCTTTTCCCTCCATTTCCGAAAAGATGTTGACTTGCATCTTTAATCAGAAAGTAGACAGCTGGCTGCTTGTCATTGGTCGAGGCTGAAGAAAGTAGGTGAGACAAACAGACTTCAAGGTAGATCTGAAGCTGACTTCTCTATACCTCGTATGACTCTGATGATTTGACTTATAAGATCTCTAACAGTCAGGAGACTGTCTGGCCGTTGCTGAGTCTGATCTATGTTCAGTAGCATACTGCTGCTGAGTTCAGCTCTACTGAAGATCAACTCTGAGTTCAGTGAACTACTCCTGCTGAGTTCACTTCCACTGACTCGTTTCAGTATACTGCTCCTGCTGAGTCCAGTATTACTGAGTCTTCTTCTCATGGTACTGAGGCTGATAGTCTGCTGAAGAACCAGCGGACAGAACTGAGTGCCTGAACCATGTAGGAAGGATGTGTACTGAGTCTGAACCTCTCATAGACAGAACAAACAAATACAACTGAATGGTTCAGCAGTCGAAGTAGGGTTTTGGGATCATTCAAATCTACTGAGCACTAGGCTACTGAATCATCTCCCAACAGTATCCATGTGTGGTCGATTGAATTATAGAACTAGCAAGCAAAATAAGGAAATTCATCCTAAACATTTTTCCACAATTCCGATCATATATCATTCCATGTTGTAGATATTTTTTAAACTTTTCTATACAAAACAACATTCATGCATATTGAAGAAACGATTCATGCATGTAAAACAACATATTTATGCATATAGCGTGAATGCAACAATAATCAACACTATGTTTATTCTAGTCACATAACCATTATAGTTTCATGCATATCTCGTAGATAATTCATGCATACACACTATAGTATTATGCATAACGTTTTCAATAAACAATCTACAAATTCATGCAAATCTCCACTCACTTTTATGCATACTTCCTTCTTATTTTATGCATACCAGTGAAAAGAAACATGAATATATAGTACATGAAACAATATCAAGTAAAAATACATTGCAGCCTCAACACATTTCTCCACAATGCATTCATTTTGATGCATACATCACATCTAATTCATGCATACCATTCTCCATATTCATCATATTACTTCGAACTATAATATGAAACGCATATTCGTCACATGCTTTACATTGCATTCATTTTTATGCATACGTAACATCTAATTCATGCATAACATAATACTAATTCATGCATATTGCTTCGCACACAATATGCACCACATGCCCGTTATATCTCTTCACAATGCAATCATTTTGATGCATACATCACATCTAATTCATGCATACCATTCTCCAAATTCATGCATATTATTTCGAACTACAATATGAAAGCACATATCCGTCACATGATTCACAATGCATTCATTTTTACGCATACGTAAAATCTAATTCATGCATACCACTGTACTAATTCATGCATATAATGTGATATCCCTAGTTTCTTTATAAGGTTTAATAAGATTAGTTGATTATTTGGCTATGGATTAGAATATTCACACCATGCATGAGACTGCCTTAATATATATATATGATAATAAGTTTCAGAGTAGTGTTTATAGTATGTTTTGTGTAACAATTTTCTTATAATTTAATTATATATATATATATATATATATATATATATATATTTCTTGAATCACTCAAAATGAGTAAATAATTTATAATTGTGTGAGCTGAATTTTCATGGTAAGTGTCTAAGACAATATGATTAATAATTCTAATCTATACATACACGCATATTTATGAAGTTAATAATAACAATATATCGTTTTAAGATAGGAGTGATGGATTGTAGATACAAGATTCTTGACCACCTATTTGTATGTGTAAAACAATGGTATTACCTAAAGTTATACATGCATGCAGGTTAGGCTATAATTTAATATTATATATATGAGTTGGTATTATATAAATTGGTAACGGTGATGGTTTGCATAAACAAGCAATAACTAATATATATATATATATATATATATATATATATATATATATATATATATATATATATATATATATATATATATGGTATGGATCTAGAGAGATCCAACCTTTAAAAGAGATAAGAGAACCGATCCTAAGCGTTGATCGGTTCTAATCTAATGGACAATATCAATCCCTTCTTTCTTTTTTTTTTTTAAAAAAAAATCAAAAAAGGGCAAAATGGGTATAGAATTGGCAATAAGATTTGGGAGGTAGAAAACATTTCCAGAAACATTTCATCCAAAATTTCTCTCCATTCCACACCACTTCCACACTTCGATTCTCTCTCTCTCTCTCTCTCTCTCTCTCTCTCTCTCTCTCTCTCTCTCTCTCTCTCTCTCTAAAATCAAAAACATCCCTAGCCTAAATCCCGTCGATTTCTCTCATATTTATGTTGTTCCATCTCAATTCCACAGATCAATTTCGCTCTCCTCGTTCTTATCGGTCTGCGTCGTTCTTGGAGGTCTGCGTCGATTTCTAACCTAACCATTGCTAGGTTTCAACTGCGTTCGAAGAAATTGGAGAAAAGTCGACCGTATTTGACGAATTAAGAGGTATGTTTCTTCTTTTTTATTGTTATTTTCGTTTACCCATCGATTAAATTGTGGTTATGAGGTTTGGTTTCTGAAAACCGCATCTATTTTGGGCGATATTTCAGCAAAGCTTCGTTTATGTTTGCGTGTGGATATTTTGTTGTTTGCGTGCGGATATTTTCGTTTACCCATCAACTTAATTGTTTTGTAAAAATATTCTGGTGGATTGGCTTGAGATTTAGGTTTTTTTCCTGGTTTTGAGTACGATTCCATATATTGATTTCCGGCCTCCAATATTGATTTTGAGTATGGACGCAGGTATTCAATTTTCTGCATTATTAGGTGTAATATTTTCATGCTATGTTTGTGTCTCATCATATTATTGCGATGATAATATGAGCATATATTTTGTGTATATTTGCATAAAATATGGATTTCATAAGCACGAAAATATAGAAAATGTTAATGTGAGCATAAAATTTGTCTAGTTTGCTGTTCTGTGAATCACTTTCCTATATATGCATAAAGTTTATACTATGTATGCATAAATTATTTATTGTATAAGCATAAAAATATTTAACTTGGAATTATAATATTTTGTGTATGAATTGCGATTAGGTAAGCATAAAAATATAACTTTGTGTGCATGAAATTCGTTTGTTGTGTGCATAAAATCCACTGGGTAATGTGCATAATAAAATAACATGGTTTGCAAAAAATCCCATTTTTGTATGCATAAACTATGTTAGTCATGTGCATAAAATATGTTATAATTGCAGGCGGTTCAAGCGACAAAGGAAAGAGGATGTTCCTTTAAAAAAATCTTTTGGTATATTAAAGTATTGTGGAAAACAATGTAGTGAAATACATCTTTTGGTATATTAAAGTATTGTAAGTTATGCATTCATAATTCGATCATATGCCAAAAACATTTGGGGAGTATGCAGATATATAAACAATCTTGTGTGCATGAAAGTTTTAATATTGGTATGCACACCCATTTTTTCGTGTGCCTTTTTTTATAAGCGTAAGCATAAAACATTTTATATATTAGCATAAAAATATGAAATAGTAAGCATAAATTTTTTGTCCATAGGTACATATTATTTTGGATTTTTGTGCATAATTAATATTGGTGGTGTGCATACTTGATCGAAAGGTTAGCATAAAAAGATTAAGTCAAATGAAAAAAATGTGTGCATAACTTGATCGAAAGGTTAACATGAAATTATATACTTGTGTGCATGATTTCTGAGAAAGGTAAGCATAAATCAAATTGTAATGGAAAAATATGATAAATATGAATTATTTCTTGAAGGGGGGACTTCCATCCATAAAAATCTGCATAAATTCACCTAGAATATAATATACATAAATAGAAAATCAGAAAATAGGAAAACACAAAAATCGAATAAAACAAACGAAATGAGCAAAAAAACCCAAGAACAATGAAGGCCCATCCAAAATCAATCTTTATGCGTACACATCAGATTCATTCTAACAAAAGAAACAATCGGGGTCAAAAGAAACACGACCCTGTCATTCCGATTCGGACATGCATGAAAAGTTAACAAGATGAGCATAAACACATAACATCATGAGCATAAATATGTAAAACTCAAACATAGCAGCGAAAATGGGTGGAGAGAGAAAATCTGAAGTTGAATTAAAAGAAGAGGAGTTTACAAAAATACCCTTAATGAGCTATATATTCTCCTTTTTATTTATTTTTAAATGCTTTTGAGGATAAATGAGAGCCTTAGATTTGCGAAATGAAGGGACGAGATCGGTTCTCGTATCTCTTTTAAGATTTGGTTCTCATAATATCAATTCTCTCTCTCTCTCTCTCTCTATCTATCTATCTATCTATCTATATATATAAAAGTATATATATAGTAGGATATATATTACCTACCCATTAAGGTTTTGAACTATTTGATAAGATAAAGCCTAATAAGAGAATGACTTTACCATTAAGTTAACTTCAATATCCCTTCCCATATATATATTGTTGGTCCCGAGAGTACGGTCAGGTGTAGAGGGGGGGGGGTGAATACACCTGATTCGATTTCTCGGGACCAACAATTGGTATCAGAGCAGGAGTTCTTTGACTCTTGTTATCTTTGAGACTGGTCTATTCGAACGGATCCGAGGGAAAACGTTTTCACTGCATATCACTCTACATTCATATCTACATTCTTCATGGCTGATATGTCAGGTATAAGGATGGTACCCATGTTCTCGGTGGAGAATTATGGAGTATGGCGAGTTAGAATGGAAGCACATCTGACATCCCTCCATGACAGTATGACTGAAGTGCTTGAAGATGGACCTATCGTTCCTATGATTGATAGTGTCGTAACTCAGGACCAAGCTCAAGAAGGAGGAATGGTGACTGGGAAGAAGATCCCCAAAGACAGAAGTCTCTTCACTCCTGAAGAGAAGAAGCTTCACAATCTAGATCGAGTCGCCAGGAATGCTATACTAACCACCCTTAGTGATTCTTATCTTGGCAGGGTTCAGGAATGCAAGACTGCAAAAGAACTCTGGGACGCTCTAGCGCTACTGAGTCGAGGGACTCAGAAGATTAAAGCGAATAAACTAGCGCTGGAACTCCAAAAGCTGGAAAGCTTGTCTCTCATGCTCGGTGACAAAATCGAAGATCTGAACATCAGATTTACCAATCTGATGAACTCTATCAATGGGCCGGGAAAGACATTCGAAGAACGAGAGATGAATCGAAGATTCCGAGGGCACCGCCGGATGGACACCTGGACACCTTTTGCTACTCTATTGCGACATTCCGACTTAGATCTTTGTATCTCCCGACTATATCTTTTCGTAATTACGGGCGGAGGAGTTTGAGTTCGACAGACCTCAAAGAAAGCAGAGAGTGAAGTTGACACAAAAATCGACCATGCTTTCAAAGCATCGGTCAAGACAAAGATCTCCAAAGAACGAGCAAAACGACGAGTAAGACCGAACCTTCACTCAATGATCTACAAGAAAGAAGTCTCGCTCGAAGTATGCGCCGCTCGTAAAGTATCGAAGGAGAAGGAGCGACGCAGAAAAGTGACTAAAGCCTATCGGGAAACGAAAGGTAAGTCAAATTATATGTCGAAACACACTCCTGACTCACAATCTTCTGAATGCAGAAAGAAAGATGACTCAGAACCATCAAAGAATAGCGAAAGCAAAGAAGAAAGAGTCATCGCTTGTTACAACTGCAAGAAGCCGGGACATTATCAGTATGATTGTCCTGAGCTCAGTAGTGTTGACGCGCAGCACGTAAGGCAAGGAGAGAGAAATTCGCCCAGAAAAGACAATCCTACATAGCTGGCGAAATCTCAGACGACTCAGAAGAGGTCGACTCCTTTATGGATTCATCGGATGATGATGCAGCTTTCATGGCCTTAGAGCTTGAAGCTGAAGAATCAGCTGAAAAGTGCATGATGGCAGGAGAAGAGGATGAGGTAAATTCTCATGAACCACTTAACTCCTCTTCACACTGCACACACGACACTATTTCAGGTGCAAATGAGAATTTGGACGTCGCGACCGCATACGAAGAACTGCTCGACGAACAAATTCAGATGAGTCTGCAGCTCAGCAAGACTCTTCAGGAGTTGGATACCCTGAAAGTAGAGAATCAGAGACTTTCTCAGGAGAGTCAGGTTGTTACTGAGGCCGAAGGACTTGTGTTGAGACTCAGGGAGGAGATAAACTCTCTGATGGCCAAGTCTCAGCATCAAGAAGATCGCATTTCAGTCTTGACCAATGACTTGACTCGTAAAGATACTTGAACCGAGTCTCATCGAAGCAAGAACTGTCAGGACTTCAGACCGAGCACGACGCACTGAAGAAAAGTGATGATGTCTGGAGGAACCTGATGACTGAGAGGTACATGGGCGCAGAGAAGAAATTAGAAGCTATGCTAGCAAGCAATAAGCCAAAGCACTGCAAGGAAGGACTTGGATTCAGGCCGGGGAGCTTCCTCATCCGCCCCATACACTCGAAGTACGGCTTGCGATAGGTTTGTTCAAGGGGAGACTTTGAACGCAAATATACTGAACCCCCTAGCAAAGAACAAACAGAAGATGAAAGCACCTTATCCCACACATCAGCATTCTGACAAGAAGATCAATGTCAAGAAACCCCGGTTCGGTCGAGGGGGAACCAAAGAAATCAAAATTGGCGGATCGATATGGACCTCCAAAGCCGACACATCCAACTTCGGTATGGGTCATACTATTATGAACCTATAGTCGAAGAGGCTCCAAAGGTCGAAGAAAAAGAAAGCCACACGAAAGGCAAAGGTCGGCGATCCACCAACTCGAAGATCGGGACTCCCCGAACCTCGGAAGCCTCGAAGTCAGCGTGACCAGTCCAGTGGGTCGATATGTTGACTCTAGTGGAAAGAAAATGTCCGAAACCACCGGGGTTGTTAGACAGATTTGGGTTACTAAAACTAACATCTAAGGACCCAAAATCAAAAATAAAGGGTACCCGAATATAATTCGTTTTTGCGGGTGCGTAAAGACCCGTGGTATGTGGACGGCGGATGCTCAAGACACATGACATACCAAAGGAGTCTGCGAAGAATTATATCACCGAAGAAGGACCCGGAATGAGTTCGGAGCAATGCAAAAGGCTATACCGAGAGGATATGGAACACTCGAGCATTGGACGCGCCAACGTTCCAAGAGTATCATATGTTGAAGGACTTCAAGATAATCTTCTCCCTCGTTAGTCAATTTGGTGATAACTCAAATAGAGTGATATTTGACGCCGGTTTCGTGATGTTATTGATAAATCCACAGGGAAAACAAGTGTTATCGAGGTTCGCGCAGAAAGAACATATATGTGGTCGATCGGAACTCACTGAACCTCGAAGCTTGCTTATTGGCGAAGAATGACAACCGCACGGGGTGGCTATGGCACGTAAGACTCAGCCATCTCAACTTTAAGACGCTCAACAAGCTTGCAAGAAACACTCTAGCAAGGGGACTACCGAATGAAGTATTCAAGAAAAGACACTCGGTGTGAAGCATGTCCGAAGGGAAAGCAAACAAGGAATCAAAATCCTCCGGTTCCATCGCCTTCCACGAATGGAATTCTTCGTACTACATATGGATTTGTTCGGTCCAGTCTCCCCGGTGACGATCGAGGCGTAAAAATATGCATTAGTGGTCATAGATGACTACTCGTGCTACACATGGGTCATATTCATTGCCAACAAGTCCGACGTCAAAACGAGTTACCAACGCTTCGAAAAAGCTCGGTGTCGAGAAGAACACCAAGATCGAGAAAAATACGTTCGGACGGAGGAACCGAGTTCCTTAATTCCATGGTAAAGGAGTTCTCGCAAGCGAAGGAATAGAGCATGAGACTTCACTGCACGCACACCTCGGCGGGAATGGAGTTGCTGAACGAAAGAACAAAACTCTAAAAGAGGCGGCTAGGACTCTACTCGCAGACTCGGGACTTCCAACCAAATTCTCGGGCAGAAGCTACTGATACTGCATGTTATACTCAGAATAGATCTCTACTGACAAAGCGAAGCATAAGCGGACACCATATGAACTATGGAACGGCAGGAAGCCCTCTCTATCTTATTTCCTTATTTTTGGTTGTTCATGCTTTATCCACAATAATGGGAAAGATCAGTCGAAGACTTTTGATAGCAAGTCGATCGGGGAGTATTCTTAGGATACTCTCGGGTCAAAGAAAGCTTTCGTGAGTATTCAACCATCGGACTCTTTGCGTGGAGGAAAGCCCTCATGTTGTTTTTAACGAGTTTGCTATCGAAGACAAGAGCAATAACTCAAATTCCGAATCGAGGACATCGAAGCGCCTACGGGATCTAAGCTTAAAAGACAAATTTGAAAAGATCCAGCTATGTTGGGATGATGATTCAGATGAAGAAACTGAAGACAAATCTACTGAATCTCAACCAGCTGAGCAAGTAGCTGAGCAGATTGATTCTCCCGAACAGAATCAATCCCAGGTAACTCAGGTCGATGAGGAAACCGTAGAGGTAACTGAGACCACTACTGAGAATAACAACTTAGGGGGAACATCTAGTAATGTTCCCGAGCCGAATGCCCCCGAACACCGGTAACTCGGTAGATCATACTCTTATCACTGAAATTCTTCAATCTCAGAATAGTACAACTGAAATGCCTAACTCACCTACTATCTGTATTGAACAAGTTTCAGATGAAGAATTAAAACATCGTAGATCGTGGCTAGATGCTCACACTGCTGATTTTATAATTGGAGATCCTTCAAAGACATGTCAAGACAAGATCCGTATTCTCAGCAAGGAGAAAGCGCATTATTTTCCCCGCTTCTTGTCTACCGAAGAGCCTCGAGAATATTGAGGATGCACTTAAAGATGCTGACTGGATTATTGCTATGCAGGAAAAGCTGAATCAGTTCACGAGAAACGAAGTATGGGAGCTTGTAGACAGACCCCGGCATCAACATGTCATTGGAACCAAATGGGTCTTCAAAAACAAGCGAGATGAAAACAACGTTATAGTCAGGAACAAAGCAAGGCTCGTGGCTAAAGGCTACTGTCAAGCTGAAGGAATAGATTTCGATGAAACTTTCGCTCCAGTTGCAAGATTGGAGGCAATTAGACTATTCCTAGCCTACGCAACACATCAACGATTCAGAGTTTATCAAATGGATGTGAAGTCTGCTTTCCTGAATGGCGTGCTGAAAGAAGAAGTCTATGTGGAACAACCGCCCGGCTTTCAGCAGGGACATCAAGTATATAGACTCAGGAAGGCTCTATACGGGTTAAAACAAGCACCCAGGGCTTGGTACGATACCCTGTCTGAGTTTCTTCTCTTCGAAAGGTTTTCGAAAGGCACAGTAGACCACACTCTATTCAGCATTCGACTGGAAGAAGACTTATTACTTGTGCAGATCTACGTGGATGACATTATATTCGGATCAAAGAATGTCATCATGTGTCAGCAATTTGAAAATATGATGAAGGATAAGTTCGAGATGTCGATGATGGGTGAAATGAACTACTTCCTTGGTTTTCAAGTCAAACAATCTGAAAAGGGAACGTTCATCAACCAAGGCAAATACACTCGAGACCTCATCAAAAGATTCGGTTGCACATCCGGCAAATCAATCAAGATCCCGATGAACACGAATATGAAGATAGATCTTGATAAAGAGGGAGTATCGGTAGACCAAACCGAATACCGTGCTATAATTGGTTCTTTATTATATCTAACGGCTACTCGTCCCGACATAACTTATGTTGTAGGTGTCGTGCTCGATTTCGAGGTGAATCCCAAGCGAGTCATATGGACTCGGCAAAGAAGATTCTCCGCTATCTACGAGGAACACCGACATGGGTTTGTGGTATCCAAATGATGATAATATTGAACTAACCGGTTATTCCGATGCCGACTATGCGGGATGTAGAATAGACCGAAAATCAACTTCGAGGAACATGTCGGTTCCTTGGCGGCAAGCCGATCTCATGGTTTTCAAAGAAACAACACTCGGTGGCCACGTCGACTACCGAAGTCGAATACATGGCTGCTGGGAAGTTGTTGCGCCCGAGATCCTTTAGGCCGAGACGAGATCGAGAGACTATGACGTCATTCGAGAATGAACTCGCCGATTTTCTGCGACGAATGCCGGTGCTATTGCAATCACTCGGAACCCCGTATTTCACACAAGATGCAAGCACGTGGACATCGAGACATCACTTCATTCGTGACCATGTCGAGAAAAAGGATATCGGGATGGAGAAGATCCATACCGACAAGCAACGGGCGATATACCGACCAAGCCTCTAGGCGAATCCGCATTCGGAGAACTTTCGAGTAGAGCTAGGTCTTGTTGGACCCTACCGACCCCGATCGGTAAGAGGTTTCGAAGAGAGACATTTCGTAAGGGGGGAATGTTCACTCTCGATCGATACATTCGATGCGTAGAGACGAAAACCATCTACACGAGGTATCAGTGACTACTATGTTCAGCTGACAGGTTTGCGTATCTCTACTCAGTAGTAATTTAATACAACAGTACCTTGCATTTATGGCAAAGATTCAGCATGACATTAATATCTTTTGGTTTGTCTTTATTATTAACGGCTCACATTTAATGCACGACATTCCATACATAAGCTTGCTTTGAACTCGCACGCATTTAATGCATGTCTTTTCACAGTTACTACTTAGGCTATTTTACAACTGGCTTTGACTTAGGCGCCTTTTGTGATCATTGCCTATTTTTAACTTCTAATCTTAACCGTCCATATCATAAAGCAAGTTTAAATTCAGCCTTCGATCGAAAACCGTTCACCTTCATAGTTGATATATATATTCGATCATATCTTTGAAACCGCTATTAGCATACTTCATAACTTTCAAATTCCGAAAAATCCGAGATTTGCATTCGCAATCCTTACTTGCAACTTCACTCTCAATCTTATCTCGAATTTTATCTATTGGTATGCTTATATCTGTTAATGTATTTGTTATATGTTTCAGTATCGCATTGTACAACACTGTTCTATCCAAGAAACGTTCCGATTCATTTCTTGTAACAGGTACAATGGCGGAAACCAAAATCTCTTGAATATCTCCACGGGTAATGCAGAACATTCTGGAGAAGGATCGCGTGTGGTTTGAACCCACCATGGATTTCTATTCATGCGATCTGGAGTACATGGACGATATATTCTCGGCTCTGCGCGAGTCGTGGCCGGAGAAATTTCTGTCTCAGGAGGCCTTCGTTCTTCCTCCCGAGACGGGTTTCGGACGCGATGTGCGGAGACATAGTGGCGAGATTTGTTGCCCATTCTATCCAAAACGCCACTACGGAGCTGAAGCAGATGTCCATCAAGGATGCTTTGAAGCGGAGTTTTGATACGCCCCTCCGAAGGGACCAAGATGCGATCGGGTACGAGACGACCGAGTTGATGAATATCTTACCGTCTTACGTGGAAAGCCCACTACTTTCGTAGCTTTTCCGAAGAACGACATGTTGCCTCGGTTCGGGGCACTTGCTTATATAGTGACGCAGCTACTGACAAGCCAAGCAGGGTCGTTTGACCAGGTGTCGAGGCCTAAGATTCAGATGATGATGGCCATATACGACCGAGCCCAAATTAATTGGACGGAGTTCTTTCTCCGAGAATTCATGGCTCAGGCTGCTAAGTTCAACAAGGCATCGAACATGCTGAGCGCAAAGGGCAAATTGCTGTATGGACTCAAACTGTCCATCATGATCGAAGATTTATGTGGATCTCGAGCCTATCACCTACGGTGACAAGGAGTACTTCAATGTGAAGAAGGTCGGATTTCACAACAAGACGGCGGCGCTTCGGCGGATAGGGTCGGGACCCTCGGCGGTCTCTCCGCAATCAAAGTCTCAACGAGGCTACGCCTACAAAGAAAAGAACCCCTCCCGCTAAAACTCCTAAGGCACCGGCAAAGAAACCGAAGAAAGCCGTTGAGGTGCCGGCTCGAGGAGGTTCCGAAGTGCTCGCCTGAGCAGACTCTCGAGAAGACTACTCCGCCCCTACTGGTTGGTTGATGAGTCCGAGTCTTCCGAGAAGACTCGGTCGGTGGAGAAGATCGTTTCCACCGAAAGGGACCAAGGGGATGCTTCTGAAGCTCAGAGCGCAGATATTCAGCGCCTAGACAGCCCCCTTTTTGTCCCTCCACTCAGCTCAGTCCCTCCAACTGAAGAACAGACTTCACACATAGACTTGGAGTCTGAGACTGCATCTGAAGGTGAATCAATCGGGATGGAAGCTTCAATGATCTTATCTCGAGCCTCCCGTGAGATCCTTCAACGATCTTCGGAGCTTGCTGATCATTCGAGACTTGATGATCATTGCCAAAACAGCAAGGCTCCACATGCTTCTTCGCTTTCAGGAGTGGCCGCATCTACTTCGCCTTGTTCTCCACTACTCCTGTCAGCAACTCCATGAAGAAGAGATGAAGTTGAGGCAGCAAATAGGCTACTCAGAGCCTGCTGACCTCAGCACCATGGAGAATCTGAGGGCCGCTATGCTTGCGATGATACATGACAAACAAGCAGAAGGCTCAGCACCCTCAGATGGGTCAGATCATGACGACCAGGACCCACCCAGTGATTCAGGCCCTGGAAAGCCTGATGAGGGACATCCACAGGACAAGGATACCCATACTGAAGCAGCACCACCACTCAGTATCCTTGGTCCTGAGAAGTCCAAGGCTGGTGCTTCGTCCTCAGCAGAGCCCGCTCAGCTCTTGCTGCAGTCGACTTTCGAAGCAACGCTCAGCCAGACCGCAAAGAGATCTCAATCAGTAGCAAAAGCCTTAACTGCCCAAGGGATCAAAAATCGAGATCTTGCGAAGGGTATCCATAGGACATGGAAGCAGACTGCTCAAGCCACGACTAAAGAACTTCGGGGCTGAAGTCTTCGTCTCTTCATCGGCCGCCCCCGATGTTTCCGCGCTTATTTCGTAAGCGTTGGCTCGAAAAGAAGTCAAATTTGAAGCTCAGCTCAAGATCTTTCGGGAGAGCCAAGCCAAGCTACTTGATGAATTTTTGGCTTCTAAACGGCTCATACCGACGCTATTATCGAACAATCCGTGGCCACCGAACAAAGACTTGAGAATATCCAATCGGCCTTGGAAGACAAGATCACCGAGAAGGTGAAAGACTTCAAGGAAGCATCCGACCTCTCTCACAAGCGATACAAGGAAGACCTTACCATGGAGAGGAACGAGTTGCATGAGGCTCGACTAAGCTCCACCATCGTCTTGATGAGTCCGTCAACCTCCTACAAAAGTCCGAAGAAGTCGGGCCTAGTCCCTACCCGGTGCTCATTGATGATGCCAAAAAGGGGGGAAAGTGAAGGAAAAAGGGAAGGAAAGAAGAGTACCGAGAAGCCGACTCCCACCAAAAGTCCAAAATCTAAGGGGGAAGCTACACCGAAGTTATCACGGACTCAAACTCAATCTCGAAGGGTGAGGCCTAGGGTGTTTCGGCTGCGAGCACAGTGAAACCGGCCCAGTGGCTCAGGACCCCGAAAAGACTACTCGGGCAACCCGGACTCCCAAAGACATTATTAAGGAGGTTGCTTGAGTACGGCGAACGAGCGGTGGAGGACTCGAGAAGAAGAGGCTCCTCTTCCACCACCAGTTCAAGAAGGCAAGGGCAAACAAAAGCTTAAAATTCCAACCCCTCCAAAGAAAGCGATTAAGGTACATATCTGCCGAGGAGGAAGCCCAAATAGGCTGCGGATGAGAGATCGGCGGAGAAATTGCAGAGGCCGAAGCGGCCTAACAAGCCAAAGTCTAAGCACGCCAAAGGAAAGACTAAAGCCCCATCCGGAGGAGGAAAGAGAAGCGCTAGGCGCGCTCCGAGAAAGCTCATCATAACGTATGAAGAGGACGAGAGAAAAAGAAAAGGAGCAAGCGACGAGAAGAGTGCGAAAGGCGGGGTACATCCAAATCTAGATCTAGTACCCCTGGCCGAATCGTAACAAGCTCCTCGAAGCCTCAAGAGCAAGATGCGAAATTGAAGAAATCTTTGCTCGAGATGGATAGATATCTCTGCGGAGGAGAGGAAGCTACGAGATAGAGGCGCCGGACGGAGGATACATTTGGCGGACCTTGAGGCACTCGGGAAGCGTCATCGAACAAGAGGCCAGCCGAGAGTTCCTTCGAAAGCCGACATTCCTTATCGATACGAAGGTTCGGGAAGCCAAACGATCGAAAACACATAGATGGCCGAGATCGGACGAATGGATGCCTATTCGGTTCAATCGAGAGATGGGAATCGGCCAAGATAGAGTTTATCAAGAGAAATTATTTCCGGCGATTCCGGCTCGAAATGTCTAAGGCCGATGCCTATGTCGAGTGGATGACCATTACCGAACCTCGATCTTTACCCATATATGCACGAAGCAAGAATGCGAAGGGGTAGTAGTCGGCGTTCTCGAAGCAAGGATCATTCCTCCACCCGGAAGACAAGACGACTCGATACATCTCGGAATGATTGAACAAGAAGTGAAGAATGCTTGCGTTGAACAGGTCTAGAACAAGATGATCCGGCGAGACTTCGCCGAATACACGAAGGCGAGGAAGAACACGTTCGAGAATGTATGGAGTCCCACTTGCTCGAAGATAAATCCCAAGGTTTCATGAATAGGATTCGGCGGTTTAAGGGTTCTCCCTCTTAGTTCTCCCTTTAGCTTAGCAAGATTTGTAATGTCTTGAACTATTTATTATATATATACAAATCTTCTTTTGGCTCTGACAACTACTTGTTGTCTAAATAGTCGTGTTTGCTTTATGCTTTAACACTCAGAATCACTGAAGTGATTACTGACACACACACACTTTGTTTATTTACTTTTCAGTTCTTGCTCGGTTAGATCTTTGATAGACTAGACTTTCGGAGAGTTATTATTTCTCTTAGGGGGAAATTGTTGCATGGGGGAAATTATTGTAAAGGGGGAAATTGTTCGCGCCTCGTCTCCCTCGATAGTCTAGCACTTACCGAGACAACTCCACTGATCCTACTTGTAATATTTGTAAGGAGCTCTGTTTCTGAGTAAGTTAGTGTTTAGCATAGTTGATAGGACATAGATGATAGGTTTTGGCATCATCAAATAGGGGGAAATTGTTGGGTGATGATTCAATCCTCAGCATGATCATACTTGTGGGAAATGACTCTATCTTCTATACTGAATCACGCTCAGTAGCCTCGTGCTCTGAACTGTTGAGAAGATTTGAAGATCCCAAAACCCTATCTGATTGATGAACCATTCCTTTGTATTCGTATTTGTCTCTGAGGTTTCAGACTCAGTAGACACTCTGCTCTGGTCAAGGCGCTCAGTAGCTTATTTGCCTCAGCACCAGTGCAGAAGACTCAGTGATACTGGACTCGGCGGGAGCAAGATATCGAGAGAGTCGATTGAACCGAACTTAGCGAGAGTAGTTCACTGGACTCGAGGCCGATCATCGATAGACTTATCTCGGCGAGTCTATCTACCGAATACAAGGTCGGACTCGAGCAACGGCGGATAGTCTTCGGGACTGTCGAGAATCTTTTGAAAGACAATCGGCATTGTCATGTACGAGGAAGAGAGAAGTCGGCTTCGATCCTGTCTCGAAGTTTGTGCTTGTCTCAACCACTCCATCCACCTCAACGAATGACAAGCATACACGTGTCTTCTCACCGCTAAAGCTGCGAGTCAACCTTTTACCTAAAAAGGTGGGAAAGTACTGTTTACCTACACCAAAAGAGCCGTTTGCTACCAAAAAGAGAGAGAGAGAAGAAGATCGTCTCCAACGGATCTATTTTCAATCTCTCGCTCTATAAATAGAGGGATCATTCAAGATTTGACTCACTCAAGAACCAAGAACTAGAGAGAGCGCGAAAAGAGCGAATTCCAAAGAACAAAGTCTTAGCAAGAACTCGAAGAACAATCTCCGTGAAAGACTACATTCTAGCTCATAGGGAATCAAGCTAAACCAACATATAAAGCCTCTAGTATCCAATCGACGTTACACGAACTTATAGCTTACCTTCACTGTTCGTCGATCTAGAAGCTACTCTCTCATATTCCCTATCCCTCTAACCCTAAGCTCAACCGTTCTTATCTATAGCTTAGACGAAGGAGTTCACATCCGAACCCAATCCTTATTGTATAAGGACTCCTTCACTTGTTGGAGAAGTTTGTCAAACACTTTAAGTTTGATAGTGTTGTAACCGAGACTTGGATCGAGTATAAAAACCAAGACGCGGCTTTGCCCGGTGTGCAAGCCGACCGAGACTAACTCGGGATAATAAATAGCCTCCCGATCATTCGGGACAGTGGACGTAGGATTTGAGCGATATCCGAACCACTTTAAAAATCCCGTGTCTCTTCTTCGCTTTCTTAAGCGTTGCATTGATTTTACTATTCATACTGAACATCATATTTAAAATCAATCAACTGTCTCAAAGACATCGAACTTTTAAATCTACTGAACTGAGACTTAAAACGTTTTCTCACAAAAACTGATTTGGGCCTACACTATTCCGCGCACTGAACTCTTACTGTAGATACTGAATTCTGACCTAGTCAGTTAGCGAGATCTCGGTCGAGTCAGGATCTTAGCCTTTAACTCGATTCGAACGGTTGTGCAGTCCGCGAACTGATTTTCGATCGGACACCATCCTGAATAGGACTGTTCGAGTTCGAAGTCGAGAAATCGAATCAGGTGTATTCACCCCCCCCCCCCTCTACACCTGACCGTACTCTCGGGACCAACATATATATATATATACGTGTCTGATTGTGTGAATGCATGAGGAAACAAAATCATTAGGCCTAGTTAGGTATAGTATAGGTATAATATTATTTTATAATTAAGGTGTGCTATTAATAGGGGAGAAGAATAGCGAGAGACAGAGCAAGCTTGAAAGGTATATCCTTCGTCGAAATTAATATTGAAATATGTCTGAATGATGTTATATAGGGATTAAGTGATTACGTCTAATTTTGAGTTACATCGTGTGTACATCGAATTAAGTTTAATACATATATTAATATATGTAAAGCCTTGCTTAGTGTGGGTATACAATGAATCTAAGGTGTGATTTTAATTTAAGGATGGAGATGTCAATTAAGAAGTTTAACTCATGCATAAATCTTATATAGCAAGGTGCGTTGATTGGGGAGGGTATTCATTGCCAGGCGAAGATGTTATGCCTGGAGTTTTCTGATTTCATACAATTGAGTAATTAAGGAAATATGTTATTGGCAAAAAATAAATAATAATAAAGGATTTATCGGGAGATTTTGGAATAGTAGATACTAAATTAGTTAAGTTGTCATGGCCACGTACAAGGTTTAAGATAATAAACAATCCATGTTACTTTATTAATAATGAATCTTATCATTTGGCAATTAACGTCTGTGAGGCTATACCTACGTACTTACGTAATAAATAATTAGATAAATACTTAGTAGTTAATATAAGGGTCTTCATGCGTAGGGATGAAATTTAAATTAGGATATCGTAAGTATCCAATTTTGGAAAACGAGGTTGTGAATTAATATTTAATAATTAATAGGATTAGCAAGCAATAAGATTTGAATTACTACTAAGTTTAAGATTTCTCTTGTAGGAGATATCGAAGGAGAAAGGTAGCACTCTACTTTATCGGAGACGTTATATTACTGTACAAGCACAATAGCAAGGTGGGTTTACTATCTAAAACTATTTTGAGTTATTAAGCTCTGTGAAATGCTTGTTTATCCATGAAAGATATTTTTGTGTGTTCTACAAGTTTAATGCTCTGAATTTAATCGATCGAGATTCTTGACTGGCCTCACACGCTAATTGAGGATTGTGTACACGTTTGTTAGTAGTGCAATGAGTTGATCTCCATTGTGTGCTAACCAGTTGGAGAGGACCTATGGGCTTCGGCTTTAAGTCTAACGGTTGGGATCTCTGGGTCAAGACCCGAGATCAGATATTATGGGACTCACTGGGTTGTAGCCCAAAGTCCGAGAGCAAAGGGAATAGAGTAAGAGTAACTGTAGAACGTGACAGCGCGCACACAGAAAGAAGTGAATATTTGTATGTTTGTAAGTGCTTTTATTTTTAAACCTTCCAAGTCATATGGTTCATGCATGGATAAACTTATTGTGAAATATTTATAAACTGTTGCACCCACTGATTACACTAGTGCTCATTCCCAAATATTTTCAAATGTTTTCAGGTTGAGGGGCTAGTGAAGACGGGCGGAGCTGAGGCATGGGTTTTTATTATATATAAACATAGCTTCCGTTTTAGCTCATTTTCTTTTGATGAAAAAACTAAAGTTGGACTTGTTTATGGTTGACGAGGCTTTTGATGTCCTCTTACTCTTTTGTTACTAGTTTGCTATGACTTGTTCTACTTCGAGTTAAATCTTGAACTCATAAATATTAGTATGTGAATTATCGATGTTCTAGTAAATTCCATCTTCTTGGTGCGGTGTTCCTTTAGTTACTCGTCTTTTTCCTAATATATTTCGGTTTATTTATTTCTCCTCTCTTTCACACTTCTTTTCTCCAACCCCTAATCGCATCCCGACTTTAATGTGTTCCCTCGGGAATTGGGGTGTGACAAAGCTTCGCACACGATATTTTTCAGAAACTACTCTTCACAAGTAAATTTTGAAAAATTTTACCTTGGTCCATGCTCTTACCAACTGAAACGCAATCCGTCAATTGCTTGTAATTCGGGAAATCCAATTTCTATATATCCTATGAACAAACAAAAAACGAAAATAAAACGAAGCATAAATCACATATCTTCGAAAACATATATGCACGAAATATCCTCGAAAGTATTTTTGCACAAATTAATGGAAACATAGTTTATATGCCGAAACAGTAACTCAAGCCCTCAAATCGCGATGATATTGTAAATCGAAGGACGAAACTACAAAAATTGAGGAACAAAACTCAAGAAATTGACCAAGAAACATTAAACCCACTCCAATCGCATAAGGAAACTCTGCAAATCACAGAAGGAAACTCTGCAATTTTCGTGAATTTTGCTTAAATTCCTATTTCGCCAAGAAATCCCCGAATTTCCGTCAAAAACCCTAGGCTACAACTCCATAAACCTTTAATTTCACTGTAAATCTCTTCGAAATTGATTAAACGAACCTGAGATTCTGCGTTTTTGAAGAAGATTTACAGAAATCTGCCGAATTTCAAGAAGCATACCTATTATAATCTGTCGAATCTCCGCAATTTCTCCTGAAATCTGCCAATTTTCTCCCGTCTCCCGCTTCCCCTTTCTCTAATTCATCAACGTAAATGAAGAAAATGCCCATCCATACCCTATTTTAGATTCAAATTGTTTTGTTTTAATTTTCAATTTTGCGCTTTCTACCTTTTTTGAAAAAAAACAAATATAAACTAGTAGTGTAATCTTGGCCTTTGATTTGGAAGGGATCTATGGTATGGAATGGTTCTCATATCTCTTTTGAAGGGGGGTCTCCCTAGAACCATACCTTATATATATATATATGACAAAAATCGGGCCACATGGGTAGCAACAAATTAAATCAATTAGTTAGAAGTGAAAGGTATAGAAGAAAGAAGATGACATGGAGCCACTAGCAGCGGTGACTAGCAAATGAAGTGAAAGCAAATTCCGATGCGACCAAGGGAGAAAAGGCATCGGGTGATTTTGGGCGTGGTGGAGAACAAAGAAGATGAAAGTGGTGTTTGGAAGCAGTTTGAAAGCTTTTTAGGCAAATTTCCGGTAAGAATGTTTTGAACACAAAACTTTCAGCAGAAATTCACTACCAATATAACCAAGAAAGAGAAGCTGATTAAGCAGCTGCAGCTTACAGCTTATCTAATTTATTGAACTATTTTACCTTTTATATATTTCTATAATTCTTAAAAAATCATTAATTTTAAAATTAATTATTTAATAATTAAAATTTTAATTATAATTATGTTTTAAGATATTAGTTAGTAATTTAATAAAAAAAAATTGTATTTATTATTTATAAATTCTTCAAGTTTAATGAAATAATTATTATTAATGTTAAATATAATTAAATACAAATAAATTAAAGTAGTAGGTTTTGAGAATTTCGACTTTTAAATTAATATTTTTCCAATTTATTTAATGATAATTATATTTTAGCTACGTAATCATTAAAATTTTATAAAAATATTATTATTATTTTTAATTTATACAAATAAGTAGTAATATTTAAAATATAATAGTATGATATGTTTATACTAATATGATATACTTAAATTTATATAATATAAAATTAATTTAATTTAATATTTTGTAATATTGAAATCAAAATTATAGTGCATAAATATTCCTCAATTTTGTTTATTTATTATAAATTATAATTGTTTAATAACATTGAGGGTAAGATAGATATTTTATTTAAAAAGTTAAAATTAGCAATTGGTATCAACAGTTTTCCAAATACTATTTTTTCCACAGCTTTAAGCACGTATTTCCAAACATCTAAAAATTATCAAATCAACAATTTTCAACACTTATCAATAATCTTCAGGTTCTCAAAACATCCACGAAGTATGGCGAGTGGTTATGGGTGCTTAAAGGGGGAGTGAATGTCTTTAAAGAAAAAATATATGAATTAAATTTGGTTGTTGGATTGAAAATTATATTTATATTTTCTTAATCTCCACTTTTGGGAAATTAATTTCAAAATATATTTGAATATCTTTTTACCAGACACCTACAATAGGATTCATATCCACCCTGACTCCCAACCCCTCTTACCAAACATATTCTGAGACTACCAAATCATTGGTAATTGATTGTCAAATATCGCGTATGATTCTCATTCTAAATTATGAAAAATGATTCTGAACCAAAACATGATTCTATGCTCTGAAACAAATCTCTAAAATTCAATTTTATTTTGAATGGAACCCAACTTAGATATCATGAATATTTCTATAATTTCTATGTATCATGTCGGACGTTTTGATACAAGACACGGACTTCAATTATCATGTACAATATATTTTAGTACACGTTGCATTTAATTATAATGAAAATATAAAATGAATTAATTTTTTACTAACTGCAGTGTCCAATCATGTTTCTCCTAAATTTTATATCCGTTTGCATCGTATCATGTATGATTGTTTCGTGTGTTCCTTGTCATGCAACCTAGAATCCAACTCGATATATATATATATATATTTAAAATATTTATGATCTCTCTCACTTGGCCCATATGTACGATTTTAACAAGCCATCCATCTAACTCGAAATAAACAAATTTATGAACCCAAACCAGCCTCCAATATGTTTACATATAGTTGGACCATGTTATTTATATGAGCCACCTTACTGTAATTCCTCCTGGTCTCTGCACTCTGCTTACAATTCAGCCACATTAACTCCCTTTCTATGTTTTTGAAAATCAAAATAAAATCACACCATCTCTCACCACACTTCATTAAATTGTATATGCATGTCTCACCCAATAAATTAATGTCTATATATAAATAAATCAGTCTTAGTTGTTAATGCTGGAACCATCATCATTATCATTTATGATATTTTGTTGGAGTTATAAGTTCTCTACACGTTTTTTAATACATATGGTGTAACACTACGAAATTTCCTTATGATAAAATTAAATTTAAATAAGAAATTCATTTGCATCTCATGCATGATATCTTGTGGGTAAGTCCTATAAGTCGCGCCTTAAGATTAAATTATTTGATATAAATATGATCATGTCATTTTATTTTATTTAATATATATATATATATATATATATATATATATATATATATATATATATTCATGCGCAATAAACTTGCTAGGTATGATTTATGTGCACATAATTGTTTAGTAGATGAAATAATATCATGTGTTTTGTTTCTTGGATTTAATATCATGTGTTTCATATTCTATAATATAATAAGTTGTGTTTTATTATTGCTAAACACTAAAATTATTATTGTACTTTTATTTATGCGAAAAAAATAAATAAATCAATTTTAATATATGTATTTATTTTTCCTAGACCTGGACTCCAACTAATATATATATATATATATATATATATATATATATATATATATATATATAATAAGAGTCTTGAAATAAATAAATAAATAAATTTTATATTTTATACATTAAAATAGTCTTTGCATAATAGATCTCTTAGTGTAAATCTCGTTTGTCATGCGGTTAGAGAGAATCTCGCTATTTTGGAATTTTCTTTTATAAACTTATCATTAGCCTAAACTTTATCTAATTAGGGTTACATTATTTATAAATATGCTCCATTCTTAATTACTCACACACACTTCTCTTCTAAGATTTTTTTCTTTTCACTGCAAACTGCATCTTTAAAAAAAAAAAATCATTTTCTTGTTCCTTGGTCTGCGACAAGAACTAATCTGTTGTTCCTGATTCTTCAAGGTACTCAATCCTAGGCTCCATCATGTGAATCAATTTTTGAATGCATGATTGTAATTTGACTGTAAGCTTATTTGCGAGTCTTTTCTTGGAAAGAGAAACTCAACATGTTTTTATTCAATTCCTTTGGTTTATGAATTACTATACTGTGATTAAATTTTGGACTTTGTATGATGCTGCTGAAAATATATATATAGTTGTAGTTATATATGCCAGATGACGTGAAGATTTTAGAATTGAACCAGGATTTAGTTTAAACTATTAAGTGTTTCAGAATTAATAATGGTTTAACTAGCTAGACGTTTACTATGTGGTATTATTGAGACCTAATATTAATTTGTTCCAACCAATGACCGCAATAACTATATAAATAAATAAATAAAAACTATAGTGTTTAAAATATTTTATTCAAAAGTTATCCTAATAATGAGTTTGTCCCTTAGATTTTGTGATCATAAAGGCTAGATTAATTTCCCAAAATGAAAGCGAAGAGATTGAAGATTTTTAAAACTGATAAATTATATTTTCTTAGGTGTAGGAAAAATTAGTTTTGTATAATTATGTCAGTGCCGACAGTTGTTAAAAATTAGACCAATATTTTCATTTAATATTCTGTAATAAATTTGAGAGCGGGTAGTCATTATTGAATTAAGATGTTCTCTGAATTATTTTCTTTTAAAATTAGTGAGAGTCTAATTAGCTTGAGTTTTTTTTTTAAGGTTATGGTCCTTTGGGTACTAATGAATTATTTGTTTAGAAAATTTTTGTTGTGCTTCGACGGCTATAGATCATTACAGATGTATTGATAGATTTTATTCCAAGTAAGGTCATTAGTGAGTCAAATTAAGTTGGTCTACACGTTTTCTTAATTGACTGTGATACATGGATTAATTAAAATATAAATCTGTGAATTTTCTGACTAGTCCGCACTTGGTTTGACGATGCGTAAGATAGTTTTAAGTATAAGAATTATGTGTGGGATGTTTTCTTGATCATGTTAGATTTTATGGACTTATGAAATAAATTATAATGTGAAAACCATACTTGAAAAATATGCATAAATCATTTAAGTTAAGTTTTATCTTTTAGGATAGGCGTACGAGGCTTAAACATTTGATACATATTTTTCATTCACTCAAAAAGGTTAACGTGGGGAAGTATTCTTACACTACATTTATCCTTATTATATTTTATGCTCGATATTTATGAGTTAATGTCAGGCCTGAAAAAGAAGGATCGAAGTTGATCCGCAATCGAAGTTGATCGGTACAAAGGTTTATGGTCGAAGTTGACCGAGATCGAAGTTGATCCGTTTTTAATGTTAGAGTCGAAGTTGACTCGGTGATCTGTGTGACTACGTAATTCTTACATGTTCTAATTTTTCATAATATATTGGTATATTATATAGTTTGGATAAGTGTATTCCTCACTGAGTAGTAGTAGTCACCCCCTTATACATTCACATTTTTAGATCATGAACCGACAGATGCTTGAGATGCTGATGGTGATGGTCACACGGAAAAGGAATTGTGAAACTTTTTACATTATTAATTTTGTTTTATCATGAACTAAACACTTTCGTTCCATTACATTTTCCAAAACTAGTAGTCACATGTAGGGGTGTCGATCGGTACGGGATCGGGATTCCCGATACCGAAGTTCGGGATCCCGATCCCGAAAATAGCAAAAATTGCATACCAATACCGATCCTGGTTCGGTATTCGGGATTCGGTATTCGGGACGGTATTTTCGGTATTGGGATTCTGGATTACCGAAAATCCCGTAATTAAAAAAAAATCGAAAATTAAATTACTTCTACATGATTTCGAATTTCGATCGAACACGAGCGGCGAGCCACAAAGTACAAACAATTTCGTATTTGCAAAAAATTAAACATTATTATGGTACATTAAATTCTTGTTAATTATCTTTGAATTATTTAATACATAACATATTTTACTAGTCCTAAGACTAGTAATATTTATATTATATATTATTGAATTCAAATATATGTAATATTTATATTATATATTATTGACTTATTGAGTTATTGTTAATTTGTTATGTAACTTAAGTTGAGAAAAAAGGTCTGATATATATAAATTTCCAACTTGTATCATTTTCTTCTTTTTTTCGATAAAGAATTTTTATGGAAAAAAATGACCAATGTTATATATTTAATAAATTAAGGGATGCTCTTCACCTAACGAAAATGACAATCCAAATTTGACCATTGCTTAAAAAAGACAAGTAACGAAAACGAAAATGTTCATAGTAACAAATTTGACCATTTAATAATTAATGTCAATAAAAATTTCGCCAGAATTCCGCTGTTTCTCTATCTTATCCAATCAAATCAACAACTTGTTCAACAATCGACAATTCGACATCAATTAGACAAATACAATCATCATAGTCTCATTCTCATAGATTCAAAAACAACCAAATTTTAAAAGTACATGTTTCAACAGTACAAAAGTCAAAAACAACCAAATTTCACATTCAATGTTTCACTTTCACTGTTTCACTTTCACACACCAGTCCGGCTCGCATGAGCACTCTCTGTCCGCTGATTGTATTCACGTGCCATTGCTCAATGTTTAAACAAAGATAAAAATAAGTAACATATTAAAAAGTTAAATGTTAAATATTTATTGTTTACCAATATACCTTTTTCATATAAATCACGTGATTCATCTTCACACATCTCTTCTTCATCATCTTTTTGCATCAGATTCACAATAGATAAACTGGAGCTCAACCAATCCTCCGCGCATATCAAAGCCTGTACACTCTCTGGAGTCAACGAGCTTCTAAATGGAGATAGTATACGGCCTCCTGTGCTAAATGCACACTCTGAAGCAACATTCGAGATTGGAATAGCCAAGACATCTTTTGCTATCTTCGCTAGAATAGGAAAGCGCGGAGAGTTTAATGACCACCACTGCAGGACATCAAACTTAGCTAACTCAGCCGCAGACAACATGAGAAGCTTCTCTGTGAAATAGAGAGCAATCTCCGACGTATCTGCATCTATGTCCTGATCACCCTGTAATAAAAAATTCAAAATGAAGGAAAATAAGTATGCATGTGAGCATGTTAGAAAATAGATCATCTTCAAATGGGGGTTCAGGCATTTGACATATGTCCACAATTGTAGATCTAGATGTATCAGGATTAGATGGTGTGCCTGGAGTCTGTGGAGGAGGCAAGTGTTGTGTCTTATAAAACTCAAACAACTCATCAAGCGTGAACCTCACTTCTGCAATCATCTCATTCGCACGCTGCTGATTATTATACACCGCTTTCAAGCACTTTTCAACATGTTTCATCTTTTGTCTTGGATCCAACAGTGCAACAATGTATAAAACGGGATTCAACCTCAAATTCACAAAATCCTCCTCCATCCAATATTTCGCCAACTTCTGCCTCATCCTTTTAGCCATTTGACTTGTTCTTATCTCGATATTCGACTCCATGCGATTAATAACTTGGAGTATACCACACATCTCGGAGAAGAATAATGGCGAAGTCACATATTTTGTGTCGGAGACAAGATTGGTGAAGCGATAGAACCTTGACAAATAACCACACATAGCTCGTGTGTTAATGAAGTCCTCCTCTAGAGGTATCCCAATAACCACATCATCGTGCTTCACACGATTCATGTCACGCTCGTACTCGTGACACTGAAACTTATGTACCTTAAATGCCTCCTCATATAGATGTGCAGATTGTAGCATAAGGAATGTGGAGTTCCACCTCGTTGGAACATCCAAGCACAAAGACTTTGTCCATTTCACTTTCACGATTGTAGCTGTGTGCTTGAATTGCTCGGTTCTCGAGCCTGAACCCTTAATCCACTTCACTGCCTCTCTAACTCGCCTTACCGACATGTCAATCTCTTCCAACCCATCTTTTACAATCAAATTCAATATGTGTGCAACACATCTCAAGTGTAGAAACTTTCCATCAAGCACACTCGAACCCCAACTCGCCAGTATTGGCTTCATGTGCCTAATTGCACTATCATTGGCAGATGCGTTGTCCAGTGTGCAACTTATTATATTCTTCAAATTCCAATCCTCAAGTGATTGAATAATTGCTCCTCCAATATCTTCGCCCTTGTGACTGCATGTTTTTACAAAGCTAATAATCTTCTTGTTCAACCTCCATTTTTCATCAATGAAGTGTGTTGCAAAACACAAAAATAAAAAGTATGAATAGAGTTAGACAATAGCAATACAAAATAAAATAAAATTTCACTTTCAAGATTACAAATAACAATTACCAACCTGTAACACAAATGTAGCTTGTGTTATTCACTGCAGTCCAACAATCACTCGTGATTGACACTCTTCCCATATCTTTCTTTTGGAAGAATATCTTCAAACTTAGTCTTCTCTCCAAAAAGAGTCTGAAGCAGTCCTCTCTTACCGTCTGCCTAGATGGGAGCTTGAAGTTTGGACATACGGTAAGCATAAACAATTTGAAGCCTATTCGCTCAACGAACCGGAATGGAAGCTCATCCAATATGATCATCTCAACTAGCTTCATTCGGCATTTTGCTTGGTCGACTTTCCAACAAGTCAACTCCCCCTTTCCGTCGGGCCCGGCTGAAGATTAAGTTGTGTTTGATTGGTAGTTGATTCATGTTTCTTCTTACACGACTCATAGTGAACCCTCAAACCGGATGTGCCGTTTGTTTTTTAATCAGCTTTAATGAGGGCTCCACAAACATTGCATTTTCCCTTTCTAAGTTTTTGTGGAGGATTGCCAACATCAACCATGACAATAGAATAGTGCTTCCATATCTCCGATCTATTGCCTGTTGGAGCTTTACGTTTTTTAGAATTTGAGTCATCTTTATCTAATGCTTGTTCTCGGGTAATTTCCTCAAGTTTTATCTCTTCTACATACGTAGAATCTACATCAACATCCACATCCACCCCATTGCTTGCTTGAGATTGAGACATAATATAGAAATCCTGAAGAAATTCCACAATAATTCCGTCAAATAATCCTTAAGATTGCTGGTCTCAGACTTCAGTTCAGAGTTCAGACCCTTCAAGAGTGAAGAGACGAGCGATAGTGCGATTACGATACATTGATAAAGATTAAAGATAAAGGAAATTAATTGTTTTATAATTCGGTATTTCGGTATATACCGATTCAGTATCGGTATATACCAAATCCCGATTCACTCGCTAAGGCAATACCGACACCGATACCAAATACCGATAAACGGTATTTCGGGATCCCGATCCCGTTTAGACACCCCTAGTCACATGTGCTTTTATTTTTTAAGACTTCTGTTGTTTATGAAGTTTCGCATGAAACCTTTTTTTTATGAAAAGATTTATTTAAGTTCTTTACCAAATTAAATATTGAGATAAAGTTAAGCACGATGTGATGTCCCTTTGTAAGGTTTTGAAAATTGGGGCATTATATATGGTGGTAGCTAAAATTAAATCATAACAATTGCGAAAATCAATAAATTGAACAATATACAGATACCTGAAATTAATATCCTACCAAGGTACATTAATGTTTTTTTTTTGGCCTATAAATGATAACCATATTGTTGGTTTAAATAAAATTCGTGCAATAAAAACTTTATCTACAAAAAGCAAAACTATAAAGTTTTGCACTGTTGGGCTTTAAGTGGAACATTATTGTGTGTGTTTTTTTCTCAAGTTTTTTGTATTTTAGCCGACTTTTTTTTAAAAAATTTAGACATTTTTTGTCAATTGGATAAAATTATGCGTTTGATCAAAATTAGCATAAATCAGTGGTAACATATTTAGTAGTATGAGCTATAATTAATATTTGACCGACATGACTTCTCATTTCTTAATAAATACTCTCTCCGTTCTACTCATTTTGCAATATTTGAGATTGGCGCCGAGTTTAAATAGTGGGGTAAATGTATAAAGAAATGGTGTAAAGTAAAAGATATTGTGGTCCACTTATTTTGGATGATTGTGGTTCACTTATTTTTTTTAATTTTAGAAAACGTTGCAAGATGAGTGAGATAACGCGAAATGAAAAATATTGCAAGATGAATCGGAGTACTAATTATTGGAGTATAATTTAAGGAAAATGCATCATCGGTCTTATGTTACTTTTGTATAACTTTAAATTTCACTTTATTTTTTTATGTTTGTCTAATAATTGTATTTTTATTAATTTTCACCGACATTTAGCATCACATTCCATCCGTAATGTCCTTGTGATGTGAAGTCTATAAATTTTTGTCGTCCTCGTCCATACAAATACGGTACAAACTTAATTCGATTTGCAATTAGATTTCAAATATATATGTGCATTTACATACATAATGTTGAGTATGAGATTCAGTATGATACCAAAATCCTAGCTGAATGATGAGTCTTGTATAATGTAATAACTTAGTTGAGTTCAGCATGTTAGGAATTCAGTAGGCTATCTAGAGTTCAGTAGTGATAGGTTCAATAGCAAATCAGATGTCAGCTAGAAGAACTCAGCATCAAGGAACTCAGTTGGAAATGTTAGAATCCATTGAAGTCAGTTTTCTGAACTGTTCTTATTGTAAGAACTCCTTCCTAGTTGGAGAATATCAAACCCCGTGTTTGAACCTAGTAAAGTCACTAAGACTATATAACTAGAGTATCTGTCCAGTGCACAGATCGACTGAAACTTGCTTAGTATAAGCAATCAAGAACTTCTGCTTTGTTCAGGACAATGGACGCAAGATCTAGCGTATCCAAACCACTTTAAAAACTACTTGTGTTGATTTACTGTTGCATTTATTAACTGTTCATACTACATAAAATTGACTTTAAATCACTCAGCATAAAAATGCGTTTTCAAACTGAGACGAACATATTTTGAGCCTACACTTCCGCACACCATATCTTAAACTGAATTATTGTTCACTGACATAAGTCAGCAAATAGAACTCAGTAGACAGATACTCTACCCAAGCGATCTAGAAAGCTTACTTGGTCAACTGACTAGTTCGTAGCAATATTCAATAGCACTGACTTTCGCGTTTGAGTTGACATCTGCACTCAGGTATATTCACCCCCCCCCTCTACACCTGAAGGCTCGTTTCTAGACCAACACATAAACATTGTCAATTCCGTATGTAAATGCACAATTAAATATCTTGATTTAATCTAAAAAAATGCTTTAAATCCCAACATTTGAAGAGTAATGGATTATACCACTTTATTCCTCTAACCTTTTCAAAGTTGCAATTTAACCCCAGTTTATTATTATGAAAGCAAAGCACATAATTTCCTACTATTAAATTTAAGACCAACATTTGGGAGTATATGAATATACCATCTGACCTTTACAAAAAATTACAAAATACTCCCAAACTGTCCAAGACGAAATCAACTAACCCTTTCACCTATTTAATTGGTTCAACAATGGATTGTAATTAATTTGATTATCCCATTAAACCAAATCGGAGTTTTGAACCAAATCAAACTAAACCAAAACATTTCAATTCGGTTTAGTATCTTTTATACTTTTCAATTTTCAGTTATTTTTGGTATATCCAATCAGTTAATTGAAACAAAATATTCGAATATTTAATTAAAAATAATGATTTTTCTATAATATTTATACTAAGAAATAAATTATAATAGTTCATTATTATTTCTATTTTTTTCTCTTTTTTATGACTTCCAGTTATAACCGAATCAAATCGAATTTAAATAAATTTTGATTAAAAATTGAATCGAATATTTTTTATTGATACTTGATTACGACCAGTTGTATATTATAAAGGTGTTAACCCAGTTAAAATGAACCAAACCGCATGGAATTCTCGAAATCAAGAATCAATAATAAATATTCGATTCACTTTTTCTCGAAATCAAGTATCAATAAAAAGTAGCATAACATCAAATGACTTCCAATTCGTTTTGAGGGAAAGACGATCAGACGAGAGTTTTGAGGGAGAAATGAGGTTTTAAAGGTGAACTGAGATGATTTTTTTTTTTAAATATCTTTTCTTAATCTTAATTTATTATTATATTAAAAAATTAATCATTAAATAATTTGAATATCCGAATTCATAATCCGGGAAATATCCGATTAAATACGGGAAAGATCGGATACGGGCGAATAATGTGAAATTCGAATTCGAATCTGTATCCGATTTAGGCTATCCGGATTCGAACCCGTATCCAACCGGATACTAGATTTGCTCCCCAAATTTAATCCCGATTGAATCCGACTCCGAATCGGACGGATAATATCCGATCCATTTTCACCCATACTGATGTCCATAAGATTGCTTAGCTTATTTTGGTCCCACTAACCAGAATGGACAGCGGATTCGTCAACCTCTGACCTCCAAATACTAACCCTCAATCAATATTATTCCCATTCTTTTTATTTTTCTTCAAAGACTTTAATTAGAAATACGTTAGGAGTAAGGGCTTAAATTCCCTTTATGAATGTGCTTATATTACGTACACTGCATTAATAAGTTCATATCCTCTAAAAAAAATTAATAAGCATATATCTTATTTTTATTAATATTTTAAAATTCAAATGAAATCACTGTTTGAAATAATACTCCCTCCAATTTTTATTGTAAGATGTTCTAACATTTTGCACACTAATTAATAAAAAAAAATCCTAAATTAATCTTAATTAATGATGAATGAATAAGTAAAAGAGATGAACCATCAAATCTATTAAATAAGGAATAAAGAAAAAATTATTAAATAAATAAGGGTAATAAGGTAATAAAATATAAGATGTCTTATAATAAAAATAGGAGGGAATATTCCACATGGACGTCGAAACAAATGGTCAACATGAACCCATAGAGACCAAAAAAAACCACTGTTGAGAATACTATGATACTATGATAAGGTAGACCACATTCTCTTTAAAATGCATTGTAAAAGAAAGGGATATTCAATCTTATATAAAGGAATCAAGATCTTACACCAAGTCAACATAATGTGGAACATAATAATAGACTTCAACACATAAAACTTGAAACGAGTAACTAATAGACTAATAAAGCCGTTTTTGAAGTAGGGAGAACTATGGATAAAATATTATAAGTTCGAATTTGTATATTTAATTGTGTTTTAATGGAGTATAGGTTTTCTTGATTGATATAATCTCATACAATAACTTTTAAAATTAAAAATAGGATGGCCAAAGTCAAGATTAAATTGACTCGACTTGATGGCACATTAATAATATAAGGTACATCAAAATTTGTATATATGAATACTCTATAAAAATAACTCCAATATCATAGTATGTTAATAAAAAAATTATGGTCTACACTCTACAATATACTCCCTCCGTCCCGCTATTTGTGGCTCACTTTCCCGAAAGGGATGTCCCGTTATTTGTGGCAACTTTCCTAATTTGGTAAAAAATTAGTATTATCATATATTTTACTATATTATTTTCTCTCTCCTACTTTATCACATTCTCTCTCCTACTTTATCATCCTCTCTCTTAAACTCTCTCATTATCTTACTCATCTTCTCTTTCATACTTTATCATCTACTCCCTCTCTCATACTTTATCATCTACTCTCTTAATTCCCGTGCCGAAAAGAACGTGGCCACAAATAGCGGGACAGAGGGAGTAATATTCTATGTTTTAAGAGTCTTTTTAAAAAAAAAAAAAAAAACTACCTCTATATAATAAAAAAATAATAGTAAATTTCAATATATTACCATTTATAAAACATATATAGATCCTTTGGCATTTAATCAGGATTGATTGCTTTCATTTCCGTAACTCAATACATAGAGATGAGATTAATTAATCCAAAAATTCCTAGGTGTTCAGTGTTTGTCCACATTGAAACTACATTTTCTGTATATGTTTGATTAAAAAAAAAGTTAACAATTTTGAGTCCAGAACGAGGTAGTTTTGTAGTTTTATTGGGAACAACAATTGAACAAAAAATTGTGGGCAGATCATCTCATCCCCATTAATTAATATCAATGAGGATCCTCAGTGTTAACATATTGTGTATTACTAGTTTTTTTTTTTTTTCAAAATTATAAATTTTATAAACAAAGTTCTAATCAGTAATGACTTTTCGTATGTCAATAATTTTCTTCGTTAATTCCCCAAAAGATATTTTACAGTATGGGGGATATAAAGTAAAGTATTTTAGGGAGAAAAACGTTTGAGTTTGGAAATGCAAAAAGAAAAAGTTTTGACTTGTGAGTCCGAGAAGAAACGCGTTTTAGCAGCCAATGAAAAGTGGGCCACGTGTCGGCCAAATAGGCATCCCATCCAGTGATGAACCGGCGTTTCGTCGGTTTCTTTCATCATAATCGCAGTTAAAGCTCGCATTTACCCCGCCACCCCAATCCCTTATCGTATCACCCCATTAAGAAGAATTACTGTTACACTCTTTGAGAGAGAGAGAGAGAGAAGAACAGCACTAAACAGCCTCTGTAAAGAGATAGAGAGAGAAACAATAACGACAAAGTATGTATGTTTGGTGAAGAAAACATACACACAAGAAGATATAATATTGCCGTTCATACAAGACGAAGCAGCAGCAGCAGCAGCAGCAGCGAGTCTTCAAAGCTCGCTCGACCAACACGACTTCGTTGGTATTCACTCACTCTCTCTCTCTCTCTCTCTCTCTCTACCGCCTTTTCTTGTACATTTTCATTTTTCAACTCTTTTCATTTAATTCTCTTTGCATCTTTCAAAGAACCTTTCATCACTCCTTTTTGAAACAAGATTTCCTCTTTTTCTTCACACCTTATAGATTAGTATCTCTGCATGTTCTTCTCCCAGACACTCATTTTTTTCATCTTCACCATTTTCTGCTATGATCTAAGGCGTTTTTCTTCTTCCCATTTTTTATTTTTTATTATTATTTTTTTTTAACAAAATCAATCGCATTTATTGCGATTTTCCTCCTTATAACTCAGGTCAGGTGGCCAATTCTTTGTAGTCAAAGGCAATTTCTAGGAGGAGATTGAGAGAGCATTAATTCTAACAAATTAATTTACTTCACCTTTCTTGCGATTTCCTTTTATTCTCCTAACTTTGGTAGCCATTTTTTGTGCTAAGAAGCAAATCATCGGAGAAGATTGAGAGCATCAAAAGAGGGAAAGAGGAAGCAAAATGTATGGAGATTGTCAGGTGTTGCCATCATCAACGGTGGGAGGAAACGCTATTTCATCGGAAAACTCTCTCTACAACTCCTCCATCCAGAACCCCAACTTCAAATTCATCAACATCAACCCTTTCAACATCTTCTCTCCGATCATCCCAGTAAGAATCTCCTACATGCCTAATATTCTTAATCTTTAAACTTGGGAGTGCTGTTCTAAAATTAAAGATTGATTGATTCTAAAGCAGAAAGAAGAAAACGGTATGGCGAGGAGCAAAGAGGAATTAGTCGAAAGTGGCTCCGGCAGCGAACACATCGAAGGAGCCTCCGGCAACGAGCAGGAGGCGGAGCAGCAGCCGCCGGCCAAGAAGAAACGCTACCACCGCCACACTGCACGCCAGATCCAAGAAATGGAATCGTACGTGCGTTAAATATCCATCATATTCATATATATATTTTAATCTTCTCACATAAATCTTAAATTAGTTTTATTGATTTGTTTGATCCAAGATTGTTCAAGGAATGTCCGCACCCAGACGACAAACAACGACTCAAACTGAGTCAAGAACTCGGGCTCAAGCCTAGGCAAGTCAAGTTTTGGTTCCAAAACCGCCGTACTCAGATGAAGGTAATTCTAGAGAGAGAGGAGAGAGAGCTTTCGTTGTCATGGCAACAAACCCTAAAACTTTAATTTTAATAATATCCAGCTGTGAAAGGCATATACATAAATATATATATATATAAATATTTACTGGAAAAGGTCAAAACGCGAGACCTAATTAACAACTCTCCGACTGCGTACGTTAGCGTGCACCCACCCTCCACCACATTAACTTAGGGTTACTTTCAACGCCTGGCACCGCCATTAATGTGTGCAGTCAACCCTACTCCCCAACTGCTGCATGAACTCTCCAACGGGAACAACACTTTAATGCACCATATGCATTACCTAGGGTTGGTTAGGGTCTTCCCATTTAATACCTAATTACTTCTCCCAATATTATTTTGATTAATATCCTTTTAAGACATCATATGTTCTTACCTTAATTTAGGAATCCATTTTAATTATTGTACTTGTATACTTATTCAGGCACAACAAGACCGGCAAGAGAATGTTGTACTTAGGGCAGAAAATGAAAGCCTTAAGACTGAGAATTATCAGTTGCAAGCCACCTTAAGGAATATAGTTTGCCCTAATTGTGGCGGTCCGGCCGTGCTCGGTGAGATGGGGTACGACGAGCAGCAGCTGCGGATCGAAAACGCCCGTCTCAAGGAGGAGGTTTTGCTAATCAAAATTACACTAATATTGCTATATATAATATTAACAAATTAGCTCGTCATTAAATATTAAATGAATATTGCATATGTTAATTTTAGATTGTCATTGTAAATTTGTATTATCACCTAAACAAAACTCTTGACAAAATTATTATTACAGTTATGATTGTAATATTTGAATAATTTATGCAGTTTGAGCGAATGTGCTGCCTTATATCGCAATACAATGGGAGACCGATGCAGGGAATGGGAGGGAGCTCTGATATGATGCAGCCTCAAGCATTAGAATTGGACATGAACATATATCCAAGAAAGATGGATGAAGAACAACACATGAGCAACTGCCCTTCCGACATGATGCCCCTACCGTTTATGCCGGAAACCTCCCATTTCGGGGGGAATGCTTTGATCTTGGAAGAGGAGAAGTCTCTGGCCATGGACTTGGCTATGTCATCCATGGCTGAGTTGTTGAAGATGTGCCACACGGGTGAGCCCCTTTGGGTTCGAGCTGATGATAGTAGTGGTGGGAAGCATGTGCTCAATCTTGAAGAGTATGCAAGAATGTTTTCTTGGTCAGCCAACCTTAAACAGAATGCTAATCAGTTCAGGACCGAGGCAACCAGAGATACTGCTGTTGTCATAATCAACAGCATCACCCTTGTTGACGCATTTCTTGATGCGGTAAGACGATGAATATATGATGCAATTGATGAATATGATATTAATTTGAGAGAGTGTTTGTTTTATTTTTCAGAATAAATGGATGGAGCTTTTCCCATCCATTATTTCTAGGGCTAGAACACTTCAAGTAGTGCATGCAGAGGTTCCTGGCCATGCAAGTGGCTCTATTCACTTGGTATTACTTTAGTTGTTTTCTATTTTCCTATACATTCCACGCACACATATCTACATACATATGTATCATTTACCCTCTCAGCAGCTGAAGCTAATTAAGGCTTGAATATACAGATGTATGGTGAGCTACAAGTTCTTTCCCCTCTAGTCCCCACAAGAGAGGCTCACTTCCTTCGTTACTGCCAACACAACGCGGAGGAAGGAACTTGGGCTATTGTTGATTTCCCCTTAGACGGCTTCCAGAACGACTACCCTCCTTCCTTCCCTTACTACAAAAGGCGCCCCTCTGGATGCATCATTCAAGACATGCCTAATGGATACTCAAGGGTAATTCCCGTTTTATATCAACTATTCTCTACATACATTGCATTACATTTACCCGTTTATGATTCTTTCAGGTAACTTGGGTTGAACAAGCTGAGGTTGAGGATGGTCCCATCAACACTGTGTTTAGTAGTCTAGTGAGCAGCGGCGCGGCCTATGGAGCGCACCGCTGGCTCGCTGTTTTGCAGCGCCAGTGCGAGAGGCTTGCTAGCCTCATGGCCAGAAACATATCTGACCTCGGGGGTAATTAAATTATTACTTCATATATTCCTCAAACAAAATTCTGAGTTGTTGTTAACGTGGCAGTGATCCCATCGCCTGAAGCACGGAAGAGTTTGATGAACCTTGCACAGCGGATGATTCGGACTTTCTCCCTCAACATAAGTACCTCTAGTGGGCAGTCCTGGACGGCACTCTCTGATTCCGCAGACGACACTGTTAGAATAACGACCAGGAGAGTCACCGAGCCCGGCCAGCCTAACGGCTTGATTCTTAGCGCCGTCTCAACTACTTGGCTCCCTTATCAACACAAACAAGTCTTCGATTTCTTGAGGGATGAACGACTTCGAGCTCAGGTTTATTAATTTACACAATCACAATTACAATATAATTCTCTCACCGTAACTTAAATTTATCTATTTCCCGGCCAGTTCGACGTCCTCTCCAATGGGAATTCTTTGAATGAAGTTGCTCACATTGCAAACGGCTCAAACCCAGGAAACTGCATTTCCCTTCTTCGCATCAACGTAGGTCTACTTTCTTTTGTTAAGATTTAAAATTCTTATGACAGATAATATATTATTGTTATATTATATATACATATATATAGGTCGCTAGCAACTCATCACAGAGTGTAGAACTGGTTCTTCAAGAGAGCTGCTCGGACGATTCAGGAAGCCTAGTAGTGTACGCAACCATCGACGTGGACGCAATTCAGATGGCGATGAACGGTGAGGATCCATCCGGCATTCCTCTCCTACCAATAGGGTTCGTCATCGTTCCAATGGGGCTGGCCGACGAGTCGACCAGCGAGTCCAACGCAAAACAAGGGTCGGACAGCGAGTCGGGATGCCTGCTCACCGTGTGCCTGCAAGTCCTCGCAAGCACAATGCCGAGCGCCAAGCTGAACCTATCCAGCGTCACGGCGATCAACCACCATCTCTGCAACATCGTCCACCAGATCAACGCAGTCCTCAGAGGCAGCGGTGCCGGTTTTACTGAGACTAAAGCCGCCATGCTGGCGCCTGAGGTCGAGCCGGAGGTCCCCGCGGTGGAGAAGGAGGCTGATCCTTAGAGCCCAGATCGATGAAAAAGATTTATTAAATATTATGTTTTGATTTTGATGGTGAAGACATTGGAATGAAGCAAAATTAGGGTAGAGTTGGAAGGAAATTAGAAGTCAAGAGCGCACCTTGAGATATGTACATCATATCCTTGCTAGATGGTAAGGCTGATAATGAGTTATGGCCTCACCATCTAGCAAGGGGTGGTTGTTGGTTCGGGTATTGACTTCTTTTTTCTCTATTCATTAGTATTATTAATACTATCTTAATCATTTCAATTTCTCGTATTTTAATCAATGGTTAGTAGATTATACCTTTTCTTGACATTATTAATTTCATCTCTCATCCTTTTTATATTTTTCAAAGAAGCAAGGCAAGAAAAATAGAAGAAATATTTATAATGTCAAACTTTAATTCGCTGTATACTTCTCTTTTTGGAAGTATAATACTTGGGGATTATAATTAAGTTGTTACTTGAGGGAGAGACATTCGCGCACTTTTTAAGAAAGAGAAATACTATTAAATTATTGTTATGTTGGTAATCCAAATCCAATTTGAGTGTTAAGTGTTAACCATTGGAGATTTAACAATTTTCATCATTAATTTTTCATATATACTAGCTAGGTTATCTTATTTTTCCAAATGCTATAAAATTTAGAGGCTCATGTTGTATTTTTCTTTTATCAGTGAATTGTTGTTCCTCCTGTGGCGGTGAGTGGTTTACTGGAAACTCATTTTTCATATTTGGGAAGTCCAAAGACCCTAGCAAAATTTGGTATTATGCATATTTTTCTCTCTAACTCGGTTGGAGTTGCTTTATCAACTCTAACATTTCATAGTTTGTTTTTAGGATTGAAGGATAGAAATAAGGATCTTTATTCAAATTAGCCAAGAAATTTTCGTGTTGAAAATAAGTGAGACAGAAAGAGCGGACGGGGTAGTATTAGATGAAGAACTATTAGAACCGTAAGATGAAATATCAATTGCTGGAACTTGAATATTCTTCCTAGCTTCTTCTCCAGCCTTCCATTTTATAACCACTTCAAGAAATAGTTCATACAAGTTGGATAGTGGGGTCTCCTGAAATAAGATTTGGCAAGGCTCATTATGTAACACCCCAAAATTTTCAACGTAAAATGCACTGCATATTTATTCATGCATGTTATCAAGTGTTTTAGTTCTGTAAGTCGCGCCTTAGAAATTTAAATGAAAATTAAAGCATTTATCTTATTTGTTTTTAAATTATTTTTATTATGTAAATTTATTTTGAACTTTGAATATGTTTATTTATATCATATTATGATTATATTATTTTGTTGAGATAGAAATAATATTAGAATTATTAGGCAAGAGTAATATTTATTTTGGATTTCCTAAACCAACTAGGATTCATAAAAGTATATAATATTTATTATTGTATTAAGTTATTAGGAGATAATTTTATATTATATTTTATGATTAAAATAGATATTTTATGTGTGATATAAATGTTTTAGGATAAAATATAGTTGTGGTTATCCATATCCTAATTTATCTAAGATTGAATCTCTTATATGGTAAGTGATAGAATAAATTCTATATAAAATATATATGGACGAAAATAATTATGGATAAAATATATTTGATACCTTATTTGATTAGGGATGTTTGGATAATGATTTTTAGGTTTATAAACACCTTAGTCGCTCATAATATAGCATCCCATAAATTTTTCGAAAATCTGCTAGCATATCTGCGAATTGTTTCAAGAATTATTTCCATATATTCCCGTCGTCATATCATCGTGAAAATTTAGGATCATCTTCCTCGGTGTGTCTCATATACTTATTTATTTTTGTATAATTTTTCAACCATGCTAAGTATTTGTTTAAAATTGTTATTCGTAACCTGCCAGTTTTTGACAGCATGTTCATGAGCTTGATAGGAAAATTGTTTTTCATGTTTTCTTTATGTTATTTTCGACCATGCTGAATTTTAATGGGATATAATATATGTTGAGTCATTCATGTTAAAAATTTGGAATTTTTAGGATACGTTTTCTATTTACTTGTTAATTTGTTTCATGATGTGTCAAATCTTTTGTCAACATGCATGTAGATTGAAAAACAAAAGTTTTCATCTTACTATTAAATGAATTATTGATCATGATAAGTTTTACTATGATGGTATATATGACATGTTGTTCATGTTAGAGATCTATTATTGATCATGTGTTTAATATACTTAAGTTTGTTACTATATGAAACCATTAAAATTGTATGTTAATAAGTGTATTATGTATGATATATGTTTGTTTGATTATTTTGATCTATGTCTATTTATGAATTATTGAAATTGTTGATGCATGCACGAAATTCCATGTGCAAATTATTAAGATTTAATTCCATGTTTAGGACCGGCACGCAAGACTTAAACATCTGATATCAATAATATTTCATCAAGTCAAGGTTAGGTAGGGAATGTTACCGTTTATCTTTATTATATGTTGTGCTCAATATTTCATGTGATTATGACAGGCATGAAAGGATGGGATCGAAATCGGATCCTCAATGAAAGTCAAGGGTCGAAATTGGTCCCTAGGTTCGAAATCGGATCCTCAATGAAAGTCAAGGGTCGAAATCGGACCCTAGGTTCGAAACCGGATCCACAATGAAAGTCAATGGTCGAAATCGGACCCTAGGTTCGGAATCGGATCCTCTATGGAAAAGTTCATGTGGTCTGTGTGGCCAAAGTAAAAGTTCATGTGGTCTGTGTGGCCAAATTACAAGTGCAAGTGGTCTGCGTAGCCGAGTATTTCTCTCCATGATCTAATTTTCCATGTCTTATAGGTGTGATATATAATTTTGGTAAATGTGTACATCTCCCACTGAGTAGACGTACTCATCCATATCATTATAACATTTTTCAGGAAAAGGCTCGGCCGATGCGTAGAGGTGTTGGTGGTGATGGTCACACGAGGAAGGATTTATGAAATTGATTATTGCATTAACTAGTTTTATCAGGAACTGTGTATTTTTTTTTTTGGAACTTGTTTTATTTAAGACTTCCGCTGACTATGAAAAAAAAACCTAAGTTTCGAAATGATTCTTTTCCATGGAAATGTTTTGAAAGAAATGAAATATGCACGTTAAGTATGAAGTAACGTCCCTAGTTATGTTTTGAAAAATTGGGGCGTTACACATCATTTCCAGAAAACTTCATTTCTCTTGCTAGCATCTCTTTAATGTCATTTTTGAGATCATCAATTTGTACTCTTAAAGAGAAATACAATACCTCTAATGAATCTGACGATGGAGTCACCTTCCAGTCACGTGCTTTACGCTTCGATGATGAAGGTGGAGTGTCAATCATCTCTAAAATCTTCAACAGAGATGGCAATTGCAACCGAACCCGTCAGACCCGACCCGTCCCGCCCCGGGATGGGGTAGATAATATTCATACCCGTAGAAATGCGGGGCGTGTCTGAACCCAATCTATGTGCATCTAGAGCGGGTCCGGGTCCAATTTCTCTACATGCCCCGCCCCATCCAACCCCGTTCCAGATCCGCATTATTAATCTTTTTTTATTAATTTTATAATTTAATCTTATTTTATGTTATTTGAATTTTCTTATTCTCCAATTCATAGTTCTAGGTAATAATAGATAACAATCATAATAAGAAAATTCAAATAAAAACACTTCCACCAACAAAAAATAATAATTAAAAAATAAGACAATTAAAAATTAACAATTCAAATCACACCAACAGGTTTGGGGCCGGGTAGACTCGCCTTGTGCGGGTCCGGGGCTGGTTCCAGATTCTTAGATTCTTACAGGTCTGGGTCTGGGTCCCTAAGTCCAAGATGCGGGGCTGGTCCAGGTATTATACTACCAAGCCCCGACCTGCAAAATTGCCATCTCTAGTATCATACTCTTGTATAGTTGGACACAATCAGACCTTTCACCCAACAGATCGGTCAATCAATAGATAGAAAAATTGATACTTTCATAGTTGGATTGATTGATAGATTGTTAGTTTGATTGATAGATTGTATCGATTTCATCTCAACAATCTTCGAGACCTCATAGTGAATATCTACGAGATAGAAAGTGGACAAATGATCGTATGTATCCGAACCACTATAAATTTGTGTGTTCTTTACTATTCTGCATGTTTGATTATTCTATCATTTGCATAAAGTATTTTTGGAAGAGCATTATTTTCTATTTGTCTGAATTAATCAGACTGAGCATTCTGGAAAGTGAAAGGGTTTGAAGTAATCAGCATGAATCAATCAGGCTAAGCATTATTTTCTATCATGTTGGGAGATGATTCAGTCTTCTCACAATCAGTTGAGATATAACTCAGTAGCCCTGTGCACTGAATACTTGCTGAAGATTTGAAGATCCCAAAACCCTATCTTGACTGATGTACCATTCACTTGTAACCTGTTATGTTTTGTCTCTGAGGTTTCAGACTCAGTAGACACTCTGCATCTGGTTCAGACGCTCAGTAGATTACCTGCCTCAGTACCAAAAGTAGAAGACTCAGTGATACTGGACTCAGTAGGAGCAGTACACTGAAAGGAGTCAGTGGAACTGAACTCAACAGGAGTAGTTCACTGAACTCAGAGCTGATCTTCAGTAGAGCCGACTCAGCAAGAGCATGCTACTGAATCAGAGATCAGACTCAGCAACGGCTGGACAGTCTTCTGACTGTCAGATTCTCTAAAGTCAAATCAGCAGAGTCAATACGAGGAAGAGAGAAGTCAGCTTCAGATCTCCTTGAAGTCTGTTCTATCTCACCTACTTTCCTGTACCTCGACCAATGACGAGCAGCCACCTGTCCTACATCTGTTAAAGCTGCAAGTCAACAACTTTCCAGAAATGGAGGGAAAGGACACTACAACCATACTTTGAAAGAGCCGTTAGCTACCCAAAAGAGAGAGACAAAGGATCGTCGTCTCCAACAGATCTATCCTGATCTCTGCTCTATAAATTGAGGGATAAAAATCAAATTGAAGCTCACGAGCAACCAACGAGCATATACGAACACACAAACGAACTCAGAGCATTCAAAGAGCAACTCATAAACGTCCTAAGTCTTCCGCAAGTAGTTCGAAGAAACAATCTCCGACGAAAGACTACATATCTACTCATAGGGAACCAAGCTGAACCAGAATTACACAGCCTCTAGTATCCAAAGCGACTGAACACGAACCCGAGTTTATACTTAGTCGTTCGTCGCTCTAGAAGACACTTTCTCGTTCCCTATCCCTCTAACCTAAGCTCAGTTGTTCATATCTATAGCTTAGACGAAGGAGTTCATAGTCGAACTGATCCTTATGTAAAGGACTCCTTCATAGTTGGAGAGTTTTTCAAACACTTAGTTTGATACCTTGTAAACTGAGACTTGCTCAGTATAAATCTCAAGACCAGCGTTTGTCCAGTGTACAAACCGACTGAGACTATCTCAGTATAAAGCATAGCCTCCTGATCTTTCGGGATAGTGGACGTAGGATTGTTGGATCCGAACCACTTTAAAAATCGTCTGTGTTCTGTGTTTATTATTTACTGTTGCATTGATTTACTGTGCATACTGAAAATTATCTTTAAAATCATACAACTGAGTTTCAGCAAGCTTAATCGGCTGCACTAATATACTGAAACTGTTTTGAAAAAAACATTTTCCTAACTCAATTGAATTTGGGCCTACATATTTCCGCACTACTGAACTCTATCTGAACGGTACTGAATTCTGACTCTAGTCAGCTAGCAGACCTCAGTAAAGTCAGTCACTCTGCCACGCGATTCAGAACAACTTATTTGGTCTGCTGAACTCGTTCAGTACGACACTCTCCTGAAAAGGACTGTTCGCGTTTTAAGTTGAGAAATCGGTTTTCAGGTGTATTCCCCAGGCCCCCTCTACACCTGAACGTTACTCTTGGGACCAACAATTGGTATCAGAGCAGGAGTTCTCTAAGACTCTTGTTATTCTGAAACTGGTCTACTTGAACGGATCCGGAAAACGTTTTCACTGCATATCATTCTTCACTCATATCACTATTCACTATGTCTGATATGTCAGGAATCAGGATGGTACCCATGTTCTCAGTAGAGAACTATGGAGTATGGCGAGTCAGAATGGAGGCACATCTGACTTCCCTCCTCGACAGCATGACAGAGGTTCTAGAGGACGGACCTATCCTTCCAATGGTCGATAGCGTCGTAGCTCAGGACCCAGCACAAGGAGGAGGAATGGTGACTGGGAAGAAGATCCCCAAAGACAGAAGTCTCGTCACCCCTGAGGAGAAGAAGCTTCATAACTTAGACCGCGTCGCCAGAAACGCCATACTGACCACTCTGAGCTATTCTTATCTCGGAAGAGTTCAGGACTGCAAGTCCGCGAAAGAACTCTGGGATGCTCGAGCGCTACCGAGTCGGGGGACTCAGAAGATCAAAGCTAACAAACTCGCTCTGGAACTTCAGAAGATGGAGAGATTGTCCCTCATGCCTGGTGACTCCATTAAAGATCTCAACGTCAGATTTACGGATCTGATGAACTCTATCAACGGGCTGGGAAAGACATTCTCCAACCGAGAGATGAATCTCAAAATTTTGAGGGCACTGCCAGACGGTCACTGGACTCCCTTTGCTACCTTATTGTGTCATTCTGATTTAGATATTGTTACTCCTGACCATATCTTTTCAGAACTTAAGGCTGAGGAGTTCGAGTTTGGCCTACCTTATAGAAAGCAGCGAGCTGAAGCTGACACCCAAGTCGACCATGCCTTAAAAGCATCAGTCAGCACAGCAGCTCCGACGTCTAGCAAGGCTGAACCTTCACTAAACGACATACAAGAAGGAAACTTAGCCAAGAAGTATGCGCTGTCAGAGACTCTACGGGTAAGACTGAATATACACCCAAGCGCACTCCTGACACACATACTTCTGAATGCAGGAAACAAGAGGACTCAGCTCAGTCGAAAGATAGTGAGAGCAAAGAAGAAAGAGCTACAACCTGCTATAACTGCAAGAAGCCAGGACACTATCAGTATGATTGTCCTCAGCTTATATCTGCGAAAGAGAGCAAAGATGCAAAGCTCGAAGGGAGAAGTTCATCAAGAAGCGACAAGCATATATTGCTGGTGAACTCTCAGACGACTCAGATGAAGTCGACTCCTTCATGGATTCATCAGATGATGAAGCAACTTTCATGGCCATAGAGCTTGAAATTGAAGAAGACGCTGAAAAGTGTCTCATGGTAGGAGAAGAGGATGAAGTAAACTCTCACGAACCATTTAACTCCTCTTCACACTGCACACACGACACTATTTCAGGTGAAGATGAGAATCTGGACGTTGCAATTGCATACGAAGAACTACTCGACGAGAAGATTTAGATGCGTCTGCAGCTCACTAAAACTCTTCAGGAATTGGATACCCTAAAAGTGGAGAATCAGAGATTTTCTCAGGAGAGTCAGGTTGCTACTGAGTCAGGAGGACTTGTGTTGAGACTCAGGGAGGAGATAAACTCTCTGATGGCCAAGTCTCAGCATCAAGAAGATCAGATCTCGATCTTGACCAATGACTTGACTCGAGAAGATATCGAACCGAGTCTCATCGAAGCAAGAGCTGTCAGGACTTCAGACTGAGCATGAACTGCTGAAGAAGAGCGATGATGTCTGGAGGAACCTGATGATAGAGCGATACATGGGCGCTAAAAAGAAGCTTGAGGCGATGCTAGCAAGCAACAAGCCTAAGCATTGTAAGGAGGGACTTGGATTCAGCCATGGAGCCTCCTCATTTGCCCCCGTACGCTCAGAAAACTGGCACGCTCAGAAAAGGGGAGACCATCAATGCAGAGATACTGAACCCCCTAGCCAAGAACAAACAAAAGATGAAGGCACTCATCCTAGTTATCAGCATTTTGACAAGAAGATCAGCACCAAAACACCCCAGTTCAGTCAAGGGGGAACCAGCAAAGTAAAATGGGCTGATCAGTATGGACCTCCGCAGCTGACGCATCCAGCTCAATATGGGTCATATTACTATGATCCTATAATCAGGAGAGGATCCAAAGGTCAGAAGAAGAAGAAGAAAGTCGTACATAAGGCAAAGGTCAGCAGTCCACCCACTGAGAAGATCAGGACTCCTGAACCTGTAAAGCCTCAGAAGTCAGCATCGACCAGTCCAGTGGTCAAATATGTTGATAAAAGTGGAAAGAAACTGTCTGAGACCACCAGGGTCGTAAGACAGATTTGGGTTTCCAAAACTAACATCTAAGGACCCAAAATCAAAATAAAGGGTACCTGAATATAATTCTGTTTTGCAGGTGCACAAGGACCCTTGGTATGTGGACAATGGATGCTCAAGACATATGACATACCAAAAGGACCTACTAAAGAATTATACTACTGAAGAAGGACCCCGAATCGAGTTTGGAGACAACGCAAAAGACTATACCAGAGGCTATGCAACACTCAGCATTGGAACCGCAACAGTTCCAAGAGTATCGTATGTTGAAGAACTTCAGCATAATCTTCTCTTTGTTAGTCAATTTTGTGATAACTCGAATAGAGTGATTTTTCTGTGATGTTATTGATAAATCTATAAGGAAAACAGTGTTGTCAGGTTCGTGCAAAAAGAATATCTATGTAGCTGACTGGAACTCAGTTGAACCTGAAGCTTGTTTGTTGGCAAAAAATGACAACAGAACGGGGTGGCTCTGGCACAGAAGACTCAGCCATCTCAACTTTAAGACGCTCAACAAATTAGCTAGAAACACTCTAGCAAGACGACTGCCGAATGAAATATTCAGCAAAGACACTCAGTGTGAAGCATGTCTGAAGGGAAAACAAACAAGGAATCAAAATCCTCCTGTTCCATCTCCTTTCACTGATGGAATCCTTTAGCTGCTACATATGGATTTGTTCGGTCCAGTCTCTCCCGTGACGATCAGAGGCAAGAAGTATGCATTAGTGGTCATTGATGACTACTCGCGCTACACATGGGTCATATTTATTGCCAACAAGTCTGACGTCAAAACAGAGTTACCAACGCTTCTGAAAAGGCTCAGTGTCGAAAAGAACACTAAGATTATCAAGATACGTTCAGACAGAGGAACTGAGTTCCTGAATTTCATGGTAGAGGAGTTCTGCAAGGCAGAAGGTATAGAGCATGAGACGTCTGTCGCGCGCACGCCTCAACAAAATGGGGTTGCTGAGAGAAAGAATCGAACACTCAAAGAAGCAGCAAGAACCCTGCTCGCAGACTCAGGACTTCTAACCAAATTCTGGGCAGAAGCTACTGATACTGCATGTTATACTCAGAATAGATCTCTACTGACAAAGCAGCATAAGAAGACACCATATGAATTATGGAACGGAAGGAAACCTTCTTTATCTTATTTCCATATTTTTGGGTGTTCATGCTTTATCCACAATAATGGGAAAGATCTGTTAAAGACTTTTGATAGCAAGTAAGATCAGGGAGTATTCTTAGGATACTCCCAGGTCAGCAAAGCTTTCAAAGTCTTTAACTATCGAACCCTTTACGTGGAGGAAAGCCCTCATGTTGTTTTTAATGAGTTTGCTACTGAAGACAGGAGCAGGAACTCTAAACCTGAATCTGAGGACATCAGTAAGCAGCTATATGATCTAAGCTTAAAAGACAAAGTTGAGAAGATCCAGCTATGTTGGGATGATGATTCAGATGAAGAAACCGAAGACAAGTCTATCGAATCTCGGCCCGAGCGAGATGTAGGCGAGCAGATTGACCTGCAGAACGAGTCAATCCCAGGTAACTCAGGTCGATGATGAAACCCAAGTGGTAACTGAGACCTCTACTTAGGATAGTAATTCAGGGGGAACTAATGATGCTCCTGAGCTCAATGCCCCTGAACCTGGTGACTCGGTAGATCACACTCTTGTAACTGAATTACTTCAATCTCAGAATAGTACAACTGAAATGCCTAACTCACCTACTATCTGTGTTGAACAAATTTCAGATGAAGAGTTGAAACATCGTAGATCGTGGCTGGACGCTCACACTTCTGATTTGATTATTGGAGATCCTTCAGCAAGCGTAAAGACAAGATCCAGATTCTGACAGGGAGAAAGCGCCTTATATTCCTGTTTCTTGTCTATTGAAGAACCTCAGTCAGTTGAGGATGCACTTAAAGACGCTGACTGGATCATAGCCATGCAGGAGGAGCTGAATCAGTTCACGAGAAACGAAGTTTGGGAGCTTGTTGACAGACCCCGGCATCAACATGTGATCGGAACCAAATGGGTCTTCAACAACAAGCGAGATGAAAACAACGTTATAGTAAGGAACAAAGCAAGACTCGTGGCAAAAGGCTACTGTCAAACTGAAGGGATAGATTTCGATGAAACGTTCGCTCTAGTTGCAAGACTGGAGGCAATCAGACTATTCCTAGCTTACGCAACACATCAGGGGTTCAGAGTTTATCAAATGGATGTGAAGTCTACTTTCTTGAATGGCGTACTGAAAGAAGAAGTCTATGTAGAACAGCCTCCCGGCTTTCTGCAGGGACATCAGGTTTATAGACTCAGAAAGGCTCTGTATGGGTTAAAACAAGCACCCAGGGCTTGGTACGATACCCTGTCTGAGTTCCTTCTTCAGAAAGGTTTTCAGAAGGGCACAGTAGACCGCACATTATTCAACATACGACTGGAAGAAGACATTTTACTTGTGCAGATCTACGTAGATGACATCATCTTTGGTTCGAAGATCGTCATCATGTGTCAGCAGTTTGAGAAAATGATGAAGGACAAGTTCGAGATGTCAATGATGGGAGAGATGAATTATTTCATCGGCTTTCAAGTCAGACAATCTGAAAAAGGAACGTTCATCAATCAAGGTAAATATACTCGAGTCCTCATCAAGAGATTCGGTTGCACATCCGGCAAACCAATCAAGATCCCGATGAACACGAACTTGAAAATTGATCTTGATAAGGAGGGAGTATCAGTAGACCATACTAAATTTCGCGCTATTATTGGTTCTTTATTATACTTAATAGCTACTCGTCCTAACATAACTTATGCTGTAGGTGTCTGCGCTCGATTTCAGGCGAATCCTAAGCAGAGTCATATGGACTCAGCAAAGAAGATTCTCTGCTATCTCAGAGGAACACCTGACATGGGTTTGTGCTATCCAACAGATGATAATATTGAACTAACTGGTTATTCTGATGCTGACTATGCAGGATGTAGAATTGACCGAAAGTCAACTTCTGGAACGTGTCAGTTCCTTGGCAGTAAGCTGGTCTCATGGTTTTCAAAGAAACAACACTCAATAGCAACGTCAACTACTGAAGCTGAATATATGGATGCCGGAAGTTGCTGCGCCCAAATCCTTTGGCTGAGACAGCAGCTACGCGACTATGATGTCATTCAGAATGAAGTACCGATCTTCTGCGACAGTACCAGTGCAATTGCAATCACTCAGAATCCTGTACTTCATACGAGATGCAAGCACGTGGACATCAGACATCACTTCATTCGTGATCATGTCGAAAAGAAGGATATCAGGATAGAAAATATCCAAGCCTCTAGCTGAAGTTAGATTCAGAGAACTTTCAGTAGAGCTAGGTCTGCTGGACCCTACTGACTCTAGTCAGTAAGCGGATTCAGGAGAGGAGCATTCAGTAAGGGGGAATGTTCACTCTCAGTACTGAGTAAATTCAGTACGTAGAGACTCTACAACCATCTACACGAGGTATCAGCTGACTACAATGTTCAGCTGACAGATTACAGAATATGACAGGAACTACTATGGTCGTCTGTGCCGATATGCAAGAGATCCTAGAGAAGGATCGGGTATGGTGCGAACCCATGATGGAGTTCGACGTGTGTGATCTTGAGTATATGGAGGAGATCTTCTACGCCCTCAGAGAAACATACCTTGAAGGTTTCTTCACAAGAAAGCCATCATTATTCCTTCCTAGACAGATAGCTGAGCTCTATCTGAACTCAGATTCAGTAGAGGGAGATATTCGCTGCCAGTTCGTGGTTCATTCTGTTGGCGATCCCTCCAGTACTATTACCGTGATCAAACATATATCAATCAGAGAAGCCCTCCAGAGAAGCTTCAACCTGCCCAACGAAGGATTCACCACATTGTCTTATAAAGACGATCTGATGGATGAATATCTGTCTGAATTTTGTGGGAAGCCGACTACGTTCAGAGCTGCCTCTCCGAAGAATGCCATGCTCCCTCAGTACAGAGCATTGGCGTATATAGTAACTCAGTTGCTAACTAGTCAGGCCGGTCTTTCGATCAAGTGTCCAGGCCAAAGCTTCAGCTCATGATGGCTATACATGATCGAGCAAGGATAAATTGGACTGAATTCTTCCTCAAGGAATTCATGACGCAATCAGCCAAGTTCGATAAAGCATCCAAGCGTCTGAGCGTCAAAGGAAAAATATTATATGGACTGAAGCTGTCACTCATGATTGAAGATTTCTGCGGATCGGACAACATTACATTTGCTGACAAGCAATACTTCAATCTGAAGAAAGTCCGATTCCAGAGCAGGGCAGCGGCCCTTCAGCAGATAAGATCAGGGCTTGCTGATCCTAGGTCCGGAACTCAAAAGGCCTCTACACCAACCAAGAAGAGGTCCCCTCCGAAGTCTACTCCGAAAACCCCGACCAAGAGGCTGAAGAAAGTCAGTGAGGTCGTACCGGAGGCAGAGCCTGAGGCAGTAGTTGTTGAACCTCCTCTGCAATTGAGGGATGAATCTGAGTCATCCGAAAAGACACCATCAGTGGAGAAGGCAGTCTCCACTGAGCGTGATCAAACAGTGGACCAAGGGGTCCAAGCTGAATCAGTGCAAACACTCGACAGCCCCTTAGACGTTCCACCACTCAGCAGCATACCATCTGCTGAGAAGCAGCCGTCTCCAATAGATGTAGAAGACTCGGAGACAGCTTCTGAGTCAGAATCGATCGGGATTGAGGCCTCAGTTCTCCAATCACGAGCCTCCCGAGAGATTGCTGAACGGATCCCAGAGATAGCCGGCCACAATGATTTGGTCATATTAGCAAGGCAGGCTAGGCTCCACATGCTGATCCGATTCCAGGAGTGGCACAATCTGAAGCGCCTCATCATACACCACTCCTGCGAACAGCTCCATGAGGAGGAGTTGCTCATAAGGGGCAAGATTGGCTACTCAGAGCCATCCGACCTTGGCACCCTTGAAGATCTGAGGGCTGCGATGCTCGCCATGCTGAACGACAGACAACCCGTCTCAGCATCAGCACCCTCAGATGGGTCTGACCCTGATGGTCAGGACCCACCCCGTGATTCAGGCCCTGAGAAGCCTGATGAGGGAACTCAATTAGATAAGGATGCTCCAACATCCACTGCTGAACCGCTGCTTAGCATCCTTGGTCCAGGTCAGTCGGCGGCTGGTACTTCGGAGGCAGTTGAACCATCTCAGCTGCTACTTGAGTCTGCCTTCGAAGTAGCGCCCAACCCGAGAAGCCGACGATCGAAGTTAGTGGCCAAGGCACTAAGGAATCAAGGTACTCAGAACCGACTACTCGCCCGCACCATCCACAAGACGTGGAGGCAAACCACTGAGCCTCAGAGTGCTGAAATCAAGGGACTCCGAACATCTATTCAGACATCCCCTGTCCCTGATTTCTCCAACATTCTGAACAACGCACTCGCCGCACAGAGAGCCGACTTCGATAAGCAACTGAAGACGATTCAGGCTGGCCAAGCTCAACTGCTTGAAGATTATAAGGCCGCTCAAAAAGCACATACTGAATCTGTCTCCTCCATCTCTCAAGCCGCAGACATCAGGCTTCAATCCATTCAGAAGGCTATTGAAGAGAGTGTGGACAAACAGTTGCAGAAATTCCAGACAGTAGCAGACGCCTCCCACAAGAAATACAGTGCTCAACTTACTGAGGAGAGGAACGAGCTGCACGAGAGACTGACTAAGCTGCAATATGCCTTAGATGATTTGACAACAACTTATAAGAGTCTGGACAAGAAGGTATCAGTTCCCACCCCGAGCCGATTTGCTGATGTCAAAAAGGGGGAAAGAAAAGGGAAGATACCGGAAGGTAAAGGACAGGTACAGAAGGTACCAAAAGGAGTGAGGTCAGTGGCAGGGGCAACTCAGACTCAGATATCTGCTCCCACTGGACCCTCCACTCAGACTGGTGAAGCCCAGGGTGTCTCAGCAGCAGGCGATGTAGTGTCTACTGAGACCGGCCCAAGCGGCTGAGGACCCAAAGAAGTGGCTACTCAGGAAACCCAAACACCTTCTGACATAATCAAGGAGGTTGCTGAGTATGCTGACGAGGAGTCTGAAGATGAAGAGGTTCCTCTACCTCCTCCAGTTGCCGGGAAAGGAAAGAAAATTCTGACGCTTCCTACCCCTCCTTCTAAGAACAAAGGACCCAAGAGGTATGTTACTCAGGAGGAGGAAGCCAAGATAGCTACTGATGAGAAACTGGCGAGAGAAATTGCTGAAGCTGAGGCTGCAAATAAGCCTAAGAAGAAGCCAGCAAAAGGCAAGACACAGGCTCCAGCAGGAGGAAAGAAAATTGGACCTAGGCTACCTCCCAGAACTCTAGGGATGCCTTCCAGAACTCTAAAACTCAGTGATGAGGCAGATAAGGAAAAGGAGAAGCAGCAGCAGCAGCAGACTACTGGTCAGCAGGGTACTTCGAAAGAAAAATCAACCACACCTGCTGATTCAGAAGAAGAGCCTCGCATACCCTCCTATGTCCCTTCTAAGGAACATGATCTTGAGATGAAGGAAATATGGGCTCAGATGGAGAGGTATTTGTATGGAGGAGAAGAAGCAAGACAGATAGAAGCAGCTCGAGAAAGGCTCAGATTAGCAGACCTTGAAGCTCTGAGGCTGAAAGCTGAAAAAGAAGTGAGTCAGGGGATTCCTGAGAAAGCTGACATTCCATACAGATACAGAAGGTTCAGGAAGCCTACTAATCTCAAAATTAGCAGATGGCCGAGAGTTGATGAATGGATGCCTTGGGAGATAACTCAAAGGTGGGAGACACTGAAGGCTGAGTTCATTAAGAAGAATTATTTCTGGAGGTACTGGTCTGAAAAACACAAGTCCGTCGCCTTTGCTGAATGGCTCATGAGGGCAGACATAGAGATATTTGCCAGAGTTCAGAAAGTCGTAAAAGACAAGGTAGATGTCAGAGTACCAGCTCCAAGAATCATGCCGCCCCCACTGAAACTAGACGGCTCTGTACACTATGGAGTCATTGAGAAGGAAGTCAAGGATGCTGCTGAAGCCAAGTTCCTAGATGAACATTCTACACAATTATCAATGGTAGATTTCAACCAAATAAAATTTGCCCGACTGCAATTCACAAATTGGACTACGAAAGGAAAGATTATGCCCAAGAAGAAAGGTGATTTACAGGGTTTTTTTTCGGAATTTCAAAACTAACGGTTCTTCGTTCTTACAAGGGTGGTTGCTTCCCAAAAAATTGTGACGTTTTAGTTGTCTTTATGCACGATTTTGGTAAAATTTTCTAATTCGACTATGCAATTAAGGATTGCACATAAGAGGAAAGGTGATTAAAAAATGAAAATAAAAATTGTGCAATTTCAGTATTGACGGTTGTTCGTGTCTTTCAATGTCTTCTTCTCCCAAATTGTAATGTTTGTGTTGTTTTTATGCACGATTAAAACTTCTATTTCGGTAAAAACTGAAGAGGGATTCCGACTTGTTTTAGGATTAGAACCCTAATTTATGCAAAATAGCGGGTTTTTTATAACAGTAAATGCACTAGTAGTTCTTAAAGTGGTTTGAATATGCAAGATCCTACATTCACTATCATGAACAAGGCAGGAGGTCTTGTATTGATTATACTGAGCAAGTCTCAGTCGATCCGTTCAGCAGACAGAACTTTAGTTATAGTCTTAGTGACTTTACAAGGTTTCAAACACAAAGTTTGAGTTTCTCCAACTAAGAATGAGTTGTTACAATAAGAACAGTTCCATGAATATGAACTCCTTCAGTTTCTAAGCGTATGATCCAACAATGGTAGCTTAGAATAGAGATTGGGAACAAGGTATCTCTAGAGAAAAGAACTAAAACAGATGATCTATCAATGTAGTAAGTCCTTCGCTGGATATGCTTTGAGTTCGCTAGAGGTTGAATACTTGAGTGCTTGGTGTTCCTGGTGTATTCAACGTTTGAAGCTCGATCTCTATTTATAGTTTTGACTCATGAAAAGATCCGTTCGAGGGGACCTAGACACGTGTCAAAAACGACAAGGAAAACGACCATCTTGAATTTGAACATTACTATAGTGCTGGCAGCTCTTCATTGATCGAGGTTGAATGGTGGTTGATGCTTGTTCAAACTTCAAGGCAGATGCTGAGTTGACTTCCTTTGATTCCTCTGACTGAGTTAACCTCTATTGACATTCTTCTGAAAAGTTCAGCATCATGCCAATTCTTGTCCATACATTCAATAAGTTTGAGCAATCATACTGAGTCTCCAGTGCTGAGTTCGTCCCATTGAAAAAGTTCTATGCTACCGAGCCTATCAGCTACTAAACTCTAGCTTGCCTACTGAGTTCCTAACATGCCGAACTCAACTAAGCTATTACAAAATATGGTTCACCATTGAAATTGAGGTTTTGGGATCTTCAAATCTTAGCATACTGAATCTCATCGCCAACATTTACTTATGTATGCATTTTATTTGTGTTATTAGGTTTTGGTTGATTAAAAAACTTGTTGCAAGACACAATCGAGTTGAAGATATCAACATGGACGCAGCTTAGATCCCAGTTTATGCATAAGTGTTTGTGTTGTTAGGCTTTTAGTAATGATCCATTTATGGATTTAATTGAATTGGATGTCCTAATCATCTAAATGTTTGTCACTAGTTGATGAAGCTTCTATTTGCGTCAAGTTTATGATTCTTCCATACTTGATGACTTTTTCATGGATTATGCATAAAATTATTGTATACTATGCATGATTCAGTAAATGTATATGCATGAAATCAAAACTCTCGTCTTCTTCTTCCGCATAAAATAGTAAACAATATGCATGAATCAATTGATAGATATGAATTAATTGAACTGCATGGATACATATATATGTGGTCATTTCTTGTTTGTACACAATGAAGAACAAGTTTATGCTTGTTTGTATTGAAATAATGCATAGAAGGAAAAATTAGTAGCTAAGTTATAATTTAGAAGAAAGTTTAGGATGAATTTCCTTATCATGTTGATTTTCTTGGCTGGTTTCATTCCATTGAAAAGTGAATCTGTATTTTATCTTTTTGTTTCTTGAACATCAAGATATCATTGTCACTCAACGTGGCATATTAGATTGATTGCTACACATGATGTGATTTTTGTGGGTGAGTTATCTTGTGTTGTAGCTGAATTTTTGTTGGTCAGATCCAACAATTTCCTACATGAATACTAGAATCAGACATTTCTTGTACTACTTGTGAACTTCTTTGGCATATGAATCTTAACTTTGTTCAGTTGTTTTATAACTGTTGTTGATGTGATCATCACTCGTGCATCAAAACCCCCCTCCCTCTCTCTCTCTCTTACACACACAGAGACACACAGACATGTTATTTGGAAGCTGTCATTAGCATATAGTAGATTTTGGGTTTTGTATGGATGAGAAGTAAAATAGGATGTTTTGGGTGAAATTCTATTTGGTATATGCATATGTATATATGATTGGTACGTACATTTCCTTAGTTTTTTTGGATAATTGGTATAATGACAACTGCATTATGTATAGATTTTCGTGTGTTTTTAATTGTTATGTTTTGCGTTTTTAGTCTATCACATTACTTTGCATGCCAACATCTCTTATTTTAATACTATATATTGAAATTGGTGTTGTTAAGCATTGTTAATGTTATTTTAATTGTTGTCCTAATTACTTTGTGATGAATTTCTTATATTTTGCATGTCCGGTGGGGCTCTGCCTCTCCGGGACTCAGGCAGTGGCGGACCCAGAATTTTTTGTTGGCGGGGGCGAAATTTATTGGGGGCTCGGGGGCGGAGCCCCCGACAAATTTTTTTTTAGATTTATAGTATAACAACGAGTATAAGGAAGACAAAAATACACATAAGAACATCAAACATAATGAATATCAATAAAATACAAAACTCATCAAATAATGATATGTTTTTACTCCTTCCGTCCCTATTTTATATACTCATTTGCTTTTTCACATAGATTAAGAAAAAATTAATGATACGAAAGTTAAATAAATATTGATATTGAAATTTGAGAAATTAAAGTAAATTACTAAAAAGTTAATGTCATAATTGTGTTTGCTATTATAGAAGTTGGATTAAATAGTTTTTTACTATATTATCATATTAAAGTTGGTGAAAGATTTAGTTAGATACAAAACAATTGTTAATAGGCATATAGATTTTGGATAAACGAAAAAGGAAAGTAGACATATATATTTAGAACGGAGGGAGTATTTCTTAGACATTTTAAAACTGTGAATGACATTTTTTTCATTGACATTTCTAGAGATTGTCAGATTGGAGAAGAAAAAAACAGCAAAAAATAAGAAGAGAAATAAAATACAAACTGCAAAAAATTTCAATTAGTAAAATATTGTCTTACATCTTTGTTCAAAATAAAGAAATAATAATTTATTTATTTTACCATTATTATTAAATTAGAGTTGATTGTCTACACTTCCGTTTTTATTTAAAATTAAAAAAATAATTGCTCACTTATTTTATTAATATGGAATATTAAATTAGTGTGATCTAAATTATTTATTTATAAAATAACTTAATTAAAAAAATAAAAAAAATATTTCTTGCTCAAATTTCGGTGGTGGCGGCCGCCCACACCAGCCACCACCTCCCTCCGCCTATGGACTCAGGTAGAATTAATGTGAAACTTTAGTTGTATAAAACCACTTCTCATCGATGTGGATTATGTTGTACATGCTTCTAAACTTTAAAATATTGAGTACTCTGGCCAAATCTAAGGTTTTAATAGAAAATCGTAGCCTTAGGAGCTTATTAGGAGTTGTTAGATTAGGACGAGCCGCACTCATATCACGTATGAGCTATGATCAGGCCTTGGATCACCTGCCTACCGACTGTACTTTAGATTTGATTTATCCCATGTGAATCTCTCTAATGGTTCCTCTCTTATGCATTGCCAAACTTTGAATAATCTCAATATCCATATGAGGCGGATCCAGAAATCTATACTTGTAACGCCCCGATTTTCATAATTTAACAATGGACGCTACTTCATACTAACATGCATATTTTAATTCTTTCAAAACATTTTCATTCAACAGAACCGTTGCAAAACATAGGTTATTTTCATGGAGAAAAATCATTGAAAATCTCAATTTATTTTCATACTCAGCGGAAGTCTTAAAAAAATTACCAAGTCTAACATTTCAAAAGAAATACCGTAAAGTTCATAAACTAAAAGCAATAATTTTAACACGATAAATTATCCTCGTGACCATCACCACCAACACCTCTACGCATCGACCGAACCATTTCCTGAAAAATGTTAAAATAGTAGGTTGAGTACGACTACTCAGTGGGAGATGTACACATTTACCAAAATTATATATCACACCGATAAGACATGGAAAATTAGATCATGCAAAGTGATACTCGGACACACAGACCACATGAACTTTTCAAACAGTCCGATTTCGACTGACGGCCGGATTTTGACCGATTTTTCATAAAGGATCCGAATTCGAACCTATGGCCCAATTTTGACCCTTGCCTTTCCTTTCAGGATCCGATTTCGATCCTAGGGCCCGATTTCGACTCTTCCTTTCATGTCTGTCATAATCACATGAAATATCAAGCACAATGTATAATAAAGATAAACGGTAACATTCTAACCTTGACTTGAATGAAATGAATATCAAATTTTTAAATCCTGTACGCCTGTCCTAACATGAAAATTGAGAATTCTTAATGATTCATGAAAGTCGTGTATGTATTTCACATATACAAATATTTCATAAATTTCCAATTATATTTGCATGCCTGTGAAACGTAACACAAACAGTTATCTTATAATTCCTAAATAAAAATTATAATATTAATTGAACCCTCCACATCTTAGATAGAACTCTCAACCTATTTGAAATTTCAAATTAATTTAAATTATAATATTAATTGAAGTAATTTGTTTAAACAAATTACTTCATTCCACGTAATCACTTAATAAATTATTTAAAACACTAAAAATAGTTAATTAAAACCCTCGTCATAATATTTGCTGTTGGTCCGGAGACAAAAAGTCAAGTGTAGAGGGGGGGGGGGGGGGGGAATACACCTGAGCTCTGTTTCTTTTTCTCAGTGAAGGTCAGTTGAAGCTGATGTTTGCAACCGATGAACAGTGCCAAGTAAGCCTTCGATCACTGGGGTCAAAGTGAGTCAGCTTCTGAGCTCTTCTACTGACTGATGTCAGTATTACGAAACTCAGTCGGAGACTGTAGTGCGGATAAGTGTTAGGCCCGGAGTCGTCTCTTTTGAAAACGCGTTTTTGCAAGTTAAATCTTTTGGCTGTGCACTTTATAAAATACGTTTTATGCAAACTTATGATTTTCAAGTCAGTTGAATGCAATGCAATAAAACAGTAAATGAACACAAGCGATTTAACGTGGTTCGGATACGCAAGATCCTACGTCCACGGTCCCGAACAAGGCGGGAGAACTTGTTGATTATTCCGAGCAAGCCTCAGGCGGGGATACCGCGCACCTTGGACGGTTCCCTCTAAGTTATAGTCCTTAGCGACTTTACAATCCAAACCTAAGTTTAGAAGGGAGGGAATATTCTCCAACTGAGAAGGAGTTCTTACAACAAGAACAATTCACTAAATGTGAACTCCTTCGGATCTAAGCTATGAATCTAGCAATGAGCTTAGTCTAGAGAGGATAGGGATCAAAGTGCTCTAGAGAGATGAACTACAAGAAGTGTTCTATGAAAACTAGTTCGTCTCTCGGATAAGCTTGAAGGTTCTAGAGCGTTGTGAGTTTGAATGATTTCCCTTGATTTCGCGTATATTCCTCTTATCGAAATCTTCAAATCCTTCTCTATTTATAGTTGTGAGTTGTGACATATGTCCGTTGGAGACGACGATGCCACGTGTCACAAGCGTCCAAAGAAAACGGCCACTATTCAACTTTGTTGCGAGCAGGCGCTTAATGCACCGTTCATGAGAGCGGCTTTCTTGTGTAGAGTAGGTAAGCGTTGTCGGCTTCTCATTGGTCGAGGTTTGTAGTTGGTGAGTGTCGAGTTGACCGTTCAAACTACCTCGTATGTCTTCTCGCTGAACATTTGAAGGGACTTTAAGTCTTTGGGTCGCTTTTACGTCGGATACGGTACTCGGAAGTCTGTCTTCTTCGGTCGAGTCGTCCGACCGATAAAGTGAGCTTCGATAGTCGGTTGGTCGATTGCGAAGGTATACTGCTTCGCTTGGTTCTTCTACCGATGACCATCGGCTTGTAGAGAATGCTTCTGCCGAGGTTCGGTCGGCTGATGCGGGATCTTCAACCGAGTTTGATATCAGCGCCGACGAAGAATGCAAGCGATTACACCGATGACGTGGGGTTCCGAAAAGTATCTTCATCGAAGATCAGTTCAACAGCTACCCCGTACAGGACTTAGACAAAAATAATAAGCATTACATCAAGTCTAACCTATACATCAGCTAATCCTATCGACACACTAATCTACTGATATCAGCTCGGTTTTGGGATCTTCAATTCCATAGTACTACTATGATTTCCCCCAATTTCTTTTAACCCTAGAACAGCTGAGTATCAATCTACTGACTCATATCCAACAATTTCCCCCTAATTGATGATGCCAAAACCTCTATACTCTAATATCTATTAAAGATACTGTCCTACTGACAACAATTTCCCCCCTTAAAGCATCCGAGGAAAACTCGATAATAGTAAATGAACTTCGAAGTGAGAGAAAGGCAAGATCGAGAAACCGATGTGAGTGTGTGTCAAATCACTTGGTGATCGGTAGTGTAAACACAAAGAAAAGGCCGAGAGACAATGAGTAATTGTCTAGCAAGCGAGGAACCGATATATATATCAAGAATTACGAGTTCCTATGCTATTACAAAAGATGAGGAGAGAAAAAATCACCGTCGCTTTGCTTCTTGAACTTCGCGTTTTCTTCTTGAAGTCGGTGGATTTTTCCTCGGGAGGATCCGTGTAATAGTATTTATACACTCTAGCTCGAATCTCCCGGATCTCCAAGTTATCATCTAGCCTTTCTCGGGAGCGAGACTCGGGCGTAGGCGGCTTCCTCCACTTCTCTTTCTATGTCCTTAGTGCTCAGCAGTCCACTAGCAAGTCTCGGCGGTGGAATACGTCGGAAAGCTGGGGCACGGAAGGTTACATTATGTGATTCCATGACTTGCTTCAGCCGTTCATTGAATTCAACATTAAATCTTGTAATCAACTCCTCAAAGAGTTGATCGGTACAAGCGCAAGTGGGTAAATGCGCCATACGTAGTAGCCTTTGATAAAAGTTTCTTTCAATCTCTCCCAATGTTCATTCATATCAGCCGGCACCCACTTATCCACATGCTGAATCAGTTGTTGCTTGATGTGGGGGCCCCTGATGAACTTAGATCCTCTCGGGATCTGCCTTCTTGGATCGGCTGCTGGTTTATCAGATAGGCTTTTCATTTTTGCCAGGTCAGCCATCCTTTTCTTCTCACGGAGAGCGGCCGCTCTAGTGTCTCCTCGTCCGAGACTCGGTCCTTGCGGCGTCGCCTCCCGTGTCGTTTGATCTTCTCGCTATCCGCTCAGGTGTAAGAGTAGATATGGGAATACTCGAGCAAGTAGCTTTGATTTCGATCGGAAGAGCCTTAGCAAATTCTTCTTGGGCTTTCTTCTTTTGCTCTTCGACCGTATTAATGACCTTTCTCTTTCCTTTGCCCCCGACGACTTTGCCCTTAGGCTTTTTTGCCGCTTCACCTGCCTCCTCTAGCCGACGCTCCTAGTCCAACTTGTCTTGCGGCCTCTTGGGCTATTCCGAGGTCGAATGCCTCTTGCTCCGCTTTTGATTTAAACTTCTTGATCGGGGAGGAAGGAGTAGTGGATTCAGTAGCGATTTCCTTCCCCGACCTCTCGCGGCGGCCTTTGAGACTCTTCTTCTTCACTGGCTCTTCAAGGAATTGAGCGATTTCGTCTATGTGCACAGCTGAAGAGGAGATGGGGGTGGCTTGTAGTGGGAAATCAAGGAGAAGGACCTCGTTAGATGTACCTTTCGAGTAGTTGGTCCCGCCTCCGAGCCTGTTCCCCCCGAACTCTCTGCGGTGAGGGCTCTGGCTGCCGAGGAGGGTCTCGCCTCCCGAGCTCGTCCCTCAAGAATCCGGACGTCACCGTATCCGTATCGGGTTCATCTTTCACAATATCTTCCCCCTTTTTGGCATCGGCAATATTCGCCGGGGAGGTGCGGATAGCTTTTTACGTCCCGCTCCACAGTTGTGCACGTAATCTTTGATCGGGTAATCGTGTCATCAAAATCACCGACCAAGTTGCGGTAGTTTTCCCGGTCTTTCTCCCGATCGGCTCTAGATTTCTTCAATCGAGCGGCCGACTCTCGACGGAGTTTCAAGCCAGAGCTTGATCATTTGATTCCGTCATTTCTTTACGAATGGCTTTTAAAGCCTCACTGTTGCTTGATGGCCGTTTGAAGAGAGGTGGTTGCTATCTTGTTTCTCTCATCAATGAAGCCTTGAATTGTTTTCATGGCTTGAGTCACCTGCTCCGAGAAAGTTTTATGCTTGAGTGGCAAGCAGCCGACTGCGTGCCGTTAAATCGGCCTTTTGAGCACTTAGGGCCCGCTCAACTATCTCCTTGAAATCCGGGCCGAGAAGCCTCTTTAGGGGGTGGAGATGTCGGCGGCCAACTTACTTAGAGCTTCGTTCTGAGCCTTGGTGTACTTCTCCCATTTGAAATGAACATCTTTGGCTAGGAGTCGAGTTTTTTCACCTTGGCGTTTGATAGCCCTGTTGACAGAACGTGAGGACACGGAACCGATGGGTTGTATCTCGATAAGAGCTGGTTCCGAGCCTATGCTCGGAGAACGAGATCAATTGCTCCCTACCGTACTCGGAGCGGTTGTAGCCTCACCGGATGTGACTATGGGTGGTGTTGGGCTCTTCTCTTGGGGAGTTTGTCCCTCTGCGCATTCTCCCCCCGGTCCGCTTCCTTGGGTTTGCCATCCATCTCCTCATCTTGATCATCATTATCGCCTTTATCGGAAGGTGGAGATGGGGGCGGAGCTGTTTTCGATCGGAGCTCTCAAGCTCGATAAATAGAGCATTGCAGCCCTCAAATCTTCGAAAGACGCCACATCAGCTGGCTCTCCGAATCCAATCTTGGCTTGGAGCTCTTGCTCCTCTGTCAGTAGCTCATCTGGTGACTGCTGGGATTTGGCAAAGTCAATAAGAATGTCCCGGTGCAGAAACCTTAAGAGCATCTCGAGCTCTTGTCCTTACTTGCTATTTCAACCAGGATCTGCGTGCTCGAGCAATTTCCGGTATCTCTAGTCGAATCTCAGTGCAAGACGCAATCGAGTGGTGTCGGTTGTTGTCCACTCAGCAGAGGTTCGGGTGACGGTTCCCTCTTGTCGGACTCTGTTCCCTCGTAGCCGATCACTTGGACTTTGTCCTTGATCGTCGCTCCCTCGATTCCGAGTATCCGAATCGAGTAGTTGCTCCTCTTGAATAGAAGGAGGAGCCGGCCGAATAATGGTAAGTGGGTCGAGCCACTGTGACCTCAGCAGTCGATTCTTAGCCAACCTCCTCTTCTTTGGTACTTGGACAAGTTGGGGGCGGAGCGGACGCCGCTCTCTTCGATTCAGGTGGCCCCTTGCCAATTGACTTTTCTCGCTCCGGCCTTTGTCATAAATTTGATAGACTTCTTGTCAAAGTACTTAGTCCTCAAAGGCTGAGTTCTCAACAGCTGAGTTCCTCCGAACTATGCATTCTATCAGAACAGACATCTTTGTTCCGAATAGAAGTTTACCCACACTGGCTATCCTCCTCTCGCCAGTGGGTAATGTGGTGAACTTCTGAGCCTGTGCCTTCATCTGAGTAGTATAATACTCGGCCCAGTTCACTTCAACCCCATCGTCTATTGCCATCATCAGCTGAATCCTAGGTTTGGACAGTTGATCATATGATCCAGTGAACTTGTCGAATGTGCGATACCACGTAAGCTAGACCTGCATCCGAGGTAGCAACATATTCCTCGGTAAAAGCCGTTTTGAACGCCACATCCTTGCGTCCACAGAATTTCTGCACATATGCATTGATCTCCTTCTCCTTGTATCCAATCGGAGAAATGCCGGAGTTGGAAGATCGAAAGAGAGAGCTAGAGCATCTTGAATATCGAAGGTAAGAACAGCTGACTTCCACTCATCTTGATCGACTTCCTTCTGATAAGAGAAGGACGATTCCTCTCCTCCCGACGCTAGAGATTTCCAGTTGAAATAAACTTCAGCGACCTGTCGAGGGAGAAAAGCACGGGGGTGCTTTGAAACCAGCATCTCCAACCCTGAACGCTCCAAAGCATCAAACACGGGTTCAAGGAAAGAGATCTCCACTTGGCGGAAGGCCAAGGTAGGTTCAAACAGAATCCTGGAGGCTACAATCTCCTCAATGTTGTCTGGAGTTTGAACGTTCGCCATTGAAATCTGCAAAACAACACATTAGCACTTGAAAATAGAGTAAGTTAGTAGTTGCTAGCAGACATCTGATACATTACCGTGAAATAGAGCTTGAAAAGAGATATAGCAATGCAGTTTGAATGAGGATGTATGGAAGGAAACTGAATCGCTAAGAAAAAGCTCTAAGATATGAGAATGGCGAAAAGTGAGGAGTTGATAGAAGATGAAAGATTTTGTATATTGAGTTTGATCTTCAGTTTGAATCGCACGGTTCAAATTTAATCTTTCAAAATCAAGGGGCGGCTAAGATTAAATGTTATAAAAGAATGATTACAATAGCCGCCAAAAATATAGATATACGTAATAAAGCTAATGGAGAAGACATGCATTAAATGCGCGACAGAGAGCATTAATTACGCAGGCGAGGAGTCCTGCTGACCTTTCCTCAAACCTTAAACATAATAAATGGTAAGGAATAAATGCTCCTAGGCAACTGAATGCAAGCGACTGATGCATTAAATGCGGCATGCTTCTGAACAAATTAAGTAACGATACTACGCAAACCTCTTCAGCTGAACTTATCAGCTGGTTACCATCATTTATCAGGAGGATGGTTGTGCTGATGACCATGTTCTCCCTTGTTGTGTACAAGTGTGCATTTCCCAACCGAGTCATCGTACTAAGTTTTCCGACTGTCGTGCCGATTCCATACCGATACACATTGTTGCTAAGTATATTATTATCGGTAGTCGGCTTCTACCGACTTGTCTCGGTAGGATCTAGCGGACCTAGCTCAACCGATAGTTCTCTCGAACTTTGTTCTCGGCTAGTGGTTTGGTCAGATATCTCGCCTCTTTGCTTGTCGGTATGGATTTTCTCCATCCCGATGTCCTTCTTTTCGACATGGTCTCCGATGAAGTGGTGTCGAATGTCCACGTGCTTGCATCCGGTATGTAGAACCCGGGTTCCGAAGTTATAGCTATTGCACCGGTGGAGTCACGTAGATGGGCACTTCATCCCGAGTTATACCATAATCTCTCAATTGTTGTCGAAGCCAAAGGATCCGGGCACAAGCAACTTCCTCGCAGCCATGTACTCGGCTTCGGTAGTGGACGTAGCTACCGAGTGCCGTTTCTTTGAAAACCACGATATCGCCTTGCTGCCTAGGAACCGACATGTTCCGGAAGTTGATTTTCGATCTATCCCGCATCTCGCGTAATCGGCATCGAATAACTCCGTCGGATTAGATTATCATCGCGAGGATACCATAACCCACCTCGGTGTTCCTCTTAGATATCGCAGAATCTTCTTCGCCGAGTCTAGATGACTTCGCTTGGGATTCGCTCGAAATCTTGCGCATACACCTACAAAGATAAGTTATGTCGGGTCGGCTAGTCGTTAAATAAAGTAAAGAACCAATAATAGCTCTATAATCGGTAGAGTTAACGTAAGCTCCCTCTTTGTCTAGATCGATTTTAAAGTTCGTGTTCATGGGGATCTTGACCGGTTTGCTTGGAATCACACCCGAATCTTTTGAGAAGATCTCGAGTGTATTTGGCTTGATTGATGAAGATTCCTTCACCGATTGTTTTACTTGAAATCCAAGGAAATAATTCATCTCTCCCATCATGGACATCTCGAATTTCTCTTTCATCATCTTCTCGAACCGCCGACATATAACTTCGTTTTTCGCACCGAAAATGATGTCGTCCACGTAGATTTGCACCCGGTAGAATGTCATCTTCCGACTTTATGCTTGAATAGGGTGCGATCTACCGTCCCCTTTTGAAAACCTTTCTCAAGTAGAAAGTCCGATAGGGTATCATACCAAGCCCCGGGTGCTTGTTTTAACCCATACTGAGCTTTCCTAAGTCTCGTACACTCGATGTCCCCGCTGAAAGCCGGGCGGTTGTTCCACGTAGACTTCTTCCTTCGCACGCCGTTCGTAAAAGCCGACTTCACATCCATCGATATACCTTAAATCTCCGATGTGTTGCATAAGCTAGGAAAAAGACGAATGGCTTCCAATCTGCGGCGACCGGAGCAAATGTTTCATCAAAGTCAATTCCTCTCGCCCGATCGTATCCTTTAGCAACTAGTCGAGCTTTATTTCGACAATGACGTTGTTTTCATCTCGCTTGTTCTTGAAGACCCACTTAGTTCCAATCACGTGCCGATGTCTAGGTCCGTCGACAAGCTCCCAAACTTCATTTCGACGAACCGGTTCAGCTCTTCTTGCATAGCAATGACCCGGTCCAAGATCTTTAAGTGCGTCCTCTATCGATCGAGGTTCTTACGTAGACGTAAAACAAGAGTAAAGTGAGCTTTCTCCTTGAATTAATCTTGATCTCGTCCTTATAGTTGCCGATGGATCTCCAATGATAAGATCCGAAGAATGAGCATCGAGCCACGAACGCCCGAGTCGGGCTTCTTCTTCCGATACCACTTCGCACGGGTAGGGGTGTATTAGGCATTTCGCAGTACTTGTTTTGTGACCGTAGTAATTCGGTAGAAGAAGGTTAGGATCTACCGAGTTTCCGGGTTCGGGGGCATTCACTCGAGAACGTAATCGTTCCCCCCCGAGTTTATATTCTCGGTAGAGGTCTCGGTTACCACAGGGGCTTCCTCATCGACCGAAGTTACCTGTTGTTGATTCCGTTCGATAGAATCAACTAGGTTAGCTACATTGCTTGTTGGGCCGAGTCCGAATTTCTTCATCTTCCGACTCATCATCCCAACAATGCTAGATCTTTTCAGCTTTGTCATTTAGTTCGAGATCCCGTAGCTTGCTGCCGACATCCTCGGTGCTTGACTTTGTATCTTTCCCCGTTCTCGCAAACAAATTCATCAAAAACAACATGAGGGCTTTCCTCCACACAAAGAGTTCGATAGTTAAAAACTCGAAGGCTTTATCGACTCGGGAGTATCCTAAGAATACTCCTTGATCGATTTGCTATCAAAGACCTTCAACCGATCTTTCCCATTGTTGTGGATAAAGCAAGGACAAACAAAACATGAAAATGAGAAATAGAAGGAATTCTCCCTTTCCACGGTTCGTATGGCGTCTTCATGTGTTGCTTTGTGTCGGTAGTGATCGATTCTCGAGTGTAACGAAGCGGTGTCGGTAGCATCGCCCCAAAACTTTGAGGGTAGTCCGGAATCTGCGAGGAGCGTTCTTGCTTGCTTCTTTGAGAGTTCTCGTTCTTACGTTCGCAAGTCCGTTCTGGCGAGGGGTGCGCGCAGCCGATGTCTCGTGCTGAATTCCCTCTTTATCACGGTATGTCTTAACTACCGAGTTTAGAAACTCTTGTTCCTCCGTCTCGAGCGTATCTTCTTAATCTTGATGTTCTTTTCCACACCGAGTTTCTTCGGTAGATTAGGTAACTCGGCCCGAACATCGATTTGTTGGCGATGAAGATGACCCAAGTATATCTCGAGAAGTCGTCTATGACGACGAGGGCATACTTCTTGCCTCTTATAGTCACCGGAGAGACCGGCCCGAATAAGTCCATGTGAAGCGGTACCAAGGATTCCATCGGTGGAAGGTGACGGAATAGGTGGATTGCTACTCTTTGCTTGCTTTCCCTTCGTGCACGCTTCACAATTTCCGTCTTTGATAAACGATTCGTTGGGCGGTCCTCGACTTTAGAGTTCTTGACAAGCTTGTTCATGGTCTTGAAGTTCAGGTGGCCGAGTCTCTTGTGCCATAGCCAGCCTCGACTTGTTACCTCGATTTAGTCTCGTGCGAGCAAGCAAGCCTCGGGTCTCAGCGGTATTCCAGGTTGCAACATAGATGTTCTTCCTCCGCGAACCCGATAACACCGTTTTCCCCCGTAGATTTGTCAACAATATCACGTAAACCGGCGTCAAAGATTACTCGTTAAGATTATCACGAATGATCGATCGAAAGGAGATTATGTTGAAGTCCTTCAACATATGTTACTCTTGGAACCGTGGCGGTCCCAATGTTCGGCGTTCCGTATCCCCTTGTGTAGCCTTTGGAATTGTCATCGAATTCAATTACGTGACCATCTTCTTGTACGTAGTTGGTCGGCGAGGCTCTTCCGGTAGGTCATGTGTCTCGAGCAGCCGCTGTCCACTATCCACGGGTCCTTATGCACCCGCAAAACGGAGGCATTTTTAGGTACCCTTTGGTTCAGTTGGGTCCTTACAAGTTAGTGGGTGATTTCGAACCCGTATCTGTCTCGGGACCTTAGAAGTTCCAGACTTCTTTTTCTAAACCTTATCGCCTTTCTTCTCCACAGGACTTGGAGATACCGACTTTCTGCCGATAATTTTGGGTTCATGCGCTTTCTTCTTCCGAGTCTTAGCGCTTCTCCGACCCCCGGGCTCATAGTAGTACGAGCCGTACCGAGCCGGGTGCTCATACAATGGCTCCTTGTACGTTACGCCCATCCGACCTTCTTGATTCCCCCGAATTTGATCGCGGTGTCCCGGGCCGGAACCTTTGGTCACTGCTTGTTGCTACTCGACCGAGGTGTAATTATTTTCTCGTTTGTTTTTCGCCCGAGGTGTGATGTCGCCAGCTTGCACCTTTCCTCCGACGAACCTATCGGCCCGGGGTTGCTTGAGCTTTTGGAGGTAGAAGCTTCGTGGGTATAGCCCGTGCCTTCTTTCACGTAAGTTGACCGTTGAGCTCTAAGCATGCTTTGTCAAGCTTCTCCTTAGCTCCCAGGTATTGTTCAGTCATCAAACCTCTCCAAACTTCGTCACTCCTTCTGAGTGAGTCATAGTCATTCTGCACGTCTGTGAGCTTCTGACTGAGCTTGGCTATTTCAGTCTCTTTCTCAGAATTATCCTTGGTCAGAACTGAGATCTGAGTCTCTTGAAGCTGAGACTTAGTCATGAGAGATTCAATCTCTTCCTTGAGTCTCGCAACTAGATCCATCGACTCAAGAGAGACCCGACAATCGAAGAAAGTCTCCGATTCTCGGCCTTTACTGTTCAAGTTCCTCGGATGGTTCTCGCTGAACTCTCTGCTCAGCTGAATCTGTTCCTCTAGCAGATCATCGTAGGCTTGTACCACATCTAGAGGATCATCTGTGACCGAGCACGTGTCTTGTGTGCTATGTGAAGAAGAGGTAATAATGCGTTTAGAATTTACCTCAGCCTCTTCTCCGGCCATCGAGACGGTATTCGGTCGACTCATCGAAGAACCGTCTCTGCGACCTCAACCGCGACAAACGCGCCTTCATCTTCGAAGAATACATGAATGTATCCTCCTCAATTGAGTTGTTGGATATCTCTCCGGCTATATAGGCTCGCCGTCTCTCGGCGAACTTCTTTCTCCTGGCTCGCCGTTCGCTCTTTGAGCGGTCGAGAGTTCGGGACAATCGTATCGATAGTGTCCCTCCTTCTTGCGGTTGTAGCAGGTAGATGTTCTGCGTGCTCTTACCAATGAGTCTTTAGATGGATCCGGCAAGCAGACTCCGATTTCCCGCATTCGGTAGAAGGATTAGATTCTTCTTTCTTATGATAGTATTTCTTACCCGAGGAAGAATCTCGGTTGTATTTCCTCGGCTTTCTGACTCTCTCCTTTTCCCTCTGATATTTGAGAGCCATCGGTGCTAGGCGATCGGGGCCTGAGGTCTCAGAAGACTTTGCTACTGATGTGGCCACAGCTTTGCTTGAGGAAATAGGCTTGGCTCCGGTATTGCTGACTGTTGCCTTGAAGGCGTGGTCGAACTGTGTGTCAGCTGGAGCGCTTAAGCACTTTTGGGGTAGGCTATGCTCGAATTCCTCCGATTTTAATTCTGAAAATATAACATCAGGAGTTAGAGCATTTAGATCAGAGCGACGTAAATAAGTAGCAAATGGAAGCCACTTCTGTCGGGGCAACGCTCTCAAGATCTTGGTGTTCATCTCCTTGTTGGTGAACGACCTCCCCAACCCATTGATAACATTGACTTGATTGGTGAATCGACACTCGGCCGTCAATGGTTTCGTAGAGCTCCATTGCAAAGGCGTCGAACTTCCCGAAGCTCTAGCTCGAGCTTGTTCTCTTTGATCCGAGGGGTTCCATGGCTCGATGTGACCCAAGGCATCCCATAGCTCTTTCGCCGTTTTGCAATCTTGTACCCTTCCGAGATGTGAGTCATTGAGCGTAGTCAGTATGGCATTACGTGCAACTCGGTCAAGGTTGTGCAACTTCTTTTCTTCAGGCGTGAAGGCAGATTTGTCTTTGGGAACCTTAGCACCAGTTTGTGCTCCCACGCCTCCTCCAAAGGCAAATACTACGCCGTCGATCATGGGAATGATCGGTCCCCGACTCTAGGACATCTCGACATGCTTTGTCGTGGAGTGACGTTAGGTGTGCCTCCATACGTACGCGCCATACCGTGTAGTTCTCTATTGAGAACATCGGCACCATCCTAATACCCGACATATCGAGACATTGTAAGAGTAAGAGTAAGAGTATAAGGATGCCGAGAAGATGCTTATGCGAGTGAAAACGGTTTTCGGGGATCGGTTCGAGAGGACCAAGTATTTCGTAACCGGCGATCGGTTGAACACCGAAAGCTCGATACCAATTGTTGGTCCGAGACGAAAAGTCGGGTGTAGAGGGGGGGGTGAATACACCCGAGCTCGTTTCTTTTTCTCGGTGAAGGTCAGTGAAGCCGATGTTTGCAATCGATGAACGATTGCCAAGTAAGCCTTCGATCACTGGGGTCAAAGTGAGTCGGCTTCGAGCTCTTCTACCGATCGATGTCGGTATTACGAAACTCGCCGGAGACCGTAGTGCGGATAAGTGTTAGGCCCGAGTCGTCTCTTTTGAAAACGCGTTTTTGCAAGTTAAATCTTTTGGTCAGTGCACTTTATAAAATACGTTTTATGCAAACTTATGATTTTCAAGTCGGTTGAATGCAATGCAATAAAACAAGAAATGAACACAAGCGATTTAACGTGGTTCGGATACGCAAGATCCTACGTCCACGGTCCCGAACAAGGCGGGAGAACTTGTTGATTATTCCGAGCAAGCCTCGCGGGGATACGTGCACCTGGACGGTTCCCTCTAAGTTATAGTCCTTAGCGACTTTACAATCCAAACCTAAGTTTAGAAGGGAGGGAATATTCTCCAACCGAGAAGGAGTTCTTACAACAAGAACAATTCACTAAATGTGAACTCCTTCGGATCTAAGCTATGAATCTAGCAATGAGCTTAGTCTAGAGAGGATAGGGATCAAAGTGCTCTAGAGATGAACTACAAGAAGTGTTCTATGAAAACTAGTTCGTCTCTCGGATAAGCTTGAAGGTTCTAGAGCGTTGTGAGTTTGAATGATTTCCCTTGATTTCGCGTATATTCCTCTTATCGAAATCTTCAAATCCTTCTCTATTTATAGTTGTGAGTTGTGACATATGTCCGTTGGAGACGACGATGCCACGTGTCACAAGCGTCCAAAGAAAACGGCCACTATTCAACTTTGTTGCGAGCAGGCGCTTAATGCACCGTTCATGAGAGCAACTTTACTATGTAGAGTAGGTAAGCGTTGTCGGCTTCTCATTGGTCGAGGTTTGTAGTTGGTGAGTGTCGAGTTGACCGTTCAAACTACCTCGTATGTCTTCTCGCCGAACATTTGAAGGGACTTTAAGTGCTTTGGGTCGCTTTTACGTCGGATACGGTACTCGGAAGTCTGTCTTCTTCGGTCGAGTCGTCCGACCGATAAAGTGAGCTTCGATAGTCGGTTGGTCGATCGCGAAGGTATACTGCTTGCACCGGTTCTTCTACCGATGACCATCGGCTTGTAGAGAATGCTTCTGCGAGGTTCGGTCGGTGATGCGGGATCTTCAACCGAGTTTGATATCAGCCGCCGACGAAGAATGCAAGCGATTACACCGATGACGTGGGGTTACGAAAAGTATCTTCAGTGAAGATCGGTTCAACAACTACCCCGTACTGGGACTTAGACAAAAATAATAAGCATTACATCAAGTCTAACCTATACATCAGCTAATCCTATCGACACACTAATCTACTGATATCAGCTCGGTTTTGGGATCTTCAATTCCATAGTACTACTATGATTTCCCCCAATTTCTTTTAACCCTAGAACAGCTGAGTATCAATCTACTGACTCATATCCAACATTTGCCATTTCTATTCTTTATTTCCTCTCGGCTGGCATGATCATATTAACAAATAAATAAATTATGCTAATGACATTCATATTAATTAATTCCTACATCCTAATTTCAAAGAATTTAACTTATTAAGCGTATAACGTGACATATACAACAATACCTCATGGTCATTAGGTTACAAACAATATCATATATATATATACTCATTAGTGTAATTAGGTTTCAACGTTCTATATTAACTTGTGCAGAATACCTATTTTTAAAAAATTCCACATAACATGAATTCATTTCATAAATTTTAATTTTCTACATATAGATTCCTTAATGAGTCTAAATCATACCAGATTTGGTTTCATATCAAAATAATATGTCCTCTAAGCGTTATAACCAAAACAGTACCTACTGCATCAACAAAATCGGTTTCTGACCTACTGACCTTTAACTATAAGCTTCAGGAACTAAACATACTTTAAAAATTATAAGATTTAATACACATCTAGGGGACATATGTATAAATATCATATCAAGATTTCAATCTCTATCGATAAGTAACGACTTCATAAAATACAGAATAGTTTCCACCAAAATCCGAATACGAAAATGCATGTTCCGACTGATTACCCGGACATTTATATTAAACTGCTTTCATACCCATAATTTAAAAATACTAAATAAACATTTTTCCAGCTCCCTTCGTGTGTAGAATATTTAGGAAAAAGAATCAAGTCAAAACCATTTTTGTGGAGTGAGATATAAACATTTTGCTAACCCTATTCCGGATGCATGGTTTTTCGGCAATATAAAAGTGAAAATAAAAATATAAATACTTGTTTAAAAATTCTTAAAATTTACAGAAATCTTAAAGACATCCTAAATTGTATCTCTATAATTTTTCTCTAATTTTTCAAGTAGCTTAAGATCGTGTATTTGGCCTTGGAACTATCGGCAGAAAAGGTAAATGGCAGGACAGATTTATGTTCTAAATAATTAAGTTTCTTCACGAAAAAGGGTGCACATAAACAACTTAGAGTTCAACGGAATTACCTTAAAAAAAACTCGACGGCCAAGAGTGGAGACAATAAACGAAAATAAGTTGAATTATTATTCGAACGGTGGTGATGAATATATTAGGAAGAGGCGAGAGATGTGAGATAATATATATATAAATATTATGTAATCCTAGTTGTTTTTTAGATTTGCCTAAAAAGATGTAATCACTATCCATTAATATCTAATGGCTTGAATTGATCTAATGAATAACCGTATTAATTTAAAAGTTTCAAAATATATATCCTGTTGTAAATAATATTTACCGTATATAGATTGACCATATGTAAACCCTAGCAACCCATTAGCCCATCTTGTGTTCGCCCAAAAGCCCATCTTGTACTCTATAAATAGAGGTCTCCTCCCTCATAATAATACACATCAATTTTCTCATTCTCTCTATTATTCTCTCATTTTGTTTAGTTTATAACACGTTATCAGCACGAAAGAACTCTCAAGAAAAAAAGAAAAAAAACCAGGTGGTGGAAGGTATAATTTTTTTCCCCAACACCTTTCAATTTGTTTTTTTGTTTTCGTCAATATACCCATATTTATTGCTACTAATTATTAATAAAAATCAATTTCTTTTAATATGGCATACGTACTGCTTCTCCTCTACACCTTCTTTTCCTCGACACCCTATCTGGTTTGACTATTATATATTACCACTTTTTAATCTTCATATGTGTCGTAGTAACTTAAACAACACCTCTCGTTTTTTTTTTTAATTAAAAAAATGATGTTTTTGTTTTTCTCAAATCCTTATATTGATAATAATTATGATAGTTGTATTATCGTGCATGGTTTAGATAAGTAAATCAATCACTTATTTTGAATCATGCACTTTCTTCGAGAAAATTATTATACTTATTGTTGCTTCAGAAGTAGCACACTATATTAATATCCTGAAGAATATTATAAGCTCTTGAAGAGCGATTCCAAAACATAGTTTTAACTTGATTTGTTGCTCCAGAAGTAGCACAATCAATATTCCTAAAGAATATTACATGCTCTTGAAGAGCATTTACTCTACGTTTTTATTTATTTATTCGTTTGTTTGTTTATTTATTTAATGTTAAATTACAATTGTTGCTCCTGAAGTAGCACGATCCATATTCCTGAAGAATATCATATGTTCTTAAAGAGCCAATCAAACTTCTTCATTGAAATGATTTAATTGTTGCTCCAGAAGTAGCACAAATTTAATATTCTTGAAGAATATTTCACACTCTTGAGGAGTTATTATTTATGTATTTATAATGTTTTTTTTCTTTTCTGCATATTATAATATTTATTTATATATTATATAGACATATAATCTTAAATTATTGCTCCCGAAGTAGCAAATAATTATTATTCCTAAAGAATATTAATGCTCATGTAGAACACTTTATGATATATGTTTATCCCTGAAGGAAAAACATAAGTCTTTGTTGACATTAATAATAATTTATTTTAATTGTGCAGAGTTGCACGAATAGCAAATATCACCAAACTTGAGTTCGTTGCACTTGACATATTCGGCAAAAATTATATGTCTTAGATTGTTGATGCCGAGATCCATTTCATCTCAAGGGGTCTAGGAGAGACTATACAAGAAGGAAACAACGCATCCCCGCATGATCGCGCAAAGGCACTGATTTTCCTTCGTCACCATCTTCATGGTGATCTAAAAAATGAGTATCTCACCGTCAAAGATCCATATGAATTGTGGAACAACCTTAAAGAAAGGTTTGATCACCAAAGGACTGTTATCCTTCCTAAAGCTCGATACGATTGGTTGCATCTTTGACTACAAGACTTCAAATTTGTGAGTACTTATAATTCTGAATTGTTTAGAATTAGCTCCACAATGAAATTATGTGGAGAAACAATCACTGATGAAATGATGCTTGAGAAAACATTCTCCGCATTTCATGCTTCTAATGTTCTCCTACAACAACAATATAGGGAGTGAGGTTTCAAAAAGTATTCCGAACTAATATCTTGTTTATTAGTTGCCGAGCAAAATAATGAATTGCTAATAAAAAACCACGAGTTAAAACCCACCGGTTCCTCTGCATTGCCTGAAGCCAATGCGACGTATGGATATGGTCATGGAAACCAACATGGACGTGGGCGCAGTCGTGGTCGTGGTCGTGGGCGTGGTCGTGGGTATGGACGCCGACATAGAAATCACGACCATGCAACCTCGAGCAACAAAAGGTCTAAGACATCCAAAGATCACAATTCATCCAACAAGGAGGAAATATGTCATCGATGTGGCATGAATGGGCATTGGTTGCGTACCTGTCGTACGGCTAAACACCTTGTGGACCTATATCAGAGTTCAATCAAGGGAAAAGTAAAGAAGGAGACCAATGTCCTCGACTATAACAGTTCGAGTAATCTAACAACTCACTTAGATGTCTCTGATTTCTTTAATGACCCAAATGGCAACATTGATGGCTTGATTGGTGGTGGTGTTTTAGAAGACAATTGATGCAGTTTTTGGCATGTTTAGCTTTTATCATTTACCTTTGTTAAATAATTCATTTCATTTGCTTACACAACTCTATCTTAGTATTGTTATTGTTTTTTAAACTTATTATTCTTCTTCGGATTATTTTTTATTGTCTTTTACTGATTAGGAAATTATCTTCTTAAAAAACAATGTCTTAGAAAATGCAAATGAATCATTGTGATATATGTTTAGCTTATAGTGCCACCACACACACCATTCTCCAATATAAAAAAGTATTTTAAAAAATTAACATTAGCTGAAGATAATGTTAATACTATATCTGGTGCATCAAACATCATCGAAGGCTCTGGAAGAGTTTGTATCATTCTACCAAATGATACTAAATTAATTATAGAGCATGCCTTATATTCTAGTAAGTCCAGAAGAAACTTACTAAGCTTTAAGGATATTAGCTGCAATGGCTACCACATTGAAACAATGTCAGAAAGTAGTAACGAATATCAATATATAAATTCTTTTGTATCTGGCCAGAAGCATATCAAAGAAAATTTATCAACACTACCATCCGGGATATATTACACATTTATCAAGGCAATTGAGACGAACCATGTCATGAACCCGAAGTTCAATGACTCAAAAAGTTTTTTGCTTTGGCATGATAGATTAGGACATCCGGAAGCAACTATGATGCGCCGCATCATTGAAAACTCAAGTGGACACAATATAAAGAACCAGAAGATTCTAATAACAAATGAATTCTCATGTGGTGCTTGTGCACAAGGTAAGTTAGTCTTTAGACCATCTCATACGAAGGTCAATATAGAATCTCCATCTTTCTTGGAAAGAATTCAAGGAGATATTTGTGGACCTATACATCCACCATGTGGACCATTTCGATACTTTATGGTATTGATTGATGCTTCTTCTAGATGGTCCCATGTATGCTTGCTTTCTAGTAGAAATGCAGCTTTTGCTAAACTACTTGCTCAAATAATAAAATTGAGAGCTCAATTCCCAGACAACCCGATTAAGAGGATTCACCTCGATAATGCTAGTGAGTTTCAGTCTCAAGCATTTAATAGTTATTGTATGGCTATTGGGATTGAGATTGAACACTCGGTTGCTCATGTCCATACACAAAATGGTTTAGTAGAAGCATTCATTAAACGTCTTCAACTTATTGCTAGACCATTACTTATGAAATCAAAACTCCCAATTTTGGCTTGGGGTCATGCCATTTTGCATGCTGCATCATTAGTTCGGATTCGGCCAATAGCCAACCAACAACATTCCATAATGCAAATTGTTTTTGGTAGAGAACCTGATGTTTCTCACTTGCGGATTTTTGATTGTGTTGTCCAAGTCCCAATTACACCCCCACAACGTACAAAAATGGGTCCCCAACGAAGGCTTGGGATATATGTTGGTTTTGATTCACCCTCGATCATAAGATATCTTGAACCTTTAACGGGCGATTTGTTTACTACACGTTTTGCAAATTGTCATTTTGATGAAATGACATTTCCAACATTAGGTGGAACAAACCTACATCCAGAAAAGCAAAAGGAAATCTCTTGGAATGAAAAAACCTTTTCACATTTTGATTCCAGAAGTAATCAATGTGAACAAGAAGTTGAAAAAATAATTCATTTGCAAAAGACTGCAAATCAAATTCCTGATGCTTTCATAGATACAAGAAAAGTGACACTATCTCACATACCAGCTGCCAATACACCTGCTAGAATTAGTGTCCTTGAAGGACAAACATCAATGGTAGCAAATGAATCTAACGTACGTCAAAAATGTGGTCGACCAATTGGTTCCAAAGATTCTGTGCCTAGAAAGAGAAAGGCACAAAACACGAACCAAACAATGACGAAAATTATTGATCAAAATAATGTAGTTCCTGAAGAACCACAAGCGTCCGAAAATCATGAGATCTCAATAAATTACTTATCTTCTAATAAGATATTGGAGAGAGAAAATATCGTCGTGGACAATAAATTCGCCTTTAATATGACTCTTGAAGTTCTAAATAAGGATCCTGAACCGCGGTCTGTTAAAGACTGTCAAACTAGACATGATTGGCCAAACTGGAAAGAAGCCATACAATGTGAACTAAATTCCCTTGAAAGCCGGAAAACATTTGGACCTGTAGTTCAAACTCCGGAAAATATTATCCTTGTAGAATACAAATGGGTCTTTGTTCGAAAGAGAAACGAAAACCATGAAATTACGAGATACAAAGTAAGACTCGTAGCACAAGGTTTCTCTCAAAGACCGGGAATTGATTATGAAGAAACATACTCTCCGGTAATGAACGCGATAACATTTAGATTTTTGATGAGTATAGTTGTGTCAGAAAGACTTTATATGCGCCTAATGGATGTAGTAATGGCATATCTATATGGTTCACTAGATAGTGACATATATATGAAAATCCCAAAAGGATTTAAATTGCCTGAAGCATATAAGTCAAAATCCAAAAGCATGTTTTCAATTAAACTGCAAAGGTCGTTGTATGGGTTGAAGCAGTCTAGCCGTATGTGGTATAATAGACTTAGCGAGTATCTCTTGAAAGAAGGGTACAACAACGATGATGTTTGCCCTTGTGTTTTCATTAAGAAAACAAACAATGGATTTGCAATCATAACAGTTTATGTAGATGATTTGAATTTAATTGGGACTCCCAAAGAGCTCAATAAAACTGCTGAATACTTTAAAAATGAATTTGAGATGAAGGGTTTAGGAAAGACAAAATTATGTCTTGGTTTGCAAATTGAACATGTCCCTGAAGGACTATTTGTTCATCAATCCTCATATACAGAAAAAGTCTTAAAGCGGTTTTATATGGATAAAGCGCATCCATTACAATCACTAATGGTCGTTAGAACATTTGATGTGCATAAAGATCCATTTCGACCTATTGAAGATGGTGAAATGATACTTGGTCCTGAAGTACCATATCTTAGTGCAATCAGAGCATTGACTTATTTAGCTAATTGCACAAGACCGGATATAGCTTTTTCTATAAATCTTCTCGCAAGATATAGCTCTACACCCACTTTAAGGCATTGGAATGGTGTTAAGCACATTCTACGTTATCTAAAGGGTACCATTGACCTTGAATTATATTACTCAAAAGGTTCTGGTTATTCTCTAATAGGGTATGCAGATGCTAGTTATTTATCTGATCCACATAAAGTCAAGTCACAAACTGGTTATGTTTTTACACGTGGAGGAACTGATATATCTTGGAAGTCCGTTAAGCAAACCTTGACTGCAACATCCTCAAATCATTCTGAAATAATTGCAATCCATGAAGCAAGTCGAGAATGCGTGTGGTTACAGAATATGACAAGTCATATCCAAAAGTCGTGCGGATTAGCTTCTTCAAAGGACAATCCAACGACATTATATGAAGATAATACCGCTTGTATCACGCAATTGAAGGGAGGTTACATCAAAGGCGATCGGACAAAGAATATTTCTCCCAAGTTTTTCTTCACACATGAACTTCAAAAGAATGGTGATATCGACATTCAACAGATACATTCGAGTGATAATCTAGCAGACTGATTTACGAAGGCACTACCGATGTCAACATTCAAGAAGTTGGTACACAAGATCAGCATGCGCCGATTCAAGGATTTACAATGATTATTTTGAGGGGGAGCAATTGTACTCTTTTTCCTTCGACCAGTTTTTATCCCATTGGGTTTTGTTGGCAAGGTTTTAACGAGGCAGCAATTTCTGTTTAAGGATGGTCAATTAAGGGGGAGTGTTGTAAATAACATTTACCGTATATAGATTGACCATATATAAACCCTAGCAACCCATTACCCATCTCTTGTTGGCCCAAAAGCCCATCTTGTACTCTATAAAAAGAGGTCTCCACCCTCATAATAATACACATCAATTTTCTCATTCTCTCTATTATTCTCTCATTTTCTTTAGTTTATAACAGATCACTATTTATTATACTTAAATTCCTAGCTATGGAAGATAAAGAAATGCACACTACATTCAAATAATATAGATGTATCATTATCCAAAAAAAATCTTGATAATTAATTTATATTTTAAGCTGAAACAAAAATTTATATATATATAACCAGACTACATGATTTAATGGACATTTAATTAAGGAAAAATATATTGCACAAGTAGAAAAATTCAATGTGTCGTGCATAAAATAACAAGAAAATATTATGATCATGCTTTATCATTCAATTAAATCCTAAGGCGTGACTTATAAAATTTAAGCATAAGAAAACAAGCATGAAGTGCAAATGTATTTTATATTGAGAATTTTGGGGTGTTACAATACTGGGGTGGGCTGAACAGTAAAATTTCAACTCGTTATATATAAAAATATTATTTTAATGTCTACATAAGTTGTGCCCTGTAACGCCCTAATTTTCATAATTTTTTAATGGGACGTCACCTCGTGCATAACATTTAATTTTCTCAATTTAATTTTCAAAAATAATAGATTTATAATAAGATAATAAGGTTTTAATGCATTTCATAAAAGCGGAAGTCTTAAATCAAAAACATGTGCATCGTCTAGTTTACGAATTAAACAACAATAAATGCATAGTTCATGAGAAAAACTAAATTAATGCGGTAAAAAGTGATTTAGATTCTTTCATGTGTGACCATCACCATCCGCCACTTCAAGCACCTACCGGACCATAATCTGAAAAGGTGAAAATATATAGGGGTGACTACGACTACTCAGTGAGGTCAACATTATCCAAACTATAAACTATAAAGAATTTAACATGGGAAATTAGACATGCAAGCCCGGAGGCTTAACCCGAAGGTTTTACTGCTGCGAATTGTCCGAAGGCTAACCCGAAGGTTTTACTGCTGTGAATTGCCCGAAGGCTAACCCGAAGGTTTTTCTGCTATGAATTGCCCGAAGGCTAACCCGAAGGTTTTACTACAGTGAATTGCCCGAAGGCTCTGTCTGTACTGAATAACGCATGAGAAAAACAATATAGTGTATAATAAGGATAAAAGTAAAACCCCACCTTAACCTTTTTAAGTGAATGAAAAAATGTATATCAATGGATTAAGTCCTGCGCGCCAATCCTAACATGAAATAATTCAAATCTTAATGTCGTGATATGCATGAAACAATATCATATCTATATACTAAGTTTCTATGTTCTATTTTAACTCGTGCATAATACCTATTTTAAAAGAGTTCCACAGAACATGAATTCATTCCATAAATTCTAATTTTCTATATATATATTCTTTAATGAGTCTAAATCATTCCAGATTAGGTTTCATATAAAAATACTAAGTCCTCTAAGAGTTATAACCAAAACAGGTACCTACTTGCATCGACGAGGCGGTTTCGACCTACCGACTTTTAACTATAAGCTTCGGGAACTATACATATCTTAAAAATTCTAAGATTTAACACACATCTAGGGGACATACGTAGAAATATCATGTCAAAATTTCAGTCTCTATAGATAAGTAACGAGTTCATAAAATACGAGAATAGGTTCCACCAAAACTCGAATACGAAAATGCATGCTCCGACCGACTACCCTGACATTTGTATTAAACTCGCTTTCATACACATATGTTAAAAATACTAAATAAATATTTTTACAAATCCCTACGTGTCAAGTGAAACCAATTTTTCTGGAGTGAGATATAAACATTTTACTAAGCCCTATCCAGAGAGCATGGTTTCTCGGTAGTGTAAAAGTACAAATTCATTAAAAATATAAAGACTTGTTTAAAAATTCCCAAAATTTACAGAAATCTTAACGACATCCTATATTGTATCTCTATAATTATTATGGAATTTTTCAAGTAGCTTAAGATCATGTATTTGGCCTTGGAACTCTCGGCAGAAAAGGTAAAATTGCTGGACAAATTTATGTTCTCATGAAACTTAAACATTTTAACAACCAAAGTATTGACATAATAGAATCGAACACATCAAGAAACAAATTAACAAATATATAGTACACGTATCCTAAAAATTCTATATTTTTAACATGAATGACCTAACATATAGTATATCCTATTAAAATTCAGCATGGTCGAAAATAGGATAAATAAAACATGAAAAATAATTTTCCTATCAAGCTCATGAACATGCTGTCAAAAACTGGCAGGTTACGAAGAATAATTTTTAACAAATATTAATCATGCTTTTAAAATTCTAAAAATATTATTAAATATACTATACATACCGAGGAAGATGATCCTAAATTTTCACGACGATATGACAAGATGAAGATATGGAAATAATTCTTTAAACAGTTCGCTGATATGCTGGCAGTTTTTCGAAAATTTTATGGCATGCTATATTATGAGCGACTAAGGGGTATTTATAGGTCTAGAAATCATTATCTAAAGATCCCTAATCCTAAAAGGTATCAAATATATTTTATCCATAATTATTTTCGTCCATATATAATTTATATAGAATTTAGTCTATCACCTACCATAAAAGAGATTCAATCCTAGTTGGTTTAGGAAATCCAAAATAAATAAATATTATTCTTGCCTAATAATTCTAATATTATTTCTATCTCAACAAAATAATATAATCATAATATTATATAAATAAGCATATCCAAAGTTCAAAATAAATTTATATAATAAAAATAATTTAATGAAAAATAACATAAATGTTTTTATTTTCATTCTCATTTTTCTAAGGCGCGACTTACAGAACTAAACCCGTGATATTATGCATGAAATGCAAATGCATTTTATTTATTTATTTAGGTAAAATTTCGGGGTGTTATAATCTCCCCTACTTATAAAATTTTTGTCCTCGAAAATTAATTATCTTTATCCATTAAATTTTGGTATCGTAGCTCCATATCTTTTTCTACTTCCCATGTCGCCTCACTTGCATCATGTCTACTCCAGTGAACTTTAATTAATGACACTTCCTTGGTCTAAAATAGCATTCGGCGTCTCTTCATATGACAAATCTTTGTTCAGCTCCAATCCTTCATAATTGACTATGTTGTTTGGGTCATGCATATACTTCCTCAAGTTCGCGACATGAAAAATATTATAAATGGACGTCAAATTTGGCGGTAGTGCTAACTCGTATGACACTTCTCCAATTCTTTTGAGTATCTCAAACGGTCCAATGTATCGAGGCCTAAGCTTCCCTCTCTTTCCAATCCTCACTACACCTTTCATTTGTGACAACTTGAGAAACACTTTATCACCCTTCTCGAATTGTATATCCTTCCTCTTCAAATCAGCGTAGGACTTTTGTCTATCTTGAGCAATCTTGATTCTCTCTCGAATCTTTGCAATGACTCCCACGGTTCTTTCTACGATCTCGGGTCCCAATATTCTTTCTCACCAACCTCATCCCAATGCAGAGGTGATCTACACTTCCTTCCATATAATGCTTCAAAAGGTGTCATCCCTATACTTACTTGATAACTGTTATTATATGTAAATTCTACTAAAGGCAAATGCCTCTCCCAATTGGTTCCAAAATCCATGACACAAGCTCGCAACATATCTTCCAAAGTCTGAATAGTTCTTTCGGCTGTCCCATCGTTTGTGGATGGTAGGCGGTACTAAACTTCAACTTAGTACCCATAGCAGCTTGCAAACTATTCCAAAATTTTGATGTGAACCTCGGATCGCGATCACATACAATACCGGTAGGCACTCCATGTAATCTTACTATCTCGTCTATATAGATTTGTGCCAAACGATCCATGTTGTCGGTCATCTTCATCGGAAGAAAATGAGCCGATTTCGTGAGTCTATCCACGATTACCCAAATTGAATGATTTTCTCTTCGGGTTTTTGGTAATGCTACCACGAAGTCCATTGATATCTCCTCCCACTTCCATTGAGGTATATCAAGCGGCTTTAATAAGCCGGATGGCCGTTGGTGTTCAGCCTTCACTTGTTGGCAAGTCATACAACTTTGTATGAATTCTGCAATAGTCCTCTTCATATTCCTCCACCAAAAGTGTCTCTTCAAATCATGATACATCTTTTTCCCTCCAGGATGGACAGTGTATGGCGTGTTGTGTGCCTCCTCTAAAATCTCCCTCATCATTTCACTTCCTTTTGGTACACAGATCCTTCTCTCGAACATCAGCATCCCGTCTGCTGCAATCTCAAACCCCTTATTCTGCCCTTCCAGAACTTGATCTCTTATCTTGCATAAAAACCTATCTCTCTTTTGTGCTTCCCGAATTTGGTCCCTTAGCAAAGGTTGGATCTTCATAGCTGCTAACTTAGTAGTAGTGTCCTCTATCGAGGGTACAACTTCAATTTCCATTTTTTGCAAACTCTTCAATCATTCGGGAAGTATATAGGGCGGTCAGACTCCCTTTCCTGCTCAAAGCATCAGCTACCACGTTTGCTTTTCCTGGATGATAATGAATTGTGCAGTCGTAATCTTTCACTAGTTCGAGCCACCTTCTTTGTCTCATGTTCAATTCCTTTTGTGTGAACAGATACTTGAGACTCTTGTGATCGGAATATATCTCACACTTGCCTCCATATAGGTAATGTCTCCAAATCTTCAAGGCATGGACCACAGCTGCCAATTCCAGATCGTGTGTAGGGTAATTCAGTTCATGTGTCTTCAGTTGTCTCGAAGCATAAGCTATGACCTTCCCATGTTGCATCAAGACACATCCAAGTCCTTGTTTTGAGGCATCGCAGTAGATTACATACCCTTCAGTTCCGTCAAGAATAGCGAGTACCGGTGCCGTGGTTAACTTCCCTTTAAGTTCTTGGAAACTTCTCTCACACTCTTCATTCCACTCAAACTTGATCCCTTTTCTGGTTAATTGGGTGAGTGGCCTTGCTATCTTTGAGAACCCTTCAATAAACCGCCGGTAATATCCTGCTAATCCCAAGAAACTTTGGATTTCGCTTGCATTCTTCGGTGCCTTCCAGTTACTAACCGCTTCGATTTTTGATGGATCCATTTCTATCCCTTGTGCAGCCACTACGTGACCAAGGAATACTACTTGACTAAGCCAAAAATCACATTGCTTGAACTTGGCATATAGCTTCTCGTTTCTTAAAGTCTCCAACAAAATCCTGAGATGCTCTTCATGTTGGCTCCGATCTTTTGAGTACACCAAGATATCGTCGATGAAGACAATTACGAATTGATACAAATATTGATGAAACACGTTGTTCATCAAGTCCATGAAAACTGCAGGTGCATTAGACAGTCCAAAAGGCATCACGGTAAACTCATAGTGACCGTATCTTGTTCGAAAAGCTGTCTTCGGCACATCACTCTCCTTAATCTTCAGCTGATGATATCCGGACCTCAAATCAATCTTTGAGAAGATCCCCGCGCCTTTTAGTTGATCAAAGAGGTCTTCAATTCTTGGCAACGGGTATTTGTTCTTGATTGTCAACTTGTTGAGCTCACGGTAATCTATGCACATACGCATAGTTCCATGTTTCTTCTTGACGAAAAGCACAGGCGCTCCCCATGGTGATACACTTGGACGAATATGTCCCTTGTCTAACAACTCTTGTAGTTGTATCTTGAGTTCTTGTAACTCCATTGGTGCCATTCTGTATGGTGCTCTTGAGACAGGAGCTGCTCCAGGAATTATATCAATGTTGAATTCCACTTGCCTATCTGGGGGAAGACCACTTAGTTCATCAGGGAACACATCAGGAAATTCCCTTACCACCGGTAAATCATTTATGGTTAGTTCCTCCGTCTTTGTGCTTGTAATATTCACCAAGTAGGCTTGACACTCCTTCTTCCTCATCATCTTGGTGGCCTTCATAGCAGTTATGATATGTGGTCCTCTCTTTCTTTTACTTCCGTAAAAAGAGAATTGATTTCTGTCTGGTGTTGGGAAAACGACTTCACGATCCTTGCATCTGATAACCGCATCATGCTTACTGAGCCAATCCAATCCCAATATGACGTCGAAGCCCTTCATCTCCAGGATGTACAAATCTGCTTTCAAGATCACGCCATCAATCTTCAATGTTGCTCCTTTTACTCGACGATTTGTTTCCTTTGCCTTACCCATAGGAAACCCCGACCTTGCATACTGCACTCTCCTCTTCGCATTTTTCGGCTACATTGTCGTAAAATCTTTTCGATATGAAGGAATCCGATGCTCCGGAATCAAAAAGAACTACAGCTATTTGGTTAAGTACTAAAATATTTCCTAAGGTAGTCAAGTTTACTAACTATAATTGGATCTCCTCCTTAGTGTTGCGGGAACATTTCTCTCATAGCTTCCAGCAACTGTAAATTGCTAAGGTTCTCTGGAGGGTTATCTCATGTCCCTCCACTACTTAATAGGGTTTCTTCTCGGAGGCATCTTCCTATTGTTCATATAAAATTCAACTATGTAGGGCATCTAAGTTCTCATTCTTAAGGCAACATCTTCGAGGACTTTAAATATTTTACATAATTTACTCATATAATAATCATGCTCATGTCATGCTAGAAAAATATGCTTTCAATATCATGCTTCAAAATTAACTTAGAAAATCTTTCTTACCTCGCCGGCACGATGTGGCAGTGATGATGGCCAATTTCCTGCATAACATGAAACAAGTCTACAGGAAAGTAGACACCGCTTCGATACCAACTGTAACGCCCCCAATTTTCATAACTTTTTAATGGGACGTCACCTCGTGCATAACATTTAATTTTCTCAATTTAATTTTCAAAAATAATAGATTTATAATAAAATAATAAGGTTTTAATGCATTTCATAAAAGCGGAAGTCTTAAATCAAAAACATGTGCGTCATCTAGTTTATGAAATTAAACAATAATAAATGCATAGTTCATGAGAAAAACTAAATTAATGCGGTAAAAAGTGATTTAGATTCTTTCATGTGTGACCATCACCATCCGCCACTTCAAGCACCTGCCGGACCATGATCTGAAAAGGTGAAAATATATAGGGGTGAGTACGACTACTCAGTGAGGTCAACATTATCCAAACTATAAACTATAAAGGATTTAACATGAGAAATTAGACATGCAAGCCCGGAGGCTTAACCCGAAGGTTTTACTGCTGCGAATTGCCCGAAGGTTTTACTGCTGAATTGCCCGAAGGCTAACCCGAAGGTTTTACTGCTGTGAATTGCCCGAAGGCTCTGCCTGTACTGAATAACGCATGAGAAAAACAATATAGTGTATAATAAGGATAAAAGTAAAACCCCACCTTAACCTTTTTTAGTGAATGAAAAAATGTATATCAATGGATTAAGTCCTGCGCGCCAATCCTAACATAAAATAATTCAAATCTTAATGTCGTGATATGCATGAAACAATATCATATCTATATACAAAGTTTCTATGTTCTATTTTAACTCGTGCATAATACCTTTTTTAAAAGAGTTCCACAGAACATGAATTCATTCCATAAATTATAATTTTCTATATATATATTCTTTAATGAGTCTAAATCATTCCAGATTTGGTTTCATATAAAAATAATAAGTCCTCTAAGAGTTATAACCAAAACAGTACCTACTGCATCGACAGAGGCGGTTTCTGACCTACTGACTTTTAACTATAAGCTTTGGGAACTATACATATCTTAAAAATTCTAAGATTTAACACACATCTAGGGGACATACGTAGAAATATCATGTCAAAATTTCAGTCTCTATATATAAGTAACGACTTCATAAAATATAGAATAGTTTCCACCAAAAACTGAATACGAAAATGCATGCTCCGACTGACTACCCGGACATTTCTATTAAATTGCTTTCATACACATATGTTAAAAATACTAAATAAATATTTTTACAAATCCCTACGTGTTTAGAGTATTTAGGAAAAAGAATCAAGTGAAAACCATTTTTCTGGAGTGAGATATAAACATTTTACTAAGCCCTATCCAGAGAGCATGGTTTCTCGGTAGTGTAAAATTACAAATTCATTAAAAATATAAAGACTTGTTTAAAAATTCCCAAAATTTACAGAAATCTTAACGACATCCTATATTGTATCTCTATAATTTTTATGGAATTGTTCAAGTAGCTTAAGATCATGTATTTGGCCTTGGAACTCTCGGCAGAAAAGGTAAAATTGCTAGACAAATTTATGTTCTCATGAAACTTAAACATTTTAACAACCAAAGTATTGACATAATAGAATCGAACACATCAAGAAACAAATTAACAAATATATAGTACACGTATCCTAAAAATTCTATATTTTTAACATGAATGACCTAACATATAGTATATCCTATTAAAATTCAGCATGGTCGAAAATAAGATAAAGAAAACATGAAAAATAATTTTCCCATCAAGCTCATGAACATGCTGTCAAAAACTGGCAGGTTACGAAGAATAATTTTTAACAAATATTTATCATGCTTTTAAAATTCTACAAAAATTATTAAGTATACTATACATACCGAAGAAGATGATCCTAAATTTTCACGACGATATGAAAATGGGAAGATATGGAAATAATTCTTTAAACAGTTCGCTGATATGCTGGCAGTTTTTCGAAAATTTTATGGGATGCTATATTATTAGCGACTAAGGGGTATTTATAGGTCTAGAAATCATTATCTAAAGATCCCTAATCCTAAAAGGTATCAAATATATTTTATCCATAATTATTTTCGTCCATATATAATTTATATAGAATTTAGTCTATCACCTACCATAGAAGAGATTCAATCCTAGTTGGTTTAGGAAATCCAAAATAAATAAATATTATTCTTGCCTAATAATTCTAATATTATTTCTATCTCAAAAAAATAATATAATCATAATATTATATAAATAAACATATCCAAAGTTCAAAATAAATTTAGATAATAAAAATAATTTAATGAAAAATAACATTGATGTTTTTATTTTCATTCTCATTTTTCTAAGGTGCGACTTACAGAACTAAACCCGTGATATTATGCATGAAATGTAAATGCATTTTATTTATTTATTTAGGTAAAATATCGGGGTGTTACATGCCCTACGAGACTTCAATGCATAAAACTCATTAATAACTGAGTCTATATCTATATCTTTAACAAAGTCTCTCTAAATACAAAGCATCAACGAATCTTCAAGTAACTCATCTCCCATCTTGTTACGAAGTGCCGCTTCACCTACTTCATTTTGGAGAATGCTCGTTCCGTAGTAGCAGTGGAAACTGGTAAAGTCAAAACTAGATTAATCAATCTAATTAACATACAATAGGTCTTCGATCTTCCACTACTAGTAAGTAGTTGACTCAACTCAACAAGTGTAGAAACTTGAAACTCTTGCTTCACCACCACATCATGCTTATAGTGTAGCAACTCATACTTTAATGTAACAATATCTTGATCAGTGAAGTCTTCAGGATAGAATTTCCTTGCAATTTTGCAAACTGTTGAATAATTTGAAAGAATCTTTCGGATCTAAGGCCACACTTAGAGAAAGCAATTCAATAGACACATCATTGAATCTGGTATTCAACTCCATCAAGATGTGATCTATTGCTCCATGGAAAACATCAAAATGATAATGATGTTCAATTGTAGTTTGCCCATGAGAACAACCAACCTTATATGTAGAATCTAAATTAGGGACATCAACACCATTCTTCAAGCAAAAAACCTTGAGTTATTCGAGAAATGCTTCCCAACCACACTCTCTCAATTCTTGAAGAATTATTTTAGTACTAGAGACAAATGAAATAGCCTCCAAAATATCTTGAGTTTTTCTTTGAAGAACTTGACAAAGAGAATCTGTAATTCTCATAATCTTATGCAACAAGTACAAAGGGAATACAAATTCAAAGCTCGTCATATTCTGGTAAACACCTTGAATTTCAGCCTTAGATCTTCCACTTTGAGAGTGTTCAATGAGAAATTCAAATACTTTGCAAGTTGCAACATACATACATATCAAACTCTTCACAGAGTTGTAGTGTGAACCCCAATGAGTAGCTCCGGCTCGCTGCAAATTACCAATTTGATTGGCACCACGTCCAGAATCAAGCTCCTCTACAGCCAATAAATTATGGATTTCCCCTCGTTGAGCGGCATGTAGATGAGAAACACGCCTTGGTGAAGAAGTTATAATGGTAACAACATTATCCAAATGAGAAATGAATTTGCAAACAACGGTGATATCCTTAGCTGCAGAAACCAATGTCAATTGAAGACGATGTGCAAAACAATGAACATAATATGCATATGGACAATCTCTGAGAAATAATGTTTGAAGTCCATTCCACGAACCACGCATATTACTGGCACCATCATAGCCTTGCCCTCTCATTTTCTCAACCCGAAGATCATGATGAGAGAGAATGCCACATATTTCTTTTTTCAAATTTAGTGAGGTGGTGTCACTAACACTTTTAATGGTAAAAAAACGCTCAGTCAAAGTCCCATTATCATCCACAAACCTCAAAATAATTGTCATTTGCTCCTGCTTGGAGATATCTTGTGCTTCATCAACAAGAATACTAAAATATTCATCTCCAACTTCTTTACGAATCATGTGATGTACTCTATTGACCATAATATTCAAAATCTCATTTTGAATATCCGGAGCAATGTATTGAGCATTTTTTGGAGCATTATCAAGAACAACTTCATCGATTTCCTTATTCATATCTGCAAAAGCCTTCACCAATTCAATAAAAGATGAAGACTCATCATGACCTCTATAAGCACAACCTTGAACTGCAAGCCACTAGAGACTTTTGATTGAGGTCTTTAAACTAGACGATTTCTCTGCTTCTCAATATTTGTTTGAGCATTCATAACTTGTCAATATGCCCAACCGGTTTCTTCAAATCTTCTGCACGTCTTAAATACATAGCATGTGGCGATGTGGCTGTAGAACCAACATAAGCAAGAAATGCACATTTCTTTCCTTGACTTATCATTTGCCAATTATTAAATCCTTCTTTGACTAATGCAGAAGAAATAGGCACGACATCACTTGCAAAAAGAAAGCAATAAAAGCAATATGTCTTATCTGTGGTAGGCGAATATTCCAACCACTTAAACTTGTCAAATCATGACTTTTGAAAACTTCGATTTTGAGTGCCAAACTTTGAAACAGGATACACCACCAATTTCGGTTGATAAGGTCTCGCTTGTAGATACTCAGACCTCTTATCATCTCGTAAATTTACAGGATATTCCGATAATTGTTTCCTTATGCCTGGATCACGCTCAATATGTGTATCTGATTGTAAAGGTGGAATAGAGGGACTCTGCACTATACGCGTTGAATGAGATTGATTACTTTGACTTTGGATAGGTGTCGATGAAGGTTCTAAGCTACCTCCACTCTCTTGTCGATCACATTTCTTAAAGAAAGATGATATAAACCATTTTCCTTTATTTGCTATATGTTGGTCGTCCATTCAAATCTGTCACAACTCAATATCAAAGATTAGACAATTAGTTCAGTTTTCAGCTCAAAAAATAAAGAATACTATTGTATATTGATTCAAGGTAATTAACCCACTCCCAAGTCCCAACATACATTACACATATACACAATTAGTGGGTTTTCTAATTAACCCACTCCCAACACTAATTAACCTTGCAAGTTGCAACTAGAAAAGGGGAAACATGAGTAATTAAGTATTCATTCAATTTCAACTTTCAAGCTTTTAGCCGACATTTCAAATTTTTAATTCAAGAAAAGTGGTGACTGTCTCGGCCTCTCATTCTCTCAAGCTTGCTCAGCCGACAATACATACAAGAAGAAGACAAACAATTCAATAATTAATTAGAAAAAATATGCTTATTCTTACTTACAGATTCATTTTTCTCGTTTGTGGCTTTGTGCAGTCCGTTGCTCGGTTACCGACTTACAGAGTCCGTTCCTTTTCTCATTTGTGCAGTCAGTTACAAACAAAAAATAATCTTGCTCTCCGTTGCTCTGTGTTCCCGACTTTCAGATTTCCATTGAGGACACGATTGTATTTCTGGAATGCATGAATGGGTTACATAGGGTCAGCCGGTCAGGGATGAAGAATTACTAACTTAAAAAAACAAATAGTACTCCTCCAGCTGGGCCATACTTCTCGACCCTATCTCCGAGGGACAATTGAACAGCGACTCATGAATGTTGCCGGGTTGGACGAACCAATAACAATAGAATATTAATCAGTTGGGCCATATTAATTTAATTGGGGTGGGCTGAAGTGAGCTTAGAGTGGACTTGATGTAAATAAATTAAATCTTCTCGGGCTGGGTTGCACTGGGCTAGAGCCCAGCCCAACTAACTACTCCATCCGCCACTATGAGCTGTCTTTCTCCTTGTTGTATCCACTTTAGCTGACTTAGGACCGATGACTAGACCTTCTTGTTGTTCAGCAGCCCAAAAGGCGACTCACCATCCGACTCGAGACGGAGCATTTAGCGGCCCAAAAGGCGACTTCTACCCATTCCATTACCAAGAACTGTCCCAAGTATGATGCCCCTTGAAGGCTTACTCTCAGATTTGCTCATCTACCGACAAATTCTTGGGGCGCATCATACTTGGGACAGTTCTTGGTAATGGAATGGGTAGAAGTGGGAGGAGGACATAAGAGAGGAGATTTGGTGGGAAATGTTCCAAAATGGGAGAGGAAAAATATTGGAGGCTTTTTGTGAGTTTTCTCTCTTTTTGGAGCCAAGTGTTTGGACTAATCATGTGTTAACTATGGACTAAGAGTGACGTGTTCCTTGTTGCTGTAAAACGAAATTGGTTGACAATGTTTTTTAATTCACGTTCTGTTAGTATTTGAATGTCATTTTCATAAAAAAGATTTAGCTAAAAATGGTTTGAGTTATTGGTCTTGACTGAATTTATAATTTATGATAAGGTAAGAAAATCGAAAAAATAATTGCGTTACTTAAATCAGTAATATTCGAGAATTGAAAATAGATACATAATTTTTTGTAATTAAAAAAAAAACAATTCAATAAGTAAACTAAAAGTCAAAAGAATTAAAAAATTATTTATATAATTAAAGAGGTGGACCACAGAGATTAATCGAACCAACCAAATGGAATGGAGGTAGTAATAGTATCATATTTGTGAATAAAGTATTTTATATTTTAAAATAAATTTTACTTAATAAATGCATCGTTAAAAAATTAAATATATAGATCCTTATTGAGTTGTATTTGTGTTGGGATTATTGTGTGCGCGATCTGATTAGATGAATTAACTACACGTACAATTGTACTTTTCAACATTTTAATTTGAGGTGCTTGACTCAATTTTATTATAATTATATACAATTAATTGTTCACGAAATATTCTTGAAAATCGACAAACTTTAGATCCGATTCATCAGCTTTTTCACAGTATTCATTACCAGCAATTCGGCCAACCCCCCGAAAGTGGTGGATCGTAAATCGAACAAAAGAATCCAAAGTGATCGGAATTTTTTTCAATCAGATGTCGCATAAACAGAAAGAATTAGTAGATTTTTGAGGATTTATAGAGTTGACTGCAGTTTCTATCAAGAAAATAAGAATAAGACCAATTATGAACGGTAAAGAGCGGGCCGTTGAACTGGACGACGAGCAGTTAACGGAGCTGCGGAAAATATTCCGTTCATTCGATAGAAACAACGACGGCAGCTTGACGGAGCTGGAGCTCGGCTTGAAGCCGGGGCCCGATCAGATCGACGCGCTGATTCACAAGGCCGACACCAACAACAACGGATTGGTGGAGTTCTCGGAGTTCGTCCGGCTGGTGGCGCCGGAGCTTCTGCCGGCGAAGTCGCCGTACACGGAGGAACAGTTGAGGCAGCTGTTCGAATTTTTTGATAGGGATGGGAATGGGTTAATCACGGCGGCGGAACTGGCTCACTCCATGGCTAAGCTGGGCCACGCCCTCACGGCGGAGGAGCTTACCGGTATGATCAGGGAGGCCGACACCGACGGCGACGGCAGAATCAATTTTGAGGAGTTCTCACAGGCGATTACCTCCGCCGCCTTTGATAATTCTTGGTCCTGACTCGATTTTGTTTTAATTGAATCAAATAAATTCACTAATTAATTTGGTATTGAGAAATAATTACATTTATATATTTGTATTAATTCACTGGCACTGGTTGGTGTGAAAATATATTTATAAACAAATTTTAACATAATGCTCAAGAGAAATGAATATTAAAAAGATCACATAAATATAATTTTTAACTCGCTCAATTCTATAATTGTTGTCTCATTTCTTAAAAAAAAGTAACATAAATTATGGGACATATAAAGTATTAACTTCTCATGAACATTAATATCACAAAAGGTGTGTTTAGTGAATAAAGTAACACAAAAACTTTAGTGCGATCGTCCGCATGTACAAACCGTCTGCACATAAAATAACTTCCCTCCCAGAGCTAGATCTCACACACAATTTTATTATAACCATATCATATCTTCATACCATATCATATCATATCTTCACTATTATGGTAACCTTAATTAGTAGGATTTGTTGTATAATTACCATATCATCTGTTATGGTAAGGATTTAGTTGTATAATTATCATATCATCTGTATGGTAAGGATTTAGTTGTGTATTATATCTTATATAAGTCTCCTTCGTCATTGTGAATAAACAAGAGAGAAAATCATCCCAAAACATTCTCATATCTCTTATCCTCTTAACATGGTATCAGAGCCAGGCTATTAGAGTTTTTTTTCTTTCTTTCGCTGTTGTCATGACGACTTCAGACGACAAATCAGTTGCAATATATTCTCTTACTTCTAATGATAATCCTGGAAATTTAATCACCCATACTCAATTGAGAGGTTCCAATTACCAAGAATGGGCGAAAGCGATTAGGGTTTCGCTTACCGCCAAGAAAAAGAAAGGCTTTATTGATGGCTCTATTAAACAACCGGCCGAAGATTCTCCTCAATACAATGACTGGTGCACTGTGAACTCCATGATCATCTCATGGATTTTCAACACCATCGAACCCATCCTTCGATCCACCATTTCCTATCAAGATACTGCCAAAGACTTATGGGATGACATTCAACAACGATTTTCCATCGGTAATGGATCGCGTATTCATCAACTAAAGACATAAGTATCCAACTGCAAGCAGAATGGATCACCTATTTTGGAGTACTACGGTCGCCTAAAAAAGATATGGGATGCTGTAACAATCCGGGAAAAATCCCTCGGATTGTTAAACATAATTGATAGATATTTGATGAACACGATTAAGAATATTGATTTAGAAGGAGAGAGACATTAAATGAGAGAGAAAGGGAAAAGAGATTGGAGAGAGAGAGAGAGAGTAAGAGATCGTGAGTTAGAGAGAGGAAGAATTGAGAATTGATTTCATTGATTGATTCCTAACCTTATGCAAACGTGCCTTTTATAGGCTACACATATTTAAATATAGAACATAACAATTAAGGAAAACATAATAATTAAAGAAGTAGATCTACACTTTTCCCGTAGCCCGAAAACATTCCTATCCAATGCCGATTTTATTTCTCGTAGATATCATTTCCTTTTCGTACCCGTTCCTTCCAGAACGGGGTGTGACAATACTTCCCTCTTTATAGAGTCTTGTCCCCAAGACTCGATTCTTTGTCGGCACTAGGGGCGGTAGGGGTTTCCTCCTTTTCTTCGACGGTCGGAGGGAAAGTTAGCGGCGACGGGCCCGGGGGCGGTGGCCGGCGGCGGGGTGCCGACTTCCGTCGGGATTGCTGAAACCGTGGCAATAGCGGGAGCAGCAGGTGGCGGAGTTGAAACGGCGAGGCGTTTTAACAAATGGAGCAACGGCAGTGAGCCGCAACGAGATGGAGTTGCAACGGCGGAGTTGAGATCGGCGCATCGGCGGGTGCGGTTGAAACGGCGGCCGCCGGAGCCGGAGTTGAGACCGGAGCAGTTGCCGTGCGCGAAGGTAATAATAAAACACTCGATTCATCTCTTTGACAAAGCGAGCATTTTCTTGCTCGAAGATCGCCGCAATCGATTGTTCGATCGCCGTCTGCCGGGGAAACCCATAGTCGCAGGAATGTTGCTCTGATACCACTGTAACAATCCGGGAAAAATCCCTCGGATTGTTAAACATAATTGATAGATATTTGATGAACACGATTAAGAATATTGATTTAGAAGGAGAGAGACATTAAATGAGAGAGAAAGGGAAAAGAGATTGGAGAGAGAGAGAGAGAGTAAGAGATCGTGAGTTAGAGAGAGGAAGAATTGAGAATTGATTTCATTGATTGATTCCTAACCTTATGCAAACGTGCCTTTTATAGGCTACACATATTTAAATATAGAACATAACAATTAAGGAAAACATAATAATTAAAGAAGTAGATCTACACTTTTCCCGTAGCCCGAAAACATTCCTATCCAATGCCGATTTTATTTCTCGTAGATATCATTTCCTTTTCGTACCCGTTCCTTCCAGAACGGGGTGTGACAGATGCGTTAAACGATTTTGATAGATTGACATCTTGCATCTACAAAGGTTGTAAGTGCAATTTGAATACTCAACTGGAACGACGTCTTGAGGAGGAGCGCGTTCATCAATTTCTCATGGGCCTAGATGATGAACCATATGGTGCCCTTCGCTCCAATATCATTGCTACCGATCTATTGTCCAACTTAAATATTGTGTATTCCAGAATGACTTAGCAAGAACAAGTGTGTGTCATGACTCAATCGGCTGCACTAGCTCGTGGGGACTCATTGTCTTTTGCTGCTCGTACAAATCCTCGACCTACATCTGGTGAAAGATGAGAGGACAGTCCACTTTGTTCTCACTGTAATCGCGTAGGTCATACTATTGATAAATGCTACCGGTTGCATGGTTTTCCTCAAGGTTCGGATCGTGGTCGAGGTCGCGGTGGTTCTACTGGTCGTAATGGTTCACAAGGACGTGGGCGAGGGGGCCCGACTCGTGCCAATGCCGCTCATACAACTGAGCCACCCGCTGCATCATCACCGCCAATAGGGGATGGTGACAAAGTAGGTTTAGAGAGTTTGAGTAATGACGACTTGTCGATGCTCAAATGTCTCTTAAACTCACATAAAACCAACACTCAACTCTCTGGTACGAGTAATTCTCTCTTTTGGCTTTTCGACACTGGTACTACGCATCATATGACAGGAAATCTTGCTGATTTTTCTTGAAGTATGGGATATGAATCCTTGTCCTGTACGTATGCCAAATGGTGCCATGGTTTCAACTACAAAGATGGGTACCGTGATTCTCGGCTCTTTACGTCTTCACAACGTTTTATTCGTGCGAGATATTGATTGTAGTTGGTTTCTGTGTCCCAATTGGTTCGAACCAAACAATTTTTGATATCCATCACTGACCGGCTTTTGGCTATTCAGGACCGCATTTTGAGGACGCTGATTGGAGTGGGTGAAGAGCGAGAGGGGCTGTTTGTGTTGCGCGTGATTCCTCCTGCACGTGTGCACATGGCATCTGGCACGTCACATGCCACACTTTGGCACCAAAGATTAGGGCATCCCTCTAAACAGGTGGTCGAATCTCTTGGTTCTAAGTTCAAATCCGGGGAGTTATCTCATTGTGACATTTGTTTATGAGCTAAGCATAGTCGCCTCCTTTTGTTTCTAGTGATAATAAAACTAGTGATGTGTTTGATTTAGTTCATTGTGATCTTTGGGGTCCTTATCGTGACATTTCTCGCTGTGGTGCAAGATATTTTTTGACAATAGTTGATGACAAATCTCGTGCTCTTTGGATATATTTGTTGCCAGATAAACATGTTGTTGCTCATACCTTGAAACAATTATTTGCTCTTGTTGAACGCCAATTTCAAAAATCTGTTAAAATTGTTCGAAGTGATAACGGGACAGAATTCACTTGTTTTCACCGACGTTGGAATTATACATCAAACTTCTATGGTAGACACGCCACAACAAAATGGTAAGGTTGAACGCAAGCATCAACACATTTTGAATGTGGCCCGTGCACTTCGATTTCAAGCTGGATTACCAATTAAGTTTTGGGGAGATTGCGTCTTAAATGCAGGATATCTCATTAATCGAACTCCAACTCCGTTGTTACATGGCAAAACACCTTTTGAGATCTTATTTGGTCGGTCTCCTTCTCTCGATAACCTTTGTGTTCTTGGTTGTCTTTGTTATGCTAAAGCTATTAATAGGGACCGTGACAAATTTACGAGTAGAAGTCGTAAGTGTAATCTCCTTGGATATCCTTTCGGCAGAAAGGGGTGGCGCTTGTATGATTTAGACTCGGGCGACGTCTTTGACTCACGTGATGTTGTTTTCTATGAAGATTGCTTTCCCTTTACTGCTCCAACCATGGATGATGCTTCTAAGACTGAAATAGAAAACCCTCTCAGAACCAATAGTTTTAATCCTACTTCTACTGACGATGATGAGAAGATAATCACTCCTAGTTTGTAGTGACAAATCAGGAGAGTGCAGACACTTTTGCTACAGAAAACCCTAGACAACATGTTGATGTGCCTTCTTCCAATATGGATTCTACAACCTCCTCACAGTCGGAGTTAGGTCGTGGTCACCGTGTTCGATTTCCTTCTACACGGCTCAAGGATTTTATAACACATACAGCTCGCCTCGATTCCTCGCTCTATCCCTCTTTCTCCAATGCGTCCTCAGGTACTCCTTACCCCATTTCTACCTATGTCAATTGTGATAAATTTTCTGTTTCGCATCGTCGCCTTTTGACTGCTGTTACTGCAGGAGTCGAACCTCATACTTATTCTCAGGTTGTGCAACATGAATGTTGGCATGAGGCTATGCGGAACGAAATTAAAGCGCTTGAAGCAAATGGGACTTGGACAGTTGAAGCTTTACCCACTGGAAAGAAAGCTTTGGGTAGTAAATGGGTTTATCGCATTAAATATAACGCTGACGGCACCATCGAACGATACAAAGCTCGGTTGGTTGTGTTTGGTAATCATCAAATTGAAGGGGTTGACTACACTGAAACTTTCGCCCCTACCGTGAAAATGGTGATTGTTCGGACTTTTCTTGCGGTTGCTGCAATTAAACAATGGGAGTTGCACTAAATGGACGTACACAATGCTTTCCTCCATGGTGAACTCGAACCTCATACTTATTCTCAGGTTGTGCAACATGAATGTTGGCGTGAGGCTATGCGGAACGAAATTAAAGCGCTTGAAGCAAATGGGACTTGGACAATTGAAGCTTTACCCACTGGAAAGAAAGCTTTGGGTAATAAATGGGTTTATCGCATTAAATATAATGCTGACGGCACCATCGAACGATACAAAGCTCGGTTGGTTGTGTTTGGTAATCATCAAATTGAAGGGGTTGACTACACTGAAACTTTCGCCCCTACCGTGAAAATGGTGATTGTTCGAACTTTTCTTGCGGTTGCTGCAATTAAACAATGGGAGTTGCACCAAATGGACGTACACAATGCTTTCCTCCATGGTGAACTCAACGAGGTGGTTTATATGAAGCTTCCTCCCGGCTTTGAGGTACCAGATTTTGGAAAAGTTTGTCGTTTGAGGAAATCCCTTTATGGTCTTCGCCAAGCACCTCGTTGTTGGTTCGCCAAGTTAAATTTTGCTCTCGTTAAGTATGGATTTCGGCAGTCATCCTCTGATCACTCACTCTTTAGTTACACCCATGGTCAAGTTTCTTTGACGATCTTGATTTATGTCGATGATCTCGTCATTGGTGGCAACGACTGCAATGCTATCACACAATTTAAGGAGTATCTAAGCAAATATTTTCACATGAAAGATCTTGGGCGGCTAAAGTTCTTTCTCGGTATTGAGGTTGCTCGTAGCCCCATTGGCATTCATTTGTGTCAAAGGAAATACGCATTGGACATTATTTCTGAAACCGGTTTACTCGGCGCCAAACCTGCGGATACTCCTATGGAACAAAATCATCGTTTAGCCCTTGCTAAGGGACCAGTTATGGAATCTCCTAACCGCTATAGACGTCTTATTGGTCGTCTTATCTACCTTACTATAACTCGTCCCGAACTGTCTTTTTGTGTGCATATCCTTGCCCAATTCATGCAAAATCCCTTAGATGCTCATTGGGATGCAGCCGTACGAGTTGTTCGTTACTTAAAGTCTCATCCCGGTCAAGGTCTTCTTCTTAAGACCTCTTCGACTCTTAAGCTTGTTGCATATTGTGATGCAGATTGGGCAAGTTGCCCTCTCACTCGTCGGTCGCTGACCGCTTGTTTTATTTTCCTTGGTGACTCTCCCATCTATTGGCGTACCAAGAATCAACACACGGTGTCACGCTCGTCGGCTGAGGCAGAGTACCGCTCTCTTGCTGCAACAACGTGCGAATTAAAATGGTTGCATGGACTTCTTCAATCTCTTGGTGTATCTTGTACGTCTCCTATTGACATTTATTGTGACAGTGAGTCAGAACTTCACATCGCTCACAATCCTGTCTTCCATGAACGTACCAAACACATAGAAGTTGATTGTCATTTTGTGCGTGACGAGATTGCTCGGGGTTTTATTCATCCTACACATGTGTCCACAACATGTCAGTTGGCTGACATTCTCACCAAAGCTCTCGGTCATCATCCTTTTATGATCTCTTGTGCAAGTTGGGCATCTCGAACCTCCATGCTCCAACTTGAGGGGGGGGGGGGTATTATAACCATATCATATCTTCATACCATATCATATCATATCATATCATATCTTCACTATTATGGTAACCTTAATTAGTAGGATTTGTTGTATAATTACCATATCATCTGTTATGGTAAGGATTTGTTGTATAATTACCATATCATCTGTTATGGTAAGGATTTAGTTGTATAATTACCATATCATCTGTTATGGTAAGGATTTAGTTGTGTATTGTATCTTATATAAGTCTCCTTCGTCATTGTGAATAAACAAGAGAGAAAATCATCCCAAAACATTCTCGTATCTCTTATCCTCTTAACAAATTTTATCACTATCTTCCTCCCTTCTGCTCTAAATCACTTCATCTCTATCTACTCTGCTCACGTTTAGTCTCTCGTCCCTCATCTCTCTCTCCCTCCATCTCCTACCTCTCGCTACCTGAGATAACCTCCTCCACCAGATGCACCGCCCACATCGTCACCCCACACCATCGCATTCTCTATGGTGGAGCACTTGCAGCGAGCTCGAGCCGCTCATCCTTGTCAGCAGCTTTGAGAAGTTCTTGATTTTCTAGCAAGTCTCTCAAGCATTTGTTGGTGTGGTTTTCTTCGCACAAAAGTTTTTGCTCCCCGAATTCTCCGTGCATGACTTGAGGGATATGGGACTGAGCTTCGAATATGGTGAATTGTAACAAAAATCTTTATTCCATCGTTAAAGTTGGAATTTTAATCTCGTGTTTTTATTAATTTTGCCGACGGACTTCCATCGGGAATTATAAAATTAGAATTTTGGATGTTTGGTTGCCAAGAGAATTTTGTTAGTGGAACTCTAACTTATGCAAGCCTTGTCAGACAAAAGTGATTTAACCCCAAATTTGTCTTCACTCTTGCCAAAATTTGGCGAAAATCAGGCAACTAGCTATGCTATCACTCTCGAATCCGGCGAAAACTCAACTTCTCTATCGCTAAGTCTCTCCCTCTCGCACTCTCTCACTTCGCTCCGCTCAAAATACCGTTGGTTGCTTTTCCACCAAACCAAATTTGAATTATTTCAGCCGCCGATTTTAGACCTCTGCCTCCTGTCCCTTATCTCGAGGTTCTCGACGAAGTTGCTGTTGGGTGATGATTTATAAAATAAGATTTATACGATCCCAAAACCCTAGATGATTGATGAACCTATATAATGTAATAGATGATTCAACTTAATTAAAACCCAACATGTTAGGAGCTCAGTGTAGGCTAGGTTGTTAGTTTTTCAGTAGCTCTCAACAGAAGACATGTTCAGTAGTGCTTGAAGACCATCAATATGAAGACTCAGTATGGTTCAACTCGGTATCAGAAACCTACTGAACGTAAGTGAAGTCAGTAAAGCAATGGTCCCCACTGATAGAACACAAGAAAATTGTCAGTAGAGATATCAACTCAGTAAAGCGTCTGAGATATCTTATCAGAGGAAGTCAACTCAGCATCCATCTTGGAGTTTTATACAGACCTCGACCAATGAGAAATTGTCAGCACTGTACCCGTTCTGACATAAAGCTGCAGCAAAGCTCTAAACTCTAAAAAACAGTGCAATTCAAATTCAAGAGAAGATCGTTTGCCCGTCGTCTAGCTACAGTGATTAGGTCATCATCCTACGGACTTATTCACCAGCCACGACTATAAACAACAAAGATGATCTTCATTGGGTTGAAGACACCGGGATCCCTAGCATTCAAGCGAATATACTCTAGCAAATTGATGAGTCGTTTTCATACCTATTTATTTATGGCCAAAACGTCATCTAACAGGGCAATCAGAGAACTTTCTGTGCGAATTTGCAAGTAAAAAAGTGCCGACGCGTTGCGTGTGATTAAGATGCAAGGTGGTATCGTGATTTTATACAAAAAGGCAAGGTTTTCCTCAATATTTGGACGAAATTCGAAGATAAGGAAAGAGGAAAGATACTAGGAGGTGAAGGAGTATAAGATTAGAAAAGATTGAGAGCAGCCCTATATAAAGGAGAAAATGCTCAAGAAATTCATTCACGCGTTATTCACATCTCTCATACTTCCGTTCATACGTTTCCGCTTTATTTTTCTATGCAATCATAACCATTTCGGCCGAAGAAGATCAAGTTCAATCCACCGTTCCATTTCATTTTCTGCGCTTAGTTCAAGAGTTCTAGAGCGGAACCGAATAACCATACTCGAAATGGCCATGTGACCGCGTCCTAATTTACTGGATTTAACCCAAATCCCTCATAACTTAGCCACCTTGAACGACATGGCGATCTCCTATTTGGTATCCTCGATTGCTGCCACATAGGCTTGCCGGAGCTCTTCATCATCGGCGCTCAACTTCGCTATTCTTCTCTCAGTTCGGAGAGAGATGATGAGCTGTAAGTTAGGATTTACAGTTTTCTGGAGAAGGAGAAAAGTTGCTGATTGATTCGAGGTAACTACAACAATCAAAGTTTGATGAAGTCAAAATTAATTTTTGCGTGAAACTTGAATGGTGAGCAAGCTACAAAGGAAAGAAGAAAGGCCAAAACACGCTTTTAACGAGGGCGGAATTTCTAAAAAGTAGAGTCCGAGTTTCTACTACATGTAGCACACTCCATGTATATTACAATTTTTATTTGTTCATCATTGTCGTGGTTAATAGATCATCTACTACTATTATTTCAGTCCCACAAAGCAAGCTCGTGGCATGGAGAAGGTGTAGACAATCAATTTTGTTGGAAATCTGGCAGGATGGAGGAAGGAATTGAGGGAGTGAGAGAATCAAAGTGGGCATGCTCACAGGAATAGAGGATCCAACACGATTATAAGTATTCATGAACTAATATAAATGAAGATTTTAGAGTTGCAATTTTTTCACTGGCAGGACATATGAGCAAATTGAAGAAAGTAGCACACAAGTGTATTTTATTCATTGAAAGATAGTAGGACAACTTTGTTTCCCACTTAATTGTCTTCCCTTTGCAAAAATCGACTGAACCTTTATATTAAAGTAGTTGTGCTTTAATTGGCACTGAGAATACAATACTTTCTATGCACTAAATCACAAAATATCCAGGAGGAAGCGCAATGAATAAAGAGAAGGACACAGAAATTCACTAACCACAAGTCCTGCGGCTTGAAATTTGTGATTTTGAGAAATATTCCTGTGAGTTAAACTGTGTCAAGGCAAGTAAAGCGCAACAACATCTATGACACCAATCACAACTTTTAACAATTCCTAAAAGACAATGAGCAAAGTAATTGGAGAAATTTGAACAAACTAGCAAAACAAAAACAAGGCAGATAATGACGTATCGGAACAAATGCAATAGCTTGCTACTTATAACCTTAAAAAGTAGCTTGAATCATGTATTTCTGCAAAGCTAGAGAATAAAAAGAAATACATTTTACAGGACCAATCCTTTTTGGAGATTAGCTCTCTTGTTCGTTGATAGGGGCAAATTTATTCGATAGATGATTGAGGCTGTCTACATGCTGTTAGATGATTTGTTCGATATATATAATTGAGGTTGTCTACTTATAGCTTGAGTTAATCTCTCAGTCTTGTTGAAGTGAAGTGAGATGGATCCACCATCAACATTCATAAGCTTCGATAATTGATGAGTCATTTTCGTACCTAATTATTTATGGCCGAAATGTCACTTAACTGTGCAGGCGAGACACTTTTGTTGGCACTTTTGCAGGAAATTAATGTTGATGTTGCACATGATTAGGATGCAAGGTGGCACACGATTTATGGTGAAAAAGCGCGGAAATATGTTATTTGGACAAAAATTATGAAGGGGAATATTCTTGATCAAGTTAAGAGATGCATAATCTATCCATATTTTCTTTCCTTATCTAGTGGATTTGACCTAGATTGAAAGATCAAGATTGCAGCCCTATATAAAGGGGAGAGGAGCATGAAATTTACATCATCTCTACATTCGCTTACATATTCATTCGCTTTCGAAACCCGTTTTCAATTTCGTTCCAAGCTTCCGCGCCGTAGCTAGGGTTTCCACCAGAGAAGATCCATTCCGAGTTCCGTTTCCATTCGTTCATGCAGTTCGTAGTTCATAGGAGGAGAAGAAATACTTTACTTTCATGTTTTTAAGTTTCGAAGTTGAAGAACAAGTTTTATTTCCGTTCGTTTACTTTCTCGCACGTAGGAGAGATTGAGACTTAAGATTGGTACTCTTGTTATAATTTTAATTCAAATATTTTAGTTTACGTTTCGTCCAGTTTCATATCTTGCTATTTACTATTTTATATCATAATTTCGAGCATGTTAGTTTTAGGGTTACGCATGTTTTCTATTATGTTCTGCGAAGTGTCTTGCTTGCACAATCAGTACGTTTGCATGAGTAGCTAAGTTTTTAGGTCCGGCGGGATGTGAAATACACACGTGATTTGTACATGAGGCTTAGGTGCTTATAATTAATCAAAGGGTTTTGGGTTAATTCTGGTTTATTTAATCTGACTAGTAATTTAGGATTGGTCACCCTAGGTTGCGCAGTCTGTAGCTAACTTAGTACTTCCATCGTTTCTCGTGGAATAAGGCTAGGAAAGTAGCAAGGTTATTCAAAAGAGTAATTGGATTAAACCGGTAGGGGATTATTAGATGTTCATCATACGAATAGGCTCCTAAACTAGGTTTTCTTAGATCGATAAAGCTATCTAGTTATTAAATCTATTGATTGTCCAACAACGTAGGTTGCAACTAGATTACGAAAGTAGTCGTTTCGATGCCCAACATAGCGTCTACCGATAAGTAAGTGGGAATGAGGGTCTTGTCAGTTTAATTATGGTGGTCTATAACTAGTTGATTCTTAAATTAATTAATATTAAGTATCGATGATTGAAAATATGTGTGTGTGAATATTCTGTTGGACATGTCTTTCAACTGCTCAGTTAATACCTTTTTGTTTTTGTTTAGTTAATAAACGTGTGTGATTGCTAACCAAACTCCTAAGATAAGTTGGAAAATGATTTATAGTCTCCGTTCTTTGTGTTCGATACCCTATTTACTATACTGAATTAATTATTAGAATTTACAGAATTATTTGGTGCAATTTAGCAATCACCAATCATATACCCACAACACCCCACCCATAGTCTTTTTTATTGACTATCTTCATATCCTCACAAGAATTTGACTCCTCCTACCTCAAATCATAAGCCCCTTCGCAAAAATCCCAAGATAATCACACGACAACACGGATATAAGCATCTTCGAAGCCCCGAAATATTTCGGCTGCGAAAACAACGATCCCATGAAGAAGTTAGCATGATACGATGTCGATTCCAAGATTGTCTCGTTTATTTCCATTTATACAATTTTTTTCTTTCTTAAGCACGTGTGATTTTTCAAAAGAAAATAAGTGCGTGAATGGCACTCTAATTTTAGGATTAAAAATTAGTATTTTGTTAAATTACAGGATAAAAATGATAAAGACCACATTAGAAGACCAAAAACGAAGACTGTCAACATTATAGGACTAAAATCGATTTTTTCTTATTATTTATATAGAACAACGCGAAGACCAGTCATAATGTCAAAAATATATACTCCCTTCCACCATCAAATTAATATTTGGAAATTTCCAATACTAGTTCGTGAATGGCTGCAAATAGGCTGCTATGAATTTCGAGACCAATCGAGACTGATCATGCCGACGTTTCTGTAATTGTAATTCTATCTTGCAGATATGTTCATCACGGGAACAGCAATGATTTCGCAACCTCGTTATACGTTATGTTCCTCGGATAAAACAATCCCGTAGGTGGATAAAATAACTTAATGTCGAGGTATGGAGCAGAGCATTCCCTGTTAATTAGCCTCTTTGTAGTGTTCTTCTGAAAAATAAGTTGCATGTTGATTGTTTTCAGAAGCTCCCATCAATAGGATCTGCTATGGAAGCAAAATCGAAAATCGGGCATGTTGTGATGCTGATTCTCCAAGTGCATGTGTTGGATAAGTTGAAGAGCATAGCAGTGACTGATGGTGTGGATCTTGCCTGCTTTGCTGGAGCTATATTTCTGTACTCTGCTTCTGTATTGGTTTTTTCTAGGATTTCCGTAAAGAGCACACCAGTAACATAGTTTCTTTATGTATCAACAGCATAATATATCTTATAGTGAGGAAAAGAGAAACTAGTATAGGCAGTAAATGGATGATAGAAACCTCCATTCTTTTGGTGTGTGCAGTAAATTGTTCATGGATTTGTATAATCCACTGATTTGCAGCAACTTCCTGTACAAGATTGTTTCTGTATACAGGAAATGAAAGTATACAAGAATATAGAAGAAGCATTACAACACCACAGGTAACTCCAAAGTACATAATCAATCGAAACTGCCAAGAAACAGAAATATCTATTCTCATCATTAACCAACAATCATCTATCAAGACTGCAATTTACTAAAACACACATCAGACTTTCAACAGTAAAGTTTTTCCTCCGCATGACTAACTGAAACTCGAGATGAAAGTCCACCAGCGACTATACTGAGGATGATTTATTAATAAATCAACCCGGGGGGCCTCGAAAGAAGAAAGGAGGAGATATGAAGGAAAATGAATACGACGGACAACTCTTTACAATCAAATACAAAAACTGTACTTTACCAGATGCTCCTCCTCTACATAGATGCCAGTAGATCTCTCATTTCTGAAACGGGCGGGATGGTCTCGGTTGGATAAATTTTAGTGACGAGTTGAGCAAAGCTGTCGTACTTGTCAAGAAATTCCTTCTGCAATCAGTTTCAGATATCATGAGTAAGATGCTTGAGAGTAAAACTTAAAATAGGATTGAACACATATTAAGATATGTAGATTGTTTTCCCTAATTCATAAATTTCCGTGAAATTTGATGAGAATATCATAATCTCAGCTGCAATTATTCAATATAAATGATAGATCTGATCCAAATCTTGATTGAAGATCTAGACATGTGGATGTGGGAATTCTGAAGAGTAGGTAGCTGGAAAGTTGCAATTCTTGGATACTACATCTTAAATCCTACCATTCATAGGGACTGAAGTTATTCTGCAGTAAGAGCATCAGTAGTAGGCATCTAGGTTTTTCACGCTGAAAACTATTTAGCTTTTTATAATTTTTCTTCGTCTAGCATTTATCTTGTCAATTATAAGAGGTGCATTACCATGGAACACATAATTGACCACTGCCATTGCAAGGACACATCAAGTCATATAACCAACAAATACCTTGCACTTGTCCCACAGTGAAGGCAAAAGTTCCTCTGAGGTTAAATTTTTCTGTAATCTTTTATACATTGCACCAATAGACTTGTCAACCTGCAAGTTATAAAATGTAGTTCAGCGGAGGATGTCTAATCAGCACAAAAACTCAGTTGTTAACTAGTCATACCCCAGATAGACTTGATTTGACAACTTTGCGCAAATCCATTTTTGACAGTCCAAGCTGGAATGGGATCTGAAATTTTGCATTAGTTTCATGTTTAGTCTCAGATAAATTCAGTAAGGAAAAAACTGTTGAGCTGAAAAGACTGGATGTTACCATATCGAAGACTGAACCCTAAAGTTGGCACGGAATGAATTAGAAATAAAGCTTGTACGCATCATGATAAGCTAACAAGATTCATACAGGGGAAAATGTAATGAAAATTCTTTCTGCTTAAATGACTGATGTCTTAGCAAAAATCAGTCTTAGCAAACTGCAGCAAGGTCTAGGTAGCGTGTTGAAAAAAAAAAAAAAGAGGGAAAAGTAGGGTGAACCGAAAAAAAAAAGTTTTTGTGACAAAAGTGAAGAAACACAAAAAGTTCGGACAGGAAATTATAACTATGACACAGACTTTATTAAAAATATCAGAATCTTGAGAAATGCTATGAAATCTATTATCTAGAAGAAGAACCAAATGGGAAGGATAATAAGATGATAATGAGGATGAGGATGAAGACAAGGAGGTGGATTCTAAGGGCAGTGTGTTTTATAATGCATCGGCTCCATGGACTCACCTCTTCTGGTGTAATTGTATACATTAAGTCCTCTATTCTGCGGGAGAACTGGAAGAGCCGTTCAAATTGCTGCATCGAAAACAATAAACGAATAATAAAATATGCAAATTCCATAAAATTAAACCAATAGCAAAACTATAACAATTAATCCATTCAATTTACCCCAGATTAAGGGAAGCTAATGGCTTCTAGATACCACTTATATAACAAACACTGCAGATTTCCATTCAGCATTGTTCATAGATAACACCAGGGACTTCAATTAGTGGGTGGCAGTTGAAGTGTTATTCTTTATTTAAGTTAGAGAAGGAAGAGAAGATGAAAAAACTGACTCCGAGGGGAACAGGCCATCTTGATAGGTACTATTGTATATTGTGTAAGACTGATAACAGAGACGTGACCATTTCATATGAAAGAGAATAACTTACATATAATATGATTAGGTTTATAAACCGTGTACAGGCTTGTTCATAAGCTTCACTTGCTTGGTGATAAAACTTCGCCAAAGTGGGCACAACATTGGCCAGATCATACAGACTGCACAGTCCAATCAGCTCGTGCATATTCATAAGCAGTAAAAGATAAAAATCATGAATCAAGCATATACCAATAAAAATCATAATGTGATTAAAGTGGCGTGTAAGCGCACTCTAATATCAGTACCTGTTCTGGAATGCAGCATAATTTTCTAAGAGCAAAATATCTGCATATTTTGGGTCTGCTTGAGCAATTTTGTCCAATGTAACAAACATTACAGTTACCTGTCAAAATATGTTTACACTTATCTCATGAAAATTGCAATCCATGTATAGACTAGGGAAATGAAATTTTGAACTAATGCATATGTAACTATTAATAAGTACATCAGATTAGAAAGCTACTTCAAGGATACTCCATTTTGAAGGTTATCCTGCAATGTGATATTATAAAGATTCTTTTTTTTTTTTTTCCTTAAAAGAGGAGAAATTTGAGCTATGAGATCCTCGTCAAATATCAAACATAAAATAGAGTTTAGATGATAATAATGCCCTTCAACAAGCATGAATACCATAACAAAGGGAATTGAGTATCTGAAACAAAAAAATATAAATTAAATCCAAATACTTCAAAGTTCAAACCATGATATATTATTATATAACCAGAGCCAAACATGTCATATATAGCAGAAACAGAAACAGAAACTATCAAATCAAATCAAATAATATAATTTAAAGAAATGATTTTAATACAAGCACTCACAAACTTTGTGTAAGCTCGATCAACCAAATCCCTGGACTGGCCTTGTATGTACTGCTCCATACGGGTCGCAAGAGTAGCAAATCTACAAAAAAGTTACAATAATAAATACATAGCTGACATAAAAAGAAGTTTATAAATGCCAAATAAAGGCACATCACTTTACATGGAGGGAACATATGAAGTTCTCAAATGAAATGAACCACAAAGATCTCTTAAAACTTCATGTCAAAGTAACAAGAAAGCCAACTGAAACTCAAGCTATAATTGAGCAAACTATACATCCAATTGGACTTGGTTGCTTTCATTTCTGAGCAGAGGTGCCAAAGCCCCTTTTTAATCAGCCAACTTCACCCTAACCATCTTCATTAACCATGGAGACAAGGAGTCAATCCCATATGACAGACACACCTTTAATATTTCCTCAACTTTCATCACCTAAACACACACACAGCACAGCACACTCCTCCCACCTTCATCAACTATTAACAAGCACACACCTTTTAATATCAATATTGTGAAAGTTGCAAACAACTATACCACACTCAACATTATTATCCATAAATAAGCACATTGAGTGTACCGGGGTATATATGACAAAACCCCCACTTGTCGAACATTTCGCTCATTTCTCTCGATCTGGTGGCAAGCTTCATCCACAAACTGGAAGACAGCATATATGTTAAGTGGATGAAAATCACTGGTAAAATATAGTAGTGTATATCTGTACAATAGTCATAGAGAAATATACTTGATTTACAATCTTGTGTAATTCTTAGAAAACAGAAATATGGAGTTTGATTTATTCCTCTAACTTGTACGTAATAACTCACACGACTGAACTGTGCAGAAATTCTGTTTTCCAGGTCATCCAGCAAAATACGCACAAATCCTGCTGCATCAGCTTTTTGACCAGAGATGTAGCGTTCTGTTATACCATGCATAGATATACAACGAAGGGGGTCGATCTTATAGGCCCAGTCCACGACAGCATAGAAATCTTCCTAAACATAACAGGAAGAGAGAAAGGAGAAGAATGTCCATAAAAAACAGGGGCTTAAGCTATGTACTAGAGAACAGTTGCAGGTTCCAAGTAGAGAATACCTGTATTCCATCAAGTAAATCATGAAGTGACTCATTTAAAGCCTGCAAATCAGCAGGTTTCTTACCTGAGAACACATGAGGGGGTCATGACCATTGTCCAATGGACCAAACTAAAATTGAAAATCAATGAAGATTACCGTCATTGTCATTATCATCAATGTCCATGATGCCCAAATCATCATCATTTTCATCATCAGTGGGTAAGCTTTTGTTGCCATTCGCAAGACCTCCGGGTGGAACAAGAGCCGGTACTTCAAAGCACATGAAGTGTGCAAAGAAGGAACTCTGGAGTTTCATATCAGTAGAGCATGTAAGAAACATGCATCTTTCAAGAAAGAGGAATGAGCAAAAGTAAACAGAGTTTGAAATTTGAAGGAAGCTTATTATAACCTCATCCACTAAGAGGGGAATAAAAATGGTCAGCATTTTTGCATATGCCTCGGAAACTGTAGATGTATCAACGCTACTAGCACTTTGATTAGAGCCTGTGGAACCATCAAGCCATACAGTTGGATTCCTTGATGCCTTTGTACTAGCACGAAGTTCATTTGCAAATTCACGGGCCTGGATAGAAATCATAACCATGTATTTGAGCTTGCAATCTAAGATAAGTTCAAAGAACAAAAGCACGCAAGCAAAAAGGCAGACTAAACATCTATTCCATACAGCTGATATTATACATCCAATGGAACTGTAAGCAACCATACATAAGATTATTATCATACTGTAGTGGACTTTATATCTCCATAACAGTGGGTAGGTCACAAAAAATCAACAACATGATTTCCAGAAGACATGCGCAGCTGTAAATGTAAACAAAGATACAACAGACAAGAATGTGAAGAGTCATTTACAAATATCTAGCTGTTGCCTGACCTCTCGACGAAGAAGCAAATTCAGAGAGCTGCAATAAGCTTTCCTCAATGGACCCAAGCAATTCTTATCTAGAGTCTGCAAGTGGAGGGGAGTGGGCAAGACACAAAAAAAACAGATGTTAAGGAACAGTAAGACGAAATGATGTGGCTAATGAGAGTAAAAAATAACAGCAACCAAGGGTTTCTGTAGAGCAACTTCTTTACTGTACCTTCAAGTGTTGCAAGAGGCGAGCATATGTTCTGCACTTGTACCTCAAATCAGCATGATCAGGCCTCTTCAGTTGTCCACGCTGATAAAGACCAATGCAAAAACTTACAAACATCAGCCAACCAATAATTGTTAATCTTCGAGCATCTTTGCATGGAAATACCTGAGAGAAGTAACTCTTATCACTTATCATGAAATCCACCAAACTAGAGAAATAGTTCCTGAGGAATTCGGATGCTCTTTTGACAAAATTGTTTCTCAACTTTTCAAGTTCTGCCCGCTTCTCCCGCACCTGTTAATCACCATATTGAGAAAGAGAAGTTATCCCAAAATTGTAAACAGACCTAAGCTTTTATCAGGTGAGTATCTTTTTCGGCAAATGTCAACAGTTCTAGAATCTAATGATTAACAGACACCTCCAAGTACATTTCCGAGTAATTCATCTTATTGAACAAATTAAGCCACAGTAGTCCATTTAAAAGATTCTTCTACAAATTATGGCCAGAAAAAGCAAAATCATACCTTAGAGAACAATTCAAACCCATTTGAATCTATTATATAAAGTTATATTGTAAAAATAACTACAGTTTGCAATTAACCTTGACTTGAAAAGTAATAGAATCAAGGTGCAGAGCCTACATACAGATCTCATGTTTGCATAGGTACGGTCCAACTTGGGAACTTCAAGGCTTCGTAAGGCCTTTGCCAGCCACTCACAAGCTTCTATGTTTTGAAGCATGCGGGCCTCATCAAATGAACCCCCTGTAAGACATGATGCGTACTGCATTTGAAAAGGAAAATTAAAAATTAAAAAAAAAATCCTAACATGTAGGGACTTGAGTCAGGGGAAGCTTTAGTAAATATAATACACTTAAAATTCTTAAGTCCAGCAATTTGACAAACTTAAAAATCTATGAGGGAAGACCTCAGATGGGATACGCAATCTTTCGAGAAGCTTATCGAGCTCCTCAATCAAAGAATTGTTATTTACTGACTGCATTTCCAGCTTGTTATTTCGTGTTTCAATCTGCACGCCAACAAACATACAGTATGTTAGCAAACTACCAACAAAATACTTGACTAAGTCGACACTTAGATAGTTGTTTCCTAAACGATTACGAGAACGACATAAATTAATATATATATATATATATATATATATATATATATATATATATAAAACAAATCAAATGCATGGTGATTAGTTTGGATGTAAGGTATGTGCTGGGGATCAAACATAAGTGGCAAAATTCAGCAGTGGGTAACATGATATACGTAGTCAAAGCACATTCTTTCCAATCACATCCACTTTTACCAAAACTCCTGGGATCAAACATGAGCAGAAAAATCCAGTGGCACGTCATATACTGATATACATATCAGCTCACTCTAAAATCTTTTCTATATCAGATTACATTTTGCAGAGATCTTTACCGACTCAATGTCCTCCCTCATGTGCCGTAGTTTCAAATTGAAAATGCCTAGCCATTCATCCATGTCCTCGACACAGTTAGTTGCTGACTCAAGCCCCTGTAATACCTGCAGAAAAAGTAAGTACAAAATTATGTATAAACAATTGATCGAATCTTGCATAAACAATTAACTGAACCTTGACTACTTACTAATCGCTAGTTCTGAAATAAAACAAAATCACAGGGACAAAAAGGGGCACAACTATGCACCTTTGCAGTGTTCCAAAGTATTGTAACCGCAACTAACAAACAAATGCCTATCAAAAAGCAGTAGGAACTCATAACTAACCTCATTTATTAAAGGCTCATTTTCTAAAATTGAATGGACATTTGCTGCTTCTAATGCCTGAAGCTCTCGCTTCAACCGCTCAGAAAATGCATCGGCTTCACCAATGCCCATGACATAACTGCATGTCAGTGGTTACCAAAAAGTATAACCTTAGTTCAGTGAAAATTACAAAAAAAATACACATGACGTGTATCAATAACCTTAGCTCATTGTCAAATAACACAACGCTAGCCGGAAAGCCTACATTAACCTCAGCTCTAAGCCAAATAACACAAATTCGTAGAGAGAGCAGATATAGATAGCAAGAATAACAGAACGGAGTAATGTCTACTGACTCACCAACATAAAAGTTTCTGAAAGTATGTCGAGAAATAAGCAATTCTACTTTTCATTATGTCCCTCTACATATAACCAATAGTACTTGCGTATAAGATATACACTAATAGTTTACTAATAATAATGAAAAACATTCATGGCTAAGGATTAATAAACACGACAGACCATGCGATCAAAACTATCACAAACATGAAAAGTTAAGCACTGCGAAGTATGTTTAGCTTCAAATAAAGTACATACGTTCCTAAAAGAGCCTCCATATCCTCTTCCTCCACTTGAGACACAAGTTCTCTTTCAACAGTCACTTTTGTGTCACTTTCTGCAATAGCAGTCATAACAGGCCCATCTTGAAGGATGTTATGTTGCTTAGCAATAGCTGTGGTGTTTTCCTATCAAGATATAAAACAAACTTCAATTGCAAAACAATATAAAATTAGAACCCGTAACATGCAGATGGTATCAATTAGGATTTAGGCAAAAGATTGATAGAATTTGATGAGTATAAGATAAAATATCTATTTTATTGCAAAGGCTTTTTTAGAATAGAAGACAGCTATCTGAACAATCATCCTTTTAAGTATGTTGATAATGATATCCATAAACAAACTTGTGAAGAAAATAGAATAGCAATCATCATTTCCTAAAAGAACAGTCCATTTGGGGAAGCTACAATGAAAAAGGAATAGAAGTATCTCTCAAGATTAAATAGTGCCCCCAATCCATTTGTGGACTACTGTAAACGAAGTGGTAGAAACAGTACTAATAAAAGTGTATCATATCACACATCACCTTAGCCCAAAGAGCCATTTCCACAACATCTATGCCGACAACTTTAGGAAGACGTCCAAGAACATCCTTGCAGATGTTTAAGATGCAAAGCAGAAGACGGTTCCTACAAATCCAGAGAAATCATCATCATCATTATAGGAAGCAGAAGAGAGGCAAATCATAACCAAAGAATGGTATGATGGGGCATACCTGTCATCAACATTGCGCATTGTCCACTGAGGAGGGGCAACACTCTGACTTCTGAGGTTATCAAATCCCTTGATAAACATGATCAACATTAACATATAGAAGAAAAAAATGTAGTGAGGATGTCTATAGAGGTTAATGAGTGATTTACCAGCATAAAAGTACACCCAGTCGGATCATTTGTAACAACTTCAACTTTTGATAGATGCTTCAGCTTATATAGTTTTGCAGGCTATGGTCAAAGTAAATAAATTAGGCAATACATACTACGAAAATCAAATCCTTAAGGTGATAAACCTGCTATAAGTCAGAAGGTGTCAATAAGACTAGAGATGCCATGTTTACAACATCCATTTTCTACCAGGGTTGTTATCAATCTTGCTCTCTGGTACTTTTTAAATCCCCAAAATATTAGCATCAGTTGACAAAATTGCTATCTCAATACATGAAACTATTTATGAAATTTTACACTGAGTGAGCAAGAAGAAACCAGCAGTTGACATAAACAAAGATATTCAGCCTTAAAATTCAAAATAACATTTTATACATACTTCAAGAACACCTCCGGTGGAATATTTTAGTACACGGAGAAAAACTGATGTCCTTTGGCCTTTTGCCTTTGCTGCAAGCAACGCAAGAAACAATAAGCCAAACAATGATAGATGAACATTAGGGATCATATTACATTGATTCTAGATACACAGCAGGTACTGACTACGACTGAGTTTCAAGATACTCAAACTCAAGTTAGTTAAAATACATCTTATGCAAAACAGAAACCAAACATGATAAGATCGCAAGATGAAATCCTCTCTAAAAATCGGGTTTAGAAGTGTAAAGTAGGCTTCAAGTAGCAACTACAAGAAAATAATTCTCACAACCAAAGTTAATCACAGCCTCAGTACACTAAAACGCAAATATGCCTACTTCCATAACTGTTGCAATAAGTCATTCCTAGTCAGCCAACCAATTCTCAAGTTGATTGAAATCCTTATTTGAGCAGACAATAAGTAGGTAAAACTTCATACTAAATCAATTTCATCTGTATTGTTCTTAATGGTAAATTCGATAGCAGGCTAATCATCTCCACATGTTACCAGAGTAAGAGAGTAATCAACAAGAGATATCTCGAATGGAATCGAATAACCTACTTGAAATGGCGAGAACTCGGGGCTTGGCCATGTGACCACGTCCTAATTTACCGGATTTAGCCCAGATCCCTCGACTCTTGGCCACCCTGATCGACATGGCGATCTCCTGTTTGGTATCCTCGATCGCCGCCGTGCAGGCTCGCCGGAGCTCCTCGTCGTCGGCGCTCGACTTCGCCATTCTTCTCTCAGTTCGGAAGAGAGATAATGAACTGTAAGTTAGGATTTACAATTATTAGGCGAAGGAGAAAAGTTGCTGATTGATTTGAGGTAACCAGAGCAATCAAAGTCAGATGAAGTCAAAATTAATTTTGCGTGACACTTGAATGGCGAGAAGCAACAAAGGAAAGACGAAAGGCTGAAGCACGCTTTTAATGGACACGGAATTTCAGAAAAGTCATGTATGAGTTTCGACTATAGGTAGCAGTAGCACCCCATGTATATTATAACTTTTATTTGTTCATCATTACATATTTGCGGTTTCAAAGGATGCGAATTATGGCAAATCCTATTTTTTGTCTTTTTTTAAAGAAAAAAAGTTACTTTAATATCAAAATTGTTAATTCAATACCGACTACTTCAAAATTATTACTAATTTTCCGCAATTTAAATCAAATTCTTGGGTATGTCTATTAACATAACTATTACAATAAGTCATTCCTAGTCGTCTAACCAATTCTCAAGTTGATTTAATTCCTTATTTGAGCAGACAATATGCAGGTACAACTTCATGCTAAATCAATTTCATCTGTATTGTTCTTAAAAGTAAATTGCATAGCAGACACCGCTAATCATCTCAACATGTTCTTAGAAGCGAATAAGAGTAATCAACAAGAGATATCTAGAGCGGAATCGAATATCCATACTTGAAATGGTGAGAACTCGCAGCTTGGCCATGTGACTGCATCCTAATTTATTGGATTTAGCCCAGATCCCTCGAAACTTGGCCACCCTAATCGACATGGTGATCTCCTATTTGGTTTCCTCGATCACCACCGCGCAAGCTTGCCAGAGCTCGACTTCTCCATACTTCTCTTAGTTCAGAAGGCAACAACAACAATTAAAGTCTGTTGAAGTCAAAATTATTTGTTGCGTGAAATTTGAATGGCGAGCAATCAATAAAGAAAAGAAGAAAGGGTGAAGCACACTTTAATCGGGGACGGAATTTCAGAAAAGTTGTCTGAGTTTCTACTATAGGTAGCACTCCATGTATAATACAACTTTTATTCATTTATCATTGTCGTGGTTAATAATTCATCTACACATTAGCGCATTCAAAGGATTGGATGTCGTCCTTCTACAATATGGCAAATCCAATTTTATTGTCTTTTTTTAGCGAAAATTATTACTTCGATACCGAAATTGTTAATCCAATACCATCTATCTCAAAATTATTACTAAGTTTTCCATTTAATTCAAATTCTTCGATCCGCCTCTATTAAAATAATTGTTACAATAAGTCATTCCTAGTTTCCCAACCAATTCTCAAGTTGACTGAATTCCTTATTTGAGCAGACAATATGTTGGGATATGATTTTAATAATAAAATTTTGATTTAGATCCCAAAATTCTGACTTATGATGAATCAATGTCAGTAACGTGTATTCAGGATTTAGTGTTTAGTTACGTATTTGATGTAGTTCTCATCGCCTTGATCCTGAAGAAGTGAAGTCTGAAGGACGAAGAGTCACTAATCATGCCTCAGAATTGTCATGCCTACTAACTCTTTCATCCCAAGAACTATTGGTCGTCCACAACAGATGGTGATACTGATCCGTTCAATGGTTGGCTCAAATGCTCCTGACACGTTCTAAGTAGTACGAGGTACTTATACAAAGTTTGATTTGGAGTAAACCATCGTATCTCGTCCAACAATAAGATCAAGACACGTGTACTGATACATTGTTCGAGGAACAGTCTGAATAGTCTTACACACTGTTCTGGTTGAAGGCAGACGAAAGTTGCAGCTTTAATTTAAAATCAAATCGTTGCCTCAACCCTAGTTCACCTACTCTAGTAGATCTCACTCTAACGGATCTATTTATAAATATTAAGAACTTTGGCTCAAACAAGGTTACGGAACTATTGTATACCTCAAAGCCTTCAAGAACCTAAGCTCTCTCCATTATGTAGACCCTTGTTCAAAGTTGTGTCTTTCAAGAAGTCTCAAGTTCACAAATACTCTAAGCCAATATCATATTCTAGCTTAGATTTGAGACGGTCCAATCTCTTGTAAGGACCTCTCTTGTTAGAGAACCAAACCCAAACCCATCCAAGATTGTGTTGAGGTGTTTGAAGAGTTTGTTTGTGCCGAAGTCGAAATCGACGTAGAAGAAGAAGTGTAACAGAACTCTAGTGAATTTGTGTTATAAGGGAAACCCTCAGGAAGAGTGGATGTAGGAGTTATCGACGCCATGCTCAAAACTCTAGACGACTCCTATCTTGGGAGGATTACCCACTGCAAAACTACCAAAGACATGTGGGACACACTGGCCGATATCAGCAGCGGAACCAAGAAGATCAAACGAAACAAGCTGATGATCGCTACTCAGAAATATTACTCCTTCGCATGCTGTCAGGTGAGTCAATTGAACAAATGCACATTAAATTTACTAGATTAATGAAATGTGCAGGTTAGGTAAGAGAGCTACTTGACCTCACAAGTAGCTCAACCAAAAATGAAAGCCAAGTCAGCAACAAGGGAGTTGCTCTATTGTCTACTGAGGAGAAGAAAGTTGCAACACTAAAAGAAAGCATCAGTAAGCTACCAATTCAGCAAATAGTTGAATAGTTCGTCCTTTTGGCCAGATGCACTGAAAGAAGAAGCAACAAGTACTATCAGTACAAGACTTACTACAAAAAGCATCAGACATCCAAGTCAAAGTCTGACAAAGAAAGAAGAAGGATAAAGACTCAAAAGACCAAATCAGAACCCTCTTCCACCAAACAAAAGGAATCAAAGATAGTGAATGACGAGCCACACAAGTGCTACAATTGCTACAACACTAGTCATTATCAATATGATTGTCCTCAGCTCACACCTAAAGAAAGAGCAGAAAGGAAAGCACGACGCAATTTGGCACTAAAGGAAAGATAAACCCTGGTTGCTGAAGAAAAAGAAGCCATTGTATCGTCCTCAGATTCTGGCAAGAAGGAAGAGGAAAGACTATTCGATTCCTCTAGCGATGACGTGGGGCTGATAGTCGTTGAATGCTCTGAAGAAATATGCATCATAGATGATGAGAAAATCGAGGTAAATTCACTCAAATATTGGTCTTCATCACGACACACACAAGATTTACACACAAGATTTTAGTTCTAATATAGGTGCCTTCGACCCCCAAAACTCATTTGAGGATCTGATGGCCGACCATCAACAATTAGAAAAGTTCTTTAACAAGGTTGTAAAAGAAAACAAAGAGTTATGCATCAGGTTAAGGGAATCAGAAAAGACAACAAAAGATCTCGTTGATGCACAAGACTGTATCCTGAGAATAAGTGACGAAAGATATAATCTAAGGAAAATCTCTCGGGATCATGAGTTACATATAACTTTACTCATGAAAGAGCTAACTGGTAAGGAGGATGAAAATCATCAGTTACAAGCAAAGTTTAGGGATCTCCATCAGGAACACTAAAGAATGAAAAAGTCAGCGAAGACATTTAACATCACTGAAAAATTCCTGAAATCACACAAGTTGTTCGAAGGAATGTTGGAGCAACAATGTTTGACCAACCACAAAGGTGGTATAGGTTATGATTAGCAAACTTCTACCTCCATCAAACAAGAAACAGTCTGAAGGAGATGTTCATCAAAGGAACCATTCAGGAGAACACTATGGAGCCTATTCAATACAATAAAGGAAAGGCCAAGATGACTGCTACGACTCCTTCAAATCAGTTCAGAAACAGATATGCTGATCAATCCCAGTATAGACATCATCAACATACATGAATCAGGATCAGTATCAATATCTGCCCCCAAGATGCAAGAACAAACTGAACCCCAACGGATGCAGAAGCCAGTGCAGCTCAGTTATACAGAGAACAAGAAATTCATGAACGAATAATTCCTCAAGGTTCAGGAAGGAAGATAGTGTACTATACTGCTGCATGGAAACCCAATTGGAAACTCACAGACTATTAGGGTCAAGAAAGTGTGGATTGAGAAAAATACTGCTAACATGCCAGGACCCAAACAGTAAAAAGGGTACCTAAACACTTTTCTTTTGCGGGTTCAGGGAGAAGGTTGAAAGGCAACACTTATAGGAACTGAAGACTCATGGGTTGTAGATAGCGGATGCTCAAGATAGATGACCTATCAAAGAAGTCTACTAATGGACTACAAAAAGATCCAAGGACCTCTTATCTCCTTTGGTGACAACTCTAAAGGATACACCAAAGGCTATGGTACATTAATATTTAGATATGCACTGGTTCCAAATGTATCTTATGTTGAGGGTCTCAAAGCATAATTTATTATCAGTCATTCAATTTTGTGATAATTCTATACGTGTAATGTGTGATATTGACTTCTTTGATATAATAGATAAACCAACTGGAAAGATAGTTCTATCAAGAACTCGCACTAAGAATATCTATATGGTTAACTGGAAGTCTTGCGAACCTAAAACCTGCCTTGTAGCAAGAAGAAGCAATGACACAAGACGGTTATGGCATAGACAGCTCAATCATCTTAATTTCAAATACATCAACCTTATTGCTAGAGGATCTCTAGCAAGAGTCATTCCAAATGAAGTCTACCTTAAAGATGGAGTATGCAAAGCATGTCAAGTTAGAAAGCAAAATCCTATACTTCATATTCGTTGCAAACATGTTGACATTTGTCATCATTTCATCAAGGATCATGTCGAAAAGAAAAATATCATGATGAAATGTATTGATACGACAAGACAGCGAGCTGATATCTTCACAAAAGCTCTCCCTGGGGAACGATTCAAGGAATTATCAACTGAACTAGGATTATTGAGTCCTGATTATATACATGACTGATAAGTGCAAACAGTTAGGGGAACATCTATTCAATCAGAATCCTGACCTCGAGAGGATCACTCAGTAAGGGGGAACACTGATCAAACTGGCAGGTTTACGTATCTCTTACTGATTTATCCACTTGCATTAATTATCACATTAAATAATTCGTTCTTATTAATTGCACATTATTATATATTCTATGGATCGCATTTAATGCATGTCAAATCACTTTGCCTAAATAACATTTTTCCAGTCTCTTGAGATTTTCATGTCTAATGTAATCATTACCCACTTTATCCATGAAAATCTAACCGCACATCACGTTTTAGTGCTTCAAAACTGATCATTGATCACATCTCCAAAAAGATCCGTTTAGAATTCTATTCCATTTTAACCCTATATCGTCATCTTCATCACCACTTTCATATTTATACTCTCCATAACTTCTCTGCAACTATTCTACAACTCTAATTCTTAAGCTGCATCCACTCACGTTTATCTAAGCAACTTAAGGTATAATCATCTCCATTACGTTGCTAACTATTTTCCTTTCGAAGTGATAATCCATGTATTGCAGATTACTTCAAATGTGGCAACCGTTCACAAGTCATCTTCTTCATCTCCCAAAGGAAAGAAACCGGAGGAACCTACGTGCCTCCGGATGTGGAGTTGATTTCCTACTAGTCTTCACTATGAGCCGCCAATGGTGTTTTATCAATGCGGACTGGACTTCATGACTCCGATCTACGACATGTTAGAGAAGAGTGGACTCAAGACCTTCCTCACTTTCGTTCCCATTATGGCGTACGAGAAACACATTGTAATGTTTCTCTACAATCTCCGAGAAGATCAAAAGAATGGAGAATTGGTCACTCGGATCAAGGGATCTCTCCGGACTCAAGACAAATCCGGGAAGATTGTCTACAAACCCTCTGATGTATGGGTTCTAGTCGAACAAAATGTTCGCCGGATTTTACACTTGAAGATCAACAACAGAGTTCTTCCACACTCATATTCAGACTCAAAGGTGAACTAGTTCTATCTATTTTCTGTGGGAAGGAGACTTCCTTCGAGAAGCAATTCCACAAGAGCCGATTCCTGCCAGAATATCGCGCTCTAGCTCATATAGTTTCTCACTGCCTGACCTCCAGCGTTGGGTCACACAAGCAGTTATCTATTCCCAAGATCAAGCTCATGGGAGCTATCTACAAAGGAATATAGATTGATTGGGCCGTCTAATTCCTACAGATGCTTCATGCGAAGGTTGCCAAGTTCATCACTGACTACGACCATCCCATCAAATACCTCAAGAAGTACAAGCTCCACTACTACGAAGATCTCAATTTTCTTGGAGAAAATTTTCATTGACCCTACTTTTTATATGGGATGAAATTGAGAGGTTTGACAGGAAGAAGATCAAATTCACCTCTCCATCGGCCGCTAAGACTTCTATCGGTCTCAACGGAGAAGAAATTCGAGACGAAAGCCTTAAAGAAATCAAGAGTGCATTGAGAGCGGCTTAGGATCTGGAGCGCAACCTAAGCGCAAGGTTGCGACTCTCCACCGGCAGTCAAAAGAAAGCTAGAAAACGATCCACAACCAAAGTGTTCGAGCCTCGTAGTTCCGACATTCTTGATGTTCCACTAACTACCGACGTCCCCGAGGCATCTATTGACCCCAATCCATCTAAGTCAATTCCTGATGTTCAGCAGGAAGGAATCACTCGATTCGCCTCGAGCTCTTCATCATAATTTCCTGATCTAAGCAGTTCTATTGATCCCAAGGTTGGCGAACAGAGAGTTGAGTCCCAACTTGACTCGCACTCCTAGAATCAAGCTTGTGCTTCCCTATATGAACAGATGATACATGCCTCAACATCTTCTAAAGTTAGCACTCTGGTATCTGAGGTCCTACCTCACGACTCGCTACTACCAAACACTGTCCGCCTCAGATATCTTATGAAGCTATGGACGGGCCAGTGGTATAACATAATCTTAATTATTGAAGTCCATTTCTTGCAGTGGATTCGGGAGTGTTGGTCCGGAGACGATAGTCAGGTGTAGAGGGGGGGTGAATACACCTGGTCACAGTTTCTTTTTCTCAAATCGAAGGACGGCTGAGCTGTTTGGTGCAACTGATGAACAGTGCCAAATAGTAACCTTCGATCACGGGGTCAGAGTGTGTCGGCCTGCGAGCTCTCCCTGCGACCTAAGTCAGTCGTTGAAACTCAGTCGGAGACGTTGTGCGGATAAGTGCGTAGGGCCCGAAGATTCGTCTCAGTTGAAAACGTGTTTTCGCAAGATAAATTCTTCTGGTTGTGTGCTTTTAAAATACGTTTTATGCAAACATATGATTTTGAGCGGTTTGTAAGATATGCAATAAAACAGTAAATAACACAAGCGATATAACGTGGTTCGGATACGCAAGATCCTACGTCCACGGTCCTGACTTGGCAGGAGAACTTGTTGATTATTCTGAGCAAGTCTCAGCAAGGTATCTGTGCACTGGACAGATCCTTCTAAGTTATAGTCCTTAGCGACTTTACAATTCAAACCTAAGTTCGAAAGGGAGGGGATAATCTCCAACTAAGAAGGAGTTCTTACAATAAGAACAATTCACTAAAAGTGAACTTCTTCGAAATCTAAGCTATAAATCTGGCAATGAGCTTAGTCTAAAGAAGAAAGGGATCTAAATACTCTAGAGAGAAGAACTACAAATATTCTATGAAAGCAAGTTCTTCTCTGTATAATTTGTTGAGTTCGCTAGAGTGTTCTTGAGCTTGAGCTTTTTCCCTTGTGAATCCCGTGCGTGGAGCTCGGATTTCTTCTCTATTTATAGTTGTGAGCAGGCATATGTCCGTTGGAGAAGACGATGCCACGTGTCTGAAGCTTCCAAAGAAAACGGCCATAATTTCGAATTGTTGCAGCAGGGCAGTTAATACTGTACATGAGAGCAGCTTTAGTTGGTCAGAGCAGGTCAAAGCATTGTCGGCGTCTCATTGGTCGAGGTTTGTGGTAGGTGAGAATGTGTCAGAGATAGAGTTGACTATTCCACATCCTCGTATGATCTTCTGCTGAACTTCGAAAAGATGTTTACGACTGGGTCGCTTTCTCTCGGATCTGATAGAGCTCAAGACGAGTCTCTGTCTTCTTCGGTGAGTCGGTCGACAAGGCGATAAGGCTCAGGTGGGTCGGTGATGGCTGCGAAGGTGCCGAGCTTTTGCATTATGTTCTTCTGCGATATCTTATCGGCTGATGGGTTGTCTCCCTCGAGGTGAAGATCATTGTCGGTGAAGAACGTAAGCTCTTACATTGATGACGTGGGGTTCTGGAGAGTAACTTCGTCAGAAGATCAGTCCAACAGTTTACCCCGTACAGGACTTAGACAAGAAGATAATCAAAACAAAAATAAGTCTAACCTATACATCATCTAATCCTATCGACACACTATACTACTGATATCAGCTGGGTTTTGGGATCTTTAATTCCATAGTACTACTATGATTTCCCCCAATATTCTTTTAACCACTAGACAGCAGAGTACCATCTATTGACTCATAACCCAACAATTTCACCCTAATTGATGATGCCAAAACCTCCACTCTAAAACAATAAGGAAAGGAAAGCTAATCTACTGACAATAATATCCCCCTAATATATCTGAAAATACAATCAAGGTGATCAGTTAAACATCAAGTCAGTAGGCGAGAGATAGGCAAAATCAGAGAAACGGTTATGTGTGAGTGTGTGTCAGATCACTTCAGTGATCAGTCGTGAAAACACAGACAAAAGCCATGAGACAATGAGTAATTGTCTGGCAAGCAATAGAAACTGTTATAAATATGATCAAGAGAGTACAAGTTTCTATCACTCTTACAAAAGGAAGACAAGGAAAGCAAGATCACTGCTGACGTCTGAATCTCTGAGTACGCTTCTTGAAGTCTTCGGACTTATCGGCCTGGAGGGTCCGGTAATAATACTTGTAGATTCCGGCTCTCGGGACTCGGATTTCCTCGTGATCGGCGGGATGGTCAAAGTTCAGGCAGAGGTGATAAGCAGCTTCTTCGACTTCTCTCTCAATCTCTTTTGTGCACAGCACGCCGCGAGTAATCCGGGGAGGAGGGATTCTTCTGAACGCTGGAGCTTTGAAAGGTATCTTCTCTCTTTCCATGATCTGACAAAGCTGATCTCTGAGTTCCATATCAAATCGGCAAATGAGCTCATCAAAGAGTTGGTCAGCTGATCTGTCAGTAGGATAGATACCCCACACATAGTATCCTTTGATAAAATCTTCTTTAAGTTCCTCCCACTACTCATTAAGCTCGGCTGGCACCCACTTGTCCACATGAGGGATAGGGTCCTTCTTGATATAAGGTGCCCTCCTGAACTTGGAACCTCGTGGAATCTGCTTCCTTGGATCAGCTGCTGGCTTCTGAGATAGGCTAATCATTTTAGCCAAGTCAAGTAATCTCTTCTTCTCTCTGAGGGCCGCTTTGTTGGGAATTAGGTTCACTATGATAGATTTGAAGATCCCAAAATCCTAGCTGGATGATGAGCCTTCGATATTGTTATAGCTTAACTGAGTTCACCATGTTAGGAACTCAGTAGACTAGCTAAAGTTCAACAGCTGTGCATTCAATAGAAGACCCTTCACTCAGCTGAAGAACTCAGTATCGAAGAAGTCAGTCGGACTGATATAGACCGATTGAATCTGCACAGTACCGCCCTTGTCTCTTGAGTGTTTCAGACTCAGCAGACACTCTACACTGGTTCAGGCGGTCAGTAGATTATCAGCCTCAGCACCGGATGTAGAAGACTCAGTATGTCTTGGACTCGGCGGAGCGGTTTGCGAATGGAGTCGGTAGAGAACTGGACTCAACAGAGAGCGATCTTCGAACTCGAGTTGATCTTCGCATAAGGAAGACTCAGCATAAAGTTACCTACTGAATCTAGATCAGACTCAGCAACGGTCGGTCAGTTACTTTAACTGACCATGGACTTCAGAAGAACAATTCAGTAGAGTTGTCCGAGGTCGTACATCTGAGAAGTCAGCTTCAGTATCACCTTGAAGTCTGAATAGGTCTCAACCACTCTCTGTACTTTGACCAATGACAAGCAGCCAGCTGGCAGAGTCTCCGACATAAAGCTGCAAGTCAACCACTTTCATTAAAGTTAGTGGACTCTACAGAATTCAAATAAAGTCGTTTGCTATCCCATAGAGTGACACGTGGCATCGTCCCCTCCAACGGACATATGCCTAGGTCACCTCTATAAATAGAGAAGTGTCTTCACGTAGAGAAGACGAGAGAGAAAAAGAGATGTGAGGTCAATCATGACGATGATGGACACATCCAAGGAACCGAGCTCAACCGAACAAACACTCTAGAAGATTCAAGCCATATCCAGAGAAGAACTTAATCTTTCATAGATATATTCTTATAGTTCTTCTTTCATAGATATATTCTTATAGTTCTTCTCTCTAGAGTTCTATCTCGTTCCCCTTCTCTAATCTAAGCTGATCTTATTGTAATATCCATAGCTTAGACGAAGGAGTTCATATTTGAACTTGTTCCTTATTGTAAAAGGACTCCTTCATAGTTGGAGAGTTTGTCAAACACTTTAGTTTGATAACCTGTGTAATCCCCAAGCCGCAGTTTATCCTGTGTACAAGCTGACTGAGACTATCTCAGTATAATAAATAGCCTCCTGATCTTTCGGGACAGTGGACGTAGGATCGTGTGATATCCGAACCACTTTAAAAACTATGTGTTGATTTATTGTCGCTTTGCTTAATTGTTCACTTGCATAAAGCGACTTTAAATCAAACGAGCATAAACGGTGTTTTCGGGCCGAGACGAATATTCTTTTGGGCCTACTCTTCCGCACTCGAAACCCGATCATCGAACTATTGTTCTACGGCGAATTCGATGGGCCCGTACTCGATAGAAGGATTCTCTGCCGCCGCGTTCAGCGATGCGATTCGGCCAGCGATCGGCGCGTCGCGCTCGTTGCTGATATTTGACTCAGGTGTATTCCACACCTGAAGACTCGTCTCCATTCGGGACCAACAACCGATGTCCTTGCATCTCCTCTCCGGAGACTTAGTCCCTTCAGCGTCGCCTCCCAGGTGGCTTTGTCCTCAGCCTCCTGCTCGGATGTAAGATAAGGCGTGTAGTGACCCTGAGCTGTCGGCTGGACTACAGTGGTGGGGGCTTTGGATAGCTCCTCTTGAGCTTTCTTTTTCTGTTCGTCCACCAGCTGCTTAGCCTTGCCTTTGGCAATTTTGCCCATCAATTTCTTAGGCTTCTTGCCTTTCTTTGCCTCTTCTATCTGATGCTCATGATCCGGCTTGTCTTGCGGTACATGTTGAGCAACTCTCGGATCATAGGCTTCTGCTCCGCCTTGGTTTTGAATTTAGGCGTCGGGGAAGATGGAGTGGCTTCAGTAGTAATCTCCTTCCCGGGCCTTTGCGGTGGCAGTTGATATGGCTCTTCTTCTTCTTCTTGTTCATCAAGGAATTGAGCAATTTCGTCGATGTGCTTGAGCGGATGAGATAGGTCTTGGCTCGATCGCGGTCGATTGGGGAGTGGGGCATACTCCGGAGGAGCACTGTGAACCGGGTCCACTGGGTGGTCGAACCTTCTACTTAAGGTACAGTGCTGGTTTCTTCCCCCTGAGTAGAAGTACCTTCCCCCTTATTAATTTCTTGGACTTCTGGGCTCTTTTGGACCTCAGCCTGTTCCGCCTCAAGATCTTCAATCTTAACTTCTCCTTCCCCATTTTTGGCATCATCAGCCTGGGAGAGGTGAGTGCGGATGGCTTTAACGTCTTTCTCTAAGTTGTAGACGAGGTCTTTGATTTGAGTGGCAGTGGCTTCGAAGTCCTTGACCAGATCACAATATTTATCCCAGTCGTGCTCCTGATCTTCTCTGAATAATTTGAGTTGTGCGGCAGACTCCTGTCGGAGTTTCAGCAGAGATTGATCGTGGGAGTCTGTGATCTCCTTCTGGATGAGTTTAAGTGTCGTAGCCTGTTGAGTAATGGCAGATTGGAGACTGGTGGTGGCAACTTTATTTCTTTCATCCATGGTGGCTTGGACCACCGCTAAGCTCTTCGTCAGCTGCTCAGAGAATGAATTTTGTTGAGCGATCAGGAGCTGCTAACTTTGAGCGGCTAGGTCAGCCTTCTGAGCTGCGAGGGTTGTCTCAACTATCTCCTGAATATTAATCTGTTGAGTAGGAGCTTTAGAGACTTTTTCGACCCCTTCTGCAAGTCGGTTGATGCTCTCCGTCTGAGCTTTTATGTATTGAGCCCACTTAATGTGAACGTCTTTCGAGAGAAGACGGTTCTTTTTGCCTTGGTGTCTAATAGCTCTGTTGACCGACTTCGAGGACACGGAACCTATAGGTTGTGTCTGATAAGAACTGGTTCCGAGCCTCTGCTCAGATGACGCGAGTTGCTGCGCTCGACTCGGCTTCGAGGCAGCCTGGGCTTCACCAGATGTAGCAGGTGGTGGTGATTGGCCCTTTTCACGGGGAGTGGAACCCTCAACAGAACCTCCCAATTCTGCATCCTTGGGTGGTGCCTGATCCATCTCATCATCATCCTTGTCATCATCGTTGTCAGGATGAGATGGAGGCGAAGGGTGTCGCCCCGAGAACCGAGGTGCGCGGGCGAGAAGGTATAGCATCGTAGCCCTCAGGTCCTCGAAGTAGGCAAGATCAGCTGGTTCCCCAAAACCAATGGCTGACTGCAAATCTTGCTCTTCGGCGAGTAGGGATAGAGCTGACTGAGATTTGATCATGTCCTCAAGAATGTCCCAACTTAGGAACCTCAGTAGCATCTGTATCCTAGCCCTTATGGCTATCCTCACTAGGTCTGAGTGCTCAGCGATTTTTGGAATCTGATCATGGACTTCAGCTGTAGCACGGAGACGAGTGGAGTGGAAAGTAGTCCACTCAGAGGATGTCTCCCCAGTCGGTACCGGAATGTCCGACTGAGTTTCCTCAGAACTGATAACTTGGACTTTGTCCTTCAATGTGGCACCCTCAATGCCGGTGTCCGAGTCAAGAATTTGTTCTTCCTGAGGAGGCGGTGGAGAGGCTGGTTTGGCTTGTTCCACTAGGACCTCAGAAGGTCCAGTATTTGTTAGCCTCTTCCTTTTCGGCGGGTCAACACGAGGGGGCAGGTCTGATACGACCCTCTTCGGCTCAGGTGGCCCTCGTCCGACTGACTTCTCAGCAGCGGCTCTGGTCTTAAACTTGATGAGCTTGCTATTGAAGTACCTGGAGTCAGCAAAAGCTGAGCTCCTCGAGACGTTCTGCTCGATCATGATGGACATCTTAGTCCCAAACAGTAGTTTACCCACACTGGCGAGCCTCCTCTCTCCAGTGGGTAGAGCGGTAAACTTCTAAGCCTGAGCCCTCAGCTCGGCTAAGTAGTAGTCCGTCCAATTGACGCGGACTTTATCGTCAATAATAATCATCAGCTGAATTCGCGGCTTCGAAAGCTGATCATACGATCCGGCTGAGCTCGTGAGAATATGAGAAACAATATAAGCGAGCGCCCGGTATCTTGGCAATAACAAATTCTTCGGCAGAGCGGTCTTGAAGGCTATGTCCTTCCTACCGCAAAACTTCTGCACATAGGCATTGATCTCCTTCTCCTTGTAACCAACCGGAGAAATACCTACGTCTGTCAGATCAAAGGCTAGTTCGAGAGCATCTCGAATGTTGGAACTCGTGAACGCTGGCGTCCCATGAGAGGGAATCGCACTCTTTCATGTATGAAAAGCTGGAGACTTCGGCTCCTGAGTCTAGAGTCCTCCAGTTGTAGAAGACCTCTGTAACTTGCCTGGGAAGATAGGCTCTCGGTTGCCTTGTAACAAGAGCGTCTAGGCCCGATTCTTCCAGAGCATCAAAAACCTCCTCCATATAAGGATATCCACTTGCCGGAAGGCCATGGTGGGTTCGAATTGAATGCACGAGGTAATGATCTCTTCGATATTTGCATGGGTCTGTATAGTCGCCATGAGTATCTGCAACAAAACTCGTTAGCACTCGAAAATAGAATTAGTCAGTATGAGTTTTAAGCACGATTTAATACATTACCGAAAGGTATAGAGCTTGAAATATGCAGATGCAAAGCAGTTTTAAGATTTGGGGAGAAAACTGAATTCGCAGAAAAAGAGCTCTAAGTTCGGAAATGGCGAAAAGTGAGGAAATGGTAGAAGATGAAAGATTTTGTAAGATATGCGTGATTAGTCGTTTAGATCGGACGGCTGGGTTTTAATCTATCATTTTTATCGACGACTCAGATTAGATGTTATAAAAGGAATGATTACTTAGCCGCCTCTACCATAGACCCACGTAGGATGATGCGTAATAAAGGTAAGTGAGAAGACATGCATTAAAAGTGCTGCAGGCAGCATTAAAGACGAGTTACTTTAAATAAGAACGGTTTCCTACTGACTCATCCTTAAAGATTAATGGCGGGAAATAAATGATCATTAACTACTGAGTGCTAAGCGACTGAGTGCTAAGTGACTGATATAATAAATGCGAGCATGCTTCTGATGAACTTTAAGTAAAAAATACTACGCAAACCTCTTCAGCTGAACTTTTACGATCAGCTGGTTACCGTTAAGGTTAAGGAGGATGGTTGACGTGCTGATGACCACGTTCCCCCTTACTGTGTACAGTATGATTCTCCCGACTGAATCATCATGCGATCATCCGACTTTGTCATACTGGTTCCTACACTTGATACCAATTGATGGCACTTGTCAGTAGTTGTCTTCTACTAATATGATTCAGTAGGATCCAGTAGACCTAGCTCAACTGATAGTTCTCTGAATCTGTTCTCAGCTAGTGGTTTGGTTAGTATGTCCGCCCTTTGCTTGTCAGTATGGATTTTCTCCATTCTGATATCCTTCTTCTCGACATGGTCTCTGATGAAGTGGTGTCGAATATCCACGTGCTTGCATCTCGTATGGAGAACTGGATTCTGAGTGATTGCAATAGCACTTGTGGAGTCACGGTAGATGGGCACTTCATCCTGACTTATACCATAGTCTCTCAGTTGTTGTCGAAGCCAAAGGATCTGGGCACAGCAACTTCCAGCAGCCATATACTCAGCTTCAGTAGTGGACGTTGCTACTGAATGTTGTTTCTTTGAAAACCAAGATATCAGCTTGCTGCCTAGGAACTGACACGTTTCGGAAGTTGATTTTCGATCTATCCTGCATCCTGCATAATCTGCATCAGAATAACCTGTTAGTATAAGATTATCATCAGCAGGATACCATAACCCTGCGTCAGGTGTTCCTCTTAGATAGCACAGAATCTTCTTTGCTGAGTCTAGATGACTTCGCTTAGGATCCGCTTGAAATCTTGCACATACACCTACATAAGTTATGTCAGGTCGGCTAGCTGTTAAATATAATAGAGAACCAATAATAGCTCTATAATCAGTAGAGTTAACAGAAGCTCCCTCTTTGTCTAGATCGATTTTAAAATTTGTGTTCATGGGGATCTTGACTGGCTTGCTAGAGTCGCAGCCGAATCTTTTGAGAAGATCGCGAGTGTATTTGGCTTGATTGATGAAGATTCCTTCAGGTGATTGCTTCACTTGAAATCTAAGGAAATAATTCATCTCTCCCATCATGGACATCTCGAATTTCTCTTTCATCATCTTCTCGAACTGCTGGCATAGGGTCTCGTTTCTGCAGCCAAAAATGATGTCGTCCACGTAGATTTGCACCAGTAGGATGTCATCTCCTGACTTTATGTTGAACAGGGTGCGATCTACTATCCCCTTCTGAAAACCTTTCTGAAGTAGAAAGTCTGATAGGGTATCGTACCAAGCCCTGGGTGCTTGTTTTAACCCATACAGAGCTTTCCTAAGTCTGTACACCTGATGTCCTTGCTGAAAGCCGGGCGGTTGTTCTACGTAGACTTCTTCCTTCAGTACGCCGTTCAGAAAAGCTGACTTCACATCCATCTGATATACTTTGAATCCTTGATGCGTTGCATAGGCTAGGAAAAGACGAATGGCTTCCATCTTGCGGCCCGGAGCGAAAGTCTCATCAAAGTCGATTCCTTCTGCTTGACTGTATCCCTTGGCAACTAGTCGAGCTTTGTTTCTGACGATGACGTTGTTTTCATCACGCTTGTTTTTGAAGACCCACTTAGTACCGATCACATGCTGATGTCTAGGTCTGTCCACAAGCTCCCAAACTTCATTTACGACGTAACCGGTTCAGCTCTTCTTGCATGGCGATGATCCAGTCAGCATCATTTAGTGCGTCCTCTATCGACTGAGGTTCTTCTGTAGACAAGAAACAAGAATAGAGTGAGCTTTCTCCTTGACTTAATTTAGATCTTGTTCTTATCGTTGCTGATGGATCTCCAATGATGAGATCTGAAGAATGAGCGTCAAGCCATGAACGTCTGAGTCTGGCTTCTTCTTCTGATACTACTTCTGCACAGTCAGTAGGTGTGTTAGGCATTTTAGTAGTACTGTTCTAAGATTGCAGTAGTTCAGTAAGAAGGTTAGGATCTACTGAGTTTCCAGGTTCAGGAGCATTTAGCTCAGGAACATTAATCGTTCCCCCTGAGTTTATATTCTCAGTAGAGGTCTCAGTTACCACTGGGGCTTCCTCATCGACCGTTGTTACCTGTTGTTGATTCTGTTCAGGATAATCAACTAGGTCAGCTACATCGCTTGTTGGCTGAGTCTGAATTTCTTCATCGTCTGACTCATTATCCCAACAATGCTGGATCTTTTCAGCTTTATCAGTCCGTCCGAGATCCTGTAGCTTGCTGCTGACATCTTCAGTGTTTGTCTCTATATTTTTCTTGCTCTCGGTAACAAACTCATCAAAAACAACATGAGGGCTTTCCTCCACGCAAAGGGTTCGATAGTTAAAGACTCTGAAAACTTTACTGACTCGAGAGTATCCTAAGAATACTCCTTGATCAGATTTGCTATCAAAGACCTTCAGCTGATCTTTCCTATTATTGAAAATAAAGCAGGGACAGCAAAAAATATGAAAATGAGAAATAGAAGGAATTCTCCCTTTCCATAATTCGTAGGGTGTCTTCATGTGTTGCTGTGTAAGTAAAGAGCGATTCTGAGTATAGCAGGCGGTGTCAGTAGCATCAGCCCAGAACTTTGAGGGTAGTCTAGAGTCTGCTAGGAGCGTTCTTGCTGCTTCTTTGAGTGTTCTATTTTTGCGTTCAGCAAGTCCGTTCTGTTGAGGGGTGCAGGCAGCTGATGTCTCGTGCTGAATTCCCTCTTTATCGCAGTACTCCTTAACTACTGAGTTGAGAAATTATGTTCCTCTGTCTGAGCGAATTCTTTGAATCTTGATGTCCTTTTCCACACTGAGTTTCTTTAGTAGATTGGGTAGCTCAGTTTGAACATCAGATTTGTTGGCGATGAAGATGACCCAAGTATATCTCGAGTAGTCATCAATAACGACGAGGGCATACTTCTTGCCTCTTATAGTCATCTGGGGGAGGCGGCCCGAATAAGTCCATGTGGAGCGGTGAAGGATTCCATCGGTGGAAGGTGAAGGAATATGTGGATTGCTTTTCTTTATGCGCTTTCCCTTCAAGCATGCTTCACAATTTACGTCTTTGATGAACGATTCGTTGGGCGGTCCTCGACTTTAGAGTTCTTGGCGAGCTTGTTCATAGTCTTGAAGTTCGGGTGGTTTGAGTCTCTTGTGCCATAGCCATCCCGACTTGTCACTAGATTTCGTGCGTGCGAGCAAGCAAGCCTCGGGTTCTCGCGGTATTCCGGTTTGCAACGTATATATTCTTCCTCCGCGAACCTGATAACACTGTTTTCCCTGTAGATTTATCAACAATATGACAGAAACCAGCGTCAAAGATTACTCTGTTAAGATTGTCACAGAATTGACTGACAGAAAGGAGATTATGTTGAACTCCTTCAACATATGTTACACTTGGAATTGAAGCAGTCACAATATTCAGCGTTCCATATCCCATTGTGTAGCCTTTTGAGTTGTCACCGAACTCAATTCTGGGACCATCTTCTTGTATGTAGTTGGTCAGCAGGCTCTTCTGGTATGTCATATGTCTCGAGCAGCCGCTGTCCACTATCCAGGGGTCCTTATGCACCTACAAAACAGAAGCATTTTTAGGTACCCTTTGGTTCAGTTGGGTCCTTACGTGTTAGTAGGTGATTTCGGAACCCAAATCTGCCTAGGAACCTTAGAAGTCTGAGACTTCTTCTTCTGAACCTTGTCAGTTTTCTTCTCCACAGGACTCGGAGATACTGACTTTCTGATGATTTTTGGTTCAGGAGCTTTCTTCTTCTGAGTTTTCGTGCTCCTCCTGACCCTGGGCTCATAGTAGTACGAACTGTACTGAGCCAGGTGCTCGTACAGTGGTTCTCTGTACTTTTCTGCCCATCTGACCTTCTTGGTTCCCCCTGAGTTTGATCGCGATGTCCTAGGACTGGAACCTTTGGTCAGTTGCTTTTTGCTGCTCTGCTGAGGTGCAACGATTTTCTGCTTATTCTTCGCCTGAGGTGTGGTGTCAGCAGTTTGCACCTTTCCTCGACGAACCTATCGGCCCCGGCGCTTCGAGCTTTTTTGAGGTAGAAGCTTCGTGAGTATAGCCAAGACCTTCTTTCGGGATTGTTGGCCGTTGCGCTCTAAGCATACTTTCCGGCTTCTCCTTAGCTCCTAGGTGCTTGTTCGGTCATCGGTCCTCGCCGGACCTCGTCACTCCTCTCCGAGTGAGTCATAATCTTTTTGCACGTCCGCGAGCTTCGGCCGAGTTGGGCTATTTCGGTCTCTTTCTCGGAATTGTCCTTAGTCGGGCCGAGATCCGAGTCTCTAGAAGGCGAGACTTAGTCATAAGAGATTCAATCTCTTCCTTGAGTCTCGCAACTAGATTCTCGACTCGGTAGAGACTCGACAATCGAGAAGAAAGTCTCCGATTCTCGGCCTTTACAGTTCAAGTTCCTGAATCGTTTTGCTGAACTCTCTGCTCAGCTGAATCTGCTCCTCTAGCAGATCGTCGTAGGCTTGTACTACGTCCAGAGGGTCATCTGTAACCGATCACGTGTCGTGTGTGCTATGTGAAGATGAGGTTATATTATGCTTGGAAGTTACCTCAACATCTTCTCCGGCCATCAGGCAGTATTCAGCTGTTCCTTCAGGAACTGTTTCTCCGACCTCAACTGCTACAAATGCAGCTTCGTCCTCAGAGGAATACATGAATGTATCCTCCTCAATTGAGTTGTCGGATATCTCTCCGGCTATGTAGGCCTGCCTCCTTCTGGCAAATTTTTCTCTTCTGGCCTGCCGTTCTGCTCGTTGAGCAGCTGAGAGTTCGGAACTGTCATACTGGTAGTGTCCCTCCTTCTTACAGTTGTAGCAGGTGGATGTTCTGCTGCTTTTTCCGGTTGAGTCTTTGGATGGACTAGCAGCAGGCTCTGCATTCCTGCATTCAGTAGAAGGTTTAGATTCTTCCCTTTTTGGATATTCTTTCTTACCTGCGGGAGAATCTCGGTGGTATTTCCTCAGCTTTCTGACTCTCTCTTTTTCTCTCTGATATTTGAGAGCCATCGAAGCTAGCTGGTCAGTGCCTGAAGTCTCGGAAGACTTTGCTTCGATTGTGGCCACTACCTTGCTTGAGGAAACTGGTTTGGGTCCAGTCTTGCTGACTGTTGCCTTGAAGGCATGGTCGATCTGTGTGTCAGCTGGAGCACTGGAACACCTTTGGGGTAGACTATGCTCAAATTCCTCCGTTTTTAGTACTGAAAATATAACATCAGGAGTTAGAACATTTAGATCAGAGCGACGTAAATAAGTAGCAAATGGAAGCCACTTCTGTCGAGGTAGTGCTCTCAAGATCTTTGTGTTCATCTCTTTGTTGGTGAACACCTTCCCCAGCCCGTTGATCACATTGACTTGATTTGTGAATCTGACGCTAAGCTCGTCAATGGTCTCACTGGGCTCCATTGCAAAGGCTTCGAACTTCTGAAGCTCTAATTCGAGCTTGTTCTCTTTGATCTGCGGGGTTCCTTGGCTCAGTACAGCCAGGGCATCCCAAAGCTCTTTAGTCGTTTTGCAGTCTTGCACTCTCCCGAGATGAGAGTCACTAAGCGTTGTCAGTATAGCATTTTGCGCAACTCGGTCGAGATTGTGCAGCTTTTTCTCTTCAGGCGTGAAGGCTGATTTTTCTTTAGGGATCTTAGCACCGATCATGCTCCTACACCTCCCGCAGCAGCGAACTGAACGCTGTCAATCATGGGAATGATGGGTCCTATCTCAAGGACGTCCGTCATGCTGTCGTGCAGCGATGTGAGGTGTGCCTCCATTCTCACGCGCCATATCGTGAAGTTCTCTATCGGGAACATCGGCACCATCCAAATACCTGACATGTCAGACATTATGTGAACGAGTATAAGGATGAATGAAGAGATGCTTGTGCAGTGAAAACGTTTTCAAGGATCTGTTCGAGAGGACCAGTAGTACAGAACCGGCGATTAGAAGAACACCGAGGCTCTGATACCAATTGTTGGTCCGGAGACGATAGTCAGGTGTAGAGGGGGGGGTGAATACACCTGATCACAGTTTCTTTTTCTCAAACCGAAGGGCAATGAGGTTTTGGTGCAACTGATGAACAGTGTCAAATAGTAACCTTCGATCACGGGGTCAGAGTGTGTCAGCTACTGAGCTCTCCTACTGACCTAAGTCAGTCGTTGAAACTCAGTCGGAGACGTTGTGCGGATAAGTGTGTAGGGCCCGGAGATTCGTCTTAGTTGAAAACGTGTTTTCGCAAGATAAATTCTTCTGGTTGTGCGCTTTTAAAATACGTTTTATGCAAACATATGATTTTGAGCGGTTTGTAAGATATGCAATAAAACAGTAAATAACACAAGCGATATAACGTGGTTCGGATACGCAAGATCCTACGTCCACGGTCCTGACTTGGCAGGAGAACTTGTTGATTATTCTGAGCAAGTCTCAGCAAGGTATCTGTGCACTGGACAGATCCTTCTAAGTTATAGTCCTTAGCGACTTTGCAATTCAAACCTAAGTTCGAAAGGGAGGGGATAATCTCCAACTAGGAAGGAGTTCTTACAATAAGAACAATTCACTAAAAGTGAACTTCTTCGAAATCTAAGCTATAAATCTGGCAATGAGCTTAGTCTAAAGAAGAAAGGGATCTAAATACTCTAGAGAGAAGAACTACAAATATTCTATGAAAGCAAGTTCTTCTCTGTATAATTTGTTGAGTTCGCTAGAGTGTTCTTGAGCTTGAGCTTTTTCCCTTGTGAATCCCGTGCATGGAGCTCGGATTTCTTCTCTATTTATAGTTGTGAGCAGGCATATGTCCGTTGGAGAAGACGATGCCACATGTCTGAAGCTTCCAAAGAAAACGGCCATAATTTTGAATTGTTGCAGTGGGCAGTTAATACTGTACATGAGAGCAGCTTTAGTTGGTCAGAGCAGGTCAAAGCGTTGTCGGCGTCTCATTGGTCGAGGTTTGTGGTAGGTGAGAATGTGTCAGAGATAGAGTTGACTATTCCACATCCTCGTATGATCTTCTGCTGAACTTCGAAAAGATGTTTACCACTGGGTTGCTTTCGTCGGATCCGATGGACTCAAGACGATCTCTGTCTTCTTCGGTGAGTCGGTCGACAAGGCGATAAGGCTCACAGTGGGTCGGTGATGACTGCGAAGGTACTGAGCTTTGCATTATGTTCTTCTGCTGATATCTTATCAGTTGATGGGCTGTCTCCTACTAAGGTGAAGATCAGCTGCTGGCAGAAGAACGCAAGCTCTTACATTGATGACGTGGGGTTCTGGAGAGTAACTTCGTCTGAAGAACGCAAGTCCAACAGTTTACCCCGTACAGGACTTAGACAAGAAGATAATCAAAACAAAAATAAGTCTAACCTATACATCATCGAATCCTATCGACACACTATACTACTGATATCAGCTGGGTTTTGGGATCTTCAATTCCATAGTACTACTATGATTTCCCCCAATATTCTTTTAACCACTAGACAGCTGAGTACCATCTATTGACTCATAACCCAACAGGGAGGAAGAGGATTTTCTCTGATACGAAATAGGATTCAACGCCCTAGCTGACTACATGAACGATGAGGATTTTCGGGCAGTGATCCTGCTATACATTCAGATGCAACATCCTCCAGCATCATCTCCTCCTCATGATGACGACGATGACAACAACGACGACCAGGATCCAAATCCTGATCAGGAAACGGGTGATGACACCGCTCCTTTAGGACAGCCCAACCCAAAATCTTCTCCAACTCCTTCTCCTGAGTCTAGAGAAACCCATCAGGATACTGCTCCTCCCTCTCCAAAGGGTCACGGAACTCAGATAGAGGATATTTCTGATCCTCCACGACCACTTACTCTGACTAAAATTCTTGTCCCTCTAGTCAATGGTCCGGATCTTACTGGTCTCTAGGACCAACTCAAGACGTTGACTGACAAGGTTGAGAGTCAGTCCAATCTTATCTCCGATCATACAACCGCCACTACCTCAACACTGAACAAGATGAATGATACGTTCACTCTCGATGAAGTGGCTCTCCGCGAATCTCTAGCACATCTTGTTAGACAAATCTCCGTTGTGGAGGACTTCCAATCCGTCATCAACCAGATTGCTACGTTGAGGATATGATGGATAGCACTCAGAGCCGGATTGTCCACACCAAAAAGAAAAAGACAAGTCAAGCGGGACAGAGGGAGTATAAATGAAGTAATCAAATAAATTAAATGGATTGTATTGTAAATTTATGTCCAAATATTTAACACCCGGAAACATTATTAAAAATGCATTTGCATATCATGCATGGTATCTCGTGAGTAAGTCCTATAAATCGCGCCTTAGGATAAAACTAATTGATAAAACATGATTATGATGTTTTCTTTATTTTATGTGTAATAAATTTCTAAGTTGATTTATGTGCACATAATTGTTTAATATATGAAATAATATCGCGTTTTAGTTGTTCGAAACTTTATATCATGCGTTTTTTTTAATTCAAGAATCCTATAGGTTGTGCTTTATTATTATTTTATTAAACATTAATAATTATTATTGTGCTTTTTATTTATAGTGTGAATAAGGAATGCATAAATATTTTATTTAAAATTAAAATTTATTATATTTAATTTTTTTTAACAAAAGAGTCCCAACTAACAAGAATTCTCTAAAACTAATTCTGATATTATATGTATTAATACTAAAAGTAGTCTTTGAGTAATAGATATATTATTATTATTATTATTATTATTATTATTATTATTATTATTATTATTATTATTATTATTATTATTATTATATTTTAAATAATCTTGTTTGACAATGTGACCTTGTTAGAGATAATCTCGTTAATGTGAACCATGTAGTTAGTTTTTTTTTTAACTTATTATTAGCTTAAGACATTATCTAATTAGGGTTACATTACTTTATATATATGTCTCATCTATAGCATAAGCACTCACACACACTCCTTTTTCAAGTATTTTATTTTAGAATTAATCAGTTCTCAAGACTCATCAAGGTACTAGATCCTAGTTTATCATGTAAATAATTTTTTTAAAAATGCATGACTTTTAAATTGGTTGTATGCTTGTGGATGTTAGCATGTTTCTTTCGATTTTTAAATTCTTATTTGTTTGCAAAAATTATGAATTTTGTATGATCGAATTGGTTATTAAACTTTCAGCGAAACTATATAGTTAGTTGTTGATATTGTATATAGTCATAGTTATATATGCTACATGACATGCAAGATTTCAGAAGATAAACTATGATTTAGTTTTAATTTATTAAGTATTTTTAGATTTAATTATGAATTAATTAGTTAGGTGCATACTGATTAGCATGACTGGGTCCTTATAATAATTTTCGGTTCAATTGATACTTTGGATTTTAGGAAGACATATAGTATTTAAATTATTTTATTCAAAGGGTTATTCTATCAATGATACATTTTCTTTGAATTTGATTTCCATGGCCTCGGTTACTTTTCCCAAATTTAAAAGAAAAGATGGTACAGTTTTAAAGCTTATAGATTATTTTATATGATTAGGAAAAAATCATTTTTTCTTTAAATCTACACAATTTACAGGAACCGTTAACTTAGGAAGTGTTCTATTTCTGTTTAAATACCTCACATATTTATTTTCTCTAGGAAGATCGAAAGTTGTTTTATAGTTTAACTCCTTGTGCGCGTTATCTTCTGATTTGTTTAATCATTAGAGTAATTAAGAGGTTGATGATAGGCCTAGTTTCTTTATAGAGTCCGGCGGTGAAATGCCCATCTGGGAAAAGAGAAACACATTTATACCCAATTCTTATATTTAACTACACTATATACCCAAGAAGACGAAAATACCCTTACTATGGGGATGGTCCGATCAGTGAACAGAGGGCCCGATCAGGGTCCGGTCGGACATGGCAAGCCCGATCACTATACAATGGATAAGGGCCGATCACTATTCAAATGGCATGATCGGTCATGCCCTATCACAAGGGCATGATCGGTCATGCCCTATCATGCCCTGGCCGATCACTATCAGGTCATGATCGGGCATGTCCGATCGGTCGGACACATGACATGGTCCGATCACGGTCCGATCATGGCCTGACACTTTTAAGTGAGAGAAGTGAAAAAGTGGGGGTATTTTAGTAAATTTGGGTATATAGTGGATAGTTTTTATAACGTTGGATAATTTTGTAGTTGTAATAGTCAAATAGGGTATATTGATATATTATCACTTCTTTATATGTCCAGAATGTTCGTAGACTCAGAAGTCGTCCGCTTGATTGATAGCATGAATTCTTTTATCATGAATGATTTAATTGTTTGAGGTAAGTGTATGTAAATAGTATGTTCTAGTTAATTAATAGTTATAAGAGATGTTGTGTAAGAAAAAAAGAAGAGAGGAACTTGTTTTGTCAACTGTCGAAGGCTATTATAGGATTATAGTTCTTTAAATAACTATGTTTTTGTGAATTGATTTATATGTGAAAATTGATATTATGTTTTAGCAATATTTTTTTTAAAGAATTATATGTAATATAATTGTCAGTTAGTGGAATGCATATGTGACGCTAATTGCATGGATAATTGAGTCAAGTTTTAATTATAGGACGGGTGTGCGAGACTTAATCACTTGATAAATGTTCATTCACTCAAAATGTTCAGGTAAAGTTTTTCCTTGATCCTTATTATATTCTATATAGTTTTTCTCATGTCTTATTCATTATAGGCATAAAACCTTCGGGTTAGCCTTTGGACATTCACGCAGTAAAACATTCGGGTTAAGCCTTCGGATTAGCATGTCTAATTTATCATGTTAAATTCACTATAGATTATAATTTGGATAATGTTTGACCTCACTGAATCATCATACTCCCCCCTCTTGTATATTAACTTTTTTGATCATGATTCAGCAAATGTTTGATGTGGCTGATGGTGATGATCGCATGAGAAAGGAATTTAAAACTCTTTACCATAATAATTTAGTTTTATCATAAACTATGCATTTCCTTTTTTATGTTACTTTCCAAGAACTAGTTAACGTACTTGCTTTTATTTTAAGACTTCTGCTTTTATAAAATTTCGCATTTAAACTTTCTTTTTACGAAAAAGTTTTTTTTTCAAATTAAGTGTTGAGTTAAAGTTATGCACGAAGTAATGTTCATTTCTAAGGACGTGAAAATTTGGGGCATTACAAAATAACATCAAAAAAATCGTACTCAAATAAACATCAAATCATCCAAACTAAAACAATAAACAACTTAAAATTCTCAAGTTTCATTATATGTAAATCTCATTTCAATTCTTCATTTAATAACATTATCTCTTGCCCATTTTCTTTTATTTGTATACATAGAATAATATTAAGAATAATTAATAGTATATATTATTAGGCAGTATTTTTAGCCCACAAACTCCGGACTTTTTTAGTCTAAAGCTCATAAAGCTTGGTGGTTTTTTAAGCCCAATGCATTTTCGAACTTCTAATTACGGAGCTCCACCCGACCCTTTTTTCGAACACCTCGAGCTAACCCATCGGATCAGGCCCATTTTACCGACTCTATAAACTACTAAAGGGAATATTTTGTTTCAATTGTTTTTTAAATGATATGTAGCTAGAAGTTAAAAGAAATAGCATTAACTCTACCTCCAAACAACCTTACATCATCCTCATCTTACTTATTGCCCTTTTTTGTTTCATGGCATTTACTCAACAAGGGCCTCAAATTACTATTAGTTAAAACATATCTTTCGAACCCTAAAATGATAAACTCTTCTTTTTTTTTTTTTTTCAAAATTAACCACAGCATGTGGAGGCATTTTATGTGGTCAGATGATTGCGTTTAATTTGACCATGATTTCGTCCATTCATCCTCACACTATTAAAAGCTTCAGCCCAATAAAATCGACCCATGTAACACGGACTTCTTTAGCTTGTGATCTAAGCTGAATTAATTGATTCTCACACTCAAGCTAAAGAAGTCCGTCTTAAAGCCGCTTATGTAAATTTTGTTTATATATAATAGTCTATAAACAAGATACTAAATATAAATCACCATACACTAATAATAAATGACCAGTTTATAGTACATAACAATGTTAATAGGATTCAAACCCTACAACTTCAGCAAAAATGCAAACACCTTAATTGTTATATTTTTTAATAAAGAAACAAAGAAAAAGCAATCTGCATTACTTGGTGTACCGCAAATTTCTGTTCTACTTCAACCATACATTTCCAACGTTTATAATGATTTAATATAGTAACATAGTATAAAATTTAATAAATAGGAGTATGAAATTTGATAGATACTATAAATATAGAACTCCTTTTAATAATAGTTCTGAAAATAAATACTCCAGTATCCATTACAATAACAGAACCACTCTCTCTTCTCTCTCTCTCTCTCTCTCTCTCTCTCTCAAACATGCAGAGGCAGTCACTGGGTTCGCCTTCATCAAAGCATGAGCAGCAGGTCGCATCCCAAGATGAATGCTTCAAGGAAGACGAGCTAATGAAGAAGCTCAACCCCAAAACTACCACGCCTCAAACCTACATTCATATCATCCCCATTCTCACTGTGCTCTGTTTTCTTATTCTTTATCTCTCCTCCTACGATCCCTCTCTAAACGGTACATCTCTTGTTGTTTTATTTATTTCTTGGATATATAGTAGTAGTAGTAGTAGTAGAGTAGTAGTTTTTTTATTGTCATCAATTTATTTCTATAGATATGGGCGAGTTCAAAGGCGTCAAGGCTATTCCAAACCCTGCTGGTAAACATTCTTGATTCTTTGCGAATTGCTTCTCCTAATTTGTTTAAAACTGAAGAAATTTATTGGCTTTTGTTTGTTTAATCTTTATGTAGAGTTACACGAAAATATTTCGGAATTGCAACGAATATTGGAGATTAAGAAAGGCGATATCCTGGCCATACGGAGCTTAAGGAACTTCAAGCATCGGCGGCTCCACCGCAAAATCGCCCATTTTTAGACCGCTCCTCCGCCTCTCTCTCTCTCTCTCTCTCTCTCTCTCGTGACATTTTTTAATACAGTTTTTGTTTTTTCCCATCTGTGGGAATAGTGTCGGTGGGAGTTGGCAATCGTCATGGCATATAGGTGTATTTGGTTTTGGTATGTACAAAAGAATACTACAATAATACAGGTGTATATTTTATATCAAAGGTTGGAATCTTTCTTTTGATTAGTGATTCCTGATTATTATTTTTGTAATGTTTTTTTAATAAAATAGTAATCAAAATCTGAAATGCTAATACTACTATTATTTTCTGCTAAATTAATTAATTATTTTGTTTTCAATGTAAGAATGGGAAACAGCTGGAATACGACCGTTACTTAGCAGGAGGATCTCGTGTTGCGGTTCGAATCTGCCAGCTGGTAATATAAATTACTCCAACATTAAAAGGCCGAACAACTTTCATATGTTTACGGAAATCTACATTTTCGAAATATCAAATACCAAAACAAACGTTGCATGTGACTTTTGTATACGTATTACAAATTCCAATTTCACCCTAATCATTCATAACGAATATAATCCCAAAAATGCAATAGTCAGTCCACTTCCTAGAAAAAGTTGACAATCTTATTCTCATCTTTTTAATCCCATACACCCCACGAGGACCGAGGTCATTATACAAACAAAATGTAACGTTGCTTGTAAGTTACCTATTAGTGTATCAATATAATATGTAATAATTGAGGCTGTGATGTAAACTACTGGCCCCGCCCGGATGCTAACTTGGATATCTATTTAAAAAGTAAGAAATCAATTCAAGAATCAAGAAGTAGTTGTTCATCCACCACTTTTTATGGTTTTCAGTTCTGACTTGATGTATATATAGAGCAGCTACAAACAAGACAAATAACAAACTTCTTGTAACATATAACTGGAGCAAATCTTTCAATAATCAAGATCACCATTTCCACCATGTAGCGAAAGCGTTTATGAGGCCATAAATCAGAGAATCAAACCTTGTGCTGGAGCAGGGTTGGAAGGGGGATGCAACTCGGCTGAATCAGATGCTTTAGGAGAATCCGATAAATGAACCTGAGCAAAGTCGTCCACCATTTTCCTTCTCTGCTCGTCTTCAACAGTCCCCACCTTCTCCTTTGTCTTTTGGCCAACTTCGCCAGCTGCCTTGGTCACCTTGCTAAAAGCACCGGTTACCCATGTAGTGCCGGTAAGGACATATCTGTTCTTCATAATAGCAGATCCAGCATTACTGACCGTTTGCTCAGCAGCAGCTAATGCTGATTTTGCTTTCTCAGAAACTTGGAGTTTCTCATCCACTTCCCGCACCTTATCATTCACAATGGAAGTTCCAATTGTTATCTTCTCAGTCAGTCCAATCTTTTTGTCAAATGACGAAACTTTAGCGCTTGCGGTGGAAGTCAGTTGGTGCTTATCATCAAAATTTTTTGCTTTGTTAACAGCATCTTTGCCTAAGATGAAACCCTTTGCGAGCATGCTGCTCACAACGTCCTCTGCCTTTTGCAATGCGGACTCAGCACCTCCAGTTTTCTTGTCTGGTTGCTGATATTTTTTGGCAGCATTCAGGTTAAACAAAAATACTATAATATAGTTAAAAGTAAAAAAGTTGCAAATTCAATACCGGAGGTGGTGCAGAAGCAGCTGGAGGAAGCTTGTAATCTGGGTCTAAACAAATTTCCACAGTCATGTCTATAATAGTTGCGCCCTGATAACCGATAAAGAATATATAAATAAATTGCCCAATTACTGAGTTCAATATTTTTTCAATAGAATTGCTTCTTTGAACTATTATAGATACAACAGTATGGAAAGGTAGAGAAACTATTCTCTGAAAATCAGGGACGGGAGAAACAGAGTCACCGAAAGAAGAATTGCAGTCTCCGCTCCCTGCACATCCTTGAAGGTAACAAATGCGATTTGAGATCGCTCGGTAACACTACATAAGCAGAGAACATTTAAGTCAATATGAGTATTTTTTTCACTCATAAAACACGAGATATATATAGGTTGGGAAATCACTAGGCAAACTTAAAGTCACCTTCGCATCTCAACATATTCAATATAGCCAGAAAAAGAAAAGAACTCGCTGACATCACGCTCAGTTGCTCCTAGAGACAGGTTGCTGACCTTGACAGTTTTTATCTGAGATATCAACAACAAGCAAATAACATTAGATAGATAGTTTTTTCAAGACATAATGAAATCCAGAATGCAGGACACTACAAAAAAATTGCCCATCCAAGCTATATACGACACTGGTATCCGAGTAACCCAGTAAGCTCACATTTATGGTATGATTGTGAGCACTATTTAACTCTAAACCAAGTATATTTATGCAGATTTATCAGCACCAACCACCTTCTTACAAATCAATGATAAGGTCTTATAATATTGATGCACTTAAGCAGCTCGCTCTGGATTCTTACGAGTGAATTTATACGGTCAACCATTTACACAAGTCATTACCAACTCTGAATTGAAGGAGTACTTTACAGTCAACATATAGAAAGCAATAGCAGTTATATACCTACCAATACCATAACGCTATTCAGCTGATGACTAACAGGTAGCTGTACGAAGAGGAGAATAATGTCATTACATCGTTACAGGTATGGAATTTCCATACTTGACTGAAAGCCAAAGAGCCTTTCAATGAGCTAAAGTCAGGTATCAGGCCCAGAAGCTCAAGATGATACAATTTCGTACAAAAAAATCATATTCAAAGATGAGACTTCATGTTAGTCATTTGTGAATTCCAAACGTGATATACATCGATAAGGAAAAATTAGAGGGTATATAACATTAAAAAAAAAAAATGGAGTCCCTTTGGGACACCAAGCTGCGGATGCTATAGGTAAAAGGGAGAGCTCCTGGGTTAAAGACCCACAGCTTCCCTTCCCCAACTCAAAAGAACATCCATAAATGAAAAAAAACAAAATAGATATGATAATTCCACTTTTACTTTATATTTGGTGGGTACTCCTTCCCTGTTCATCTAAAGAAAAAGTCGTAGCCTGAAAAACATAGTCCAGAATTTTCTATATTTTTGCATATATGTTTTTTTCCCACATGGCAATGACATAAACCATTTCCATGATCCTGCTAAAGTTTTGCATCCCATATGGATGCACTGATGTATACCATGTAATATAACTTTTTATTAAATTTAGTATAGTTTAGATAACTTGTTAAACCCTGGGATGAAGAAAAAAGTCACAGCTGACAACACTTACCAATGGATTACGAGAATATAAGACACATAAGAATACTTCTATCACATAAATATGAGCAAAGTTGTGTGCCACAAATATAATAAAATGTTCACGTTCTTGGTAAACGCAACCTAATTGAAACACAGGAAGAAAACATCAGAGGACATACTTAAGCATCGGCTAACTAATCATAACAAAGCCTATAATAACTAGAGTGCAGAAGAGTTTCAATGTTTATAGAGATGATTCACGCATGCCTTTCCCATCCAATGAATAATCCTGTCTTTTCAGCTCGAGTGATAAATTTATGTTTTTCAGTGGCTCCTCCGCGGCTGCCCGATTATGACTATGGCTATGGCTATGAATAACAGTTCCTTGTTTTAAAAAGGGAATAAGAATGAAGGCTTTTTTAATTGGAAAAAAAATTACATTCAGTTCCCTCGCAGGTCTTAAGCTATTATCAGCAGATCCAAATGTCACCAAACAGCCCAGCTCAAATTTATCTAAAATACAAACACAGTCACTTCAAATTAACGAACACCTCACTAATATCAGTACCTGATTAGTAATTACGTGTTGCAAGTTCCTAAAAACAATCCACTGAAACCAGCAAGCACGTCTCAAACAGATCAATAGATTCTACAAACAATTCATAACATAAACCCCAAGAACCACCCAACAACACCAGCAGAAAAAATCTGAAAACCCCCAAAATGCAAGCTACTAATAAGAAAAACAGAACCCCTCGAAAATAAATGGGAAAACCAGGATACAAAACTCACTCACCGACATGGCGCTGCTGCTTGAAGGAAGCAAATCAAAGTAATCAGACGAGAAATGTGAATGGGAGTTGAAAGTTGAAGAGGGTTTTACTTTTATTTGAAGTGAAGGGCGTTGACTGAAGCCGAATCGAAAATTCTGCAGATTTCGTAGTGATGAGATTTTTCTATCAAAGTGCACTCTGTATTTCGCCTATCACGACATAATTCAATTATACTATAATTCATACATTACTAGTAACTTTCTATTACCGCGGCGCAGAATAAGTCATAGGCGTGTGCCTTTCTTTTATTTGGTTCGAACACGACCGATCTAAATCTAAATCTAAATCTAATCCTTTTCATTGCCCAAAATATACGAATCCACATGCACGTTGCCATCCTCCTAATTATGTGAATTCACGTTCTATAGGAATAGCCCCACGCATTGTATTAATTGATTCTTACACCAGATCTTTTGTTTTCGGTGTAAATTGTATTAATAGGCTATATGCCACATAAATGATGTTAACCACTCTTAGTGATAGACTCATACATAATAGTAGAGTGCATTTCAAACATGTGACATGTAGTTATAAAATAAATATTTTTACACATTCCAATGCATGACTATTGAATAAAATTGGACATTAAACGTGATAACATCATCTTCTCTAATTTATATTGGCTCTAGTAATCAATTCAATCTTATATTATACTTTTAGAGAATAACTTGATTGTATATATTAAAAAAATTAGTTTGAAGCTATTGAAATGATCTTCATAAATGTTTAGAGTTTGATTATACCGATTAGTAATTTGGTGTCGGTTTTGATTCGTAACAAAATTTGAATTTTGAATTTCGAATTGGTTTTATATAGTGATTACTTTACTGATGAATAAAACAAGTGTCATGCATGTCAAATAAAGCACGTCCTTTCTACAAAGTTGAAGATGAATTGGCGTGAACCAAACCATTCTCCCTAAGCAGTTTTAATCAAACAATTTATTAAGACGATTCCAATTATGCAAGAAATGTTGGATTAAAATCAAGACTTTTAAATTATTTTTGAAAAAAATTTGGAACTTTTAAGAAATTCAGTAACCTGTATTGTGGTCCTAAATCCAAATAATAGAAAAAATCAAACTTTCTCCTTTCCTCAGTCGATCAGTCTGTTCGTATTTTCCTAATTTCTTGCGCATTTGTTTTGTGTGACAATTGTAGTAATCTCAGTTCTCTCTCAGTTTCATACTTCCTTTGCGGAATTCTCAAAACCCTATTACCAGGGTTTGGTTTTGTTTCGTAAAGTCCTCAATTTCGCCGGAAGTATTGTATCCTCTGAGGCTGTATTCATAGAATTCTGGATTGTGGGCTTTGATTATAAGACGGATCGTCTCAATTATTGTAAAAAGGAAGGATGAGTTTTCAAGACCTAGAAGCGGGTCGTGCGCGAAGGGGGTACGGCAATGGCAAGCAGGATCAGACGCAGGCGGTCGCGTCCGGAATTTTCCAGATCAACACGGCGGTTTCCACATTCCAGCGCCTGGTTAATACACTGGGGACCCCCAAGGACACGCCGGAGCTTCGGGAAAAGCTGTTAGTTTTTTTTTCTTTTCAGTAGAACAAAGTTGACTTCTATGAATTTATTTTATAACGTGGCGTGGTTCTTTGGGATATCTCAGGGACGTTTGTTATCTTTATTGAAGCTCTTATTTTTGTTTATCTCAATTGGGACTAGGGTGATTCTATTGTAAACCTAGTTATGGTTTTGGAAAAAAGTTGGTTTATCTTTTGATATTCACTTTTTTGGGAGTAGAAACACTTCATATCATATAGAGATTGATATTGCTTAAGCAATTCAAATGTGTCACCCCTCATAAAAGATTGGAACTGATGAAGCTTTTCACTCGGGTTAGTGGATTATAATGAGCCCAAGGATTTGACTGAATGTCTTTATTACTTTTATCTGGCCCCAAAACAATTTTTAAGTCTGAGTTCATAGTAGCATCTTCGAATTTGTTGGATTTCATGATTGTTGCATTTCTTGTTTTCAGGCAAAAGTATAGAATAGTCTGCCCTTCATTTTATATCCAAGAAGCACATAACTCCTTAAAACTTCTTCTGTTTGGTCCAATTGAACTCTTGAACTTTATATTATAGAACAAATAAGCTCTTAATATTACAAAATCCAATGGCCACACCCTTCTATTGGACAGGACTATATAACATTAAGGTGTAAATTGGAATGCTTTATTTTTGGTGCAATTTTATGTTTTGTTTGAATGCAGGATTGGATAGAGATTAGACAAGAACAATACATATTTCATCTGCTGAAATATGCAACTCTAGGCTGTTAAGCACAATATTTAAAAAATTCTATTTCGGAACTGAGGCGTTTTACTATGCTTATCTCAGGGGTTTCTTAGAAAAATAAATAAAGAGATTATTTGTTCCATGATATATAACTAAATAAAACGTAAGACTCCCTTTTGTTTTTGGTGAATCCAGAACTTTACTCCAGAACTTTACTCCATGTATTAAGCTTTTCTCATTCTATAAGGATGCAGTTGACCTTCAAGATAATACTTGCTTCACCTCGGTAGTTGTTTCTAAAACTGTTATGCAATAGTTCTTATGCTGCATTTACTCTGTTGCAGGCGTAAAACTCGGCTGCATATTGGGCAGCTGGTGAAGGATACCTCAGATAAACTTAAGCAAGCTAGTGAAATAGACCATCACGTGGAAGTCAGTGTAAGCCTCTACTTTTGATGTAACCAAGGTCTAGAAATCCTAACAATGCCCAATAAATTCATCAATTTTTAAACCGAGTCCAAAACAACAATTCAACGATATCTCAATTTTCAACCAATTTGCAACACAAAAATTTAAAAATTCTCTTATAAATCAAAATTAAACTCTGTATGATTCAAAACCAACAATGCTTATTTCTACACAATCGAAATGAATCATTCAACCTAAACACAACTCACATGGCTGATGGTTTTAGGTTAGTTTAGAGCCCTATGCATCTATCACAATCTCCATGCAAGTAAACCCAATAATCACCCCTCAATTAGCTGGAAAAAGCCTAAAATGTGAAACATGAAGCTCATGTTACGCCTCATAGGTGTACGCCCGCCTCAAACTGGTGAGGCGCAAGAGTCAACTAACCTTGCAGGACCAGCGCCTCCTGGATTGTGATAAGCTTTTGATTTTAGTTGATCTAAGCTCATTCACTCTCTCTCTCTCACCAAGTGTTTGATGTATTGCAAAAGTGCAACAACAAAATGGAATTGAACTGAAAACTGAATGATACACTCTCAAAACTTGCCTATAGTTCGAGAAGTAGGAATTCTTCAAATCTAAACTCACAACACATTTCGCTTACCCCTCCGCTGCAGCAAAGGTTCTCATTTAATCTATCAATAGAAAAGTCTAGATGCAGAATAATCTAGATTAGAATGAACTAGAACTACTAACTAACGAACTCTAATAACCGCTTCTTTCTTGCTGACCCTTAGGCTGAAGTGTCTCCCATTTTATTCCTGTTGACGTGTCATTGTTGATCAGCAACTTAATCCCCAGTCGAAGTTCCTTCCTTCTTTCCATGCCTTTGATATACTTTGATAATGGGTGGCCTATATCAGATTGTTTTCCACCACCTTTTCTCGATAGCTTTTTGGAAAACTATATCTAACTTCCAATTTGACTATTTGGGTTATTCGTATCTCATCTCTCGTGGTTGTGTATCATAATATTTGATCATTTGGAAGTCTGGTCCATCAGCAGCGAGTATATATGCCCAGGTGGTTTATAGTCATGATTGTCATTCTTTTTGCAGGCAAGCAAGAAAATGACAGATGCCAAACTTGCAAAAGACTTTCAAGCAGTACTGAAGGAGTTTCAAAAGGCACAACGGCTTGCAGCTGAGAGAGAAACTGCTTATACTCCTTTTGTTCCCCAAGCAGTTCTTCCTTCTAGGTAATACATTGTGGTGGATGTGACGCTTTATGAGAATCAGTTATGAATATTTCCTTATTTTGGTTTTGATTTTTGAGATGTTCATGTCTACCTAGCTGAAGGCACGTTTTGTGAAATGGGATTAAGGGTGTGTTTGCAAATGATTATTTTAAGTGATTGTCTGCTTTTAGCCACATAAGTTGTTTTTTAGTGTTTGCAAACTAATGTCTATGGTAGCTTCTCTAAATTGCGCAGTCAAACTGCTTAAATTATAAGCATCAATTGAGATTTGAGATGTTTTGGGTAATTTTCAGAATTACAAAAATATTTGCCTTTTAATATTGATACCAAAACCTCCAGCTTTTGCTTAAAAGCAATTTTTTCAACTTTAAGCAAAAACAAATAAGAAATGCTTAAAATAAGCATTTGCAAACACACCTTAAGTGTTGGTGTTTTTCTGGTGTGCTTAAACTGATAAATAAGTAATGTAATTTGCTTAAATACAGCTAATTTCATCTGTATCTTATCTTTTGAAATTACTATCTCCAGCATCTACTCAGCCGACATGGATGTAAGTGCAGATAAGGCCCCAGAAGAGAGAGTTCTCCTTTTGGAATCTAGAAGGTATGCTAATATGGATATTTTAGTGCAATCATTTTACTAAGCAGATGGCAAACAAAAATGTAAACCCAGCTCCTAATGTGACACATTAATTTTGTTGGGATTTTTTTTTCTTGTATTAGATAAAGGCAGCTGGAAAGTGAAAATCTGCCGTGTGTTATTACACTAATTTTTATGGCTCACATTGCATGTAAATATTTTTCTTAGCAAAACGTGTAGCATAGAACAACTTCCCCAGATACAAATTAATGTTCTACTGCGATTGCTGATGAGACAGACCATTGTTTGTGAAATTGATTAAATTAATTCACTACTTGAGATCAATATATTATCAGTATCCGCCTATCCAACCTAGATTATCTTGGATTTTATTTATATTATTGTAATGCTGTTATTTGTTTTGCATGTTTTTAAAAAGGCATCCTCATTTGTCATTAGACAGCACATCTAATAATTCTCAATACTCTTCCGATGATACATTTTGTACATGTTTTATTTGATAAGAGTATTGTCTTTCTTTCTCTCTCAACTTTATACGTTTCTAATTTTTTCACATGGTAGAATTTTTATTTATTTATTTTATTTATTCTTTTCCCTGCTGCGGAGGTCTTGACCAATTAATTTGTTGACACAAATACGTTGATAGTTGAAATCACCAGCTATTAGATTTAATCAACATTGGTATGGCCCGTCTGCTGAGAAATTTTGGCACAAATCCCATTTCCGATACTTGTTTATTTAATTCTCACTGTTTGAGCGGCAGGCAAGAGGTTTTGCTGCTGGACAATGATATTTCTTTCAATGAGGCCATCATAGAGGAAAGAGAGCAAGGAATACATGAAATACAACAACAAATTGGTGAAGTGACTGAGATCTTCAAAGATCTTGCAGTATTGGTTCACGATCAAGGAACTATGATAGGTAAGTGATTTGCGTGTTATTAAATTCGGATTTCTTGGTTTAAAGACCTAATATGGGAAATTATTATCTATCTAGATGATATTGGCTCCAATGTTGAGGGTGCTCATGCAGCCACTGCACAAGGAAAATCCCAACTTGCTAAAGCAGCTAAGACACAGAAGTCAAATTCATCCTTGGTGAGTTGTTTACAAACATATGATTATATATCAGGATTGCAGCTTACATTATGGTCATTATAAAGTACATTTTTGTGTGCGGCCTCATCCCTAGTATACTGTAGTACTATGTGCAAGGTTTCTCAACTGCCACAAAAAAGTAGACTTCAAATAACTTGCCTGCCAAGAGGAAAATATCATGCATTTTGACAGCATTCTATGGTCTATCTTCATATTTTTCATATTATGGTCTCATATCATAAATGCACAATTCTTACTATTCATTCTGGAAAATTAAATTGGTTGTTAGATGAGATTCAACTAAATTACAACAGTAGTTGTATATGTGCTTGAATGCCAGCCAACTTTATTGTTTCTTGTGAAGGCAATCCTATGGCGCATTGGTCGTTCTGTCTGCTTTTGTATTTGGTGCATTGTTTTGATATTTGGGTTCATTGATGTTTTCCATTTTGCAGACTTGCTTACTGCTAGTGATATTCGGCATCGTGCTTCTGATAGTGATCATAGTACTCGCTACCTGATTGGGATTTTCTAAAACTTGTGAAGAATCTAAGTGTTATTTGGTTTAATCTGGTTTGCAAATATTGCATGGGTTTGAAGTGTGTGTCTACGTCGTGAGCGGAGAAAACTTTAGAAGGTCGAGTGCAGGTATTGCTTTGTTTGTTGTAAATTCTGTCTTGGGGTTTCACCACCTGTTGCTTCTCTTTGATTCATCAATTCATTATTTGCTATAGGTTCATTCTTTAGTATTTTCATTTTACTTTTGGTTTCCTTGTACTAAAATCAGAGATTCAAGAATGTTACCTTCGTAGATCGTAATCCAAAGCCAAAACAAAAAAGGGGAACATAATTCAATCCCATTGGAAATGATCTAGTGGTTGGTATGCGTGTTGATGTCTCATATCAACAATCTTACTTCTAATTAGAAGTTGAAAAGGTTTCTTAATCTTAAATTGTATACCCTATTTTATATGAATGACATGTGTCACTAGTAAAATTATACAATTTTGATTGAGTCTAAATTAGTAAAACATAAAATAAAATTACTAATGTACTTAATAAATTACAAATGCAGAAGAAAAGGAAATAATTTAGGTGTAGGAAATTAATATGTTTTAGAATTATTCTTTACATATTTCTTATACATTTTATGCAGAAGAATGAAAGTGTAGAATTAAAGGGATTCTTTGCATAAAAAATATGAATACAATGTTTTAATATGTACGTTTGAATCATATATTAAATATCCCGTACATGGGATGCATGTTCAGGTTACAATGTTTAATATGTACGTGTGAATGCTAGCTAAGACTTGTAAATTTGTTAGGTTCATCTGTAAATATAGGTGAGGCTAGTGAATATTTGGAATGTTTGCAATATACTCCATCCGTCCCATTGGAAGCGTCTTGTTTTCTATTTTGGGCGTCCCATTGGAAGCGTCTTGTTTCTAAAAAAGACAAGAATATATGGACAAGATTTAACTATCCAAAAGTCAAACAATATACACCACACATTATTATTTTCTTAACATCCGTGCCCATTGGAAATAAGACGCTTCCAATGGGACGGAGGGAGTATAAAATAATTGTTTCTACATGAAAATTTATGTTATATAATGGAGTTATATTTTTGAAATTCTTATTATGAAAGTAATATTTTAGGGATTTTTTTTTCAATAGTATTTTGGGAATTATATTTTTCAAGAGTAATATTATAAAAATTGACTCCAACCAATTAGATGTTTATATAATAATAATAGTACATAGATAATATGATAACAATAATGAATTACTTACAATTTATTTTGATCTATAAATAAATAATAACTAGAAGAAAGAGAAAAAATAAAAAAAATTATTTATCTACTTTTCATTTAATACAAAAAAGCTAATTCAACAAAAGCTTAATTCATGTTATAAAATAAAGAGAATACGAGAATAATAGAGAGATCGATTATGAGATATATATTAATATGAGTACCAAAAACCTCTATTTATAGAGTTACAGATGAGCTCATGGGCTTTTAGGATTTTCATGGTCATCACTATAGATGGTAAATATATACATAAAATATATTTACAACACTCTCCCTTGATTAACCATCCCTAAAAGAAACTGCTGCCTCGTTAAAATCTTGCCAAAAAAAACCCATTGGGATAAAAACTGGTCGAAAGAAAAGAGTGCAGCTGCTCCCCCTCAATATAGTCATTGTTGATACTTGAGTCGACACATATCGGTCTTGTGTACCAACTTCTTGAATGATGACGTTGGTAATACCTTCGTAAAAGAATCCGCTAGATTGTCACTTGAGCGAATTTGCTGGATGTTGATGCCACCACTCTTTTGGAGATCATGTGTTTCATTAGCTCTTTTGTCAATCTCAATGACTCATTTACTCGTGTGTTGCATTGGATGTTTCGTTAAAAACCTTAACTAAGAAAACCCTTTGGAAAAAAAACTTAGAAAGGAAAAAAGAGTATAACCATTTGACCTTTAGAAATCAGTCTAATATTCAGGATTGTTTACAACTCGTTACTCCCCCTTAAGATAACAATTTTCAAGGTTATCTTCTAGGTCTACACTAATATGTGCAACTCATGTTTAATTATCCTCATAGAGAATAGCATAGAATATGTCAATATATCATTACTCCCATAAATAAACCAATATCATGTTTGTCTCGAAGATAACAAAAGATAGTCAATACCATTTCAAATTTTCCAATTGCACATAAGTAAGGAACTTATGATCCTAAAACATCTTTGATATCTTCTATATGTCTAAATGAGTCTCCATCCACTTCAAGTGATTGAAACAACCATTAGGTAGCTATGTGGATTCGATACAATAAAATCCATTTAAAGACCTTTCAGGTAGGTCGACTAGCGTAACTCTATTAGGGAGATGCTCGATTTGCAGGTCGAGACAATTATTAGTTCAACTCAAGTCTTTTGATTCTAACTCCGTCTTTAGGCATGAGTTGATTTTCTCAAGTACTGTTGTACATAATGATTCATATATCATTTTTAGGAGGAATTTGCAGTGATTTGATCTAATTTTGTATTCCGCAAACTATATAGCTTTAACACCAACAAATTGTTGGGATTTTGTATACTGGAAGCAATTTTTATGCTTATATACAATGTGTTTTTATCATTACCACTATTTTATTCTCCTGATAAATATATATTTGTACATGTAATCATTTATCTTGTATAAAAGTTAGATTTGTGTAGTCTATCGGGTATCACAGAAGACTACACAATTGTTTGAACTGACAAGATATAAACAGTCATCATAGCTGAGACAACTTAAGGATAAGTTGTCGGTTTAAGCTGCAATTTAGATAAGAAGTGGTTTGAATTGACTACTTGTCTATACTGGGATACTGAAGGTGGTGTATTGATGGATCACAGTGAGATATGTTCTCCTGACTGACCTTAATGGAGAACCACTAGTGGAGAGCCAAGATCTTGGTGACTTAGTTGATCTTAAGCCTGGTAAGACTTCATCTAAGTGCATTTGACTATCTATCACTTTGACCTACTATGGTGAACGTCATCGAGACCGGATCTATGTATCTTGGGTGCTAGTAATCATTTGTGGCTCAGGTTGGTTGTCTATATCTTGCATCCGTATTCTTGTTAAATGGATTGATAATATCATCTAAGGAACTCGTAAGGATTAGCACACTAAACCTGGCCGGTTAATTAAGTTCATGTGTGTTAATAAGGTCGAGTGGTACTACTCAGGAATATAATAAGATATTAATTAATTTAAGCTGTCAGTAGACTTAATTAATTCACGGATATTTCTATCTTTAATACGGGGATCGATTAAGTCTAAAATACAAACTCATGCTTAAGTTGGGATAAAGAGACAAGTCAGTACGGATTCTCTAGTGGAATGAATCTGTGTTTATTAATTAATTTTTCTTTGGGCTGAGCATGGATAATTAATTAATTTGAGGACCAACTTTATTTCTTGTATTAGATCTATGATCTAGCTCAATTAGTTGCCTAGTTATTTATTGTCTCTCATAAATCATTATTAATATATTAATATATTTTGTATTATTTAATAATGTTATTTATCAGGAATTAATTGGCTAGACCAATTAATTGATAAATAGATGTAGCCCAACAGATTAATTTATTATATTATGGATTTATTATGTGGAAGCTCATTAGAAGTATAATTAAATTAATGGGCTACAAATATTAATATAATATTTGCTTTTGAAGCTTATATATATTAGTATTATGTTCATAATTAGAACATACATTCTTACATTCTCAGGAACGCAAACGCGTGAGATGGAGAGAGAGACGGATAAATTATTTTCTTCAGTTCTCTGACCACACGGAGGAAGAAAAAGGCCGGGAGACAGATCAGAAGGTCTGAAACACGAATAACAATTAAAGCTGCAACAACATATGTGGATGAATGTAATTGATTCTTCCCTCCTAATCTATCACAAATCTCTCACGATTCTGGCGTCAATAAGAATCAATTGATTTATTTTGTATTTGAGGAACTTCAGTTATTTCATGGTGCATATATAACAGGTATATGAGATTTTAGTCACTCCTTTTGCACTAAATAATTTGATAAACTTCTAGTTTACAGTGCATGAATCTAAATAATTAATCAACGAGATATTTGCGGCATTCTATCATTTATATTTCATATCTCCCCGTAATGCCGACAATGATGTGAGTTGGGTTATAAAATCAACATATCAATGAATAAAATAATTCATAATGATTTGCTCTATGTAAGTCATTTTTACGGAGCATATCTAAAAGTATTATGTTTTTAGGAGTTTCAATCAAACTCAAATCATCATTGTCCTACCATTCTGTCAAGGGATACTCATTGTTCTTATTATATCATATACGATTGTACTATTTCAGCCATTACAATGACTTTTGCAGTCTAATTAAAAACATCTTTTTGACTTACATGCTTTAAACAAGTTAAATCTTTCAGGGATTTTCATATATACGTCACTATCTAGAGAATCATATAGATAGATATTTATTACATCCATAAGACGTATATCAAGCCTTTGTGACATAAGTAGATTAACCAAATTCTAAAATATAATGACGTCTATTATGGGAGAGTACATAGTTAATTCCCGGTCTTTGAGAGAAATATTTAACATGCTTAAAGCATGTAAGTCAAAAGATGGTTTCAAAAGTCATTGTGAGGGCTGAAATAGTACAGTCGTATATGATATAATAAGAACGACGAGTATCCCTTGACAGAAATGATGACTTGAGTTTGATTAAAACTCTTGAATAGCATAATACTTATATGTATACTCCGTCAAAATGACTTACATCTTGCAAATTATTATGGATTATTTTATTTATTGATATGTGGATTTTATGATCTAACTCACATCTTTGTCGGCACTAGGGGGAGATATGAAATATGCCGCAAATATCTCGTTGGATTAATTATTAGATTCACACACTATGAACTAGAAGTTCATGAAATTATTTAGTGCAAAAGGAGTGACAAAATTCTCATATGCATGTTGTATATGCACCATGAAAGAACTGAAGTTCTTCATAGACAAAATAAATCGATCGATGCTCTTTGACGCCAGAAGCGTGAGAGATTTATTGGTGCTAAGAGACAAGAAATCCGCGGAATAAAAAATTAGAACACATTACTCCAAATTCCTCCTGAAGTGGATATGTGAATCATTATGTACAAAAGTACTTGAGGAAATCAACTCATGCCTAAAGATGGAGTTAGAATCAAAATATTTAGATTGAACTAATAATTGTCTCGACCTGCAGATCGAGCATCTCCCTAATGGAGTTACGCTAGTCGACCTATGTAACGCCCCAATTTTCATAACTTAACTAGGGACGCTACTTCATACTTACCATGCATATCTTAATTCTTTCAAAACATTTTCATTCAATAGAAATGTTGAAAACTTAGGTTATTTTCATACTCAGCGGAAGTCTAAAAAAAATGCAAAGTTCATGATAAAACTAGTTTTAATGCAATAGACTTTCATAATCTTTCCTCGTGTGACCATCACCATCCACCACCTATACGCATCGGCCGAGCCATTTCCTGAAAAATGTTAAAATAATAGGGATGAGTACGACTACTCAGTGGAGAATACACTTATCCAAACTATATAATATACCAATATATTATGGAAAATTAGAACATGTAAGAATTACGTAGTCACACAGACCACCGAGTCAACTTCGACTCTAACTTTAAAACGGATCAACTTCGATCCCGGTCAACTTCGACCATAAACATGTGTACCGATCAACTTCGATCGCGGATCAACTTCGATCCCGGTCAACTTCGACCATAAACCTTTATACCGATCAACTTCGATCGCGGATCAACTTCGATCCTTCCTTATCATGCCTGACATTAACTCATAAATATCGAGCATAAAATATAATAAGGATAAATGTAGTGTAAGAATACTTCCCCCACCTTAACCTCGACTTGATGAAAAAGAATGGATATCAGATGTTTAATTCTTGCGCGCCGATCCTAAATATGGAAATTAATAATTCTTAATGATTCATGAAAGTCATGTACGTATTTCACATATACAACAATACCTCATAGTCATTAGGTTATAAACAATATCATATATATATATATATATATATATATATACATGTGCTCATTAGTGTAACTAGGTTTCAATGTTCTATATTAACTTGTGCAGAATACCTATTTTAAAAACATTCCACAGAACATGAATTCATTCCATAAATTCTAATTTTCTATATATATATTCCTTAATGAGTCTCAAACATACCAGATTTGGTTTCATATCAAAATAATAAGTCCTCTAAGAGTTATAACTAAAACAGTATCTACTGCGTCAACAAATGCGGTTTATGACCTACTGACCTTTAACAATAATATTCGGGAACTAAACATATCTTAAAAATTCTAATATTTAACACACATCTAGGAGACATACGTAGAAATATCATATCAAAATTTCAATCTGTATAGATAAGTAACATCTTCATAAAATACAGAATAGTTTCTACCAAAATCAGAATACGAAAATGCTTACTCCGACTGACTACCCGGACATTTGTATTAAACTGCTTTCATACACATAAGTTAAAAATACTAAATAAATATTTCTACATATCCCTACGTGTTTAGAGTATTTAGGAAAAAGAATCAAGTCAAAAACATTTTTGTGGAGTGAGATATAAACATTTTCCTAAGCCCTATCCCTGATGCATGGTTTCACGGTAGTGTAAAAGTATAAATTCATTAAAAATATAAAGACTTATTTAAAAACTTCCAAAATTTACAGAAATCTTAAAGACATCCTAAAGTTTGTCTCTATAATTTTTATGGAATTTTTAAAGTAACATAAGATCGTCCATTTGGCCTGGTACTCACGGCAGAAAAGGTAGAATTGCAGGACAGATTTCTGTTCTCATGAAACCTAAACATTTTAACAACCAAAGAATTGACATAATAGAATCGGACACATCAAGAAACAAATTAACAAATAAATAGTACACGTATCCTAAAAATTCTATATTTTTAATATGAGTGACCTAACATGTATTATATCCCATTAAAATTAATCATGATCGAAAACAAGGTAAATAACACATGTAAAACAATTTCCTTTCAAGATCATGAACATGCTTTGTCGAAACGGCGGGTTACGAATAATAATTTTAAACAATTACTTAGCATGCTTGAAAAATTATACAAAACTAATTGAGTATACTAGACATACCTAGGAAGCTTTGCCTAAAATATCACACATAAATTATCTATTTTAATCATAAAACATAATATAAAATTATCTCCTAATAATTTAATATAGTAATAAATATTATATCCTTTTATGAATCCTAATAGGTTTAGGAAAATCCAAAATACATAATTATTATTCTTGCCTAATAATTCTAACATGATTTCTAAATAAATAAACACATTCAAAATCCAAAATAAATTTACATAACAAAAATGATTTAACGAAAAATAACATAAATGCTTTAATTTTCATTTTAATTTCTAAGGCGCGACTTACAAAACTACAACACTTGATAACATGCATGAGTAGATATGCAATGCATTTTATATTGAAAATTTCGGGGCGTTACAATCTACCCCACTTAAAGAATTTTCGTCCTCGAAAATTTGCTTAGCTTAAAAACATGAATGCATGTACTTTCATGAAAAACCGTGCCTTTTTCAAAATCGTGCAGTATATGAATTTCTTAAAAACTTTGCATGACTCGAAAACTTTACTTACCTCATCGGCTCGATGCAGTGGTAGTGATGATGGTCAATTTCCTACATAACATAAAACAAGTCTACAGGAAAGTAGACATGCTCTGATACCACTCTGTAACGCCCCAACTTAACTAGGGACGCTACTTCATACTTACCATGCATATCTTAATTCTTTCAAAACATTTTCATTCAATAGAAATGTTGAAAACTTAGGTTATTTTCATACTCAGCGGAAGTCTAAAAAAAATGCAAAGTTCATGATAAAACTAGTTTTAATGCAATAGACTTTCATAATCTTTCCTCGTGTGACCATCACCATCCACCACCTATACGCATCGGCCGAGCCATTTCCTGAAAAATGTTAAAATAATAGGGATGAGTACGACTACTCAGTGGAGAATACACTTATCCAAACTATATAATATACCAATATATTATGGAAAATTAGAACATGTAAGAATTACGTAGTCACACAGACCACCGAGTCAACTTCGACTCTAACTTTAAAACGGATCAACTTCGATCCCGGTCAACTTCGACCATAAACATGTGTACCGATCAACTTCGATCGCGGATCAACTTCGATCCCGGTCAACTTCGACCATAAACCTTTATACCGATCAACTTCGATCGCGGATCAACTTCGATCCTTCCTTATCATGCCTGACATTAACTCATAAATATCGAGCATAAAATATAATAAGGATAAATGTAGTGTAAGAATACTTCCCCCACCTTAACCTCGACTTGATGAAAAAGAATGGATATCAGATGTTTAATTCTTGCGCGCCGATCCTAAATATGGAAATTAATAATTCTTAATGATTCATGAAAGTCATGTACGTATTTCACATATACAACAATACCTCATAGTCATTAGGTTATAAACAATATCATATATATATATATATATATATATATATATATATATACATGTGCTCATTAGTGTAACTAGGTTTCAATGTTCTATATTAACTTGTGCAGAATACCTATTTTAAAAACATTCCACAGAACATGAATTCATTCCATAAATTCTAATTTTCTATATATATATTCCTTAATGAGTCTCAAACATACCAGATTTGGTTTCATATCAAAATAATAAGTCCTCTAAGAGTTATAACTAAAACAGTATCTACTGCGTCAACAAATGCGGTTTATGACCTACTGACCTTTAACAATAATATTCGGGAACTAAACATATCTTAAAAATTCTAATATTTAGCACACATCTAGGAGACATACGTAGAAATATCATATCAAAATTTCAATCTGTATAGATAAGTAACATCTTCATAAAATACAGAATAGTTTCTACCAAAATCAGAATACGAAAATGCTTACTCCGACTGACTACCCGGACATTTGTATTAAACTGCTTTCATACACATAAGTTAAAAATACTAAATAAATATTTCTACATATCCCTACGTGTTTATAGTATTTAGGAAAAAGAATCAAGTCAAAAACATTTTTGTGGAGTGAGATATAAACATTTTCCTAAGCCCTATCCCTGATGCATGGTTTCACGGTAGTGTAAAAGTATAAATTCATTAAAAATATAAAGACTTATTTAAAAACTTCCAAAATTTACAGAAATCTTAAAGACATCCTAAAGTTTGTCTCTATAATTTTTATGGAATTTTTAAAGTAACATAAGATCGTCCATTTGGCCTGGTACTCACGGCAGAAAAGGTAGAATTGCAGGACAGATTTCTGTTCTCATGAAACCTAAACATTTTAACAACCAAAGAATTGACATAATAGAATCGGACACATCAAGAAACAAATTAACAAATAAATAGTACACGTATCCTAAAAATTCTATATTTTTAATATGAGTGACCTAACATGTATTATATCCCATTAAAATTAATCATGATCGAAAACAAGGTAAATAACACATGTAAAACAATTTCCTTTCAAGATCATGAACATGCTGTCAGAAACTGGCAGGTTACGAATAATAATTTTAAACAATTACTTAGCATGCTTGAAAAATTATACAAAACTAATTGAGTATACTAGACATACCTAGGAAGCTTTGCCTAAAATTTCACAATGATGTGATGCCGGGAAGGTATGTAAATAATTCTTCAAACAGTTTGCAAGGTATGCTGGCAGATTTTCGAAAAGCTTATGTGATGTTTTATTATGAGCGACTAAGGGGTATTTATAGGCCTAGAAATCATTATCTAAAGATTCCTAATCCTATAAGGTATCAAATATATTTTATCCATATTTATTTTCGTCCATATCTATTTTATATAGAATTTATTATATCACATACCATATAAGAGATTCAATCCTAGATAAATTAGGATATGGATAACCACAACTAGATTTTATCCTAAAATATTTATATCACACATAAATTATCTATTTTAATCATAAAACATAATATAAAATTATCTCCTAATAATTTAATATAATAATAAATATTATATCCTTTTATGAATCCTAGTAGGTTTAGGAAAATCCAAAATACATAATTATTATTCTTGCCTAATAATTCTAACATGATTTCTAAATAAATAAACACATTCAAAATCCAAAATAAATTTACATAACAAAAATGATTTAACGAAAAATAACATAAATGCTTTAATTTTCATTTTAATTTCTAAGGCGCGACTTACAAAACTACAACACTTGATAACATGCATGAGTAGATATGCAATGCATTTTATATTGAAAATTTCGGGGCGTTACAACCTACCTGAAAGGTCTTTAAAGAGATTTATTGTATTACATCCACATGTCTATCTAATGGTTGATTCAATCACTTAAAGTGAATAGAGACTCATTTAGACCTATAGAAGATAACAAAGATGAGGACCAGAAGTTCCTTAATTATGTGCAACTGGAGAATTTGAAATGATATTGACTATCCTTTATTTATCTTCGAGACAAACATGTTATTCTCTATGAAGATAGTTAAACTCGTGTTGCACGTATTAGTGTAGACCTTGAAGATAACCTTGATATCTTGAGGGTGAGTAACAAATTGTAAATAATCCTGAAGATTAGACTGACTCCTAAAGGTCAAATGATCATGAAGGTCAAATGATTGTACTCTTTTTTCCTTTCTAAGTTTTTCCCAAAGGGTTTTCTTAGTTAAGGTTTTTAACGAGGCATCCAATGCAACACACGAGTAAATGAGTCATTGAGTTTGATTCATAAAAGAGACAATGCAACACATGATCTCCAAAAAAGTGGCGACATCAACATCCAGCAAATTTGCTCAAGTGACAATCTAGCGGATTCTTTTACGAAGGCATTACCAACATCAACATTCAAGAAATTGGTACACAAGATCGATATGCGCCGACTCAAGGATAAGAATGACTATATTGAGGTGGAGCAGCTGTACTCTTTTTCCTTCGACCAGTTTTTATCCCAATGAGTTTTTTCTGGCAAGGTTTTAACGAGGCAACAGTTTCTTTTAGGGATGGTCAATCAAGGGGGAGTGTTGTAAATATATTATATATATATATACTTACCATATATTGTGATGACCATGTAAACCCTAAAAGCCCATGAGCTCATCTTGTACTCTATAAATAGAGGTCTCCACCCTCATAATAATACACATCTTATTCCGGCTCTCTCTATTATTAACGTATTCTCTTTAGTTTATAACAAATTACGATTTTTTTTAAAAGATATAAAGAGAATTAAACATATTTGTTAAATCAATGAAAATCACAACATAGCTCATTTAAATAGAGCATCCTAAATCAAAAGTTATTTCCTAAGTCAATACAAACATCAATGCACAATTCTATAAATAGCTACGAATCATAAAGATGATTGCACAATCGTTCTTCACAAGCCGAAATTAATAACTATTAAGATTTTGAGGAGCTATCCTTAATGTATTGCCGTCCATGTGAGAAGCAACTCTTGTCATCTTTATTATATATATACCTCGTCAATTTAGCCAATCTCCATCCAGTATTCCAGTACGTAGTGATTTATCATCATCTTTACAAAATGAAGTCCATCTCTACAAGAATCTCCTTTGTGCTGATTGCCCTTTTAGTAATAATGCCCGGTCTGAGTTAATATAAAGATATTATATATTACATAATAATTATGTTAGATCTCCTTCCATTATATTCTTTTCAATTTTATTGGTCTAGTATATTATTGTAGTTAATAAACCTATGAATTGCAGGTTTGATGGCAATGGCGGCCGGTGGTCCTCCGGCATGCATGACCAATGATGATTGTAGAATTTATTGTGCACCAACTGGGACTACCCCACTATGTTTGCAAAGAGTCTGCACCTGCATTTGAGATTTCTAGCTAATCAAAATTCAAAATAAAACATTCGAGTTTTAATTATTAATTGTCGTTTTGATATCATATACGTCGTTTAAGGATCAATTGATTCTTAAATTCGCGTTGTTATAAGTAATTATCTTGCCATGTTTATTTATTTCTGTCATCACATCACCGATTAATAGTTTCATTTGCTTGAATCGGACGAACCCCTTTAATTTTCCCAGCATTGAAACACTTACTTTGCTAAATCTATGTTATTGTTCAATTAACTATCAACCTGTGAAGAATCTTAAGAAAAACACGTAAATAACTCAATCCCCAATTGTTTTTAGGCAAATTAAACCAGCCCCATTATTGTTGAATAATTAGTGATTGATTGGTGGCGATTAGATGGAGCTAGGAGAATTAAATCAAACCTCAAGGGTTAATATTTTTTTAGTTTAAACTACTATGTTATCCACATTGATAGTGGATTAAGACCTTGGATTAAATTTTATTTTATTCCCGAGGGTGAATAAAGCAGCATGCATACCTTTATAAAAAAACAGACAGATCAAAGACAAATCGACAACATGAAGGATATATTTTAAATCAGAGAATAATTATTAGATTAATAGCTTGGTTAATTGAGTATCAAAAATTAATTATGGGCTTATTCTATATCAACCATGAGAAAAAATAATAATAAATAAATAAAATCATTACACGAGCAGAGAATTGATATTACTAAAATGCTATCACTAACAAATTTCCTCACACTTGTAAATGAGATAAAATGGTAGATGAAATTATGTTAACCTAAACATACTTCCTCCACTTCATTAAAGTTGACTTATTTCTTTTCTGCACGAATATTAATAAAATTATTTGTTGTGTGTAAAATAGTATAAAGTTGGTTGGTCTAGAGACGAGTCTTCAGGTGTAGAGGGGGTGGGAGGTTGAATATACCTGAATGCAAATTTTAACTTAAACGCGAAAGTCAGTATCTACTGAATTGTGCTACTGAACAAGTCAGTTGGTCAAATAAGTTTTCTCAATCGTGTGGGCAAAGGGTATCTGTCTACTGAGTCCTATCTACTGGCTTCAGTCAGTGAATAGTGATTCAATATAGGATAAAATGCGGAAGTATAGGCCCAAATAATTTTCGTCTCAATTTGAAAACACATTTTATGTTGAGTGTGATTTTTAAAGATCAGTTTGTATCCAGTATGAATAGATAATTAATGGAACAATAAATCAACATTGTCAGTTTTTAAAGTGGTTCGTATACGCTGGATCCTATGTCCACTGTCCTGAACAAGGCAGGAGTTCTTGATTACTTATACTGAGCAAGTCTCAGTCGATCTATTCGCTGGATAGATACTCTAATTATAGTCTTAGTGACTTTATATTTTCAAATACGAGGTTTGATTTTCTCCAACTAAGAAGGAGTTCTTACAATAAGAACAGTTCAATAAACTGAACTCCTTCGAATCTTATAAGCTTAAGATATTACAAGAATTGTTTAGAATAGAGAATGAGAACAATAGATCTCTAGAGTGAAGAACTAATATATCTCTTTGCGTATGAGTTCTTCGTTGTGTAAGCTTTTTGGGCGCTAGAGTGTTTGAATATTCGAATGCTTTATGTTACCGGTGTCTTCTCTGCATGAAGACTCTTCTCTATTTATATTCTCGACTAATGAATAGATCCGTTAGAAAAGGTCTAGACACGTCGAAAATGACAAGAAAAATGGTCATCTTAAGCTTTGAATGTCATTGTAGGGATTATCTCTTTTTCAGTATCAGAAGCAGCTTTATGTCAGAGCAGGTACAGTGCTGGCAGCTCATCATTGGTCGAGGTTAGAGAGTTTGTGAGGTTTGTTCAAACTCCAAGTGAATATTGAGTTGACTTCCTCTGATTCCACGGACGCTTTGACTGAGTTGTCTCCTACTGACATTCTTCTGATATAAGCAGTTCTTGACACGATTTTCTCTATTGATTTAGTGGGTTCTGAGACGCCCAACCGAATTCCTCATGCTGAATCCATCCAGCTGACAAAAGGTGTTCTACTGAATCATATCAACTACTGAACTCTAGCTAAGCCTACTGAGTTCCTAACTAGGGGTGTAACGGTTTGGTTCGATTCGGTTTTTTATGCATTTTAGGAACCGAACCAAACACATAGAAATGGTTCGGTTTGGTTCGGTTCGATGTGTTTTTAAATATCGAAACCGAACCGAACCGAACCGCTTATGAATGGTTTGGTTCGGTTCGGTTTACCGGTTCACCTTTTTATTTTTTTATTTTTTTAAATCCTAAATAATGCAAGAATAATAGTTTATAGGATGTCACTCGTTCCAAACTCATAAGTATAGAGTTGTTACTCATTTATCTTCCTTTGTATAGATTAGAATTGATATTAATTTAAATCTAATATCTAAATCCAATAACATTCTCATATAAGAAAGACAAATAGTAAATTAAAAAATTAAAAAATAAGATATAGGTTCGGTTCGGTTCGAACCGTTCAAAAATTCTTGAAACCGCGAACCGAACTGAATGTAAACGGTTCCTAAAAAAATAAATCGAACCAAACCGCGAAGCCGAACCGAACCATATTTTTCGGTTTGGTTCGGTTCGGTTTGATCGGTTTCATGGTTCGGAGCGGAACCACTTACACCTCTATTCCTAACATGCTAAACTCAATCAAACTATTACATTGTGAGGTTCATCATTCAGCTAAGGAGTTTTGAGATCTTCAAATCTTCTCATACTGAATCTCATACCCAACAAAGTTAGTAAGGCCCACCCCACTATATTAAATAAGAGTGTTATTTTAAATTGTGAAGGAAACAAACCACCTTTAACAGGACAACTCAAAATGTGACAGATGGAATATTTAATTGGATCACACAAAATCAAATTAGCAGTTGTTTACATGCTCATAGACATGATGGATTGCACTATATGAAATAAAACATGAAATCAAGAAGGTTTTGCCATGTGGATGTCTTGATTAGTAGTTTGGGGGGGTGTTTGGAGTAGTTCATGCTAAGCAACTTATAGCTTTCAGCTATATCTTGTGTTTGAATTTTCAACTTTCAGTTAGAACTTATTTATTTTTTTTCATATTTTAGAAAAGTTGCTTAAGCTACCTTACCCTAGCCTACAACTTGTGAAATTTATTGAATAATTTTATCTTTAAAAATTTATTTTATTCCCAAAAAAAAATCATATATAAAATTTAATTATAATTCCACAATTAATGAACAATTATTATGTTTTAATATTAATTAAATTATAATATAAATAATAATCAAATATTTTATTTAATATATAAATTAATTTTATATTTTATTATATTGAGATGACAATTATAAAGAAAAAATAAACATAAACTAACAACAATTTATTAATTTTATTTATTATAAATTATAATTATATAATAACATTTAGAATAAAACTGTCATTTCATTTAAAAAGTAAAAATAAATTATTGTATGAGCAGCGCTTTCTAAAATTATGCAAATAAGTAATATTTAAAATATAATAGTATTATATATTTATACTAATATAATATACTAAAAATTTTTATATTATAAAATTAATTTAATTTATATTTATAATATTAAAATTGAAATTATAACGTAAAAAAATAAATTTTAAATTTTATTTATTTATTATAAATTATAATTGTTTAATAATATTAAGTAAGACAAATATTTTATTTAAAAAATTAAAATAAACTACTACATATTTTCAAATACTATGTTCCCCACTTTCAGCAACTTTCTTTCAGCAACTTTCAACACTTATCAATAAACTTCAGGTACTAAATAATTAACTAATTAACGATCGTCGAAGTAATGATATGATCACACCTGAATCTTATCAACACGAAAATAAATAAAAAACCAGAATGTTAGCAACACGATAAACATATACAAATATGAACATATAGATTATACACAAAAAACTTATTACAGCCCCGAATTTAACTAATTAAACATTAAAAGCAACACATGAATACGTACATGATTCTTTTTAGTGATGCATTACAACTATCCGTCCATAACAATAGGCATTCAAGTTTAGAAATTAATTACAGGATTATTGCTTTATACCGCTAGCCTCGTAGCTAAGTAGGGTTTCACACTTTGTATAGAGAGCAGGTTCAATCTCCAAATCCCCCTCCACCAACTCCAAAAACAGAAAAAAAAAAATTATTGATTTATGATAAGAAAATCTAAGTAGCTGACAAAGACATACCATCTCATGCATACAAAATTACACATTACTGAATAGATGCACATTTTGTGCCGGGGGCCAAATTCCCGTGTAAGTTATTGGCGATTTTCATGATCTGAACTTTTACAGGAGTAAGTCGGATGAGGAATTACTCTGGCTTCCGAGTAGAGATGAAGTATTCTTGGACGACTAAGCTTATCCAGATTAAACAACCCCTTTGTATCATAATCATCATAATAAACGTGATTCAAGGCGTCTATAGGTAAGAGAATGTACATTGAAAAAGTAAACTCCTCGCAAGAGGAATACCAGAAGATAGCTGAATATAAAGTCAGAGAAAGGACAATGACCATATAAACTTCAGATACCTTGTAAAAGATACTTGATATGCTCAGGTAATTAAGTACACAGAACCAAAGGAAATTAACTTTTTAAAAGCCAAGTTAATAGGCAATGGTGACGACAAAACTATCAAATTTATACTTGAAAACAACATGGAGGTAGGAGACTTACAATAGTCAGATAAATTAATCTTTTTTGGCTTCCTGTGAGAGAAGTCCCATCTGCTCTGTTAGCTGGGCCATGTGCTGAGATTTATCCCACCCATTCCCCAATGAATTCGTTTCATTGCCCTCAGGAGGATCCTCTGTTAGCGTCGGTTGCATCTCCATATCAACTGGAGATGGGCTCCGTAGGAACTTCTCCCAGAAGGGGTCACTAACTGGCGGAAGTTCTGGCATCTCATCCATGTTCTCCCATTCTATCTGTGGATCTGAAGAGAATCCACCAATTTCAAATGGGATTTTGTCATCGCCAGGAAATGATGTAGGATCAATGAAAATGTCATTTGCTGTTTCAGATTGCATATCAACCATGCTTTCGGGCACTATTTGAGACAGCTCAGGTATTATAGCATCTGCTGGTGGAAGGGTAACGGGAGGCACTTCTTCAGCTCCAATCATAGGACTCCCGCCTGGAATTTGTATGTTTGCCACTTCTGTATGTGCACCAATCAATGGTGTCTGAACATCTGAAACTGCTGCAGGTGAAGAGCCAATAATTGCAGGCCCAGATGTAAAGTGTACTTCCTGAAGAGTCACTCCTGAAACATGGTCAGAAGAACTGCTGCATTCCAATTCATTAGATGATAAAGATCGATCACCAATCAAGAAACTATCAGGTGCATTCCCAAACTTCTCTAGCCTAGGATTAGGAGAAGAATCCAGTTTCATAATCTGCCTTAACATCGCTTTTGCAGCCTCATTCATCAAAGGTTGGTATTTAATAATCTGACCGTCAGAGAGGCCTGCAGAATCATCTGTCACATCATCCTGTTTTAGTCTCCGCTTCTTGCTGCCTTCTGTTAAGCGCCGGTTGCTATCGTTAGGTTGTTGCATAAATTGAGCGAGAAACCCAGGGCTGTTCATGGCCTTTGCAAGGAAGGACATCATTTGCTGTTGACGTTGTTCCATTCCCTGAAGACGCTGAACCATTGTTTGTAACTGACCGTCGGTAGCTTGTTGCTGCTGTCTCAACCTGACAAGCTCCTGCATCAGCACATTTTTGTCCCGTTTAAGCCTCTCGACTTCCTTCTCGAGCCCAAATTGTCCAACCTCTACACATGCTCCAACAGCAGGAGTCTGTCCATTTGGCTGCTGTTGGTGCTGAGGATGTCCATGCACAGGTTTTCGACGATTGATACTCTTCAGCAGATGTTTTTGTCCTCTTAGGAATCCCTCATTTGCAAACTCCCAGCGGTCTGGGTCAACTTTCCTAAAACCCTGTTCCAGAGGAAAAACCCATGAGGGACATAAACTGAACACTCAAAACGTAACTTTGTAATACATAATCGTAATTTACAATAGATATATAGGGAAAACATGCCAATAACCTAAAAGCAGATTGATCTCTATGATATCTTGGCATAAATATCCCATCTATATCTTTCCATATCAAGCAGCTACTAACTTACATGAAACACCTAGATATGATGCAGAAAAGAAGTATTTTGCAAAAAAAAAAAAATGCATAATTCTACCACATAATGAGAGAAGACAAGCAGATTGACACAACTAATATAATTTTCTAGGAACTTAACAGCAATGGCAAGACAACATCTGCTGATGGCTCTTATTGACATGTCTTCATACTCATAGGAATGTATCGCATTCCAACAATGGAAATGTAATTCAAAGGACCCAATAGGCCATGAAACACTAAAATGCATAACTACGATGGAATAGATAATCAATCAGCATCTCTCAACTACAAAAAAGAATTGGACAAAGGATGCAAACCACTCATTTTAATTTATACAAAAAGGGCTCATAAGTCAATGGCGAATGGAGATTGTCTTAGCTCAGGTGATGACTGTATGAAATATATAAAAGGCCATGCATTTCCTCACCCGGCGCAAATTCAATTATGCCATGCTTGGAGTGAACTTCAAAAATAGATGTTGTTTAAGACTAATTGAATCACAAAGTTTAAAAGTTTCTTTATGTATCAGTGGGTTTCAAAGACCGGAATTGAACACCAGGGATGCATTAAGATAAAAATGAAAATGTATGTCAGTAAGGAACTTGTGCTTGGTTGTCATATTGCAGTTGGGATTATCAGGTTTTAAGAGTAAAATATAGCAAATGTATAATATCCTAACATAAGCATTGGCTCCCTGGTCATGTTGCTCGCTGTTTCAAAGGGTTGATCAGTTTATTAGTTCCAAGAACATACAGTAGGAAGCACTTAGGCAAGAAAGAACCCACTTCAACTGAAAGGTAATCGATCGAGTGATTGAGTTGAAAAAATCATGGAAATAGCATAATGTAGTGTTAGTTGTCATACTTATATCCATCTGTATGGTTGCTTTCACTTATGACTTTATGGAACTTTTTTTGTAATATAAGTTTATGCAGGAATTGTGAGAAGGGAAATAAACCTTGAAAGGCACTGCAGGATTTCTTTTCTCCTGCAAAACTGGAAAAGGAGAGGCAAAACTTCAGTCCCTTGACAAGTGAATTCCAAATTAATATTTCTGTGTCTCAAGAACTTTAAATCTCTTGGAGTCAATATTTCATGGTGGTGCCTAAGACACAGCAAATGGTAATATCTTGATGCTCAGATTCTCCTTCTCTTACTAGTCAAAATATACCAAGCTAAAGAATGAAAGGAAAACAAAGCGTTTGACATTTATGATTTCACGAATCTTCTAGCAAATTCCAGGTTTAAGTTCCAAAAGTTAAGAAAGTCATAAACTAAATTTGGATTCACATTAAGAAAAATTATGGACAAGCTATTGAAATTCCCTTCGAAAAGGGAAAAGGCTGTAACTGGATATGAAAAATAAAAGAACGTGAATTGACATGTCGATTTCTAACTAGGTTCCATCACACGTTCAAGAGGCATTTTAGCAACAAGATACGTATTATATTACTTCCAAAAACCAAAAGGTAAGTAGAAACTGAGTATCAGATATTTCACGTCTGGAGTTCTATAAATGCGCAAACACAAGTGGCACAGTCCCTGCCAAATACACTAAAAGGAAATAAAGAAGCCTTCAACGTTGTTGTGTGGTGTACTCCAGCTGTTTCTCAAGCACCCAAACTCTTTCTCAAGCTGATTCAGTGCCGAGTGCTAGCCAGGTCAATCAAATTTCTCCGATTGATCCAAAGGGCTAGGTTGATGGTCAGCTTAGCACTGACCCTTAAAAACATGAAAGCACCTGCACCCCTGTATTCTTTTATTGTGCCTCCTACTGTGAAACTGAGGAATTCGTGTTTAGATCAGGTTGGCTTCATGAAAGCAAGCAAGTTTTGAGAAAAATACTGGTTATTACATATCTTTAGCCATTTTGAAAGTTGGATCAGAAGTAATACTGCTTCCAGACTTCCTAACATAAGACCCGGTCCTAGAAAGGCTAAAAGAAAATCATGTATCGGTAAATCCATTTGATTTTACACAAAAAGATCGACACCTCGTGGCATAGAACCGAAACGAGAAAATCCCCAAGCTCAAGTCAAAGATGTTCTCCATAAGTAAGAAATTCCAAGTTCCTTCACAGTGCACCATTAAAAAAAAGAAGACGTTGTGTGAATCAGATTCGGGCCAGTAAAAAGTCCAATAACTCATTTCTAGATCATAAACTTTTAATTATAGTTCATCCTGAAAGACCAATTCAGCTTAAAAGTTAAGAAGCCGAAAAGTGACCTTGGATTCTATCAAGGTCTAATATAAATTAAACTACAGTTAAAACAAGCACTGGTTATCACATCTTCGGCACTAAATCAAACTTAAAGTAAACATCTCATTAATCAGCCTCTAAAATCAGCAAAACAAAACTCTAAATTTGAAATAGGACAGCAACTCAAGAAAACGAAATAACAGTAGGTATACAAGCATTGCCAATCAAGAACCTCAATAATCAAAACTACAGAATGTACAAATTAAATCACAGGAACTACAAATCACTCAAACAAACATCACCAAATAAACCTGAAAAGCAAAAACCCTAACAAAAGGAAATCAGAATGCATATAAATATACGAAAGAACATACGTATGTATTCAGCTGGCGAACAAAGCTGGAGAAGTTATTGTGCTTGAAGTACTTAGGCAGCAAGTCTCTGCCAAACTCGGCCGAGTCCCAAACGATGAAGCTGTTGTTGGTAGGGCTCCAGGACACTATCTTATCCGTGCTAGGGTCATCCACCATGTCGTAAGTCTTCACCAGGAACGGTGGCGGGGTGTTAGCCGTCAGCATAGGCGCAGGCGGAGGAGCCGCCGCTCCTCCCTCCCCCCGGCCGTTGGTAGCACTAGAAGAAGTAGACGCCGCTTCCATAGCAATATACTACATCAAATAACGCAAACACAAGAGATCGTCGAATGATTCTATTGCCTACTTCAAATGCCCGGGATATCAATTCCTAATAAGATGAATTAAAGCTTTCTTCACATCAAAGAGTATAAAATATGAGGAAATGTACCTATCAAAAAAAAAATGAGGAAATGTAAAGCCCTAGAAATTTGGGCGGAAAAATGAGTACGGTCACGGGAAGTGGGATAAACGTACTAACACACACTGCGTGTGGTTTGGGGAAATGACGCCATTATCTACCAGTTAGCTCACTTATTTATAAATAACAGTGTAATTGAATATTTTAATTCCTAAATTATGAGTTTGGTAAATTTAGTCTTTTATTTATTTATTTTTAGTTGATTGATCTCAAGTTATAGAGTTTTGAATGAATTGATTATTCCGTTAAATTTTGGATTAGTCTAAGGTTTTTTTAAGGGCATTTTGGTATAATTTTGTTCAGGACCAAAACATTAAAGTTAAAGATTAATGACTAATTTGGCCATTTTTTTTACCTAAAAAAATTTAAATTTGCAAAGAATCAAAGAATATTTAGTCATTTTGATTTTTTTGAGGACCAACTACGCCAATTTTAAATAGTATGAGGACCAACCTTGTCAATTATAATATATTTGGGTATCATAGTCGTTAAATTTTATAGCTTATTGTGATCAAAATTTTCGAACACATTACTATGAAAACAAGGAATTAAAACGCAGAATATCTGAAAATTAAAGAATACAACCCTACAAAAACATGTTTTGAAGATAAATCTAGTATGGTTTTATTCCTCGCTTTCAGATACTCTACATTTTAATCTCTAGTTTTTAGTATATATTCAAAAATATTTGTTGTAGTACTATAAATATGGCGATTATGTTTCCCAAATATATTATAATTGGGGTGATTGGTCATCAACTTATTTAGAATTTGTGTATTTGGTCTGAAAAAAAAATAAAAATGACAGATTTTTTTTGCAAATTAAAATTTTTAAAGTAAAAAAACAAGTTGGTCAAATTGATACTAAGTCTTTCAATATTTGAATGTTTTGGTCCTCAACAAAATTATACCAAAAAATACCCTTGCAAAAACGTTGACTAATGGTTTACTAATCAAATATTTAATAGAAGGATCAATTCATTCAAAAATCTATAGTTTGTGGACCAATTTACTAAAAATAAATAAACAAGGGACCAAATTCCCAAAACCTCATAAATTGGGGACTAAAAAAATTCAATTTGCCTAAATAAAATTATAACAAGTTTAGAAAAATTGGGGTTAAATTCCCTTGATGGGTGGCTTTGGGTACCAAGAAAAATGGTTGGGTTAAGCCCCAAAATTAGAATCCCGAAAATGTATGGCCCCAAAAAGTCTGCCCAAAAAACAGTCGAGCTCTATAGGCTTTGGGTTAAAAAAAGTTCGAGGTTTTGGTTTAAAAAGTCCGCCAGATAAAAAATACATATTATTAATTACTATTAATATTATTTTACAAACACAACTAAAGAAAATGTGGAAGAGATAAAGTTATCAGAACAAAATTCAAATGTGATTGATACATGATGAAACTTGAGAATTTTAACTTGTTTACTGTTTTAATTTGGATTATTTGATGTTTATTTGATTATGACTTTGAATTTTGATTTTTTTTATGGACATAAATTTACAACATGACCCATTTAATTTATTTGATTACTTCATAATATATAAAAAATATTAACATGTTTGTTTAAGTTATATATTTATTTTACTTTTATACATAAAAATATAATTTAAAAGATAAAACAAAATATTAAAAAATTTTGAGGGTTAAGCTCGCTTGCTCGGTTGAAAGTGTGGGGTTGGATTGGGCATCATATATTACAATCCGATAAGGTGTGGCATAGACTTGGATGGGACCTCTTCATTGAGTTGGACCGATATGCCCGGGGCTCTGCCGGCCTGCTGGCCGATTTTGCCAACTCTAACAGTAATAGCGCCGCAACTTGTCCCCCTTTGCCTTCTTGCCCACGCTGCGCCGCCAAGTCGCCAACAAGTAAGTTTCCGCCACTCTCCCGACTCCATGTACTGCCATTGTTGAATCTAAAGCAGCTACCCTTTAGTACATTTAGTTTGACTAGTTACCTACTATGCTTTCTGGTCCAGGTTATGCTCTTTGTTCAGTTGCATCACTTGATGTATTGGAGCATCTTGTTTTCAATTTAATCTACTACACGGAATGGACTCCTCTCTTCATGCTTGTGATAAATCAATTTCGGTTATTTCGGGATAATCGAATATCAATTTCGGTTAACCAAGTTGGTATAGAGCTAACTCAAATAGCAATTGGCAGTTTCAATAGGGTATTTAACCGATCCCAAATTAAATCAACCAACACCCATAGTTAGGAAGAGTAGTACCTTTCTTTTGTCACAACATGTGACACTACTGGGCTTAATTACTTGATTGAGATGGTTGAAAAGGGTGCGAAGGGCGGATATGAGAGAACTAGTTTTCTAGCGATTGGGAATGGTGGAGAGGAGAATAAGATAAAAATAGGAAAGTCAGTTTTATTTCTAAGTCAGTTTTATGTGTATTAAAACATGATTGCATTTGTTTGCATTTTGTTCTCCAACAAATATCTACAAGAAAACAATATTTGATATAGGTTAGTTATCTAAATTCCTTAGCTTTTCTATAGCTAACTACTAGATAAGTCGAGACTTACCGTTGTGTTAGTTGAATCAATCTCAAACTGGGCTTGGGGCAGAGCACCATTTACATTTTATTTTGATTATCTTAACATTTTTCTATTTACCAAATCAACTCGTGCAAACTGCACATATCGAATTTTATAATTGTATTCTTAATTTATGTGGTCAATGTAGTTTATTTTTACGAAATCATATTCTTGACTAAATGGTAAATAAACGTCGTGGTTCTTTGTTTTGTTGCCACCTCTTCTATCAATTTCCGGCTCTTGATAAATGTGATATATTTTCTATGGATAAGGATACTCCGCCAATGAGAATTGTTTCACCACCTAGATTACATAGTAACTGTTGAGTATGAGATTCAGTATGATAAGATGTGAATACCCCAAAACCCCTAGCTGAATGATGACACCTTATGTCAGTCGGATGGACTCAACATGAGGAACTCAGTTGGGCGTCACAGAACCCACTGAATCAGTAGAGAAAATTGTGCCAAGAACTGATTATCTCAGAAAAATGTCAGCAGGAGACATCTCAGTCAAAGCGTCTGAGGAATCAAAGGAAGTCAACTCAGTATGCTCTTGGAGTTTGAACTCCCAATTCCATTCATTTAATACCCCCCTTAGGGTCATTGACATAACAAAAATTATGAGTGAATTTTGAATAATCTAAAATAAGTTCACGAAATCCCCGCTTTTCGGGGATGTCCTCAGCGCCGAGGAACTCTCAAACCTCGACCAATGAGGAGCTGCTAACACTGTACCTGTTCTACATAAAGCTGCTTCCCAGACTGAAAAAGAAGAAATCCCTACAGTGACATTCAAATTGAAGATGACTGTTGAGAGATGATTCAGTAGCCTAGTGCTCAATAGATTTGAATGATCCCAAAACCCTGCTTTGATTGGTGAACCATTCAGTTGTATTTATTTTGTTCTGTCTCTGAGAAGTTTCAGACTCAGTAGACATCCTTCCTACATGGTTCAGGTGTTTTCAGTTCTGTCTGCTGATTCTTCAGTAGACTATCAGCCTCAGTACCATGAGAAGAAGACTCAGTAGTACTGGACTCAGCAAGAGTAGTATACTGAAAGGAGTCAGTGGAACTGAACTCAGCAGGAGTAGTTCACTGAACTCAGAGTTGATCTCCAGTAGAGCTGAACTCAGCAGGAGTATGCTACTGAACATAGCAACGGCCAGACAGTCTCCTGACTGTCAGAGATTTTATAAAGTCAAATCAGCAGAGTCATACGAGGTATAGAGAAGTCAGCTTCAGATCTACCTTGAAGTCTGTTTGTCTCACCTACTTTCTTCAGCCTCGACCAATGACAAGCAGCCAGCTGTCTACTTTCTGATTAAAGCTGCAAGTCAACATCTTTCCGGAAATGGAGGGAAAAGACTCTGTCACCATACTTTAAAAGAGCCGTTAGCTACCCAAAAGAGAGAGACACATGGATCATCGTCTCCAACGGATCTTTCCATGCCTCTCATCTATAAATAGAGGGAAGAGTTCAAATCGAAGCTCACCTAGAAAACGAAGAACACACGAGCATTTACGAGCAACTCAGAATCGACTTAAAGCTTTCCGCAAGATCTTCAAAGAGCTATTTCAAGCGAAAGGCGACATACTTGCTCAAAGGGAACCGAGCTGAATCAGATCATAAGCCTATAGTTTCCAAGCGATTGAATATGAACCCAGAGTTTATACTTAATCGTTCGTCGCTCTAGAAGCCACTTCCTCGTTCCCTTCCCTCTAACCTAAGCTCAGCAGACCATATCTATAGCTTAGATCGAAGGAGTTCATTCCTGAACTGTTCTTTATTGTAAAGAACTCCTTCATAGTTGGAGAGTTTGTCAAACGCTTTAGTTTGATACCTTGTAAACTGAGACTTGCTCAGTATAAATCTCAAGACCAGTGTTTGTCCAGTGCACAAACCGACTGAGACTAACTCAGTATAATAAAATAGTGTCCTGATCTTTTCGGGACAATGGACGTAGGATTGTTGGATCTGAACTACTTTAAAAATCTCTCTGTTCTGTGTGCTCTGTTTTTACTATTGCATTGATTACTGTTCATACTGAAAATATCTTTCAAATCATTCAACTGTGTTTCAGCAAAGCTTAAAAGATTGCACTAATATACTGAAACAATTTTCCTAAAAACATTTTCTAACTCAACTGAATTGACATTTCCGCACTCTACTGAATTTCTACTGAACGGTACTGAATTCTGACCTAAGTTAGCTAAAAGGCCTCAGTGAAGTCAGTCACTCTGCCATGCGATTCAGAACAACTTATCTGGTCTACTGAACCTGTTCAGTACGGCATCTTCCTGAAAGGGACTGTTCGCGTTTTAAGTTGAGAAAGTTTTCAGGTATATTCACCCCCTCCCCCTCTACACCTGAACGTTTATCTCGGGACCAACAATGACTCTTTTTCTTGTCGTATTCAACACGTGTCTAGACCGCAATAGATCTAGTCATAAGTCGAGACTAAAAATAGAGAAAAATCTTCATGCAGAGAAGATGGATCAACGGGAACCAAAGCATTCAAGCATTCAAACTCTCTAGAGATTCACTGTTCTCATTCTCTATTCTAAGCAACTTATTGTAAGATCATAAACTTAGAAAATTCGAAGGAGTTCTTATTGTAAGAACTCCTTCTAAATTGGAGAAAATCAAACCCCCGTGTTTGAACTTGTAAAGTCACTAAGACTATAACTAGATAATCTGTCCAGCATACAGATCGACTGAGACTTGCTCAGTATAAGTAATTAAGAACTCCTACTTTATTCAGGACAATGGATGTAGGATCCAGTGTATACGAACCACTTTACAAATTGTTTGTGTTTTCAAACTGTTCATCTGCATAAAAATGAACTTTAAAATCACACTCAACATAAAACGTGTTTTCAAACTGAGACTAAAATTATTTTGGGCTTACACTTCCGCACTCTATCTTATATTGAACTATTGTTCACTAACTCAAGTCAGTAGATAGAACTCAGTAGACAAATACCCTCTGCCCACACGATCGAGAAAGCTTAGTTAGCCAACTGATTCGTTCAGTAGCACAAGATACTAACTTTCGTGTTTGAGTTGAAATTTGCACTCAAATTAATCTCTCCTATTGGCTACAAGGAGACTTCCATCAATAAATATCTTTGTCGATTCAGTCGGCAGAAGGATATAGTATTCAAAGCAGCTTTCCCAAAGAATAGGCTGCTTCATGAATACAGGGGCTTAGCATGCATTGTCAACCACTGACAAGCTCTGCAGGCTCCTTTGATCAGTTGTCCAAGGTCAGGATCCAAATCATGATGGCTATCATGGATGGAGTCCAAGTGAACTGGACTGAGTTCTTCATTACTGAGTTCAAGGCTCAGTTTTAAACGTTCGTAGTGGATGCTAACAAAATATCTCTACAACTGATCCCTAAGGGGAAGCTAAGGTATGGCAGCAAGGTTTCTATCTTAATCGAAGACTTCTACCTAGGAAGAGTAGCCTTCGCTGACTCGTTCTCATTCGACAAGAAGAATTTTAAGTTTCAGAACGCAGCAGCAGCTGAGAAGTCTATCGAGCATGGAATTCATGATAAGCGCTCAGCACCATCCACCCACGCCCAGCTCAGCAGAAGAAAAGGAAACTGTTGAAGAAAGTTGAAACAACATTTATCCCTGAGGAGCATATATCCATCCAAGACTCGGAGTTTGGAAAAGAAGATGTGACTCTGACTGATAAAGTGAAAAAGATACATTCAGAAGAGACTCAATCGGATATTCCAGCCGACTTACCTCAAACTGAGGTCTCTACCTTAGTACCAACTTCAGTACAGAGAACTCAGCTCAGAGCTACTAAAGAAATAGCGGAACAAATTCTAGAAATACTAGATCACTCAGATCTAGTAGACATCGCAATAAGGGCTAGGGTCCAGATGCATCTCAGATTCCTAGAATGGGACATCTTAGCTGAGACCATCGACCTCAGGACAGTCCTAGTACTGATGAAAGAGGAGCAGACTCTTAAGGAGGAGATTGGCTATGAAGAGCAAGCTGACATCGCATCGATGGATGACCTCCGATCAGCTATGCTAATGCTCTTGAGTTTGAAGGGCGAATCTGAACAGCCCTCTCAGCCCCATACTCACCCCACATAACATGATAAGTCACCACCCAAGGATGCAGACCAGGGAGGATCTGTCGAGGGACAATCTCCCAATGATGATGATGAATCACCAACTCCACCTCCTTCATCTGGCGCCATCATCTTAGTGCCTTCTACATCTCAGTGCCCAAGCAGCGAGAAACTCAACAAATCCTGCTATCAAGCTAAAGAGATAAAGGATGCTTCAGTTGAAACACTCAACAAGTGTCTAAAGCGTCAGGGTCACAAGAATCGTCTTCTTGCCAAAGACGTGAATCTCAAATGGAGCCAATCTACTAAGGCTCAGACTCAGCAACTGAGTGACTTGACTGCAGAATTGGAGAGGATCAATACACCTATTGTCCCTGATACTGAGGTACTCGAGGCACAGAGAACATACCTAAATTCACAATTTCAGCAAATCTTGCAGTATCAAGCCCAGATATTTTCTGACAAGATAGCCACTGCATAGTCTAATGTCCTCAAGGCTGTCGAAGAGCAAAACAGACTAACCACTGACAGTGTCTTTAGAGCACTCGTGGAACAAGTTAACGCTAATCGTGCTATAAAGAATGAAGCCAATAGCTTGTTGAGGCTTATTTGAAAAAGAATGAAGCAACAAAGGATGAAGTACTCAAAGTTGCCCAGACTGAACATGACAAATACTGGGACGAGTACACAAATGCCATCAGAGACGTTGAGGCAAAGATTGAAACAATTGGTCTCTCAGTCTCAAGCCTTGCTGAAAAGGTCACAACCTTGGCCATTGTGATTGATGATGCCAAAAAGGGGGAAGGAAGTAGGAGTAAACAACTACTGACCCTCATTAAGGCTGAAGAAATGGCTGCAGCATGAGGAGAAGCTAAAGGGGAAGGTTCTTGTGAATCGACTGAGGAAGAAGTTACTGAAGTGGCTCAGTTTGTTGAGGAACTAGCTGAAGATGAGCCGATACGCTTAGTTGAAAAGGGAAAAGCCACAAGTGCTGACAATCCCCCCAAAGCCAAAAAGCTCAAATTTCACTCACCTAAAGAACAAATTGTGTATGATGAGAAAATGGCAAAAGAACTCCAAGAATTAAATCTAACAAATGTCCAAAACCTAACTCTCTTATCGCATCCTTTTGTGTTGTATTCATTTGCTTGATTGATTTAAAGAGTGCGATAGGGGCTGGCCCTCAATAAAAGCCTCGGTAGATCATCAACCTCTTGGCCCTCACTAAAATATGTCCAAAGTGTATCATGTATCGTCTAGATAGTGTATTACCAGAGAACAAAACGAACATGTTTTCATACTACAGATTCATGTTCAACAATAAGCAACACCACTTCAATAAGCAACACCTCTTCAATGGAGAATTAGGGTTCTACCACCTTGTTCGAAATCAATACTTCAACACGTCTTCAATTACGATCACGGTTCGATTACATTCAATTAAAACCACAATCAACACAAATTAGAAGGAAATATTCAAAATTAGGGTTCTATACTTCTAAACCCTACAAACTACACATTCAATTAGGTCCAAATTCGACACTAAATAGGAGATAGGGTTTCGGTTCTTTCATACTTGCATTGCCGTCGGTCATATTCCTTCTCGCCGCTGTCAACAAGTCCATTCCTCCACCCTACAAAAGCTGCCCACCGTCCAAAAGTTGTCCATCGTCACAAATCCATGACAGTGTTGTTTGTTCCCGAGATGGTGTGGATATGGAGGTTTAAGGATGAAGTAGAAGTATAGAGGTTATGGAGGAAGTGGAGGTAGTGGAGATGGTGTGGGTGAATTAAAATCGCAAGGTGGAGGTTGTGGAGATGGGGTGGGATTCGAAAATGTCGAACATAATTCAATTCCATTCTTTCCCCCTTTTTGAATCAAAATTGACGTGCAAAGCCAGATTTGCCCTTTAGTGTATCATTTTTGCAAAGAAAGTGTATTGTCGTGGATTTAGATTTTTTAAGTGGGAAATGATCTACAATCGTTGGATCGACCCAATTGGATCGATCCAATGTCTATTGCTTGTTCCTAGTTCACACTATAACTCTTGTTCCCATGGGAACTTAACCACACTCATTCACACACACACACACACACACACACACACACATATATATATATACAGGTTGTTACATTAATGAGCTTGATTTTGTTCATCCTAAATTGGAGTTGGGGATTAAGTTCATTAGTAGCGCATTGTTCAAGGAGGCTATCTATACACATGCAATTCTGATAAAGAGAGACCTTACAATTACAAAAAAAATGATGTAGGCAGAATGCATGCTAAGTGCAAGGGAAGCAAAAAATGTAAGTGGAAATGTCATGTTTTGATGGTGAAGGATGAAGAAACCTATTATGTGCATTCTTATGATCTCATTCATTTCTGTAATGAAACAAAAAATGTAAGTGTGCTGAAGTCAGGATGATTAAGTCATAGATACAAGCAAACGTTCATTTCTTATCCTGACATAAGTGTAGAAGGCTTCAGAGATGAAGTGACAAGAGAGTTAGATGTGAAATTTTCTAACAAAAAGATTACTGGACAAAACAAAAGGCACTTGAGAGCGTACATGGAGATCCAATTGAGCAATATGACTTGCTATGAGATTTCATTGGGGAGGTTAAGAGAACTCGACTCAACATTATTATTAGGTTTTGATGATAATAGGTGCTTCTACAGAATGTATGTTGCCATGGAGCCCTAAAACAAGGTTGGAGATAGGGATGCAAACCTGTGATAGGTGTGGATGGATATCACTTAATGGGTCCACACAAAAGAGTTCTCTTGTCAGCGGTAGGAATTGATGCTAATAACAATATTTATCCAGTTGCTTGGGCAGTTGTCAAAAATGAGTGCTTTGAGTTTTGGGATTGATTCTATCATATTGAAGAATGACTTCCACCTAGTTGAACAGAAGGAGTACAAATTCATTTCAGATAAGCAAAAAGGTCTTGTACAAGCATTTGATGTTCATTTTAAAGAGTCAGAAAAAAGATTTTGTGTAAGATACCTCCTAGGTAATTTCAAGTTAGCAGGACTCACATGTGAGGCGGATAAATCGATTTTCTAGGGGGTTTTCCAAAGCTAGCATAGTGAATTTGTGGGGCAGAAAAATGGACTTGATATTTAATTTGGATCATAAGGCATTTGAATGGTTCGCTAATAAACCGTCGACACAGTGGAGTAGTTCACATTTTAGCACTTCTCCAAAATGTGATATACTCTTAAATAATGGGTGTAAGTCATTTAATGAGGCCGTCAAGGAAGCTAGAAAGATGCATATATTGTCTATGATGGATTGGTTGATATGATGGACAATGAAAATGTTGCAACAAAAATAAGGATCACTGCAATCTAAGTGGAAGGGGAAACTTTGTCAGAAGAAATGGATAAGAAAAGTGACTCCATTGCCATTATGTCGAATGAGAATTATTTTAGTGTTGAAACCAATACAGGAAAAAATTCTCTGTCAACTGCCAACAGTGGACCTGTGGTTGTAGAAAATGGCACTTGAGTGAGATACCTTGTAGCCATGTGTGTGCAACAATCATAGCTCGGGATAAGAATCCAAAAACTATGTGTACGAGTGATATTGGGTAGAATCATACAACAAGGCTTATCAACCGGCTATTGTACCCATTAATGACAGACTTTAATAGGCAAAAAAAGAATTCAGCCTCCACTTTCGGTAGGCCAGTAGAGAAAATAAGAATTGAGCCCCATGAACAACCTAACAAAGGGAAACGAAAATGTAGGGGAAAGGTATGATTTATTACAAGTTTTTTTTATGTGCATCTTTATGATTTATAATTTCTTATTAATTATTATGATCTATGACATCAAATGGGTCCTTCAACAAACCCACTCAAAACATAGAAGCAACAAGAGATAGTGAAGTGTGGCTATTGTGGAATTAAAGTCCACAAGAAAGCAAGTTGTCCAAAACGCAAAATGGAGGAAAGTACACACAACCCTCTTCAGCTAGTTGGTGAGCCCATTCGTAACCATGCAACTTATGTGCACTCAAATGAAGTCCATGAGCTTCCAGTTTAGATTCTCACTACCGGTGGTGCAAATAGTTGTGCAAATAGAGAAGCCAACAAATGAAACCTAAGAAGCTTCCGGTAGTAGCAATAATGCAAATAGTGGTGCAAAAAAACAAAAATATTTATTCGATTGACATTTTTAATTCTTGTCAACAGGTGAAAAAAAGAGCAACAAAGTAGTTGAACCAAGTTATTCAAACATTGCACAGCTGAACATGTTTGATGTAAGTTGTTTTTGTTTTATAAATTGCATATATAATGTTGGTTGTTATAGATAATGTGGTTTTGATTTTAATGTTTATACATGTCAGGTGAGTATTACTGAAGAATCTACCGATCACCTCCATCAACGCTCCATGACTCAAAGTTTCTCTCAAAGTACTGGAAGTGTGGTAAGTTCGAAGTACTGGAAGTGTGGTAAGTCTTTGATGCATGTTGGCTTAACTTTCTTATGATTCTTAGATGTAGAGTAAGAGGAAAGGGGTCAATTCAAGTAAGGAAACACATGCCACATTTCATCAACGAGACCAACCTCAATTACAACCACCAACGATGTTTCAACGGATCCAAAACTAGTGTTAGTTTAGAGATATGACACAAAATCTTACCTTCCAACGGAACACGGTGCATGTTAGACCACCATCACAAAGAACTATATCAAGGTCCCAACTTGAAGCTACAAAGATCCAAAACCAGTGTAAGTTTAGAGATATGACACAAAATCTTACCGTCCAAGGGAACACGGTGCATGTTAGACCACCATTACGAAGAACTATATCAAGGTCCCAACTTAAAGCTGCAAAGAGATCCAAGGCTAAAAAGCGGGATTAGCTATATTGAGCAGTATTTGGATAATGAAGAAAATAACAAAGATGAAATAGTATTTGGTGTTTTCTAGTATGATTTTAGACTTGTCTGATTTTGTTTGATTCACTGCAGAACACTTTATTCTATCTTGTCATGGCTTGGCACTGAACTTAGGCCCCGTTTGGTGTGAGTGAGGGAATGAAATCAGGAATCAATTTGAAGGAATGATTCCATTCCCCATATTTGGTAAAACAAAATGCACACTAGTATGATATCTCATACCCCCCACCCCCCACCCAAATTACACTTTCCCATCCCTTAGAATTATGCACTTCCATTTTTCATTCCACTACTTTTTCTCTCCCGCTCGCTCGCTCGTTCGCTCCTCACTCTCTCATTTTTTTCCTTCTTTCTTTTGAAGAAAGAGGAAACCCACTATTGGGCCGTCGATCTCCTCTAAGTGTTTTCTCCTTCCTCTTACTCGCTCCTCTCTCTCCCCTAACGAAACCCTAACGATTCCCTAACGATTCTAAATAATAAGGTTAGAAATTGGGTTATTTTGCTTTGATAAATTTTGGTTTTGGTAAATGGAGATGATGTTTTAAGAAATCAGAATTTCTATCTTGCGTAGGAGTTTTAGGTAATTAGGCTTTCTTTTGATTTTCCTTCCAATAAATTGCCTCTTTTTTTTGTATCATAGTCGGTATAAGATTCTTTCCTCTGGGATTAAACCCTACTGCTAGAGGTGACAACATGAACAAGGTGTTTGATGCGCAGAGAGCATCAGGCCTCGAAGGATTTCTGTCGAGGAAGCCGGCGTATTTCCTCCCCAGACAGATCTCAGAGCTATACCTCAACTCAGAAGAGGTTGATGGCGACATTATTGGTAGATTCATTATTCATCACGTCGCTGATCCTTCCAGAGGCGACGCTGAAGTGAAGCATATATCTATTAAGCAGGCTCTTCAGCTAAGTTTTAAGTTGCCAGATGATGGAATCAGTATCGCGGGGTACAAAGACAACTTATTAGACGAGTACTTGGAGATTTTCTGTGGGGAGCCAAAATCCTTCAGAGCCGCATTCCCAAAGAACTCCATGCTGACTCAGTACCGTGCCCTCGCATACATAGTCACTCAAATCCGGAGGAGCCAAGCAGGCTCCTTCGATCAGGTGTCCAGACCCAAGCTGCAGATGATGATGTCGATATATGATAGAGCCAAGGTCAATTGGACTAAGTTCTTCCTCAAGGAATTTCAGACACATGCATCTAAGTTTGACAAATCCACATGGTGTCTGAGTGCCAAGGGAAAACTGCTGTATGGGATGAAGTTGTTTGTGATGATTGAGGACTTTTACGGAGACGACAACATCACGTACGCGGATAAGGGATACTTCAATCCCAAGAAGATCCGATTTCACAGCAAAGCTGCTGCCCTTCAGCAGATTGGGGCAGGGCCAGCTGAAGTAGGGAAAGGGAAGAGGAAGACTTCCACACCTACCAAGAAGGGGTCTACCCCTCAGATGACCCCTCAGAAGAAACAAAAAAGGTCTTTTGAAAAGGCGGTGATTATACCTCCCTGCAGATTAAGAGACTCCTCAGACTCGTCTGAGAAGACAGTCTCAGTGGAGAAGGTTGTCTCAGTAGAGAAGGCAGTCTCAGCTGAGAAGGCAGCCTCAGGGGAACAGGGGACCACGCCTGAGCATACAACTCCTACATCTCAGTCCCCACTTGACGTTCCTCTACTCAGCAACATTCCATTTGCTGAGAAACCCATGTCTTCGATTGATGTAGACGACATGGAGACCAGCACTGAAGCTGAGACCATCGGGTATGAGGCAGACGCTCTTCAGGATAGAGCCACCCGAGAAGTCTCTGAGGCCATTCCAGAAATCACAAGTCACACTGACTTGGTGACAGTAGCTTAGAAGGCCCGACTTCAGATGCTGATAAGGTTCCAGGACTGGATCACTCTAGATCGCTTGATCCAATACAAGTCCTGCGAACGACTGAATTCTGAGGAGTTAGAAATCCGCCAGCAAATAGGCTACTCCGAGCCTGCGGGTATCAGCTCCCTCGAGGACTTAAGGGCGGCAATGATGGCACTCCTTGATGACTGCATGCCTTCAGCAGCCGCGCCTTCAGAGGGTTCTGATCCCAATGATCAGGACCCACCCAGTGATGCAGGCCCTGAGAAGCCTGCTGAGGGTACTCAACTGGAGGAGGGAGCTCAGCCCTCAGCTGACCTACCTGTCAGCTCCCTCCCTCCAGGTCAGTCGGTAGCTGGAACCTCCCATGCAATAAACTTAGAACAACTTCTGCTGGAGTCTACCTTTGAGGTTGCGCCCAGCTCCAAAGGCCGACGATCTCGAATTGTGGCCAAAGCACTGAAGAGTCAGGGGACTCAGAACCGGCTCTTGGCAAAGGCCATTCACAGAAGCTGGAAAAAGACCTCCACAACTCAGAGTGAGGAAATCAGGGAGCTGAGGACATCCATTCAGAATTCAACCGCTCCTAATTTCACTACCATTCTCAATGACTCACTACCCACTCAACGAGCTGAGTTCGAACGACAACAAGCATCACTGACGGCTGCCTAGACTTCTCTTCTGGAAACATTCAAGGCAGCTCAGTCAGTACACTTAAGCCATATCTCCACACTAACCCAGGCGCATGAGCTCAAAATTGCCTCTATTCATTAAGTCTGTGAGGAGAAGATTGATGCCAAGCTGACACAGATTCAGAAGTTGGTTGATTCCTCTCACCGCAAGTATGGTGAAGACCTGATCATCGAGAGGAACGACCTCCACCTGAGATTCGAGAGTATGGAGAAAGCATTGGATAGGCTGGCTACTGCGTACTTAGCCTTGAACAGCAAGGTGGTTCCCGTCCCAACCCCAGGCGCATTAGATGATGCTAAAAAGGGGGAAAGGACAATGAGGGGGAAGAAGTCAGTATTTGGGGACAACACAAAGCCAATCAGCTCCCACTGACCCCTCATGAACGGATAAAGGGTCAGGCCCATGGTGTCTCTAGCGCTGGAGATGTAGTATGCGCTAAGACTGGCCCAAGTGGCTCAGGACCCAAAGAACCCAAGGAGTCAGCAACGCAAACTTCTGCCGAGCACATTAAAGAAGTTGTTGAATTCCTTGAGGAGGATTCAGAAGAGGAGGAAGAGTCTCCTCTACCTCCACCAGTGGCGGGTAAGGGGAAGAAGCCTTTGAAAATCCCCACCCCACTGAAGAAATGGACCAAAAGGTACATCAGTCTAGCTGAGCAAGCCCAAATAGAAGCTAACGAGAAGTTAGCAAGGGAGCTAGCTGAGGCTGAAGCTGCAAATAAGCCAAAGAAGGTTCCGGCTAAGGCCAAGACCAAGGTTTCAGGAAGGAAACCAGCTAATAGGCCTCCTCCTCGCAAGCTTAAAATTGGCGATGAAGCTGACAAAGAGAAGGAGAAAGAGCAAGAAGCTGAGAAAACCACCGAATCTCAGCAACAACAACAACAACAAGAAATAAAAAGGGTTGAGCCAACCATAGATGAAATGATAAATTTCAGCATCATTGCCTTGGACAAAAGAGCTCAACATTATCAAATAGAGGAGTTCGGGCGGCAAGAAGCCTTGGCTAAGGAAAAGGCTGCTGAGGCAGCCAGGGAAGCAGAAAGGCTGAAGCCTAGACCACCTCCACCAAAAGACACTGAAATTCCTTACAAGTACAGAAGAGGTAGGAGACCAAACAATCAAAAAATTCACAGATGGCCTCGGGTGGACAAGTGGATGCCGTGGGAAAAGACTCAGCAATGGGAGACACTGAAGGCACAATTCATCAAAAGATAATATGTCTGGAAATTCTGGCCTGAGTCTCACAAGAATAAAGCCTTTGCTGGATGACTCTTCAAAAGCGACATGGAGATCTACAATATGGTTGAGAAGGCCATTGCTGACAAGGAAGATGTTCAGACCCCTGCTCCCAGACCTGTACCACCTCCTCATAAGTTAGATGGCTCTCTTTATACCAGTGTGATAGAAGGAGAAGTCAAGGATGTAGCTGTGGCACTTGAGCTCGATGCCAATGATCCTGATGATGTGCCTAAGATTCAGAAGCTACGGAATGATACATTCAAGATGTATGGACTCCCTCTGCCTGAAGATAAGTCTAAAGATTTCAAGGTAAGGATTCAGAGGTTCAGAAGATAGTTCCTGTTAGCTTCTTTGTTTCTTTGTTTCTGATAGATAGCAATTGATGTAAATGTAGTGAACTTCCATATATATAAATACATCTTTGGTGTTTGGCCTGACAACACCTTATTGTCTCTATGGCCTGTTTATTTAATTTAACACTTAGAATCACCTAAGTGATTACTGACTCACACACTCACAACTTATTTTGTGTTTGTTTGTTTTGCTTAGATTGATAGATTCTATTTGAGGGGGAATTATTGTCAAGTATTTTTGTATTCCTTTGTCCCTTAGTAGATTAGAACTTGATGTACAACTCCACTGATTCTACTTGTAATATTTGTAAGGAGCTTGTATCTGATAGTAGTAGTGTTAGGTTTTGGCATAATCAAATAGGGGGGAAATTGTTGGGAGATGATTCAGTAGTAGATTGTTTAGAAGATTTGGCTGATCCCAAAACCCTAATTTGATTGGTGAACTATTTCGTTGTAATAGTAACGCCTTAGTCTCTGAGAGTTTCAGACTCAATAGACTTTCCTTCAGCATGGTCCAGGCTCAGAGTTCTGTTTGTTGATCCCTCAGCAGACTATCTGCCTCAGTACCATGGAGTGAAGACTCAGTAGTAATGGACTCAGCAGGAGCAACATACTGAGAGGTGTTCAGATTCAGTAGTGTTGGACTCAGCAGGAGCAGCATACTGAAAGGAGTCAGTAGAACTGGACTTAGCAGGAGCAGTTCACTGAACTCAGAGTCGACCTTTAGTAGAGTTGGACTCAGCAGGAGTATACTACTGAACCCTAGGCCAACTTCAGCAACGGCCTGACAGTCTCCTTGATTGTCAGATGATCTTATATGATTAAATTAGTAGAGTCGTCCGAGGTTGTTCACATCAGAGAAGTCAGCTTCAGTATCTGCCTTGAAGTCTGTGTGTCTCAACTACTTTCTACGCCTCGACCAATGACAAGCAGCCAGCTGTCAAAGTTCTGGTAAAAGCTGCAAGTCAACAACTTTCCGGAAGTCGAGGAAAAGACTGCACGATTCCTTAAAAGAGCCGTTAGCTACCTAAAGAGAGTGACACGTGGACAGTTCATCTCCAACAGATCTATCTATAGCTCACCTCTATAAATAGAGGGAAAATTAAATCGAAGAACAACACACACAACAGAGTGATTACGAGCATTAAACGTACAAGAACACAAGCTTTCCGCAAGAACTTCAGTGAAACACTCAACGCGAAAGGCGATTACTTTGCTCTAGGGAACCAAACTGAATAGAATCAAAGCCTCTAGTATCCAAGTGATCGAATACGAACCCGGAGAGATTATTCCTCATTGTTCATCACTCTAGAAGCTACTTCTTGTTCCCTTCCCTCTAACCTAAGCTCCACTGAAATATCCATAGCTTAGACCCGAAGGAGTTCATATCTTGAACTGTTCTCTTTGTTAAGAACTCCTTCATCGTTGGAGAGTTTGTCAAACTTTATAGTTTGATCCTTGTAAAACTATGACTTGCACAGTATAATCTTTAAGGCCGTGTTTGTCCAGTGCACAAACCAACTGAGACTAACTCAGTATAATAAAATAGCCTCCTGATCTTTTCGGGACATTGGACGTAAGATTGTTTGATATCCGAACCACTTTAAAATCGCTGTGTTCATTTATTGTTGCATTGATTTACTGTTCATACTGAAAACCATTTTACAAAATCATACAACAGAGTTTCAGCAAAGCTAAACTGAGTGCACTAATCTACTGAAATAGTTTTAATAAAAAGTTTTCAACTCAACTGAATCGGGCCTACACTATTCCGCAGGCTACTGAACTCTTACTGAACGGTACTGAATTCTGACATCAGTCAACTAGCAGGCCTCAGTATAGTTAGTCACTCTGTCCACGCAATCCAGAATAGTTTGCCTGGTCTACTGAATTTATTCAGTAGATACTCTCCTGAATTGGACTGTTCGCGTTTTAAGTTGAGAAAGTTTTCAGGTGTATTCCCCCCCCCCCCTCTACACCTGAACGTTTATCTTGGGACCAACATGTATTACTGGGCTTTTTAGCCCGAAAACCCCGGACTTTTTTAGCCCAAAGCCCATATAGCCCGGGGTTTTTAGGCCCAATGTATTTTCGGGCTTATAATTTTGGAGCCCAACCCAATGCTTTTATCGAGTACCTTTGGTCGGCCTATCGGGTCAGACCCATTTTGCCGGCTCTACCTGCTGCTACGTTATTGTATCAACATCTTTGTACTTCTTAGAGTATTTATTAACACTTATTTATTGTTTTCTTGTCTTTTTAATTGCTCCCATTAATAGTTGTTTTCTACAAATCTGCAGATCTTTGTTGTGTTGGAGGCCCATTGGTTACATTCTTGCCTACTCAAATTTAGTTGAGCCGAGAATCAAGGTTTGAGCTTCTTTCTGATCTAATTTAATTTCATTTTGAGTAAAAAATAGAACGGTTTGTGGATGTTATTTTACATTTCCAAATGTGATTCCTTTGATCGTTGTATAAAAATGCAATCTTGCTGATGTTGTTTGAATCAAGAGAAGAATCACAAATCGATTGGGTTGGATTGGATTAGATGAAGCTAAAGTTCTTGATTTTTTTTCTTTGCTCTATGTGGTGGGATGCAATCGTGTCAAAATTATTCCATGATTTTGAATTGAAAGACTACTCATGCGGATAGTGGTGGTGTGGTGTATGTATGTGATCTATTCACATTAAATTGCATTTGTGATTTACTAAGTTGCTTGGTTCTATAATGTCTATTGTAATATGTACTCCCTCCGTCCCGCTAATTCTGTCCCAGTTGACTTCGGCACGGAGATTAAGAAATTTTAGTTTAGTGTGTATTTTATGAGTTTTAATTATATAAAGAAATTGACACAGTTTTCGAGGAGTAGTTGGTGGAAAGAAATGAGAATTATCCAATTTTTTGCAACGCTAGTAAAAGGCAATCGATTTTTATTTTTTATATTTTTTTATATTGTATTTGAAGAAATAATCTAAAGTTTTCAAAAAGATAAAAATCATAATTTTCTGAGTTCGGAGTGGAACATAATCGAGTGGGAGACAGATTTTTGAAGAGAGAGAGTATAAGAATGTGGGGGTTGAGTAGTGAATAAGGGGGACCCACTTTATTTTATGTTTAAAAGTAATTTTTACTATTTTAGGAAAGATGACAGTAATAGCGGGACAGCCCGATTAGGCAAGTAGGACAGTAATAGCGGGACGGAGGGAGTAGTATATTGCATAATGTCAACAAACTCTTTTTGACTTACATTAGTTCTTCTTCTTGTGATTTGTTTCTTGTGACAAAGAAAATGTAGAGTGTGGGCAATTCAGAATAAGGTCAATAAGTTAATGAGGAAAATGAAGTGAGGATAATGTGGACTCATCAGTTTCTCTTGCTATAAGTCATTGATGGAATATTATTTTTGTTCGTTATTGGGATGATTGAATTCACTTCCATTTTCATTATTTAGATGGACTCACAAAATGGAAGAGGAAAAAACAAACTTTTTGGAGAAAGGATAAGGAAGAAACTTTGCTTGATTGTCTAATGGAACTAAGTGTAGACACATGTCGGAAGGGAGAAGGAGGTTTTAAAAATGGTTTCACAAAAAAGATCGAACATATTATGCATGAGGTCCATCCTGGTTGTGGGTTGCTACGAGACCCTCATATTGAGTCTAAAGTGAAATGGTTAGGGAAAAGGATGTTTTAGTTAATGAGATGTTAAGCAAAACATCTGGTTTTCAATGGAATGATGAGAAAAAGATAGTGTAGTGTGAAAGACAGGCATACGATGACTTATGCAAGGTAATTTTTGTTCCATTAATTGTGATTTGTAACATTTTGCTTTAATTGCTTATATTAATTCTGATTTCATTTTTGTAGACACACCCCAAAGCACGCCAATTTTGTGGAATGTATCTTTTCCTTTTCTCGACAAGTTAGAGGTTATTTTTGGTGTTGATAGAGCTAATGGGAAGAGGTGTGAGCTCCCAACCGATTCCGTGGATAATAAGGAAAAAAGAAAGTATCAACCTTGGTGAGGATTAGTGTTGACGGTGCTTCAATGAATGATGAAGTTGAAGAAGTCTGGCGTCCTAGCAAGAATCAAAATACACGAATTGATTCAAGTGGAAAAGGGAAATCAAGGATGAGATCAAGCACGCATTAGGAGGATCTCAATGATCTTAACTGTGATTTTGCAGGTTTTATGAACAACAATAGTAGTTATTTTGGAAGCATGACAACAACCATGTGTAACAACTACCAACTTGAGCTTAAGGCCGCTGACGAACTGCGAGCTTCTCGGCGGGGTTTGTTGAAGGAGATGGTTGTTCCCGGGTTGACTAAATCTCAAGGATTTAGAGAAGCAAATTTGATCGGAGAAAGGCCAAGTGTTATCGATATTTTCTATTCCCTTGATTCGGTCGAGTCAAAGAAGGAATCTTATTAAGTTTGATTAGAATATGTTGCATTTCAGTATGTATGACTGATTTACTTTTGTTTAAGTTTTTTCATGAGTGACTACTATCGTTTTTTATTTACGTTTATGTAAGACAATATCTTTTTATGTTTAATTATATTCTTTTATATTTTAATTTGATTTTTGTGTTTCAAAATGTTATAATGTATAATAGAATATAATATTTTGAGTACAAATTTATTTAGTATATTAAATAAATTGATTCCATTCTTTCAATCAAATGAAACAGGTATTCGAATCAAGTTGATTCATGCTGCAACCAAACAACTATTTTTAGGAATCATTCATTTATTCCATACCTCTAGGAATGATTCCTGATTCTGATTACATTCTGTTGGTCCCGAGAGTGAGTTCAGGTGTGGGGGGGGGGGGTGAATACACCTGAATCCAAATTTCTCAACTTCGAACACGAACAGTCCTATTCGGGAAGATGCCGTGCGAAATGATTCGGCGGACCGCACAACCGTTACGAATCGTGTTAAAGGCTAAAAAGGCCGACTCGGCCGAGATCCGCTAACCGACTAGGTCGAGTCGGTATCGATCGGCAAGAGTTCGGTGCGCGGAATAGTGTAGGCCCAAATCGGTTTTTATGAGAAAACGTTTTAAGTCTCGGTTCGGTAGATAAGAAGTTCGATATGCGAGACGGTTAATTGATTTTAAATACGATGTTCAGTATGCACAGTAAAATCAATGTAACAGTAAGTAAACGACACAGAGATTTTTAAAGTGGTTCGGATATCAACAATCATACGTCCACTGTCCCGATAGATCAGGAGGCTATTTATTATACTGAGTTAGTCTCAGTCAGCTTGTGCACAGGACAAAGCCGTGGCTTGGGGATTATACTGAGCAAGTCCCAGTTTACACTTCTATCAAACTTAAAGTGTTTGACAAACTTCTCCAACAGTGAAGGAGTCCTTATACAATAAGGATTGGGTTCAAAAGTGAACTCCTTCATCTAAGCTATGGATATATCGGTTGAGCTTAGGGTTAGAGGGATGGGGAACAAGAATGTAGCTTCTAGAGCGACGAACGGCTGAGGTTTAGCTTTAAGTTCGTGTCACGTTGCTTGGATACTAGATGCTTTGTTGACGGTTCAGCTTGGTTCCCTTATGAGCTTAATGGTAGTCTTTCGCCGGATATAACTCTTTCGATTCTTGCGGAAGACTTAGGCTTTTGGAATTCGCTCGTTTGAAAGTTCGTGTGTGTGTTCGTTTCTTTGTTAGCTCGTGAACTCTTTTTTTTTCAAATCTTGAATGATCCCTCTATTTATAGAGAAGAGATTGAGAAAGATCCGTTGGAGACGATCTTCTTCTCTCTCTCTCTCTTTTTGGTAGCAAACGGCTCTTTTGGCGTAGGTAACAGTGCCTTTTCCTCCTTTTTCGGAAAGTGTTGACTTGCAGCTTTAGTAGGTAGGATGACACGTGTATGTTTGTCATTTGTCGAGGCGGATAGAGCGGTTGAGACACCACAGACTTCGAGACAAGCTGAAGCTGACTTCTCTCATCCTCGTATATGACAATGCTGATTGTCTTTCAAAAGATTCTCGACAATCCCCGAAGACTATCCGCCGATCTTTGAGTCCGACCTTGTATTCGATAGATAGACAATGAGATAAGTCTATCGAAGATCGCTCGAGTCCAGGTGAACTACTCTGCCGAGTTCGGTTCGATCGACTCTCTCGATATCTTGCTCTGCCGAGTCCAAGTATCACCGAGTCTTCTACACTGGTGCTGAGGCAAATAAGCTACTGAGCGCCTTGACCAGAGCAGAGTGTCTACTGAGTCTGAAACCTCAGAGACAGACAACATATACAACGGAATGGTTCACCAATCAGATAGGGTTTTGAGATCTTCAAATCTTCTCAACAGTTCAGAAGTACATAGGCTACTGAGCTTGGTTCAGTATAGAAGATAGAATCATTTCCCACTGAGTGAAACAGTGCTGAGGATAGAATCATTACCCAACACATTCCTTTCTGTCAACCAAACAGGACCTTATAAGCAAAAAATGTTGCATGTTGTGATCACATGAAGATGTTTGTTGAGACTATTTTCACTCAAATGCACCATTTTTTATTTTATTTTTATCTCACCTCATTATACTGTTGGTTATTGCTTTCTTCTATATTGTGGCGGCTGAAGAAATTAGTCATTGCTTTCTTCTATATTGTGGCGGCTGAAGAAATTAGTCAAGACGAGTTATGATGCATAGAAATATTGCATACATGTATTTTTGCAAATAACCGTAATTTAATTATCAATACTCTAAAGTAAAAAAGTTTAAAACATAAAAAATAGTAAATAAATTAATAAAATCACGTCTTAAAGGTACTTAAGGATATAATTATTCAAAATCTTGATCAAAATAAATTAAATATAAATAGATTTAGATATAAAATGTAATATATAAGATTTAAATATTATTAATCTTATGGAACGAGCTAAAATTGAACATTTTTTCAACTTGATGCGTTAAAATTGGGATTGGTTAACATAAGGGATTAAATATGATATAAATGCCAATATGATGGACTAAAATTGATGATTCACAACATAATGTACCAAAATTGGACCTCAACCAATATAAATGACTAAAAATGAATTTCTTAATGCTGTACACATTTTTTCTACATATTTTTTAAAATCAACGAGTGTATACACTTGCCTGACGGGCCAAAATTGAAAAACTTACTGCAAATTCTAAAATCGGGCCAAATTTTGACCTTTTATCGATATATAGAATTGAAATCGCACTGAAACAATATAAATGCCCAAACCGAAAAGCTGCCAACATAACATGCCAATTTTGATTTGTTTTCTATTACTACTTTATCACAAAAACTTGTGTGCATTTGATGCACATACATCATGATCCAATTATTCAATTTTGACTCTCTTTGACTTGCATTTAACCCGGATCTGCACCCGTTGACGTCAGAATGACGTTATTCCATTTTTCATTTTTCATTTTTTAAAATTTTTTTTTTCGTTTTTTAAATTTATTTTCTTTTTTTCTTTTAATTTTTCCCCTTTATTGTAAGGACGGAGTGTCATTCGTTGTGAACAAAAGTGTCGTTTGTTCTAAACAAAAAATTTATTTTTATTTTTCCCAATTTTTTTGATAAGGGAAGACGTGACATTTGTAATGAATAAATGTGTCACTTGTAAGTATCATTTGTTTTAGAATAAAAGTGTCATGTATTTGAATAAAAAGTCATTTGTAGAGTATCATTTATTGACTATCAATAATTTTTGAAAAAATGCGTTTTATTTTGAAAAAAGTGTCATTTATTTATGAAAAAAGTCTCAATTGTTGTGAACAAATGTGTCACTTTAATCAGAGAGTCAATCACAAAGAAGTAAATTGTCAGTTATAATTAAGAAACATGTCACTTTAATCTAGTATTTTAACAATAAAATAAGAAAAATAATAACCAGAAATGTTAATCAAAGTGGCAAACCTAATAAACAAATATGTCAATTTTCTCGAAGGAGAGATTCACGTTCTCAAAATGTGTCAATTGCAACGAACAAATGTGTCTTTTATCTCAAAGTGTTAATTACACTAAAGTAAAGTGTCACCTAGAATTAAGTAAAGTGTTACCCAAAGTGTCAATCGTAATAAACAAAAGTGTTAATTGTCTCGAAGGAGAGTGTCACATCCTCATAATGTGTCAATTGCAACAAACAAAAGTGTCATTTATCTCAAAGTGTCAATATAGTAATGTAAAGTGTCAATTATAATTAAGAAATGTGTCACTTTAATCTAGTAATCATATGAAACCACCATTCAATGATTTAGTCAACAAAATATGAAGCATCCTAATATCAATTGTAATAAACAAAAGTATCAATTGTCTCGGAGGAGAGTGTCGCATTCTTATAGAGCATCATTTGCAATAAATAAATGTGTCAATTATTTTGAATAAAAATGCAATTTTTTTTAATATGAGTTGTTTTAAATAAATGACACAATTATTCACAACAAATGACACTTTATGTTACAAGATATGACACTTCAATAAATTAGCTAACTAATAAGTGTTGGAAAAATCGGTTTGGATATATATATATTAGTTATATATATATTAAATTAAGGAAAGTTAATTAGCATTTATTGCTAATTTAACTTGGGCATAATTCAGCCATTTTCGATCGCATTTTCGAGCCTCGATATTTATCCGATTAATGATTTGAGATATATGACGTCGATCTACGTTTCGAGTAGATAATTATAGTGTGCTTAATTTCTCGATTCCGATTTTCGGTGAGTGAGAAATAGTGGCTCGAAGTTTGGGGGGACAAAAGTAATATGTTACCTAAAGTGGAGAAACTTACCTTATTCGGGTTTTGGAGAGTTAATACATTAATCATGTCCCACATCGATTAATGAATAATGTTTTGTGTGGTATTTAAGTCTCTACAATATTGTAGAAGATAACTAAGTGACATGTGGTGGGCTTGGGCCACACATGCTCATCTTGCGAGCACTTTTCGCCCGACCGCCTCACACGCAGCGCGGCGCCGCGCCGCGCCGCACCGCACCGCGCCCGCGCCCGCGCCCGTGCCCGGTTCCGGTCCGTGTCCTTGGACTTGGACTTGGACTTGGACTTGGATCTTGGCAATTGGTCCGTCGGGTCGTTCGCCGGGTCGGGTGCCGGGTCGGGTGCCGGGTCGGGCGGTGCAGTGGACCGGCTGCACTGGATTCCTCTCCGTGGTGCACTGCACCTGCTACACCAGAGTAGTACTTTTGGGAAGGATCTGGAAGCCACCCTTCCATCTCTCCACTCCTCCACTCCTCTGGACACGTCAGCATGCCTTAATTGGCAGGAGTTACCAACACCCTTTCACCTGGGGGGCAGCAGCCTATAAATAGGCAGGTGTTCAGTTCATTTCATCACACCAACACTTGCAACCATAAAGCTTCCATACAAAGCTTGCATTCCATTCTTAGCTCTTAGCTCATCTTAGCTGCTCTTAGTTCAAGTCCAGCAGCTTCTGTCCTCGCCGGAAAGTCCTGTTCGCCGGAGCTCAAAGATCTCGCGGTCTGCCGCAATCCTTGAGACGTCGTCGTTTCATCTTTGGGGACGAAACGCCACAACCGAGAGCACTACCGGGGCGTTTTTCGTCTTGCGGAGAGAGGCCTTCCTCGACTCGACGGTCTTTTCTTTTTGTTTTAATTTTCGGCTTATTGTATTGTTTTGTAATAGCAGCTTTTGTAACCAACAATCGCAAGACGAAAAACGCTTACCTACTCAAGCTGCTGTAAACATGTCTTCTTCAAGTGCTCCCCTCTCCGATGCTACCGCCGCCGCTTCGCCGCGCCGCCACCAACCCTCGTTGTATTTGACGTCATTGCCTCCTCCCGGCAATCTTGTTCCACCGACGTCTGTCCCTACACTCGCTCCGGCCTTTGCTAATCCAACCCTAGCTGCCATTTCCGCCGCTACCGACGCCGAGGATAGGACTTAACCGTGCTAATGCCGCTAACACGGCATTCAACTTCATCGCTATGTCCTGCGCCTTGCGGAGCAACGTCCCATTTGGGAGTGTGAACCACCATGGTGTGGTGGGGGGTTCAAACCCGACCACGACGGCACCTCTGCACTCGTGCAGAGTGATGCCCGCCTTGCCGAGAAGCCGGCCAAGTTTGGTGGAGCTGACTTCAAGAGATGGCAACGAAAGATGTTGTTCTACCCGACAACATTAGGGTTCACCACCGTGTTGATGGAGAATGCACCCGCCGCTCCAAGTGAAAACGAAGAGAACACGGAAGTCCGCATAGCCTTATGATAATTGGCTAACTTCCGACTACTTTTGTAAAAACTTCTTGCTTAGTGGACTAGATGATAGTCCGCATACGGTGTATATGCAAATGTAAAGACCTCCAAGGCAATATGGGACGCACTTGAAAGAAAAAAGCATGCGACGATGCAGTACCAAGAAGTTTGTAGTCGCCAAGTTCTTGGACTACAAAATGGTGGACTCTCGACCGGTCATGGACCAAGTGCAAGAGTTCCAACTCATTGTCCATGATGTCCACGCCGAAGGTATGCTTTTGCCAGATGCTTTTATCGTGGCAACTGTAATTGAGAAGCTTCCCCCGAGCTGGAAGGACTTCAAGAGCTACTTGAAGCACAAGCGAAAGGAAATGATGCTTGAGGACCTTGTGGTTAAGCTCCGCATCGAGACCGACATGAGGACTCGAGATGGGAAGGGCAAAGCACCCGTGGAGCCAAGAGTCAACCTTGCCGAGAAAGGTGGCAACTCCAACAATGCTAAGAGAGGGCGTCCAAACAAAGAACCCCAAAGGGAAGGGCAAGGTGCAATCCCGCAAGTTTGAAGGGGACTCGCTACAAGCGTGGCAAATCCGGCCACATGTCCAAGGACTGCCGAAAGCCGAAGAAAAAGAGGGCTCGTCAAGCCAATATGTTGGAGATTGACCTCACTGAAGCCGACCTTGCGGCCATGGTCACTGAAGAAGCTAACGTCGTGGAGAATGAGGGGAAGTGGTATATTGATACCGCGCCCACGGCACATGTTTGTGGTGACCGAAGCCGCTTCACCAAGTACAAGAGCCGCCAAGGGAGGAAGCTCAATATGGGTAATCAAGCCTCGTCCGAGGTGGTTGGTTATGGTACTTGGTGGTGCTAAGGTTGAGCTCCGGCAAGAACCTTACTGCGGGAGAGGTGCTTGCATGTCCCCGACATCCGGAAAAATCTTGTGTCCGGCTCTGTACTAGTCAAGAGAGGGTTTAGACTAGTTTTTGAGTCAGACAAATTTATTTTGTCTAAATTTGGTATGTTCCTAGGAAAAGGTTACCTATCTGAGGGCCTTTTCAAGCTAAGTGTAATGGCGTTACGCCAAGAGGCCGTTGAGGCCAAGAATAATGATAATGAAGCCACTTCCTCTTACTTGCTTGAGTGTTCCGATTTATGGCATTCTAGATTAGGACATGTTAATCTAAATGCTATAAAAAGATTAGTTAATCTCGATCTACTTAAAGTAAATGAGTTTAACAAAACCAAATGTGAAGTTTGTGTTGAAGCAAAATTGGCTAAGCAGCCATTTCATTCGTAGAAAGGAACACAAAACCTCTAGAACTCATTCACACCGACGTATGTGACTTGAAGTTTGTACAAACTAGAGGTGGGAAAAAGTATTTTATTACTTTTATTGATGAGTCGCACCAAGTATTGTACTCTTTATCTTTTAAGGAGTAAAGATGAGGCGATTGAAGCTTTTTCTAACTTCAAAGCAGAAGCCGAAAACCAACTTGATTGTAAAATCAAAATGGTACGAAGTGATAGAGGTGGAGAATATGTAGCTCCTTTTGAAGAGTTATGTAAGACAAGTGGTATTATTCATCAAACCACTTGCCCCCCTATTCGCCTCAATCAAATGGTGTAGGCGAAAGGAAGAACCGAACTCTAAAGGAGATGATGAATGCTTTGTTGATAAGTTACGGACTGCCCCGAGAACATGTGGGGGAAGCCGTCTTGACGGCTAACTACTTATTAAACAAAATACCTCTAAAAGGTAGAGATGTAACTCCTTACGAGTTGTGGAAAGGAAGGAAACCTTCCTATAAATACCTCAAAGTGTGGGGGTGTTTGGCTAAGGTAGAAGTGCCTTTGCCTAAGCAAGTTACTATCGGACCTAAGACTGTCGATTGTATCTTTATAGGATATGCACTGAATAGTAGTGCATATCGGTTTGTCATTTATAAGTCGGCCGTGCCCGATATGAATGTTGGGACTACTATTGAGTCAAGGAATGCTATATTCTTTGAGCATATCTATCCTTGTAAAAAGGATGATAAAGTTGGGTCAAGCTCTAGTGGTGAAGCAAGAGAAGTTGCTAGTAGTTCTAGAAATGTGGGGGTAGAACCCGCTACGCGTAAAAGGCAAGCTCCTGATCTTGAAACTTTAGAACCAAGACGTAGCTCTAGAGCAAGAGTTGCTAAGGACTTTGGTCCTGATTATGTTGTTTTTCTTTTGGATGAAGAGCCGCGATCTATAAAAGAAGCTCTTTCTAGACCCGATGGTCCACTTTGGCAAGAAGTCATCCAAAGTGAAATTGATTCCATTATGCGGGAATCACACTTGGGTCTTAGCGAGACTTACCCGAAGGTTGCAAGCCCTTAGGATGTAAATGGATCCTAAAAAGAAAGTATAAGGCAGATGGGTCAATTGATAAATATAAAGCTCGTTTAGTGGTTAAAGGCTTTAAGCAAATTGGAGGATATGATTTCTTCGATACTTATTCGCCTGTAACGAGAATTACGTCTATCTCGTGTGCTTCTCGCGATTCTTTGCTTTGCACAATCTTGAGATTCATCAAATGGATGTGAAAACCGCCTTTCTAAATGGAGATTTAGAAGAGGAAATTTATATGGAACAACTTTGAAGGGTTTGTAGTACTGGCCAAGAGCGAAAGGTATGTAAGTTGGTGAAATCCCTATATGGTTTGAAACAAGCACCTTTGCAATGGCACTTGAAATTCGACGAGGCTATGTTGTCGAATGGCTTTAAGATTAATGAATGTGACAAGTGTGTTTACATAAAGAATACAAAGAATGGTTTTGTAATTGTTTGTCTTTATGTAGACGACATGTTAATTATGGGACAAAACCTTCAAGTCATAAATGACACCAAGCGAATGCTTAAAATAAATTTCGATATGAAAGATATGGGAGTTGCTGATGTTATTCTTGGAGTAAAGATACAAAGAACTCCTAAAGGGATTGTTTTGTCTCAATCTCATTATATTGAGAAAGTAATTAAGAGGTTTAATGCCTTTGATAGTGCGCCGGCAAAGACTCCTCTAGAAGTTAATGTTCATTTGAGCAAGAATAGGGGTGATCCTGTTGCTCAAGAGGATTATGCTAGAGTCATTGGTTGTCTTATGTACATCACGAATTGTACGAGGCCTCGATCTAGCTTGTCCGGTGAACAAAGGCGAGTCGCTATACTAGTAATCCTAGTAGAGAACATTGGAAATCTCTTGTAAGAGTTATGAGGTATTTGAAATACACTCTTAACTTTGGGCTGCACTACTCGAGACATCCCCCAGTACTTGAAGGGTACTGTGATGCAAATTGGATATCCGACACTAAAGACTCGTTGTCTACTAGTGGTTATGTGTTCACTATAGGGGAGGAGCTGTGTCGTGGAGATCCACGAAACAGACGTGCATAGCCCGGTCCACCATGGAATCTGAATTTATTGCTTTAGATAAAGCCGGTGAGGAGGCCGAATGGCTCTGTAATTTTCTTGAAGATATTCCATGTTGGACGAAACCCGTGCCACCTGTGATGATTCACTGTGATAGCCAAGCAGCTATTGGTAGGGCCAAGAGTGGGTTGTATAATGGTAAGTCGAGACATATTCGTCGTCGACATAATACCGTAAGACATTTGATCACGAGTGGGGTTATCTCTGTAGACTATGTCAAGTCTATAGATAACTTAGCGGATCGCTTACTAAGAGTTTGAATCGAGATCAAATGTATAAGCTCGTAGAGGGAATGGGAGTTAAATCCACACGTTAAAGACGATTATAGTGGATACCCAACCTTGTAGATTGGAGATCCCATGAACTTGGTTCAATGGGAAAACTAAGCTATATGAGTGCGGTGATACCACACTCAAATAGTCTATTCCCTAAAAGAGCTCGAGAGTGTTGGTGACCTGTCAAGTGGTGAGGTTTAGTCTTTGACTTTTAATGATTCTTGGATGCCTTGAGAAGGTGGAGTATGACAGGATACTCGAGTAAGAATCACCTATGTAAGTGAGAAGTGAGGGCCGCTTCTATGTAACACTTATGAATCCAAAGAGGTTGTCCATGGCCAGTAAAGGACACAAACGTGAGAACGGACGAGGTTGAGACTTTATAGTGTTAGTGTTATTGTCTCAGTATACACCATGGAGGAATAGTTCAAGGCCACGTGTCCACTAATCCGCCGGTATGCTCGATAGCACTGACTAAGGAAGGTTCAAGGTCACAAGCCACCTACCCTGATGCTTTATTGTCTCTTGAGGACAGAGCTGTGTGTCTGCATGCATGCATTTGGCTATTTCCACTCATGTGGGGGATTGTTGGAAAAATCGGTTTGGATATATATATATTAGTTATATATATATATTAAATTATAGAAAGTTAATTAGCATTTATTGCTAATTTAACTTGGGCATAATTCAGCCATTTTCGATCGCATTTTCGAGCCTCGATATTTATCCGATTAATGATTTGAGATATATGACGTCGATCTACGTTTCGAGTAGATAATTATAATGTGCTTAATTTCTCGATTCCAATTTTCGGTGAGTGAGAAATAGTGGCTCGAAGTTTGGGGGGACAAAAGTAATATGTTACCTAAAGTGGAGAAACTTACCTTATTCGGGTTTTGGAGAGTTAATACATTAATCATGTCCCACATCGATTAATGAATAATGTTTTGTGTGGTATTTAAGTCTCTACAATATTGTAGAAGATAACTAAGTGACATGTGGTGGGCTTGGGCCACACATGCTCATCTTGTGCGAGCCTTTTCGCCGACCGCCTCACACGCGGCGCGCCCGCACCGCACCGCGCCCCGTGCCCGTGCCCGGCCCCGGTTCCGGTTCCGGTTTCGGTCCGTGTCCTTGGACTTGGACTTGGACTTGGACTTGGACTTGGATCTTGGCAATTGGTCCTTTGGGTGGTCCGTCGGGTCGTTCGCCGGGTCGGGTGCCGGGTCGGGTGCCGGGGTCGGGCGGTGCGGTGGACCGGCTGCACCGTGATTCCTCTCCGTGGTGCACCGCACTTGCTACACCCGAGTAGTACTTTTGGGAAGGATCCGGAAGCCACCCTTCCATCTCTCCACTCCTCCACTCCCCTGGACACGTCAGCATGCCTTAATTGGCAGGAGTTACCAACACCCTTTCACCTGGGGGGCAGCAGCCTATAAATAGGCAGGTGTTCAGTTCATTTCATCACACCAACACTTGCAACCACAAAGCTTCCATACAAAGCTTGCATTCCATTCTTAGCTCTTAGCTCATCTTAGCTGCTCTTAGCTCAAGTCCGGCTTACGTCCTCGCCGGAAAGTCCTGTTCGCCGGAGCTCAAAGATCCTGCGGTGCTGCAATCCTTGAGACGTCGTCGTTTCATCTTTGGGGACGAAACGCCATAACCGAGAGCACTACCAGGGCGTTTTTCGTCTTGCGGAGAGAGGCCTTCCTCGACTCGACGGTCTTTTCTTTTTGTTTTAATTTTCGGCTTATTGTATTGTTTTGTAATAGCAGCTTTTGTAACCAACAATAAGCCCATATCAAACGCAAGGATCTCAATACTCTAAGTAAAATCAAATTAAACCTTAATGGAAACCAAAACGACTCAAAACATCTACTTACAAGAACATAAAAAATAAAAAAGTTGAATTGATGCAAAAAGAGAAAAGAAAAAGAAGATGCGAGTATATTTATGTTTATTGCAATTTGACCTAACCTAAACATCTCTCTACTTCTAGAATAAACATACATCATAAACATGTATGTATCTGAGAGCTTTTCAGGGAAAAAAATCCATCAAAATCCCCAAATACTAGAACGAGTATTCAATCCCATCAAGAAGCTTTGAGAGTACATAGACATCTCAACCAAAACTATGCACAATAAATCTGGAGCAAAAATCGAGAGTTATCGGACAAATAATCGCAACTATGGAGCAGAAATTGAAACCTTCGACAACTGTATCCTGTGCCTCGCAGACGATTCTACTACCAGCTCGTGCTTTTCGAGTTGAGCTCAGCTTGACTGATGATCGAGTTGGCTGGATCCTAAGTCCCCTGAACTCAGAGGACCGCACGGAGGTGGATTTGGTCCCCAGAGTGACAGAGGAGGAGGCGCAAGAAATGACGATGACGGAGGTAGAGACGGAGAGGAGAGAGACAGGCAAGAGAGAGCGAAGACGGAGAGAAAAACATAGTGGACTGTGTGAGAGATAGAGAAGGGAGTGGAGAAAGAGAGAGAGAGGACGATGGGAAAGAGAGATAGGGGAGTAGAGAAAGAGAAAGAGGAGCGAGCTACTTAGAGAGAAAGATGGGAGGGATGGGGGACAGTGGGAGGGAGACGACTATGTTAGTATAATTTTATTTTTTTATTATTTTAACTTAACTCAGCGATCATATAACTTGGATTTAGTTAAAATCGGTTCTATTTTGATCTTATTGCACCTACGTCGTACACACTAGTTCATCTCTTTGCTTTATAGGATTTGGATTAAAAGTGATAAGATGTGTTATTAGTGAGTAGCACTTTTGTTGATTGTCTTTAAATACGGTTGATGAATGAGAATTAAGTAGGAAATTGCAGCCCAATTATTCCATTCTCAAATTCTCTCTTCTTCTTCCCGAACTAAGATTTGGCTCTTCTTCTCGTGCTGAGTTTATAGATATAGCTATCTAATAGTCTGTTTTAGATAATTATTAGAGTGAGTAGTGATTTTGGTGTCTAAACTTTCAATCTTTTTGAGTTTTGGTGCTTTTATTTTAAAAACTGTGAATTTGGTTCCTAAACTTATAAATACTTGCAATTTTGATGTCTTTAATTATTTTAATGAATAAATAATATTAATAGTGATTTAAAGAAGGATAAAATTGCAAAATCATATAATTTTTTTAGAAAATAATCTTTTTATAATATAATATAATTTTAATAATTATAATGATTTTAAACTATTAAGACAATAGGCTATAATAGTTTAATAGTTAATGTTAATATATTTAATGATTTAATAATTTATGTTTTTATTTTCAACGATTAAAATAATTTAATAGTTTATTTTAATTTATGTTTAATTTATGTAAATATTATTTTCTTATGTTGCACAAATATTACAATACTAAAATGAGTTTTAAGAACTATGTCTTTATAGAAAATTGAACCATATACATAAAAAAAAAATTCTTGGTAAAAAAAAATTGTACTACATAAATCTTAACGATATTTAGTTTTTAATTCTTAAGAGTATTCATTCACTAATTGTATTTACTAATAAATTATAAAAAAAAATTAATGAAAATATTACGTATTTTATGATTTTATCCTTCTCAAAATTATTATGGTATTATTTAATTATTAAATTAATAGAAGACACCAAAATCACAATCATTTTTTAAGTTTGGGAACTAAATTTGCAATTTTTAAAATATAGACACCAAAACTAAAAAAAATTGTAAGTTTAGGCACCAAAATGACAATTCACTCTAATTTAGGAATTAAGAGAGTAGATGATAAAGTATGAGATAGGGGTAGATAATAAAATATGAGAGAGAAGATGAGTAAGATAATGGGAGAGTATGAGAGAAATGATGATAAAATAGGAGAGAAAATGTAATAAAGTAGGAGATAAAATGTAATAAAGTAGGAGAGAAGATAATAGAGTAGAAAATATGATAATAATTTTTTACCAAATTAGGAAAGTGACCACAAATAACGGGACACCCATTTTGGGAAAGTGAGTCACAAATAGGGGACGGAGGGAGTACGTGTTAACAAATGTTATTTGTTACAATTCTTCTCTCCTTTACGCAAAATCGTAGCCCTTACAGTTCATTCTTGTAATGGCAAGGAAATCCAAAAACGATGTTGCCAAATCAAACGATGGTTCTAATTCGTCAACAGTTTTCAAAACCCTTTTAGGTGAAGTTCCTGGGCCAGCCCTAGATGCTAATAATACCCTCTTCTCCGATAACAATCCATTCCGCAGAAAAAACCTGGAATTCAGTGAGATGGATGAAGAAACAAGATTAGGACTTGCAGAAAAAGAAAAGAAAGTAACCGAATGCGAGGCTGATTTCGTCGATTCGGGTATTTCTGAGGTTAAGCAGGCCAGGAAAAGGAAGAAAGATGCTGCGAAGCAAGAAGATTACAATTTTGATGCTGAAGTGGTTGAAGAGAAGAGTAAGAAGTTGAAGAGAGCCGAGTTGAAATCGAATGATAAAAACACGGATAGTTATTTTGGTTCTGAATCTGAAGAAACTTTGAAGAAAGATTCGGGGCGTTTCCAGGTAAATGCTGAGATTGTTGGTGTTGTTAAGGATGGAAGGAAGAAAAAGAGGAAGAGAGACGAGGTGGAGGCGGAGTATGAGGCGAGGCAATATGGGATAATTGATGAGGTAAAGGAAAGTAATGTGGTGGGGGAGAAGAGGAAGAAAATGGATAATCCAGAGGATACAATGGTGCCAAAGGAAGGTTTTGATGATGAAATCAAGCTACTGAGGACTGTATTCGTTGGGAACTTGCCACTGAAGTTGAAGAAGAAAGAAATTATGAAGGAGTTTAGCAAGTTCGGTGAAGTCGAGTCTGTAAGGATTCGATCTGTTCCCATTGTTGATGTGAGTTTGCTTTCGCTTTATCATGTGTCTTTTTTGGGATTGTTTGCAATTACATGTTAAATGATAATCTCATTTTGCAGGGCAAGATTCCAAGGAAGGGTGCTGTAATCAAGAAGCAAATCAATGAGAATGGGAACAGGTTTGAATCTAAATTTAATTATAATCTTTTGTTGGTTTAGTTTTTTGGATTAATTGGTTTTATATGGTAAAGGAGACTGACTCACAGTTTTCAGTATAAGGCGTTAAGAGGTACAGGCAACAACTAATCTCATCAAGTGACCAGAGTAATAATAGAGAGTATAATGTAAGTGAAACTCTGTAATAAAATGTAAAAGATTCGTGGTATTAGATATGACATAAGTTCCTGACAATTGTTTTTAGGTCTACGCTGTCAATAACAGTCATCTCATGTGTATTTGCCATCTTAGTTAACACTGTTATGCCTGGCTTCTTGGAAAGCCTAGGAAGTATTGTTGAAATATGTGCTCCGCTCTAAACGAAATCACGTTTTTAAATATGTCTATGGATCTGCTGCTTATAATTTCCATCAGTTCAGCTTACATTAGTGATTGATGGGCTTGCATATATGACTTAGTTCTTTATTCAGTCTTCTTCCATAGAATGTTTCGTGCTCCTTATGAAGGCAAAAGTTAGTTTTTTGGTGCAGTCCAACTGATCACTGTAATTTGCTATTTCTTTGTTGCAGTGTCAATGCTTACATTGTTTTTGAAACAGAGGAGTCTGCTCAAGCATCATTGGCCAATAATATGGCTATGGTATGAATCTATCTTCACATTCCTTCTGCTCCAGTTTAAGATAGAAGTGCACTTGCTTGTACAACATATTTAGGTAACATTTGTCAATTTGTTAAGAGTTCAGGTTGGTGGAAATCATATCCGTGTTGACAGGGCTTGCCCACCTCGAAAGAAATTGAAGGGAGATGATGCTCTACTGTATGACAACAAACGTACGGTTTTCTTGGGAAATCTTCCCTTTGATGTCAAGGTTAGATTTTTTATCTTGAAATAGCTGCTTATTTTGTTTATTCTGTTCTTTGGTTTACCAATATAATAAATGTTATACATTTCTAATTTTCTCAGGATGAGGAGATCTATCAGTTATTTTCTAATATAAAAAACCTTGAAACAAGTGTTGAAGCTGTACGGGTTATCAGAGATCCCGGATCGAGCTTGGGGAAAGGAATTGCATACGTGTTGTTTAAAACTGTGGTATGAGTAGTCTATTTCGCTATTTTTTCTGATCAATTTGTTTTAGTCTCAGCTATCCTGGTATCATTTTATTGCAAGTATGTGTTTGCATTTTCATTTTGTAGGGTATTTAAAATTCTTTTGATGTGTTCAGAATGTATTGCATAGTAATCTGCACTTTTCTTATGTGCTTCGAAAACACTTTTATGCAGTCGTTATGTTACTTGGGGAAATTTGTTTAGTGATCAATGTCTTTTCAATTTATTGCCTGATTGAATTGCTGCCGACTCTTGGCAATCTTATTTTTTTTATCGACCGTATGCAGCCATGTTAAACAAGGCACTTGTATGCTTTTCATGTTGAAATATTGGTCTAGAGATTCTCATAGTCTAACAAAACTAAGAATTTTGGTTCAAAAACACACAAAATAAAGAGGGAATAGTTTCCAGTGAGTGTCAGCTATTGTTAATTGAGTTTTTTTTTTTGTCAAAATAAAACTCAAATAGAAATAGCACACTGGGGCTAAGCTGAAAGTCTCTAGATCTTTGATTCTGCATTAAGGAATCAATGTTTCTCGGTCTTTTTAGAGCAGTAATGTAGGAGGTATTTGACTTATGTGGTTGGGCCTGGTTTCTGCCTGATGAGCTGTATTTCTTTCTAATTGCTCTGATTATTTTTGTCATAATGTCTACTTCGTACCCACTTCATGCTGTATACTTAAATTAAATATGAACTATGTAGTTATCCAAGAAATTCCTGCCACGAAGTACAAACTAGTTAATGCTGTGATTTCTGTCTACATTCTGATATCTAGGTGTTGGTTGATCAGAGTTAGTACTGTTTAGCATGAAAAGTCGTAATAAGTAATGGTCTTTCGCGACTTCTTTGTGCAACCTCTTCTAATATGAGTCGTTTATCTTTAAATTTGGTCCTGCATGTATTCTGTATCTGTTATCTTCAGTCTATGTTTTAAATGTTGGATTTTAAAGTGGGTTACGAATTTTCTTACATGAAGGAAGCTGCCAGTATGATAGTCAAGAAACGTAAACTAAGGCTACACGATCGTGAGCTTAGGGTTAGTCATGCTAAACCAGTTGACACTTCCTTGAGGACGAACACTTCACAACCAGAGAGCAGTATTGCTAAGAAGGCAGCTCTTGCTTCCCGAAATCCGGAAGCCAAGGGAGACTTCTCTTACGAGGGGTTGCATGCTAGCAAATCTGGTGGACAGAAGAAAGTCCTTACAAAGATAGATACTCATTCTGCCAAATCAAAACCTCAACCTTCTATGGAGCAGTCTTCCGGAAAGAAGAAAAGACCAGCAGTGGCTGCAAGGAAGCAAAAAGCCCTCCGGACTGGTAATACTTCGAAAGTAGCTGGAACGAAGCGAAAGCTAGCTAATCCAAGCCCCAACAATGGCGGACAAAAGAAGAAAGCAAGAAAATTCAGGTGATGAGAGGTGGTGGTTTTGTTTGGAACAAAAGTTTAATTAGGGGAACTGCCTTTTCCCAACGCAAGGTTCAACTACCATGCTTCTTTTTTTTAAGAAAAAAAAAAAAAATCTTTGAGACAGAAATATAGAATTGTTTGTATGTGAATTACTTGAAACGAGTTGTGCAAATTTATGAACTCTGTACTACTGGAATAAGTTCACTATTTTACTCGAATGAAATATGTGTTTTGTAGGGGAGACTAGCTTGTGTTTGTAATGTTGTATCAAGTATCCCCTCTATAATGATGACCTAAATTCTTCGCTGTCGGTTTTAACGTCTGCCCCTTTGTCTATATGCTCCGGTAACAGAGCATTGGTTAGTGGGTATTTTAAGATACTTGAAATTAGGCAATCCATATAAATTTGTGGCCAATTGCGGCAGCAGTGAGTGAGGAGTGAGATTCATATTCAGCAGTTTTGCTATATTAATAATGATATATGTTATTGATTGACGAGGCAACTCTTGTTAAAACTCATGAAAAAAGAATAAGGAAACCAAAATCACAAAAAAAGAAAACAAAAAGACAAGTCGGGATCAAACCAGAAACTGTACAAACGAAGCTTGGCAGTATATAGGTAGAGTGTTAGAGAGAGGATGACGGAAAAGATTCATAAAAAATATCCTTCCAAAAAGAACCGCCGGCTTCATCATTCGCCGCCGCTCCCCATCCCTCATAATTTTCAACCACCGGTGACGGAGAGTAATCATGAACCGATCTGCTTTCGACATTCTTGTCGCCTGCGGTGGCCGGAATTAATCCTGGAAGACAGAACTCCGTGTTGATGACATCCATTTCCTCCGGCCGGAAAGCGTTAGTAACCGGGCTATAATCACCAGAAAGTCCGCCATTCTCCATGTTGGGATATAATGGATTAACCAAGAAAGACGGCAGTGGATTCGAGTTGAGTAGTCGAAGAATGTTTTCCAGAAGCCGCACATCAACCAGACTCATCGGGAAATTGTTGAAACTCGAAAGCAAACTCAAATCCGTTACGAGTTGATGCGTTTTCGGATCAATACCAGCGCGCAGAAGCTTCTTCCTGAGATGCGTGTTCCAGTAATTCTTGATCTCATTATCCGTCCTTCCTGGAAGACGAGCCGCTATCATAGCCCACCTACATATTCAACACATCAAATTAATTACAGTTAGGGGTGGATCCCAACATATTGGGGTAAAAATAAAATGATAATTCATGGAAATTTGGGGATTGCGGTGCCCCCATGCGCACACCGTTAGGTCCGCCTAGGATTACGGCAATAAGAAGGGGAGTGTCTGAAAATGGCGACTTACTTATTGCCGAGGGTGGAATGGAGGTCGATGATGGTCTGGTCTTCTTCGGGCGAGAAGTGTCCACGTTTGATGTCAGGGCGGAGATAGTTAGTCCACCGGAGTCTGCAGCTCTTGCCACACCGGTTAAGCCCCGCTCTCTCGGGAAGGGATTGCCAACTCCCATGCCCATGTTTTTGAATGTAATCTCTTAGTTTGTGATCCTCTTCAGGAGTCCATGGCCCTTTCTTTAATCCATGATTGATTTCAGGAGATCTCACCATTTTTAATTAGTCTAATATGGAAATGGGAAATTGTGCTGCTGCATGGAGGGGAGTAAAGTTTCATGAGATTATATAGTCAAGTAGGTAGCTCTTGCTTCCATTATACTACTACATAAAATTGGATGAAAGTCAAGCCCCCTATGAACTTATCTATGATTTTGAACTTGAGGGGAAAAAGGTGAGACATGTGTAGTAACATAATTGCGTATTAGATGATGATTATGGTTCCCCCAACCAATCCCACCACAACTTATTTGCTCGATATATTCGTTGACTACTGTGCTTCAAAAGTCGTCCACCTTTTCATAGTTTAATTGACTTTTGCTCGTCGACTTTAAACTACCATATACTTATTTCAATTGATTTCTTTGGATGCATACATACAAAGGCCACACGGCCCACACCCATATTAATTTTTGTATTTGTGTATTACAATTTATTAAAACTTGTTTGTCTGGGTGATTTCTATCTTAATTGCATGCTTATAAACATATCAATCATGTAACATATAACCTCAAACTATCCCAAAGTGATAGGTATGGCACCCATATGTATTGATTTATAACAGAGCATATCTAGGAGGTGATTGGAGGTATCTGACGCTCATAATCGTGTAGACTCTCAAATTTGTGATGTATTTTTTAAAAATTATTACTTCGCTCCCTGTATTTTATTCTTGGATCCATCCTAAAATATATATACATTGGCATAATAACAAGAAACTGTTGAGATGAAAAAGATAGTCCAAATATTGGCGATATAAATATGTCAAATATAATGATAATATATATAACATTTTCCAAACCATGGTGGTTATTAGGTTAGACTACGATTGCATGGTCAATCCACGCAACTAGTACGTAACAAATCTTGCTCATTTCAAATGCAATCGACTTCACGGTCATTAAAGTTTTGCAGACACTTTAAAATAATAAAATCAATACGACCTATTCATTAATATTCCACATATAATTATATGTACTAATCTTTAGTAAATTGGTATATGATTATGACGAGTTAATTGAAAATAATTTCGTGAAAGGTAACTTGTTCCTTTTCTCGACAAACAATTAACCTAAAATAGTCTAATAGGGAGTTAGGAAAATAAGGTTATCATGCTCTAGTTTTTCCTGCAATTATGTCACTCTCTTCTCTCAAAGTCTACTCGGGCAAGTAAAATTTTAATCATCGGCTAACGTGGCGTAACAAATATACATTAAAATGACTATGGTCCTAAACTTTTTTTTAGATTTTACTTACCAAATCTAATTGCTTGAGTACAAGATCATCAAACCTCACTAGGTTTTCGACGATTAAACAACACAAGATCCTCTATTACACTAATAATTAAACGATCATAAGTTTATTAAAGTTGATTAAATTTAGATATGCATAGTTCACTCGTGGAAACTGCTCGACGGTATAATTTGCGAACTGTCAACCTCAAGGCTACGCCAATTATATATATATTTTTTTATATAAATCGGAAATCATCAATCAGAGTGGGTTTGGAAATTATATTATATTTGTTCGTTAACATTTTAAATTAATTAATATCATAAGTTTCTAAATATATGTAAGCACAGAGATACTTGTCTCTTGCTTGTGTATATACTCCAAGTACATGTCTTTTTCGTGGACTTATGTAGCTTTACTTGATGGACTTGCATTTTGGATCAATCACCCAAACCAACCTCTTTGAATCTTGTCTAATTGGTCGGTTTTCTTCTGGAAGATAAATTCAAACACACAGGCATTAGTATTTCAAACCATTCGTACTTAGCTTTAATTAGTAATAACTATGGTTGAAAGCGGAGCCAGGAATTATATTTCACGAAACCTAAATTAACTATGGATGCTAATTCCGTTAGGTCCAGAATATAGTTGTATTGTATTTATAATTCTATAAGGATTATATAAAACTTAATAGATAATTATGCTCCATTTGAAAGAAATTAAAATAGTTTATTGAAATAACTTATGCCCTAGATCCATAAGTTATTTTTGACCTTTTTTTTGTAAGCTAATATTTATAACTTATGGTAACTTATAAAGAACTTATGCAGAGATCTACTCATCGAATCCTGACTCTACATTTTTTTTACACTAGAATTTTTATTTTGCTTTATCAAGATGTGCATCCAAATACAAACTTATTAAATGTAAGAACTTATACGATACATTCTTATACAACTTTTCCCATAAATACTTATTTAAATTATTTTTCATACCGGACCTTAACCTACAACTTTTAGCTCCTAAGTAACTCCGCTGCGGATTGTGGAAATACCCCGTCAATTTTTTTTAATGACCTAACTTAAAATACTAGCTAGGTATTTAACAATTTCTTTACAAACGAAGACCCTTAATCTGTTTTAAGTCAAACGAATTAATTTCATTTAATTAAAGAAAAGTTTTTTTCGTGTTTGCTACAAAAATTATGTTGGAAAATCTGCATTTAAATGCAGTATAGAGGAGTTTCTCAATTCCGATTTTCGGTGAGTGAGAAATAGCTTCTCGAAGTTTGTTGCACAAAGTGGTGGAGATAATATATCTTTTGAATTTGAAAGGAATTCTCCTTTGATGGTCATGATTGTCTCCATTGATGATCATGATTGTCTCTATTGATGGTCATGATTGTGTAATCGCCATTATGGTGATTGAATGACATTTAATCCTCCAAGGTGGTGTAGTCCTTATAAATAGGAGCGGTAGAAATCATTTCATACACACCACAAGCATTATTCATCTTATCTTCTAGCATTAGTTCTAAGTTCAAAGCTTTGTCCTCGCCATTCGTCTAGTTCGCCGGAGCTTGTTATATTGCGGTGCTGCCTATAACAAGACGAAATCCATTTCATCTTTGGGGAGATCACGCCTAAACCGAGAGCACTACCGGGGCGTTTATCTCTTGCGGATAGAGAGCTTTTCTCGACTCGGCTTGATATTTTATTATTGTTTTAGTTCTTATTCAAGTTGTATTTGTCATTTCCTATTTACGTGTTTTGTTGATTGTTTTCGGCAGATTACACTTATCTTATTTTCTAACAATCGCAAGAGATAAACCGACCTTGTTGCCGGGAACAAAAACCGAAACTTAAACCTACCTTAGTTTGGAAATGGCGTCTTCATCCGCTACATCATCCTCCATCGGAGTCCCTTTTCCCGCGGTCACTTCCGTCGGCATCTCCGCTGCCGGATTTGGTGGACCACCTCCATTTTCGTTCGTGGCTTCTTCAACATCAAGTGCCACATTGCCATCATCCAACATGGCCTCCATCTCCACCTTGGCCGCCATGTCATCCGCTACTAATGACCGGATTGTGAACAATCTACGTGATGCAACTCATGCATTTATGTCGTCTTCGGCGACACCATTTATCCCTTTTGGGACGTTGAACCACCTTGGAGGGGTGGGGGGCTCGACCCCAACTTTACCGGCGCCGTTGCACTCTTCGAGAGCATTGCCCGTCGTCGAGAAGCCACCACAATTTGGTGGGGCTGACTTCATATGTTGGCAATAAAAGATGTTGTTTTATTTAACAACACTAGGATTTGGAAACATCCTCAAGGAAGATGGTCCCGCACCTCCAAGTGCAAATGAGGAGAACATGCAAGTCTCCATTGCCTACAAAAATTGACGTACTTCCGACTATTTGTGTAAAAACTTTTTGTTAAGTGGTCTAATATATTGTATATGCAAACATAAAGACCTCAAAAGAAATATGGGAGGCATTAGATAAGAAATATTGTACCGACGATGCAGGTACAAAGAAGTTTATTGTAGCCCGGTTTCTGGACTACAAGATGGTGGATTCCCGACCAATCATGGACCAAGTACAAGAATTCCAACTAATTGTGCACGAGGTTCATGCTGAAGGGATGTTATTGTTCGACGCTTTTACCATGGCAGCCATGATCGAGAAGCTCCCTCCAAGTTGGAAGGACTTCAAAAGCTACCTCAAGCACAAGCGAAAGGAGATGTCGCTTGAAGACTTGACTGTAAAGCTTCGCATTGAGGCTGATGTCCGAGTTCAAGACGTAAACTCCAAAGCCCCAATGGACCCAAGGGTCAACTTGTTGGAGAAAGGTAGCGGCTCTAACAAGCGAAGGCGTCCCAACGGCAAAGACCATACAAGAGGTAAAGGTCAAACTAGAAGGTTTGACGGAGATTGCTACAATTGTGGCAAAATGGGTCACATGTCCAAGGACTGTCGAAAGCCCAAGAAGACGAAGACGAGACAAGCCAACTTGTTGGAAAAGAACCTCACTTTAGAGGACCTAGCGGCTGTGATCACAGAAGAGGCGAATATTGTCGAGAACCCCGACCTTTGGTTCGTCGACACTGTTGCAACCGCACATGTGTGTGGTGATAGAAGCCGCTTCAAGAAATACCGTCCCTGTCAAGGGAGGAAGCTGAACATGAGGAACTAAGCGTCTTATGACGTGGCTGGAGTTGGAACCGTCGTGCTGAGGATAACTTCCGGCAAATAATTAATTTTGAATGAAGTGCTTCATGTTCCAGATATTCGGAAGAACCTTGTGTCGGGTTCCGTACTAGTCAAATGGGGTTTTAGACTAGTGTTTGAAGCTGATAAGTTTATCTTATTTAAGTTTGATGTATTTCTTGGTAAGGGGTATCTTACCGATGGGCTTTTTAAGCTCAATGTAGCGGCACTTCGCCAAGTGCCTAAGAATGAAGGAAATAATAATAATGCTTCTGCTTCTTCTTACTTGACCGAGTGCTTCAATTTATTGCATTGTAGATTAAGACATGTTAATCTAAATCCGATAAAACGTCTAGCTAATCTCGATTTACTAAGGGTAAATGAGTTTAATGAAAATAAAAGATGCGAAGTATGTGTAGAAGCAAAAATGGCTAAACTGCCGTTTCATTCGGTAGAAAGGAGCACTAAGCCTCTTGAACTTATTCACACAGATGTGTGTGATTTGAAATTTGTGCAAACAAGAGGTGGTAAAAAGTATTTCATCACGTTTATTGACGATTGCACACGTTATTGTTGTCTTTATCTTCTAAGAAGTAAAGATGAGGCAATTGAAGCTTTTAAAAGTTTCAAAGTGGAAGCTAAAAATCAACTAGATTGTCGGATTAAAAATGTTCGAAGTGATAAGGGGGGGGATATGTAGCTCCATTTGAAGAGTTGTGTAAATCAAGTGGTATTATTCATCAAACTACTGCCCCCTATTTGCCACAATCTAATGGCGTTGCTGAAAGGAAAAATTGAACACTTAAGGAGATGATGACTGCCTTGTTAATTAGTTCAGGGCCACCCCAGAACATGTGGGGGGGAAGCTGTTTTAACAGCTAACTACTTACTGAACAAAATTCCCCTTAAAAGTAAGGATACAACTCCTTACGAGATGTGGAAAGGAAGGAAACCTTCCTACAAATACCTTAAAGTGTGGGGGTGTTTGGCTAAGGTAGAAGTGCCTCTACCTAAGCAAGTTACAATCGGACCTAAGACTGTCGATTGTGTCTTTATCGGATATGCTTTGAATAGTAGTGCCTATCGATTTATTATTCATAAGTCGGAAGTTCCTGATATGAATGTGGGAACAACTATTGAATCAAGGAATGCTATTTTCCTTGAGAATATTTATCCATGTAAGGATAATGTTGAATCTAGCTCTAATGCTAGAACAAGAGATGAAGCTACTAGTTCTGAGCTTGGAAGGGTTGAACCAGTTTCATGAAAACGACCTGGTTCTACCTAGAAGCTTTTGAACCGAGACGTAGCACGAGAGCAAGAATTGCTAAGAACTTTGGTCCGGACTATGTGGTGTTCCTCTTAGATGAGGAACCGAGGTTTGTTAATGAAGCTCTTACGAGACCTGATGGACCACTTTGGAAAGAAGCTGCCCAAAGTGAGATTGATTCCATTATGCAAAATCATACGTGGGTGTTAGCAAATTTGCCAGGAGGTTGTAAGCCCTTAGTATACAAATGGATCCTAAAAAGAAAATATAAGGCTGATGGGTCAATTGATAAATATAAGGCCCGTTTAGTTGTAAAGGGTTTTAAGCAAAGGGAAGGGTACGATTTTTTCGATACCTATTCGCCTGTCACGAGAATAACTTCAATCCGCGTGCTGCTTTCGATTGCTGCTTTGCACAATCTTGAAATTCACCAAATGGATGTGAAGACTGCTTTTCTAAATGGAGATTTAGAAGAAGAAATTTATATGGAACAACCTGAAGGTTTTGTGGTACCTGGTCAAGAAAGAAAGGTATGCTAGTTGGTTAAGTCCCTATATGGATTAAAACAAGCCCCTTTACAATGACATTTGAAGTTTGACGAAGTTATGATGTCAAACGGATTCAAGATAAATGAATGTGACAAATGTGTTTACATAAATGATACGAATAACGATTTTGTTATTGTATGTCTTTATGTTGATGATATGCTAATTATGGGACGTAACAGTCAAGTGATTAATGAAACCAAGCGCATGTTGAAAATAAATTTCGACATGAAGGACATGGGAGTGGCTGATGTTATTCTTGGAATAAAAATCCAAAGAACTCCCGAGGGAATTATTCTATCACAGTCTCATTATATTGAGAAAGTGCTTAAGAAGTTCAATACTTATGATGGTTTGCCGGTAAAGACTCATCTAGAAGTTAATGTTCACTTGAGCAAGAATAGGGGTGATCCTGTTGCTCAAGAAGATTATGCTAGAGTAATTGGTTGTCTCATGTACATCACGAATTGTACGAGGCCCGATCTAGCATGTCCGGTGAACAAATTGAGTCGCTATACGAGTAATCCGAGTAGAGAGCATTGGAAATCTCTTGTAAAAGTTCTGAGGTATTTGAAATACACTCTTAACTTTAGGCTGCACTACTCGAGACATCCCCCAGTACTTGAAGGGTACTGTGATGCGAATTGGATATCCGACACTAAAGACTCGTTGTTTACTAGTTGTTATGTGTTCACTATAGGGAGAGGAGCTGTGTCGTGGAGATCCATGAAACAGACGTGCATAGCCCGATCCACCATGGAATCTGATTTTATTGCTTTAGATAAGGCCGATGAGGAGGCCGAATGGCTACGTAATTTTCTTGAAGATATTCCATGTTGGAGTAAACCCGTACCACCTGTGATGATTTACTGTGATAGCCAAGCGGCTATTGGTAGAGCCAAGAGTGGGTTGTATAATGGTAAGTCGAGACATATTCGTCGTCGACATAATACCGTAAGACAGTTGATCACGAGTGGGGTTATCTCTATAGACTATGTCAAGTCTATAGATAACCTAGCAGACCCGCTTACTAAAAGTTTGCATCGAGATCAAATGAATAAACTGCTAGAGGGAATGGGAGTAAAATCCACAACTTTAGATAATTATAGTGGTAACCCAACCTTGTAGAGTGGAGATCCCATGAACTTGGTTCAATGGGAAAACTAAGCTATAAAAGTCTGTTTGTGTAACAACACTCGACAAAATTATTCCCTAAAAAGAGCAGTAGAGTGTTGCTGACCTGTTATGTGGTGAGGTTAAGTCATAGAATTTTAATGTTTCTTGGATACCTCGAGGAGGTGGAGTATGACAGGATACTCGTGTAAGAATCACCTATGTAAGTGAGAAGTGAGGGCTGCTTCTATTCGGTACTTATGAATCCAAAGAGGTTGTCCATGGCCAGAAACGGACACAAACGTGAGAACGAACGAGGTTGAGACTTTATAGTGTTAGTGTTATTGTCTCAGTATACACCATGGAGGAATAGTTCAAAGCCACGTGTCCACTAGTCCGCCGGTATACTCGATAGCACTAACTTAGGATGGTTCAAGGTCACAAGCCACCTACCCTGATGCATTATTGTCTCTTGAGGACTGAGCTTAGTGTCTGCATGCATGCATTTAGGCTATTTCCACTCATGTGGGGGATTGTTGGAAAATCTGCATTTAAATGCAGTATAGAGGAGTTTCTCAATTCCGATTTTCGGTGAGTGAGAAATAGGTTCTCTAAGTTTGTTGCACAGAGTGGTGGAGATAATATATCTTTTGAATTTGAAAGGAATTCTCCTTTGATGACCATGATTGTTTCCATTGATGGTCATGATTGTCTCTATTGATGGTCATGATTGTGTAATCGCCATTATGGTGATTGAATGACATTTAATCCTCCAAGGTGGTGTAGTTCCTATAAATAGGAGTGGTAGAAATCATTTCATACACACCACAAGCATTATTCATCTCATCTTCTAGAATTATTTCTAAGTTCAAAGCTTGGTCCTCGCCATTCGTCTCGTTCGCCGGAGCTTGTTCTATTGCGGTGCTGCCTATAACAAGACGAAAGCTGTTTCATCTTTGAGGAGATTACGCCTAAACTGAGAACACTACCGGGGCGTTTATCTCTTGCGGATAAAGAGCTTTTCTCGACTCAGCTTGATATTTTGTTATTGTTTTAGTTTTTATTCAAGTTGTATTTGTCATTTCCTATTTACGTGTTTTGTTGATTGTTTTCGGCAGATTACACTTATCTTATTTTCTAACAAATTATACTATTATTTCTCAATTCATTACAAAAGAAAACAATTTGTTTTAAGTATAACACATGAGTAAGCAATGATATTTCTCTATATCATGCTAAGAAATAATAATTGCCATGGATTTTTAGAAGGAGATGTCATTCATTTGATTAGAGATAGAAAGATAAAAAATTTCATGTTTTTGAACATAAAAAAGGATGACTAGAATGAGAGAATCAAAATCGAAAAGAGATTCCTCACTTTTTTTTTTGTAAAATTTTATAAATATATCATATAGGGAATGAATCATATAGGAAGACGGTTTAAAATATGAAATAAGAAGAAATCTGCGCCCTTCATCTTATCATTGTATGGTTTGCGATGAATATGCTCTGAAATATTTCTTATGCATATTCCTTATATGTTTTATGCATAAGGACAAAAGTGTAAAAGTTGTAAGAGTTTTGCATAAAAAATATGCATAAAACATATAAGTGGCATATATACTTTCTATCTTATTATATAGCTATATGTATATAGGTTAGGTTTAGGTGAAAACATAGTAATATATTGAGAAGTGAGAACAACCTATATTTGTTAGATCGATCCAATTGGGTCGATCTAACGAATGTGAGTTAAAAATCCGAATTTGCGATAATACACTCGTACAATTCAATACACTCGGGGGTAATTGAGTCTTTTTAGTCATTGTTAATAGTTGAAATGAAAGGGGGAACAAATTAGGGCTTATTTTTCAACCAGTCCACCCGAAAAGCTCCCACTCATCTAGAAAGAACTAGTCGGGGATTCTCGATTCTACTGCAGCGAGGGCCAAAATTTCATAGTATCTACAAAAGAAGGCGTAATGGTAGATCCCGAGGACTAATAGTATTCTCTATTACACTAATAGTATTCTACTGCAACAACTGGAGCGCTGCCCTGACAAATCCAGAAGATATTTTCGTCGAGGAAACAACCTGGTGAAGGTTACGCTCTAGGTAAGTCTTTTCTTCTGTGTGGCCAACAAGAAATTGGGAGAGCTGGGTTGTATTTCGTGAATTTGGATTCGATATGTCGACTTTCTTGTGGATTCCCAAAAAATAGGTTATGATTGTAGTTTAGGAATTGTATTCAAGGGCTTGTTGAACGTTTTTTTTGATGTTTCGGATTGTTGAATGGGCTGGTTGAATGTGATTGCTTATGTCTTTTTTTCTGAATTCTTAAGTACGTTTGCGATTGAATGTGATTGTTGAATGAGATTTCCCATGTTTCAAAGAGATTGATATTCAAATTGTGGCTTCAGGAGTTTAATTCTTGTATAAGAAGCTAAGGAATAGGGTTTTTGTATTTGAATTTTTGTACCTAATGGCATTAAGCTTCTTGTAATTCACGTAATATACTTACATATAAGAAGTAATTCACTTAGTGTAGGAAACTGATACACTTTTAGTGGTTATACACTTTGTAGTAAAAGAAGTACTCTTAACAGAACTAAACAATCACTCAAGCAGTGAACAAACAAACAATAACACTATCATGACCCGTATTGGCTTATGTCTGTTTATGAAAAATGCATTGTTGTTATATTTGTTTGGATTATGTGATTAGATGGTTGAATTATTATTCTGGGACTTCAAGGGGAAGGGGGGGGGATTGCATTCTAGACTTCTTGTGGGAGCAAGCTGTCAAGTCCTAGAGGAATCGCATCAACACGCCTCTTAAATGTCGAGACGATGCTGCTTGGAGATAAATCTATTATGAATAACTTGTTTTTTGTTTTGAATATTTATCGGTAGTGTGGTGAAGAACACCTATTTTTAATTTCTGTAGTATGGGGTCCCTAGGAGTTGTTGAATGATGTTATTGTGGTATTACATTTTTATTTCGGGTGGATATTGTTAACCCTTCTTCGTAAATGGTATTTTTCAATGATACACTGAACTATACAATGATCATACACTTACAAAGTAAATTTGATACATTCTGATTTCGATCTTTTTAACAAACTGAATAATTCACTTTATGGCATTTACTACTACACTTTCAGTAGTAATGTAATACACGCGGACGGGGAAATAACCTATTATATAGTTTGATTAATATTATGAATAACTCTGACATCAGCGGATAATACACTCGACACAATAAGTTCATACTCTTTTAAACATAAACTAATACACTTCGGCAGAATGGCAGAAGCCTTGAAAATGTTCACCAAATGCTATAACCTCAGTCTTATAATAGTTAAATTAAAGATTAAAGTTAAACAAGAGATCAAACATAGTATGTGCAGTACTATAAGAATGCATCTTACATTCAAAATCACTCGCCTTCATTAGTGGCTTGATCACAATTCCTAACATTGTGGCTCGTCATTTTGCTTGCACTTGCTACACTTCCTCTTGGTTTGCTTGTCTTATTTAAAACATTTCTGAGTCTGAAAAGTGTATAAAAAAAACCTTAAGTGTAATAGAAATGTATAGAAAGTGAAACACACAGATCACATACAGAAAATATATCTCTAAAATCAAGTACTAAACTATCAAGCAATTGTAATGTTTAATGTTAAACAAACATTCCAAGCAAACATCCAATGATTACAATTTCCAGCAATTGGTACGAACATTATAGTGAATCATAAAAGTGAAGTAAGTGTATCACAATAGCTTCATAAATGCATAACCCAAAATCGAAACAACAACACATTGCACATGAAAGCCCAACACAAATAAGGTCTATTTTGTCGATTTAAACAAAGTAAACAAATAAGCTAAAAAAATGATTGTGGTTTGAACCAAAAGACATTCTCCATATAGATGAATATCCTATATAACATAGATTCTTCAACAATGCATTAAATCAGTTATCTATCATTAAATAAAGGACGAAATGAAACGAATCAAACAATAAAACCAACAATTCACAATGCTAGGAGAGAGATGGCAAATTACCCATCGAGTTCTAAACACCTATAATGTCGTCGAAGATGTTGTAGCTTCGCTGGAATTATATTCGCAAATAGAGAAAAGAGAGACACAAATTGTTCAAGATAAAAAGGAAGAAAGGCGACGAGGGAGAGAGTAATAAGATCTCAAATGTTTTGCAAAACTCTTTACCAAAATACCCTTAAAGAGTTTATAAAAAGGGAAATTAAATTAATAAAGGAGCACAATCTCACCCATCCATATCTCGATCTAATGTCCCAAAAATGTTTTCACGTCTCACACTTAGGGGGGTGTTCTCATTTGAACCAAAACATTATCTATATATATATATATATATATATATATATATATAAGAGAGAGAGTGTTGGTCCGGAGACAAATATCAGGTGTAGAGGGGGGGGAGTGAATACACCTGAGTACCGTTTCTTTTACTCGGTGAAGGTCAGCTGAAGTTGTTGGTTGCAACTGATGAACAGTGCTAAATAAACCTTCGATCACGGGACAGAGTGAGTCAGCTACTGAGCTCTCCTACTGACTTTTGTCAGTACTTCGAAACTCAGTCGGAGACTTAAGTGTGCGGATAAGTGTGGGTCCCGGAGTTTGTCTCTTTTTGAAAACGTGTTTTCGCAGATTAAATTCTTTTGGCTGTGCGATTTTAGAAATACATTTTATGCAAACTTATGATTTTTAAAGGTTTGTATGCAATAAAACAGTAAAGAACACAAGCAGTTTAACGTGGTTCGGATACACAAGATCCTACGTCCACGGTCCTGAACAGAGCAGGATGACTTGTTGATTAGTCTGAGCAAGTCTCAGCAAGGAAACTGCGCACAGGACAAATCCTTCTAAGTTATAGTCCTTAACGACTTTACAATTCAAACCTAAGTTCGAAAGGGAGCGAAAACAGTTCTCCAACTAATGAAGGAGTTCTTACAATAAGAACAGTTCACTAAAAATGAACTCCTTCGAATCTAAGCTATAAACCTGACAATGAGCTTAGGTAGAGAAGAAAGGGATCTAAAGACTCTAGAGAGAAGAACGACAAAAATATTCTAGTAAATGCAGATTCTTCGCTGGTTGTTCTGATTGAGTTGCTAGAGTGTTTGAGAGCTTGAGCAATTTCCCTTTTTTTTTTTCGTGCTTCGCGCTAGTGGAGCTTCGAAATCTTCTCTATTTATAGCTGTGAGCTATGGCATATGTCCGTTGGAGACGACGATGCCACGTGTCACATGCTTCCAAAGAAAACGGCCATTAATTCGAACTTGTTGCAGCAGGGCAGTTAATTACTGTACATGAGAGCAGCTTTACTATTTGGAGCAGGTAAGGCGTTGTCGACTTCTCATTGGTCGAGGTTTGTGGATGGTGAGAATGTCAGAGTTGACCGTTCAAACAACCTCGTATGATCTTCTGCTGAACTTTCGAAAAGACTTAAGTAGTTGGGTCGCTTTCTGTCGGATACAGTAGACTGCAAAGTCTCTCTCTTCTTCGACTGAGTCGGCTGACAAGGAATGTAACTTCTGAGTAAGTCAGCTGGCGACTGCGAAGGTACTGGGCTTGCATGAGTTCTTCTGCTGATGACTTATCAGCTGCTGGATTGGCTTCTACTGAGGTCTACTCAGCTGATGACTGAAGAACGCAAGCGATTACACTGATGACGTGGGTTCTGAAAAGTATCTTCGACAGAAGATCAGTTCAACAATTACCCCGTACAGGACTTAGACAAGAATATAAAAACGATTACAACAAGTCTAACCTATACATCAGCTAATCCTAACGACACACTGAACTACTGATATTAGCTCGGTTTTGGGATCTTCAATTCCATAGTACTACTATGATTTCCCCCAATTTTCTTTTAACCACGAACAGCTGAGTATCATCTACTGATTCATATCCAACAATTTCCCCCTAATTGATGATGCCAAAACCTCTACTTCTAAACTCTAAACATCTTATAAGAAATGCTAACCTACTGACAACAATTTCCCCCTTAATCTATCTGAGGAAAACAAACTGATATGATGACTTCAAAACATGAGCAGGTGAGAGATAGGCAAAATCAGAGAAACTGATTGTGAGTGTGTGTCAGATCACTTAGTGATCAGTTGTGAAAACACAAAGCAAAATGCTGTAAGACAATGAGTAATTGTCTATCAAGCAATAGGAACGATAGCATATATGATCAAGAAATTACAGGTTCCTATCACTATTACAAAAGAGTAGAGAAGAGAAAACACTACTGACGCCTGAAACCTTGAGTGCGCTTCTCGAAATCAGCAGATCTGTCGATAGGAGGTTGCAGACCATAGTATAGGTAGATTCTCTTCCTCAGTGTCTGGACATCCTCGTCATCTTCAGCTAAGTCGACACTCAGGTCGAAGCGATAAGCTGCAGCTCTGACCTCATCCTCTATTTCCTTTGTACACAGAACTCCGCTCGCAGTTCTAGGAGGTGGGATGTGCCTGAAAGCCGGAGCTCTGAAAGGAATGTTCTCTCTCTTCATAATCTCCAGAAGTTGTTCCCTCAGCTCAGAGTTATAAATGAACAAAAACTCGTCAAAGGCTTGTTCGATAGTTTGCTCACTTGGATAGAATTTCCATACGTAGTAGCCTTTGATAAATTCCTCTTTGAGCTCTTCCCATTGATCATTAACCAGAGTAGGAACCCATTTATCAACATGAAGCACAGGGTCCTTTTTGACATAAGGCGCTCTTTTTCTTGATCCTCGTGGGATTTGTCTTCTGGGATCAGCTGCTGGCTTTTGAGATAGGCTCATCATCTTAGCCATATCAGCCATTCTCTTCTTCTCTCGAAGAGCCGCTGCCCTACAATCTCCTTTCCTCAGGTTAAGGCCTCGCAGCGTGGCTTCCCATGTGGCTCTATCTTCAGCTTCTTGCTCAGGTGTAAGATGAGTCTGATAGTGACTCTGAGCAGTAGCTTGACCTGTAGTAGAAAGAGTTTTTGCGAACTCCTCCCGAGCCTTTTCTTTTCTTTGTACACGAGACTCTTTGCTTCTTCTTTCCTCTCGCCCTTAACAACTTTGCCCTTAGGCTTTTTAGCAAGTTGAGCTTCTTCCAGCTGTCGCTCATGGTCCAGCTTGTCTTGTAGTTGTTGGGCTACGCGGAGGTCGAAGGCCTCTTGTTCCGCTTTAGATTTGAATTTTCGGACCGGGGAGGAAGGAGGAGTAGTAGCGAGCGAGTCTCCTTCCCCGGCCTCTGCGGAGGAGCCTGTTCTTCTTCAAACTCTTGCTCAATGAAGTGAGCAACATCTTCTATGTGGGCAGCAGAAGATGAGATGGGGGTAGGTTCTAGAGGAAATTCAAGTAGCATAACCCCTAAAGTATCTTGAGCATTAGCAGTTGAGGGTTGTTCTGCCTGAATACCTTCCCCCTGAGTCTGAGCATTAGAGGGTCCTTCCTCCTGACCACCCTCTATTATTTGGACATCAGCCATATCCGTGTCAGGTTCTTCCTTCATAACACCTTCCCCCTTTTTGGCATCATCTGCCTTAGAGAGTTGGGTACGGATGGCTTGAATGTCTCTTTCCACATCGTGGACTGAATCCTTAATCTGAGTCGCTGTGGATTCGAAGTCCTTAACGAGATCGCAATATAATTCCCAGTCATTTTCTTGATCAGCTCTTGATGTTTTAAGCTGTGCAGCTGACTCCTGACGGAGTTTCAACAGAGCCTGATCCTGCGATTCTGTCAATTCTTTCTGAATAAGCTTAAGAGCCTCTGCATGTTGGGTAATAACTTTCTAAAGGCAAGAGATGGCAATCTTATTCCTTTCATCGATTTCGAGCTTAACAGTTGCAAGAGCTTGAGTCAGCTGCTCTGAAAATATCTTCTGCTGATTCTGGAGCAACTGCTGACTCTGAGCTTCTAGATCGATTTTTTAGCTGCTAAGGCTGCCTCAATAATCTCTTGAAAGTTGGGTTGAGGAGTAGGTACTGGAGTCTTTGAGATGCCAGCAGCTATTCTGTCTAAGCTTTGTGTTTGAGCCTTAGTATACTTTGTCCACTTCAGATGGACGTCCTTAGCCAAAAGTCTGTTTTTCTCTCCTTGGCGTCGAATGGCTTTATTTACAGACTTTGAGGACACGGAACCAATAGGTTCTATCTGGTACGAGCTGGTTCCGAGCCTCTGCTCAGAAAACGTAAGGAGCTGCTCCCTACTGTACTTCGGAGCACCTTGAGTATCACCTGATGTATCAGGAAGTGGTGATTTACTCTTCTCATGGGGAGTTGAACCCTCAGCAGAGCCTCCCAACTCTATATCCTTGGGTGTCTGATCCTTCCTCTGATTGTTATCATCATCATCTTTCTTATCATCAGCAGGAGGAGATGGGGGTGGAGGAGTGTTACCGAGGGGCCCGACTCTCGCAAGCTTAGAAGGTAAAGCATTGCGGCTCCGAGATCTTCAAGAGTAGCTAAGTCACCCGGTTCTCCGTACCCTATTACTTCTTGTAGCTTCGCTCCTCATCGAGCAGGTAGATGACTGAGTGGGTTTTGATTATGTCTTCTAGAATATCCCAACTCAGAAATCTAAGAAGCATTTGAACCCTAACCCTGATGGCTATGTCGACTAAGTCTGAGTGCCCAGCGATCTCAGGAATATGATCGTGTACGTCAGCTGCGACACGAAGATGAGTGGTGAGAATAGCTGTCCACTCAGTCGCAGTCTCCTCAGTCGGTTCCCTGACGTCTGACTGTGTCTCCTCAGAGCTAATTACCTGGACTTTATCTTTGAGGGTCGCACCCTCAATGCCAGTATCAGAATCTAAAATCTGCTCTTCTTGAGTAGGAGGAGGAGTGGGTTCAATAACAGAGAGAGGCTGAGCAGCTGAGACCTCAGCTGGTCTGGTCTTAGTCAGCCGCCTCTTCTTAGGCACTTCGGTATGTGGGGGCAGAGCGGATGCTGCTCTCTTCGGCTCAGGTGGCCCCTTACCGATAGACTTCTTAGTCGCTGCTTTAGTTATGAACTTAATCAGTTTTACATCGAAGAACTTAGAATCAGCAAACGACGAGTGCCTCTGAACAGTGTTTTCTATGAGGACTGACATCTTAGTCCCATAGAGTACCTTCCCTACACTGGCTAACTTCCTCTCTCCAGTGGGTAGGGTAGTGAACTTCTGGGCTTGGGCCTTCATCTCCGAGACATAATAGTCGGCCCAGTTCACTTCAACTCCATCATCTATCGCCATCATCAGCTGAATCCTTGGCTTGGATAATTGATCATATGATCCAGCTGAGCTCGTTAGGATATGAGAGACTATGTAGGCTAGTCCTCTGTATTGGGGAGCCAGAAGGTTCTTCTGCAGAGCTGACTTGAATGATATGTCGAGGCGTCCGCGAACTTATGAACATATGCGTTTATCTCCTTCTCCTTGTATCCGATAGGAGAAATACCAGAGTCAGGAAGATCAAACGTCAGCATCAGCGCGTCTCTGACGTTGAAGATTCTCTGAGTAGTATCCCAACAGTTCTGATCTACTTCCTTCATATAGACGAAGGAAGATTCCTCGCCTCCAGACGCGAGTGACCTCCAGTTGTAATAAACTTCTACCACTTGCCTAGGTAGATAAGATCTCGGGTGCTTCGTCACCAGCTCCACGAAGACCGTAACGCTCCAGAGCATCAAACACGAGTTCCAAGAAAGAGATATCAACTTGTCGGAAGGCCATAGTTAGTTCAAACTGAATCCTGGATGCCATTATCTCCTCTATATTCTCAGGGACTTGAGATGTCGCCATTGAAATCTGCAAAATAACTTGTTATCACTTGAAAATAGAGTAAGTTAGTAAGTATTCAGCAGGTTTCAATACATTACCGAGTACTAAAGAGCTTTGAGAGATGCAAAAGCGAGACAGTTAAGATGATTTTTGAGAAAGAAACTGAACGCTTGAAAATAGCTCTTAAGTTGAAAATGGCGAAAAGTGAGGAGGAAGATAGAAGATGAAAGATTTATATATCTGACTGATTATAAGTTTAGATCCAACGATCCTATTTTTAATCTTTCAAATCTATAGACGGCTGAGATTAAATGTTATAAAAGGAATGATTACAAAAGCCGCCTCAAACATAGACTTACGTAATAAAGGTACGTGAGAAGACATGCATTAAATGCGCGACAGACAGCATTAATTATTCAGTTTATGCGAATGAAAAGGTTTCCTACTGACCTTTCCTTAAACTTATTAATGGCGGGAAATAAATGCATATTAACTACGATCTACGTGCGATCGATATAATAAATGCGAGCATATGCTTCGAAAAGAAATTAAGTATATGATACTACGCAAACCTCTTCAGCTGAACTTTCGATCAGCTGGTTACCGTTATATCGCAGGAGAAGATTGATGTTCTGATAAGCACGTTCCCCCTTGTTGTGTACAAGTGTGATTCTTCCCACTTTGAATCAGCATGCGGAGTCTACTTGACTTGTCGTACTGGTTCCGTCTACTGATACCAAATATTTCCAATTGTCTCCACGGACTGCTATCAGTAGTTGTCTTCTACTGATGTATTTCAGTAGGATCCAGTAGACCTAGCTCAACTGATAATTCTCTGAATATGTTCTCAGCTAGTGGTTTGGTCAGTATGTCTGCCCTTTGTTTGTCAGTATGGATCTTCTCCATTCTGATATCCTTCTTCTCGACATGGTCTCTGATAAAGTGGTGTCGGATATCCATGTGCTTGCATCTCATATGCAGAACTGGGTTATGAGTTATGGCAATAACACTGGTAGAGTCACAGTAGATGGGCACTTCATTCTGAATGATACCATAATCTCTCAGTTGTTGTCAAAGCCGAAGGATCTGGGCACAACAACTTCCAGCAGCCATGTACTCAGCTTCAGTAGTGGACGTTGCTACTGAGTGCTATTTCTTTGAGAACCAAGATATCAGCTTGCTGCCTAGGAACTGATACGTTCCGGAAGTTGACTTACGATCTATCCTGCATCCTGCATAATCAGCATCAGAATAACCTGTCAGTATTAGATTATCATCAGCAGGATACCATAACCCAGCATCAGGTGTTCCTCTCAGATAGCGCAGAATCTTTTTTGCTGAGTCGAGATGACTTCTCTTGGGATCCGCTTGAAATCTTGCGCATACACCTGTAGCATAAGTTATGTCAGGTCGGCTAGCTGTTAAATATAATAAAGAACCAATAATAGCTCTATAATCAGTAGAGTTAACAGAAGCTCCCTCTTTGTCTAGATCGATTTTAAAATTCGTATTCATGGGGATTTTGACTGGCTTGCTGGAGTCGCAGCCGAATCTCTTGAGAAGGTCTCGATTATATTTGGCTTGATTGATGAAGATTCCTTCAGGTGATTGCTTCACTTGAAATCCAAGGAAATAATTCATCTCTCCCATCATGGACATCTCGAATTTCTCTTTCATCATCTTCTCGAACTGCTGACATATGATCTCGTTTCTGTAGCCGAAAATGATGTCGTCCACGTAGATTTGCACCAGTAGGATGTCATCTCCTGACTTTATGTTGAATAGGGTGCGATCTACTGTCCCCTTCTGAAAACCTTTCTGAAGTAGAAAGTCTGATAGGGTATCATACCAAGCCCTGGGTGCTTGTTTTAACCCATACAGAGCTTTCCTAAGTGCAGTACACTCGATGTCCCCGTTGAAAGCCGGGCGGTTGTTCCACGTAGACTTCTTCCTTCGACGCCGTTCGTAAAAGCCGACTTTACATCCATCTGATAGACTTTGAAGCCTTGATGTGTTGCATAAGCTAGGAATAGACGAATGGCTTCCAATCTAGCGACTGGAGCGAATGTTTCATCAAAGTCAATTCCTTCTGCCTGACTGTATCCCTTTGCAACTAGTCGTGCTTTATTTCTGACAATGACGTTGTTTTCATCTCGCTTGTTTTTGAAGACCCACTTGGTACCAATGACATGCTGATGTCTAGGTCTGTCTACAAGCTCCCAAACTTCATTTCGAACGAACTGGTTCAGCTCTTCTTGCATGGCGATGATCCAGTCAGCATCATTAAGTGCATCCTCTATCGACTGAGGTTCTTCTGTAGATAAGAAACAAGAATATAGTGAGCTTTCGCCTTGATTAAATCTAGATCTTGTTCTTATCGTTGCTGATGGATCTCCAATGATAAGATCTGAAGAATGAGCATCTAGCCATGATCGTCTGAGTCTGGCTTCTTCTTCTGATACAACTTCAGCAGAATCAGTAGGAGTGTTAGGCATTTCAGTAGTACTGTTCTGAGATTGCAATATTTCAGTAAGAAGGTTAGGATCCACTGAGTTTTCAGGTTCGAAGCATTTAACCCCAGAACAATTAATCGTTCCCCCTGAGTTTATATTCTCAGTAGAGGTCTCAGTTACCACTGGGGCTTCCTCATCGACCGATGTTACCTGTTGTTGATTCTGTTCAGGAGAATCAACTAGGTCAGCTACGTCGACTGTTGGTTGAGTCTGAGTTTGTTCATTGTCTGACTCATCATCCCAACAATGCTGGATCTTTTCAGCTTTACCAGTAAGTCCGAGATCCTGTAGCTTGCTGCTGACATCATCAATGTTTAACTGTGTATCTTCCCTATTCTCAGTAACAAATTCATCAAAAACAACATGAGGGCTTTCCTCCACACAAAGAGTCCGATAGTTAAAGACTCTGAAGGCTTTACTGACTCGAGAGTATCCTAAGAAAACTCCTTGATCAGATTTGCTATCAAAAACCTTCAGCTGATCTTTCTCATTATTGTGGATAAAGCAAGGACGGCCAAAAATATGAAAATGAGAAATAGAAGGAATTCTCCCTTTCCATAGTTCATATGGTGTCTTCATGTGTTGCTGAGTGAGTAGTGAGCGATTCTGAGTGTAGCAGGCGGTGTCAGTAGCATCAGCCCATAACTTCGAGGGTAGTCCAGAATCTGCGAGGAGCATTCTTGCTGCTTCTTTGAGTGTTCTGTTCTTTCGTTCAGCAAGTCCGTTCTGCTGAGGGGTGCGAGCAACTGGTGTCTCGTGTTTAATTCCCTCTTTATCACAGTATGTCTTAACTACTGAGTTTAGAAACTCTGTTCCTCTGTCCGAGCGAATTCTTTGAATCTTGGTGTCCTTTTCCACACTGAGCTTCTTCAGCAGATTGGGCAACTCAGTTTGAACATCAGATTTATTGGCGATGAAGATGACCCAAGTATATCTCGAGTAGTCGTCAATAATGAGGGCATACTTCTTGCCTCTTATAGTCACTGGAGAGACTGGCCCGAATAGGTCCATGTGCAGCAGCTGAAGGATTCCATCAGTGGAAGGTGACGGAATAGGTGGATTGCTACTCTTTGTTTGCTTTCCCTTCAGACATGCTTCACAATTTCTGTCTTTAACGAACAATTCGTTGGACAGTCCTCTGACTTTGGAGTTCTTGGCTAGCTTGTTCATGGTCTTGAAGTTCAGGTGGCTGAGTCTCTTGTGCCATAGCCATCCTGACTTGTCACCAGATTTTATCTGTGCTAGTAAGCAAGCCTCAGGTTATGCGGTTTTCCAGTCTGCAACATAGATGTTTTTCCTCCGCGATCCTGATAACACTGTTTTCCCTGTAGATTTATCAACAACATCATAGAAACCAGCGTCAAAGATAACTCTGTTAAGATTATCAGAAATTGACCGACGAGAAAGGAGATTATGTTGAAGTCCTTCAACATATGTTACTCTTGAACCGAAGTAGTCCCAATGTTCGGCGTTCCGTATCCCCTTGTGTAGCCTTTAGAGTTGTCTCCAAACTCAGTGCGGGACCATCTTCTTGTACATAGTTGGTTAGCGAGCTCTTCGATATGTCATGTGTCTTGAGCAGCCGCCGTCCACTATCCATGGGTCCTTATGCACCCGCAAAACGAAGCATCTTTAGGTACCCTTTGGTTCGGTTGGGTCCTTATCGGTTAGTGGGTGATTTCGGAACCCAAATGCGTCTAGGGACCTTAGAAGTCCGAGACTTCTTCTTCCGAACCTTGTCGGCTTTCTTCTCCACAGGACTTGGAGATACCGACTTTCGCGATGATTTTGGGTTCAGGCGCTTTCTTCTTCGAGTCTTAGCGCTTCTCCCGACCCCCGGGCTTATAGTAGTACGAACCGTGCATGAGCCGATGCTCAAACAATGGCTCCTTGTACTGTTCTACCCATCTCGACCTTCTTGGTTCCCCCCGAGTTCGATCTCGGTGTCATGGGCCGGAACTTTTGGTCGGTTGTTTGTTGCTTTGCTCGGGCCGAGGTGCGATTACTTTCTCGTTTGTTCTTCGCCCGAGGTGTGGTGTCGGCGGCTTGCACCTTTCCTCGACGAACCTATCGGCCCGGTGCTTCGAAGTTTTTGGAGGTAGAAGCTTCATGGGTGTAGCCAAGGCCTTCTTTCACAAGAGGTTGGCCGTTGTGCTCGATCATGCTTTCTAGTTTCTCCTTTGCTCCCGTGTATTGTTCGGTCCATCGGTTCTCTCCGGACCTCATCACTTCTCCCGAGAGAATCATAGTCCTTCATACGTCCGAGAGTTTCGACCGAGTTGGGCTATTTCGGTCTCTTTCTCCAAATTGTCCTTGGTCGGGACTCGAGATCCGAGTCTCTTGAAGCCGAGACTTAGTCATAAGAGATTCGATCTCTTCCTTGAGTCTCGCAACTAGATCCACCGACTCGGTAGAGACCCGACAATCGAAGAAAGTCTCGATTCTCGGCCTTTACTTGTTCTAGTTCCCGGATGGTTCTCTTGAACTCTCTCGCTCACCGAATTTGTTCCTCTAGCAGTCGTCATATGCTTGTACTATGTCCGTAGGGTCATCCGAGACCGAGCAAGTATCGTGTGTGTTGTATGAAGAGGAGGTTATATTAAGTTTAGAATTTACCTCGGCCTCTTCTCCGGCCATCGACACTTTGTTCGCCTGATTCCTCAAGAACCTTCTCTCCGACTTCAACGCCTACGAATGCGGCTTCATCCTCGAAGAGTACATGAATGTATCCTCTTCAATTGAGTTGTCGATATCTCTCCGGCTATGTAGGCCTGCCTCTTACGGGGCGAATTTATCTCTTCGGCTTGCCGTTCGCTCTTTGAGCGGCGAGAGAGTTCGGGACGGTCGTGCGATAGTGTCCCTCCTTCTTGCGGTTGTAACACGTGGATGTTCTCGCCGTTTTTTCCAACCGAAACTTTTGGTGGACTAGCAACGAGCTCCGTGTTCCCGCATTCGTAGAAGTGTTAGATTCTTCCCTTTTTGAATATTCTTTCTTACCGGGGGGAGAATCTCTGGGATATTTTCTTCACTTTCGACTCTCTCCTTTTCTCTTTGGTATTTGAGAGCCATCAGTGCGAGCTGGTCAGTACCAAACATTTCAGATGTCTTTGTATCTGTAGCAGCTACTGCCTTGCTGGAAGAAATCTTTTTGCCTCCAATTTTGCTGACTGTTGCCTTGAAGGCATGATCGATTTGAGTGTCAGTTGGAGCACTGGAACACTTCTGAGGTAGACTATGCTCAAATTCCTCCGTCTTTAATTCTGAAAATATACCATCAGGAGTTAGAGCATTAAGATCAGAGCGACGTAAATAAGTAGCAAAAGGAAGCCACTTCTGTCGGGGTAGCGCTCTAATGATCTTATGTTCATCTCTTTGTTTGAGAACACCTTTCCCAGCCCGTTTATCACATTGACTTGATTCGTAAATCTGACGCTCAGCTCATCAATGGTTTCACTGGGCTCCATCGCAAAGGCTTCGAACTTTTGAAGCTCTAATTCGAGCTTGTTTTCTTTAATCTGAGGAGTTCCTTGGCTCAGTACAGCCAGGGCGTCCCAAAGTTCTTTCGCCGTTTTGCAGTCCTGCACCCTCCCGAGGTGTGAGTCACTGAGCGTTGTCAGTATAGCATTTCGTGCGACTCGGTCGAGGTTATGCAGCTTTTTCTCTTCAGGCGTGAAGGCAGATTTGTCCTTGGGAACCTTCGGACCGATACGAGCACCTTCACCTTCCACTTCAGCGAATTGAACGTTGTCTATCATTGGAATGATGGGTCCGGTCTCTAGTACGTCAGTCATGCTGTCGTGCAGCGACGTAAGGTGTGCCTCCATTCTTACACGCCATACCGTGAAGTTCTCTATTGAGAACATCGGCACCATCCTGATACCTGACATGTTAGACATTATGTGTACGAGTATAAGGATAAATGAAGAGATGCTTGTGTAGAGAAAACATTTTCAAGGATCAGTTCGAGAAGACCAGTATTTCAGAACAGGTGGTCAGTTGAACAACGTGCGCTCTAATACCAATTGTTGGTCCGGAGATAAATATCAGGTGTAGAGGGGGGGGGTGAATACACCTGAGTACCGTTTCTTTTTCTCGGTGAAGGTCAGCTGAAGCTGTTGGTTGCAACTGATGAACAGTGCCAAATAAACCTTCGATCACGGGACAGAGTGAGTCAGCTACTGAGCTCTCCTACTGACTTTTGTCAATACTTCGAAACTCAGTCGGAGACTTAAGTGTGCGGATAAGTGTGGGGCCCAGCATTTATCTCTTTTTGAAAACGTGTTTTCGCAGATTAAATTCTTTTGGCTGTGCGATTTTAGAAATACGTGTTATGCAAACTTATGATTCTCAAAGGTTTGTATGCAATAAAACAGTAAAGAACACAAGCAGTTTAATGTGGTTCAGATACGCAAGATCCTACGTCCACGGTCCTGAACAGAGCAGGATAACTTGTTGATTAGTCTGAGCAAGTCTCGCAAGGAAACCGTGCGCGGGGACGGATCCTTTTAAGTTATAGTCCTTAGCGACTTTACAATTCAAACCTAAGTTCGAAAGGGAGCGAAAACAATTCTCCAACTAATGAAGGAGTTCTTACAATAAGAACAGTTCACTAAAAATGAACTCCTTCGAATCTAAGCTATAAATCTGACAATGAGCTTAGGTAGAGAAGAAAGGGATCTAAAGACTCTAGAGAGAAGAACCACAAAAATATTCTAGTAAATGCAGATTCTTCGCTAGATGTTCTGATTGAGTTGCTAGAGTGTTTGAGAGCTTGAGCAATTTCCCTTTTTTTTTCGTGCTTCGCGCTAGTGGAGCTTCGAAATCTTCTCTATTTATAGCTGTGAGCTATGGCATATGTCCGTTGGAGACGACGATGCCACGTGTCACATGCTTCCAAAGAAAACGGCCATTAATTCGAACTTGTTGCAGCAGGGCAGTTAATTACTATACATGAGAGCAGCTTTACTGTTTGGAGCAGGTAAGGCGTTGTCGGCTTCTCATTGGTCGAGGTTTGTGGTTGGTGAGAATGTCAGAGTTGACCGTTCAAACAACCTCGTATGATCTTCTACTGAACTTTTGAAAAGACTTAAGTAGTTGGGTCGCTTTCTGTCGGATACAGTAGTCTGCAAAGTCTCTGTCTTTTTCGACTGAGTCGACTGACAAGGAATATAACTTCTGAGTAAGTCAGCTGGCGACTGCGAAGGTACTGGGCTTGCATGAGTTATTCTGTTGATGACGTATCAGCTGCTGGATTGGCTTCTACTGAGGTCTACTCAGCTGATGACTGAAGAACGCAAGCGATTACACTGATGACGTGGGGTTCTGAAAAGTATCTTCGACAGAAAATCAGTTCAACAATTACCCCGTACAGGACTTAGACAAGAATATAAAAACGATTACAACAAGTCTAACCTATACATCAGCTAATCCTAACGACACACTGAACTACTGATATCAGCTCGGTTTTGGGATCTTCAATTCCATAGTACTACTATGATTTCCCCCAATTTTCTTTTAACCACGAACAACTGAGTATCATCTACTGACTCATATCCAACAGAGAGAGAGAGAGAGAGAGAGAGAGAGAGAGAGAGAGAGAGAGAGAGAGAGAGAGAGAGAGAGAGAGAGAGAGCACATTAGAACACCCCTTACAATGAGAACTATGAACATCTTACATCCATCGGATTGAGATTATAGACACTCCAGATTTTGCAACTTTAAGGTAAATGTTGGGAGATGATTCAGTAGCCTAGTGCTCAGTAGATTTGAATGATCCCAAAACCCTACTTTGATTGATGAACCATTCAGTTGTATTTGTTCTGTCCCTGTTTCTGAGAGTTTCAGACTCAGTAGACATCCTTCCTACATGGTTCAGGCATTCGGTTCGTTTCTCCGGTTCTTCGGCGAGACTATCGGCCTCGCACCATGTGAAGAAGACTCGGTTGTCTTTGGACTCGGCGGGAACAAGATATGCGAAAGAGGTCAGTGAAACTAAACTCAGTAGGAGTAGTTCACTAAACTCAGAGTTGATCTTCAGTAGAGCTAAACTCAGCATGAGTATGCTACTGAACATAGATCAGACTCAGCAACGGCCAGACAGTCTTCTGATTGTTAGTAATCTTATAAGTCAAATCAACAGAGTCATACGAGGTATAGAGAAGTCAGATTCAGATCTGCCTTAAAGTCGGTTTGTCTCACCTACTTTCTTCAGCCTCGACCAATGACAAGCAGCCAGTTGTCTACTTTCTGATTAAAGCTGCAAGTCAACACTTTTCCAGAAATGGAGGGAAAAGACTCTGCCACCATACTTTGAAAGAGCCGTTAGCTACCCAAAAGAGAGAGACACATGGATCATCGTCTCCAACGGATCTTTCCATGCCTCTCATCTATAAATAGAGGGAAGATTTCAAATCAAAGCTTACGACACATACGAAGAACACACGAGCATTTACGAGCAACTCAGAATCGACTTAAAGCTTTACGCAAGATCTTCAAAGAGCTATTCCAAGCGAAAGGCGACATTCTTGCTCAAAGGGAACTGAGCTGAATCAGACTCTAAGCCTCTAGTTTCCAAGCGACTAAATACGAACCCAGAGTTTATACTTTACCGTTCGTCGCTCTAGAAGCCACTTTCTCATTCTCTTCCCTCTAACCTAAGCTCAGCAAACCATATCTATAGCTTAGATCGAAGGAGTTCATCCCTGTACTGTTCTTTATTGTAAACAACTCCTTCTTAGTTGGAGAGTTTGTCAAACACTTTAGTTTGATACCTTGTAAACTGAGTCTTGCTTAGTATAAATCTTAAGACCAGTGTTTGTCCAGTGCACAAACCAACTGAGACTAACTCAGTGTGGCCAATTCAACAAACAATATTGGTTTCCAGCTTTCTTAAGCGGTCTGGACAAGGACATACATGCTTTCCTAGAGATGCTTAAGCCTCCTAGTCTGGAATCTTCCATACACGTAGCCAGACAACAAGTTTTCTTAAGTGAATCCTTTATCATAAAGATTAATGGACAATCTAAAACTATGGCATCAGTTGCTTATCCAAAGAAGACTGACCATGGTGAAAAGCCATACCAGAAACCAAACCTCCCAAGGTTATCAGCCCAGCCAAACAAGGGTTTAAACTCTTAACACCAGCTGAAATGGATCACAGAAGGGCTCTAGGTCTCTATTATAACTGTGATGAACAGTTCACTCCAGGACACAAATGCACCAACATAATACACTTTATGGTGATGTCAGTGGAGGAGAAAAGTGAGTTTATAAATAGTCTAGAAGAAGTGGGTGAAGAGGAGGAGTTTTGTGATGCCCAAGAGGAGCAGGGTATGACCATGATCACATTAGGGTTCATGGAGGCAGAATTAGGGAAGAAGATTATGAGGTTAGTTGGATCTCATGCTACAAGGAAGCTGAGGATTTTGGTAGATATAGGGAGCTCAATCAGTTTCCGTAATACTGATGTGTCGAAGGAACTGAAGCAACCATTGGAACCAGTCAAACAACTCAATGTGTTGGTTGTGAATGGGGATACTATGGTGAGTAACAAGAAGTTAAAGGGATTTAAGTGGAAGATGCAGGATTTCCAATTTGAATGCCTACTGTTGGGTATGATCTCATCTTGGGAAATGACTAGCTTGAGAAGGGATCCCCCATACCGTTGGATTATAAGAAAAAGTCCTTTACTGCCACTCACAAAGGATAGAGAGTGGAAATATAGATTTCTAAACAATGCCACTTCCTACTACTGCAGCTGCCATGTATCAACTCCTGCAAGAACAACCTCTTTGTACTGAAAAGTTCCTAATGTACTCAACACAAGAAGAACAGGAACAACACAAACCCCTAATACTACCTCGCTTGGAGTCCTATGAGGATATTTTTGCTATGCCCAAGGAGCTTCCCCCTAGTAGAGGCATTGGACATAAAATACTTCTACAATCAGGAAGTGTACCTAAACAGCTGGGATCATATATAGTATCACATGCGCAGAAGGATGAAATTGAGAGAACTGTTGTAGAATTATTTGCAGCTGGACAGATCCAGCCCAACAAGAGTCTTTACTCCTCCCTAGTTCTCCTAGTCAGGAAAAAGGATTCCATATGGAGGATGGTAATAGATTACAACTATCTTAATGATCTTACTATCAAACACAACTACCCTATCCCTGTTATTGATGAACTCCTTGATGAACTACATGGGGCTCATTATTTTAGTAAGATTGATCTCAGATTTGGTTACTTCCAGATCCATATGGATCTAGAATCCAAATACCTCACAACATTTAGCACACACCATAGGCATATTGAATACTTGGTAATGCCTTTCGGCCTGTGTAATGCCCCAACTACCATCCAATCCCTAATCAATCAGGTGTTCCAAGGGTGACATATTGATCTACAGTCCTAGCTGGGAGAAACACATGCAACATGTGCAAGAGGTACTGGAAATTATGAGAGTCCATAAACTGTTTGCAAAAAATGAGCAAGTGCCAACTTGGGCAGACTTCATTCACATATTTAGGGCACATTATTACAGATAAGGGGGTAGCTACAGACCCTGACAAGATCTCAGCTATGGTGGACTGGAAAACACCCACAACTCTAAAGAGTCCCAGAGGATTTCTGGGCCTTACTGGTTACTACAGAAAGTTCATTAAGGGATATGGGCTCATTAGCAAGCCCCTCACTACCCTATTTAAGAAGGGGACTTTCTGTTGGAATGCTAAAGCTGAAGCAACCTTCCAGAAGTTAAAGGAGGCTAGGACAATTGCCCCAGTCCTAGCCTTACCAGATTTCAAGAAGGATTTCCTATTGGAAACAGATGCTTGTGGGGCAGGAATAATTGATGTTCTTATGCAAGAAGGGAGACCTATTGCCTTCCTAAGTAAGATCCTCAGTCCTAAACACCAAACACTATCCATTTATGAAAAGGAATTCCTGGCTATCTTAATGGCTGTCCAAAAGTGGAGGAACTACCTATTGGGAAATCACTTCATTATTAAAAGAGATCAGCAAGCCTTGAAGCACCCATTAGATCAAAAAATCACAACCCCACTCCAACAGAAATGGATACCCAAACTTTTGGGTTATGACTACTCTATTCAGTACAAAAAGGGGAAAGAAAATGTGGCAGCAAATGCATTATCTGGCAGGGATAGTACTCAGTGTATGTCCATTTCTTTTGTTATTCCCCTATGGGTCAATAAGGTAACTTACAGTTACTACACAAATACCCTATTGTCCAAGGTCATAGCAGCAAAGGCAATAGAAGCTATTGAATACCCTGAGTACACCGACAACAGTGGAATCTTAAGGCTTCAGGGAAGAATTGGGGTAGGAAATGATGACAGACTGAGGGATGACATTATCCGGAAGATGCATGATTCTGCCATAGGAGGGCATTCTAAGGAACAAGGAACTTACCAAAGAGTGAAAAGATACTTTTATTGGAAGGGATTAAAGAATCAGGTGGTCAATTGGGTTGGTGCCTGCTCTATCTGCTCCCAAAGTAAACCTGAAAGGGTAGCTAGCCCTGGCGTAACAAAGTCCAAACATATTCTCCATCAAGCTTCAGCTCATATATCCAAGGATTTTGTGGATGGGCTACCTAAATCCTATGGTAAAATAGTCATATTGGTGGTAGTTGACAGTTTCCCCAAATATAACCATTTTATATGCTTGAATCACCCATATACTGCTTCCTCAATTGCTCAACTTTTTGTTGACAATATCACTAAACTACATGGACTTCCTCTGAGTTTAGTCATTCATAGGATCCTATATTCACTAGTGTTTTCTGGACCGAGTTGTTCAGACTCATGGGTACCAGATTGGACATGACATGTCGGGTATGAGATTCAGTATGATAAGATTTGAAGATCCCAAAAACCCTAGCTGAATGATAAGCCTTAAAATGTAATAGCTTAATTGAGTTCAGTTGTTACGAACTCAGTAGGCTAGCTAGAGTTTAGTAGCTGATAGGTTCTGTAGAACATCTGTTCTCAGCCGGAAGAACTCAATGCTATGGAACTCAGTTAGGTATTTCATAACCCACAGAATCTGCGAAGAAATTCGAGCTAAGTACTGAATATCTCAAAAGAATGTCAGTAGAAGATATCTCAGTAAAAGGTTAGAGGAATCAGAGGAAGTCAACTCAATATGCTCTTAGAGTTTGAACAAACCTCACCAACTCTCTAACCTCGACCAATGAGGAGCTGCCAGCACTGTACTTGCTTTGCTATAAAGCTACTCCCTAGACTGAAAAAGAGGAACCTATAATGACATTCAAATTGAAGATGACCATTTTTCTTGTCGTATTTGACATGAGTCTAGACCTCTTCCAACGGATCTATTCATAAGTCGAGACTGTAAATAAAGAAGAGTCTTCATGCAGAGAAGATAACATCAACATGGAACCAAAGCATTCAAGCATTTAAACGCTCTAGCGATCTTGAAGCATAACACAATGAAGAACTCATTTACAGAGAGATCATTTTAGTTCTTCACTCTAGAGTTTCATTTATTCCTGTTGGTCCTGAGATTAAACGTTCAGGTGTAGAGGGGGGGGGGGGGGGGTGAATACACTTGAAAACAATTTCTCAACTTCAAACACGAACAGTCCTTTTCAGGAGAGTGCTGTACTGAACGAGTTCAGTAGACCAAATAAGCTGTTGTGGATTGTGTGGCAGAGTGGCTGACTTCACTGAGGCCTGCTAGCTAACTTGAGTTAGAATTCAGTACCATTCAGCTGAAGTTCAGTAGTGCGGAAATGTGTAGGCCCAAATTCAGTTGAGTTTAGAAATCGTTTTTAAAAAATACTTTCAGTATGTTAGTGTAATCGATTAAGCTTTGCTGAAACTCAGTTGAATGATTTTAGAAAATACTTCAGTATGGATAGTAATCAATGTAACAGTTAAATCAGAAAAATAGATAGAACACATGCAGTTTTTAAAGTGGTTCGGATCCAACAATCCTACGTCCACTGTCCCGAAAGATCAAGAAGCTATGTATTATACTGAGATAGTCTCAGTCGGTTTGTATGCTGGACAAACACTGGTCTTGAGATTTATACTTAGCAAGTCTCAGTTTAAGTATGGACTTGGGTTCGTATTCAGTCGCTTGGATACTAGAGGCTTTATACTCGGGTTCAGCTTGGTTCCTTATGAGCAGGTATGTGGTCTTTCGCCGGAGATTTCTCTTTGAACTTCTTGCGGAAGACTTAGGTCGTTTAGAGTTGCTCGTTAATGCTCTTGTGTTCTTGGATTTCTCTGTGTTCTTAGGTGAGGTTCAATTTGAATTGTATCCCTCTATTTATAGAGCAGAGACAAGGATAGATCCGTTGGAGATGACGATCCTTGTGTCGTTCTCTTTTGGGTAGCTAACGACTCTTTCAAAGAATGGTGGCAAAGTACTTTCCCTCCATTTCTGGAAAGTTGTTGACTTGCAGCTTTAATCAGAAAGATAACAGTTGGCTGCTCGTCATTGGTCGAGGATGAAGAAAGTAGGTGAGAAAGAACAGACTTCAAGGTAGATCTGAAGCTGACTTCTCGCTTCCCCGTATGAATCTGCTGATTTGACTTAGTAAATGCTGACAGTTTAGAAGACTGTCTAGCTGTTGCTGAGTCTGGTCTATATTCAATAGCATGCTCCTGCTGAGTCAGCTCTACTGAAGATCAACTCTGAGTTCAGTGAACTACTCCTGCTGAGTTAAGTTCCACTGACTCCTTTCAGTATACTGCTCCTGCTGAGTCTAGCGTCACTGAGTCTTCTTCTTCTGGTAATGAGGTTGGTAATCTACTGAGCGCCTGAACCAAATGAAGAGTGTCTACTGAGTCTGAAACCTCAGAGACAGAACAACACATTACAACTGAATGGTTCATCAGTTCAAAGTAGGGTTTTGAGATCTTCAAATCTTTAGCAAATATTCAGAATACTGGGCTGCTGAGTTATCTCCCAATGAGTTGTGGAGCGACTGAATCATCTCCCAACATTTTCTCCCTATTTGATGATGCCAAAACCTAATACTATAACTATCAGAAACTGAGCTCCTTACAAGTATTACAAGTAGAATTCGTGGAGTTGTTCTTCAAGTTCTAAACTACTGAGGGAATCAGGGAAGAAATATCAGAACCTATACAGAAACACTATCAGCAATTTCTCCCTTTCTAACAACATTTTCCGTCATCTATAAGCAATCTAACAGACTAGAATCTAACAAGGTAAACTGACAGATATAAATATATATTCAGTGAGTGTGTGAGTCAGTAATCACTTGAGTGATTCTGTGTGTTAAGCCTAAAAATAAACAAGGCCATATCGACAATAAGGAATTGTCAGGGCCGAACAACAGTGATGTTTTATATATAATGAAATTCAGTACAGATACATCATACTGCTATTATGAGAAAACAGAACAGGAAAGAAATATAGAAGCTATCTATCATCTGAACTGCTGAATCCTGTCTTTGAAGTCCTTTGATTTTGATTTAGGAAGTGGCAGTCCATACATTCTGTAAGTGATCTTCCTTAGCTTCAGTATCTCTGGCAAATTAGCAGGCTTATCTTCATCTAAGTGTCTTGCTTTGGCAACATCTTTAATCTCTTTCTCAGTCACCCTATAATGAACAGAGCCATCAAGTTTCAGTGGGGGAGGCATGATCCTTGGAGCTGGGACTCTGACATCTATTTTATCTGCTATGGCCTTTAGAACTCTAGCAAATATCTCTGGGTCAGTCTTCAGAAGCCATTCAGCAAATGCAATAGACTTGTGTATTTCAGGCCAGTAACTCCAGAAGTAATATCTCTTGATGTAATCTGCCTTCAGTGACTCCCACCTCTGTGTACGTTCCCATGGCATCCATTCATCCACTCTGGGCCATCTGTGAATCTTAAGGTCAGTAGGCTTCCTGAGTCTTCTGTATTTGTAAGGAATTTCTGCCTTCTCAGGAATCCATTGGCTAGCTTCCTTCTAAGCCTTCAGCCTCAGAGCTTCTAGATCTGCCAATCTAAGCCTTTCTCTTGCGGCTTCTATTTGCATTGCTTCAGCTCCTTTGTCTAGATACCTCTCCATCTGATCCCATATTTCTTGCATTTCAAGCTCTTATTTCTTCGAGGGAACATAGGAGGGTACATGCTCTTCTTCTTCTGAATCAGTAGGAGTAGATGATTTTTCTTTTGAAGTTCCATCCCGACCAGATTTCTGCTGCTGCTGTTGCTGTTCGTTTTCCTTCTCTTTATCAGCGTCATCACTCAGCTTTAATTTCCTTGGAGGCAGCCTTGTCCCAGGCTTCCTAACTCCTGCTGGGGCCTTAGTCTTGCCTTTGGCTGGCTTTTTCTTTGGCTTATTGGCAGTCTCAGCCTCGACAATTTCTCTGGCAAGCTTTTCATTTGTAGCTATCTGAGCTTCTTCCTCCAGAGTGATGTGTCTTTTAGTTTTCTTCTTGGGAGGAGTGGGAAGCTTTAGTACTTTCTTGCCCTTTCCTTGCACTGGAGGAGGCAGAGGAACCTCTTCCTCTTCTGAGTCCTCCTCTGCATACTCAGTAATCTCCTTGATTATATCACTGGGAGTCTGAGTTTCTTGAGTAGCAGAATCTTTGGGTCTTGAGCCACTTGGGTAGGTCTCTGCAGGCACTACATCTCCTGCTGCTGAGACACCCTGGGCCTCGCCTTGTGCAGTCTGAGTAGAGGAACCAGTGGGAGCAGATTATTGAATCTGAGTTGCTCCAGTCACTGTCCTTACTCCTCTAGCTACTCTCTCTCAGTACCTTCTCTTTCCCTTCAGTAATCTTCAGTTTTCCTTCCCCCTTTTTGGCATCAGCAAATAAGCTAGGGGTGGGAATCTGCACCTTCTTATCTAGACTCTTATAGGCTGCTGAAAGATCATCCAATGCGTACTGCAGCTTTGTGAGTCTCTCATGCAGTTCGTTTCTCTCCTCAGTTAGTTGTTTGATGTACTTCTTGTGAGAGGCGTCTGCTGCTGTTTGAATATCTTGCAACTTCTGATCCACCTTATCTTCCATAGCCTTCTGAATAGATTGGATTTTGAGTTCGGAGGCCTGAGAGATAGATGAGACGGATGCAGTGTGAGCTGATTGGGAGGCTTTGTAATGTTCCAGAAGTTTCGCTTGGCCAACCTCCATCAACTTCAGTTGCTCTTCGATGTTGGCTCGTTGAGTGGCGAGTGCTTCAGTCAGGATGGTTGAGAAGTTGGGGCCAGGCGTGTTTTCAATAGAAGTTCTGAGCCCCTTGATCTCCGCACTCTGAGCCTGAGTGGTCTGCCTCCACGTCTTGTGGACGGCACGAGCGAGGAGTCTGTTCTGAGTTCCTTGACTCCTCAGGGCTGGGCGCTACCTCGAACGCAGACTCAAGTAAGAGCTGAGCTGGTTCTCCCGCCTTTCAATAGCTAGGGTTCGTTGTTGAAGGAGATAAAGGAAAGAAAGAGATTGTTTTGGTAAGGAAATGAAGAGAGAGACCGCCTTTGTTAAAGGAAATGATGAGAGATTTTGTATTTAATTTGTTTTAATTAAGATTAGGATCGGTGGCTTAAATCAAACATAAACTTGTTAAATACTTAAAAAAACGAGTCGGAATAGATGAGTGGGACAAACTAAAAAGGAAAATGAGATCAATTCCTTGGGACGGAGAGAGTAATTGACTTCTGAAAACCCAGAGATGCACACACACAAGTTGAGAACGTTATTTACATAAAGAGAGTGCAGTTTCATTTCTTCTCAGATCTCTGTCCACACAGAGGAGAAGAAGGGTCGGGAACAAATTAAAAGATCTAGACACGAGCATAATTAGATCAGTCCAATGATGCATGTATAAATTTGTTCATCCTATTCGTTTAGGGTTGGCATTTGGTTGAGAGTTTACCTCAGCCTCTTTGCCTACCATCAGGCATTTTTCGGTTTCCTCGATAGCCATGAATGCTAGTATAAATTTGTTCATCCTATTCGTTTAGGGTTCGCATGTGGTTGAGAGTTTACCTCAGCCTCTTTGCCTACCATCAGAAACTTTTTGGATTCCTCGATAGCCATGAATGCTAGCTCATATCTAAAGACTTCGGAAAGAATTCTTCTTATGGTGAGTCATCAGATAATTCTTTGGTTGCCTTTCTGCTCTCTCTTTGCGAGTTAAATAAGGGAAGTCGTATTGGTAGTAACTGGTTTTCTTGCAGTTGTAGAAGGTGGTCACTTTTGTTTCCTTCTTCTTAGTATCCTTGGACTGGGATGTTGACTCTTCTTTCTTGTTCATGCGTTTAGAGAAGTTGTTAGTTTTAGAATTACCTTATGAACCTCTAAGGGCTCTCTTCAGCTTTCTAACTTGGTCTTTCTTCTAATTGTACTTCAGGGACACAATGCCCAAGTGTTCAACAGGCTTCTCGTTTGGCATACATGACGTGTTGGTTGCCACTGAGTTGCTGGTGGTTGATGCTGGAGTGCTAACTGATGCCTTGAAAGCATGATCTACTGAATTTCTAGTCTTTGTCCTTGAGGCTTGGGCAGCATTCGGCATCTCTATCTCGAAATCTTCTGCCTTCAATTCAGAAAATAGATGGTCAGGTGAAGAAGTTTCAAGATTTTTTTTTTTAACTACTGAGGTAACGTATTTCCACTGGTTCCTTAGCAGTGCCCTGATTATCTTTAGGTTCATTTGTGTGTTTGTAAATATATGTCCTAACCTATTCATCATGTTAATCAGATTAGTAAATCTGATATTCATATCTTCGATCTTCTCTCCGGGAAGCATGAAAAATGTATCAAACTTCTGAATCTCGAGCTTAAGCTTGTTATCTTTGATCTTCTGAGTTCCTTGGCTCATAACAGTGAGGGCCTCCTAGAGTCCTTAGCAATTTTGCATTCTTGGACTCGTCCATGATAAGCATCACCCAGAGTCATTAGTATAGCATAGTGTGCGGGTCTATCGAGATTGTAAATCTTTCTCCCATCAAGCATGAAGCTTTCTTTGTCATTCACGACCTTCTTTCCTGTGGCAGCTCCCCCTTTTCTTGTTACTCCACACGGGTGACGGTTATGTGGATGCGGCCGATTTATATCATGTAAGTCTTGAGGTCGTGGATGGATGATAGATGAGCTTCCATGCGAACACGCCACACGCTATAGTTCTGAGAACATGAGGACCAGTCTGATACTTGACATCTCAGACATGGAAGACTTAGAGGATGAATGAAAGATAAGAGGATGCAATGAAACCGCTTTTCATGATCTATTCAAGTAGATTACTAGTTCTCAAAGCAGTGATCAAAAGAACACCTCTTTTATACCAAGTGTTGGATCTCAAGTGCTTACCACTACGCCAGAAGCAATTGCAGCTCACGATTACAGTCAACAACACAATTACAGCTCGAACGCTGCTCCATCAAGCAAGGGTGTGGTGCCAGGCATCACACAACCCAACATCCCACAGCTGGAAGGATGTTTAGTATCACATGTCCTAACAATTCCTCCCCCTCCTCCTCACATTATGAGTCATTCTATCCTGAGCCAGATAGGATCCTTCGAGCAATTACCCAAGTCGAAAATTAATTGGGTAGATTTCTTTCTATCTAAACTATCAGCTTAGGCGGACAAGTTCATCGAACACACAGAAGAGAGTACTTTATAGAAGATTATTCCTGAAACTTGGTCCTAAAGGAACACTTACGTGTGGAACAAAGGTGTCCATTATGATATATTACTCATGCAGTGGAGTCTGTGCATTTGATGATAGGATTCAATTCAACAATATGAAGTCAAATTCAAGAATCAGGGAATAGCACTACAGTCCATCTGAGGTTAAGAACGAGGTAACCTTAAGAGGAAGGAATCTGAGGTCATTGAAACTCCAGCATCCAAGAAAAGGAAGGGGCTTGAGAAGCTATCTCTTTCGATGAAGCCCACACCACCTTCCAGGAGGTTAATTGATGAACCTAACAATTTAGAGGACCAAGAAAATGTCCACTTTAAGACAAATACAAGATTAAAAAAGTCATTAAGGGATAGAAGTCAAGATTGCTAAGAATCATGATCCTGAAATGCCATAAGCCTCATTACCTGAAGCTCTTACTAGTTAAGCTAGCACCGCATCCGGCTAAGTAGAGATCATAGTTGAAATCGAAATAGAGGATGCAGGTCAGTCAGGACATGCTCCAGTACATATGGATGAACATCATAAAGATATTTCTCCAAGCCCTTTAGACAAGAATGAAGATGATTTATCATTATAGATGAGGCTCATAAGGGGCAGGGCAAGGAAGGAAGTTCAGGAATTGATTCCTAAGATTATTGAATATATTGATCTCAAGGACATCGCTGTTATAGCTCGATAACAGATGCTCCTCAGATTTAGATGCTGGAAAGAGGTAGAACTAATTATCAAAGCCAACACCTCTGATGCTTTATCCGCCAAGGAAGCGAAGCTATGTTCAGAGATTAGCAATAGCGAGCCATCTAACATTACTTCAACGGAAGATCTTAGAGCAGCAATGTTGTATTTGCTTAGTGAGAAGCACCCTGCACATTCTAACTCGATGATTGTAAAAGATACTGATGATCAAGACAAAGATGATGATTGATCAGGATAAGTCTCCAGATCATCCTTAAACATCCAAGGACTTAGGCACTAAGAAGCCTAATGAGGATAATCAAGACAAAATTGATGATGAGACTGATCAGTCAGATGATCATGACAATAACGATGATCAACCCCCTCCATCTTCATTTGTTGCCATCATTTCTGCAAATATAACTCTACCATCCTCTACAGACACCAACAGATGGCCCACTAATTCTTCATACCAAGTCAAGAATATTTTCGACGTGACTGCTAAGTCAGTAAACAATGTCATCAACAAACAAGGAAACAAGAACATAAATTTTGCTAGAGATATACATGTCAAATGGAGTGAAGCAGTCAAGGACCATGATTCACAGATAGATGAGGACGAGACTGAAGTTCAGAAGATTAAATCAATTCCACTACCAAATATTTTATAATTTGTTCAGATTGCACTTGATGCTCAAGCGAATGTATTCGAAGCTACATTGCAGAATTCGCTCGATGCTCAACTGCAAGATTCTTAGAACTTCTTACAGAAGCTGCTGCATCATTATTCCAATCTATTATGGTCACCAAAACTCAACTACATGAGAGGATTGACGGGATTGTGAATATTCAGCACGATGCCCATAGGCAACTGACAGACTCTCTACAACAACAAAACAATGAAACTGTTACAACTAGTTAGAGGTGTAGATTTACCAAGAAGAATTGACTTGTATGATAATTGATTTCCGATGGAATTGACTGGATCCAGATCTAAATCAACAAATAAGAATTGAGGGAATTAAGGGAGAGAGAACACGAGAGAGGATTGAGAGAGTTAGAGGAGAGAGAGATTCAGATAATTCTAACTTAAGCTTTCATTCCTCACGCCTAACCTTTATAACCAAAATACATATAAAAGGGTGTTCCTACAAACACGATACAACTAATTAAGAAAGTAGTAAACGGATAACACGTGGACATATCTTTAGCCGTCCAAGCTCGGTGAGATTCTTGAATCGTAGCCACTCAACCACTTAGAAGATCAACGACTCCAAAGTGGTCCAGCGCATCAGCGAAGTCCATATGATTTGGCTCTTCTCTAACAATTGAGTCAACTTCCATTTGTTTCATCTTCTTATCTGCCACTTTCTGATTACCCGTCTCTCCCACCGCATAATTTTCGCTGTCGACCGTCGTCTCAGTGCGGGGTGTGACAATACTCCCTCCGTTTTCAAAACCTTGTCCCCAAGGTTGGATCTCCGGGTCATATTTAGCCACGTAAACTTCGTCCATCCAAGACTCGGTTTTTATGCCTTGGAAATCCAATTCAATGAGGAAAGAATGGATCTTTCTACCGCGCCTGTTCAATTTACTTATTTTCCCCTTGAATGTAGGGACAAATGGTATTTCTCCATTGGCATCTAGGATTGCCAGCTCAGCAGAGTGGAATTTCCTTGGGTTCACATGCTTCTTCAGCAAAGAGACGTGTATAACCGGCCAGATCTTAGCCCAGGTGGCAACTCCAGCTTGTAAGAACCTCTTCGATTTTCTCTATAATAGGATAGGGCCCGTAACATTACGACAACTTCTAGATCTGTCTAAGAACCACGTTGTTTTGCATGTAGGCTTGCAATTTAAGGTAGACATAGTCACCTACCTTAAATTGCCGCTCTGAGCATTTAGTATTAGCATACTTCACCATTCTTTCATGTGCCTTAGCCAAGTTCTCCTTGAATTTGTTCTGTATCTAGAGTCTTTCTTTAGTGAATTGTAGGGAGTGCTGTGAGTGTGTATGGGCAAAAAGGCACAGAGGAGAACATAGGGGGATTGTAGCCTTAGCGTGCCTCAAAAGGAGTCATTTTGAGGCTAGAATGGTAGTTAGTGTTGCACCAAAACTTAGCTAGGGATAGCCATTTATACCATTGTTTTGGGCTCTGCTTGACCATGCAACGAAGCTATGTTTCCAAGCATTGGTTCACCCTTTCTGTCGGGCTATTAGACTGAGGGTGATATGCAGAGGTCATGTTGGTCCAGAGACGAGCCTGCAGGTGTAGGGGGGATGAATACACCTGAATGCAAATTTTAGTTCAAACGCAAAAGTCAGTATCTACTAAATAGTGCTACTGAACGAGTCAGTTGGCCAAGTAAGGTTTCTAGATCGCGCGGGCAGAGAGTATCTGTCTACTGAGTCCTATCTACTGACTTTAGTCAGTGAACATTAGTCAGTATAAGATGTAGTGCGGAAGTGTAAGCCCAAAAATATTTTCGTCTCAATTTGAAAACATGTTTTATGCTGAGTGATTTTAAAGTTCAATTTTATACAGTATGAACAGTTAATCAATGTAACAGTAAATCAACACAAGCAGTTTTTAAAGTGGTTCGGATACGCTGGATCCTACATTCACTGTCCTGAACAAAGCATGAGTTCTTGATTACTTATACTGAGCAAGTCTCAGTCGATCTGTATGCTGGACAGATACTCTAGTTATAGTCTTAGTGAATTTACAAGATTAAAACACGAGGTTTGATTTTCTCCAACTAAGAAGGAGTTCTTATAATAAGAACAATTGAATAAGTTGAACTCCTTTGAGGTTTTCTAAGCATATGATATTACAATAATTTGCTTAGAATAGAGAAAGGGAACTGTTGGGAGATGATTCAGTCGCTCCTCAACTCATTGGGAGATAACTCAGCAGCCCAATATTCTGAATATATGCTAAAGATTTGAAGATCTCAAAACCCTACTTTGAACTGATAAACCATTCAGTTGTAATGTGTTGTTCTGTCTCTAAGGTTTCAGACTCAGTAGACACTCTTCATTTGGTTCAGGCGCTTAGTAGATTACCAGAAGAAGAAGACTCAGTGATACTGGACTCAGCAGGAGCAGTATACTGAAAGGAGTCAGTGGAACTGAACTCAGCAGGAGTAGTTCACTGAACTCAAAGTTGATCTTCAGTACAGCTGACTCAGCAGGAGCATGCTACTGAATATAGACCAGACTGAGCAACGGCTAGACAGTCTTCTAAACTGTCAGCATTTACTAAGTCAAATCAGCAGAGTCATACGAGGAAGAGAGAAGTCAGCTTCAGATCTACCTGAAGTCTGTTCTTTCTCACGTACTTTCTTCATCCTCGACCAATGACGAGCAGCCAGCTGTCATCTTTCTGATTAAAGCTGCAAGTCAACAACTTTCCAGAAATGGAGGGAAAGTACTCTGCCACCCTTCTTTGAAAGAGTCGTTAGCTACCCAAAAGAGAAAGACACAAGGATCGTCGTCTCCAACGGATCTATCCTTGTCTCTACTCTATAAATAGAGGGATACAATTCAAATTGAACCTCACCTAAGAACACAGAGAAATCCAAGAACACAAGAGCATTCACGAGCAACTCTAAACGACCTAAGTCTTCCGTAAGAAGTTCAAAAAGAAATCTCCGGTGAAAGACGACATACCTGCTCATAGGGAACCAAGTTGAACCCGAGTATAAAGCCTCTAGTATCCAAGCAACTGAATACGAACCCAAGTCCATACTTAAACTGTTCGTCGCTCTAGAAGCCACTTTCTCGTTCCCTATCCCTCTAACCTAAGCTCAGCAGACCTTATCCATAGCTTAGACGAAGGAGTTCATATCTGAACTGATCCTTATTGTAAAGGACTCCTTCATAGTTGGAGAGTTTGTCAAACACTTTAGTTTGATCCTTTGTAAACTGAGACTTGCTCAGTATAAATCTCAAGACCAGTGTTTGTCCAGTATACAAACCGACTGAGACTATCTCAGTATAATACATAGCTTCCTGATCTTTCGGGACAGTGGACGTAGGATTGTTGGATCCGAACCACTTTAAAAACTGCATGTGTTCTATCTGTTTTTCTGTTTTAACTGTTGCATTGATTACTATCCATACTGAACAGAAGTATTTTCTAAAATCATTCAACTGAGTTTCAGCAAAGCTTAATCGATTGCACTAACATACTGAAATTGTTTTATTAAAAACGTTTTCTAAACTCAACTGAATTTGGGCCTATACATTTCCGCACTACTGAACTTCAGCTGAATGGTACTGAATTGTAACTCAAGTCAGCTAGCAGGCCTCGGTGAAGTCAGCTACTCTACCACATGATCCAGAACAGCGTATTTGGTCTACTGAACTCGTTCAGTATGACACTCTCCTGAAAATGACTATTCGTGTTTGAAGTTGAGAAATTGTTTTCAGGTGTATTCACCCCCCCCCCCCCTCTACACCTGAACGTTTAATCTCGAGACCAACAGGAATAAATGAATCTCTAGAGTGAAGAAATAAAATGATCTCTCTGTAAACGAGTTCTTCATTGTGTTATGCTTTAAGATCGCTAGAGCGTTTGAATGCTTGAATGCTTTGGTTCCCTGTTGATGTTATCTTCTCTGCATGAAGACTCTTCTTTATTTACAGTCTCGTCTTATGAATAGATCCGTTGGAAGAGGTCTAGACTCATGTCAAATACGACAAGAAAAATGGTCATCTTCAATTTGAATGTCACTATAGGGGTTTCCTCTTTTTCAGTCTAGGGAGCAGCTTTATAACAGAGCAAGTACAGTGCTGACAGCTCCTCATTGGTCGAGGTTAGAGAGTTGGTGAGGTTTGTTCAAACTCTAAGAGCATACTGAGTTGACTTCCTCTAATTCCTCTGACCTTTTACTGAGATATCTTCTACTGACATTCTTTTGAGATATTCAGTACTTAGCTCGAATTTCTTCCTGTGGGTTATGAAATACCTAACTGAGTTCCATAGCGCTGAGTTCTTCCGGCTGAGAACAGATGTTCTACAGAACCTATCAGCTACTAAACTCTACACCTGAACTTTTTGAAGTTGAGAAATTGTTTTCAGGTGTATTCACCCCCCCCCCCTCTACACCTGAACGTTTAATCTCGGGACCAACAATTGGTATCAGAGCAGGAGTTCTCTAAGACTCTTGTTATTCTGAAACTGGTCTACTTGAACGGATCCAGAAAATGTTTTCACTGCATATCATTCTTCATTCATATCATTATCCACGATGTCTGATTGTCAGGAATCAGGATGGTACCCATGTTCTCAGTAGAGAACTACAGGGTATGGTGAGTCAGAATGGAGGCACATCTGACTTCCCTCCACGACAGCATGACAGAGGTACTGGAGGATGGACCTATCGTTCCAATGGTTGATAGTGTCATAACTCAGGACCCAGCATAAGGAGGAGGAATGGTGACCGGAAGAAGATCCCTAAAGACAGAAGTCTCTTCACCTCTGAGGAGAAAAAGCTTCACAACTTAGACCGGGTCGCCAGAAACGCCATACTGACCACTCTGAGCGATTCTTATCTCGGGAGAGTTCAGGACTGCAAGTCCGCGAAGGAACTCTGGGATGCTCTAGCGCTATTGAGTCGGGGGACTCAGAAGATCAAAGCGAATAAGCTGGCGCTGGAACTTCAGAAGCTGGAGAGACTGTCTCTCATGCCTGGTGACTCCGTTGAAGATCTCAACGTCAGATTCACGGATCTGATGAACTCTATCAACGGGCTGGGAAAGACGTTCTCCAACAGAGAGATGAATCTCAAGATTTTGAGGGCACTGCCAGATGGTCATTGGACTCCCTTTGCTACTTTACTGAGATATTCTTATTTAGATATTGTTACTCCTGACCATATCTTTTCAGAACTTAAAGCTGAGGAGTTCGAGTTTGGTCTACCTCAAAGGAAGTAGCGAGCTGATGCTGACACCCAAGTCGACCATGCCTTCAAGGCATCAGTCAGCACAACAACTCTAACCTCTAGCAAGGCTGATCCTGCACTGTGTGACTTACAAGAAGGAAACCTGGCTAAGAAGTACGCGCTGCTTGCCGTGAAGTATCAAAAAGAGAAGGAGAGGCGCAGAAAACTCTCAAGAGTCGTCATAGACTCCAAGGGTAAAGCTGAATATACACCTAAGCGCACTCCTGACTCACATACTTCTGAATGCAGGAAAGGACTCAGCTCAGTCGAAAGACAGTGAAAGCAAAGAAGAGAGAGTCACTACCTGCTACAACTGCAAGAAGCCAGGACACTATCAGTATGATTGTCCTGAGCTTAGTACTGCTGAGAGAGCAGCACGCAAAGCTCGAAGGGAGAAGTTCATCAAGAAGCGACAAGCATATATTGCTGTGAACTCTCAGATGACTCAGATGAAGTCGATTCCTTCATGGATTCATCCGATGATGAAGCAGCATTCATGGTCGTAGAGCTTGAAGAAGACACTGAAAAGTGTTTCATGGCAGGAGAAGAGGATGAGGTAAACTCTCACGCTCCATTTAACTCCTCTTCACATTGCACACACGACACTATTTCAGGTGCAGATGAGAATCTAGACGTCACAATCGCATACGAAGAACTACTCGACGAGTAAATTCAGATGAGTCTGCAGCTCAGTAAGACTCTTCAGGAGTTGGATACCTTGAAAGTGGAGAATCGGAGACTTTCTCAGGAGAGTCAGGTTGCTACTGAGTCAGAAGGACTTGTGTTGAGACTCAGGGAGGAGATAAACTCTCTGATGGCCAAGTCTCAGCATCAAGAAGATCAGATCTCAGTCCTGACAAATGACATGACTCAGAAAGATACTGAACTGAGTCTACTGAAGCAAGAGTTGTTAGGACTTCAGACCGAGCATAAACTGCTGAAGAAGAGTGATGATGTCTGGAGGAACCTGATGACAGTGCGGTACATGGGCGCTGAAAAGAAGCTTGAGTTGATGCTAGCAAGCAACAAGCCTAAGCACTGCAAGGAGGGACTTGGATTCAGCCATGGAGCCTCCTTGTCTGCCCCCGTACGCTCAGAAAACCAGCTAGCTGATAGATTTGTTCAAGGGAAGACCATCAACGCAGAGATTATGAACCCCCTAGCCAAGAAAAAAACAAAAGATGAAGGCACCTCATCCCAGCTATCAACATTCTGACAAGAAGATCAGTTCCAAATCACCCCAGTTCAGTCAAGGGGGAACTAGCAAAGCTAAGTGGGCTGATCAGTATGGACCTCCGCAGCTGACAAATCCAGCTCAGTATGGGTCATATTACTATGATACTATAGTCAGGAGAGGATCTAAGAGTCAGAAGAAGAAGAAGAAAGTCGTGCAGAAGGCAAAGGTCAGCAGTCCACCTACTCAGAAGATCAGGACTCCTGAACCTGTGAAGCCTCAGAAGTCAGCATCGATCAGTCCAGTGGTCAAGTATGTTGATCAAAGTGGAAAGAAACTGTCTGAGACCACCAGGGTCGTAAGACAGATCTGGGTTTCCAAACCTAACATCTAAGGACCCAAAATCAAAAATAAAGGGTACCTAAATATAATTTTGTTTTGCAGGTGCACAAGGACCCTTGGTATGTACACAGCGGATGCTCAAGACATATGACATACCAAAAGAACCTACTGAAGAATTATACTACTGAAGAAGGACCCCGAATCGAGTTTGGAGACAACGCAAAAGGCTACACCAGAGGCTATGAAACACTCAGCATTGGAACCACAACAGTTCCAAGAGTATCATATGTTGAAGGACTTCAGCATAATCTTCTCTCTGTTAGTCAATTTTGTGATAACTCGAATAGAGTGATTTTTTACGCTGGTTTCTGTGATGTCATTGATAAATCTACAGGGAAAACAGTGTTTTCAGGTTCGCGCAAAAAGAATATCTACATAGCTGACTGGAACTCAGCTAACCTGAAGCTTGTTTGTTGGCGAAGAATGATAACAAAACGGGGTGGCTCTGGCATAGAAGACTCAACCATCTCAACTTCAAGACGCTCAACAAACTAGCTAGAAACACTCTAGCAAGAGGACTGCCGAATGAAGTATTCAGCAAAGACACTCAGTGTGAAGCATGCCTGAAGGGAAAGCAAACAAGGAATCAAAATCCTCCTTTTCCATCTCCTTCCACTGATGGAATCCTTCAGCTGCTACATATGGATTTGTTCGGTCCAGTCTCTCCGGTGACGATCAGAGGGAAAAAGTATGCTTTATTGGTCATTGATGACTACTCGTGCTACACGTGGGTCATATTTATTGCCAACAAGTCTTACGTCAAAACAGAGTTACCAACGCTTCTGAAAAAGCTAAGTGTCGAGAAGAACACCAAGATCATCAAGATACGTTCAGACAGAGGAACTGAGTTCCTGAATTTCATGGTGGAGGAGTTCTGCAAAGCTGAAGGCATAGAGTATGAGACATCTGTCGCGCGCACGCCTCAACAAAATGGGGTTGCTGAAAGGAAGAATAGAACACTCAAAGAAGCAGCAAGAACCCTGCTCGCAGACTCAGGACTCCCAACCAAATTCTAGGCAGAAGCTACTGACACTGCATGTTACACTCAGAACAGATCTTTACAGACAAAGCAGCATAAGAAGACACCATATGAATTATGGAACGACAGGAAGCCTTCTTTATCTTATTTCCATATTTTTGGGTGTTCGTGCTTTATCCACAATAATGGGAAGGATCAGTTGAAGACTTTTGATAGCAAGTCAGACCAGGGAGTCTTCTTAGGATACTCTCGGGTCAGCAAAGCCTTCAGAGTCTTTAACTATCGGACCCTTTGCGTGGAGGAAAGCCCTCATATTGTTTATAATGAATTTGCTACTGAAGACAGGAGCAGGAACTCTAACCAGAGTCTATGGACATCAGTAAGCAGCTACAACATCTGAGCTTAAAAGATAAAGTAGAAAAGATCCAGCTGTGTTGGGATGATGATTCAGATGAAGAAACTGAAGATAAGTCTACTGAATCTCGGCCCGGCAGTGAGTAGGCCGAACAGTTGACTTACTCGAACAGAGTCAATCCCAGGTAACTCAGGTCGATGAAGAAACCCAAGTGGTAACTGAGACCTCTACTGAGGATAATAATTCAGGGGGAACAAATGAAGTTCCTGAGCTAAATGTCCCTGAACCTGGTGACTCAGTAGACCCTACTCTAGTAACTGAATTGCTTCAATCTCAGAATAGTACAACTGAAATGCCTAACTCACCTACTATCTGTGTTGAACAAATCTCAGATGAAGAGTTGAAACATCGTAGATCGTGGCAGGACGCTCACACTTCTAACTTGATTATTGGAGATCCTTCAGCAAGCGTAAAGACAAGATCCAGATTCTGTCAGGGAGAAAGCGCATTATATTACTGCTTCTTGTCTACTGAAGAACCTCAATCAGTTGAGGATGCACTTAAGGATGCTGATTGGATCATAGCTATGCAAGAGGAGCTGAATCAGTTCACGAGAAATGAAGTATGGGAGCATGTTGACAGACCCCGACATCAACATGTGATTGGAACTAAATGGGTCTTCAAGAACAAGCGAGATGAAAACAACGTTATAGTAAGGAACAAAGCAAGACTAATGGCAAAAGGCTACTGTCAAGCTGAAGGAATAGATTTCGATGAAACTTTCGCTCCAGTTGCAAGATTGGAGGCAATTAGACTATTCCCGGCCTACACAACACATCAGAGATTCAGAGTTTATCAAATGGATGTGAAGTCTGCATTCCTGAACGGCGTGCTGAAAGAAGAAGTCTATGTAGAACAGCCTCCTGGCTTTCAGCAGGGACATCAAGTCTACTGACTCAGAAAGGCTCTGTATGGGTTAAAACAAGCACCCAGGGCTTGGTACGATACCCTGTCTGAGTTTCTTCTTCAGAAAGGTTTTTAGAAAGGCACAGTAGACCGTACATTATTCAGCATTCGACTGGAAGACGATATCCTACTTGTGCAGATCTACGTAGATGACATAATCTTTGGATCGAAGAACGTCATCATGTGTCAGCAGTTTGAGAAAATGATGAAGGATAAATTTTAGATGTCAATGATGGGAGATATGAACTATTTCCTCGGTTTCTAAGTCAAACAATCTGAGAAGGGAATGTTCATCAATCAAGGCAAATACACTCGAGACCTCATCAAGAAGTTCGGTTGCACATCCGGCAAACTAATCAAGATCCCGATGAACACGAACATGAAAATCAATCTTGATAAAGAGGGAGTATCAGTAGACCATACTGAATTTCGTGCTATTATTGGCTCATTGTTATATCTAACAGCTACTCGACCTGATATAACTTATGTTGTAGGTGTCTGCGCTCGATTTCAGGCGAATCCTAAGCAGAGTCACATGGACTCAGCAAAGAAGATTCTCTGCTATCTCAGAGGAACACCTGAAATGGGTTTATGGTATCCAGCTGATGATAATATTGAACTAACTGGTTATTCTGATGCTGACTATGCAGGATGTAGAATTGACCGAAAGTCAACTTCTGGAACGTGTCAGTTCCTTGGCAGTAAGCTAATTTCATGGTTTTCAAAGAAACAGCATTCAGTAGCGACGTCAACTACTGAAGCTGAATATATGGCTGCCGGAAGTTGCTGCATCCAAATCCTTTGGCTGAGACAACAACTATGCGACTATGATGTTATTCAGAATGAAGTGCCGATCTTCTGCGACAGCACCAGTGCAATTGCAATCACTCAGAACCCACTACTTCATACGAGAAGCAAGCACATGGACATCAGACACCACTTTATTCGTGATCATGTCGAAAAGAAGGATATCAGGATGGAAAATATTCATACTGACCATCAAAGGGCAGATATTCTGACCAAGCCTCTAGCTGAAGCCAGATTCAGAGAACTTTCAGTAGAGCTAGGTCTGCTGGACCCTACTGACTCCAGTCAGTAAGTGGATTCAGGAGAGGAGCATTCCGCAAGGGGGAATGTTCACTCTCAGTACTGAGTAAATTCAGTACGTAGAGAATCATCAACCATCTACACGAGGTATCAGCTGACTACGATGTTCAGCTGATAGGTTTGTGTATCTCTACTCAGTAGCCAATGAAATATTATGTACATTTATGATTCAGATTCAGTTTCGTATTCAATGCCTTAGAAAATGTCATTTAATATAACGGTTTACATTAAATACACGACATTCTATATAAAGCATGTTGAACTATGCAGCGCATTAAATGCATGTCGTATCAAGTTACTTCTTTGGCTATTTACAATTGTATTTTGACTTAGGCGGCTAAATTGATCATTACCTATTTTATAACATTAAATCCTAGCCGCCTATATCAAAAAGCTATTTCAAACTAAACCGTGGATTTTTAACTGTTCATCTTCGTTAACATATATAAACACGTTCAAAGTTAAAAACGGCCATTTTCACTTTGTAATCTTTACGAACCCTAGTTTTCTGAGAAAAAGCCTTCGTTTCCTTGCAAACTCATTTTCAAATATCTCAGAAAACATTTGGTAAATTTTTCATGATCATTCAGCATCGTATATAATATGCTTAATATTTTTCGTTCGATACTGATTGATTTGTCTTTGCAGAACATTAAATATGGCAGGAAGAGATGTAATGGTTCCGGCGAACATGAAAGAGATCCTCGAGAAGGATCATGTATGGTTCGAGCCGATGATGGAGTTCGACTCCTGCGGTCTAGATTTCATGAAGGAAATCTTTGATTCGCTGAGGGCAACTGGTTTGGAGAGATTTCTGTCCAAGAAGCCATCATACTTCCTTCCTCTAGAGATAGCTGAGTTATATCTGAACTCAGAGTCAGTAGAAGGGGACATCTGATGTAGATGTGTTACCCATATTCTTGGCGACCCCGCCCGAGTCATTCCTGAAATCAAGCTGATGTCTATCAAGGAAGCGCTTCAGCGAAGCTTCCAACTTCTGAATGAAGGTTTCACTACAGTGGGCTATAAGGACGATCTCATGGACGAGTATTTGGAAGTATTCTGTGGGAAGTCTACAACATTCAGAATTGCCTTCCCAAAGTACGATATGCTTCCCTAGTATAGAGCTCTTGCATACATAGTGACTCAGATACTGATGAGTCAGGCTGGCTCGTTTGACCAAGTATCGAGACTGAAGATTCAGCTTATGATGGCCATTCACGATCATGCAAAGATTAACTGGGCTGAATTCTTCCTGAAGGAGTTTATGACTCAGGCTGCGAAGTTCGATCATTCAGACAACTGCCTGTCAGTTAAGGGAAAGTTACTATACGGCACGAAGCTATCTGTTATGATAGAGGACCTCTGCGGAGCGGACAATGTGGTATATGCTGACAAGCTATATTTCAACCCGAAGAAGGTCCGGTTCCAGAGTAGGGCAGCGGCCCTTCAGCAGATTGGCTCAGGACCTGCTGATCCCAGGACAGGAACTCAGAAGACCTCCACTCCTACGAAGAAGAGGTCTCCTCCCAATTCTACTCCCAAGACGCTGACCAAGAGACTGAAGAAAGTCAGTGAGGTCGTGACAGAGGTTGTTGCTGAACCACCTCTGCAGCTGAGGGACGAGGCTGAGTCCTCAGAGAAAACTCAGTCAGTGGAGAAGGCTGTCTCCACTGAACGAGATGAGACAGTGGACCAAGGGGTCAAAGCTGAACAGATTCCCACGACTGAGAGCCCCTTGGATATTCCTCCACTAAGCAGCATTCCGTCTGCTGAGAAGCAACAGTCTCCGATTGAAGTCGAAGATTCCGAGACTTCTTCTGAGTCAGAATCAATCGGGATGGAGGCATCTGCTCTGCAATCAAGAGCCTCCCGAGAGATAGCTGAACATATCCGAGAGATAGCCAGCCACACTGACCTTATCATATTGGCAAGGCAGGCTAGACTCCATATGTTGATCAGGTTCCAGGAGTGGTCTACCCTGAACAAGCTGATCAAACACCACTCCTGTGAACAACTCCACGAGGAGGAGCTGATGATAAGGAACAAGATTGGCTACTCAGAGCCATCTGACATATGTTCCTTAGATGACTTGAGGGCTGCCATGCTAGCCATGCTGAATGATCGCCAACCAACCTCAGCAACGACACCCTCAGATGGGTCTGACCCCGATGGTCAGGACCCACCCCGTGATTCAGGCCCTGAGAAGCCTGATGAGGGTACTCAACTGGACAAGGATGCACCAACTTCTACTGCTGAACCTCCTCTCAGCACCACCACCACACAGTGATGGATCCCGATTCCTTCTCCTCTTTCATAGCCTCCGAATCCCCACTCAACTCTACAAGGGCACTGGTTTCACCATCATAGACGAGACCGAGATGGATAAGATCTTTCAAAATCTACAAGAAAACCTTGGTGGCTGAGCAATCTATCCTTGTGGGCCTCCGATTTCTCCATCGGACACCATCGTCGAAGAGACCGAGATGGACACCATTGTCGATGACATGAAAATAGGCGAGATCTTTCCAAATCTAAATGTTGAAGGCCGAGAACTCTATCCTACTAGACCGTCGTTTTCTCCATCGGATGCCATCATCGAAGAGACCGAGATGGACGAGATCTTTCTAGATCTACAGAAAAACCTTGGCAGCCTAGCTGTTTCTACATTATGGAGGTATATTTGGAGCAAAAGCTGATATTTCTAAGCGAAGTGGCTGTCGGCGGCGACGCGGCAGAAGGATGCGGTCCGATCTCGGATGGTCTACCTGCGTCGATGATAGACAAGATTCCTAACAGTCCAATAGATTTAACTGAAGAAGACTGGTTTATAAAATGGCAGTTGATGAGTAGCGTAGACAGAGGGGTTGATAAGATGTTAAGCATACTCGTCCCTGCATTATATGCTCGGGTGAGATCTATTCCTCAAAATTAATTGATGTATTATGTCTTCTAATCTTGATAGAAAGTATTGTATCGTCGATTGGAGCAATCGATTACGAAATGATAAAGCTTGGCCATAATATGGATTGTGATAACATATCTATGATTTGATTTGATTATGAGATATGCTACTATAGAACTATAGGGCTATCTTATTTCTTGATTTGATTATGAGATATGTTGCTATAGAACTTTAGGGGCTATCTTGTTTCTTGATTATGATTATGAGATATGGTCTCTGTTTTGGTGGTGCTGATTTGAAAATATCTATGATTTGATTGTAATTATGAGATATGGTTTCTATTTTGGTGCTGTTGATCTGCTCTAGATAGTGATAATTGGCTTAGATTAGTTATGAATGTTAGATACTTTACAATATCCTTTATTTATCAAATCAAGTATTTACAATTTGTAGTTATCTTGTCATTATTTGCAATATGGTCTCAGACATGTATGTTATGCAATCTCAAACAAGATTAATTGGCACTTCCAAATCTATTGGAAGCGCGTCTTGTATAATTAAAGCATCCCTATTCATATGTGAATCTTGTAATAGTTTTGTCCCTTCACCTTCATAACTCAACCATACATCCTTGTAGGCTTAAAAAAACTTTGCTAAATGTCATATGTGATAATTCCTCGAATGATGTGCATACTGCATTGATTAATTGATTGACATTGTAGCATACATAATCATGCATAATGCTTTGTATGGCTCAAAACCTGCCCAAATTATTCACGTTTGTATTCGGTGAATTTAGTGGCTGATGAACGAGCCTTACGTCGAAGCCATCTTGGTTGGTTGTTTTCCTAAAATTAGGATCTCAATTTTTAACGTGTGGCCTTGCGTTATCTTGCTGAATAAAAATCAATGTACTTGCAGAAGTAGGCCATTTTCTCTTAATTGCAGGTAGGATACGAAATTAGAAAGCAGAACAATCAAAAGTATGCTGATCAATCTTAACTGATTACTACCCCCTCTGTCCCGTTCAAAGCTACCTATTTTTTTCCGGCGCGGGAATCAAGAATGTAGATGGTGAAGTATGAGAGAGGAGTAAACGATAAAGCAAGAGAGAGAAGATGAATGAGATAGTGAGAGAGTAAGTGATAAAGTAGATAGAGAAATGATAAAGTAGGAGATTGAACTTAAAACGTAGGAGATATTATAGTAATTTTTTTGGAAATGTGTCACTTTAAGTGGAACGCCCCAAAAGGAAAACGCGCCGCTCTAAATGGGACGGAGGAAGTATATAAGATATGATCTAGACTTTCTATATAAGATAGGAACTGAAATGGTTTCTATATAAGATAGGATCGGGAGTGTATATATCAGATAACAACTGAAATGATTTCTATTTAAGATAGGAATCGAACTCATTTATATATGAGATAGGAACTGAATTGAATTTTGCTTCAAATATGATTTGGATTGAACACTATGAATAAGATATAACTGATTTCTTAATATATCACACAAAAAGAATATTAACAGAAGTGTAGACCAATTAAATGTCTTTGTAACAACAACAACGATACATGTCCAAATTAGAACTTACACTACTCTAAGGAAACTAATTCAAAACCAATTAATGAGTCCATGTTCGCTAATTTATTGACACGCCACAAATGTACGGGTGCAGTGGCAGATAGAGAAGCACCATATAGACTAATTATACGAGTGAATATTAATTCCTATTGTTATCCTCTATTTAGACTACGAAAATTGGTGAGTTATTAAAACAAAAAATATATAAATTAAATAACCAAATAAATAAATTTCGAAGAAAATATGGGAAAGCTTATCCTAGAGATTCAAGTTCAATGGACGCTTTATCAAACTTCAGTTTAACCAATCAATTACTAACAACACTTATTCTTGCCTTAAACGATCACAAATTAGCCTAAGTAACCTTTTGGCATACCTAAACCGTTGATAACATGCTTGTACAACAAGTTGTTGGGATTTTGTTTACTGGAACAAGTTTTATGCTTGTATACAATGTGTTTTTGTCCTTACCAATATTTTATTCTCCTATCTGATAAATATATATATTTGCACATGTAATCATTTATCTTGTATAAAAGTTAGATTTGTGTAGTGTGTCGGGTATCACAAAAGACTACACAAATTGGTTGAACTGACAAGATATAAACAGTTATCACAGCTAAGACAACTTAAGGATAAATTGTCGTTTTAAGCTACCGTTTAGATAAGAAGTGGCTAGTCTTGGCTGCTTGTCTTTACTGGTACACTTAAGGTGGTGTATTGATGGATCACTGTGAGATGTGTTCTCCTGACTGACCTTAGTGGAGAACCAAGATCTCGGTAACTTAGCTGGTCTTAAGCTTGGTAAGACTTCAGCTGAGTGCATTTGGATATCTATCACTTTGACCTACAATGGTGAACGTCATCGCGACCGGATCTACGTATCTCGGGTGTTAGAAGTTATTTGTGGCTCATGTTGGTTGTCTGTAACTTGCAACCGTATCCTAGTAAAATGAGCTGATAATATCCCCTGAGAAACTCGTAAGGATTAACACACTAAACCCGGCCGGTTGATTAAGTTCAGGTGTGTTAATGAGGTCCAGTGGTACTACTCAGGAATATAGATGTTAATTAATTTAAGATGTCAGTGAGCTTAATTAATTAACGGATATTTATATCTTAAATACGGGGATCGATTAAGTCTAAAATACAAGCCCTTGCTCAATTTAGGATAAAGGGGTAAGTCAGCACGGATTCTCTAGTGGAATGAATCTGTGTTTATTAATTAATTTTGCTTTGGGTTGAGCATAGATGATTAATTAATTTGAGGTCCAATTTTATTTCTTGTATTAGATCCCTGATATGACCCAATTAGTTGCTTTGTTATTTATTGTCTCTCAGAAATCATTATTAATAGATTAATGTATTTTACATTATTTAATAATGTTATTTATCTGGATTTAATTGGTTGAGCCAATTAATTGATAAATATTAGTAGCCCAATAGATTAATTAATTATATTATGGGCTAATTATGTAGAAGCCCATTAGGGATATAATTAAATCAATGGGCTACAAATATTAATATTATATTGACTATTGAAGCCTATATATATTAGTATTATGTTCATAATCAGAACACACATTCGTAACTCATACGCGCACACGCGAGTTTGAGAGAGACAAAATTATTTTCTTCAGTTCTCTGACCACCCGGCGGAAGGAAAAGGCCAGGACACAAATTAGAAGATCTGAACAGGAGCAACAATCAAAGCGACTACAACATACATGGAGGAAGGTACAATTTCTTCCTCTCCTATTATTACTTCAGTTGGTATCAGAGCCTGGTTTTAGGATGTGATTGTTGCTTTAGGAGCATGTTTATGGTTTTATTCCGTCGTTATCGGGTTAATTTCGTGTTTGGGCCGGCTTGCGTGCCACTTTTTTGACCCCTATGTAACGTTTTTCTCGTGAGAAAATTCATGAATAGTTGATAGGACCAATTTGTATACTTGTATTTGCTGTTTTGTATTATAATTTTGGTCCGGGAGGTACGAAAATCGAGATGAAGAAGAAAACCCCAATTTCGTCGAAACCCTAGCCTTCTTGGGTTCCGCCGCCACTTGCGGCGGCGAGTGGTGGCGCGTCCGGTCCCTTTTAGCCAAGCGGCTTGCACCGTTTGGTTCGTCTTGTCATGAGCTTCGCGTCGATAGGCATAAGGGGTTATCTGATCCCGGATGCGACCAGAATCGACGTCGGAAGTTTGCTTCTCACAATGAATTCTTTCCGGCGAATTGTTTGAAATTCGGGAAACTGAGGAACTAATCTCGGCTGGAATCCGTTACACGGTGGTCGTGAGTGTTCCAATTACATTTTCCCTCTTTCAATTGATCGAAATCACGGCTCGGAAAGGGTGAATTTGGGCGGGGAGCTCACCGGCGACGAGCTGCGAAATCTCGCAGGACCAGGTCGCGGCGGCGGTTGTTCTTCACGGCCCAGACGTCTGGGTGACGTCTGGTGGCAGTAGGGACGGCGACGAAGGGCAGGGGATGGCCGGAGAATGCGCGGCGGCTCGTGTCTGCTACGTGCAGTCGCGGCCGCACTGCTGCCTCAAGCGCCGACCGGCGACGCTGCAACGTATCTTAGGCAACGGCGCTTTCGTCGACAGACTCCAGGTGGCCGGGCGGAGTAGATGAAGGCGACAGCAGGCCGTTATCGGCGGCGGGGAGGGTGCGGCGGTGTTCTGCTGCGTGAAGATGAAGGGGCTAACGACCTTAACCCGCTCTGATTGGACATAGCTGCTGACAAGGTTGCCACGTGGCAATCACCCTGCTGACATGGCGCTAATGCAGATTCGAAGCAGTTTTCGATGCAATTTTCAGATTCGAAGATTTGAAGATTTCAAAGACTTGTATTTTGATCGGGCTTTATAATAGATAGATTTTATTTTTATCTGTGTTTTTAAGCCCGATAACGACGTTTTAAATTTTCTATTTGAGCATTTATTTATTATTATGCTTTAGCATGTGATTATGTGATTAATTGCGCTTAAAAAAGAATGTAAATAGGATTTACATCGTTTTAAAGCATGTTTTATTTTTCGCGAGCATGTTTTATTATGTGCACATATTAATTGCATGCTTTAGGATTTATGTGTTTTTAACATGAATCAGAACAAACCTTTTAAATAAAAGTACTAAGCAATTTTAAATTAAGCGTTTAATTAGATTCCATTATTTTGGATATTAAACACTTAATCGGACCTCCATTAATTTGACTCTACACGAAAGTAGTAAGATTATGTGAGTAAACGTCCACCTGTATGGCTTGCGTGCCTAGTAAACACGAGCACTCTAGAATATAATAATTAAGTAGGATGACTAATTAGATCAAATTGAATGCGGCATGGTTCTCGTAAGTATGTCAATTTCAAGAATTTGATTCTAATTTGGTAAAATTAATGGTCAATGCTTAGATATCACCGCAGGTATAATTCACTTCCCTCAAAGTCCCTTCCCGCGTTATAATAGTGACATGGTCAAAAATATCGAACTATTATTACATTCGTCTTAAGAACCCAGGCGTGGATTGGAATTAAAGAGCTAGGTAAATAGCTTGGTTTAGGGTTACGCTAGTAAATGTCCACCTGCGTGGCTTACGAGTGGAATTCTTAGAGTTGTTCGAGTATTTAACTATCATTGGTTTTTCAAAAGGTTACAATGATGGTTAATTACGAATTATGTGCAAATATTAATTTCATACATGCTTTTAAATTATATTTTTCAGATATGTCTGTTCGAATATTTTTTGAGTTCCTAAACAGTTTCACTAACCAAACACTAACGGGTTTAACAATTTTAAATAATTTCATAAAGAGTGGAAGAGAAACCTTACACTATTGTTCCAAACTGAGAAAATAATGTATGTTATCAGTACCCCTGAGCCTGAACTCCCCGAAGAAGGGGCGACTGAGGAGCAGATAAGAGAATCAAAAAAGTGGGTAGAGGATAATGACAAGACCCGTTTTGTCATTCTTTCTACAATGATTGATTCTCTTGCTTCACAGTATGAAAACACACCATATGCAGGAGTGATATGGGATTCCATGACTGAAAAGTTCGGTGGGACCGATAGATCTCAGAGATTCCATCTCTTGAGGAAGGTTACGACCTGCTCTATGGCTGAAGGTGCATCCGTGCAGGATCATATTTTACATATGATCGAGCTGTTAGATTGGCTTGCAAATGTTGGTGGGATCTTGGAGCTTGGTATTAAGATAGATATCATTGTGCATTCACTAGCCAAGTCATACGAGAACTTTTGCCTAAATGTAGTGATGTCAAAGAAAAACTACACTCTGAATGAACTTTCGAGTGAGTTAATCACTGTAGAAAGAATCATGGGTCAAACTAAATGTAAGGGGACCCAAGTCTTGAACACTACTAGCAGCTCAAGGAACCCTCCGAAAGGTGGATTCCAGAAAAAGGGCAAGAAGGCTACGAACGTCAAGAAGAGTAGTGGGAGCACGAAGTTAGCACCTACTAGATGGGTTCAGAAGTCTAAGGGGAAGTGTTTCAAGTGTGGTAAGGTTGGACATTGGAAGGTTGAATGCCCCAACTTCAAGGCAAAACAGAAAGGTACACGCATCGCCTTAGTAACTGAAATTGTTCTTGTTTTCGCATCTACCCATGAATGGGTAGTAGATTCTGGAGCAACTGACCATCTTTGTTACACCTTGCAGAGGTTTCTGCAGAAAAGGGTTCTGGCTGATGGCGAGGTTGTGGTTTCCTTGGACAACGGATCGCGAGTTCCAGCTATTGCCATAGGAGATTTACATTTATCTGTTTTAGACTCTAGTTTAATATTATGAGATGTTATATTGGTGCCTGATTTTAGGCGAAACATTATTTTCGTTTCAATGTTTTTATTGTGGATGGTTATAGATCTGTTTTTTATGATCAAATTTCGATTTCGAAAGGTAAAGATCTTATCTGCAATGGGCCTTTAAATGTATATCTATATACTATTACGTCTAATCCATGTACACCTGTTAATGTTACTTCCTTATCATCAAACAATAAGAAGAGAAAATAACCTTCTTTGGTAAATCAAACTTATCTGTGACATCTACTAGGTCACATCAATCTGAATAGGATCCAAAGGTTGGTGAAATATGGATCATTGGAGTCTCTCCAAGTTGAACTATTTTCAACTTGTGAATCTTGCTTGGAGGGAAATATGGTGACTAGGCCTTTTAAGGCAAAAGGTTATAGAACTACTGAAGCACTAATTTTGATTCATTCTAACTTGTGTGGACCCATGTCTACACAAGCCTAGTTATTAAGTTGGATAAGTTGGATAATGTGTTGGATAAATTGTCGTTTTAAGTCTAGTTATTTATTATCTCTCAGAAATCATTATTAATAGATTAATGTGTTTTACATTATTTAATAATGTTATTTATCTGGAATTAATTGGCTGGGCCAATTAATTGATAAATACTAGTAGCTCAATAGATTAATTAATTATGTAGAAGCCCATCAGGGATATAATTAAATTAATGGGCTATAAATATTAATGTTATATTGGCTCTTGAAGCCTATATATATTAGTATTCTGTTTATAATCAGAACGCACACATTCATAACTCATACACGCACACGCGAATTTTAGAAAGACAAAATAATTTTCTTAAGTTCTCTGACCACCCGGAGGAAGGAAAAGGTCAGGAACACAGATCAGAAAATCTGAAAAGGAGCAACAATCAAAGCAACTACAACAAAAGTGGAGGAATGTATAATTTCCCCCTCTCCTATTATTCCTTCACAAGTAATTACTAGTTTGTTACTCCTAAAAGCCCCTATGATCTATTGTTCTCACATTAACATCAAACATTTTGGGCGTTGAATAAATAACATGTCTTGTGTCCTAGATCAAGCATTACTTTTCCTCTCTCGAATCTCGAATTAACACAACATAGAATGTTTAATTGGTGATCAAACAACTAAAACAAGCAATTAAACCATGAACACAAGGAGGAACAAATACCACAATTGATTTGCCAAAGATCCATAGTTAAATCATTCACCTACTCTCTAAACCTAGAAGAAAGAGATTTAGCTACTCATTGGCAAAGTAACAAATAAGAAAAATCACAAGAATTCACGTTCGTAAGCAAAATAAATCGTAGAAGAAAACTAAAGTCTTGATTGTGTTGAACTTGAATTTCTTGAACTTCTTCCTTTCTCTCTGCTCTTCAAAAGCTCTTCTAACGATGCAGAATTTTGAACTGAATATTATGAGCGAATGATGCGTTGACGAGTCCCTTCGGGGTTTCTATAGCCTGCAAATCTTAGCCCTAAGTAAGGGTTTTGTTGTAATTTCCACAGATAAAAACAGCAGCCGAAAATGATCTCGACGCGGTCGCATCAGGGTAGTAGACAATTTTTCCTTCACGTTGTAACGCTTCTGACGCGACTGCGTCTAGGTCGCGTCCTGCTTTCTTCAATTCCCACTGTGATGACCCTCACGCGGCTGCGTCTAGGTCGTCATAACTCATAACTCGATTTTCTTTTGACTCGTTCTCGCTCGTTTTAAGTCTAAATCTCGAACCGTTTTCGCTCTTTACTCATATCGAGCTGTACTTCGACTCCATCATTGCTCAAATACCATGATTTTCACCTGTTTTTCTGTAATTTCAACAAAAAGACAAACAAATATCACATTCTACAAAATTAGGCAAAATCGGCATCAAAACATGCTGTGAACTAGGAAAAGTCCATGTTCGTCTGTACATTGAATACATAATGCATTACATAACCATATCTTAGTAGTCAAGCACTCCTTGATCGCTTCTTTGGTTATGGATTGAATAGGTTTTGTCTCCATGGTTCCAGCTTGTCGATTTTTTCTTGTTCTTTGTGCTGCCACTTTGTGTGTAAATGGGAAAATCCCAATTTTGCTATCAAATATAACCGACCTATCTTCAAAAAATATTGGCCGTCACACGTCATACATAAACATCACTTTCGTGATGAACTTTTTTATTTTGGCAAGCGCGGTGAGGTTTGGCCTCATCGGGAATTAAATAAAACCTATGTGCAACCTTAATGATGTAAAACAACTTCTCGCCAGTGTGAACCGTGTTGTGCATGCTCTTAAATTTTAGGATTTTCATTATTCTATCAAACTTTAAAGCTTCTAGTGAAAATTGTAGGTGTAGCAACTTATTAGGGGCTATTAGGCTAGGTTTTATAGCACTAGTATGAGCTTTGACCATACCTTAATTCACCCATCGGCCAACGGTGCTCAAGCTACTACCTATCTCTTTTGCGAGTTCGGATAATTGATCATTTAAATACCGAGAGACTTTGAATTAAGTTGAGATCAATTTGAATTCTTTTGCTTCTCGAATTAGTTTGTTTTCCACTACGAAGATGTATCATTTGGTTGTTGACTCTTTGTTTTTTCGCACCAGCCCAAAACCTAGAAACCATCCATCGAACTTCGTTGCTTCTTGAATCTTCCCCCCAAATTGGCTTTCCGTCTTTAGAGTGTTGGAGCATAAATTGCAGGATAGAGTTATGGACAGCAGTCGTCAAATCTTTCCCCTTTTTGATATTTTGATGTAGCTAAAGAATCTCTCAACTTTTTAGTTTCTGTAAAGGTTGTTGAAGTGAGGAGCGTGAAACACTTATTTATAAAATGTTTTTTGAAAGGGAAATAGAAATTGTTTTGGAACTTGTTCAGATTTTTGGAATCTGTTTAAATATTTCACAAAACAATTAGGTTGATTTTTACTGTGGTTTTGGCTCCAATCTGAAAACAATTTGGCAGAATTTTTACTTGTTTGAATCTATATAAATCTTGGCGGTATCATTTACCCTATTGTTTGTGGGGCCGTTCTGTTTTTAAGTTGCAAGTGGGACCTACAAAATTCTCAAAAAATGGAGTAATTACTTTCTAAATCAAAACCTTATTTACATGGCCCCCCACTACTCAACAACTAAATTCACTTTTCATTAATGTACGTGCAAAAAAAAAACGAGACTAGTTCGTTGGGACATAGTGTGTATTAAATTAACGTAAGATGCATTAATATAATATTATAGCTCATTTATTTATTATTCTAATGGGATTCAGTACCTTAGTCTATAAAATAATTAAATAAAATTGGGCTATAATTAAATCTATCAATTAATTCGAGATAATAAATACCCACATTATTACATAATGAATAAAATACATTAATCTATTTATGATTACACGAGAGCGCAGAAAATAACTGGGCAATCAATTGAGCCAGACCAAAGATCTAATAGATGAAATAAAACAGGGTCTCAAATAAATTAATCATTTATGCTCTCAGCTTAGAGCAAAATTAACTAATAAACACGCATTCATTCCACTAAAGAATTCGTGTTGACTTACCCCTTTATCTCAATTTAGTTAGATCTTGTATTTCTGACATAATTGATCCCCGTATTTTAAGAAACAAACATCTATTAATTAATTAAGCACATTGATTGCTTAAATTAATTAATATCTTATCATGAGTAGTATCACTCGACCTTATTAATACACTTGAATATAAAATTTCTTCCAATATACAAAAATTCCAACAAATCGCTCTTCACCGCACACACGTCACATGTTCTCTTTCGGTGATTTAGATCTGGATCTAGCATATGCAGAAGTACTTGAAGATCACTTTCGGAATAACACACTATTCAGTAAGAACATTCTGGAGATGGAGATCTTGCAGGCTGAAAATCAAAGACTTCTTGTTGGGATGAGTCTATATGATAAGATTTGAAGATCCCAAAATCTCTAGCTGAATGATGGGCCTTCGATATTGTAATAGCTTAAATGAGTTCAGCTGTTAGAACTGAATAGGCTAGAGTTCAGTAGCTGTGGATTCAGTAGAAGATTCTGCACTCAGTCGAATAACTCAGTATCGAGGAAGTCAGTTGGTCTGTCAATCACCAACTGAATCTGTAAAGGAAATCGAGCCAGCAATTGAAGTGTTCAGATGAATATCGATAGAGGACAATCAAGTGAAGGTCCGAAGATTAAGAGGAAGTCAACTCATCGTACTTTGAGTTTGAATAAGCCTCACCAACTCTCATAGACCTCGACCAATAAGGAGCCGACAGCTCCTTACCTGCTCTGCCATAAAGCTGCTCCAAGCCGGAAACATAGGAACTCTCTACGGTGCCTCTACTCAACGTTCAAATTATTTGTGGCCATTTTTCTTGTCTTATTCAACTCATGTCTAGACTTCCTCGAACAGATCTATTCACAAGTCGTAGACTGTAAATAGAGAAGAGTCTTCATGCAGAAAGATACCGGGAACCAAAGCGATCGAAGCTCAAACACTCTAGCGAACTTACAAGCAACATACAAGCGAAGAACTTGCTCATAGATTTTAGATATCTTTTTAGTTCTTCTCTCTAGAGAATTATTGTTCCCTTTTTCTATCTAAGCGTGCTTATTGTAAAATCAATAGCTTAGAACCTCGAAGGAATTCATATCTTTTGAACTGTTCTTATTTGTAAGAACTCCTTCCTAGTTGGAGAAAATCTAACCTTAAACGGTTAAGAATTGTACAGTCACTACGACTATAAGTAGATATATGTCCAGCGTACTGATTGACTGAGGCTTGGTTAGTATAAGCAAACAAGTTAGAATCTGTCCCGTTAACAGATCAACTCAGGCTTGCTCAGTATAATTAATACAAGAAATCCTGCTCAGTTCAAGACAATGGACGTAGGACCCTGTGTGTTTGAACCACTTTAAAAATCGTTGTGTTGATTTTAACTGTTGCATTGATTTAACTATTCATTCATCATCCAACTGAGTTTTAATCAAACAAGCATAAAGGGTTTTCAACTGAGACATTTATTTTAAGGGCCTATACTTCCGCACACAACTCTTGTATTAAACTACTGTTTACTGATATAAATCAGTAGGACTGTACTCAGTAGGAGAATTTTCAACCCACGCGATCAAGAAAGCATATCTGGCCAACTGACAAAGTTCAGTAGCAATACTCAGCTAAAGCTGACTTTCGCATTATGAGTTTGAATTTGTATTCAGGTGTATTCAACTCCCCCCCCTCCCCTACACTTGAAGCATGTCTCTGGACCAACACTTTCTTAGCAAAGTCCGGTTGATACTGAGTCGGAAGCACTTGTTTCGAGACTGAATGAAGAGATTCAATCTTTGATGACTAAGTCTTAGGAACGAGAAGATCTAATTTCATTACTGACTAAGGACATTGCTGAGAAAATATATGGAACTCGAATATTGTTCGGTTATGAGTTAGTGGTTGATTTTAATCAACTCTTAGAGGGTACTTAGTTTTATTTTATCAGTAGTTCCTGAAATAGGACTTATTTGTTTATCGGTAATGGGGGAAATCATAGTGATTTAATGCTATGGAATTGAAGATCCCAAAATCCGTCTTGTACCCTTAGTGTAGTGTCTTTTGGACTAGATGATGTAATAGGCTAGACTGTTCTTATTTTCATTATCTATTGTGTCTAAGTCCTGTAAGGGGTACTTGTAGGTCTGAACTTCAGTAGGAAGTTACATTCCAGAACCCCATGTCATCAGTTGTAAGAGCTCCTGTTCTCAAGTCATCAGCTGACTCCACATCAGTAGAAGATCATACGAGGATGAGTGAGAGTCAACTCAGATGAAGACTGATGTCTGACAAGTCTCACCTACCACAAACCTCGACCAGTGAGAAGCGGTCTAAGCCTTACCTGCTCTGACCAACTAAAGTTGCTCTCATGCACAGTGACCAACTACTCTGCGACAATATTTCGAACATATGGCCGTTTTCCTTGGACGCTTGTGACATGTGGCATCGTCCCCTCCAACGGACAAATGTCTAGGTCACAACGATAAATAGAGATGCCTTTCCGAGCTCAAGACACGGGATATCAAAGGGATTACACGCTCAAGCATTCAAAACACTCTAGCGCTTTCACGAAGATCCAACGAAGAACTTGCTTATTAGAATATTTCTAGTTCTTCTCTCTAGAGTTTCTTTCTTTAGATCCCTCTTCTATATCTAAGCTCCATTGTTATATCCATAGCTTAGAACCTTCGAAGGAGTTCACATTTCGTGACTGTTCTTATTGTAAGAATTCCTTCATAGTTGGAGAACATCCCCTCCCCTTCAAACTTCGGTTTGGAATGTAAAGTCGCTAAGGACTATAACTTAGAAGGGTTTGTCCAGTACACAGATACCTTGCTGAGGCTTGCTCAGATTAATCAACAAGACCTCCTGTTCAGCAGGACCGTGGACGTAGGATCTTGCGTATCCGAACCACGTTAAAAATTGCTTGTGTTATTTGTTGTTTTATTGCATTGTTTTCAAACTATCTTACAAACTCATACTTTGCATAAAATGTATTTAAAAGTGCACTAGCCAAAATTATTTGGTTTGCGAAAAACACATTTTCAAATCGAGACGAAGTCTATCGAGCCTTACACACTTATCCGCACTAACTCTCCGCCTGAGGATTTAATACTGACTAAAGTCAGTAGAAGAAACTCTGTAGTTGAGTCACTCTGACCCGCGATCAGAAGGTTACTATTTTGCACTGTTCATCAGTTGCAACCTACAGCTCAGCTGTCCTTCGCGTTTGAGAAAAAGAACTTGTACTTAGGTGTATTCACCCCCCCTCTACACCTGACACTCGTCTCCGGACCAACAAATATGAACCAGAAACTCGCAGACCTGAAGTTGTAGCAGTTCACGAGTTCGAATCTCCTTGAGCACGTTGCAACTGGCAGGTGTTGGGTGGGAGCAACGGGGGCGATTGTTGGGATATGTGATGCTCAACATTCTTCCAGCTACGCGGTGACGGGTTGTATGATGCTTGGCACCACACCCCTACGTGGTGGAGCAACGTTTGAACTGTAACCGTGGCGATGACTACTATGCAATGAAGAATGTGGAGTGAGATTGTGTTCTAAGTTCTTTTATTTAAGAAATTGGAACCCTCCCCTATATAAGGTATTGCAGATTTGGTATACAACCTCAGCCCAAACTATCCCAAAGATTCATGTGGGAAGCCTTTTTTATCCATGAACATCTATCTACCTCTCTACATCTTCCGTGTGAAAATGCATAAAACCAAAATGAAAAGATGTGATTGGCTAAAATTATGTTTATCTCATTTCCATTTTAATCACGTTGTAACATTGTCAATGAAGGTCTATTTTGCATTTGCACAATCTAAACAAACTAAAAACCATTCGGCATTAATAAGTAGAAAAACATTTCATCTATTTATATTTATATTAATAACACATTGATGTTATTTTTATCTAAATTTGGAGTGGTGCGTTGGGGCAGTAGGTTTCCTCATCAGGAAAAAAACACAACAAAAAAATATCAGCCAAATTCTCATCTCTTAATTCTTAGAGACTGAATAAACACTGAACAAAAAGAACATCAAATTCCACCAGATTTATTTCGACAATTGATGCACTTGTTTTTATCTCCCTTCCAATAGTTCGATTCTTCTTCTCTTTTTTTTTCTTTAACAACATAGTAATGTTAGAACAGCTCGCTCTCCGATTATATGTATCACTAGACAGACAGCATTAATCTTACTTTTATATATAATATATATTAATATACATTCACAAGGTTATAAAGCTTCCACCATTGTCGGAATTGGTACCCCAGACCCCATTTCTTCATCTTCTCCACATCCTTCTTCCTCTGCTTCCCACAAGAAATGTACATACGAACCCAAAACCATACTGCAACAACGATTAATTATTAAGATTCAACACCTTTAATACATATATAAATCTAGAGACAGAGAGAGAGGGAGAGGAAAAGAGTATATATATATATACCAGTCGTTAGGGGAAGCTTGCAGGGCTTGATTGAAGTAAGATTTGGCTCTGCTCTCATCTCTCTGACTCTCCCATATTAGATTCCCATAGAGTGAAAGCACTTCCGCGTCTCCTGGGCTTGCCAAAATCGCCCTCCCATAATACTCTTCCGCTTTCACCAAATCCCCCTCCACCTATATACATACATTTATAATTAGAATCTCGACTTTAAAGATTAATTATTCCAATAATGCGTACTGTACATCATGCAAGTGTGTGCCGTAATTTCTCAATAGCAGAGAGTTGGTCGGATTAGATTTTATCATCTCTTGGTAATACGCCCCCATATTGTTCCGCTCGGCGCCGCTCCCATACCCACCGTTGCCGCCGCCTCCCGAGTTGCTGTTCTTGTTCATCCCTCCGCCGGGGGATCCCATCTCCTCCCACGCGGCCGCCCAGTCCCCGCTGCAGTCTTCGTACTCCACCTCAGCTATCGGCGCCGCCGATAACGACCGCGATCCCAGCTTGCTCAGTGTCCGCGTCTCCGCTCGGATCACGTTCGGTTCCGAAGCAGAACGGCGGATACTCCGCCGTGGCAGATCCACGGAGAGGGAGAGTCGAGGCGAACATGCGGTGGGAGGGATTTGGCCCATAATGGGACCGGAGCCAGTTCGAAAAAGCATTGACTTCATCGTCACAACTTAATTACAGATCTAGAAAATCAGATTCTTTGCTTAGATTCACAATAAAGAAGAGAATACCGAGTGATAATTTGAGAAGAGATCACGCCCTTTGTGTAATATATAAGTGAGAAGAAAGTTGAGTGTGGGCCGCGGGATTAGCTGAGTGGGTTTAGTAGGATTGATGACACGTAGAGGTGGTGTACGTGAGGGCGGAGAGCCGGCGAGGCGGCGGCTGGGCATGCGGCATGAATGGAGTGGCGACGCATGTGTCACAGAGGGAACGTGATCCATCCAGCCACGTGGAGACTTTAACAGAAAAGTTGTGCCTACTTTACAGTACGGACTCATCCCAGTCATTGCTCCAAGTCAACTTCCATTACACCGTTTTATATTATAATTTTCATCAAACATACAATCTAAACTAAAACTACTTATTGATCGAGTAAACTCTTTTTTTTTTTACTTGTAAATCATAAAAAAAAAATTATATCATATACATCTAACTATATTAGACCATTATATAGTTTGTTACGTCATTACATTGTGGAAGATATAATAAACAAATAAAACCATGTTGCGAGATCCAACAGCGCTTTTGGGACAATTAAAAGAGTAGATGCATAGACCGATAAACGTATGAATGAAGGCAATGTGGGTTGAATTGTTCATTCCCCCTTTCCCTAGTTTTGTCCATATTCCAAATTCCCATTCATCCCTCCTACTCATTACTTTTTCCATTTTTTCACTAACGTGTGAACAGAGTATATATAATGATTTTAATATATATCAAACTCGTAAACTTCAACCGCTAAATCATTCGGGGGACTACTTTTTCATTTTTGTTTATATTTTGTGGGTACTCGTGTAATTTTTTTTTTTTTTTTGATTTGAGGAACCCGCAGCCGCTACCTTCGGTGCGCTCTGGGTAAACCTCAACTCCTTGTGCAGTAGCCTGCAAACCACACAGGAGGTTCAACCACCCTAAGGTGACAGACTCACACAGAATGGCTTCAGTGAGGATTGAACCTATGACCTGTCGGTCCCGGGCGCCTCACCTCTACCACTCTGCCATCCCCAGGGACTGGGTACTCGTGTAATTGTTTCTTACCCATCTCGCTAAAGCTGCACAAACATTGTAGTTGAGCTTTCTCTTTATCCCAATTGTTCAAGTGCAGCTCCTTTTAGAGGTCAACGACTAAAAGTGGATCCCACACGTTCGATAATCTTGTCTTTTCTGCCGCGTGGAATTTTCATTCATCCATTTTTCTTTTTTGTATTTATGATTTCAATTGGAATTGGGCCACCGTTTCATCACTAAATAATACTCCATCCCTCTCTGTTCTTTATTTAAGGAAAGTGGTATGTTGTGAGCAAAGATGATGATGCCCTTAAAATAGTGTGGTTGATTGTGTTTAAAAAAATTGTTTTTTAGGAAATATGATATTATTTGTGGGACGTTCCGAAAATGAAAAAATGACATTATATGTGGGATGGAGGGAGTAGAAGCATCTCAACCTGCACCATCACACGAGCAAACCTAGGAGGATGCCTCAACCAGCAATCTAGTCACAAAATTTTAACCAAAATGGTGCTAATGTAATAAGGCTAAATTTATTTTTTAATTAATGATTTATATATGAATAATGTATATGACAAAAAATTATATTGTCCCTGGTGGTAAATTAATCTTTCATTATCCTCGAAATACTATATGTTCATGGATTTGGATTTTTTCGAGTACGTAACATTTAGAACAATTCTTTACTATCTATAATAGTCTTGTATATTTAAGAAAACTACACTATATTCTCGAAAACTCTTGGATATCAATAATCTAATCTGCTCTAGAATATTATATTATCCCATGCCCATAGAAATGCACCTAATGTGTTCATGTACAAACAACACTCCTTCCAGTAACTCTAATTTTAACCATCGCTCCAATTTTGGCTCTCTAAATTGTTCTCTAAACATTTCTACAAGCTAGTGAGAAAATTTATTATTCAAATTATGCAATAACTTTGTTTCGAGTTGACCTTAATGCTAAATTCTAATAAAGTGGGACTCATATGTTGTCTAATTAATTGCACCTTGGTTTTGTCACTTTCAAATCCGAGAATAACCCTAAAATTCTTTGGCCGCCATAAATATAAAATCACAAATATCCTCAACTCTCTACTTGATAAAGAATTCAATGAAGAAGAAGCAAAATAGAGAATGAATTACTATACTTTATCGTCTCCAGAGCTACTCCAAATGTCTCTACATCACTCAATTTTTTCAATGTTTTCTTATCTTTATATTCGTCGAAACTCATCCAACTTTTGTTGGAATTATGACCAATATAATGCTTGACTTCACTTCCTCAGGCAATATCAGGGTGAATCTATAATCATCCTCTTCTCCTTTTCTCACCGAATGACCTGTTGAATGCGACCTAGAGAACTTCTCCAACTCATTTCGAGTGTGTGCACCCGTAGTAGAGGAACCCTCTACGTGTTTCTTGTATTGAATACTGTGATCTTCTTCTTTTACACCTTCATCCATGATCGTGATGCTACAACTATGATGACTCACCTCATTCTCATCCACGGGGTCGACGACGTTGCTAATCTGCCTAGACAAAAGGGGTGATTTTACGGGTGACTGGACTGGCGAGTTGAGGTTCCTTCGATAGACTGGGCACGTCTTGTGCGACTCGAGCCAGAGGTCTATGCATTCTTGATGGAATACATGACAACACATGGTTAAGAGGCGAAGTATGTCACTGATGCGGAACTCCACCAAACAAATTGCACACTCCAGCCTTTACTTTTCCTTCCTATTATAATAGACTCCTGTCCAGTGAGGGTAGCCTTTGCTGACTCGTTCGCATTCGACAAGAAGTCCATAAAATTTCAGAACAGAGCAGCGGCTAAGAAATCAATTGGACGTGGAATTCATGACAAACGTTCATCACCTTCCACTAAGGATCCACATCCACCTCAGCACAAGAAGAGGACACTGTTGAAGAAAGCTGAGACAACAGTTATCCGTGACGAACATGTATCTGTACAAGACTCAGAGTCCGGCGAACAAGATACCACTCTGACTGATAAAGTTCACAGGATCCACTCAGAGGAGACTCAATCAGATCTTCCCAGTGACTACCTCAGACTGAAGTCTCTACCTCAATGCCAGCTTTAGTACTATCTGATCATCTTCGAGCTACTGAAGAGATTGTTGAACATATTCCATAGATACTAGATCACTCAGATCTAGTAGACATTGCAGTAAGGGTTAGGGTCCAGATGCGTCTCAAATTCCTAGATTGGGCTATCTTACATGACACCATCGACCTCAGGACAGTCGCTGTACTCGTGAGTGAGCAAATACTCAAAGAAGAAATTGGCTATAGAGAGCCAGCTGGCATCCCATCCATGGATGACATGCGTTCAGCCATGCTGATGCTACTGAGGCACAAGGGCGAGTATGAACAACTTTCTCAGCCACAGACTCAACCAGATGCTGAGCATGATGACAAGTCACCACCTAAGAACGCAGACCAGGGAGGATCTGGAGAGGGAAAATCTCCTAGCAATGATGATGATAAAACACCACCTCCACCTCCTTCATCTGGTGCAATCATCTCAGCGCCTTCCACATCTCAGACATCGAATTCACCAACTGGTGAGGCAACGCGCAGTAGATCAAGCTATCAAGCTGAAGAGGTACATGACGCTTCAATTAAGGACGCTTCAATTACAACCATCAATAAGAGTCTCAAGCGTCAAGGTCACAAGAATCGTCTTCTTTCCAAAGATGTAAATATCAAGGGAGCCAATCTACTCAGGCTCAGACGCAAAGTCTCAGTGACCTGACTGCGGAGCTGTAGAGGATCAGTACACCTATAATTCTAGATACTGATGAGATCTTTCGCAAGGAACTTGAGGCACAGAGAACAAATCTTATGCATCAATTTCAGCATGTATTGCAGTCTTAGGCCCTGGTCTTCTCTACGAAGATGGCCACTACACTCTCTGATGTCCTTAAGGCTGTAGAGGGGCGTAACAGATTAACCACTAACAGTGTCTCTGGGGCACTTGTGGGACAAGCTCAAGCCGGCCTTGCTATAAAAAATGAAGCTATTGAACTAGTTAAAGCTTATCTGAAAAGGAATGTAATAGCTAAAGCTGAAGTACTTAGATTTGCTCAAGCTGAACATGACAAACATTGGGACGAGTACATAGACGCTGTCAGAGACGTCGAAGCAAAGATCGACACTATAGGTCGCACAGTCTCAGACCTTACTGAGAAGGTCACAGCTCTATCCACCCTGATCAATGATGCTGAAAAGGTGGAAGGAAGTAGGAGTACACAACTACTAACCCATATCAAAGCTAAAGAGACAGTTGCTGACAAGACTAAAAGGGACGAAGCTAACGGGGAAGGGTCTGGATAACCGACTGAAGCAGCAATCATTGAAGTGGCTCAGTTTATCAAAGAGCTAACTGAAGATGAGCCAGTACGCTCAACTGCTAAGGGAAAAGCCAAAGCTGCTGACAGTCCCCCCCAAAGCTCGAAAGTTAAAATTCCGTTTGCCTGATGAACAGATTACCTTTGATGAAAGAATGACAAAAGAATTCGAAGAACAGGAGGCTAAATCTGATGAAAAAGCTTCAGGTGTTCAAAAGTATAAGTCAGCTAATCCTAGTGAAACTAAAGCAGGTACTGAAGCTTAGCAGAACATCCCCACTACAAAGCCATCCAAAGAACAAGAAGCAGAGATGAAGGCAATATCGGATGCCTATGAGAGAGGCTTAGACATAACTGCTGAGGCCAGACAAGTTCAAGCTGCCAAAGAAAGGATCAGATTAGCAGACCTTGAGGCGCTCAAGCATAAGACTAAAAAGGAAGCCAGGGAAAGAGTCCCTGAGAAAGATAGGAGCGTACCGCCAACTTTTAAGTTTTTCAGGCAAAGAGAGCTGAACAAAAACCTCAAGAGAGTCATTCACTCGAGAACTGACAAATGGGTGCCATGGAAGATTAATCAAGTTTGGGAGGAGATCAAAATTGGATTTATCAAGAGCTGGTACATATGGAAGATAATGTATGAAATAGATCCAGACAGATCCTTCAAAGAATTCTTGAGGATCGCAGATTCAGAAGTTTATGCAGAAATTCTGACGGCTCTTGAACAATCAGGTTTTCCTCTCAAAGCACCTGAATGCAGGATTCTCCCTCCTCCTCATACTTTAGAAAGACATATTTGCACAAAGGAGATTAAGGATGAGATAGAGATTGCCATGAAAAGAAAAGATCTTGTACTAGATGATCTTTATAACAAAGAAGAAATCAAAGAGCTAAGGAACAAAGTCTACTCTTCGTATGGGCTTGTTATCCATGAGAAGAAGTCAGTTGATGTTGATTTCAAGGGAAGGATGCAAAAGTTCAAGAAGACAAACTGACTCTCTCTCTCTCTCTCTCTCTCTCTCTCTCTCTCTCTCTCTCTCTCTCTCTCTCTCCTGTTTAGCTCTAACGGTGATAGAATATTTATGTACTTGTAACTCTCGCTTATATATGAAATCTATCACTATTTTCTTGGTTGAAGACAACTACTCATTGTCATATGGTTGTTTTTATCTTTCAACACATCTGATCACATTAGTGATCAAAACACACACTTACCTATTGCTTATCATTTTGTGTGTTTCCCTTAGTTCTTAGACTCTGTATCTTTCTGATCTGTTAATAGAGGGAAATTGTGTTGTAAAGGTTTTGGCATCATCAAATAGGGGAAATTGTTGGGAATGAGATTCAGTATGAGAAGATTTGAAGATCTCAAAACCCCTTAGCTGAATAATGAACCTCACAATGTAATAACTTAGTTGAGTTCATCATGTTAGGAACTCAGTAGCTGATAGGATTCAGTAGAACATCTTGTGTCAGCTGGATGGACTCAGCATGAAGAACTCAGTTGGGCGTCTCAGAACCCACTGAATCAGTAGAGAAAATCGTGCCAAGTACTGAATATATCAGAAGAATGTCAGCAGGAGACAACTGAGTAAAAGCGTCCGAGGTATCAAAGGAAGTCAACTCAGTATCCACTTGGAGTTTGAACAAATATCATCAACTCTCTAACCTCAATCAATGAGGAGCTGCCAGCACTGTACTTGCCTTGACATAAAGCTGCTCCCCAGACTGAAAAAGAGAGATATCCCTATAGTGACATTCATAACTCAAGATGGTTGTTTTTCTTGTCATTTTTGACACCTGCCTAGACCATTTCCAACGGATCTATTCATGAGTCGAGACTATACACGGATGTCACCTTCCCCTCGACCTCATCCCCGACACATGGATGTCAGCTAAGGTATTGAGAAGACCTTAGCTGACACGGAGCATACATGTGCAATAGATATGCACAACACTTAAGCAAGACATTCATAGCAAATGAGTTATTGGACAAATTTAGGCAAAGACCCAATTTGCAGATCCGAGAGTCGAAGGATGAATTGATTGAAAAGTTCTCAACGGAAACAAGTGATTGAAAACTTTACAGAGCTTGAGACAAAGTGTTGGGATGAGATCAATATGATAAGATTTGAAGATCCTAAAACCTTAGCTGAATCATGAACCTTGTATAATGTAATAGCTTAGATGAGTTCAGCATGTTATGAACTTAGTAGGCTAGCTAGAGTTCAGTAACTGATAGGGTTCAGTAGATCATCAGTCGTTCAGCCGAAGAATTCATCATCAAGAACTCAGTTGGGATTGCTACGACCCACTAAATCTGCATAGGAATTCGAGCCACGAGCTGATATCTTAGAAGAATGGAGTACGAGACAATTCAGTAAAGGTCCGAGGAATCAGAGGAAGTCAACTCAGTATGATATTGGATTTTGAACAACCCTCACCTACTCGCTAAACCTCGACCAATGAGAAGCAGCCAGCATTGTACCTGCTTTGACATAAAGCTGCTTCCATACCGAAAAAGAGGGAATCTCTACAGTATTATTCAAAATGAAGTTAGTCATTTTTGACAAGTGTACTCCCTCCAACGGATCTATTCATATGTCGAGGCATAAATAGAGAAGAGTCTTCACTCAGAGAAGATACGATACATCAACGGGAATACAAGCATTCAAGCGATCAAACACTCTAGCAAACTCATAGTCTATCCCAGTGAAGAACTTGCATTCAGAGAGATCCCTTCTAGTTCTTCACTCTAGAGTTTAATTTGTTCCTTTCTCTATCCTCAACAAGCTCAATATAAAATCATTAGCTTAGAAAACTCGAAGGAGTTATGTTTTCTAAACTATTCTTATTTCAGGTATAAGGGCGGTACCTATGTTTTCAGTAGAAAACTACGCGGTATGGCGTGTAAGGATGGAGGCGCACTTAATGTCGCTGCATGACAGCATGAAAGACGTCCTAGATAAAGGACCTATTGTTCTGATTGTTGACAGCATCGAGCTCACAACCATAACATCAATAGGTTCCAGAACTGGCCCGAAGGTTCCCAGGGACAAGAGCCTCTTTACACTAGAAGAGAAAAAGCTGCACAATCTTGATCGAGTCGCACGCAACGCAATACTAACTACGCTCAGTGACTCATACCTCGGCAGAGTACACGACTGCAAGACTGCAAAAGAGCTTTGGGATGCTCTCGCATTACTGAGCCAAGGAACTCCGCAAATAAAAGAAATAAACTGTAGTTGGAGCTACAGAAGCTCGAGGCATTTGGTACGATACCCGAAGAGTCGATTGATGTTATCAGCATCCAATTCACGAATCAAATCAACATCATCAGTGGACTGGGAAAAACATTCAGCAACAAGGAGACCAACACTAAAATTCTAAGGGCTCTATCTAGGCCCAATTGGTAGTCTTTTGCTACGTGTTTGAGAAGAACTGACTTAAACTCGATTACTCCTGATTATATATTTTCATAACTGAAAGCAGAGGAGTTTGAGTTCAACCTTCCACACACCTAAAGTGTTGAGACTGAAGTGCCAATGGATTATGCTTAAAAGGCAACAATCAGCACACCTAGCGCAAGTCCCTCAGTTACAAGTCAATAAGCTGGAAGTTCCATGACAATCCCTACTGCTGATAACTTAGCTCAGAAATATGCTCTCCTTTCAGTAAAATACTAGAAGGAGAAGGACAAGCTCAGAAAGATGAAGATGAAGAAAGCTTCAAAAAGCTATAAAGGTAAGAGAGAAAATACTCATCCGAAAGGTGAATCTAAATCTCTACCTGAATGCAGGAATACTGAGACTGGCCCCACTGTACCTAAAGAAACACCAAGAAAGGAAGGTAGAAGCTCAACATGCTACAACTGCAAAAAGACTGGGCATTACCAATATGAATGTCCAGAGCTCACGGCAGCTGAAAGAGCAGAAAGGCAAGCCAGGCGCGATAAGTTCGTTAGAAAGAGGCAAGCCTACATAGCCGGAGAGCTATCCGATTGCTCGAGTGATGAAGTGATATTCACGGTCTCATCTAATGACGAATCAACATTCATGGCAATCGAAGCTGAAAAGGATATTGAACTGTGCCATATGGCTGGAGAAGAGGATGTGGTAAACTCTAATTATAATATATGCTCCTCTTCACCATCCTCACACGACAAAAACTCTATTGCAGGTGAACCCCTGGATATGGTTCTTGCATATGAAGAACTGTTGGAGGAACAGATTCAGATGAGCAAACAGCTCAGTAGAACACTTTAGGAGATGGAACTCGTGAGAGCTGAGAATCAGAGACTTTCAATGAGAAGTTAGGGCTCTACTGAGTCTTAACGACTTGTTTTGAGACAGAACGAAGAGATGGACTCTCTGATGACTAAGGCTCAACAACAAGAATGTCAGATATCAGTTCTGACCAAAGACAACTCAGAGAAACAGACTAAAATTGTCAGTCTAAAGGATAAGCATACACATGCTAGAGCTAAGTATGAAGCTCTAAGGAAAAGTGATGAGGTTTGGAGAACCTTAATGACTAAGCAGTACTTAAGAGCCAAAGAAAAGCTTGAGAAGTTACTGAGATCACAGAGACCATGTTCTACGAAGGAAGGACTTGGTTATATATATGAAGCAACTACCTCCAGACAGAAAAACTCAGATCAACTAGTTGACAGATTTGTCCTAGGGGGAACCCAATATGCTGAATCCTCCACCCCTCAGACAAAGGACAAATAGAAGATGAAAGCACCTCAGCCCAGCTACCTAAAGATCACTCATGGTTTAAGCCCCAAAACACCTAGATCCAATTTAAGGGGAACCAAGAAAGTTAGATGGGAGAGCAGTATGTCATCCACAGTATACTCATCTAGCTCAGTATGAATCATACTATTATGAGCCCAGAAACCAAAGCCCAAAGGTTCAGCATAAGAAGAAGAAACCTGAACCTCAGAAGAGAAAGAAGTTACTATCTCCCAGTTCAGCAAAGAAATCAGTTGACAACAAGAGCAAGGCGAAATCTGAAACCACCAGGGTCATCAGACAGATTTGAATCCCAAAATCCACTATCATCAAAGGACCCAACCTGAACCCAAAGGGTACTTGAATTTGTTTTTATTTTGCAGGTGCAAACGGACCCTTGGATCATGGATAACGGATGCTCAAGACATATAACGCATCAAAAGAATCGGGTGACCAACTACGTTCAACAAGAAGGAGCTAGAATTAAATTTGGTGACAACTCCAAAGGATACACAAGGGGATACGGAACATTGAAGATAGGGACTGCCATAGTTCCCAGAGTATCATATGATGAAGGACTTCAACATAATCTCTTTTCAGTCAGTCAATTATGTGATAACTCCAATAAAGTAACTTATGAACGCAGGTTTTTGTGATGTTCTTGACAAATCTACATGAAAAACTGTGTTATCAGGCTCACGGAGAAGAAATATCTACTATGCACATTGGAATACCGCTGAACCTGAAGCTCGCTGCTAGTACATATAAAGTCAGATGACAAAACCGCGTGGTTCTGGCACAGAAGACTAAGTCATCTTAACTTTAAAACAATGAACAAGATAGCAAGAGATGCTAAAGTTTGAGGACTGCCCAAGGAAGTATTCAAGAAACACAAGAATTGTGAAGCATGCCTGAAGGGGAAGCAAACCAAATCAAGCAATCCGCCAATTCCATCACCTTCTACTGATGGGATCCTTCAGCTGGTACACGTGGATCTATTTGGACCAGTCTCTCCAATGATGATTAGAGAAATGAAACATGCTCTTGTAGTCATTGATGACTATTCAAGATACACATAGGTGATTTTCATCACCAACAAGTCTGACGTAAAAAATGAACTGCCAAAGCTACTGAAATGATTGAATGTCGAGTCAAGATTCAACGAATATGCTCAGATCGTGGAATAGAGTTTCTAAACTCAGTGATGAAAGACTACTGCGAAGCTGAAGGAATCCAACATGAAAGCTCAGCTGCACGTACACCTCAACAGAATGGTCTTGCTGAAAGAAAGAACAGAACACTCAAAGAAGCAGCAAGAACATTACTCGCAGATTCAGGTCTACCATCAAAGTTTGGGCAAAAAGCTACTGAGATAGCCTGCTACACTCAGAATCGGTCTTTGTTGACTCAGATGCACATGAAGACACCATATGAATTATGGAAAGGGAGAACACCTTCTATCTCACATTTCAATATCATTGGTTGTTCGTGTTGTCTTTGATAGCAAGTCAGACCAAGGGGTATTCTTAGGATACTCCAAGGTCAGCAAAGCTTTCAGGATCTTTAACTACCAGACCCTTTATGTAGAGGAAAGCCCTCATGTTGTATTTAACGAATTTACTTCTGAGGATAGGAAACAAAACTCTCAGCGAGACGCTGAAGAGTCAGCCGCAAGCTATAGGATCTATGCTTGAACGATAATGTAGAAAAAATTCAGCATTGTTGGGATGATGATTCAGATGATGAGATTCAGAACCAACCAACAAGCAATGTAGTTGAACTGATTGATTCTACGAAGCAAAATCAATCCCAGGTAACTCAGGTCGATGAAGAAATCTCAGTGGTAACTGAGACCTCTACTGAAAATAACAACTCAGGAGGAACTACTGATGTTCCTAAGCTGAATGCCCCTAAACCTGGTTACTCAGTAGATCTTGATCTTGTTACTGAATTGCTTCAGGCGCAAAATAACAGTACTGAAATTCCTCATAATCCGACTATCTGTGCAAAATTAATTTCAGAAGATGTAACAAGACATCATCGTTCGTGGTTAGATGCTCATACTTCAGATCTTATAATTGGAGATCCCTCAGCAAGCGTTAAGACAAAATCCAGATTCTGTCAAGGAGAAAGCACTCTATACTCCTGTTTCTTGTCTACTGAAGAACCTCAATCAATTGAAGACGCACTTAATGACGTTGATTGGATCACCGCCATGCAAGAAGAGCTCAACCAATTCACCAGAAACGACGTTTGGGAGCTTGTAGACAGACCGAGACATCAACCTGTAATAGGAACTAAGTGGGTTTTCAAAAACAAGCGAGATGAAAACAACATCATCGTCAGGAACAAAGCCAAACTAGTTCCTAAAAGTTATTGTCAATATGAAGGGATAGACTTTGATGAGAAGTTCGCTCCAGTTGCAAGTTTGGAGGCTATTCGTCTGTTCCCAGCTTATGCAACTCATCAGTAGTGCATAGTGTATAAGATGGATGTCAAGTCGACTTTCTTGAATTGCGTGCTGAAGGAAGAAGTCTATGTAGAATAGCCTCCCGGTTCTTAGCAGGGACATTAAGTATACAGACTCAAGGAAACTCTGTATGGGTTAAAACAAGCACTCAGGTCTTGGTATGATAGTCTTTCAGACTTTCTACTTCATAAAGGTTTTCAAAAGGGAAAGGTAGATCGCACCCTATTCAGTATCAAGTAAGAAACTGACATTTTACTGGTGCAGATCTATGTGGATGATATCATCTTTGGATCTAAGAATGTGACTATGTGCCAAAAATTCGAGAAGATGATGAAAGATAAATTTGAAATGTTTATGATGGGAGAAATGAATTATTTCCTTAGACTTCAAGTGAAGCAATCAAAGAAAGAAATATTTATTAATCAAGCAAAATACACTAGAGATCCCATCAAGAAATTCGGTTACGAATCCAGGAGATCAGACAAGATACCCATGAACACAAATCTTAAGGTTGACCTTGATAAAGAGAGAGTATCTATTAACTCAACCGATTATCGTGCTATTATTTGTTCATTATTATATCTGACTGCCAACAGACCTGATATAACCTATGTTGTAGGTGTATGCGCAAGATTTCAGGCGAATCCCAAGCAAAGTCATATCGACAACAAAGAAGATTCTCCGATACCTGAAAGGAATATCTGATGTTGGGTTATGGTATCATACTGATGATAATATTGAACTAACTGGCTATTCTGATGCTGATTATGCAGGATGTCGAATTGAGAGGAAATTGACTTCAGGAACGTGTTAGTTCCTAGGCAGCAAGCTCATATCTTGGTTTTCAAATAAACAGCAGTCAATAGCTACTCCACTACTGAAGCTGAATATATGGTTGTCGGAAGTTGTTGCACCCAGATCCTATGGCTGCGACAACAGTTGAGAGACTACGATGTATATCAAGATGAAGTTCTGATCTACTGCGACAGTACCAGTTCCATTGCAATCACTCATAATCATGTTCTTCACACAAGATGCAATACGACATCATTTCATCCCAGACCATGTCGAAAAGAAAGATGTCAGAATGGAGAAAATCTATACTGATAAGCAAAGAGCCGACATACTGACCAAACCTCTAGTTGAGACCAGATTCAACGAACTCTCAGTAGAACTAGGTCTACTGGATCCTACTGATTCAGTTTAGTAAGACGATCATGGAAGAACTGAGTACGGGAGAACTTACTCTCAGTACTACTGAGTAAGGTGAAAGGAAGTATTGACATACTCAGCATCTACACGGTGGTATCAACTGACTGCTTGATAGGTTATGAGTATTTATTCAGCATATTACATTCAGCATGTCACTACATTTAATTTTCTGCCATTAATATTCCTAGGATGTCATTAATAAAAGCGTTTTCATTAAAAGCACGACATTCCATATGCTGACTGCGACAAATTAAATACATGTCATCTCACCTTACCTTTTAATCGCTAGTATACGTAGGTCGAGATTATAGTCGGTACAATAATCATAATTATTATAACACTTAATTTGAGCCGTCAACGCCTAAAATTCAGTTTAATCTCAACCATGCGCTTATAAAATCGTTCATATTCATTAGATATATATAAGCTCACGTATCCATACTCGTAAGTTACTTTATCCGCCATTTTCGATCAAAATTTTGTGCTCTGCATATCTAATAGCATTAGAAATCTACCACGTTCAAGCACAACCTTTTCGGTAAATTTCCTTAATCTAATATGCTAGAAACTGATTTACTCTATTTTTGAGTGCTAACATTTATTTTGTACATCAAGTGAATCACTCAAATGGCATCTTTGCCAAGTAACAAAGTCCTGATTTCGTCCGATATAGAGGAGATCATTCCTAACCAGAGAGTCTTATTCGAGCCCTACTCATTTTTCGATCGTTTGGAATCGACTGTATGGAGCTAATATTTGACGCTCTTCAGTCGTCTGGACTTCAGGAACTCCTCTCTCGGGTTCCTACCCGCTGCCTCCCCAGATAGGTCGCAGAATTCTACATGAATCTTTGCCAGAACGAGGACCTGCAGGACATTTCTTCCATCTCCTACCAGCAAAAAACGAGTAACAACTTCTGACAAAAGTAGATAGCTGACATGGACGTAGCTGAATGCCTTCAGCATAGCTTTCAGCTTCCCAACACAGGGATCTCTCCCGTTGGGTACAAGAAGTCATCTATCAACAAGTACCTCTGCCAGTTCAGTGGGCAGAAGGACATCGGGTTCAAAGCAGCATTTCCCAAGAACCAGCTGCTCCCTGAATACCAAGGCCTAGCATACATTGTCAATCATGTACTTACCGGTTCAGCCGGAACCTATAATCAACTCTCCAGGATCCACATTCAGATTATGATGGCCATTATGGATGGCGTACAGGTGAACTGGATAGAGTTTTTCATGTCTGAGTTCAATGCGCAGTCTCAGACGTATGTCTTTGGAGAAGACAAGACATCTATGCAACTAATTCCAAAAGGCAAACTTCTCTATGGCAGCAAAGTATTAATTCTGATAGAAGACTACTACCCGGAAGAATCACCTTCACTGACGCATATTCTTTCGATACGAAGAATATCAAGTTCTTAAATGCAACAACAACTGAGAAGTCTATTGGGCGTGGACTTCATAACAAGCGTCCACTTTCATCCACTCAGGATCCCTGCCCAACTCAGCAGAAGACGAGGAAACTACTGAAGATGCCTGAATCGTCAGTAGTTATCCCTGAGACTAAATCTATCCACGACTTAGAGTCAAGAAAAGAGGATGTGACTCTAACCGACAAAATCAAAAGGATACACTCATAGGAGAGACTCGGTAGGCCATTTCTGTTGACTCACCTCAGACTGAGGTCTCCATAACTATCCCGACTTCAGTGCTGGCAGCTCAGCTCAGAGCTACTAAAGAGGTCGCTGATCAGATTCCTACAATACTGGATCATTCTGATATGGTAGATATAACAGTTAGGGCTAAGGTCCAAATGCGTCTCAAATTCTTGAACTGGGATCTCTTGCCTAAGACTATTGACCTAAGAACAGTCACTGTACTGGTACAAGAGGAGCAAACACCGAAAGAGGAGATAGGCTACGGAGAGCCCGCGGGTATAGTGTCTATGGACGATCTTCGCTCAGCAATGCTTATGCTTCTAAGTCAGAAGGGGCCTTCTGAATAGCCTATTCTACCCCAGACTCAACCTGACTCACATTACGATGAGTCACCCAAGGATCCACACCAGGGAGGATCTGCTGAGGGAAAATCTCCCAGAGATGATGACCCACCACCTCCACCGCCGTCATCAGGTGCCATCATCTCTACGCCGTCTACGTCTCAGTCCAAGCCTAAGCAGTCCAAATATCAAGATGGTGAGATCAACAAGTGTCTTAAGTGACAGGGTCATAAAAATTGTCTACTCGCTCAAGACGTGAACTCTAAATGGAGCTAATTTTCTGAGGCTCAGACCCTGAAACTAGGTAACTTGACTTCCAAAGTGCAGTGGATTAGTACACCCACTACTCTTAACACTGACGAGATCCTCAACCGAGCACTTGACGCACAGAGGACTGATCTGACGACTCAATTTTAGACTATCCTGCAGACTCATGCCGACTCATTTTCTGATAAAATGGCCTCTGCATTGGATCAGGTCCTCAAGGCCATCGAAGAGCGTAACAAGCTCACCACTGAAAGTGTTGCCAAAGCACTCGTGGAACAAGCTCATGCCGGCCTAGCTATCAAGAATGAAACTACTGACTTGGTCAAAACATTCCTACAACGGGCTGAAGCTTCAAAATTTGATATACTCAAAGCTGTTTAGACAAAGCATGATAAGCGCTGGAATGAGTATACTGATGCCGCCGGGGATGTTGGAACAAAAACTTGAATCCATCAGCCTTTCAGTAGCAGACCTTTTTGCGAAGGTCAATGCCTTGGTAAATCAATTGGATGATGTCAAAAAGGGGGAAGGAAGTAGGAGGAAACAACTATTGACCCTACTAAAAGCTGAAGAGGCAAGACCAAGCAAAGAGGTAGAGAAAAAAGGTTGAAGAAGCGAAAAAGGGAAAAATCTCAGGAGAGCCAACTGACAAGGTAGTAACTGAAGTGGTTCAGTTCATTGAAGAACTGACTGAAGATGAGACAGTCAGTTCAGCTGCTAAAGGAAAAGCCTTGGCCCCTCCTAGTCCACCCAAAGCTAAAAAGCTTAAGTTCAGAATGCTAGATGAGCAGATCGCCTATGACAAAAAGCTGGCGCGAGAACTACAAGAACAAGAAGAAGGAAAGAAGACAAAGGCTAAGAAAGGCATACAGATCCGATCTCCAATTCTGAGAAGAACAAGATCTGTAGTACCCAAAAAATCTTAGTCAAAGGCTCAGTCGTCTAAAGAACAATCTACTGAGAAGGAGCCTAAAGCTTCTAAGCCTCAGTCCAAGTTAGCTGCTGAATCTGATGCTAAAGTTGCAACTGAATCTGAGCAGACTATCCCCTCTTTTGACCTCTCAAAGAAACAAGAAGCTGAGATGAAAGAGCTATGGGATGTCTGTGAAAGAGGCTTGGATATGACTGCTGAGGCTCGCCAAATTCAAGCTGCTAAAGAGATTGAGATTAGCAGATCTTGAGGCCCTCATGCAGAGGACTGAAAAAGAAGCTCGAGAGAGAATACCTGAGAAGGACAGAAGCTCCCCTACAATGTCTAAATTCTTCAGACGCAGGCCTCAGGGTAACAACATCAAAAGCATTATTTATCCAAGGGTGGACACGTGGGTCCCTTGGAAAATCAATCAGAAGTGGGAGTTGATCAAGGTCAATTTTATCAAGAGTTTCTACATCTGGCAGACAATAGCTGATCCATCTTCAAACAACTCTTAATGATTTCAGATCGTGAAGTCTATGCAAAAATTTATATTGCTCTCCAGCAGTCCAATAAGATTCTCAAGGCACCAGAATTTAGCACTCTCCCTCCTCCTTGTACTCTGCACCAAGGAAATTGAGGAAGAGATCGGATACGCCATTGCGAGAAAGGAACTGGATGTTAAAGATGCTAAAGACCAAGAAGAGACCAGGAAGCTTAGAAGGAGAGTCTACAGAGCCTACGAACTTGAACCTCCAGAAAGAAAATCTGCTGACTTTAAGGCGCGGCTACAACAATTCAAGAAGCCCAACTGATTTTATTATGTTTTTGCTTAGTTTTCCTCTTGTAGCTCTGATAGCTCTTTGATGAGTACTTTTTATACCATCTCATCGTGTTCTTTTTAAGCTTATTTACATTATTTTCTATCCATTTTTAGCTTTTGTTTTGCTTGGAATTGTATAATTTCGATGGTTATTGGTTTTGTAGGTTTCTTGCGCGTTTTGAGCATATTTGGTGGTATTTGGCACCTAAATGAAAGAAACCATGACCATTGATGCATTGTTGGCAAAGACGGAGTCATTTAGATGAAGAATGCAGAAGATTTGAAGCCGGATGTTAAAGAAACCGTATTTCGGAGCTCTTGTAACAAGGCAGTTGGGAAATCACGTGGCAGACGGATCTAACAATCTTAGAATCCGATCTCCACCATCCACATCGTACTTCTATGTGTTAGGAACATTGTGGCAAAGTTATTCAACGGTTATTGAAGGAGATATCGCGTTTTTCTCAAAACTGGTCAGTGTAGGAAATTGTGTCTTGGCTGAAGTAGACGGACCGCGGTCAACATTTTGTGCTGGACCGTAGTCCCGGTTGTTCTGACACAAAAACTGGAATTTTCGTGGCAGTTGGACCGGGTCCACCTTTTGTGCTGGACCGCGGTCTGCGTATCTTAGGGCCCATGTTCGTGTTTTCTCGGCCCCAAACGTATGTAAACCCTTCCGGACTTCTTTCCTTCGAAAGACACACCATATTTCTGAGATTTTCCACCCTCCGAAGCAGAGAAATACCTAAGGCATCCCTCCGTTGAAGATTCAAGGCGAAGAACGAAGTCTATGACCGAAGAACCAAGTGCGAGGATCAATCTACGAGGTTCTAGGTTGTATAATTCTATCTTAGTTTTGTTTAGGGTTTTTTATACTTCTTTTCCATGGATACTTTTTGCATCTTTTGTGATTGTTTTCCTACGAATTTGAGTGGCTAAATCCCCTTGTGTGGGGGTTTAGTAGGATCTTTTGATGAATTGATTCAAACCCTAGTTTTTCATTGAATGGATTATTTTATTTTTTAATTGTTGAGCTAGCTTTTGATTTCTCTATGATTCTTTAATGTGATTGGCCATCATCTTAGATAATTGTAGAGAATATGGGTTATAGGTAATACGGCGGATCATACCCGGTTATTTATCTAGACCTGCAATTAAGTGTCTAGATTGTCACCATTGGTTTGGGATAGTTTAGATGGTTCCTTAAATCCTTGAGCATGATACGATCCTTAGGTTCATGATATAATCACTTGATTGACCCTTAGGATTATAAGATAGAGATCTGCCGCCAGTATACGGAATCCCTAGAGCCTTAGTGGATGAACCAACAAAAGAAATTCATAAATGCTAGCTAGAGAATGGGAATTAATCGATCATCTTAGACATAGTGATTGTTAAACCTCCGCACTCTTCATCAAATCTTGAAACCACACCCATTAATCCACTTTGCTTTGTTTTTACTTGCCCTTTTATTTTCTTGCTATTTTACTTCCATAGTTTAGAATAAACCAAACCGAGTTTAGTACCTAGTAGATAGTGAAATAATTAGGATAATTAGAACTCAGCTGGGTCCTTGTAAGATCAACCTCGGAAGTTGCTAGATTATGTTTTACACCGATTCGTTGTTGGGGACTCAATCGTTTTGATTATTCTTTTTACTAACTGTTATTTGTTTAGATTTTATTTTTATGTTGGTTTCCACTTCTTTTGTTCTTTTAGTGAGCCAAATCTTACTCTTTGAGTTTTCTGTAGGTTTATGCATAGTCGAAGGTCGCAACATCAAAAACTTGCACCTTTTATCTATAACATACATAGAGTAGGGACTCGCGTTACGAGGGAGGAACCGAAAGACAAAATTGAAATGGAGAAAATTAGGAACAGTCCTGAACCAGAGAAGTTGCAGGGAGACTACACAAGGCCGATACTTGGAGTTAATACCAACTGTATCGTCCTAGAAGAGACCGCAGGAAATTTTGATCTGAAGCTCATTTACTATCATATGCTACCATATTTCTATGGGCTTGCAACTGAAGATCCTCTTGCTCGTATGAGGGAGTTCTATGCTATATTGGGGACTATTCCTGTTCGAGGGCTAACTAATGATCAATTGGGAAGACGACAGTTTCCCTACACTCTGAAGGATAAGGCCAATAATTGGTTGAACACACTGCCTGCTAATTCTTTGCGAACAATGGATGACGTGTTCAAAGCATTTACTGAGCGATACTAGTCCCAAAGCAAGAGCCACGAGTTAAGGCAGGAGATTTCTACTTTCTCTCAGTTTGACAGTGAGACATACCATGAAGCTTGTGACAGATTCAAGGGACTCCTCATCCAATGCCCACATATAATTATCAGGTCGCAATGTTGAATGAGTTCTTTTACAATTGATGGTACTTGCCGTGTCAGATTACGGTTGACAACATGGCTCCTAGCGGCATTCTTGCACTGACCATAGGTGCATTGCTTGAACTTTTTGGGACGTTGAAGGCTCGTTTCGTACGAAGAAGTTATAGTTTGAGACAACCATGCGGATGATACTATTAAGGAGCTTCAACTGCTTAGACAAGAAATCAAGGAGCTCAAGCAGACACAAGTGCAAGCACCAAAAATTGGTGAGGTTTGTACCATTTGAGATGATCCACAACACTCAACTGCCCAATCCCAGTTTAACATCATCCATAGCCAATTTCAAGAAGAAGAAGCTAATTGGGGACAAGGCATAGGACACCAAGAATGGGAGGAGAGAAAGCAATATCAAGGCCTCAAAAAAATTATGTCCATATGCAGCAAGGGTACAATCCCAACTATAAGAGTTACCAGAATTATGGAGGAATGAATACCTATTAGCAGCAGAACTTTGGAGGCACATCATCTTCTTGCCCTCAGCAAAAGATTGAGGAAGCTGAGCAGAATACCATTGTCATCTTGCACAACACCTTAAATTGCTTTATTAAGAGTTATAGGGAGTCAATGGAGACACTCACCACTTCTGTTAAGAACGTGGAATCAACATACAAAAATTTGGAGACTCAACTTAGCCAGCTAGTGAAGGAAATATAAGGTTAGAAACGATATCTTCCTCCTTTGTATGTTGTTGCGGCTTTGATTGTTGCTCGTGTGTCAGATCTTCTGATCTGTGTCCCGGCCTTTTTCTTCCTCTGGGTGGTTAGAGAACTGAGAAAATTTTATGAATGTGTGTGTTCTGTTTCTGAACAGAATACTAATATATATGGACTTCAAAAGCCAATATAATATTAATATATTTGTAGCTCATTAATTTAATTATATTTCTAATGGGCTTCCACATAATTAGCCCATAATATAATTAATTAATCCACTGGGCTACTAATATTTATCAATTAATTGGCCCAGCCAATTAATTCCAGATAAATAACATTATTAAATATGTAAAAATACATTAATCCATTAATAATGATTTCTGAGAGACAATAAATAACTAGGCAACTAATTAGGCCAGATCAAGGATCTAATACAAGAAATAAAACTGGGCCTCAAATTAATTAATTATCTATGCTCAGCCTAGAGCCAAATTAATTAATAAGCACAGATTCATTCCACTAGAGAATCCGTGCTGACTTACCCCTTTATCCCAAATTGAGCAAGAGCTTGTATTTTAGACTTAATCGATCTCTGTAGTTAAGATAGAAATATCTGTTAATTAATTAAGCTCGCTGACAACTTAAATTAATTAACATCTTATATTCCTGAGTAGTACCACTCGACCTTATTAACATACCTGAACTTAATCAACCGGCTGGGTTTAGTGTGCTAATCCTTTCGAGTTCCTCAGGGGATATTATCAACCCATTTTACTAGGATACGGTTGCAAGATACAGACAACCAGCCTGAGCCACAAATAACTACTAACACCCAAGATACGTAGATCCGGTCGCGATGACGTTCACCATAGTAGGTCAAAGTGATAGATAGACAAATGCACTCAGCTGAAGTCTTACCAAGCTTAAGACCAGCTAAGTCACCGAGATCTTGGTTCTCCACTAAGGTTAGTTAGGAGAACACATCTCACTGTGATTCGTCAATACACCACCTTCAGTGTACCAGTAAAGACAAGCAGCTAAGAAAAGCCACTTCTTATCTAAACTGCAGCTTAAACCGACAACTTATCCTGAAGTTGTCTCAGTTGTGATAACTATTTATATCTTGTCAGTTCAACCAATTTGTGTTGTCTTCTGTGATACCCGACACACTACACAAATCTAACTTTTGTACAAGATAAAGGATTACATGTGCAAATATATACATTTATCAGATAGGATAATAAAATAGTGGTAAGGACAAAACACATTGTATACAAGCATAATAAGTGCTTCCAGTATACAAAATCCCAACAGCTAGCACGGGAAGTCACTTTGCTTAAAATGCAACAAGCGAAACTACCCGGACAAACTGAAGAGGCGAGATCCATTACTATTTTGCTTGGTGATGATTCGAAGAAGCCTAAAGAGATAATCGACGAAGTTGCTATAGCTATTGTTGATGGAAAGACCAGAGATGGGGAGAAGGAGCCTACTATTCGGACTCCTTTGCATAAAGTTGTGAATCCACACAAGCCCCCACCTCCTTTTCAAGGATACCTCAAGGTTAACAAACAAGAAGACCAGTTTGGATCCTTGTTCAATATACTCTCTAAAGTGAACATCAATCTGCCACTCTTAAACCTCGTCAAGAGTATTCCAAGGAAATCCAAGTTCTTCAATAAGCTCATCACCAAAAAAAAGGATTACGAGCAGAGTACAAATCTTCCTACACTTGAATCAGGGGGTGTTGTAGTTGATATGTAGGCTCTACCGCCCAAGTTAGCAGATCCTGGAAGATTCGACATCACTATCTCAATGGGTACACGAGCTATGCTAGATCTTGGAGCTAGTATCAACCTCATGCCCTACTCTGTCTACAAAACGCTAGGAGATAACAATTTGAAGCCTGCACTTGTGAGGCTTCAATTTGCTGATAACTCGGTGAAGCCCCGAATGGGGATTGTTGAAGATTTGTTGGTAAAGGTAGACAAGTTTATTGTTCCTGATGACTTTATTGTTCTTGATGCAGATGATACTTCTCGAGGGCTAAGTGACCAGCTTATCCTCCTAGGGAGGCTATTTATGGCAACCACTAGGACTTGTGTTGATGTACCATCACGAACTGTGAGGATGGAAGTCATGTGGGAGGTTATAGAATTCAAAGCACTAGCTCCAACCACATTGGGAAGTAATGCTTCAACTGTTGAAGTTAACTTTGTGTGCAGCCTGCATATGATGTACTGAAGGATTCTGATGGTACAGAGGGAATAAAAATACGCATTATTCGATGAGGAGTCAATTGATATTGGTGTTTCCGAAATTAGATGAATGTGTTGAAGATCAAAAAGACATGTTCCCGAAGAAAACCATCTATGTCAGACGCACTAAAGCGGCTTGCGGGAAGAGCATGCTGGGTAAAACACTTTATCCTGGTCTTAAAGTTCTTTTATATAACGATGGTTCTAGAGTTTTTCCAGGATACCCAAGTTCTACATTCTCCGGAACATTTTATGTGGTGGACGCTTTGTCGCATGGTGTGGTGAAGTTGATGAATCCACAAACCAAAAAAATATTTCAAGGTGAAGGATGTCTGTGGAGCATCATCGAAGGAAGCGTTCGATAAGGTAGTAGTCGGGCGTTTTGTGTTGGACCGCGGTCCCGACTGTTCTGACCTAAAAATCAGAATTTTCGTGGCAGTCGAACTGCGGTCCGCCTCTTATGCTGGACTGCGATCCGCGTATCTTAAGGCTCATATTCATGTTTTCTCGGTCCTAAACGTACATAAACCCTTCTGGACTTCTTTCCTTCGAACGACACACCATATTTTCGAGATTTTCCACCCTCCAAACAAGAGAAACACCCAAGGCGTCCCTCCATTGAAGATTCAAGGCAAAGAACGAAGTCTACAACCGAAGAACCAAGTGCGAGGATTAATCTACGAGGTTCTAGGTTGTATAATTCTATCGTAGTTTGGTTTAAGGTTTTTGATAATTCTTTTCCATGGATACTTTTTGCATCTTTTGTGATTGTTTTCTGATGAACAAATTATAATTCTCGCAAGTGCACGAATCGGTGTAGTACATAATCTAGCAACTCCGGAGGTCGATCTTACAAGGACTCAGTTAGGTTCTAATTATTCTAATGATTTCACTATCTAATTGGTCCTAAACTGGGTTTGGTTTATTCTATACTACGAAATTAAAATAGCAACAAAGTAAGAGAGCAAGTAAAAGCAAAGCAAAGTCGATTAATGGGTGTGGTTTCAAGATTTGATGAAGAGTGCGGAGGTTTAACATTCACTATGTCTAAGATGATCGATTCATTCTCATTCTCTAACTATTTATGAATTTATTTTGTTGGTTTATCCACTAAGGCTCTAAGGATTTCGTATGATGGCGGGAGATCTCTAACTTATAATCATAAGGGTCAATCAAGTGATCATATCATGAACCTAAGCTCGTATCATGCTCACGGATTTAAAGAATCATCTAAACTATCCCAAACCGATGGTGACAATCTAGACACTTAATTGCAGGTCTAAAAAAATAACCGGGTATGATCTGCCGTATTACCTATTACCTATATTCTCTACAATTATCTAAGATGATGGTCAGTCACATTAAAGAATCATAGGGAAATCAAAAGAAGGCTCAATAAGTAAGAAACAAAACAATTCATTCATTGAAAAACTTGTGTTTGAATTAATTCATCAAAAACTTAGGTCCTGCTAAACCCCCACACAAGGGGATTTAGCCACTCATATTCGTAGGAAAACAATTACAAGATATGCATAAAGAATCCATAGAATTCAAGTATCAAAAACCCTAAACAAAACTGAGAAGGAATAATACAACCTAGAATCTAGCGGATTGATCCTCGCACTTGGTTCTCGGGTTGTGGTCTTCAATCTTCGTCTTAAATCTTCAACGAAGGGATGCCTTGGGTGTTTCTCTGCTTTGGAAGGTGGAAGAAGTCGAAAATATGGTGTGTCGTTCGAAGAAAAGAAGTTCGGAAGGGTTTATATGCGTTTTGGGCCGAAGAAAAATGATTCTTGGCCTAAACAGACGCGGACCGCGGTCCAGCACAAAACGCGGACCGCGGTCCGACTGCTTCAGCCAGATCACTCCCGACTGCAATTTTCTGCAATGACCAATTTTGGGAAAAATGCGATATGTCATTCGATAACCGTTGGATCGTCACGAAAATTTGCCATGATGTTACTAACACATAGAAGTACGATGTGAACAGTGGAGATTGGATTCTAAGATCGTTAGGTCTGTCTGCCACGCGATTCCCCAACTGCCTTGTTACAAGGGCTCCGAAATACGGTTTCTTTAAAATCCGGCTTCAAATCCTCTTCATTCTTCATCCAAATGACTCCATATTTGCCAACAATGCATAAATGGTCATGTTTTCTTTCATTTAGGTGCCAAATACCACCAAATATGCTGAAAATGCGCAAGAAACCTACAGAACCAAAAACCATCGAAAGTATACAATTCCAAGTAAAACAAAAGCTAAAAATGGATAGAAAGTGATGTAAATAAACTTAAAAAGAACACGATGAGATGGTATAAAAACCACTCATCAAACCTAAGCTTTTGCTTGTCCTCAAGCAAAGAAACAAGATAAAAGAAAGACTATTACCAAATATCAAAAAGATTAGCATAGCAATTCGAGCCTATTTCAGCTTTTTAGAAGAACACATCATTAGCATGTGAAGATCATTCAAGCTTGATGCCACCTTCAAAACAAAATAGAACATAGAAGTAGAGTAGTCCCTCTCAAGAAATCTGTATCACTCAAACACTCAAGTGTATAAGGGTAAATTATCACTCAAACTCAACCCTAGGAGAGAGTCTTCATAAGCTTGCAGATTGCCTAATTCTACTCATAATGAACACAATTCATGACAAAGATCACGAAGGTCTTTCTGTGGTTGTAATGGGGCTAAGGCATGTAATAAAAAGGTATGGAATATATAGGAAAAATGACTCATAATGTACGAACAATCAAGGGATCTAGTAGAGCAACCAAATAAGGATATATCAAATTAAACCTCTAAAACCAACCACATTTGAATCACCCATAATCAAACAAATCAAGTCACCCCAAGTTCTCACTTTTTTTTTTGTCAAAATATACTCCACTTTTCAACTTCCTCATTTTTTTCCTTCACTTTTCGTTTCTTCTCTTTTTTATCATCTCCCAACTCTAACATATGTCATCAATAAACCCCTTTTCAATCAAAGTTAGGAGTACATGCACAAGTCTCCCATATTCTATCCAATTGTTTACCTGCCAACTCTCTACCAATAATTAAATAAGGATTTCAATATACCACAGTGTCATCAAGTTCGGTACCAGGCTGGATAGAACTAAAAATAATTCACATCAATCACACTTTTTAGCAAAAAATTGTTCCTTGATCACCAAACTCTCACCAAGCCTCCATTTCCTTCCCACAACATTAACAACTCTACTAGATCCTCGGTTAAAACTAGATAGGCTAGGCAATTTAAGTGGAGATAGATACTTTAAGTTCAAAGGGGCTTACTAGGTTGATGTTCAAGGGAGGAATCATATTTGGCTCTGGCTAAAGAACGAGATAGTGCCTAAGATCATATCAATGCCACATACGAAAAGTGTTCAATAATCTTCAAACAGACTCAAAGCAAGTTCTAAATGTTCTCCCTAAAGCGAATATCACACATGAAAGAAATTGAGACCGACATAGGATTTCGTCAGTTCACAATAGACTCAAATTCTCACCAAAGACTTTTGGACTACCATACTTTTACATCCTACATGTCCGAAAATTTCATCATGCTCAAATTCAATCCAATAATGCTTCAGTAGAGAAAAATTTTAAGGCAAGAAATGCATAATCATCAAATAGCAGAAGTCATAGTAGTTCAAATATCTAGTACATGGAGAATCATCAGAATCATAATTATATAGACCAAATCAGTGGGGTTCAAGACTCTACATACCCCCCCCAAACCTATCTACGACCTAGTCCCTAGCACGAAGATAGAGTGAAACAATGAAAATTGGATAAACGAAGCTTCCCTAAGAGCAAAATAAGATTATGGTTTGTGTAGCTACTCTTTTCAACAAACCGGGTCCAGGCCCATAGGGCGGGTATCCCATATGCCGCAACCATTGGTCGTAGAGCTCGTACATAGTATGCTGCCACCTCTCAGTACCATCCTGACGCGCTATCAAAGCGCGGTGCTGCGCCTCCAAAGTATCCTGCCGGCGATCAGGCGTGTCAAAGCGGGCATGGAGGGAGTAAACCCGCCCATAATGGCGGTCTGGTTGGTCTGCAACATTTGCTTGAAGGCAGACATGTCAAAAACAGTAGGGTTAGCAGCATGGCCACACGCATCAGGAACTTCCTCGCCAACTCCATCATCATCATCAGCATGAGGGCCAGGAGCTCGAGGATTCATCAACTCCTCATAGATAGTAGAAGTGTTGTCCCCATTACCACGTCGCAACTAGTTAGTCGGAATCATGGGGACTCTAGAGGACTGGCATATAAAGGAATCATGGGGACTCCAGAGGACGTCGCAACGGTTTCGATCATGTGTGGCAGCCCACTGTTGAGCAGCTGCCAACAGGGTCCACGGTGGACGAGAGCCAGCGGAACCGCGTGTGGATCCTTCACCAACTTGTCGAGTCCTCTTGTTCGATGAAGCTTAGTTCTTCCCTTTATCTCTCCCCATAACGATCCTTCAACAATAGGGTGAAGTATGCTCAAGAGTAGGGAAGGAAAAATCATAACAAATACGAGACCACGGGGTTAAAAATCCCCCCAAACATAGTCTTGAAGCAAATAATTTCACAAGAGGAAAGAAGAAAAACCTATCATGCTACTAGGTGTAAAGTGTGTATGGAAATAAATCCTAATTCATGCAAGGAAACCCACAATGATAGACTAAATTCCCAAACACAATCAAGTATTAACCCACAAGCCAAAATGCAAGTAACCACATGCTTGGAAAAAGCATAAAAAGATCTTGAATCAAATATGAGAGCATTCACGGCATAAAAGAACCTAGTCAAGCAAATGAACTACACTTAGGCATTTCCACAAGCATTTGATAGGCATAAATGCAAAGAAGTTCCTTCAAAACTTAGATCAAGTCTTAATCCAAATCTAGCATGCATTATTCCTCTCAACAACCCAAGGAACCAAGAAAAATCCAGAATTTCCGAAATTGTAGTGAAATCGGCCATTGAAGCATTTAAGTGAACACTTGGTAGGCATGGTAAGAAACAAGCTTAATACTTCAAATCATGAACATAAATCCACTCCATGTATCAACACATTACAAATCAACATGAAAGCCTATCAATCCACCTAAATATGCTCAACCCATGAGAAGAAATACCAAAGTGACACATGAACTCAAAGCAAATTCAAAATTTGGGTGAGAACCCTTACCTTAAATGTTGAAGAGATAAATCCTACACAATTATGATAGGGAAACTTATAGATATGGAGAGGAGAGTTGGTTTAGGAGTGTTTATTTTGTGGGAAAAGAATTGGTTCTTGTGGAAGAGGAGAGAAACGAGACGGAGAAGGGAAAAGGGGGGAAGAAATTCGGTTATAAAGAAAAAAAAACTTACCTGACCCTTGGATTGACACGGACCGCGGTTCCGCATAAAACGCGGATCGCGGTCCGACATATTCTGACTCAGGATTGTTGCTGCCGAAAACACGGGACCGCAGTCTGCCCTGTTCTGACCTCAAAACGTGAATTTTCGAAGTAATCGTACCGCGGTCCGCGTCTGTTCTCCACATGCCCAAGAAATCCCCTAACTTCCTTCACTGAGGTAGGAGGAGGAAGCTTAAATATCAAATCAATCTTTGCCTTATCTACCTCTATCCCCCTCTTAGAAATTACATGTCCAAGCGCAATTCCTAATGTAACCATGAAATGACTCTTTTTCCAACTAAGGGTCAAATTGCACTCAATACATCTCTTAAGAACTAGAGTCAACTTATTCAGACAATCATCAAAAGAATGCACAAAAACTAGAAAAGTCATCTATGAATATCTCAATGAAGTCTTCAACCATGTCGGAGAAGATGGAGAGCATGCATCTCTGAAAAGTAGCGGGGGCATTGCAAAGCCTAATAGGCATCCTCCTATATGCGAAAGTTCCAAATGGGCAAGTGAATGTTGTCTTCTCTTGATATTTAGGAACTATCGGAATCTGATAAAAACCTGAAAGACTATCAAGAAAATAGTAATACTCGTGACCGGTTAGTCTTTCTAACATTTGATCTATAAAAGGGAGAGGAAAATGGTCCTTCTTGGTGACAACATTCAATCTGCGGTAGTCTATGTATATCCGCCACCCGGTGGTTATTCTAGTAGGCACCAATTCACCCTTGTCAATCCTTACCACAGTTATGTCGGGTTTCTTAGGAACCACATGGACCGGACTCACCCACTTGCTGTCAGATATAGGATAGATCATCCCATGGTCAAACATCTTGATCACTTCTTTCTTCACCACCTCTTGCATTGCTGGATTAAGTCGCTGTTGAGGTTGCCACACAGCTTTGGTATTATCCTCCAAAACGATCTCCTCCAAAACGATCTTGTGTATGCATCTCGCCAGACTTATTCCCTTGACATCGGATATGCTCCATCTGATGGCTTCCTTATGCTCGCGAAGTACTCTTACTATATCAAATTCTTGAATTGGGGTCAGGCTGGAAGAGATGATAGTCGGATACGTATCACCTGCCCCCAAAAAGACATAATTGAGGCTCTTCGGTAGCTCCTTGAGCTCTAGAACTGGCGGGAGTGGTTCAGCTTGCTTTCCGCTGGTAGGAAGCTCCAAGGCTTTGCTATATTCAATTCCACTACTAGCATCAAGACCATCTTCCAACTGCTTAAGACACTCTTTGTCCTCATCTGCAAGAAGTTCATGGTTAGTGGCAAGAGTTAAAGAAACTTCCAACTTGTCCTTTGTCAATTACTATAAATAAGATTCCTGCACTATAGAGTCACAAGGGTCAAACAAATACACCATTTCAATAGAGTAAGCAGAAGGAATAGAAGAAAAATCCAACACAACAATCTCTAAGCACTCCCCGAGGACTTCCATCGTCACCTTCCTATCATGCACATTGATGATCGAATTGGTAGTGGACATAAAAGGCCGGCCTAAAAGTATCTGTTGGTCCGGAGATGAGTGTCAGGTGTAGAGGGGGGTGAATACACCTGAGTACAAGTTTCTTTTCTCAAACGCGAAGGACAGCTGAGCTGTAGGTTGCGACTGATGAACAGTGCCAGATAGTAGCCTTCTGATCGCGGGTCAGAGTGACTCAACTACTGAGTTTCTTCTACTAACTTCTGTCAGTATTAAATCCTCAGGCGGAGAGTTAGTACGGATAAGTGTAGGGCCCGATTGACTTCGTCTCAATTTGAAAACGTGTTTTTCGCAAACCAAATAGTTTTGGCTAGTGCACTTTTAAATACGTTTTATGCAAAGTATGAGTTTGTAAGATAGTTTGAAAACAATGCAATAAAACAGTAAATGACACAAACGATTTTTAACGTGGTTCGGATACGCAAGATCCTACGTCCACGGTCCAACTGAACAGGAGGTCTTGTTGATTAATTTGAGCAAACCTCAGCAAGGTATCTGTGCACTGGACAGACCCTTCTAAGTTATAGTCCTTAGCGACTTTACAATCCAAACCGAAGTTTGAAGGGGAGGGGATTTTCTCCAACTATGAAGGAGTTCTTACAATAAGAACAGTCACTAAAAGTGAACTCCTTCGAAGGTTCTAAGTTATGGATATAACAATGGAGCTTAGATAGAGAAGAGGGATCTAAAGAAAAACTCTAGAGAGAAGAACTAAAAAATATTCTAATTAGCAAGTTCTTCGCTGGATCTTCATGAAAGCGCTAGAGTGTTTTGAATGCTTGAGCGTGTAATCCCTTTGATGTCCCATGCGTTGAGCTCGGAAAAGTTTCTCTATTTATAGTTGTGACCCAGGCATTTGTCCGTTGGAGGGGACGATGCCACGTGTCACAAACGTCCAAGGAAAGCGGCCATATATTCGAAATAGTGTCGCAGAGTAGTTGCTCACTGTGCATGAGAGCAACTTTAGTTGGTCATAGCAGGTAAGGCTTAGACCGCTTCTCATTGGCCGAGGTTTGTGGTAGGTGAGACTTGTCAGACATCACTCTTCATCTGAGTTGACTCTCACTTATCCTCGTATGACCTTCTGCTGACTTTCGAAAGATATATTAAAAGTCGAGTCATTTCCTGTCTGATACAGTGGATCTGACATGATCACTGTCTTCTTCATCTGAGTCGGCTGATAAAAGATCTTCTACTGACTGTAGTCAGCTGATGACTCTGAAGGTACTGAGCTCTGTCCTGTGTTCTTCTACAAGAGGTCAGCTGACGAGAAATCTTCTACTGATGTGTAGTCAGCTGGAGACCTGAGAACACGAGCTCTTACAACTGATGATGTGGGGTTCTGGAATGTAACTTCCTACTGAAGTTCAGACCAACAAATACCCCTTACAGGACTTAGACAAAACAAATAATGGATATAAGAATAGTCTAACATATTACATCATCTAGTCCGAAAGACACTACACTAAGGGTACAAGACAGGTTTTAGGATCTTCAATTCCATAGCACTAAATCACTATGATTTCCCCCATTACCGATAAATAGATAAGTCCTATTACAAGCACTACTGATAAATAAAACAAAGTACCCTCTAAGTGATGATTAAAATCAACCACTGACTCATAACCCAAAAATTTCCCCCTAATTGATGATGCCAAAACCACTAAGCACTAAACTACTGACCCAAGGGACTTCAGTAAAACTGAGCATTTAAAGCAGGGTAATCAGTAGATAAAAGATAGGCATATCAGAGAAATATATGTTACGTGTGTGTGTGTCAGATCACTTCAGTGATCAGTTGTGATAAATAAAATAAACACATCCATAAGACAATGAGTAGTTGTCTGGCCAAGCAAAGAACTAATATATATATATGAGATTGAAGTTACAATTAGTCTAAGCTTCTATTACAAAAAGAATAAAAGGATCAGCTATTGTTATCGCCTGAACTTCTTGATCTTGGCTTTAAATTCTGCAGACTTAGCAGCTGGAGGCTCCAACCCATAAGATTTGTATACTCTCGCTCTGAGGGTTTGGATGTCATCGATATCGCTTGGCTGCAAAGGATCTATGCCATTATGACGTGCAGCAGTCTCGACCTTGTCCTCGATCTCCTTCGTGCAAATAACTCCTCGAGTAGTCATCGGAGGAATCAGCTGGCGGTAGGCTGGAGCAGTGAGTGGCAGCTTCTCCTTAAATAGAAGTAGCTTGATCTGTGCTCTGAAGTTCGTGTCGTACTGATAGATGATCTCGTCGAAGAGATCAGCCGGCGACACCTCAGCAGGATAACACTGCCACACATAGTATGCCTTAATGAAATCAATCTTCAGCTCCTCCCACTCCTCATTCAGATTCCAGGGGATCCATCTGTCTACGCGGCGGTGCGGAGTCTTCTTGAGATAGGCCTTCTGAGCACCTCGCCGGAAGAACTTAGATGTCCTTGTAACTTGCTTGCTCTTATCGAGGATTGGCTCCCTAGCGATTGTGTCAGTAAGATCAATGATTTTGGCCAGGTCCTCCGACCTCTTCTTCTCCCTTAAGGCTGCAGCTCTCTTATCTCCTCTCCGGAGATTTAGCCCTTACTGCGTAGCCTCCCAAGTTGCCTTGTCTTCTGCCTCCTGCTCAGGCGTAAGAGTAGAGATTTTCTTAACCTCTGAGCAAGCGGCAGGTTGTTAGTGTCTGAGTCAGTAGGCTCATCAGCAGATTGCTGAGCCTTTTTCTTCTGCTCATCCAATATCTTCTTAGCCGTACTCTTAGACATCCTGACACTTGACACCTTCTTCTTCCTCTTCAGTTGAGCCTCCTCTTCCATCCCCAACTCATGATCCAACTGATCCTGCAGGAGCCTGAGCGCTTGAGCCGAGGATCCTTCACCTGATCCTCCAACTGACTCGGGCAGCTGAGTAGTTTGGACTTGAGGGATTTGAGGAATTTGGATTTGGGGAGGGGGAACAGAGCTACTTCCAGCTTGCGCTGCTGAACTTTCCCCCTTGAGGACTTCCCTCTCTTCTGACTGCCCACCAACATGATCTCTTCCTTCCCTTTCTTCCCCCTTTTTGGCATCATCAGCAGCCGGGGTCAGAAGGGTCCTGATAGCTGCTACTTCCTTCTGAAGTTCGAAGATAGCAGTCTTAATGGAAGTGGTGGTGGTGTTGAGTCTCCGACGGCATCGCAATAATGGACCCAATCCTACTCCTGATCCTTGCAGATTTGGCAGATGTGAGCCTCTGCTTCGTTTCTCTGTTTCAGAAGCGATGCGTCGTGAGAGGCAGTCATCTCTGCCTGGATAAGCGTTAGGGCGGCCGCTTGAGTCTCTAAGGCCTTCTGCACACTAGAGGTGGCCATCCTGCTGCGTTCATCCATTGTGGTCTGGACTGTGGCTAAGCTCGCAGCCAGCTGCTCAGAAAACTTCTTCTGCTGGGCATCGAGTAACTACTGACATTGAGCAGCCAAGTCTGCCTTTTGAGCTGGCAGGGCAGCCTCGACGATCTCCTGTATGTTGGGAGTAGGAGTGTCTAAGACCTTCTTGACTGCGCTCGCAAGTCCATCAACCTTCTCCGTCTGCGCCTTAGTATACTGCGCCCATTTTAGGTGGACGTCCTTAGCCAGGAGACGATTTTTATCTCCTTGCTTTCTGATTGCGTGGTTGACAGACTTTGAGGACACGGAACCGATGAGTTTGATCTGGTACGATGAGGTTCCGAGCCTCTGCTCTGAGGCGGCGAGTTGTTGCTTCCTGCTGGTAAAAGCAACTGGGGTAGCACCTGATTCAGGAGGTGGTGGCGGTGACTCGCCGTTCTCGCTGGGAGACTTTCCCTTAGCAGAATCTCCTTGTTCTTAATCATTGGGTGGTGCCTGTTCATCATCATTATCATCACCATGATGAGAAGGCGGCGACAGGCTCTTGGCAGTCTACGGGGAGGACCTCAGCTCCAGAAGATATAACATGGCTGAGCGCAGGTCCTCGAATGAAGTGATGTCAGCGGGTTCCCCAAACCCAATCGCTGACTGCAGACTTTGTTCCTCTACCAGTAGGGACAATGCAGAGTGTTGCTAGATGAGCTCTGCAAGAATGTCCCAGTTAAGGAACCTCAGCAACATCTGAGTCCTTGCCCTGATCGCTATGTCGACCAAGTCCTGATGAGAAGAGATCTCAGGAATTTGTGCGGCGACTTCTCCTGTGGCACGGAGACGAGTCATCTGCACTGTCGACGACTATTCGGAGGAGACCTCAACAACTGGTTCCTCAGCTTCCTCCGGCTGAGTCTCATCCGTGCTGACCCGATGTACCTTATCTTTCAGCGTGGCACCCTCAATGCCGGGATCAGCGCCCAGTAGCTCCTCCTCCTGAGGTGGTGGAGGGGAAGCAGGCTTAGCGGGAGCCTTAGAAGCTCCAGCCTTGGAGAGCTTCTTCCGCTTCGGCTGATCAGTAGATGATCTCTTGAGCTCAGTTGCTCCACGTCTGATAGACTTCTCAACCGCTGCTCTGGTCTTGAACTTAATGAGCTTGCGAACGAAGTACTTAGAATCTGCGAATGACGCATGATTCGTCACCGAGTCTTCTATCAGTACGGACACCTTGGTCCCGTACAACAGTTTGCCAACACTGATCAGTCTTCTCTCTCCTAACTCAGTGGCTACAACCTTCTGCGCCTGAGCCTTCAGCTCGGCGAGAAAGAACTGTGTCCAGTTCACCTGGACTCCATCAACTATTTCCATCATCAGTTGGAGTCTGGGCTTGGACAGTTGGTCGAAGGAACCGGTGGAGATCATCAGTATGTGGATGACGACGTAGGCGAGGCCTCTGTACTCCACAAGGAGTTGGTTCTTCGGCAAGGCGGACTTGAAGGAGATATCATCCCGTCCACAGAAACGGTGGACGTAGTCATTGAGCTATGTCTCCTTGTAGCCCACGGGAAAAATCCCGAAATCCGGTAGATCAAAGGAGGACTTCAAAGCCTCCCTCACATTGATGTCGGCGCTGCTGGATTCCTATTTCTGAGGGGCCACTTCCCTCATGTAGCCGATCAACGCCATCTCCCCGTCCGTATTCTCCACGGAACACCAGTTGTAATAGAACTCAGCCACTTGACGGGGTAGATAAGCTCTGGGATGCTTCGTCACCAAAAGCTTCAGGCCGGACGCTTCTAGAACCGAGAAGATGGGCTCTAAGAACTGAAGCTCCGCCTGATGGAATACCATCGTGGGTTCAAAGAGAACCCTGGAATGATGATTTCCTCGATGTTGTGTAGGGTCAAGACAATCGCCACAGATATCTGCAAAAAGCACGTTAGCACTTGAAAATAGAGTAAGTTAGATTAATAGTTGTAGATAGTTAAGAAAATTTACCGTAATCACATAGCTTTGAAGGAAATAAGCAGTTTGAGAAGGAGAATGATGCAGTAAAAAATGAATGCTCAAAAAAGCTCTAAGTGCGTGAATGGCGAAAAAGATGGGATTAGTGTGAAAAGGTAAGATTTTATAAGATTTGAATATCAAGGGTTTTTCGATCGAACGGCTATTATAAAATCTCGCTTTTCTGTGACGGCTGTGATCTGATGTTTGTAACGGAATGATTACTTAGCCACCTCTAATCTAGACCCACGTAAGATAAGCGCAGATAGAGTAAGGTGAGAAGACATGCATTACACGCTTTGTAGGCAGCATTAAAGGATAAATATTTTAAATGAGAACGGTTTTCAACTGGCTTAAACCTTAAATATTTATGGCAGGAAATAAATGCAAGTCATGCTACTAAATGCAAACGACTGACTTATTAAATGCGAGCATGCTTCTGAGAATAGTAAAGTATCTAACTACGCAAACCTCTTTAGCTGAACTTTTACGATCAGCTGGTTACCGTAATGACTCAGGAGAATCTTCGTGGTACTGATGATACCATGTTCCCCCTTACTGTGTACTGTATGATTCACCCGACTGAATCAAAGTACTAAGTCTGACTTCTGACCTGTCGTACTGACTTCTCTTACTGCCTCGAGTTAGTAGGATCCAGTAGACCTAGCTCGTCTGATAATTCTCTGAATCTGTTCTCAGCTAGTGGTTTGGTCAGTATGTCTGCCCTTTGTTTGTCAGTATGGATCTTCTCCATCCTGATATCCTTATTTTCGACATGATCTCTGATGAAGTGGTGTCGAATGTCCACGTGCTTGTATCTCCTATGAAGAACTGGATTCTGAGTTATTGCAATCGCACTGGTGGAGTCGCAGTAGATGGGCATATCATCTTGAGTAATTCCATAATCTCGTAGTTGTTGTCGAAGCCAAAGGATCTAGGCACAGCAACTTCCAACAACCATATACTCAGCTTCAGTAGTGGACTTTGCGACTGATGTTATTTCTTTGGGAAGCATGATATCAGCTTGATGCCTAGGAACTGACATGTTCCGAAAGTTGACTTTCGATCTATCCTACATCCTGCATAATCAACATCAGAATAACCCGTTAGAATCAGATTATCATCAGCAGGATACCATAACCCTGCGTCAGGTGTTCCCTTCAGGTATCGCAGAATCTTCTTTGCTGAGTCCAGATGACTTTGCTTGGGATTCGCCTGAAATCTTGCACATAGACCTACAACATAAGTTATGTCAGGTCTGCTTGCTGTTAAATATAATAAAGAATCAATAATAGCTCGATAATCAGTAGAGTTAACAGAAGCTCCCTCTTTGTCTAGATCGATTTTAAAGTTCGTGTTCATAGGGATCTTGACTGGCTTGCTTGAGTCGCAGCCGAATCTTTTCAGGAGGTCTCGAGTGTATTTAGCTTGGTTGATGAATATTCCTTCAGTTGATTGCTTTACTTGAAATCCAAGGAAATAGTTCATCTCCCCCATCATGGACATCTCGAACTTCTCCTTCATCATTTTCTCGAATTGTTGACATATAGGCCTGCAACCGAAAATGATGTCGTCCACATAGATCTGCACCAGTAGAATGTCATCGCCTGACTTGATGTTGAACAGGGTGCGATCTACTGTCCCCTTCTGAAAACCTTTCTGAAGCAGAAAGTCTGATAGGGTATCGTACCAAGCTCTGGGTGCTTGTTTTAACCCATACAGAGCTTTCCGAAGTATGCACACCTGATGTCCCTGCTGAAAGCCGGGCGGTTGTTCCACGTAAACTTCTTCCTTCAGTACGCCATTCAGAAATGCTGACTTCTCATCCATTTGATATATTTTAAATCTTTGATGCGTTGCATAGGCTAGGAAGAGACGAATAGCTTCCAATCTGGCAACTGGGGCGAATGTTTCGTCAAAGTCTATTCCTTCTGCTTGACAGTATCCCTTGGCAACAGGTCGAGCCTTGTTTCTGACTATGACGTTGTTTTCATCTCGCTTGTTTTTGAAGACCCACTTGTGTCGATCATGTGTTGATGTTTAGGTTTGTCAACAAGCTCCCAAACTTCGTTGCGGACAAACTGGTTCAGCTCCTCTTGCATAGCAATGATCCAGTCAACATCATTGAGAGCATCCTTTATAGTCTGAGGTTCTTCAGTAGACAAGAAGCAGGAGTAGAGAGCACTTTCTCCTTGGCTTAATCTGGATCTTGTCCTTACTGCTGCTGATGTGTCTCCAATGATTAAATTAGAAGAGAGAGCGTCTAGCCACGAACGTCTGAGTTTGGCTTGTTCATCTGAGATTACTTTTGTACAGTCAACAGGAGTGTTAGGTATTTCAGTAGTACTATTCTGTGACTGAAGCAATTCAGTAAGAAGGTTAGGATCTACTGAGTTTCCAGGTTCAGGGCATTTAGCTCAGGAACATTAGTCGTTCCCCCTGAGTTTATATTCTCAGTAGAGGTCTCAGTTACATCTAGAGCTTCCTCATCAACTATTGTTACCTGATGTTGATTATGTTCAGTAGAATCAACCAGGTCAGCTACAGTGCGTGCGGGATGAGTCTGAATTTCTTCATCGTCTGACTCATCATCCCAACAATGCTGGATCTTTTCGGCTTTTATCGTTTAGTGTGAGATCCTGTAGCTTGCTGCTGACATCTTCAGGATTTGTCTTCTTTCATTTCTTCTATTCAGTAACAAACTCATGAAAAATAACATGAGGGCTTTCCTAAGAGTCCGGTAGCTAAAGACCCTGAAGGCTTTACTGACTCGAGAGTATCCTAAGAATACTCCTTGATCAGATTTGCTATCAAACACCTTCAACTGATCCTTCTCATTATTGTGGATAAAGCAGGGACAACCAAAAATATGGAAATGAGAAATAGAAGGAATTCTCCCTTTCCACAGTTCGTATGGCGTCTTCATGTGCTGCTGTGTAAGTAGTGAGCGATTCTGAGTGTAACAGGCGGTGTCAGTAGCATCAGCCCAGAACTTTGAGGGTAGTCCAGCGTCTACTAGGAGCGTTCTTGCTGCTTCTTTTAGTGTTCTGTTCTTTCGTTCAACAAGTCCGTTCTGCTGAGGGGTGCGAGCTGCTGAAATCTCGTGCTGAATTCCCTCCTTATCGCAGTACTCTTTAACTACTGAGTTGAGAAATTATGTTCCTCTATCTGAGCGAATTCTCTGAATCTTGATGTCTTTCTCCACACTGAGTTTCTACAGCAGTATTGGAAGCTCAGTGTTGAAATAACGACGAGGGCATACTTCTTGCCTCTTACAAGTCCATGTGCAGCAGTTGAAGGATTCCATCAGTGGAAGGTGACGGAATTGGTGGATTGTTTTTCTTTGTCTTGTTTCCCTTCAAACACGCTTCACAATTTCTGTCTTTGATAAAAGCTTCATTGGGCAGTCCTCTGACTTTAGAGTCTTGGCTAGCTTGTTCATTGTCTTGAAATTCTGGTGACTGAGTCTCTTGTGCCACAGCCATCCTGTTTTATCACTGGATTTCGTTTGAGCAAGTAAGCAAGCCTCAGGTTCTGCAGTGTTCCAGTTTGCAACGTAGATATTCTTCTTCCGCAAACCTGATAACACTGTTTTCCATGTAGATTTGTCAACAACATCACAGAAACTAGCGTCAAAGATAACTCTATTCCGCACAGAATTGACTGACAGAAAGGAGATTATGTTGAAGTCCTTCAACATATGTTACTCTTGGAACTGAAGCAGTCCCAATGTTCAGTGTTCCGTATCCCCTTGTATAGCCTTTAGAGTTGTCACCAAACTTAATTCTGGGACCATCTTCTTGCACGTAATTGGTCAGCAGGCTCTTTTGATACGTCATGTATCTCGAGCAGCCGCTGTCCACATTCCAAGGGTCCTTATGCACCTGCAAAACAGAAACATTTTTAGGTACCCTTTGGTTCAATTTGGGTCCTTAAGCGTTAGTTGGTGATTTCGCGACCCAGATCTATCTCGGGGCCATAGGAGTCTGAGACTTCTTTTTCTGCACCTTATCAGTCTTTTTCTCCACTAGACCTGGAGATACTGACTTTCTAGTAGTTTTGGGTTCAGGAGCTTTCTTCTTCTGAGCTTTGTGCCCCACCTGACCCTGGGCTCATAATAGTACGAACCATACTGTGCTGGATGCTCATACAGTGGCTCGTCATACTGCTCTGCCCACCTGACCTTCTTAGTTCCCCCTGAATTTGATCGTGGTGTTTTGGGGCTGGAACCTTTGGTCAGTTGCTTCTTGTTGCTCGGCTGAGGTGCAATCATCTTCTGTTTGTTCTGCGCCTGAGTTGTTGGTTCAGAGATCTAAACTTTCCCTCTGTTGAACCTATCAGCCAACATTTCTGAGCCTTTAGAGGTATAGGTGGAAGTTTCATGAGTGTAGCCAAGTCCTTCTTTCATGGTTACCCTTTGAGCTCTAAGCATGCCTTCCAACTTCCCTTTGGCTCCCAAGTACAGTTCAGTTATCAGTCCTCGTCAAACCTCATCACTTTTCTGAAGTGATTCATAATCTTTCTCAACCTCTGCGAGTTTCTCACTGAGTCGGGCTATTTCAGTATCTTTCTTAGAATTGTCCTTGGTCAGAACTGATATCTGAGTTTCTTGAAGCTGAGAGTTAGTCATAAGAGATTCGATCTCTTCCTTTAGTCTCGTAACTAGATTCTCTGAATCAGTAGAGACCTGACAATCAGAAGAAAGTCTCTGATTCGCAGCCTTTACCTGTTCCAATTCCTGAATAGTTCTGCTGAACTCTCTGCTTAACTGAATCTGCTCCTCTAGCAGGTTGTCATATGCTTGGACCACGTCTAGAGGTTCATCTGTAGCTGAGCATGTGTCGTGTGTGCTCTGTGATGAGGAGGTTATAATAAATTTCAAATATACCTCAGCCTCTTCTCCGGCCATCAAATAGTATTCAGTCGTTGATTCATGATCTGTTTCTCTGACCTCAACGGCTATAAATGCAGCTTCGTCTTCAGAAGAATACATGAAAGTATCTTCCTCAATTGAGTCATCAGATATCTCTCCAGTGATGTAGGCATGCCTCCTCCGGGCAAATTTCTCACGTCTGGCCTGCCGTTCTGCTCGTTGAGCAGCTAAGAGCTCGGGACAGTCGTACTAGAAGTGTCCCTCTTTCTTGCACTTGTAACACACAATTGTTCTGCCGCCTTTTCCAGCTGAGCTATTGGATGGACTAGCAGCAGGTTCTGCGTTCCTGCAATCAGTAGATGGTTTAGATTCTTCCCTTTTTCGATGATCTTTCTTACCTGAGGGAGAATCCCGATGGTATTTCTTCAGCTTTCTGACTCTTTCCTTCTCTTTTTGATACTTGAGAGCTATGAGTGCAAGCTGATCAGTAGCGGGAGTCTCGGAAGACTTGCCATCTGAGGCAGCTGCTGTCTTGCTCGAAGAAATGGGGTTGGCTCCAGATTTGCTGACTGTTGCTTCGAAAGCATGATCTATCTGGGTGTCAGCTGGAGCACTGGAACATCTTTGGGGTAGGCTGTGCTCGAACTCTTCAGTCTTTAATTCTGAAAAGATAACATCAGGAATTAAAGCATTAAGATTTGAGCGACGTAAATAAGTAGCAAAAGGAAGCCACTTCAGTCGAGGCAACGCTCTCCAGATCTTGGTGTTCATCTCTTTGTTGGTGAACGTCCTCCCTAGCCCGTTGATCACATTGATCTGGTTTGTGAATCTGACGCTAAGCTCGTCAATGGTCTCATTGGGCTCCATGGCAAAGGTGTCAAACTTTTGAAACTCTAGCTCGAGCTTGTTCTCTTTGATCTGCGGGGTTCCTAGGCTCAGTACAGCCAGGGCATCCCAAAGTTCTTTTGCCGTCTTACAATCTTGCACCCTCTCGAGGTGTGAATCGCTGAGCGTAGTCAGGAATGCATTCCACGCAACTCGGTCAAGGTTGTGCAGCTTTTTCTCTTCAGGCGTGAAGGTAGATTTGTCTTTAGCAACTTTAGCACCAGCCTGTGCTCCTACACCTCCCATAGCGGCATATTGAACGCTGTCGATCATGGGAATGATGGGTCCTGTCTTTAGGACATCAGTCATGCTGTCGTGCAGCGATGTAAGGTGCACCTCCATTCTTACGCGCCATACCGTATAGTTCTCCAGAGAGAACATCGGTACCATCCGTATACCTGACATATCAGACATTGTAGGTGAGAGTATAAAGATGTATGAAGAGATCCTTGTGCAGTGAAAAACGTTTTCAGGATCTGTTCGAGTAGATCAGTAGTTTCAGAACCGATGATCAGGTGAACACCGTTACTCTGATACCAATTGTTGGTCCGCAGACGAGTGTCAGGTGTTGGGGGGGCGGGTGAATACACCTGAGTACAAGTTTCTTATCTCAAACGCGAAGGACAGCTGAGTTGTAGGTTGCGACTGATGAACAGTGCCAGATAGTAACCTTCTGATCGCGGGTCAGAGTGACTCAACTACTGAGTTTCTTCTACTGACTTCTGTCAGTATTAAATCCTCAGGCGGAAAGTTAGTGCGGATAAGTGTAGGGCCCGATAGACTTCGTCTCGATTTGAAAACGTATTTTTCGCAAACCAAATAGTTTTAGCTAGTGCACTTTTAAATACGTTTTATGCAAAGTATGAGTTTGTAAGATAGTTTGAATATAATGCAATAAAATAGTAAATGACACAAGCGATTATTAACGTGGTTCGGATACGCAAGATCCTACGTCCACGGTCCTCCTGAACAGGAGGTCTTGTTGATTAATCTGAGCAAACCTCAGCAAGGTATATGTGCATTGGACATACCCTTCTAAGTTATAGTCCTTACGACTTTACAATCCAAACCTAAGTTTGAAGGGGAGGGGATTTTCTCCAACTATGAAGGAGTTCTTACAATAAGAACAGTCACTAAAAGTGAACTCCTTCGAAGGTTCTAAGCTATGAATATAACAATGGAGCTTAGATAGAGAAGAGGGATCTAAAGCAGTTAAAGCTGAGCAGTTAAAGCAGGGTAATCAGTAGATAAAAGATAGGCATGTCAGAGAAATATATGTTACGTGTGTGTGTGTCAGATCACTTCAGTGATCAGTTGTGATATATATATATATATATATATATATATATATATATGAGATTGAAGTTACAATCAGTCTAAGCTTATATTACAAAAAGAATAAAAGGATTAGCTACTGCTATCGCCTGAACTTCTTGATCTTGGCTTTAAATTCTGCAGACTTAGCAGCTAGAGGCTCCAACCCATAAGATTTGTATACTCTCGCTCTGAGGGTTTGGATGTCATCGAGATCGCTTGGTTGCAAAGGATCTAAGTCATTATGACGTGCAACAGTCTCGACCTTGTCCTCGATCTCCTTCGTGCAAATAACTCCTCGAGTAGTCATGGGAGGAGTCAGCTTGCGGCAGGCAGGAGCAGTGAGTGGCAGCTTCTCCTTAAATAGAAGTAGCTTGATCTGTGCTCTGAAGTTCGCGTCGTACTGATAGATGAACTCGTCGAAGAGATCAGCCGGCGACACCTCAGCAGGATAGCACTGCCACACATAGTATGCCTTAATGAAATCAATCTTCAGCTCCTCCCACTCCTTATTCAGATTCCAGGGGATCCATCTGTCTACGAGGCGGTGCAGAGTCTTCTTGAGATAGGCCTTCTGAGCACCTCGCCGGAAGAACTTAGATGTCCTTGGAACATGCTTGCTCTTGTCGAGGATTGGCTCCGTGGCGATTCTGTCAGTAAGATCAATGATTTTGGCCAGGTCCTCCAACCTCTGCTTCTTCCTTAAGGCTGCAGCTCTCTTATCTCCTCTCCGGAGATTTAGCCCTTGCTGCGTAGCCAATCCTCTTCAAATTGGCTATGGATGATGTTAAACTGGCATTGGACAGTTCAGTGTTGTGGATCATCACAAATGGTACAGACCTCGCCAATCTTTGGGGCTTGCACTTGTGTTTGCTTGAGCTCCTTGATTTCTTGTTTAAGCAGTTGAAGCTCCTTAATAGTATTATCCACGTACGCAGCCCGCAAATCTTGCGTTCCACGTTGTCTCACACTCTGACTTCTTTATACGGAACGAGCCTTCAACGAATCAAAAAGTTCATGCAATGCACTTGGAGTAAGTGCAAGAATGTCGTCAGGAGCCATGTTGTTAATCATAATCTAGCACGGCAAGAGCAATCCATTGTAAAAGAACTCATTCAACATTGCAACCTGGTAATTATGATGTGGGCATTGGATGAGGAGTCCCTTGAATCTATCCCAAGCTTCATGGTATGTCTCATTGTCAAAATGAGATAAAGTAGCAATCTGCTGCCTCAACTCGTGGCTCTTGCTTTGGGAGTAGTATCGCTCAATGAATGATTTGAACACGTCCTCCATTGTTCACAAATAATTAGCAGGCAGTGTGTTCAACCAATTCTTGGCCTTATCCTTCAAAGTGTATGGATGTAACGCCCAAATTTTCATAACTTAACAAGGGACACTACTTCATACTTAACATACTTATTTCAATTCTTTCAAAATATTTTCATGGAAAAGAATCATTGAAAAACTCAATTTATTTTCATACTCAACGGAAGTCTTAAATAAAAATTTAATAAGTCTAAAATTTCAAAAGAATCAACGAAAAGTTCATAAACTAAAAGCAATAATTGTAATACGATAAATTATCCTCGTGATCATCACCACCAACACCTCTATGCATCGGCCGAGCCATTTCTTGAAAAATGTTAAAATGATAGGGATGAGTACGACTACTCAGTGGGGAAATGCATTTATCCAGATTATAAACGATACCGAATTTAAATATGATAACATAGACATGGTAACATAGTATGGTTTTTTGGTCCGAAGACCCATAGATATAGCAGCCCGTATGCTTGACCAGAAGGTCCCTCGTTGATATAAGCTCGTCGACCTTATATCCCTCGTTCATAGTTTCATTGATCTTGTACTATAGTCACATGAAAAACTCAAGTAAAGAATATAATAAGGATAAACATCAAAATCCCCACCTTAACCTTGACTTGATGAAAAAAATTATGGATATCATATGTTTAAGTCTTGCGCGCCGATCCTATACATGGAAATTTATCTTAATGACTCTACATGGAATGTCATGCATGCATCAATAATTCAAATAATTCATAAATACACATAGATCAAAATAATCAAACCAAAATTTATATTATACATAATCCACTTATTAACATGCAACTTTAATGGTTTCACATAATAATAAACTTAAGTCTATTAAACATAATCTTACTTTTATTGACAATTCATTCGTGCATTGAGTAATTCGGCAATTAATGAAATAAATTACTGAAATCTTAAAGTTTTGTCCTAAAAATTATAGACATCTAACATGAACAACATAATACATATTCCATCACAATAAAAATTATCATAATTAAGAATTCATTTAATTGTAACATGAACCTTTTGTTTTTCAATATACATGCATGTTGACAAAAGATATTGACACAACAAGAAACAAATTAACAAATAAATAGTAAACGTATCCTAAAAATTCTATATTTTTAACATGAATGACCTAACATATACTATATCCGGTTAAAATTCAGAATGGTCGAAAACAACATAAAGAAAATACGAAAATTAATTTTTCTATCAAGCTCATGAACATGCTGTCAAAAACTGGCAGATTATGAATAACAATTTTTAACAAATACTTATCATACTTGTAAAATTCTATAAACATAATATAGCTTACTAAACATACCGAGGAAGTCGATCCTAAATTGTTATGATGATATGATGACCGGAAGAAGTGTAAATAATTCTTGAAACAGTTCGTAGATATGCTAACAGAATTTCGAAAATCTCATGTTAAACTATATTATGGACGACTAATGGTGTATTTATAGGCTTAGAATAAATTATGTAAAGATCCCTAATCATAAAAGGTATCAAATATATTTTATCCATAATTATTTTCGTATTTATACAATTTATATATAATTTAGTCTATCACTTACCATATAAGAGATTCAATCATAGATAAATTAGAGTATGGTTAAACACAACTAGATTTTATCCTAAAACATGTATATCATAAATATAATATGTATTTTATTCACAAAACATAATTTCAAATTATCTACTAATAACTTAATACAATATAAATTATTATATCATTTCATGAATCCTAGTAGGTTTAGGAAATCCAAAATAAATAAACAATATAATCATAATATGATATGATATGAATAAACACATTTAAAGTTCAAAATAAATTTACATAATAAAAATGATTTAATGACAAATAAGATAAATGCTTTAATTTTTATTTAAATTTCTAAGGCGCGACTTACAGAACTAAAACACTTGATAACATGCATGAATAGATATGCAGTGCATTTAATATTGAAAATTTTGGGGCGTTACAGTGGAAATAATTGTCTTCCCAATTGATCAGTAGTTAGCCCGCTGAGAGGGAGAGTCCCTAATGTAGCATAAAACTCCCTCATATGAGCAAGAGGATCTTCAGTTGCTAGCCCATAGAAAGATGGTAGCATATGATAGTAAATGAGCTTCAGATCATAATTCCTGACGGTCTCTTCTAGGACAATACAAGTGGTATTGGCTCCAAGTATCGGCCTTGTGTAGTCTCCCTGCAACTTCTCTGGTTCAGGATTGTTCTCAATTTGCTCCATTTCAATTTTTTCTTCCAGTTCCTCCCTTGTAACGTGTGTCCCTACTCTATGTATGTTATCGATAAAAAGTGCAAGTTCTGGATGTTGCGACCTTCTACCGTACATAAACCTACAGAAAACTCAAAGAGTAAGATTTAACATACTAAAAGAACGGAAGAAGTAGAAACCAACTTAAAAATAAAATCTAAACAAATAAACAGCTAGTAAAAAGAATAATCAAAACGACTATGTCCCCGGCAACGGCGCCAAAAACTTGATGAAGAAATTATAATTCTCGCAAGTGCACGAATCGGTGTAGTGCCTAATCTAGCAACTCCCGAGGTCGATCTCATAAGGACTCAGTTGGGTTCTAATTATTCTAATTACTTCACTATCTATTTGGTTCTAAACTGGATTTAGTTTATTCTAAACTACGAAATTAAAATAGCAAGAAAGTAAAAGAGAAAGTAAAAGCAAAGCAAAGTGGATTAATGGGTGTGGTTTCAAGATTTGATGAAGAGTGCGAAGGTTTAACAATCACTAAATCTAAGATGATCGATTCATTCCCATTCTCTAGCTAACATTTATGAATTTATTTTGTTGGTTCATCCACTGAGGCTCTATGGATTCCGTTTGATGGCGGGAGATCTCTAACTTGTAATCCTAAGGGTCAATCAAGTGATCATATCATGAACATAAGGATCGTATCATGCTCAAGGATTTAAAGAACCATCTAAACTATCCCAAACCAATGGTGACAATCTAGACACTTAATTGCAGGTCTAAATAAATAATCGAGTATGAGTGGCTACATCCCCTTGTGTGGGGGTTTAGTAAGATCTATGTTTTTGATGAATTGATTCAAACCATAGTTTTTCAATGAATTGATTATTTTATTTCTTAATTGTTGAGCTTGCTTTTGATTTCTCTATGATTCTTTAATGTGACTGGCCATCATCTTAGATAATTCTGGAGAATATAGGTAATAGGTAATACGGCGGATCATACCCAGTTATATATTTAGACCTGCAATTAAGTGTCTAGATTGTCACCATTGGTTTGGGATAGTTTAGATGGTTCCTTAAATTCTTAAGCATGATACGATCCTTAGTTTCAAGATATGATCACTTGATTGACCATTAGGATTATAAGTTAGAGATCCCCCACCATCATACGAAATCCCTAGAGCCTTAGTGGATGAACCAACAAAAGAAATTCATAAATGCTAGCTAGAGAATGGGAATGAATCGATCATAGTGATTGTTAAACCTCCGCACTCTTCATCAAATCTTGAAACCACACCCATTAATCCACTTTGCTTTGTTTTTACTTGCTCTTTTACTCTCTTGCTATTTTACTTCCGTAGTTTAGAATAAACCAAACCCAGTTTAGGACCAAGTAGATAGTGAAATAATTAGGATACTTAGAACCCAGTTGAATCCTTGTGAGATCGACCTCGGGAGTTGCTCGATTAGGTATTACACCGAATCATGCACTTGCGAGAATTATAATGTTTTCATCACTCTTGGTCTAAATAGGATAGAATTTATGTACTTGTAACCTCTAGGTCATATATGAAATTCTATTCTTCCGGCCTTCGACAATCACTCATTGTCATCAGGCTATGTTTTGTGATTCAACACTATGATCACTTCAGTGACCAGGACACACACACACTTGTTATCTTTATCTATGTTTGTTCCTCGTGTTTAGTTGTGTCTAGATTTGATGTCCACTTGAGTATAGATGGAAGGATCTTATAGGGGGATATATTCAGGTAAGGGAAGGATATTGTTTTTGTCAGCTATATACTGTTGATTTGTAGAAGATTTTGATGTAAAAGGTTTTAGCATCATCAAATAGGGGGAAATTGTTGGGATGAGATTCAGTATGATAAGATTTGAAGATCTCAAAACCCTAGCTAAATGATGAACCTTGTACAATGTAATAGCTTAGATGAGTTCATCATGTTAGAAACTCAGAAGGCTAGCTAGAGTTCAGTAGCTAATAGGGTTCAGTAGATCATCTACCCTTCAACCGAAGAACTCAGCATCAAGAATTCAGTTGGGATTGATACAACCCACTGAATCTGCACAGAAATTCGAGCCACGAGCTGATATCTCAGAAGAATGGAGTACGAGACAATTCAGTAAAGGTCCGAGGAATCAGAGGAAGTCAACTCAGCATGATATTGGAGTTTGAACAACCCTCACCTACTTGCTAAACCTCGATCAATGAGAAGTTGCCAACATTGTACCTGCTCTGACATAAAGTTTCTTCCATACTGAAAAAGAGGGAATCTCTACAGTATCATTCAAAATGAGGATGGTTGTTTTCCTTGTCGTTTTCGACACGTGTATAGACTCCCTCCAATAGATCTATTCATACATCGAGGATATAAATAAAGAAGAGTCTTCATGGAGAGAAGATACGACACATCACTGGGAACAAAAGCATTCAAGCGATCAAACAATTTAGGAAATTGGTGATCGCTGTATTACACCAAATAATCCTGCAAAACTTGATAATTATATAAGTATAGTTCACAGGGTATCGAACACAGGGAACGAACGACTAGATGCATTATTTTTCTACTTATCTATGGTTTTGGTTAGCAACCATGCAAGTTTTGGGTTTTCTATTAAACTAAATATGATTAAAAACTAAACTGAATTTAAAACTGTATGAACTGGGCAACTGAGAGATAGGTCCAGCAGAATATTACTCACACGTAGTTCCAATCAATGGCACTTAATATGAATAAATCTCAAGAATCTACTAGTTATAGATTGCCGTAATTAAACTGACACAACCCTCACTCCCACCTACTTGGTCGGTAACCGCCATGTTGGGCATCGAAACGGCTACTTCTCTAACCTAGCTACAACCTACGTTGTTGGGCAATCAATGGATTTAATAGCTAGACAGCTTTATAAAACTAAGGGAGCCTAGTATAGGAGCCTACTCGTATGTTGCGCATCTAATAGTCTCCTATCGGTTTAATCCAATTATCCTAACGAATAATTTTGCTACTTACCTTGCCTTGTTCCACAAGAAACGATAGAAGTACTAAGTTAGCTACAGACTGCGCAACCTAGGGTGATCAGGACTAAATTACTAGTCAGATTAATTAATTCAGAATTAACCCGAAACCCTCTTGATTAATTATTCGAACCTAAGCCTCATGTATTGTTCACGTGTGTATTCACATTCTGCCAGACCCTTAAAGACTTAGCTACTCATGCAGACGCTTCGGTTGGGCAACTGGGACAGTTTACAGAACAGAAACATAAACATGAATAACTCTAGATCTAGCATGAAGGGAATTTAAAACAAATGAACTCGAAATAACAGAATAATTTAACCTACGAAACTGAACGAAATATTCGAATTAAACCAAAACAAGAGTTTCAAACATAAATCCAATTTCTAAACTAGAACGATAACGACGAACGGAATTAAAAACTAGAATTCAAACTTCGAAAGCATAAAGACGATCAAACCAACATAAATAAAAGTGTTTCTTCTTCAACTAATAACTACGAACGACTAGAATATTCTACGGTATGGAACGGCGGTGGTGTGATCGGCGGTCGGCGGTGTCGGGAAATGGATCGACGGTGCTTAGGGTTCTTCGATTTTAGAATGGAGCAACGGCGTGTATGGAGTAGAGGGTCTAATTTTCGTGAGTTAGGTTTTGAAGGTGTGTCTCCAAAAACGTGGTGCCCCCTTCAATTATATATAAGGTCTCTTTCTTGATCCCTAAGTTAGGTCAAATCCCTCTTTAATAAGGAAAAAGGATTTGAATAGATAAGGAAATAATATCTTTCCTTATCCATCACAAAATATCTTCAAGATACTTCCCTCCTTACAAATCCGTGTCCACGTCAGTATTCTCGTGCCTTTTCATCATGGAATATCATCAATAACATCCTCGTCACCTTGCCACGTCAGCACCTAAAACCTGCATTTTTCACCACTGCGAGTGCACCGGTTGGCCAATTGATGCACTTTTCGGCCAGAAATTACTAAGTACGGAAATGACTCATCAAATATCCTTACACTTGATTTATACTCTCCCTCGAGTATAATAAGAGACAAAAGATAAGTACTTAGTCATTTCGGCCGATCCCAAAGACACAAAACACAAAATAAAAGACTCAGGGCAAACAAAGACACGACATAACAAGGACACAATGACACGGACAAAACTAAGACCCAAAATGAACACATGGACTCAAAACAAAAACATGAAAAATGATGACATGAAGCAGCACCAATCAATCCGAAGATCTCAACACCAATTAACTAGCCAAGCAAATCAAATCATGCAAATATGCTCTCATCAAGCAAGTAAACAATGCAAATTTTGAAACTAGGCACACACATATCAACTTGGTCAAAATCTAAACAATGCGGATCTCCTCAAGGTTCGCTCATCATTCAACTAATATAGGTACAGTTCAAGCCACTCAAGAAAATAAATCCACGCAATCACGATAAGAGATCGTCACAATAGCAATATCAAGGAGGTCTTTCTCATTAGGTTGTAATTGGGCTTAGGACATAAACAAATTGATGTTGGTAAGGATCCTAGGGGTACTAAGCTCCATCAAAATTACAATTCAATGTTATGCATGTCAAACTCACTTACTTGTGCAATTCGTACAAAATTTCAAAACATCCCACCACTTAACAACTTCGCACAAATGCTACAATTATTCTATGCACCCATTTTTTTCTTTTTTTCTGCCACATCTCTTTTTTCTGAATATTTCATATGTATTTTTTTCGTGGCAAATTTTTTTCTTCTTTTTCAACTTTCTGGGTTCAGACTGGCTCAACTGGGCAATCAGGCCACTTAAAATCTGCTTTTTTCGTTCGCAGCTTATACATTCAACTTTTGGCCTATACAAATCTTTTTGCAGCACCGCTTAACTGGGCAGGCGGAGGACATAAGTAACAATCCTCTAAACAACAACTATTATGCACAAGAAAGTTTATAAGACACGCAATAACATAGGTCAAGAGAAAGTTTTAAAGACCTTGGCTAAATTTTTACTAACTCATATCAAAGAATCGGTCAAGGCTCAACTTGATTCACTAAGGGATATTTTAGGGTCGGAAATATTTTGTCGCGGTCATGTGGCTAAAAATCCCTAGTGCCTCCTATCATTTATCACAAGTGACTCAAACATATTGCGATTTTGCGGATAAACACTCTCAAAAGAAATAGTAGGAAGTGTCCTACTTAAAGGCTCAAATCTAATTTAAGTGAGTGGTTATAAAATTTCGATCCAACAAAGTTTATTTTTCATCATCCCAAATTACATACATACATGTGCCTAGATCTACTTTTCACAAAGTATACAAGCAAACATATTGAAACACAAAAGAACAAATAAGACATGCTTGAACATAGAAAACGGCGTATCAAAAATCGAAAATTTTGGCAAGCTTTGACACAAAATACCCCCTCCTTAAACTTAAAACTTGCTCGCCCTCGAGCAAGAAGAAAAGATAAAACAAAGAGAGAAGGCATGACAAAATAAACACACAAAAATACCCTCCTTACACTTGATCCCTACCAAGTGTAAGAACAAATTAAAACAAAAGACAAAAGAAAATAAACATCCCCTCCTTACACTTGACCCCTATCAAGCGTAAGGACACAAAAGACTCATAAAAACTGACTCAAAACAGAAAACAAAAACTAAAAACAAAAATTGGGGAGAAAAGTTACTTGGCGCCTCGCAAGGGCAAGCGAGGCAGTCAGCTCATCACGGTGCGGCGCAGGCGGTCAACACGGCGTCCCAAGGAGTTTAGGTCAGTGCGCAACAGCTCCACAGAATCTCCCCCTGCACTAGTAGATGCACTCGAGACACGAGGTCCCCCTTTAGAATCTTGGAAACTTCAAATGGGTCCTCAAACTTTTCCTCTTCTAAATTCACCACAAAAATTTGTATCTCCTTACACCTAAGCCATTTTCCTTCCTTAGCCAAAAATCTGAAAAAATAAGAAGAAAAACACCAAGCATAAAAATGGCAAAAACAAAATACGAAAAAGAAAAATGGAAATAAATAACAAATGCGGGTTGCCTCCCGGTAGCGCCTCTCTTTAGAGTCTTCGGCTACACCTTCTCTTCAAAGAGTCAAACGTGTGACGGCATGAACAGTGGAGTCTCATCCACTGCCTTGATCACTCGCTTCAGTCTCTTCCCACGGTCTTTATACCACTTGAAATCTTTATAGGCCTTCTTCCGAAATTTTTCCTCACACTTGGTTGATGGTCTATCAAATTGCAAGATGATGGTAGTCTGCTCCCTTGCTGCCCTTTTCTTGTCTCTTTCAGGTCGGCGCTTTACGTCCACGGCTTTCAACCATTCTGGTATAGAGTCGTCTTGACTGGGCAGCTGAGACACACTGTTGACAGTCGCCAATTCTGGAGTTTCGTATAAGGCCATGATGCTTTCTCACCTCGTCCCTCATATCATCGAGATCTGATTCGGTCAGCACCTGAGTCAAGGTGACCTCCATTTTATCCTGCATCACATACGTCTCAAGATATTCTTGGACAATAGCATCAATGGAGTCAGTAGAAAAAACATTCTCATGATCATGATCATAGGGTTTCTTAAGTGCTTCGGCTATGCGATGAACATAAGTTTCGTTATGGTATGTAACACTTATCGAACCCTCATCCACATTAATTATAGCCTTTACAGTTTTAAAAATTGCCTACCCAATAACACACCCGCAGTTCCTTCAACTTGCCTATCATTCGTATCAATTACATAAAAATCAGCCGGATAGACAAAATTGTTGATTCTGACTAAAATGTTCTCCAGTAGGCCAACCGGAGCGATGCATGACCTATCCGTTAATTGAATAATCTCCTTAGTGGATATTAACTCAGCTCCTACCAATTTATTATATACAGATAAAGGCATAACATTTATGGATGCACCTAGATCACACATGACTTGTTTAATCATAACATCACCCATCAAACATGGCACTGTAAACATACTTGGGTCGGCACATTTAGCAGGCAACATCATTTGTATGATTGCTGATACTGTGTGGTCGATCAAGACTTTTCCGGACTTGGGAACTTTTCCGACAATAAAATCCTTCAGAAATTTTCTGAAGTTAGGAATCTTTACGGCTTCAAGAAAAGGGATATTAATCTCCAATTTCTCGAACAACTTCAAGTAATCCATGCTTTCCTTGTTCGGCGTTCTCTTCCTTTCCAAAGCTTCCGAAAATGGTGGAGGTAGTATTGGTTCAGACTTCGATTGGCTAGTCGGAACAGTCTCCTCATCCTGTTCTGGTTCAGCTTCTTCAGCATGCTGTTCTGCTGGGCAGTATGCTCATGCAGGTTGTTCTGCAACCTTCTTCTTTTCTGCCAGCTTTTCTGGGTATCTCGCTTGCACAATAGGGCCAGTCAATTATTTTCCTCCACGCAGCGTAATCTGATTGCAGTTATGGGCATTCGGATTGGGTTGTATTTGAGCTTGTGAAGGTAAATAGTCTTGACCTCCCTTCAGATCTTGGAGTAAGCTGGCCATTTTGAACACTTGCTCGAACATATTTTCCAAAGTAACTTGTTGATCCATCTTCAATTGTTGCATCTCTTCCTTCATGGCTTGGATGTTATTTTGATTTGAAATTATCTTCTTCTGCATCTGCCTCTGATATGCAATTGCATCCTTTTGAGAAGCAATCATCTCGTGCATCAATTCTTCAAACGAAGAAGATCGTTGGTCTGCCTGGTCAGGCGATGGACCTTGTTGTTGATTTATTCGATAGTGCGGAGGCTTGTATGTTTGAGACGGTTGTTTAGCACAGTTTGTACCATTAATATGTGTCTGGTATAAATTTTCATAGCGGTGGATGAGTTGTTGTACTTGACTTTCTGGAAATTCCACTCGCTTGTGCAGTCGGTCACCGTTCTCTCCATCTGTTTCCTTTTTACTGCACATTTGCCATAGCATTCGGGTTAGGCTGAGTCTGAGCTGGAAGCTGTCCTTGAGAATTTTTCATTTGTTGCATTGTAGAATTCAACTTATTCATCTGCTTGGCCAAGTTTTCCATCGTAGCTTGCTGATCCTTCTTTGTCTGATTTATCTCCCGCTGCATTTGTTGTTGAAATGCAGTAGTGTCCTTCTGCGAAGAAACCATTTCGGCCAAAAGCTTTTCTAATGGCTTATGCTGCTCCGGTTGGGCAACCGGATTGAGACCAATTAACAGCCTTCCTCGTTGTTCTCGGCCCTTTATATTGCAAGGTAGATTCCGCAAGTCCTTCAATTATATTTCTTGCATCTTCGTACAGGCTTGTATGGAAATTCCCTTTCAGACCGATATCGACCATGACTTTTGCTTCGTCGGTCATACCTTGATAGAAGATTTGCAAAAGCTCCACGTCTGAATAGCCATGGTTAGGACAACTATCGACAAGTCGTCCAAATCTCTCCCAATATGCGCCAAAAGTCTCGTCAATTTCTTGAGCGATCCCAGAAATCTGCTTCTTAAGTGCATTCATCTTTGATTGCGGGAAATACTTCTTCAAGAAGACCGTGCACATCTGGGCCCACGTCGTGATCGTGTTTAGCTTAAGACATGAGAACCGCGCTTGTGCTCCACCTTGCAGTGTGAATGGAAAAGCCTTGAGCTTGAATGCATCTAGGTTGCCTTGCATGTGTAGGTTACAAACTTGGTTGAACGACGCTAAAAAGGAATTCGGATTCTCGTTCGTCCTCCCGTAAAATTTAGGCATGGTTGCGACCATGTTCAGCTTGACATCTATTTGTTCAGTAGTTGTGATGTGGATTGGACCGGGTAAGTCCGCTCCCATGTCAAGCGATCCAGCATTTATTCTCAAAGGTAGCGCTTGATTATCTCCCTCTTCCATCTCGTCCTCCTCTGATTCTGAGCTGTTTAAAGGAGTGTTCTGCCTTGTTTAGTCGAACAATAAAGTCTCTGGTTATGAGTCGCTGGTCTGATCACCGGCGTCTGTTCTGTTTCCTGGTTGGGCAGTTGAGACTTTTGCTGCCTTGGACAGATTCTGTTGCTTTTGCAGCTTCGTCTTCTTCCTATTCCTCTTTGTTGTTTTCTCAATCTCAGGATCAAATATTAGATTAGGGTTTGAAGACATGCTCATGCAACACTTGAAAGCATAAAAAGATTAGTAGAAAAAATAAAGAAAACTAGTTAACACCGTTCCCCAGCAACGGCGCCAATTTGGTGATCGCTGTATTACACCAAATAATCCTGCAAAACTTGATAATTATATAAGTATAGTTCACAGGGTATCGAACACAGGGATCGAACGGCTAGATGCATTATTTTTCTACTTATCTATGGTTTTGATTAGCAACCAGACAAGTTTTGGATTTTCTATTAAACAAAAAATGATTAAAAACTAAACTGAATTTAAAACTGTATAAACTGGGCAATTGAGAGACAGGTCCATGAGAATATTCACACATACGTAGTTCCAATCATCGGCACTTCATATGAATTAATCTCAAGAATCTACTAGTTATAGATTGCCGTAGTTAAACTGACCAACCCTCACTCTCACTTACTTAGTCGGTAACCGCCATGTTGGGCATCGAAACGGCTACTTCCCTAACCTAGCTACAACCTACGTTGTTGGGCAATCAATGGATTTAATAGCTAAACAGCTTTGTCGAACTAAGGGAGCCTAGTATAGGAGTCTACTCGTATGTTGGGCATCTAATAGTCTCCTATCGGTTTAGTCCAATTATCCTAACGAATAATTTTGCAACTTACCTAGCTTTGTTCCACGAGAAATGATAGAAGTACTAAGTTAGCTACAGACTGCACAACCTAGGGTGATCAGGCCTAAATTACTAGTCAGATTAATTAATTCATAATTAACCCAAAACCCTCTTGATTAATTATTCGAACCTAAGCCTCTTGTACTGTTCACGTGTGTATTCACATTCTGTCGGACCCTAAAAGACTTAGCTACTCATGCAGACGCTTCGGTTTGGCAACTGGGACAGTTTACAGAACAGAAACATAAACATGAATAACCCTAGATCTAGCATGAACGAAATTTAAAACAAATACACACGAAATAACAGAATAATTTAACCTACGAAACTGAACGAAATATTCGAATTAATCTAAAACAAGAATTTCAAACATAAATCCTATTTCTAAACTAGAATGATAACGACGAACGAAATTAAAAACTAGAATTCAAACTTCGAAAGCATAAAGACGATCAAACCAACAGTAATAAAAGTGTTTCTTCTTCAACTAATAACTATGAACGGCTAGAATCTTCTATGGTATGGAACAACAGTGGTGTCATCGGCGGTCGGCGGTGTCGGGAAATGGATCGGCGGTGGTTAGGGTTCTTCGATTTTAGAATGGAGTAACGGTGTGTATGGAGTGGAGGGTCTGATTTTCGTGAGTTAGGGTTTGAAGGTGTGTCTCCAAAACCGTGGTGCCCCCTTCTCTTATGTATAAGCTCTCTTTCTTGATCCCTAAGTTAGGTCAAATCCCTCTTTGATAAGGAAAAGGATTTGGATAGATAAGGAAATAATATCTTTCCTTATCCATCACAAAATATCTTCAAGATACTTCCCTCCTTACAAATCCGTGTCCACGTCAGTATTCTCGTGCCTTTTCATCATGAAATATCATCAAATAGCATCCTCGTCACCTTGCCTGTCAGCACCTAAAACCTGCATTTTTCACCACTGCGAGTGCATCGGTTGGCCAATTGATGCACTTTTTGGCCATAAATTACTAAGTACGGAAACGACTCATCACAAACTCATAGTCTATTCCAGCGAAGAACTTGCATTCAGAGAGATCCCTTCTAGTTCTTCACTCTAGAGTTAATCTGTTCCCTTTCTCTATTCTAAGCAAGCTCATTATAAATTCATTAGCTTAGAAAACTCGAAGGAGTTCAACTTTCTTAACTGTTATTATTGTAAGAACTCCTTTATAAGTGGAGAAACTCAACCTTCACGGTTGAAATTTGTAAAGTCACTACGACTATAAGTAGATATCTGTCCAGCGCATAGATTAACTAAGACTTGCTCAGTGTAAGCATACAAGAACGTATCTGTCCAGTGCACAGATCAAGTGAGACTTGCTCAGTATAATTAATACAAGAACTCCTGCTTTGTTCAAGGTAATGGACATAGGATCCTATGTATCCGAACCACTTTAAAAATTCTGTGTCATTTTTAACTGTTGCATTTTTTATTGTTCATATTGCATACAACTGACTTTTAAACAATCAGCATAAAATAGGTTTTTCAAACTGAGACGAACATATTTTTGGGCCTACACTTCCGCACACAAAATCCAATACTGAACTTCTATTCACTGACTAAAGTCAGTAGATGACTCAGTAGAAGGTTATCTCTGCCCACGCGATCCAGAAAGTTTATTTGGACAAATGCAATAATTCAATAAACTACTTCAGTAACAACATTCAGCTTTGTTGACTTTCGCGTTTGTGTTTGAAATTTGCATTCAGGTGTATTCAACCCTCCCCCCCCCCCCCACACACACACACCCACCCACCCACCCACCCACCTGAAGGCTCGTCTCTGGACCAACACAAAGCTCGACTTAAATTAGTTGAGTGGGACTACTGAAGAGCACTATGCAAGATTAGGTAGTTATGTTGAGAAACTGAAGATAGTGGATCCAGAAGGCAGATTTGAGCTACAGCTTGACACATGGAACTTATTTGCCCCTTGTTTATGATGTTTCTAAATCATATCTGATTCTATTTTCTTTGTTAGAAACATGAAATTGAGTAATGCTAATTTTATTTGTCCATTGAAATTTAGTATTGTTCAAATTCTAATTTTCTTTTTACATGGCTTATATTGCAAAAACTTGAAAGATGGTGATTTAATTTGCAAAAACGTGAAATGTGGTGATTTAATTTGCAAATACATTTTATATTCAAAACGACATCGTTTTGGGATGGCCACATGGATGTCCAAGTCAAGATTCCGGTGGCTGGAAAAAATTAGGGGTCTGAGTGTATCTTAAATTGCAAAAAACTGAAACTTCGTGATTTAATGACTAAGTTTTAAAAAACATATTAAATTGCAAATTCAGACAAGTTTATACTTTTTTTTTTATAAAACCTCAATTCAAAATGCATATTATAGTTATACTAATAATTGTCTTTTAAATGCCAGAGGGCAAAATGAATGAGAATTAAATATTATTTCTGCTATAAAATAAATTAGTCGTTATAAAATGCGGGAATAAATCGGAGATAGCCTTATTATGTAGTGGCATTAATTATGAGGCGAAAACAACAAAAAAGGCAGTGCGAATCTTTTATCTCACTCTATGTCTCAGTACATGTCCCATTGAAGTAATTCCGTACGGAATTACTAATTTACTTTAAGAATGAGACATGTTGTGAGACATACAATGGGATAGAAGATCCCTTGCTAAAAAAAGGATGAATATAAATACAAAATGGGGGTGGAGAGTTGGATGTGCATGATTGGTGGTAGTGTAGTTACCGAGGGGGAGGGGGGTTCTGCTGTTTGTCACATGGATTTGGTCTGCCTGACAGATTGGACTACGCTCTAACTGTACACTTCCCTCTTCTCCAGATAATACTACAGTGATAACATACATCTCCATTTCTTTTTCTTCTTCGCCATTTTACAACACCTAATAGCCTAAGCTATTTATACAATGGCACGGCTGGCTTTGCTCTAAAATTTTGGAAGTTTTTTTAAAAAATATAGAGAAAATTCAATATTACATGCAATCTCACTCAGACTAATAATAGGCCAGAGAAACATGCATTTCCACTTTCTTCAGCATAATATACATGTATAAATACCCTTCTTTAGAAAATCAAAGAAAAATTAATATTTTCAAAAAGTTTATTCAAGCTCAATCCTATAAATGTTTGAGTTTACGAATAGGGTTAGTATCATTTTTAGTGTATACAACTTCAAAGGTACTGTCTATCTTCGTCATTTCCACGTATTATATAATTTTTCTAGCATTATTATTTTATGTAATTAGCATATTATTGCAAGAAAAAAAAAAGTTTACAAGCAGTCGAGAGTAGTTATGCATTTTCATTAGCATCAGTTTAGGCAAGGATATATATATTTGTGTATTCATGTATTGCTAGGGCATATCCAAGAATAAGGGTGCGTTTCTAAATTCTTAATATGAGTAACTTTTACTTGTTTTTACTTAAACTTGATCAAAATAATTGATTTTGTTCAATAGTAGAGATTTTAGGTATTAATATTAAAAAATTTAATATTTATGATAGTTTTTGAAATTATGGTTTAAGCAAAAGAGCATCTTAATTGATCCTTATAAAGTTGAGCAGTTTGACTGCTTAATTTTAGATAAGTTAAGACAGAAATCACCTATTTGCAAACACTAAAAATTGTTCATGTGGTCAAAATAGATTAGTAGTGCTTAAAAAACTGTGTTAATATATAAAAAAACCCATTTTATCTAATTAGTACATAAGTTTTTTACCCACCATTATAAATATAAATTATATATCCACTTTTTTAATTTATTAAAAAAAAGACTCATGTGGGCTCAATTCATTATTAAAGAAAATAATCAAATAGTCATTTGTGGGTCCTATCACTGCCAACTCAATAAATCAATTTTATGATGCCCCAACTCGTGTACTCCATCAATTAAACACAATTACATTTTCAATTCATAAATAAATAAATAGTATAATTTTATAAATAAGGTAAACTCATTCTCTTACAAAAAATACTTTATATATTAATCCAATTTGAGACAAAAATCTATTCCAAATTATCACCAGCACTTCCAAATTTTTTCATTTCATACGGCACAAAGAATATATAGATCTGATAAGTTATCCTATTTTTCACATCTAATATAATGAAAGGAAATGCAGTGTATCGATATTTATTCTTTATGCAGTTGAAATATCGTTTTAAATATGTTTATTACATGTAAAATATGCTTTTTTTTTGTTTTTTGGAAATCGGTTGTTTGTTCATGACTAGACGATTGCGATTATAGTCGTAATCATCTAGCTAGATTAATTATATATGTTAGGATTATTGTTAAGAAAAATATGTTTATCTTTATTAGATGAGTTGTCAGCGTATTATTCTTTGACATAGTGGATAGTGGAACATATTTGAGTATGTAGGTGATGAAGAATTATTATTCTATACGCGGCTAATTTTAACATTTATCAGTTAATACAAATATTCACCAAAACCTGAAGAGCAATCATTTGACTACATACTATGGCTTGTTTTATCGGACAAGCACTGATAGTGGTAGAGGAATTAAGGTTCCTTTGAGTTGCGATGAAGATTTGGTTTGAATGCTTTCCGATAATATAAATGATCCAATTTTGTGTACTATCAGGACAAGTATTGAGTCGATGCCTATGCGATCCAGTTCGACATTAAATTTAATTACATTATGATTTATATTTTATTGTATGAAGATTTTCATTTTTATATGATATATAGCCAATTTGTTTATCACTTTAATGATAAAAATTATTTATGCGGGTTGGAAGAATTGAATAGGCCGCTATACGATTACATCTACCGCGGCCTAAAGTTGAGATACTCTATACGATTACATTATAGTCGTTTAGTTTAGATAATAAAGGGTTATAAAATTTAAAAATCAATAGATATGTTAAACATAAACCATTATAATCATTATATGTTCATTATGAATTGATATAGACAATTTAATATTTAAAAAACTATGAATCAATCTCTCTCTTAAATAGAAATGGAAAAATGAGGTATCATTAAGTAACTTTCAAACTTGAGAGAACTTTCAATTTATGGGTAACTTTGGCAGACCATGCAACAGCCTCTCACGACGAACACCATGCAACAACCTTTCATCGATGTCCCCACTCCACTATCGGTGATATTCGTGATCCTATTCCCTTAAAACTTAGTGAAATAATTCTAGGATGGCCGACATTGGATCCCATTGAATCTTCCATACTCCAATCTTTCATTTCGGCAAATTTGGTGTCCAGATTAGGCATTCCCACACAAAAAACAACCATATACCACATTCACATGACCAACGGCCAACACGTCGATTGGCAAGGCCTTTAGGAGCAGATGTTCATGGAGATTGGGGCAAAATGATCGTAGAGGACCTTCTCCCACTTTCCCTAGAAGGAGTGGATGTCATTCTTGGGTTACAGTGGTTACTAAAGCTAGAACGTGCGGGTTAGGTTTCCACGAATGTTGCTCGGGCTTTGTAGGAGTCGGATCGAAGAGGGAAAGGTGTATTGGAGGTTAGGGAGCAGTCGATTGAGAAAGAAACATGCATGTCATCCAAACAACTTTTTTAATATTTACTTGTCTGTTGTATGGGGAGGACTAGGCAAAATCGTTGGTGCCTAAAGTTCTTTTTTAATGTTTTTATTTTATTGTTATAGTAGCTATGTTCTTATCATCTAATATAATTACTCCATTATTATCGTCTAATGTATAATTGCTACATTATAATCGCTTAGTAGTCAACATGACATCCGTTCGATTAGTCAAGGTCGCGTAATGACATCGTGCAATAGATCATCGAATCTCAAACTAATTGTCGCCTAACGATGGGTGTGGGTCCTTAAACTTTATACATTTAACAATTGTAATAAAGGTTTGCACGATTAAATTTGAAGAGGGTGGAATGGGTGTGTTGGTCTACATTTCTAGTAAAAGATTAAGTAGAAAAAGTAAAACTTGAGGGTGCCACAATATATATAAAATTATAAAAATTCAGAAGTGGCTATAAAACATAGCCTTTAACAATTGAGGATATACATTATACATAATTATTGTAAGTGAGATATATGAAGTTCTATCAAAAAAAAAAAATATCAATCGCAAACCCACCCTAAGTATTAAGGGAAAAATTCACTATTTTGATTAAAAAAAAAAAAGATGAAGATTGAAATTGCAAAATTCCATAAGAGCAAAATAATAAATTTTTAAAAAGTATATGAAAAAACCTCAAGATTATGAATCATTGGCGAAGGTAAGGTCCACCTCTGTACATATAGAGGTGGCTAATCCGGTTCTAAAAGTGACGATTCCAAGATTCCGAATACTGGAATTGGACTCACGCCGTCCAAATGCGGTTTAGGGATCTAGTTCAAACCGCATTTGGTCGGTTTCGATGTTTTATTAAATTCATTTTATTGAGTAGATTAAATTGTATAATAAAAATTCTAACACTAAATTTTGACAAAAAATAGTGTTATTTTACTAAACTTGAATAGATATCTAGCAAGTTGGAGGTGAGTGCAATTTACGTGAATATAATCATATTTATTTGTTCTTAATGGAATGAAAATGTAAATTAATAAAATTACCTGCAACAGAAACAATAAATTTTGTTATGTCGACCTCATCTAAAATTGGGTGTTTTTGAGATTAGAGATTGTATATGAGTTGGGTTACTGAGTCAATAGACTTTGATTTATAGGTTTAATCAAAATGTCAAGACAAATGACCCTATCCAATTTTACGTGAGATCGACCTCACAGAAGACCATTTGTAGCAGAAAATGAATTATAGAAGAAAATGAGTTGTCCGATATATATTGCTTCACCTTTTTCTTTGATTTAGTTTTTTACACTTTTATTACTTGTATTTAGTTATGTCAATCCGGTGTTAACGTATATATATGATACTCCCTCCGTCCCATTAAAAATGTTCCCTTTCTTTTCGGCATGGGGATTAAAAAACATTATTTAGATATATATATTTTTTATGAGTTTTAATTGTATTAAGAAATTAACACAGTTTTCGAGGAATAGTTCGTAGGAAGGAATGAGAATTCATCCAAATTTTTTTAAGGCATGGTTGAGGTAATTGAATTTTTTTCGGTTTTTTTGTTTTATGTTGCAATTAAAAAAATAATTTAAATTGTCCAAAAAGTTAAAAATCATAATTTTCTGAGTTCGGAGCAGAACGAAATCGTGTGAGAGAGAAACTTTTGGAGAGAGAGTGTGTATAAGAATGTGGGATGTGTAGTGAGTAATGAGGGGTCCACCTCATTTTAGAATATAGAGTTAATATTACAATTTTAGAAAAGTGGACACTTATATTGGAACAGTCTAATCGAAAAAGATGAATAATTTTAATGGGACGAAGGGAGTATATCTATTCATGAAATAGATAATTATGTGAAGGATATGAAGATTGGGGAAGCTGATGATTGGTATGGTATCTTTTCAAAAATATGTACTAGTATTTTTTTTTTATAATACATAGTAAATTATTATTGTTGTTATACAAAACTAAATAACAACTGAAAATGATTAAATGACATAAAGTCTGAAAAACTGCAATGCTATTAGAAATGTTATAATGAGAATTATTATTTTTGTATTTATGTTATATATATATATATATATATATATATATATATATATATATATATATATTATGACCACAATCATGTTAATATACATAGATGAAGAATTTATAGAAGATAGTAATGACAGTAAGTTGGCAGAAAGGTGAAGAAATAGAATTAGTGGATTTAGGGTGGAGAAAAGACAAAAGGAAGGACAATGTTGTTTCAAAAGGTAAATTATGGATTAAAGTTGAGGCATGTAAAGATGGAATCAAATTCAATAGAGAACAAAATCTCAAATCAAATTTCATGATGAGATACGTGGATTATTATAACATAACATCACGAGAAGCATCCTTTTGAATCTGCATATTTTTTACCATTCGTGGGACTGTTTGTGGAATATTTAGCCAAATCATATATACTTTTCACCAATTCTTTTTCATAAACTTGATGGCTGCTATAATTTTGTACAAAAGTTCTCATAAAGTTTTTCCAAGTAATCAAGTTAATAGCAAGAAATATAAAGTATCTAAAAGTAGATTTTAATAGTAGTTCCATCATATGTGTAAGCCTTTGACACGCAAAAGATCAGCTGCACAAGGTTCCTGCTCAGTGGACATTACAAGAATAAAATTCAATATGTAAAATATACTAATAAAATACAAACTGAGACGAATGTTGTAATTTGATTAGCCATAAAATAGCTAAATTTGAATCGCTAGGGATGAACTCATTTATATGTAGCTTAGACTTTCCGCAAATTTTCAATGTGGGTTATATTCTCAACTATTTATGCGTTAATTGTTCATTCATCTCAACATGGATTTGAAGTATATTAAACACGCTAAATTGGTCGACACAAATTGTAGACTCCAATTACCAAGCTATACATAAAATTTCCAACAATATTTTAATTTGAAATCTTAATATGTTGTAATGTTTATGTACATGAATGTAGAAGGTGAAAGAGAAATTAGTTTTGTTGTATACGTAGATACAGATGTATACATATGGTGAAGCATAAAATACAACATATGGAATACGTGTATACGTGGGTGTGAGCGGTGAGACAGTGTGTGTTTTACGGATTCCAAAACAAAAAATAGAACGTGAAAGGTAGCTTTTTGTACAGCTTGATGTGTTGTTTTTATCCATACTTCAAAATGGATTTGGGCCCCACACCCTCCCCTACATTTCAGACCTTGTCTTCCTTTTACACACCACCCCCTATCTTCTCTCACACAATGTATACATCTAACAATCAAAACAATAATCAGAACGGATATAACAAATCGAACGGAAACAAACAAATCGAAATTGTAAAGTTTTTAATCGTCATTTCTTGATTAATTTGAATTAATACTAAAATTATAACCCTAATGGTTAACTTTTTTTTTAGATAAGAGATCCGTATACATAACTACTATCCGATATACGTATTAGGCAAACTCCAACTCTATACATAATCTGCGCATACTTCTTCATATAAACTTAAAGTAAATTAGAGTAATGATCGGTAGATTCAATCTCTTAGCTTTAGCGTAGTTCATTTTGAGTGCATTATAGTTTGATCAAGTAAAGCTGGTCAGAGTTGGAGGTAGGGTGGGGTGCATGGAAAGAAGAGATATTGGTCCATACATAGGGGGAGTGAGTAGTGATTTTGATGTCTAAACTTTTAATTTTTTTAATTTTTGGTGTCTTTACTTTAAAAACTGTAAATTTTGTTCTTAAACTTAATAAATACTTGCAATTTTGGTGTCTTTAATTATTTTAATGAATAAATAATATTAATGGTGATTTAAAGAAGGATAAAATTGCAAGATCATATAATTTTTTTAGAAAATAATCTTTTTATAATATAATATAATTTTAATAATTATAATGATTTTAAACTATCAAGGCAATAGGCTATAATAGTTTAATAGTTAATGTTAATATATTTAATGATTTAATAATTTATGTTTTTATTTTCAATGATTAAAATAATTTAATAGTTTATTTTAATTTATGTTCAATTTATGTAAATAATATTTTCTTATGTTGCACAAATATTACAATACTAAAATGAGTTTTAAGAACTATGTCTTTATAGAAAATTGAACCATATACATAAAAAATATTCTTGGTAAAAAAAATTGTACTACATAAATCTTAACGATATTTAGTTTTTAATTCTTAAGAGTATTCATTCACTAATTGTATTTACTAATAAATTATCAAAAAAAAATTAATGGAAATATTACGTATTTTATGATTTTACCCTTCTCAAAATCATTATGGTATTATTTAATTATTAAATTAATAGAAGACACCAAAATCGCAATCATTTCTTAAGTTTGGGAACTAAATTTGCAATTTTTAAAGTATAGGCACCACAACTAAAAAAAATTGTAAGTTTAGGCACCAAAATGACAATTCACTCTACTCCATTACATGAAATAATCACTACTCCATTACATGAAATAGTAATTCCATAAAAGTTAATATTCATGAAAATTAATTCAAAATTACACGTCGCCATCTACTCTCACCGTCGACTAGATGATATCCCCAATAAATAATTAATATAATTAAATTGGTGACGGAATTTTAATGTATAATAGTTCTCTCCTTCTTTATCTGTAGTGTCTCATTTTCCTTTTTGATTGTCCCATTCGAAGTGTATCATTTCTAAAAAGATAAAAAAAGTATGTTGACAACAATCAGCTACTATAAAGTTAAATAATATACATTACAAAACACTATTTTCTTAATAATCATGCTGAAAATGAATGGAGTACTACTAATGAGACGGAGGGAGTATAAAATCAACATACAAGATAATAGTTAATATAAAAGAATAAAGAATAATATGTAAAATTTACATATGTGCAGTATCTTGTCCGATCTCACAACAAAGACGGGTTTAACTGCAATTCAGATTTTTATTTACTTTTGGAAATGCCTGAGAATAGAAATTACCCCTTAATATATATTTCTTCCAGAAAAACCCTCTGCTAAATTGACATGACACCATATATTTGCATTCTTTGTAAGGAGAGTTTAATTAACATATAACAAACTTTCCATTTTATAAATGTTTTTGCTCCAAATAACATTGATATTTAAATATAGCTCAAAGAAGAATTATTATTATTATTACATTGTAAATGAAGTATAGGAACTTTCTTTTGTTATTTAAATATTGTGTTCAATTAAAAATTATTTATTGGAGGGGGCCTCCTACTAGAATGCCAGAGATATTCAAATCCCAGCTTCAGTTTCTATCTGTGTGTATGGGGTTGGTTTTTTATTTTATTTATGCCAACAATATATGAAGTATATTAATTAATTTGAATAAATTCATACATCAATCATTCTCAGTTAATATTAATATACTTGGTAGTAACTAAAAATAAAATAAATAAAAAAAGGTTCAAGGATTATAAATCCAAGAAACTAATTAATTAAAATTAGTGGTACATTGACTGATATCATGCACGTGAGAGGACATTATAGATGTTGTGCCTTTTTGCATCAAAAAGTTGGTGAAAAAAAAAGAAAGGAAACAAGCCCTCCCTCCCTCTCCTCCCTCTTCTCTTTCTCTCTCTCTGAAAAGTTGAAGAAGACAATAAAATGATTGAAGCCTTTATAATCTAGCAAGAGTCAATAGTATTGGGGTACTCAAATCTGTGGTATAAAGATGAATGTAACATCTCAAATATTAGGGAATTAAGAGAGAGAAAATGGCTCTTGAAGCACTTTCTTCAAGTGAGCTCTTGCACTTCATCATGTACGACTCTAATGTTTCAGCCGCCGCCACTCCATTCAATGACTCCACCCAAACCACCCCTCAAGACATTAAAGGAAGCTGCTCCTCCATACCCAGACCGCTGCCGGAAACCGCCGTGCAGGGCCGCAAGAAGAAGCGGAGAAGGCCCAGAGTATGCAAGAACAAAGAGGAGGCCGAGACTCAGAGAATGACGCACATTGCCGTCGAGAGAAACCGACGGAAGCAAATGAATGAGCATCTTGCAGTCTTGCGCTCTCTTATGCCGGAGTCTTATGTTCAAAGAGTAAGAATTTTTTTTTCTTTTTTCAATAATTATTACTTTGGAAATCTTTTGAAACAATTGAAAATTCTCCCCATGAAATAATTATGTAATTTGGTATTTGAGAAGTTACCTTGTACCAAGAACCATCTTTTCATCGTCTAAAGCTTCTTGACAACATTTTTAGATGACTATTTATATAGGAAGCAATAATTGCAGCCAAGAATTGAAAACCCTTTTTGTTTTTCATGATAATTATGTGATTTGGGTCTACTGTTTTTCTACCAAAAAGAAAAAAAAATCACTAGATTTGAATCGTCTAAGGTACAATTTGATTCTAAAATAGTTCCTGCACTCATCTTCTTCGTCCATCTCTTTCTCTCTCTTATCTTTCTCTCTTTTGGACATATGTTGTTGTCTCCGTTAGCTCCGAGTATAATCCAAGCAGATTTGACAAATTTATTGCCAAAGCTATAAATGTAAGGGAAAAACACCTAGCTACTGCAGGTGTTGGTGGCGTAGCTAATTCTATCTTGGTTATTAATCTGAATCTGATATTCTTACATCCATTCCTCGGAACAACTTATGGCTTATTAATTTCTAGTCTTGTTCATGTTCTGGTAGAACAGAATAATGTGACGTCACACTCTCAACCTCCCATGTCTTCTTATTGTCTCTGTCCTACTAAAATCTCCTTCTCATCCCATCAACTTTCACCATACATACCTCATTTAATGATTCAAGTACTATTTCAAAATCATTACACATTGGAGTTACTATTTCATTACATCTCCACTAAACAAAAGACACCCCAAATCAAGAACTTGTAATTAATGATAATGCTGGGCAATATTTCTTGTAGGGCGACCAAGCCTCAATTGTTGGTGGTGCAATCGAGTTTGTGAAGGAGCTAGAACACATTCTGCAGTCACTAGAAGCCAAGAAGTTTGCATTATTGGACCATGTAAATGTTAGCAACAAGGACCATCATGATCAAATTGATGATAACAAGCAAGATTTAGGCAGCCCATTTGCTCAATTCTTTGCTTACCCACAATTCAGCTGCTCCCACAACAAGTACACATCTCAAACCAAGGCAGCCATTGCTGACATAGAAGTTACCCTAATCGAAACCCACGCGAATATCCGAATCCTCTCGCGGCGGAGAGTCCGGCAGCTCTCCAAGATCGTCGCCGCCTTCCAAGCTGTCTTCCTCACCGTCCTCCACCTCAATGTAACCACGCTAGACTCGCTCGTGCTCTACTCCGTCAGCGCTAAGGTACGTAAATCTCGTTCACTCATTTACGATATTATTTTGTCTCTACCTAGCTATGTGGCTAAGGAAATAATGTTATTGTCTCGATTCATTAGTACATGTTATGCATAATAAATTATTAAGAATTTTGTTCCCCAACTTAACTCTCTCTCAGCAGTTTTGTTGTTATGCATTGAACAGTGTCTGTGATGGTAACAAAACTGGGACTGTCGAAAATGACTTCACCATGCAAAAGAATCTACTTTTCTACACACACTCTGCACCTACTTCTACATCAAACTATGTGCACTGTGCAAAAGATTCTACTGCGTCTAAATAGTAGTACTTATTTCATGAGGGTGGTTTCGGAAGTAATTTGCATGTGCTGGGATGCCAGAAAAGGGAATTTCTTTGCTTAATACTTTAGTGCCTGTTTTTCTATCTATACGACTACGTTTTTGTTGTCTTTATACATGATTTTAGTGAAAATATTTGGGATGAAGAAATAATTAATTAATAATGCTTTGTTTGTTTGTTTGTAGGTGGAGGAAGGTTGCCAGCTGAGTTCAGCAGATGAAATAGCGGGAGCAGTGCACCACATGCTGAGAATAATTGAGGAGGAAGCCATCTTAGGTTGTCACACCTAGGGTTACATATATATGTAGTTCGTCTATATATTATTACAAGTTATTGGACGTTGTAATGTCGATTGTGTTCAAATGTAGGATTTATTGAAAAATAATCACGCTTTTGGTCAGCTATGCATTTGATTTAATTTTAGCAATTTTAGGCAGTTAGATCAGTAAAAAATTAATTTTCGACATTATTTAAAATTGTTCTTGGATTTTCTTCTTTTAGTCTTGATATAAATCCGTAGGTGTGTGATCCGAATTCATCATGGTATTAGAGTAGATTTAAGTCGATGATTGTTTGTTTGATTTCATGAGTATAGACCTTATGCTTCACGTATAGTAATCTAATAATCATACTGACATGTACATGAGCGAACATGCTGAAAATCTCACATCAACTTGGTATTAATCCTTTTATAGCACATCTTTTACAAAACAAAGCATATTTTCATTTACTATAGATTAATTTTTCATTCACCTTTATATTTTTGTTTTCAAATTATGTATATTTTCAGAATACGTAGTTTGGAATTGTCAACACTTGTTCAAATTTGGAACAACGTACACAAACCAAATGTGAGCAATCTGCTTATCGGGGGCGGAACCAGGATTTATAGATCCGGCGAGATTTATCGGGGGTTCGGAGACGGAGCCCCCGAATTTTTTTTTTGAGAAAAGATAATATAACAATGAGTATAAGAAAGTCAAAAATACTTATAACATATACAAATGACAAAATAATGAGTCTAAAATGATATACAAAAACCATAAAAACGACAAAAATAGCGAGTCTAAAATTGTGATCTACGCTTTCTCATTTTATTGAACTCATCAATAATTGAGTCAATATCAAAACTCTCATCAATTTCATTTTCAATGCTCATTATCATAAAACCAAGTAGAAAATCATCTTCCATTTTATTCCTTAGCCTTATCTTTACGAGCTTCATTTTAGAAAATCATCGGACGCCGGACGCCCGATGCCGGATGCCGGACGCCGGACGCGGAGGATGCTGGATGCGGTCTACGCCTTTAACTCTCGGCTCTCAATTCTCGTTGTGTAGCTGCCAACGTCCCCAATTTAATTTAATTGCTTTTGGGCTAATTGATGTTGTTGGGCTATTTGATGTTGTTGGACCACTTAATTTAGTTCATGTTGTTGGACAACTAATATATTTTTAAATTCGCTTCCATATATTAAATTTTCGTAAATTACGTGGGTGCAAAAATATTTTTTTCGTAAAATTTACACATAAATTTCGACTTCAACACGAAAAATGGGGGGTGCGGTCGCACCCACCCGCACCCCCTGGTACCGCCCCTGTGCTTATAATATATATAGTATAGTATATAGTATAGTAGAGTATATTATAGTAATGTACAGTATATAATAATAATATAATATGTGTATATATAATTATCAAAACAATTGTACCCTATTTGTGTGTGGATTCGTGCAGTATAGTTTTACATAAATATAAATGTAGATATACATATATATATATATAGAGAGAGAGAGAGGGAGAGGAGGTAAAGTAAGATTGAGTGGCGTAGGGGAGGTGAGAGATCGCTGTCGCCTGTCGTGTATAATATGCAAAGCAAAGCATGCTAGGAAATTGAATTTCTGCATGTCTGTTGTATATTAATATTAATTCCCATACATTTGTATTCTTATAGAAGTGTACGTAGCTGAGGCTGAGCCCCATTTGTTTTTGTGGATCGATGCAAAATGCCATATGCATTGAATTCTGGCCTTTAGTTTTGTTTGTTGTGTGAGATTTATCTGCTCATTAAGAAGAGTGCCATTTTGCGGGAAAACTCATAACGGTGGTGGGGCGTCTTGCTGCCGCTAACCTTTCGTTATTTTCACACCTTCAACCTTTACCTTCGATTAATATATATTTGTTCGTTTCTTTGTAGACATGCCTTCTGTCTCTCTCTCCCCATATATATCTTTCTCTCTCTTTTTTTTTTTTTCTTTGAGGTTGGATAAGATAAAAGGCTGATCACCCAATTTATTTCTTAGATTCTACTAGATGATTATTTTGTTAAGATAAATAATGAAAATTTTTTTCCAACATCCATTTAGTATTGATTATGTTGTTTGAGCTTAGAATAACTAATTCTCTCTTACAAAATCTTTTAAGGGGCATACCATATGATCCAAATCTAATATAGTAATATAATATGATATTTTATTCGAAATTAGTAATTTAAACTCATAATGGTACTGTTTTGAGTTTCATTAGTTTTAATTTTCTTCTATTTTTCAGAAATTTCCCTCTCCATAAATTTGCTTATCTCGCACCCCCTAAATTTACATATTTATCATTTGGTACTCTGAATTTTCGTCATTTTATCCACCCTTGTTAAAGCAAATAAGTGAATAACTTGGTATATGATTCATGCTACTTTTTTTTAGTAAAAGTACTATTCCTCGTACTTAAAAGTATTAGTTTTTCATAAAAAGACATGACTCAAGTCACGTATCGGTATCACCATCAAGAAATAAACTTGAGAAAATAATCTAGAGGGTAGAGAGAGAGAGAATACCTTTCCTGCTTTACGAATGGGCTTAAGCTCGTTGGATCACGAATTTATTTTTATCAAACGGGCTACCCACCACTGTTATTAAGAAAAGTAATTCCCACCCAATCGAATTCCGAGCATATACAATTTAAACCTCTGTCTGCTTTTCTTTTTGTATAATAAATAAATAAATTGGGAATCATCAGAGCAAAATTCCCTGCCTTAGCAGCACCAAACAGAGGTAACTTTTTTCTTTCTTTTACACAACGGAAGTTGAGTGCTTGGTGTCCCCAAAGGAACTTTCCAAACATCCATCTCTACTTCCTACCCTGTAACATAACATTTAGAAATTATTACAAACATAAATCTCCCAATCCTATAAACAAACAAATAAATAAATACAAGAGTTATTAGCAGCGGAGATTGATTTCACAAAGGAATCGTTGAATTCTGGGTTCTCCCATATTTACACAACCACCTTCCACTGGAATGCGATCTCTTCATCATCACTTCCCAACTTCTACTGCTCTGCTGCTGCCTACTCACACTATCCATCGATACTGATCTTCTAATACGCCTTTTCGGGTTCATCTCTTCCACTTCTTCTTCGTCTCTAATAATCTCAATCTCTACACTTTCTTCCTCGCCATTGCTGCTCTCTTGTGAAGTCTTCTCATTGAGACCTGCAGCCACATCGGCTCGACACAGCGGGCAGTTGGAGTGGCATTTGAGCCACGTGTCGATGCATTCTACGTGAAAAGCGTGGCTGCATTTGGGCAGAAGCCTAAGCCTCTCATCCTCCACAAACTCACTCAAGCAAACAGAGCAATCCGTCCCTTCCACCAATCCCTCTCCCCTTCTGTACTCGAACATCGCGATCGACTTTATCACCGCCTCGTCCAGCCCGTTAGTCGCCACGAACCACGGCTGCTGGTCCTGGACGACTTCCACTCCCATCTCCACGCCCACATTGCTCCCATCATTCCTCGTGGATGAGAATCTCTTGCGGCAGTACTTGGAGATGATGGCGTAGTAACTAACAAGAAGCAAGGCTCCGGCCAAGACGACGATGATTGTGATGACAAGAGGTGAGAAGTTGGGGCCGGTTGCTTGATCGTCGGAAAAGTCTTGAAAGGGCGGGGGCGGCGGAGGGAAAGCGATGTAGCACCGCTGGGGGCAGTATAAGCTGCACAAGCCTTGAGAGCAATCCTTGGTGTTCATATATTGTGCCCATATCTTTGGAATATTATTTCCCCTTATATCCATTGCACTAATAATCAATCAAAAAACACCTCCAAAAACTTGCTTGATAAACATAGAAAGAGGGAGGCATTGGTAAGATGTCATAAGGCATTCAATGGTTTTAATTCTTATTTAAATCTAGAAAGAAAGGAAGAAAGAGTAACGTCGAGAAATTCATTGCAGCCACCAAGTTAGTTGTACCAATCTAGAGAAATGAATTTTTGTAGTTATATTCAAATCTATCTCTACAGTACTACTACGTCCAACATTTACAACTATAAGGGACAAAATTATTGTGCCCTTTATGTCTCAAATTTTGAGGTCTAAAAAGGCACATTTGTGTTATGTCATCTATGATTAGTCTAATATCATTCTAACTGTATAATTTGCAATAAGTTAAGTGTACAAATCGGATATAGTAAGTGTTGATTTACTTCCATTATTAAAAAGATAAGTTTGGGTGATGAAAACTAGCTTAAACCGACCTACCAATTGGTGCATCTACTAACGACTAGTCTCTCCGATATTCGATTAGGGAATTGGAGACAACTTTAATCACTCACGAATACAATTAATTTTTAAATCTTTGGGATGTTTAGTTATGAAAAAAACTACATTCCACGCCTAACCGAAATTAAACTTATAAGTTTAGTATTTCTTTTAAGGAAGGAACAAACCTATATTATATTTCATTTAAATGGTTGATTAGATACATCTTTTGTGGAGTAATTGTTAGATATAGATGTTAAGGGTTTGAATATAGTAGGAAATCACATTTACATAAGTTTTAAGAACTAATGCATAATTTTTATATTTTTTTAATATATTATTCTTATATTTTTATGCAATAATTCTATAATTTTACATTTTTATCTTTATATAAGATTATGCTTAAGAAATATTTTAGAACATATTCAATTTGAATCATTTAATAAGTAAATGAAGGATGGAGATAAGTTTCTAACATAATGAAAAAATTATCCTCGAAAGATATCAAAATGAAAAATTAAATTTTTTTAACATAACTTAAAAGGCCTTTTAAGGGGAAGGAATTTTCAAGCTTATATAGAAGAGACATGATCTTCACCAAGTCGATGTGAGACATAATAATGGGCTCTCTAACACGGCCCCTCACGACCAAGTTGATGTGGAACATAATAATGGGCTCTCTAACACGCCCCCTCACGTGTAGGCCGGTATGAACATCGGATTACTACACGTGGAAACAAATGGCCCATAAGGACCGGTCCAATATAGGGACAAAACAAACCAATATCGCTTGGACCCGCTCTGATACCATGATAAATTGAACCACATTCCTCTTAAAAGGCCTTGTAAGGGGAAAGGATATTCAAGCTTATATAGACGAGACAAGATCTTGACCAAATTAATTTGAGACATAATAATGAGCTCTCTAACAAGGATGAAAAATATTACATATGCCAATACTTCAATTAGTTACATATACCACATAAAACAAAACAACAAACTACTTTCCAATGAGAATTGATACATGAAACATGCAAGGGCTTAAACATGCTGTACTACTCAACTCGGAAGAATAAAACCTATATATTTGTTAAAGCATCTTTTTGTAAGTGTTTGATTCCTATCATAAAATATCTATTTGCTCCTAAAGATATCAGCAGCTTATAATTAACTTTTTAAAAGTGAAAGTGGCTCCAATTTTTCCTGGAAAAATCTCAATTTGAGAAACTCCTTGAATTCTAGTCATTTTGGTTCCAATTTTACCATTACTAACTTTTTACGGCCTACTCATCCAACATCTCAACTACTTATAACATAAGATTTAACTCTCTAATAAGCTCTAAAATAATCTTATAAGACCAAGGCGCTAATAAGCTCCTTTAAATAACATTGTGATTGTGAAAAATATGAAATTTTCACTATGATAAACATGAAAAGGTGATAGTAGAATAAGGCATCGACCATATTTGCTCCATTAGAATAATTGTCCACAAGTTGAATACAACAAATCTATCAATAGTACTACCTCCGTCCCATTATTAGTGGCGACCTTTCTTAATTCGGACGTCCGCTATAAGTGACGACGTCCCAAATTGGTAAAAAGTTACTACTTCTCTCATACTTTATCATTTTATCTCTCCTACTTTATCATTTACTCTCATTATTATACTCATTATTCTCTCTTACTTTATCATCTCAACTATATTACTTTATCATTTACTCTCATTATCTCACGCATCTTCTCTCTCCTACTTTATTAAATATTCATCTCTCATACTTTATCACATATTCTCGTAACGAAAAGAAAGTTGTCACTAATAATGGGACGGAAGTAGTACTTACTACCTAGTTTACACACAAAACACCTTCCAAATTGAAAAGCTATAAGAAGAGTTCATAGATTTCTCATTATCCAATTTCATCTTGTTAACTTTTTTTGACTGAATATTCTCTTGAGCACAACATAGCAAATGTAAAACTAGAAACTACTCACTCTTTCCAGTTTTTTGTGGTTCACTTTCCCACTTGGGATGTTTTAGTATAAGTGACTAATTCTAAAAAAGGTAAATACTGTGTGTAAACCAAATTTAACCAGCAAAAAATCAATCAATCTACATCCCATAACATCACTTTCTTAATTCCCGTGGAGAAACGAAACATGCCTCAAATAACGGGCTGGAGGAGTAAAAGTTAAGATCATTGCACCATAGCGGAGAAATTAACTTAAAACAGAAAGGCCGAGGATGGTTTAGAATGATGGTGAGGTAAACTGAGATGTTCCACAAACATAATATAAAAAAAACTCAAGATGCCATATGTTAAAATAAAAATAAAACATATGAAGAGCAGCGGCAGATGTCAAAACTCTTAGCACTGATAAAGTCATAGCTGCAAACTAAATGAGCATGCCTTCATTCATCATTGTATTAAACATAACAAAGTTAAGCACTATACTGCGGAGGTAGTGAGAACTGGATCTGAAAGACTAATATATGGTTTGTGTGATAGTTCTGTAAGTAGTACATACATTATAGTGAACAAAAACTATCCCTCATACTTACTCATCTCCGACTTTCTGCTTTTCAATCTCCAGGTTTGTTATGCTAGAATTCTAGATCTTAAAAGGAAGTTTCTGGAGGCTGCAGTCTGGTACTATGATATTTCCCAAATTATATCAGCAGATGTCTACATTCATGCTGAATGTGGCTAACCAGAAGTGAAGCTTTGTTTGTAAAAGCTTCTGCATTAAGTGCATCGTCATCATGTGGAAAATGAAACAAGCACATCAATTCAGTGACAATGAGTTCTTATCTCGAGCGTAAGATGATCGATTAGAAAAAGAATGCCGATAACTGGATTCTCTACGTCAAAACTTCATTATGAATCCCATTCAGGTTTCATGTCCGAGCAAGTATGTAAATGAATGGTATACAGAGCAGATCTACCTCAAGGTTTAAACGGGCAATTTGGACGTAAAGCCTGAAGGTATCATCACTCACTCAAATCTGCAATAATGGCCGCCACATTAACATAATGGGCCAATAATGATTCAAATAGAGTTAGATAATGACAGTACATACTGAAACATGATTGTCACAATAGCAATAAAACTCAGCTAACAAAAAAATCCCATGTGGTTAGATAAACGAGATTAACTTTTTAACAGCTTTGCAATAGAATCCCTGAATACTCTCCCTTAAACTGCTTAGGATGTCAATTCCAAGAGATCAAAAATAAAGATTAATGGACTTCATGTTTAAGTCCGAAATCTTATTCCCCTTTCTAGCATTTGTTTCACAATACAATCTCTCAACCCTCTAGAGAATCGTCATCTTCACAATTTATTACTCCTTCCGTCCCGTTATTTGTGGCTCAATTGGTTTCGGCACGGGAATTAAGAGAGTAGATGATAAAGTATGAGAGAGAAGATGAGTAAGATAATGAGAGAGTATGAGAGAAATATGATAAAGTAGGAGAGAGAATGTAATAAAGTAGGAGAGAGAAGATGATAGAATAGAAGTAATTTTTTTACCAAATTAGGAAAGTGGGCACAAATAATGGAACACCCTTTCGGGAAGTGAGCCACAAATAGCGGGACGGAGGGAGTACAAATTACTAAGATATTCACATATAACCATCCCGTTTCTGTTTGCCATCAAATGCGCACAATTAGCAAAAGAATTAACAAAATTAACGAACGCCATAATTTCATTTCAATCTCTCATTTGTTCAACAAAAAGACTGAACGAAATGAAACCTTCTTCGCATTGCGCATTCGGTCACAATATTCTAAAATACTAGTACTAACTTAAATGATGCTAAACGACGATTTAAAAGCCAGTGGATCCAAATCCGCTGGAGCCACGAACAGTGGAGTCAAGATCATCAACCTCCGTCACCTCCGGCGTCACAATCTTCTCGAAAATCAACTGTGCAACTCTATCTCCAGCCTTCACTTCATAATCGGTATCCGAATGGTTGAAGAGGATCACCCCAACCGGTCCTCGGTAGTCAGCATCCACCACCCCCGCCCCCAGGGCCGGCTCTGGGCCTAAAGCAGGTAAAGCCCTTGCTTTAGGCCCCCAAATGACCAAGGCCCCCAATTCAAAAAATCCATATACATGTTATAATAGTTTTAGTAGTTTAAACAAAAAAATCTTCAACATTTGGGCCCATAATAACTCCCTTTCTTGAATAAAAAATTGCTCACTCACGTCCAAACCGTAAATCTTCTCTGCTCCCTAATCTCTCTATTTCCCAATTCCCATATCTGATATCTCCAACGGCTGCCTGCGAAATGGAAGAAGAAAAGTCAGTAAGTCACACCCGTTAGAGTTAGAGGCGAAATTGATGCAGATGAAGCTTGAAATCTGTAGCCACCAGTTAGAAATCTTCCCTATAAAAGGTGTGTTCTTCTAAAATTCCTTCTCTCATCTCTGAATTTTGATCTCTAGTCTCTACTCCCTCCCTAATCCCAATTCTCAATCTGCATTTGCAAATTACTTATTTTTCATCTTTAAATTTTAATTTTCTAATTCTATTTTCAATTTCACTCAACTCAAGGCCTCAATTCTTATTCTGTCCGATTCCAAAATTGAAATCTGAAGTCTCGCGTTTGCCATTGTTTAGTCTTCACGGTTCATCCTTATTCCTTGGTATGTATGTTCTCAATTTTGCAAGTCATTCTGAATTTCTGATTTCTGAAATCTGAATTGAATTCTTAGTTGATTATTTTGAGATATTTATAGTGAATGTAGCGTGTGTATTTGTGACTTCTCTAATTTTATTAAATCTCATATTTCATTTGTAGGCATCAATTATTTGGTGGACTTCATTTTTTGAAAATAGGTTCAAATGATCAATTCAATAAATAAGGTTCTATTGTTCTAAATTCTTAATTTATTGGGAGCATTTGGTATTTGTATGCTTAGCTGCTTGTTTTTGTTGGTTTGTTATTATGACTAGTAGAAACTATCCTTCCGGATATGAAAAACTAAAAAAGAAAAGGAGAATAGAAAATTTTCGTCAAAAACGTATTATTCACCGAAAGAAACAATTTGATGAAATTCATGAAAATGTTGACGATTTGAAATCCGCGGAGGAATCTTTTAAGATTGATTTTTTTTATTATATAGTAGATCATGCAATTTCTTCAATGAATACTAGATTTGAGTTATTTTCAAAATATGATGATATATTTGATTTTTTATTTAGCTTTAATCGATTGAAATCCTATAATGACTCTGATTTAAAACAAAAATGTCTTGCTCTTGAAAGTTTTATCAAGAATGATAAGAATTCTGATATAAATGGTTTAGATTTATTTTCAGAATTGAAAATATTCAAAGAGATTGCAAATGTTGAAGTTAAAAATCCAATTGAAATACTTAATTTATTAAAAGAAATTGAATGTTTTCCTAATTCTTTCATTGCATATAAAATATTACTTACTATACCAATTACAGTTGCATCTGCAGAAACAAGTTTTTCTAAATTAAAAATTTTTAAAAATTATTTAAGAACAACCATGTCTCAAGACTGGTTGAATGGATTAGCCATTTTAGCAATTGAGAATGATCTATTAGCTAAACTTGAATTTAAAAACTTAATAAGTAATTTTGCGTCGAAAAAAGCAAGAAGTAAGTTTTTGGTTTAGTATACTAGTTATGTTACAAAATGGAGTATTCTTGACTTGAATGTGGTTAGGATCTAACTATTCTTAGGCAGGTGTGTGTGCTTCTTTGATTGATTTGGCAAATAGGTAATGAGCTTCTAGATGCAATTAATTCAATATATTTTTTTGAAGGAAGGCCTCATTTTAGTAAAATATGCTTTAGGCCCCAAAATTCTTTGAGCCGCCCTGCCCGCCCACGCCAACCCAGACCGCGGTGCTGCAAAATCAACCACTGCTTCAGAGAATCGACATAGTGTCACGGAAGTTTATTCATCAAAAAATAAAGAAATTACCGATACGAGCATAGGTTCCTTGAGGAACAGCAACACTTAGATCCGTGGGCACCATTGCTTTTCCTCTCGCCGGAATCTTAGTCTCCGCCGCACTGTAGAAATGAAAGAAGACAATAATTATAAATTATATTAAGAAAAAAGGAAAGAAATATCTGGCTGGTTTTATACCTTGAGAGATCGTAGCCGGCTGAGAGAGGGGAAGCTCTAGACGGTAAAACAGCCTTCTCCGAAAGGCGTTTTACTAGCAGAAACGGGGTGGTTTCAGTAGGTTTACTTTCGGAAACGCAATTGTTGTCGTGGATCTTCTGGATTTTGGAGGGGTTCTCCGCCGCCTGAGACATCATCAGAGAATTCGAAAAGATTTTGCGATGTGAGGTTCGAGGGAATTTACAGGTGGCGGTGGTAATTATAGGAACGTGGGGATGAACTAGAGGAGAAATTCTTGGGTGCTTTGGCAAATTTTGGAAATGGGCGGCAATATACCCGCCATTTCCCATTTCCAATTGCGCGCTATTTCTTCTGACGGTAAATAACCTAGATGTTCGCATATAACTTCAACTAGTTGCAAGTTTGCAACTACAATCAAACCTGCCCATTTTCAATTTTAGTTTTGGTTAAAACTTGAAATCATCGTTTATGATTTATCAAAAATTAAAATTAAAATCGAACCATATGTAGATAGTTAACCATTTCTATTTGAAATCGGCAGTTCCGATTTTGGTTTATCAATTTCAAAAAATTTTAAATTTTTTTTGCCAAAATTAATTTAATTTTTTTGTATTTAGTTAATTTAATTTATTTAATTAATTTAAATTAATTTAATTATTTTTTTGGATGTTATCCGATTGAATTAATTTAATTTATTAAAAATTATGTTTTAGATTCGAAACAAGTCAATAAATTAAAAAATCTATAACATGAAAAAAAGATTAACTATTAAATATATTTAATCATTGTCGTTGTTTTTTCATTATTGTCATCATATTAAAAAGAAAAACTATGTTCTTATTGTCGATTATCTGCCATATATCAATTATTAAATAATATTTAGTATTCTAACTTTTTCAATAGCAAAATTTGAACATATTTCTAATATTCATTTGCAACTATACAAACTACAGTAAAATGTTTACTCATTTTTTACGCCACATTAAAATATCAAATTGTTAGGATTTGTCTATCTAAACGGAAAGTATATAAAATATAATTACGAAATAGGATAACGAAGTCTTCAAAGTATATTTTTTAATTTAAAGTTCATTTATCTTATTGGCTAAAGGGGTGATCATTGGCGTTTTCAACATGTGAAATCATCAGTTTCACCTTGTTTGAAATTGATGGTTCACAGTTTTAAAACGAGCTCCTAACAAGCTGAGCTCAACTAAGTTATACATCTATAGCATTATATTGGTTCATCATTCAACTAGAGTTTTGGGATCTTCAAATATTACATTAAATCATCACCCAACACTATCACATCAAGAGCACACCAAAGATAGTGGAACCCTCATCTCACTTGTTCTTGGCCATATCTGACAGTCCCGCGCATATCTTTGTTAGTGAATTGCTGCATGATGGCAATTACGCAGATCGAATGAGTGAGATGAGCACAACACTTTATGCTAAAAATTAATTTTATTTTTTGGACGGATCACTTATCGAACTAGATTCCAAAGATCCAAATTTTATAAACTGGAAACGATGTGATTCAATTGTACGAAGTTGGCTTCACATGGCCATGAATAAGGACATGCATCATAATGTCAAGCATGCACGTACTGCACGCGATGTGTGGGAAGATCTCAGTGAATGATTCGACAAAGTGAATCACGCGTTTATGAATTACGGAAAAAGTTAATGGCAATGTTGGATAATGAGTTATAATACAAGACTTGAAGACCTTAAAACCCCTATTGATTGATTAACCAAATATATTATTGTTGGTCCCGAGATAAACGTTCAGGTGTAGAGGGGGGGGGTTAATACACCTGAAAACTTTCTAAACTTTAAAATGCGAACAGTCCTTTTCAGGAAGATGCCGTACTGAACAGGTTCAGTAGACCAGATAAGCTGTTCTGAATCGCGTGGCAGAGTGGCTGACTTCACTGAGCGGTACTGAATTCTGATCCCAAAATGTTGGGAGATGATTCAGTAGCTTAATGCTTACAGATTTGAATGATCCCAAAACCCTACTTTGATTGGTGAACCATTGAGTTGCATTTGTTTTGTATCTATCTCTGAGAGTTTCAGACTCAGTAGACATCCTTCCTACATGGTTCAGGCGTTCAGTTCTGTTTGCTGACTCTTCAGTAGATTATCAGCCTCAGTACCATGAGAAGAAGACTCAGTAGTGCTGGACTCAGCAGGAGCAACATAGTGAAAGGAGTCAGTGGAACTGGACTCAGCAGGAGCAGTTCATTGAACTTAGAGTTGATCTTCAGTAGAGCTAGACTCAGCAGGAGTATGGTACTGAACATAGATCAATCTCAGCAATGGCCAGACAGTCTTCTGACTTTTAGTAATCTTATAAGTCAAATCAGCAGAGTTATACGAGGTACAGAGAAGTCAGCTTCAGATCTGTCTTGAAGTCTGTTTGTCTCACCTGCTTTCTTCAGCCTCGACCAATGACGAGCAGCCAGCTGTCTACTTTCTGATTAAAGCTGCAAGTCAACACTTTTCCGGAAATGGAGGGAAAAGACTCTGTCACCATTCTTTGAAAGAGCCGTTAGCTACCCAAATGAGAGAGACACATGGATCATCGCTCCAACGGATCTTTCCATGCCACTCATCTATAAATAGAGGGAAGAATTCAAATCGAAGCTCACGACACCTAGAAATCAAGAACACACGAGCAATTACGAGAAACTTCAAATCGACTTAAAAGCTTTCCGCAAGATCTTCAAAGAGCTATTCAGAGTGAAAGGCGACATACTTGCTCAAAGGGAACCGAGTTGAACAGAATCTAAGCCTCTAGTATCCAAGCGACTGAATATGAACCCAGAGTTTATACTTTACTGTTCGTCGCTCTAGAGGTCTTATTCTCGTTCCCTTCCCTCTAACCTAAGCTCAGCAGACCATATCTATAGCTTAGATCGAAGGAGTTCATCCTTGAACTGTTCTTTATTGTAAAGAACTCCTTCATAGTTGGAGAGTTTGTCAAACACTTCAGTTTGATACCTTGTAAACTGAGACTTGCTCAGTATAAATCCCAAGACCAGTGTTAATCCAGTGCACAAACCGACTGAGACTAACTCAATTTAATAAAATAGCCTCCTGATCTTTTCGGGACAGTGGACGTAGGATTGTTGGATCCGAACCACTTTAAAAATCGCTTGTGTTTTGTGTGTCTTTTTGTTTTACTATTGCATTGATTACTGTTCATACTGAAAATATCTTTCAAATCATTCAACTGTGTTTCAGCAAAGCTTAAAAGACCGCACTAATATACTGAAACAGTTTTCCTAAAAACATTTTCTCACTCAACTGAATTGGGCCTACACATTTCCGCACTATACTGAACTTCTAGTGAACGGTACTTAATTCTGATCTAAGTCAGCTAGCAGGCCTCAGTGAAGTCAGTCACTCTGCCACTTGATTCAGAACAACTTATCTGGTCTACTGAACCTATTCAGTACGACATCTTCCTGAAAAGGACTGTGCGCGTTTTAAGTTGAGAAAGTTTTAAGGTGTATTCACCCTCCCCCCCCTCTACACCTTATCTTGGGACCAACAATTATAATAGATATATAGCTTAGTTGACATCAGCATATTAGGAGCTCAGTAGACTAGATATCATTTTCAGTATTTGTTTTGAATTCAATAGAAAATTTTAGTTAACAGTCTCTGGAAATTTAGCTGTCTTGAGACTCAGTAGGATTCCGGCTAAATCTACTGAAAAAGTATTGAAAAGTCAGAAAAAAAGTAGCGGTCAACATTCTAAAGACATTTAAGAATGTCAATAGAGATTTTTTTAGTAAAGTGTCGAGGTATCAGAGAAAGTCAACTCAGCATCAGTCTTGGAGTTTGAATGAGCCTCACCTACCAACTAACTTCGACTAATTAGGAGTTGTCAGCACTGTACTTGTCCTGACATAAAGCTACAATCAACCTCTTAACTCTAAAAAGGAGAGAATCTCTAAAGTGCAATTCAAATTGCAAGATGGTCGTTTTGGTTGTCGTATTTTGACAAGTGTCTAGGTCTCCTCCAACGGTTCTATTCGCAAGTCATGACTATAAATACATATCATCTTCCATGCATGAAGATAATGAGAACACAAGTATACAAGCGCACAAGCTCTAGTGGACTCAAAGTAAATTCAGCTGAGAACCTTAGAACAAATAGCCTTTCATCTAAATTCTCATCTCTAGAGTGATCTAGTTCCCCTCTCTATACATCTAAGTCAATCCTTCTAAGATCATGAGTTTAGAAATTGAAGAAGTTCAACACTGAACTGATCTTATTGCAAGAACTCCTTCATAATTATGGAAAACCCTCAAACCCCCCATGTTTGAAACTACTGTAAAGGCACTATGACTATAACTAGTCAAAATATGTCTTGTGAACAGATCAACTGAGACTTGCTCAGTATAATCTAATCAAAAACTTCTGCAAACATGAAAGTGAATGTAGAATCTTGTGTATCCGAATCACTTTAAATATCTGTTTGTTCTTATTGTCTCATTGCTTTACTGCTCATCATGCACAAAAACATATTTGGAAAATTCACTAAGTGTAGATTCTCAGTAAAATACTAAGACAGCCACAAATCCAACTGAAATAGTTTTTCAGTAATAAATGTTTTTCAGATGAGATGACAAAATTGGGCCTACACATTTCCACAGTAATTTTTGTACTGAACTACTCGTCTACAGGCTTCAGTCAGTGAATCATTCTGCCATGCGATCAAAAAGTTTACTTGGCAAATTGAATTTATTCAGCAAGCAAAATCAGTAGATATTGATTTTCGCGTTTGAGTTGAAACTTGGACTCAGGTGTATTCACCCGCCCTCTACAACTGAAGACTCATCTTTAGATCAAATGGCAGTCAAGGTACGAGGTATCTTATCAGAGGAAGTTAACTCAATGTCAGACTTGGACGTTGAACAAGCCTCAACTGCCCAGGCAACCTCGACCAATGAGGAGCTGCTAGCACGTACTTGTTCTGAACTCTAAAAAAGAGGGAATCTCCACAATAACATTCAAATTTGAAGAGAAGACCATTTTGCTTGTCGTGTCTGCCACGTGTCTAGGTTCCTTCCAACGGATCTATTCACGAGTTACGAGATTAAATAGTGATCTTCTTCATTACGTTGAAGACACCGAAAACCCAAAGAATTCAAGCCACAAAACTCTAGTAGGCTAAAAGCATACTCAACGAAGAACCCTAAAACCGATAATATATATTCTATTTATTTACTCTAGAGTAATCTAGTTCCCATCGCTATATATCTAAGATAACCCTGTGATATCTTAAGCATAGAGTCCGAAGGACTTCATATCTTGAACTGTTCTTACTTGTAAGAACTCATTCATAGTTGGAAAAACCTCAAATCCTAGTACTTGTAACCCTTGTAAAGTTACTGAGACTATAACTTGTTGAGATTTTCTTGCGAACGGATCGACTGAGACTTGCTCAGTATAATCTAATCAAGGACTCTTGGAAGTAGGAAAATAGACGTAGTGTATCCGAACCACTCTAAAAATTTGTGCCTTATACTGTTGCATTGATATTAGTTTATACTGTACAAAACTGATTTGCGAAATTCATACAAGTATAAATTTTCAGTAACACTCTTTAAGACACGTACAAGAAATCATAACCGTTTTCAATAAACAAACCTTTTCAAAGAGACGATAACATCGGGGCTACACATTTTCGCACACATTATGATACTGAATCTGTGGTCCGGAGATGAGTGTCAGGTGTAGAGGGGGGGGGGGGTGAATACACCTGAGTACATGTTCTTTTTCTCAAACGCGAATGACAGTTGAGCTGTAGGTTGCAACTGATGAACAGTGCCAAATAGTAACCTTCTGATCTCGGGTCAGAGTGACTCAACTACTGAGTTTCTCCTACTGACTTCTGTTAGTATTTGATTCTCAGTCGGAGAGTTAGTGTTGTTGGGTTATGAGTCAGTAGATGGTACTCAGCTGTCTAGTGGTTAAAAGAATATTGGGGGAAATCATAGTAGTACTATGGAATTGAAGATCCCAAATCCCAGCTGATATCAGTAGTGCAGTGTGTCGATAGGATTAGATGATGTATAGGTTAGACTTGTTTTATTTTAACTATCATTTTGTCTAAGTCCTGTACGGGGTAAACTGTTAGACTGATCTTCTGACAAAGTTACTCTCCAGAACCCCACGTCATCAATGTAAGAGCTTGCGTTCTTCACCCGAAGGCGATCTTCACCTCGCAGGGAGAGAGCCCATCGCCGATAAGATATCGCAGAAGAACATAATGCAAAGCTCGCACCTTCAGCGTCATCACCGACCCACCGTGAGCCTTATCGGCTTGTCGCCCGACTCCGCCGAAGAAGATAAAGACTGTCTCTGAGTCCATCGGATCCGACGTAAAAGCGACCCAGTCGTAAACATCTTTTCAAAGTTCAGCAAAAGATCATACGAGGATGTGGAATAGTCAACTCTATCTCTGACACATTCTCACCTACGACAAACCTCGACCAATGAGACGCCGATAACGCTTTGACCTGCTCTGACCAACTAAAGCTGCTCTCATGTACAACATTAACTGCCCTGCTGCAACAATTCGAATTTATGGCCGTTTTCTTTGGAAGCTTCTGACACGTGGCATCGTCTTCTCCAACGGACATATGCCTTGCTCACAACTATAAATAGAGAAGAAATCCGAGCTCCACGCACGGGACTCATAAGGGAAAAAGCTCAAGCTCAAGAACACTCTAGCGAACTCAACAGATTATACAACGAAGAACTTGCTTTCATAGAATATTTGTAGTTCTTCTCTCTAGAGTATTTAGATCCCTTTCTTCTCTAGACTAAGATCATTGCCAGATTTATAGCTTAGATTTCGAAGGAGTTCACTTTTAGTGAATTGTTCTTATTGTAAGAACTCCTTCTTAGTTGGAGATTATCCCCTCCCTTTCGAACTTAGGTTTGAATTGTAAAGTCGCTAAGGACTATAACTTAGAAGGGTCTGTCCAGTGCACATATTCCTTGCTGAGGCTTGCTCAGAATAATCAACAAGTTCTCCTGCCAAGTCAGGACCGTGGACGTAGGATATTGCGTATCCGAACCACATTATATCGCTTGTGTTATTTACTGTTTTATTGCATATCATACAAACCATTCAAAATCATATGTTTGCATAAAACGTATTTTAAAAGCGCACAACCAAAAGAATTTATCTTGCGAAAACACGTTTTCAACTGAGACGAATCTCCGGGCCCTACACACTTATCCGTACAATGTCTCCGACTGAGTTTCAACGAGTGACTAAAGTTAGTAGGAGAGCTCAGTAGCTGACACACTCTGACCCCGTGATCGAAGGTTACTATTTAGCAATGTTCATCAGTTGCACTAAATAGCTCAGCTGTCCTTCGGTTTGAGAAAGAGAAACTGTGATCAGGTGTATTCACCCCCCCTCTACACCTGACTATCGTCTTCGGACCAACAATTGGTATCAGAGCCTCGATGTTCTTCTGATCGCCGGTTTTGTACTACTGGTCCTCTCGAACAGATCCTTGAAAACGTTTTCACTGCACAAGCATCTCTTCATTCATCCTTATACTCATTCACATAATGTCTAACATGTCAGGTATTCGGATGGTGCCGATGTTCTCAATAGAGAACTTCACGGTATGGCGCGTGAGAATAGAGGCACACCTCACATCGCTGCACGACAGCATGACGGACGTCCTTGAGACAGGACCCATCATTCCCATGATTGACAACGTTCGGTTATTCTAGCTGCGGGAGGTGTAGGAGCACAGACTTGTGCTAAGATCCCTAAAGAAAAATCAGCCTTCACGCCTGAAGAGAAAAAGCTGCACAATCTCGACCGAGTTGCGTGAAATGCTATACTGACAATGCTCAGTGACTCTCTTCTCGGGAGAGTGCAAGACTGCAAAATGGCTAAAGAGCTTTGGGATGCCCTGACTGTATTGAGCCAAGGAACCCCGCAGATCAAAGAGAACAAGCTCGAATTAGAGCTTCAGAAGTTCGAAGCCTTTGCAATGGAGCCCAGTGAGACCATTAACGAGCTTAGCGTCAGATTCACAAATCAAGTCAACATCATCAACGGGCTGGGGAAGATGTTCACCAACAAGGAGATGAACACCAAGATCCTGAGAGCGCTACCTCGATAGAAGTGGCTTCCTTTTGCTACTTATTTACGTCGGTCTGATCTTAATGCTCTAACTCCTGATGTTATATTTTCAGAACTAAAAACGGAGGAATTTGAGCATAGTCTACCCCCAAAGGTGTTCCAAAGTGCTCCAATGACACACGTATCGACCATGCCTTCAAGGCAACAAGCAAGCCGGACCCAAACCAGCTTTCCTCAAGCAAGGCATGGCCACAATCGAAGCAAAGTCTTCCGAGACTTCGTGCACCGACCGCCTAGCTTTGATGGCTCTCAAATCAGAGAGAAAAAGAGAGAGTCAGAAAGCTGAGGAAATACCACCGAGATTCTCCCTCAGGCAAGAAAGAATATCCAAAAAGGGAAGAATCTAAACCTTCTACTGAATGCAGGAATGCAGAGCCTGCTGCTAATCTATCCAAAGACTCAACCGGAAAAAGTAGCAGAACATCCATCTGCTACAACTGTAAGAAGAAGGGACACTACCAGTACGACTGTGCCGAACTCTCAGCTGCTCAACGAGCAGAACGGCAGGCCAGAAGAAAAAAATTTGCCAAAGAAGGCAGGCCTACATAGCCGGAGAGATATCCGACAACTCAATTGAGGAGGATACATTCATGTATTCCTCTGAGGACGAAGCTGCATTTGTAGCAGTTGAGGTCGGAGAGACAGTTCCTGAAGGAACAACTGAATACTGCCTGATGGCCGGAGAAGATGCTGAGGTTACTTCCAAGCTTAATATAACCTCATCTTCACACAGCACACATGACACGTGATCAGTTACAGATGACCCTCTGGACGTAGTACAAGCCTACGACGATCTGCTAGAGGAGCAGATTCAGCTGAGCAGAGAGTTCAGCAAAACGATTCAGGAACTTGAACAGGTAAAGGCTGAGAATCAGAGACTTTCTTCTGATTGTCAGGTCTCTACTGAGTCAGAGAATCTGGTTGCGAGACTCAAGGAAGAGATTGAATCTCTTATGACTAAGTCTCAGCTTCAAGAGACTCAGATCTCAGTTCTGACTAAGGACAATTCTGAGAAAGAGACTGAAATAGCCTAACTTAGTCAGAAGCTCACAGACGTGCAAAAAGATTATGACTCACTCAGGAGGAGTGACGAGGTCTGGCAAGGACTGATAACTGAACAACACCTAGGAACTAAGGAGAAGCTGGAAAGTATGCATAGAGCGCAACGGCCAACAGTCCTGAAAGAAGGTCTTGGCTATACTCACGAAGCTTCTACCTCAAAAAGCTCAGAAGCGCTGGCTGATAGGTTCGTCAGAGGAAAGGTACAAACTGCTGACACCACACCTCAGGCGAAGAATAAGCAAAAAATCGTTGCACCTCAGCCGAGCAACAAAAAGCAACTGACCAAAGGTTCCAGCCCCAGGACACCGCGATCAAACTCAGAGGGAACCAAGAAGGTCAGGTGGGCAGAACAGTACAAGGAGCCACTGTATGAGCACCCGGCTCAGTATGGCTCGTACTACTATGAGCCCAGGGTCAGGAGGAACTCAGAAGAAGAAAGCTCCTGAACCCAAAATCATCAGAAAGTCAGTATCTCCGAGTCCTGTGGAGAAGAAAACTGATAAGGTTCAGAAGAAGAAGTCTCAGACTTCTAAGGTTCCGAGGCAGATTTGGGTTCCGAAATCACCCACTAACATGTAAGGACCCAACTGAACCAAAGGGTACCTAAAAATGCTTCTGTTTTGTAGGTGCATAAGGACCCCTGGATAGTGGACAGCGGCTGCTCGAGACATATGACATACCAGAAGAGCCTGCTAACCAACTACATACAAGAAGATGGTCCCAGAATTGAGTTCGGTGACAACTCAAAAGGCTACATAAGGGGATATGGAACGCTGAACATTGGGACTGCTTCAGTTCCAAGAGTAACATATGTTGAAGGACTTCAATATAATCTCCTTTCTGTCAGTCAATTCTGTGACAATCTTAATAGAATAATCTTTGACGCTGGTTTTTGTGATATTGTTGATAAATCTATAGGGAAAACAGTGTTATCAGGTTCGCGGAGGAAGAATATATACGTTGCAAACTGGAATACCGCAGAGCCTGAGGCTTGCTTGCTCGCACAGACGAAATCTAGTGACAAGTCAGGATGGCTATGGCACAAGAGACTCAGCCACCTAAACTTCAAGACTATGAACAAGCTCGCTAAGAACTCTAGAGTCAGAGGACTGCCCAACGAATCGTTCATCAAAGACAGAAATTGTGAAGCATGCTTGAAGGGAAAGCAGACAAAGAAAAGCAATCCACCTATTCCTTCACCTTCCACTGATGGAATCCTTCAGCTGCTCCACATGGACTTATTCGGGCCAGCCTCCCCAGTGACTATAAGAGGCAAGAAGTATGCCCTCGTCGTTATTGACGACTACTCGAGATATACTTGGGTCATCTTCATCGCCAACAAATCTGATGTTCAAATTGAGCTACCCAATCTACTGAAGAAACTCAGTGTGGAAAAGGACATCAAGATTCAAAGAATTCGCTCAGACAGAGGAACATAATTTCTCAACTCAGAAGTTAAGGAGTACTGCGATAAAGAGGGAATTCAGCACGAGACATCAGCTGCTCGCACCCCTCAACAGAACGGACTTGCTGAACGCAAAAACAGAACACTCAAAGAAGCAGCAAGAACGCTTCTAGCAGACTCTAGACTACCCTCAAAGTTCTGGGCTGATGCTACTGACACCGCCTGCTATACTCAGAATCGCTCACTACTTACACAGCAACACATGAAGACACCATACGAATTATGGAAAGGGAGAATTCCTTCTATTTCTAATTTTCATATTTTTGGCTGTCCTTGCTTTATTCACAATAATGGGAAAGATCAGCTGAAGATCTTTGATAGCAAATCTGATCAAGGAGTATTCTTAGGATACTCTCGAGTCAGTAAAGCCTTCAGAGTCTTTAACTATCGAACCCTTTGCGTGGAGGAAAGCCCTCATGTTGTTTTTGATGAGTTTGTTACTGAGAATAGGAAAAAACAGAGACAAACATCGAAGATGTCGGCGAGCAAGCTACGGGATCTCTGATCGACCGATAAAACTGAAAAGATCCAGCATTGTTGGGATGATGAGTCAGACGATGAAGAAATTCAGACTCAGCCAACAAGCGATGTAGCTGACCTGGTTGATTCTACTGAACATAATCAACAACAGGTAACAACGGTTGATGAGGAAGCCCCAGTGGTAACTGAGACCTCTACTGAGAATATAAACTCAGGGGGAACGATTAATGTTCCTGAGCTAAATGCCCCTGAACCTGGAAACTCAGTAGATCCTAACCTTCTTACTGAACTACTACAATCTCAGAACAGTACTACTGAAATGCCTAACACACCTACTGACTGTGCAGAAGTAGTATCAGAAGAAGAAGCCGACTCGACGTTCACGGGCTTGACGCTCATTCTTCAGATCTCATTATAGGAGATCCGCCAGCAACGATAAGAACTAGATCTCGATTGAGTCAAGGAGAAAGCTCACTATATTCTTGTTTCTTGTCTACCGAAGAACCTCAGTCAATAGAGGATGCACTCAAGGATATTGACTGGATCATCGCCATACAAGAAGAGCTGAACCAGTTTGTCAGAAACGAAGTTTGGGAGCTTGTTGACAGACCTAGACATCAGCTTGTGATCGGTACTAAATGGGTCTTCAAAAACAAGCGTGATGAAAACAATGTCATCGTCAGAAACAAAGCTCGACTAGTTGCCAAGGGATACTGTCAAGCAGAATGAATCAACTTTGATGAAACTTTCGCTCCAGTCGCAAGATTGGAAGCCATTCCTATTTTCCTAGCCTATGTAACGCATCAAGGATTCAAAGTATATCACATGGATGTGAAGTTAACTTTTCTGAACGGCGTACTGAAGGAAGAAGTCTACGTGGAACAACCGCCCGGCTTTTAGCAGGGACATCAGGTGTACAGACTTTGGAAAGCTCTGTATGGGTTAAAACAAGCACCCAGGGCTTGGTACGATACCGTATCAGACTTTCTACTTCAGAAAGGTTTTCAGAAGGGGACAGTAGATCGCACCCATTCAACATAATACACTCGAGATCTTCTCAAAAGATTCGGCAGCGACTCTAGCAAGCCAGTCAAGATCCCCATGAACACAAATTTTAAAATCGATCTAGACAAAGATGGAGCTTCTGTTAACTCTACTGATTATAGAGCTATTATTGGTTCTTTATTATACTTAACAGCTAGCCGACCTGACATAACTTATGTTGTAGGTGTATGTGCAAGATTTCAAGCGGATCCTAAGCGAAGTTATCTAGACTCAACAAAGAAGATTATGTGCTATCTAAGAGGAACACCTGACGCTGGGTTATGGTATCCTGCTGATGATAATCTCATACTGACAGGTTATTCTGATGCTGATTATGCAGAATGCAGGATAGATCGAAAATCAACTTCTGGAACGTGTCAGTTCCTAGGCAGCAAGCTGATATCTTGGTTTTCAAAGAAACATCATTCAGTAGCAACGTCCACTACTGAAGCTGAGTATATGGCTGCTGGAAGTTGCTGTGCCCAGATCCTTTGGCTTCGACAACAACTGAGAGACTATGGTAAAAGTCAGGATGAAGTGCCCATCTACTGTGACTCCACAAGTGCTATTGCAATCACTCAGAATCCAGTTCTCCATACGAGATGCAAGCACGTGGATATTCGACACCACTTCATTAGAGACCATGTCGAGAAGAAGGATATCAGAATGAAGAAAATCCATACTGACAACCAAAGGGCGGACATACTGACCAAACCACTAGCTGAGAACAGATTCATAGAACTATCAGTTGAGCTAGGTCTACTGGATCCTACTGAATCATATCAGTAGAATACAACTACTGACAAGTGCCATCAATTGTTATCAAGTGTAGGAACCAGTATGACAGGTCGATGATCGAGCACATGGATTCGGTTGGGAGAATTATACTGCATACGCAAGAGGGGAACGTGGTCATCAGCACGACAACCATCCTCCTTAACCTTAACTGTAACCAGCTGATCGTAAAAGTTCAGCTGAAGAGGTTTGCGTAGTATTTTTTTTACTTAAACTTTCTCAGAAGCATGCTCGCATTTATTATATCAGTCGCTTGCACTCAGTAGTTAATGAGCATTTATTTCCCGCCATTAATCTTTAAGGATGAGTCAGTAGGAAAACGTTCTTATTCAAAGTAACTCGTCTTTAATGCTGCCTGCAGCGCATTTAATGCATGTCTTCTCACTTACCTTTATTACGCATCATCCTACGTGGGTCTATGGTAGAGGCGGCTAAGTACTCATTCCTTTTATAGCATCTAATCTGAGCCGTTGATAAAAATGATAGATTAAAACCCAGGCGTCCGATCTAAATGGCTAATCACGCATATCTTACAAAATCTTTCATCTTCTACCATTTCCCCTCTTTTAGCCATTTTCGATCTTAGAGCTTTTCCTCAGCGATTCAGTTTTTCCCCAAAATCATAAACTGCTTTGCATCTGCATAGTTCATGCTCTAAATATTACGGTAATGTATTTAATCGTGCTTAAAACTCTACTGACTTACTCTATTTTCAAGTGCTAATGAGTTTTGATGCAGATTTCCATGGCGACGATACAGACACCCGCGAACATCGAAGAAATCATCCTCTCGCGCATACAGTTCGAACCCACCATAGCCTTCCGGCAAGTGGATATCCTTATATGGAGGAGGTTTTTGATGCTCTGGAAGAATCGGGCCTAGACGCTCTTGTTACAAGGCAACCGAGAGCCTATCTTCCCAGGCAAGTAGCAGAGGTCTACTACAACTGGAGGACCTTAGAGACTAGAGCAGAAATCTCTAGTTTCGCTTTCATGAAAGAGATCGATTCCCTCTCATGGGACGCTAGTGTTCACGAGTTCAACATTCGAGATGCTCTCGAACTGGCTTTCGATCTGACAGACGAAGGAATTTCTCCGATTGGATATAAGGAGAAGGAGATTAATTCTTATGTTTAGAAGTTCTGCGGTAGGAAGGACATAGCCTTCAAGACCGTTTTGCCGAAGAATTTGTTGCTACCGAGATACCGCGCGCTCGCTTATATCGTTTCTCATATCTTAACGAGCTCAGCCGGATCATATGATCAGCTTTCTAAGCCAAAAATCCAGCTGATGATGATTATTGACGATAGAGTCCGCGTGAATTGGACGGACTACTACTTAGCCGAGCTGAGGGCTCAGGCTCAGAAGTTTACTGCTCTACCCACTGGAGAGAGGAAGCTCGCCAGTGTGGGTAAACTGTTGTTTGGGACGAAGATGTCCATCATGATCGAGCAGAGAGTCTCGAGGAGCTCAGCTTTTGCTGACTCCAAGTACTTCGATAGCAAGCTCATCAAGTTCAAAACTAGAGCCGCTGTTGAGAAGTTAGTCGGGCGAGGGCCGCATGAGCCGAAGAGGGTCGTATCAGACCTGCCCCCTCGCGCTGACCCGCCAAAAAGGAAGAGGCTGACAAAGACTGGACCTTCTGAGGTCCCAGTAGAACAAGCCAAACCAGCCTCTCCCCTGCCTCCTCAGGAAGAACAAATTCTTGACACAGACACCGGCATTGAGGGTGCCACGTGGAAGGACAAAGTCCAAGTCATCAGCTCTGCCGGAACCGACTGAGGAGATATCCTCTGAGTGGACCACCTTCCACTCCACTTGTCTCCGTGCTACAGCTGAAGTCCATGATCAGATTCCAGAAATCCCTGAGCACTCAGACCTAGTGAGGATATCCATAAGGGCTAGGATACAGATGCTACTGAGGTTCCTAAGTTGGGACATTCTCGAGGACATGATCAAATCTCAGTCAGCTCTATCCCTACTCGCCGAAGAGCAAGATTTGCAGTCAACCATTGGTTTTGGGGAACCAGCTGACCTTGCCTACTTCGAGGACCTGAGGGCTGCGATGCTATACCTTCTCGGCTCGCGCACCTCGGTTCTCGGCGACACCTCTTCGCCTCCATCTCATCCTGACAACGATGATGACAAGGATGATGATGAGATGGATCAGGCACCACCCAAGGATGCAGAATTGGGAGGTTCTGCTGAGGGTTCTACTCCCCGCGAAAAGGGCCAATCACCACCACCTGCTACATCTGGTGAAGCCGAGGTTGCCTCGAAGCCAAGTCGAGCGCAACAACTTGCGTCATCTGAGCAGAGGCTCGGAACCAGTTCTTATCAGATACAACCTATAGGTTCCGTGTCCTCCAAGTTGATAAACAGGGCTATCAGGCGCCAAGGTGAAAAGAATTGTCTTCTCTCGAAAGACGTTCACATTAAGTGGGCTCAATACACAAAAGCTCAGACGGAGAGCATCAACCGACTTGCAGAAGGGGTCAAAAAAGTCTCTAACGCTCCTACTCAACAGATTAATATTCAGGAGATAGTTGAGACAGCCCTCGCAGCTCAGAAGGCGGACTTAGCCGCCCAGAGTCAGCAGCTCTTGATCACTCAACAGAATATCCTCACTGAGCAGCTGACTAAGGGGCTAGCGGCGGTCCAACCCACAATGGATGAGAGGAATAAAGTTGCCACCTCCAGTCTCCAATCTGCCTTTACTCAGCAGGCTGCGGCACTTAAACTCATCCAGAAGGAGATCACATACTCCCACGATCAATCTCTACTGAAACTCAGACAGGAGTCAGCCGCACAACTCAGATTATTCAGAGAAGATCAGGAGCACGACTGGGATAAATACTGTGATCTGGTCAAGGACTTCGAAGCCACTGCCACTCAAATCAAAGACCTCGTCTACAACTTGGAGAAAGACGTTAAAGCCATCCGCACTCACCTCTCCCAGCCGATGATGCCAAAAAAGGGGGAAGGAGAAGTTAAGATTGAAGATCTTGAGGCGGAACAGTCGAGGTCCGTAAGAGCCCAAGTCCAAGAAATTAATAAGGGGGGAAGGTACTTCTACTCGGGGGGGAAGGAACCAAAGATCGTACCCTCAAGCGTAAGGTTCAGCCACCCGTGGTGGACCCGGGCCACCAGTGCTCCTCCCGCAAGATATGCCCCCACTCCCCCAATCGACCGCGACCGAGCCAAAGACCTATCTTATCCGCTCAAAGACATCGAGGAAATTGCTCAATTTCTTGATGAACAAAAAGAAGAAGAAGAGCCACAGCAACTGCCCCTGCAAAGGCCGGGGAAGGAGATTACTACTGAAGCCACTCCATCTTCCCCGACGCCTAAATTCAAAACCAAGGCGGAGCAGGAAGCCTATGATCTGAGAGTTGCTCAACAGCTGCAAGACAAGCTGGATCATGAGCATCAGATGGAAGAAGCAAAGAAAGGCAAGGAGCCTAAGAAATTGATGGACAAAATTGCCAAACGCAAGGCTAAGCAGCTGGTGGACGAACAGAAAAACAAAGCTCAGGAGGAGCTATCCAAAGCCCCCACCACTGTAGTCCAGCCGACAGCTCAGGGTCACTACACGCCTTATCTTACATCCGAGCAAGAGGCTGAGGACAAAGCCACCTGGGAGGCGACGCTGAAGGGACTAAGTCTCCGGAGAGGAGATGCAAGGACAGCGGCCCTCAGAGAGAAGAAGAGATTAGCTGACTTGGCTAAAATGATTAGCTTTATCTCGTAAGCCGACGGTGATCCAAGGAAGCAGATTCCACGAGGTTCCAAGTTCAGGAGGGCACCTTATATCAAGAAGGACCCTATCCCTCATGTGGACAAGTGGATGCCAGCCGAGCTTAATGAGCAGTGGGAGGAACTTAAAGAAGATTTTATCAAGGGATACTATGTGTGGGGTATCTATTCTACTGACAGACCAGCTGACCAACTCTTTGATGAGCTTATTTGCCGATTTGATATGGAACTCAGAGATCAGCTTCGTCAGATCATGGAAAGAGAGAAGATACCTTTCAAAGCTCCAGCGTTCAGAAGAATCCCTCCTCCCCGGACTACTAGCGGCGTGCTGAGCACAAAAGAGATTGAGAGAGAAGTTGAAGAAGCTGCTTATCACCTCTGCCTAAACTTTGATCATCCTGCTGATCACGAGGAAATCCAAGTCCTGAGAGCCAGAATCTACAAGTATTATTACCTGGACCCTCCGGCTGATAAGTCTGAAGACTTCAAGAAGCGTACTCAGAGATTCAGACGTCAGCAGTGATCTTGCCTTCCTTGTCTTCCTTTTATAAGAGTGATAGAAACTTGTACTCTCTTGATCATATTTATAACAGTTTCTATTGCTTGGGAGACAACTACTCATTGTCTCATGGCTTTTGTTTGTGTTTTTCACAACTGATCACTAAGTGATCTGACACACACTCACATAACCGTTTCTCTGATTTTGCCTATCTCTCCCCTACTGACTTGATGTTTAATTGATCACCTTGATTGTATTTTTCAGATATTTTAGGGGGATATTATTGTCAGTAGATTAGCTTTCCTTTCCTTATTGTTTTAGAATGGAGGTTTTGGCATCATAAATTAGGGGGAAATTGTTGGGTTATGAGTCAGTAGATGGTACTCAGCTGTCTAGTGGTTAAAAGAATATTGGGGGAAATCATAGTAGTACTATGTAATTGAAGATCCCAAAACCCAGCTGATATCAGTAGTGCAGTGTGTGGATAAGATTAGATGATGTATAGGTTAGACTTGTTTTATTTTGATTATCGTTTTGTCTAAGTCCTGTACGGGGTAAACTGTTGGACTGATCTTCTGACAAAGTTACTCTCCAAAACCCCACGTCATCAATGTAAGAGCTTGCATTCTTCAGGCAGCAGCTGATCTTCACCTCAGTAGGAGACAGCCCATCAGCTGATAAGATATCAGCAGAAGAGCATAACGCAAAGCTCAGTACCTTCGCAGTCATCAGCTGACCCACCAGAGCCTTATCAGCTTGTCAGCCGACTAAGCCGATGAAGATAGAGACTGTCTTGAGTCTACTGTATCCGACAGAAAGCGACCCAGTCGTAAACATCTTTTCGAAGTTCAGCAGAAGATCATACGAGGATGTGGAATAGTCAACTCTATCTCTGACACATTCTCACCTACCACAAAACTCGACCAATGAGATACCGACAACGCTTTGACCTGCTCTGACCAACTAAAGTTGCTCTCATGTACAGCATTAACTGCCCTGCTGCAACAATTCAAATTTATGGTCGTTTTCTTTGGAAGCTTGTGACACGTGGCATCGTCTTCTCCAACGGACATATGCCCTGCTCACAACTATAAATAGAGAAGAAATCCGAGCTCCACGCACGGGACTCATAAGGGAAAAAGCTCAAGCTCAAGAACACTCTAGCGAACTCAACAGATTATACAGCGAAGAACTTGCTTTCATAGAATATTTGTAGTTCTTCTCTCTAGAGTATTTAGATCCCTTTCTTCTCTAGACTAAGATCATTGCCAGATTTATAGCTTAGATTTCGAAGGAGTTCACTTTTAGTGAATTGTTCTTATTGTAAGAACTCCTTCTTAGTTGGAGATTATCCCCTCCCTTTCGAACTTAGGTTTGAATTGTAAATTCGCTAAGGACTATAACTTAGAAGGGTCTGTCCAGTGCACAGATTCCTTGTTGAGGCTTGCTCAGAATAATCAACAAGTTCTCCTACCAAGTCAGGACCGTGGACGTAGGATCTTGCGTATCCGAACCACGTTATATCGCTTGTGTTATTTACTGTTTTATTGCATATCATACAAACCGATCAAAATCATATGTTTGCATAAAGCGTATTTTAAAAGCGCACAACCGAAAGAATTTATCTTGCGAAAACACATTTTCAACTGAGACGAATCTCCGGGCCCTACACACTTATCCGTACAATGTCTCCGACTGAGTTTCAACGACTGACTAAAGTCAGTAGGAGAGCTCAGTAGCTGACACCCTCTGACCCCGTGATCGAAGGTTACCATTTGGCACTGTTCATCAGTTGCACTAAATAGCTCATCTATCCTTCGGTTTGAGAAAAAGAAACTGTGATCAGGTGTATTCAACCCCCCTCTACACCTGACTATCGTCTCCGGACCAACAAGTGCGGATAAGTGTGTAGGGCCCGATAGACTTCGTCTCGATTTGAAAACGTATTTTTTGCAAACCAAACAATTTTGGCTAGTGCTCTTTCAAATATGTTTCATGCAAAGTATGAGTTCGTAAGATAGTTTGAATGCAGGGCAATAAAATAGTAAATGACACAAGCGATTTTTAACGTGGTTCGGATACGCAAGATCCTACGTCCACGGTCCTACTGAACAGGAGGTCTTGTTGATTAATCTGAGCAAGCCTCAGCAAGGTATCTGTGCACTGGACATACCCTTCTAAGTTATAGTCCTTAGCGACTTTACAATCCAAACCGAAGTTTGAAGGGGAGGGGATGTTTAACAACTTTACAATCCAAACTGAAGTTTGAAGGGGAGGGGATGTTCTCCAACTATGAAGGAGTTCTTACAATAAGAACAGTCACGAAATGTGAACTCCTTCGAAGGTTCTAAGCTATGGATATAACAATGGAGCTTAGATAGATAAGACGGATCTAAAGAAAGAAACTCTAGAGAGAAGAACTAGAAATGTTCTAATGAACAAGTTCTTCGCTGGATCTTCGTGAAAGCGCTAGAGTGTTTCGAAAGCTTGATCGTGTAATCCCTTTGATATCCCATGCGTGGAGCTCGGAAAGGCTTCTCTATTTATAGTTGTGACCCAGGCATTTTTCCATTGGAGGGGACGATGCCACGTGTCACAGACGTCTAAGGATAACGGCCATATGTTCGAAATGTTGTCGCAGAGTAGTTGGTCACTCTGCATGAGAGGAGCTTTAGTTGGTCAGAGTAGGTATAGCTTAGACCGCTTCTCATTGGTCGAGGTTTGTGGTAGGTGAGACTTGTCAGACATCAGTCTTCATCTGAGTTGACTCTCACTCATCCTCGTATAATCTTCTGCTAACTTTCGAATGATGTTAAAGCTTGGATCATTTCCTGTCGGATACAATAGATCTGATACGATCTCTGTCTTCTTCGTCTGAGTCTGCTGATAAAGAATCTTCTACTGAGCGAAGTCAGCTGATGACTCTGAAGGTACTGAGCTTTGATTCTGTGTTCTTCTACTGATGTGGGTCAGCTGGTGAGAAATCTTCTACTGATCTGAGTCAGCTGATGACCTTAGAACACGAGCTCTTACAACTGATGGCGTGGGGTTCTGGAAAGTAACTTCCTACTGAAGATCAGACCAACACTTACCCCTTACAGGACTTAGACAAAAACGATAATGAAAATACAAACAGTCTAGCCTATTACATCATCTAATCCTATCGACACTACACTAAGGGTACAAGTCGGGTTTTGGGATCTTCAATTCCATAGCATCAAATCACTATGATTTCCCCCAAATTTCCGATAAACAAATAAGTCATATTACAAGAACTACTGATAAAGTAATACTAAGTACCCTCTGAGTAGTTATTAGAATCAACCACTGATTCATAACCCAACAATTTCCCTCTAATTGATGATGTCAAAACCACTAAAAGCTCTAAGTACAAAACTACTGACCCATAGAGACTTCAGTAAAAACACAGCTATAAGACAATGAGTAGTTGTCTGGTCAAAAGCAAGGTACTAATATATATATGAGAAATGAGTTACAGTCAGTCCTAGCTCCTATACAAAGAGAAATCATCTACTGCTACCGCCTGAACTTCTTAATCTTGTTCTTGAACTCGGCAGACTTAGCAGCAGGAGGATCCAACCCGTAAGATCTGTAGATTCTGGCTCTGAGGGTCTGGATATCCTCGAGATCATCAGGCTGCAGAGGATCTAGATCATTGAGATGTGCAGCAGCTTCGACCTCATCTTCAATCTCCTTTGTACATAATACACCTCGAGAGGTAATGGGCGGAGTCAGCTGTCTGTAGACAGGGGCAACGAGTGGCAGCTTTTCCTTGGAAAGAATTTGCTTGATCTGTGCTCTGAAGTTGGCGTCGTACTGATTTATGAATTCGTCGAAGAGATCAGCAACCGGTACCTCAGCAGGATAGCACTGCCATACGTAGTATGCCTTGATGAATTCGATCTTCAGCTCCTCCCACTCCTCATTCAGGTTCCACGAAATCCACTTGTCAACAGCACGGTGCGGAGTCTTCTTCAGATAGGCCTTCTGTGCACCTCGCCGGAAGAACTTGGAAGTCCTAGGAACCTGCTTGCTCTTGTCGAGGATTGGTTCCTTGGCGATTTTGTCAGTCAGCTCGATAATTTTCGCCGAGTCATCCAACCTCTTCTTCTCCCTAAGGGTCGCAGCTCTTCTATCTCCTCTCCGGAGATTCAGCCCTTGCTGCGTCGCCTCCCAGGTGGCCTTGTCCTCTACCTCCTACTCAGGTGTAAGAGTAGGGATCTTCTTCATCCTCTAAGCAAGTGACAGGTTGTCAGTGTCTGAGTCAGCCGGCTCATCAGCAGATTGCTGAGCCTTCTTCTTCTGCTCATCCAAGATTTTCTTGGCCGCACTCTTAGACATCCTGACTTCAGGCTGTCTCTTCTTCTTGGCCTTCTGAGCCTCTTCCTCCAGCCTCATCTCATAGTCCAACTCATCCTGGAGGAGCTGAGCTACTCTCTTATCAAGTTCCTCCTGCTCCGCTCGGGTTTTCAATTTGGGCGTCGGGGAAGGAGGTGGAGTAGCCTCTGTTGCTTTCTCCTTCCCGGGCCTTTGCGGTGGCAGGGGCTCGTCCTCCTGGTCGACGAAGCATGCGACCTCTTCTATGTGCTGCGCTTGAGCCGAGGATCCTTCACCTGATCCTCCGACTGGCTCGGGCAGCGAGTTGCTTGGACTTGAGGGATTTGGACTACGGGAGGGGGAGCTGAGCTGGTTCCAGCCTGAGCAGCTGAACCTTCTCCCTTGATGACTTCCCTTACTTCAGACTCCCCACCCACCTGAGCTGTCCCAACCCTTTCTTCCCCCTTTTTGGCATCATCAGTAGCTGGGGTCAGAAGGGCACGGATTGCTGCTACGTCCTTCTCAAGTTTGAAGATATCATCTTTAATGGAGTCGGTGGTGGTGTTGAAGTTGCCAACGGCATCGCAGTAATGCTCCAAGTCAGCCTCTTGATCCTTGCGGATTTGGCGAATTTAGGTTGCTGTTTCTTGCCTCTGCTTCAGGAGCGATGCGTCGTGGGAGGCAGTCATCTCTGCCTGGATGAGCTTTAAGGCGGCCGCCTGATTCTCCAAAGCCTTCTGTACTCTGGAGGTGGCCATCTTATTCCTCTCATCCATGGTCTTCTGGATTGTGGCTAGGCTCTTTGTCAGCTGCTGAGCAAATGATTTATGTTGAGCTTCGAGCAGCTGCTAACTCTGACCAGCCAAGTCCGGCTTCTGAGCGGCCAGCGCATTCTGGACGATCTCCTGAATGTTAGGAGTTGGAGTGTCCGAGACCTTCTTCACTGCGCTTTCCAGTCTGTCAACAGTCTCCGTCTAAGACTTTGTATACTGCGCCCACTTCAGATGGGCGTCCTTAGCTAGGAGACGGTTTTTGTCTCCTTGCTTCTTGATCGCTCGGTTGACAGACTTTGAGGACACGGAACCTATAGGTTTGATCTGATAGGATGAGGTTCCGAGCCTCTGCTTTGAGGCTGTGAGTTGTTGTTTCCGGCTGGGCTTCGAAGCAACTGGGGCGTCACCTGATCCAGGAGGTGGAGGTGGCGACTCGCCCTTCTCGCTGGGAGATTTACCCTCAGCAGATTCTCCCTGATCTGTGTGCTTAGGTGGTGCCTGATCCTCATCATTGTTGTCATCATCGTCATGATGGGAAGGGGGCGATGGGCTTCTGGCTGTCTGCTGGGAGGACCTCAGCTCCAGTAGATAAAGCATGGCTGAGCGCAGGTCCTCAAACAATGCAATGTCAGTGGGTTCCCCAAACCCTATAGCTGACTGCAGACTTTGCTCCTCTGCCAGAAGGGACAATCCAGAATGTTGCTGAATCAGCTCTGCAAGGATGTCCCAATTCAGGAATCTCAGCAGCATCTGAGTCCTGGCCCTTATCGCGATGTCGACCAGATCCTGATGAGATGAGATCTCAGGAATCTGTGCAATGACTTCTCCTGTGGCGTGGAGATGAGTCATTTGCATCGTCGACCACTCGGACGAGACTTCAGCACCAGCCGGTTCCTCAACTTCCTCCGGCTAGGTCTCTTCCGAACTGACCCGTTGTACCTTATCCTTGAGGGTGGCACCCTCTATCCCGGTATCAGCGTCCAAAATTTCCTCCTCCTGAGGTGGTGGAGGGGAATCAGGCTTTGCGGGGGCCTTTGAGGCTCCAGCCTTGGAGAGCTTCTTCCACTTCGGCTGGTCGGCCCATGGAGGCAGATCAGTGGATGATCTTTTGAGCTCAGTGGCTCCACGTCCGACTGACTTCTCAGCCGTTGCTCGTGTCTTGAACTTGATGAGTTTTTTGTCGAAGTACTTTGAATCAGCAAAGGATACGTGATTTATTACTGAGTCTTCAATCAGTATGGACACCTTGGTCCCATATAGTAGCTTGCCCACACTAATAAGTCTTCTCTCTCCAGACTTAGTGGGTGCAAACTTGTGCGCCTGAGCCTTCAGCTCGGCCACAAAGAACTCCGTCCAGTTCACCTGGACTCCGTCAATTATCGCCATCATCAGTTGGAGTCTAGGCTTGGACAACTGGTCGAAAGAACTTTCGGTGCTCGTCAGGATGTCAATAACTATGTACGCGAGCCCTCTGTACACCGGCAGGAGTTGGTTCTTCGGCAGCGCGGACTTAAAGGAGATGTCGTCCCTTCCACAGAAGCGATGGACATATGCATTCAGTTCCTCCTCCTTGTAGCCCACGGGAGAATTCCCGTAACTCGGAAGATCGAAGGAGGATTTCAGCACCGCCCTGATATTGATGTCGGCATGGCTGGATTCCAACTTCTGAGGGGCCATTTCCCTCATATATGCGATCTCTGATACCTCTCCATCGGTATCTTCCACAGAACGCCAGTTATAGTATAGCTCGACCACCTGGCGGGGAAGATAGGACCGGGGTTACTTCGTTACCAGAAGCGTCTGGCCTGACTCCTCTCGAGCCGAGAAGATGGGCTCAAGATAAGGGAGCTCTGCTTGATGGAGAACCATCGTCGGTTCGAAGAGAACCCTTGACTGGATGATCTCCTCAATGTTGTGTGGGGTCTGAACGATCGACATAGATATCTGCAAGAAACTCGTTAGCACTTGAAAATAGAGTAAGTTAGATACGAGTGATATAGAAGGTTAAGAAATTACCGTAAACACAGAGCTTGAGTTGAAAAGAGTAAGTAGTTTTGAGAGAGAGCGAGAGTTAAAACCGAATGCTCGAAAAGCTCTAAGTGCAAAAATGGCGTAAAGATAGGATTAGAGAGAAAAGAGGAGATTTTATAGGATTTGAATATCAAGAGTTTTCAATCGCACGACTGTTATAAAATCTCGATTTTCAATGACGGCTGTGATATGATGTTATAAAAGGAATGATTACATTAGCCACCTCTAACCTAGACCCACGTAAGATATGCGCAGATAAAGTAAGGTGAGAAGACATGCATTAAATGCGTTGTAGGCAGCATTAAAGGTTAAGCATTTTAAATGAGAACGGTTTCTACTGACTTAAACCTTATAAATGCATTAAAGGCTAAACATTATAAATCCACATCATGCTACTGAATGCAAACGATTGATTTAATAAATGCGAGCATGCTTATGAGAATATTAAATATTCTAACAACGCAAACCTCTTCAGCTGAACTTTTACGATCAGCTGGTTATCGTAACGACTCAGGAGGATCTTTGTGGTAGTGATGACCATGTTCCCCCTTACTCTATACTGTATGATTCACCCGACTGAATCAAAGTACCGAGTCTGACTTCTGACCTGTCGTACTAACTTCTCTTACTGACTCGAGTCAGTAGGATCCAGTAGACCTAGCTCAACTGATAATTCTCTGAATCTGTTCTCAGCTAGTGGTTTGGTCAGTATATCTCCCCTTTGCTTGTCAGTATGGATCTTCTCCATCCTGATATCCTTCTTTTAGACATGGTCTCTGATGAAGTGGTGTCGAAAGTCCACGTGCTTGTATCTCGTATGAAGAATTGGGTTCTGAGTTATAGCAATCGCACTGGTGGAGTCGCAGTATATGGGCACTTCATCTTGAGTAATTCCATAGTCTCTCAGTTGTTGTCGAAGCCAAAGAATCTGGGCACAGTAACTTCTAGCAGCCATATACTCAGCTTCAGTAGTGGACGACGCCACTGAATGCTGTTTCTTTGAGAACTATGATATCAGCCTGCTGCCTAGGAACTGACACGTTCCAGAAGTTGACTTTCGATCTATCATGCATCCTGCATAATCAGCATTAGAATAACCCGTTAGAATCAGATTATCATCAGCAGGATACCATAACCCTGCATCAGGTGTTCCCTTCAGTTATCGCAGAATCTTCTTTGCTGAGTCCAGATGACTTCGCTTGGGATTCGCCTGAAATCTTGCACATACACCTACAGCATAAGTTATGTCAGGTCTGCTTGCTGTTAAATATAGTAAAGAACCAATAATAGCTCTATAATCAGTAGAGTTAACAGAAGCTCCCACTTTGGCTAGATCGATTTTAAAGTTTGTGTTCATGGGGATCTTGACGGCTTCCTTGAGTCGCAGCCGAATCTTTTCAGGAGGTCTCGTGTGTATTTTTCCTTGTTGATGAATATTCCTTCAGTTGATTGCTTCACTTGGAATCCAAGAAAATAATTCTTCTCCCCCATTATAGACATCTCGAACTTCTCCTTCATCATTTTCTCGAATTGTTACATATAGTCACGTTCCTCCAACCGAAAATGATGTCGTCCATGTAGATCTGCAACAATAGAATGTCATCTCCTGACTTGATGTTGAACAGGGTGCGATCTACTGTCCCCTTCTGAAAACCTTTCTGAAGCAGAAAGTCTGATAGGGTATCATACCAAGCCCTGGGTGCTTGTTCTAACCCATACAGAGCTTTCCGAAGTCTGTACACCTGATGTCCCTGCTGAAAGCCGGGCGGTTGTTCCACTTAGACTTCTTCCTTCAGTACGCCGTTCAGAAACGCTGACTTTACATCCATTTGATATACTTTAAATCTTTGATGCGTTGCATAAGCTAGGAACAGACGAATAGCTTCCAATCTAGCGACTGGGGCGAATGTTTCATCAAAGTCTATTCCTTCTGCTTGACAGTATCCCTTGGCAACAAGTCGAGCCTTGTTTCTGACTATGACGTTGTTTTCATCTCGCTTGTTTTTGAAGACCCACTTAGTACCAATCACGTGCTGATGTCTAGGTCTGTCAACAAGCTCCCAAACTTCGTTACGGACAAATTGGTTCAGCTCTTCTTGCATGACTATGATCCATTCAGCATCGTTGAGAGCATCCTCTATCGTCTGAGTTTCTTCAGTAGACAAGAAACAGGAGTAGAGACAACTTTCTCCTTGGCTTAATCTGGATCATGTCCTTACTGCTGCTGATGGATCTCCTATGATAAGATCAGAAGAGTGAGCGTCTAGCCACGAATGTCTGAGTTTGGCTTCTTCTTTTGAGATTACTTCTGTATAGTCAACAGGAGTGTTAGGAATTTCAGTAGTGCTATTCTGTGACTGAAGCAATTCAGTAAGAAGGTTAGGATCTACTGAGTTTCTAGGTTCAGGGCCATTTAGCTCAGGAACATTAGTCGTTCCCCCTGAGTTTATATTCTCAATAGAGGTCTCAGTTACCACTGGGGCTTCCTCATCGACCGTTGTTACCTGATGTTGATTCTGCTCGGTAGAATCAACCAGGTCAGCTACAGTGCCTGCGGGATGGGTCTAGATTTCCTCATCGTCTGACTCATTATCCCAACAATGCTGGATCTTTTCAGCTTTGTCGTTCAGTGTGAGATCCTATAGCTTGCTGCTGACATATTCAATGTTTGTCTTCTTTGGTTTCCTGTTCTCAATAACAAACTCATCAAAGACGACATGATGGCTTTCCTCAACGTAAAGAGTCCGCTAGTTAAAGACTCTGAAAGCTTCACTCGACTCGAGAGTATCCTAAGAATACTCCTTGATCAGATTTGCTATCAAAGACCTTCAACTGATCTTTCTCATTATTGTGGATAAAGCAAGGACAGCCAAAAATATGGAAATGAGAAATAGAAGGAATTCTCCATTTCCACAGTTCGTAAGGCATCTTCATGTGCTGCTGTGTAAGTAGTGACCGATTCTGAGTGTAACAGGCGGTGTCAGTAGCATCAGCCCAGAACTTTGAGGGTAGTCCAAAGTCTGCTAGGAGCGTTCTTGCTGCTTCTTTTAGTGTTCTGTTCTTTCATTCAGCAAGTCTGTTCCGTTGAGGGGTGCGAGCTGCTGAAGTCTCGTGCTTGATTCCCTCTGTATCGCAGTACTCTTTAACTACTGAGTTGAGAAATTTTGTTCCTCGGTCTGAGCGGATTCTCTGTATCTTGATGTCCTTCTCCACACTGAGTTTCTTCAGCAGTCTTGGCAACTCAGTCTTGACATCAGATTTGTTGGCTATGAAGATGACCCACGTATATCTAGAATAATCGTCAACAACGACGAGGGCATACTTCTTGCCTCTTATAGTCACTGGAGAAACTGGCCCAAACAAGTCCATGTGTAGCAGTTGAAGGATTCCATTAGTGGAAGGTGACGGAATTGGTGGATTGTTTTTCTTTGTTTGCTTTCCCTTCAAGCACACTTCACAATTTCTGTCTTTGATAAAAGATTCATTGGGCAGTCCTCTGACTTTGGAGTTCTTGGCTAGCTTGTTCATTGTCTTTAAATTTAGGTGACTGAGTCTCTTGTGCCACAGCCATCCTGTTTTATCACTGGATTTCGTCTGAGCAAGTAAGCAAGCCTCAGGTTCTACAGTGTTCCAATTTGCAAGATAGATATTCTTCCTCCACGAACCTGATAACACTATTTTCCCTGTAGATTTGTCAAAAATATCGTAGAAACCAGCGTCAAAGATAACTCTATTCAGATTATCACAGAATTGACTGACAGAAAGGAGATTATGTTGAAGTCCTTCAACATATGTTACTCTTGGAACTGAAGCACTCCCAATGTTCAGCGTTCCGTATCCCCTTGTATAGCCTTTAGAGTGGTCACCAAACTCAATTCTGGGACCATCTTCTTGTACGTAATTGGTCAGCAGGCTCTTTAGATATATCTTGCGTCTCGAGCAGCCGTTGTCCACAATGCAAGGGTCCTTATGCACCGGCAAAACAGAAACATTTTTAGGTACCCTTTGGTTCAGTTTGGGTCCTTAAGCATTAGTTGGTGATTTCACGACCCAGATCTGTCTCGGGACGTTAAGAGTCAGAGACTTCTTTTTCTGAACCTTGTCAGTCTTCTTCTCCACTAGACTTGGAGATACTGACTTTCTGGCAGTTTTGGGTTCAGGAGCTTTCTTCTTCTGAGGCTTTGTGCTCTTCCTGACCCTGGGCTCATAATATTACGAACCATACTGTGTTGGATGCACATACAGTGGCTCGCTGAACTGATCTGCCCACCCGACCTTCTTGATTCCCCCTGAATTTGATCGTGGTGTCCTGGGGCTAGAACCTTTGGTCAGTTGCTTCTTATTGCTTGGCTGAGGTGCATTCATATTTTGTTTGTTCTTCGCCTGAGTTGTTGGTTCAGAAATCTGAACTTTCCCTCTGACGAACCTATCAGCCAGCATTTTTGAGCCTTTAGAAGTGGAAGTGGAAGCTTCATGGGTGTAGCCAACTCCTTCTTTCATGGCTAGTGGTCTTTGAGCTCTGAGCAGGCTTTCCAACTTCACTTTAGCTCCCAGGTACTGTTCAGTCTTAAGTCCTCGCCAAACCTCATCACTTTTCCGAAGTGATTCATAATCTTTCTCAACTCTGCGAGTTTCTGACTGAGTCGGGCTATTTCAGTATCTTTCTCATAATTGTCCTTGGTCAGAACTGATAGCTGAGTTTCTTGAAGCTGAGACTTAGTCATAAGAGATTCAATCTCTTCCTTGAGTCTCACAACAAGATTCTCTGAATCAGTAGAGACCTGACAATCAGAAGAAAGTCTCTGATTCTCAGCCTTTACCTGTTCTAATTCCTGAATAGTTCTGCTGAACTCTCTGCTTAACTGAATCTGCTCCTCTAGTAGATCATCATATGCATGTACCACGTCTAGAGGTTCATCTGTGACTGAGCATGTGTCGTGTGTGCTTGGTGAAGAAGAGGTTATATTAAGTTTCGAGTTTACCTCAGCCTCTTCTCCGGCCATCAGACAATATTCAACTGTTGATTCAGGATTTGTTTCTCCGACCTCAACGGCGATGATGAACAACTTATAATTCTCGCAAGTGCACGAATCGGTGTAATACCTAATCTAGCAACTCCCGAGGTCGATCTCACAATGACTCAGCTGGGTTCTAATTATCCTAATTATTTCACTATCTACTTACTCCTAAACTGGATGTGGTTTACTTAAAACTACTAAATTAAAATAACAGGAAAGTAAGAAAACAAATAAAAGCGAAGCAAATCGGGATAATGGGTGTGGTTTCAAGTTTGATGAAGAGTGCGGAGGTTTAGCAATCACTATGCCTAAGATGATCGATTCATTCCCATTCTCTAGCTAGCATTTATGAATTTATTTTGTTGGTTCATCCACTAAGGCTCTAGGGATTCCGTATGATGGCGGGAGATCTCTAAATTATAATCCTAAGGGTCAATCAAGTGATCATATCATGAACCTAAGGATCGTATCATGCTCAAGGATTTAAGGAACCATCTAAACTATCCCAAACCAATGGTGACAATCTAGACACTTAATTACAGGTCTAAATAAATAACCGGGTATGATGCGCCGTATTATCTATTACCTATATTCTCTATAATTATCTAAGATGATGGCCAGCCACGTTAAAGAATCATAGAGAAATCAAAAGCAGGCTCAACAATTAAGAAACAAAACAATTCATTCATTGAAAAACTAGGGTCTGAATCAATTCATAAAAAACATAGATCCTGCTAAACCCCCACACAAGGGGATTTAGCCACTCATATTCGTAGGAAAATAATCACAAAAGATGCAAAAATAATCCATAGAATTCAAGTATCAAAAACGCTAAACAAAACTGAGAAGGAATAATACAACCTAGAATCTAGCGGATTGATCCTTGCGCTTGGTTCTCGGGTTGTGGTCTTCAATTTTCGTCTTGAGTCTTCAACGGAGGGATGTCTTGGGTGTTTCTCTGCTTTGGGGGCTAGAAAAAGTCAAAATTATGGTGTGTGGTCGAAGGAAAGAAGTCCGGAAGGGTTTATATAAGTTTCGGGCCAAAAAAATCTGGTTTTTGGGCTGTATACGATGCGGACCGCGGTCCAGTTCAAAGGCGGACCGCGGTCCGACCCCGCGGATTTTCCAGTTTTCTGAGTCAGAACATAGCAGACCGCGGTTCCGCACAAAGGCGGACCGCGATCCAACGTCTTCGACCGAACGCTTTTTTTTTCTACACTGTCGCGTTTTGGGAAAAATTGCGATATCTCCTTCGTTAGCCGTTGGATCGCCACGAAACTTTGCCAAAATGTTCCTAACACATAGAACTACGATGTGGACGGTGGAGATCGGATTCTAAGATCGTTAGGAATTTCTGCCACGCGATTTTCCAACTGCCTCGTTAAATGAGCTCCGAAACGCGATTTCTTCAACATCCAGCTTCAAATCCTCTTCATTCTTCATCCAAACAACTCCATCTTTGCCAACAATGCATCAATGGTCATGGTTTCTTTCATTTTGGTGCCAAATACCACCGAATATGCTCAAAACGCGTGAGAAACCTACAAAACCAAAAACCATCAAAAGTATACGATTCCAAGCAAAACAAAAGCTAAAAATGAATAGAAAACGATGTAAATAAGCTTAAAAAGAACACGATGAGATGGTATAAAAACCACTCATCAGGCGACAAATGCAACTTCGTCTTCAGAAGAATACATGAATGTATCTTCCTCGATTGAGTCATCGGATATCTCTCCGGCGATATTGGCCTGCCTTCTCCGGGAAAATTTCTCGCGTCTGGCCTGTCGTTCTGCTCATTGAGCAGCTGAGAGTTTGGGACAGTCGTACTGGTAATGTCCCTCCTTTTTGCAGTTGTAGCACACAGTAGTTCTGCCGCCTTTTCCAGCTGAGCCGTTGGATAGACTAGCAGCAGGTTCTACGTTCCTGCAATCAGTAGAAGGTTTAGATTCTTCCCTTTTTCGATGATCTTTCTTACCTGAGGGAGAATCTCGGTGGTATTTCTTCAGCTTTCTGACTCTTTCTTTTTCTCTTTGATACTTGAGAGCCATAAGCGCAAGTTGATCAGTAGCAGGAGTCTTGGAAGACTTAGCATCTAATACTGCTACTGTCTTGCTGGAAGAAATGGGGTTGGCTCAAGATTTGGTGACTGTTGCTTTGTAAGCATGATCTATCTGGGTGTCAGCTGGAGCACTGGAACATCGTTGGGGTAGGCTGTGCTCGAATTCCTCCGCCTTTAATTCTGAAAATATAACATCAGGAGTTAGAGCATTAAGATCTGAGCGACGTAAATAAGTAGCAAAAGGAAGCCACTTCAGTCGAGGCAATGCTCTCAAGATCTTGGTGTTCATCTCTTTGTAGGTGAACGTCCTCCCCAGCCCGTTGATCACATTGATCTGGTTTGTAAATCTGACCCTTAGCTCGTCAATGGTCTCGTTGGGCTCCATGGCAAAAGTGTCGAACTTTTGAAGCTCTAGCTCGAGCTTGTTTTCTTTGATCTGCGGGGTTCCTTGGCTCAGTACAGCCAGGGCATCCCAAAGTTCCTTTGCCGTCTTACAATCTTGCACCCTCCCGAGGTGTGAATCGCTGAGCGTAGTCTGGATTGCATTCCGCGCAACTCGGTCGAGGGTGTGCAGGTTTTTCTCTTCAAGCGTGAAGGCTGATTTATCTTTCACAACTTTAGCACCAGTCTGTGCTCCTACACCTCCCACAACGGCATATTGAATGCTGTCGATCATGGGAATGATAGGTCCTGTCTCTAGGACATCAGTCATGCTGTCGTGCAGCGATGTAAGGTGTGCCTCCATTCTCACGCGCCATACCGTGTAGTTCTCCACAGAAAACATCGGCACCATCCGTATACCTGACATATCAGACATTATGGGTGAGAGTATAAGGATGTATGAAGAGATACTTGTGTAGTGAAAAACGTTTTCAGGATCTGTTCGAGTAGACCCGAGTTTCAAAACCGATGATCAGGAGAACACCGATGCTCTGATACCAATTGTTGGTCCGGAGATGAGTGTCAGGTGTAGAGGGGGGGGGGGAGGGGTGAATACACCTGAGTACAAGTTCTTTTTCTCAAATGCGAAGGACAGCTGAGCAGTAGGTTGCAACTGATGAACAGTGTCAAATAGTAACCTTCTGATCGCGGGTCAGAGTGATTCAACTATTGAGTTTCTCCAACTGACTTCTGTCAGTATTTGATTCTCAGTTGGAGAGTTAGTGCGGATAAGTGTGTAGGGCCCGATAGACTTCGTCTCGATTTGAAAACGTGTTTTTTGCAAACCAAGCAATTTTGGCTAGTGCTCTTTAAAATACGTTTCATGCAAAGTATGAGTTTGTAAGATAGTTTGAATGCAGTGCAATAAAATAGTAAATGACACAAGCAATTTTTAACGTGGTTCGGATACGCAAGATCCTACGTCCACGGTCCTGTTGAATAGGAGGTCTTGTTGATTAATCTGAGCAAGCCTCTGCAAGGTATCTGTGCACTGGATAGACCCTTCTAAGTTATAGTCCTGAGCGACTTTACAATCCAAACCGAAGTTTGAAGGGGAGGGGATATTCTCCAACTATGAAGGAGTTCTTACAATAAGAACAATCACGAAATGTGAACTCCTTCGAAGGTTCTAAGCTATGGATATAACAATGGAGCTTAGATAGAGAAGAGGGATCTAAAGAAAGAAACTCTAGAGAGAAGAACTAGAAATATTCTAATGAGCAAGTTCTTAGCTGGATCTTCGTGAAAGCGCTAGAGTGTTTCGAAAGCTTGAGCGTGTAATGCCTTTGATATCCCGTGCGTGGTGCTCGGAAAGGCTTCTCTATTTATAGTTGTGACCCAGGCATTTGTCCGTTGGAGGGGACGATGCCACGTGTCACAAACGTCCAAGAAAAACGGCCATATGTTCGAAATGTTGTCGCAGAGCAGTTGGTCACTGTGCATGAGAGGAGCTTTAGTTGGTCAGAGCAGGTAGAGCTTAGACCGCTTCTCATTGGTCGAGGTTTGTGGTAGGTAAGACTTGTCAGACATCAGTCTTCATCTGAGTTGACTCTCACTCATCCTCGTATGATCTTCTGCTGACTTTCGAATGATGTTAAAGCTTGGATCGTTTCCTGTCGGATACAGTAGATCTGATACGATCTCTGTCTTCTTCATCTGAGTCTGCTGATAAAGAATCTTCTACTGAGCGAAGTCAGCTGATGACTCTGAAGGTACTGAGCTTGGATTATGTGTTCTTCTACTGATGTGGGTCAGCTGGTGAGAAATCTTCTACTGATCTGAGTCAGCTGATGACCTTAGAACACGAGCTCTTACAACTAATGACGTGGGGTTCTGGAAAGTAACTTCCTACTGAAGATCAGACCAACACTTACCCTTTACAGGACTTAGACAAAAACGATAATGAAAATACAAAAAGTCTAGCCTATTACATCATCTAGTCTTATCGACACTACACTAAGGGTACAAGACGAGTTTTGGATCTTCAATTCCATAGCATCAAATCACTATGATTTCCCCCAAATTTCCAATAAACAAATAAGTCCTATTATAAGAACTACTGATAAAATAATATTAAGTACCCTCTGAGTGGTTATAGAATCAACCACTGACTCATAACCCAACATAATCGCTTGTGAACTGACCTCAGTTAGGGAACAATGTTTAGTAGACTGAATTACTCAGCCCACGCGTGAGAAATCTTATTTTGCAAGCTGAATTTATTCAGCGACCAAACTCAGTAACTACTGACGTTCGCATTTGAGTTTAAACTTTGGACTCGGGTGTATTCAAGACCCCCCCCCCCCTCCCCCGCCCCCTTCCAAACACTTGTGACTCATCTCTGGACCAACAAAGTGGTTCGTCGTTACAATTTTGTGGGGGATTATATCCTTACTGTTGCTGCTGCTCATATTACCAATCGTCTTCCATCAAAGATTGTGGATGACAAAACTCCATTCGAAATCTTATATAGTAGCAAAACTACATATGATCACCTTAGAGTTTTTGGTTGTTTAGTTATGCTCATAATCCAAAAAAGGGCCTTGATAATTTTGGGGATCGATGTAGTCCGTTTATTTCCGTAGGTTCCAACCTCTCAAAAGAGTTATATGATTTATGGTATTGAGATGAAAATCATCACTACTACTCATGACATACGATTTTTTGAAAACAGCTTTCCTTATCATCCACCCTCCACACTTAACTCCACATCTTCTCATATTCCTCCATCGTGCCTCTCGATGAAGTTGCTCTCATGCAACCCATGCATATTATTCTCAATGATCAACACTGTCCTACATCCACAACATCTGATGCCACTCTCTCTCCTCCACTTGATGATCACGGTAATGATTCCTCCTCACCTTTAGTTACTCATTCTGATCATCCACCTCTGCCATGTGTCAGTATGCGTACACGTTGACGGCCGAAACATCTTGATGATTTTGCCGTTGATTTGCCACCGCCAGCAGACCATTCACATTTTAATTCCGCTTCAATTTCGGCCTCCTCGATAGTACATCCTCTTACACATTTTACTCCCTCCGTCCCATTCAAAACGTCTTGTTTCCAATGGGCACAGAGACTCAGACGTGTTCTGATTAAACCTATGGCCCGCCCTACTAAAATAAAAAAGTAATTAGTCCAATTGTATATATTCGTCTTCACCCATACAACCCCTACCTTTTCTCTCCCTTCCAAAGAAAATTGAAACAATTCCAAGCCTCACAAAATGGCGCTTGTCATAGACCCTCTTTGGGAACCCTTCTACTGCCTATTTCTCAACACCAAGCGCCGCCTCTCTTCCGAAACATCAAACTCACTAATGTGCTATGTCAACTTTTCCTATTTCACATACTGTTGGGTATGAGATTCAATATGAGAAGATCTGAAGATCCCAAAACCCCTTAGCTGAATGATGAACCTCTTAATGTAATAGCTTAGTTGAGTTCATCATGATAGGAACTCAGTATGATAGCTAGAGTTCAGTAGAACATCTTTTGTCAGTTGGATGGACTCAGCATGAGGAACTCAATTCGGTGTCTCAGAACCCAGTGAATTAGTGAAGAAAATCGTGCCAAGTACTGAATATTTCAGAAGAATGTCAGCATGAGACAACTGAGTCAAAGCGTACGAGAAATCAAAGGAAGTCAACTCAGCATCCACTTAGAGTATGAACAAGTCTAACCAACTTTCTAACCTTGATCAATGAGGAGCCGCCAGCACTATTGGTCCCTAGACTAAAAAAGAGAGAATATATACAGTGGCATTCAAAGCTCAAGATGGTCGTTTTTCTTGTCATTTTCGACAGATTCCTAGGCCGTTTTCCAATTGATCTATTCATGAGTCGAGACTATGAATAGAGAAGTGTCTTCATGCATAGAAGACACCGGGAACCAAAAGCATTCAAGCATTCAAACGCTCTAGCAACCAAACAGCTTACACAGAGCAGAACTCATACACAGAGACATATAATTAGTTCTTCACTAGAGAGATCTATTGTTCTCATTCTCTATTCTAAGAAATTCTTGTAATATCTTAAGCTTAGAAAACTCAAAGGAGTTCAGTTTATTGAACTGTTCTTATTGTAAGAACTACTTCTTAGTTGAAGAAAATCAGATCCCATGTTTGAAACTGTAAAGTCACTAAGACTATAACTAGAGTATCTGTCCCGTGTACAGATCGACTAAGATTTTCTTAGTATAAGTAATCAAGAACTCCTACTTTGTTCAGGACAGTGGATGTAGGATCCAACGTGTCCGAACCACTTTAAAAACTAATTGTGTTAATTTATTGTTTCATTGATTATCTGTGCATATTGCATACAAACTGATCTTTAAAAATCACACTCTGCATAAAACGTGTTTTCTAACCGAGACGAAAATTATTCGGGCCTACACTTTTGCATTTTATCTTATTTCCACGAGAACACATATTATTGGGTGTTTGTGCTTTATCCACAATAATGGGAAGGATCAGTTGAAAACTTTTGATAGCAAGTCAGACCAGGGAGTAAGGAACAAGGCAAGACTCGTGGCAAAAGGCTACTGTCAAGCTGAAGGGATAGATTTCGACGAAACGTTCGCTCCAGTTGCAAGATTGGAGGCAATCAGACTATTCCTAGCCTACGCAACACATCAGAGATTCAGAGTTTATCAAATGGATGTGAAGTCTGCGTTCCTGAACGGCGTACTGAAAGAAGAAGTCTATGTAGAACAACCTCCCGGATTTCAGCAGGGACATCAGGTCTACAGACTCAGAAAAGCTCTGTATGGGTTATAACAAGCACCCAGGGCTTGGTACGATACCCTATCTGAGTTTCTTCTTCAGAAAGGTTTTCAGAAAGGCACAATAGACCGCACATTATTCAGCATTCGACTGGAAGACGACATCCTACTTGTGAAGATCTACGTAGATGACATAATCTTCGGTTCGAAGAACGTCATCATGTGTCAGCTGTTTGAGAAAATGATGAAGGACAAATTCGTGATGTCAATGATGGGAGAGATGAACTATTTCCTCAGCTTTCAAGTCAAACAATCTGAAAAGGGAACATTCATCAATCAAGGAAAATACACTCGAGACCTCATCAAGAAATTCGGTTGCACATCCGGCAAACCATTCAAGATCCCGATGAACACGAACATGAAAATCGATCTTGATAAAGAGGGAGTATCAGTAGACCATACTGAATTTTGTGCTATTATTGGTTCTTTATTATACTTAACAGCTACTCGTCCTGACATAACTTATGTTGTAGGTGTTTGCGCTCGATTTCAGGCGAATCCTAAGCAGAGTCATATGGACTCAGCAAAGAAGATTCTCCGCTATCTCAGAGGAACAACTGACATAGGTTTATGGTATCCAGCTGATGATAATATTGAACTAACAGGTTATTCTGATGCTGACTATGCAGGATATAGAATTGACCGAAAGCTAACTTTTGGAACGTCTCAGTTCCTTGGCAGTAAGCTGATCTCATGGTTTTCAAAGAAACAATACTCAGTAGCGACGTCAACTACTGAAGCTGAGTATATGGCTGCCAGAAGTTGCTGCGTCCAAATCCTTTGGCTGAGAGAGCAGCTACGCGACTATGAGGTTATTCAGAATGAAGTGTCGATCTTCTGCGACAGTACCAGTGCAATTGCAATCACTCAAAATCCTGTACTTCCTACGAGATGCAAGCACGTGGACATCAGACACCACTTCAATCGTGATCATGTCGAAAAGAAGGATATCAGGATGGAAAAGATCCATACTGACCACCAAAGGGCAGATATACTGACCAAACCTCTTGCTGAAGCAAGATTCAGAGAACTTTCAGTAGAGTTAGGTTTGCTGGACCCTACTGACTCCAGTTAGTAAGAGGATTTAGGAGAGGAGCATTCAGCAAGGGGGAATGTTCACTCTCAGTACTGAGTAAATTCAGTACGTAGAGACTCTGCAACCATCTACACGAGGTATCAGCTGACTACGATGTTCAGCTGACAGGTTTGCGTATCTCTACTCAGTAGCCAATGAAATATTCTTTGCATGTATAACTCAGATTCAGCTTCGTATTCAATGCCTTAGAAAATGTCATTTAATATAACGGCTTACATTAAATACACGACATTCTATGTAAAGTATGCTGAACTCTGCGGCGCATTTAATGCATGTCGTATCAAGTTACTTCTTTGGCTATTTACAACTGTATTTTAACTTAGGCGGCTAAATTGATCATTGCCTATTTTATAAAATCAAATCCTGGCCATCCATCTCATAAAGCAAATTCAAACTGAACCGTGGATAATTAACTGTTCATCTTCTTTAACATAATTATACACGTTCTAAGTTTAGAAACCGCCATTTCTACTCTGCATACTTTCGAACCCTAATTTTTCTGAGAAAATCCTTGCCTCCTTGCAACCTTATTTTCAAAACTCTCAGAAAAATCTTTGGTAAACTTTTCATGATCATTCAGTATCGTATATGCTATTTTCAATATTTTTAATTCGATATTGATCTATTGTTCTTACAGATTACTGAATATGACAAGAACTCACGTAACCGTCCCTGATGATATTCAAGAGATCCTGGAAAAGGATTGAGTCTGGTGCGAGCCCATGATGGAGTTCGATGCGTGTGACCTCGACTACATGGAGGAGATCTTCTATGCTCTCAGAGAGACTGGCCTCGAAGGATTTCTGTCGAGGAAGCCATCTTTTTTCCTCCCGCGCCAGATAGCTGAGCTCTATCTGAACTCGGAATCAGTAGAGGGAGACATTCGATGCCGCTACATAGTTCATTCAGTTGGCGACCCCTCTCATGCCATTACTGAGATCAAGCAGATGTCGATCAGAGAAGCTCTTAAGAGAAGCTTCTAACTCCCGAGTGAGGGATTCAGCACCGTGGCTTATAAAGATGACCTGATGGACGAGTACCTATCAGAATTTTGTGGGAAGCCGACTACATTCACAGCTACATTTCTGAAGAATGCCATGCTCCCTCAGTACAGAGCGCTAGCTTACATAGTGACTCAGTTGCTGACGAGTCAAGCAGGGTCCTTTGATCAGGTGTCAAGGCCGAAGCTTCAACTTATGATGGCCATACACGATCGAGGAAAGATCAACTAGACCGAATTCTTTCTGAAAGAATTCATGACACAGTCCGCTAAGTTTGACAAGAAAAGTTTTCGCCTTGCTATGAAGGGAAAACTATTATATGGACTGAAGTTATCGGTGATGATAGAGGATTTCTACGGAACGGACAACATAACCTTCGCTGACAAATAATACTTCAACCTGAAGAAAGTCCGATTCCAGAGCAGGGCAGTGGCCCTTCAGCAGATAGGGTCAGGGCCCGCTGATCCTAAGTCCGGAGCTCAAAAGACCTCCACTCCCACCAAGAAGAGGTCCCCTCTTAAATCTACCCCGAAAACTCCGACCAAGAGGCTGAAGAAAGTCAGTGAGGTCGTACCGAAGGTAATGCCAGAGGCAATAGTTGTTGAACCTCCTCTGAACCTTAGGGATGAATCTGAGTCATCCGAGAAGACTCCGTCAGTGGAGAAGGCCGTCTCCAATAAGCGAGGCGAGACAGTGGACCAAGGGGTCCAAGCTGAATGTATTCCACCATCTCAGAGCTCCTTGGACATCCCTCTACTGAGCAGCATACCTTCTGCTGAGAAGTAGCCGTCTCCAATAGAAGTCGAAGATTCAGAGACCGCTTCTGAGTCAGAATCCATCGGGATAGAGGCTTCAGCTCTTCAATCCAGAGCCTCCCGAGAGGTTGCTGAAAGGATCCCGGAGATAGCCAGCCACACTGATCTCATTCTACTGGCAAGGCAGGCTAGGCTCCACATGTTGATCCGGTTCCAAGAGTGGCACAATCTGAACCGCCTTTTCAAACACCACTCCTGCGAACAGCTCCACGAGGAGGAGCTACTGATAAGGAGCAAGATTGGCTACTCAGATCCATCCGACGTCTACTCCTTAAAAGATTGAGGGCTGCCATGCTAGCCATGCTGAACGACCGCCAACCCATTTCAGTATCGGCACCCTCAGATGGGTCTGACCCCGATGGTCAGGACCCACCCCGTGATTCAGGCCCTAAGAAGCCTGATAAGGGAACTCAACTGGACAAGGATGCTCCCGCATCTACTGCTGAACTGCCTCTCAGCATCCTTGGTCCAGGACAGTCGGCGGCTGGTACCTCGAAGTCAGCAGAACCATCTCAGTTGCTACTTGAATCTGCCTTCGAGGTAGCGCACAGCCCGAGAAGCCGACGCTCAAAGTCAGTGGCTAGGGCCCTGAGGAGTCAAGGGACTCAAAACCAACTCCTCGCCCGCGCCGTCCACAAGACGTGGAGGCAGACCACTCAGGCTCAGAGTGCTGAAATCAAGGGACTCAGGACTACCATTCAGAACTCACCTGTCCCTGATTTCTCCAGTATCCTGAACGAAGCACTCGCCACCCAAAGAGCCGACTTCGAAGAGCAACTAAGGATGATTCAGGCTGGCCAAGCTCAACTTCTTGAAGATTATAAGGCCGCATAGAAAGCTCACACTGAATCAGTCTCCTCCATCTCTCAGGCCTCAGACCTCAGGCTCCAATCTATTCAGAAGGCCATAGAAGAGAGAGTGGATAAACAGTTGCAGGAGATCAAGACAGCAGCAGATGCTTCTCACAAGAAATACATCGATCAACTCACTGAAGAGAGGAACGAGCTGCATGAACGACTGACTAAGCTGCAGAATGCCTTGGACGATCTAGCAGCAGGTTACAAAAGTCTGGACAGGAAGGTATCTATTCCCACTCCTGGCATATTTGTTGATGCCAAAAAGGGTGAAGGAAAAGGAAAGATACTAGAAGGAAAGGTACTGAAGGTACCGAAAGGAGTGAGGACAGTGGCAGGAGCAACTCAAAGTCAGCGAACTGCTCCCACAACTCAGTTTGGCGAGGCCCAGGGTGTCTCAACAGCAGGCGATGTAGTGTCTGCTGAGACCGGCCCAAGCGGCTCAGGACCCAAAGACTTTGATACTCAGGCAACCCAAACTCTATCTGACATAATCAAAGAGGTTGCTGAGTACGCAGAAGAGGAGTCTGAAGAGGAAGAGGTTCCTCTGCCTCCTCCAGTTGCCGGAAAAGGCAAGAAGATTCTGACGCTTCCAACCCCTCCCTCTAAAAAGAAAGGACCTAAGTAGGGGTGTAACGGTTTGGTTCGGTTCGGTTTCTTATGCATTTTAGGAACCGAACAAAACATATAGAAATGGTTCGGTTCGGTTCGGTTCAATGTGTTTTTAAATATCAGAACCGAACCGAACCAAACCGCTTATAAATGGTTTGGTTCGGTTCGGTTTATCAGTTCACCTTTTTATTTATTTTTTCATTTTTTAAATCCTAAATAATGCAAGAATAATAGTTTATAAGATGTCACTCGTTCCAAACTCATAAGTATAGAGTTGTTACTCATTTCTCTTCCTTTGTATAGATTATAATTGATATTAACTTAAATCTAATATCTAAATCCAATAACATTCTCATATAAGAAAGAAAAATATTAAATTAAAAAATTAAAAAATAAGATATTGGTTCGGTTCGGTTCGAACCGTTCAAAAATTTTTAAAACCGCGAACCGAACCGAATGTAAACGGTTCCTAAAAAAATAAACCGAACCAAACAGTGAAGCCGAACCAAACCATATTTTTTGGTTTGGTTTGGTTTGGTTTGATCAGTTTCGTAGTTCGGAGTGGAACCACTTACACCCCTAGACCTAAGAGGAATGTTACTCCAGACGAAGAAGCTCAGATTGCTGCCGATGAAAAATTGGCAAGAGAAATTGCTGAGGCTGAGGCTGCTAACAAGCCAGAGAAGAAGTCAGCCAAAGGCAAGACTAAGGCTCCAGCAGGTGGAAGAAAGACTGGACCCAGACTGCCGCTCAGAACTTTGAAGCTGAGGGATGAGGCAGATAAAGAAAAGGAGAAAGAAAAGGAGAAAGAAAAGGAACAGCAGCAGACAGCTAGTCAGCAGGGCACTTCGAAAGAAAAATCCACAACACCTGCTGATTCAGAAGAAGAACCTCACGTACCCTCATATGTCCCTTCTAAGGAACAAGATCTAGAGATGCAAGAGATCTGGACTCAGATGGAGAGGTATCTGTATAGAGGAGAAGAAGCAAGACAGATAGAAGCAGCTAGAGAAAGGCTCAGACTAGCAGACTTCGAAGCTCTGAGGTTGAAAGCTGAAAAAGAAGCAAGTCAGAGGATTCCTGAAAAAGCAGACATTCCCTACAGATATAGAAGACTCAGGAAACCTACTGATCTCAAACTCCACAGATGGCCAAGAGTTCATGAATGGATGCCTTGGGAAAGAACTCAAAGGTGGGAATCACTGAAGGCTGATTACGTTAAGAGATATTATTTCTAGAGGTACTGGCCTGAAAAGCACAAATCTATCGCCTTTGCTGAATGGCTTCTGAGGACCGACATAGAAATATTTGCCAGAGTTCAGAAGGCCATTGCGGACAAGATTGATGTCAGAGTCCCAGCTCCAAGAATCAAGCCGCCCCCACTGAAATTAGATGGCTCTATTCACTATGGAGTTATTGAGAAAGAGATCAAAGATGTTGCTGAAGCAAAATGCTTAGAAGAAGATGATCCAGCTGACTTTGCAGAGATACTGAAGCTGAGGAAGATCACATATAGAATGTATGGACTGCCCCTTCTGAATCTAAATCAAATGACTTCAAAGATAGGATCAAACAGTTCAGATGATTGTTAGCTTCTGTGTTTCTTGTATTTTCTATTCTATTATGTCTCTCCTTAGTATAGTAGTTGATATACTTGTACTGACTATTCTTCATATATATAAAACATCACTGTTATTGCCCCTAACAATTCCTTATTGTCTATATGGCTTTGTTTGTTTTTATGCTTAACACACAGAATCACACAAATGATTACTGACTCACACACTCACTGAGTAATGTTATATTCTGTCAGTTTTTACTTAGTTAGATTCTGATAGATTGCTTTGATTGGGGAAAATGTTATTAGAAAGGGGGAAATTGCTGATTAGTTTTCTGTATAGGTTCTGATATTTCTTCCCTGATTCCCTCAGTAGTCTAGGACATAAAGAACAACTCCACTTATTCTACTTGTAATACTTGTAAGGAGCTCTGTTTCTGATAAGTCATAGTGTTAGGTTTTGGCATCATCAAATAGGGGGAAAATGTTGGGAGATGATTCAGTCTTCTCACAAACAGTTGAGACAAAACTCAGTAGCCATGTGCTCTGAATATTTACGAAACATTTGAAGATCCCAAAACCCTATCTTGGCTGATGAACCATTCAGTTGTAACATGTTCTGTTCTGTCTCTGAGGTTTCAGACTCAGTAGATACTCTTCATCTGGTTCAGGCGCTCAGTAAATTACCTGCCTCAGTACCAGAAGTAGAAGACTCAGTGATACTGGACTCAACAGGAGCAGTATACTGAAAGGAATCAGTGGAACTGAACTCAGCAGGAGTAGTTCACTGAACTCAGAGTTGATCTTCAGTAGAGCCGACTCAGCAGAGAGCATGCTATCGAAAAAGATCGACTCGAAGAACGGCCGGGACAGTCTTCTGACAGTCAGGATTCTCTAAAGTCAAATCAGCAAAGTCAATACGAGGAAGAGAGAAGTCATCTTCAGATCTTCTTGAAGTCTGTTCTGTCTCACCTACTTTCCGAAACCTCGACCAAGGACAAGTAGCCAGCTGTCATCTTTCTGATTAAAGCTGCAAGTCAACAAATTTCCAGAAATGGAGGGAAAGGACACTGCAACCATACTTCGAAAGAGCCGTTAGCTACCCGAAAGAGAGAGACACAAGGATCGTCGTCTCCAACGGATCTATCCTTGCCTCTATAAATAGAGGGATACAATTCAAATTGAAGCTCACGACGAACATACGAGTGAACCAACGAGCACCCAAGCGAACTGCAAACACAGAGCATTCAAAGAGCAACTCACAAACGTCTTAAGTCTTCCGCAAGTAGTTCGAAGAAGTAATCTCCGGCGAAAGACGACATACCTGCTCATAGGGAACCAAGCTGAACCCGAATTATATAGCCTCTAGTATCCAAGCGACTAAACACGAACCCAAGTCTATACTTAGCCGTTCGTCGCTCTAGAAGCCACTTTATCGTTCCATATCCCTCTAACCTAAGCTCAGCTGTTCTTATCTATAGCTTAGACGAAGGAGTTCAAATCTGAACTGATCCTTATTGTAAAGGACTCCTTCATAGTTGGAGAGTTTTTCAAACACTTAGTTTGATACCCTGTAAACTGAGACTAGCTCAGTATAAATCTCAAGACCAGTGTTTGTCCAGTGTACAAACCAACTGAGACTATCTCAGTATAATACATATCCTCCTGATCTTTCGGGATAGTGGACGTAGGATTGTTGGATCTGAACCACTTTAAAAATTGCATGTGTTCTGTGTTCGTTATTTACTGTTGCATTGATTACTGTGCATACTGAAATTATCTTTAAAATCATTCAACTAAGTTTCAGCAAGCTTAATCGACTAAACTAACATACTGAAATTGTTTTGTTAAAAATGTTTTTCTTAAATCAACTGAATTAGGGCCTACACATTTCCGCACTATTGAACTTTATCTGAACGACACTGAATTCTGACTCAAGTCAGCTAGCAGGCCTCAGTAAAGTCAGTCACTCTGCCACGCGATTCAGAACAGCTTATTTGATCTACTAAATTAGTTCAGGCACTCTCTTGAAAAGGACTGTTCGCGTTTAAAGTTGAGAAACCGGTTTTGAAGTGTATTCACCCCCCCCCCTCTACACCTGAATGTTTACTCTCGGGACCAACATATACAATGTGTTTTGCCTTTACCATTATTTTATTCTCCTATCTGATGTTTAAATATATATATATATATATATATATATATATATATATTCGCACATGTAATCTTTTATCGTGTATAAAAGTTAGATTTGAATATTGTGTCGGGTATCACAGAAGACTACACGAATTGGTTGAGCTGATAAGATATAAACAGTTATCACAGCTGACACAACTTAAGGATAAGTTGTCGTTTTAAGCTGCAGTTTAGATAAGAAATGACTTGTCTTGGCTGCTTGTCTTTACTAGTACACTTAAGGTGCTGTATTGATGGATAACAGTGAGATGTGCTCTCTTGACTGACCTTAGTGGAGAACCAAGATCTCGGTGACTTAGCTGGTATTAAGCTTAGTAAAACTTCAGCAGAGTGCATTTGACTATCTATCACTTTGACCTACTATGGTGACGTCATCGCGACCGGATCTACGTATCTTGTGTGTTAGTAGTCATTTGTGGTTCGGGCTGGTTGTATGTATTTTGCAACCGTATCCTTGTAAAATTGGTTGATAATATCCCCTGAGGAACTCGTAAGGATTATCACACTAAACTCGATCGGTTGATTAAGTTCAGATGTGTTAATAAGGTCGAGTGGTACTACTCAGGAATATAATAAGATCTTAATTAATTTAAGCTGTCAGTGGACTTAATTAATTAACGAATATTTGTCTCTTAAATATGGGGATCAATTGAGTCTAAAATACAAGCCCTTGCTCAATTTGCAATAAAAGGGTAAGTCAGAATGGATTCTCTAGTGGAATGAATCTGTTTTATTAATTAATTATGCTCTGGGCTGAGCATAGATAATTAATTAATTTGAGACCCAACTTTATTTCTTGTATTAGATCCCTGATCTGGCCGAAATTAGTTGCCTAGTTATTTATTGTCTCTAAGAAATCATTATTAATGAATTATTGCATTTTGCATTATTTAATAATATTATTTATCTGGAATTAATTGGTTGGACCAATTAATTGATAAATAAAACTAGCCCAATAGATTAATTAATAATTATGGGCTTATTATGTGGAAGCCCATTAGAAATATAATTAAATTAATGGGCTACAAATATTAATATAATATTCACTTTTGAAGCCTATATATATTAGTATTGTCTTCATAATTGGAACACACAAAATTCATATTTCTCGAGCGTATACTTGCGAGTTTGAGAGAGAGATAAATAATTATTTTCTTCAGTTCTCTGACCACCCAGAGGGAGAAAAAGGCCGGGACAGAGATCAGAATATCTAAAACATGAGCAACATTCAGAGCTACAACAACATACGTGGAGGAAGGTACAATCTCTTCCTCTCGTATGATTCTATCAATTAGTATATGAGCCCTGTTTAGGCTCTGATTGTTGCTTTTAGGAGCATGTTTAAGGTTTTTAATCCGTCGTTATCGGGCTATTTTCGTGCTTGGGACGGCATGCGTGCCACTGTTGTGACCCTTTTATAATGTTTTTCTCATGAGAAAATCCACGAGTAGTTGATCGGACCAATGTGTTACGTGTTTATACTATTTTTACTGTAATTTTGTTTCGGGTGCATGAAAATCGAGGCGAAAGCAAAAAAGAAGACACAACCGAAACCCTAGTTTTCTAGGGTTCCGCCGCCACTTGCGGCGGCGAGTGGCGGCGCGTCCGGAATCCTCCAACCAAGCGGCTCACACCGTTTGGTTCGTCTTGTTACGAGCTTCGCATCGATAGGTCATAAGGGGTCATCCGATCCCGAGTGCGACCGAAATTGACATCTGAAGTTTGCTACTCGTCATAAATTCTTTCAGGTGAATCGTTTGAAATTCGGGAAATTGAGGAACCAATCTCGGTCGAAATCCGTTACACGGTGGTCGTGAGTGTTCCAATTATGTTTCCCTCTTTCAATTAATCGATTCAAGGCTCGGAGAGGACGAATTTGAGGCGGCAGAGCACGCCGACGATGGGTTCCAATATTCCATAGCTCCATATAGTGGTGACATCTCCACGCGGCGATTCATCACAGCCCCGACATCTGGGCGACATCGGGCAAGGTTGGAGATAACGGAGGAAGGCCAAAACGGCCGAGCCGGGGGTGGCAGCCGCACGCAGATGGAGGCGCGATAATGCGCAGCTGCACCCGCTCCCAGCGGAGATTCCAGCGACGGCACAGAGCGAGGACGGCAGCTTCTGGTTCTCCATCGTCCGGCGCTTCCCTGGGTGCAGGCGGGCGGTCGAGAACTGGCTTGGAGCGGCGGCGGCGGCGGCGGCATTCTACTGGAAGAAGAAGACACTAACGTCAGCCCTTGCTGACATGGCAGTACACGTGTCTGACACGTGGCTGACACCCTAACGACGTGGCACCGATGCAGATACGAATATTTTGAAGATTTCGAAGAGTTGTTTTCTGATCGGGCTTTGTAATAGGTAGATTTCATTTTTATCTGTACTTTTAAGCCCGATAACGACATTTTAAATTTTTTATTTGCGCATTTATTTATTATTATGCTTTAGCATGCAATTATTTGATTAATTGCGCTTAGAAAAGCATGTAAATAGAATTTACATCGTCTTAAAGCATGTTTTATTTTTTTGCAAGCACGTTTTATTTTGTGCGCTTAGTAATTGCATGCTTTAGGATTTATGTATTTTTAGCATGAATCGGAACAAACCTATTGAATTAAAATACTAAGAAATTTTAAATTAAATGTTTAATTAGATTCCATTAATTTGGATATTAAACACTGAATAGGCCCTCCATTTAATTGGACTCTACACAAAATTAGTAAGATTATGTGATTAAACGTCCACCTGCTTGGCTTGCTTGCATCTTTGAGCTGCCAGTTTTGTGAGATGAGTTTTCCAAAACAATATTTAATTATTATTGAGTAGTGGGAGCGACACCGTAAACGTCCACCTGCGTCGCTTGCGTGTGTAGTAAACACGAGTACTCTAGAAGATAATAATTAAATAGGATGGCTACTTAGATCAAATTGAATGCAGCATGGTTCTCATAAGTATGTCAATTTCGAGGATTTGATTCTAATTTGGTCAAATTAATGGTCAATGCTCAGATGTCACCGCATGTACAATTCACTTCCCTCGAAGTCCATTCCCGCTTTTTAATAGTGACATGTTCCAGAATATCGAACTGTGAATTGCATTTGTCTTAAGAGCCTAGGCGTGGATTGGAATTAAAGAGATTGGTAAATAGCTTGGTTTAGGGTTACGCTAGTAAACGTCTACCTACGTGGCTTACAAGGGGAATTCCTAGGGTTGTTCGAGTATTTAACATCATTGGTTTTTCAAAAGGTTACAATTGTGGTTAATTATGAATTATGTGCGATTATAACATGCTTTTATATTTCATATATGTCTGTTCAGAAATTTCATAAGTTCCTAATCAGTCTCACCAACCAAACCCTAACGGGTTTAACTAATTTCACATAGTGGAAGAGAAATCTTACCCTCTCAATAAATGCTCTACAAATGTCCTATAAGAACTTATGTTTTAGAACTGCTATGACCAAGAAAGAGTTTACTCTGAGTAAGTTACTCAAGTCTTTGGTAGCGTTCAAAGAGGTTATAGGAAAGGGCAAGAGTGCTCAAGTCTTGAATATCTCTAGTAGCTCAAGGAATCCTCCGAAAGGCGGAAACCAGGGTTGTCAATTCAAGAAGAGTAGTGGGAGTAAGAAGACGATCTTTACCGGCGACATGCAAATGCCAAAGGAGAAAGGAAGGTTCTTCAATTATGGTAAGAAAGACACTGGAAGAATTATCATCCAGATGTCAAGGCAAAATAGAAAGAGACGCAAGTCGCTCTAGTAATTGAAGTTGTTCTGGTTTCCTCTTCTACCCATGAATGGGTAGTGGATTTCGGGGCAACTGATCATGTTTGTTACACCTTGCAAGGTTTCTTGCAGAAAAGACAATTGAGCAATGGTGAGGTGATAGTCTCAATGGGTAATGGATCGAGAGTTTCTGCAATTGTCAATTGGAGATTTACCTCTATCTTTTGATAGTTATGTTTTAGTACTTAAATATGTTTTATATGTGCCTGAGTTTAGGCGAAACATATAAATCAAGTTTTGATAGTGAGGTTTCTAACATGAAAGATGTTGATTTTATTTGTGTTGGATTATTAAACGGATCTTCATATACTATTACTTCTAAACCGCGTAATTCAGTTAATGTTGCTTCCTCATCATCAAATTCCAAGAAGAGAAAAGAATCTTCTAAGGTAAATCAAACTTATCTATGGCATCTACGACTAGGTCACATCAATCTGAATAGGATCCAAAGGTTGGTGAAATATGGATCATTGGAGTCTCTCCAAGTGGAACCATTTCCAACCTGCGAATCCTGCTTGGAAGGAAAGATGGTTACTAGGCCTTTTAAGGCAAAAGGTTATAGAGCTACAGAAGCACTAAGTTTGATTAATTCTGACTTGTGTGGATCTACGTCTACACAAGCTCGTGGAGGGTATGAGTATTCGTTACATTTACGGACAATTACTCGAGGTATGGATATGTTTACCTTCGTCGCCACAAGTCAGATTGCTTCGAAACCTTTAAGGAATTTAAAGCAGAAGTAGAGAAAAAGTTAAGTAAAGAAATCAATACACTGCGATCTGATCGTGGTGTGGAATACCTATCCAACGAGTTCAAGGACTACTTCACAGAATGTGGTATTACATCCCAGCTGACAGCACCGGGCACACCTCAGCAGAATGGTGTGTCAGAGAGAAGAAACTGAACACTCTTAGAGATGGTTCGGTCGATGATGAGTTATGCAACTTTGCAGTATGTCCTACAAACTGCAGCAAATTTATTAAACCGTGTGCCATCCAAGTCGGTAAACACGACTCCGGTCGAGTTGTGGAGGGGCCACAAGCCAGTATGCACCACATAAAGATTTAGGGGTGTCCTTCTTATGTGTTGAATAAGTAGGCCAACAAGTTGGAGCCACGTTAAGAGGTTATGTTGTTTATAGGGTATTCGAAGGAAACGAAGGGTGGTTACTTTTATGATCCTAAAGAACAGAAGATCGTTGTCAGCACCAACGCTCGCTTCTTAGAGGAGGATTATATTAGTAATCAAAAGTCTCGAGTCAAGATCATCCTTGAGGAATTACAAGGTGATCGAGATCCACTCACAGAGCCAGTTGTGCAAGATAGAGCTCCATGAGCAACTGCACAATTTGTTAACATAGCTCCTGACACTCTTCGACATAGTAGGAGGGTAATATTTACACCTGATCAGTATACGTTCACTGCGGAGACATCTGATCATCTCCCGACAGATGAACAAGATACCGTGGATCCCTGGACTTACAATGAAGTAGTGGGAGATGTAGATGCAGATTCATGGCGAATCGCCATGGACTCGAAATTTAAGTTCTCCTTCGTTCTAATCTATAGATATGGTCTGCTGAGCTTAGGTTAGAGGGAAAGGGAACGAGAAAGGTGGCTTCTAGAGCGACGAACGGTTAAGTATAGACTTTGGGTTCGTATTCAGTCGCTTGGATACTAGAGGCTTTATGATCTGATTCAGCTCGGTTCCCTATGTGCAAGTATGTCGCCTTTCGCTGGAGATTACTCTATGAAGTTCTTGCGGAAAGCTTTAGTCGATTCTGAGTTGCTCGTGAATGCTCGTGTGTTCTTCGTTTTCTAGGTGAGCTTCAATTTGAAATCTTCCCTCTATTTATAGAGCAGAGATATGGATAGATTCATTGGAGACGACGATCCATGTGTCTCTCTCTTTTGGGTAGCTAACGGCTCTTTCAAAGTATGGTGACAGAGTCCTTTCCCTCCATTTCTGGAAAGTTGTTGACTTGCAGCTTTAATTAGAAAGTAGACAGCTGGTCGCTTGTCATTGGTCGAGGCTGAAGAAAGTAGGTGAGACAAACAGACTTCAAGGTGGATCTGAAGCTGACTTCTCTATACATCGTATGACTCTGCTAATTTGACTTATGAAATATCCTGATAGTCAGAAGATTGTCTAGCCGTTGCTGAGTCTGATCTATGTTCAGTAGCATACTCCTGCTGAGTTCAGCTCTACTGAAGATCAACTCTGAGTTCAGTGAAATACACCTGCTGAGTTCAGTTCTACTGACTCCTTTCAGTATACTGCTCTTGCTGAGTCCAGTACTACTGAGTCTTCTTCTTTTGGTACTGAGGTTGATAGTCTGCTGAAGAACCAGCGGACAGAACTGAGTGCTTGAACCATGTCGAAGAGTTTCTACTGAGTTTGAAACTCTCAGAGACAGAACAATAATTACACCTCAATGGTTCATCAGTCAAAGTAGGGTTTTGGGATCTTCAAAGCTACTGAGCACTAGGCTCCTGAGTCAGCTCCCAACAATTTGTGGAGTTACTGAATCATCTCCCAACAATATTTTTCTGAATTTGCCTAAGACCATCACAATTTATTGTGATAACTCGAGTGCAGTAGCAAATTCAAAGGAATCCAGATCTCACAAGGCGTCTAAACACATAGATAGAAAGTACCAGATTATACGAGAATTCGTAAATCGATGAGACGTGGTGATTCACGAAATTGGAACTGAAGACTCCCTAGTTGATCCTTCAATGAAGAGCTTACCACTCCCAGCGTACGAGAAGCATGTTCGTGGCTTAGGAGTGGTAGAGATGCCCCCCACTTAGGACTGTAGAAACTCTTGTATAAGTGGGAGAAGATCCACTGATAGATAGGATAAACAGCTGAGTACTAGTTAGTACCAGAACTGACACATTGTATACTAAGAATTTACTTTAGTATAAGTGGGAGAATTGTTGGGATTGTATACTAGAAGCAAATTTTATGCTTGTATACAATGTGTTTTGTCCTTACCACTATTTTATTCTCCTATCTTATATATATATATATATATATATATATATATATATATATATATATATATATATATATTCGCACATGTAATCATTTATCGTGTATAAAAGTTAGATTTGAATAGTGTGTCGGGTATCACAGAAGACTACACGAATTGGTTGAGCTGACAAGATATAAACAGTTATCACAGTTGACACAACTTAAGGAGAAGTTGTCGTTTTAAGCTGCAGTTTAGATAAGAAATGGCTTGTCTTGGCAGCTTGTCTTTACTAGTACACTTAAGGTGGTGTATTGATGGATCACAGTGAGATGTGCTATCTTGACTGACCTTAGTGGAGAACCAAGATCTCGGTGACTTAGCTGATCTTAAGCTTAGTAAAACTTCAGCAGAGTGCATTTGACTATCTATCACTTTGACCTACTATGGTGAACGTCATCGCGACCGGATCTACGTATCTTGGGTGCTAGTAGTCATTTGTGGCTCAGGCTGGTTGTCTGTATTTTGCAACCGTATCCTTGTAAAATTGGTTGATAATATCCCCTGAGGAACTCATAAGGATTATCACACTAAACCGGTCGGTTGATTAAGTTCAGATGTGTTAATAAGGTCGAGTGGTACTACTCAGGAATATAATAAGATCTTAATTAATTTAAGCTGTCAGTAGGCTTAATTAATTAACGAATATTTGTATCTTAAATATGGGGATCAATTGAGTCTAAAATACAAGTCCTTGCTCAATTTGGAATAAAAGGGTAAGTCAGCATTGATTCTCTAGTGGAATGAATATGTTTTATTAATTAATTATGCTCTGGTCCGAGCATAGATAATTAATTAATTTGAGACCCAACTTTATTTCTTATATTAGATCCCTAATATGACCCAATTAGTTGCCTAGTTATTTATTGTCTCTCAGAAATTATTATTAATGGATTTTTGCATTTTGCATTATTTAATAATACTCCCTCCGTTCCACTCCATTAGTCCACTTTTTTTTCGGTACGAAGATTAAGAAAGTTGTTTGTTGTGTGTAAAATAGATAAAGTAGTGGGGTCCACTTGAGTATATTAGAGTATTATTTTAAGTTAAAAAGGGAAAGTTGACTAATGGAGTGAAACGACCCAAAAAGGAAAAGTGGACTAATGGAGTGGAACGGAGGAAGTATTATTTATCTGGAATTAATTGGCTGGACCAATTAATTGATAAATAAAAGTAGTCCAGTAGATTAATTAATTATATTATGGGCTTATTATGTGGAAGACTATTAGAATGTGATTAAATTAATGTGTTATAAATATTAATATAATATTGGCTTTTGAAGCCTATATATATTATTATTTTGTTCATAATTAGTACACACAAAATTCATATTTCTGGAGCATACGTATACACGCGAGTTTGAGAGAGAGAAAAAAAATATTTTTTCAGTTCTCTGAACACCCGGAGGGAGAAAAAGGCCGGGACACAGATCAGAAGATCTGAAACACGAGCAACATTCAGAGCTACTACAACATACGTGGAGGAAGGTACAATCTCTTCCTCTCCTATTATTCTATCATTGTGAACAGCGGTACTGGAGGTATTAGAGACGGAGTCGGAGCAGCACAAAAACAGTGATAGAATGGGAACAATGAGTCTCTAGAGTGAAGAACTAAATAGATTTCTCAGTGTATGAGTTCTTCGTTGTCTCAGGCTTTTTGAGCGCTAGAGAGTTTGAATGCTTGAGCTTTGGTTCCCGTTGATTGTTATCTTCAGTGGGTTCTGAAACACCCAACTGAGTTTCATAGCGCTGAGTTCTTCCGGCTGATATAAGATGTTCTACTGAACCTATCAGCTACTGAACTCTAGCTAGCCTACTGAGTTCCTAACATGCTGACCTCAACTAAGCTATTATATTATAAGGTTCATCATTTAGCTAGGAGTTTTGGGATCTTCAAATATTGTCATACTGAATCACATACCCAACATATAGTTAGTATAGATTACTTTTTCAGTATTATATTAGTTAATTAGGAATAATTATTTATATCTTAGGAAATGTGTCGTTTCTAATAGAATGACCCAATAAGGGAAAGATATTGTTTATAGTGGGACGGAGGCAGTATAACCAAACTTTTTGCCATGAACCAAGAATCCGCGGTGCAAAAATTAAGGGCACTACTATACTAATTCAAATTTGAGGGCAGATCCCTCCGCCTTTCTCTAAATAAAAAAAATTGTTATTCAATCATCACCATGAAAAAGAAAACACTAATCATCATGCTTGCATTTAATAAAAAACTACGCATAGGAAAAAATGCGACCATAAAAAATAAAATTACTAATTATCAAATTGAAAATTCTTCCAACTACAAAAAATTTCACAAACTTTCAAATATTCTCCTTTAAAAACAAAACAATAATGAAAAATAAAATAAAAAATTGCACAATCTCGTAAGTATACAAAATATGTGTTTCGGAGGCTAAAATCGGAAGCCCTAAAAAGAGAATAAAAAATAAGAGAACCTACCACCGACGCAACAAAAGGGGCGAATGAAAGATCTTGTGCACTAAGTTGAAGAACAAATTTATGTCGAGTTGGTCTTGCATATTAAAAACTTTACAGCCTCATTGGGATTTATAGTCAAGTTTAATAAGAGTTGTTGTGGAGAACTTACTTGCTCACCATTTTGTCTTTGAATGAGTTCATTATGTTTTCTATACATCCTCAATTAGGTTGTAATATGTACATATAGCAGTTTAATTAGTTTTTAGGTAAATATGTCTATTTTACTTCTTTATTATTTGTTCTAATTTGAAAAAAAATGTTGGAAATGACTTGATTCGTGGTAACTCTTATTTTAAATTTCAAAAATATTTTATCAAAGATGATCAAATAAAATATTGTCAAAAACAAATAAAATGAATCTAAAAACCACATATAAAACATCTTTAACCTTAAAATTATGATAGATGAAGGTCATCAAAGTCAATACACTTAGGAGGTGTTTGAAATAGCTTCTGTTTCACAACTTATAGCTTAAAGTTGTAGTTTTTGTGTTTGGAAACTCAGCTTTAAGTTGCAACTTCTCTATTTTGTACCAATTTTAGAGCTTTTTGATAAGTTGTTAATTGACAGCTTCAGTAGCTTCTACTTATAGCTTATGACATATTAATTTTTTTTGGACAAATTTATTTAATTCTAAAAATAACATTTAACCCTAAACTATATTTAATTCTAAATTTCTTCTTTCAGTAAAATTTGTATTTTATTCAACCAAAAATAACATATCAGTTAATTTATACTAATATATATAATATAAATTTACATATAATAGAGATTAATTTAATATTTTATAATATTGAGATCGAAATTATAAAGTAAAAAATAAATATAAATAAGACTAATTTGTCAGTGTTATTTATTTATTATAAATCACAATTGTTTTATAGTTTTAGGGGCAAGATAGACATTTTATTTACAAAGTATAAATAAGCTACTCCTCTCAGCAACATTTTCAAATACTATTTTTTCTATTTTCAACAGTTTTCGGCACTTATTTACAAACACCTACAGATTATCAATTCAGTAGCTTAAAGCAGCTTTAAGCACTTATCAATAAGTTACAGCTATTCCAAACACAACCATAATAAATTTCCCTATCTTCTTTTTCTTCTCACGTTTCTCCTCTTTATTACACTTCTTCTACCTTGCCATCCTATATTGTTTTGGAAGGTTGCTTTTCTTGACCAAGCTTTCAAAATGGATATTTTTCATAGCTTGAAAACGACATCCAAAGTCAAATAGAAAACAAACCAATCAGCCCGGAACATCCTAAGTGTATTAACATACTTCGAAAACTCATTCACGTAACACATTATAACTTTTGCTTGCTGGATGTTTTTACTCTGCATAATACATGCACCAGGATAACTAAGTCAAATATCTAACAACTTAATAATAGGATAATTGATAGTTATAATTTTTTTCTTTACAAACATTTACATACTATATATATTGTGCTGTCAATTTTTTTGTGATTAAATAGTGTAAAATGTTTCGTTCTCTTTTTATCTTTATTATTGATTACATAGAGGAGTTTCTATATTGTTGTCTAACATTAATATTGACTGCATGTATTTTATCCGTCTTATAGATCAAATAGTGTTTACTAATATATTTATAAAAAAGTTAATGTATTTCTCAAAAACTCTTATGTTCAATGTTGAGAGGAAAAATTGACGAAACTTTCTAAAATGTTGATTAGTTTGTGAGAAAAAATAGACGAAATTTTCTAAAACGTTGGTTAGTTTGTGTTGACGTCTCTTATGTTGCTGGGATTATTTCAATACCGTGCATTTTACACTTCATGCTCTCTAATTTCGTTTTTACTCTATATATAATATATTTTAGAATTTGACCAAAATATATTTTCAATAATTTATTGCAAGAAATGTTGCTATGAATCGTTTCAATTGAATCTAGAATGATGAAATCGAATATTTTATCCGTGCACTATTCTAGTGTAATCAACGATAAATTGTTGATCCTTCCTCGTACAAAACACCAACAAATTTGATTTAGGAGTAGTAGATATAAGTTCAAAACTGTAAAAATTATGCATCATTCACTTTCACATGATAAGATGAAGAAGCACAACATGAAAGCAAAAAACACAATTAAATTACATTAGATACGTTGTTAATCTGCAAAGGTAAACCGGCAGAAAACAAAAATAAGACAACAAAGAAATCTGATAAAAATAATACAACATAATAAATCAAGAAAATTAATGCTTAATGGGTAGACAACAACAAAAAGGGAAGAAAATGATTCAAGGAAAATAGACCGGCCTGCGTAGCTAAGTTCGAAGAAAAAGAGAGTCGGGCGGTAAGACGAAGAGGAAGACGAATGATCTGATGGAGGAATCTGAGAGAGAGAAATGGAAGGTGGTTAGGAAAGGTCGGGGTAATTGCTACGAAAAGACAATGGTAGATTCGTAAATATGAGTTGATGGCAAATGCGTAAATATTGATTGGATCTTTGAAATTACCTCTTCAATCGGCAAGAAAAAAAGCAATGGCATATCTGTAAATAATTTCAATTGAATCGAATGGCGAATGAGAATATGTGCTCAGTTCAGTTTATTATATTAATTAGGAAGGCGGTGGAAATTGCGGCTGATTCAATTGGATTCGGTGGCAAATTGGTAAATAAAACTCAAATTACAATTGAAATTCAATGGCAAATTGATAAATAGATGAAAAATGCAAATTGATTGAAAAGGCACTCGTCTTTCAACCTTCTACCTACAGATATCCTGACCAATAAAATAAGCTCTTGTTATATTTATGAGCAATTTTAGACAATTACCTTTTTCAATGTTATTCCGATAGTTGTAGATGATGTTGTTAATATATATGCAATAAAAAGATTTTGCTATATTAATCTCAACAAAAGTCGCAATAGTAATGAAACTCGGCCACATATTGATTTGTTGAAGTTATTGATGTACCTGACAATGCAACATGAATTGTCATAGTAGTGTGTGTAATCGACCATAGTTCTCAAATATAACATAAAAACTACAGATTTTAAAAATATCAACTTGCATTTATCATGTGCATAAACATAAACATCATTCTGACACTTAACAAAAGAGTAATATCATACTTTCTAATGTGCTTGATCACATAAATGTCCAAATTCTCAACACCTGAAAATTAAATGAGAATAAGATATCAACATCGTCACATTCCTAAGCCAATCGAAGGTATATCAATCTAATGGTACATTTTGGAAGAATGTTAACTAAAGAATTATTATATAATCATAATATACAATATATTATATATTCAATATTATAATAGTATATGATATTATTAATATGATATATCATTCTTATTTATATTATATAACAAATATATTATATGTTAATTATAAATAGTATGTTATATGTAATTATAATTTTATTAAATATAGTTATGATAATATTAATATGTACTCCCTCCGTTTCTTTATTGATGTCCACTTGGGAATGGGCACGGAGATTAAGAAATTTTATTTGAAGATATATTTAATGAGTTTTAACTGTATTAATAAATTGACACGGTTATCGATGAATGGTTGGTGGGAATGAATGTGAATTTATCTAAATGTTATTAAGGCATAGTTTAAGCATTTGATTTAATTTTTTTTAATTTTTTTTTTTATGTTGTAATTAAAGAAATAATCTAAAGTTTTCAAAAAGTTAAAAATCAAAATTTTCTACGTTCGTAGCGGAGCGGAATCGTGTAAGAGAGAAACTTTTTTAGAGAGAAAATGTAAAAGAATATGAGGTGGGTAATGAATAGTGAGGGACCTCATATGGGGTGGATAGTGAGTAATTTGCCATTTTAGGAAAGTGGACATTAATAATGGAACAACCTAAAATGGTATAGTGGACATGAATAAAGAAACGGATGGAGTATTATGTATTAATATTATGTATATTAACAATCAAATAATTCACCTATAATCAATATTTAATTAATCACCGAAGAGAGAAAAAATAAGGTGTAAATAATCAAAAATTAAAATATGCAAAAATAAGGTGTAGATAATCAATATATGTTTAATTAATTGAAAATTGAAAAGTTCGTGTTAAAGTGGAGAGAAGGTTGGATTGTAAAAATTACAGTGTGTGATTCCAAATTTACCCTTTAATTTGAGAGGAATTATAATATTAGGAAACTAAATTGAGACGCAAATCGGTTGGAAATAAATTAAAATGGCAACCTCGTTCCTAAGAAATTAATTTCAATTAAACTTGAATGGCAAATTCGTTAATTGTGGAAAAATTGAAATTGAATTAAGTGGTAAATTCGCAGATAGTGAAAAATTAAAATTGCTTTAAGGCCAATTTGAATGACAAATTCGTAAATAATTAAAAATTTGAAATTAATGGTAAATTTGTAAATAATGAAAAAATTGAAAGTGATTGGAAAAATACAACTCGCCTTTTATATATTTGTGTTCATCAATAGTTGAGAATGAAGTTACTTTATGGTCTGATTAAATTTGGATATACTCGTTCCTCGTATTGTACTTGTGTGGATACCCGATGTGCAGAAATGAGAACAAATAGTAAGTCATATTTAAAACAAAGTTGGATATTTGTTGGAAAATCGTGTGTTATATTAGCATTAATTGGTGAGCTGGCTTGCCACGAGCAGTTAACTTTGACCATAGTTTTGGGCCTCGAAAGATATCTTTTTTATGAAATAAATTATATAGCGTCGAACTACGTTCCGTGTAGATGATTATGGTACATTTTATTTCTCAATTCTGATTTTCGGTGATTGAGAAATAGTGGATTGAAGTTAGGCATGCAAAGTAGAAATGGTACGAAATGCGTGGTTCGCGGGCTATTCATTGAGCCTGTTCGATGGGCTTCGTTGGGCTTGTTGCAGGCTGGCCCAAATAGTGGTGTATGGTGGTCTTGCTACACCATATAATTCATCTTCCAAGCTCCTAGAACTGTGGTTCTTCACATCTCCACTTCCCACCTCTTCGCTTCCTTATGCATGATCTCCTACATTGAATAAGAAGTGTTAAATGTTCCTACAACTCTTCATCTGGGTGGATATGCATATAAATAGGCTTCCTTGCATTTCATTTGGACACAACATACCATCTAAAGAACTCTTCTATACAACGTGTTACATTTAGCTCTGCATATTAGTGTTAAACTTCGCACACTAGAGTTAAGCTCTGCATACTAGCGTTAAGCTGTCCAGTAGCTTCTATCCTAGCCAAAAGTCCTGTTCGTCGGAGCTTTTTGTAATTGCAGTGTTGCTTTCAACAAGACGATTGTCTTGCATAAAAGAGTTTCACTCAACTCAGCTTATTTTCATTTTAGTTTTGCTATTTCTTCAAATTTTAAAATTTTATTTTTTCAAATTTATACATTTATGATTAGCAGATATATATCATATTGTAATAATATCCGCCAGCGCATACCCCTAATCATCGCCACACACTATACATGACTCTAGAGTACGTATGTGAATATGAAAATAGACTGCGGAGCTTTCACATTATACCATTAATGTTTGCTCATAGAATTTGGTTTGTTATACTTCTTAAGATAAATTAAAATTAATAATTTCTTCAGGAAATTTCTTATTAAATTTGGATTGTTTTACTTCGGTCAGTTAGATTAAATAGATACTCTTGTAATAAAAGAAAGTGCAGAGATTTAAGGAATATTATAGTTTAATATGATGATAACGTATCCAGTGTGATAACAGCATTGGAGCAACGAATCTCTTCCCATCTTTTACTTTTCCTTTCTTTACATGCTGTTGCTCATTGAAAAAGTTGAGACATAATGACAGAGAATGTTGACTCAGGTAACCAATCCTCCATTTCTCAAACCTGGCAATCAAAACCTTATCTCCTCCAATTAAAGTTGTCTTTTACTTCGTCCCACATAAACATTTACTACGTTTAAGTATAGACATGCCCATTTTCAAACCGAAAACGGCTCAAACGGGGTTTTAAATTGGACAAATTGAAACCGTCTTGAACCGTAAACCGTCGGTTTGCGGTTCGGTTTCGGTTTACTCTTTTTCAAACCGTGAAACCATCAGTTTCAAACCGTTGGTTCCAAATTGGGTGAAACCGACGATTTCACCTATTGAAATTATCAAAGCAAATATCTAATGAATTAAATAAATGAGTTTTAAATTAAAAAAAAATATTGAAGATCTAAATCTTCTACTCCCTCCGTCCCATTATTAGTGGCGCCTTTTTTTTCGGCACGAGAATTAAGAGAATATGTAATAAAGTAGGAGAGATGAGTAAATAATAAAGTAGGAAAGAGAGTTGAGTGTGATAAAATGAGAGTATGAGAGAGAAGATGATAAAGTAGGAGAGAGAAATGAGTATAATAATGAGAGTAAATATAAAGTAAGAGAGATAAAATGATAAAGTAGGAAAGATGGTGTTAACTTTTTACTAATTTCGGACGTTGCCACTAATAGCGGGACGTCCAAATTAGAAAAGGTGGCCACAAATAATGGGACGGGTGGAGTAATTTTTACTTATATTTAAAACAAACTATTCATTTAAAATACTAAAATTCTACCAATTTTTGATATTTTAATGTAGTGTACAAAAGAATAAAATATTATTCTATATTTAGTTTAATTGCAAATGGATACTATCATTCCCCAAAAATATATATTGGATAAAAGTTGTTCAAATTTTATCACTGAAAAATATAGAATATCAAATATTGTTTAATAATTACTACACGACCAAGAATAAAAAACAATGATATAAAATGTATTTCTAAAACGATGATGATAATGAAGAATCCATAATGAGATTGTATTAATATATTTAATTGTTCAATTCTTTCATGAGATTGTACAATTTTATTTATAATTTATTATTGACTTGATTCGAAATCGAATTTTTTTTTAAAAAAAAATAATTCAGTAATTAAAAAAATAAAATTTATGAAAACCTTGAAACCGGTAAACTGGAATATGAATCTGCGGTTTCAAATCGGAATCTTCAACCGTCTACATGCAGTTCGGTTTTGGTTTCAGTTTTTTGCAAACCGGAACCGGAAATGGCATGTTTAGTCATGTAATTCAAATAATCAAAACTATATCAATTATCAAGTTGTAAGATTATGTATTTAAATAATTGAAGCTATATATGCAAGGTGTAGCAATTATAAAAAATATGGGATAAGATTTTTTGTTCTAAAATTTCATGTCTCAATTAAAACCATGTAGTTTAGAATTCTATGATGGAAAAGAAATATGTACCATGATACATTTTTTGACCTGATATACCTTAATTATTTATATGTGATGACATTTAGAATTTGGCCCCTTAACAAATTAGAAATACATTAATTATTTGGATTAGTTTATACATATGTTTGGGGTAATATTTGAATCCAACACAAGACCCCACGCAAAAACAAAACAATTTCCTCTTGAAAAAGGTTAAATTGAAAAAGGTTAAATTTCATCTCCACATTTCACTCCTCAAACCTCCCAAAAAAACCCTTTTCCCTCCCAAAAAGATGGCCTTGAGCAACAACGTAATCGGCGCCATCAACTTCGTCGCCATGCTCCTATCGATCCCCATAATCGGCGCCGGGATTTGGCTGGCGACGGAGGCGGACAACTCCTGCGTGAAGATCCTGCAGTGGCCGGTCATTATCCTCGGAGTTCTAATCTTGGTGGTGGCGCTAGCCGGGTTCGTCGGAGGGTTTTGGAGGATCCCGAAGCTGCTGATATTCTACCTCGTCGCCATGCTTGTGCCCATTGTACTCCTCGTATGCTTGGTCGTCTTCATTTACATGGTCACAAGCAGAGGCGGGGGCCACCCCGTGCCCAGCCGGACATACTTGGAGTATAATCTCGACGACTACTCCGGCTGGCTGCGGCGGCGCGTGCGCAGTTCCTTCAAATGGGACAGGATTAGGAGTTGTCTTAGCTCGTCCAGTATGTGCGCCGAGTTGAATCAGAGTTATCGCGCGGCTCAGGATTTCTTCAATGCTCGAATCACTCCCTTGCAGGTAATGTGATTTTCTTTCTTTACTTTTTTGAGAAATAAGTTTCATTAGAGGAAATTCTCAATATTAGGTCTTCTCTGATCTTGAAGAAGTAATTAATATAGATCTGCCGAGCAATTGCAAATCCTATAGGCTATAACACGAACAAATTCATTTATAAATTGAAGAATATTATTATTATTGTTTGCACGAGCAGATCCGTACTAATTCTGTTTGGACCTAACATAACAGATAGTTTATTATTATTATTATTATTATTATTATTATTATTATTATTATTATTATTATTATTATTATTATTATTATTATTATTATTATTATCTTGACAATTTTCTCAATGCAAAATAACAAAAGAGTTCTTTTTCGTTGGTTAAGTAAAAAGAGGAGTTTCTGAGATTTAATAAAAATTGAAATCAACTTTCCTACATTTTGTGCTCTGTAGAACATGACAAAAGTAACCTTACTTGATTGCTAATAATAGTTATTAACTCCTTTTTTCCCGTCATATTCGCGTTTAGTTCTTGTAAAAGTTGTAAAGTGATTCCTAGATTGACTACTACACAAAACATGATTCTCCAGTCCCCTTGGGATGGCAAAGTTGGTGAAGGTGGTTGGCCCGGGACCGATAGGTCCTGGGTTCGAATCCCACTGGAAGCAACTTTGTGGAGCCTGTCACCTATGGTTAGCCTAGGGTGGTTGAACTCTCCTGTGTGGTTTGCAGCTACTTGCACAAGGAGCGGGGTTTACCCAAAGCACCGAAGGTAGCGGTGCGGGTTCCACGTATCAAAAAAAAAAAAAAAAAAAAACATGATTCTCCAATGCCAGCATATGCTAACTTTACTTTAGGCATATATAATTTATATAAATCTATAAAATAGGCTTATCCCAATTCGCTGAATAAGTTAAACTACTTAATTAAAGCCCATAAATACTAATACTTCATACTGATTGAATTAACGCAAAAGCTTATTTATTTATTTTTGATACATCTGTAGTATAAACACTAGGCCTGGGCCTCACCACGTATGCAATGAAAAGGCCCAATCATGCTTCTAATACTGGGCCCAAATAGTACCCTAATCCTTTTCTCTCTCTCTCTTTTATGATTTCATGATAAGACAAGTAAGACGAGTTTCAGTCTTATATAATTAATAAATATTCTAGAATATTTTAAAGTACAACAATTGTGATGGGGTGGTATGTATAGTCGGGATGCTGCAAGCCGCCAACAGAATGCGGATACACGTTTGTGAACCCGACGTACTGGATCAGTCCCATAAACAACGCAGCAGACATGGACTGCTTGCAATGGAGCAACGACCAAACCCAGCTCTGCTACTCGTGCAGTTCTTGAAAAGCAGGATTGCTGGCAAATCTGAAGAAGGAGTGGATGAAGGCGGACGTCATTTTGATCATCGCTCTCGTGGGTCTCATCGCGGTTTATGTAATGGGATGCTGTGCTTACAGGTCTGCTAAAACCGAAGACCTTTTTAAAAAGTACAAGCAAGGCAATGCCAATGCACACACCTAAAACCTACTTTAACTTTAATTCTGCTTTTGTTTCTCTAAGACATCTTCACTTGTTAACTTGTGTCTTCATTCCAACTCGAAAATTGCACTATGTTATTTGATAGCGGGTTAGTACGTACTTTGATACTCAATACGATAGGGTATGGATCCGGTGGAAAGATATAGTTATGTAGGAAGGTGAGAAGTATGATTATTCCTTATATCTTTTATGCATATTCTTTATTTTTTGTATGCATATATCTTGTATTTTTTTACATTTTTGCCCTTATGCATAAAATATATAAAGAATATGCAAAAGGAATATTGAATTCAATCTAAACCATCAAAAAAATGAAATCAATGGTGCAGATTTCTTCTTATTTCTTATTTTTAGGAGGCTTCTCATATGATCCATTCTATATATACAACAACAAATATGTAGTTTTAACAAAATTTCCAGTTATGAGGACCGAATTTAGGCCAACAACATATGAGATTTTTCCAAAAAGAACCCCAAACAAATAATTTTATTTAAAGAGCGTAATTCACAATTTAATTAATCAAGAATCTAGCAAACATTCTCATGAACTTGCGCAAGTTGCAATGTCATTCTTTTGATAGATGAATATAAAAATCTAAAATGAATAGGGTAAGTATTCCATGACATTGATTCTTAAAAATAATTTTGCTTTTATTTTTTTCTAAATTTTCTGAATAACAAATACACGGAAAATAAAGAGACTTTGAATATTGAGATTTTGTTGCACAAAGTAGGTATAGATGTTCAACTACTCAACGACTGAACTTATTTGTGTAGATCCCCTTAAAGTAAAAAATATTAATCGAATTGAATATTGTGGTAAAGTGACATGCATCATGGCTTAGGTAATTATTAATTAATTTTTTTAATTAAAAAAATCTCGAAGCTGCTATACGAAATAAATACAACAAAAATAAATCGATTTTATGTAATAACGTGTGATACGTTCCACATGTTTTTATATTATGCAACGAAAGTTTCAAGTGTCAAGTGTAAGAGGACGTGGAATATATATATTCGACATCATGTATAAAACTTTTTACTTCATTGAAGAAACAGCCAAAAAACTATTTGAGTGGAGACTGATTCACGCATCTATCCTATATTCCCATTCGCCACTTGCCCTAAATTGCGTTTATGTATAGTAAATAATTGTCCATTTGTGTCATTATAGTGTCGATAATTTGAAAAGTTACTAAATATGATGTTTACAGGTGATGGTAACATACAAGAATATACATTATGAATGTATTAGATATCGGGTAAGTGTTTACTGCAAATATAAATGAAATGTTGGCAATAGCTAGTCACATGTCAATTTATGCGGTAATACCACATCGTTGATTAGATGACACGTTAAAGTGCCTACTAGTTAGGTGTTGGATGGACGTTTGTACTTTAATTTGGAATGTCGATTTTAATTCATTATCAAAATTTTGGATAAGGTCGACTTCAACTAAATTCGAGTATTTTTAAGATTAACATGAGTTAAATTAAGAGTTTAAAGATTTGAATTTGAATTTGGTCTTAATTATATTCGACCTTATCTAAGGTCGATCTCACGGGAAACCAATTGTTTATTTATCTATTATTAGAAGCTCTGTTTTCACAATAATCTCAAGTTTTAGTATATTGCTACATAAATTTCATTACGTTTGAGACTGCTTATTTTCTCTAATAAGTCCAAATAGTCGTAGTAGTGGCTAAATTAATAATCAAGATAAATGCACATGATCACTCTAACAATGGTGATAGATTAGGTTTAAATCCTTTCCTTCTCCCCCTAGTTGTAAAAAAAGATAACTTACATGATCATATAACATACATAATTGTGTTACACCGCAACGCCTTCATGTGATCATTCATATGAAACAAATCACAAATTAAATCACACAATCGATCACTTGCAAAACAAGAATGATCGTGTCAACATTAGTTATTTCTGTAAATTGCTTTGTCCATTAAACTTAATCGAACTTGATCATTATAATCTGATGTCATGAGGTACAATCAGAATCCAATTACATGCAGAAACTAGAACGTTTTTATGCAAATTTATAATTTAGCATGGGGCAGAGGTTTTTACTATGACCTTCGAAGTTTATTTTTTGGCCAAAATTCAACATCTCCAACTTTTCTATTTATCATACTGTTTTTTTAATAATATTTTCTACATTATACTCGATCATCATATACTATAAACCGGTCGTGTCCGGTGCTTGGCCAATTCGAGTGGAATGGAATTAAATACACAAATATAATGCGATGATATCAATTGGAACGATTGCAAATGTTATTATGTTGATTTATTTTTTTGACAACTCTTAAAATTTAAAATTAAATGCACGAGATGTAAAAGTGGAATATTAATCTGATACTCTGCTATATTGAATTTGTTACGGTATATAGGAAATAAGTTTACTCTAATAGTTATAACATATATGGATGCCCAATACTCATAATATCATCTAGAAATAATTTATATTAGTTCAAATCTTTTTAGTTTAAAAAAAAGGATAATAATATAATAATTTGATTTTATACAAAAGTTGGATAATTAAGTAGTGGCAGAAGCAGAGCTCATCCTTGTGAGCCAACAAACGATCAATCGGTAGTAAAAACAAAAAAAGGGAGGTAGTAAAATTCCAATTTAATAATATGATATTTATCATTTTACACTCTCTATACACACCAACATTTAGGGGTGGGCAAACAATTCGGGTTCCCGCGCCCGTACTCGTCCCGTTCGGATATTTTTCGTTTGGGTCGGGAAAAATGGGTACGGGTACTCGTTACGTGGATACCCACAAAAAATCAAGCGGGTCGGGAACGGAAACGGGTTTTATTCTTAGATACCCGTTCCCAAACGGGTACCCGCATTAATATACAATTTTTTTTACATGAGGTCCTCTTACGTAGAGGTTTGCATGTTTTGTCCTAGCACTAGAGTATGACTAAACAGTTTTCCACGGTAATTTTAATTATAAGAATCTATGGTTTCATAATTGATAATCATATGGTCGGTTTTATAATTATAATTTATAGTGAAACACCATTGCAACATAGTTTATAAAACAGATTATCTACTCCTATAGTCCTATTTAGTGGTTTAAATATATTGATATTTTTTAATTTTAATTTATGTTTTTAAAATTTCATTTTTGGTATTTTTTAATTTTTATTTATGAATTTAAATATATTATAAATAAGTGATAATATTTGCGGATAAACCCGTATCCGTATCGTATTTGAGCGGGTACCTGTATGCGGGTACTCACTCTATGCGGGAACGAGAATAGATATTAAATCAATTACCTGCAGGCGCGGGTATCCGCAAACTACGGGTACCCGTCCCGCGCCTACCCCTACCAACATTCATCCATCCCCTCCCTCCCTTTCTCTCTCCTCTCTCTCTCTCTCTCTCTCCCCTGCCACTATCCGACGACACTCCCTGTCAAAACCAAGAAACAAATTAAAGTATCAGCTAAAGATTCCTTTTTCTCCCTCCTTTCCTCTTCCCCCAACCCTAATGTCATCTCAAATCAACCGTGCTTTGAGAAAAACCATCCATTTTTGCCTCCAATTTCATCTCGATTGGCTGCGCCATTTCGAAGAATCGAAGAACGAAGACTCGCCGGCGGTGGGTTTCTGCCGCGAGTGGTGCGGCTTCGTCGACAAAGTCGTACGACAGCACTTCGCCTTCGCCGAGGCTCACATGGCGTACCTCCACTGCTACGCCACCACGCTCCAAGTGCGAGATTTATGGATCGAATTTACCGTGATTTAACCAATCGATTAATTAGGGCGTTTATGTTTTGCCAAGAAAATATAAGTGAAATTTTTCGTCTGATTGGATAGAAACATTGCGGCGCGGAAAAGACGAAGAATAACCATTTTTAAAGAAAAGCTGCTCTACAAAGGAAGGCTTTGGTAATTTCACTTTTAGGTGGTACTGTTCCTAGAAACAGTGAAGCATGTCAATTGCCCACTGTATCCTTTTATATGTATGGTAAATTCAAAAACTATATAACTTATCGATACTTTCTTCGTATTTATACAACTTATTCATATGTATAACATGTCACTATTCTTATAGTTTGAGCACAACAAGTTTTCATTATTCTAGTTATTTTGTGTCCAATAAATGCAAACAATACTCCCTCCATCCAAAATTGATATATCTAATTTTCTTTTTTGTTTGTCACAAATTAATATGTCTATTAAAAAAATATTTTTGCCAACTTAAAATTTATATTAACTACATTAAGCCTAATCTTTTGTAACACAAATTTCAAGTCAGAATTTTTTGCTACACTAAATATTCAGTTTAATGTAGTAATGTTGAAATACTCAATATCCAACCTTTTAATCTTGTGACATGATTACGTTGACAAATTTTCATTAATCTACAACAAATGTGCATTCATTTGTTTTTGTACTAGTGCAACTCATTGTGAAGTCCTTAATTATTCTCTCAAATCTCAATATCACATTTTATCTTATATTAAGAAAAAAAAAAGACTTTTAACTCATTTAAAACTCTTCTTCGTGAAAAATAAAATGGACATATCAATTTGTATTTAAGAGTGCTTGATTGAAATTAGTGAAGATAAAGATTCATTTAATTTTTAATTAACATAGGTTAAAGGGAAAATAGCATTAAATAGGACAGGAGCCGAAAATGGCATATCCACTTGCTCTTCCTACGGCAGCGCATCAATTATACATGTTCTTCACATGCTTTATTATCGGCCCTTCCTACCTGTAGATTCCTAAACCTCTATTTGTTTTTTCTTTTTTTTTTCTTTCAGAAAGCCCCATTCTCAAATATGTATATTTATAAAAAGACACCCCAATCAATATCAATATTTACTATAACAATAACTGGTATCTTTGAAATTTGAGCAAGTTAAAAAGTACGGCATTATCCTTTTGTGTTTTAAGCTTGAATTCGAAATTGGCACAAACTTTGACGATAACAAAAAACAAAAGCTAGCCAAGTTAGAATTGTTATCCACATTGATAGCGCCACGGCCGCCCACTTGCCCTACTTCAATTCACCAATCGTAATTTTATGTCCTATAAATGGTCGACTTCGCCTATTGACCTTTACACATAGTTTAGGGGCAATATACAAATATGATCAAAAAAATAACAATATGATTTTTATAACCACAATTTTAAGAACATAATAATATTTTTAATCACTTTTTCCCTTTTTCTCTCTCATACCCACTTTCAGAAGATGATTTCTCACTCATCCCAACATTCACGATTTCACCTCTCTCTATCCCCTCTGCATACTCTTCTTTAATTTTCTAAAGATCACCCACAGATTAATTAATAAACATTCAAGAGCACCGGCACTCACAAAACATATACTGAGCTCAGATTAGTCATAATTTTTTCGACGTCATTGGCTCCATGTGAGATAATAATTGAGGCGATGGTGGAGATGCTGCATTTGGAAAACTTGGAATTAAATATAATAAAATAAATTTCAAAAAAAAAGATTAATTTATAGAAAAACTAGAAAACTTGGAATTAAATATAATAAAATAAATTTTTAAAAAAAAGATTAATTTAAAGAAAAACTAGTAAAGGTAAACAAACAGTCCAAATTTATTTCACATGTTTCTATCACTTGCAGAGTGCGTAGAATAACATTGTTGGATTTCTACATATCATTTGATAGATATAAAATACAACACAACACAATATATTTTAGAGGAGAGAGAAGATTACGGAAAGAGGAAGAAAAAGACGTGTGAGTTCCAATTTTTGTGCTTTTGCTAACTGGAAATAGTTTCTGCAATAAAGACGCAGAGAGCAGAGATATTAAGGGTATTTTCGTATTTAATCATAAAAGTAATTAAAGACTTCATATTTTTAAACTTGTGGTTATAAAAATTATATTGTAGAATTTCACCTATAGTAGTAAAATCATACATTTTTCAAATAAAGCAGTTAATACTTCTGCTATAACCCCTTGCTATCTTATAAATCGAAATTGCAAGATAGAAGGTCGTAATTACATGACCCACGAAAATGTATGTCATTTCGACAACTCTATCTTCTCACAATTCCCAAATTATCTTCATTCTATTACGGCATTTATGTTTAATAAACACGTGTGCATATATATATATATCACAAACTCTATGCATATTGGTTCTTCATTCAACCAAAGTACCATGACGCAATCATATGAATATTTTGAGATGGTGAGAAAAAGTAAACCAAGCATTTGCATTATTAGATGAGATTAGATCAACGGCGGTGAATGAATGTGGGCCCACCGAAGAAGCAAACGCAGCCGGTAGTCGAAGTATTTACAGGTTCTCCAGGAAAATATTTCTTTATTTTCGACGCCTCCTAATTTCCAAGAACCACAAAGAATACTAGATTATAACCAAGGACAGCGTGACCAAACTCTTGATTCCAAGAACTAAGACACCTGGCTTTCCTCCAACCAATCAGCTCTCAACAGATATCACTCTCACAATCGCCCACTGTTCTAACCTATCCCCCCATGCTACCAGTTGGATCATTCCAAATTTAGCATTTCAATATAACATCCTCGCTCTCTCTCTCTCTCTCTCTCTCTGCTTTTCTTAACTGGATTTCTCAGAATAACAATATCATATCACAAAGAAGAAAGATGACAGCAATCCCATTTTATGTGAACACTTGAGTTCAAGAATCTATTCTAATTCAAGGACTAAAACTCAAGAAAAAGGTAGATGCTAGAGATGTAAAAAGTACTTTCATATAACTCTAGGCTTTATATTTCTAACTTGAAAGATAAAAACTTTTTTCACATCACCTTATTTTTTCACATTCTAATCTGGTCTATATTTTTACATTCTATACAATACATGCTTCTTTATACAATGTAGTAGAAAACTAGAAAGTAGAAACCTCATACAACACTACTGCAGCAGTTGGGAACTATTTTTACCTTCTCTGCTTCTTTGTGAAGTTCAGCATATTTTAAGTTAATTATATATTTCTATCATGAGGCCTCCCATAGGGGATCTATGGGGAATACCCTTTCTCCGCTTGGCTGACCGGAAGTTGACCGCGGTTCGCGGAGGCGTTGACGGCGAAAAGCTAGGGAACTTGGTGGTATTCCGGCCATGGCTGCTGCTGCTGCTGCTGCTGTAAGACTCCTCCGACTCCGATGCTGCCATTGCTGTTATCTTCTTCTCCGGCGATTGTTTTCTCATCTTTAGGAGGTTCTTCGATGACCCAACAATCTGAATAATCAAGAAACCATAAGTCAACAACTGTGTTTAGACGATCCGAGAATGTAATAAAGCGAAATTGCAATTAGTACCTTGCAGCCAAGAGAGCAGAAGCGGAAGGAGTCGAGAAGGCTGCGATCGCAGACCTCGCAGGTGTTGGTGACGCCTTTGCCCGGCCTGGGCTGGGGCCGCTCGTTCAAGAAAACAACCTTAGCGCTGTTAATTATGTATGTCTGAACAGAACTTATGTCCAAATACTTCTGAATTTCATTCACTCTGATAACATCATGGTACGACGACCTCCTCACCTGCAAATCACACACACAATCCATCATTTATCAATGCCAAAATCAAATGTGAAGAAGTCAACGCTGCTAATTTCTTCAGCAGTACCTGAATAGCGCGGTGTTCTCTGTGATGAGCCAAACAGAGAGAGCAGAGGGCGCCATTCATACAATCCAAGCAGTACATATTGCATTCGGTCTTGTGAGAATCAGCGTGAAATTTGCATTGAACGAAGAATTGCTCCTTCAACAAATGCTTCAGCCATGCCGGCCATCGATTCTCCTCATCACCTCCCTGCTCAACCACAACAAAAAGTAAATAAAAATTGGACTCTTTTTTTTTTTTTTTTTTTTTTGCCAATGAAGAATGATGAGGCAATCGCCATAGAAACCCTAGAAAATGCGGCAATAATAATTGAAAAAAAAAAGGTGAAAGTAATATGAGTTACCATGATTCTCCTGCTTTTAGGCTTGACTTCTGGAACAAGGGCTTCTTGGTTTTCTATCGCCAGCTTTGTTGATGATATAGTTGCTTTTCCTGAGAGAGAGAGAGAGAGAGAGAGAGAGAGAGAGAGGGGGTTTTCAGCTGCCAAAGTGGTGTGAGGTTTCTGAGTATTTCGTAATGTTGGAATGGTTGTTTGTGCGTGTAATGTGTGCGTGCGCGCGTTTTCTAGAGGAAAGTTATGGCTATACGTGAGAAAAAAGAAAAGTGGGCTCTCGAAAGTTTTAAGTGGAGGCGGTTGTAAGAGAGAGAGAGAGAGAGAGAGAGTGGCTCGTTCTTATCCTCTGAATTCTACACACACAATAACATAAATAAACCAAGTCCGGACCTAGCTCCGAGCCTCAGCCTTGTTACTTGAATCCTTTATTTAATTAACATTTCTTTATTGCCTTTCATTTTCAAGTCCAACATATTCTCCATTTGATCTTATCGATTAATCACCAAAATTATTTAATTAGACTGGTGATATTTTATGATAAACGTCATATCAGATAAAAGAAATTCGATAGAAATTTTGTGGTGTGTGACAACATTATTGTGGATTGAGAGAGAGAGAACTGTGTAAATTACTAAATTAGGTACTCGACGTCTTATCCGGTGGATGCCGGGATACTTTATTACTGACTTGGCGCATTAGCTTCATTCTTTTTTTTTTTTTTTTTTTTTATACGTGGAACCCGCAGCCGCTACCTTCGGTTGTACTCAACAAGAATCTACGTCCATACAATTTTTTTTTTATTGCTAATAATCGAAATTATTCTATTGATAGGAACACTATACAATAATTTGTATTACCTTGCATTTGCATAAGTATATAAATAAACAATCGTCAACCAATAAACTTTATTCGGTTGATTCTTCCTCTCAGAGCTGATTCTACATCTGCACCAGATACTTGTAGTAAGTGGCGTAGCCAGATAATTAGGTTCGTGGGGCCAATAAAAAACGCACTTGAGGTGTATCTTAAAAATGGTTATTAAAATTGATAGGAATTTTTTTTTTACATTACTTACATTATATTGCATGTTAGCATTTTCTTTCTCTTAATTCTTAAGAATTTCATCAAATAAAATTTTTATCTAAATATAAAAAAATAAGATTTAAATTATCTTTGACCCTTTTGATCGGAAAAGGAAATAAAAGCGATAGTCCGAAAAAAGCTAGGAAAAATAGAGAAAAGAAGAGAAGAGAAAAGGTAAAAAGAAAGAAATTAAGTTGAGGGAGAGAAGAGGAAAGGTAAAAAAGAAAGAAATTAAGTTTAGGGGGAGTTGAACCCTTGACTATAAGGAAAAATTTCAAATATGTTAACCACTAAGCCAACTAATCAAATAATTAAAAATGTTATATACATAATATATCTTCGAAGCTTCATGGGGCCCCCATGTGGCTACGCCACTGCTTGTAGTATTTGGTGAGGATGGAACAACGAAATTATCCTCAATTTAAATATCGTCAGTGTAGTTTTAAAATGATTTTAGTGATAGTTTTTTACTTTAGTCTTTCTAAATGATATTGGACCATCTCAAGTTATAGTATTTTCCTTAATTTTTTTTCCGAGTGGAATTCGTCCTCTTGATGGTATAGAGATTATAATTTGTGGTAATATATGAATATACCCAAAATCAGTTAAAAAAACACAAAAATACTCTTCCACTAAATTTATATTCATAGAATACCAAATTTTACCAAAAAATCCTTGTTTTTTTTTATCAAAACCATTCTTTCTATATTCTTTGCACGGTTTTCGAGTTAGTTAAATAAAAAATGTGTGTGGGCCCGAATGAAAAAAGTGGGTTGGTGGGAGCTTTTGAGGTGTGTTGGTGGGAGTTTTAAGAAAATGTGGGGTTAATTTTGTAAATTTGGGTATATTGTGAATATAGTTATAGTGATTGGGTATATTTGTATTTGTTTTAGTAGATATGGTTAATTAAACAAATGCCTCTTATAATTTCGTATCATTTGCTTAGACAAGTCCATTTTATCCATATATCTTCTATTTCTTTTTACTTTTTTCAGACAATCTTTATCTTATACATGTAGCTTAATAAATTAGAAGTTTAGTTTAATGCTAGTTGGATGCGGCATTTTTGCAATTAATATATCTATTTTTGAAGAAAAACCGGAATGTATATTGTTCGGGTTAATAAGTTGCGATTTGATTTCTGAATATAATTGTATAAAGTCGAGAATATTTTTTTAAAAAAAAACAAAGTTTAGAGAAAAAAAAAAACCAGTGTATATTGTTTGCCTATCTTTAGACTTCAGAATTGAATTTAATCTACTTAAATATAGAAGTGTCATGAAGTCGTGCATATGAGAACCAATACTGTTGGTAAGAATTAGAAATCGATGTCATTCATTGATTTAGGGGAATCGATTGTTAGATTTTGTTGGTCCAAAAAGAGATTTTAGGCATAGAGGGGGTTGAATACACCTGAATTCAACTTTCCTATTTGAACGCGTAAATCAATCTTACACTAATCGCACTTAATGAGCTATACGCTCAGTTCGTCAAACATGTTTCCAGATATTTTGGCAAAGTGGTATTGGTTACTGAGTACTCACTCTGTTCCAATATTTGTGGCTCAATTGGTTTCGGCACGGAAATTTACGAAGTGGTATAATGTGATGTAGATTGTTTGACTTTTTGATAGTTAATTTTGGGCCACACAATCTTTACCTTTTTTTAAAAATGAGCTACAAATAATGGAACATCCATTTGGGAAAGTGAGCCACAAATAATGGGATGGAGGGAGTACCACTTACCGACTTTTATCAGTTAGTAGTTTAAATAGCTTGAATAATGTGCGGAATGTATAGACTCAATTTTAAATTTTATTTGAAAAAACATTTATTTACAGATAACTGTTAAGTTATGCTTGTGCAAGTTTTAAAGTTTTACTAAAAATCGGTACCTGTATGATTTGTAGATCTTTTAGTGAAGATGGTTAACAAGCAATAAAACAATAAGTACACTGCGGCTTATAATCATTTGGATACGCAAGATTCTACATCCACTCTTCATGTTCACTAAGGGATTACTTGTGCTTATATTGAACAAGTTCAATCAGTCTATACACGAAATAGACCTTGACTTAGTTATAGCCGTAAGTGACTTTACAATCCAAACACACAACTACTCTCTAGAATGATAGGGTTTGTCTAGGTTTTTTCCAACTCGAATGAGTTTTAACACTGAAAATAATTCAAAGGATGAACTCCTTCAATCGAAGCTTGAGGATATTACAAGGTAGCTTAAAGAAATAGAGTGAGAACTAATTTCACTCTAGTAGGAAGAACGAGAATATACTTTTATCGCTAAAAGTTATTCGCTAAGTGTTTTGCTTGTAGAATGCTAGAGTTTTTGAATGCTTGTTCACTTATGTTCCCGATGCCTTGAGCGAATACAAGACTTCCTCTATTTATAGTCTCAGCTGGAAATAGATCCGTTGGATAGACGACCTACTCATGTAACTAGAAGACTAGCAAATGATTGTCTATGGAGTTTGAATCTCATTCTAGAGAATCCGATTTTTTAGGGATTCGGTGCTTAATTGCAGCTTTATGTCAGAACAAATACAATGTTGACAGCTTCTAATAGGTCAAGCTTTATTCGGTGGTTGAGGCTTGATCTGACTCCAATGAAGATATTGAGTTGATTCCTCGAATATAATCTCGTACTCTTTTGCTGAAATGATTGAGTACTGATATTCCTTTTATTTCAGTCAAAAACCGTTTTGCTGACTCCACTTCACTATGTTCAATACATGTCCAATACTAAATACCATCAGGACCTTATTGAGTCTTCAGAAGCACGTGCTTGAGACACTGCTGAGCTTGATGTTACTGAATCTTGGCAACTATACTGAAAACAACTAACTAGACTAACGAACTTCCTAACAAGTAAGCTCGACTAATCCTGATCGATCAATTACAAAATACTGGTCCATCATCATCTAGGATTATGGTATTGTTGTTCCGGAGACGAGTATCAGGTATAGAAGTTTTTCCTCAAACGCGAAGGTCAGCAACTGCTGAGTTTTGCTACTGAACTAATTTAGTGCCAAATAAACCTTCTGATCGCGGGGCAGAGTGATTCAGCAGCTGAGTCCCTTCTACTGATTGAGGTCAGTATGAGAAGTTCAGTTGCAAAATTCTGTGCGGATAAGTGTGGGGCCCGTTTGACTTTGTCTCTTTGAAAACGTTTTTATGCAAACCAAAACCGTTTTGGTTGGTGCACTTTTCAAGTTAGTTTTATGCAAATGATGATTTTGTAAATAGTTTGAACACATGCAATAAAACAATAAACGACACAAGCAATTTTAAGGTAGTTCGGATACGCAAGATCCTACGTCCACGGTCCTACTGAACAGGAGGTCTTGTTGATTAATTTGAGCAAGCCTCAGCGAGGAATCTATGCACTGGACAGACCCTTCTAAGTTATAGTCCTTAGCGACTTTACAAATCAAACCGAAGTTCGAAGGGGAAAGGATGATCTCCAACTATGAAGGAGTTCTTATAATAAGAATGATTTACAAAATGTGAACTCCTTCGAAGGTTCTAAGATAAAAATATTACAATGAATGCTTAGAAAGAGAAGGTAAACTAAAGATTCTCTAGAGAGAAGAACTAAGGATATTCAATGAGTAAGTTCTTCGCTGGGTTGGCTTTGAGTGCGCTAGAGAGTTGCATGATTATAAGTTTGTGTTCCCTTGATGTCCCGTGTGTTGAGCTTGGAGACTCTTAATCTATTTATAGTTGTGACCAATGCATGTATCCGTTAGATAGGACGATGCCACGTGTCACAAAAATCCAAGGAAACCGGTCATATATTTTTGAAATGTCACCGCAGAGTGGTTGGCGTTCTGTGCATGAGAGTAGCTTTTGTGTCAAAGACGGTAAGCTTGACTTGCTTCTCATTGGTCGAGGTTTGCGGTAGGTGAGACTTGTCAGACATCAGTCTTCTACCTGAGTTGACTCTCTGAACCTCGTATACTGTATGTTCTCTGTTGACATTCGACTGATAAGGGTTGGGCAGTCGATTTTCCTCGTACGGTCTGCAACTGAATTGCAGCTTTTCAGTAGATCAAAAGCTGATCGTACTGAGTCTTCATCTGAGTCGGTTGAAAAATAACTTCTACTGAATGTAGTCAGCTTTTGACTTGAAGACAACAACGGAGCTCTTCACACAATCAGTAGATCAAAGGATCATACTGAGTCTTCTTCCACAGTCTGCTGATGAGAATCTTCTACTGAGTGCTGTCAGCAACTGACTCCGAAGACTACTGAGCTCTACTGAACCGATAACTTGGGGTTCTGGAACTTTAACTTCTCTGTTGAAGTTCAGTTCAACAATATACCCCTTACAGGACATAGACGAAAAAATAATCTATAACCTATTACATCATAACAGTTCAAACACACACAGGGGCCATGACTGGATTTTGTGATCTTCAATTCTATAGCAATACAATTGAGTATTACTACAATTTCCCTCATAACAAATATTACAATATTGTCCCTTTAGTTACATAAGCTACTGACTCAAGTTCCTACTCATCTACTGAGTCAAGTTCTATGTACCCCTAGCAATGATATACTAGACCACTGACTCATATCCCTACAGGTATCTTTTAAATTTTATTTATTAAACCATTACCCAACAAATTTGAATCTGGGGTTCTAAATCGCGCTATGCATATTCCTTCTGCATTTTATGCATATGCATACTTTATCTTTCCATTGTGCATACATCAGTCATACGTCATGCATAAAACCTAGAATGCATAAATATATAAAGAATAAAGAAAATGTATGAAAAAATAAGTAAGATACATTGTGTGATCTAAACCTCAATTATGATCTGATCGCCGATTGCTTGAATTTGGGTGAGAATGATTTCTAGTTCTCACGTAAGGTTTATGTGAACCGCACCCTAAAATGCATATAATAATAAGAATAAGAATAAGAATAAGAATAATAATAATTAATAATTAATAATAATTGGGGATATCCATATTATTGATCTAGAAATTTCCTTGCTTCCTAGTTAATTTATCAAGCTTAATTAACAAGGAGTCAATGGAGTGGTCCAACGAACGAATAGTGATATTCAGGAATTAATTATTTGTCGTGTTTTAATAATGGAGAAATTGTAATTGACTTCAACGAAACTGCCATTTATCATCATACAAAACTTGATTAAAATATACAGTTTGTCTAATAGTTTGCGTGATTAGGTTGCTTGCCTTGCAACATATACTACTTCTAGACACTATTATAAAATTATATAGTAAGGTAAAATAATTTCTATTCGATCAAATAAAAATTAAAATTAAGGAACTAAATGTTGACTAAGATTTTGCTAAAGCATTTGTTAGGTAATCTAATCAAATAAAATAAAGCATATGATCTGTTATTTTTAGATTTTGTTGTCCCTTCAATTTACACACATACGCTATCTCATTTTCCTTCAGACCTGAAAATGAATATCAAAATTTATAATTTATTTAATGAGTATTTTGAATATTCCTCGTTACTATAAAATTAAAATTTTAATACCTTACTATTGTATTGATAATTTTGTCTCCAAATATGATAGGCTTATCTAATTTGGTAAGTGTCAACATAATAAAAGGCATGGGACATCAATGTAATCCAACTATATATCTATAAATCCGAATGTGTGTGTGATAATACTATTATTATTTATTAATATCCATATTATACATAACATAACATAATATATGACATTTAATTTGTTAACTCTTGATCCATTTTTTGATTATTCATGTCCAATTTCCTAGTTGGCATTGTGATAAATATGAACCATTATAAATAGGCTCAATAATAGAAGAGGGTCAATTCCGATGTCCTACAATTTTAAAATAAAATAATTAATTAATTGTGACGTAGTAATCTCGAAGGTGTTGATATAAAACAAAACAAGGTGGGGTCCAACTAATATTATCGTTTGCAAGTTCATATCATCCATTAATTGGTTATGGTACTATTTATACTGTATAATTAATTCTTAATAATCAAATATATCAACTAACAGAACAAACGGAAAATAAGCAAAAAACAGTTGGAGAGAAATAATATTTAGTACCCGTCCCACTTGTTTGCCTCAATTATAATTTATAGTACGTTTTTTATACGTCACACGACTCATATCATGCCTTTATTCAAACTCTTAAAAATCGTTTTATCATTCAATGAAAATATTAAAACACATGAAATGAAAACTATGACGTATTTTCTGTTAAAATGTGATTAAAAAGTCTTGATAACTCAAATCATTCTTTGACCATTATAACCACAACCTCGACGCATTGTCTGAACTATGACCTAAAATGCATTCAATAAATGAGGTGGAAAAAAAATCCGTAATAAGTATCCAAAATACACACTAAGTAAGCAAATTATACTCGCAAATCATATAGAAATATAGTAATCAATTAATTATGAAACAATGATTATGTCAATTATATTTTATTCATTGAGCAAATGATGCCCAAGTGATATTCTCGTTTTCAGTTGTCGCACGTTCTTGTAATAGAATTCTTAACATATACTAAAATGTGTGCAAGTGGCCCGTTTGACATAATATTTCTTGCATACAAACTTAATAACATAATTCTACAAGTCCTAAATTGATGCATTTATTTTAACCTACAAAACAAAATGGAGGAATGTTAGATGTTTAGGGGGACAGAATGTGAAATTGAAGACCAAGACTAATTCAAAATCTGTACAACCACCTTGATCAACACCTCCATGTTGAATATAAGCTGCTGTTACAAAATCTGGTAAGTCTGAAAACAAAATAAAATGAAGAACAAAATAAGAACTTCGTCGAGTCGAGGATGACCTCTATTCGCAAGACGAGATACGCCCCGGTAGTGCTCTCGGTTTCGGCGTATCGTCTCCAAAGATAAAATGACGATCTTTCGAAGATTGCAGCACCGCAAAATCGTCGAGCTCCGGCGAACTGTATTTCAGGCGAGGACAGAAGCTGAACAACTTAAGACTAAGATGTATGCAGAAAAGTGATGCCTATTTATAAGCATCTTCCCCCAGGTGAAAAGGTTGTTGGTGCCAATTAAGGCAGGTGGACGTGGGGAAGGAAAGTGGAGACTTCCCAACAGTCTCATTGTAGAGACTTCCAAATAGAGCTGGAAATGACCAATTGCCAAGATCAAAGTCCAAGTCCAAGGACACGGAAGCGGGCGCGGTGCGGCACGGCGCATGAAGCGGTCGACGAAAAGGCTCGTGCGCATGAGCATATGTGGCCCAAGCCCACTACATGTCACTTTGTTATCTCCTACAAAGTGGTAAAAAATTAAATACCACTAAAAACATTATTCATTAATCAATGTGGGACATTGATTAATGTAATTAATCTCTAAAACCCGAATAAGGTAAGTTTCTCCACTTTAGGTAACAAATTAGTTTTGTCCCCCAAACTTCGAGCCACTATTTCTCACTCACCGAAAATCAGAATCTGGAAATTAAGCATACTATAATTATCTACTCGAAACGTAGATCGACGTCATATATCTCAATTTATAGATCTGATGTATATCGAGGCTCGAAAAAACGATTAAACGGGCTGAATTTTGCCCAAGTCAAATTAGCATTTAATGCTAACTAAATTTTCATAATAACAATATATATATATATATATATATATATATATATACATATATGGGAGAGTTCAAATAAAAACACCCCTTAAAGTGAGAAATAAAAACAATTTTAAGCCTTTAGATCTTGAAAATAGATGGTCAAGATTAAATTTGGTATTCAAATTGGCGAAATGCACTATTTAGTATAAAATTTATGCACAAAGGTCAAACAAGTAATTTTAATTTTATTAAATCTCTAGAAACCCTATAAAACATTCATATAATATTTCTTCTTTTCAAAACCGCCGTCCCCCATTCTTCTCTTCAAAACCGCCGGCTTCCATTCTTGTTATAGGTTTTGGTGTTCTTCGACAACTTATTTTTCTTTTTCTTGTCGCCGGCAGCAGCATCGACACCGTCATTCGGGTGGTTCTCCGCGCCTTCGGCTTCTTCTCGATTGGTTTTTTCTCCACCTTTGGAGTTTTCTCTGCTTCTTCTTATCTAATTTTTTCTCTGCTTTTGTTGACATTGGTTTCAATACGCAATTACCTCTAGATTTCTAAGATTTGTGCAATTTATTGTACATATCATTGATACTATTACACGATTACTATTATTTGTAAATGAGTCATAGATTTCTATATTTCATTTTTAGTTTATTGAGACTATTACACGATTTCTATGATTTGTGCATTTTTGTTCAAGTTAAAATGAATGTTTGCAAAATTAATTCATTTTTTATATGCACGTTTTATAGAGTATTCACAATTAATTCATATATTATGAACGTTTTGTGGATTCTATCTGCACTATTACACAATTGAGATGATTTGTGCATTTGTTTGAGTTATAATAAAAGTATGCACAATTAGCAATTTTATCTACACTATTACATGATTTTGCTCAATTTTGGGGAAAAAACGCACAAATACAGTAAAAAATATACACAATTAATGAGAACAAATATACACAATTACTGGGAAAAAATATGCACAAGTAAATGTTAAAATGCACAATTACTTTGGAAAATATGCACAAGTAACGGAAAAAAACATGCACAATTATTGGAAAAAAATATGCACAATTAATGAGAAATGAAGAAAAGATGAAACTATTAATGAAAATCTAGAACGAGACTTATATCTGGGACGAGACATAGTGAAACTATGTACAATTAACCATAGTTCTTGTAAAATCTGGAACGAGATTTTGTGATATTAAAACATGGAAGAAAATTAACGAGAATGACAGTTACAACAAAAGAAAATAAGACAAAAAAATTAATAAATTTTGCAAGATTACAAAAATAACCTTAGTGCAAACTTTTGGCCTTTATGGTGCATTTCAGGATTTTAAGTGATGACAAGATCTGGAGCGTCGAATTACTTGATCAAACGGTTATACATTGTTCTTATTTCTCACTCTAAGGGGTGTTCTCATATGATCTCCCATATATATATATATATATATATATATATATATATATATATATATATATATATATATATAGGGAGTGGATCTTGTGAGAACCCTCCCTATTTGTGAGAACTAGGAACTAATAATGGCCTTAGATTTCATTAATTTAATGGTCCAGATTTAAATTTTGTTTTCAGATATTTTTAAATATAAATTTAGTTTGTTCATTTAATGAAGGGTAAAATTATAATTTTATATTTATGAATTTATGGTAATTTACACCATTCGGCAATTACTATGCAGTTATTGGCTCATGTGTAATTTAGTCATTAACATTAATTAAATTAATTCCTTATTTCATGGATGCATGAACCGTTTTTTCACATTTAAAACTGTTTCCCTTATCAACTATTCACGTTTCTCTCTCTCTCTCTCTTTTATACAATGGGTGAATATATCAATTTAAAGGTCATAAAAATATTAATAATTTATTATACAAACTTCTATATTCATATTAATTTTTGTTATATAATTAATATTTTATGCATAACGATATATATATATATATATATATATATATATATATATATATATATATAACGATTTTCCAACACTCCATAGACCTCAAATACACTCACAAAATCCAAATGCAACGACACCTACAGAATCTATGGTGTTGGAAATCACACAAGAACTATGTTTGATTCAAAGCTACAAAATTCTTTAATGCTGGTAAATAGAAATGGAAAACTTTTAGCAAACGCACAAGGCTATGGGTGGCATTGCCACAATGTAGCCTACTCTATTACCAAACTAAGAGCATCTGCATTCATTTATAATAGTTTTATCTCTAATTGATAGTAGAAATAATATCTCATTCCCCGCTATTATGCTCTATTTTACAACATAAAAAGATTATTCCAAAATATTTTTATGTAACTATTCAATCTTAATAAATTTTAAGACTTACATTAAACTAAATTAGAAATACTATTATCTTATATAATTATATTAAAACTTAGTAATATATTAAAACAAAAAAAGATATACCATTAATGCAAAATAAATAAATAAATTAAAATTACACAAATGAAAAATAGAGGCTACATATTAATACATTCTAATTCTCTAAATTCAATTATTCATTCCACAAATTATCATTTAATGCATACCGAACCGTGAAATTGGGATCTTTGTCTTTGATTTCTTTAAACCGAAAAAATAAATCTTGAAATCAATCATGTTCACGTGTCTCAAATTCGGCATGTCTCTTTCAACTTCAATTCTTGTCCATCCTCAATTATCTTATCCATGCAGTCATAATATCTCTCAAATAACTTCTCAAAAACTTGTTGAATTTACCACAATTGCAAAATGACTTTGAAGCACTTTGAAGGCAGGTTCAACATCATTTCTACACGCTTCGTATTTCGTCGCAAATACTTCTTCTTCAAATCAACTAGTGCATGGATAGTTTGCACAATGAGAACCATATTGAAGGATACGAAACATTTCAACGCATGCCTAATGCAAGTTGAATACACGAACCCAAGAGGGGCAAACGAGCAAGATCTTATAAGTAGTTTCTAAAGAGGTTATTAATTATTTATTTTTCTCAATTTATCTGTAGTCTCCAAATATAATTCTCTCATATGTACTATGCAATTTACTGATGACACATAAAGGATATGAACATGGCTTCAAATTTGAACTTATGTTGTCTATTCTAAAAGATTTTGTGCAAGAACAAACTACGGGTGGATGTTCTCTGCCTAAAGATAATCTACGACAAACAATATTGGCTTCTAGTGAGTTGTATATGAAAGTTCTAGTGAGAATCTACGACAAACAATATTGGCTTCTACTCGAATAAAAATTGAAACTAAGATGTTGCTGAGAGACTAAAAATCTTTTAATGATTGATTTGAATACGATTTGTGATTCAAACTGACGTGAGTATTTTTAGGAGCATGAAAAAGTTCTTCAGAAGCGGTGAATTCTTCCACAACAAAATGAAAATACGAGCTTTTTAGGTAGCCTATTTCTGGACGTTGGAGGTTCCAGGAGTGGTTTTCTGAATTTTAGGAAGACTCTAGTGTATTTTAAATTCTAACTCTCTTAAGTTATTTTATGTAGTTGTTTTGATTTTATTTATTTTATGAGCTTTAGTATTTTAATTTATCTTTCTTTAATATTAAACAAAATATCAAATTATTACAACAACAAGAAAGACATTATCATTGATAATCAAAAAATTAATAAATCAAATAATTAAGTTAAAAACAAAAAGAAGTAAAAAAGAAAGAAAGAAAGTAAATCGCAATTGGAGTGAATTTTGCACCAAATAAAGCAAAACCCCATTTTACAGTCCGTCGGAGATGGTCTAATAATAGAAAGCCCTAGAACGGATATTTTATTCTTAAACATGATATATAATTTATACAAAAGATTAAAAGATAATGATTGTAAATTAGTAGAGAAATGAGGGAGAAAAGTTTTAGAAACCTTGGTTTCCTCCTTGATCTTTAAACCTCTCTCAAACTTGAGGTATCCCTCTTGTTTATGTAAGAGTTAAACTCTCTCTCTCTCTCTCTCAATAATGTAACGGGCCCAAAAATCTTAAATATGCTAAATTGGCTTCTCGTGACCCGGAATTTAGAGTTACGGCACTAATTATTCTCGAGCACTTGAGTTGTGACCCCAATTGCTCACACTTTTTTCTTCTACTTTTGTACTCTTTTTTTCCCATGAATTTTTCATGCCCCCCAAACTTATCTTAATGGATCTCCATGGACAAACGGATCATCAACTTTTTCTTATATCTATATACCTTTAGATTTTCTTTTCTCGATTCTTTTTTTTTTTTAAAAAAAATAAAAATAAATAAAACCTTGTGATTTGCTTCAATTATGCGATAGGTCAAAATGTGGATTAATAAAAAAAGGTAGGATATGAAATGCAGAGGTTTAGTCCTGAAAATAAAGTTATTTTCATTTAGGAACTGAAAGCAATAATTTTGATGATGAATCAAATAATTCTAGTTGCAATTTATGCTGTAAGGATTCAGAGATGGGCCTAAATCATTTATATCCTCTTATGTCATCTCATATTTCCCAACTAGACTAATTATAAAATGGGTATTAGAGTTAGTGGGATATTATTAACTCTCATTCTCTCTCTAAGTAATCAAAACTCAATTCAATAATTGGCCATGTGCTTACGAAAATACACAAAATTGATACTCAAAGCAAGTCAAAATCAACACATGGTTATAATTCACCTCAACATTATTCCGGAATTATCACCCATCTTATTTCTAAATTAGCTATTACACTTAAAACGATGGTTTCGCAAATCATGTTGCTACCGGAAAAATATATTTCCGGTGGGTCCATGTTGCGTATGCCGGGGCAACCACTATCTTCATTACCACTTTTCAACCTGTTTGACTTTTCCAGGTATGACTAACACAGAGATTAAAATAGCTTTGAAAAACAATATAGGACACGTGTTAAACTGTCAGAATATTGCAATTCTGTTAGGTTCTTTTGCATTTAACTCAACGCACCCGTCAATAGTTTATAGTTTGGGTTTCATAATCTTAGATATTACTGAAAGAAATCTGTTAGGATATATACTGGAAATAGATAATTACAAGGAAAAAACTTCAATCAATTAATGGACCTTTTTCTATATGTATGATTTTATTTTGAAAATAGATTATTTCTTTTATTTTATACATACTTTCTAAAAATCTATTATTGATCCATCAATGGCCCTTTTTCTATCTATTATTTATTTTACCAACGATTTATTTGTGGCAGAGCTAATTTGAATGTACTATCAGTAACACAACGTTCGGACAATTGAAAAAAAGGGAACATGTAAGTAGACCCTATGTCGAATGAAGATTGTTGACATTATAATACCCCAAACAGAGCGACTATGTTACAAGATAAAAAATGAAAAGAAAGATTAATAAAGACCAAAAAGGAGATTTTGTTAGATAATAGCATGTGTTTAGTGTTTTGTTAATTTGTAATAAAAGTAGTAGCTAGCTAGATGTGAGTGAAACGCGTCGTTGGCATGCTTGGTTTTACTTGGCAATATATATATGGTGAAGCAGTCCCAATATTTCGATTCACACTTAAATACATACACGTTCTTCTACGTTTATATATATATATACACACAAAACAAATATTATCCCCTCAAGCGCAAGAGAACTCCACTGTTCTTCTTACCCCACACACCAATTAACTGATGGCGGTATACATGGAGGAAGAAGAGGCCTGGAAATGCCCAAAGCACCCCTCCAAGCGGCGCCGCAGCGGCATCTGCCCCACCTGCCTCCACGACCGCCTCGGCAACCTCTGCCCGGACTGCCACCACGCCCGCCCTTGCGCCTGCGCCGACTCTTCCTCCTCTTCCTCCACTGACGCTGAGCCCTCCTTCCGCCGCTCCAGATCCGTCGCCGTCCCTTTCCTCCGCTCCAGAAACGCCTCGCAAACGCCCAACAGCGGTCTCAGGACGCCGTCCTTTATGTCGGTTTTCAAGAGAAATAATACCAAAAGAAGCCAGCCTCCGCCGGAGAAGACCGAGGAGATTTTGGTTAACGGCGGCGGCGGAAACAGCAACATCAACATCAAAGATGAGAATTGTGACAGCCGTGAAAGAATCCAAGATTTCGCAAATATGATTACGAGATCAAGATCCGTTGGCACCGGCCGACCGTCGGCAATGGCTTCGGGCTTGTACCGGCGTGCTGACGTCGCCTCATCGCCGGCGAAGCGTAAATTCTGGCATTTTCCGAGTCCCATGAGGGTCTTCCGCAGTTCCAAGCCCCCCAAGATTGTGGTTCAAGATCGCTCCAGCTCCCCATTACAAAGTTGTTGACTTTTTCTTTTTTTTTTTCTTTTACCCAATTATTAACCAAATATTTTCTTTTCTTTTTTGCTTCAGAATATATTGTACTGACCACACTGTGTTGCTGTAATAATATGTGTAACTTTATAGTATGTTACAAATCTATTTTCGCCATTTCAATCCAATAAGGTATTGTAAATCGAATCTTTGGCACATTAATATTAATTTCCCTAGAAAAAAGAGGTAGGTTTTGTTGAGTTTATGTGTGAACATGTTTGGAACGTAGACCAATTAGGTTGTTAATAGTCAGAGCAAGACAGCTAGTTTTTTATGTCCGACTTAAAGACACTTTAATCGGTCATCTAGATTCTTGAATATAGATGTAAATCTTTGACTATTATTTATTTTTGATATTATATATTATAAAATGTACTTTTGAGTTGGGACAATCTCGTGGAACATGGGTTCGTTGCATATTTTCAATTAATTATCAAGTGTCAGATTCATAGATGACTTAGAAAGGCTTCACACAACCAAAGTGTAATGTTTCTTTTGACTCTTCAAGTCTAAGAAAGTCACAATTTGTATATAACTGCATAAACACTAAAAAAACAATAACTTGTAATGCAGAAATAATCATGTTAATTAATTAATATATATGTATGCATTGTTTACATTTATAAAATCAGAATTTTGCTATTTTAGCATAAATAGCTAGATTTGGATGCGTCCTGTTGATATCAATGGAGCCTACAGAAAAAGGGCTTGTGAGATTTTGCACATGCAAATGTCGGTTTCTTATTTGTCTAAATTCCAATTGAATACGACACCACAATTAGGTGATAAATCTTGACAAAGATGTCACAATTTTCTCTATCTGCAATTTATCATGTGTTAATTAAGTATTGATTGAGTAGTAAAATAGAATTCGAGTCTTACTAATATCTTTTGCTCGAGCATATAGCCTTAAACAAGATTTGTTAACATGTAGGCTAGTGTGTAATGTCATTGCAACTCTACAAGTGAACGTGTCTTGTTACTATTTGTTTGTCCCTATATATGCTAAAGATCTCTCGACTCTAACCAAATCTTTCATGCATGCATAATGCATTGAATCCATCTATATAATTCTCCCCAGCCACACCTTTGAGTCTTTAATAACCGCATTCTCAACACGCACCAATCATATCATGAGACGTGTGTGCGCCACCTAGTACGCTGTCCCACGGCTGGAGGATTAGGCGGTGGCGCCGCTGCCATCTTTTTCGAGGAGGATTTTCATACTAATGAGAAGATCTCTCCGACATAGGACGTGGTGTAAATTGTTTATATTTGGGTCTTGAACTTGATGATGCTAATATGTTCTCTAAAATTCTTCGTTAATAGAATTGTTTTCACCACCCAGCTGATTTTATATTTCTTTTATACTTGATGCACGATGAACTTTTGATGACCCAAATGTGATACAACTACAGTTAAAAGTCGATAAAGTAATAATCTTGGCACTGAGAAAAAATATTCATTTAACGATGTTATTACTTTATCGAACATTATTTTAGTGCATTGACTCATATCGGGATCAGAAGAAATTATTATCTTAGCGAAATTATTACTTTATCGAATATTATTTTATCGTTTGAACGTGTGAACACGACACTTTGAAGACAAATATTACAAAAAAGCCCCTTAAGTGCAGTCATATGATATGGAAGTGCGGTACTTGTTTATAACTGTTAGAAGATAATCTTTTAATTGTTGTAGATAAGATTTACTATGTATATGATGATGACCATATCTAAACCCTAGCAGCCTATAAGTCTATCTTGTACTCTATAAATAGAGGTTTTCACCCTCATAATAATACATATCTATTTTCTACTCTTTATTATTCTCTCGTTCTATTTAGTTTATAACACGTTATCAGTACGAAAGCTCTTCCCCAAAACGAAGACATCCATGGTCGAAGAAAAACAAACTTGTCATAGACAAATAGAAGCAAACACCAGGTATATGATTTGCTAATGCACATGGAAAATAGGGAGTTGCTAGTCTCTGAGAGGAAATATAAATAATTATAATTACAAAGTAATGGAGGACGCTCTGTTACAAATACACAAACACAAACCTCATGTACATGCTACTATGCTAGGATAATATGAGTGTATGAAAAGCCCGAATCTGCTGAATTATTTGGAAGAAAATGGTTCATAATTAATAGACAATTGGCACTATGAACTTGTTGACACGTGGCGAGGAGTTAACTCAAGAAATTCTTTTTGGTTATTTTAGTAGTAGTACATAGATAATTTAACTTCTTATTTTGAGATTTATGTTACACCCATTCATAATTATCGAAGAATGAGATGTGGTTTACGGCTTGCTTCCAAAGGTATGTCTTGAATATTTAAATTTCACTTTAAGCAAACCTTGACAATATCATTCTTGAAGATTGTTTATTGATTTGTGGGATGCCTCTTTGCCGTCTAATAGTCTAATCTGTGTTATGAATTATTTTGGCAAATATGGTCATGTTTTAAAGGGTTTGTCTTTAGTATGAAATCTGATGCGGAACATCCGTTTTTATTTAGTTGAATTGGGTAAAGTTAGTGCATATATTTTTGAGTAATGTGCGCATTATGATAATGACATAATTAAATGTTTGATGCTCTGAAGTAGCACACAATTAATATTCCTGAAGAATATTGTATGCTTTTAAAGAGCAATTCAAAAACATATTAAATTGTTGCTCAAGAAGTAGCACACCCAATGTTTTTGAAAAATATTACATGCTCTTGAAGAGCATTTACAATAAATATTTCTACATACGTTTTTATTTATTTATTTAATGTTTTAATCCAAATTGTTGCTCCAGAAGTAGCACAATTCATATTCCTGAAGAATTTCACATGCTCTTAAAGAGCAATTCAATTCATTTATTGAAATAATTTAATTGTTGCTCCAGAAGAGGCATAATTTAATATTCTTGAAGAATATTACAGACTCTTACAGAGTTATTAATATTATAAATGTATTTATTATAACATCATTAAAGGCTCCCGAAGAGCTTGTATCATTCTATCAAATGATACTAAATTAACTATTGACCATGCTCTTTACTCTAGTAAGTCTAGAAAAAACTTACTAAGTTTTAAGGATATCCGCTACAATGGATACCATATTGAAATAATATAAGAAGGTAGTGATACATATTCTTGTATAAATTATTTTGTATTTAGCTAGAAGCTAACAAAAGAAAAGTTATCACACTACCATTTTAAATGTATTACACATTTATAAAAACAAGTGAGACAAACCATGTCATGACCCGGAAGTTCAAAGGGCTTTATGCTTTGACATGAGAGGTTTGGACATTCACGAGCAACTATCATGCACAACATAATTGAAAGTTTATCTAAGCGCAAATAGAGATTCTGAAGAATCTTTACATTGATTTTCATGTATGCTTGACTTCTAGAAGAAATGAAACAATTGCTAGAACTAATAGTTCAAATAATAAAGAACTCAATTCCCTCAAGAAGAATTATCTTGATAAAGCTAGCGAGTTTATTAAACTCTAAGTTCATCCTGAAGAGGACTTATATTATATTACTTTGGAATTGAGATTCAACATTTAGTTGCTCATGTGCATAATCAATGGTTTTGTTCGTATATAAAAACGAGTTTCACAAGAAGATTGTTATTATGATAAAATAACGTTCCCAATATTAGGTGGAACATATGTCACATTTGGATTCCTGAAGTAATCAATGTGAAATCTACATCCAACAAAAAGCACAAGAACAAACTAGTCACATTTGGATTTCAGAAGTAATCAATGTGAACAAGAAGTCAAAAGACTCACTTGTAAAAGATTGCAAACCAACTTCTTGATGCTTTTAATTTGTGTATATCAAAGAAGTGACAATGTCATCCATTTGCTGCAAAAACCCCCAACAAGAATTCATGTTCCTGAAGGACAAGCATAAATGACAGCAAATGCATTTAAAATTCGTCAAAAATATGGCCGACCAATTGGTTCTAAAAGAAATTTTTTGTCTAAGAAAAGGGGCACAACATATGAACCAAACAATGACGAAAATGATTAATCAATCAAATGAAGTTCCTAAAGAACTGCAAGCGTCTGAAAATTATGAGATCTCAATATATTGGAGAGATCAAACATCGTTGTGGACGCATGACGATATATTCGCCTTTAATATGACTCGTGAAATGAAAAAAGAGGACCCTCAATGACGATCTATAAGAGATTGTCCAGATTGAAATAATTGGCCAAAGATGAACGAAGTCATATAAGGTGAATTAATATTCCCTAAAAAGCCGGAAATATTTGGACCTGTAGTTCCGAAATTCAGAAAGTATATCCCCGAATGATACAAATGTGTCTTTGTTACAAAGAGAAATGAAAAATTACGAGATATAGGGCAATACTCGTAACACGATTTTTTTCTCAAAGACCGGGAATTAATTGTGTACTCTCCCATAATAGACGCCATTGTATTTAGAATTTGATTAATCTACTTATGTCACAAAAGACTTGCTATGTGCCTTATGGATGTAGTAAATATCTATCAATATGATTCACTAGATAGTGACATATATATGAAGATCCCTGAAGGAATTAACTTGCTCAAAGCATGTAAGTCAAAAAGATATTTTCAATTAGACTGCAAAAGTCATTGTAAGGGCTGAAATAGTACATCTGTATATGATATAATCACAACGACGAGAATTCCTTGACAGGAGGGTACATAAATGATGACTTGAGTTAGATTGAAACTCCTGAAGAACATAATACTTATATGTATACTCCGTCAAAATGACTTACATATAACAAGTAATTATGAATTATTTTATTCACTGATAAGCCAACTCACGTCATCGTCGGCATTAGGGGGAGATATGAAATATAAAGATTGAATGCCGCAAATATCTCGTTGGATTAATTATTTAGATTCACGCACTATGAACCAGAAGTTCATCAAGTTATTTAGAGCAAAAGGAGTGACTAAAATCTCATATACCTTTTGTATATGCACCATGAACGAACTGAAGTTCCTCATAGAAAATATAAATCAATTGATTCTCATTGACGCTAGAAGCGTGAGAGATTTATTGGTGCTAAGAGATAAGAAGTCCGCGGAATACAAAATTAGAACACATCACTCCAAATTCCCCCTGAAGAGGACAAGTGAATCATTATGTACAAAAGTACTTGATGAAATCAACCCATGCCCAAAGACGGAGTTAGAATCAAAAGACTTGGGTTGAACTATTAATTGTCTCGACCTGTAGATCGAGCATCTCCCTGATGGAGTTACACTAGTCGACCTACCCGAAAGGTCTTTAAAGAAATTTTATTGTATCGCATCCACATAGCTACCTAATGGTTGCTTCAATCACTTAAAGTGGATGAAGACTCATTTAGACCTATAGAAGATAACAAAGATGTTTTAGGACCAGAAGTTCCTTACTTATGTGCAATTGGAGAAGTTGAAATGGTATTGATCATCCTTTGTTATCTTCGATACAAACATGCTATTATCTATGAAGATAGTTAAACTTGTGTTGCATATATTAGTGTAGACCTTGAAGATAACCTTGAAGATTGTTATCTTGAGGAGGAGTAACAAATTGTAAATAATCCTGAAGATTAGACTGACTCCTAAATGTCAAATGACCTTGAAGATCAAATGGTTGTACTCTTTTTTCCTTTCTAAGTTTTTTCCCAAAGGGTTTTCTTAGTTAAGGTTTTTAATGAGGCATCCAATGCAACACACGAGTAAATGAGTCATTGATATTGATTCATAAAAGAGCCAATAGATGATCTCCAAAAGAGTGGCGACATCAACATCCTGTAAATTCCCTCAAGTGACAATCTAGCGGATTCTTTTACAAAGGCATTACCAACGTCAACATTCAAAAAGTTGTTACACAAGATCGATATGCGCCGACTCAAGGATCAAGAATGACTATATTGAGGTGGAGCTGCTGTACTGTTTTTCCTTCGACCAGTTTTTATCCCATTGGGTTTTTCTGGCAAGGTTTTAACGAGGCACCAATTTTTGTTTATGGATGGTCCATCAAGGGCGAGTGTTGTAGATAAGATTTACTATGTATATGATGATGACCATATCTAAACCCTAGCAACCTATAAGTCTATCTTGTACTCTATAAATAGAGGTCTCCACCCTCATAATAATACAGATCTATTTTCTGCTCTCTATTATTCTCTCGTTCTATTTGGTTTATAACATTAATTAAATTTTCATCTTTTCTTTCCCGCTTCCTTATACCCCACCCCGTCACGTCCCGACACTTCTTTCTTTCTTGAGAACTAAGGTGTGACAGAATGGTAACAGACCAGTTCGTTCCGCTTTGAACCAAAAAATATTTTTTTTTCAAGAAAGCCTAGACTCGAACTGCAAGAATTTATGGTATTAAATACTTATCGAGTATGTCTAGAATAGAATCTCTAGACCTTTAAAGAAGTCACCAACTCCCAGTACCCTTGGCAACGCTCCGAAAAAGAAGGCACACTCTTTTACAAGGTTTTTAAATGAATTCCATACAAGTGTTTACAAGTTTTGAATATTAAAAGGATGTTTTATGAAAATGAAAGAGGATGGTGTTGTTTACTCATGTTTTAAAGTATAAGGTTTATGAGAAGAAAATGTTTATAAGTAAAAAGGAAAGGTATTTTTACGACTCGTTTTGAAATGAGAGGGGGGAAAATACTTACTTGTTTTGAAAGTGAACTTTTTTTTATGATAAGGTGCTTAGGTATACTATCACGTGTTATACACACTGGATCACATTATAAAAAGACTAAACTAAGACTATACCTAAAAATCTTCTTTGATAATGCGTAGTGCGAACTAAGACGAAAACCTTGTTTGATTGATTTTGTAGATTGCTTTCACTAAGCAAAGCCCTTGGAAGTGGGTTCCGTTTGAAGACATCGGCGATCATCTGCGTCATTTCCGAGAGTATAACAGAAACATAACCCACGCCCTTGGCATGTTCCTTGTTGTATTCACACAACTATGTTACAATGTTCGGGGAAACGTCACGGGCTTTGAGGCCTCGACAAGCCTCGTGCACCAACTACCCCTCAATGGGCAACCTGGGCTCGAAGGCAAATGCAACAAATGATCACTCGGGACCCTATTACGTTTGCAGAAATATGCGACTTTCCACAATTGGTAAGCTGAATTTTTATGCAATGGGCTAAGAGATATGCACCTCCTACACGTGTTATTTTCTCCAGCACCGAGCCCTAAACATCATGAGAGAGCAATTTTCTGTTTGAGGACGACGAGTACGGGTCGGGCGATACCCTAGTAGTGTTTCCCCCAAGAGACCAGGTTTTCATACTGAAAGCAGTCTACGTATTTACTTGTGTACAATGTTTCCTGTTACCACTATTATTATTCTCCTATCTGATTATTATATTTGCTCACGTCAGTCATTTATCTCTCAAGAATTTGATCATACAGTGTGTTGCAGATCACAGAAGACTGTATTGATTAGTTGAACTAGTGAGATATAAACAGTTATCACAACTGATGCAACTTTAGGACAACTTGTCGGTTTATGCTCCAATGTAGATAAGAAGTAGCTTGGGTCTTGGTCACTTGTCTATGTTGATACATTTGATGTATTGATGAATTGAAGTAAGACGTGTTCTACTATCTACCCCGCGTGAAGAACCAAGGTCTCGGAGACTCAGTTGATCTTAAGCTTGATGAGATTTCAGTTGAGTGCACGCGGCTAGCTATCACTTTGAATTACTATAGGTGAGGGTCATCGTGACCGTATATCTCTGTATCTTGGGTGACTGTTGTTGCATGTAGCTCAGGCTGGTTATTTGCATCATGTATCTGTATCCTGTTAAAGGGATGATGATATCCCCTTGAGGAGCTCGAAAGGTTTATCATACTAAACATTGCAGGTTGATTAAGTTCAAGTGTGATAATGAGGTCGAGTGGTACAACTCAAGGCTAAGATATTAATTGTGTTAAGTAGTCTGTAAACTTAATCAATTAATGGATATTCGATATCTTAAATACAGGGAATAACTGAAGTTAAAAATACAAGCTCTGACTCAGCTAGTGGGATAAAGGGGTAAGTCAACATAGATTCTTTAGTTGAATGAATCTATGCTTGTGAATTAATAATACTCCTGGGTGAGTATGAAGAAGTAATTCACTTGAGGCCCGACTTTATTTCTTGTATTAGGTCCCTGGTTTGGCCCGAATATATGCCCAATTGTATGCGAAATTTTCTCTCAGAATCACTAGGCTATTTGATTGCCTGGAATTGTTGAAGGAAATAGGAAGTGAAGAACAATATACCTTCCTCCTACGTATGTTGTTGCAGCTCTGATTGTTGCTCGTGTGTCAGATCTTCTAATCTGTGTCCCGACCTTTTTCTTCCTTTAGGTGGTCAGAGAACTGAAGAAAATAAGATTATATCTCTCTCTACAAACGTGTGCGTGTGTGATGTATGTTTTGTGTGTATCTGCTTATGAATAGAATACAAATATATATAGGCTTCAAAAGGCAATATAATAATAATATTTATAGCCCATTAATTTAATTATATTCCTAATGGGCTTCTACATAATTAGCCGATAATGTAATTAATTAATCTATTGTGCTACTAATATTTATCAATTAATTGGTCCGGCCAATTAATTCCAGATAAATAACATTATTAAATAATGTAAAAATACATTAATACATTAATAATGATTTCTGAGAGACAATAAATAACTAGGCAACTAATCGGGCCAGATCAGAGATCTAATACAAGAAATAAAGCAGGGCCTCAAATTAATTAATTATCTAGCCCAGAGCAAAATTAATTAATAAACACAGATTCATTCCACTAGAGAATCTGTGCTGACTTACCCCTTTATCCCAAGTTGAGCAACGGCTTGTATTTTAGACTTAATCGATCTCCATATTTAAAATATAAATATCCGTTAATTAATTAAGCTCACTGACAGCTTAAATTAATTAACATCTTATTATATTCCTGAGTAGTACCACTCGACCTTATTAACACACCTAAACTTAATCAACCGGTCAGGTTTAGTGTGCTAATCCTTTCGAGTTCCTCAGGGGATATTATCAACCAATTTTACTAGGATATTGGTGATCGTTGTATTGCACCAAATAATCCTGCAAAATTAGAGAATTATATCAGTATAGTTCACAGGGTATCGAACACAGGGAACGGACGACTAGATACTTTATTTTCTACTTATCTATGGTTTTGGTTAGCAACCACGCAAGATTTAGGTTTTAATCTAAGCTTAGAAATTGTAAAACTGAAAGAAATTATAAACACTGAAAACGGAAAATAAACTGTATGAACTGGACAATTGAAAGGCAGGTCCCGCAGAATATTCACACACACGTAATTCCAATCATTGACACTTAATATGAATTAATCTCAAGAATCTACTAGTTATAGATTGCCGTAATTAAACGGACACAACCCTCACTCCCACTTACTTAGTCGGTAACCGCCATGTTGGGCATTGAAACGGCTACTTCCCTAACCTAGCTGCAACCTACGTTGTTGAGCAATCAATATATTTAATAGCTAGACAGCTTTATCGAACGAAGGGAGCCTAGTATAGGAGTCTACTCGTATGTTGTGCATCTAATAGTCTCCTATCGGTTTAATCCAATTACCCTAACGAATAATTTTGCTACTTACCTAGCCTTGTTCCACGAGAAACGATGGAAGTACTAAGTTAGCTACAGACTGCGCAACCTAGGGTGATCAAGCCTAAATTACTAGCCAGATTAATTAATTTAGGATTAACCCGAAACCCTTTTGATTAATTATTAGAACTTAAGCCTCATGTACTGTTCACGTGTGTATTCACATTCTGTCGGACCCTAAAAAGTTTAGCTACTCATGCAGACGCTTCGGTTGGGCAAGTGGGTCAGTTTACAGAACAGAAACTTAGACATGAATAACCCTAGATCTAGCATGAACGAAATTTAAAATAACTAAGGCACGAAATAACAGAATATTTAAACCTATGAAATGAAACTAAAACTTGAATTAAAATAGCAACGGATGTTTAAACATAAATATTATGTTCCTACGAAAACGATTAACTACGAATGGAAATTAAAACTAGAATTCAACTGCGAAATTTAAAAGCATAAAACAACGGAAATTAAATAAGTGTTTCTTCTTCAACTATGAACTACGGAAGTCAGAATTGGTTCGGCGGTCTTCGGCGGGAATGGTTCGGCGGCAACGGCGAAATTCTCGGACGGAAGGGAGCAATGGCAAGAATGTTGGTTCGAGTTGAAGGCGTGCGTGTGTTGTGTTGTCGAGATGGTATGGGGCGTGTAGATGGTGGTGTGATTTCGTCCTCCTTCAATTCTTTATATACTCCTCATTTTCTTCCTCTCCAAGCTAGGTCAAATCTTTAATAAGGAAAGAGATTTGGATAGATAAGGAAATAATATATTTCCTTATCTACCACAAAATATCTTCAAGATTCTTTCCTTCTCAACAAATCCGCGCCCACGTCATCAATTCCGTGCCTTTTCATCATCAAAAATCACCAAATATTATCCTCGTCATCATGCCACGTCAGCACCTAAAACCTGCATTTTTCACCACTGCGAGTGCACCGATTGGCCAAGTGACGAACTTTTTGGCCTGAAATTACTAAGTACGAAAAGGACTCATCAAATATCCTTACACTTTATTTACACTCGCCCTCGAGTATAAGGAGAGACAAAAGATAAGTACTTAGTCATTTCGGTCAATCCCCAAGACTCAAAACAAAAATAAAAGACTCAAGGAAAATAAAGACATGACATAACAAGGACAAAATGACACGAACAAAACTAAGACACGAAATAAACACACGGACTCAAAACAAAAATATGAAAAGACAACATGAAGCAGCACCAATCAATCCGAAATTCTCAACACCAATTAACTAGCCAAACAAATCAAATCATGCAAATATGATCTCATCAAGCAAGTAGACGATGCAAATTTCGAAACTAAGCACACATATATCAACTTGGTCAAAATCTAAACAATGCTGATCTCCTCAAGGTTCGCTCATCACTCAACTAATCTAGGTCTGGTTCAAGCCACTCAAGAAAATGAATCCACGCAATCACGATAAGAGATCGTCACAATAGCAATATCAATGAGGTTTTTCTTATTAGGTTGTAATGGGGCTTAGGACTTAGACAAATTGATGTTGGTAAGGGTCCTAGGGGTACTAAGCTCCATCAAAATTATAATTCAATGTTATGCATGCCAAACTCACTTACTTGTGCAATTAATACAAAATTTCAAAACATCCCACCACTTAACAATTTCGCACAAATGCTACAATTATTTTATGCACCCATTTTTTTCTTTTTCCGCCACATTTTTTTTTCTGAATATTTCATATGTATTTTTCGTGGCATAATTTTTTTTCTTCTTTTTCCACATTCTGGGTACAGACTGTCTCAACTGGACAATCAGACCACTTATATTCTGCTTTTTTTTATTTCGCAGCTTAAACTTTCAACTTTCGGCCTATACAAATCTTTTTGCAGCACCTCTTAATTTGGTAGGCGGAGGACATATGTAACAATCATCTAAACAACAATTATAATGCACAAGAAAGTTTATAAGACATGCAATAATATGGGTCAAAAGAAAGTTTAAAAGGTCTTGGCTAAATTTTTACTAACTCATATCAAAGAATCGGTCAAGGCTCAATTTTGGCTCACTAGGGGATAATTTAAGATCGAAAATATTTTGTCGCGACCGTGTGGCTAAAAATCCCTAGTGCCTCCTATCATATATCACAAGTGACTCAAACTTATTGCAATTTTGCGGATAAACACTCTCAAAAGAAATAGTAGGAAGTGTCCTACTTTAAGGCTCCAATCTTATTTAAGTAAGTGGTTATAAAATTTGATCCAACAAATTTTATTTTTCGTCATCCCAAATTATATACACATATGTGCCTAGATCTAATTTTCACAAAGTCTAAAAGCAAGCATATTGAAACACAAAAGCACAAATAAGACATGCTTGAGCATAGAAAACGGCGTATCAAAAATCGAAAATTTTGGCATGCTTCGACACAAAATACCCCCCCTCCTTACACTTAAAACTTGCTCGCCCTCGAGCAAGAAGAAAAGACAAAACAAAGAGAGAAGGCATGACAAAATAAACCCAAAAACACCCTCCTTACACTTGATCCCTACCAAGTGTAAGAACAAACTAACCCAAAAGAAAATAAACAACCCCACCTTACACTTGAACCCTTTCAAGTGTAAGGACACAAAAGACTCACAAAAACTGACTCAAAACAGAAAACAAAAACGAAAAAAAAAATTGGGGAGAAAAGTTACTTGGCGCCTCGCTTGGGCTAGTGAGACAGTCGGCTCATCACGGTACGGCGCAGGCGGTCAACACATCATCCCAAGGAATTTAGGTCAGTGCACAACAGCTCCACAAAATCTCCACCTACACTCGAAGATGCACTCGAGACACGAGGTCCCGGTGGATAAAACTGAATGTCCCGATTAGGCAATTCATACACTAAGCGAGAATGTCGCCACAAAGACATATCAAACAAAGTGGGAGGGGGCACACGACTCAAATACTGAGCATCATAGATCACAAAATTACGTTCAATGAATGTAGCAAGCAAGTGGCACAACGTGAGGTGGCGTGCGGTGTGACTAGCTATGATGAACATATTCTTGGCAATCTAAAACCCTAGGTTTACCGGTCGGCCGGTGTGCATACACCATAAGAAATATAACTCATTAGCCGTCACCTTATCAAAGGCCGTACTCTTACCGGTGAGATTATGGACTAGGTATTGATGACAAAGGCGGAGAGCGGGATCCTCGATATAGCAAACATACGAACCCGAGGATTGAAAATCCTCCGGGTCGCTCGGGGTTAAAAGCTGCCATGCATTGATTGATTCTATGTATTGAGGATCCTTGTTCGGCAAGCAATGTGCACCTATTTCATATCTCAACTCAAGAAAATGGTCAAAAGTGGTTATGCCTAACCGCGCACTCCATTCGGCTAAAGAAAGATGATAATTGTTTCCTAACAATCGAAAGGCTATGCATGGCTCATACAAATCTTTATCATGCTCAAAATGGAAAGTATTGAAAAACTCTCTAGCCAATTCCTTGTAGCAAATATAATGATGAGACTCTAGTAACCAAGACCAACCAATACGACCAAAATAGGTAAAGAAAGGAATGATATTACCCGTTTGGCGTAGGAACTCGTGGTCGATTAGGCGTCCGCTCCGGTACTCCTTTCCTTCGCGCTCCATGTTCCGGTCGTCCAAGTACTCGATATCGAAATGAGAGAGGGCGGCGACGGCTTCGGGTGTGTCCAAATGAATTATGGTGCGGTTACCATACTCATTTTCTTGCAGGAAGGCGGATGTGGAGTCGGAGTCGACTAGAGAAAGGCCGCTCAAGTTGAAGTCGCCTTCGTAGTTGCCATCGTGGTCGTCGGACACGTAGTCCGAGTCTTGCTCGTCGCTCGACAAATCTCCACATATACAATCCATCCAATTCACATCGCCGTAATATTGATGTGGCGGTGCCGGTTGAGATACTCGAGCTTCATCCACAAAGGGCAACCACGTAAACCGTTTGAGGAGAACGAGGTGGTTGAGAGGACGAGGCTTCGCCAGGGTGTCGGACGGACGACCGACGGGCTCGAGATTGGCGAGGCGGAGATGGCGGCGGCGTAGGCTCGGGAGACTCCTCGGAGTTTTCCTCGGGTGTGGATTCCGTGAGATCCGCTCTCGGCGGTTGGATCGGCTCTTGAATTCGAACTCCCGTGGAACTACGTAACCGTCTCCTTGGCAGTTTCGGAGGAGAAGAAGATTCCGTGATGAAGTGGGAATATTGGACTGGTGGATCTTCCTCCGGCTCCGGTTCATACGTGAACGTCGGCGGTGGTGAGATTTCGGCATCGTCGAAGGGAACTTGTTGAAAGGGAACTATGGCTTGGGCGGCGGCAGCAACGGCGACGCGGCAGTGCTGTATCTCCGGGTTAGCTTTGTACGCGGCGAACCATTGGGCAGCGACTCGGATTCCAGACTTCTTCTTCGGCGGCATAGTGTCTCGGTTGCACAACTGAGCGGGTTGTGATGGTGGAAGTTGAAGATCTTATAGAGAGAAGGAGGAGGGCGGTGGTCTTGAGAGAGAAAGAGGGTTGAATAGGTCAAGTGGGTAGGGTTTCATGATCTCTCCCCTTTTATAGTAAATAACTTTTCACTTTGACCTCTCCACTTGCACAATTGAGACAATGACCCCCACCTTTATGCAATTAAGTCCTCCAATCCTTGTAAATTTCAATTTGCCCCAACAAAGCTTCCTTCTTGTAATTTAACCCTTCAAAAACTTTGGAAACATCAATTGGGTCCTCTATATCTTCCGGAATTGCAAGTTGGGTCCCCCAAACTTCTTCTCTTCTAGATTCACCACAACAATTTATTTCTCCTTACATTTTTGCCCTTTTTCTTCCTTAGCCAAAAATCTGAAAAATAAGAAGAAAAACACCAAGCATAAAAAACAACAAAAATAAATCAAAATATGAAAAACTAGAAATAAATAACAATTGCGGGTTGCCTCCCGGTAGCGCCTCTCTTTAGAGTCTTCGGCTAGACCTCCTCTTCAAAGAGTCAAACGTAAGAGGGAATGGACAAGCCTTGCTCGTCCACATCTTCCATCATAGCGGCAGCATGGTAGATTTTAAGGCGATGGCCATTGACGGTGAAAGCCTCGTCAGAATCGAGTTTCTGTATGACCACTACTCCGCTTGGCCAAGCGGAACGCACTCGGAACGGACCAATCCATCTGGACCTAAGCTTTCCCGGCATGATCCATAGGCGTGATTGATACAGCAAGACAAGTTGCCCCGGCTCAAATTTCTTCAAACAAATGGCCTTATCATGTCATGTCTTTGTACGATCTTTGTATCACATTGTCGCGTCATAGGACTCCATCCGAATCTCCTCCAGCTCTTGAAGTTGATATTTTCTTTTCTTAGCACATTCGGCTGGGTCCATGTTGATTTTCTTGACAGCCCACCAAGGTTTGTGCTCCAGTTGCACAGGCAGATGACATAGCTTACCAAAAATCAATCTATACGGAGACATTCCGAGAGGAGTTTTATAAGCTGTCTGATAAGCCCATAAGGCGTCATCCAACCTCGTACTCCAATCCTTCCTTGATGGATTGACTGTCTTCACCAATATAGCCTTGATTTCTCGATTAGACACTTCAGCTTGTCCATTCGATTGAGGATGGTAAGCGGTAGAGACTCGATGAGCTACTCCATACTTCTTCATTAATGATTCGATTGAGGAGTTTTATGGCTTTGGGCACTCCAAATCTGCAAAAGATGTTAGTACGAAGAAATTCTGCAACCACTTTAGAATCATTAGTCTTGGCTTTCGCCTCGACCAACTTAGAAATATAATCGACGGCAAGTAAAATATACACGTTCCCATATGAATGAGAAAACGGACCCATGAAATCCATACCCCATACATCGAAAATTGCACAAAATCTTAAAGGCTTTTGGAGCATTTCATCTCTCATGGATATATTTCCGGTCATTTGACAACGCGTACAAGACTTACAGTTTTTGTAGGCGTCGAGGTGTAGGCATGGCCAAAAGAATCCCGCATCCAACACCTTCCTTGCAGTTCTTTTTGGACCAAAATGTCCACCATAAGCAGAAGAGTGGCCGTGGTATGCATCTGCGAATCACTTGATCGACTCCCATTTTCCAAAGAATTGGAGAGTCCCAAAAATATTTCTTGCAATCGCTTTTCAACTTAGCATTTTGAGCATGAGTAAACTCGGATGGAAGCTGTTTAGATGTCAAGTAATTCACAATATTAGCAAACCACGGTAAATTAGAAGCCTTACCCACAGTTTGTAACTGTTCTGACTCGGTGGTGTCTCGGTTGGCCAACTGAGATACTTTCTGAACTTGCATCGCAAAACACTGTTCCTGCAGCAGTTGGGCAAGGCTGGAAACAGTTTTTGGAACAACATATAAGTGTTCTTCGGGAAAGGTCTCGTTGATTGGCTCTCCATCATCTTCTTGATTTAATCGGCTTAAATGGTCCACATGATTTTCAGCACCCTTCTTGTCCTTCACCTCCCAATCGAATTCTTGTAGAAGAAGAATCCATCGGATAAGTCATGGCTTTGATTCCTTCTTTGCAAGGAGATGCTTGACAGCGGCGTGATCGGTATAGACGATTATCTTTGAGCCGAGTAAATAAGAACGAAATTTGTCAAAGGCAAACACTATTGCCAACAGCTCCTTCTCCGTGGTGGAATAGTTGCATTAAGTCAGATTCAATATCTTAGATGCAAAGTAAATCACGTGGCTCTCCTTTCTGGATTTCTATCCCAGTACTGCTCCGATTGCCCAATCGGAGGCATCGCACATAATTTCGAAAGGCTTGTTCCAATCCAGCGGCTGCATCACCGGAGCTATTGTGAGCTTGTCTTTCAGGAGGGTAAAGGCCTCCTTACACTTGTCATCAAAATCGAAGTCGATCTCTTTTTGCAATAGCCTTGTCAACGGTTGAGCGATCTTCGCAAAATCCTTGATAAAGCACCGATAAAAACCGGCGTGCCCTAGAAAACTGCGAACTTCTTTTGGCGTAGTAGGGTATGACAACTTGGCTATGGACTCGACCTTGGCCTTGTCGACTTCGATTCCTCTTTTAGAAACAATGTGACCGAGCAAAATCCCCTCGGTCACCATGAAATGACATTTTTCATAATTCAACACCAAATTCTTTTCTACGCACCGGGCTAGGACCTTGTCTAGATTCTTCAAGCACGAAGTGTAAGAATCACCGTAAACGGTGAAGTCATCCATGAAGACTTCTACGTAATTCTCGATAAAGTCTGAGAATATACTCATCATGCACCTTCGAAAGGTACCCGGCGCGTTACACAATCCAAACAGCATTCGGCGGTAGGCGAACGTTCCATAAGGACATGTGAACGTAGTCTTGTCTTGATCCTCGTCTCGAACATGGATTTGGAAATAGCCGCTATATCCGTCTAGAAAACTGAAATAGTCTTGTCCCGCAAGTCTCTCGAGCATTTGATCGATGAAAGGAAGCAGGAAATGATCCTTGCGTGTAGCTGAATTAAGCTTCCGATAATCGATGCACATGCGTCATCCCGTTACTAAGCGTACCGGAACCAATTCGTTCTTCTCGTTCTCCACCACTTGGAATCCAGACTTCTTCGGTACGACATGAACGAGACTCACCTATTTGCTATCCGATATGGGGTAAATTATACCCATAGACAACACCTTTAGAACTTCCTTTAATACGACTTCCCACATATTCGAATTGAGCTTCCTTTGTTGATCGCGGAAAGGCTTGCTATCAGGCTCCATCAAAATAGAATGCTCGCATACGTCGGGACTTATGTCGGTAATGTCGGCTAAAGTCCAGCCGATAGCCTTCTTATGCTTCCTCAATACTTCAAGCAATGTCGTCTCTTGATTGTCATCAAGCTCCTTGTTTATAATGACGGGTAGCGTCTCATTTTCTCCGAGATACGCATACTTCAGATGTGTAGGGAGTTGTTTAAGTTCCAACTTTGGGGCCTTGACGATTGACGGCAACAGTTTCTCAGAAGTGCCTCGGTTGGGCAACTGAGACACATTGTTAACAGTTTCCAATTTTGGGGCTGCGTACAAAGCTAAGATGCTTTCTTTGATCTCCGCATCCCTCATATCTTCGACGTTTGCCTCGGTCAGCCCTTGAGTCAAGGTAACTTCCAATTTATCCTGCATCACATACGTCTCAAGATATTCTTGGACAATTGTTGGTCCCGAGTGTACGGTCAGGTGTAGAGGGGGGGGGGTGAATACACCTGATTCGATTTCTCAACTTCGAACTCGAACAGTCCTATTCGGGGATGGTGTCCGACCAAACAGCTTCAAGCAGAACCGCACAACCGTTTCGAATCGAGTTAAAGGCTAAGAGTACTGACTCAGCTGAGATCTGCTAACTGACTAGGTCGAATTCGTATCTACAGTAAGAGTTCAGTGCGCGGAATAGTGTAGGCCCAAATCCGTTTTTTGTGAGAAAACGTTTTAAGTCTCAGTTCAGTAGATTAAAAGTTCGGTATCCTTGAGACAGCTTGATTGATTTTAAATATGGTGTTCGGTATGAATAGTAAAATTAATGCAGAGCTTAAGAAAGCGATAAGAGATACGGGATTTTTAAAGTGGTTCGGATATCGCTCAAATCCTACGTCCACTGTCCCCGAATGATCAGGAGGCTATTTATTATCCTGAGTTAGTCTCAGTCAGCTTGCACACTGGGCAAAGCCGCGTCTTGGTTTTTATACTGATCCAAGTCTCAGTTTACAACACTATCAAACTTAAAGTGTTTGACAAACTTCTCCAACAGTGAAGGAGTCCTTATACAATAAGGATTGGGTTCAAATGTGAACTCCTTCGTCTAAGCTATAGATAAGAACGGTTGAGCTTAGGGTTAGAGGGATAGGGAATATGAGAGAGTAGCTTCTAGATTGACGAACAGCTGAAGGTAAGCTATAAGTTCGTGTAACGTCGATTGGATACTAGAGGCTTTATATGTTGGTTTAGCTTGATTCCCTATGAGCTAGAATGTAGTCTTTCGCCGGAGATTGTTCTTCGAGTTCTTGCTAAGACTTTGTTCTTTGGAATTCGCTCTTTTTCGTGCTCTCTCTTGTTCTTGGTTTCTTGAGTGCTTCAAATCTTGAATGATCCCTCTATTTATAGAGCAGAGATTGAAATAGATCCGTTGGAGACGATCTTCTTCTCTCTCTCTCTTTTTGGTAGCAAACGGCTCTTTTGGTGTAGGTAACGAGTGTACTTTCCCACCTTTTTAGGTAAAAAGTTGATCTGCAGGCTTTAGCGGTGAGAAGACACGTGTATGCTTGTCATTCGTCGAGGTGGATGGAGTGGTTGAGACAAGCACAAACTTCGAGACGCAGTGAAGCCGACTTCTCTCTTCCTCGTACATGACAATGCCGATTGTCTTTCAAAGGATTCCGACAGTCCCCGAAGACTACCCGCCGTTGCTTGAGTCTGACCTCGTATTCAGTAGATAGACTGCTGAGATAAGTCTACTGAAGATCAGCTACGAGTCCAGTGAACTACTCATGCCGAGTTCGGTTCAACCGACTCTCTCGCATATCTTGCTCTCGCCGAGTCCAAGATCACCGAGTCTTCCTCGCACCGGTGTTGAGGCAAATAAGCTGCCGAGCGCCTTGACCGGAGCGAGTCTGCCGAGTCTGAAACCTCAGAGACAAAACAGATACAAGGGAATGGTTCATCATTCAGATAGGGTTTTGGGATCTTCAAATCTTCAGACAAGTACAGAGCACAAGGCTACTGAGCTTAAGATCAGTGTCTAAGACCGAATCATTTCCCACTGAGTGAAACAGTGCTGAGGATGGAATCATCACCCAACAATTTCCCCCTATTTGATGATGCCAAAACCTATCATCTATGTCCTATCAACTATGCTAAACACTAACTTACTCAGAAACAGAGCTCCTTACAAATATTACAAGTAGGATAAGTGGAGTTGTCTGGTAAGTGCTAGACTACTGAGGGAGACAGGGCAGAACAATTTCCCCCTTTACAATAATTTCCCCCATGCAACAATTTCCCCCTAAGAGAAATAATAACTCTTCGAAAGTCTAGTCTATCAGAGATCTAACCGAGCAAAAACTGACAAGTAAATAAACAAAGTGTGTGTGTGTGTCAGTAATCACTTCAGTGATTCTGAGTGTTAAAGCATAAAGCAAACACGGCTATTTAGACAACAAGTAGTTGTCAGAGCCAAAAGAAGATTTGTATATATATGATAAATAGTTCAGTACATTACAAATCTTGCTAAGCTAAAAAGAGAACTAAGAAGGAGAACCCTTAAACTGCTGAATCCTATTCATGAAACCTTGGGATTTATCTTCAGGCAGTGGGACTCCATACATTCTGAACGTGTTCTTCCTCAGCTTCAGGTATTCGGCGAAGTCTGCTGGATCATCTTGTTCTAGACCTCTGTTCAACGCAGCATTCTTCACTTCTTGTTCAATCATTCCGAGATGTACTGAGTCGTCTTGTCTTCTGGGTGGAGGAATGATCCTTGCTTCAGGAACGCTGACTACTACCCCTTCGATTCTTGCTCGTGCATATATGGGTAAAGATCGAGGTTCGGTAATGGTCATCCACTCGACATAGGCATCAGCCTTAGACATTTCAGGCCAGAATCGCCAGAAATAATTTCTCTTGATAAACTCTATCTTGACCGATTCCCATCTCTGATTGAACTGAATAGGCATCCATTCGTCTGATCTCGGCCATCTATGTGTTTTCAGATCGTTTGGCTTCCTGAACCTTCTGTATCGATAAGGAATGTCAACTTTCGAAGGAACTCTCGGCTGGCCTCTTATTCGATGCGCTTCCCGAGTGCCTCAAGGTCCGCCAAATGTATCCTCTCGTCTGGGCCTCTATCCGTCTAGCTTCCTCTCCTCTCGTAGAGATATCTATCCATCTCGAGCAAAGATTTCTTCAATTTACGCATCTTGCTCTTGAGGCTTCGAGGAGCTTGTTCGATTCGGCAGGGGTACTAGATCTAGATTTGGATGTACCACCGCCTTTCGGTACTCTTCTGCTCTTGCTCCTTGTCTTTTTCTCTGTCCTCTTCATACGTTATGATGAGCTTTCTCGGAGGCGATCTAGCGGTTCTCTTTCCTCCTCTGGATGGGGCTTTAGTCTTTCCTTTGGCGAGCTTAGACTTTGGCTTGTTAGCCGCCGGCCTCTGCAATTTCTCGGCCGCTTCTCATCCGTAGCTATTTGGGCTTCCTCCTCGGCCAGATATGTATCTTAATCTCTTTGCTTTGGAGGGGTTGGAATTTTAAGCTTCGTTTGCCCTTGCCTTCTTGAACCGGTGGTGGAAGAGGAGCTTCTTCTTCTTCGAGTCCTCCACCGCTTTGTTCGGCGTACTCGGCAACCTCCTTAATAATATCTTTGGGAGTCCGGGTTGCCCGAGTAGTGTCTTGGGGTCCTCGAGCCACTTGGGCCGGTTTCGGTTGTGCTCGCAGCCCGAAACACCCCGGGCCTCACCCTTCCGAGACCGAGTACCGAATTGACTTCGGTGTAGCTTCCCCCTTAGATTTTGGACTTTTGGTGGGAGTCGGCTTCTCGGTACTCTTCTTTCCTTCCCTTTTTCCTTCACTTTCCCCCTTTTTGGCATCATCAATGAGCACCGGGTAGGGACTAGGACCGACATCTTCGGACTTTTGTAGGAGGTTGACGGCTCATCAAGACGATGGTGGAGCTTAGTCGAGCCTCATGCAACTCGTTCCTCTCCATGGTAAGGTCTTCCTTGTGCTTGCTTGTGAGAGAGGTCATCGCTTCCTTGAAGTCTTTCGGCTTCTCGGTGATCTTGTCTTCCAAGGCCGATTGGATATTCTCAAGTCTTTGTTCGGTGGCCTCGAATTGTTCGGTGATAGCGTCGGTATGAGCCGCTTTAGAAGCCAAAAATTCATCAAGTAGCTTGGCTTGGCTCTCTCGAAAGATCTTGAGCCGAGCTTCGAATTTGATTTGTCTTGAGCCAACGCTTCGAAATAAGCGCGGAAACATCGGGGCGGCCGATGAAGAGACGAAGACTTCAGCCCCGAAGTTCTTTAGTCGTGGCTTGAGCGATCTGCTTCCATGTCCTATGGATAGCCTTCGCAAGATCTCGATTTTTGATCCCTTGAGCAGTTAAGGCTTTTGCCACTGATCGAGATCTCTTTGCGGTCTGGCTGGGCGCTGCTTCGAAAGTCGACTGCAGCAAGAGCTGAGCGGGCTCTGCTGAGGACGAAGCACCAGCCTTGGACTTCTCAGGACCAAGGATACCGAGAGGAATATCAGGAATGTCAGCATGTGTATCCTTGTCCTGGAGTGATCCCTTATCAGGTTGTCCGGGGCCCGAATCCTTGGGTGGGTCTCGGTCGTCATGATCCGACCCATCTCGAGGGTCTTGAGCCTTCGCTTGTTTGTCATGTATCATCGCAAGCATAGCGGCCCTCAGATTCTCCATGGTGCTGAGGTCAGCAGGCTCTGAGTAGCCTATTTGCTGCCTCAACTTCATCTCTTCTTCGTGGAGTTGCTGACAGGAGTAGTGGAGAACATGGCGAAGTAGATGCGGCCACTCCTGAAAGCGAAGAAGCATGTGGAGCCTTGCTATTTTGGCAATGATCATCAAGTCTGAATGATCAGCAAGCTCCGGTATCTGTTGAAGGATCTCACAGGAGGCTCGAGATAAGATCATTGAAGCTTCCATCCCGATTGATTCACCTTCAGATGCAGTCTCAGACTCCAAGTCTATGTGTGAAGTCTGCTCTTCAGTTGGAGGGACTGAGCTGAGTGGAGGGACAGAAAGGGGGCTGTCTAGGCGCTGAATATCTGCGCTCTGAGCTTCAAAAGCATCCCCTTTATTTCTTTTAGTGGAGACGATCTTCTCCACTGACTGAGTCTTCTTAGAAGACTCGGACTCATCAACCAGCTGCAGGGGCTTAGTCCTCTCAGGAGCCTGTTCAGCAGGCACTTCTGGAACCTCCTCAGTAGCTGTCACCTCAACGGCTTTCTTTAGTTTCTTTGCCGGTGCCTTAGGAGTTTTAGCGGGAGGGGTTCTTTTCTTTGTAGGCGTAGCCTGCTGAGGCTTTGATTGCAGAGAGACTGCTGAGGGTCCTGACCCTATCTGCTGAAGCGTTGCTGTCTTGTTGTGAAATCTGACCTTCTTCACATTGAAGTACTCCTTGTCACTGTAGGTGATAGGCTCAGATCCACATAAATCTTCGATCATGATGGACAGTTTGAGTCCATACAGCAATTTGCCCTTTGCGCTCAGCATGTTCGATGCCTTGTCGAACTTAGCGGCTGAGCCATGAATTCTCGGAGAAAGAACTCCGTCCAATTAATCCCGGGCTCGGTCGTATATGGCCATCATCATCTGAATCTTAGGCCTCGACACTGGTCAAACGACCCTACTTGGCTTGTCGTAGGCTGCGTCACTATATAAGCAAGTGCCCCGAACCGAGGCAACATGCTTGTTCTTCGGAAAAGCAGCTCTGAAAGTAGTGGGCTTTCCACGTAAGACGGTAAGATATTCATCAACTCGGTCGTCTCTGTACCCGATCTGACCGGGTCCCTTCGGAGGGGCGGATCAAAACTCCACTTCAAAGCATCCTTGATGGACATCCGCTTCACTCCGTAGTGGCGTTTTGGATAGAATGAGCAACAAATCTTGCCACTATGTCTCCGGACACTGCGTCCGAATTCAAGTACGGCCTACGCAACCCTGTCTCGGGAGGAAGAACGAAGGCCTCCTAGACGAAATTTCTCCAGCCACGACTCGCGCGGAGCCGAGAATATATCATCCATGTACTCCGGATCGCATGAATAGAAATCCATGGTGGGTTCAAACCACACGCGATCCTTCTCCGAATGTTCGCATATCAGTGGAGATATCATAGAGATATTGGTTTCCGCCATTGTACCTGTTACACGAAGTTGTTATCAGTATTGATTTTTAAATAAAACATTTTTATACATGATACTAATCAATAATGATCAACACATAAGTAACTTCATGTAGGCATACCGAGAATTTGATCGAGGTGAAAGTAAGCAAATGAGGGTTTTTGCACAAAGGTATTCTCGGATTTTTCGGAGGTAAGATATGATCGAAATGTTAAGTGCGAATATGGCGGTTCTTAAGATTTGATCGAAATATGTACATATCTAGAAGATGAACAGTTATCGATCTAAGGCTGAGTTTAAACCTACTTTATGAGATGGACGGTTAAGATTCAATATTATAAAAGGTAATGATCACAAAAGCCGTCTAAGTCAATGCAAGTTGTAAACATGCCTAAAGAGTAACTATGATAAGACATGCATTTAATGCGCACAGAGTTCAGCAAAGTTGTGCATAGAATGTCGTGTATTAAATGTAATATGTTATCAATAAATGACAAACTAAGAGATATTTAAATCATGCTGACTCTCCATAATAAATGCTTATCATTGTTGCATTAGATACTATAGTGTAGAGATACGCAAACCTGTCAGCTGAACATAGTAGTCAGCTGATACCTCGTGTAGATGGTTTTCTGAATCTCTACGTACTGAACTTACTCAGTACTGAGAGTGATCATTCCCCCTCACTGGAATGTTCCTCTCCTGAAACCTTATTACTGATTGGGGTCAGTAGGGTCCAGCAGACCTAGCTCTCTCGAAAGTTCTCCGAATGCGGATTCGGCTAGAGGCTTGGTCGTATATATTAGCCCTTTGTTTGTCAGTATGGATCTTTTCCATTCTGATATCCTTCTTTTCGACATGGTCACGAATGAAGTGATGTCGATGTCCACGTGCTTGCATCTCGTGTGAAGAACAGGATTCCGAGTGATTGCAATAGCACTGGGTACTGTCGCGTAAGATCGGCACTTCATTCCGAATGACGTCATAGTCTCTCATGGCTTTGTCTCGGCCCAAAGGATTTGGGCGCAACAACTTCCGGCAGCCATGTATTCGGCTTCGGTAGTTGACGTGGCTACCGAGTGCTTGTTTCTTTGAAAACCATGAGATCGGCTTACTTGCCTAGGACCGACACGTTCCTCGAAGTTGATTTTCGGTCGATTCTACATCTCGCATAGTCGGCATCGAATAGCCTCGTTAGTTCAATATTATCATCACCGGATACCATAAACCCATGTCGTGTGTTCCTCGTAGATAGCGGAGAATCTTCTTTGCTGAGTCCATATGACTCGCTTGGGATTCGCCCCGAAATCGAGCACATGACACCTACGGCATAAGTTATGTCGGGACGAGTAGTCGTTAGATATAATAAAGAACTAATTATAGCACGGTATTCGGTTTGGTCTATCGATACTCCCTCTTTATCAAGATCTATCTTCATATTCGTGTTCATCGGGATCTTGATTGATTTGCCGGATGTGCAGCCGAATCTTTTGATGAGGTCTCGAGTGTATTTGCCTTGGTTGATGAACGTTCCCTTTTCGGATTGCTTGACTTGAAAACCAAGAAAGTAGTTCATTTCACCCATCATCGACATCTCGAACTTATCCTTCATCATCTTTTCAAATTACGACACATGATGACATTCTTTGATCCGAATATAATGTCATCCACGTAGATCCGCACAAGTAATAAGTCTTCTTCCGGTCGAATCTTTGAATAGAGTGCGGTCTACTGTGCCTTTCTGAAAACCTTTCTGAAGAAGAAACTCAGACAGGGTATCGTACCAAGCCCTGGGTGCTTGTTTTAACCCGTATAGAGCCTTCCTGAGTCTATATACTTGATGTCCCTGCTGAAAGCCGGGCGGTTGTTCCACATAGACTTCTTCTTTCAGCACGCCATTCGGGAAAGCGAGACTTCACATCCATTTGATAAACTCGAATCGTTGATGTGTTGCGTAGGCTAGGAATAGTCTAATTGCCTCCAATCTTGCAACCGGAGCGAAAGTTTCATCGAAATCTATTCCTTCGACTGACGGTAGCCTTTTAGCCACGAGCCTTGCTTTGTTCCCGACTATAACGTTGTTTTCATCTCGCTTGTTTTTGAAGACCCATTTGGTTCCAATGACATGTTGATGCCGGGGTCTGTCTACAAGCTCCCATACTTCGTTTCTCGTGAACTGATTCAGTTCTTCCCGCATAGCAATAATCCCGTCAGCATCTTTAAGTGCATCCTCAATATTGTGAGGCTCTTCAGTAGACAAGAAGCGGGGAAAATAATGCGCTTTCTCCTTGACGAATCTGGATCTTGTCTTGACATGTGCTTTGAAGGATCTCCAATTATAAGATCGGCGGTGTGAGCATCTAGCCACGATCTACGATGTTTTAACTCTTCATCTGAAATTTGTTCAACACAGACAGTAGGTGAGTTAGGCATTTCAGTTGTACTATTCTGAGATTGAAGAATTTCAGTGATAAGAGTATGATCTACGGAGTCACCAGGTTCGGGGGCATTCAGCTCGGGAACATTATCGGATGTTCCCCACCGAGTTGTTATTCTCGGTAGTGGTCTCGAGTTACCTCTACGGTTTCCTCATCGACTCGAGTTACACGGGATTGATTCTCGTTCGGGAGAATCAATCCGCTCGCCTACTTGCTCAGTGGTTGAGATTCGATAGATTTGTCTTCGGTTTCTTCGTCCGAATCATCATCCCAACATAGCCGGATCTTTTCGTATTTGTCTTTTAAGCTTAGATCCCGTAGCCGCTTCGATGTCCTCGGATTCGAATTTGAGTTATTGCTCCCGTCTTCGTAGCAAACTCGTTAAAAACAACATGAGGGCTTTCCTCCACGCAAAGAGTCCGATAGTTGAATACTCTAAAAGCTTTGCTTGACTCGAGAGTATCCTAAGAATACTCCCTGATCTGACTTGCTATCAAAAGTCTTCGCTTGATCTTTCCCATTATTGTGGATAAAGCATGAACAACCAAAGATATAGAAATAAGATAGAGAAGGCTTCCTGCCGTTCCATAGTTCATATGGTGTTCTCTTATCTTTGCTTTGTCGGTAAAGATCGGTTCGAGTGTAGCATGCGGTATCGGTAGCTTCGCCCGGGAATTTGGTTGGGAGTCCCGAGTCTGCGAGTAGAGTCCTAACTGCCTCTTTTAGAGTTCTCGTTCTTTCGTTCAAGCAACTCCATTCTGCCGAGGTGTGCGTGCGGTGAAGTCTCATGCTCTATTCCTTACGCTTGCGTAACTCCTCTACCATGGAATTAAGGAACTCGGTTCCTGCCTGCGAACGTATTTTTCCGATCTTGGTGTTCTTCTCGACACTGAGGTTTTTCAGAAGCGTTGGTAACTCTGTTTTGACGTCAGACTTGTTGGCAATGAATATGACCCATGTGTAGCGCGAGTAGTCATCAATGACCACTAATGCGTATTTTCTGCCTCTGATCGTCACTGGGGAGACTGGACCGAACAAATCCATATGTAGCAGCTGAAGGATTCCATCCGTGGAAGGCGATGGAACTGGAGGATTTTGATTCCTTGTTTGCTTTCCCTTCAGACATGCTTCACACTGAGTGTCTTTGCTGAATACTTCATTCGGCAGTCCCCTTGCTAGAGTGTTTCTTGCAAGCTTGTTGAGCGTCTTAAAGTTGAGATGGATGAGTCTCCTGTGCCATAGCCACCCCGTACGGTTGTCATTCTTCGCCAATAAGCAAGCTTCGAGTTCACGAGTTCCGATCGGCCACATATATGTTCTTTACGCGAACCTGATAACACTTGTTTTCCCTGTGGATTTATCAATAACATCACAGAAACCAGCGTCAAATATCACTCTATTTGAGTTATCACAAAATTGACTAACAGAGAGAAGATTATGCTGAAGTCCTTCAACATATGATACTCTTGGAACGTTGGCGGTTCAATGCTTTGAGTGTTCCATATCCTCCCGGTATAGCCTTTTGCATTGTCTCCGAACTCAGTCCGGGTCCTTCTTCGGTGATATAATTCTTCGATAGACTCCTTTGGTATGTCATGTGTCTTGAGCATCCGCTGTCCACATACCATGGGTCTTTACGCACTCGCAAAACGGAATTATATTCGGGTACCCTTTATTTTTGATTTTGGGTCCTTAGATGTTAGTTTTCATAACCCAAATCTGTCTAACAACCCCGATGGTTTCGAGACATCTTCTTTCCACTAGAGTCAACTTATCCGACCACCGGACCGGTCATAGGTGACTTCGAGGCTTCCGAGGTTCGGGAGTCCTAATCTTCCGAGCCGGTGGATGGCCGACCTTAGCCTTACGTGTGGCTTTCTTTTTCTTCGACCTTTGGAGCCTCTTCGACTATAGGTTCATAATAGTATGACCCATACCGAGCTGTGGATGTGTCGGCTTTGGAGGTCCATACTTGATCCGCCAATTTTGATTTGCTTGGTTCCCCCTTGACCGAACCGGGGTTTCTTGGCACCGATCTTCTTGTCGAATGCTGATGTGTGGGATGAGGTGCTTTCATCTTCTCGTTTGTTCTTTGCTAGGGGGTTCGAGTATATTTGCGTTCATAGTCTCCCCTTGAACAAACCTATCGGCAAGCCGTACTTCGAGTGTCTTGGGGCGGATGAGGAAGCTCCCCGGCTGAATCCAAGTCCTTCCTTGCGGTGCTTTGGCTTATTGCTTGCTAGCATAGCCTCTAATTTCTTCTCGGCACCCATGTACCTCTCGGTCATCGGGCTCCTCCGGACATCATCACTCTTCTTCGGTGTGTCGTGCTCGGTCCTCGAAGTCCTAACATTTCTTGCTTGACAGACTCGATTCGATATCTTTACGAGTCAAGTCATTGGTCAAAACCGAAATCCGATCTTCTTGATGCTGAGACTTGGCCATCAGAGAGTTTATTTCCTCCCTGAGTCTCAACACAAGTCCTCCGGCCTCAGTAGCAACCTGACTCTCCTGAGAAAGTCTCTGATTCTCTACTTTCAGGGTATCCAACTCCCGAAGAGTCTTGCTTGAGCTGCGACTCATCCGAATTTGTTCGTCGAGCAGTTCTTCGTATGCGGTCGCGACGTCCAAATTCTCATCTCGCTCCCGAAATAGTGTCGTGTGTGCGGTGTGAAGAGGGGTTAAGTGGTTCATGAGAATTTACCTCATCCTCTTCGCCTTGCCATCATGCACTTTTCACCGATTCTTCGACTTCAAGCTCTAAGGCCATGAAAGCCGCATCATCATCCGATGAATCCATAAAGGAGTCGACCTCTTCCGAGTCGTCTCGAGATTTCGCCACTATGTAGGATTGTCTTTTACGGGCGAATTTCTCTCTCCTTGCCTTACGTGCTTTGCGCGTTCAAGCACTATCGAGCTCGGGACAATCATACCGATAATGTCCCGACTTCTTGCGGTTGTAACAAGCGATGACTCTTTCTTCTTTACTTTCGCTATTCTTTGATGGTTCCGAGTCATCTTTCTTTCTCGCATTCGAAGATTGTGAGTCGGGAGTGTGTTTCGACATATAATTTGACTTACCTTTCGTTTCCCGATAGGCTTTAGTCACTTTTACCGCGTCGCTCCTTCTCCTTTTGATACTTTACAGCGAGCAGCGCATACTTCTGAGCGAGACTTCCTTCTTGTAGATCATTGAGTGAAGGTTCAGTTTTACTCGTCGTTTTGCTCGTTGTTGGAGATGCTGTGCTGACTGATGCTTTGAAAGCATGGTCGATTTTTGTGTCAGCTTCAGCTCTCTGCTTTCTTTGAGGTCTGTCGAACTCAAACTCCTCTGCCTGTAATTCTGAAAAGATATGGTCAGGAGACACAGCATCTAAGTCAGAATGTCGCAATAGAGTGGCAAAAGGTGTCCAGTGTCCATCCGGCAGTGCCCTCAGAATCTTCAGATTCATCTCTCGGTTGCTGAATGTCTTTCCCAGCCCATTGATAGAGTTCATCAGATTGGTAAATCTGACGTTCAGATCTTCGATTTTGTCACCGGGCATGAGAGACAAGCTTTCCAGCTTTTGGAGTTCCAGCGCTAGTTTATTCACTTTAATCTTCTGAGTCCCTCGACTCAGTAGCGCTAGAGCGTCCCAGAGTTCTTTTGCAGTCTTGCATTCCTGAACCCTGCCAAGATAAGAATCACTATGGGTGGTTAGTATAGCATTCCTGGCGACTCAATCTAAGTTGTGAAGCTTCTTCTCCTCAGGAGTGAAGAGACTTCTGTCTTTGGGAATCTTCTTCCCGGTCACCATTCCTCCTCCTTGAGCTTGGTCCTTAGTTACGACACTATCGATCAGGGGAACGATAGGTCCATCTTCAAGCACTTCAGTCATACTGTCATGGAGGGATGTCGGATGTGCTTCCATTCCGACTCGCCATACTCCATAATTCTCCACCGAGAACATGGGTACCATCCTTATACCTGACATATCAGCCATGAAGAATATAGATATGAATGTAGAGTGATATGCAGTGAAAACGTTTTCCCTTGGATCCGTTCGAATAGACCAGTCTCAAAGATAACAAGTGTCAAAGAACTCCAGCTCTGATACCAATTGTTGGTCCCGAGTGTACGGTCAGGTGTAGATGGTGTCCGATCAAATGAGTTCGGCCGGACCGCATAACCGTTCCGAATCGAGTTAAAGGCTAAGAGTACTGACTCAGCTGAGATCTGCTAACTGACGAGGTCAGAATTCAGTATCTACAGTAAGAGTTTAGTGCGCGGAATAGTGTAGGTCCAAATCAGTTTTTGTGAGAAAACGTTTTAAGTCTTAGTTCAGTAGATTAAAAGTTCAGTATGCTGAGACAGTTGATTGATTTTAAATATGGTGTTCAGTATGAATAGTAAAATCAATGCAGCAGTTAAGAAAGCAGTAAGAGACACAGGATTTTTAAAGTGGTTCGGATATCGCTCAAATCCTACGTCCACTATCCCGAATGATCAGGAGGCTATTTATTATCCTGAGTTAGTCTCAGTCAGCTTGCACACTGGGCAAAGCCGCGTCTTGGTTTTTATACTGATCCAAGTCTCAGTTTACAACACTATCAAACTTAAAGTGTTTGACAAACTTCTCCAACAGTGAAGGAGTCCTTATACAATAAGGATTGGGTTCAAATGTGAACTCCTTCGTGTAAGCTATAGATAAGAACGGTTGAGCTTAGGGTTAGAGGGATAGGGAATATGAGAGAGTAGCTTCTAGATCGACGAACAGCTGAAGGTAAGCTATAAGTTCGTGTAACGTCGATTGGATACTAGAGGCTTTATATGTTGGTTTAGCTTGATTCCCTATGAGCTAGAATGTAGTCTTTCGCGGAGATTGTTCTTCGAGTTCTTGCTAAGACTTTGTTCTTTGGAATTCGCTCTTTTTCGCGCTCTCTCTTGTTCTTGGTTTCTTGAGTGCTTCAAATCTTGAATGATCCCTCTATTTATAGAGCGAGAGATTGAAATAGATCCGTTGGAGACGATCTTCTTCTCTCTCTCTCTTTTTTGGTAGCAAACGGCTCTTTTGGTGTAGGTAACGAGTGTACTTTCCCACCTTTTTAGGTAAAAGGTTGATTGCAGCTTTAGCGGTGAGAAGACAAGTGTATGCTTGTCATTCGTCGAGGTGGATGGAGTGGTTGAGACAAGACAAACTTCGAGACAGTCGAAGCCGACTTCTCTCTTCCTCGTACATGACAATGCCGATTGTCTTTCAAAGGATTCTCGACGAATCCCGAAGACTATCTGCCGTTGCTGAGTCTAACCTCGTATTCAGTAGATAGACTGCTGAGATAAGTCTACTGAAGATCAGCTCTGAGTCCAGTGAACTACTCCTGCTGAGTTCAGTTCAACCGACTCTCTCGCATATCTTGCTCTCGCTGAGTCCAAGTATCACCGAGTCTTCTGCACTGGTGCTGAGGCAAATAAGCTACTGAGCGCCTTGACCAGAGCAGAGTCTACTAAGTCTGAAACCTCAGAGACAAAACAGATACAAGGGAATGGTTCATCATTCAGATAGGGTTTTGGGATCTTCAAATCTTCAGACAAGTACAGAGCACAAGGCTACTGAGCTTAAGATCAGTGTCTAAGACCGAATCATTTCCCACTGAGTGAAACAGTGCTGAGGATGGAATCATCACCCAACAACAATAGCATCTATGGAGTCAGTAGAAAAAGCATTCTCATTCTCATGATCATAGGGTTTCTTAAGTGCTTTAGATATGCGGTGAACATAAGTTTCATTATGGTATGCCATACTTATCGAACCCTCATCCACATTAGTTTTTGCCTTTACAGTCTTTAAAAATGGTCTACCCAATAACACTCTCGCAGTTCCTTCAACTTGCCTACCATTTGTGTCAATTACATAAAAATCAGCCGGATAGACAAAATTGTTGATTCTGACTAAAATGTTTTCCAGTAGTCCAATCGGAGCAATGCATGACCTATCCGCTAATTGAATAATCACCTTAGTGGATATTAACTCCGCTCCTACCAATTGATTATATACAGATAAAGGCATAACATTTATGGATGCACCTAGATCACACATAGCTTCTTTAATCATAACATCACCCATCACACAGGGTAGTGTAAACATACCTAGGTCGGCACATTTAACAGGAAGCATCTTTTGTATGATTGCCGATACTGTGTGATCGAACAAAACTTTCCCGGACTTGGAAACTTTTTCGGCAATGAAATCCTTCACAAATTTCCCGAACTTGGGAATCTTTATGGCTTCAAGGAAAGGGATATTAATCTCCAATTTCTCGAACAGCTTCATGTAATCCATGGTTTCCTTGTTCGGCGTTCTCTTCCTTTCTAAGGCTTCCGGAAATGGTGGAGGTAGAATCGGTTTAGACTCCGATTGGCTAATTGGAACAGTCTCCTCTTCCTGTTCTGGTTCAGCATCTTCAGCATGCTGTTCTTTTGGGCGGTAAGGTTGTGCATGCTGTTCTACGGCCTTCTTCTTTTCTGCCAGCTTTTCTGGGTGTCACGCTGCACAATTGAGCCAGGCAGTTCTTTTCCTCCACGCAGCGTAATCTGATTGCAATTATGGGCATTTGGATTTTGCTGGGGTTGAGCTGGAAGCTGCCCTTGAGAATTCTTAATTTCCTGCATGGTAGAATTTTCAACTTACTCATCTGCTTGGCCAACTGATCCATCGTAGCTTGCTGATCCTTCTTTGTCTGATTGATCTCCCGCTGCATTTGTTGTTGAAATGGAGTGGTGTCCTTCTGCGAAGAAACCATTTCAGCCAATAGCTTTTCCAAATGATTCTGGTGATTCTGGTGTTCCGGTTGGGCAAGCGGAGCATTCTGCTGCTAAAACTGCCTTTGATGCGGAGGCATGTACACCTGCTGATAACTATTCTGATTAGGAGCCTGGTATGGCTGCTGATAACTCTGTTGTTGCTGGTATGGCTGCTGAAATTGTGGTTGAGGCGGATTTCTTGTTTGAAATTGCTCTTCCGATTACCTCCATCGAAGGTTCGGATGAACCCCTTGCTGTCCGCTTCAATTTCCAACTGCGTTTACTTCTTCTCCCGGACATTATAGTAACGTATGTCCTTTTTCTCCACATGCTCCACATGCGTGATCGACATTTGATCGGCTTGGGGCAGGAGCGTTCTGCTTGAGTATCAAGTCGAGCTTGTCTTGCAATAGGCTGAATTTTGCCACCACCTTACTATCAATCTCATCCATGTAGTCGGAATGAGACCAATTTACAGCTCTCCTTGTTGGTCTCGGCCCTTTGTATTGCGAGGTGGATTCCGCAAGCCCTTCAATAATTTCCTTGCATCTTCGTAGAGGCTTGTATGGAAATTCCCTCTCAGACCGATATCAACCATAGATTTTGCTTCGTCTGTCATCCCTTGATAGAAAATTTGTAGAAGCTCCACATCCGAGTAGCCATGGTTCGGACAACTATCGACAAGTTGTCCAAATCTCTCCCAGTATGCACCGAAGGTCTCGTCGATTTCTTAAGTGATCCCAGAAATTTGCTTCTTAAGCGCATTTGTCTTTGACTGCAGGAAATACTTCTTCAAGAAGACCGTACGCATCTGGGCCCACGTCGTGATCGTGTTCGGCTTTAGACTTGAGAACCACGCTTGTGCTCCGTCTTGGAGAGTGAATGGAAAAGCATTGAGCTTGAACGCGTCCAGATTGCCTTGCCGGTGCAGGTTACACACTTGGTTGAATGACGCCAAAAAAGAATTTGGATTCTCGTTCGTCCTTCCATAAAAATTCGGCATGGCATCGACCATGTTTAGCTTGACATCGATTTGTTCTATAGTTGTGATTTGGATTGGACCGGGTAGGTCCATTCCCATGTCAAGCGATCCGACATTCATCCTCAAAGGTGGTGGATCGTGCACTTCTTCCATCTCTTCCTCCTCTAATTCTGAGCTTGTTACTGGAGTATTTTGCCTTGTTCTGTCGAACAAAACAGTCTATGGTTCTGAGTCGCTGATCGGATCACCGGCATCTGTTCTGTCTCCTGGTTGGGCAGTTGAGACGTCTGCTGCCTTGGACAGATTCTGTTGCTTTTGCAGCTTTGTCTCCTTCCTATTCCTCTTTGCTGCTTTCTCGATCTCAGAATCAAATATCAGATTAGGTTTGGAAGACCTGCTCATGCAACATCAAAAAGCACAAAAAAGATTACTAGAAAAAATAAAGAAAACTAGATAACACCGTTCCCCAGCAACAGCGCCAATTTGGTGATCGATGTATTGCACCAAATAATCTTGCAAAATTAGAGAATTATATCATTATAGTTCACAGGCTATCGAACACAGGGAACGGACGACTAGACACTTTATTTTCTACTTATCTATAGTTTTGGTTAGCAACCACACAAGATTTAGGTTTTAATCTAAGCTAAGAAATTGTAAAACTAAAAGAAATTATAAAAACTAAAAACTGAAAATAAACTGTATGAACTGGGCAAATGAAAGGCAGGTCCTTCAGAATATTCACACACACGTAATTCCAATCATCGGCATTTAATATGAATTAATCTCAAGAATCTACTAGTTATAGATTGTCGTAATTAAACTGACACAACCCTCACTCCCACTTACTTAGTCGGTAACCGCCATGTTAGGCATCTAAACAACTACTTCCCTAACCTAGCTACAACCTACGCTGTTGGACAATCAATAGATTTAATAGCTAGACAACTTTATCGAACTAAGGGAGCCTAGTATAGGAGCCTACTCGTATGTTGGCATCTAATAGTCTCCTATCGGTTTAATCCAATTATCCTAACGAATAATTTTGCTACTTACCTAGCCTTGTTCCACGAGAAATGATGGAAGTACTGAGTTAGCTACATACTGCGCAACCTAGGGTGATCAAACTTAAATTACTAGCCAGATTAATTAATTCAGAATTACCCCGAAACCGTTTTGATTAATTATTAGAACCTAAGCCTCATGTACTATTGACGTGTGTATTCACATTCTGGCGGACCCTAAAAAGTTTAGCTACTCATGCAGACGCTTCGGTTGGGCAACTGGGACAGTTTACAGAACAGAAACTTAGACATGAATAACCCTAGATCTAGCATGAACGAAATTTAAAATAACTAAGCCACGAAATAACAGAATATTTAAACATACGAAATGAAACTAGAGCTTGAATTAAAATAGCAACGGATGTTTAAACGTAAATACTATGTTCCTACGAAAACGATTAACTACGATTGGAAATTAAAACTAGAATTCAACTGCGAAATTTAAAAGCATAAAACAACGGAAATTAAATAAGTGTTTCTTCTTCAACTATGAACTACGGAAATCGGAATTGGTTCGGCGGTCTTCGGCGGGAATGGTTCGGCGGTAGCGGCGGAATTCTCGGACGGAAGGGAGCAATGGCAAGAATGTTGGTTCGGGTTGAAGGCGTGCGTGTGTTGTGTTGTCGAGATGGTATGGTGCGTGTAGATGGTGGTGTGATTTCGTCCTCCTTCAACTCTTTATATACTCCTCCTTTTCTTCCTCTCCAAGCTAGGTCACATATTTGATAAGGAAAGAGATTTGGATGTATAAGGAAATAATATCTTTCCTTATCTACCACAAAATATCTTCAAGATTCTTTTCTTCTCAACAAATCCGCGCCCACGTTATCAATTATGTGCCTTTTCATCATCAAAATCACCAAATATTATCCTCGTCAGCACTTAAAACCTGCATTTTTCGCCACTGCGAGTGCACCGGTTGGCCAATTGACGCACTTTTCGGCCTGAAATTACTAAGTACGAAAACGACTCATCAGATACGGTTGCAAGATAGAGACAACCAACACCCAAGATACGTAAATTCGGTCGCAATGACGTTCACCATAGTAGCTCAAAGTGATAGATAGTCAAATGCACTCAGCTGAAGTCTTACCAATCTTAAGACCTGCTAAGTCATTGAGATCTTGGTTCTCCACTAAGGTCAGTTAGGAGAACACATCTCACTGTGATCCATCAATACACCACCTTAAGTGTACCAGTAAAGACAAGCAGTCAAGACAAGCCACTTCTTATCTAAACTACAGCTTAAACCGACAACTTATCCTTAAGTTGTCTCAGCTGTGATAACTGTTTATATCTTATCAGTTCAACCAATTTGTGTAGTCTTCAGTGATACCCGACACATTACACAAATCTAACTTTTATACAAGATAAAGGATAACATGTGGAAATATATATATTTATGAGATAGGAGAATAAAATAGTGGTAAGGATAAAACACATTATATACAAGCATAAAACTTGCTTCTAGTATATATACAAAATCTCAACAATTCTCCCACTTCTACTAAAGTAAACTTTTAGTATACAATGTGTTTGTTCTAGTTACAAACTAGTACTCAGCTATCTATCATATCTATCACTGCATCTTCTCCCACTTATACAAAAGTTTCTATAGTCCTAAGTGGGGGGCACCTCTACCACTCCTAGGCTACGAACATGCTTTTCGTAAGCCCGAACTGAAGAAAATAAGATTATGTCTCTCTCCACAAACGCGTGCGTGCGTGATGTATGTTTGTGTGTATCTGTTTATGAATATAATACTAATATATATAGGCTTCAAAAGTCAATATAATATTAATATTTGTAGCTCATTAATTTAATTATATCCCTAATGGGCTTCTACATAATTAGCCCATAATATAATTAATTAATCTGTTGTGCTACTAATATTTATCAATTAATTGGCCCGACCAATTAATTCCAGATAAATAACAATATTAAATAATGTAAAAATACATTAATCTATTAATAATGATTTCTGAGAGACAATAAATAACTAGGCAACTAATTGGGCCAGATCAGAGATCTAATACAAGAAATAAAGCAGGGCCTCAAATTAGTTAATTATCTATGCTCAGCCCAGAGCAAAATTAATTAATAAACACAGATTCATTCCACTAGAGAATCCGTGCCCTCCCGCCAATTCCTCCAAGCCTAGAACAATCACGAAACTCAGCATGTAATCCACCTTCTCTCCGTTCTCTGCATTTAGGAAAGAGCGGTTTGTCTGGCCGCTCACCATCTCAAGGACTAGAACACCGAAGCTGAACACCTCTAGCTTAACAGAGATTTGCCCGTGCCTTGCGAATTCTGGAGCCATGTACCTGCTGCATTTAATAAGGGTCGTGTTACATTTTATGTTCTCGCAAATGTATTAGGCAATGAATGACTTACAAGGTTCCAACGATTCTACCGGTATTGTTTCTACTTTCGTCTTGCAAGAATAACCTCGCCATACCAAAATCAGCTATTTTAGGCTTCATCTCTTTGTCTAATAGTATGTTACCAGCTTTGAGATCGCAGTGGATGATGCGGAAGCCAGTCATTATGCTGATAAAGAAGTCCCTTCGCGATGTCTCTGATGATCTTGTAACGCTTATCCCAATCGATAAGAAGACGTTTGATTGGATCTACAATGCGAGGGAGAGAGAGACAGAGAGATGGCAAATCAATGTTAGAGCTCAACTACTAATACAACAACCTAAGATATTGTAAATGGAAGCAAAAGATTACTACCAAATATGAAGAAGTCTAGACAAATTCATAGACAAGAAGCCTCTCTGCTCCTTGTAGAGAGGCCGTTAATATCACTTCATTCTTGAATTCTTGATCTCCTTGCCCAGAATTTCTGGACAACCTTTTGACTGCAATTTCTTGCCCATTTTGAAGTTTACCCTGAGAAGTAGACAACGGAAATGAATTGTTTTTTTCCTGTTAACTGCAACAAAATCCCAATTTACCTTATAAACAACACCAAATCCTCGTTCTCCCAGCTCGTTGCTATCAGAGAAATCATTCGTGGCAGTTTTGATTTTTGCAAAATCAAATAGTACGGATTCAGCAATGCTTATCTCATCATCCTCGTCATCTAATTTAATAAAAAAGTTCAGTGAATTCCGGCTAGAATAAATGCAATAGTTGGGAGATAAAAGAAGACTTAATTACTGGTAATCATTTCCTCTGGCTTCTTCAATCTCTTTCTCAGCCAAATGCAAAGGCATAGAGCAAGCACTAGACACAGAACAATCGGAACTACAATTGAGATTATTGTTCGAGTTCTATTATCACCACCCTTTCCTGCAAAAATCAAAGGGTTCAAACTAATCCATATTTGCCTAGATTGAAAAATGTAGAACGAGTAATTAATTTCATCAACATCGACGGAGATGAACCTGGAGGAGAAGGAGCAGCTGGACCAGACGGAGGCAGAGGCGAAGGAACAACAACCAAATCTCGTACTCGTACAATTCTAGACAAATTGAAAAAGGAATCAAGCTGGTATTGGAGAGTGCTGTTGGAAAATCATTATAAATATTTTATATTATGGAAATTAAGTTAGCATTTAATGCTATTTTGACTTGGGCAAAATTCAGTCTGTTTGATCACCTTTTCGAATCTCGGAACATATCCGATTTGCGAATTAAGATATATAGTGTCGATCTACATTTCGAATAGATAATTGTAGTTGCTTAATTTCTCGATTCCAATTTTTGGTGAGTGAGAAATAGTAGCTCGAAGTTTTGGGGGACAAAACTAATACGTTACCTAAAGTGGAGAAACTTACCTTATTCGTGTTTTTTGGACATTTATTACATTAATCAATGTCCCACATTGATTAATGTGTAAAGTTTGTTGTGGTATTTAAGTCTCTACCACCTTGTAGGAGATAACAAAGTGATATGTGGTGGGCTTGGGCCACGTATTCTCATGCACGCGAACTTTTTCGCTGACCGCCTCACACGAGGCGCGGCGCACCGCGCCCGTTCCCCGGGTGGTCCGTTGGGCTTTGACAGTTTGGCTTGGTAGGCTACTCGTGGGCTGGTCTAGTACTTAGTGTAGTGCTCCTGCGACACATGATTATAGTTCGCCACTGGAGCTCGTTGTTCTGCGGTGCTGCAATACTTCGAGACGTCGTCGTTTCATCTTTGGGGACGATATGCCAGATCCGAGATCACTACCCGAGGCGTATTTTGTCTTGCGGATAGAGGTCATCCTTGACTCGACGAAGCTTTCTTCTCTAGTTTTGTTTTGTTTTTCCGACTTACCAGTTTCATTATAATAGCAGGTAGTTTGTAACAATCGCAAGACGAAATACGTACTTTACCTAAGCTGCTTGGAGTTAACCGGAATACGTACTTCGATATTACCGCCTCCGCTACTTCCGATGCCGCCATCGTCGCTGCATCTGCCGTCACCACCTTTGCCATGGCTGTTACCACCTCTTCCTCTGCCACATCCGGCATTGTCTCGACGCCGATGACTGTACCTAATCTGACTCTTGTCGCCATGTCAGCCGCTACTGACGCCCGAATCGCACTTAACCGTGTCAATGTCACTAACTCGGCATATAATTTCTTTGCTATGTCTTCTGCCTTGCAGACTAATGTCCCTTTTGAGAATGTGAGTCACATTGGTATGGTGGGGGGCTCGACCCCGACGATGACAACTACACTCGTCTAGAGTGTTTCCAGCAGCCGAAAAGCCACTAAAGTTTGGAGGTACCGACATCAAAAGGTGGCAACAAAAGTTGTTGTTCTACTTGTCAACATTAGGGTTCACTACCATTTTAAGGGAGAACATACATGCACCTCCAAGTGAATATGAGCCGAATGCGGAAGTCCGCATTGCTTATGAGAATTGGCTTACCTCTGATTACTATTGTAAAAATTTCTTATTAAGTGGACTAGAAGATAGCTTGTATAGTGTGTACTCGAATGTATAGACCTCCAAGGAAATATGGGAGGCACTTGAAAAGAAATATTGTACTGATGATGCAGGTACCAAGAAGTTTGTAGTCGCCAAGTTTTTTTACTACAAAATGGTGACTCTCTGCCGGTCATGGAGCAACTGCAAGAGTTTTAACTCATTATCCATGACATCCACACCGAAGGAATGCTTTTTCTAGATGCTTTCACTGTGGCAACCATAATAGATAAACTTCCCCCGAGCTGGAAGGACTTCAAGAGCTATTTGAAGTACAAGCAAAAGGAAATGACACTAAATTATCTTGTTGTCAAGCTCCATATCGAGACCGACATGAGGAATCGAAATGGGAAGGGTAAAACACCCGTGGAACCGAGAGTTAACCTCGCAGAGAAAGGTGGAAAATCCAACAAAATGAAAAGAGGGCGTCCAAACAACAACTCCAAAGGGAAGGGCAAGGTGCAAGCCTGCAAGTTTGAAGGGGAGTGCTACAACTGTGGTAACACAGGCCACATGTCCAAGGACTGCCGTGAGCCGAAGAAGAAGAAGGCTCGACAAGCCAATATATTGAAGGTAGACCTCACTGAAGCCGACCTTTCGGCCGTCGTTATTGAAGAAGCAAATGTCTTGGAGAATGAAGGTAAATGATATATTGATACCACTGCCACGGCACATGTGTGTGGTGATCGAAGCCGCTGAAGGATTATAAAAGGAAGAAATCGCTACCTTCTCCTTCGTATGTTGTCGTAGCTCTGATTGTTGCTCCCGTGTCAGAACTTCTGATCTGTGTCCCGGCCTTTTTCTTCCTCTGGGTGGTCAGAGAACAGAAGAAAATAAAAATATGTCTCTCTCAAAACTCGCGTGCGTGAGTTATGCTTTTTCTGTATTCTGTTCTGAACAGAATACTAATATATATAAGTTTCAAAAGCCAATATAATATTAATATATTTGTAGCCCATTAATTTAATTATATTCCAATGGACTTCCACATAATTAGCCCATAATATAATTAATTAATTTACTGGGCTACTAATATTTATCAATTAATTGGCCCAGCCAATTAATTCCAGATAAATAACATTATTAAATAATGTGAAAAACATTAATCCATTAATAATGATTTCTGAGAGACAATAAATTACTAGGCAACTAATTGGGCCAGATCAGGGATCCAATACAAGAAATAAAGCAGGGCCTCCAATTAATTAATTATCCATGCTCGGCCCGAGCAAAATTAATTAATTAACACGGATTCATTCCACTAGAGAATCCGTGCTTGACTTACCCCTTTATCCCAATTTGAGCAAGGGCTTGTATTTTAGACTTAATCAATCTCCGTATTTAAGATAGAAATATCCGTTAACTAATTAAGCTCACCGACGACTTAAATTAATTAACATCTTATATTCTCGAGTAGTACCACTCGACCTTATTAACACACTCGAACTTAATCAACCGGCCGGATTTAGTGTGCTAATCCTTTCGAGTTCCTCGGGGGATGTTATCAACCCATTTTACTAGGATACGGATGCAAGATACGAGACAACCGGCTCGAGCCACAAATAACTACTAACACCCAAGATACATAGATCCCGCCGCTCATTTGACGTTCACCATAGTAGGTCAAAGTGATAGATAGCCAAATGCACTCACTGAAGTCTTACCAAGCTTAAGATCAGCTAGGTCACCGAGATCTTGGTTCTCCACTAAGGTCGATTAGGAGAACACATCTCATTGTGATCCTTCAATACACCACCTTAAGTGTACCAAGTAAAGACAAGCGGCTAAGACAAGCCACTTTTTATCTAAATCAAGACTTAAACCGACAACTTCATCCTTAAGTTGTCTCGGTTGTGTTAACTGTTTATATCTTGTCAGTTCAACCAATTTGTGTTGTCTTCTGTGATACCCGACACACCACACAAATCTAACTTTTATACAAGATAAAGGATAACATGTGCAAATATACATATTTATCAGATAGGAGAATAAAACAGTGGTAAGGAAAAAAACACATTGTATACAAGCATAAAAGTGCTTCCAGTATACAAAATCCCAACATAATCAACATGTCATCTACATAAAGATGAACAATTACAAAACCATTCTTCGTATTCTTTAAGTAAACACACGTGTCACATTCATTTATTTTAAAATCATTCGACAACATAGCCTCATCAAAATTTAAGTGTCATTATAATGGTGCTTGTTTCAACCCATTTAAGGATTTAACCAACTTGCATACCTTTCGCTCTTGGCCAGGTACAACAAACCATTCAGGTTGTTCCATATAAATTTCCTCTTCCAAATCACCATTTAGAAAGGCGGTTTTGATATCCATTTGGTGAATCTCTAGATTGTGCAGAGCAGGAATCGCAAGAAGCACGCAGATAGAAGTAATTCTCGTTACAAGTGAATATGTATCGAAGAAATCATATCCTCAATTTGCTTAAAACCTTTAACTACTAAACGGGCTTTATATTTATCAATTGACCCATCTGCCTTATACTTTCTTTTAAAGATCCACTTGCATCCTAAGGGCTCACAACCTTCAAGTACGTCAGCTAAGACCCAAGTGTGATTTTGCATGATCGAGTCAATCTCACTTTGGACAACTTCTTGCTAAAGTGGGCCATCTGGTCTAGAAAGAGCTTCCTTTATAGACCATGGTTCTTCATTCAAAAGGAAAATAATATAATCAGGATCGAAGTCCTTTGCAACTCTTGCTCTCGTGCTACATCTTGGTTCTAAAGCTTCAAGATCGGCAGCATGCCGCTTACGCGTAGCAGGTTCTAACCCCATATTTCCAGAACTACTAGCAATTTCTCTAGTATTATCACTAGAGTTCGATCCATCCTTATCTTGTTTCTTGCATGGGTAGATATGTTCAAAGAATATATCATTCCTTGACTCAATAGTAGTTCCTACATTCATATCGGGTATGGTCGATTTATGAACGACAAACCGATATGCACTACTATTTAGTGCATATCCAATAAAGATACAATCAACCGTCTTAGGTCCGATTTTAACTTGCTTAGATAAAGACACTTCTTCCTTTGCCAAACACCCCCACACCTTGAGGTATTTATAGGAAGGTTTCCTTCCTTTCCACAACTCGTAGGGAGTAACATCCCTACCTTTAAGAGATATTTTATTTAATAAATAATTAGCCGTCAATATGCCTTCCCCCCCACATGTTTTGGGGCAGTCCAAAACTTATTAACAAGGCGTTCATCATATCCTTTAAAGCTTGATTTTTCCTTTCAGGAACACCATTTCATTGAGGCGAATAGGGGGCATCGGTTTGATGAATGATACCACTTATCTTACACAACTCTTCAAATGGAGCTACATATTCCCCACCTCTCTATCACTTCGTACCAACTTGATTTTACAATCAAGTTGGTTTTCGTCTTCAACTTTAAAGTTAGTAAAAGCTTCAATCGCCTCATCTTTACTCCTTAAAAGATAAATAGTACAATATCTCGTGCAATCGTCAATAAAAGTTATAAAGTACTTTTTACAACCTCTAGTTTGCACAAACTTCAAGTCGCACACGTTAGTGTAAATAAGTTCTAGAGGTTTGGTTTTTCTTTCTATAGAATGAAATGGAGACTTAGTCAACTTTGCTTCAACGCAAACTTCACATTTGGTTTTGTTAAATTCATTTACTTTAAGTAAATTGAGATTAACTAATCTTTTTATCGCATTTAGATTAACATGTCCTAATCTAGAATGCCATAAATCAGAACACTCAGTCAAGTAGGAAGAAGTAGCTTCATTCTCATTATTCTTGACCTCACGGGGCTCTTGGCGCAAAACCATTACACTCAACTTAAAGGCCCTCGGAAAGGTAACCTTTTCCTAAATACATTCCAAATTTAGAAAGAATAAACTTGTCTGACTAAAATACTTGTCTAAAACCTCTCTTAACTAGTACAGAGCCGGACACAAATTTTTTCGGATATCGGGGACATGCAGCACCACTCCAAGAGTAAGGTTCTTCCCGGAGCTCAACCTTAGCACCACAGTACCATAGCCAACTACCTCAGACGAGGCTTGATTTCTCATATTCAGCTTCCTCCCTTGGCAACTCTTGCACTGAGTGAAGCGGCTGTTGGGATTTTGTATACTGGAAGCACTTTTATGCTTGTATACAATGTGTTTTTGTCCTTACCACTGTTTTATTCTCCTTGATAAATATGTATATTTGCACATGTTATCCTTTATCTTGTATAAAAGTTAGATTTGTGTGGTGTGTCGGGTATCACAGAAGACAACACAAATTGGTTGAACTGACAAGATATAAACAGTTAACACAACTGAGACAACTTAAGGATGAAGTTGTCGGTTTAAGCTGCAGTTTAGATAAGAAGTGGCTTGTCTTAGCTGCTTGTCTTTACTGGTACACTTAAGGTGGTGTATTGAAGGATCACAATGAGATGTGTTCTCCTAACTGACCTTAGTGGAGAACCAAGATCTCGGTGACCTAGCTGATCTTAAGCTTGGTAAGACTTCAGCTGAGTGCATTTGGCTATCTATCACTTTGACCTACTATGGTGAACGTCAAACGAGCGGCGGGATCTATGTATCTTGGGTGTTAGTAGTTATTTGTGGCTCAGGCTGGTTGTCTGTATCTTGCATCCATATCCTAGTAAAATGGGTTGATAACATCCCCTGAGGAACTCGAAAGGATTAGCACACTAAACCCGGCCGGTTGATGAAGTTCAGGTGTGTTAATAAGGTCGAGTGGTACTACTCAGGAATATAAGATGTTAATTAATTTAAGCTGTCAGTGAGCTTAATTAATTAACGGATATTTCTATCTTAAATACGGAGATTGATTAAGTCTAAAATACAAGCCCTTGCTCAAATTGGGATAAAGGGGTAAGTCAGCACAGATTCTCTAGTGGAATGAATCTGTGTTAATTAATTAATTTTGCTCTGGGCTGAGCATGGATAATTAATTAATTGGAGGCCCTGCTTTATTTCTTGTATTGGATCCCTGATCTAGCCCAATTAGTTGCCTAGTAATTTATTGTCTCTCAAAAATCATTATTAATGGATTAATGATTTTTCACATTATTTAATAATGTTATTTATCTGGAATTAATTGGCTGGGTCAATTAATTGATAAATATTAGTAGCCCAGTAAATTAATTAATTATATTATGGGCTAATTATGTGGAAGTCCATTGGAATATAATTAAATTAATGGGCTACAAATATATTAATATTATATTGGTTTTTGAAGCCTATATATATATTAGTATTCTGTTACGAACAAAATACAGAAAAATCATAACTCACGCACGCGAGTTTTGAGAGAGACATATTTTTATTTTCTTCAGTTCTCTGACGCAGATCAGAAGATCTGACACGGGAGCAACAATCAGAGTTACGAAGGAGGAGGTATCGATTTCTTCCTTTCATATTCCTTCAGATTATGGGACAAAACATTCAAGTCATAAATGACACCAAGCGTATGCTTAAGAGAACTTTCGATATGAAAGATATGGGAGTTGTTGATATTATTCTTGGAGTGAAAATTCAAAGAACTCCCAATGGGATTGTTTTGTCTCAATCTCATTATATTGAGAAGGTGCTTAAGAGGTTTAATGCTTTCGATAATGCGCCGACAAAGACTCCTCTAGAAGTTAATGTTCACTTGAGCAAGAATAGAGGTGATCCTGTTGCTCAAGAGGATTATGCTAGGATCATTGGTTGTCTTATGTACATCACGAACTGTACAAGGCCCGATCTAGCTTGTCCGATGAACAAATTAAGTCGCTATACTAGTAATCCAAATATAGAGCATTGGAAATCTCTTATAAGAGTTCTGAGGTATTTAAAATACACTCTTAACTTTGGACTACACTACTCTAAACATCCCCCAGTACTTGAAGGGTACTGTGATGCGAATTGGATATCTGATGCTAAAGACTCGTTGTCTACTAGTGGTTATGTGTTCACTGTAGGGGGAGGAGTTGTGTCGTGGAGATCCACGAAACAAGTGTGCATAGCATGATCCAACATGGAATTCGAGTTTATTACTTTGGACAAGGCCGGTGAGGAAGTCGGATGGCTCCGTAATTTTCTTGAAGATATTCCATGTTGGACGAAACCCGTGCCACTTGTGATGATTCACTGTGATAGCTAAGCGGATATTGGTAGAGCCAAGAATGGGTTGTATAATGGTAAGTCGAGACATATTCATCATCGACATAATACCGTAAGACATTTGATCACGAGTGGAGTTATCTCTGTAGATTATGTTAAGTCTATAGATAACCTAGTGGATCCACTTATTAAGAGTTTGCATCGAGATCAAATGTATAAGCTCGTAGAGGGTATGAGAGTTAAATCCACAATTTAGAGATAATTATAGTAGATACCCAACCTTGTAGATTGGAGATCTCATGAACTTGGTTCAATGAGAAAACTAAGCTATATGAGTCTATTGATACCACACTCAAATAGTCTATTCCCTAAAGAGCTCGAGAGTGTTGGTGACATGTCAAGTGGTGAGGTTAAGTCCTTGACTTTTAATGATTCTTGGATACCATATGAAGGGGGAGTATGGCAGGATACTCGAGCAAGAATCATCTATGTAAGTGAGAAGTGAGGGCCGCTTCTATGTAACACTTATGAATCCAAAGAGGTTGTCCATGGCTTGTAAAGGACACAAACGTGAGAATGGACGAGGTTGAGATTTTATAGCGTTAGTGCTATTGTCTATGTATACACCATGGAGGAATAGTTCAAGGCCACATGTCCACTAGTCCGCAGGTATGCTCGATGGCACTGACTAAGGAAGGTTCAAGGTCAAAAGCCACCTACCCTGATGCTTTATTGTCTCTTGAGGACAGAGTTGTGTGTCTGCATGCATGCATTTGACTATTTCCACTCATGTGGGAGATTTTTGAAAAATCGTTATGAACATATATATATATATATATATATATATATATATATTATGGAAATTAAGTTAGCATTTAATGCTATTTTGACTTGGGCAAAATTCAGCCCGTTTGATCGCCTTTTCGAGCCTCGAAACATATTCGATTTGCAAATTAAGATATATAGCGTCGATCTACGTTTTGAGTAGATAATTGTAGTGTGCTTAATTTCTCGATTCCGATTTTCGGTGAGTGGGAAATAGTGGCTCGAAGTGTGGGGGGACAAAACTAATATGTTACCTAAAGTGGAGAAACTTACCTTATTCGGGTTTTTTTGGAGATTTATTATATTAATCAATTTCTCATATTGATTAATGTGTAAAATTTGTTGTGGTATTTAAGTCTCTGCCACCTTGTAGGAGATAACAAAGTGACATGTGGTGGGCTTGGGCCACACATGCTCATTATAACGAGCCACATGACTCAATGAGGCTTTTCCGCACGAATTGGGTCATGCTACATCACGTTGGGCTATCCATGAGCCTAGCCCACATTTGGAGGATTCTAGAATACTTCTAGAATATTTTAGATCCTAGATCAATATGGAAAGATCTAGGTCATTAATACGATTGATATGTAATTGATATGATTTGTATATATGTATGGTAGGGTTCTAGAAGGTAGATAGGAGCCGTTAGATCGAATTGATCTAAGCCGTTCGTTGTAGAGGAGGAGGGTTGTAAATACCCCCACCTTCATTCATTTGTAATCACCAAGTATTCGGGTAATACAAAGCATTCTCCAAGAGCTTCTCTCTCTACTTTCTCTCTCTAAGTGTGTTTGGTCGAGGGTATGCTGACTAGTAAGCTTCGAGGTGACGTCAAAATTGTTAGTGCTGCGTGTGAAATTCCGCACACGTGACAGTTGGTATCAGAGCTCTGGGGGGAGTACGGTCCGAGCACACAGAAGGTTATAGGGGTCCGAGTCCCTCCGGTTTCAAGTTTGCCAAGGGATGGCATGAGAAGACGAACATGGCGCACTCCTACTTAGTTAAAGCCACGAAGAGGATGAAGAAGTCGACCGACACTAAGAGGAGACACGTCGAGTTCAAGGAAGGAGATTTGGTCATGGTGAAGCTTCTTCCTCATCAAAGCCGAAGGTTTACAAAGGTGCACAAGGGGCTAGTCCGACGTTACGAGGGGCCATTTCCGATAGAAAAGCGGATCGGGAAACTAGCTTACCTTTTGACACTACCTTCGCACTTGGAGATGTATAATGTCTTTCATGTGTGCTTGTTGAAGCCGTACCATGAAGACAAGGAGGAGCCGAGTAGGGGCAAATCGAAGAGGGCACCAACCGCCATCACTACCTTGCCCGACAAGGAGGTCGAGGAGATACTCGCACATAGAGTTATGCCGAGGTGAGGCTCGCACCCGAGCTATGTGGAGTACTTTGTCAAATGGAATGAGCTACTGGAGAGTGAGGCAAGTTGGGAGCATAAACTAACCTTGTGGAATCACAAGAAATAGATCGAGGCATACAAGGCGGACGTGACGAGGGCGTCGCCGAATTGAGTGGGGGAGAATGTAACGGGCCGCATGACTCAATGAGGCTTTTCCGCACGAATTGGGCCATGCTACATCACATTGGGATATCTATGAACCAAGCCTACATTTGGAGGATTCTGGAATACTTCTAGAATATTTTAGATCCTAGATCATTATGGAAAGATATAGGTCATTAATACGATTTATATGTAATTGATATGATTTGTATATATGTATGGTAGGGTTCTAGAAGGTAGATAGGAGCCGTTAGATCGAATTGATCTAAGCCGTTCGTTGTAGAGGAGGAGGGTTGTAAATACCCCCACCTTCATTCATTTGTAATCACCAAGTATTCGGGTAATACAAAGCATTCTCCAAGAGCTTCTCTCTCTACTTTCTCTCTCTAAGTGTGTTTGGTCGAGGGTATGCTGACTAGTAAGCTTCGAGGTGACGTCAAAATTGTTAGTGCTGCGTGTGAAATTCCGCACACGTGACAGTTGGTATCAGAGCTCTGGGGGGAGTACGGTCCGAGCACACAGAAGGTTATAGGGGTCCGAGTCCCTCCAGTTTCAAGTTTGCCAAGGGATGGCATGAGAAGACGAACATGGCGCACTCCTACTTAGTTAAAGCCACGAAGAGGATGAAGAAGTCGGCCGACACTAAGAGGAGACACGTCGAGTTCAAGGAAGGAGATTTGGTCATGGTGAAGCTTCTTCCTCATCAAAGCCGAAGGTTTACAAAGGTGCACAAGGGGCTAGTCCGACGTTACGAGGGGCCATTTCCGATAGAAAAGCGGATCGGGAAACTAGCTTACCTTTTGACACTACCTTCGCACTTGGAGATGTATAATGTCTTTCATGTGTGCTTGTTGAAGCCGTACCATGAAGACAAGGAGGAGCCGAGTAGGGGCAAATCGAAGAGGGCACCAACCGCCATCACTACCTTGCCCGACAAGGAGGTCGAGGAGATACTCGCACATAGAGTTATGCCGAGGTGAGGCTCGCACCCGAGCTATGTGGAGTACTTTGTCAAATGGAATGAGCTACTGGAGAGTGAGGCAAGTTGGGAGCATGAACTAACCTTGTGGAATCACAAGAAATAGATCGAGGCATACAAGGCGGACGTGACGAGGGCGTCGCCGAATTGAGTGGGGGAGAATGTAACGGGCCGCATGACTCAATGAGGCTTTTCCGCACGAATTGGGCCATGCTACATCACATTGGGATATCTATGAACCAAGCCTACATTTGGAGGATTCTGGAATACTTCTAGAATATTTTAGATCCTAGATCATTATGGAAAGATATAGGTCATTAATACGATTTATATGTAATTGATATGATTTGTATATATGTATGGTAGGGTTCTAGAAGGTAGATAGGAGCCGTTAGATCGAATTGATCTAAGTCGTTCGTTGTAGAGGAGGAGGGCTATAAATACTCCCACCTTCTTTCATTTGTAATCACCAAGTATTCAAGTAATACAAAGCATTCTCCAAGAGCTTATCTCTCTACTTTCTCTTTCTAAGTGTGTTTGTTCGAGGGTAGGCTGACTAGCAAGCTTCGAGGCGACGTCAAAGTTTTTAGTGCCGCATGTGAAATTCTGTGCACGTGACATCATGCGCGCGAGTTTTTTTGCCGACCGCCTCACACACGGCGCGGCGCGCTGCGCCGCTCCCGCGCCCGGCCCTGGCTCCGTGTCCGTGTCCTTGGACTTGATCTTGGATCTTGTCAACTGGTCCGTAGTCTTGTCCGTTGAGCTTGGCAATTGGGTTTTGGTTAATGGGCTTGTTGGGCTACTTGTGGGCTGGTCTAGTACTTGGTGTAGTGCTCCTGCTACACATGATTATACGGTTTTGGAAGGTGCTAGAAGAAGTCTATTCAGCAACCAACCTTCTATCTTTCCATGACTTCACTCCCCTGAACATGATATGTCTGCCTTAATTGGCAGTAGTTAATGCAGCATCCTTTCACCTGAGCGAAAGATGCATCAAGCATTCTCTCTACATCTTAGCTCTAGTTGTCCAGCTGTTCTGTCCTCGCCAGAAGTCCAATTCGCCGAAGCTCGTTATTCTGCGGTGCTGCAATACTTCGGGACGTCGTCGTTTCATCTTTGGGGGCGATACGCCAGATCCGATAGAGGTCATCCTCGACTCGATGAAGCTTTCTTTTCTAGTTCTGTTTTGTTTTTTGTTTTTTGTTTTTCCGATTTACCAGCTTCATTGTAATAGCAGCTTGTTCATACCAAGTGCAGCTGGGGACAAGCATTCTCACAAAATTCAAACTATCACAACATTGAGGCAAATATTGCTCAAGACCTGACAAGTGACAAGCAATTATCGCAGTCCTGTACGGAGACATCCGGCGAGCACTGTAACTAACCAAAAACCGTCTCCAAACCTGAAGCACTCCGATTCCCAGCCCAAATTTTCACCATGGATCCACCAGAAGCCGCCACATTACGTAGATCGCCCAACAATATTTTCAAATTAGGGTTAAACTGGTCAGGACTCAAGACATTCGCGTCACTGTGACCGATGATCCTGTAATTATCGGACACGACGCCGTATAAGGGCTCGTCAAAGTAATGCAACGTGCAGACATCGTTGAACAAAACCCCCTGCCTTCGATTCAAGCACAAGTTCAGGAGCTCCGTCGTAGCGTCACTGACGCAAGAGCTGCAGGATTCGAGCTGAGAGTCGGTCCGGCAGAGTGCGGAGGCGTAGGCTGAGCCCCCGGAAGCGTTGTAGAAGCCGTCGTCGTCCATGTTTGATGGTAGAGATGGAAGGAGGGAGTTGAGATCGGTGCTGTAGGTGGAGTTGGAAGTGAGGTTTCCGCCGAAGCAGCCGTAGTGCGGCTGCGCCTTTAGAGGTTTAGGAGGATGAGACAGAAGAAGAGAAGCCATGCTCCAAAATTCATCGTCAATTGAATTCAGTTTTTTCTGAGTTTTGAGGAAATTGCAACTCGTTCGTTTGAAATGACGAGGTCAGATATAATAATTAGGTGTCAATTATTATTGTTAAAATATATTATTTCTGTATTTATATTTCACATCAACTTGTTTGAAATGTTACGTTTCTGTCGTTAACTGTTAAAAGAAGGATATCATGGTCAACAATTTCTGCGACTGAGTTGGATCTATAATTAATTGTCATTTAATCATTTTCAATGTTGGGTTTGTCGGATTAATTATCAATTCAATTAGAGAAAAAATAGTCCATAAAAAGCCCTAGAGAAACTTTTGGGCCAATGAAAAAGCTTAATATCTGCATGGTTTTTGTATGATTAGGGGTTATATTTGATTGGGTTCGAATAAAAGTAAGGATTAAATAAGAGATATAATCATCAAAGAATTTTCCACCTATACAATTATCTGATGGGCCATGTAGTTGGGGTGTGAAATATTATTATTTGTCCTCCAAACAAATGGAAATTTAATTTTCAATGAAGTTGGAATAAAATAGTTAAGAGTTAATTAATTTTAAAGACTTGTTTTAATTAGTATGCTAATTTTCTGCCCATGAGGGAATGAGAAAGAAAAAAAAATCAAGAGTAATCACTTTAAATAAATGGTTATTCACTCCTATAAAATATAAAATTTATAACACTATTATACTATTAGAGCTACACAATATAAGTTTTAAGAGGAGTATTTTCGTCAGTCTACTATATTGTTATAAAATCATAATTTAATAAGAGCAACTATAAAATTCACCACTTATCATCAAAAGTAACTAGCTTTATGTACATATTGAGATATAATATAATTGTCATCGTGATTATATTTGACCAAAAAGTAAAGCACAAGATTCAATTATATTATGACGATTGGATAACCCAAGAATATTAGACTCACTTGATCAACACTATATCTCTTTCGTAATCTGAAATAAAAGAGGCGCATCTTTTTCTTCTTAGAAAACCAAGCGTGTCTCTTGGAATTTTGCTGCATTATCTCGAATGACATAGTCGATGTAAATGAATTCGATATGCACCAAGATTCTCATTGGCCGCTAGCTTATATAACATGTTCAAACCCATGCATCAAAACCCCTTTGCACTCTCTCTCTCTCTCAATATCAGACTAACTAGTTTGCTTGGTCACTTAATAAATGCCTAACTGTTTCGCAAGCAGCAAAACAGTAGAGTTGGTGGAAGATGCGGTATTGGATGGATCAAGAGACGATCCTAAGCGCGTACTCATAGTGATGGATGGTCTGAAGGAGTTCTCCACGGAGCTGCTCGAGTGGGTGCTCAAGACCTTCACGCTCGATAAGTCCTCGAGGATCAGCATCCTCGGGATCACGCCCTATCTCAACATACCGTGTTAGTCATCATCATTATTACATTACATGCATCTTCGCAACACTAGAGTTTTTAATTTTCTCTGCAGTGTCGGTAAAGACTTGGTCTGATATATGGTGTATGGACCTAGAGGATCTTGTGAGCATACTAGAGAAAAATGTGCTCAAGAATGAGCTCAAGTATAAGAAAGTTCAACGCCTTTTAGATCTATGCCAAAAATATGGAGTACAATTTTAACCACTAATTCTTCATAAACCATAATTATTATTATTATTATTATTATTATTATTATTATTCAATGAAGGGTTTTTTTAGGTGGTTCCGGAGATCAGAACAGAGATGGGGCATCCTCTGCGGCTGCTCGTCATCGAACAGATCAGCAGCCTTCATGCAACTCTCGTCGTATTTGATAGGTACATAAACCAAAATTACTTTTTACCACATATATATATATATATATATATATATATATATATATATAACAGAATCCAAATTTTGAAAAAAAAAAAAAAAAAAAAAAACTATATCCTCTATACGTTTTCTGCAAAAAATATTATGTGTCCTTAAAACGTGCTCAACTATTTAACTATTTTAATTTCTCAAAAAAACTACATTTTTACCCTTTACTTAAGCACCTCCAAAGTTGCAAAAATAATATATTAACTTGTAAAAGTAATAGTTATATAATTATATGTATATATGATTAACGAGAGTATAATTATTTGTAAAAAATGTAGTACAATCCAAATGATATAACTTTTTATAATTTTGGATATTTTGAGGGTATTTGACTATTATTGAGTTGAGCTTGAATATATTAAGGAGATGAACAATAGTAAATGAAAATTTGGTTAATTCACATGTGTGTTAATCAGGCACCATGATAAGAAGCACATAGAGTACTACGCGAAGAAGATGCCATGCAGCATGCTGGTAGTGAACAGCAATGGAGAAGCCCATCTGATCAAGAAAGTCAAATACGATGATAGTGAAGAAGACGACGTCGAATCATCATCCTCTGTGACTCCTCCTTCTCTCACATCCACCATTTCAGGGAAGATCATCAAACATATCAACCCTAAATCTCGGCCCAAAAACGACATCATATCTACTTTGTTTGATAATAATTGAACAAACAAAAGGTTGTATCCACATGCTATTATTCATGCCCTTATGTTTGGTATGCCTAATAAAGGTGGGTTTTTTTTTATGTTAAGTACACCTAATAAAGGTGCACGCTGGGGCAGTAGCGGATCTAAAGACTTGTTGTTAGCGAAATTTAGAATTTATAGTTTTCAGAGATGCGAATAAATTAACACTTTCAGGATCTCAAACTAATAAATTTTGGTAAACCATAAGTATATTTTAAAAAAGATTTTCGGGGTGCGGCCTCCCCTGCATGTAGCTGGGCTACCGCACCTCCAGCTTTTAAAAAATTATAAATTTATCTATTATGATTAATTACTATATATTTTACCCTAAAGAATTGTATATTCACACTTCAAAATTATAAATTATAAATTTCGACTTCCCACACTTATAAATTCCAGATTTACACCTAATATATGATGTATGCACTCAATGAATTGATCCTAGTTAGGCCTCTTAATTGCATTAAAGCCTGACACATATTATATTCGATTAAATAGAAGTATTCAGATTAAATTAAGAATGAATAGTACAAGCAATAACGCCCTAATTAGGCTCAGATTATTTTATTTATCATTACTTAACAATTGATTATAATAAAATGAGCTGGACTTCCGTGCGTTGTTTGCACAAATCCAATTTATGACTCAATTTCTCAGTTTTGACTCGACTTTAACTAAAAAAAAATTAAAAAAGAAAACAAAAAAACCTTATATAATCATTCTTTTGACCTCTCCACCAAAAATATACATTGGTCTCTCATACTCTCTCTACTCTCTTTCCGAAAACTCTCGCATCTCTCGCCTCTCTCCTACATATTTTAGGAGCTTATCTAGGTCCAATTTTTTCAGTATTCTACCGCGATCACATGCAGAATAACGACGACAGATACCGTTTGCTGGAAAAAATCCTCCGTCATGCTCGTCGTCTGAAGCCGATGAATAGGAAAATATTCTTGCAGGTTCGTACTATAATGTGCGTTTGGTGCAAGGAATGATCTCCCCATCTATATATAATAAAATATGTTGGTAAAGTGTTGTTTTGTCTATGCTTGTTAGGTTGGTTTGATGTAGATTTTGAGTAATGCTTATATCTTACACAGAGGTAGATTTTGCAGAATTGTTTTTAATCGAGATAAATGGTTAAACATTCCATGGTTTATCCAGATTCGATAATTATTTTAAGTGATCAGACTAGGATGAGTTATGATGGTCAATTGAGTTTTCAATATATTAATTTATGTGTGATTTTTCTTGTAATTGCTTTATAAGCATAATAACTTATTTATTTTGAATTTAATGAAGTAACAATTATCGTATTTAAACTGCATGTGAAACAAGAAAACAAATGAAAATGAAATTTGGGTGGTTTTTGGTGCGATTCAGAAGAGCATAAGAAATTAGTATGAGCAAATGGCAATTTTTTTCCGAAATAAATGACACTTTCTCGAAAATAATTGATACCCGGTAATTGACATTTTTTCCTAAACAAATGACATTTTTTTCAAAATAATTGATACTCACTAAGTGATACTTTTGTTAAAAATAAATGACATTTTTGTTAGTGTTCGCTAATTTATTGGCACGCCGCAAGTGTACGGGTGCAATTGCAGATAGAGAAGCAAGGTCGATCTCACAAAGACTAATTATACTAGTGAATACTAATTACTATTGTTATCTTCAATTTAGACTACGAAAATTGATTAGTTTCTAAATCTAAAAGCATTCAATTTAAATAAGCAAATAAATGAACTTTAGAAGAAAATATGAGAAAGCTTATTCTAGGGATTTGATTTCAGTAGACGATTTACCAAACTTCAATTTAGCCAATTAGTTACTAACACGACTTATTCTCTCCTAAAACGATCACAAATTTCGGGCGTACCTAGATAGTAGATAACATGCTCGTAAAATTATCTCCAAGTAGTTACTAGCCTGTTACTCCTAAAAGCTCATAGGATCTATTGTTCTCACATTAACATCAAAACTTTTGGGCGTTGAATGATTAATATATCTTGTATCCTAGATCAAGCATTAATTCTCTTCTCTCGAATCTCGAATTAACACAACAAATTATGTTTAATTGGTGATCAATCAACTAAACAAGCAATCAAAACTTGAACACAAGAAGGAGGAACAAATAGCGTAATTGATTCGCAAAAGATCCATAGTTAAATCATCCACCTACTTTCTAACCCTAGAATAAAAGGATTTAGTTTCTCATAGACAAAGTAACAAAATCAGCAAAATCACAAGAATTCATGTTCATAGGCAAAAGAAAGCGTAGAAAAAAAAAATTAAAGTCTTGATTGTGTTGAACTTGAATTTCTTGATTTTCTTCCTTCCTCACTTCTTTTCAAGAGCTCTCCCAAAGGTTGTAGGATTTTTGAAAGTAAAGGATATGAGAAAAGATGATTATGAGCGGCACTCCTCTCGGGTTTATATAACTTCCAAATCTTAACCTTAAGTAAGAGCTTTTATGTAATTCTCGCGGATTAAAACAACAGCCGAAAATGACCCCGACGCGGTTGCGTTGGGGTAGCAGACAAGTCCTTTTCCTTCGCTCTGTAATGCTCCAGACGCGGTCGCGTCTGGGTTGTATCCTGCTTTCTTTAATCCCCACTGTGATGACCCTCACGCAGTCGCATCTGGGTCGTCACAGCTTACAGTACCAACTTCTTTTGACTCGTTCTCACTTATTTTTACTTCAAATCTCGAGCCTTCTTCATCCATTTACTCGTATCGAGCTGTACTTTAACTCCATTACGTTTAAACACTATTATTTTCACCCATTTTTCTACAATTTTAACAAAAAGGCAAACAAGTATCACATTCTACAAAATTAAGCAAATTCAATCCAAATACTTGTTTCCAAACATGATTTTCCATCTAAAATCGACATCAAAACACAATATGAACTAGGAAAAACTCATATTTGTCAGTTAGAAGAACAATATTGTTGTTTTAAATAAAAGTGTCTTTTGTTGAGTATCATTTCTTTTTGTTACAAAAGTGTCTTTTTGTTGAGTATCATTTCATTTTGAGCTCCTTGTACCATCATTAATATGCATGTATCATAACAATTGATACTCAATAAATGATATTTTTGTTCAAAATAAATGACATATTTATCCACGACATATGACACTTTTGTTCACAACAATTAACATTTTTTCCCTAAATAAATGACAGTTTTTTTGAAACAAATCACTTTTTTTCAAAATAATTGATATTCAATGAATGATACTCTACAGATGACAGTTTGTTCAAAGCAAATGATACTCTACAAATGACACTTCATTTGTAACTAATGATATTTTACAAATGAAACTTTGTTCAATACAAACGACATTGTTATTCGAAATAAATAATACTCTACAAATGACACTTTTGTTCAATGCAAATGATGTTTTTGTTCAAAGCAAATATCACTTGATGGTAGAAATCGTTCAAAACGAATATGACACTTTTGTTTCGGAAAAAATGATACTCAATAAATAATACATTTGTTTACAAGACTGTTGTTCAGAACAAATGACACGTTATTCGTTAAAAATAATTAAAAAATATTTACAATATAATAATGATTACGTCATGATGTAACTCAATTGCATGTGCAATCCGTGCAAGTTTTTGTCTAATAAACTTGTAATTTACTATTCAAATGATAAAAATATTCATATATATAATTACAGCTAATATACAGTCAACGAAGGAATCAACAAAATACTGAATTATGATCTCAAGAGATCATGATATGATTATTAAACTGGTACCAGCGGGGCAGTCATCTATTTACACAAACATTTGCTTACTTTCATGTAGATTCTTATTAAACAAACAAACATCTGAAATAATTGTTTATGTAGGACACATTAAATAATTTTGGTCATGGCATATTACGTAAAAATATATTTTTTAATTTATTATTTTATGTTTAAATTCAAAGTAGAAGATGCCAAAATCCACTACATCAGAAATATTCAATAAATAATGGGCGACCAGTGGTGCTACAAAATCACAAATAATGTCTATTACATTCCACGCAACATGTAAAACATGCCTCAATAATTTAGGATTTTTTTTGTTTGTTTGTTTGGTAAAGAATTATGAGGCGATGAGCAACAAATACATATTCAATTATATTAGTGTTGTAATCTCGTGGTGCAGACGTGGCATCTCTATTTTTATAAATTACCTAATATTCCAAATTGTCTGTCATCATCTTTTACATTAGTTTCTCTTCCTATTTTTTCAGAAGCTGTATTATGCAATATAGAGATACTAGGGTAAAAATTTCAGCAAAATATGAAATTTAAATTAAGCAATTTAGATATTAGAGTACGACCACATGATTGAAGTTGGTTGCTATAATGCTATTATAATTTGTTGATAGTTTGTTATATAAGAATTAAGATAGATTCTAATATATTAATTGTTGCCTTGTTGGTGGATTATCCAGATAGTTAGTTAAGAATTAAGATAGATTCTAATATATTAATTGTTGCCTTGTTGGTGGATAATAATAATAATAATAATAATAATAATAATAATAATAATAATAATAATAATAATAATAATAATAATAATAATAATAATAATAATAATAACAGATAGACAAGAGGCGAGGTTAATTTGGTTACTAAAAGTTAAGAAAAGTCAAATACTAATAGACAATGAATTGCTTATGTCTGAAGCTCTCTCTTCATACATACTACTACTATTTTGTTTAAAATATTTAATATATCATTACTGGCGTAATTTGATTTAAGGATTTGAAACATAATTACAGAAATGTAAACAATTTATTCGATTAATTAAAGTAAGCTATGTTGTATTTAGCGTTAACTTATTGAAATTAGAAGTTTAGAGTGTCAAAAATAGGAAATTAAAAAAAAAAAAAAAAAAAAGTCTGCCAAGGTAATTCGTTAGACTTTTCTCACGACCATCAATTTTAACTCAATTATCCACCAAGTTATAAAATTGTCTGATTTTGGTTTGTTTATAAAATCGATGAAGTTTGTCCAAGTTTATAGTTTAAGCACATGGCGATGTTATAAGCGCTTGTAAAGTTCTGGATTAAATTCATTTGCAGCACGTCAGATTGGTCCCTGTTTGACATTTTGCCAATTACATTAACAGCATTAAATTTTAAGTTTTTAGCCCATCAAGTTTTATTTAATTTTAAAAAATCGATTGAATTTGCCCGATTTAATCTTGCTAAGCTTGTGTACACACATAAACTCAAATAACCGAGTTGAATTACAGTTAAACCTCTTTAACATAATATACTTAGGATCGAAAAAAATATTCCGATTAGTAAAGTTATTCAATTGTCGATAGATGAATAATTTATTCATTTATCGATAAATTATTCATTTATTGATAAATGAATATTTATTACTTTAGAGAGAAATTCACGATATAAAATAAATTAAATGTGTACTAAACTTAATTTTTTAAATAACTTAATTCGTGTAAATCTTAAAAAATAAAAAAATTTAGTATTTGCTTTAATAAAATTATGTTAAAAATGTACATTGAATATGGACTAATTATAGAACAAGTCAAATTATTAAATTTTAGAAAAACTCAATAGTTTTACAAAAGAACAAAGCTCATATACATTAAAAAATGAAAATTTTATTTTAGTTTTTATTAAAATTATCCCTATAAGTATATTTTCGGCAATGTAAGATTCGTTCAAAAGAAAATGATCTGCTGAAACCGAAGTTCTTAAATTAGATAAAGATCTCAAACATTAGGCAATGTCATCTGTAATTTACGCTATAAAAATGTTATAAATGTTCAAGATCCTTTAGCTATGGAGAATGACGCAACTATGGAATTACCGATGAATGAAGAATTTATTGAAACACTTATGAACGGTAGTGATGATGAAGAGAACGATCCTAAACGAGATGATAGTACATTTATTCCAATTGTGTCATTAAAAAATTTATTTCAAGCAAAAACCACCTTAAGTAATTACTTGTTACAACACGAGTAATTCATAAGTTCTCTATACCTTGCAGAAAGTTAAGGATGATAATTTTGGTTTATGTGAGAAGGAAAAACAAGAACTATGGAAGCATATATTCATAAGAAATAATTATTGTACTAGTGTATAGTATTATAATTATAATATATTTTTTTCTGAAATCAGTAATTATTACTTCATATTTTCATTGGGACCTTAACGATTTAAACTTTTTTTATTAATTAATGTATTTAGCAAAATTATTACTTTAATACAATGCCCTAAGTCGGGACAGAAAGAAATTATTACCTAAACGAAGTTATTATTTTATTAAATATTACTTTATCGAGATTTAACTGTATAGTAATAATTGTTTACGGTTCAAGGTTCAACTCCTCTGATGATTAAAAAGCATGTTTATTCTTTATATGTAATAATTCAAGTAAAAATAATAATAAAAATAGCGTTTCCATTGAATGGCATTAAGAATTAAATAAGGATATCCACAAATATTTTATTTATTATAAAATTACAATGAAATAATTAAATTTAAACTACAATAGAAAATGCGATTCTATTGTTTAAATTTCTATTTTTTATATTTAGTTGTAAGGCATTTACTTTCTGAATAAATAATAATTAAATTAAATTAAATATAAATGAGTAATATAAAAGATTTTCCATATAATTATGTGGTTGAGTAGTTGGGGAAAAAATATAGTTTAGTTTGTGAATTATTTTTAGATATGTTATTTTGGGAATAATTTTTTTGAAAAAAGTTATTTTGACAATTGGTTTTTATAGTTATTATGGATTATAACCGATTCCTCTAATGATTAAAAGCATGTCTGGTTCTTTACATATAAAAATTATATGATTTTTGATCAATTGTAAATAATAAAGATGAGACTGTACTCTAAAGTCAATTGGGTCTAAAGGTTATTTAGTTGTATTATTTTGGAGAAAGAGTTTTTTAGTGCTGAAAACATGTTATAAACTAAAAAGAATAAGAATAATAAAAAGAGCTATAATGAGAAGTATATTATTATGAGTATCATAACATGTTACAATTTTTTTTGGTTTTGATTCTTTTGAATATTTTATGTATGAAATTGTGAGATTGGTTCTTATTAGACCTTATGATTGAAATATACAGGATGTACAATCTATATTCAAACCCATAAATCGAAACATAAATCAAATTAAAATAATACCTTAAATAGTTTGATAATTCAAAAATCTAGGCCGGCAACGGATTTTTTATTAATTTTAAAAATTATGTAGTTTTCACCTCATAAATTTATCAACCAAACGAGGGTTTAAAGGTATGGCTAAGAATCTCTAGGCCGAGAAAATAGCCGACATGATCGTCCTGAAAATAAACATAGTTAGCCCGATTTGCAACCATTCGAAGAGTTGGTTGATCGCCCTAATTCCATCCAGTACGTAGTAGATGAATAAACTAAATGATAATTTCTATGTTTATGTTAAATTTTGTCATTTTTGAAGAAATATGCATCTATGGATCAGATTCGAACATTTGACTTTCTATATTTTGAAATAGGCTGATAATGGCCGTAGTGTCATGTGTTTTCCATGTAAAAACGGATAATTCATTACATTTTCATATTATGCAAATAGTTTATGATATCTACACTCTTAATTTGTTGGTAAAATTTTCTTGAAATCTACCACACATAAAGTCCAAACTAATTAATCGTAATTAAGACAGCTTACATATATGGCATTGGCTGGTTTAGTACACGTGCCTTATTAGTTTCAATCAGCATCGTATTTGTCGAGCTCTTCCCCCCGTGTTTTCAATTCCATATTGATATTTATCAAATACAAAATTGAATTCACGACTTTTGACCACAAGTTAAACTCAATTCCATGATAATTTTTTTGGTCCATGTATTTATACTGGTCCATATACCGTTATTTTTTTTTTTGGTAATCCGCAGCTGCTACACAAACAACACAGGAGTCAGGAGGGGCTAATAACCACATGAAGTGGTTCATGTGGACCTTTGTTTCCACATTTAGTAGTATGATGGTCATATCAATCTACACGTGAAAAGGTGTGCTAAACCTTATTCTTTGTCTCATATCGACTTAGTATATATCGTGTCTCTTTCGTATAAGATTAGATATTTCTCCTATCCCACCTTCAAAGGGGATGAACCACTCGGTTCTACAAGTACAGTTAAACCTCGATAAAGTAATATTCGATAAGTAATAATTTCGCTAAGATAATAATTTCTTCCGGTCCTGATATGGATCAATACACTAAAATAATATTCGATAAAGTAATAACCTCGTTAAATGAATATTTTTTCTCGGTCCCAAGGTTATTACTTTATCGAGGTTTAACTGTATGTCTCATACACAATTTTTTCTAATATATTTTGTCTCTTGTATGCTTTACATGTAATTATAAACTAGTACAATTTACATAATGTCCTCACAAATGAAAGCAAGTCGGCAATTCACTAACACTTGTTTATTTGACTTGCAGACTATTATTAAATTAAAATTTAATTATAAGATTCTACTTTGAATTGTGAACTTCGTGGTTAAAGGTAAATAGTCATTTTTAAAAGAGAAAAAAAAAGTGTATTATCAATAATACAAGATATTATATTTAAATTTTTTTGTGTGTATGTATATTTTATTTAGAAAGATAATTAATATGAGATGACGAGATTTGTCCTAGTCTCCCAAATTATAAGATGCACAATTTTCATAATTTAAGTTGAATCTGATCCAGATTAAAAATTTCTGATTAGCCCAATGAACACTTCATGAACGGCTGTGGTTTCTCTACCGCATAATATTTAAAAAATAATAATAATGAAATTGAGAATTAGGTTATGTGTTTTTCGAAGAATATTCAATTGCATGCAACTCAAACTAATATAGCTGGAGAATTCAAAATCAAATGGGTGGTTAAATTGGTAGTCCCAAGCTCCTAAGTCCCAACACTATAAATTAAGATCCAATAGATTTTTTTATTTTTATTTTTTTTAATTACTGTGTGCAGCTAATGAGAAGAGTCCAAATTCATTGGAGATTAATATTATCCCAAACCGATTCAGGCAACACTCTCTCTCTCTAGCCTGCGCTTTTCCTTTACCACTTGCCTCCCCATCTGTACCTCCACAAATCCCAAATCCCACCATTAGGGGTGGACAAATAATTCGGGTTCCCGCGCCCGTACCTGTCTCGTTCGAGTATTTTTTATTCGGGTTGAGAAAAATGGGTACGGGTACCCGTTACGCAAGTATCCGCAAAAAATTAAGCGGGTCGAGAACGGGAACGGATTTTATTCTTAGATATCCGTTCCCGAACGGGTATCCGCATTAATATATAATTTTTTTTTACATGAGATCCTCTTGTGTAGAGGTGGGCACGGGACGGCGCGGGTACCCGTTTGCATGTTTTGTGCTAGCATTAGAGTGTGACTAAACAGTTTTCCATGGTAATTTTAATTATAAGAATCTATGGTTTCATAGTTGATAATCATATGGTCGGTTTTATAATTATAATTTATGATGAAACACCATTGGAACATAATTTATAAAACAGATTATCTACTCATATAGTCTTATTTAGTGATTTAAATATATTGATATTTTTTAATTTTAATTTATGTTTTTAAAATTTCATTTATTGATATTTTTTAATTTTTTATTTATGAATTTAAATATATTATAAATAGGTGGTAATATTTGCGGGTAAACTCATACCCGTATCGTATCCGCGCGAATACTCTCATGCGGGTACCCGCTCTATGCGGAAATGAAAATGGGTATTAAAATTAATTACCCGGAGGCATGAGTATCCGCAAACGCGTACCCGCAGCGCGGGTACCCGTACCGCGCCCACCCCTACCCACCATGTTAGCCCACCACATCTAGTGACTTACTCAACTTATTTACCGAATAACCTCGCATCTACTCGTGATGGAATGACTGATCACCGGCCGATGAATCCTTGGGGTACCAACAGCGCCGCCGCAGCCATAGACGGCGACTCCGCCGTCATGGATGCCTTCATGTCTTCCGGCTCCGATCTCACTTCCTTCTGGCCACCCTCCTCCAATCCTCAACAAACCCCATATCTCCTCATCCCTTCCCCCCCGCCCGGCGTTGACTATTCGAAGAACGCCGCCGCCGCACAGTTCTTCAACCAAGAGTCTCTCCAGCAGCGTCTCCTCTCCCTAATCGAGGAAGCCGCCGGCGAGACCTGGACCTACGCCATTTTCTGGCAGTCCTCCGTCGTCGACTACGGCGGCTCACTCGTACTAGGCTGGGGCGACGGCTACTACAAAGGCGAGGAGGACAAAGCGAAGCGCAAAACGGCGACGTCTCCGGCCGAACAGGAGCACCGGAAGAAGGTGCTCCGGGATCTCAATTCACTCATCGCCGGCCCTCAGGCCGTCGCTGACGACGCCGTCGACGAAGAAGTCACCGACACCGAGTGGTTCTTCCTGATATCCATGACGCAGTCTTTCGTCAGCGGAACCGGGCTTCCGGGTCAGGCACTCTACTCATCGAGTCCGGTTTGGGTCACCGGGTCGGATAAACTCGCCGCATCTCAGTGTGAGCGGGCCCGTCAGGCGCAGGGGTTCGGGCTTCAGACTTTGGTGTGCATACCATCGTCAAACGGCGTCGTCGAACTCGGCTCCACCGAAGTCATATTCCAGAGCTCAGATCTAATGAAAAAGGTCAAAGCTCTCTTCAATTTCAACGGGACCGAACCCGGTTCGGCCTCCGGCCCGAGTTCGTGGTCTTTACCGGAGAACGATCCCGCCGCGATTTGGCTAACGGAGCCGTCTTCCTCCGGCGTCGATGTGAAGGATTCCGTCAACAATAACACCAACACAAATGGTCAGGGAATTTCAATCCCTTCTTCTACTACTACTACTAGCAATCATGTCGTTTCAATTAGAGAAAACCCTAGTTCGATTACTTTGAATGAGAATCAAAATCAAGGATATGCTTCTAGAGAGTTGCGATTCTCCGACTTTGGATTCGATGGTGGTAGTAATGCAAGAAGTTCTGCTAGTTTTAAGCCTGAATCTGGAGAGATTCTTAATTTTGGGGAAACCTCTAGGGCTAGCCTTCTACAAAACAATGTGAATTTGTTTGGATTGGAGAATGAGAAGAATGATAACAGCAACAAAAACAAGATCAAGAAAAGATCCCCAACCTCTAATGAGGAAGGGATGCTTTCTTTTACCTCTGGTGTGATTAAGACTGACAGCGGGTGCAGTGGAGGTGTCGAATCGGATCACTCAGACCTGGAGGCATCGGTGGTGAAGGAGGTGGAGAGTAGCACGGTGGTTGATCCGGAGAAACGGCCAAGGAAGCGAGGGAGGAAGCCGGCGAACGGGAGGGAGGAGCCTCTCAATCATGTGGAAGCAGAGAGGCAGAGGAGGGAGAAGTTGAACCAAAGATTCTATGCTCTCAGAGCTGTAGTCCCAAACGTCTCCAAGATGGACAAAGCTTCACTCCTCGGAGATGCCATTGCTTACATCAACGAACTCAAGTCGAAGCTCCAAAACGTGGAGATTGCTAGAGATGATTTGAGGAGACAGCTTGAGTCTTACAAGAAGGAATCAGCAACCAAAGGGGTGTCCCATTCTGCGCCTCCTCCTCCTCCCGAACGCGACTTAAAGATTGATGTGGATGTGGATGTGAAGATCATCGGTTGGGATGCGATGATACGAATCCAATGCAGCAAGAAGAATCACCCGGCTGCAAAGCTGATGGTGGCGTTGATGGAGTTAGACCTAGATGTTCATCACGCGAGTGTATCGGTAGTGAATGATCTGATGATACAGCAAGCCACGGTGAAGATGGAGGGCCGGATTTTCACTCAAGATCAGCTGAAGGTAGCGTTGATATCCAAAGTTGGTGAATCTCGGTAGCCTGTTGGATACACCGTAATATTAGTTTGATTGTTGTAGTTTGTGTGTGTATTATTTGAGGCTGGACTTTTATGTATGATAAAACATGGGATTTTGTTATTGCTGTTTCTGTGTTGATTGTTTGGTCTCATGATATTGTCTGAATAAAGTCTGAGCAGGTCGTTACTGTAATTGACAAATATGGGATGTTGGAGATGGAAATATATCACATACCCCCTATACTTGGGAGTAAAATTCCTTGTCTAGTGGATTTGCGGGATATCTGTTGCATACCTTAGATATGATGTATGGATTTGCGGGATAATAGATTTTTTTCTCACTTCCAACTACTACGAAAACAGAAACAGCAAGCAAATTATCAAGATTATGATAAAATAAAATAAAAAATTGTAGATTAGCAATTGAAACTTTATAACTAAGATGAATATAAGCCTGCAGAGGAGCTGTTGAAAACGATGCAGGGTAAATAACCTAAAGCAATGTGAATGAAGGAGAAACCACTGATCTAACACTACTACAACATGTCACACTAGAAAGGTATCAAATGCTTTGTTCCAGCGCTGACCTTCAAAGCTTTTACACTATAAGCGCTTCGGTTACTGGATGCATCCGACTCTTTCCAACCTATCGAGCAAAAAATGCAGCCATACAGGGTCTCACATATCAGTATCACCGACATCTGCAACAGTAAAACTGAAGCATAGTTAATCATAATGCTAGAAATTCAAGCCAACATGAAATCAGTAGCCACTGTTTCTTTGCAATAATGAGTTGTGGCTTGTGCAAGTAAAAAATGATATGATGTGTAAGACATACCGACTGTTTGGGTGTCGGAGTTTTTCTTGTTTCTTGCCTCTGCTTTCCAATGCCTACCGCTGGGTTGTGATCTTTGTATTGCACTATTATCCAGTACTGGAGTATTTGAAAGATTTGGTAGTAAGTTATCTTGATGGCCATCATCCAAAAAGCTTGACGAAGTTTCAGCAGAAATTAGAGTGCCAGCATTATTAGGACATGTTTCTTGTTTCTTGTGCATGTGTGGCGTCCTCGCATCTTTCTTCCAATCCCTCTGACAATGAATACGGGTCGAGTAATCAGGGACATCTCCATTGACTGAAATCTCATCTTCCAGATGGACAGGTAGAAAATCTGTATGCATCGGCTGGTAATGGAGAGGAGTTGATTGATCAATACTTGATGCTTTTCTTAGATCAGCTTCTTGACGTTTCCGAGCTCTGTACCGACGTTGCCTCTCCCTATTCTTCAAGCGGCGAACCAAAATGTCATCAGGGCTTTTAGCAGCTTCTTTCTCATCCTGATGAAGCACCATAGAACCATCCATCCTGCAATAACTACCATTATGCTCTGTATCCATTTTGTAAAGTACAGATTAGGAATACATGCATTGTAGTATAACAAGAAGAATCAACCACAAAAACTAGCTATTCTCTATAAGTCAAGCCTGTTTTATGCTCTTCAGTGCAGGGATTTAACCTAGTTTGACTGCACAATTCACTTCATCTATATTGACTTTCAAGACAAAAGTTGCTTCAGACTTTAATTCAACCAATGATCAAAAAAAGAAAAGCTGTAGTACATTATTTATTAACAGGAAAATGAACTTTTAATTCAATGTAGAAGCTTGTATTACGGATCATCACTCGGATCATTAACTAAACACTCGAGGGCCGTCAACAAAGCTCATGCAAATACAGAAGAGTATCGCTCTAACTGTAGATATTGATCCCACGTGAATCTCACATGCATGCCACGTGCATATGGTACTAGTTAGTTAGATCCTAGCTTGTTGTACATATAGCGTAGCTTGTGCATAGAAATGTAATTATATAACTCCATTTTCAAATCAATGAATATTGAGTTCAGCTCTCTCTCTTACCTTCAACATTCAAAACCCTAGATTAGAAACCCATCAGTTTGTTTCATGAAAAAAGTAACCATATAATAAATTCAGAAAGCCAGGGATAAGAAATCGCACAAAGATAACCTTCACAAGATTCTTCACATTTCCTATGAAGGAAATTGCTGGAGACTTGAAGTTGAAATCAAGTAGAGAAACTATTAAAACCAAAGACTGAAGACCAGTGACAGGATGAAAGCCATTTATGTGATAGCATTTCTGCCCCGGTTGCACAATAATCTAAGAACAGAAAAGGATGACAGTTGATCACTCCAGCCAACATTTTTTCTGTGTACTGCTAAAATGAAAATCTTGTTATTCTAAACAGCAGATCCGTTTCGTGGTAGAACTGGAATGTCATGTCTCCATTTATATTAGTCACTCGCATGCATTATACAATAGACCATCTATATTATACAATAGACCATCTATTACAACTGTGAAGTAAGAGGAGCTTGCATCTGACCCTACCGTTCCATTCAACAGAAGTTTAAAGATTTCTGTTAAGATCATGTTTCGAACCATTCATTTCTGAATTCAGACATATACATATTTCACAAAACTGTCCTTTCTTACATAAGTTTCTCTATTTTGATTTGTAGAACAAATTCTCAATTCATTCATTCCCTCTTTCTATTATTATCGGTCAGACCAAACACGATCAAGTATATAAAAGCTAGGAGGCAGTAAGCATAAGAAATAAATCAAGCGAAACGAAATCCTCGCTCAACAATCTAAGCTATGACGAAAAACTCTTACGAGGAAGTAAATTCAGCAGCATGAACATATTCACGAGTTTACACAAAAAAAGTCCAAATAATAAGCAACAAGATCGAGCATTTAATCGGCATTACCAGTCTATACATCGAGTATTTAGAAAACCCAATTTTACGCCCCCAAAGACTAAGAAAAAACTAAAAAAGAATGGGAGAAAAACTTATACCTGGTTCGAGATTCCCCGATGAAAAAGCCAGACGCTGGAAAACACCATCAACAGCCGCTGATAGAGCCAATTAGAGAGAAGATGGAGGATCTCGAAATGGGATTGGTTTGGGGACGAACACTACTTCCCTCAATCAGTTTTCTTTGCGGAGCAATTCTCGGACAACAATTTATTTATGAAAAAATATCATATGATATTTCTCATTAAATAATATTTTTGTGGTGTGATACGGTATAAAAAAGTGGTATAAACAAACTTTTGTGGTTGTTTCTATATTTTAGATCTAGACTAGTCACTAACCCATGAAATTTAGTTTTGATGGGTCTTCTAAGTTCTAATAATAACTACACCACAATAATTTCTTCACACAAAAGAATTAAATATTCACAAAATTATTGAAGTAACCTCTAAAGTTAATAAATTAATACAAATTGATTTTGATTCAAGAATAAAAAATTAAAAAATTATGAACAAATTGGGAAAGTTCACAACTTCTATAGATTCAAACGGTGTTTGCAAAAACATAATAAGAAGCTTTTAAAGCTTTTAGAATATTTTGTTATAGTGTTCGCATTACTAGAAAAAAAAAAAGTTTAATTTTACAAAGAAGCATGAAATAAATATTTTAATTTCAAATAATAGGAACATGCATTTTAATTAGTAAAAACAATATTTTTCTGCCAAACAAGCTCAAAAACTACTTGGTAAATTGTTTTTAACAATTCATATCTTTGACTCGCTTACAATCCTTCTGAGTCGAGAAGAACTTGATAGACGACATGAATATATAGTGGTATCAAACCAAGTTCGTAACAATTAATAGTAGAGTATATGTGATTAAAAGATATAGACCTTTACATTGAAAAGTGTACTGTTTTTTATATTAAAACTATCATAAAAGTATGTTTTCGGCATTGCAATATTCGTTCAACATAAAATGAGCTATCGAAATCAAAGTCATTGAATTAAATAAAGATTTCAAACATTAGATAATGTCGTAATGTAATATCTAATTTACGCTACATAAATGCTATGAATGTTCAAAATCTTTTAGCTATTCTAATCATTTTTTATGCAACTATGAAATTATTAATGAATAAAGAAATTATTGAAACACTTATGAACAGTAATGATGCTGAAGAGATGATCTTAAACGATATGATAGTACATTTATTTCAATTCTATAATTAAAAGTGGTATTTCAAGTAATAACCACTTTAAATAATTATTTGTTACAACACGAGCAAAATATTTAGATGTTGTCTGTACTTTGTAGATAGTTAAGGATGAGGTTAATTTTAATTTCGGTGGGAAGAAAAAACAATAACTATGGAAGCATATATTCATAAGAAATGATTGTTGCACTACTGTAGCATTGTCATTGTACATTTCATATATATTTTCTAAAATTTTTAATCATTACTTTATATTTTTATTGGGTCCTTAAGGATTTAACTTTTTTTATTACTTAATGCATTTAGTGAGATTATTATTTTAGTATACTGACCCAAATCGGAACCGAAAGAAATTATTATCTAAGTAAAATGATTACTTCGTCGAACATTAATTCATTGAGGTTTAACTGTATTAGCTTAATTGAAATTACATTCTATGCAAATTTAAAAATGTATATATGCCTCACATTATGCATTGGGACAATTTCTTAAATACCCAAATCCTTATTACAAAAGTCAAATTTACTCAATCCATATATTTCTTATACAAAATACTCATTTTTACTTAAAAATCCCAACTTTTTAGACTTGTCAGCCTGCAAGTTCGTTATTTTGCTTCGTTTTGTGCGTAAATGATTGGAATCGGGTATTTGAAGCATAACTCAGAATCCCGCTCGCGTGGCCAAATCCCGCTCACCCCTCACTACTCCTAAGGCAGAATCCCGCTCGTAACGTCCCGCTCGGACAGTCCCGCTCGCCCTACCAAGTCCAGCTTGACTTTTTGACTTGGCAGAGAAGCAGAATCCCACTCACAGAGTCCCGCTCGGCCCTGTCAAGTCCCACTCATTTCATTTCTAGTCCCGCTCGGTCCATTCCTAGTCCCATTCCACTTTATCAGCAAATCATACGATGAAAAATCGACCTATCATGAAATCTTCTATGTTTATACCGTGATTGAAGTCCAAATCGAACACACTCTATCCTCTTTCATTTCATTTTCAATCACAAAATCTTCTGTGGAATTTTACTTCCACACTCCAGAAAAAAAATAGAAAGTTGATATAATATTATTATTCATTTTAACGGGCAATTTAATAATTTGTCGAAGTATGTTAGCGGTGAAATTAGAGTTGTCTGCATTTCTGGAAACAGTGTTTGTCTCCCGATTTTACGACAGTTAATTCAATGCATTCTTAATTCATTTTCACTTTCGTCAAATTATAAAATTTATTACACCAACATTTCTCGTCATGGTATTATGCGAACATTAGCCACCTTAAAAAATCCCAACTCGTCCAACTCCAAATCTCCACTCTCGAACTTTGTCAGCAATTCTCTACCCGTTATTGGTGTACAACCATTTAACATGGTGTAAACAATCGACTGACGGGGATCATGCCGAGCATGAGGATAAAAATTGCAGGATCCAAACATTAAACCCGTGACAAGGGCATAATCGAAACAAGAAAATCGGATAGTCGTCCCGGATACGAAAAACCATATAACTGAATCATCTTCTTCCGCTTGAATCTCATGACACAACAACATGTGAAGAACTCTAGCCGCATTCCTACCCACCCTTCAATCCATAAAGTCACCAAAAATGTCATTCCTAAACTGCTCCACTAACCCATCATCACTGATAGCTCTTAAGATTTTTTTAATCGTATAAAAAATCTTTGGGTTATATGCGACGGGCGAAGGAAATTGGGGAGAAAGAGGAGAAAAAGTGACAGATCTGGATATTAAATTCCAAATCTGTTCAAATCCAGCTCAGGCCTGCTCGTGCAATCCCGCTCAGCGAGCCGGATTTGACTGGGAAGGCTAACAACGCCGAGCGAGATTTCACGAGAACTTCCGACTGCGCCGAGCGGGATTCCAACGAGACTCCGCGAGCGATATTTCACTCAACGTGTTTGTTGGTCCGGAGACGATAAGTCAGGTGTAGAGGGGGGGGGGTGAATACACCTGAGCTCAGTTTCTTTTTCTCAATGAAGGTTAGCTAAGCTGATGATTGCAACTGATGAACAGTGCCAAATAAGCCTTCGATCGCGGGACGAGTGAGTCGGCCACTGAAGCTCTCTCCTACCGATCGTTGTCGGCATTTCTTTGAGAATCGGTCGGAGACAAGTAGTGCGGAAAGTGTGGGGCCCGGAATTCGTCTCTTTTGAAAACACGTTTTAGCAAATTAAATCTTTTGGCTGTGCGCTTTATAAAATACGTTTTATGCAAGCTTATGATTTTCAAGTCGGTTGAATGCTATGCAATAAAACAGTAAAAGAACACAAGCGATTTAACGTGGTTCGGATACGCAAGATCCTACGTCCACGGTCCTGAACAAGGTAGGAGAACTTGTTGATTATTCTGAGCAAGCCTCAGCAGGGATACTGTGCACTGGACAGTTCCCTCTAAGTTATAGCCCTTAGCGACTTTACAATTCAAACCTAAGTCTGAAAGGGAAGGGAATTTTCTCCAACTGAGAAGGAGTTCTTACAATAAGAACAATTCACTAAATGTGAACTCCTTCGAATCTAAGCTATAAATATGACAATGAGCTTAGTATAGAGAAGAAAGGGATGTAAGAACTCTAGAGAGAAAAACTGAGAAATCTTCTAAGTATGCAAGTTTTCCTCTGGATGATCTTTTAGCGTTCTAGAGCGTTTATGAACTTGAGCTTGTCCCTTTTGAAATTCCGTCTCTTCTTTTTCGGAGCTTCAAAAACTTCTCTATTTATAGTTGTGAGTTATGGCATATGTCCGTTGGAGACGACGATGCCACGTGTCACAAGCTTCCAAAGAAAACGGCCATAATTCGAACTTGTTGCAGCAGGGCAATTAATGCACTGTTCATGAGAGCAGCTTTACTGTGTAGAGTAGGTAAGCGTTGTCGGCTTCTCATTGGTCGAGGTTTGTAGTCGGTGAGAATGTCAGAGTTGACCGTTCAACGACCTCGTATATCTTCTGCTGAACTTTTCGAAAAGACTTGAATAGCTGGGTCGCTTTCCGTAGGATACGATAGGATCGAAAAGTCTCTGTCTTCTTCAGCTGAGTCGGCTGACACGACATCTACTGAGTAGGTCAGCTGGCAACTGCGAAGGTACTGTGCTTGTTTCTGTTCTTCTACTGATGACTATCAGCTGGGAGTAGTCTTCTACTGATGATTTGTCAGCTGATGCTTTATCTTCGACTGAGTGGAAGATCAGCTGCTGACTGAAGAACACAAGCGATTACACTGATGACGTGGGGTTCTGAAAAGTATCTTCGACAGAAGATCAGTTCAACAATTACCCCGTACAGGACTTAGACAAAAAATAATAATCAATATATCAAGTCTAACCTATACATCAGCTAATCCTAACGACACACTAATCTACTGATATCAGCTAGGTTTTGGGATCTTCAATTCCATAGTACTACTATGATTTCCCCCAATTTTCTTTTAACCGAACATCAGCTGAGTATCATCTACTCACTCATATCCAACAATTTCCCCCTAATTGATGATGCCAAAACTTCTACCTCTACCTCTTAAACTTCTTAAGTCTATAAAAGATGTTATCCTACTGACAACAATTTCCCCCTTACAACATTCTGAGGAAAAATAAAGGAATATCAATACTTCAGTAGGTGGGAGATACGCAAAATCAGAGAAACTGACTGTGAGTGTGTGTCAGATCACTTAGTGATCAGTCGTGAAAAACACGATGCAAAGAGCTGGAAGACAATGAGTAATTGTCTAACAAGCAATAGGAACTGATATATATAATCAATGATGTACAAGCTCCTACAACTATTACAACAGAAATCAAAAAGGAGAAATCACTGCTGACGCTTGAAGCGTTGAGTCCTTATCTTGAAATCGCCAGACTTCTCAACAGGAGGATCCGTGTAATAATACTTGTAAACTCGATCCCGATCTCCCGGATTTCTTCGTTGTCAAGAGGATTGTCGGGCAAAGAAACCCGGATGGAAAGCAGCTTCCTCTATCTCTCTCTCAATGTCCTTCGTGCACGCCAGCCTCTCTAGCAGCTTGGCGGAGGAATATGTCGGAAAGTCAGGGGCACGGAAGGGAATATTCTCGTTCTTCCATAATCTGCCTCACCGATCTCCGAATGAGATATAAAATCTCGAGATTAGTTCATCGAATAACTGATCAGCTGGACAGTCGAGAGGATAAATGCGCCATACAAAATAGCCTTTAATAAAATCCTCTTTCAGGCTTTCCCAATGGACGTTCATATCAGCCGGCACCCATTTATCCACATGCGGGATAGGAATATTCTTAACATATGGGCCCCCGATGAACTTGGATCTTCTTGGGATCTGCCTCCTCGGATCACCGTCGGCTTGAGAGATAAGCTACGCATTTTTGCCAAGTCAGCTATCCTTTTCTTTTCGCGGAGTGCGGCTGCTCTTCTGTCTCCTCGCCTGAGACTCAGACCTTGCGGCGTCGCCTCCCGTGTCGCTTGATCTTCCGCTATCTGCTCAGGTGTTAGAGTAGAAGTGGGAATACTACGAGCGAAGCTTGGATCTCGGTCGGAAGAGCCTTAGCAAAATCTCGCTTGGGCTTTCTTCTTACGCTCTTCGACCGACCCGACCTTTTTCTTGCCTTTGCCCCTAACAGCTTTGCCCTTGGGCTTCTTTCTTTGCTTCGCTTGCCTCTTCAAGCCGACGCTCATGGTCGAGCTTATCCCCGCACTGTTGGGCAATTTTGAGGTCATAAGCCTCTTGCTCCGCTTTTGATTTGAACTTATGGACCGGGGAGGAAGGAGGAGTAGATACGGTTGCAATCTCCTTCCCCGGCCTCTGCGGTGGCAATTGTTCGAGCTCGAGCTCTTCTTCTTCCGTCTCCCCGCTCAATAAATCGCGCTACGTCTTCAATGTGAGCGCAGAAGAGGAGATGGGGGTTGGGTCAAGTGGAAATTCTAGGCGAAGGACCTCGAAGAGTTCTTATCCTGAGTAGTAGAGGGTCCTTCCTCCTGAGCCCTTTCCCCCTGAGTCTGTGCGGGTTCTTCAGGTTGTGGAGGGTCTCTCCTCCGGAACCCTTTCCCTGATTATCGGTACATCACCGTATCCATTTCAGATTCTTCTTTTATTATACCTTCCCCCTTTTTGGCCATCGTAAGCTTATCGAAGGTGGGTACGGATAGCTGTGACTTCTTTCTCAAGCTTGTATACTGAGTCCTTGATCTCGAGTAATCGTAGAGTCGAAGTCCTTGACCAAGTCACAGTATTGCTCCCAGTCCTTCTCTTGAGCTGCCCTAGATCGATTGAGATGAGCAACTGACTCCTGGCGGAGTTTCAGTAGGGCTAGATCATTGGATTCCTTCATCTCCTTCTGAATCTCGTTCAAGGCCTCAGCCTGTTGCTTAATAGCAGTCTGGAGGCTTCTTGTAGCCAATTTGTTCCGCTCATCCATTTGAGCTTGGACTGTTGTGAGAGCATGAGTCAGCTGCTCAGTAAATGATTTGTGCTGAGCTTGGAGCAAAGAATCGACTCGTGCGGATAGATCTCGCTTTTCGCGCTATCAAAGCCTGCTCGATCATCTCCTTAAAATCAGGCTGCGAAGGAGCCTCTTGAGGAGTGGAGATGCCAGCGGCTAGCTTATTCAGGCTATCAGTCTGCGCCTTCGTATACTTCTCCCATTTGATATGGACGTCTTTGGCGAGAAGTTTGTTTTTAGCTCCTTGGCGTCTGATTGCCTTATTTACTGATTTGGAGGACACGGAACCAATGGGTTGAATCTGGTAAGAGCTTGTTCCGAGCCTTTGATCAGAAAACACAAGGAGCTGCTCTCGACTGTACTTCGGAGCGCCCTGAGCCTCACCTGATGTACCAGGGGGTGGTGATTGGCTCTTCTCATGGGGAGTTGGTCCCTCAGCAGAGCCTCCCAACTCTGCATCCTTGGGGTTGCCTTCCATCTCCTGATCTTGTTCTAGGTCATCACCCTTATCAGCAGGAGGAGATGGAGGCGGAGCATTACCAGCAGGAGCTGTGGTACGCAGGCTAAGAAGATAGAGCATAGCAGCTCGAAGATCCTCGAAGGATGCCAAATCAGCTGGCTCCCCGAATCCGATCTCTCGCTCGTAAATCTTGCTCCTCTCGTCAATAGATCGATGGCTGACTGAGTTTTTGCAAAATCTATCGAATAACCTAGTTTAAAAACCTCCAGTAGCATCTGAACTCTTGCCCTGATGGCAATGTCAACCAAGTCTTCATGCTCAGCTATCTCTGGAATCTGATCGTGAATCTCAGCTGTAGCACGTAGACGAGTGGTATGAGTTGTTGTCCATTCAGTCTCTTCAGTTGGCTCTCGAATGTCCGACTGAGTGTCATCGGAGCTGATGACTTGAGCTTTCTCCTTGAGGGTGGCTCCTTCCATCCCTGTGTCAGAGTCCAAGGTTTGCTCATCTTGAGGTGGAGGAACCTGTTCTATGACAGTTATCGGCTGAGCCACAGTGACCTCAGTTGGTCGTGGCTTGATAAGCCTCCTCCTTTTGGACACATCAGCGGGAGATGGCAGGGCAGGAGCAGCTCTCTTCTGCTCAGGTGGCCCTTTGCCAATTGACTTCTCCGTCGCTTCCTTAGTCTTAAACTTTATCAGCTTAGTGTTGTACAGCTTTGAGTCTTCGAAAGCTGAGTTCCTCTGTACAACACTCTCTATTAGGACAGACATCTTAGTCCCGAATAGAAGTTTACTCGTACTGGCCAACTTCCTCTCGCCAGTGGGTGGAGTAGTGAATTTCTGGGCCTGGGCTTTCATCTGAGTCGTGTAATAGTCAGCCCAATTCACTTCTACTCCGTCATCAATAGCCATCATCAGCTGAATCCTAGGTTTGGACAGTTGATCATACGATCCAGCTGAGCTTGTCAGTATGTGCGAGACCACATACGCTAAACCTCTGTACTGAGGTAGCAAAAGATTCCTCGAGAGAGCTGTCTTGAACGTCAGATCACTGCGTCCACAGAACTTTTGTACTTAGGCATTGATCTCCCTCTCCTCATATCCGATAGGGGAGATTCCAGAAGTAGGAAGCTGAAACGCGAGGACTAGAGATGTTGAATGTGTGCTGAGTCGGCTTCCACTTGTTCGGAGATGTTTCTCTCATGTATGAGAAAGACGCTTCTTCTCCTCCGGCAGCCACTGAGTTCCAGTTGAAATATGCTTCTGCCACTTGCCTTGGCAGATGAGCACGAGGATGCTTGGTCACGAGGGTCTCCAACCCTGACCTCTCCAGAGCATCGAACATAGGCTCCAGATATGAAATGTCCACCTGGCGGAAAGCCATTGTGGGTTCGAACTGAATTCGGATGGCCATGATCTCCACTATTGGTTCAGGAGTCTGTACGATCGCCATAGAAATCTGCAAAACACATGTTAGCACTTGAAAATAGAGTAAGTCAGTAGTTATCAGCAGATTTGAATACATTACCGAGTATGAGAGCTTGAGGGATGCACAGGCAAAGCAGTTATAAGAAGTTTGAGATGGAAACTGATTTGCGATAAAAGCTCTTAGGATTTGATAATGGCGAAAAGTGAGGAAAAAGATAGAAGATGAAAGATTTTGTATATGTTGGCTTGATTGCAAGTTTCAATCCAACAACTGAGTTTTAATCTTCCAAAAACTATGAACGGCTAAGATTTAATGTTATAAAAGGAATGATTACAAAAGCCGCCTAAAACATAGATCTACGTAATAAAGGTAAGTGAGAAGACATGCATTAAATGCGCGACGACAAGCATTAATTACTCGCTTATGCAAGTGAAAAGGTTTCCTACTGACCTTTCCTTAAACTATTAATGGCGGGAAATGAATGCACATTAACTACTGAGTGTGAGCGACTGATGCAATAAATGCGAGCATGCTTCAAAAAAAATAAGTACACAAAATTACGCTAATCTTATCAGCTGAACATATCAGCTGGTTACCGAACCTCTTCAGCTGAACTTATCAGCTGGTTACCGAACCTCTTCAGTTGAACTCATCAGCTGGTTATGTATAGGGAGAATGGTTGTCATGCTGATGACTATGTTCCCCCCTTGCGTGTGCGATGTGACTTTCCCAACCGAGTCACCGTACTTAGTTATCCGACCCGTCGATCGATTCCTTATGCCGATACCAATTGTTACCAATTGTTGGGCAATGATGTTCTCGGTAGTCGGCATCTACCGACGCATCTCGGAGGGATCCGGTAGACCTAGCTCAACCGATAGTTCTCCGAACCTCGTTCTCGGCTAGTGGTTTGGTCGGTATATACGCCCTTTGCTTGTCAGTATGGATCTTCTCCATCCTGATATCCTTCTTCTCGACATGGTCTCTGATGAAGTGGTGTCGGATATCCACGCGTTTGCATCCGGTATGTAGAACCGGGTTCCCGAGTTATGGCAATTGCACTTGTGGAGTCGCAGTAGATGGGCACTTCATCCCGAGTTATACCATAATCTCTAAGTTGTTGTCGAAGCCAAAGGATCCGGGCACAAGCAACTTCCTGCAGCCATGTACTCGGCCTCGAGAGTGGATGTTGCTACCGAATGCTGCTTCTTTGAAAACCAAGAAATCGCTTCTTTGCCGCCTAGGAACCGACAAGTTCCGGAAGTTGACTTTCGATCTATCCCGCATCTCGCATAATCGGCATCGAATAACTCGTCGGATTAAGTTATCATCGGCGAGGATACCATAACCCAAAGATCGGTGTTCCTCTTAAATAGCGCGAGATCTTCTTCGCCGAAGTCTAAATGACTTCGCTTGGGATCCGCTTGGAATCTTGCGCATACACCTACAGCATAAGTTATGTCAGGACGGCTAGCTGTTAAATAAAGTAAGGAGCCTATAATAGCTCTATAATCAGTAGAGTTAACAGAAGCTCCCTCTTTGTCTAGATCGATTTTAAAGTTCGTGTTCATGGGGATTTTGACTGGCTTGCTGGAGTCGCAGCCGAATCTCTTGAGAAGATCTCGAGTGTATTTGGCTTGATTGATAAAGATTCTTTCAGGTGATTGCTTCACTTGAAATCCAAGGAAATAATTCATCTCTCCCATCATGGACATCTCGAATTTCTCTTTCATCAACTTCTCGAACTGCTGATATATGACTTCGTTTCTGCAGCCGAAAATGATGTCGTCCACGTAGATCTGCACCAGTAGAATGTCATCTCCTAACTTTATGTTGAATAGGGTGCGATCTACTGTCCCCTTCTGAAAACCTTTCTGAAGTAGAAAGTCTGATAGGGTATCATACCAAGCCCTGGGTGCTTGTTTTAACCCATACATAGCTTTCCTAAGTCCAGTACACTGATGTCCTCGCTTGAAAGCCGGGCGGTTGTTCCACGTAGACTTCTTCCTTCGATGCGCCGTTCGTAAAAGCCGACTTCACATCCATCTCGATATACCTTAAATCCCCGATGTGTTGCATAAGCTAGGAAAAGACGAATGGCTTCCAATCCGCGACCGGAGCAAATGTTTCATCAAAGTCAATTCCTCTCGCCCGATCAGTATCCTTTAGCAACTAGTTGAGCTTTATTTCCGACAATGACGTTGTTTTCATCTCGCTTGTTCTTGAAGACCCACTTAGTTCCAATCACGTGCCGATATCTGGTTCCGTCGACAAGCTCCCAAACTTCATTTCCGACGAACCGGTCGCCTCTTCTTGCATAGCAATAACCCGGTCAAGATCTTTAAGTGCGTCCTCTATCGACCGAGGTTCTTCGTAGACAAAAAACAAGAGTAAAGTGAGCTTTCTCCTTGACTTAATCTTGATCTCGTCCTTATAGTTGCTTGATGGATCTCCAATGATAAGATCTCGAAGAATGAGCATCGAGCCACGAACGCCCGAGTCGGGCTTCTTCTTCCGATACTACTTCGCACACGCCGTAGGTGTATTAGGCATTTCGTAAGGTACGTTTCCGTGATCCGTAGCAATTCGTAAGAAGGTTAGGGTCTACCGAGTTTCCGTGTTCGGGGGCATTTAGCTCAGGGAACATTAATCGTTCCCCCGAGTTTATATTCTCGGTAGAGGTCTCGGTTACCACGGGGGCTTCCTCATCGACCGATGTTACCTCGTTGTTGATTCAGTTCGATAGAATCAACTAGGTCAGCTACGTTGCTTGTTGGCTGAGTCTGAATTTCTTCATCGTCTGACTCATCTTCCCAACAATGCTGGATCTTTTCAGCTTTATCATTCAGTCCGAGATCCTGTAGCTTGCTGCTGACATCTTCAGTATTTGACTTTGTATCTTTCCCCGTTCTCGCAAAAAATTCGTCAAAAACAACATGAGGGCTTTCCTCCACACAAAGAGTCCGATAGTTAAAGACTCTGAAGGCTTTACTGACTCGGGAGTATCCTAAGAATACTCCTTGATCAGATTTGCTATCAAAGACCTTCAACTAATCTTTCCCATTATTGTGGATAAAGCAAGGACAATACGAAAACATGAAAATGAGAAATAGAAGGAATTCTCCCTTTCCACGGTTCGTAAGGCGTCTTCATGTGTTGTTTGTGTCGGTAGTGAGCGATTCCCGAGTGTAACGAGCGGTGTCGGTAGCATCAGCCCCAAAACTTTGAGGGTAGTCCGGAATCTGCGAGGAGCGTTCTTGCGGCTTCTTTGAGTGTTCTCGTTCTTACGTTCGGCAAGTCCGTTCTGCCGAGGGGTGCGTGCAGCTGATGTCTCGTGCTTAATTCCCTCTTTATCGCAGTATGTCTTAACTACTGAGTTTAGAAACTCGGTTCCTCTGTCTGAGCGTATCTTCTTAATCTTGATGTTCTTTTCCACACTAAGTTTCTTCAGTAGATTAGGTAACTCAGTCTAAACATCAGATTTGTTAGCGATGAAAATGACCCAAGTATATCTCGAGTAGTCGTCTATGACGACGAGAGCATACTTCTTGCCTCTTATAGTCACTGGAGAGACTGGCCCAAATAAGTCCATGTGAAGCAGCTGAAGGATTCCATCAGTGGAAGGTGAAGGAATAGGTGGATTGCTTTTCTTTGTTTGCTTTCCCTTCAGGCACGCTTCACAATTTCTGTCTTTGATAAACGATTCTTTGGGCAGTCCTCTGACTTTAGAGTTCTTGACAAGCTTGTTCATGGTCTTGAAGTTCATGTGTCTGAGTCTCTTGTGCCATAGCCACCCGACTTGTCACCCGATTTAGTCTCGTGCGAGCAAGCAAGCCTCGGGTTCAAGCGGTATTCCGGTTGCAACATAGATGTTCTTCCTCCGCGAACCCGATAACACCGTTTTCCCCGTAGATTTGTCAACAATATCACGTAAACCAGGCCAAAGATTACTCTGTTAAGATCATCACGGAATTGATCGATCGAAAGGAGATTATGTTGAAGTCCTTCAACATATGTTACTCTTGGAACCGTGGCGGTCCCCAATGTTCGCGTTCCGTATCCCCTTGTGTAGCCTTTGGAGTTGTCACCGAATTCAATGCGGGACCATCTTCTTGTACGTAGTTGTTCAACAGGCTCTTCTGGTAAGTCATGTGTCTCGGGCGACACCTGTCCACTATCCACGGGTCCTTATGCACCTGCAAAACAGAGGCATTTTTTAGGTACCCTTTGGTTCAGTTGGGTCCTTACTGGTTAGTGGGTGATTTTGGAACCCAGATCTGTCTCGGGACCTTAGAAGTCCTAGACTTCTTCTTCTGAACCTTGTCAGCTTTCTTCTCCACAGGACTTGGAGATACTGACTTTCTGCTGATGATTTTGGGTTCAGGCGCTTTCTTCTTCTGAGTCTTAGCGCTTCTCCTGACCTTGGGCTCATAGTAGTACGAGCCGTACTGAGCCGGGTGCTCATACAGTGGCTCCTTGTACTGTTTTGCCCATCTGACCTTCTTGGTTCCCCCTGAATTTGATCGCGGTGTCTTGGGGCTGGAACCTTTGGTTAGCTGCTTGTTGCTACTTGGCTGAGGTGCAATCATTTTCTGTTTGTTCTTCGCCTGAGGTGTGGTGTCAGTAGCTTGCACCTTTCCTCTGACGAACCTATCAGCCAGAGTTGCTGAGCTTTTGGAGGTGGAAGCTTCGTGGGTATAGCCAAGGCCTTCTTTCACAGCAGTTGGCCGTTGTGCTCTAAGCATGCTTTCAAGCTTCTCCTTCGCTCCCAGGTATTGTTCAGTCATCAAACCTCTCCAGACCTCGTCACTCCTTCTGAGTGAGTCATAGTCATTCTGCACGTCTGTGAGCTTCTGACTGAGCTTGGCTATTTCAGTCTCTTTCTCGAATTGTCCTTGGTCGAACCGAGATCTCGAGTCTCTTGAAGCTGAGACTTAGTCATAAGAGATTCAATCTCTTCCTTGAGTCTCGCAACTAGATCCACTGACTCAGTAGAGACCTGACAATCAGAAGAAAGTCTCTGATTTTCAGCCTTTACCTGTTCAAGTTCCCCGGATGGTTCTGCTTGAACTCTCTCGCTCAGCTGAATCTGTTCCTCTAGCAGATCGTCGTAGCCTTGTACCACATCTAGAGGATCACATGTAACCGAGCACGTGTCTTGTATGCTGTGTGAAGAAGAGGTAATAATGTGTTTAGAATTTACCTCGGCCTCTTCTCCGCCATCGACGAGTATTCGGTCGACTCATCGTGAACTGTCTCTGCGACCTCAACTGCGACGTAATGCGGCTTCGTCTTCGAAGAATACATGAATGTATCCTCCTTAATTGAGTTGTCGGATATCTCTCCCGGCTATATAGGTCTGCTCGTCTCTCGGCGAATTTCTTTCTCCTGGCTCGCCGTTCGCTCTTTGAGCAGCCGAGAGTTCGGGACAATCGTGCCGATAGTGTCCCTCCTTCTTGCGCGTTGTAGCGGTGGATGTTCTCCTGCTCTTACCAAACTGAGTTTTTAGACGGATCGGCGACGAGACTCCGATTTCCCGCATTCAGTAGAAGGATTAGATTCTTCTTTCTTATGATAGTCTTTCTTACCCGAAGAAGAATCTCGGTTGTATTTCCTTAGCTTTCCGACTCTCTCCTTTTCCCTCGATATTTGAGAGCCATCGGTGCTAGGCCGGTCGTGGCCTGAAGTCTCGAAGACTTTGCTACGATGTGGCCACGGCTTTGCTTGAGGAAATAGGCTTAGCTCCGTATTGCTTGATCGTGCCTTGAAGGCGTGGTCGAACCGTGTGTCACCGGAGCGCTTAAGCACTTTTGGGGTAAGCTATGCTCGAATTCCTCCGATTTTAATTCCCAAAATATAACATCGGGAGTTAGAGCATTTAGATCGAGCGACGTAAATAAGTAGCAAATGGAAGCCACTTCGTCGGGGCAACGCTCTCAAGATCTTGGTGTTCATCTCCTTGTTGGTGAACGACCTCCCGACCCTATGATGACATTGACTTGATTGGTGAATCCGACACTCGGCTCGTCAATGGTTTCAAGAGGCTCCATTGCAAAGGCGTCGATCTTCCGAAGCTCTAGCTCGAGCTTGTTTTCTTTGATCCGAGGGGTTCCATGGCTCAATGACCAAGGCGTCCCATAGCTCTTTCGCCGTTTTGCAATCCCGCGTACCCTTCCGAGGTGTGAGTCACCGAGCGTAGTCGGTATGGCATTACGAGCAACTCGGTCAAGGTTGTGCAACTTCTTTTCTTCGAAGCGTGAAGGCGCTTTTATCTTTGGGAACCTTAGCACCGGTTTGTGCTCCCACGCCTCCTCTAGCAAAGAATACTACGCCGTCGATCATGGGAATGATCGGTCCCCGACTCTAGGACATCTGACATGCTGTCATGGAGTGACGTTAGGTGTGCCTCCATACGTACGCGCCATACCGTGTAGTTCTCTATTGAGAACATCGGTACCATCCTAATACCTGACATATCAGACATTGTAAGAGTAAGAGTATAAGGATGCTGAAAAGATGCTTATGCAGTGAAAACGGTTTTCAGGATCAGTTCGAGAGGACCAGTATTTCAGAACCGGCGATCAGTTGAACACCGTGTGCTCTGATACCAATTGTTGGTCCGGAGACGATAAGTCAGGTGTAGAGGGGGGGGTGAATACACCTGAGCTCAGTTTCTTTTTCTCAATGAAGGTCAGCTGAGCTGATGATTGCAACTGATGAACAGTGCCAAATAAGCCTTCGATCGCGGGACAGAGTGAGTCGGCCCATCGAGCTCTCTCCTACCGATTGTCGCGTACTTTGAGAATCAGTCGGAGACTGTTGTGCGGAAAGTGTGGGGCCCGGAATTCGTCTCTTTTGAAAACACGTTTTAGCAAATTAAATCTTTTGGTTGTGCGCTTTATAAAATACGTTTTATGCAAGCTTATGATTTTCAAGTCAGTTGAATGCTATGCAATAAAACAGTAAAAGAACACAAGCGATTTAACGTGGTTCGGATACGCAAGATCCTACGTCCACGGTCCTGAACAAGGCAGGAGAACTTGTTGATTATTCTGAGCAAGCCTCAGCAGGGATACTGCGGACCGGACGCGTTCCCTCTAAGTTATAGTCCTTAGCGACTTTACAATTCAAATCTAAGTCTGAAAGGGAAGGGAATTTTCTCCAACTGAGAAGGAGTTCTTACAATAAGAACAATTCACTAAATGTGAACTCCTTCGAATCTAAGCTATAAATATGACAATGAGCTTAGTATAGAGAAGAAAGGGATGTAAGAACTCTGAGAGAAAAACCGAGAAATCTTCTAAGTATGCAAGTTTTCCTCTCGGATGATCTTTTAGCGTTCTGAGCGTTTATGAACTTGAGCTTGTCCCTTTTGAAATTCCGTCTCTTCTTTTTCGGAGCTTCAAAAACTTCTCTATTTATAGTTGTGAGTTATGGCATATGTCCGTTGGAGACGACGATGCCACGTGTCACAAGCTTCCAAAGAAAACGGCCATAATTCGAACTTGTTGCGAGCGGGCGGTTAATGCAGCTTTCATGAGAGCAACTTTACTTGTGTAGAGTAGGTAAGCGTTGTCGGCTTCTCATTGGTCGAGGTTTGTAGTCGGTGAGAATGTCAGAGTTGACCGTTCAACGACCTCGTATGTCTTCTGCTGAACTTTTCGAAAAGACTTGAATAGCTGGGTCGCTTTCCGTAGGATACAATAGACTGAAAAGTCTCTCGTCTTCTTCATTGAGTCGGTCGACACGGCATCTACTGAGTAGGTCAGCTGGCGACTGCGAAGGTACTGTGCTTGTTTCTGTTCTTCTGCTGATGACTATCAGCTGGGAGTAGTCTTCTACTGATGATTTGTCAGCTGATGCTTTGTCTTCGACTGAGTGGAAGATCAGCTGCTGACTGAAGAACACAAGCGATTACACTGATGACGTGGGGTTCTGAAAAGTATCTTCGACAGAAGATCAGTTCAACAATTACCCCGTACAGGACTTAGACAAAAAATAATAATCAATATATCAAGTCTAACCTATACATCAGTTAATCCTAACGACACAGTAATCTACTGATATCAGCTAGGTTTTGAGATCTTCAATTCCATAGTACTACTATGATTTCCCCCAATTTTCTTTTAACCGAACATCAGCTGAGTATCATCTACTGACTCATATCCAACAGTGTTTTTTACCTGCTGAGCGGGACTGAGCGGGACACGAGCGGGATTCATTATTTACGAGCAGGATTAGTTACTATATATACACTCGTGTGTTATTTTTGTTTCTTGACTGATTCGTCTCAAATTCCGGAAAATATCTGAAAATGATTGATGTTAGTCAACTTTTTTCAAAAAGTAGGGGTATTGTCTGTATAATTAGGTATTTTGTGTATGAATTATAAGGTTTGTATAATTTTGCTTTTTAATTTAAGGATATGGGTATATGTAGATATTACCACTTATGCATTCTTGTGTATCACTAACTTTAGATTAATGATATGCAGTAGTGATGAAATCATAAGATTGCTACATAGAAAGTGTGACATTGGAAAAAGTTTGTATTTTTAACTTTTATGTACCACACCATATTTATGTATCATAATCACAATAATTTTACTGGTGTCACGTGTTATTCATCAAAGATGCGGGACATATAAAAGTGTACAATTAGATACATAAAAGGCTTTCCAATGACATATGATACAAATTGTGGTACACATAATTTTTTTGGAGGAAAATAATGCAGATATGGACTAGTGTGCATCATGTTGCACATGCAACATGAACATGATCTAATTGCCCAATTTTGACCCATGTTTGACCCGTTGACCCGCTTTGACTCATGTGTTGACCAGTTTTTTTTTCGTATTTTTTTTTTTGCTTTTTTTTTTCTATTTTCGTTTTTTTAATTTTTTTTGTCTTTTTTTCATCTTTTTTGTTTTTTCCTTTTTTTTGGTCTTTTTGTTTTTTTGCCTTTTTCGTTTTTTCGTCTTTTTTCATTTTTTCGTTTTTTCGTCTTTTTCGTATTTTTTCGTTTTTTTTTACTTTTTCGTTATTTTTTTTTCGCCTTTTTCGTTTCTCGTCTTTTTTCATTTTTTCACTTTTTTCGTCTTTTTCGCCTTTTTTCGTTTTTTTCGTCTTTTTCGTTTTTTTTTCGCCTTTTTCGTTTTTTCGCCTTTTTTTCGTCTTTTTCGTTTATTCAGTTTTTTCATTTTTTCGGAAATACAAAGAATGGCACGATACTTTTTTCGTTTTTTCGTTTTGAAATACAAAAAATATTTTTCATTTTTTTCCCCTTTATTATAAGGACGAGAGTGTCACTCTTTGTATACAAAAGTGTCGTTTGTTCTAAACAATGACACTTTTGTTCGTTTGTTCTAAACAATGACACTTTCATTCGGGACAATTGACACTTTTGTTTATTACGATTGACACTTTAGGTAATATTTTCTGGTTATTATGCTTCATATTGATTATTAGATGAAAGTGACACGTTCCTTAATTCTGAGTGCCAATTTACTTCAGTGTGATTGACACTTTAAGATAAATGACACTTTCGTTCGTTGTAATTGACACTTTTTTCATAAACAAATGACATTTTTTTTCGAAACAAATCACATTTTTTTTTAAAAATAATTGATATTCAATAAATGATATAAATGACACTTTATTCAAATACAAATGACACTTTTGTTTGTTACGATTGATACTTTGGATAAGTAACAAATGACACATTTATTCATTACAAATGACACGTCTTCCTTATCAAAAAAATTGGAAAAAAAAAATATTTGTTACGATTGACACTTTTGTTTGTTACGATTGACACTTTTATAAGCAAAGAGTGCGTCCGTCCTTAAAATAAAGGGAATAAAAATGAAAAAAAAAAAAAAATTTTTGTTTGTTGCGATTGATACTTTTGTTTGTTACGATTGACACTTTCGTATGCAAAGAGTGACACGTCCGTCCTTAAAATAAAGGGAATAAAAAGAAACGTAAAAAAAAATAAAAATAAAATAATAATAATAATAAATTAATGATCTCATGCTGACGTCAGTAGGTCAAATACGGGTCAATGCGGGTCAACGGGTCAAATACGGGTCAAAGCGGGTCAAAATTGGATAATTGGATCATGTTGCATGATGCACACAAGTTTTTGTCAATAATGCAAAATAGTTTTTTTTGGGGAAATTAATGCAACTTCTCTGTCTTCAACTATGCATTTAGATATGTTTCTAAATTTATTTTAGATATGTTTTTAATGTAATGTGTTGGTTGTCATCAAATATAGTTAAGATCCTGTGTATACAACATGTTTTGACATCTACAAACCAGCAGCCACAATGTGGGATTTCCAAACTCGGTGACCCACTTGCATCCGCTACCTTCTAATTTCGCCAAATGATTTAATCATTCCTCCATTTCCACTACCCTTTCCCATTCCTTTCCCTAATTGACTAAATCAAACCAGCATCACGTTTACCGGCTCTTCTTCGGCTGCGGATTCCAAAGAAGACGACAAATTGCTCGATTTCCTACTCCCGAAGCTCAAGGTGTCAACTTTGAACTTCCTTTTTCTTTTTAGTGATTTTAGGCCCGTTTGTTTTATGAATCTGTAGAGCCAATTATCTTCTATCTTGGGATTTGAGGAAGATTTAGGTGTTCTGGGTTTTAGGGTTTCTTGGGCTTGAGGTCAATTTGTTTGTCGTGATGGAAGAATCTAGGTTTTCGAATTCAGCACTACTCTGAGATAGATTCAGAAGTTGTGGTTTTTGTGAGTTTTAACAAATAGATCTGCTTTATCGGGAGAAGAATCGAGATTTTTGAATTGACTATCGAGGAGGTGTGTTTTTGATTGATTAGGTTTGGGGATGATTTGATTACTGCAATTGGGGATTTTTCGGTGAAGAAGAAGAAGAAGAAGGTAGCTAGGGTTTTGATTGGAGTTGATTTGTTGATTAATGGATCCCAGCCAGAATAGGCAGATGGATCATTTGGGTGTCAACAAAATGGGGAAAAACATCAAGAAAAGTCCGTTGCACCAGCCGAATTTTGCCGGTGCTGCTAGGCAGCAGCCCCAACCTCAGGTCTACAACATCAACAAGAACGATTTTCGCGACATAGTTCAGCAGCTTACTGGTTCACCACTACGAGACCCCCCTCCCAGGCCTCCACAAAACAACCCCAAACCCCCCAACAACAGATTACAGAGAGTCCGTCCGCCGCCTCTTGCACAGACTGGTAGGCCTCATCTCCCCATTAATCCTCATATGCCGATGAGGCTGCCTCCACAGGGACAGCAGCCTTCTGGTCCTCCTATGCCTTACCCACACAACCATGGGAGACCTCCTCCTCCACCCCACTTTGATCAGCCCAACCCAAACTTATTCCTACCGCCAACTCCCACTGATGTGTGGGCAAACACTACTGAGTCTCCTATATCCGCCTACATGCGTTATCTTCAAAACTCGATCATAGATTCGGGTCCTAGACAGCCCCAACCTTATCCACAACCTCATATGCAGCCTCAGTTTCCTGGTCAAAATCCACCACTCCCATCTCCAAGACTAAATGGACCTAACTCTGGTCTCCCGTCGCCTCGTTTTAATGGTCCTCCGCCCCTTCTGCCCTCACCCAGGCCGAGTGGACCTTTGCCCCCTCTGCCTTCACCTAGGCAGAATGGCCCTCCTCCCCTTTTACCATCTCCAACTTCGCAGTTCCTTTTACCTTCCCCTACTGGCTTCTTGTTATCTCCTAGATCACCTTATCCGTTGCTTTCTCCGGGTTTTGAGTACCCTCCTCCAATTTCACCAAATTTCTCATTTTCTGGGATCTTAGGCCCCGGGCCTCATCCACCTCCCTCACCCGGTTATGGATTTCCTTTGTCCCCTTCAGCGTTCTTCGCTTTACCTAGTCCACGATGGAGGAATCAATGATGTTCAATGGTCGAGATGAGCTACAAATTAGATGGATTCGAGGTGATTCAGTCTTTCGTACCAAAGCTCCTCCTTCGGCATGTTGATGTACACTTTCAATACTTAATCTTGAAAACTTGAAGTGTTGGTGCATTTCCTTCTCTTTTTTTTTTTTAATTAGTTTACACAGCTTTGTCTTGAGATGCAAACTATATAACAGCTGCTGGACTGGATTCTATTAACTCATGGATAGGCTTCAGTTTAGATGATGTAGAAGAGTTTTCAAAGCCGAGTAGTGTTTAGTTGAAGCTGTAGCATGTAAGCCAGATAATACTTTAGAATTTGCGAAGGCATGTAGGTTACCTGATGTAAACTTCATCGTTTCATTTATATCTTCAATCACCTTTATATTTGTTTCTCTAACTTGTAAAATCTTTTCATCTTTTGGTTATTTATTTAATGTCATATCTCGGAAATGACTAGTTTTATTATATTCCTACGGATTTTAATTATCTATCAATTGGAATTAAAAATGTAACAGAGTTCACATCTAATTAGTTGAATGAATAATTTAAGCTTTAACTCTTGCTTTAGAACTTAAATAAATGGAACCACATAAAAAATCGCTCATTTCATTGAGCTTGTGCGTCGGTAAGGCCTATACGTAGGGATAATGATCATAGGTTTAAATTTGTGATACATAATCATGATTTAGTAGTCATAATGATAGTTTAGGGTCTAGAGTTAGGATTTATATAAATGGTGTTTACACGTTTTGTGGCATTATCATACCATTAGTGATCATTAATTTAATTAATATTAATATAGGAGGATATACATACCGGTCCCATTTATGAAGACTTATCGATAACTTATCTAAACTTATGTTAAAAAGTAAGCACGTATGAGAAATTTTATGAAAATAACTTAAAAGTTCTTTATAAGCTTATTTTCACTTATGTCAACACTTATTTAAACAGTTTTTCCAAATATGGTCATTGTACAAAATACTAATAACGTTACATTTCAATTTATATAATTATGTATTGATATTAGTAGCATCCCTAGAGCAGCACTCAGCATAATTCTAATAGCATTAAATCTTTAATATAGGTATATCAAATTATATCAAGATGGTTGAGGGATCAAAATAATCACAGTTAAAGTGAAGGGAACTACTTGCTTATTGCATTTCATAAAACATCAAATGTAACCAAAACTTAATTCTGATACTCCTAGTCTGTCATGTACAATACGACGTAGTTCTATACTTGGGAGTTGCAGTAGATACAGATTCCTCTGTATACTGCCCTATACCCCTACAAATCTAAGTGTATAACTATAACTATATGTTTGATACTACATTTCAAGACAAGCTACAACATCTGTACAAATCCTCAACAGCTAGCCTCACTCCAATTTCACAACTTCCTCGAAAACTTTCCTTCAGCTTTAAGCTTGTGAACTCTCTGCCGTAGTCTCTGTTGGTGGTCGTGTATTTTCCAAAGCCCGTGACCCAGAACCACGGAAGAGTATATCCCGTGTGTTATAATAGGTGCAAGAATGTTATTCGTCTGCCAAACATACACGTCATGAACAATTGGTTAGATAGAGTTACTACTGCAATGTTATGTTGTAATGAACTCATACTTACTTGGATCCATTCAAATCCGAGATAGAGGGCCAAAAGTGCCTCCAAGAGTGGAGAGTATATCTTCTTCATTTGCCTCCTTTCATACCAGGCTGCAAAAGTATATAAACATACATTAGGCATAAGGAAAGAAGTAATATTCCTAGGGGGTGGCAGAATTTACCAGCAAAGAGCTTTTTCAGATCTTCACGGCCAGAGCGTGACTTCAGTACTGGTGCAACTACATAGGTAGGGTCTGAAATATATAGAGAAAAAAATGACGTAGAAGTTGGATGCTAAGTTGGAAGTTGATACGGGCATGCATTTAAGGTATTATGAAGAAAGTGATAGACCAACCTTTAGGAGAGGCAGCCATGTAGTAAAGCGAACCGGTAAGAGCAGCAGTGATCACAGCAGCAAATGCTTGTGCAAATGGGACAAATGGAGGAAGTACACCAGCCTGTACCAAGAAATGGAAGGTTGAGAAAGTGGGAATCATCCTTATTTTGATACAATGAATTCATTTAGCTCTTTTTACCAGTGAAGCCATTCCGCGTGCATCACTAATCAAATCACCACTCTTCAGAAATATTTCCGCTACTGCTCCCTGCAAAGAGAGGTACATGAATAACACTAGCAATATAGTAACTTACTTTTTTATTTCAAAAAAGGAAAAAAGAAAAGAAAAAGGAAACCACAAATCGATAAGATCATTATGGTAATAGGACTCACATCCATATATAGCAGGTAAAAGCTTGTTTGTTTTAGGGTAACTGAAGAATAAAGCAAGTAATATTACATATATCTTTGGCCAGTTTCTACGTAAACTTGAATGCCAACTAGGAAATGCCTTTGATGGATAACAATCAATAATTATCTTGCAGGCCTTACTAATGAGTAGAATCATAATATATCAGTTCATCATTACTATTAAGGTTTTCAAGTTATGAGTGTGGATGATTGATGAATCAAACCTGAACAGCAGCACGGTAAAAGAGCTCCTCTCCTACAGAGCTTGCCGCAACAATGAGCATAAACTGCATTAAATGCATGAAACAAGGAAGATTTGACTGAGGTCTGCAATATAATCTGGATCATGAATATATGAAAAGCTTCTTAGTTAGATCTTTACCTGCCACGGTGACATTCCGTAGAAAAAGCTCCGTAGTTCCTCATCCTCAACGTCTCTGATTGCACGAGCATGAGGAGACAGTTTAACAACTTCGTCCTGCATCATAAGAGTTTGCTATTATAGTGGCATGATGTGTTAAGATTTAAGATTTTGATATTTGTAATGCTTCAGCAATCACGTGCTAACTTTTCATACTATAGCCGATTATACTACTAATTAGTATTGTAAAGAATTAAGTCAGGAAAAGGATGCTTGTTAATAGCAAATATTGTAATAGTTCATTCTCAGAAGTCATACATCTAGTATGAAGAGAAGAGCCATAATTGGGGGAGATGCATATCCCAGTCCTTCAACGATGGCATTTAATGTTAGATCAAATCCTCCACTGCAGTCAATCCCAGAAATGGAGCATATAAACCGCCCGGCCAAAGCCATCGCACCATATATTCCTGAACTTAAAAAAGAAGGTGAAAGTTACATTAGAAACTAGAAAGTACTGATCTAAAGACGGGTTTTTTATTTATTATATCACAAAATGACTCAACGAGAAGGTGATGTATTAGCCCAAGGGTCTAAAATACATTATACTATGTCGATATCCAAACAAATTTAATTTCTTTCTTGTTATGGATTCTATATCCTTAGGTTCAAATCCATCACAAAATAGAGCTTGAGATATATTTTTCAACGAATCCAATTTACTATGAAGAGAGACAGTCAGAAATTTAAGAAACATAATCAAAAGAGGAGTGGAATCTAGATAGAATATTGTCTTATCCTATCATCGAAGTTGTCCTACCATAGACTATGGAACCGAGAAAAAGAGGATCTTAGATTCTCACCCTCATGTTAGCACTAGAGGATAAACTAAGTTGATCCTTTAAATGATACTGCTTGATAAACATAAAGTCGACATCCTCTGTGGATGATGAATGATGATGATTATGCCGTAGAATGAGTATTATGGGAAGGTAAAACTCAGAAAAGTAAGTTGGTATCAGATCATTATGTAAAAGACCAAATGGGACCAAAAGATTGGATGATTGTCCCCAACAAATCATTCTTTTTTAGATCAACCATACTCCCCATGCCTGCATCTTAGCTTACAGGTGAAGATGGCAAAAGAGTAATGTAACATACAAGATGATGAGAATCAGTTTGGTTCCGATCTCTTTGTCTTTCCTCTTGGGTTTTCTTAATAGGAGAAAAATGACAAGTATGAGAGTATCCCTAAGGTTCCAACTCAGATTCATGTTTGTCCAGTGGTATGATTCTCACTTTCTTTTTCAGATGGGTTTCCTAAATATTCTGCTGCCAAAAAGAAAAAAAACTCCATTCCATATGCTTACTACACAACTAAAGAAGGCTTTTACTTCTCATCCAAAAAGTAGACATCATAGATTCTACTGGTTTCCTCTTTTTCCCCCAAAGAAGCAACAGCCTTTCCCTCTATTTCAAAACCCGAAGGGCCCTTACCAAAATAACCCCTCATCATTTCAACAGATTCAATCCAACAATCTACAACTTCAAATCATTTATTCATCTTTTTATGCGAATCAGCAAAAGTTAATCTACCATATTCAACAATCCAACTAGTCCTATACTAGTAACCTTTTTCAACTCTACAGCCTTACACGCCATTTTCGGGAAAAAGAAATTAAAAGTCTTGAATCTTGGGAGATAAATGAAAAACACAGAAAACTGAAAACACTAACCGATTCCATATCCAAGGCGCACAATAGCTCCGATCTTCTCCCAGACAGGGAAGTCAGCAGCAGCCGCATCAGTATAGCTCTTGTTGAATGTGGTCACTTCCATAGTTGGTACCCTGTACCCTCCTCCTCCTCCTCCACTCTCTCCATCACCACCCTCAACCGCTTCTCTACCGCTACCATTCACCTCCGCCCTCACCACTCCAAACCCCCTCCTCCTCTCCACCGGCAGAACAACATGAGAACTCAAACCATCACCGCGGGCCCAACACCACGCCGTCACCGGCGGCCTTGGAGCCACCAAACCCAACGATACTTCCATAGTTGATATCAAATCAACAGCTGCCAAGTACAGCCGAGATCGAGGCTTAGCATGATTGCATGTACTTTGGAAGTAGAGAATAAAGATGAGGATTTTGGGATTTATGGGGGGAGATGAGGTCCGCTGGTTTTGAGCTTGTTTTTGTTATCTCTTAATAAATTTATTACAAGTCAACAACAATTTAATAAATGAGGAATCCCATATCTGGAGGGCCAATCAGGATCGAGGATCGTCGTGGCGGAGATAATGCTTCTGCAAGATTAGATTTTTAATGCAAATTCTGAAAATGATGGGGAGCTCTCTCTCCCACCTCAGTTTTTCATTAATGTAATAGTATTAGCCTACCATTTAAGGTAGTATTACTACCTCACTTTTGGTCTATTCTTTAATTTCTTAGCTTCATTTTATTTATGGACGTATATTGTATGGTGATAATCTAGTAAATGTGCCGTCTCATTGTCAAAATTTACATGAAAGGCGGAATTAAAATTACTAGGATTTAGAATTTTAGAGTAAAATATGTAAAACATGAAAAAAAATACTACTATAATTTAAAGGGGTATGATAAGCCCCACCCTACAACTCCTTAGATCGCTAGTGCTTGTTTTGTATTATTGTCGTTTAGTATTTACATGTTCACATCTTTTTCTATATAATTTACATAGTTTACATTTTCTTGTTATATGAGAAATTATTACAAAAATGTTGTGACGTTTAAATCTATATACTAAAGATATTTACTTTTTAATTTAACATATATATTTCAAAATAATTATAAGCACAAGCTACTCACTAACTTTCTATTCTTATTTTAGTTTTATTTAAGGAGAAATACTCTACGTGGTATGTTTATTGCCTATTAATCAACAAATGTCATTAATGTTATTTCATCTGCGTCCGTACCGACATACGCGTGTTTTGAGTCGTGAGTCTGGAGTTAAAGTGCATACGTGTCTCGGTTCAGGTCAATTATTTTAATCCAAAAACTCAACATTTTTTTTTCACATAAAACAACTTTTAGGATGCATTTGCAAATATTTATAAAAGCACGCACTTACTTTTGATCGTATGAGTAAATTTTTATTATTTGCAAAGTGTGCTTTTATGATAATTTTTTTAAAATTAAGTAATTTATAACTTAAAACACCATAATTTTTTGAAATTATAAAAAATATTTGAATTTTAATATTTAAAATTCCCCGCTTGCTGATAAAAATATTTTTTTCCAACTTAATACAAAAGCAAATAAAAATGTTTCTAATAGGCATTTGCATATAGTACTTAGAGTGTGTTTGCAAACAGTGGCGTAGCCACATGGGGGCTGATGGGGGTCAGTGCCCCATGAAGCTTCGAAGATATATTATGCATATAGCATCTTTAATTATTTGATTAGTTGGCTTAGCGGTTAACATATTTGAAATTTCTCCTTATGGTCAAGGTTCAACTCCCCCTAAACTTAATTTCTTTCTTTTTTACCTTTCCTCTTCTCTCTCAACTTAATTTCTTTCTTTTTTACCTTTTCTTTTCTCTTCTTTTCTCTATTTTTCCTAGCTTTTTTCGGACTATTGCTTTTATCTCCTTTTCCGATCAAAAGGGTCAAAGATTATTTTAAATCTTATTTTTTTATACTTAGATAAAAAATTTATTTGATGAAATTCTTAAGAATTAAGAGAAAGAAAATACTAACATGCAATATAATGTAAGTAATGTAAAAAAAATATTCCTATCAATTTTAATAACCATTTTTAAGATACACTTCAAGTGCGTTTTTTATTGGCCCCCACGAACCTAATTCTCTGGCTACGCCACTATTTGCAAATATTTAATATAAACACTTCTTATTTGCTTTTGTTTAAAGTTAAAAATAATTATTTTTAAGCAAAAGTATTGAATTTTTGGTTAAAAGAATCTCAATAGATACTTAAAAGGAACTCCTTAAGAAAACATACTTTACAAATATAAAAAAAACTGTTTATACGAAAAAAACAAATTAATACTTAAAATAAGCCACTGCAAACACAACCTTAATGTATTTCAAGTAAAATATTAATTTCCAAAAAAAATTAAATAAATTAAAAAGTTTTGTATCATGCATCCGTGATTCTGGGGATTTCAAGTTTGTAGTATATACACACTAATGCATAAAAATTAATTAATATATATGATGAAATCTAACCACTTATTTTATTTTAATGATGAGAAAATTTTACAACCACTACAAAAAAGTGTGCTTTGTTGGATTTCATATTTGTAACATAAATACATACTAATGCATAAAAAAAAAGATTGTATGATGAAATATTAGTGTTTATTTTGTTTTATGACGATAGAATCTGCCGTCGCTATTGAAATATATATTGAGTAAGAATTAGGTTAAGCATATTATTATTATCTACCTTTTAAATGGATATTCAAAACTAATGTGGTTTTCGTTTTCTAATTCAAGATATTAATAGTTTAATCATGCTATTCGTGATAGAGACAGGAAAAGATAAAATTTAAAAAAAAACACCCAAAACCGAGTCTCTAAACAAGAAGTCCCGACGACGTATTAATGCACATAAATGGAATTTAGTCATTACATATTTTGTGTAGTAATTACAAATTTTTTTCGTTAATAAAAACTAATCAATGGCATACCTTCATCTCTCTCAAGTTATCACCATAGTATCTATTTGAAAGCCCTCAATTCTCCACATTGAGGACATTAATTGGTCTTTCGAACATAAAAACAAGTTGTGCTTAAAGCCTTCAAATTTGGGCATGTAATGGGCCGATCTTCTTTGATTTAGAGCTCAGATCATTGCTTAGGTTTCTAAATAATTTAGCCCATCTAAAGCCTATTTGGAAATAAATACTCCCTCCGTCCCGCTATTACTATCCTACTTGCCTAATCGGGCTGTCCCGCTATTACTGTCCTCTTTCCTAAAATAGTAAAAATTACTTTTAAACATAAAATGAAGTGGGGTCCCCCTTACTCACTACTCAACCCCCACATTCTTATACTCTCTCTCTTCAAAAATCTATCTCCCACTCGATTATGTTCCGCTCCGAACTCAGAAAATTATGATTTTTATCTTTTTGAAAACTTTAGATTATTTATTCAAATACAATATAAAAAAAATATAAAAAATAAAAATCGATTGCCTCTTACTAACCTTGCAAAAATTTGGATAATTCTCATTTCTTTCCACCAACCACTCCTCGAAAATTGTGTCATTTTCTTTATACAATTAAAACTCATAAAATACACACTAAACTAAAATTTTTTAATCTCCGTGCCGAAGTCAACTGGGACATAATTAGCGGGGAGGGAGTATGATTGATTGACGTTATTTAGCAAAGTGGGGCCATCAATTAGTACATGTTTCTTTTACTCAACTTCGTGTTCTACATGAATAATTTACAGTTTCAATATTTAAAGTATGTAATGAATAAGTTTTATTTATATCTAATAATTTGAAGACTAATATAATTCTAGCCTAACAACTATACATCACATAGTAGTCGTGAGATTCGAAATTATTATGTATATTCATAAAATAACTTATATAATTCCCAATAAGATCTACAGTGTAGATACGATGCCTTGTTGTGATAAGTTGGTAATTGATGTTGTACTTAATAAATTCACTCCAATATGGTATTATTATGTATGGCTTAAGGAATTATTAGAAGCTCTTATCCATTACAGATATTTTAATGACTTAGATCCCCAAAAGGTTTATATTGGGAGCCAAGATGAAGGAAAGCTAACATAACAGGATCATCATCATCATCATAATAAAGTTTTAAAACATATATATTCCGTGGCATAAACATTGTTAGCATTTTTTTATTTATTTAGGCATTTTAAATTGCGTCTAAGCACATTCAACTAAAAACGTAGTATCAATTTAAACCCCAACATAGACAATAAGACACATCATTAGTGTATTGAATTTACTGTCTGCATAAGAAAGGCCAGCTGCAGGTTCTATATAAAAAAAAATATTAGTATATAAAATACAAATACGTTTTTAGATAGATAAAGACAAAATTTATATTGCTTATCAATCAATTTAGTCAATTATTATATAAACAAATAAATAAATATAAGTTATGTAATCACTATTCTATTTAAATTTCATAATACTTATTTCACGCCTAAGTCTTCAAAGTCGAGCTACTAAAAAAAATTCTAAATTCATCAAAAAGAAAAATATTCCGATGCCTAATTGAAAAAAGGGGTTTAAATAGTAAACTTACCTTTAAAGTAGGAGATTGATATTTATATGTTCCCACCCACTTGACCTCCATTATTGCAATTATAAAACTCGCAATAATTCATAATTTCCTGTTTCCCATTCTACCCTTGACCTCCCACAATTTTTTTTTTCATTATTATAAAACCACTAGTCAATTTAACCCTTTCTTGGCTTTCTCTCTCACCTTATTATTAATTAAGAAAAAGTAAAGAAAAAGAGAAAATAAAAGTAGAAATCTCTATAGCCTCTCTCTCTAGTCTCCGCCATGGAGCAAGCTGAAGATGCGATTCCAACAATGGAGCAGCCACCCTTTGAATCGCCGGAGGTGGAGGAGCCGCTCGGATCTAACCATATATTAGTTCCGCCGGGGCTGACACCGGAGGAGTTCGACGATCTGAAACCTGCGGTGGCGGAGTTCCACAACTACAGAGTCAACGCAGGGCAATGCTCCTCCATACTCGCGCAGCGCGTCCACGCGCCGCCGCAGGACGTGTGGTCCATCGTGCGGCGATTCGACAAGCCGCAGACTTACAAGCACTTCATCAAGAGCTGCAGCGTGAGGGAGGGGTTCAGCATTAGCGTCGGCGCGCTCAGGGACGTCAGCGTCATATCGGGGCTGCCGGCGGCTACCAGCGTCGAGAGGATGGACATCCTCGACGACGAGCGGCGCGTGACCGGATTCAGCATCATCGGCGGGGACCACCGCCTGAGGAGCTACAGATCGGTGACGTCCGTGCATGAGCGCGGCGGCTGGATCTCCGCCATCGTGCTGGAGTCGTACGCGGTGGACGTGCCGGAGGGAAACACGGAGGAGGACACGCGCCTGTTCGCCGATACCGTCGTGAAGCTCAATCTCCAGAAGCTCGCCTCAGCCGCCGAAGCCATGGCCGCCGGTGATTGATTTACAGGTAATGGATTCGCTCTTGTAGATTCCTAATAATCACGTTTATCTTCAATTCCAATTCCAAAAATAAGGAAAAATTAGGGATTTTGATTTTCTGCGAAAAGGAAAAAAAAGAAAGGAAGAACATTTGTAAATGTAATATTGGAGATGGAGCAAATGAAATTGGAGAATTTGTGGGTGTCAGCATCAATCAATCCTCTTCTTTTTTATTCTTATTCGACTGGCGAATGGGGAAGAACATATATTTTTCACTAGGAATGAAGAATGGATTTGAAGTTTAAAGGCACTACATATTTTTTTTTCCGTCAGCAACGAAATTATATTAATCATCAAAAGAACAATGATACAGTCATTACGTCTATTACAATTAAAACATATACAAGAGGATATAATCTCGCGGGGACAAATAGCCTCGTCATAAGAAAGTTCCTACCAACTAAACCCTTCCATATTTTGAAGCACACCCATTTAGCTAAATTATGTGCGGATTTGTTCCCAACCTTGGAATTTGACGATTTTTCTATGCTCTCGAAGATTCTTAATGTTTCAAGATGCTAGTGAGATAGCATTGACTTTTTTCCAATAAACAGTTGCATCACCAAAATTGATAAGATTGACAACTTCAAGAGAATCCATCTGCAAAATGATTTTCTCGAAATTAAGTGTTGGGATGAGATTCAGTATGATAAGATTTAAAGACTTCAAAACTCCTAGCTTAGTTGAGTTCAACATGTTAGGAACTCAGTAGCTTAGTTGAGTTCAGTAGCTGATAAGATTCAGTAGATCATTTGTGGTTCGGCCGAAGAACTCAACACCTAGGGGTGCAAAACGCTTCACGGTTAATCGGTTAATACCGTTACCGAACCGAAATTGTCGGTTAACGGTAATCGATTAACCATTTTTCGGTTAACGGTATCGATATCGGTTAATGGTTATAGGCTACAAACGGTTAACGGTGAACCGTTCGGTTAATCGGTTATAACCGATTAATCATTTAATTAATAATTAAATAATAAATATATTATATATACTAATATCTAATATTAATATATTATTATTTATTAATATCATAAATTGATTTTCTATTGTTGTTGGCTTTTCGTGAATCTGTTTGTACGCGTGAGATGTATTTATTCAACAACTCTCTCATTTAATTTTCAATTCAATTTGAGTTCCATTTTGTTCTTGATTAATTTCCATATCTGCATTTCGTGTTGCTTGATTTTGAGTTTTTGCCAAATCATAATTTTGTAGCAATTACCAAATATGGTTGAACTCTTTGAACTTGAGATTTAGATTTAGCCCATCCATTACATGTTTATTGTCATGCTTACGTGTTTCCAGTAGAATCGGTACGGTTAACCGCCAATCATCGGTTACAGTTTCGGTTACCGATTTATGGTATTTTTCGGTAACGGTTAACCGTTATCGAACCGTTTTGCACCCCTATCAGCACCAAAAACTCAGTTGAGAATGTTATAACCAACTGAATCTGCAAAGGACTTCGAGCCACGAGCTGAAATCTCGGAAGAATGGAAGCAAGACATTTCAGTAAAAGGTCAGACGATTTAGAGGAAGTAAACTCAGCATGCTCTTGGAGTTTGAACAAACTTCACCTACTCGCTAACCTCGACCAATGAGAAGCTGATAGCACTGTACCTTCTCTAACACAAAGCTACTTCCAAGACTGAAAAAGAGGGAATCTCTATAGTAACATTCAAATTGAAGACGATCGTTTTTCTTGTCGTTTTCGACACATGTCTAGACTTCATCCAACGGATCTATTCATACGTCGAGAGTATAAACAGAGAAGAGACTTCATCCAGAGAATACTTGAGGGAACATAAGCTTTCAAGCGAACAAACACTCTAGCAAACTCAAAGTCAAATCAAGCGAAGAACTTACATACAGAGAGATCCTTTTCTAGTTCTTCACTCTAGAGTTTCATCAGTTCCCTTTCTTTATTCTAAGCGAGCTTATTGTAATATCATTAGCTTAGAAAACTCAAATGAGTTCAACTCTCTGAACTGTTCTTATTGTAAGAACTCCTTCATAGTTGGAGAAAATCAAACCCTTATGTTTGAAACTGTAAAGTCCCTACAACTATAAGTAGATATCTGTTCAGCGGACAGATCAACTGAAACTTGCACAGTATAAGCAAACAAGACTGTATCTATCCAGTGCACAGATCAACTGAGACTTTGCTCAATATAAATATATACAAGAACTCCTGCTTTGTTTAAGACAGTGGACATATGATCCTGTGTATCCGAACCACTTTAAAATTGTTTGTGTCGATTTTACTGTTGCATTGATTATTGTTCATACTGCATAAAACTGTCTTTTTAATCAATCAGCATAAAACGGGTTTTCAAACTGAGATGAATATATTTTTGTTCCTACATTTTCGCACACAATATCTGATACTGAACTACTGTTCACTGACTGAAGTCAGTAGATAGGACTCAGTAGAAGGATGCTCTGCCCACGCGATCAAGAAAGCTTATTTGGTCAACTGACTAGTTCAGTATACTAGTTCAATAGCAACATTCAGTAGTACTGACTTTCGCGTTTGAGTTGAAATTTACATTCAGGTGTATTGTTGGTCCCGAGTCAAACGTTCAGGTGTGTGTGTGTGGGGGGGGGGGGGGGGATGAATACACCTGAAAACTTTTTCTCAAACTTGAACGCGAATAGTCCGATAATGGAGATTCTCTACTGAACGAGTTCAATAGACCAGACCAGTTGTTTTAGATCGCGTGGACAGAGTGACTGAAGGTGTTGGGCTCTGCTAGCTGACCGATGTCAGAATTCAGAAGCGTTCAGCAGGATTCAGTAGAGTGCGGAAAGTGTATGCCCAATTCAGTTTGGTTGAGAACGTTTGTTTAAGAAAACTATTTCAGTAGATTAATGCAGTCAGTTAAGTTTTGTTATTGAAACTCAGTTGAATGATTTTCTGATAAGGATTTTCAGTATGAACAGTAAAATCAATGCAACAGTTAAGAACACAAATTTTTAAAGTGGTTTGGATATGCAAGATCCTACGTCCACTGTCCTAAACAAAGGCATGAGGCTATTTTATACTGGACAAACACCATCTTGTGATTATACTGAGCAAGTCTCAGTTTACAGGGTCAAACAAAATTATGTTTGAATGTTTCTCCAATGATGAAGGAGTTCTTAACTCTAAGAACAGTTCAATAAATTGAACTCCTTCGGTCTAAGCTATGGATAGATACAGTTGAGCTTAGGTTAGAGGGAAAGGGAATAAGAAAGACTTCTAGATTGAAGAACAATGAGGAATAATCTCTCTGGGTTCGTGTTCTTCACTTGGATGCTAGAGGCTTGAGTTATGTATAAGATTGAGTTCCCTTAGAGCAGATTATATGCTTATCACGCTAAGATATATCTCTAAACTCATCGCGTATAGCTTGTGTTCTTTTTGCTTTATGCTTTGTTCGTTGTTCGTGTTCTTGTATATTTTCGTTGTTGTATATCTTCAACGATTTGATTTTTCCTCTATTTATAGACGTGAGTTATGGATAGATCCGTTGGAGACGAACTATCCATGTGTCACTCTATTTGGGTAGCTAACGGCACTTTTAAAATTCCCCAGAGTCCACTATCTTTTTCAGGAAAGTGGTTGACTTGGAACTTTTACCAGTTACTTTAACAGCTGGCTGCATGTCATTGGTCGAGGTACGGAGAGTGGTTGAGACACTTGCAGACTTCAAGGTAGATAATGAAGCTGAGTTCTCTCAGTTGTACGACCTCAGACCATTCTACTGAAATGACATTGAAGTCCTCTGTCAGTCATGGAAACTGACAGGCCGTTGCTGAGTCTGACCCATATATTTAGTAGTATACTCCTGCTGAGTTCAACTCTACTGAAGGTCGACTCTGAGTTCAGAAAGCGCTCTCCGCCGAGTCCAGTTCCATCGACTCCCGAACACCTTTCGATGTCTTGCTCCCGCCGAGTCCAAAGACTACTGAATCTTCACTCCATGGTGCTACGGCGGATAGTCTACTGAAAGACAACAGACAAAACTTCTGAGTCGGAACCATGCTAAAGGCTAGTCTACTGAGTCTGAAACACTCAGAAAGGTGTTAAACTTTTACAAGGGGATGGTTCATCAATCAATATAGAGTTTTGGGATCAGTCAAATCAACTACTAAATCACATCCCATCATGTATTCACCCCCCTACACCTGAAGGCTCGTCTCTGGACCAAAATTAATTGACTCAAATTTATATAAAGCTGCTTGTAAGCTCAGCTGTGGTTGCATCAAAGGAGGACAAGGGATCAACTTTGTTGGTCCCGAGAGTAACGTTCAGGTGTAGAGGGGGGGGGGGGTGAATACACCTGAAAGCCGATTTCTTAACTTTAAACGCGAACATTCCTTTTCAAGAGAGTGCCGTACTGAACGAGTTCAGCAGACTAAATAAGCTGTTCTGAATCGCGTGGCAGAGTGACTGACTTTACTGAGGCCTCGCTAGCCGACTGTAGTCGAATTCGGCACCGTTCGATAAACTTCGATGAGTGCGGAAATGTGTAGGCCTAAATTCAGTTGAGTTAAGAAAACGTTTTTATCAAAACAGTTTCAGTAAGTTAGTGCAGTCGATTAAGCTTGCTGAAACTCAGTTGAATGATTTGAAAGATATTTTCAGTATGCGATGATCAATGCAAAGAAGAATAACGAACACAGAACACATGCGATTTTTAAAGTGGTTCGGATCCAACAATCCTACGTCCACTGTCCCGAAAGATCAGGAGGCTATGTATTTTACTGACATAGTCTCAGTTAGTTCGTACACTGGACAAACACTGGTCTTGAGATTTATACTGAGCAAGTCTCAGTTTACAAGGTTATCAAACTAAGTGTTTGAAAAACTCTCCAACTATGAAGGAGTCCTTTACAATAAGGATCAGTTCGACTATGAATTCCTTCGTCTAAGCTATAGATATGATCAGCTGAGCTTAGGTTAGAGAGATAGGGAACAAGAAAATGGCTTCTAGAGCGACGAACGGCTAAGTATAGACTTGAGTTCGTGTTCAGTCGCTTGGATACTAAAGGCTGTATAGTTCTGGTTCAGCTTGGTTCCTTATGAGCAGGTATGTCATCTTTCGCCGGAGATTACTTCTTCGAACTACTTGCGGAAGACTTAAGACGTTTGTGAGTTGCTTTTTGAATGCTCTGTGTTTGCAGTTCGCTTGTGTGCTCGTTGGTTCACTCGTGAGCTTCAATTTGAATTGTATCCCTCTATTTATAGAGTAGAGGCAAGGATAGATCCGTTGGAGACGACGATCCTTGTGTCTCTCTCTTTTGGGTAGCTAATGGCTCTTTCAAAGTATGGTTGCAGTGTCTTTTCCCACCATTTCTGGAAAGTTGTTGACTTGCAGCTTTAATCAGAATATAGACAGCTGGATGCTTGTCATTAGTCGAGGTTCAGGAAAGTAGGTGAGACAAAACAGACTTCAAGGAGATCTGAAGCTGACTTTTCTCTTCCTCGTATTGACTCTGCTGATTTGACTTTGGAGAGAGAGAATCCTGACAGTCAGAAGACTGTCCAGCCGTTGCTGAGTCTGATTTCTTATTCAGTAGCATGCTCCTGCTAAGTCGGCTCTACTGAAGATCAACTCTGAGTTCAGTGAACTACTCCTGCTGAGTTCAGTTCCACTGACTCCTCTCAGTATACTGCTCCTGCTGAGTCCAGTATCACGGAGTCTTCTACTTCTGGTACTGAGGCAGGTAATCTACTGAGCGCCTGAACCAGATGAAGATTGTCTACTGAGTCTGAAACCTCAGAGACAGAACATAACAGGTTACAACTGAATGGTTCATCAGCCAAGATAGGGTTTTGGGATCTTCAGTAAATATTAAGAGCACAGGGCTACTGAGTTATGTCTTAACTGATTGTGAGAAGACTGAATCATCTCCCAACATTTTCCCCCTATTTGATGATACCAAAACCTAACACTATGACTTATCAGAAACAGAGCTTCTTACAAGTATTACAAGTATTACAAGTAGAATCAGTGGAGTTGTTCTTCAAGTCCTAGACTACTGAAGGGAATCAGGGAGGAAATATCAGAACCTATACAGAAAACTAATCAGCAATTTCCCCCTTTCTAACAACATTTTCCCCCAACCAAGTAATCTATCAGATCAGAATTTAACTAAGTAAAAAAAAATTGACATAATGTATAAGTTCAGTGAGTGTGTGAGTCAGTAATCACTTGAGTGATTCTGTGTGTTAAGCATAAAAACAAACAAGGCCATATAGACAATAAGGAATTGTCAGGGCCAATAACAGTGATGTTTTATATATATGAAGAATAGTTAGTACAAGTACATCAACTGCTATACTAAGGAAAGAAGGAACATAAAAGAATACAAGAGACACAGAAGCTAACAATCATGCTTAATCCTGTCTTTGAAGTCCTTTGATTTAGATTCAGGAAGGGGCAATCCATACATTCTATATGTGATCTTCCTCAGCTTCAGTATCTCTGCAAAGTCAGCTGGATCATCTTCTTCTAAGCATTTGGCTTCAGCAACATCTTTGATCTCTTTCTCAATAACTCCATAGTGAATAGAGCCATCTAATTTCAGTGGGGGCGGCAAGATTCTTGGAGCTGGGACTCTGACATCATCCTTGTCTGCAATGGCCTTCTAAACTCTGGCAAATATTTCTACGTCGGTCCTCAGAAGCCACTCAGCAAAGACGACAGATTTGTGCTTCTCAGGCCAGTACCTCCAGAAATAATATCTCTTTACGTAATCAGCCTTCAGTGACTCCCACCTTTGAGTTCTTTCCCAATGCATCCATTCATCAACTCTTGGCCATCTATGGAGTTTGAGATCAGTAGGTTTCCTGAATCGTTTGTATCTGTAGGGAATGTCTGCCTTTTCAGGAATCCTCTGACTTACTTCTTTTTCGGCTTTCAGCCTCAGAGCTTCTAAGTCTGCTAGTCTGAGCCTTTCTCTAGCTGCTTCTATCTGTCTTGCTTCTTCTCCTCTATACAGATACCTCTCCATCTGAGCCCAGATTTCTTGCATTTCTATATCTTGTTCCTTTGACGGGATATAGGAGGGTACATGAGGTTCTTCTTCTGAATCAGCAAGAGTTGTGGATTTTTCTTTTGAAGTGCCCTGCTGACCAGTTGTCTGCTGTTGTTCCTTTTCTTTCTCCTTATCTGCCTAATCCCTCAGCTTCAGAGTTTTGGGAGGCAGTCTGGGTCCAGTCTTTCTTCCACCTGCTGGAGCATTAGTCTTGCCTTTGGCTGGCTTCTTCTTTGGCTTATTTGCAGCCTCAGCCTCAACAATCTCTCTTGCCAATTTTTCATCGGCAGCAATCTGAGCTTCTTCCTCCGGAGTAACATACCTCTGAGGTCCTTTCTTTTTAGAGGGAGGGGTTGGAAGCGTCAGAATCTTCTTGCCTTTTTCGGCAACTGGAGGAGGCAGAGGAACCTCTTCCTCTTCAGACTCCTCTTCTGCGTACTCAGCAACCTCCTTGATTATGTCAGATGGAGTTTGGGTTGCCTGAGTAGCAAAGTCTTTGGGTCCTGAGCGGCTTGGGCCAGTCTCAGCAGGCACTACATCGCCCGCTGCTGAGACACCCTGGGCCTCGCCAGAATGAGTTGAGGGACCAGTGGGAGCAGATGGCTGACTCTGAGTTGCTCCTACCACTGTCCTCACTCCTTTCGGTACCTTCAGTACCCTTCCTTCTAGTATCTTTCCTTTTCCTTCCCCCTTTTTGGCATCAACAAATACGCCAGAGGTGGGATATAGATACCTTCCTGTCCAGACTTTTGTAAGCTGCTGCTAAGTCGTCCAAGGCGTACTGCAGCTTAGTCAGTCGTTCATCCAGCTCGTTCCTTTCTTCAGTGAGTTGATCGCTGTATTTCTTGTGAGAGGCATCTGCTGCTGTCTGGATTTCATGCAACTGTTTATCCACTCTCTCTTCTATGGCCTTCTGAACAAATTGGAGCCTGAGGTCTGAGGCCTGAGAGATGGAGGAGATTGATTCAGTGTGAGCTTTCTGTGCGGCCTTATAATCTTCAAGAAGTTGAGCTTGGCCAGCCTGAATCATCCTCAGTTGCTCTTCGAAGTCGGCTCTTTGGGTGGCGAGTGCGTTGTTCAGGATACTGGAGAAATCAGGGACAGGTGAGTTCTGGATGTATGTCCTGAGTCCCTTGATTTCAGCACTCTGAGCCTGAGTGGTCTGCCTCCACGTCTTGTGGACGGCGCGGGCGAGGAGTCGGTTCTGAGTCCCTTGACTCCTCAAGGCCCTGGCCACTGACTTTGAGCGTCGGCTTTTCGGGCTGGCGCTACCTCAAAGGCAGATTTAAGTAGCAGCTGAGATGGTTCTGCTGACTTCGAGGTACCAGCCGCCGACTGTCCTGGACCAAGGATGCTGAGAGGCGGTTCAGCAGTAGATGTGGGAGCATCCTTGTCCAGTTGAGTTCCCTCATCAGGCTTCTCAGGGCCTGAATCACGGGGTGGGTCCTGACCATCGGGGTCAGACCCATCTGAGGGTGCCGATGCTGAAATGGGTTGGCGGTCGTTCAGCATGGCTAACATGGTAGCCCTCAAATCTTTTAAGGAGCATACGTCAGATGGCTCGGAGTAGCCAATCTTGCTCCTTATCAGTAGCTCCTCCTCGTGGAGCTGTTCGCAGGAGTGGTGTTTGATAAGGCGGTTCAGATTGTGCCACTCCTGGAACCGGATCAGCATGTGGAGCCTAGTCTGCCTTGCCAGTAAGATCAGATCAGTGTGCTGGTTATCTCCGGGATCCTTTCAGCAATCTCTCGGGAGGCTCTGGATTGAAGAGCTGAAGCCTCTATCCCGATGGATTATGACTCAGAAGCAGTCTCCGAATCTTCGACTTCTATTGGAGACGGCTGCTTCTCAGCAGAAGGTATGCTGCTCAGTGGAGGGACATCCAAGGGTCTCTGAGATGTTGGAATAGATTCAGCTTGGACCCCTTGGTCCACTGTCTCGTCACGCTCAGTGGAGACGACCTTCTCCACTGACGGAGTCTTCTCGGATGACTCAGATTCATCCCTTAGTTGCAGAGGTGGTTCAGCAACCACGACCTCTGGCACTACCTCCGATATGACCTCACTGACTTTCTTCAGCCTCTTGGTCGGAGTTTTCAGAGTAGATTTAGGAGGAGACCTCTTCTTCGTGGGAGTGGAGGTCTTTTGAGCTCTGGACTTAGGATCAGCGGGCCCTGACCCTATCTGCTGAAGGGTCGCTGCCCTGCTCTGGAACCGGACTTTCTTCGGGTTGAAGTATTATTTGTTAGCGAATGTTATGTTGTCCGTTCCGCAGAAATCTTCTATCATCAGTGATAGCTTCAGTCCATACAGTAGTTTCCCCTTCATAGCAAGGCAAAAACTTTTCTTGTCAAACTTCGCGGACTGCGTCATGAATTCTTTCAGAAAGAATTCGGTCCAGTTGATCTTTACTCAATCGTGTATGGCCATCATAAGCTGAAGCTTCGGCCTTGACACCTGATCAAAGGACCCGGCTTGACTCGTCAGCAACTGAGTCACTATATAAGCCAGTGCTCTGTACTGAGGGAGCATGGCTTTCTTCAGAAATGCGGCTCTGAACGTGGTCGGTTTCCCACAGAATTCTGATAGATATTCGTCCATCAGGTCGTCTTTATAAGTCACGATGCTGAATCCCTCACTGGAGAGTTGGAAGCTTCTCTTAAGGGCTTCTCTAATCGACATCTGCTTGATCTCAGTAATGGCACGGGAGGGGTCGCCAAGTGAGTGAACTATGTATCGACATCGTATGTCTCCCTCTACTAATTCTAAGTTCAGATAGAGCTCAGCTATCTGGCGCGGGAGGAAAAAGGATAGCTTCCTCGTCAGAAATCCTTCGAGGCCAGTCTCTCTGAGAGCATAGAAGATCTCCTCCATGTAGTCGAGTTCACAACCATCGAACTCCATCATGGGCTCGCACCAGACTCGATCCTTTTCAAGGATCTCTTGCATATCCTCAGGGACGGTTACGTGAGTTCCTGTCATATTCAGTAATCTGCAAGTATAATAGATCAGTATCGAATAAAAACATTGAAATTAACGTATGCAATACTGAATGATCATTGAAAGTTTACTAAAGATTTTTCTGAGAGTTTTGAAAATATGGTTGCAAGGAGGCAATGATTTTCTCAGAAAAATTAGGGTTCGAAAATATGCAGAGTAGAAATGGCGATTTCTAAACTTTGAACGTGTATATATATATATGTAAAAGAAGATGAACAGTTAATTATTCACGGTTCAGTTTGAATTCGCTTTATGAGATGGACGGTAAGGATTTGATTTTATAAAATAGACAATGATCAATTTAGCCGCCTAAGTCAAAATACAGTTGTAAATAGCCAAAGAAGTAACTTGATATGACATGCATTAAATGCGCCTCAGAGTTCAACATGCTTTACATAGAATGTCGTGTATTTAATGTAATCCGTTATATTAAATGACAGTTTCTAAGGCATTGAATACGAAGCTGAATCTGAGTTATAAATACACAGAATATTTCATTGGCTACTGAGTAGAGATACGCAAACCTGTCAGCTGAACATCGTAGTTAGCTGATACCTCGTGTAGATGGTTGCTGAGTCTCTAAGTACTGAATTTACTCAGTACTGAGAGTGAACCATTCCCCCTTGCTGAATGCTCTTCTCCCGAATCCATTTACTGAGTAGAGTCAGTAGGGTCCAACAAACCTAGCTCTACTGAAAGTTCTCTGAATCTGGCTTCAGCTAGAGGCTTGGTCAGTATATCTACCCTTTGGTGGTCAGTATGGATCTTTTTCATCCTGATATCCTTCTTTTCGACATGATTACGAATGAAGTGGTGTCTGATGTCCACGTGCTTGCATCTCGTATGAAGTACAGGATTATGAGTGATTGCAATTGCACTGGTACTGTCGCAGAAGATCGGCACTTCATTATGAATAACATCATAGTCGCGTAGCTGCTGTCTCAGCCAAAGGATTTGGGCGCAACAACTTCCGGCAGCCATATATTCAGCTTCAGTAGTAGACGTCGCTACTGAATGCTGTTTCTTTGAGAACCATGAGATCAGCTTACTGCTAAGGAACTGACACGTTCCAGAAGTCGACTTTCGGTCAATTCTACATCCTGCATAGTCAGCATCAGAATAACCAGTTAGTTCAATATTATCATCAACTGGATACCATAAACCCATGCCAGGTGTTCCTCTGAGATAGCGGAGAATCTTCTTTGTTGAGTCCACATGACTCTGCTTAGGATTCGCCTTAAACCGAGCGCAGACACCTACAACATAAGTTATGTCAGGTCGAGTAGCTGTTAAGTATAATAATGAACCAATAAGAGCACAAAATTCAGTATGGTCTACTGATACTCCCTCTTTATCAAGATCGATTTTCAAATTCGTGTTCATCGGGATCTTGATTGGTTTGCCGGTTGTACAACCGAATTTCTTGATGAGGTCTCGAGTGTATTTGCCTTGATTGATGAATGTTCCCTTCTTAGATTGTTTGACTTGAAACCCGAGGAAGTAGTTCATCTCTCCCATCATTGACATGTCGAACTTGTTCTTCATCATTTTCTCAAACTGCTGACACATGATGACGTTCTTCGAACCGAAGATTATGTTATCTACGTAGATATGCACAAGTAGGATATCGTCTTCCAGTCGAATGTTGAATAATGTGTGGTCTACCGTGCCTTTCTGATAACCTTTCTGAACAAGAAACTCAGATAGGGTATCGTACCAAGCCCTGGGTGCTTGTTTTTAACCCATACAGAGCCTTTCTGAGTCTGTAGACCTGATGTCCCTGCTGAAAGCCGGGAGGCTGTTCTACATGAACTTCTTCTTTCAGTACGCCATTTAAGAACGCAGACTTCACATCCATTTGATAAACTCTGAACCTTTGATGTGTTGCGTAGGCTAGGAATAGTCTGATTACCTCCAATCTTGCAACTGGAGCGAATGTTTCGTCGAAATCTATCCCTTCAGCTTGATAGTAGCCTTTTTCCATGAGTCTTGCCTTGTTCCTTACTATAACGTTGTTTTCATCTCGCATGTTCTTGAAGACCCATTTAGTTCCAATCACATGTTGATGCCGGGGTCTGTCAACAAGCTCCCAAACTTCGTTTCTCGTGAACTGATTCAGCTCTTCCTGCATGGCTATGATCCAATCAACGTCCTTTAGTGCATCCTCAACTGACTGAGGTTCTTCAGTAGACAAGAAGCATGAATATAAAGCGCTTTCTCCCTGACAGAATCTGGATCTTGTCGTTACGCTTGCTGAAGGATCTCCAATAATTAAATCAGAAGTGTGAGAGTCCAGCCACGATCTACGATGTTTCAACTCTTCATCTGAAATTTGTTCAACACAGATAGTGGGTGAATTAGGCATTTCAGTTGTACTATTATGAGATTGAAGTAATTCAGTTACAAGAATAGGGTTTACTGAGTAACCAGGTTCAGGGGCATTTAGCTCAGGAACATCATTTGTTCCCCCTGAATTATTATCCTCAGTAGAGGTCTCAGTTACCACTTGGGTTTCTTGATCGACCTGAGTTACCTGGGATTGACTTTGTTCAGTAGAGTCAATCTGTTCAGCAACTTCTGTTGTTGGCTGAGATTCAGTAGACTTGTCTTCAGTTTCTTCATCTGAATCATCATCCCAACATAGCTGGATCTTTTCAACTTTATCTTTTAAGCTTAGATCTTGTAGCTGCTTACTAATGTCCTCAGATTCAGGTTTAGAGTTCCTGCTCCTGTCTTCAGTAGCAAACTCATTAAAAACAACATGAGGGCTTTCCTCCACGCAAAGGGTCCGATAGTTAAAGACTCTGAAGGATTTGCTGACCCGGGAGTACCCTAAGAAGACTCCCTGGTCTGACTTGCTATCAAAAGTCTTCAACTGGTCCTTCCCATTATTATGGATAAAACACGAACACCAAAAAATATGGAAATAAGATAAAGAAGGCTTCCTGCCGTTCCATAATTCATATGGTGTCTTCTTATGCTGCTTTGTCAGTAAATATCTATTATGAGTATAACATGCAGTATCAGTAGCTTCTGCCCAGAATTTGGTTGGGAGTCCTGAGTCTGCGAGCAGGGTTCTTGCTGCTTCTTTGAGTGTTCTATTCTTCCTTTCAGCAACCCCATTTTGTTGAGGCGTGCCGCGATAGACGTCTCATGCTCTATGCCTTCTGCTTTGCAGAACTCCTCCACCATAGAATTCAGAAACTCAGTTCCTCTGTCTGAACGTATCTTGATGATCTTGGTGTTCTTCTCGACAATGAGCTTTTTCAGAAGCGTTGGTAACTCTATTTTGACGTCAGACTTGTTGCCAATAAATATGACCCATGTGTAGCGCGAGTAGTCATCAATGACCACTAAAGCATACTTCTTACCTCTGATCGTCACCGGAGAGACTGGACCGAACAAATCCATATGTAGCAGCTGAAGGATTCCATCAGTGGAAGGAGATGGGACAGGAGGATTTTGATTCCTTGTTTGCTTTCCCTTCAGACATGCTTCACACTGAGTGTCTTTGCTGAATACTTCATTCGGCAGTCCTCTTGCTAGAGTGTTTCTAGCTAGTTTGTTGAGCGTCTTGAAATTGAGATGGCTGAGTCTAATATGCCAGAGCCACCCCGTTCTGTTGTCGTTCTTTGCCAACAAACAAGCTTCAGGTTCAGCTGAGTTCCAGTTAGCTACATAAATATTCTTTTTGCGTGAACCTGACAACACTGTTTTCCCTGTAGATTTATCAATGACATCACAGAAACCAGCGTAAAAAATCACTCTATTCGAGTTGTCACAAAATTGACTAACAGAGAGAAGATTATGCTGAAGTCCTTCAACATATGATACTCTTGGAACTATTGCGGTTCCAATGCTCAGTATTCCATAGCCTCTGGTATAGCCTTTTGCGTTGTCTCCAAACTCGATTCGGGGTCCTTCTTCAGTAGTATAATTCTTCAATAAGTCCTTTTGGTATGTCATATGTCTTGAGCATCCGCTGTCCACATACCAAGGGTCCTTGTGCACCTGCAAAATAGAATTATATTTAGGTACCCTTTATTTTTGATTTTGGGTCTTTAGATATTAGTTTTGGAAACCCAAATCTATCTTACGACCCTGGTGGTCTCAGACAGTTTCTTCCCGCTTTGATCAACATATTTGACTACTGGAGTGGTCGATGCTGACTTTTGAGGCTTTACAGGTTCAGGAGTCCTGATCTTCTAAGTAGGTGGACTGCTGACCTTTGCCTTCTGTACGGCTTTCTTTTTCTTCTTCTGACTTTTAGGTCCTCTCCTGACTATAGGATCATAGTAATATGACCCATACTGAGCTGGATGTGTCAGTTGTGGAGGTCCATACTGATCAACCCACTTTGCTTTGCTGGTTCCCCCTTGACTGAACTGGGGTGATTTGGTACTGATCTTCTTGTCAGAATGCTGATAACTAGGACGAGGTGCCTTCATCTTTTGTTTGTTCTTGGCTAAGGGGTTTAGAATCTCTACGTTGATGGTCTCCCCTTGAACAAACCTATTAGCTAGCCGGTTTTCTGAGCGTACGGGGGCAGATAAGGAGGCTCCATGGCTGAATCTAAGTTCCTCCTTACAATGCTTAGGCTTGTTGCTTGCTAGCATCGCCTCAAGCTTCTTTTCAGTGCCCATGTACCGCTCTGTCATCAGGTTCCTCCAGACATCATCACTCTTCTTTAGCAATTCATGCTCGGTCTGAAGTCCTGACAACTCTTGCTTCAGCAGACTCAATTCAGTATCTTTCTGAGTCAAGTCATTGGTCAGTACTGAGATCTGACCTTCTTGATGCTGAGACTTGGCCATCAGAGAGTTTATCTCCTCCCTGAGTCTCAACACAAGTCCTTCAGACTCGCAGCAACAACGACTCTCTCGAGAAAGTCTCTGATTCTCCACTTTCAGGGTATCCAATTCCTGAAGAGTCTTACTGAGCTGCAGACTCATCTGAATCTGCTCGTCGAGTAGTTCTTTGTATGCAATCGCGACGTCCAGATTCTCATCTGCACCTGAAATAGTGTCGTGTGTGCAGTGTGAAGAGGAGTTAAATGGAACGTGAGAGTTTACCTCATCCTCTTCTCCTGCCATGAGACACTTTTCAGTGTCTTCTTCAGCTTCAAGCTCTACGGCCATGAATGCCGCTTCATCATCTGATGAATCCATGAAGGAGTCGACTTCATCTGAGTCGTCTGAGAGTTCACCGGTAATATATGCTTGTCGCTTTTTGATGAACTTCTCCCTTCGAGCTTTGCGTGCTGCTCTTTTAGCAGTCATACTGATAATGTCCTGACTTCTTGCAGTTATAGCAGGTTGTGACTCTTTCTTCTTTGCTTTCGCTATCTTTCGACTGAGCTGAGTCCTCCTGTTTTTTGCATTCAGAAGTATGTGAGTCAGGAGTGCGCTTAGGTGTATATTCAGTCTTACCCTTTGAGTCTCTGACGACTCTTGAGAGCTTCCTGGGCCTCTCCTTCTCTTTTTGATATTTCACGGCAAGCAGCGCGTACTTCTTGGCCAAGTTTCCTTCTTGTATGTCATTGAGTGAAGGTTCAGCCTTGCTAGATGTCGGAGCTGCTGTGCTGACTGTTGCTTTAAAAGCATGGTTGACTTGGGTGTCAGCTTCAGCTCGCTGCTTCCTTTGAGGTAGGCCAAACTCGAACTCCTCAGCTTTAAGCTCTGAAAAGATATGGTCAGGAGTAACAATATATAAATTAGAATGACGTAATAAGGTAGCAAAGGGAGTCCAGTGACCGTCTGGCAATACCCTCAAAATCTTGAGATTCATCTCTCGGTTGGAGAATGTCTTTCCCAGCCCGTTGATAGAGTTCATCAGATCCGTGAATCTGACGTTGAGATCTTCAATGGAGTCACCAGGCATGATAGACAGTCTCTCCAGCTTCTGAAGTTCCAGCGTGAGTTTGTTCGCTTTGATCTTCTGAGTCCCCCGACTTAGTAGCGCTAGAGCATCCCAGAGTTCCTTCGCGGACTTGCAGTCCTGAACTCTTCCGAGATAAGAATCGCTCAGAGTGGTCAGTATGGTGTTTCTGGCGACTCGGTCTAAGTTGTGAAGCTTCTTCTCCTCAGGGGTGAAGAGACTTCTATGTTTAGGGATTTTCTTCCTGATCACCATTCCTCCTCTTTATGCTGGGTCTTGAGCTACGACACTATCAACCATAGGAACGATAGGTCCGTCCTCTAGAACCTCTGTGATGCTGTCGTGGAGGGAGGTCAGATGTGCCTCCATTCTGACCCGCCATACTCCATAGTTCTCTACTGAGAACATGGGTACCATTCTGATTCCTGACATATCAGACATAGTAAATAATGATATGAATGAAGAATGATATGCAGTGAAAACGTTTTTTGGATCCGTTCAAGTAGACCAGTTTCAGAATAACAAGAGTCTTAGAGAACTCCTGGTCTGATACCAATTGTTGGTCCTGAGAGTAACGTTCAGGTGTAGAGGGGGGGGGGTGAATACACCTGAAAACCGATTTCTCAACTTTAAACGCGAACAGTCCTTTTCAAGAGAGTGTCGTACTGAATGAGTTCAGCAGACCAAATAAGTTGTTCTGAATCGCATGGCGAGTGGCCGACTTTGCGAGGCTCGCTAGGCGACTAGAGTCGAATTCGATGCCGTTCGAGATAAACTTCAGTAGTGCGGAAATGTGTAGGCCCAAATTCAGTTGAGTTAAGAAAACGTTTTTATCAAAACAGTTTCAGTAAGTTAGTGCAGTCGATTAAGCTTGCTGAAACTCAGTTGAATGATTTGAAAGATATTTTCAGTATGCACAGTAATCAATGCAGCAGTAAATAACGAACACAGAACACATGCGATTTTTAAAGTGGTTCGGATCCAACAATCCTACGTCCACTGTCCCGAAAGATCAGGAGGCTATGTATTTTACTGACATAGTCTCAGTTAGTTCGTACACTGGACAAACACTGGTCTTGAGATTTATACTGAGCAAGTCTCAGTTTACAAGGTTATCAAACTAAGTGTTTGAAAAACTCTCCAACTATGAAGGAGTCCTTTACAATAAGGATCAGTTCGACTATGAATTCCTTCGTCTAAGCTATAGATATGATCAGCTGAGCTTAGGTTAGAGGGATAGGGAACAAGAAAATGGCTTCTAGAGCGACGAACGGCTAAGTATAGACTTGAGTTCGTGTTCAGTCGCTTGGATACTAAAGGCTGTATAGTTCTGGTTCAGCTTGGTTCCTTATGAGCAGGTATGTCGTCTTTCGCCGGAGATTACTTCTTCGAACTACTTGCGGAAGACTTAAGACGTTTGTGAGTTGCTCTTTGAATGCTCTGTGTTTGCAGTTCGCTTGTGTGCTCGTTGGTTCACTCGTGAGCTTCAATTTGAATTGTATCCCTCTATTTATAGAGTAGAGGCAAGGATAGATCTGTTGGAGACGACGATCCTTATGTCTCTCTCTTTTGGGTAGCTAACGGCTCTTTCAAAGTATGGTTGCAGTGTCTTTTCCCTCCATTTCTGGAAAGTTGTTGACTTGCAGCTTTAATCAGAATATGGACAGCTGGCTGCTTGTCATTGGTCGAGGTTTAGGAAAGTAGGTGAGACAGAACAGACTTTAAGGAGATCTGAAGCTGACTTCTCTCTTCCTCGTATTGACTCTGCTGATTTGACGTTAGAGAGAGAGAATCCTGACAGTAAGAAGACTGTCCAGCCGTTGCTGAGTCTGATCTCTTATTCAGTAGCATGCTCCTGCTGAGTCGGCTCTACTGAAGATCAACTCTGAGTTCAGTGAACCACTCCTGCTGAGTTCAGTTCCACTGACTCCTCTCAGGATACTGCTCCTGCGGAGTTCAGTATCACTGAGTCTTCTACTTCTGGTACTGAGGCAGATAATCTACTGAGCGCCTGAACCAGATGAAGATTGTCTACCGAGTGCGAAACCTCGAGACGACGAGACGAAAGGTTACAAGCCGAATGGTTCATCAGCTAAGATAGAGTTTTGGGATCTTCAAATCTTCAGTAAATATTCAGATCACAGGGCTACTGAGTTATGTCTTAACTGACTGTGAGAAGACTGAATCATCTCCCAACAAACTTTTATCAAAATTATTGCTCCAAAATGATTGCGAGCAACTGTAGCAGGAGATGTTTTACCTGCTGGAAAAGATGCATAAATATTAACAACCACCCAGTCAAAAGAGGGGTATACCAGGGATGGAGTGGAGAGGTCTTTTAGGACTCAAGAAGCTAGCTTTGGCATGAGCAGTGGTTTGAGATTGAACAAGAACTACAATTGCTTCTGGAGAAAGAGTCTTAGTGCCATGGAGGAGGTTGTTTCGAGTTGACCAAATAAGAGACATGACTGAAGAGACTAAAAGCCATAAATTCAACATGGATGGAAGGGCCAGGAAAGATTGAGCTTTTTGGATTGAGGAGAGCAGCAAATCAATCAGTAAGTCTCCAATTATCAAAATGTTGCAATCTAAAAGCCTACTTGGAAACGATCCAAACAACTGTAGAACATCTAATTTTAAGAAAGAGATGTTGAGCTTTTCTGGGGCATCACTACAAAGGAGACACTGATCATTAGATAAATACATTCTCTCAATTAATTTACTTCTCGTCAGTAGAATGTTGTTTGCCACACGCCAATCAAAGAATTTAAATCTTTCATGAGAAGAAGCTTCCAAATGAATTTCCTAAAGCCACTAAATATATACATATAGCAAGAGTGTTTATAATTATGTGTATTTCACACCTTACGTGTTATAACTACAATGATTTTGTAACATTCATTTGAGGTGTATGGTATATAAAATGAATTGAAAGCCTTTTCGGTTCATGTCTCCTTATTTTGGGAGAAAGGAATTTTTTTCTTTGATATGTAAAATTGTAAGTTTATATGTGTACTCACTAACTTGCAGGTGCCAGTTAGGGAGCAAATTATTTAATCTCATCTTAGTGTGCATCAATTCTACTGGACTAGCTAGTTGTGTGATGGTTCATTAATGGAAAACGAGCTTATACGATAGAATAATCTATAAGATTCTATAAACCATTGTCTCAAAATATTATTACTACATTCCAGAATAATGAAATATATATAGACATTTTGGTCTAACAGGCTCGAATTATAACTGGTCATTCCCAAAGAACCTAAATTTCAATGTTGTGGTCCTAATACGAGAAAAAAGTGTATTGGGGGGGGGGGGGGTTGGGGTTGGGAATACACCTACGAATAATTTTCTTTAAAAAGCGTTTGATAAATCGTGTGTTTGTGCGTAAATGTGTAGGCCTTTTTTTCTCGTTGAAAAACTCCTTGACGTGTACAATGAAATGTGTTTTAAACCGTTAAAACAGTTACTTACACAATAAACAAAGGTATAAAAATAAGTAAGCACACGAGATTTATAGTGGTTCGGAGATAACTCCTACGTCTACTCTTCTTGACCGAATCAAGGATTTCCCTTATAATATAACTTTACATGTTCTGTTACACTTCTTCTTCTTCGTCGACGTCTACTTCGACTTCTACTTTTGAACAAACAAACTCTTCAAACACTACAACACAATCTAGGCTGGGTTTGGGTTTGGGTTTGGTTCTCTAACACGAGAGGTCCTTACAAGGATTTTGGATCTTCTCAAATCTAAGCAATTATAGGATGTTGGCTTAGAGTATTGGGAACTTATAATTTCAAGAAAGACACAACTTTGAACAATGGTCTGTAGAATGCAGAGAGCTTGAGTTCTTGAAGGCCTTGAGAAATGCAATAGTTTCGTAACCTTGTTTGAGCCAAGGTTCTTCATATTTATAATCACCCTTCTAATTAGATCCGTTAGAGAGAGATCTACTAGAGTAGGTGAACTAGGGTTGGTGCAACGGTTTGATTTTGAATTAAAGCTGCAACTCCGTCTGCCGTCAACCGGAATAGTGTGTAAGACTGTTAAGACTATTCTTCGAACAATGTACATGTTCACGTGTCTTGATCTAATTTGTTGAGCAAAATACGGTGTTTGACTCCAAATCAAACTGGATGTGTGTACCTCGTACTACTTTGTTCATGTTAGGAGCACGAGTCAACTGTTGAACGAATCAGTATCTTTGTCAGTTGTGGACGGTCAGTATCTCATAGGATTAAAGAGTCACTAGGCGTGATAAATCTGAGGCATGGTCAGTGACTCTCCATCCTTTAGGCTACGCTTATCAAAATCCATGTGATAAGAGTTACAACAAATTAAATTATGCAACTAAAAATTAAATCTTGAATACAAGCTACTGCCACTAGTTCATCATGAGTCAGAATTTTGAGATCTAAATCAAAACCTTATTATTGAAATCTATCCCAACAAATGTTAATGTGAATTGTGCTGGGTGAACACTTAGAAGCTAGATTTGTTATTCCAAAAGTGATAATTTTCAGAAACTCGTTGCCTAAAGAATTCATTTTTGGAAAACACAATTTGGCAAGATGATCTAAACAATCAAGGCTAGGTTACGGATGTAGATTGTAAAAAAAAAAAAAAAAAAAAAAAAAAAAATCTAAAAAAATCTAAAAAAATCCAACGAGGTTGACCCAATGGGCTTTTGGTACTTGATTATTGCCTAGTCCAACAAGCCCAATCATATTAGAGTACGATTTTCTTTTTTTAACCACTCGAATACATGGAACGAGTATGTACTTACATACTACGGAGCATGTAGTTCGCAGTTTAAAATTGAATTTAGATTTAGAATCATTCACTACAAATGATCCTAAGCCCTCTTACCAAACACACCCTAAGTGTTTTATTATTTTTTAGGCAATTTACAATTGGAAAAAATAAATCACGTAACTCGTCAACACTTGATAATTATTATAAGAAATCATGTCGTATACAAAGCTTGCATAAATTCCTATGCACATTATGGTTGGAGTAATCCTCCATGAATAATAAATGACGTAAACTTGGAATTAAATCTAGATGGGCTTCCATAAAAAAAAACTAAATCACATTGATTATTGCAATGAAATATGTATTGAATAAAAAAAGGGGAGAACTCTTTTTTTAGTTGAAAATTATAGTGAGATATATGTTTTATAGTCGCATGTGTAACAACATATATATATTTTTAGCCAGTTACAATTTTTGTTAGATAGGGGACCTACGATCTATACACTTCTCGAATAAAATAGATAAAAATTCAAAGACTCATACCCACTATCACTTTCGAGAAAACCGATCGTTGAAAACCTACTAGTGTAACCGTTCGTGCATCCGTCGTCGCCCTAACACCATAACAATCGATTTGTTGTCTAAACTTCAATCCAAATACAAGGAATGGACTCCATCTATCAAGTAAGATCCCTTTTTTTTGTATTTATTGCAGTAGTATAACACTCATTTGATTAAGCTTTAATATTTAGTTTATTTCGAAAATCATTCTTTATGCATGGGTTTATATGTGTTCTAATTTATTTAGTGAAATATGTTAGGGCTGGGAATTAGGTTGGCTTCGGCTTCCCAAAATTGAATTTCGATTAGCCGACGTTGAAAATATTTGAAAACTGTTAACCGTATCTGAAACGAACAAATATTTGGTTAGCCAATAGTCGATCGGTTCGATTACGATTAATACATGTTGGTCAAGAGATGAGCCTTCAGGTGTTGGGGGGGGTGTAAACACACATGAGTGCAAATTTCAACTCAAACGCGAAAGTCGGTATCTACTGAATTATTCTACTGAACGAGTCAGTTAGCCAAATAAACTTTTTCGATCGCGTGGGCAGAGGGTATATGTCTACCGAGTCCTATCTACATTCAGCCAGTGAACAGTAATTTAGTATAGGATAAAATGCGGAAGTGTAGGCCCAAATAATTTTCGTCTCGATTTAAAAACACGTTTTATGCTGAGTGTGATTTTTAAAGATCAGTTTGAATGCAGTATGAACAGACAATCAATGAAACAGTAAATCAACACAATCAGTTTTTAAAGTAGTTCGGATACGCTGGATCCTACGTCCATTGTCCTGAACAAGGTAAGAGTTCTTGATTATTTATACTGAGCAAGTCTCAATTGATCTGTACACTGGACATATACTCTAGTTATAGTCTTAGTAACTTTATAGTTTCAAACACGGGGTTTTATTTTCTCCAACTAAGAAGGAGTTCTTACAATAAGAACAATTCAATAAGCTGAACTCCTTCGAATTTTCTAACCTTAAGATATTACAAGAATTGCTTAGAATATAGAATGAGAACTATAGATCTCTAGAGTGAAGAACTAATTATATCTCTCTGTGTATGAGTTCTTCTATGTGTAATTTATTTGGTTGCTAGATCGTTTTAATGCTTGAATGCTTTTGGTTCCCGGTGTCTTCTCTGCATGAAGGCTCTTCTCTATTTATAATCTGTTGGGATGAGATTCAATATGATAAGATTTGAAGATCCCAAAACCCCTAGCTGAATGATGAACCTTATATAATGTAATAACTTAGTTGAGTTCAACATGTTAGGAACTCAGTAGGCTAGCTAGAGTTCAGTAGCTGATAGAATTTAGTAAATCATCTGTCGTTCAGTCGAAGAACTCGGCACCAGGAACTCAGTTGGGAATATTATAACCCACTGAATCTGCAAAGGAATTCGAGCCACGAGCTGAAATCTCAAAAGAATGGAAGTAAGAGACAATTCAGTAAAAGGTCCGAGGAATCAGAGGAAGTCAACTCAACATGCTCTTGGAGTTTGAACAAACCTCACCTACTTGCTAACCTCGACCAATGAGAAGCCGCAAGCACTGTACATGCTTTGACTCAAAGCTGCTTCAATGACTGAAAAAGAGGGAATCCTTACAATAACATTCAAATTGAAGATAGTTGTTTTTCTTGTCGTTTTTTGCACGTGTCTAGACTCCCTCCAACGGATCTATTCATAGGTCGAGACTGTAAATAGAGAAGAGTCTTCATGCAGAGAAGATATCATCAACATGAACACAAGCTTTCAAGCGAACAAACACTCTAGCAAACTCAAAGTCGAATCCAGCGAAGAACTTGCACATAAAGAAATCCTTTCTAGTTCTTCACTCTAGAGTTTCATCAGTTCCCTTTCTTTATTCTAAGAGAGTTTATTGTAATATCATTAGCTTAGAAAACTCGAAGGACTTTAGCTCTATGAAATGTTCTTATTGTAAGAACTCCTTCACAGTCGGAGAAAATCAAACCCTTGTGTTTGAAATATAAAGTCACTACGACTATAAATAGATATCTGTCCAGTGCACAGATCAACTGAGACTTGCTCAGTATAAGCAAACAAGGCTCAGTATCATCCCGAGACACGATGATGACCGAGACTTGTTCGGTATAAGCAAATAAGATCAAGCTGTCCCAGTCACGAATCAACTAAGACTTGCTCAATATAAATAAATACAATAACTCTTGCTTTGTTCAGAACAATGGACGTAGGATCCTATGTATCCGAACCACTTTAAAAGTTGTTTGTGTCGATTTTACTGTTGCATTGATTAATGTTCATATTGCATAATCCTGACTTTTAATCAATCAGCAAAAATGAGTTTTCAAACTGAGACGGACATATTTTTGGGCCTACACTTCCACACACAATATCTGATACTGAACTATTGTTCACTGACTGCAGTAAGTATATACGACTCAGTAGAAGGATACTCTGCCGACGCGATCTAGAAAGCTTATTTGGTCAACTGACTATTTCAGTAGATAGTTCAGTAGCAATACTCAGTAGCACTGACTTTCGCGTTTGAGCTTAAATTTGCATTCAGGTGTATTCACCCCCCCCCCCTACACATGAAGGCTCGTTTCTGGACCAACATAGTCTCGACTCATGAATAGATCCGTTGGAAAAGGTCTAGACACGTCTCCAAAACGATAAGAAAAACGACCATCTTGAGTTTTGAATGCCACTGTAGAGATTCTCTCATTTTCAATCTGGGGAGCAACTTTATGTCAGAGCAAGTACAATGTTGGCAGCTCATCATTGTCGAGTTTAGAGAGGTAGTGAGGCTTGTTCGAACTCCAAGTGGATACTGAGTTGATTTCCTCTGATTCCTCGGACGCTTTTACTGAGTTGTCTCCTGCTGATATTCTTCTAAGATATTCAGTACGTGGCACAATTTTATCTATTGATTTGGTGGGTTCTGAGACATCCAACTGAATTCCTCTTGCTGAGTCCATACAACTGACGTAAGATGTTCTACTGAACCTATCAGCTTCTGAACTCTAGCTCGCCTACTGAGTTCCTAATATGCTGAGCTCAACTAAGCTATTACATTGTGAGGTTCATGACACAACTAAGGAGTTTTGGAATCTTCAAATTTTCTCATACTGATCTCATATCCAACAGTACATTTAATCGACCATTAAAATCGATTTCAGCCCACAATTAAGGATATAAGTTTTTAAAAAAATCTAACTATTTTAATTAGAGTTCCTCAACAAGAGAAATATCCTCCAAATACTCGAAATACAATTAATTGGTCAAAATTGGAATTTGATAAGTTGACTGCATGGACTGATTTGGGAGAGGATCTATTTATAATTTCCTTTGTCCAACGATACTGATTCATATCTGATGTGGGATCTAGACGCGCCTCTCCTTCTTCCCCTCTTAGGCTCTTACTAAAGTGAACACTACCGCCACACTTATCCCACACATGTTGGAGTTGAAGTTTGGTGGAAAAAAATATGTATATATAGACTAAAGAGCACTTGCCCTCACCTACCTAGATCTACTAAAACCATATCCAAAGAATAAATCGGTTAGCCATAGATTAGTTAAGTTAAACCGATCTGTCTGGAACCGATCAAGTCTAAAATTTTAAATTGAACACCAAACCGTATACTGATAGAATCGGTTTTGGTTAACCAAATACTTATCGGTTTCGGGTCGTTTTCGGTTATAACCAAACCTCCATAACATATTCCCAGCCTTAAAATATGTCGAGATGTGTTGAGATTCTATTATTTTTTATTGAAATGTGATGCGTTTTGGACGTATTGTATGTGATGCTTTTTGAAATGTCAAAAATTGATATTGTAGCACGAAAGTGTTTTGCTGAATGATATTGAATCGCCCTGCATGGACTTATTATAAAGGATAGGCGAAGTTTCGCTTTTGCCTAAGATCGTTTAGGTAGGTGGAGTTGCATTCTCTCCTAATATTTATCAACTAGATTGGCGAAAATTAATTACACATAGGCGACTAGGCGTTCCATAGTAAATCGACTACCTCATTAAATTTAGGTAGTCTGCACGAACTCTATCATTCAACAATTATTAATTTTTTTTCGTGTATCATCGTTTAGTTATCGCCTATAATTGCAATTGTATCGTTTTTAATTCCATTTTAGGCTAATTGGTATTGGAAGAGACATGAGGTGTAAGGATCGAAAGACAATTTAATTTACTACTATAGGAACAATAATTGGTGTTTTAGGAAGATTTGTTGACTTGGGCTTATTAGATGCCTTTGAATCGGCCTGTTTTGATAACCTATTGAAACTCTTTCAGGAAGTTACTAGACGTAAAACACTATTTGCCCTATTAACCTACAAAGTGATTGTTCATGATGCGCCTAAGCATGATTTTTGTTTCCGAGTCAGGTCTATGAATATCCGGGCATTGACGAGAGCGTGTGCGCTGGTTACTGGACTTAGTTTTGGCGGATCAGACTTCAATCTTGAATCTAATAATTCGATCCCAAACGGAGGCTTCCTACATCTCAATTAGAAAGGGATTCCCCCATCAATCAAAACATTAAATGGAGATTTCAAAATTAAGAAGTTCAAGAGACTGGATGATCCCCTCAAGGCGGCGCACATGCTCATGTTTAACCTGATGCTTGCGGCTTATGATAAATCGCGTTTTATTGACCGTGGGGTTTGCGTTCTTGTTGAGGATCTTGATAGATTGAATCATTTTACATGGGGAACTATGTCCTATAAATCTCTTGGAATTACACATCGATGATGCTCACAACTTTAGCAAGGTTTGGAAATCGAAAGACTAAGTATAGATATGAACAAATCTGGGCTTTAAAGGTAATTATTTTAAACGTAAAGTTTGTTATTTTATGTGAACCTTTAATTCATTGTTGTAATTCTTAACTTTTTCCAGTATGGTCTTATAAAGCAATTCCTAAACTTGGCCATGCATGCGCGAGGACAAACGTCGTCGGCGCCATCCCTCGTCTCTTGAGGTGGACATTTATATCCACTACTATGTCCTTTACGAACTTTTTCCAGGATGAGCTTGACTGTGAAATCACTGTCACTCCTATACCGGAGGAATTGACTACTAACGAATGGAAGAGTGTGGACGTTTGGTGTAGTTTATGAATCATGAACGAGGAGGGCAACAACTAGTGTAGGGCATCTTCGTCACGGGCCTCTACCGTACGCCAGTCTTCTACGACCTCCCGTGGGTCCGCATCAGAGCGGGAGTTAGTCAACGCGGAGGAAACTAAGACTGCCTACGCTGCTGAAACGGTTCACGTGCTGAAATGTCTCTACACGATCAGGTTGGATAACCATAACAGGAGCCGATTAATGAGGAGGCACTACTGGACCGACTCTATTCTTGTGTTGAGGCTAATATTGGTCAAAAAGAGGTCGAGCTTGTTGTGTAGAAGTTGTTTACACGACTTAGCGAGACATTTTTCCGGTAAAGTGAAGGAGTTTGTGGAAGAGGCCATTGACAAAGCACTTGAAAAAGCACGTTCACTGTCATATCGGTATTCGACTTGCACGATCGATATACATCAGTTAGGGCCAAGTCAATTGAGGTCGTCTAGTGTGGAGAGGCCGAAAGAGGTTGTTGCAGAGTCTATTGGCGGCTCCCAACCGTTCAGGGTTATGGCTAAGTTTGGCATTGCTAGCAGGGAGAATGTAGAGGGGATGGCGGCCAAGTACAAACAGTTCCGGAATAGTGGAACATATGCGGTTGTAACTTTTCCTGACACGAGATGACATACGGGCATGAGTTTTTTGATCGGCTTGAGAACACAGAGTTGGAGATTGATGGGGAGGTACGTCTAATTAATGGTATTTCTAATAAATTTATCTTAAAGGATGTCTAATTGATGGTGTGTGTCATCAGGCCATGTTATCCTTTTTTGTAAGTTCTGATTCACGTTGTCTACTTTGTTTATAATGCAATATTTTAACAACACATCAATAATTTTTTTTGCAGACACTTATACTACTTGAACCAATATTCACATTTGTTATTATTTTACACATATAGTAAAAATTGCTAACTTATTTTAATGACTCATTAAAATAAAACTTTATTAATACATCTAATAAAGTAATTAACTTATAAAATATAAATAGTAATTTTTTAAATTTAAAATTACATACTATAATCAAAATTATAATCACGAGCATTTTTTTTTAGAATTACAAATGAGAACTTATTTGTATATTACTAAAACATACAAGTATATCTTCTTGATATTATTGTCATGCTCTTTGCGTCTGAAGAATTTGGACTTAGTCGGTATGCTCCAATCCTTCTCATGGACTGTTTCCTGGCTTCCTTCTCTGTTTTCTGCCTGAGTGCCTCAAGATCTGCTAATCTGATTCTTTCTTTTGTAGCTTGAATTTGTCTGACCTCAGTAGTTATATCTAGCCTTCATTTCAGCTTCTTGTTCTTCGGATAGCTTAGTAGTGGGAATGTTTTGCTCGACTTCAGTATCAGCTTCAGCTTCACTAGGTTCAGCTGACTTAGACTTTTGAATTTATGAAGCCTTTTCAACAGACTAGAGCTTTTCAGTTTGAGCTCTTCATTGCCTAGGCACGACAAATCTTGATTTCTTTGGCACTGGAGTTCTGATCTAAATGCCTTTCTTCTTAGTCCTCGGCTTGCCTTCCTCCTGTTCTTAGAGTTCTTTTGCCATTTGTTCAGCAAAGGCAATCTGCTCAGCAGGCGATCGAAATTTTAGTTTTCGAGCTTTGGGGGACTGTCAGTAGCCTTGGCTTTTACGCTTAGCAGCTGAGCGTACTGGCTCATCTTTAGTTAGCTCTTCAACAAACTGAGTCACTTCAGTGATTGCTGCTTAAGTCGGTTCTCCAGACCCTTCCCCCTTAGCTTCTTCTCTTATGCTTTTGTCTGCAGCAGCCGTCTCTTCCGCTTTGATGAGAGTCAATAATTGTCTATTCCTACTTCCTTCCCCCTTTTTGGCATCATCTATCAGTGTGGACAAAGCTGTAACCTTTTCAGTAAGGCCTGAGACTGAGCGACCTATTGCATCAATGTTTGCTTCAACATTTCTAACGGTGTCTGTGTACTCGTCCCAGTGTTTGCTATGTTCAGTTTGGGCGACTCTGAGTACTTCAGCTTTAGATGCCTCATTCTTTTTCAGATATGCTTCAATGAGCTCAGTAGCTTCGTGTTTGATAGCACGATCGGCGTGAACTTATTCCACAAGTGCTCTAGAGACACTGTCAGTGGTCAATCTATTTCGCTCTTCTACGGTCTTGAGGACATCAGATAATGTAGTGGCCATCTTCTCGAAAAAGGTCTGGGCCTGAGACTGCAGTAGTTATTGGAATTGTGGATTAAGATCTGTCCTCTGTGCCTCGAGTACCTTGCGGAGGATCTCATCAGTATCAGGAATTATCGGTGTACTGATACTCTGCAATTCAGTAGTCAAGTCACTCAGTTGTTGCGTCTGAGCCTGAGTAGATTGGCTCCATTTGATGTTCACGTCTTTGGCAAGAAGACGGTTCTTGTGACCTTGATGTTTTATGCACTTGTTGATTGTTGCAATTGAAGTGCCCTTTATCTCTTTAGCTTGATAGCTGGATCAACTGAGCATGGCCTCACCAGATGGTGGGTTCTTGTGCTTAGAGGGAGAAGGAGCTGATATGATGGCACCAGATGAAGGAGGTGGAGGTGGTGATTCATCGTCATCATTATCAGTGGATTTTCCCTCGCCATATCCTCCCTGGTCTGCGTCCTTGGGTGGTGAATTGTCGTGTTCCTTGTTAGGTTGAGTCTGGGGCTGAGAGGGCTGTTCAAATTCGCCCTTCAGACTCAGGAGCATCAGATGGCTAAACGGAGGTCATCCATGGATGCGATGTCAGCTTGCTCTCCATAACCAATTTCCTCCTTGAGGGTTTGCTCCTCACTCATCAGTATTGAGACTGCCCTTAGGTCGATGGTCTTGTCTAAGATTTCCCAATCTAGGAATCTGAGATTAATCTGGACCCTAGCCCCTACTGCTATGTCTACTAGATCTGAGAGACCTAGTATCTCATGAATATGTTCAACTATTTCTTCCGTAGCTTAGAGCTGAGCCATCTGTACTAAATTTGGTACTGAGGTAGAGACCTCAGTCTGAGGTAAGTCAGTTGGAATATCTGACTGATTCTCCTCTGAGTGTATCCTTTTGACTTTACCAGTCAGAGTCACATCTTCTTTTACACACTCTGAATCTTGTATAGATGTATGCTCCTTAGAGATAATTGTTGTCTCAACTTTCTTCAACAGTTTCCTCCTCTTTTGCTGAGGTTCCATGCCCAATTGATTTCTCAGCTGCCGCTCCGTTCTGAAACTTGATAGACTTTTTATCGAATTGGAATGAATCAGCGAAGGCTACTCTTCCTAGGCAGTCGTTTCTAGTAAACTGGTTGAGCTCTTCTTGCATGGCATTAATCCAATCAGCATCACTCAGTGCATCCTCAATCATCTGAGGGTCTTCAGTAGACAAGAAGCATGAGTATAGTGCGCTTTCTCATTGACAGAATCTGGATCTTGTCTTAACGCTTGCTGGTGGATCTCCAATAATAAGATCTGAAGTATGAGCATCTAACCATGAGCGACGTCTTCTTGTTACTTCTTCTGAAGTTAGTTCTGCACAAATAGCCGGATTGTGTAGAATTTCAGTAGTACTATTTTGTGTTTGAAGTAGTTTTGTAACAAGACGAGGGTCCACTGAGTCACCAAGTTTAGGGGCATTCAGCTCAGGAACATTTGTAGTTCCCCCTGAGTTGTTATTCTCAGTAGAGGTCTCAGTTACCACTGGGGTTTCTTCATCAAGCCGAATTACCTGAGATCGATTTTGTTCAAGAGAATCAATCAGTTCAACGACATTCCTTGTTGGTTGGTTCTGAACTTCATCATCTGAATCATGATCCCAACAATGCTGGATCTTTTCTATATCATCATTTATGTTTAGATCATGTAGCTTGCTGCTGACCTCTTCAGCATCTTGCTGAGAGCTTCGTTTCCTGTTCTTAGTCGCAAACTCATTAAATATAACATGAGGGCTTTCCTCCATGCAAAGTGTCTGGTAGTTAAAGATCCTGAAAGCTTTGCTGACCCAAGAGTATCCCAAGAATACTCCTTGGTCTGACTTGCTACCGATGACCTTTAACTGATCCTTTCCATTATTGTGGATAAAGCATGAGCAACCAAAAATATGGAAATGCGAAATAGAAGGCGTTCTCCCTTTCCATAGTTCATAAGGTTTCTTCATGTGCAGTTGAGTCAGTAATGAGGGATTCTGGGTGTAACAATGTATGCCAGTAGCTTCTGCCCAAGACTTTGATGGTAGACTTGAGTCTGCGAGTAATGTTCTTGCTGCTTCTGTGAGTGTTATGTTGTTTCTTTCAGCAAGGCCGTTCTGCTGAGGCGTGCGTGCCGCTGAGGTTTTGTGCTGGATCCCTTCAGCTTCGCAGTACTCTTTCATAATTGAATTTAGAAATTATGTTCCTTAATTTAAGTATATTGTTTGTATCTTGATATCCTTTCGATGCTCAATCTTTTTAGTAGTTTCGGTAGTTCGGTTTTGATATCAGGCTTGTTGGCGATGAAAATCACCCAAGTGTATCCTGAATAGTCATCTATGACCACAAGAGCATATTTTTTACCGCTGATCGTCACTGGTGAGAACATCCCGAATAGGTCCATGTGGAGCAGCTGAAGGATTCCATCAGTAGAAGGTGACGGAATTGGTAGATTGCTGGATCTGGTCTGCTTTCCCTTCATGCTTGCTTCACAATTCTTATGCCTTTTGAAGACTTCATTGGGTAGTCCTATGAATTTAACATCTCTTGCTAGTTTGTTCATTGTTCTAAAGTTCAGATGACTTGGTCTTCTAAGCCACAGCCACGCTGTTCTATCATTTAACTTCATTTATGCTATCACGCAGGCTTCAGGTTCAGTGGTATTCCTATCAGCATAATATATGTTTCTTCTCCACGTAGCGTGATAGTTGGTCCGTAGATTCTTTTGATGCATCATGTGTCTTGAGCATCCACTATCCACGATCCAAGGGTCCTTATGCACCTCAGCCCCTTCTCCAGCCATCAGACACAGTTCAGTCTCTTCTTCAGCTTCGGTTGCCATGAATGCGGCTTCATCATCTCATGATTCCATGAATAGTTCTTTATAGCTCGTGCATCAGAAAGTTTTCCAGCTATATAGGCTTGCCTTTTTCTGATAATTTTTTTCCTTTTGGCTTGCCTTTCCGCACTTCAGCAGCCGAGAGCTCTGGACATTCATACTGGTAATGTCCCGTCTTTTTGTAGTTGTAACACGTTGAGCTCTTACCTTCCTTTCTTGGTGCCTCATTGTTTCCAGTGGAGGCAGTCTCTGTCTTCCTGCATTCAGGTAGAGAATTAGATTCACCTTTCGGGTAATTATTTTCTCTCTTACCTTGGTAGTTTTTCGAAGCTCTTTTCATCTTTTTGAGCTTGTCCTTCTCCTTTTGATACTTTACTGCAAGGAGGGCATACTTCTCAGCTAGGCTATCAGCAGTTGGGATCGTCAGCGAGTTTCTAGTTGATTTACTAGTGGCTGAGGGACTAGCTCCAGGTGTGCTGAACGTTGCTTTATAGGCATGATCCATTGGCATATCAATGTCAGCAATGGGAGTATGCGTAAGATTGAACTCAAACTCCTCAGCTTTTAATTCTGAAAAAATATAGTCAGGAGTAGAGCTTAAGTCAGTTCTTCGTAAACATGTAGCAAAGGAGTACCACTTGGGCCTAGTAAGAGCCCTTAAAATTTTGGTATTTGTCTCCTTATTGCCGAAGGTTTTTCCGAGTTCGTTGATGATGTTGATTTGATTTGTGAATCTGACACTGAAATCATCAATTGACTCTCCGGGAATCATTACAAAGGCTTCGAACTTCTGTAGCTCCAACTCCAGCTTGTTCTCCTTAATTTGTGGAGTTCCTTGACTCAGTACGGCGAGAGCAGTCGTGCACTCTTCCGAGGTATGAATCAGTGAGTGTAGTCAGTATTGCATTGCGTGCGACTTGGTCAAGGTTGTGCAACTTTCTCTCTTCTGGTGTAAAAAGGTTCTTGTCCTTGGGAACCTTTTCACAGATTTTGGCACCTATTGATGCCACAGCTGCATATTCGACACTGTCGATTATGGGAACAATAGGTCCTTTCTCCAGGACATTTGGCATGCTATCATGCAGTGACGCTAAGTGTGCCCCCATTCTTACATGCCATACCATGTAGTGTTCTATTGAAAACATGGGTACTGTTGTAACGCCCCAAAATTTTCAATATCAAATGCATTGCATATATATTCATGTATGTTATCAAGTGTTTTAGTTTTGTAAGTCGCGCCTTAGATAATTAAAATGGAAATTAAAGCATTTATGTTATTTTCGTTAAATCATTTTTGTTATGTAAATTTATTTTGAATTTTGAATGTGTTTGTTTATATCATATTATGATTATATTTTTTTTTATTATTTAGAAATCATGTTAGAATTATTAGGCAAGAATAATATTTATTTATTTTTGATTTCCTAAACCAACTAGGATTCATAAAAGGATATAATATTTATTATTGTATTAAGTTATTAGGAGATAATTTTATATTATGTTTTATGATTAAAATAGATATTTTATGTGTGATATTCATGTTTTAGGATCAATTTTAATTGTGTTTATATCCTAATCCAACTATGATTGAATCTCTTATATGGTAGGTGATAGACTAAATTTTATCTAAATTATATAAGTACGAAAATAATTATAGATAAAATATATTTGATACCTTATATGATTAGGAATCTTTAAATAATGATTTCTAGGCCTATAAATGCCCCTTAGTCGCTCATAATATAGCATCCCATAAATTTTTCGAAAATCTACCAGCATATCTACGAACTGTTTCAAGAATTATTACACATCTTCCCGTCGTCATATCGTCGTTAAAATTTAGGATCGTCTTCCTAGGTATGTTTAGTATACTCTATTATTTTTGTAAAAGTTTTCAAGCATGATAAGTATTTGTTAAAAATTGTTCTTCATAACTTGCCAGTTTCTGACAGCATGTTCATGAGCTTGAAAGGAAAATTACTTTTCATATTTTCTTTACATTGTTTTCGACCATGCTGAATTTTAATAGGATATACTATATGTTACGTCATTCATGTTAAAAATATATAATTTTTAGGATACGTTTGTTACTTATTTATTAATTTGTTTCTTGATGTGTTAGATTCTTTTGTCAACATGCATGTAGATTGAAAAATAAAAGTTTTCAGGTTACTACTAATTGAATTATTATTCATGATAATATTATTAGGATAAAATAGGTAATATGTTGTTAATGTTAGAGATCTAAAATCTTTAGGACAAAACTTTTGTGATTTCATTGACTTATTTCATGAATGGCCGAATTACTCGATGCACGAATGAATTGTCAATAGAAATAAGATTGTGTTTAATATACTTAAGATTATTACTATGTGAAATCGTTAAAAATGCATGTTAAAAAGTAGATTATGTATAGTATACGTTGTTTGCTTATTATGATCTATGTGTAATTATGAATTATATTAATTGTTGATGCATGCATGACACTCCATGTACGAGTCATTAAGATAAATTTTCATATTTAGGAGAAGCGCACATGACTTAAACATCTGATATCCATAATTTTTCATCAAATCAAGGTTAAGCTGGGGAAGTATTCTTACACTACATTTATCCTTATTATATTTTATGCTCGATATTTATGAGTCAATATCAGGCATGGAAAGGAAGGATCGAAGTTGATCCGCAATCGAACTTGATCGGTACACATGTTTATGGTCGAAGTTGACCGGGATCGAAGTTGATCCGTTTTAAATGTTAGAGTCGAAGTTGACTCGATGGTCTGTGTGACTACGTAATTCTTACATGTTCTAATTTTCCATAATATATTGGTATATTATATAGTTTGGATAAGTGTATTTCATCACTGAGTAGTTTGGATAAGTATATTTCAGGAAATGGTTCGGTTGATGCGTAGAGGTGACGGTGGTGATGGTCACACGAGGAAAGATTTATGAAACTTAATATTGCATTAAACTAGTTTTATCATGAACGGTGCATTTTATTTTCAAGAACTAGTAGTCGTATTAAATTTTTATTTAAGACTTCCGTTGAGTATGAAAATGACCTAAGTTTTGCAACTGTTCTATTGAATGAAAAGTTTTGAACGAGTTGAAATATGTATGTAAAGTATGAAGTAGCGTCCCTTGTTAAGTATATGAAAATTGGGGCGTTATAACTGTCCTTATACCTGAAATGTCAATCATAGTGAATATATGGTATAAGATGCTATGAAAGAGATGCAAGTACAGAGAAAACGGTTTTAAAGATCTGTTCAAGTAGACCATTGTATTCAGAAAACGATGATCTGAAGAAAATTGCTCTGATATCAATTGTTGGTCTAGAGACGAGCCTTCAGGTGTGTGTGTGTGTGGGGGGGGGGTTAAATACACCTGAGTGAAAATTTCAACTCAAACGCGAAAGTCAATATCTACTGAATAATACTACTGAACAAGTCAGTTAGTCAAATAAACTTTCTCGATCGCGGGCAGAGAGTATCTGTCTACTAAGTCATATCTACTGACTTCAGTCAGTGAACAGTAATTCAGTATAAGATAGAGTACGAATGTGTAGGCCCAAAATAATTTTCGCCTCAGTTTGAAAACAGGTTTTATGTTGAGTGTGATTTTTAAAGATCAGTTTGAATGAAGTATGAACAGATAACCAATGAAACAGTAAATCAACACAATCAGTTTTTAAAGTGGTTCGGATACGTTGGATCTTACGTCCACTATCCTGAACAAAGCAGGAGTTCTTGATTACTTATACTGAACAAGTCTTAGTCGATCTGTACGCTGTACATATACTCTAGTTATAGTCTTAGTGACTTTACTATTTCAAACACGAGGTTTGATTTCCTCCAACTAAGAAGGAGTTATTACAATAAGAACAGGTCAATAAGCTGAACTCCTTTGAATCTTCTAAGCTTAAGATATTGCAAGAATTGATTAGAATAGAGAATGAGAATAATAGATCTCAAGATTGAAGAAATAATTAATCTCTCTATGTATGAGTTCTTCGATATGTAACCTTTATGATCACTAGAGCATTTGAATACTTTAATGCTTTTGGTTCCTAGTTGATGTCTGAAGGAAATATTAGGGTTAAAAACGATTACCTTCCTCCTTCGTATGTTGTTGCAGCTCTGATTGTTGCTCGTGTGTCAGATCTTCTGATCTGTGTCCCAGCCTTTTTCTCCCTCTGGGTGGTCAGAGAACTGGAAAAAATAAGATTATCATCTCTCTCTTACGCGTGCATGCGTGTGTTTATGTGATGTATCTATTTCTGAATAGAATACTAATATATATAGGCTTTAAAAGCCAATATAATATTAATATATTTGTAGCCCATTAATTTAATTATATTTCTAATGGACTTCCACATAATTAGCCCAGAATATAATTAATTAATCCACTGGGCTACTAATATTTATCAATTAATTGGCTCGGCCAATTAATTTCAGATAAATAATATTATTAAATAATGTAAAAATATATTAATCCATTAATAATGATTTCTGAGAGACAATAAATAACTAGGCAACTAATTGGGCCAGATCAGGGATCTAATACAAGAAATAAAGCTGGGCCTCAAATTAATTAATTATCTATGCTCAGCCCAGAGTAAAATTAATTAATAAACACAGATTTATTCTACTAGAGAATCTGTGCTGACTTACCCCTTTATCCCAAATTGAGCAAGGGCTTGTATTTTAGAATTAACTGATCTCCATATTTAAGATAGAAATATTCGTTAATTAATTAAGCTCACTGACAGCTTAAATTAATTAACATCTTATATTCCTGAGTAGTACCACTCGACCTTATTAACACACATGAACTTAATCAACCGGCCGGGTTTAGTGTGCTAATCCTTTCGAGTTCCTCAGCGGATATTATCAACCCATTTTACTCGGATACGGCTGCAAGATACAAACAACCAACCTAAGCCACAAATAACTACTAACACCCAAGATACGTAGATTTAGTCGCGATGACGTTCACCATAGTAGGTCAAAATGATAGATAGCCAAATGCACTCAGCTGAAGTCTTACCAAGCTTAAGACCAGCTAAGTCACCGAGATCTTGGTTATCCACTAAGGTCAATTAGGAGAACACATCTCACTATGATCCGTCAATACACCACCTTCAGTGTACCAGTAAAGACAAGCAGCTAAGACAAGCCACTTCTTATCTAAACTGTAGCTTAAACCGACAACTTATCCTGAAGTTGTCTCAACTGTGATAACTGTTTATATCTTGTCAGTTCAACCAATTTGTGTTGTCTTCTGTGATACCCGACACACCACAAATATTTAACTTTTATACAAGATAAATGATAACATGTGCAAATATATTTATTTATCAGATAGAAGAATAAAATAGTGGTAGGGACAAAACACATTGTATACAAGCATAAATTTGCTTCCAGTATACAAAATCCCAACAATGTCTTCACTGCATGAAAACTCTTTTCTATTTATAGTCTCGACTCATGAATAGATCTGTTGGAAAAGGTCTAGACACGTGTCGAAAACGATAAGAAAACGACCATCTTGAGTTTTGAATGTCACTCTAGGAATTTTCTCTTTTTAAGTCTAAGGAGCAGCTTTGTGTCAGAGTAGGTACAATGCTGGCAGCTCCTCATTGGTCGAGGTTAGAGAGTTGGTGAGGTTTGTTCAAACTCCAACGCGGTTACTGAGTTGACTTCCTCAAATTCCTCGGATGCTTTTATTGAATTGTCTTCTACTGACATTCTTCTGAGATATTCAATACTTGACTCGATTTTCTTTACAGATTCAGTAGGTTCTGAAGCACCCAACTGAATTCCTCAATAATGAGTCCTTTCGGCTGACAAGAGATGTTCTACTGAACCTATTAGCTACTGAACTATAGCTAGACTAATGAGTTCCTAACATGTTGAACTCAACTAAGCTTTTACATTATTATGTTCATCATTCAGCTAGGGGTTTTGAGATTTTCAAATCTTATCATACTAAATCTCATACCCAACATTAATACTTAAAAGAACTGCTGGTCTGGGGATGGGTCCTGAATTCTTCACCCGGTGGGTCCATGGGGCAGGTCCGAGTCCTTTTTATTAGGCGCGGGGCAGGTCCTGGTCCTATGATACATGGTCCCGACCTGCAAAATTGCCATCCATAGTTGAATGGGATAGGATGCACCCAAGTAATAATACCGGTGACGAGAGATATGAAACAAAGTGTCGGTATCAAGGTTGGGTTGTGGCCCCCTTTGCAGTCAATATAATCGAGGCCAATGACTCTGAAATGTCACAAACATGATTACTAGCAAGGCGTCAATTTTATATTTTCTAGTGTCACTAACATATTAGGTCTTGATATCAAGATCAATCTTTTTTTTTTCTTTAGATTATAATGATTTGTTGCCTGCCCTAATCACACCATTGAGTCACTGTCTGCATTAGTTTGATCACTTAGTTTATCGAACTCTACGACTAATTGTTGTGGAAATTGATCCACAATATCACTAGTGACGCGCATTATTTCGCATTAATACATGCAATTGTATTAACTTTGTCGACTACTACCTAATGTCGTAACAACTGATGGATATTGAAGCCATGTCAGGAAGCGACCCATATTCAATGAATTCTGCTTAGTAAAGTCCGAAGGATGATCAATATCATTAGGCTAACTCCAAGGATTGTAGCTTATACGCGATGATGTATGTGGACTGCGTATCCTATGTGGCTTCCCACCATTGCATGAACAACTCTCCGAACTCCATGAGTACAAGATATTCACCACACCAAGCATATTTAGTATTTTCGCCCCCCAAGAACAATTACTATAACTTAACATTTTATTTTCGATCGCTCTTTACTAATTATGTTATGGATTCTTGAACATATTCGACTATATGTACTTCTAATCACATTTCGTTCAGTCGTTTAGTCACCTAACTTATTCACAAATCATTCAGTCGCTCTTACTAACATTATTGTTCAAGCGCCTAATCAAGTATTGACAAATTATTCTGTCGTCCAATTAATCTAGGCGCACCACACTTATCGTGTAGGCCATATGTACACGCTAATCGGAACCAACTGAACAAAGTTTACCTAGGTGTGTCATATTATCGTGAATTGGACGTGTGCACGCCTAGGCTAACCGACGACACAAAATTCGGTTAAGTGTGCCACCCTAATCGTGTAATCCATGTGAGCATGCCTTGGCGAACAGACGACACAAAGTTTGCCTAGGTGTACCACCTCAATCGTGTAGTCACTAGCCGCGCCATCAATCGTATAGTTATGAACTGAACCCTCAACCCTAAAACTTTAAAACCAAAACCCTCAACCCTCAATCATTAATGGAAATCGCCAGATCTTTGATTGAAGTTGCTAGATCTTTGATAAAAAATATTGTATAACGATCATTAATTATGTAGTTCACTTACATTATTTTATCATTCTTTCAAAATATTAATATAGATCTTCATAAAAATATTACTTAAAGTTAGTTCATATTAGACCTTTCTCTTAAAAGTTAAGCTACATGAGAGTAATGACATCTTTTGGAATTACATTTGATTTTCGTATAGTCTTTATATCAAAGTATATAAGTTTGATGATGATATCGAAATATATTATCATGCGGATGAATTTAACATTCTATTTCATACAGTTGCTACTAATTTCAAGTCTACACGACTAAATATTAGTTGTGCTAAGTGTTGGTCCCGAGAGTGAGTTCAGGTGTAGAGGGGGGGGGGTGAATACACCTGAATCCAAATTTTTCAACTTCGAACACGAACAGTCCTATTCTAGAAGATGTCGTACTGAAATGATTCAGCAGACCAGACAACTGAATAGAATCGTGTTAAAGGCTAAAAGTCTGCCTCGACTGAGATCTGCTAACTGACTAGGTCAGAATTCAGTATCGATCAACAAGAGTTCAGTGCGCGGAATAGTGTAGGCCCAAATCAGTTTTTATGAGAAAACGTTTTAAGTCTCAGTTCAGTAGATAAAAAGTTCAGTATACTAAGACAGTTAATTGATTTTAAATAAGATGTTCAGTATGCACAGTAAAATCAATGTAACAGTAAGTAAACGACACAGAGATTTTTAAAGTGGTTCGGATATCAACAATCCTACGTCCACCGTCCCGATAGATCAGGAGGCTATTTATTATACTGAGTTAGTCTCAGTCAGCTTGTGCACAGGACAAAGTCGTGGCTTGGGGATTATACTGAGCAAGTCCCAGTTTACACTTCTATCAAACTTAAAGTGTTTGACAAACTTCTCCAACAGTGAAGGAGTCCTTATACAATAAGGATTGGGTTCAAAAGTGAACTCCTTCGTCTAAGCTATGGATATATTGGTTGAGCTTAGGGTTAGAGGGATGGGAACAAGAATGTAGCTTCTAGAGTGACGAACAGCTGAGGTTTAGCTATAAGTTCGTGTCACGTCGCATGGATACTAGATGCTTTGTTGACGGTTCAGCTTGGTTCCCTTACGAGCTTAAAGGTAGTCTTTCGCCGGAGATAACTCTTTTGATTTTTGCGGAAGACTTAGGCTTTGGAATTCGCTCGTTTGAAAGTTCGTGTGTGTGTTCGTTTCTTCGTTAGCTCGTGAACTCTCGTGTTTTTTCAAATCTTGAATGATCCCTCTATTTATAGAGAAGAGATTGAGAAAGATCCGTTGGAGACGATCTTCTTCTCTCTCTCTCTCTTTTTGGTAGCGAACGGCTCTTTTGGCGTAGGTAACAGTGCCTTTTCCTCCTTTTCCGGAAAGTGTTGACTTGCAGCTTTAGTAGGTAGGATGACACGTGTATGTTTGTCATTTGTCGAGGCGGATAGAGCGGTTGAGACAAGCCACGGACTTCGAGACAAACCAAGCCGACTTCTCTCATCCTCGTATATGACAATGCCGATTGTCTTTCAAAAGATTCCGACAGTCCCGAAGACTATCCGCCGTTGCTTGAGTCGACCTTGTATTCGTAGATAGACAATGAGATAAGTCTATCGAAGATCAGCTCCGAGTCCAAGTGAACTACTCCTGCCGAGTTCGGTTCGATCGACTCTCTCGATATCTTTGCTCTGCCGAGTCCAAGTATCACTGAGTCTTCTACACTGGTGCCGAGGCAAAGAAGCTACTGAGCGCCTTGACCAGAGCAGAGTGTCTACTGAGTCTGAAACCTCAGAGACAAACAACATATACAACGGAATGGTTCACCAATCAGATAGGGTTTTGGGATCTTCAAATCTTCTCAACAGTTCAGAGTACATAGGCTACTGAGCTTGGTTCAGTATAGAAGATAGAATCATTTCCCACTGAGTGAAACAGTGCTGAGGATAGAATCATCACCCAACACTCAGTATTGAGTCTTGCCTTTAGATGACTCGCCGCTCCATTCCTTGGGGGATCTATTCGATCCATTATAATACACTTACTCGTTTACACTAGTAGTTGCATAATCGACTAGCATCTCCTACATGAATACTTACTCATTTAGACGATTATTTTCATGATCGACTAGCTGATCTATGAGAATACACTTACTCGTTGAGATAGTTGATTGCATGATTGACTAGCCTTTCATTCACTTGATATACTTACTTGTTTAGAGGATCGATTGCATGATCGACTAGTCTCTCCTATACTAATATACTTACTCATTTAGACGATTGGTTTTATGATCGACTAGCCTCTCCTACACGAATATACTTACATGTTTAGAAGACTAACTGCATGATCAACTAATCGATTAATCGTCTTTCGATCACGTTTTTATTTTTTCAACTAACTAGGCAGTTACATCGTTGATGTGAATTGTGAAATGTTATAAATATATAAAAATTGATAATCGTTTAGCTATTCATAAATTCATAGGTCACAAATCTTATCCTTGAAAACTGATAAGACACTTGCAATTGTATGACTAATTTTCCTACACGAGCTACATTTCTTCAAATGTCTTTTCTTGTGTATGTTCATATCCTCAGTTGGAGTTGGTACATTTAAGTAGGCGTCTAGTGATTATCAAATATACAATACTAATAATAAGGAAACACATAACAACAATACACAAACAAGGAAACTTACCATCCCTAGGTGCATGTTTGTTTGTTATGGTCATTATATGACATCGACTGCATATCTGTAGCGTCAAGGGCCCTCCACTGCAGCCATAGCTCTACTCATTTTTGGTTGACCAGCTTGACAACAAATCACAGGATCATGCACAACAAACCCTAATACGTCATGTGGTACTATCCAACTGGCCACATATAGCATCAACATGATTGCAAATGCATATGTGTGTTGGAGATTATTGTCTTATAGTATGACGCTACAAAACTTAACTATGGATCGACATGTAAATCTATGAAAAATGAGACATAAGTTTAACGGTGGAACAAAAAAATAAAAGTCAAGGGTAAAGGGGATATCGGATAGCTGCAGTTGCGTGATGACACTGGATCATATCAAAGTTGAACACCCGATAATCACATATACAATGTTGAAGGTCGACAATATGACACTCTTTATCATCTTCCACTAGGTACACATCTTCATTCACCTGACACACGTGCAGTTGTCGACCAAGCTCCACAACTTTGACAACTCTTTTTTTGGCAAACTCTGTAAAGACATGCTGCCTCGAACTTGTATCCGCACAATACTCATTGAATCACTTTTCTACTATGTACGTAAAATGTCAAGCAATGAACAAATGGGAAGTCCTCGAGCCCATAATAGTCGAGCATTCAGACACTCTACTGAGTTTGATGTCATAAAACCAAAACGAAGGGTGGTACACTGGGACCGCGACCATTAATCAACTTTAAAAGCCTGTTGAAGAAACCATATTTTTTGATACCTTCTAGAAGAAACATCTTTGTTGAAAGGTTTTATCACGATAACAGTACGTGACTTCCGCGATAATAGAGCAAATATGAGGGATATGAGAAAATATTCTTCGCGAGGTGGTAATAGCACAATTCATGAGCAACATCCATATAAACCTCTTGCACGACATTCTTGATGTTGTTATACTTGTCGGATATAATCAATAGACCTTAACAGAAGCCGAGAGCCTCTCATACTTGCCATAAGAACGAAAACTACGACTCATCGTCCTCAATAGGACCTATCCCCATTGGTAGTGGAAAAGTCTGCTCATTGTCGTCCAATTTCACAGCTGCAAAAAGAATTCCCTTGTTTTTTTATTTAAAATGTGTCCTGTCGACTAGGATAATTAGTCTCAAACAATTCTGAAAGGTTGCAATGCATGACCCAGTGTGAGGAACATGTACATGAAACGATTATCGGGAGTAGTCTAAAGTCGAATCACTATTCAGTTATTAATTTGTTGTATCACATGGAGGTGGCTCGACAACATCTTATACAATTTATCGTAATTACCATAACAAATCTTTTTATAGCAAGATCCATAGGACATTGAACAAAGTCATAGTCTATATCAATGCCGAAATCAGTCATCAATTCCTTGATCATTTCTTTTGGCTTCAAAATAACACCTTTGCGCAACTTGCTATAATCTTGGCGAGAAAATGACGAGGAGTAGTATTATCAAAATTCGTGTGACAAGTATGATCTTCTTAAAACTTAATCACACACTAGATACCTCCAATAAATGTGACCCATTATTTGAAAGGGCATTCGTTGCGATGTTTGCATTTGTAATTCATCCTTGTTTTACTTGATCTTTGATTTTGCATAGGATACCAGCAACAATATCCAATGCATATTTTCTATGAAATAAAGCTCTTACACGAAGTCCATAATTCTCTTTAGTTGAGAGTTCAACACATTTTGAAGTACCTGCAATATCCACATCAGTGAGTGGGAAACTCTAGTTCAAAATTAGACCAGGCTTTATCTCTAGTGCAACATTATTTGAGCGAGCGGTCTCATTTGTTGACTAAAATGATGTTCACGTAGAGCGGTACGATTAAGGAAATTGTTATTATGAGCTGGATCACAAGCACATCCATTAAATTCACTCAGATCTGAATCAAGGAGTTAAGTATTAGATTCTTCATCCTCGTTGTCCGAATAATCTGCCTCCTCTTCAGTGTATGAGATATCATTATCATTTAAATTTATCGAGCTATGTTGGTCCTGAGACGTGGTTCAGGTGTATGGGGGGGGGGAGGGTGAATACACCTGAATACAGATTCTTTTCTCAAACGCGAAAGTAAGCTCTAGCTGAGTTTGCTACTGAACTGAGTCAGATAGCCAGATATGCTTTCAGATCGTGTGGGCAAAGATTTCTTCTACTGAGTTCAGCTCTACTGACTTGAGTCAGTCGAAGAGTCGTTCAGTATCAGAGTTATGTGCGGAAGTGTAGGCCCTATATAAATGTCTCGATTGGAAAACCAGTTTTATGCTGAGTTTGATGAAATACAATTTTAATGTAATATGATCAGGTAAGGAAAGCAGTAAATCAACACAATAAATTTTTATAGTGGTTCGGACACACCGGGTCCTACGTCCACTGTCCTGACCAAAGCAGGATACTTGTTATATTTATACTGAGCAAGTCTCAGTGATCTCTTCTCAAGACAGATACAAACTTGATGCTTATATTGGGCAAGTTCTTAGTGATCTGTTCACAGGACAGATTCTCTACTTATAGTCATAGTGACTTTACAAGGGTTTCAAACTTAAAGAGTTTGAGGCTTCTCCAACTATGAGGAAGTTCTTACAATAAGAACGATTCACAAGAATGTGAACTTCCTCGGGGTTTCTAAGCTATGAGTATTACAATTAAGCTCGCTTAGATAAGAGAAGGGGAACAAGGATAACTCTAAGTGATGAACTAAAAGGTTCTTCTATGAATGCTAGTTCTTCACTAGATTCTTCGTTTGAGTGTTAAGAGTTTTTTGTGCGTTGATAGCTTTGGTTCCCGGTGTTTTCCCTACATGAAGACTCTCCTCTTTATATAGTCATCGATTGTGAATAGATCCGTGCGAGAGGGGTCTAGCCACGTGTCAAAACGACAAGGAAAACGACTCCTTCAAATTTGAACGTTGATGAGTAGGTGCACTGTAGAGATACACCTCTTTTCCAGTCTAGGAGCAGCTTTTGTCAGAAAAGATAAAGCGATGTCGGCTCCCTATTGGTCGAGGTAGATTGGTAGGTGAGACTTGTCAAACATCAGGGTTGACTTCCTCTGAATCCCCCGACCTTCAACTGAAGTGACTTCCTACTGACGTTCTTCTGATTATTCAGTACATGGGCACGAATTCCTGTGCAGATTCAGTTGGTGGCCGGCTGACCAACTGACTTCTTCGATCCTGAGTCCTTCAACTGAGTGCAAGGTCTTCTATTGAACTTTGCATCTACTGTACTCTAACCTACTGAGTTCCTAATATGCTGAACTCAAACTAAGCTATTACAAGAATGAAGGTTCATCATTCAACTAGGGGTTTTGGGATCTTCAAATCTATAAATATCGTCTACTGAATCTTCATCCCAACAATTTCCTCCTAATTGATGATGCCAAAACCTTTTACATCTTCTATCAAAGAAACATGCAAAGGTTAAGAGCTATTGCTACTGAGTAAAGATCTATTACAAGGAATCCTCCAGCCAACATATCAAAGCTGACTAAATAATGAAGAGAAAGAATCAGAGCAATCACAAGTAAGAAGATATCAGAGTTGTCTTATGCTATCAAGCAGTATATCAGAGCCACATCAAATTAACACAGTTATAGATTGCTGAATGTATCAGAACTTACAGAACTTAATTCTATTGACATAGTTATAGCTTATTGAAGATATCAGAGATTCTACTGAAAAGTCTCAGAGCTAAAAGGCAAGTAAACACATTCAAGAGATATCAAGGCCGATGCAGCTAAAGATAATCAGAGCTGAGAATGGATGATACTTCTTAGTAGCTAATTATCTAAGTAAATTCAGCTCCTAACAATATCTGAATATCAAGTATCCCTATAAAGCAAGTTCCCCCTAAGAAACATTTTTTCCTTATTCATATAAAAGAGCCCTTTCCCCTAAGTACTAGCAAGGTATCAGAGAAGATCAGAGCAAAGACAAATAATCAGTAGGAAATAATCCTAAGGTATGTAAGCATATAAGTCACATAGGGTCAGATAGTGTGTGAAAGTGTGATATCTGATCAAGTGATCAGTCGTGTTGAAAGAAAAATAATGGTCGTAAAGACAATGAGTAGTTGTCAAGGCTCAAATTGATATATGTCATAGATGAGATAAGAGTTACAATACAAGACATGCTATTACTTGAAACTAGACTAGGAGAAAGAGAGGTCAGCTCAGCTTCTTCTTGAATTGTTGCATGCGAGCACGGAAGTCAGCAGACTTCTTCTCCGAAAGTTCAAGGCCATAACCTGAATATACTCTGCTCCTCAGGGCCTTAATCTCCGTTAAGTCTTCTGCATCATCTTTGTTAAGAGCTTTGCTTGTGATGGCATCCTTGATCTCTTCTTCGATCTCCTTCTTGCAGATGTTATTTTGATGAGGGAGCGGAGGAGGAAGGATCCTGAACGGAGGTGCCTTAAGCGATTTGCCGGATTGATCCAACAAAGTCTAAATCTTAGCAAGGAGGGGTGGGTTTGCAGCTGTTAGAAAGTCTTTGAAGAACATTTCAGCATCAGTAGAATATTCATTGCCAACTTTCCATATATAGAATCTTTTGATGAAGTCCACTTTCAGTTGTTCCCATTTCTGATCAGTTTGAGAGGTACCCAATCATCACTTCTCTTGAAAATGATCCTCTTTACTTCACTGATTTGTTCCCTTCAACTGAAGTACCTAGAAGAAGTAGGTATAATTTTGTCCTTCACTGGAATCCGCTCCCTTGCTTCTTTCTCAGTCCGTAGCCTGAGGGCCTCTAGGTCAGCTAGACGAATCCGTTCCCTAGCTTCTCTAATCTGCCTGGTCTCAGCTGTCCTGTCCAGTGCACGCTCGACTGTGTTCCATATCTCCTTCATCTCAAGCTCTTGATCCTTGAAGGGGACAGTGGAGGGCACATGTTGATCTTCCTGAGTCAGCAGGCGATGAAGATTTGGATTTAGATTCAGGTGCGCTTTGCTTCTCAGTCTTGGACTATTAGGGTTTGGAGTATTTGGGTTGAGCAGCTGCTGAATATCTAGTCTGTTTGGGAATAACAGATCTAGTGCTAGTCGGTGCTGAAGTACGGATCTGTACTCCCTTCTTGGCTGTCAGCTTCTTCTTAGCATCCTGCTCTTCAAGTTCTCTAGCCAGCTTAGCATCAAAAGCAATTTGTTCCTCTTTTGACCTGAACTTGAGTTTCTTCTACTTGGGCAGACTGGGGTCAGCAGGGGCCTTACCCTTGCCTTTGTCAGATATCTTGGCGGGAGGTGGCGATTCTTCAGTTTTTAGGCCTTCAATGAACTTGGCCACCTTAGCCACATCCGTATCGGTAGGCTCATCAATAGGGGCTTCCCCCTTACTTGCATCTTCCCCCATGTTAGCTTCGCCCTGAGCTGAACTCGGTTCTGCACCCTGTTGTTCTTCTGCCTTGAGGAGGGCTCTGAGCTGAGCAGATCTACTCTTTTCCCCCTTTTTGGCATCATCAATCAGCGTAGCCACGGAAGTAACCTTGTTCGTCAGCCCCTCTACTGAGGTCTTGAAAGTTGTCAGACCTGAGGCAATGTCTGAGGCCATATCGGTGTAAGACTCCCATCTCTGGTAATGCTCTTGATTAGTAGCATTCAACAGAGCATCTTTATAATTATCAAATCGTTTGAGATAGTCTTCCAGAACATCAGAAGCAACCTTCTTAATCTCTTGGCATGAGTCGTGCTGGTTGGTCAGTGCTTTAGAAACACTTTCAGACGTAAACTTGTAACGATCTTCGACTGCCTTCTGGACACGACCTGTTGCAGCAACCATTTCCTTAGAGAACATCTTGGCTTGCGACTGCAATATATTTTGTAATTGAGCAATCAGGTCTATCTTTTGTGCCTCAAGTGTTGTGGTGAGGATCTCTTCAGCATTGATATATTTTGGAGTGCTGATCCTCTGCACTTCAGTAGTAAGGTTAGTCAGCGTTTTCATCTGAGCCTCAGTGAAGTTACTCCACTTAGTGTTCACATCATTGACAAGATTACTTTTCTTATGGGCTTGATGCTTGATAACCTTGTTGTTTGACTCCGTTCTGATGTCCTTGAGCTCAGCAGCCTGATATCTGCTCTGTTTCTTCGGCTGAGTCTTGGACGGAGTCGAGATGATCGGGCCAGATTCTGGAAGAGGTGGCGGCTGATCATCCTTGGGAGTGTTACCCTCAGCAGATCCTCCCAGGTCTGCATCCTTGGGTGAGTCAGTTGGAGGAGAAGGAGGAGGCGACGGCTGAGTCTGAGAAGATGACTCGCCCTGAGATCTGATGCGGAGAAGCATCAGCATGGCAGCCCTGAGACCCTCTAGAGAGGCAATATCGGCTGGCTCGCCATAGCCAATTTCCTCCTGAAGGTGTTGTTCCTCCTGAACCAACTCAGCTACCGTCTGCTGGCGGATCGTCTCTTCGAGCAGGTCCCACTCTAGGAACCGCAGACGCATCTGCACTCGAGCCCGGATAGCTATGTCCACGAGATCCTGATGGGCTTGGATCTTTGGGATCTCATCAGCAACCTCTTCAGTGGCTCTGCTCTTAGCCAGAAGAATGGAGGTTGTGATGGAAGAGGAGACCTCAGCAAAAGGGTTCGGTTCAGCTGGAGTCTCTGGCTAAATCTCCTCTGAGTTCACTCTCTTCACCTTCTCCTTCAGGGTCACATTCTTTTGACCAGACCCTGAATCTTCTATGGAGATGGGTGTTGGAGCAACTGAAGACTCTGATTTCTTCAGTGTTTTACGCTTCTTCTGCTAAGCCGGCTGAGTAGGGCGGGGATCCTGAGCGATCTCCAGATGACGTTTAGAAGCAAGTCATCACCCTATTGGTTTCTGATCGAAGTAGTAGGCATCAACGAATGATACTCTCTCTTGGCAGTCATCTTTGATCAGTATACTGACTTTAGTGCCGTAAAGGAGTTTGCCTTCTGGGATCAGCTGCATTCCTTCCTCAGAGCCAATGAATTGCAAAGATTGAGCTTTGAACTCTGAGTAGAAGAAAGCATTCCAGTTCACGAGGGCTCTGTCCACGATCGCCATCATGATCTGTACACGGATGCGGGAAAGTTGGTCATAGGAACCCGCTGAACTTGTCAAGATATGGTTGACTACATACGCCAAACCACGATACTGAGGTACCAGCTGACTCTTAGGAAAGGCAGCTTTGAAGACGATATTCTCTTGACCGCTGAAACGGCAGAGATAGGCATCAATATCGGATTCCTTGTACCCAGCAAGGGGAATCCCTTCGTCTTCAAGGTCAAAGCTGCGACGAAGACAAGTCGTAACATCAATCTGGATGGCCTGGTCCTCCCACTTATTCAGCCGGACCTCATGCCTAGAGAGGATGCATGAGATATCATTATAAGATTCACCCTCTCTGAAGTTCAAGAAGAACTCGGTAACTTGACGGAGCAGGCTTTGACACGGAGCCCTAGAGAGAATAGGTAGAAGACCCGAGTTCTCGAGCACGTCGAATATAGGAGCCATGCACTCCACGCCACAAGTCCTGAAAGACAGGACGGGTTCGAACAAAACCCTCTTCCTAGAGACGACTTCCTGAACATCTACATGAATCAACATGTCGCTTACGAGAACTGTTGTTGCCATCTTATATAACTGAAATCTGCAATAAAATAACGTTAGCACTTGAAAATAGAGTTAGTGAGCAAAGCAGATTTAGTTTAAGAAAATATTACCGAAAGATGAGTGCTTGGAATGCGATAGAAATCTAAGCAGAGAATGCAGTTGTAGATAGCACAAATCGATCGAAAATGGTGGAAATAGGGTTTAGGAGAGAGATAACATGCATATATATAAGTATATATATATTCAGATTTGAATATGAACGGTTTTTTAAAGCATGCGGTTGAGATTAATCAGTTTGAAATAAATTGACGGCTCAGATTAGATGTTATAATAGGTTATAATTATTATGCCGCCTATAACCTTAGCCTACTTATCTCTACGCCTAAATGGTAAGGTGAAATGACATGCATTTAATGCGCCTCAGTCAGTTTTATGGAATATCGTGAGTTTAATGAAAAAAACAACATACTTAATGTAGAACGATGAACATTAAAGGCGGGAAATAAATGCTATGACATGCTGAATCATCAAATGCTGAATTTAATATTCATAACCTGTCAGCTGAACATCGTAGTCAGTTGATACCACGTTTGACGATACTGAGTATTTCAGCTGTACTGAGAGTAAGTTCCACCTTACTCAGTACTTCCTGGATCATTTACTGAATCGTATCAGTATGCTCCAAAAGACTTGGTTCTATTGAGAGATCGTTGAATCTGGTCTCAGCTAGAGGTTTGGTCAGGATATCAGCTATTTGCTTATCATTGTGGATCTTCTCCATTTTGATATCCTTTTTCTCGACATGATCTCTGATGAAGTGATGACGGGATGACGGATGTCCACGTGCTTGCACCTTGTATGTAGAACTGGGTTCTGAGTGATTGCAATAGCACTGGTACTGTCGCAGTAGATCGGCACTTCATCTTGATGAATGTCATAGTCTCTCAGCTGTTGTCGAAGCCACAGTATCTGTGCACAACAGCTTCCGGCAGCCATATACTCAGCTTCAGTAGTGGACGTTGCTATTGAGTGTTGTTTCTTTGAAAACCACGATATGAGCTTGCTACCGAGGAACTAACAAGTTCCTGAGGTTGACTTTCTGTCGATTCGGCAACCTGCATAGTCAGCATCAGAATAACCAGTTAGTTGAAGGTTATCATCAGCATGATACCATAATCCAACATCAAGTGTTCCCTTCAAGTAATGAATAATTCTCTTTGTTGAATCTATATGGCTCTTCTTGGGATTCGCATGAAATCTCGTGCGTACACCTACAACATAAGTTATGTCAGGTCTGCTTGCTGTCAGATATAATAACGAACCGATAATAGCACGATAGTCAGTTGAGTTAACAGATACTCCCTCTTTGTCAAGATCAATCTTGAGATTGGTGTTCATGGGTATCTTTACTGACTTGTTGGATTCGCAACCGAATTTCTTGATGAGATTTCTTGTCTATTTGGCTTGATTAATGAATATTCCCTTCTTTGATTGTTTGACTTGGAGTCCAAGAAAATAGTTCATCTCTCCCATCATCGACATTTCAAACTTCTCTTTCATCATCTACTCAAATTTCTGACACATAGTCAGATTCCTTGATCCAAAGATGATGTCGTCCATGTAGATCTGCACCAGTAGGATGCCCTCTCCTGACTTGATACTGAATAGGGTGCGATCCACTATTCCTTTATGAAAACCTTTATGAAGTAGAAAGTCCGAGAGGGTATCGTACCAAGCCCTGGGTGCTTGTTTTAACCCGTACAAAGCTTTCTTAAATCTGTAAACCTGATGTCCCTGCTGAAAGCCGGCCGGTTGTTCAACATAGACTTCTTCCTTCAGTACACCGTTCAGGAAAGCTGACTTCACATCCATCTGATAGACTGTGAACTGCTGATGTGTTGCATAGGCTAGGAATAGATGAATGGCTTCTAATCTTGCGACTGGGGCGAATGTTTCGTTGAAATCTATTCCTTCAGATTGGCAATATCATCTGGCAATGAGTCGAGCTTTATTCCAGACAATGACGTTGTTTTCATCACGCTTGTTCTTGAAGACCCACTTCGTTCCTATCACGTGTAGATGTCTAGGTCTGTCAACAACCTCCCATACGTCGTTTCGCATGAAGTGATTCAGCTCTTCTTGCATGGCGGTGATCCAATCAGCATCATTCAGCGCGTCCTCAATTGTCTGAGGTTCTTCGGTCGACAAGAAACAGGAGTATAAAGCGCTCTCTCCTTGACAGAATCTGGATCTTGTCTTGACACTAGCTGAGGGATCTCCAATTATAAGATCTGTAGAATGAGCATCTAGCCATGACCGACGACGTCTTGTTACTTCATCTGGAACTGGTTCAACACAGACAGTAGGAGTATTAGGAATTTCAGTTGTACTATTCTGAGATTGAAACAATTCAGTAACAAGGGTTAAATCTACTGAGTCACCAGGTTCAGGGGCATTTAGCTCAGGAACATCAATAGTTCCCCCTGAGTTGTTATTCTCAGTAGAGGTCTTAGTTACCACATGGATTTCCTCATCGACCTGAATTACTTGTATTTGATCATGTTTGGTAGAATCAATCTCCTCAGCTACACTGCTTGTTGGTTGATTCTGAATCTCATCATCTGAATCATCATCCCAACATTGCTGGATCTTTTCAATCATCTGAAATATTGGTTCAATAAAACAAATTATATTGTACGGTTGAAGGATTTTTCTTTAGGTTTAAGTGTATATCTTGTTCTGATTGTTGGATGTTGAAATTAACCGATGTGAAGAATATCAATTCATCACCCGCGATATACTCATATATATTCCACTAACCACCTTGTCGAAGAATAATACGTTGCAATCTCATCGATAACAAGAGCCAATCGTCAAACTATTATAGTAAATGAAATCATATTATATTATAATAAATCATTATTTGATAACTCGTAGTTACTACACGACCACGATTGCATTGCATAATCATAGCCGCCTAGATAAGCGGTGGCAATTGTGCAGTAAAATTGTAGTCGTGTAACTGTTTTGCCTTTTGAAATAACTACACGACCACAATTACATTGCACAATCGTAGTTGTGGTTGTATAGTGGTTTCGTTAGACAAAACAGTTATACGACTACGATTATAATACATAATCGCCAGCGCCTATTTAGGCGGCTACAATTATGAAATGTCATCATCGTGTAATGGTTTCATTTGGCAAATAGTTACACGACTACTATTATAATGCACATTTGCCACTAGCCATATCTAGGCGGCTGCGATTATAAGGCAAAAACCGTGTAGGCAAAAACACCATAATAATTTCCAAAAAATGCTGATGTGAATGTATATAATCATATATTTTAAGCAAAAATAAATAGTAAACCATATAAGATAGATAAGAACAAAATGTGAAATAATTTACGGGATCCATACTTTTATGTTGTAAACAATTAAATAAGACTAGCTCTATATACAATCCCACAAATTGGTACGAAAAAATATACTTTTGGCAGTGTAGGCAGTTGGACATCTTAAATTTTAAAGTTAAATTAAAAGAAGTGGCTATAAAACTTACATTTTTATGTGTGTGGATATAAGAATTATATATTTATACTTTTCGGCTAATTTTATACATTTCAACATTAAAAAAAATCTATACATACTTAAATCATTTCCTATAGGTCCAATTTATTAGACTTAAACCAATAATATTCATTTAAAAACATATAAATAGAGAAAATAACAAGTATATCTTATATATAATGAAAATAGCCAAAAGAACTTATGTAAATATATAGGATTTTGTTGACATATAACGCTTGTAATGGAATTGGTTTTAATAAATATTTTAGGCCAATGATAATAGTGGTTGTTGGTCCCGAGTGTACGGTCAGGTGTAGAGGGGGGGGGGTGAATACACCTGATTCGATTTCTCAACTTCGAACTCGAACACTCCTATTCAGGATGGTGTCTGACTGAAACGGTTCAGGCGGACTGCATAACCGTTACGAATCGAGTTAAAGGCTAAGAGTACTGGACTCGGCGGAGATCTGCTAACTGACTAGGTCGAATTCAGTATCTACAGTAAGAGTTCAGTGCGCGGAATAGTGTAGGCCCAAATCAGTTTGTGAGAAAACGTTTTAAGTCTCAGTTCAGTAGATTAAAAGTTCAATATGCTGAGACAGTTGATTGATTTTAAATATGATGTTCAGTATGAATAGTAAAATCAATGCAACAGTTAAGAAAGCGATAAGAAGAGACACGGGATTTTTAAAGTGGTTCGGATATCGCTCAAATCCTACGTCCACTGTCCCGAACGATCGGGAGGCTATTTATTATCCTGAGTTAGTCTCGGTCGGCCTTACACTCGGGCAAAGCCGCATCTTGGTTTTTATACTGATTCAAGTCTCAGTTTACAACACTATCAAACTTAAAGTGTTTGACAAACTTCTCCAACAGTGAAGGAGTCCTTATACAATAAGGATTGGGTTCAAATGTGAACTCCTTCGTCTAAGCTATAGATAAGGACGGTTGAGCTTAGGGTTAGAGGGATAGGGAATATGAGAGTAGCTTCTAGATCGACGAACAGCTGAAGGTAAGCTTTGATTTCATGTAACGTCGATTTGGATACTAGAGGCTTTATATGTCGGTATAGCTTGATTCCCTATGAGCTAGAATGTAGTCTTTCGCCGGAGATTGTTCTTCAAGTTCTTGCTAAGACTTTGTTCTTTGGAATTCGCTCTTTTTCGCGCTCTCTCGTGTTCTAGGCGTCTCTCAAATCTTGAATGATCCCTCTATTTATAGAGCAGAGATTGAAATAGATCTGTTGGAGACGATCTTCTTCTCTCTCTCTCTTTTTGGTAGCAAACGGCTCTTTTGGGTTAAGTTACCAGTGTATTTTCTCACCTTTTTAGGTAAAAGGTTGGATCGAGCTTTAGCAGGTGAGAAGACACGTGTATGCTTGTCATTCGTCAAGGTGGATGGAGTGGTTGAGACAAAGACGAGACTTCGAGACATGCGAAGCTGACTTCTCTCTTCCTCGTACATGACAATGCTGATTGTCTTTCAAAGGTTTCTAACAGTCCTGAAGACTATCTGCCGTTGCTGAGTCTGACCTTGTATTCAGTAGATAGACTGCTGAGATAAGTCTACTGAAGATCGGCTACGAGTTCGATGAACTACTCTGCTGAGTTCGGTTCAACCGACTCTCTCGATATCTTGCTCCCGCAAAGTCCAAGTATCAGTAGTCTTCCGCACCGGTGCCGAGGCGGATAAGCTGCCGAGCGCCTTGACCGGAGCGAGTGTCTGCCGAGTCCGAAACCTCGAGACAAAACAAGCATACAAGGGAATGGTTCATCATTCGAGATAGGGTTTTGGGATCTTCAAATCTTCAGACAAGTACAGAGCACAAGGCTACTGAGCTTAAGATCAGTGTCTAAGACCGAATCATTTCCCACTGAGTGAAACAGTGCTGATGATGGAATCATCACCCAACAGTGGTCATATCAAATACTGATTTGTACTTTTTTTTAAGGCACTAACATACAGTTTTGTCGGTCGAGGTGGGTGGCCCGGGACCGATAGGTCCTGGGTTCAATTCCCACCAAGACCGCTAGGTGTTGCCTGTCACCCTGTCACATTAAGGGTGGTTGAACCCTTCTATGTGGTTTGCAGGCTACTGCACAAGGAGCGTGGTTTAACCAGTGCGCACCAAAGGTAGCGGCTGCGGGTTCCATGAATAAAAAAAAGAAAGAGAAAACATCATTCGGATTGGTTGAAGTTAATACTCTCTCCTACTTAAATAAGTGTGTCCTTTTGGCAACGGGCACATAGATTAAGAACTTTTTTTACTAATTATTAATCTTATTTAACAAGAATTAACATTAAATATATTAATTATTAAGGCTGAGTAAACCAGAGCAATGCTTATTTTCTAAATAATAAATAAATCAGAATGACATTTATTTAACTAGGTGGAGATATTATTTTTAACTTGGGACTAATTCCCAAGTCAATTCTTTTTTAATGTTTTCTTTTCTTGTTTTAGGCGATTCTGCTAGCTAATCTAACTATTTTAACCTTTCTAATTAGGTTGTGTATTGTTGGGAGATGATTCAGTAGTAGATTTGACTGATCTCAAAACCCTGTTCTGATTGGTGAATTATTCCTTTGTAAAAGTTAACACCTTTGTCTTTGAGTGTTTCAGACTCAGTAGACTCGCCTTCAGCATGGTTCCAGCTTAGTAGTTTCGTCTGTTGTTCCTCAGTAGACTATCTGCCGCAGTGTCATGGAGTGAAGATTCAGTATGGCTGGACTCAGCAGGAGTAGCATACTAAAAGGTGTTCAGGAGTCAGTAGAATTGGACTCAGCAGGAGCAGTTTACTGAACTCAGAGTCTTGGCCCTCAGTAGTGTTGGACTTAACAGGAGCAACATACCGAACCTCTGCGGTCAGACTCAGCAACGGCCTGTCAGTTGCTTTAACTGACAGTGGACTTCAAGTCATTTCAGTAGAGTTGTCCGAGGTTGTACATTTGAGAAAGGTCAGCTTCAGTATCAACCTTGAAGTCTGAATTTGTCTCAACCACTTTCTGTACCTCGACCAATTACAAGCAGACAGCTGGCAAAGTCTCCGACAAAAGCTGCAAGTCAATCACTTTCTGCAATGAAGCGGACTCTACAGAATTCAAAGAAAAGAAGTCGTTTGCTACCTATATAGAGTGACACGTGGTCTGTTCGTTTCTAACGGATCTATTCACGCTAACTACTATAAATAGAGGGAAGGTCGTGGTCTTTCAAGTCGTACTACACGATCATACAAGCGACCATACGGGAACTCAAGTTAATTTAAGAATTACCCGGCTACAAAAGTTTACAATCATTAAAATAATTAATTTCAGACGACGTCAGTTAGCATCGTCAGCCTCTTAATTTATTTTTAGTGTGATCATTCATTAGGCCAGTCATACAAGATTAGGATTGCAAGTAATGTTGAACTATGATTGTTCTAAATATTTGTAATTTTAGAAAAAGACAACAACAAAATTTAGTTTATGAGGTTGAATACTACGTAGATTACATAATATGTTTATTCATTAATTTATATAAACTACTACAGCTAGAAATAATTTCTTTTATTTTTCTAGGAAAGTTCTAAATCATCGTAATAATGTTGAAAATATAACTTCTGCAGCTGGAATTCAGCTCACTTCATCGTAAAAATCTAGGAACATTTATTAGGAAAATAACAAGCATTCCTAGAAAAAAAAAAAGTTAACTTCTTTTAAATTTAAGGGTGCGTTTGCAAGAGCTTATTTTTAAACACTTCTCTATTTTTTGACCTTATAACAATTTTTGGTGTTTGCAAAACCTATTTTCTGCTTATCTAGTTCTAAATTAAGCAACTAATCTTCTTCAATAAGCATATATTGAAATGTTGTACCAGTATAATTTTTGGATTTACTAAAAATATCTATTTTTATATATTAATTTTAAAACCCTTATTTTGCTTTAAAATAATTATTTTCAACTTTAACAAAAAAAACAAGTGCTTACAATAACATTTGTAACTGATCACCCTATGTAGTCAAACTACTTAAATTGATAACCATCAATTAAAATATAATATTTTTGGTGCTTAAAACACCATAATTTTCTGACATACAAAAATATATGCCTTTTAACATTGATTCCAAAAACCAATTATTTTTGCTTAAAAAATATTTTTTACAACTTTAAGCATAAATGAATAAAAGTTTATTATTATAAGTATTTGTAGACACATCCGTAGTCTAATTTATTTTAATTATTGATGCAAATATCTGTCTTGTGAGTTAGAAAGAAAGGCACATATCTCAAAAAAATATATATAGTATGAATAGAGACAGCCATGGTATGTATGATTCCTATATATATGGATAATGCATAGAATTAATGAATTTAAGAAATCTAGGGATGGTCCCTTTGAATAATATAACGTTTAAGTTGCTTGTTTCCTGATGGAAGGTGTTCAAATCTCAACAATGATGAGAAAATTTTATAATTTGTAGGGTATTAATTAGAGAGAAACAGGATTTTAAATTCTTATATGAGATTGCAGCGAATATAAATTATCCTTGTTAAAAAGAGAAGAAAAAAACTATATATAAAACCACAAAATTTCTAACGATGAGAGAATTTCACTAATAGAGATGAAGTTATATAGTATAATTTTGATTATTTAAATCATCATTCCCAAAGCGAGCATAATTAGTGACAGCAAGAAGCCAAATTGATGGCCTGTGATAGGATTTATAGCAGTAATCCCCACGGCTATACATATATACGTTCAGACATAAATATATATGTATGTTATTTTCTCAGAATTCAATGCAAGAAAATGACACTGCACTGCAAGCTTTATCAACCGCTTATACTGCTGCCAATCCAACCCTAGCACCCTTTTATTTATTTCTTTATTTTTCTTTCCCTTATACCCTAACCCTTTTCCTCAAACTTACCAAATCTCAAATTCTCAGTTTATCAAACAATAATGAATCAATCAATCAATGAAGCTCAAGAACATTCAGAAAGCAAGAAAAGAAAAAAAAAAGAACTAGGTAAAATTTGATCAAATCTTGTGACAAAAAAATGAAAATGGCATACAAGTATTAAAGAACAGATTTCTATGGTGTTTGTTGGCTCTGTCTTCGGCCAAGACGGAGTTCTAAATCGAGCTCCTCCCCTATGGCCAAATCTTGGCTGCTACATTTGTTGTCGTTGCTGTTCGACGGCGATGGCTCGGTGTTGGTGGAGTGGCAGATGGAGGAAACAACGCTACTCGGCGCCGTATCAGTAGGTTTAGTGGCGGCGGAATGTGAGGAGATAGGAGGGATAGGAGAAGAATATTCCACCGGCGGTTGATTAGAGAATAGAATCGAATTAGGGTTTGGTAAAGGGTAGACAAGGCACAATCCATTTGCGACGAATTCAGTTTGGATAAGTATAGGCTGAGCGGCGGTGGGGGAGTGGGAAGGCGGCGGCGCTTCGTGCAGCCTCGCACGATCCCGACGGTGGACGTTCATGTGGCCGCCGAGGGCTTGGGCGGAGCGGAACTCCCTCCGGCAGAAGGTACAAGTGTAGGAGCGCGGCGGCCAGGTGCAGCCCAGTAGGTTTCCGGTGGTGTCTTCCTCGAAGGCTCGGACTTCCCAAGAATCGTCATCTTCGTTGGTCCACATGGACTGAGTAGCAGGGGATTGATTTTGGGGTCGTTTTGATTTTCGGAGGGAGGTCGGAGGCCATGAGACAAGTGACATTTAAAGGTAGAAAGTTGATAAAAGAGAGATGATGATGATATAAGGAAAAAGATGGTTAAAATAGGGGGGAATGGGCTTAGTGGGGAAATGGGGACAAAAGTCTCGCAGCACCGAAGATATCAACAAAGTTTTTCAAGTTGGATTGTAGTAAGGAACGAAGACATAGTTGAGCGATACATATATATAATTTATATCTACATATATGCATTGGCTTCAACGTACATCCACGTCTCACGATCTTTTTCATTCATCTCTACCTATCTTCTTCAGAGAGAGAGAGAGAGAGAGTAAATAATATATATAGTATGTAGTTATTCTACTTAGCATAGATTGGCTGGATTTTGTTTATTTGACCTGTCATTATAATCGTTTCTTGTAAAGATTAAAGACAATCACGTCTTATTCAGGTAAAATATGGTTAAAGTCTCACTGTCAATATAGGTAGTGTTTGAAAGAGCTTTTATAAGTAGTTTTTAGTAGCTTATGCTTAAAGTTGCTTAAAGTTGTTGTTAAGCAAAAGTTGTTAGCGTTTGCAATATTAGAAAAAAAAAAACAGCTTAATTTTAGAAAAAATCAATTTTGCAAACACTCTTATAAGCTGCTTTTCAGTTTTTTTTTTGCTTCTGCTTTTAAAAAGCACCCCCACACCAGCTTATGGACTTCTGCTTATTCTGACTTATTTTAAGCTTCAGAAAAGTGGAAGCTTTCATTCCAAACATTAAAAAAAGTGCTTCTGCGATGAAAAAATCCAAAAGAGCTTATTTAAGCTATTTCAAACACTACCATAATCACGGTTTGAATATTTAATTACTTTGACAACAAAGTCTACGGTGTTATCTATTAATTTTAACTAATTGAATTGTCACATGGTCAAACGTACGCAATGAATTTAATTTCACCCCGTGCCGGCACCGATCGACCAGCCTAGACTTTTGTATATATTTGTATGCTTTGATGCAAGCACCTATGTTTGTATTACGCGGCAGATATAATTCAAATATTACAAAGAACGCACACCTTCTTTTATCAAAATGACTGCACCAAGGTCGCACACATCAAGACCCTATATACCCAGGTGATGGACATCCCATCACGTACGATAAACATATGATATTAATTTATGATATTGAGAAATATATACTTCTGTTCGAAAGGAAAATGATGGTAGAAACGAGATAAATCGAGAAAAATGGGGAAAGTTTTGTATTATTTCATTCAACTCTAGCAAAGCATACAAAAGCCAAGCCTTCATATAGGCACGCAAAATTCACGAAGTTAACTACTTAACCGACAAAAGAAAGGAGAAGCAAAAATCGTGATATCAGAAGACGCGCTTCTGTAAGTGATCTAATCCGGGCCATTGATGAAAGATTAAACGACCGTTTTTCAAATTGAAGGAAGAATGAAAAAAATGCGGCAATCCCCTAAGAAGAACATAACAGACAACCTTAATCCACACCTTGATTCTCAACACCCCCTCAAGATGGAGGCGGTGGAGGTCCGACAGCCCCATCTTGAACAGAAGAGTACGAAACCGTGGACTAGGAAGGATCTTCATTAAGAGATCAACAAGTTGGAGTGACGTGAGCACGACAGTCAGCAAGATGAAGTCGAGCTTGTATTGATCACAAACAAGGTGACAATCGATCTTCAAGTGCTTGCTCTGCTCATGAAAAACTTGGTTCTTGCAAAAGTAAATCGCTGCAACATTGTCACAATAAAGAGGAATAGGAACGGGACAATCCACAACCAAATCACGGAGAAGATAAGACATCCAAATAAACTCACGCACAACAAAAACCAATGGCTCGATACTTTGCTTCGGTAGTGGAAACAGATACAATGGCCTCTTCTTGCAGCGCCAGGAGATCATGGAACCTCCAAGAAAAACACAAGATTTGGTGATTGACCGGCGCGTGGTGGGGCAAATTTCCCAATCAGCATCGGCATAAGCCTCAAGACAGAGAAAAGGGGAACAGGTGGAGAAGGACAAACCCAAGGCAACCTTTGAGATACTTAAGCACACAGAGGGCAACCTGTATATGATGAGCTCTACATTTGTGAAGGATCCTCAGCTCAGGCCACCATCGAAGAAATAGTTAAGTTTGTTGATGAGACAAAGTCGATTGATAAGCCAGAGCAGAACATTCGATCAATAACTAAAGCCAAAGGCCAAGCTGATAAGTTTCCCACTCCTCCCAAATCCAAAAGCGCAGATGAACAAGAGGAATATGACATAGAAATGGGTAAAAGGCTTCAAGCTAAAGAAGAAGCACTTGCTGCCAAGCAGAAAGCTAAGAAGAAGACTGTGATGGTCAAAACAACTGTGCCGATGAAAGCCAGGATAGTCATACCTAGGCAGACAAGAGCTAAAGCTGCGAAAGATGAAAAGGTTAAGGAATCAGAAAAATATAAAACGACTGAATCGCCTACTAATGACTCAAAAGTTGAAGCTGAGAGTCCACCTGAACATATCCTTCAACCACATTAACTAAAATTTACGAAGCAGAGGCTAAAGCACTATGGAATGCCTGTGAAAAAGGCATAGACATTACAGACAGAGCCAGACATGCCAGAGAGACGAGAGAGAGGCTAAGATAAGCAGAACTCAACCCGCATATTGCCAGAACTGAAAAGGAAGCCGGAGAGAGAGTCCCGGAAAAAAGCCGAGAAATCTCAACCACGTCTAAATTCTTCAGACGAGGAGCTCAGATGAATCATCTGAAAATGCCTCTATATCCTCGTATTGATGACTGGATGCCATGGAAGCTAAACCAGAAATGGGAAGCAGTCAAAGTTGATTTCATCAAAAGTTTCTACACTTAAAAAATATGGGAAAACATAGATGTAGATCAGATGTTCGAATAAATCCTATCTAGTTCTGATCCCGATCTGTACATTGAGGTTAAGGAACTACTGGAGAAAGCTTGTTTATCTCGGAATTCAGGATTTAATCTCCTCCTATGACCTTAGAAGGCAACATATGCATGAAGAAGATAGAAAAATAAAATAAAAATTGCTATGATCAGGAGATCACTTGACATGAAGAGAAAAGATGATCAAGCAGAGATTAAACAACTCATGTCAGATATCTTCAAGGCTTATGGTCTTGAACCGCCAGAGACAAAATCAGTTGACTTCAAAGCGAAGCTTCAGAAGTTCAGATCCAAAAGGAGCAGCTGACTAGTCTAGCATAGCCTTTTATAGTGATATCATGATTTATGTACTTGTAATTCTCAATATTATTGAAATCACTATCACTCTTGGCCAAGACAACCACTCATTGTCACAATAGCTAGTATATTTATTTTAACACTACTGATCACCTAAGTGATCAACACACACACACACTCTCATATACTTATTGCTTTATTTATTTGTGATGTCTTCAAATTCTTAGTTTGATTTTTAATGGTTTTGACATCATCAAATATGGGGAAATTGTTGGGTGATGATTCAATATAAGATTTGAAGATCCCGAAATCCCTAACTGAGTGATGAACCGATATAATATAATAGCTTAATTGAGTTCAGCATGTTAGGAACTCAGTAGGCTAGATAGAGTTTAGTACTCAATACTTTATTATTCTCAGTTGTTGGATGGAGTTAGTGTTTGAAGATTCAGTAGGATTCATCATAATCTACTGAATGTGTGTTAGGCATAAGTACAACAGAATTAGTCTACAAGCTGAATTTCTTATAAAGATGTCAGTAGAGGACAACTCAGTTAAAGTGTCCAAGATATCAGAGGAATTCAACTGAGAATCAGTCTTGGAGTTTGAACAAGCCTCACATACCATTCAATCTCGACCAATGAGGAGTTGACAACACTGTACTTGCACTGACATAAAGTTGCCCTCAAGACTGAGAAAGAGAGAATGTCTATAGTGGCATTTAAATTTGAGATGGCCGTTTTTTCTTGTCGCTTTTGATACGTGGCTAGGTCCCCTCCGACAGATCTTTCCATGAATTAAGATTATAAATAGAAAACTATCTTCAAGCGTTGAATACACCAGGAACATAAAGCATTCAAGCTCTAGCAATCTCTAAGCAAATCCAGCGAAGAACTCTCTTAATAGGTAGATATCATAAACAGCTCTTCACTCTAGAGTATTCTAGTTTTCATTCTCTCTAAGCAATCATTGTTAGATCATACGCTTAGATATTGAAGGATTTCGTATCTTGAACTGTTCTTATTGTAAGAACTCATTCTCAGTTGGAGAATCTCAAACCTTGTGTTTGAACCCTATTATAAAGTCACAAGAACTATAACTAGTGATATGTCGTTAGTCTAGAGACGAGCCTTCAGGTGTCAGGGGGTAATACACATGAGTGCAGATTTTAACTCAAACGTGAAAGTCAGTATACTACTGAACTATGCTACTTAACGAGTCAGTTAGCCAAATTAGCTTTCTAGATCGCGTGGGCAGAGTATCTGTCTACTGAGTCCTATCGACTGACTTTAATCAGTGAACAATAGTTTAGTATAAGATATGGAACTGTAGGCTCAAAAAGATTTTTATCTCAGTTTGAAAATACGTTTTATGCTGAGTGATTTTAAAGTTCAGTTTTATGCAGTATGAACAGTTAATCAATGAAACTGTAAATCAACACAAGCAATTTTTAAAGTGGTTCGGATAAGCTGGATCCTACGTCCACTATCCTGAACAAAGCATGAGTTCTTAATTACTTATATTGAGCAAGTCTCAGTCGATTTGTGCACTGGATAGATAATCTAGTTATAGTCTTAGTGACTTTACAAGTTTCAAACACGGGGTTTGATTTTCTCCAATTAAGGAGTTCTTACAATAAGAACAGTTCAGAGAGCTGAACTCCTTCGAGTTTTTCTAAGCTTATGATAATGCACTAAGTTGCTTAGAATAGAGAATGGGAACAAATGAATCTCTAGTGTGAAGAACTAAGATGATCTCTTTGTGAACGAGTTCTTCGATGTGATATACTTCAAGTTCGCTAGAGTGTTTGTGATCTTGAATGCTTGGTTCCCGTTGTCTTCTCTACATGAAGACTCTTCTCTATTCATAGCTTCGACTCATGAACAGATCCGGTGGAAGACAGTTTAGACATGTGTCGAAAACGACAAGAAAAACGGCCATCTTCATTTTGAATGTCACTGTAGGGATTACCTAATTTTCAGTCTAGGAAGCAACTTTATGGTAGAGCAGGTACAGTGCTGACAGCTTCTCATTGGTCGAGTTTAGAGAGTAAGTGAGGTTTGTTCAAACTCCAAGAGAACACTGAGTTGACGTCTTCTGATTCCTTGGACATTTTACTGAGTTGTCTTCTACTAACATTCTTCTGAGATATTCAGTGCTTGGCTCGAATTCCTTTGCAGATTCAGTGGGTTCTGAAATACCCAATTGAGTTTCTTGATGATGAGTTCTCCCGGCTGACAACAGATGTTCTACTGAACCTATCAGCTACTGTACTCTAGCTAGCCTACTGAGTTTCTAAAATGCTGAACTCAACTAAGCTATTACATTATATGAGGCTCATCATTTAGCTAGGGTTTTGGGATCTTCAAATCTTATCATACTGAATCTCATACCCAATAATTTCCCCCTATTTGATGATGCCAAAACCTTTACATCCAAAACATTACAGCACAAATTCCCTCTAAGACTTAGATCACGAAGATACAGAATCTAAAACATATATCAAATATATAACAATAAGGAACTAAGGAAAAACACACAGCAAAATAAGTAACAGGTGAGTGTGTGTTCTGATCACTGAGGTAATCATTTGTGTTAAGATATAAAACATAGCCAGGTGATAATGAGTAGTTATCTTATGCCAAAAGAGATAGAATATCATAATGATAAGGAATTACATATACATGAGATTCTATTCTATCTAAACTAGGACTATCAAAGCAAAAAGAGAATCACCTGGCCTTCCTAAATTGTTGCAACCTGGCCTTGAAATCAGCTCACTTCTTCTCGGGAAGATCAAGACCATATGATGAATATACTCTGCTCCTCGTCTTCTTGATCTTTTCTCTATCTTCAAGATCATTCAACTCAAATCCTTTCCTCATCTTCTTTGTGCATATATTTTCTTCTAGAGTGCAAGGAGGAGGAAGAGTTCTGAATTCAGGTGCCTTGAGGGTTAGACCTGACTGTTCGTGAGCGATCAGTATTTCAGCATAGATTTCTGGATCTAAAATCATCAAGAATTCTTTGAATGTTCTGTTTGGGTCTGTTGACTCACTTACTGTCTTCCAGATATAGTAGCTCTTGATGAAGTCAATCTTGATATGCTCCCACTTCTGATTGATCTTCCAAGGTACCTACTGGTCAACCATTTGATAAATGATCCTCTTTATTTTATTTCCCTATTTTCTGCGTCTGAAAATTTTTGACGTTGTCGGGATGCTCTTGTCCTTTTCAGGGATTCTTTCCCTCGCTTCTTTCTCAGTCCTCTGCCTGAGTGCCTTAAGATTTGCTAATCTTACTCTTTCTTTTGCAGCTTGAATTTGGTGGGCCTCAGCAGTGATATCTAAGCCTCTTTCGTAGGCATCCCAGGTGGCTTTTATCTCAGCTTCTTGTTCCTTAGATAGCTCAGTGGAGGGAATGGTCTGCTCTATTTTAGTGTCACTGTGTCCAGCTGACTTAGATTTGGACTTAGAAGCTTCAGGCTCCTTTTCAGTAGATTTTTCTTTGAACGACTGAGCTTTTGATTTCCTAGGCACTACAGATCTCGATTTCTTAGGCAGTGGAGTCCTAATCTGTATGCCTTTCTTCTTAGTCTTAGCTTTGCCTTCCTCCAAAGCTTGGAGTTCCTTGGCCATTTTCTCATCGTAGGCAATCTGCTCCTCAGGAGTTCTGAACTTGAGTTTCTTAGGCTTGGGTGGACTGTCAGGAGATACAACTTTTGCCCTTTACAGCTGAGCGAATAGGCTCATCCTCAATCGGCTCTTCAATGAACTGCACTTCAGTCACTGCTGCATCAGTTGGTTCTCCTGAACCCTCCCCTGTACCTTCTGCTTTCTTGCTTGTTCCTGCAGTAGTTGCCTCTTCTGTTTTTATGAGGGTCAGTAGTTGTTTCCTCCTACTTCCTTCCCCCTTTTTGGCATCATCAATATGAGTTGCCAAAGCAGTACGAGATTGTTGGGTATGAGATTCAGTATGATTAGATTTGAAGATCCCAAAACCCCTAACTGAATGATGAGCCTCATATAGTGTAATAGCTTAGTTGAGCTTAGCATATTAGGAACTCAGTAGGCTAGCTAGAGTTCAGTAGCTGATAGGTTCAGTAGAACATCTGTTGTCAACCGAGAGAACTCAGCATTAAGAAACTCAGTTGGGTTATTTCAGAACCTACTGAATCTGCAAAGGAATTTGAGACAAGCACTTAATATCTCAGATGAATGTCAGTAGAAGACAACTTCTATTGAGTTTCAATAAAAATGTTTTTAAAAAGAGACGAATAAAATTGGGCCTACACTTTCCGCACAACTTCTTGTACTGAGTTTACTGTGGACTGACTGAAGTCAGTAAACAATGTTCAGTATCTTTAGTCACTCTGCCCACGCGATCAGAAAGCTTATTTGGCGAGATGAACTACTCAACAAATAAATTCAGTAAAAGACTGACTTGCGCGTTTGAGTTTGAACTAGGACTCAAGTATATCACCCCCCCCCTCCGGGGGTTTACACCCGAAGACTCGTCTTTGGACCAACAAGCACATAGCCTTTATGTGCATAGGAGATGGTCCACATAATATGCTTTGCACTCCTCGTGTCAAACTTCCCTTTCTGAGGATGCACATTTGCTGCATAGATTAAAGAACCAAATGACTTAAGCATAAATCTGCAGACTTCTGATAGAAAACAGAATAAGGGGTCTCCCTGTGTAGAATTGTACTACGTAGCTATTAAGAAGCCAAGTGACCTGCAAGATAGAATAAGTCCAAAAACGTTTTGGAATCTTACTTTGAAACATGAGAGCTCTAACAATTTCGAGTAGAGACGCGTCCTTTCCACAGCTTCTAAGATGTATGATTCCAAGGTCTGCAAATAGTTTTATGAGTGTTTTGATTAACAAACTATGTACCATTGTTACTTTTAAACTTCTTAATTTGGTGCTCAAACTGCACCTACTCCATTTTAGAGAAATATTTGAGAATACTAGGTACTTATTGCTTAGAAGTTAGCAAATACGTCCAAGTGCTACGACTGTGATCTTCAACCAGAGTAAGAATGAAAGGTGTGTTAGTAATGCTCTCAACATTATAAGGACCCCATACATTCACATGAACTAACTCAAAAGGAGTTTCACTTCTGTGATTCAATGTAGGAAAATGATTCCTACATTGCTTAGCCTTTTGGCAAATTTCACAAGAACTAAGTTTAACTTGCCCTTCACCATTACACAAGTCCTTCAGTTATGTCATATGTTTCATAGAGGTAAATGATGTATGCCCAAGCTTAATATGCTAATAAGCAAATTAGAGGAAGTATGATCAAATATATTATGGACTTTTTTCTGTATTAGCTATGGATCAAGTATGTAGAGATGACTAACAGCCTGCCCCATACTCACCAAGTGTTCATCAGAGAGTCTCTTCATTATGCAGTGTGTAGGAAAGAAGGCACACTTCACCTGCATGCCATTAGTCAGCTGGAAGGTAGAAACTAAATTGTGTGTAAACTTAGGAACCAATGGAACTTTATCCAGAGTAATATAAGGTGTTAACACCATCTTCCCAACTTCATAAATTAGTTGCATTGATCCATTAGGAAGATAAACACCTTGAGGTGTATCCAGCTTACGAAAATTGTCATCAAATAAGGATTGAGGCATATATGATTGCTTGCATTTGAATCCATTATCCATGTTGGATTTTGTATACTGGAAATAATTTTAAGCTTGTATACAATGTATTTTTTATTTCCACTGTTTTATTCTTCTATTTGATATATATATATATATATATATATATATGTATATATATATATATATATATATATATATATATACATTTGCACATGTTTTAATCATTTATCTTGTATAAGAGTTAGATTGTCTAATGTGTTGTAGATCACAGAAGACTACTCAATTGGTTGAACTAACAAGATAATTACAGTTATCACAATTGAGATAACTTTAGGATAAGTTGTCGGTTTAAGCTTTAAATAAGAAGTGGCTTGTTTTGGCAGCTTGTCTATATTAGTACACTGAAAGTGGTGTATTTACTTATCACAGTGAGATGTGTTTTCCTGACTGACCTTAGTGGAGAAACCAAAGATCTCGTTGACTTGGCTGATCTTAAGCTTGGTAAGACTTCAGGTGAGTGCATTTGGCTAGCTATCACTTTGACCTACTATGATGAACGTCATAGCGACCATTGATCTATGTATCTAGGGTATTAGTTGTTATTCGTGACTCATGTTGGTTGTTTGTATCTTGCAACCATATCCTTGTAAAGTGAGTTGATAATATCCTCTAAGGAACTCGTAAGGATTAGCACACTAAACTCGATCGGTTGATTAAGTTCACGTGTGTTAATAAAGTCGAGTGGTACTACTCATTAATATAATATGATGTTAATTAATTTAAGCTGTCAGTGGGCTTAATTAATTAACGGGTGTTTCTATCTTAAATACGGGGATCTATTAAGTCTAAAATATAAGCTCATGCTCAAATTGGGACAAAGGGGGAAGTCAGCACGGATTCTTTAATGAAATGAATCTGTGTTTATTAATTGATTTTGCTCTGGGCTGAGCATAGATAATTAATTGATTTGAAGTCCGACTTTATTTATTGTATTGGATCCCTGGTCTGGCCCAATTAGTTGTCTGGTTATTTATTGTCTCTTAGAAATTATTATTAATAGGATAATATATTTTACATTATTTAATAATGTTATTTATTTGGAATTAATTGATTGGACTAATTAATTGATAAATAAAAGTAGTCCAACAGATTAATTTGTTATATCATGGTTCAATTGATGTGGAAGCTCATTAGAAGTATAATTAAATTAATGGGCTACAAATATTAATATAATATAATTTTTTTAAGTCTATATATATTAGTATTCCGTCATAGATACGAACGCACACATACATACTCACAAACGAGTACACGTGTGAGTAAGAGATAGACATTATTTGATTTTTCTTCAATTCTTTGACCACGCGGAGAAAAAAAAGGGCCGATACACAGATTAAAAGATCTGAACGGGAGCAATAATCAGAGCTAATACAACACACGAAGGAGACAGGTATAATTCGTGCTTTCAATCCAAACACTTTCAGTCTTTAAATGACCAAATAGGCCGAAGGAATCATGCTTTTCAAAAGCATTAAGGGGAGTATATATTCGCATATTACACAACACTTGGATTACCTAATCCTTTCAACTTAGTCAAGGCTTTCTCAACCTCTAAAATCCATTGGCTAACTCCACTAGTTGCCTCACCCAAACTAGATCCCGCACAGGTGGGTTTATATTAGACTGAGCTACACAATTCACTTGTGACCTCTCTTTATCATCCTTCATATTTTTTAACCAATCAGATACACCATATAACTTGAAGAAATATGCATTTTCAAGCTCTAGTTTCTCACAATATGTGCATTTTAACCTCCTTTTTTCCTCTTTACTTAGTCGTGGTTTGAAACCACCTCCATTTCTCTCTCTGATATTTATTTTATTGCCTCTGTATTTCACATTCATAGCCACTTCATCACCATGTAATCCATCTCTATGATCAACTCGTTGGCTAACATTCGGCATAACCAGTTCTGAAGGTTGAGGATTAACCTTCCTCTTATCCTTATTTTGCACTATATGTCTTACTAACAGTAGGTAGAGGATCTAGCAACAGGATTTGAGTTCGAGCTATATTATATATGTCACTCAATCTTAACAGAATCTGCATTAGTTTCTCATTTTCACAGACTAAGCTCATCTTATTTGTTGCATCACACACAAAAGCTACAACAGCCGCACAAGTACACATGAGTATACATCAAAAGCTTCAACTCATCCAAATTAGAGTTCTGATTTGTATAATACATCGTTACAGATTATGTGCCTCGTGTAGAACTAGCTAGATTATTCTTAATCTAAAAAATCCTAGGTCTATTAATCTGATCAAATATCTACCTCAACTCTGCCCAGAGTTGATGCCAAGTTTCCATAAGTAAAAATGACTCGCATATTTTCTTAGAAATGCAATTTGTAATTTATGAACTAACCATAAAATCAGCTTGTATCCACATATTATAATTGGAATCTTCTTCGAAGGTTGAGGAATAGTGTCGTCAACAAAACCAAGCTTATTGCATCCAGCTAAAGCTCTCCTCACCGCACTAATCCACGCAAAGTAATTGGATATATCCATGGAAGACAACATTCACCAACTTTATGATCATGTAACTCACTGCCAAATCCATTGCGATTCGTTCGATCTCTTTGGGGAGTGCGGTCACCTTTTCCTTCTCCAGTCATCTTGCGCCAATTGAACCGTTGAGGTCGCACCATGAATAATCAGAAGAGAAAACATGCACTGAAAGGAAAATGATGATAGAGTTTTGATTATTTCATTCAACCTTTATATAGGTAGGTAGAATTCACGAAGTTAACTAATAAACCGAAAAAAGAGATCAGGATCAAGAAAAAAGAAACGTGATCTCATGCGCTTTTGTAATTGACTTAATTTGGGCCGTTGATGAAGATGAAACGGCCTTATTCAAACTCAAGAAAGAAAGAACAAAACATGGGTATTCCCTAACAAGAACATCTTACACTACGGCGCTTTGATTCTCAACAAGTTTATTAAGTAAATCACTCTTAAAATCTACTCCCTCCGTCCCATTGGAAGCGTCATGTTTTCAATGGGCACGGATGTTAAGAAAATGATAATGTGTGGTGTATACTGTTTGACTTTTGAATAGTTAAATCTTGTCCACATATTCTTGCCTTTTTTAGAAACAAGACGCTTCCAATGGGACGCCCAAAATGGAAAACAAGACGCTTCCAATGGGGCGGAGGGAGTATTATTCTACAAACCTAAAAGAAAAAACGCAACAAAAAAGAAGCATAAACAGTATTTAGGGGATAAAATCATTTTTGGCCCATTATATTGGCGTTCGATTCACTTTTGTCCGTTATTTTGGTCGAGTTTAATTTTAGTCCGTTAATTTGATAAATTGTCCATTTTTAGTCCATTTTATAAAATTGGCCAAATTTGTCCAATTTTGGTCCATTGACTTAATTAAAAAAAAAATTAAAAATCAAATTTTTAATATTAGAATATATTTGTAATATCAATTTTCATCTTTTTTATATTATAAATGTCCAGTTTTAACGCATTATATATTTAAAAAAAATTAAAAATGAGGTTGATCATTTTTTTATATTTATTATTTTTAGATTTTTTTTTAATTATCCGGGTCTATCTCTGAGTAGGATTTCTAAAATTATTCGACAAACAGCCTAAGCAAAATAGAAAATTCGGCCCGGAGATAGAACCTAATAATTAAGAAAATCTTAAAAACACAACCTCATTTTTGAATTTTTTTAAAACTTAATAGGTTAAAGTTGGAAATTTATAATATAAAAGATGAAAATTGATATTACAATATATTTTAATATTAAAAATAAGATTTTTTTTTAATTTATATAAGGGACCAAAATTGAACAAATATGACCAATTTTGTGAAACGGACTAAAAATGGACAATTTGTCAAATTCACTGTGAATCGGGCGCCAAGATAACGGGCCAAAAATGATTTTTCCCACTATTTAGCCTTAATTATCTTGTAATATGCTGGTGTCTTGATGTTAGGCCACACAGTGTATCACACGCTAAGTAGTTTTGCAGTTTGCAACAACGATGAATTAGGTGATCATGGATAATTAAGTTAAGTACTCCGTATAATTAATGTTCAATAATTTGATTAGATCTCATGTTATTCATTTAGTGTTTTGAAAAACTTAATTAAGGAGTGTTTGGACTCTTTTTTGTTTGAAAACTTTTCTTAGTGTTTGGAGTGTGTTCTTATGTTTTTTGGCCTTAAAAGAAGTAAAAATAAGCATAAGCTAGAATAAGCAGAAGCTTTTAACACCTTATTCTAAAATTAAGTTGTTTTCTAAAAGTGATGCAAGCACTAAAAACTTTTATTTAAGAGAAACTTTAAGCGCAAGTATATAAAAGTTGCTTAAATAAATTTTTTGCAAACATTGGCATTCTGTATTTACATATGCTTATTATAAGCACTTTTTATTTTTGTTTAAAATTGAAAAAATATATATTTTTAAACAAAAAACATAGCGTTTTTTGTATCATTACTAAAAAACTGATATTTTTAATGCTTGGAAGTTAAGCATCTCAATTGATGCTTATAGATTTAAACAATTTAACTACTTAATTTTAGAGAAGCTACCGCATAAATATGTTTTGCGAACATTAAAAAATTATTTATGTTGTTAAAGAAAATAAGAAGTTCAGAAAAGCATTTGCAAACACAATCTTAATTAATTAGCGACTTAGTGATATTTTATTCGATAAATTGATTTAGCACTTGCTCTTCCTTACATAATATTTTGATCAATTCTCTTTCTTAGGACTCTCAATATAGTCGGTTAATCAAACCAAACTTTTTTAAACCAAATTGGACTAAAAGTCTTCGCTTCGGGTATTTGGTTTAGCCATCTGATTGCCGAATCGAAAATGTTTTATAGTTTTTTTAATATATAAATTGAACAAATTGTATATACATTTTGTCTAATCAAATCATTTTCATGTCTTTTAACTAAAAAACCTTATTAAAATTATAATTTTTATATAAATTTAGGGATAGAGAAAAACGTGTATATCAATTTTTTATCTCCTTTGAATTTTGGATAAAATCGAAACAGATTTTTTTAATTCAATATTTGGGTTTGTAAAATAGAAAACTGAAATTTTGATTATTCGAATTTTCTTATCAACCGAATTGACATCCTTACCTGTTGGGTTATGAGTTAGTAGATGGTATTCAGCTGTCTAGCGGTTAAAAGAATATTGGGGGAAATCATAGTAGTACTATGGAATTGAAGATCCCAAAACCCACCTGATATCAGTAGTGCAGTGTGTCGATAGGATTAGATGATGTATAGGTTAGACTTATTTTGTTTTGATTATCTTTTTGTCTAAGTCCTGTACGGGGTAAACTGTTGGACTGATCTTCTGACGAAGTTAATCTCCAGAACCCCACGTCATCAATGTAAGAGCTTGCGTTCTTCCGCCATCAGCTGATCTCCACCTCAGTAGGAGACAGCCCATCAGCTGTAGTTATCAGCAGAAGAACATAATGCAAAGCTCAGTTCCTTTGCAGTCATCAGCTGACTCACCAAAGCCTTATCAGCTTGTCAGCCGACTCAGCCGAAGAAGATAGAGACTGTCTTGAGTCTACTGTATCCGACAGAAAGTGACCCAGTCGTAAAAGTCTTTTCGAATTTCAGCAGAAGATCATACGAGGATGTGGAATAGTCAACTCTATCTCTGACACATTCCCACCTCACAAACCTCGACCAATGAAAAGCCGACAACGTTTTACCTGCTCTAAACAACTAAAGCCTGCTCTCATGTACAGTATTAACTGCCCTGCTGCAACAATTCGAAATTATGGCCGTTTTCTTTGGAAGCTTGTGACACGTGGCATCGTCTTCTCCAACGGACATATGACTGCTCACAACTATAAATAGAGAAGAAATCCGAGCTCCACGCACGGGATTCACAAGGGAAAAAGCTCAAGCATTCAAACACTCTAGCAAATTTGAAAGATCATCCAGCGATGAACTAGCCTTCATAGAATATTCTTGGTTCTTCACTCTAGAGTTCTTTAGATCTCTACTTCTCTAGCTAAGCTCATTGCCATATTCATAGCTTAGAAATTCGAAGGAGTTCACATTCTGTGAAATTGTTCTTATTGTAAGAACTCCTTCTAGTTGGAGATTATCCCCACCCTTCAAACTTCGGTTTGATTTGTAAAGTCGCTAAGGACTATAACTTAGAAGGATCCGTCCCAATACGGTTTCCTTCTTTGAGACTTACTCGAGAATAATCAACAAGTTATCCTGCCTTGTTCAGGACCGTGGACGTAGGATCTTGCGTATCCGAACCACGTTAAACTGCTTGTGTTATTTACTGTTTTATTGCATTGCATACAAACTGATTTAAAATCATATCTTTGCATAAAACGTATTTTTAAAAGCGCACAGCCAAAAGACTCTTAACTTGCGAAAACACGTTTTCAAACTGAGACGAATTTACGGGCCCCACACTTATCCACACAACGTCTCCGACTGAGTTTCAACGACTGACTAAAGTCAGTAGGAGAGCTCAGTAGCTGACACACTCCGACCCGTGATCGAAGGTTACTATCTGGCACTGTTCATCAGTCGCAACCAACAGCTTAGCTGTCCTTCACGTTCTGAGAAAAAGAAACTGTGATCAGGTGTATTCACCCCCCCAATCTACACATGACTATCGTCTCCGGACCAACATTACCCTTTTAATTTGCTATCTGGATGGAGTTAACACTCAAATTCAGAATTTGCAAATATTTCTCAATATTAAACATCTTTAAATGCTCTACTAAGTATAGTGGAATATGTTTATTATTGTTCAAAGACTTAAAGGTGTTAGCAAATGCTTATTATCAGCATTTTTATTTATTTTTGCTTAGATTAAAAATGATTGTTTTTAAGTAAAAGTAATGAGTTCTTGAATTAACATAAATACATTTTTTTTAGTTTCGAAAATTGTGGTGCTTTAAGCACTCAAAGCATCTCAATTGATTAACTTTGGAAAAGCTAACGCAGAAAATATATTTTGCAAACACTAAAAAACTGTTTATGAGGTCAAAAAATAAATAAATACAAGCGTTTGGAAACACAAGCAAAATTGTGATACTATATAACTATATAAGTTGTTATAACGTAGTATATGTATTCGAATGTAATATTAAATGTTTGGAAGCAATTCTAATTATGTGAGAATACAATGCTAAATAAGTACTTCATCGGTCCCGCCCGACTTGTCTTGTTTCTTTTTTGCACAAAGATTAAGATAAGTGTGTTGTTGTATGTAGATGAGCGGGTGATGTTGTGTAAAGAGATAGGGCCCTCAAAGAAAAAGTGGTAGGTTGTATAGTAATTATTTTCCTTTTATGGAAACAAGACAAGTTGGGTGGAACGGTCTGGAAAGGAAAACAAGACAAGTCGGCGGGATGGAATGAGTAAAATACATTGATAAATAAATCATTATAGGGTTTAAATATCTAAAGATGCTCTGTTAATACGTCCACAAAAGTGCTAAAAAAAATTTAAGAATCGATATATGTTAAATATGTTCAAATGCAAAATGCAAAATCCATTATACAGTCATATTGGGTCATTTACCTTTCCATAACAATCAAGTTGGTTCTCCACTTTTTAATTAAATCATATAAGCTTAAACATCATAATTTTGTCCGTCATATTCGTTCTCCCATTTGCCTCACCTTATATATCCTGACATAGCTCCCTCATAACATTGACTTCATTACAACATTGAAATACAGACATCTATTTGATTAACTTCTTCCTTCAACTAAAAACCGGTTCTGGTTTACGGTTTAAAAATTTAAAGAAATACAAGACAAATTTGGTGGGACGGAGGGAGTACTACTTTTTCGACTATGTCTATCAGAACTACCATTATCAACGTTACTTGCACTATTATTCTCCACTTACAAATATCATAACATCTACTGATCTACTAACTTCTGTTCCACTATTCTAACTCATCTACTAGCAAATATCATAACAAAAAGGCAAATATTTCACTTTTTCAGACGAGCATATAAATAAGGATCCATTAATTTAGGATCAACCCAAAAAAGTAGCTACAAAAGGCTAAACAAACTAGAGAGAAACAAGCAGAATTAAGTTAACACAAGTTCTGTCTGGGACAGGAACTCAAAGCTACCGTGATGTTACATTTTAATGGTGTTACTGTTGGGCCAACCCATATTTGAATACATTGCCATATTCTGCCCAGCATTACCATAACCGCTATCACCAGAATCACTTGAACCTTCATCAGAAGGAAGGCTGCCCCCTGGAGTACCCAAATTCACCGTATTTGGAGGCGGATTAGATGACAAGCCACCCCCCTTGGGTTTTTTGACCTCAACAACGAAGCTCCCAACAACGATCTGGAAAAAAAGGAAAATATGACCCCGCGATAGACCGAAATGAACAGTCAAGTAGGTAGAAGAAGGTACCTGAACGGGTGAAGCGGCTTTGAGCATTCCGGAAACACCACCGCCCAATACTCTATCATCCGACCCTGCCAATGACACGTTCAGAGAACCAGTTCGACTACCATTGCTGGCCGAAACTGGGAATGAACCTGATAAAGAGATTATCTCAAACCTCCCCTGTCATTTCATCAATGAGACATTACATTATCATATGCTAAAGCATCAGATGTAGGCAATGAATAAAGGAATTCAGTTCAAACATATAGTGACTTTAATATAACGAGTCAAAGACCATATGACCATTGAAGATTTTTTTTTTGGTAGGGTATTAAGGACAATTGGCTATGAATATAGATTCGACTGCTAATGTTGATATACATATACTCCATCTGTCCACAAACATAATTCCTTCCTCTTTTGACATGTAGATAAAAATGAAACTAATTGCACATTTACAAAGATAAATGGACTATAGTTTTGGGACGAAGAGATACTGATGAGGAGTTTTTTCCGGGGAGCGGTGGATCTTAAAGATCTCATGTGAACTGGATAATCAGAGCAACAAATACTTGAACATCATTTTGACATCCCAGAGAAAAATGTAATGACCTTCAAATAATATCACGTATTATGGCATAGATAGTATATGCAGGAATCATCTCGATAATAAATGTAACTGCAGTTAAGCAGTGAGAACCTCTTTGTTATGAACATCCTACACATAACTTAGAGAGCAGGAGTTCAGGAGGATATGTGATAAATTGATAATTGACTATCCTATCTAAAAAATGACAAACCATCATGTTTAGGAATAAGGAATGTCTTAAAAAGACTCCCTCAAAACAGAAAGAATTCTCCGTAAAATAACATCTGATGCTTGGACTCGAGATATTTCAGCAAAGGAAAATTTTGAAAATAAACTTTTCCTTTAATATGGAAACTGTCTAGTTTTATGAGACACAGTGATAATGATTGCTAATTTTCTATGTGAAATTAGGAGCAAAGAAAGGTGCTACCAAAGTAGCCACGAAAAAGAAAACTAGCAATACTCCTAATATTAATTAAATAACTCCTCCTAATAATACTAAATTACGTTTTTCTACAACTCCTTATCTTTGTCACATACTTTTGACTAATATCTAATTACTTTTTCAAAACCCTCTACACAGACTGTATTTTATATTTGAGTACTTATTTTTTTAAACAAGTTTCCAAGAGGACCAAGACAACCTCATCATTTTACACGCCAAACTATCTGATTTAACCCCACAAGATCCATGTTAAGCACGGAATCCAACTATTGCTAAAAAAATGAAAACAGGAGGATCTGGAAACTTTAAATGCATGGAAGACTCTACATTATATTTACAAAAATGATCTCCCGTAAGCAAAGAAAGTGGAGGCTAAATAAGAAAGAAAATATGTACAAACGCCTCAAATAGTTCTCTAATATTAGCCCCTCAAACCAAATCAAAATCTTCCATTTTTAAATGCCGGCAAAGAATGGTGACAGGCCACAATGACAGGAGGCCAGTTGAAGAGAGGAAGAGTTGCATTCAAAATTATGAGGATAAAAGGATCAACACATGAAGTATCATACTAATGAGATCGAAGCTGATAAGTACCTAAAGAACTTGTAGCAAAGAGCTTTTTTTCCGATTTCATTTGAGGAGAGTGTAACTACATTGCTACGTAGATTCAAGAAACAACAATACAAGGAGTTATAGAAATGAAAATGAACAAAATAAGGGAAAATAAATGGACAAAGTTAACTAAAATGACAAGTTCCTGACCTGCAAACCTAAAAAACAATTCTCATTTTAAAACAAAGTACAACTGAATTAACAACACTTTTTGCGTAGTTATTATAATAATCACTACAAGAATACTGGTTGTTCGAACAGAAAATGAATGTGATAGTTATCATTACTTAGCAACCATTTGATGGTAGCTCATGTAGAAATTATTAAGTTGACGTTATAGGAATATTGATATATTACAAGTAAATTTAACATAAGGCATATCATAACAGAAAGGATATCAGAAGCACCCACCTCATATGTGAGAGTACCACCAGATGTCCCTGGTTGGAGTAGGGTAACATTACTGATGGCACCATTAGCAGATAGAATGCAAACTGTACGCGGTCCTTGTTGTGCGAAAGCCATAATCTTTGAAGCTATGTCCTACAAAACATGATAAAAGAAAAGGCAAATCAGACAAGTATTGGCCTTTCGTCAAGCATAAGCTGGTCAATGATGCTTTTTTAAGAAACTCCAGGAAATATAGCAATAATAACTCCACATACTCCTTTTTTGAAGTTGTTAATGTCTTTTCAGAGATAGGGTCTAGGAGTAAGGAACATGGGACCTTGTTGGTTGTCGCTAATTTGCTATAGCATCACCTATAACGCCATAAGCATTATATAACTAAACATGGACAAGTTTTGAACCATAAGACCCAGTTTGATGATTCTGAAGTGAATAAATACAAACCAAATTAACGGAGGACCAAATATTACATTTGTATAAATAATGAGATGAATGCCAGCTAGAGTACTGTTGGCATGAATAGACTCAAATGCATCATAGTTTAACTTACAGACCTATTTGAAAGCATAAAATACCTATAGATGTAAAACAAAATTAACAACAATACTTGAATATGAGTAGGGGTGTGCAATCAATGCACTGAAAATAAGATTTTGACGAAACAAATAACTAGTCTAACAAAAAAGTTTAGTTCAGTAACAGCTTTTATTTTCTTATTGTAATTTCAATTGGTTAAAAGAATGCCAGCTAGAGTATTGTTGGCATGAACACTCAGATGCATCATAGTTTAGCTTACAGATCTATTTGCAGGCCTAAATTACCTATACATGGAATATAGAATTAACAATTAGACTTGAAGTAGGGCTGTGTTTTGAAACCCGGCCCGGCCCGGCCGGTTCAACCGGTTTAACCCGGACCCGGTCAAAAATCCGGGCCGGCTTACATACTGGCTTGTTTTGGCTATCGACCCGGTGCGACCCGGCCGGTTCGGCCGGTTGAACCGGTACCCGTGAACCGGGTCAACCCGGTTCGAATGTAAAAAAAAATTAAATTAAATAAAATAGGGTTGCAAATGGATTCGATTTCAAAAATCCAAAACCGATCGGTTTTTCGGTTGCCCGATAACCGAAATGCTTAATAAATTTAAACTGCATTTATGTTAATGTTGGTAGACTAATTATTACCAACTGTTGACAAGTTGTTAAAACAGGGAGGGAGGGATTTATAGGTTAATTTTCTGTTTGGTTTTCTTCTCTATTCGATGTGGGATGGTTTCTCCTTTTTCATTAACTTTTTTCCATCTAACTACTTACACTCATCCCACATCGGTTGGGAGTTGTAAATATAATATATATTTGTTTTATATATTTGTAAGTCATTTTTAATATTTATTAGTATTATTAAAATACCTATATATTTATATAATTTAATCATATATTTATGACGTCACACCGGGTCAACCCACCGGTTGAACCGGTTCGACCGGTTCAACCGGTAAAAATTATTTTTCCGAGTTAATGACTGGGCCGGTTTTAAGAACACAAAAGTAGGGCTATGCACTCAATACACTGAATATAAAATTCTACGAAAACAAAAGGAACTAGACAAATCAAAACAATTTAGTTCAGTAACAGCTTTTTTGTCGTTTAGTAATTTTAATTGTATTTGGGTAAATCTAAACTTTAAAGAAGACAGAAATGAGAAAGAAAAAAAATTAAGATCAAGGATAACTCGGATCTCCAAGGGCTTTTTATTTAAGATTTTTTTTCCTAATGTCCTCCACGTTCCATTTTTTCCTTTTCAAGGTTCTAAAAGTCCTATTCGAGATTCGAAAAGTTTTCCCATAGCACCATAAGGCATAAGCCTCGAGGCAAGCTGAGTCTTAAGCTTCAATAAGAATAATCCTAATTACAAGCATACCAACTGCCCAAATAATTTTTTTCTCCCGAATGCCTGACAGGAACAAACACAACATATACATGTTCAACATAAACTCTATCGGATTTAAGAGACAGAAATAGATGACTTGCAACTTGTGACTTGTCAAAGAGAGAGTTGTGGCAATAGGAAATAGGAAAGAGTGTTTTCTGTGGGTTTTGTATGTGTCCAGTTAAAGAGAGAGCTACTCGTATGGCTTTATTATGGCTTCAAGTGTTTATTTTCTCGTTTGACTGTCTAGAAAATTTCATTCAAATCTATTAAAAAACTTGAATTGCAGCCCAAATCAACCTAAAAGTCATGAATTTGCAAAACATTTGTGGTGCATGCCTGGAGCCTCAGAGGTGAAGGCACCAAGCACACCTCAGGAATCAAGGCCTAAGCTTGATAAGCGCCGGGGGTTGGGGAAGGGAAGGGGGGAGAGAATTCCCCAGAGCCTCACCTAAAGGCGATTCTTGATGGGACCCTAAGAATTTGTAAAAGTATGATTTTTTGCGAACATTAATGTCATTAAATATGAAAAAATCAAATCACCCAACATTTCAACCAAATATTGCATCCTTAAGCATAACTGCCATTTGTCGCTTCAGTCAACATATTCTCTTCTTGGTTGGTAAAATATCGTTTAAGATGATTTTCATGGTAGCTAGTACTTACAATGTTTATCTTCTGTTTGAACCCATGTTACTTACGGACGTCCGATACCAACTTCTTACTTTTTAAAATTTAGGATAAGTCTATGTGCATAAAGAGGACGCAAAACTAGAATTTGAGGTTGCATTCGTGCATACACATAAAACATTTGCAATATACTAGGTTGAAGGATTCCACGGAAACAAAGTGACTTAAGCACAAGAAGTTATGATAAATATAGCTGCTGGAGGAACTATGGAAAAGGAAGTTCAGCCATTTGGACTTACTGGGCATGTTATTGTGTCACTGACTCGCAGTATGGAGTGCTATAACTATGACATATTGGGCCAGAGAGAGAGAGAGAACGTAGTATCATTATTGTCCACAAAAGTCCAAAATTGACTTTCGACTAGATACTGATATTTAATGAGAATAAAAACCAAATTTCAATGATTTTCTGTATAACAAATTCGGTTGCAGCAAACATAGGCAGGTAAACCACATTTCCCACAACCTTCTAATTTAGCCTCAACTACCTAGCACTTATACTAGAAAGAAAAAATAAAAGCAAAAGATGCAACGATCATATTACTGACAGTTCGAACAGCTCATGTTTGGAATGTCATTTGAAGTTTGATATTACAAATCAAGTGAAGCAATTCAAAACGTAAAAACAAAAAAACAAAACAAAACAAAACCATCTTTTTTCCTTATGACTGAGGCGATGCAATGATTAAAACTAGAAAGATATAAGCGTCCATGTTCATTATTCAATAATACAGGATGCTCTAAAATAAGTTTGCATTATTCTCACTTTTTTTTTCCCTGAAGCTATCCTCATTTAATAGGTAACTTCACAATTATAAATACAACTTAACAAATTAGCAACCACAACTTTTCACAAAACAATGCGAAGCTACACAGCGGTATCAGCTTTTCAACTGCCATCTTCGCCAAGCCAAATTGATCATGAGGGTAATGAGCAGAATATCTAAATTTCCATAAGCTATTAAGGACATGCAGTCTTTTCCTTATAAAGAAGGATGCTTCTAATCATTCAGATAAATATATGTTTTTTGATAACAAGAGTTTAGGACTCTTAAAAGGAAGTAGGATTCCTTCTGCAAACCAAAAGGAACCGATGTCTTGAGTTATATGAGAGATTGGCAATAGGAACATGAATTAATAACTTAGCAAGTTGAAAATTTCCCCAATTTTTGCTCTTTTTGTTTATAAGAAACAACGGTAAGAAATAAGTGTAAAAAATAACAAAGAGATGGATAATCTGCAAAAAATGAAGTCATCCTAAATACAGGTACAACTCCAATCTCTAGGAACATCTATTATGCCCTGAATTGTGTGATTTAAGGCCCAGTACGAAACTCCTAACTAATTAACCTATCCCACCCCTTCTCTAAAAACTCTTCTCTATTCTCTAACATTTGCTTATTCCTTTATAACCTCAATTACCAACATAGGACTGGAACTATAATCCCCCCAAAAAGGAAATTACTTGACCCCATTTTTATATTTCCCAGCAATAAAAGATCGAGTCTTTAATGGCTATTATAATAGAAGAAAGAGTATTCATGAAGCTATCGCCTTACTCACCTCCCCTAACTAGCTCTCAAGTCTCAAAAACTACATCTATAACTATTTGCAGCCAAGCAGAAAGCAATCTTGATTCTGATGGCACGCCTATCAATTTAAACAAAATATCTTCAGAAATCATAGCATCACAAAACAGCAGAAGCAATTTACCTCTCCGGAATCAACCGTAATGACATGGGGCGTAAATCCAACTCCCGGTATTCCTGCTCAGAGAAGAGAAACATTAAGAACAAGTTCAAATCTCGATAACCAAGGCACAAGAGTAAGATGATAACCTAGAGCATCCAACTGCCTTTTCCCCGAGCTTGGAGGCCGGCCGCGGTGACGCTTAACCGGAGTTTCAGTAGATGTCCCACCACCCCCGCCGGGATCTATGTGGCCCCCAGCCGGTGAAATCTGGCCGGCCGGAGCCGGAGCCGGAGACAGACCTAGACCAATGCTGTTATCAGGGGAGTACTTTCTCGGCCGGCCCCTTTTCTTCCTTGCCGGCTCAGAGCTGAACCAGCCGCCGGCACTTCCGGAAGGGGAGCCATCGGGAAACTGATGATCGAGCGGTTTCTGCGCAGCGACGGAGTTGAAGGGGAAGTGGGGGTGCATCATGGCGGAGTTGGAGGCGGCGGAGGTGGTGGGGACGACGGAATTGTTGTTGTTGTTGGGAAGTAGGTAGGAGTTGTTAGAGGGGTGCTGTTGAATTTGGTTGTGCTGGTGGTGACCCATCAGGATGGCGTGGTGGGTGGAGAAGGGCAGCTGCTGTTGGTGGCGGTGGTGGTGGTGGTGGAGGGGGTGGGGGTGGGGTGGCGGAGCGGAGGAGTCTTGGGAATCCATGGGAGACGGGTGTGAATCCGAGGATCTAAATGAACTTGTCCATTAAACACAAGAAAGCTGCAGGTAATTGAGGAGAATGCAGGTTGATTTGAAGGCTAATCAGGCGTGAGTTTGATGGACTACAAGTGGACTGGGACTCGGGAATTTCAAGAATCGCCCCCCATCTCTTGACAAAGTGTATTTGCAGTGAATAATTGGATTATTTTGCTAAATCCGTATTTCGTATTAAGATTGTTTAAAAATTACGATCATATTATATACGTGCATCATGCAATCACTAATAGTATAATGGAATTTGAGCTACAGTAGTACTAAAATGTTGGTGGTTTTTCACGATTAGTACCCAAATATGTATACATTAAAATCATATAAAAGGAAAAAAGAACTATTCTTATAATTAATTATCCAAATTACCAATAGTTTTGACTAGTCTTGCTATTCATATAAACTCATATATTAAAGGAAAAGAGAATCTAACTAGATTTGGGTATTGGGAAATCTTCAAATGATGTTCTGGGATTGGGGAACTAGAGAACTAGTCCATTCTTTTTTTAATGGTCAGAAAAAATTAAATTATTATTCGAGGTTGCATGAAATATATATACATATATTTTGCACAAAATTTTATGTGTACTATTTTTGTATACTCTTGTGTATACCACACCATAATGGTATTGACATGTGTTGAATATGACTCATTTGCCCTTGTGATGTAGTACACACAAGGGTATACGAAAGTGGTACATACAAGCCACTACGTTTTTTTGTGTGTAATAATTTATAAAATCACATAGAATAAATAACTTAATTAATCAATTAATTGTGAGTTGTGATGAGTTTCATGAAAAAATATTAGTGGGATTCGAAATTTGAAGATACATGTATTTATAGTTCTCTAATCTTGTACTGTTTGCTCCTTGGAAGGTAGCACAAGTTACGTTAAATTTACACCTAGGTTGGCCTTATTTGAAATTTGATCTAGTTTAAATTTTCTTGGATAGATACTATAAAATTCTTAATGATGAGAACTATATAAAATTAGAAAACTTTTGGAAAATGAGGGTTGATTTTAATGGTTTATTAAACCAAATTGAGAATCTAAACTTTCACACCCAATCAAATTAGTATTAACAATCAATAATCGAATCGGGGCTGATCCAAGGATTTTTAGCGCATTTTTCCAAAAAATATTATTTTCTCTCTAAAGTTGAGATCACAAATAAAATTGCAAATTTTGTATCACATTTGTTAATCGTGGATCCACCCCTAAATTGAAGCAGAGTATACAACTAAAAGCTCCTATAGTTGGTTCAATCTAATAAATCTTGAAAACAAATGATCCTCACGATTGCAACCAAGAAGAAGATTCACATCAATACAACAAAGTTGGGAATAAATGTATCAAACCTTTGCACACCTAATTATGAGCTATACAAGAAAGTTCTGCAAAAAAATGAACAAGTTCTGTACCTTGTTACACCGAATAAACTTGACCAAAGAATACATAGCGCAGACAAAAAACTGTAATTAGGCCATGTACCTTGTACTTCTTATGTAAAGCACCTAATTTCATACGAACCAGCTTTTGTAATGTACCGAACCCATTGTACCCACTCTTTTCCCATACCTGCAGAAAAGTTCATTAATACTGTAACAACCCTAGAATGATTAGTACATATCTTATGGAGTATGTCAACTACCGTCAGGAAACGAACACGTAATCCAGATGCTGTAAACATAGGAACCTGCAATGAGACACGAAAAAAGGTATAAAGAATCTACTACATTAGAAGAAAAGAAATAGAATAAGAACATGGTTCGTACTAATGACGGTATTCATTGTCTTAACTTGTATAATTGGGGTGACTTTTAGCATGACACTGAACTCTCACTTCATAAAGATTGGAGACTTGAAGAAATGGCCAAAAATGCATGTGAAAAGAGAAGGACTGTACTTTGCTTTGCCTGATGTCACCTGAAAACTTGTTTTTGCAGTTTGTTTTGGAACTGGAATCTTAACAAACGACTCCAAGTGCAAACATTTTTGCCCCAAAAACACTCTTCACCTAAAATGAAGAATGAGTGTGTCATAAATTGTGGTTACTATTAACATTGATACCGAAATCGCATCACTAACCTTCACATTGACTTCCATACGTGTTCGACCCAGTTCCTTGATAGTTGGCAAAACCCGAAATGGAAGATTAACTCCCTCAGTAATACGATATCTGTGGAACAGGCATTTACACTCGTAAAGAAGCTAATAAATCTAGAGAAGCACTACATGCCATTAGAGAGGGATTAAAAAATATTGAAGGGAGAAAGATCAAAGAATTATCTAAGATAATAAGAAGTTAACAAGGGAATCAACCTTATATCTACATTTGAATATGTCAATCTAAAAGCTAAACAAGCTATATAAGGAAACCATAACCAGCTTACTTCATCAATTCAAATTCACCATCTGGAGGAACAAAGCTAACAGTCTTCTCCGAGTTGAATCTTGTAAGGTTCACACATTGATGGAAAGTAACATCATCAAGCTCTATAGTTTTTCCACTGCAAACCAAAATAGAAAAAGATTGAGGTTATCAAGGGAAGCATAGTATCATTGCAGAGGCTAATATGATAAAACAGATGCAACCAAAAGCATTGACAACAATTTTAGAGAGACAACTAAAACTGCTATGCCCCTAATAGTATTGCTACACCTGCAAATCAATGAATACAATTGTCTAAAATAAGTGAATGACTGAATGCTGCAAAGTCACGGGTAAGAGGTCATAGCCAATTTCCGTTTTAAAAGAAATTGAGGTAGCATGGGTGAAGGATATCATTATTAATTGGTACAGTTAAAATGGGGTAGATCATAAATATTGCATGTCTGAAATACTTATTCAATCAGTTATCGGTAACGTGCAAGCCCACGAACAACCAAATCAATCTCTAGACTACATGGGAGTATGGGATTTCTCACCTCGGAAACATGATTCTCAACTAATTTAAGCAGGACTAAACCATCACTTTGGAGGAACAAGGTTAAATACTTTTTTTGAACCTTTTACTTATTAATTAATACTGTTTGAAATGTGGTTTGATGATTTAGAGAAAAAGATGTTTGGTGATTTCGAAACATTGTATTAACTCCACTTTCTGCTTCTTTAATCACTTCAGTCTATGAATCACAAGCTGAATCACTTTGCAACACTAACTGGAACTGAGTCCATTATGCTGAATGCCTGAATATGTAACAAAAAAAATTAAATATCACAATTTTTAGAACAATTAAGACCAGGAATCACCTTAAAATTTAGGAAGAACTCAGGAGCTATAGGTTAATAACAGAAAGCAGCAAATGCCTTTTGAAGGCATATACTACAAACGGTAAATAATACAGGCTAACAAAACAAATTGGCTGATAGATCTAACAGAAAAGCAGGAAGAAAAATACCAGAAAGAAAAAATTATTTGGACTACAGCTTTAGATGGTATCGTAAGAGTAGAAAGGCCTTCCAACAGCATATTATCAAAGATCTGAAATATGAAAACGAGAAACTGAACAGATCCTCTTACACACAACCTCAAAATGCTAATATTTTACAAATAAATCATCTAATAAAGGTGAAGTGCACAATAATACACTTTAATCCTGCTCGCAGATCCTCTTACACACAACCTCAAGAATAGAGAAGATATAAAAAACCCTGGTTTTGCCTAAAAAAAAATACTAAACACTAACAGAAGTCTACATTTTAATCCTGCCTTGGCAGTTCATATCCAAGAGAGAAGTTATTTGAGACCCGTCCTCAAAGCTTGCCAGCACAATCTTATTAACTTGCAAGACCAGTACTTCAACATATTTATCAGTTATCAAGTAAAATTAAACTAAATGAAAGGTGCATCTATACTATACTGATATTAACATGTTATTCTACAAATTGCAATCATATGTTTCCTGCTTAAGTAATTTGTTGGAACTAACAGATAAATATAACCTACCTGGAGTCCAATTTTATCATTTAATCCCAACTTTAGCTCAGGCATTCCAGAGAGGAAGCATTTCATAAGAATCTTCCCCGATACATCACAGCGGAGGACACTACCTACAAAAGGCAAATAGGCGTTAAAACTCCTTCAGAAAACATAAACATAAGCGATTGCAGGAAAATAAGAAACAAGATGCATTAGGAGAATATTTTCACAACAAACAGGTACTTTACCTTTTTTGTTTGAAGACATAAGTAGATTGACACTTTCGACAATATCAAGCAACACCTGTAGAAAAATTCAAATAAACCCACAGAATACCAATAACAAAATATCATAGATATAATCTGAAAATACTACCTCATACACAAGACCATCTCCAGTAACTTGTAAAGTAGCATTTGGAACTGGTTTATCAGCAGTCTGCTTGGTTATTCACACATGGAAAGGTCAGGAAAACCCACCCATAAGAATAGATAACTATTCAATGCTGCAACTTTCAAAATTCCAATATATCCATGACTATGAGATATCATGAATAACTCTGACCTTGGATGAGAAAGGAGAGCGTACGCCTTCCTGAGTTATATATAGCTTCAAGATTTCAGGAGAGAGGTTCTGAGGATAACCAAAATCCATAATTTCTGCAATCGAAATGCAAAATATCAGAACCTTCACCCCAGCCATTTAGTCAGTCTGGTCCACAAAGATGTTATGTATTCCTAATCACATTTTTCTTCACAAAAGAGCATTAGAAGTATGGTGCAGGTTTTCCAACACTTGTAATAAACAAGAAAATAAAAGTAATCTTCTTCTTGTACTGTTATTTTGTCTCCATAGAAAAACGTGAGAAAATTGATTGGCATCAACATTTTGTGCAAAGCAAATGTAAATGAAGCAAAAAAGCAAGCAGATAAATCAAGGCTCCGCGGAGAATTTTAGATCTTTAGGCAAACATTAAAAAAGTGCAAGCCTAAGCCACATCAAAGAGTTCACCAAGAAATAGAATTATCATGGACGTGCTTCCCCAAACATGTCCATATCAATAAATTATTAAATTCCGGTTACTTTTGTAATGAAAAAGTTCTAGTTCGCGAGAAAGTAGAAAAATAATCATCTAAGAGTTCTTATATCAAAACGAAGTTATTGCGGATGGCATCCTCATCAAAGGCCCCACCAAAATATGATTTAAATAATGTGACAGCCTGCACAGGAAGAAGATAAATGTGCAACCAAACTAAAATAAATATATCTGTATAAGAATATCAATTTTCCTCACAGCTTATTCAGAGCCACAAATGGTTCCTCAAAAATAGCTTCAAATATTCTAATATGTACAAAGTATCTATATAAAACCAAGAAAGAACCAATCTATTTTGATCACATATTAGGACTAAGTTTTCCAGCTAGAAGATGTTCCAGAAAGCATAAGATCCCCCAGAAAAGGATCAGAAGATAAGCTAGTTTATCAGGTACATATAAATAATCTAAAGAAGGAGATACCTCAACGACAAACTTGAATGCACAAGCGACATTTGCATTGCCGCTTACTACAATCACGATATAGACATTGCTAATTCTCATGTAAAAAAATGAGCATCCCCCCAATTTGCCGAACAGGACAAGTGCCGAGTTCCTTTGTTTGCATGATATGGACTCGGGAAGCATCCACCATGTTGCCTCTGATAAGTTCAATCAGAAAAATGAATACGAATGTGTAAATCAATGTAATTATATATATATATAACTTTTAGCAGAATCAGTGTAGAGATTTAATCAGGCGTTTTACGCTAAGAATATGGTGTCTTGATCTTCAAAAGCTTTTAAGCTTCTCAAGGCAAGTAGGAATTTCTTGATCAGCAATTTTTCCTTTTAGGAAAATAATTAGTTTTTTGATCAATATGATTTTTTCAAGTTTATCTTAAATCTGTAATCCAAAGGAAGATCTTCTTCCAACTTCAAAGTTGTTCATAAGTTATAAACAAAACATGAAAGGAAATATAAACTTACATTAATAAAACTTCTTCGATTCAAACTTCTTACAAAGGATTTTCAAGAGAGAAAAGGGTATTCGAAGTCTAGTTTTCGATGCCCTTCAAAGCAAAACAACAACACTTATATAGACAAGAAAAGTGAAAACAGTAAATTACATAATTGAGACTTTTGTCACATCTGATATAATTTAGTCTCTGCTGACGTAAGTGCTTACGAACTGATCTAGCCAGCTGTACCCCCTTAATTTGTCAAGGATGGGTCTTCTTCTTCATTCATTAATGCTAACGCATATTTTTCAATGTCTTCTTCATTGATTGGTTCTTGGGCGTCTTGCATAAGTTCGTCGTCCTTCTTAAAAGATTCAGAAGTAGATGAGTTATCAATTTCTCTTTCAAAAACTTCTTTCCACATTGTGGTGATAGATTCTTTATCCAATGTTTGAAAAAGGTTCTTTAATAGAGAAGAATGAGATGGAGTTTCAGCATTCAAATGCCTTTGAATCTCCTGAGAGAAAATTCCTTTTCTATCAAACATTTTACCTTCTCCAAAGAAATCCTCCTTTGGCCACCATTTAAGAAGTATTATTCTTTGAAGCATATTAATGGTAATTTTTTGTTCTTTTTTCTTAAACCGAGTATTTTGTAGGATATAATCCCATCTAACAATCCATGAAATCCCATAATGACTCATGAATTGAAGAACAGCCGGATGGCTATCAAACTGATTGTTTGTTTCATGGAATCGTCTCCAGATTTCTTTAATGTTTCGGGGAAAAATGATAGGAGATGCCCCCATGAGAACAAGAACGACAAAAACCAATTTGGGATAAATTAATTAACATCGTCAAGGGTGAATTTTATCCACCATGAATGTTTCCGAGAAGAATTCTCATAAATAAGAGTATTTTCTCAAGCTTTAATATAATCATGATAATTATAAAAGTTTGGGAGGCCTTGATAATTTTCAATTTGTCGTCCTTGATATAAGGGAATACCCCAATTTGAGGGTAACAAAATTCTCTTAATAAGGAATTTTGAAAAGGCAATTTCCTTTTGATTTTTTGTAGCATGTTGAATTTCAACGGAAGCTGTTTCAACAAGAATTGCCTCGAAGTGCTCTCGAGTTTTCTTTCCAAAATGATTAGGGAGATGTTTATTCAGATAGCCTTGTGCAATTTCCAATGGGGATAGACCTTTTAGATTCTACTGGAAAACAATTAATAACTCCCAAGATGAGATAAGGATACTTAATTTCATCCTTATTTCCTTTTTGAAGAAAAATAGCCTTTTAAGATCATAGGTTGTTTCATCATTTTTAAATTCCTCATTATGATCAAATTTTGATAAATCTTCAAGAATTTTACTTGTTTCTGCAATATTTTGCTTTTGTTTCTGATTCTTATTAGTTAACCATTGGTCTTTTTGCTGGAACTGCAGGCTTTTTAGCCTGTGCTTGTTTCTTTACAATCTGAATTACTTATCCCTCGGTCTATTAGTAACCCATCTCTCTGAAAGATGTTCCATCCCTACAAAAATTCTCTTGTTAAAAAATCTGGTTATGAATTATTTTTCCCTACAATATGCTCAATATCAAAATCGAAGCATGCTAATATTGCTTGCCATCTAGCAAAGATTTGTTTTAATGCAATATTTTTAACATCTTTAAACAAAATATCTTTTGCATATTTGCAATCGACTCTAATCAAGAATTTTTTGTTTAATATGTCACTTTTAACATTTATTTCTAATCCCATAAAATTTATAAGACATTCATCACAATCACAATCTGATTTACAATCCTGTATATCAGACTCGATTTCAATGTCTTCTTCAGAAGATTCAATAGTATCTGTTATTATACTAATAAAGATATCTTCTTCTGGTTCTTCTTCATTAAGAAGTATATTGCAAAGAGATCTCTTTAAATCTCTATCAATATTGAGATTATTAATCTTCTTCTTAACATAACATTTGTTTCTTTGTAACCTTTCTTTAAAACAAAAATCTTTATATTCAAAAAAATATGAAGAATGGAAAAAAATTACTACTTCAAATTTAGATTTCTTTGTCTGGCTTGAAAATCTTTATTTTCTTGAAAGAGAAAAAGAATTTCCAAATTTCTCAGATAAAGACTTTATCTCTGTTCTTGAAAATAATTATAAAATTTTCGATCATGAAACAGGAGAAGAATCTAATGAGATTCATGAAACAGGAGAAGACTCTTCTGATTAAGAAAGGAGGAAAAGATATTTATGCGGTTCCTATTAAATCCGAAACTGGAAAAGGAGATTTTGACCATATTCTTCAACAAAATAATTTTACTAATTTAGCTTTACATACTATTGGAAATCAAACCAATAGAATGAACTAAAATGTTCAGATACTATTATGATAGAACCACCTCCTAATCTCAAAAAGGAAAAATTCCATTTAAATTTTAAAAAGAATGAAGAATTCCTTGAGGTTTAATTACGAGACTTCAGAAGATGAGTATTAAGAAACCAGAAGCCTCTAGTTCAGAAATCATCTCAAGATCTCTAAAGAGAATAATTCAGAAATATCTGAAGATGAGACTCAGGTTAATAAACTAGAAAAGGTTTCAATTATTAAACCATATTATAAACGTTCTACACCAAATGATCTTCAAATAGAAGAAGAAAAAGAATTGGTAAATTACAGTGGTGAATCTATCACTGAATGGAACTTAGATGGTAAATCTGTATATCAGATAAAAACCATGGCCAAACAAATGCTTATTTATTCATCAGCTGCAAAGCTTAAGGATAATAATGATAGGCAAATTGCTCAAGCTATTGTTACTAGGTTTGCTGACCAACTTCAAGGTTGGTGGGATTTTTATATTTCAAAAGAAGCAAATAATAAAATTCTTAATGCTATTATATTTGATCCTATCTCTCAAAGAGAAGAATCGGATGCAGTCAATACACTTATTTATACAATTCTATCAAATTTTGTTGGAGCAAATACTCTTCAACTTGATAGATCACATAAGCAATTATCAAATTTAAGGTGTCGAACACTATTTGATTTTAGATGGTATAAAGATGTTTTTATGTCGAAAGTATTAACCAGGACTACCAATGTTTTTTGCTGAAAGAGTTTTAAATAAATTAAAAGCAAAAAAGATTCATGGAGATATCCTTTGGGAAAATCTTTCTTACGGTGACATAACGATAGAAATTACTGCAGAAGGAATGGTTCTTTGTAATGACATCAAGTTGAAAAAACAACTTGAATTGCAAAGAAATGAAAATAGAAATATTATTGGAAATTTTTGTGAACAAATTGGGCTTGAAACTGAGACCATATCCAAATAGAATTAAGAAAAAACATAAGCTTAAAAAGAAGCAAAGTTTTATCCGGAGAATTTCTCCAGGAAGAAAAGAAAGTCGATAAAAGGGCTTCCAAAAGATATTAAAAAAAATATCCTAAAACTTCTAATAAAGAAGCACGACCAGTTTGCTGGAAGTGTGGAAAAATTGGTTACAAAGCTAACAAATGTTATGTTAAGAAGAAGATTAATAATCTCAATATTGATAGAGATTTAAAAGAATCTCTTTGGAATATAATTCTTAATGAAGAATGATGAACAAATTATAATTCTCTCAAGTGCACGAATCGGTATAGTATCTAATCTAGCAACTCCCGAGATCGATCTCACAAGGACTCAGTTGGGTTCTAATTATCCTAATTATTTCACTATCTACTTGGTCCTAAACTGGGTTTGATTTATTCTAAAGCTACGGAATTAAAATAACAAGAAACTAAGAAAACAAGTAAAAGCGAAGCAAAGTGGATTGATGGGTGTGGTTTCAAGTTTGATGAAGAGTGCGGAGGTTTAACAATCACTATGTCTAAGATGATCGATTCATTCCCATTCTCTAGCTAACATTTATGAATTTATTTTGTTGGTTCATCCACTAAGGCTCTAGGGATTCCATATGATGGCGGGAGATCTCTAATTTATAATCCTAAGGGTCAATCAAGTGATCATATCATGAACCTAAGGATCGTATCATGCTCAAGGATTTAAGGAACCATCTAAACTATCCTAAACCAATGGTGACAATCTAGACACTTAATTGCAGGTCTAAATAAATAACCGGGTATGATGAGCCGTATTATCTATTACATATATTCTCTACAATTATCTAAGATGATGGCCAGTCACATTAAAGAATCATAGAGAAATCAAAAGCAGACTCAACAATTAAGAAACAAAACAATTCATTCATTGAAAAACTAGGGTCTAAATCAATTCATCAAAAACATAGGTCCTGCTAAACCCCCACACAAGAGGATTTAGTAACTCATATTCGCATGAAAATAATCACAAAAGATGAAAAAATAATACATAGAATTCAAGTATCAAAAATCCTAAACAAAACAGAGAAGGAATAATACAACCTAGAATCTAGCGGATTGATCCTCGCGCTTGGTTCTCGGGTTGTGGTCTTCAATCTTCGTCTTGAATCTTCAACGGAGGGATGCCTTGGGTGTTTCTCTGCTTTGGGGGCTGGAAAAAGTCGAAATTATGGTGTGTGGTTCGAAGGAAAGAAGTTCGGAAGGGTTTATATAGGTTTCGGGCCGAAAAAAAAATTGTTTTTGGGCTGTAGACGACGCGGACCGCGGTCCAGTACAAAGACGGACCGCGGTCCGACCTGTTCTGTCCGCGCACTCCCGTCTGCAATTTTCTGCACTGACCAATTTTGGGAAAAACGCGATATCTCCTTCGATAACCGTTGGATCGTCACGAAACTTTGCCACAATGTTCCTAACACATATAAATACGATGTGGACGGTGGAGATCAGATGCTAAGATCTTTAGATCCGTATGCCACCTGATTTTCCAACTGCCTTATTACACGAGCTCCGAAACACGGTTTCTTCAACATCCGACTTCAAATCCTCTTCATTCTTCATCCAAAAAACTCCATCTTTGCCAAAAAATGCATCAATGGTCATGATTTCTTTCATTTTGGTGCCAAATACCACCAAATATGCTCAAAACGCGCGAGAAACCTACAAAACCAAAATTCATCGAAAGAATACGATTCCAAGCAAAACAAAAACTAAAAATGAATAGAAAACGATGTAAATAAGCTTAAAAAGAACACGATGAGATGGTATAAAAACCACTCATCAAAGAAGAACGAAGAAGATATCTTTATTAGTATAATAACAGATACTATTGAATCTTCTGAAGAAGACATTGAAATTGAGTCTGATATACAGAGTTACTTGTAATTTCAAACATTGACGTTGTAATATGCTGTTATTATTCATGTTTTTTGTATACAAACTGATTTAATGAGTATAACTTAAATATATCATTTAATGAGTATAGTTTAAATATATCATTCTCTCATTCAAGAGACTGCCATTTTTCAGTTTAGTAAATTTGAACATCTTAAGTAATTTAAAATAAATAATTAACATAAATATAAACATAAAATTAATCAGTATTTGTATCTCAAAAGCAGTAGACATGCACACGAATCTCAAAAGCAGTAGCAAATGTAGACCTCCAGTCTGCATATAAAATCTGAGTATCTATTTTGGAACGAACAAAAAAAATCTTAAAATATTAGGAACATTTTCTTAATCATTCAAAAAGCCTGACATTGGTAATGTCGGACTCTTTCCTCCTCTTCCTCTACGGCTGCTGCGGTGATGGGTCCTCGGCCTGCTGCTGCTCCTCAGGCTACGGTTGTGGCTGCTCCTCGCCATGCGGCGGCTCCTGCTCCGGCAGCTACTCCTCCTGCGGTTCCTCCTCAACCTGTAAAAGTAAATTTCAAATGCGAATACACGTAATCTTTACTAATAACTATATAAAAGTATTTTATTTAATTTACCTTGCTCTGTGCCTCTTGTGCCGACCCCTCAACCGATGACTCATCCTCCTGCACCTGTAGGAGCAGCGGCTCCAAGTTCATCATTGGAAAAATGCATTCTTGGACCCGGTGCCACAACTGGATCTGAGTAGCGAGTTGCTTTAGCCAATTTCTACTTCCATCCCCCTTCCTCGTCTTAAAAGGAATTGAATGCACATGGGTCAATTCAATCAGCTGAAGATTGGGTATGTGGCACTCATACCGGCTGTGGCGGTAGGTCCAGTTGATGCTTCAGGCACTAAATCGACACATTTGCTCCACATAAAGTCAGCTCGCGCTTTCTCTCCTCCGGAACATCCATCACATGAGTATATGAATGATAATCAACATCCATATGTAAAGAAATAAAATAAATTGTAAGTTATTTAGATCATACACGTCATTTTTCCTTTGAATAAAAATAGAAAATTAACTTGTAAGAAACATACATCATGAGTAAGTCTGATCTCTCGATAGACATTTTGTGAGTGCGTCTGCATTGCTTGCATCCAACCTCTAATTCGAGGGAAGGACCGCGAAAACTGAGCCGGAGCAACCTTAAAATACTCGGCAATAATAGGAATATGAACCACAAAGAGAATATCTGCGAAAACAAAAAAAAAACAAATAAATAGCTACTTAAATAACAAAAAGATATAAATTAAACATACCAAAAGAAGGATGCCTTTACCGGTAAAATAAGAATTCTTTAAACTTTCTTTCTTCATCTTCACCAACCCCGCATGCGTGTACGCCAACATCGCAGCACCCCAGGCATAATCATATACTCTCCCCAAATTTTAAACAAAGTGATAAAAATACACGGAAGTGACTGTCTTCCACCCATTGCAGAAAACATAACAGTCCTAATTATATGCAAGAGATATTCTTGCGCATGGACTGTTACGTCACTGCAATCTTCCGACACTTTTTTTAATTTGTTGCAATTTGAAAGTTGAGTCTTTTTCAAAAATCTCAGACCTCTCTCTAAAAGAGTCAGTCACCACTTTCTCAAACCTCACTTTTAGAGAGAGGTTTAAGATTTTTGAAAAAGGCTCAATCTTTCAAATTGCAACAAATTAAAAAATTTGAAAAATTGCCGGAAGATTGCAGTGACATAACAGTCCATGCGCAAACATATCTCTTGCTTATAATTGGGACTGTTATGTTTTCTGGAATGGGTGGAAGGCAGTCACTTGCGTGTGCTTTTTATCACTTTGTTGAAAATTTGGAGAGAGTAATGATTATGCCTAGAGTGTTGCGATGCTGGCGAACACGCATGCGGGGTTGGTGAAGATGAAGAAAGAAAGTTTAAAGAATTCTTATTTTACCGGCAAAGACATCCTTCTTTTGATATGTTTAATTTATATCTTTATATTATTTTTAGTAGTTATTTATTTATTTATTTATTTTTTTTCGCAGATATTCTCTTTGGTTCATATTCCTGCTATTGCCGAGTATTTTGAGGTTGCTTCGGCTAACTGCGGTCCTCCTCTCTAATTAGAGGTTGGATGCAAGCAATGCAGACGCACTCCCAAAATGTCCATCGAGAGATCAGACTTACTCATAATGTATATTTCTTACAAGTTAATTTTCTATTTTTATCCAAAGGAAAAATGACATGTATGATCTAAATTACTTACAATTTATTTTATTTCTTTACAGATGGATGTTGAGTATCATCCATATACTCATGTGATGGATATTCTGGAGGAGAGAAAGCGCGAGCTGACTTTATGCGGAGCAAATGTGTCGATTCAGTGCCTGAGCATTAACTGGACCTACCGCCACAGTCGGTATGAGTGCCACATACCCAATCTTCAGCTGATTGAATTGACCCATGTGCATTCAATTCCTTTTAAGACAAGGAAGGGGGCTGGTAGTAGAAATTGGCCAAAGCAGCTCGCTACTCACATCCAGTTGTGGCACTGGGTCCAAGAATGCATTTTCCCAACGATGAACTTGGAGCCGCTGCTCCTACAGGTGCAGGAGGATGAGTCATCGGTTGAGGGGTCGGCACAGACCGCCTGACATTGGTCATGTCGGGCTCTTTCCTCTTCCTCTGCGGCTGCTGCAGCGATGGGTCCTCGGGCAACGGCTGCTCCTCGGGCTACGGTTGTGGCTGCTCCTCGCCATGCGGCGGCTCCTGCTCTGGCAGCTTATCCTCAACCTGTTAAAGTAAATTTCAAATGCCAATACACATAATCTTTACTAATAACTATATAAAAGTATTTTATTTAATTTACCTTGCTCTGTGCCTCTTGTGCCGACCCCTCAACCTGTAGGAGCAGCGACTCCAAGTTCATCGTTGGGAAAATGAATTCTTGGACCCGGTGCCACAACTGGATTTGAGAAGCGAGCTGCTTCGGCTAATTTCTATTGCCAGCCCCCTTCCTCGTCTTAAAAGGAATTGAATGCACAGGGGTCAATTCAATCAGCTGAAGATTGGGTATGTGGCACTCATACCGGCTCTAGCGGTAGGTCCAGTTGATGCTCAGGCATTGAATCGACACATTTGCTCCGCATAAAGTCAGCTCGCGCTTTCTCTCCTCCGGAACATCCATCACATGAGTATATGCATGATACTCAACATCCATCTGTAAGGAAATAAAATAAATTGTAAGTAATTTAGATCATACATGTCATTTTTCCTTTGAATAAAAATAGAAAATTAACTTGTAAGAAATATACATTATGAGTAAGTCGATCTCTCGATGGACATTGTGGGAGTGCGTTTGCATTGCTTGCATCCAACCTCTAATTCGAGGGAAGGACCGCAGAAATTGAGCCGGAGCAACCTCAAAATACTCGGCAATGATAGGAATATGAACCAAAGAGAATATCTGCGAAAACAAAAAAAAAACAAATAAATAGCTACTTAAAATAACAAAAAGATATAAATTAAACATACCAAAAGAAGGATGCCTTTGCCGGTAAAATAAGAATTCTTTAAACTTTCTTTCTTCATCTTCACCAACCCCGCATGCGTGTATGCCAACATCACAGCACCCCAGGCATAATCATATACTCTCCCCAGATTTTAAACAAAGTGATAAAAGTACACGGAAGTGACTGTCTTCCACCCATTGCAGAAAACATAACGAGTCCTAATTATATGCAAGAGATATGCTTGCGAATGGACTGTTATGTCACTGCAATCTTCCGACACTTTTTTTAATTTGTTGCAATTTGAAAGTTGAGTCTTTTTCAAAAATCTCATACCTCTCTCTAAAAGAGTCAATCACCACTTTCTCAAACCTCACTTTTAGAGAGAGGTTTAAGATTTTTGAAAAAGGCTCAATCTTTCAAATTGCAACAAATTAAAAAATTTGAAAAATTGCCGGAAGATTGCAGTGACATAACAGTCCATGCGCAAACATATCTCTTGCATATAATTGAGACTGTTATGTTTTCTACAATGGGTGGAAGGTAGTCACTTGCGTGTGCTTTTTATCACTTTGTTGAAAATTTGGAGAGAGTAAATGATTATGCCTAGGGTGTTGCGATGCTGGCGAACACGCATGCAGGGTTGGTGAAGATGAAGAAAGAAAGTTTAAAGAATTCTTATTTTACCGTTGGTATGTTTAATTTATATCTTTTTGTTATTTTTAATAGCTATTTATTTGTTTTTTTTTTGTTTTCGCAGGTATTCTCTTTGGTTCATATTCCTGCTATTGCCGAGTATTTTGAGGTTGCTCCGGCTTAGTTTCCGCGGTCCTCCCCTCTAATTAGAGGTTGGATGCAAGCAATGCAGACGCACTCCCAAAATGTCCATCGAGAGATCAGACTTACTCATGATGTATGTTTCTTACAAGTTAATTATCTATTTTTATCCAAAGGAAAAATGACGTGTATGATCTAAATTACTTACAGTTTATTTCTTTACAGATGGATGTTGAGTATCATCCATATACTCATGTGATGGATGTTCCGGAGGAGAGAAAGCGCGAGCTAACTTTATTCTGAGCAAATGTGTCGATTCAGTGCATGAGCATCAACTGGACCTACCGCCACAGCCGGTATGAGTGCCACATACCCAATCTTTAGCTGATTGAATTGACCCCTGTGCATTCAATTCCTTTTAAGACAAGGGGGGCTGGCAGTAAAAATTGGCCAAAGCAGCTCGCTACTCAGATCTAGCTGTGGCACCGGGTCCAAGAATGCATTTTCCCAACGATGAACTTGGAGTCGCTGCTCCTAGAGGTGCAGGAGGATGAGTCATCGGTTGAGGGGTCGGCACAAGAGGCACAGAGCAAAATAAATAAAATAAAATACTTTTATATAGTTATTAGTAAAGATTACGTGTATTTGCATTTGAAATTTACTTTTACAGGTTGAAGAGGAACCGCAGGAGGAGGAGCCGCAAGAGGAGGAGGAGCCGAAGCAGGAGCTGTCGCATGGCGAGGAGCAGCCACAGCCGCAGCAGCCGTAGCCTGAGGAGCAGCAGTAGCCCGAGGACCCATCACCGCAGCAGCCGAAGAGGAAGAGAAAAGAGCCCGACATGACCAATGTCAGGCGGTCTGTGCCTCTTGTGCCGACCCCTCAACCGATGAATCATCCTCCTGCACCTGTAAGAGCAGCGGCTCCAAGTTCATCGTTGGGAAAATGCATTCTTGGACCCGGTGCCACAACTGGATCTGAGTAGCGAGCTGCTTTAGCCAATTTCTACTTCCAGCCCCCTTCCTCGTCTTAAAAGGAATTGAATGCATAGGGGTCAATTCAATCAGCTGAAGACTGGGTATGTGGCACTCATACCGGCTGTGGCGGTAGGTCCAGTTGATGCTCAGGCACTGAATCAACACATTTGCTCCGCATAAAGTCAGCTCGCGCTTTCTCTCCTCCAGAACATCCATCAAATGAGTATATGGATAATACTCAACATCCATATGTAAAGAAATAAAATAAATTGTAAGTAATTTAGATCATACATGCCATTTTTCTTTTGGATAAAAATTGAAAATTAACTTGTAAGAAATATATATTATGAGTAAGTCTGATCTCTCGATGGACATTTTGGGAGTGCGTCTGCATTGCTTGCATCCAACCTCTAATTAGAGGGAAGGACCGCGGAAACTGAGCCGGAGTAATCTCAAAATACTTGGCAATAGTAGGAATATGAACCAAAGAGAATATCTGCGAAAACAAAAAAAAAAACAAATAAATAGTTATTAAAAATAACAAAAAGATATAAATTAAACATACCAAAAGAAGGATGCCTTTGCCGGTAAAATAAGAATTCTTTAAACTTTCTTGTTTCATCTTCACCAACCCCGCATGCGTGTACACCAGCATCGCAACACCCCAGGCATAATCATTTACTCTCTCCAAATTTTCAACAAAGTGATAAAAAGCACACGGAAGTGACTGCCTTTCACCCATTGCAGATAACATAACAGTCCCAATTATATGCAAAAGATATACTTGTTATTAAAAGAGGTGCTCCTGGACTTGTTATTAACTATAAACCACTCACTAAAGCACTCAAATGGATAAAACATCCACTTCCTAATAAAAGGGATTTGTTAAATAGAATATTTAAAGGAAATATATTTTCTTCTTTTGATCTTAAATCAGGATTTTATCAAATACAAATAAAAGAAGAAGATAAATACAAAACTGCCTTTACTGTCCCATTTGGACATTATGAATGGAATGTTATGCCATTTGGATTAAAAAATGCCCCAATGGAATTCCAAAATATTATGAACAAAATTTATAATCCTTATATGGATTTCATTATTGTTTATATTGATGATGTTTTGGTTTTCTTTGAAACAATTGAAAAACATTTTAAACATCTTAATACGTTCATAAATGCTACTAAACATTCTTGATTAGCAGTTAACCCTAAAAAGGTTAAACTCTTCCAAACAAGAATAAAATTCTTGGAACATTATATTGAAAATAGAATTATCACTCCTATTGAAAGAGTAATTCCGTTTTCAGAAAAAATTCCAGATAAAATATCCGATTTAAATCAATTACAAAGATTCCTTGGCTGTTTTAATTATATTGGAGATTTTTACCAAGATTTAGCTAAAGATTGTAAGTTTTTATTCCTAAGTTTAAAGAAAAATCCTTTACCTTGGACTGATGCTCATACTGAAGCAGTCAGAAAAATAAAAGAACGAGTTAAAGAACTTCCTTGCTTATCCTTGGCTAATCCGGAAGCCTTTAAAATAATTGAAACAGATGCATCCGAAATCGGATATGGAGGAATTCTTAAACAGAAGAATTCTGAAAATTCTAAAGAAGAATTAGTAAGATTTACTTCAGAAATTTGGAATAATTCTCAAAAATAAATAAATTATTCAACTGTTAAAAAAGAATTACTTTCAATTGTCAAATGTGTTACTAAATTTGAAAGTGACATATTAGACAAAAAATTCTTGATTAGAGTCGATTGCAAATCTGCAAAAGACATTTTGTTTAAAGATGTTAAAAATATTGCATCAAAACAAATCTTTGCTAGATGGCAAGCACTATTAGCATACTTCGATTTTGATATTGAGCATATTGCGGGGAAAAATAATTCCTTACTAGATTTTTTAACAAGAGAATTTTTGCAGGGACAATCAGTGGAAGCAGATTGTAAAGAAACAAGCATAGGCTAAAAAGTCTGCAGTTCCAGCAAAAAGACCAATGGTGATATTAACTAATAAGAATCAGAAACAAAAGCAAAATATTGCAGAAACAAGTAAAACTCTTGAAGATTTATCAAAATTTGATCCTAATGAGGAATTTAAAAATGATGAAACAGCCTATGATCTTAAATATTACAAGGAGACTATTTTTCTTCAAAAAGGAAATAAGGATGAAATTAAGTATCCTTATCTCATCTCAGGAGTTATTAATTGTTTTCCAATAGAAACAGATCTAAAAGGTCTATCCCCATTGCAAATTGCACAAGGCTATCTGAATAAAGATCTCCCTAATCATTTTAGAAAGCAAACTCGAGAGTACTTCGAGGCATTTCTTGTTGAAACAGCTTCCATTGAAATTCAACATGCTATAAAAAATCAAAAGGAAATTGTCTTTTTAAAATTCCTTATTAAGAGAATTTTGTTACCCTCAAATGAGGGTATTCCCTTATATCAGGGACGACAACTTGAATATTATCAAGGCCTCCCAAACTTTTATAATTATCAGGATTATATTAAAGCTTGGGAAAATACTCTTATTTATGAGAATTCGGAAACATTCATGGTGGATAAAATTCACCCTTAACGATGTTAAACAATTTATCCCAAATTGGTTTTTGTCGTTCTTTTTCTCATCGGGGAATCTCCTATCATTTTTCCCCGAAACATTAAAGAAATCTGAAGACGATTCCATGAAACATGTTCTTCAATTCATGAGTCATTATGGGATTTCATGAATTGTTAGATGGGATTATATCCTACAAAATACTCGGTTTGAGAAAAAAGAACAAAAAATTACCATTAATATGCTTAAAAGAAGAATACTTCTTAAATGGTGGCCAAAGGAGGATTTCTTTGGAGAAGGTAAAATGTTCGCTAGAAAAGGAATTTTCTCAGTTAAACCAGCTCAGGAGATTCAAAGGCATTTGAATGCTGAAACTCCCTCTCATTCTTCTCTATTAAAGAACCTTTTTTCAAACAATGGATAAAGAATCTATCACCACAATGTGGAAAGAAGTTTTTGGAAGAGAAATTGATAACTCATCTACTTCTGAATCTTTTAAGAAGGACGACGAACTTATGCAAGACGACATTGAAAAATATGTGTTAGCATTAATGAATGAAGAAGAAGACCCATCCTTGACAAATTAAAGGGTTACAGTTGGCCAGATCAGTTCGTAAGCACTTACGTCAGCAGAGACTAAATTATGTCAGATGTGACAAAAGTCTCAATTATGTAATTTACTATTTTCGATTTTCTTGTACGTAAGTGTTGTTGTTTTGCTTTGAAGGGCATCGAAAACTAGACTTCTAATACCCTTTTCTCTCTTGAAAATCCTTTGTAAGAAGTTTGAAGCGAAGAAGTTTTATTAATGTAATTTATATTTCCTTTCATGTTTTGTTTATAACTTATGAACAACTTTGATGTTGGAAGAAGTTATTTACTTCATCTTAGAAAAGCTGAGGAAGTTTGGAATCCTCCTTTGGATTACAGATTTTCAGATAAACTTAACTTTAAGCAAAAGTTAAGGGAAAAAAATCATATTGATCAACAAACAAATTATTTTCCTAAAAGGAAAAATTGCTGATCAAGAAATTCATGAATCATCAAAAGAGTTGTACTACTTCCCTCAACTGAAGAGGGCCTTGAGAATCTTAAAAGCTTTTGAAGATCAAGGCACCATATTCTTAGCGTAAAAAGATTGATTAAATCTCCACACTGATTCTTCTAAAAGTGGTATCAGAGCCATAAACAGTTTACTTCTAAGATCCTAAAGCTCTACACGAGCTCTGCTCTAAGTCAAGTTTCCGTAAAACCTGTAAGTCCTTTGGAAAAGGCAAAAGGTAGGAGTAAATCTTTGACAGTATCTTTAGATCTAATGAAGAATTGTTCCATACCCTTTCAATGGAAAAAACCCTCTAAAAATGTTCTTAATAAGAACAAAGAAATTGTTTATTCTGAAAATTTTGATAAGAGTCTTCAATACCATAAGTTTCAAAATTTAACGTTTATAAAAAAGGAAGCTTTGAATTTCAAAGTGATTATGTTGTTAAAACTATAGAAGAAACTATTCCTCTAAAAAGGAGGATATGATTCTCGATCACTTCTTTCAAAAAATGTGATTGAAGTCCATAAACAAAAATATAAATTTCTACATCTTGGAATGGTCCAAATTGGAATTAAGCCATTAACTAGAGAAGGATTAAATGTTTGTGCCTTAATTATGGTTCAAGATCAAAGGCATCTAAATTTAGAAGATTCTCTTCTTGGAATAATTGAGTCCACACTTTGTGAAGGACCAATATATTTCAGTTGTTTCCCAAATTTTCCTTTATCTCTTTCAGATCCTAATATTTTGGATGCCCTTACTCTTAATATTAAGACATCAGGGTATAAAATGAAAGAAGAATCGAGAATATTGTTCTGATTTATAGAATTTATAACAAAGTTATGAATACAACAATTATATATATATATATATATATATATGGAATGTATATTATGAGATCCAAATTTTAAAAGAGATACGAGAACCGATCTCGTCCCTCCATTTCGCAAATCTAAGGCTCTCATTTTATCCCCAAAAGCATTTAAAATTAAATCAAAAAGGAAAAAATAGGCTCATTAAGGGCAAATTTGTAAACTTCTCTTTTCTTTTTCCCTAGCCCTCCATTTAAATTTTTTTGTAGTCATGTTCAATGTTTGATATTTCATGCATACCGTAGTGTATTTATATGCTTATGGTATGTAATTTTTTTGCATATCCCTTTTTTATGTACATGTGTGTTTATATATCTGCATAGTGCCCAATTTTGATTTGCATGAAAAACACGTTATATATGCATAACTTCTAATACATAAATATACCAAAACAAGTGTTCGCCTACATTAGTTCAACTACTGTATCAATAAAAAAACATAAGTACCATCATAACTTCTAAGTTTTACATCCCAAGTTGTTCCAACAAAAGAGACTCACAACCAAACTTCTAACTATCAAACATTTCTTTCACACATTCTTTAGAATCAAGTTCATTCTCATCGGCATGACCAACATCCTCTTGTTCCACTGTCTCCTTCATTTTGTTATCATCGAAATTGACTATGCTCAAGCAATACCTCATCCTCAAAAGCTTAATTTGTTTCACACATTTCCTCAAAAATCTCGTGTCCCAATTGATTATGTCATTCTTGAACGTCTCCATATGTCTCATCAAATACACTCCTGCAAGAAATAATTCATATTTATCAAATTTTACCATTACAAATTGATTTATGCTTACCTTTCTCAGAAATCATGCACACAAGTATATAATTTCATGTTAACCTTTCGATCAAGTTATGCACACATTTTATGCATTTGACTCAATCTTTTTATGCTAACCTTTCGAGCAAGTTATGCACACCGCCAATATTAATTATGCTTACCTTTTTCAGATACGAAGAGATACGAGATCCAAATACACTCCTGCAAGAAATAATTCATATTTATCAAATTTTACCGTTACAAATTGATTTATGCTTACCTTTCTTAGAAATCATGCACACAAGTATATAATTTCATGCTAACCTTTCGATCAAGTTATGCACACATTTTATGCATTTGACTCAATCTTTTTATGCTAACCTTTCGAGCAAATTATGCACACCACCAATATTAATTATGCACAAAAATCCAAAATAATATGTACCAATGGAAAAAAAATTTATGCTTACTATTTCATATTTTTATGCTAATATATAAAATGTTTTATGCTTACGCTTACAAAAAAAAGGCAAACAAAAAAAAAAGGGTATCCATACCAATATTAAAACTTTCATGCACACAGACACTCAATTTCATGCTAATAATCCACAAGATTCATGCATATCAATGAAACCGGGATAGAAAAAACCATAAATTAGAAAATGAGGACAAAGTAAAGAAAAAAATATGTATTTAGGCTTTTTTTTAACCACTATTAAGATGCACCACTTACGATAATCCATTTACTCTTAACAAAAAGCCTTCAAACTCCTCCCAAGCAATATAAACACTCCGAAAAAATCACAACTTCACTTAAAGGATAAAATTGCTTCTCCCCCAAAAAAATAAAAAAATAAACAAATCTTGGTGCACGGACGCATAGGTGAAAAAACAATTAGAAAATGCAGAAATCCCAATGCTTGCTTTCTGCCTCTCTTTGTTTCTTGCTCGGCATTTTCGTTCCGCAGACTAACCCACGAAACAAAAGGCGGTTCAGTACTGCAAACGCGCTTTAATATCCGAATATTTTACTTCTTCATATTTAAATTGAAATTTCTCTTCTAAAACACAAAATCATCCATGGGTAAACTTAATTAACAACCGAAAATATAAAACATACCTCGAAATTCGTCAATTAAGGGGATTTGAAGTCGATTTTCAACATAATCGTTACCAAAAACAACGATTTTTCAAAAAGTTTGTGTCTGCAAATCTGGAATTTCAACGAATGGATTTCTGTAATAGCTAATTTGTTTCGGTTTCCTTAAAATCACAAAATCGTCCCCTTCCGTATTGAGCAAGGTCATCGGTTTCAAAATGGTTTCATTCACAACAACAATTTCTCCTCTAAAACACAAAATCATCCATGGGTAAACTAAATTAAGAAACGAAAACATGAAACATACCTGAAATTTCGTCGATTACAGGGATTTGTAGTCGATTTTGTGGGAATTTGTAGTCGATTTGGGGACCAAAACACGAAAACACTATTTGCGAAGATTAGGCTTCCATCTGCAAATCTACTGTTTCGGTAACCTGTTACAAGAGAGTTTATAGCAAAATAACTAGTTTTTTGGAAAAGAAATCGAGATACGAGCGAGAGAGAGAGAGAGAGAGAGAGAGAGAGAGCATGAGAGAGAATGGAGTGCGTATTTGTTTGTAAGAGAGTGAGAGAGATTGTTGAAGATTTGAGAATTGGATTCAAATTGTTTTGTTTCAATTTTCCCATTTTGCCCTTTTCTCCTTTTTTTTTTTAAGAAAGAAGGGTTGATATTGGCCATTAGATTAGGACCGATCGACGCTTAGGATCGGTTCTCATATCTCTTTTGAGTGTTGGATCTCCCTAGATCCACACCATATATATATATATATATTAGAAAAAGAAAAAAAACTTTCTGAAGTAAATGCAACTATAATGTCTCAGATCAATCAACAAAAACCAAGAGATAAGTGAGAATGTTATTCAAGATATAAAAGACATACATTTCCAAGTAAATAGCATAACAAAAAAATGCATTGAAGCTGTATTTAAGCATGCAAGATAGATTGTAATTGAAGGGCTGGACTGAACGGATAGCACATGAATGAGGATTTACAGCTCCCTGTTCTTCATTGCAGTGGAAGAATATATGATGAGACAACTTTGATTTACTATACAAATATCCCCTATTTACAGTTAACTTTTTGTACTCCAGCTGCTGTATTCTGAAATTGGGCTAGCAGTTAATTTAACCTAGCATCAAGTTCCAATTAATTGCACTGTTCAGAATTCCATTGTTTATTATTGTAAATGTAAATTCTTTGAATAAATGAAAAGAGCAAGTAAGAAGACAACAAAGTATGGACTTGGTCTTAAGCTTGTGCTGCTTCCTTATAAATATACATAGACACACAACAGTTAGGTATTGAAGAAGCTATTATAGGAAGATAAAGCACCTAAAATGTTGTCCTGCTAAACACTAATATGGATTAAGGGTGCCTAGTGGGGAGCAGGTCACGAAGATCTAAGTAAGGAGGGAGTCAAGTGCAGTTGACGAAGGAAGAAGGCAGAAAATGTATAGAACTCTTCCCTCCTTGTGAATAGCTTCTTCGGTCGAGTAGCTGCGCTTTGGGATCGTCACGGGGGAGGAAGATAAAGGTAATCACGTGTGGTTCTGGCCAGGCTTTCTTGAGGTTTTAGAGCGATGTTATGAACTATGAACTACATTTATTCTTGTAGTTGAGGCATATGCCTCAATTTGCCTCAAGGATTACGTCTCAAAGTGCTATAGAAAATGCAAGAAGACTTAATTAGGATTTAAAACAATGTCTGTGGGTAGTTTTAAAAACTCTCTATGAAGTATGACAAAATGAACAAATGACAAACAAATTCTCATGCTATCCTGAGTCATTACGTCAGTATATCTACCATGTCCAAGTTAATTGATGAACCATATCAGATTATACAACATTCTGTTATTTTTATTTCTAGAGAAACAAGTTCTTTTGTAGACTTTAAAATTAAACAATGTCAAGAGTGGAATTTTGACAGAGTTAACGGCAAATTCAGACAACAGAATAGTAGCCTTAACGACCCAGAAATAGTTGCCAACTTGCCGTAAAGAGTTCATAAAAGCAATTAAGATTTTAGTAAATCATGCCTGGATAAATGAATATGAACTCCTATTTATTTAGTATCTGGTACTCCTTCAACCATGATCTTAGCTTCAGGACACAAGACATCCATAGCTTGATTTTGTTATTCGGATACAAGAGTAGTTTCAAGAAAACAAAGGGCTAATATATTTTTTCCTTTGCATTTCTATTAATCTAACAGCTGAAAAATTAACACTCCAAACCCAATCCCTCACATCATCTTTCGCTAATTATGACTTCAGATTCAAAGCACATTTTCTCGCATAAGCACAACTTAGCTTCGCCACTCGCTTTCACCCATACCCTTCCACATCTCCTTCAACTATGGTTGCCGGAGCAGAATTAAGACAAGGACCGCATAATTCGAGAAAAAATAAATAAATCCCGTATAAAAGCAGCATTTTTAGTCAAACACAAAATAAGATTAGAACAAAGAGTAAAAGAAAAAATGGAGGGAACTGACCCGACATCATCAGGGTAGAGGCGGTTAATGAGGACATCTCCGCGAAGATTGAGGAAGTAAATAGCGGAAGCCGCCACCGGCATGATTGCGATCTCGCCGGTGCTCCGATCCACTGAGATGGGAAACCAGACCTGCTCCCGTCAACAGATTTCCTCGATCGAAATGAATTAAACTGCCTTCTTCAGCCGGCGAATTGCTTTTTCGTGTACTGTCTGCTCCCCCCCTTTTATTCATTTATTTTTTCTTTTATAATAGACTCCAACTGAAATAAAACGGTAATAGTAATATTTAAATTTATCATAATTTGAATAATTATATTTTCGACATTAGCTCAGCAGAAGAAGCCCAGGCTTGTCAAGCCATTAGCTCAGATCTAGAAAATTGAGGCTCTTACTAGAGAAATCAAGAAGATCAATGCAGTGCCTCAACCAGATGTTAATTCAATAGTGGCTTCAGCACTCAGACGCTCAAAGCGACATTTTCATAAACAAATTTCAGAGAATACTGGATGAGCAAGCTAGAACATTCTCAGATATGCTAGCCGAAGCAGCCACTGCTCTACTGCTTTCTTCTACTACTTTAATTTCTCCACTTTTGAGCAAGTTCAGAATCTCGTTGTTGCTCATAACAACACTCTCACCTCAGTCAAGGTAGACTCCATGAATATACTGACTGAATCACTACAAAAGCACAAGAACGATACTTCAACAGTGTTGCGAGCTATGCGCCGAAACCGAGAAGAGGAGTATGATACTTACTCAGGAACTGTATATGACATCGATGCAGACCTTGACTTGGTGAAGATTAAAGTCAGTCAACTATCTCAGGATATCAAGATCCTTGCCTCCCACCCTCTGGTAGTTGATGATGCCAAAAAGGGATAAGGACATAAGATTGAAAAAAGGGGGAAAGATATAAGGAGGAAGAAAATAAGGGAGCTTCTGTCGACAATGTTGAACCTCAAACTATCTCAGGATGTCAAGGTCCTAGCCTCCCGCCTTCTGGCAGTTGATGATGCCAAAAAAGGGAGGAAGGACATAAGATTGAAAAAAATAGGGGGAGGATATAAGGAGGAAGAAAATAAGGGAGCTTCTGCCTGCAATGTTGAACCTGAAACTGGAAAGATCTTACCCTCAGGGGAAGGAACGAGGGAAGGAACAAGCATTAGAGAAGAAGTTGTTGACAGGGCAAGGGAGCACTGCGCTTGCAATAGAAGAGATTGTTCAGTTCCGCGAAGACTCATAATAGCCTAAGGATCCCAAGAAAGGTAAAGCCACAGTAGTTGACATTTCTCCTCCTAAGAAATATTTGTACTTGAGTTTTGGCATCGTTAAATAGGGAAATTTTTTTGGATGATGATTTATAATAAAAATATTTGATTGATCTCAATATCTTAGATGATTGATGAGCCATATAATGTAATATATGTTCATCTTAGTTGAGCTCAGCCTGTTAGGGGCTCAGTAGGCTTGTTAGTGTTTTTCAATAGCTGCTTGGATTTTAAAAGAATAATTTTAGTTCAGCAGTTTCTGAAGGTCAGTCGTTTGAAGACTCAATATGGTTTAGTTCAGTTCTGGAACCTACTAAATGTAAGTGACATAATCAGAAGAGCAACAATTAAATAATGAAGACATGTTGGATGTCAGTAGAGTTCAATTTAGTAAAAGTGTCTGATGTATGAAAGGAAGTCAATGTTGGGAGATGATTCAACAGTATATTGTTTAGAAGATTTGAATGATCGCAGAACCCTAATTTGATTGGTGAACCTTTCTGTTGTACTAGTATTGCCTTAGTCTCTGAGAGTTTCAGACTCAGTAGACTATCCTTCAGCATGATTCAGGCTCAGAGTTATGTCTGTTGTTCCTTCAGTAGACTATCTACCTCAGTACCATGAAGTGAAGACTCAGTAGTGCTGGACTCAGCATGAGCAGCATATTGAGAGGTATTCATATTCAGTAGGCTGGACTCGGCAGGAGTAGCATACTGAAAGGAGTTAATAGAACTGACTCGCGGGGAGCGGTTTGCCCGAACTCGTAGTCGACCTTCAGTAGAGTTGAACTCAACAGGAGTATACTACTGAACCCAGGTCAGACTCAGCAACGGCCTGACAGTCTCCCTGATTGTCAGATGATCTCATGTTAAATCAGTAGAGTCGTCCGAGGTTATCAGAGAAGTCAGCTTCAATATCTGCCTAGAAGTGTGCATATCTCAACTACTTGCTACACCTCGACCAATGACGAGCAGCCAGGTGTCAAAGTTTTGATAAAAGCTGCAAGTCAACCACTTTCCAAAAATGGAAGAAAATACTCTGCAAGATTCCTTAAAAGAGCCGTTAGCTACCCAAAGAGAGTGACACGTGGATCTTTCGTCTCCAACGGATCTATCCATGGCTCACCTCTATAAATAGAGGGAAAATCAAATCGTAGAACAACGAACCAAAAAGAACAAGAACGAGCGATTACGAGCAATATACTTACAAGAACTTAAGCTTTCCGCAAGAACTTCATAGAAACACTTCAAGCGAAAGGCGACATTTTTGCTCAAGGGAACCAAGCTGAATTAGAATCAATAACCTCTACTATCCAAGTGACCGAACACGAACCTAGAGAGTTATTCCTCATTGTTCGTCACTCTAGAAGTCACCTTCTTGTTCCCTTCCCTCTAACCTAAGTTCCACTGAATATATCCATAGCTTAGACCCGAAGGAGTTCATTCCTAAACTGTTCTTATTGTAAAGAACTCCTTCATTGTTGGAGAGTTTGTTAAACACTTTAGTTTGATCCTTGTAAACTGGGACTTGCTCAGTATAATCCTCAAGGCCAGTGTTTGTCGTCCAGTGCACAAACCGACTGAGACTAACTCAGTATAATAAAATAGCCTCCTGATCTTTTCGGGACAGTGGACGTAGGATTCTTTGATATCCGAACCACTTTAAAATCGATGTGTTCTTTACTGTTGCATTAATTTTACTGTTCATACTGAAAACTGCTTTACAAAATCATTCAACTGAGTTTCAGCAAAGCTAAACTAAATGCACTAACCTACTGAAACAGTTTTAATAAAAACGTTTTCAAACTTCACTGAATCGGGCCTACACTTTCCGCACTCTACTGAACACTTACTGAACGGTACTAAAATCTGACATCAGTCATCTAGCAGGCCTCAATATAGTCAGTCACTCTGTCCCTGCGATCCAAAACAACATACTTGGTCTACTGAATTTATTCAGCAAGACACTCTCCTGAATAGGACTGTTCGCGTTTTAAGTTGACAAAGTTTTCAGGTATATTCACCCCCCCCCCCCTCTACACCTGAACGTTTATCTCGGGACCAACAATTGGTATCAGAGCAGGAGTTCTCTAAGACTCTTGTTATCTAAAACTGGTCTACTTGAACGGATCCTGAAAACGTTTTCACTGCATATCATTCTTCATTCATATCATTATTCAATATGTCTGATATGTCAGGAATCAGGATGGTACCCATGTTCTCAGTAGAGAACTACGGGGTGTGGCGAGTCAGAATGGAAGCTCATCTGACTTCCCTCCACGACAGCATGACAGAGGTCTTGGAAGACGGACCTATCGTACCCATGATCGATAGTGTCGAAACCCAGGATCCAACACTAGGAGGAGGAATGGTAACCGGGAAGAAGGTCCCTAAGGACAGAAGCCTCTTCACCCCAGAAGAGAAGAAACTTCATAACCTTGATCGGATTGCCAGGAATGCCATACTGACCACCTTGAGCGACTCTTATCTCGGAAGAGTTCAGGACTGCAAGTCCACCAAGGAACGCTGGGATGCTCTGACGCTACTGAGTCGGGGGAGTCAGAAGATTAAAGCTAACAAGTTAGCACTGGAACTCCAGAAGCTGGAGAGACTGTCTCTCATGCCAGGCGACAAGATTGAAGATTCAACGTCAGATTTACGAATCTGATGAACACTATCAACGGGCTGGGAAAGACGTTCTCCAACCGAGAGATGAATCACAAAATCTTGAGAGCAGTGCCAGACGAACATTGGACTCCCTTTGCTACTTTTCTTAGACATTCTGATCTTGATATTGTTTCTCATGTTCACATATTTTCAGAATTAAAAGCTGAGGAGTTCGAGTTCGGTCTACCACAAAGGAAGCAGCGAGCTGAAGCTGACACTCAGATTGACCATGCTTTCAAAGCATCAGTTAGCACAACAGCTCCCGCATCTAGCAAAGCTGAGCCTTCAACCAGTGATCTACAAGAAGGAAGCCTAGCTAAGAGATATGCACTGCTTGCCATCAAATATCAAAGGAAAAGGAGCACCACAGAAAACTGTCTAGAGTCGTCAGAGACTCTAAGAGTAACTCTGATTAGTCACCTAAGCGCACTTCTGAACCACATACTTCTGAATGCAGGAAACATGAGGATTCTACATAGTCGAAAGACAGTGAGAGCAAAGAAGGCAGAGTCATCTCCTGCTACAACTGCAAGAAGCCAGGACACTACCAATATGATTGTCCTGAGCTCAGTACAGCTGAGAGAGCTGCACGAAAAGCTCGAAGGGAGAAGTTCATCAAGAAGCGACAAGCCTACATTGTCGGTGAACTCTCAGACGACTTAGATGAAGTCGATTCCTTCATGGATTCATCAGACGATGAAGCGACATTTATGGCCCTAGAGCTTGAAGAAGATGATGAAAAGTGTCTTATGGCAGGAGAAGAGGATGAGGTAAACTCTCACGCACCATTTAACTCTTCTTCACACTGCACACACGACACTATTTCTGGTGTAGATGAGAATCTGGACGTCTCGATTACCTACGAAGAATTACTAGACGAGCAGATACAGATGAGCCTGCAGCTTAGTAAGACTCTTCAGGAGTTGGATACCTTGAAAGTGGAGAATCAGAGACTTTCTCAGGAAATTCAGGTTGCTACTGAGTCGGAAGGACTTGTGTTGAGACTCAGGGAGGAGATTAACTCTCTGATGGCCAAGTCTCAGCAACAAGAAGATCCGATCTCAGTACTGACCAAGGACTTGACTCAGAAGGATACTGAATTGAGTCTACTGAAGCAGAAGTTCTCAGGACTTCAGACCGAGCATGAAACTCTAAAGAAGAGTGACGATGTCTAGGGGAACCTGATGACGGAGCGGTATATGGGAGCTGAGAAAAAGCTTGAGGGGATGTTAGCCAACAACAAGCCAAAACATTGCAAGGAGGGACTCGGGTTCAGCCATGGAGCCTCCACATCTGCCCCCACACGCTCAGATAATCGGCTTACTGATAGGTTTGTTCAAGGGGAGACAATCAATGCTGAAATACTGAACCCCCTAGCAAAGAACAAGCAGAAGATGAAGGCACCTCATCCGAACTATCAGAAATCTGATAAGAAGATTAGGTCAAGATCACCCCATTTCAGTCAAGGGGGAACTAGCAAAGTGAAATGGGCTGATCAGTATGGACCTCCGCAGCTGACACATCCAGCTCAGTATGGGCCATATTATTATGATCCTATAGTCAGAAGAGGTTCCAAGAGTTAGAAGAAGAAGAAGAAGAAGAAAGTCGTTCAGAAGGCTAAGGTCAGCAGTCCACCACATTTGAAGATCAGGACTCCTGAACCAGTAAAGCCTCATAAGTCAACATTAACCAGTCCAGTGGTTAAGTATGTTGATCAGAGTGGGAAGAAACTGTCTGAGACCACCAGGGTCGTGAGACAGATTTGGGTTTCCAAAACTAACATCTAAGGACCCAAAAACAAAAATAAAAGGTACCTGAATATAATTCTGTTTTGCAGGTGCATAAGGACCTATGGTACGTGGACAGCGGATGCTCAAGATACAGGACGTACCAGAGGAGCCTATTGAAGAATTATATCACTGAAGAAGGACCCAAAATCGAGTTCGGAGATAATGCAAAAGGCTATACCAGAGGATATGGAACACTCAGCATTGGAACCGCCACAGTTCCAAGAGTATCATATGTTGAAGGACTTCAACATAATCTTCTCTCTGTTAGTCAATTTTGTGATAACTCGAATAGAGTGATTTTTGACGCTGGTTTCTGTGATGTCATTGACAAATCTACAGGGAAAACAGTGTTATCAGGTTCGCGCAAAAAAGAATATATATGTAGCTGACTGGAAATCAGCAGAATCTGAAGCATGCTTGCTGGCGAAGAACGACAACAGAACGGGGTGGCTTTGGCACAGAAGACTCAGCCATCTCAACTTCAAGACGCTCAACAAGCTAGCTAGAAATGCTCTAGTAAGAGGACTGCCGAATGAAGTGTTCAACAAAGATACTCAGTGCGAGGCATGTCTGAAGGGAAAGCAAACAAAGAAGCAAAATCCTCTTGTTCCATCTCCTTCCGCGGATGGAACAGAGTTCCTGAATTCAATGGTGAAGTTCTGCAAAGCTTAAGGCATAGAGCATGAGACGTCTGTTGCACGCCTCAACAAAATGGGATTGTTGAAAGAAAGAACAAAACACTCAATGAAGCAGCAAGAACCTTGCTCGCAGACTCAGGACTCCCATCTAAATTCTGGGTGGAAGCAACTGATACTGCATGTTACACTTAGAACAGATCACTGCTGACGAAGCAACATCAGAAGACACCATATGAATTATGGAACGGCATGAAGCCTTTCTTATCTTATTTCCATATTTTTGGGTGTTCGTGCTTTATCCACAATAATGGAAAGGATCGGTTAAAGACTTTTGATAGCAAGTCAGACCAGGGAGTCTTCTTAGGATACTCCCAAGTCAGCAAAGCCTTCAGAGTTTTTAACTACAAGACCCTTTGCGTGGAGGAAAGCCCTAATGTTGTTTTTAATGAGTTTGCTATTGAAAGACAGGAGCAAAAACTCAAATTCAGAATCTGAGGACTTCAGTAAACAGCTACAGGATCTAAGCTTAAAGGATAATATTGAAAAGATCCAGCTATGTTGGGATGATGATTCAGAAGAGGAAACTGAAGACAAGACTAATAAATCACAGCCAGCAACAAACGTAGCTGAACAGATTGATTCTACTGAACATGATCAATCCCAGGTAACTCAGGTCGATGAAGAAACCCAAGTGGTAACTGAGACCTCTACTGAGAATAACAATTCAGGGGGGACAAATGAAGTTCCTGAGCTGAATGCCCCTGAACCTGGTGACTCAGAAGACCCAACTCTTGTAACTGAATTACTTCAATCTCAAAATAGTACAACTGAAATGCCTAACTCACCTACTATCTGTGTTGAACAAATTTCAGATGAAGAGCTAAAACATCGTCGATCGTGGCTGGATGCTCACTCTTCAGACCTTATCATTGGAGATCCTTCAACAAGTGTAAAGACAAGATATAGATTCTGTCAGGGAGAGAGTGCTCTTTATTCCTGCTTCTTGTCTACTGAAGAACCTCAGTCAGTTGAGGACGCGCTTAAAGATGCTGACTGGATCATTGCTATGCAAGAGGAGCTGAATCAGTTCACAAGGAACGACGTATGGGAGCTTGTTGACAAACCCCGACATCAACATGTGATCGGAACTAAATGGGCCTTCAAGAACAAGCGAGATGAAAACAACGTCATAGTAAGGAACAAAGCTAGACTCGTGGCGAAAGGCTACTGTCAAGCCGAGGGGATAGATTTCGACAAAACGTTCGCTCCAATTGCAAGATTGGAGGCAATCAGATGATTCCTCGCCTACACAACACATCAACGCTTCAGAGTTTATCAGATGGATATGAAGTCAGCGTTCCTGAACGGCGTACTGAAAGAAGAAGCCTATGTAGAACAGCCTCCCGGCTTTCAGCAGGGACATCAAGTTTATAGACTCAAAAAGGCTCTGTACGGGTTAAATCAATCACCCAGGGCTTGGTACGATACTCTGTCTGAGTTTCTTCTTCAAAAAGGTTTTCAGAAAGGCACAGTAGACCGCACATTATTCAGCATTCGTCTAGACGACGACATCTTACTTGTGCAGATCTACGTAGATGACATTATATTCGGATCAAAGAATGTCATTATGTGTCAACAGTTTGAGAAGATGATGAAGGACAAATTCGAGATGTCAATGATGGGAGAGATGAATTACTTCCTCGGATTTTAGGTCAAACAATCAGAGAAAGGAACGTTCATCAATCAAGGCAAATACACTCGTGACCTCATCAAGAAATTCAGTTGTACATCCGGCAAACCAATCAAGATCCCGATGAATGCAAACATGAAAATCGATCTTGATAAAGAGGGAGTATTAGTAGACCATAATGAATTTCGTATAATTATTGGTTCTTTATTATATCTAACTGCTACTATACCTGACATAACTTATGTTGTAGGTGTCTGCACTCGATTTCAGGCGAATCCTAAGCAGAGCCACATGGACTCAGCAAACAAGATTCTCTGCTATCTCAGAGGAACACGTGATATGGGTTTATGGTATCCAGCAGATGATAATATTGAACTATCTGGCTATTCTGATGCTGACTATGCAAGTTGCAGGATTGACCGAAAATCAACTTCGGGAACTTGTCAGTTCCTCGCCAGTAAGCTAATCTCGTGGTTCTCAAAGAAACAACATTCAGTAGCGATGTCAACTACTGAAGCTGAATACATGGCTGCCGGAAGTTGTTACGCCCAAATCCTCTGACTGAGACAGCAGCTACGCGACTATGACGTCATTCAGAATGAAGTGTCGATCTTCTGCGACAGCTCCAGTGCCATTGCAATCACTCAGAATCATGTTCTTCATACTAGATCCAAGCACGTGGACATCAGACACTACTTCATTCGTGACCATGTTGAAAAGAAGGATATCAGAATGGAGAAGATCTATACTGACCATCAAATGGCTGATATTTTGACCAAGCCTCTAGCTGAAGCCAGATTCAGAGAACTTTGAGTAGAGCTAGGTCTGCTGGACCTTACTAACACAAGTCAGTAAGTGGATTCAGGAGAGGAGCATTCAACAAGGGGGGATGTTCACTCTCAGTACTGGACTTACTCAGTACACAGAGATTCAGCAACCAACTACACGAGGTATCAACTGACTACGATGTTCAGCTGACAGGTTTGCGTATCTCTTTTCAGTAGTTTACCCAGTTTTTAATGCCATTATGATTTAGATTCAGCATCGTATTCGATGCCTTAGAGAATGTCATTGATTATAAACAGTTTCATAAAATGCACGACATTATATGTTAAGATTGATGAAATCTGCTTTGCATTAAATGCATGTCGGGTCAACTTACTTCTTTGGCTATATACAACTGTATTTTGACTTAGGCGGCTATATTGATCATTACTTTTTATAAAATCGAATCCAGACCGTCCATCTCATAAAGCGTGATTTAAACTGAGCCGTTGATTAATAAACTGTTCATCTTCACTTTCATCTATATCAACGTTTAAGTACTAAAAACCGCCATTTTCACTCTGTGCTAAAACCCTAAACCCTCTGAAATTAAAATTTTCTACTTGCAAACTGCATTCATTTTCTTCAGAGACTATTACGGTAGATTTCTATGCTTATTCAATATTTATGGTTACATGTTATTTATGATTCAATACTGATACTGAATGTTGCAGATTCAGATATGGCGCATACAAACATTTCTGTTACTTCTCCCGTGAACATGATCGAAATCTTAGAGAAGGACAAAGTATGGTGTGAACCCATAACGGAGTTCGACACGTGTGATCTGGACATCAAGGTCAAGATCTTCGATGCACTCAGGGCATTTGGCCTTGAAGCATTCCTGTCTAGAAAGCTGGCGTTCTTCCTTCCCCGTCAGATATCTGAGTTGTACCTGAACTCAGAGGCCGTAGATGGTGATATCGTCGGCAGATTTATTATTCATGACGTAGCTGACCCCACCAGAGCTGATGAAGAGATGAAGAAGATGTCCATCAAGGAAGCTCTTCAGAGGAGTTTCAAGCTACCGGACAGCGGGGTAAGTGTAGCAGGGTACAAGGACGACTTGATCGATGAGTATTTAGAGATTTTCTGTGGGGAGCCGACATCATTCAGAGCGGCATTTCCCAAGAACTCGATGTTGCCTCAGTATTGTGCCCTAGCCTACATCGTAACCCAAATCCTGACAAGCCAAGCTGGCTCGTTCGATCAGGTATCCAGGCCGAAGCTCCAGATGATGATGGCAATATACGATAGAGCTAAGGTGAAATGAACGGAATTCTTTCTCATAGAATTCCAGACACAGGCTACCAAGTTTGACAAAACCTACAACCTCAGTGCCAAGGGAAAATTGTTGTATGGGATGAAGTTGACCATTATGATAGAAGATTTCTGTGGTTCTGACCACATAACTTACGGAGACAAAGAAAAAGATTTAAAATGGGAAAATGATCCCTGTTATCTTATGGAAAGATATTTTGATAAAGCATCATATGCTACACCAACTTATAAGTTCAGAGAGTTTTCTGAAGCAATTTTAGTAGAAAATGGCTGTGAAATTCAGCATTTTTCTCTAAAGGAGGTTTCAGGGGTTCATAACTTCTCAAAAATTATTATTAAAAAGATTATATCTATTGAAGAATGGGAAATTTCTCCATCAAAGCAAAAGGATATATATTCACCATCAAATAAGATTCCCATGAAATATAATTTTTGGGATTATCAAGATGCCTTTTGTAAAGCAATTTTATATCAAAATCCTAATAGGAAACATTCTTGGTTTATTAAGGTATGTTCTGAAGTTTATAACTCAGAAATACCAATTTAGTTTTGTAAATGGTGGCAAACCTATGGTACAAATGTATCAATTTTGCCTGAACCATTTAAACACAGATTTGATCAATTGGTAGAAATTTCTCCCAAGGTTCATGAAATTCAAAAGTCAAAAATTCTGATCGAAGGAATATTTGTCTTCCACTTTTTTATTGAATTTTCAATTCCGTGGATTATTAGATGGAGTCCACAAGTGGGTTATACCCAAGAAAAAATCCCTTGTCTTAAAAGAATTTTTTATTCAAAATTTTGGGATAAAATGATGAAAATAGATCCTGAAACAAAATCTTTGTTTGGATCTAGTACGATAAATGATATTGATGTAAAAATAAAAATTTATAGTGAGCAAAAGAAGCTCCAACAAAGGAAGGAAATTTCTTCTCCTTTTGAGCAAATCTCAAGAAGATTGAAGATGAAGTCTGAGACTATGTCTCAACAAAAATTATTAGCTGCTTATTTTGATGAAATGAAAAAGAATTTATTATCCTTCAAAGAAGAAACAATGCCTCAAAAATCTGATGCATCAATGGAATTATAAGATCCAAATGAGGAACCATCAATTGCTGATATTTTTTATTCAATGGCCGAAATGATTGAGGAGAAATTCAACAACAACAAAGGAGCATCATCCTCTTCATCAACCAAAGATTTAATGGTATTTGAAGAAAAGGAGTAGAAGACAGCTGAAATACTTGTTTTTCATGTACTCCATCCGTCCCATTATTTATGTCCCATTGAAACTGGGCACGGTAATTAAGATAGTGGAGGTAAAGGTGAAAAGTTGTAGTGTAAAAGTATAAAGGAGTGGGGTCCACTTGCTTAGATTGATTGTGGTCCACTCATTTATTTCCTTATTTGCTATGTGACATAAATAATGGGACAACCAAAAAAGACAAGTGAGACATTAATAATGGGACGGGGGGAGTATATAATAAGAAAATCTAGTACTGTTAAAAACAGTACAAAAGAAGAATATGATTTACCTCAAAATCTTGAATCACTAAATAAATGGACAATTCCTAAAATTGAACCTAGTGTTATATATAAACTAGGTACTTTTGAAAAAATAGGTTTAAAACAAGTAGTTAAAACTACTGAAGAAACAATTCCCCTAAATGGAGATGAAATGACGATTAAATTGCTAGAAGATAGTGATATACTATCTTATAGGAATACACATAAATTCTTACATATATGGCTCGTACAAATTGCTTTTAAGCCTTTAACTTTATAAGGACTTCCAGAAAGCTTCATAGCAGCTTTAAGAGATGGAAGAAATTTAAATTGGAAACAATCTTTAATGGGTATAATACAAACTAGTGTGGCAAATGGTCTAGTATATTTTGATGTTTATCCAAATTTACAGTTATCATTAACTGATAATAATATTTTAGATGCTTTAACATTAAGTGTTAAAACTCATGGCTTTAATTATAAACCAGGCTCAGAAGTAATAGATATATGTTACAGAGTTTATTATAAACCGTTATTTACATTAAATCCACAATGTAAAAAGGTAAATAAACCTTTAAATGAAACTATTCTTATAGAAAGTAATTTTAGTAAATCTAATGTTACAACTAGAAGAAGAATTAAATGGGAAGAAATAGATTTTCCATTAAATTGGACAATAGAAAAGACTGTAGATTCACAATCTCAAACAACAAATAATTTAATAAAGGTAATACAAACTCCAGAAGGAGAAGTAACTTTAGAGTTCGAGAACAATAAAAGTCCAACTAGACAGTCTTTAAGTAGACATAGGTCTAGTTATTCTAGTCATTCATACATATCGCCTTTAGATTATAAACTAGAGCAATTGAGTATTCCACATAGAGCCTCTACGTCTCAAATACGTGAAAGATTCAGTGAATCTACTGATGAGAATAAAATAGAAAAAATAATAATAGATAAAAACAATATTGTTAAAGGATTAAGAAATACAAATTGTATTAAAGATGAGGAAATAACCGAATCAGAAATGAATTTTCATATATAATGAATTTAGAAGAGAAAATAGATTTTAGTCCTGGATCCTAGGAAAGACAAATAATAAAAGCAGAATCCAGTTCCCAGATGGGAACCATTTAAAAAATGGTTTTTTTGAAAATTTTAGTCCTAAAGAAATAATAAATATACAAGAAGAATTTTATAAATTTTGTAAAAAAGAAAATAAAATTATGTATTATATTCTGTATCTGCCCCTGTGATAAGGAAAAAACATTTTCTAGTGCATCTAATTCTGTATTATATTCTGTATCTGTTTTAAGACTGTAAAAATATTTACATATATTTTTAGACTGTAAAAAATAATTTTCTAGTGCATCTAATTTGGTGTTTTAAGACTGTAAAAATAAACACTTACCTTATCTTGTTTGCATATAGCCTGGAAGGAATAATTTGTATGAACTTAGATATGATTTATCATACTTAAAGATTTAGCCTATTAGGCTAATCAGATTTATCTAATAATTTAACTACTAAAACAAAGAAAGGAAAGTAATTTAACTATTCTTGAAAGGAAAGAAGACTTACAATAAATGTAGACCACCAATATTAAGCAAGACTTTTATTATTATAAAATATTTTTACAAGAGCGAGAGAGGAGTAACGTTGGAGAGAGAGAGAAAGTTTTCTCGAAAAAACTTTCTACAAATGAGAAACTAACTCCCTTTTATAGACAAAAGAAGGGAGAAAAAACAAAATATAAACATGACATCTATTTTCATAGTCAAAAGACTATATAATAGCCTACTAAGTCTATTTTTTTCGTATTACGATCAGAACAAATTTATCATAAGACAGCTGTCCATTTCAGCTGTCTTCTACTCCTTTTCTTCAAATACCATTAAATCTTTGGTTGACGAAGAGGATGATGCTCCTTTGTTGTTGAATTTCTCCGCAATCATTTCGGCCATTGAATCAAAAATATCAGCAATTGATGGTTCCTCATTTGGATCTTGTGCATCTTGTAATTCCATTGAGGCATCAGATTTTTGAGACATTGTTTCTTCTTTCAAGGAAAATAAATCCTTTTTCATTTCCTCAAAATAAGCTGCTAATAATTTTTGTTGAGACATTGTCTCAGACTTTGTTGGGTTATGAGTCAGTTGTTGATTTTAATCAAACACTTAGAGGGTACTTAGCTTAATTTTATCAGTACTTCTTGTAATAGGACATCTGTTTATCGGTAATGGGGGAAATCATAGTGATTTAATACTATGGAATTGAAGATCCCAAAACCCATCTTGTACCCTTAGTGTAGTGTCGTTAGGACTAGATGATGTAATAGGCTAGACTGGTCGTATTTTTCATTATCTGTTTTTGTCTAAGTCCTGTAAGGGGTACTTCTTGGTCTGAACTTCAGTAGGAAGCTACATTCCAGAACCCCGCGTCATCAGTTGTAAGAGCTCATGTTCTCAGGTCATCAGCTGACTCCGTTCAGCAAGAAATTCTCATCAGCTGACTCACATCAGTAGAAGAACACAGGACAGAGCTCAGTACCTTCAGAGTCATCAGCTGACTTCGCTCAGTAGAAGATTTCTTTATCAGCAGACTCAGACGAAGAAGACAAAGATCGAGTCAGATCTACTGTATCCGACAGGAAATGACCCGAATTTTAACATCATTCGAAAGTCAGCAGAAGATCATACGAGGATGAGTGAGAGTCAACTCAGATGAAGACTGATGCCTGACAAGTCTCACCTACCACAAACCTCGACCAATGAGAAGCGGCCTAAGCTCTACCTGCTCTGACCAACTAAAGTTGCTCTCATGAACAGTGACCAACTACTCTGCGGCAACATTTCGAACATATGGTCGTTTTCCTTGGACGCTTGTGACACGTGGCATCGTCCCCTCCAACGGACAAATGTCTAGTTCACAACTATAAATAGAGAAGCCTTTCCGAGCTCAACGCAAGGGATATCAAAGGGATTATACGCTCAAGCTTTCAAAACACTCTAGCGCTTTCTCGAAGATCCAGTGAAGAACTTGCTTATTAGAATATTTTCTAGTTCTTCTCTCTAGAGTTTTTTTCTTTAGATCCCTCTTCTCTATATAAGCTCTATTGTTATATCCATAGCTTAGAACCTTCGAAGGAGTTCACATTTCGTGACTGTTCTTATTGTAAGAACTCCTTCATAGTTGGAGAACATCCCCTCCCCTTCAAACTTCGATTTGGATTGTAAAGTCGCTAAGGACTATAACTTAGAAGGGTCTGTCTAGTGCACAGATACCTTGCTGAGGCTTGCTCAGATTAATCAACAAGACCTCCTGTTCAGCAGGACCGTGGACGTAGGATCTTGCGTATTCGAACCACGTTAAAAATCGCTTGTGTATTTACTGTTTTATTGCATTGTTTTCAAACTATATTACAAACTCATACTTTGCATAAAACGTATTTAAAAGTGCACTAGCCAAAATTATTTGGTTTGAGAAAAACACGTTTTCAAAACGAAACGAAGTCTATCGGGCCCTACATACTTATCCACACTAACTCTCCGACTGAAAATTTAAAACTGACTGAAGTCAGTAGAAGAAACTCAGTAGTTGAGTCACTTTGACCCGCGATCAGAAGGTTACTATTTGACACTATTCATCAGTTGCAACCTACAGCTCAGCTGTCCTTCGCGTTTGAGAAAAAGAACTTGTACTCAGGTGTATTCACCCCCCTTCTACACCTGACACTCGTCTCCGGACCAACAGACTTCATCTTCAATCTTCTTGAGATTTGCTCAAAAGGAGAAGGAATTTCCTTCCTTTGTTGGAGCTTCATTTGCTCACTATAAATTTTTATTTTTACATCAATATCATTTATCGTACTAGATCCAAAAAAAGATTTTGTTTCAGGATCTATTTTTATCATTTTATCCCAAAATTTTGAATAAAAAATTCTTTTAAGACAAGGGATTTTTTCTTGGGTATAACCCACTTGTGGATTTCATCTAATAATCCACGAAATTGAAAATTCAATAAAAAAGTGGAAGGCAAATATTCCTTTAATCATAATTTCTGACTTTTGAATTTCATGAACCTTGGGAGAAATTTCTACCCATTGGTCAAATCTGTGTTTAAATGGTTCAGGCAAAATTGATATATTTGTACACCATTTACAAAACCAAATTGGTATTTCTGAGTTATAAACTTCAGAACATACCTTAATAAACTAAGAATGTTTCCTATTAGGATTTTGATATAAAATTGCTTTACAAAAGGCATGTTGATAATCCCAAAAATTATATTTCATGGGAATCTTATTTGATAATGAACATAAATCCTTTTGCTTTGATGGCGAAATTCTCCATTCTTCAATAGATATAATCTTTTTAATAATAATTTTTGAGAAGTTATGAACCTCTGAAACCTCATTTGGAGGAAAATGCTGAATTTCACATTCATTTTCTATTAAAATTGCTTCATAAAACTCTCTGAACTTATAAGTTGGTGTAGCATATGATGCTTTATCAAAATATCTTTCCATAAGATACCAGGGATCATTTTCCCATTTTAAATCTTTTTCTTCCAATAACATAATATTTTCTGTTTCCTCATTAGTTATATAATCACTATTTTCTTCCTTACTCACAATTGTCAAGTAAGAAGGGTTTCGGGAACAATCACGTCCGAATATGCAATTGAATAATCGTCTCCGGCTTCAGGAAGAATCTCAGCCGAGTACTCAATTGAAGAATCGAACACGGTTTCGGGAACAAAAGAGGACCAACCATAGACATTTAGATCTAACGGCTTGAAGGACGTTTCAGACTCAAAGAATTCCCTCTTGGCTCGAATCAAGGCCGCTAGGCCAAAGTCCGTGTCCATCGGTGCCAGATCTGAGTAGTTGAAGCTGAAGACCCGCGGTTGTTGGTGGTGGCATGGGGCTTTGCTGCAGCCGTCTCCTTGACTCCAAAATAAAAATCGCACTGACCCACCTTCCTCATACGTAGTATCAAAGGGGGAAGGGCGGAGATTTATCAATTTTGGTAGGGGATTCAACTGGGCTCCGTACAATGGAGGAGATGATGGCGGGGAGCGATAACGGCGTGTTCTTGAGGGAGAGAGGCGAGAGGAGAGAGTTTTTGGATTAATACATTTAAATTTAGGTTTTCTAGACTTTTGTAATTTATTTTGTTGAAATGGATTCTAAGGGATTAATTGGATCATTAAGAAAAGTGAAATAAGTTAAACTAGTGGACATTACATCTTTTAAAACAATTAACAACTCTTCTTAAACTCCACACCGGAAAGAATTCAGTCAAGTTGACTGGAACGGAGGGAGTATTAATTACTAAATTGGATTCAACTATTAAATCAATTCAAATGATATGTTTTAATATTTATTTGTTACCCTCTTAGGTCACAACTAATACTAGATGCAGGTTTTTGACAAATTATAACTTATTGAATACATGAGAACACTTAACAAGTAGCATGACTGCCTAGTATGAGGTGAAAATAACGAATAAACTCATAAATATATGGTCCTTATATTATTTAATCTTCAAATTGAATTTTGAGTATGAAATAAAATAAAAAAAACCCAATAATTCAATTTATATATTTAATTCAATTCAATTAATTATTTATGAATCATATTCATTGATGGTCATTAAATGAATAAATAGGTGTATGGAAGATACCGAATACACCAATGCAAAAATTCTAGCGCAACACAAGACCAAATGGTCAGTGTCTAGATTGTAGACAAACTAACACCGTTCCGTTATTAGAACACACAAGTTTACTGACAATAGAAATACAGAATGTGTAGACCTGACTCTTTTTATTAAAACCTTTTACGATACAGAAGACGCGTATGCTTGTGTAAGTACTTTTGAAGAACCTTGATAAAGAAAGTTACTAAAAACAATACTCAAGCAAGATACCACAAAAAAAAATATAAACAAAACACGTAAATAGACACAAGACTTATAGAAGTTAGTTCAGAGACAACTCCTACGTCCACTCTTCTTGAATACATCAGAGAATCCACTAATAAAACTTTACTAAGTTCTATTACACGTCTTCTTCTTCGACTTCACTTCCTCTACTTCGACTTCATCGCTTTACAACACAACAATACAAACACTCTAAACTCGATAGAATTTAGAATGAGGATGGGTTTGAGATATGTTTCTCCAACTATGAAAGGTCCTTACACCTTTGCTATGAGCTCTATGAGCTTATAAGGGAGGAGGACCTTTTCAGATTCAAATGGAATTACAAGTCTTAAAAATAGAAACACAACTATGACTAAGCTATCTCGGTGTGCACCAAAAGTAGAGGCTGAACGTTATTTATTAAAAAAAATAAAAGGCCAACTAATTATCCTAAAAAAAAGACAATTTTTCTATACACAACTAACTACTCTCCAATTATAAGACACACATCTTCACTCAAGACTAATAACTTTTCTTAATATACTTGCTATGACAAACTCAATAAGACACTTAATAAGACGGAGGCAGCATGTATTACATATGTATGGTCATGTGGACTGTACAAGAGAGTATATATTATGAACATGAGATATGAATATAATATACTCCTTCTATCCCTAGTGAAACACGTTTCCTACAAAGGAAATAAAATTAACAAACAAAAATCATCATTCACACCACTATTTATCTTAACACTTGCCTCTACTTATATCCATCCTTGCAACTGTGGGAATTACAAGTTGAGTGCAATGCTCAGGGAATTTCAAAATGGGCCTGCCCTCCATGGCCCCTCGGGTTGTGAGCCTGTAATGTGTTAACATTTGACTCATTTGTACTCGTGGTTGGGGAGTGCATTCTCTGCCGTTTTCTTCATATGTAAGTGAACTTGTTGTGCCCGTCCCAACTCCTCTCTAATCTATCTAGCTCGTATGGATTATACGCCAGATTTTACCCATTTTCTGTTCAGCCTACAACTTTTTAACAAAAACTACATTCTCTTATGCTTTGAACTTTAGAAGCGAATTGGATTATATTTTAAAATACACATAACAACTTAATAATCAAAATATAGATTAAAACTCATTGAAAAATGCTACGAATCCAATTTCTATTTTGAAATTTCATTAAGTTCAAAAATTTTATCAGAAGTACGATTGTTTTTATTTGCACAGACATAAAGTTCAAGGGTAGAAGTTGAAAATTCACGGCAATTTTGCGAGTTTAAAATCCCAAAGTTCAAAAATGGAACTTTGAAGACATCAAATAGTTGTGGAGAAAATGGAATTGTTTTAAAGCAATTTGGAATTCATAAAGATTTGAATGCAAATTTCAGTCTTTAACAAGGCATCAGGTCTCCAAGGTGAGTTCAGCATCACTAACAATCAGATGCAAATTACCCATTTACTCAAAAGATTCATCCTATACCCAAAACCATCAACCAATAAAGGAAAAACAATTTAATTTCAAAACAAAACAAAGACTATATTCTTAATTCAAATAAATTTGGAGTATAAGAAGGGGAACATCAGGTCTCCAAGGTGAGTTAAGCATCACAGACAATCAGATGCAAATTACCCATTTCACAACACATTCATCCTCTGTCCCTTCCAAATTAATCAAAAAACAAATTAATCGAAAGCGATCAGAACCTGTCGGGATTCACTCTTGTCATCACAATAAATCAGTGGATTGACAGACATGAATTCTATCGTCACCTCGCCAAAAAAACATCATTTCAAACTAAAAAATTAATCGAAATAATGGAAAGATTTGGGAGCTCAGAACTTCTTAGAGGGTTGTGTACCGTCAAAGACGACCAGCGTCTCCGGCACGAAATATTCATCACAGCTCACCAAAGCAACTAATCAAATTAAATTGAAAACCATAAAAAGAAAAAGATACTCCAGTAGAGATCGAGAACTGTAAAAGTAGAATGAATTGTATGAATGGGGAGGAGAAGAATTTATAGCGTTTAAGTGGTTGAAAGAAGAAACCCTAGAAGCGAAAAAGGGGATGCGGTATCGTGTGACGCCGCCTTCAACCCTAAAACGCGAGATTCTATTAAGAATATATATATATATATATATATATATATATATAGGGAATGTATATTATGAGATCCAAATCTTAAAAGAGATACGAGAACCCATCTCGTCCCTCCATTTCGCAAATCTAAGGCTATCATTTTATCCCCAAAAATATTTAAATTAAAATCAAATCTCATTAAGGGCAAATTTGTAATCTTCTCTTTTCTTTTTCTCTAGCCCTCCAGCTGTTTGTGGATAAAAAAGATCAAAAAACAAAATTTAGGATTTAGAATCAAACCGGATTCAGTGGAGAAGTGGCGAGAAAAGACGGGGATAGAACAACGGACTGCAAGTTCCCACGGAGTATTGGGTGGCCTTGGATGCGGAGCGGTTCGGGACGTGACCCTTCTGAACATGATGCCGATCCGATTATATGTTCAGGTCGCCCCTCTTTGCTATACTAAGGTTGTTTCTCTCTCTAGAAAATAGCGTTGCTGCAAAAAGGCAAAATAGGAGAAAGAGGGGAGAGGAGGCGGTTGGGCTTGGCCTGTTTTTTGATATTAGATGGTGGGTTTCGAAGTTCTATGTTTCTTGAGTGATTTAAGCTCGTTTTCCTTGTCTATTTATCCCGATTATTGCCGATTTTGAAGATTGATTTCTGCACATTTTTCGAATTTTTACAGATCCAATTAGAAGGTAAGAATTACTTATGATTTTCGAAACATTGAAATTCAATATTTGTGGAATGCTTTGTTGTGTTCAAATTCTTGAAGCTCGATGTCATTTTTTTTTTTTTCGTAGAGATTTTTCGATTTATAGGGTAGTAGTCGTTTTTCCAAGTGATTAGGGTTTCTCTTCTTTATTTATGAGATGTATGTATCGATTAAGTATTGTTTTTATGTTGTAGATTCACTATTATAATTTTTGCATACGTAAGTACAATGTTCATGCATATGTATTTGTTAGTTTATGCTGATGCTGTGTAATATTTATGCATAAGTACAATGTTCATGCATATGTATAATTACGTTTGCAGGAAATATGCTACTCTAGAATACAGTCTAGGAAGGAGGCGGCATTGCGTGCTAAGTTGAAGCCTCAGAGGATGTGTCGGAAATGTAACCAGATGGGACATCACGATTCAAGAAACTGCCCTAACGTTAAGGATGTTGAAGATTCGTCTTAAGTTTTTATGCAGACCTTAGTAGAGACATATGCATTGAATGTTAGAATTATTTGGACTAATTTTTATTAACTGAATCTCTTTAACTTTTTGTTATCTTATTTTCATGCATACGAAAGTTTATTTTTATGCATGTGTTTTATGACTTTCATGCATATCTATTTTATTTCTCAAGTTCAACCTTTATGGTACTGATTATATTCAAGCACATGCACGTATGAACGAACTACTGCGTATGACCGTGCATGAAAGTCATGTTCAACCTTTATGGTACTGATTATGTTCAAGATTTTATATTTCATGCATACCGTATTGAGTTTTCATGCATTTGTTTTATGACTTCATGCATATCTATATTTGTTCTCATGTTCAACTTTTATGTTACTGATGATGTTTAAGGTTTTATATTTCATGCATATCGTATTGTATTTTCATGCTTATAATATGTATTATTTTTGCATATCCATTTTTTATCTACAAGTATGTTTATATATCTGCATAGTCCCCAATTTTTATTTGCATAAAAAACAAGTTATAAATGCATAACTTAGAATACTTGAATATACCAAAAGAAGTTTTCCACTACATTTCTTCCACCACTTAATCCTTAAAAAACATAAATATCATCATAAGTTCTAAGTTTTTCCTACGAAATTCTCCAAACCAAAGAGTCGCACAACCCAACATTCTAACTATCAAGCATTTCTTTGACACATTCTTTAGAATCAAGTTCATTCTCATCGGCATGACCAACCGCCTCTAGTTCAACCGTCTCCTTCATTTTGTTATCATCGAAATTTACTATGCTCAAACAATATCGCATCCTCAAAAGCTTTATTTGCTTCACACCTTTCCTTAGAAATCCCGTGTACCAGTTGATTAAATCACCTTTGAACGTCTCCATGTGTCTCATCAAATAAACTCCTGCAAGAAATCATTCATATTTATCAGTTAGTATTGTGGCAAAAATATTTATGCTTACCTTTCTCAAAATTTATGCACACGGTTATATTATTTTATGCTTATTAAAATTTACCTTTCTCAAAATTTATGCACACAATTATATTATTTATGTTCTCTTCCTCTTTCCTTTACCTTGCGATGTTCCTGCTTTTTTAGAATATTCACTTAGTATGCATGCAGTTTTTTCACTGAATTTATGCATATAACTATCATATTTCTTGCATATCAGTATCAAAATTTATGCATACCAGTAACACACAAAACTTTTCAGAATATTTTCATTTTATACATATGAATATCGTATTTTATGCTAACCATTACGTCTGTTTATGCTCACCACCCTAAATATTTATGCAGAAACAACATATATTATATGTACCAAAGAAATTTTAATTTATGCTAACGATTTCCTATATTTATGTTAATATAGATATACTTTAATGCTGATGCGCAATAATCAAATAAAATCTCGCTGATTAACATCTACTTCCTACTGAAGAGGCTTCAATCCTCAAAAACATAAACTGAGCAGCAATAAATATATAAAATGAACCAAACTCTCTTAATCATAGTTCTAAACTCAATACTCGAAAACTCAACAAATAAACTAGCTAGGGCCAAAATGAAGTCAAAAGTAGAGATATATACCCAAATTTACCAAAACCCATCTCCATCCTGCATTCATCATCTACAGATGCATGAGGAATTCCATGATTCTTCAAATCACCTTCCATTTTCTTCTGAAAATGCACAAATTTCAAGAAATGCTGCAATAATCCCTCCTAAAAATTAACAAGAAAATAGAAACCCAAAAGAAAAGAATCAAATATCTTACAAATTGAAAGAGAAAGAAACCCATCAAACGCATATCTACAAAATAAACGATCAAACCGACCCTTAATATATCTCGAAAAACGAGCACATTAGCCCTCCAACAATATAGATCGTGGGTTTCGGTTTCGCTAATCGTGGGTTTCGGTTTCGGTTTCGTTCACAACAACAATGTCTCCTCTAAAACACAAAATCATCCATGGATAAACTAAATTAACAAATGAAAACATGAAACATACCTGAAATTTCATCGATTGAGGGGATTTCTAGTCGATTTTCAACCAAAACACGAAACTACTATTTACAAAGATTATGTTTCTCTCTGCAAAACTTCTCTCTACAAAACTCTCTGCGAAATCGATACATGTTTGGGTAGGTTTTCGAGTTTAGGTGATGTTTTGATTTTAGAGAGAGAGAGAGTGAGAGAGAGAATCGAGCGCTTGGAGGAGGCGTCAAGGAAATGGAGAGAGTGAGTGAGAAAGAATAGAGGCGTGGAGGAGGGTGGAGATATGATTTCAAATTTTCATCTTCCACAATTCCTATATTACCCTTTCCTCCCTTTTTTTTTAAGAAAGAATGGGTTGATATTGGCCGTTAGATTAGGATCGATCGACGCTTAGGGTCGGTTCTCATATCTCTTTTGAGCGTTGGATCTCCCTAAATCCACATCCTATATATATATATATGGTATGGTTCTAGGGAGATCCTCCCTTCAAAAGAGATACGAGAATCGATCCTAACCGTAGATGCATCCTAATCTTATGGCCAAGATTACACCAATTAATCTTTAAAAAAAAATTGTAGAAAGGGCCTTTTGGGAAAAGCAAATAGTTTCATTTGAAAGGGATCGTGCTTGGGCAGGGAAACAAATTCATTTTCTCCCTCCTCTTTATTATCGGTATACATCTTTTTGGTAGGCGAATTCTACTTTAACCATCGCCATTTTTCAACTTCGTTCGAAGAAATTGGAGAAAACTCGACCGTAATCGACGAATTAAGAGGTATGTTTCTTCTTTTTTATTGTTATTTTCGTTTACCCATGGATGAAATTGACGAATTAGAGAAACCATTTTTGAAAACCGCCGCTATTTGGGGGGATTTTTCTGCAAAGCTCATTCGTTTATGGTTTCCGCACTGATATTTTGTTGTTTAAAAGGATGTTACTTCATTCGAAACCGCATTAGGGAGATTAATTGTTTTGTGAAAATATTCTGGTGGATTGGCTTGAGATTTAGGTTTTTTTTTCTGGTTTTGGGTACGATTACTGGGTTTTTTTTCTGGTTTTGAGTACGATTTCTGGTTTTTAAACATAGATCTACGATTTTTAACCTTAGATCTATGGGTTTTATCCCTAGATCAATGATTTGTTTACGATTCTTGTTAATCTTGATGTGTTTTTCGATCTGTTTCTAGAGATATACACCGAGTTCCGCAATTATTGCTCTGTTTGGAATGCATTTCGTGATTCTTGTCCTTTTTGAAAAAATATGCATACGTAGCAGTAATATGCATAAATTTGTAGAAGGGTATGCATAATTTAGATATTATATATGCATGAAAAAATGAATGCATTGTGAGTATGTAACGGACTGCGTTTCATTTTGGGGTTCGAAGTAATATGCATGAATTTGTAGAATGGTATGCAGGAATTAGACGTTATATATGCATGAAAATGAATGCATTGTGATGCGACGGACTGCGTTTCATTTTGGGGTTCGAAGTAATATGCATGAATTTGTTGAGTCGTATGCATGAAAATGAATACATTGTGAAGCATATGACGGACTGCATTTCATATTGTATTCGAAGTAATATGCATGAATTTGTAGAATGGTATGCATGGATGAGATGTTATATATGCATTAGAATGAGTGCATTGTGAAGCATGTGACGGACTGCGTTTCATATTACTTCGAAGTAATAAGCATGAATTTGTATAATGGTATGCATGGGTGAGAGGTTATATATGCATGAAAATGAGTGCATTGTGAAGCATGTGACAGACTGCGTTTCATATTGAGTTCGAAGTAATATGCATAAATCTGTTTGATGGTATGCATGAAAATGTGAGTAAGTATGCATGAAAATGAGTGGCGATTTGCATGAATCTGTAAATTGTCATGATTGAATCTCAATTTTCTTTTTCTTTTTGCAGGAGACATTCAAAGGTGATGGAAAGCATTGGAGACTTCCATCCATTCGTGTTCTGTCATGCATGAAATGTTATAAAAATCTGCATAAATTCACCTAGAATATAATATACATAAACAGATAATAAGAAAATAGGAAAAATACAAAAATCGAATAAAACAAACGAAATGAGCAAAATTGCCCAAGAACAATGAACGCCCATCCAAAATCAATCTTTATGCGTACACATCAGATTCATTCTAAGAAAAGAAACAACCGGGGTTAAAAGAAACATTTGATTGTAACAACTCTGTCATTCCGATTTGGACATGCATGAAAAGTTCACAAGATGAGCATAAACACATAACATCATGAACATAAAGGTTTAAAAATCAAACATGGCAGCGAAAATGGGTGGAGAGGGAAAATATGGAGTTGAATTAAAAGAAGAGAAGTTTACAAAAATATCCTTAATGAGCTAGATTTTCTCCTTTTTTGATTTATTTTTAAATGCTACCTAATGAAAAATGATGGCCATAGATCAACGAAATAGGTGAACGAGATCGGTTCTCGTATCTCTTTTTGAAATTAGGATCTCATTTGATCCATTTCCTATATATATATATGTATACACACTAAAAACATAAAAATAAAATTAAATATTCTAAAAATTTACATAAATTAATTTTTATTCTAAACTAGGGTAGCACCTGTGCTATGTACGGAAAAAAAAATGCAACCATAAAAAATAAAATTACTAATTATCAAATTGAAAATCCTTCCAACTACAAAAAATTTCACAAACTTTCAAATATTCTTTTTAACCTTTAAAAACAAAACAATAACAAAAAATTAAAAAAATAATTGCAAAAATTATACTCCCTCCGTCCCACCAATTTTGCAACATTGGGGTCTCGGCACAGATTTTAAGATAGTGGGTGTAAAAGTAAAGTAGTGTGTGTAAATGTATAAAGTAGTGGTGTAAAGTTAAAAAATAGTGGGATCCACTTGTTTAAGTGAATTGGTTCACTCATTTTCGTTCTATTTTAGGTAATGTTGCAAGATTGGTAGGACAACCCGAAAATGAAATGTTGCAATATTGGTGGGATGGAGGGAGTACAAACTAAGTGTTTGGGAGGGTAAAACTGAAAGCCCTAAAAAGGGAATAGAAAATGAGAAAACTTATTACGGACACAACAAAGGCGGCGAATGAAACATCTTGTGCACTAACCTGAATAACAAATTTAGCTGGAGTTGGTGTTTCGTATTAAAAATTTTACAGCCTTATTGGGATTTATTGGAACAAAAATAAGAATTGTTGTGAAGAACTTGGTCATTTCCATTTTGTCTTTGAATGAGCTTATTAAGTTTTCTATACGTCCTCAATTAAGCTGTAATATGTACATATAGCAGTTTAATTAGTTTTTCGGTAAATATGTATATTTTACTTCTTTATTATTTGTTCTCATTAAAAAAAACATGCAAGGAATGACTTGATTTGTGTTAGCTCTTATTTTACATTTCAATTTTTTTTTAAGATCATCTAATAAAATATTGTCAAAAATAAATAAATTGAATCTAAGAATCACATGTAAAACTTCTTTAACCTTAAAATTAAGATAGATGAATCATCAAAGTCAATACACTTAGTATTACAATTAAATTTCCCTATCTTCTTTTTCTTCTCACATTTCTCCTTTTTATTACAATTCTTCTACCTTGCCATCCTGCACTGTTTTGGAAGTTTGTTTTTATTGGCCAAGCTTTCAAAACGGATATTTTTCAAAGCTTGAAAATGACATCCAAAGTCGAATAGAAAACAATCCAATCGGCCCGGAACATCATAAGTGTATTAACATACTTCAAAAACTCATTCACATAACACATTATAACTTTTGCGGTTGGATGTCTTTACTCTAAAGAATACATGCACCACAATAACTAAGTCAAATATCTAACAATTTAATAATAGCATAATTGATAGTTAGTCATAATTTTTTCCTTTACAAACATTTACATACTATATTGTGCTGTCATTTTTTTATGATTGAATATTGTAAAATATTTCATTCTCCTTTTATCTTTATTATTGATTACGTAGAGGAGTTTCTATATTGTTGTTTAACATTAATATTAGTTGCATGTATGTTGTCCGTCTTGCAGATCAAATAGAGTTTCCTAATATATTTCTAAAAAACTTAATGTATTTCTCGAAAACTTTTATGTTCAATGTTGAGAGGAGAAATAAATGAAACTTTCTAAAATGTTGGTTAGTTCGTGAGAAAAAATAGACAATTTTTTTCTAAAATGTTGGTTAACTTGTGTTGACGTCTCTTATGTTGCTGAGGTGATTTCAATATAGTTTTTACACTATATATAATACATTTTAGAATTGGACCAAAATATATTTTCACTAATTTATTGCAAGCAATGCTGCTATGACTACATACAATTGAATCTAGAGTGACGAAACCGAATATTTTATCCGTGCGCTATTGTAGTATAATCAACGATAAATTGTTGATCCTTCCTTGTACAAAACACCAACAAATTTGATTTAGGAGGAGTAGATATAAGTGCAAAACTGTAAAAATTAAGCATCATTCACATTCACATGATAAGATGAGAAAGCAAAAAACACAATTAAATTACATTAGATACCTTGTTAATATGACAATAAAGAAATATGATAAAAACAATGCAACATAATAAATCAAGAAAATTAATGTTTACTTGGCAGACAACGACAAAAAGGGAAGAAAATTATTGGAGGAAAATAGACTGCCCTGCGTAACGTAGCTGAGTTCGAAGAAAAAGAGACGAAGAGGAAGATGAATGATTTGATGGAGGAAGCTGAGAGAGAGAAATGGAAGGCGGTTAGGGATGGATTTTGAGTGTTCAAGCAGATGAGAGCACCGGGATAATCGCTAGGAAAATGCAGTGGCAGATTCATAAATAGGAGTTGATGGCAAATGCGTAAATATTGATTGGATACCTCTGCAATCGGCTAGAAAAAGAAAAAAAGCAATGACATATTTGTAAATAGGATAATACTAGTTTCAATCGAATCGGATGGCAAATGAGTAAATATGTGTTGAGTTCAATTTATTATATTAATAAGTAAGGCTGTGGAAATTGCGGCTGATTCATCATTTACGTTTGAGAGTTATAGTATAAAAAATAGCATCAATTGAAAATTGAATGGCAAATTGGTAATTACCGGTTGAAATTATATATATAATAAATACTCCCTCTATTCCGCTATTACTGTCCTACTTGCCTAATCGGGCTGTCCCGCTATTACTGTCCTCTTTCCTAAAATAGTAAAAATTACTTTTAAACATAAAATGAAGTGGGTCCCCCTTACTCACTACTCAACCCCCACATTCTTATACTTTCTCTCTTCAAAAATCTATCTCCCACTCGATTATGTTCCGCTCCGAACTCAGAAAATTATGATTTTTATCTTTTTGAAAAATTTAGATTATTTCTTCAAATACAATATAAAAAAATATATAAAAAATAAAAATCGATTGCATTTTACTAGCCTTGCAAAAATTTGGATAATTCTCATTTCTTTCCACCAACCACTCCTCGAAAACTGTGTCATTTTATTTATACAATTAAAACTCATAAAATACACACTAAACTAAAATTTATTAATCTCCGTAGCGAAGTCAACTGGGACATTATTAGCGGGACGGAGGGAGTAATAGATAATAGATAGCTGAAACAATCAATTTGAAGTTCAAAACTAATATATTTTGATTTTATCCATTTTATAGTTACTAGCAGTTACCAATACATCAATATTTTCCTCATATCCACGCCCTCCATCCTCCAACATATGTAATTTATATGTTTGTGATATGTTTAATGAAATGGAGGCAAGAGAGATTTTTAGTTATTCCTATGAAATATGCTTAGGATTTGACATGTTGAAACATTTTTGGAAAATCAAAATCCCGACCCATATTTTGAAGGTATAAGAATGAATTAGGAGAATATCAAACATATACTTTCGGCGACCATATGTACAAATTTTGACTTTTCTCGAGGGTTAAAGTGAAATCTTTTAATAATAAAATACCCATATTTATTCTTTTAGAAATTGCAAGTGGGTCTCTTTCGAGTGGGGATCTTTTGCCCCACTTGATGGACCACTACATATTCCACCAATAAGATGAAGACATGTGTCGACTTATGATAATTTGGTGGTCCACAAATGCACGCGTGATAGCGCGTGATTGGTGGGCCACCATGTGGTCCACCAATAAATGGGGCAGGTGATCAACCGGTCCGGATCTTCTGGCCCATTTTCGGTGGACCACTTGGTGGCCCACCAATCACGCGGCGCCGCGCGTGCATTGGTGGGCCCTCAAGCCAATAAATTAATATTAGAGTGTAAAAAAGGTGGCCCACCAATACACGCGTGGTGCCGCGTGATTGGTGGGCCACCAAGTGGTCCACCGGAAATGGGCCAGAAGCAAGGTTGCATGGACACGGACACGGACACGGGACACGGTACGACACGGACAAGGGACACGGGATACGGTATTTTTTGAAAAATTTAGGATACGACACGGATGCTAATATAAATAATATTAAATTATTAATATATATATATATATATATATATATATAAATAATTAAGTCAAACTTTTCAATATCAAACTCATTGTTCACATTATTAACTCAAAACGCATAAGTCATAACTCATAATTTATAATCATAGCATAAAAATGTGAAATACTAAGATAAGTAGATAACAACAATAAACATTAGCCTTAAAAGTCATAATAATATAAATAAAAAGTAATTTTTCAAGTTTTATGAATCGGTGTAGAATACTTCATCCAACAAATTATTTTCCACTTCCGGCTCATCAAAGGTGAGATTTGCAATCTCTAAAATCCCAACATCACTATTCAACTCAAAACTGTCAGTTTATTGATCTGTTAAGAGTCTAATTTTTTTTTTGTGCTGTGGTCGTGTCCGGGAAGAGTCGGACACTTAAGTGGTTGATCTTGTGTAGTTAGTATTCTCACTTCTACGTAAGTGGTTGATCTTATGTAGGTCTTGGGTTCGATTCCCATTAGGGACGATATGTAATAAAAATAAAAAAAAATCAGAAATTTAAATTCCCGTGTCCGGGAAGAGTCGGACACTTCAATTCCCGTGTCCGAGAAGAGTCGGATACTTCAATTCCCGTGTCCGGGAAGTGTCCAATTTTTTTTTTTAAATTTGCTGTACACGTTTTTGCCGTGTCCGACACGTGTCGGGCGCGTGTCCGAGCGTGTCCGTGTCCGACACATGTCCGACACAGTACGAAGATATTTTTCGAAGTGTCCGTGCAACATAGGCCAGAAGATCCCAACAGTGATCAACACGGATCTTCTAGCCCACATTTGGTGGACCACTTGGTGGCCCACCAATTACGCGGTGCCACGCGTGCATTGGTGGGCCTCCAAGTCAATAAATTAATATTTGAATGTTAAAAAAGTGGTCCATCAATACATGCGTGGCGCCGCGTGATTGGTGGGCCACCAAGTGGTCCACCAAATGTGGGTTGGAAGATCTTTTCCGGCAGGTGATCCCCTGCCGTCTCTTTCTCATTCATACCATCTAATTCCCCTCAAATTCACAACTACAATCTCTGCTTTTAATTATAATAATTTATGTTGTTCAACAAAAACAAAAACTACGGTTTCGTAATCCTAATCCATGTTATTAAATCCGGCCCGGTTATTGACCCTAAAAAATTAATTTTAGTGGTTCAACCGGTCGAACCGATGGGTCAACCCGATATAACATAATAAATATTAAATATCTTTTAATAATACAAATAAATAAAATAAATAACTTAAAAAAAAATATAAAAAACCTAATATTAATATAATTTGAAGTCAAAAATTAACCTAGTATTTTCCATGTCCAAACTTCATAAATAGAATTAGTAAATTAGAGATTTAAAATTTAAATTTAATTTTTTTAATTAATATTACCCGGTCAACCGGTTACCGGTTATCGAGTCAACCGACCAGTTCTGCCGGGTCGTACTGGGTCAAAGGCCAAAACTGGTTTTTTATTGGCCCGGCCCGGATTTTTCACCGGGTCACGGTTGAACCGGGTCAACCGGCCGGGCCGGTTTTAATAACATAGATCCTAATAGTAATAGCATTATGTAACCAAAGAAAGAGAATAAGAATGAGCTCAACTCCCCATTCCACTTGTAAAATTACAATGTATCACCAACTAAGCCTATTCCAAACACCCATAATGATGCTCCACCATAACCATCTATAAATTGATAACACAGCAAGTTATATTCAAGTCTTGTTCATCAGCTCCATCATTTCATACAATCCCAATCAAAAAAGAAAAAAGAAAATGAAATACCTCATGGAGGAGAAGCAGCAGCCATAATAGCTCTCTGCAACTCATTCTCCACATCAATCACAACCTTACCATTCTTCTTTTCTTCCTTCTTGCCATTCCCATTCCCATTCTCTTCTCCTCCAACACCATCTCTTGTACTTTTCCACTGCTTCATCGGCATTGCCTTCTTCCTAACATTCTCTTTAACAACACTTCCACCACCCAAACCGCTGCTGCTCCAAGGTGGAGGGGCCCTTCTCATTTCTTCCAACTCACTCTTCATCTCGCTGTTGGCTCTACTCAAAACATCCACCTCCCTCTTCATCCAAAAACACATGCTTTTTAATGCCTCTAATTCCCCCCTTTTCCCTTCATCCTTCTTATTCTTCTCATCATCCTTCACTGCATCATCAACCCTATGAAGACCAATCTTGTTGATCCTCATAACCGGCATTTGATCCTCCGTGAAATTCACCAACCATCTGAAATTCAGCGCCACCCTCTTAGCCACCGGCATCTGGGTCGTCGCCGCTAGCTGAGTCCCCTTGAAAATTGATCCCCTTACATTTTTCTCCAGCGATAGCTCCTTCAATGCTCCGGGTGTTTCTAATGGCACAAACGCGAAGGAGTTAGAATCACATAGACCATCCGGATTTGAGGTTTCGCTGGTGATCGCGGATTCTGGATGAGAAAAGGTAGATTTCCGGAGAGAGAAAGATCCAAGCTGGGGTTTGAGGAAGAGGGAGAAAGTAGGGTTTGGGTTAGCGAGGTCAGAAGGGTTGAAGGAGAAGTGAGCGGATATGACGAGAGGAGAATTGTTGGGGGAACCGAAGAGGCCGGTGCCGGATTTGAGAGTGAGAGTAAGGGGTGGGGTGGCGGCAGCGGGGGATTCGGCAGCGGGGGATTCGGCGGCGGTGGCGTAGGAGAGTTTGAGAGAGGGGAAAGAGGGGAAATTGGTGGAGAGAGAAAGGGAGAGGTCGGACGGATGGTTGGTGGTGGTGGAGAAATGTGAGAGGAACGGGAGATTGAAGATTGTAATTGGTATTTTGGCACGGAGGAGGAACGGCAGCTGGTGGTGGTGCTTGTGGTGGCGATTGTGATTCCGGTTGTCGTCTTGGAGTTTGAGTGAAATCTTCATCTTTTTTTCTTAGACTTGCTGGTACTTTGCTTTTTCCTAGTTTTGTTTTTCGCCCTTCGGCTTATGGATGCTGATTCGTGAGGCTACAGATTTTTGGGAAAATTATAGAAAATCATTTGAATATAATAATAAAATAATACAAAATGTATTCCTCGGCTATATAGAGACCTAATTCACACGAGCACCGGATCTTCACACGCTTTATAATACTACCTGTTAAATTAATCAATTATACTCGCTCCGTCCCACTGAGTTCACACGAGCACCGGACCTAATTCAGAACTGAACTTGTCTTGTTTTTTTTGCCGCGGTAATTTAGGAGAATTTATTTTAGTTGATAAAGATGTGAGACTCATATAACAATTAATTATTTATAATTGATTTATGAGATAGAGATGTCTGACTCATGCAATTAATTAATATTTTTGAGTTGATAAAGTTGTATGACCCACTTCCTTTTTTAGAAACAAGATAAGTTCGGTAGGACAAAACAAAAAGAAATACAAGACAAGTTCGGTGGGACGGAGGGAATATTAGATTATACTTGAAAAAATCTTCAGAATTTAGGGGGAGTTTGATTCGCAACTTAAAAACGGATTCAGGTTCAAGATGATTTCCTCTAGTTTCATAATGCACTCAATCATTCCAATATATATGTTTGGATTACTTCTTTGGATTTAGGATCATTAATATACATGTATTTTATATAAATTTTTAACTTGTATAAAATATAAAAATATTAAAAATTAGAAAAAAATTGAGAATATAAAAAAAATAATGAAGAACTGTTGGTCCCGAGAGTAACGTTCAGGTGTAGATACACCTGAAAACCGATTTCTCAACTTAAAACGCGAACAATCCTTTTCAGGAGAGTGTCGTACTGAACGAGTTCAGCAGACCAGATAAGTTGTTCTGAATCGCGTGGCGAGTGGCCGACTTTGCGGAGGTCCGCTAGGCGACTAGAGTCGAGATTCGATGCCGTTCGAGATAGAGTTCGATGGTGCGGAAATGTGTAGGCTCAAATTCAGTTGAGTTAGGAAAACGTTTTTATCAAAACAGTTTCAGTAGATTAGTGCAGTCGATTAGGTTTGCTGAAACTCAGTTGAATGATTTTAAAGATATTTTCAGTATGCATAGTAAATCAATGCAACAGTAAATAAAGAACACAGAACACAGGCGATTTTTAAAGTGGTTCGGATCCAACAATCCTACGTCCACTGTCCCGAAAGATTAGGAAGCTATGTATTATACTGAGATAGTCTCAGTCGGTTTGTACACTGGACAAACACTGGTCTTGAGATTTATACTGAGCAAGTCTCAGTTTACAAGGTATCAAACTAAGTGTTTGAAAAACTCTCAAACAGTGAAGGAGTCCTTTACAATAAGGATCAGTTCGGCTATGAACTCCTTCGTCTAAGCTATAGATATGAACAGTTGAGCTTAGGTTAGAGGGATAGGGAACAAGGAAGTGGCTTCTAGAGCGACGAACGGCTAAGTATAATCTTTGGGTTCGTGTTCAGTCGCTTGGATACTAGAGGCTGTATGATTCTAATTCAGCTTGGTTCCCTATGAGCAAATATGTAGTCTTTCGCCGGAGATTGTTTCTTCGAACTACTTGCGGAAGACTTAGGACGTTTATGAGTTGCTCTCTGAATGCTCTGTGTGTTCTAGGTGAGCTTCAATTTGATTTTATCCCTCTATTTATAGAGCAGAGATTATGATAGATCCGTTGGAGACGCCGATCCTTTGTCTCTCTCTTTTGGGTAGCTAACGGCTCTTTCGAAGTATGGTAGCAGTGTCCTTTCCCTCCATTTCTGAAAAGTTGTTGACTTGCAGCTTTAACAGATATAGGACAAGTGGCTGCTTGTCATTGGTCGAGGTTCGGGAAAGTGGTTGAGACGAGCAGGACTTCAAGGAGATCGAAGCGACTTCTCTCTTCCTCGTATTGACTCTGCGATCCGACTTTTAGAGAATCGACGGTCGAAGACTATCCAGGCCGTTCTTTGAGTCCGATCTCTTATTCGATAGCATGCTCCTGCTGAGTCGGCTCTACTGAAGATCAGTTCTGAGTTCAGTGAACTACTCATGCTGAGTTCAATTCAATCGACTCCTTTCGATATCTTTGCTCTGCCGAGTCCAAGATATTCTTGAGTCTTCTACTTACACCGAGGCGGGTAATCTGCGGCGCGCCGAACCGGATGCGAGTGTCTACGAGTGCGAAACCTTAGAGACAAACCAAAACAGGTTACAACTGAATGGTTCATCAACCAAGATAGGGTTTTGGGATCTTCAAATCTTCAGTATGTCTTCAGAGCACAAGGCTACTGAGTTAGTTCTCAACTGATTGTGAGAAGACTGAATCATCTCCCAACAATTTTCCCTTATTTGATGATGCCAAAACCTAACACTATGAACATATTCCCCCAACTATGCAATCTATCATAATCTAGCTAAGCAAGAACTGACAAAGTATATAAGAACAGTGAGTGTGTGAGTCAGCAATCACTTCAGTGATTCTGAGTGTTAAACATAAAAACAAACAAGGCCATTTAGACAATAAGGAATTGTCAGGGCCAATAACAGAGATGTTTTATAGATTTGAAAAGATTCAGTACAGTTACATCATCTGCTACACTAAGAAGAAACAGAAAGAAGATACAAAGAAACACCGAAGCTAATAGTCATCTAAACCGCTTAATCCTGTCTTTGAAGTCCTTTGATTGGGTTTCATGAAGAGGCAGTCCATACATCCGGTAGGTGACCTTCCTCAGCTTCAGTATCTCAGCGAAGTTAGCTGGATCTTCTTCATCTAAGAACTTGGCTTCAGCAGCATCTTTGACTTCCTTCTCAATCACTCCATAATGAACAGAGCCGTCTAGTTTCAGTGGGGGCGGCATGATTCTGGGAGCAGGTACTCTGACATCTACTTTGTCTTTGACAACCTTCTGAACTCTGGCGAACATCTCTATGTCTGCCCTCATGAGCCATTCAACAAAGGCTACAGACTTATGCTTCTCAGCCCAGAACCTCCAGAAATAATTCAGCTTTCAACGCATATGAGATATCTGCTCTCGTACAAAGCATCGCATACATGAGGCTACCGACAGCGGAAGCATATGGTACTAGCCTCATACTTTCTATCTCTTCAGGCGTTTTAGGGCACTGATTCTTGGATAGAAAAATGCCATGTCTGAAAGGTACTGAACCTCTCTTGGCATTTTGCATGCTAAAACAAGTAATAAGAGTGTCAATGTAGGAAACTTGTGACAAACTTAATATCCTTTTCTGGCGATCTCGGATAACCTTGATCCCAAGGATGTAAGCAGCTTCACCTAAGTCCTTCATTTGAAACTGCTCGGATAACCACGTCTTTACGTCTGATAACACTTCAACATTGTTGCCAATGAGAAGGATGTCATCTACGTAAAATGCAAGAAACACCACTGATCCGTTAACACAAATACGGTACACACACCTCGTTAGGACATGATACAAATCCAAAGGATTTGACTACCTCGTCAAAAACGCTGGTGCCATAACTGAAAATCTTGCTTAAGTCCATGAATAGACTTCTTAAGCTTCCAAACTAGATGCTCTTCGCCCTCCTTCACATAACCATCTGGCTGTTTCATGTAGATGTCCCTACCTTTTTCAAGGTGACCGTTTAGGAATGCGGTTTTGACATACATTTGCCAGATCTCTAGGTTCATGTGAGCTACTATGGCAAGGAGAATCCGAATGGACTTGATCATTGCTACAGGAGATAAGGTCTCTTCGTAATCGATACCTTCTTTCTGGGTTAAACCCTTCGCCACTAGCCTGACCTTAAACGCCATGATCTTTCCATTCGGTGCTCTCCCTTTCTCTTGTATACCCACTTACTACCAATAGCCTTGCAGCCATCAGGTAGTTCAGTGATCTCGTATACATCCATATCAATTATGGACTTAAATTCTGAGTCCATGACGATTCGCTAGGAATCTGCATCTACATCTCCCACTGCTTCGTTGTAAGTCCAGGGATCCACGGTATCTTGTTCATCTACCGGGAGATGATCAAACGTCTCCCCAGTGAACATATACCGATCAGGTGTAAATATCACCCTCCCACTACGTCGAACAGTGTCATGCGCTATGTTAACAAATTGTGCAGTTACTCGTGGAGTACTATCTTGCACAACTAGCTGTTCAAGTGGAACTCGACCACCTTGTAATTCCTGAAGGATGATGTCGACTTGAGATTTATGGTTACTAATGTAATCCTCTTCTAAGAACCGAGCGTTAGGGTTAACAACGATCTTCTGTTCTTTAGGATCATAAAAGTATCCACCCTTCCTTTCCTTCGGATACCCTATGAACAACATCACTTCTGAACGTGATTCCAATTTGTCGGCTTTGCCTATTTAGCACATAAGCAGGATAACCCCAAATCCTTAAGTGGTGCATACTGGGTTTGTGCCCGCTCCACAACTCAAAAGGGATCTTTTGTACCGACTTGGAAGGCACACGGTTCAGCAAGTATGTTGCAGTCTCTAGGGCATATCCCCAAAAGGAAACTAAAGTTGCATAACTCATCATCGACCGAACCATCTGTAAGAGACTTCGGTTCCTTCTCTCTGACACACCATTCTGCCGAGGCACGCCCTTTGTCGGTGGGATGTAATCCTACATTCTGTCAAGTAGTCCTTGAACTCGTTGGATAGGTATTCCCTACCACGATCAGATCGTAGTGTTTTGATTTCTTTACCTAGCTTCTTCTCCACTTCTGCCTTGAATTCCTTAAAGGTTTCAAAGCAATCCAACTTGTGGCGAAGAAGGTAAACATATCCATACCTCGAGTAATCGTCAGTAAATGTGACGAAATACTCATACCCTCCACGAGCTTGTGTAGACATAGACCCACACAAGTCAGAATGTATTAAACTTAATACTTCTGTGGCTTTTTTACCCTTTGCCTTGAAATTCCTAGTTATCATCTTTCCTTCCAAACAGGTTTCGCAAGTTGGAAATGGTTCAACTTGGAGAGACTCCAATAATCCATATTACACTAACCTTTGAGTCCTGTTAAGATTGATGTGACCTAGTCTTAAGTGCCACAGATAAGTTTGGTTTACCTTAGAAGGCTCTTTCCTCTTCTTAGGATTTGATGATGAGGAAGCAATATTAACAGAACTATGCGGTTTACATGTAATAGTATATAAAGATCCGTTTAATGGTCCACCACAGATAAAATCATCATCTTTCATGATAGAAACTTCACTATCAAAATTTGATTTATAACCATCCATGGTGCAGAGTTTTGAAACTGAAATAATGTTTCGCCTAAACTCAGGCACATATTAAACTTCTTTAAATACTAAAACAGAACTATCAAAAGATAGATTTAAATCACCAATGGCAATTGCAGGAACTTTCGATCCATTGCCCATTGAGACTACCACCTCGCCATTGCTCAATTGCCTTTTCTGCAAGAAACCTTGCAAGGTGTAACAAACATGATCAGTTGCCCCCGAATCCACTACCCATTCGTGGGTAGAAGAGGAAACTAGAACAGGTCTCGATTCTAAGAGCGACTCGCGTCTCTTTGCTTTTGCCTTGACATCTGGATAATAACTCTTCCAGTGTCCTTTCTTACCATAATTGAAGAACCTTCCTTTCTTCTTTGGCATTCGCATGCCGCCGATAAGGACCGTCTTCTTACTCCCACTGCTCTTCTTGAATTGACCACCCTTTCTGCTTTTTTTCTGGTTTTCGCCTTTTTGGAGGATTCCTTGAACTACTAGGGATATTCAAGACTTGAGCACTCTTTCCCTTTCCTATAACCTCTTTGACCGCTACCAAATATTTGAGTAACATAATTATAGTAAACTCGTTCTTAGACATAGCGGTCCTAAAACAGAAGTTTTTATAGGACCTTTGCAGAGCATCTTTTTGGGAGAGGTAAGATATCTCTTCCACTCTATGAAATTATATAAAATTGTTAAACTCCTTAGGCTTTGGTTGGTGAGACTGTTTAGGAACTCGAAAAAATTCGAACAGACATATCTGAAAAATATAATTTAAAAAACATGTATAAAGTTAATATTTGCACATAATTCGTAATTAATCATCATTGTAACCTTTTGAAAAAGCAATGATGTTAAATACTCGAATAGCCCTAGAGATCACACTCGAAAGCCACTCAGGTGGACGTTTACTCGTGTACCCCTAGACCAAGCTATATACCTAGCTCTTTAATTTCAATCCACACCTAGGTTCTTAAGACGAATGGAATTAATAATTCGATATTTCTGGACCATGTCACTATTAATATTAAAACGCGGGAAGGGACTTCTCAGGAAGTTGTACCCGCGGTGACCATTAATTTGACCGAATTAACATCAAATTCTCGAAATTGGCATACTTATGCGAACCATACCGCTTTCAATTTGATTTAATTAGCCATCTTATTTAATTATTATCTGCTAGAGTACTCGTATTTACTAGACACGCAAGCCACTCAGATGGACGTTTACGGCTTCGCTCCCACTACTCAATAATAATTAAATATTACATTAGAAAACCCATCTCACAAAACTCGTGGTTCAAAAGTACAAGCAAGCCACTCAGGCGGACGTTTACTCATATAATTGTTCCACTTTTGTGTAGGGTCCAATTAATGGAGGTCCGGTTAAATATTTAATTTCCAATTTAAATGGAATCCAATTAAATATTTAATTTATTATTTTCTTAGTCTTTTTCTTCAAAAGGTTCGTTTTGAATCATGTATATCCACATAATTCCTAAAGCATGCAATTTCTAAGCGCACATAATAAAACGTGCTCGCGAAAAATAAAACATGCTTTAATACGACGTAAATCCTATTTTCATGCTTTTCTAAGCGCAATTAATCACATAATTGCATGCTAAAGCATATTAATAAATAAATGCGCAAATAGGAAATTTAAAACGTCATTATCGGGCTTTAAAACACGTAATTCCAAACTATTACATAGCCCGATCAAAATACTGATCTTCGAAATCTTCAAATCTTTGAATTTGGAAACTGCATCGAAAATTGTCGTCACCACGTCATCAGGGGGTCTGCCACGTGGCAGACACGTGGCAGCTAAGTCAGCAAGGGCTGGCGTGGAGCAAGGGTTGGCGTGGCGCGCCACGTCAGCATCGTCTTCTTCAACACGATGAACGCCGCCGCGCCATCTCCGCCGCTGATGGCGGCTTGCTGTCGCCGTCCAACCCCACGACCGGCCACGGCGACCCCTTCCACGAAGGCACCACCACCTGAGGTGCGCTGCAGCGTCGCATGACCACTTCTCCTTTCCAACCATATTCCGGACAAACCAGAAATAGGAATGGGTCGTGCGACCTATGCAGACGAAGCTAACGAAAAAACGAACAAAACTACCAGAACGGATCGGAACAATTTGTTAACACGCGCCCCCACGCGCCGTCGCAAGTCGGCGGTCGTGATCTGCCAGTTTCTAGGGTTTTGCCCCTTTCCGTCCCCCCACCTCGATTTTCGTGCTTCTCGGACCAATATACAGTACAAAAGCAGTACAATCACGTAACATATAGGTCCTATGATCTACTCGTGGATTTTCTCACGAGGAAAACGTTACAACGGGGACAAAACATATAGGTCCTAAACCAGGCTCTGATAGCAATTGAAGGAAATATTAGGTTAGGAACGATTACCTTCCTCCTTCGTATGTAGTTGCAGCTCTGATTGTTGCTCGTGCATCAGATCTTCTGATTTGTGTCCTGGCCTTTTTCTCCCTCTAGGTGGTCAGAGAACTAGAGAAAATTAAGAATATTGTCCCTCTCAATCTCGCGTGTAGCGTGAATGTATATTCTATGTGTATGTTCTGTTTCTGAACAGAATACTAATATATATAGGCTTCAAAAGTCAATATAATATTAATATATTTGTAGCTCATTAATTTAATTATATTTCTAATGGGCTTCCACCTAATTAGCCCATAATATAATTAATTAATCCACTGGGCTACTAATATTTATCAATTAATTGGCTCAGCCAATTAATTCCAGATAAATAACATTATTAAATAATGTAAAAATACATTAATCCATTAATAATGATTTCTGAGAGACAATAAATAACTAGACAACTAATTGGGCCAAATCAGGGATCTAATATAAGAAATAAAGCCGGGCCTCAAATTAATTAATTATCTATGCTCAGCCCAGAGCAAAATTAATTAATAAACACAGATTCATTGCACTAGAGAATCCGTGCTGACTTACCCCTTTATCCCAACTTGAGCATGAGCTTGTATTTTAGACTTAATCGATCCCCGTATTTAAGATAGAAATATCCGTTAATTAATTAAGCTCACTGACAGCTTAAATTAATTAACATCTTATATTCCTGAGTAGTACCACTCGACCTTATTAACACACCTGAACTTAATCAACCGGCTGGGTTTAGTGTGCTAATCCTTTCGAGTTCCTCAGGGGATATTATTAACTCATTTTACTAGGATGCGGTTGCAAGATACAGACAACCAGCCTGAGCCACAAACGACTATAGCACCCATGATACGTAGATCGCGATGACGTTCACCATAGTAGGTCAAAGTGATAGATAGCCAAATGCACTCAGCTGAAGTCTTACCAAGCTTAAGACCAGCTAAGTCACCGAGATCTTGATTCTCCACTTAGGTCAGACAGGAGAACACATCTCACTGTGATCCATCAATACACCACCTTCAGTGTACCAATAAAGACAAGCAACTAAGACAAGCCACTTCTTATCTAAACTGCAGCTTAAAACGACAACTTATCCTGAAGTTGTCTCAGCTGTGATAACTGTTTATATCTTGTCAGTTCAACCAATTTATTTTCTCTTCTGTGATACCCGACACACCACACAAATCTAACTTTTATACAAGATAAATGATAACATGTGCAAATATATATATTTATCAGATAGGAGAATAAAATAGTGGTAGGGACAAAACACATTGTATACAAGCATAAAATTTGCTTCCAGTATACAAAATCCCAACATGAACTTCTCCCTTCGTGCTTTGTGTGCTGCTCTTTCAGCAGTACTTAGCTCAGGACAGTCATACTGATAGTGTCCTGGCTTCTTGCAGTTATAACAGGTTGTGACTCTTTCTTTTTTTCTTTCGCTGTCTTTCGACTGAGCCGACCCTTCCTGTTTCCTGCATTCAGAAGTATGTGAGTCAGGAGTGCGCTTGGTTGTATATTCAGTCTTACCCTTAGAGTCTCTGACGACTCTTGAGAGCTTTCTGCGCCTCTCTTTCTCCTTCTGATACTTCACGGCAAGCAATGCGTACTTCTTGGCTAAGTTTCCTTCGTGTATGTCAGTGAGTGAAGGTTCAGCCTTGCTAGACGCCGGAGCTGCTGTGCTGACTGATGCTTTAAAGGCATGGTCGACTTGGGTGTCAGCTTCAGCTCGCTGCTTCCTTTGAGGTAAGCCAAACTCGAACTCCTCAGCTTTAAGTTCTGAAAAGATATGGTCAGGAGTAACAATATCTAAATCAGAATGACGCAATTAAGTAGCAAAGGGAGTCCAGTGACCGTCTGGCAGTACCCTCAAAATCTTGAGATTCATCTCTCGGTTGGAGAATGTCCTTTCCAGCCCGTTGATAGAGTTCATCAGATCCGTGAATCTGACATTAAGATCTTCAATGGTGTCACCAGGTATGAGAGACAATCTCTCCAGCTTCTGAAGTTCCAGTGCGAGTTTGTTCGCTTTGATCTTTTGAGTCCCCCGACTCAGTAGCGCTAGAGCATCCCAAAGTTCTTTCACGGACTTGCAGTCCTGAACTCTTCTGTGATAAGAATCGCTCAGAGTGGTCAGTATGGCGTTTCTGGGGACGCGGTCTATGTTGTGAAGCTTCTTCTCCTCAGGGGTGAAGAGACTTCTATCTTTGGGGATCTTCTTCCCGGTCACCATCCCTCCTCCTTGTGCTGGATCCTGAGCTACGATGCTATCGACCGTTGGAACGATAAGTCCTTCCTCTAGAACCTCTGTCATGCTGTCGTGGAGGGAGATCAGATGTGCCTTCATTCTGACCCGCCATACACCATAGTTCTCTACTGAGAACATGAGTACCATTCTGATTCCTGAAATATCAGACATAATGGCTAATGATATGAATGAAGAACGATATGCAGTGAAAATATTTTTCGGGTCCGTTCAAGTAGACCAGTTTCAGAATAACAAGAGTCTTAGAGAACTCCCGCTCTGATACCAATTGTTGGTCCCGAGAGTAACGTTCAGGTGTAGGGGGGGTGAATACACCTGAAAACTGATTTCTCAACTTAAAACGCGAACAGTCCTTTTCAGGAGAGTGCTGTACTGAACAAGTTCAGCAGACCATATAAGCTGTTCTGAATCGCGTGGTAGAGTGACTGACTTTACTGAGGTCTGCTAGCTGACTAGAGTCAGAATTCAGTATCGTTCAGATAAAGTTCAGTAGTGCAGAAATGTGTAGGCTCAAATTCAGTTGAGTTAGCAAAACGTTTTTATCAAAACAGTTTCAGTAGATTAGTGCAGTCGATTAAGTTTGCTGAAACTCAGTTGAATGATTTTAAAGATATTATCAGTATGCACAGTAAATCAATGCAATAGGAAATAAAGAACACATAACACAGGCGATTTTTAAAGTGGTTCGGATCCAACAATCCTACGTCCACTGTCCCGAAAGATCAGGAAGCTATGTATTATACTGAGATAGTCTCAGTCGGTTTGTACACTGGACAAACACTGGTCTTGAGATTTATACTGAGCAAGTCTCAGTTTACAAGGTATCAAACTAAGTGTTTGAAAAACTCTCCAACAGTGAAGGAGTCCTTTACAATAAGGATCAGTTCGGCTATGAACTCCTTCGTCTAAGCTATAGATATGAACAGCTGAGCTTAGGTTAGAGGGATAGGGAACAAGGAAGTGGCTTCTAGAGCGACGAACATCTAAGTATAATCTTTGGGTTCGTGTTCAGTCACTTGGATACTAGAGGTTGTATGATTCTAATTCAGCTTGGTTCCCTATGAGCAGATACGTAGTCTTTCACCGGAGATTGTTTCTTCGAACTACTTGCGGAAGACTTAGGACGTTTATGAGTTGCTCTCTGAATGCTCTGTGTGTTCTAGGTGAGCTTCAATTTGATTTTATCCCTCTATTTATAGAGCAGAGATTATGATAGATCCGTTGGAGACGCCGATCCTTTGTCTCTCTCTTTTGGGTAGCTAACGGCTCTTTCGAAGTATGGTAGCAGTGTCCTTTCCCTCCATTTCTGGAAAGTTGTTGACTTGCAGCTTTAACAGATATAGGACAGGTTGCTGCTTGTCATTGGTCGAGGTTCAGGAAAGTGGTTGAGACAGAACAAACTTCAAGGAGATCTGAAGCTGAATTCTCTCTTCCTCGTATTGACTCTGCTGATCTGACTTTTAGAGAATCTGACAGTCAGAAGACTATCCAGCCGTTGCTGAGTCTGATCTCTTATTCAGTAGCATGCTCCTGCTGAGTCGGCTCTACTGAAGATCAGTTCTGAGTTCAGTGAACTACTCCTGATGAGTTCAATTCCACTGACTCCTTTCGGATACTCTTGCTCTCGCTGAGTCCAAGATATGCGAGTCTTCTACTTCAGTGCTCGAGGCGGGTAATCTGCGAGCGCCTGAACCAGATGCAGATTGTCTACTGAGTCTGAAACCTCAGAGACAAACCAAAACAGGTTACAACCGAATGGTTCATCAACCAAGATAGGGTTTTGGGATCTTCAAATCTTCAGTATGTCTTCAGAGCACAAGGTTACTAAGTTAGTTCTCTACTGATTGTGAGAAGACGGAATCATCTCCCAACAATTTCCCCCTATTTGATAATGCGAAAACCTAACACTCTGACTTATCAGAAACAGAGCTCCTTACAAATATTACAAGTAGAATCAGTGGAGTTGTTCTTCAAGTCCTAGACTACTGAGGGAATCAGGGCAGAAATATCAGAACCTATACAGAATCTAATCAGCAATTTCCCCCTTTCTAACAACATATTCCCCCAACTATGCAATCTATCAGAATCTAGCTAAGCAAGAATTGACAAAGTATATAAGAACAGTGAGTGTGTGAGTCAGCAATCACTTCAGTGATTCTGAGTGTTAAACATAAAAACAAACAAGGCCATTTAGACAATAAGGAATTGTCAAGGCCAATAACAGAGATGTTTTATAGATTTGAAAAGATTCAGTACAGTTACATCATCTGCTACACTAAGAAGAAACAGAAAGAAGATACAAAGAAACACCGAAGCTAATAGTCATCTGAACCGCTTAATCCCGTCTTTTAGAGAAACCAAAACAGGTTACTGAGTCTTCTACTTCTGGTACTGAGGCAGGTAATCTACTGATCGCCTGAACCACATGCAGAGTGTCTACTGAGTCTGAAACCTCAGAGACAAACCAAAACAGGTTACAACTGAATGGTTCATCAACCAAAATAGGGTTTTGGGATCTTCAAATCTTCAGTATGTCTTCAGAGTACAAGGCTACTGAGTTAGTTCTCAACTGATTGTGAGAAGACTGAATCATCTCCCAACAAAAACGAAAGAAATACAAATGAAAAATAGAATAATGAAATAAAGAAAAGATGAAAGAATAAAAAAATAAGTTAAATAATGAAAAAAAGAGAGAGAAAAAAATTAAATAGTGAGAAAATTAAAAAATTGAATTTTTAAAAATGTAGTGAATCAAACCCACCAAATAGTATGGAATAGTGAATTTCTAAATTTTTTGATATCATTCAAAAATTTTGAATCAGATAATCTTAATACAAATACTATTTACAGATTTCATATCGATTCTTAATTTCGAATCTCTCACCAAACGCCCCCTTAATTAGCATTTGTGATTTCATAAGATGTTTGAGTTCTAAATCATATATCTTACATTTAGCATCTAAAATCATACATAATGTTTCAGTTCAACTTGTATATCTTGCATTTAAAACTTAATTTTTGGCTCTATTACTCATTACCAAAGGTGAAATCAACTTTGGGGTGGAGTGAGGTCAAAACTTCATCTCCTTTTATTGCTATGCTCCTATTTCATTATTAATAAATATATTTCATCGTTCCACAATTCTTGCTCCAAAAATTTTCGACATGATTTTGAATGAAAGTTGTTAATTGTGTGTAAAAATATTGGACACTCAAATAAAATATTTTGTAATAATTTAAGGAGCCACAATTATGAAACAGCATGAAAAGAAAAGTGGAGCAATAATTATAGGACGAAGAAGTATATAAATAAAGTTGAGTCTTATTAGACAATTGAAAAAAATATACTCCCTCCGTCCTAATATTAATGTCCACTTTACTTTTTGCACGATTTTTAAGGAGAGTTGTTAGTTGTGAGTAGAGATGTATAAAGGTGTGGGTCCTACAAAAAAATTGTGTGTAATAATTTGCTAAAAAAGGAATACTGAACATTATATTTGGTACAACCCAAAATGGAATATTGGACATTATAATTGGGACGGAGGGAGTATATTTTATATTTATATATGTATATAAGCAGATGATTGTCGCGCACAAGCAACAATGACGAATATCCGAACTTTATCCTAAAAGTTTCAAAGGCGGCTTCTCGCGCCGCAACATTGATGAAATCTCACATATTGACATGGATTATTTGTTTGTTGGAAACAAATGAAGAAAGTGTGTAGGATGAGTTGAGAGTAAGTTATTTGGATTCAATCCGATTTAGGCAAATGTAGCTCGTTTTCTTGTTTAATTTTATTAGCAATAGATTTTTGCTTAGATGAATCATTTGTCGCCATCAAATTTGAGATGTTGTTATATAATATATAAATTAGAAAGGAAAGTGCAAAAATACAGAAGAGACAAGTAAAAATAATTAGAATTAAAGTGTGAGAATAAAAAAGAAAATATGAAAGAATTAGAAATGAAACAGAGAAAAAATAAGGAAGAAAAGTGAAAATATGAAAGAAAAGAAAAAAAGAGAAATAAGAAAAGAAGTAAAATTACAAAATAAATAAAAAAGACACGAGAATAAATATGAAAAGTGAATAAGAAAGAAATTAGAATAAAACGTGCCAAAATTACAAAGGAATAAGAACAAATAAAATAAATAAAGAGAGAAAAAGAAAATCTGAAAATTAGAAAGGGAAAGTGCTTGAAGATAACCCTCACTTCCAAGATAAACAAAATGTGGCCGAACCACCATGTCTAAAACTTTTAGATGCTACTCTCTCCGTCCCTCTATTTGTGGCTCATTTTTCCGAAAGGGGTGTCCCGTTATTTGTGACCACTTTTCTAATTTGGTAAAAAATTATTATCATATCTTCTACTCTATCATCTTCTCTCTCCTACTTTATTACATTCTCTCTCCTACTTTATCATCATTTCTCTCATACTCTCTCATTATCTTACTCATTTTCTCTCTCATACTTTATCATCTACTCTCTTTCTCATACTTTATCATTTACTCTCTTAATTCCCGTGCCGAAACTAATTGAGCCACAAATAACGGGACGGAGGGAGTATTTCTCTACACACAAAATAATTGTTAGGAATCTTGCATTTGGGCCAGTTAAGTTCACTAACAAATTCGCCGATGTAAATATATTTGTGATGAAGGAAATTTGAAGCAGTTAAAAAAGATAATTATATTATTCATAGTTTTAATGTCATATGAACATTAATTCATCGAAATATTGAACGTCTTAATTAGTTGTAAATATATTGCACTTTAGTTGATTTTTTATTCTGTACGCTGAATGAATCTGTTATCTTTTAAGTTTTTTGGCAGATTGGCAAAAATAGTCATCAAACTTCACGTTTTTGCGATTTAAGCCCTACCGTTAGATTTTCCGTCAACTTAGACGTTAATTCAATTTTTTTTTTTTAAAATAAAAAATTGAAAGGGCAAAATCGAAATTTTTATTTACATGGACCAAAATTGCAAATGAAGAATGATTTGGGACCTATTTAGCAAAATAAAACAGTTTAAGGATTGATTTCACAAATTTTAGACAAATAAGCTAATTACTTCGTTTCGACGAGATTTTGCATTAAATTTTCGATTTTTCATATAACTTTATTGCTTCGTATCATATAAGCTAACGAAGACTTCGTACCACTATAAACAACATTTAATTCGAAATGAAAAATATATAATGTGAATTAACCATTAAAAAACAAATCTATTATCATCCAAAATTTTTACTTCAAATTAACCATTTAGAACATAATATTTACTTCAAAATAACTAGAATACGAGGAATATTGTTCAGTCAGTGAACAATAGTTTAGAATTAGATATTGTGTGCGGAAGTGTAGGCCCAAAAATATATTCGTCTCGGTTTGAAAAACTCGTTTTATGCTGATTGTTTAAAAGTATGTTTTATGCAATACGAACAGTAAACTATGCAACAATAAAATCGACACAAAATTTTTAAAGTGGTTCAGACACACAGGACCTACGTCCACTGTCCTAAACAAAGCAGGAGTTCTTGAATTAATTTATACTGAGCAAGTCTCAGTGGATCTGCGCATTGGACAAATGCGGTCTTGTTTGCTTATACTGAGCAAGTCTCAGTTAATCTGTGCGCTGGACATATATCTACCTATAATCGTAGTGACTTTACAGTTTCAACCGTGAAGGTTTGAGTTTCTCCAACTATGAAGGAGTTCTTACAATAAGAACAGTTCAGAAAGCCGAACTCCTTCGAGTTTTCTAAGCTAACGATTTTACAATAAGCTTGCTTAGAATAGAGAAAGGAAACTGATGAAACTTTAGAGTGAATAACTAGAAAGGATCTCTTTGTATGCAAGTTCTTCGCTGGAATTGACTTTGAGTTTGCTAGAGTGTGTTTTTCGATTGAATGCTTGTGTTCCCGTTGATTGTCTTCTTTGCATGAAGACTTTTCTCTATTTATAGTCTCGACGTACGAATAGATCCATTGGAGGGAGTGTAGACAAGTGTCGAAAACAACCATCTTCATTTTGAATGATAATATAGAGATTCCCTCTTTTTCAGTATTGAAGCAGCTTTGTGTCAGAGTAGGAACAACGCTGGCGGCTTCTAATTGGTCGAGGTTTGCGAGTAGGTGAGGGTTGTTCAAACTCCAATAGCATGCTGAGTTGACTTCCTCTGATTTCTCGGACCTTTTACTGAATTGTTTCGTACTTCCATTCTTTTGAGTTTTCAGCTCGTGGCTCGAATTCCTATGAAGATTCAGTGGGTTATAGTAGTCCCACGTGAGTTCCTAATGCTGAGTTCTTCGCTTGAATGGCAGATGATCTACTTAATCCTATCAGCTACTGAACTCTAGCTAGCCTACTGAGTTCCTAACATGCCGAACTCAACTAAGCTATTACATTATACAAGGTTCATCATTTAGGTAAGGGTTTTGAGATCTTCAAATTTTATCATACTGAATCTCGTCCCAGCAGAATCTGCCGAATGAGCTTTCTGACCGCGTGGGGCATATTGGTTTAAGATATGACATTGTTTACTGACTTAATTTAGTTTACGATAAACTCAGTACAAGAAGTTGCGGAAAGTGTAGGCCCGATTTTATTCGTCTCTTTTGAAAACATTTTTGCTGAAGACTGTTTCAGTTAAGCATGTGCGTGTATTAAAGTTTTACTGAAAATCCAGACTTATGAATTTTGAAAGTCAGTTTTATGCAGGATGAACAATAACTAATAAAAAAGTAAATAAGACAAAAATATTTTAAAGTAGTTAGGATACGCAAGATCCTATGTTCACTATCCTAAATTATCAGGAGGTCTTGAATTAATTATACTGAGCAAGTCTCAGTCAATCCATGCACTGGACATATCACTAGTTATAGTCCTAATGACTTTACACTGGGTTCAAAGTCAAAGTTTGAGATTACCCAACTAAGAGTGTGAAGGAAATATTAGGTTAGGAATGATACCTTCCTCCTTCGTATGTTGTTGCAACTCTGATTGTTGCTCGTGTGTCAAATCTTCTGATCTGTGTCCCGGCCTTTTTCTTCCTCTGGGTGGTCAGAGAACTGAAGAAAATCATATTTTGTCTCTCTCACTACTAACGCACGGCGTGTGTAATTTGTGTATCTGTGTGTTCTGTTTCTGAACATAATACTAATATATATAGGCTTCAAAAGCCAATATAATATTAGTATATTTGTAGCCCATTAATTTAATTATATTCCTAATGGGCTTCCACATAATTAGCCCATAATATAATTAATTAATCCACTGGGCTACTAATATTTACCAATTAATTGGCCCAACCAATTAATTCCACATAAATAACATTATAAAATAATGTAAAAATACAGTAATCCATTAATAATGATTTCTGAGAGACAATAAATAACTAGGCAACTAATTGGGCCAGATCAGGGATCTAATACAAGAAATAAAGCTGGGCCTCAAATTAATTAATTATCTATGCTCAGCCCAGAGCAAAATTAATTAATAAACACAGATTCATTCCACTAGAGAATCCGTGCTGACTTACCCATTTATCCCAAATTGAGCAAGAGCTTGTATTTTAGACTTAATCGATCTTCGTATTTAAGATAGAAATATCCGTTAATTAATTAAGCTCACAGACAGCTTAAATTAATTAACATCTTATATTCCTGAGTAGTACCACTCAACTTTATTAACACACCTGAACTTAATCAACCGACCGGGTTTAGTGTGCTAATCCTTTCGAGTTTCTCAAGGGATATTATCAACCCATTTTACTAGGATACGGTTGCAAGATACAGACAACTAGCCTTAGCTACAAATGACTACTAGCACCCAAGATACGTAGATCCGGTCGCGATGACGTTCACCATAGTAGGTCAAAGTGATAGATAGCCAAATGCACTCAGCTGAAGTCTTACCAAGCTTAAGACCAACTAAGTCACCGAGATCTTGGTTCTCCACTAAGGTCAGTTAGGAGAACACATCTCACTGTGATCCATCAATACACCACCTTCAGTGTACCAGTAAAGACAAGCAGCTAAGATAAGCCACTTCTTATCTAAACTGCAGCTTAAACCAACAACTTATCCTTAAGTTGTCTCAGTTGTGATAACTGTTTATATCTTGTCACTTCAACCAATATGTGTTGTCTTCTGTGATACCCGACACACCACACAAATCTAACTGTTATACAAGATAAAGGATAACATGTGCAAATATATATATTTATCAGATAGGAGAATAAAATAGTGGTAGGGACAAAACACGTTGTATACAAGCATAAAATTTGCTTCCAGTATACAAAATCCCAACAATTCTCCCACTTATACTAAACTAAACTTTTAGTATACAATGTGTCAGTTCTAGGTACAAACTAGCACTCAACTATCTCTCAACGATCTATCCTATCTATCACTGCATCATCTCCCACTTATACAAAAGTTTCTGTAGTCCTAAGTGGGGGGCATCTCTACCACTCCTAAGCCGGGAGTGGTAAGCTCTTTGTGAAAGGATTAGCTAGGTTGACTTTAGTTCTAAATTTTGTCAATCACCACGTCACCTCGATTTATGAATACTCGTATAATGTGGTACTTTCTGTCTATGTGTTTAAATGCCTTGTGAGATCTAGGTTCCTTAGAATTTATCACTGCACCCCCATTAACACAATAAATCGTGATCGTCTTAGGCAAATTCTGAACAATATCAAGATCCAGGAGGAAATTCTTAAGTCAAATTGCCTCTTTCGAAGCTTCTAAAGCAGCCACATACTCTGCTTCCATGGTTGAGTCCGCAATGCATTTCTGCTTTGCACTCCTCCATGAAATGACTCCACCTCCCAAGGTAAACACATAACCCGAGGTAGACTTCTTCTCGTCTCTGTCAGCCTGGAAATCCGATTCTGTATAACCCAAAGACACTAGACTGTTTGACTGGTAAACAAGCCTATAATCTCTAGTCCGTTTAAGGTACTTGACCGCAGTCCAGTGTTCCTTTCCAGGGTTTGACTGATATCTTGAGACCATGCCCACAACATATGAGATATCTGCTCTCGTACAAAGCATCGCATACATGAGGCTACCGACAGTGGAAGCATATGGTACTAGCCTCATACTTTCTATCTCTTCAGGCGTTTTAGGGCACTGATTCTTGGATACAAAAATGCCATGTATGAAAGGTACTGAATCTCTATTGGCTTTTTGCATGCTAAAACAAGCAATAATAGTGTCAACGTAGGACGCTTGTGACAAGCTTAACATCATTTTCTGGCGATCTCGGATAACCTTGATCCCAAGGATGTAAGCAGCTTCACCTAAGTCCTTCATTTGAAACTGCTCGGATAACCACATCTTTACGTCTGATAACACTTCAATATTATTGCCAATGAGAAGGATGTCATCTACGTAAAATGCAAGAAATACCACTGATCCGTTAACACAAATACGGTACACACACCTCGTTAGGACATGATACAAATCAATAGGATTTGACTACCTCGTCGAAAATGCTGGTGCCATAATCGGAAAGCTTGCTTAAGTCCATGAATAGACTTCTTAAGCTTCCAAACTAGATGTTCTTCGCCCTTCCTCACATAACCATCTGGTTATTTCATGTAGATGTCTCTACCTTTTTCAAGGTGACCGTTAAGGAATATGGTTTTGACATCCATTTGCCAGATCTCTAGGTTTATGTGATCTGCTATGGCAAGGAGAATCCGAATGGACTTGATCATTGATACAGGCGAGAAGGTCTCTTCGTAATCGATACCTTCTTTATGGGTAAAACCCTTCGCCACTAGCCTAGCATTAAACACCATGATCTCTCCATTCGGTCCTCTCTCTTTCTCTAGTATACCCACTTACTACCAATAGCCTTGCAACCCTCAGGTAGTTCAGTGATCTCGTATACATCCATATCAATTACGGACTTAAATTCTGAGTCCATGACGATTGGCTAGGAATCTGCATCTACATCTCCCACTGCTTCGTTGTAAGTCCAGGGATCCATGGTATCTTGTTCATTTGCCGGGAGATGATCAAACGTCTCCCCAGTGAACATATACCGATCAGGTGTAAATATCACCCTCCCACTACGTCGAACAGTGTCAGGCGTTGTGTTAACAAAATGTGCAGTTACTCGTGGAGTACTGTCTTGCACAACTGGTTGTTCAAGTGGAACTGGACCACCTTGTAATTCCTCAAGGATGATGTCGACTCGAGATTTATGGTTACTAATGTAATCCTCTTCTAAGAACCGAGCATTAGGGCTAACAACGATATTCTGTTCTTTATGATCACAAAAGTATCCACCCTTCGTTTCCTTCGGATACCCAATGAACAACATCACTTCTGAAAGTGATTCCAATATGTCGGCCTGCCTATTTAGCACATAAGCAGGATAACCCCAAATCCTTAAGTAGTGCATACTGGGTTTGTGCCCGCTCCACAACTCAAAAGGGATCTTTTGTACCGACTTGGACGACACACGGTTCAGCAAGTATGATGCAGTCTCTAGGGCATATCCCCAAAAGGAAACTGGCAAAGTTGCATAACTCATCATCGACCGAACCATCTCTAAAGAATTCGGTTCCTTCTCTCTGACACACCATTCTTTTGAGGCATGCCCATTGCTGTCAGCTGGGATGTAGTCCCACATTCTGTCAAGTAGTCCTTGAACTCGTTGGATAGGTATTCCCTACCACGATCAGATCATAGTGTTTTGATTTCTTTACCTAACTTCTTCTCCACTTCTGCCTTGAATTCCCTAAAGGTTTCAAAGCAATCTAACTTGTGGCGAATAAGATAAACATATCCAAACCTCGAGTAATCGTCAGTAAATGTGAGGAAGTACTCATACCCTCCACGAGCTTGTGTAGACATAGACCCACACAAGTCAGAATGTAGCAAACTTAACACTTCTGTTGCTTTATTACCCTTTGCCTTGAAAGGCCTAGTCATCATCTTTCCTTCCAAACAGGTTTCGCAAGTTGGAAATGGTTCAACTTGGAGAGACTCTAATGATCCATTTACCACCAGCCTTTGAGTCCTATTAAGATTGATGTGACCTAGTCTTAAGTGCCACAGATAAGTTTGGTTTACCTTAGAAGACTCTTTCCTCTTCTTAGGATTTGATGATGAGGAAGCAATATTAACAGAACTACGCAGTTTACAAGTAATAGTATATAAAGATCCGTTTAATGGTCCACCACAGATAAAATCATCGTCTTTCATGATAGAAACTTCACTATCAAAACTTGATTTATAACCATCCATGGTGCGGAGTTTTGAAACAGAAATAGTGTTTCGCCTAAACTCAGGCACATATTAAACTTCTTTAAATACTAAAACAAAACTATCAAAAGATAGATGTAAATCTCCAATGGCAATTGCAGGAACTTTCGATCCATTGCCCATTGAGACTACCACCTAGCCATTGCTCAATTGCCTTTCTGCATGAAACCTTGCAAGGTGTAACAAACATGATCAGTTGCCCCCGAATCTACTACCCATTCGTGGGTAGAAGAGGAAACTGGAACAGTTTTTGTTACAAGAGCGACTCGCGTCTCTTTCTGTTTTGCCTTGACATCTGGATTATAATCATTCCGGTGTCCTTTCTTACCACTCTTGAAGAACCTTCCTTTCTCCTTTGACATTCGCATGTCGCCGGTAAGGACCGTCTTCTTACTCCCACTGCTCTTCTTGAAATGTCCACCTTTTCTGCTCTTTTTTTGGTTTTCGCCTTTCGGAGGATTCCTTGAACTACTAGGGATATTTAAGACTTGAGTACTCTTGCCATTTCCTATAACCTCTTTGACCGCTACCAAAGATTTGAGTAACTTACTCATAGTAAACTCGTTCTTAGACATAGCGGTCCTAAAAAAGAAGTTCTTATAGAACCTTTGCGAGCATTTATTGGGAAGGTAAGATATCTCTTCCACTCTATGAAATTATTTAAAATTGTTAAACCCGTTAGGGTTTGATTGGGTGAGACTGTTTAGGAACTCGAAAATTTTTCGAACAGACATATCTGAAAAATGTAATTTAAAAGCATGTACGAAATTAATATATGCACATAATTCGTAATTAATAATCATTGTAACCTTTTGTAAAAACAATGATATTAAAAACCTCGAACAACTCTAGGAATTCCACTAGCAAGCCACACAGGTGGACGTTTACTAGCGTAACCCTAAACCAAGCTATTTGCCTAGCTCTATAATTCCAATCCACGTCTAGGTTCTTAAGACGAATGGAATTAATAGTTTGATATTCTGGACCATGTCACTATTAAAACGCAGGAAGGGACTTCGAAGGAAGTGAATTGTACCTGCGGTGACATCTAAGCTCAATACCATTAATTTGACCAAAATAGAATCAAATTCTTGAAATTGTCATAGTTACTCGTACCATGCCGCATTCAATTTGATCTAATTAACCATTCTATTTAATTATTATCTTCTAGAGTACTCGTGTTTACTAGGCACGCAAGCCACGCAGGTGGACTTTTACGGCTTCGCTCCCACTACTCAATAATAATCAAATATTGTTTTGGAAAACTCATCTCACAAAACTGGTAGCTCAAAGATGCAAGCAAGCCACACAGGTGGACGTTTACTTACATAATCTTACTACTTTCGTGTAGAGTCTAATTAATGGAGGTCCGATTAAGTGTTTAATATCTAAATTAATGGAATCTAATTAAACATTTTCGTGTAGAGTCCAATTAATGGAGGTCGCAACCCGCCATCCACAGGGGGAGATGTCCGCGGCCTAGCCGCCCCTCGCCGGCCAGCGATGTCACCGGAAAACTGGCTGGGAGCGCGCACAGCTGCGTACTTCTGCGCCTGTCGCTGCGCGCGGCTGCCGCTGCCTCCCGTCGTCTCGTCCGTCGTCCCCGACCCTTCCAGACGTCTCACAGACGTCTGGGCTGTGAAGAACAACGGCCAATTTCAGCCACAATGACGGGATTTCAGCGAGTCCCGCAACCCGTCGCCGCCGGCTCTGCCGTTGCAAAATTATATCTTTTCGATCCGCAATTCGTTCAATTGATTCATGGTAATGATCCTTGGACGATTTTATGCCACCATGAATGGATTCCGGCCAAAATCGTCCATCAATTTCCCTCAATTTTCGAATTTGTCGCCGGAAAAAATTATGGTGAGCAGCGAACTTCAGATGTCGATTTCGCTCGCATCTGGAATTAGATGATCCCATACGATATATCATCACGAAGCTTGTCTGGCGAGGAATCCAGCGGTTCAAGCCGATCAAAAATCAAACCTCGGACCCGTCGGGAATCGCCTCCGAAAGATGCGGCGAAACCTTAGCCGAATTAGGGTTTTCGTCCGAATTGGGAATTTCTGGACAACACGACCACTTATCCTTTCCGACGCTATTTCGGACAAACCAGAAATCGGAATGGGTCATGCGACCTATCCAGACGAAGCTAATGAAATCACAAACAAAAATATCTGAACGGATCGGAAATATGAGTTTGCAAGCGCCCCCACGCGCCACCTCAAGGCGACGGTCGTGTTATGCCAGTTTCTAGGGTTTTGCCCTTTTTCGTCCTTTTGCCTCGATTTTCGTGCATCCCGGACCAATTACAGTACAAAAACAGTACAATCACATAACATATAGGTCATATGATCTACTCGTGGTCAAAATTGTGGCTCGCAAGCCGCCCCAAACATTAAATTAGCCCGATAACGACGGAAATAAACCCTAATCATGCTCCTAACAGCAACAATCAGAGCCTAAACCAGACTCTGATACCAATTGAAGGAAATATTAGGTTAGGAATGATACCTTCCTCCTTCGTATGTTGTTGCAGCTCTGATTGTTGCTCGTGTGTCAGATCTTCTGATCTCTGTCCCGGCCTTTTTCTTCCTCTGGGTGGGCAGAGAACTAAAGAAAATAAGATTTTGTCTCTCTCACTACTCACGCATGGCGTGTGTAATTTGTATATGATTGTGTTCTGTTTCTGAACAGAATACTAATATATATAGGCTTCATAAGCCAATATAATATTAATATATTTGTAGTCCATTAATCTAATTATATTCCTAATGGGCTTCCACATAATTAGCCCAAAATATAATTAATTAATCCACTGGGCAACTAATATTTATCAATTAATTGGCTCAGCCAATTAATTCCAGATAAATAACATTATTAAATAATGTAAAAATATATTAATCCATTAATATTGATTTCTGAGAGATAATAAATAACTAGGCAACTAATTGGGCCAGATCAGGGATGTAATACAAGAAATAAAGTTGGGCCTCAAATTAATTAATTATCTATGCTCAGCTTAGAGCAAAATTAATTAATAAGCACAAATTTATTCCACTAGAGAATCCGTGCTAACTTACCCCTTTATCCCAAATTGAGCAAGGGCTTGTATTTTAGACTTAATCGATCTCCGTATTTAAGATAGAAATATCCGTTAATTAATTAAGCTCACTGACAGCTTAAATTAATTAACATCTTATATTTCTGAGTAGTACCACTCGACCTTATTAACACACCTAAACTTAATCAACCGGCCAGGTTTAGTGTGCTAATCCTTTCGAGTTACTCAGGGGATATTATCAACCCATTTTACTAGGATACGGTTGCAAGATACAGACAACCAGCCTGAACCACAAATGACTACTAACACCCAAGATACGTAGATCCGGTCGCGATGACGTTCACCATATTAGGTCAAAGTGATAGATAGCCAAATGCACTCAGCTGAAGTCTTACCAAGCTTAAGACCAGCTAAGTTACTGAGATCTTGGTTCTCCACTAAGGTCAGTTAAGAGAACACATCTCACTGTGATCCATCAATACACCACCTTCAGTGTACCAGTAAAGAAAAGCAGCTAAGACAAGCCACTTATTATCTAAACTGTAGCTTAAACCAACAACTTATCCTTAAGTTATCTGAGCTGTGATAACTGTTTATTTCTTGTCAGTTCAACCAAATTGTGTTGTCTTCTGTGATACCGACACACCATACAAATCTAACTTTTATACAAGATAAATGATAACATGTGCAACTATATATATTTATCAGATAGCAGAATAAAATAGTGGTAGGGACAAAACACATTGTATACAAGCATAAAATTTGCTTCCAGTATACAAAATCCCAACAGAGTGAGTTCTTACTGAATGAATGGAGGACGAATCATATCTGCGCCCTTTGGAAAGCCTCTGATTTTGCTCGTGTTTGGAGCTTCTGGACCGTGTCCGGCCCTTCCTCTCCTCTGTGTGGACAAAGATCTTAGAGGAAAGAATTACATGCTTTTCTCACAAAACTCACGTTCTCACGTTTAACGTGTATGAAGTGGTGTAATAATGTTGAACATGCGTAGTATATAACATAATGTATAAACATTATATTATAATTGTGGCCAATTAGTAATTATATTGCTAATGGAATTCTAATAAATTAGTATTCATCCCATAATATAATTAATAATAACTGGATCACATATTTATCAATTAATTGGCCCAACCAATTAAATTCAGATAAATATTTCTTACATTATTAAATAATGTATAAATACATTAATCTATTAATAAAAATTCCTAAGAGAGCAGAATAAATACTGGGCATCCATTTCGGTCAGACTAAGGATCCAATACAAGAAATAAAGCCGGATCTCAAATTAATTAATTATCTATGCTCAGCCCATAGTAAAATTAATTAATAAACACTGATTCATTCCACTAGAGAATCTGTGCTAACTTACCCCTTTATACCAACTTGAGCATGGGTTTCTATTTCAGACTTAATTGAACCCCGTATTTAAGAGACAAATATTTGTTAATTAATTAGGCTCACCGATAGCTTAAATTAATTAACATCTTATTATATTCCTGAGAAGTACCACTCAACCTTATTAACACACCAGAACTTATCAACCGACTAGGTTTAGAGTGCTAATCCTTACGAGTTCCTCAGGGGATATTATCAACCTATTTAATAGGGATACAGATAAACAGCCTGAGCTACACATAACCACTATCACCCAAGATAAGTAGATCCAGTCGCGTTGACATTCACCATAGTAAGTCAAAGTGATAGATAGTTAAATGCACTCAGTTGAAATCTGTTGGGTTATGAGTCAGTGGTCATTTAGATCATTGCTAAGGGGGTACTTTGAACTGACATCAGTTGTTCATGTACTTAGGACTTTTTGTTATATTTCGGTAATGGGGGGGAATTGTAGTAATTTTATCGCTATAGAATTGAAGATCCCAAAACCTGTCATGTACCCGTAGTATGTTTCGGACTTGATGATGTAATAGGCTAGACATGTTCTTATATTCATTTTTTATTTTGTCTAAGTCCTGTAAGGGGTGTTTGTTGGTCTGAACTTCATTAGGAAGTTAAATTCCAGAACCCTGTGTCATTAGTTTGTAGAGCTCGTGTCTTCAGAGTCACCAGCTACTATTCTCAGTGGAAGATTCCTATCAACAGACCTCCATTGAAGACACAGTACGATAAGCTCAGTACCTTCAGAGTCATCAGTTGACCGTTATCAGTAGAAGACTTCTATCAGCCGAGCCAGATGAAGAAGTCAGTATGATCGATCCAGATCTACTGAATCCGACAAGGAAACGACTGCCCGACTGTTATTGACATTCGAAAGTAAGCAGAGTCTATTCATACGAGGATTAGTGAGAGTCAACTCAGAAGAAGACTGATGTCTGACAAGTCTCACCTACCACAAACCTCGACCAATGAGAAGCAACCAAAGCCTTACCTGTTCTGACACTAAAGTTGCTCTCATGTACAGAAGCCACCCACTCTGCGGCGCTACTTCAAAAATTATGACCGTTTTCCTTGGAAGTTTGTGACATGTGGCATCGTCCTCTCCAACGGATACATGCCTGGGTCACGACTATAAATAGAGAAGAGTTTACAAGCTCAACGCACGGGACATCAAAGGGAATACACGCTCACAGCATTCAAACTCTCTAGCGCATTCAAGCTAATCCAGCAAAGAACTTGCTTAGTTGAATATCTGTAGTTCTTCTCTCTAAAGATTCTTTAGTTCCCTCTTCTCTATCTAAGCTCAACTGTTATATCCATAGCTTAGAACCTTCGAAGGAGTTCACTTTCAGTGAATCGTTCTTATTGTAAGAACTCCTTCATTGTTGGAGAAAAATCCCCTCCCCTTCAAACTTCGGTTTGATTTGTAAAGTCTCTAAGGACTATAACTTAGAAGGGTCAGTCCAGCGTACAAATTCCTTATTGAGGCTTGCTCAGATAAATCAACAAGAACTCCTGTTCTGTAGGACCGTGGACGTAGATCTTGTGTATCTGAACCACGTTAAAATTTTTTGTGTTATTTACTGTTTTATTGCAATGTTCTCAAACCGATTTACAAACTCATACTTTGCATAAAACGTATTTAAAAGTGCACCAGCCAAAACAACTTTGGTTTGTGAAAACACGTTTTCAAAAGAGACGATGTCTAACGGGCACCACACTTATCTGCACTGAACTTTCCGACTGAGCTCTCAATACTGACAAAAGTCAGTAGGACGAACTCAGTAGTTTAGACACTCTGACCCGCGATCAGAAGGTTATTATTTGATACTATTCATCAGTCGTACTCTACAGCTCAGCTGTTCTTCGCGTTTGAGGAAAAACTTGTGCACAGGTGTATTCATCCCCCCTACACCTGACACTCGTCTCCGGACCAACAACTCCTGATCATCGTTTCTAAAAACTACTGGTCTACTCGAACAGATCCTGAAAACGTTTTCACTGCACAAACATCTCTTCATACATCCTTATACTCTCATCTACAATGTCTGATATGTCAGTTATTCGGATGGTACCCATGTTCTCAGTGGAGAACTATACAGTATGGAGCGTGAGAATGGAGGCGCACCTTACATCGCTGCACCACAGCATGACAGATGTCCTTGAGACAAGACCTATCATTCCCATGACCGACAGCGTTCAATATGCAGTTGTGGGAGGTGTAGGAGCACAAACCGGTGCTAAGGTTGCCAAAGAAAAATCTGCCTTCACGCCAGAAGAGAAGAAATTGCACAACCTCGATCGAGTAGCGCGGAACGCAATCCTGACAACGCTCAGTGATTTACACCTTGGGAGGGTGCAAGATTGTAAAATGGCAAAAGAACTTTGGGATGCCCTGGCTGTGCTGAGCCAAGGAACCCCGCAGATCAACGAAAATAAGCTCAAGCTAGAGCTTCAAAAGTTTGACAACTTTGCCATGGAGCCCAAGGAAACCATTGACGAGTTTAGAGTCAGATTCACCAATCAGATCAATGTGATCAACGGGCTGGCGAGAACGTTCACTAACAAAGAGATGAACACCAAGATCTTGAAAGCGCTACCTCGACTGAAGTGGCTTCCTTTTGCTACTTATTTACGTCGCTCAGATCTTAATGCTTTAACTCCTGATGTTATCTTTTCAGAACTAAAGACTGAGGAGTTCGAGCATAGTCTACCCTAATGGTGTGTTAGTGCTCCAGCTGACATTCAAATAGATCATGCTTTCAAAGCAACAGTCAGCACTTCAGGAGCCAACCCCGTGTTTGCTAGCAAGACAATAGCTACATCAGATGCAAAGTCCACGGAGACTTCTGCTACTGAGCATCTTGCGCTTATGACTCTCAAATATCAAAGGGAGAAGGAGAGAGTCAGAAAGCTAAAGAAATACCACAGAGATTCTCCCTCGGGTAAGAAAGATAATCATAAAAGGGAAGAATCTAAACCTTCTCCTGATTGCAGGAACACAGAAACTGCTGCTAGTCCATCCAACAGCTCAACTGGAAAAGGAGGCAGAGTGACTGTGTGCTACAACTACAAGAAGGAAGGACATTTCCAGTACGAATGTCCTGAGCTCTCAGCTGGCCAACGAGCAGAACGGCAGGCCAGACGAGAAAAATTTGCCCGAAGAAGGTAGGCTTACATTACCGGAGAGCTATCCGACAACTCAATCGAGGAAGATACTTTCATATATTCTTCTGAAGATGAAGCCGCATTTATTGTCGTTGAGGTCGGAGAAACAGATCCTGAAACATCGGCTGAACACTGCCTGATGGCCGGAGAAGAGGCTGAGGTAAATTCAAAATTTATTATAACCTCCTCTTCACAGAGCACACACGACACGTGCTCAGCTACAGATGAACCTCTAGACGTGATGCAAGCATACGACGATCTACTAGAGGAACATATTCAGTTAAGCAGAGAATTCAGTAGAATTGTACAGGAACTGGAACAGGTAAAGGCTGAAAACCAGAGACTTTCTTCTGATTGTCAGGTCTCTACTGATTCAGAGAATCTCGTTGCGAGACTGAAGGAAGAGATTGAATCTCTTATAACTAAGTCTCAGCTTCAAGAAACTCAGATATTAGTTCTGACTAAGGACAATTTTGAGAAAGATACTAAGATAGCCAGACTCAATCAAAAGCTCGCAAAGGTTGAAAAGGATTACGAATCACTTAGGAAAAGTGATGAAGTTTGGCGAGGACTAATGACTGAATAGTACCTGGGAGCCAAGGAGAAGTTGGAAAGTATGCTTAGAGCACAAAGGGCAGTCACCATGAAGGAAGGACTCGGCTATACTCACGAAGCTTCCACCTCTACTTCAAAAGGCTCAGAAATGCTGGCTGATAGGTTCGTCAGAGGAAAATTTCAGATCACTGAACCTACAACTCAGGTGAAAAACAAACAAAAGATCATCGCACCTCAGCCGAGCAACAAGAAGCAACTGACCAAAAGTTCTAGGCCCAGGATACCACCATCGAATTCAGGGGGAACTAAGAAGGTCAGATGGGCAGAGCAGTATGGCGAGCCACAATATGAGCATCCCACACATTTTGGTTCGTACTTTTATGAGCCCAGGGTCATGAGGAGCACAAAACCTCAGAAGAAGAAAGCTCTTGAACCCAAAGCTGCCAGAAAGTCAGTATCTCCAAAGTCAGTGGAGAAGAAGATTGACAAGGTTAAGAAAAAGAAGGTGTCTGAGACTCCTAAGGTCGCTAGACAGATTTGGGGCGCGAAACCATCGACTAATACTTAAGGACCCAAACTGAACCAAAGGGTACCTAATATTGTTTCTGTTTTGCAGGTGCATAAGGACCATTGGATTGTGGACAGCGGCTGCTCGAGATATATGACTTATCAAAAGAGCCTGCTGACCAACTACGTACAAGAAGATAGTCCCAGAATTGAGTTTGGTGACAACTCAAAAGGCTATACAAGGGGATATGGAACACTGGACATTGGGACTGCTTCAGTTCCAAGAGTAACATATGTTGAAGGACTTCAACATAATCTCCTTTGTGTCAGTCAATTCTGTGATAATTTGAATAGAGTTATCTTTGACACTGGTTTTTGTGATGTTGTTGATAAATCTACAGGGAAAACAGTGTTATCAGGTTCGCGGAAAAAGAACATCTACGTTGCTAACTGGAACACCGCTGAACCTGAGGCCTCCTTGCTTGACAAAACAGGATGGATGTGGCATAAGAGGCTAAGTCACCTAAATTTCAAGGCAATGGACAAGCTAGCCAAGAACTCAAGAGTCAGAGGACTGCCCAATGAAGCCTTCATCAAAGACAAAAACTGTGAAGCGTGCTTGAAGGGAAAGCAGACAAAGAAAAGTAATCCTCCAATTTTGTCACCTTCCACTGACGAAATCCTTCAACTGCTCCACATGGATTTATTTGGGCAAGTCTCTCCAGTGACTATAAGAGGCAAGAAATATGCCCTCGTCATTATTGACGATTATTCAAGATATACGTGGGTCATCTTCATAGCCAACAAATCTGATGTCAAGACTGCGCTTCCAATACTGCTGAAGAAACTCAGTGTGGAAAAGGACATCAAGATTCAGAGAATTTGCTCAGATAGAGGGACATAATCTCTCAACTCAGAGTACTGCGACAAAGAGGGGATTCAACACGAGACTTCAGTAGCTCGCATTCCTCAGCAGAACGGTCTTGCTGAACGGAAGAACATAACACTAAAAGAAGCAGCAAGAACGCTCCTAGCAGACTCTGGACTACCCTCAAAGTTCTGGGCTGATGCTACTGACACCACCTGTTACACTCAGAATCACTCACTACTTACAAAGCAGCACATGAAGACGCCATACGGACTATGGAAAGGGAGAATTCATTCTATTTCCCATTTTCATATCTTTGGCTATCCTTGCTTTATCCATAATAACGGGAAGGATCAGTTAAAGGTCTTTGGTAGCAAATCTGATCAAGGAGTATTCTTAGGATACTCTCGAGTCAGTAAAGCCTTCAGAGTCTTTAACTATCGGACCCTTTGCGTGGAGGAAACCCTCATATGATTTTTTATGAGTTTGTTACTGAGGACAGGAAACCTAAGAAGATAAATTCTGAAGATGTCAGCAGCAAGCTACAGGATCTCACACTGAATGACAAAGCTGAGAAGATCCAGCATTGTTGGGATGATGAGTCAGACGAAGAAGAAATCCAGACCCATCGCGCAAGCACTGTAGCTGACCTGGTTGATTCTACTGAACATAATCAACATCAGGTAACAATGGTCGATGAGGAAGCCCAGTGGTAACTGAGACCTCTACTGAGAATATAAACTCAGGGGGAACGACTAATGTTCCTGAGCTAAATGCCCCTGAACCTGGAAACTCAGTAGATCCTAACCTTCTTACTGAATTGTTCAGTTACAGAACATCACTACTGAAATGCCTAACACTCCTATTGACTGTACAGAAGTAATCTCAGAAGAAGAAGCCAAACTCAGAAGTTCATGGCTAGACGCTCACTCTTCTGATCTAATCATTGGAGATCCATCAGCAGCAGTAAGGACAAGATCCAGACTGAGTCAAGGAGAAAGCGCTCTCTACTCCTACTTCTTGTCTACTGAAGAACCTCAGACGATAGAGGATGCTCTCAACGATGGTGACTGGATCATTGCCATGCAAGAGGAGCTGAACCAGTTTGTCCGAAACGAAGTTTGGGAGCTTGTTGATAGACTTAGACACCAACACGTAATCGGTACTAAGTGGGTCTTCAAGAACAAGCGAGATGAAAACAACATCATAGTAAGAAACAAAGCTCGACTTGTTGCCAAGGGATATTGTCCAGCAGAGGGAATAGACTTTGACGAGACGTTCGCACCAGTCGCCAGATTGGAAGCCATTCGTCTATTCCTGGCCTACGCAACGCATCAAAGATTCAAAGTTTATCAAATGGATGTTAAGTCAGGGTTTCTGAATGGCGTACTGAAGGAAGAAGTCTACGTGGAACAACCGCCTGGCTTTCAGCAGGGACATCAGGTGTATAGACTTCGGAAAGCTCTGTATGGGTTAAAACAAGCACCCAGGGCTTGATACGATACCCTATCAGACTTTCTTCTTCAAAAAGGTTTTCAGAAGGGGACAGTAGATCGCACTCTGTTCAGCATTAAGTCAGGCGATGACATTCTACTAGTGCAGATCTACATGGACGACATCATTTTCGGATGCAGGAACGTGACTATATGTCAACAATTCGAGAAAATGATGAAGGAGAAGTTCGAGATGTCAATGATGGGGGAGATGAACTACTTCCTTGGATTTCAAGTGAAGCAATCACCTGAAGGAATATTCATCAACCAAGCCAAGTACAGGCTGGAGGATCAGGTGAAGGATCCTCGGCCCAGGCGCATATTGAAGATGTGGCCAAATTTGTCGAAAGCTCGATCTTTGAAGAAGAGCCCCTATTTAACGCCCCCAATTTCTAAAACTTTTTAAGGGGACGTCACCACATAAATAAACTTTGTCATAGATTTAATTTTTAAAATAACTTTAAATCTTCTCATAAAAAGGAAAATTCAGTGCTAAATTTGCATAAACAGCGAAAGTCTTAAAATGAGTGCAAATGCAACTACTAGTTTTCGAAAAATAAAATAAAGCATGAGTGATATTAGTTCATGATAAAAACTAAATTAATGCAGTAAGAACTTTCATTATTTCTTTCTCGTGTAAGTATGTGACCATCACCATCCGCCACTTCAAGCATCCGCCGGACCATGATCTGAAAAATTGAAAATATAGAGGGGTGAGTACGACTACTCAGTGGGGAATACACTTATCCAAACTATGTAATATACCAATATATCATGGAAAATTAGATCATGTAAGAATTACGTAGTCACACATACCACTGAGTCAACTTCGACTCTAACATTTAAACGGATCAACTTCGATCCCGGTCAACTTCAACCATAAACATGTGTACCGATCAACTTCGATCGCGGATCAACTTCGATCCCGGTCAACTTCGACCATTAACCTTTATATCGATCGACTTCGATCGCGGATCAACTTCGATCCTTCCTTATCTTGCGTGACATTTACTCATAAATATCGAGCATAAAATATAATAAGGATAAATGTAGTGTAAGAATACTTCCCCACCTTAACTTGACTTTGAATGAAAAATGTGGATATAAAATGGATTAAGTCCTGCGCGCCTGCCCTAAAATGAAATATTTATTCTTTAATGTCGTGGCGTGTATGCAACAAAATTCAGAGTATACAAGAATTTTAATTAACATACCAAGCAATTGTAAAGCATCTAAATTTCTACCATGAATTTTAAACATTGAAACGACGCTAATTAATTTAATTCCCTTCATTAGAGTCTACCAAGCCCGAAACCATATAACTTACAGATAAATTTCAATAAGAAATAATTCCATGCTTTCCAATATTGTACTCTTATATATATACTCTATGGTAATTCATTAAATCTACCCAGCTTACAAAATTAATATGATGCACCCTCAGCCGAAACAATTATAGTAGTAGTTAACGAAAATCATAAATCTAACTTAAAACATTTATTAAGAAATCAATCTGACATACAACGTGTATCACTATATACAATTATTTAACCTAATTATCTAAGCGATTATACTTTGGTTCTACTATCCTAATACTTATGGAGTATATAGAGAGCGCCTTTTTTTTCTTTCTAATTTGTTGATCTCTTAATACATTTCATAACATTAAATGGAAAAACAAATAGTTACCAACATAATAACCTCATAAAATCATATGATATTAAATTGAGTTCCTTCTCGGCAAAAATATCAATGGTTGTTAATATAAATTATTTGATGCATTCCTTAGCTAACCAAATTTTTTTACGAAAACAAATAACATGCTTTACAATTAAAAACTTTTCAATCACAAAAAAAAAAACAATTATCATAAATTGATTTACTGTACACAAATTTAAGAACTAGATGACAATAATACCTTATTTAGCTTGATCTTCTTGACTAAGGCTTGAAGCGAGAAATAGCCGAAAACTAAAAACAGATACAACCCTATCTTGAAGTTTTTTTTTCTTTGCGCATGAACAATTACAAGTGAGTATATATAATAAACCTTAGGCTATTGATAAATACTAATCGAGAATATGCCTCCTCTTTATAAAACATTATCATCCCTATCCAACCCTTTCCAAGTAGATTATAATATATATATATATATATATATATATATATATATATATATATATATATATATATATCCGAGATTTTCTCTAACCATAAGGCGCTGCAAATCGTGATTTAACAACCTAAAATCTAACCTAATAAATTAAATCTTCTTTAGAATAGTTAAATAATAATAATAATAATAAAAATACCTAATAGATGACATATAGTTTCCAAAACCCACTGACACCGGTTCCTTTTCATATTAATCATGAGGTATGTCCAAGTTAGGTTGTTAAAGTTTTTTTTTAAATATCCATTCATTTAAAAACAAATAATAATAATATTATATTAGTTAGTGATATTTTAAATTTGAAACGAATTTAGATGAATAATATGTACTTAATACAATTTAAAGCATGAAAAGCTACTCTATAAAATTTTGTCGATTTAATTAAACACGTAGTTCACAATCATGTATAATACAAATATAATAATAATAATAAAATCATGCATAGAATGAGAAAATGTCATGATCATGATTTATTATTAGTTTCTAAGGCACGTCTTATAGGACTTATTCATAAAAATGTTATGCATGTGTATGATATGCATTTTATATTGGAAATTTTGGGGTGTTACACCTGCCAACTCAAAGTCCTGAAAAGGAGATCGCTACTGAAAGCACTCCTCCTCCTTCTCCGTTGCCTAAATTCAAATCTCGAGAAGAGCAGGAAGAGCACGACAAGAGGGTGGCACAACAGCTGCAGGATCAGATGGACTATGAGTTGAGGATGGAGGAAGAAGCCCAGAAGAAGAAGAGGGTCCCTATGTCCAGAACGTCAAAGAGTCAGGCGAAATTGATCATGGCTCAGCGGAAGATAGCACAATCTGCTCCGGAGCCTACTGAAGACTCTGACACGGATAACCTGCCCCTCGCTCAGCGGTTGAAAAACCTTCCTAAACTTACAGCTGAGCAGGAAGCAGAAGACAAGGCAACATGGGACGCAGTGCAGCAAGGGCTTAATCTCAGAACCAGACACAGACGCTTTGCCGAGCTAAGAGAGAAGAAGAGACATGCTGATCTGGCTAAGATCATAGAGCTGACTGAACAAGCAGCCAGAGAGCCTATCCTCGACCGCAGTAGGCAGATACCCAGGACATCCAAGTTCTTCCGGCGTGGTGCTCTGAAGTCACATCTGAAGAAAACTCCACACCGCCGTGTCAACAAGTGGATCCCGTGGAATCTGAATGAGGAGTGGGAGGAGCTGAAGGACGATTTCATCAAAGCCTTTCTATGTATGGCAGTGCTATCCTTCTGAAGTTTCGGCGGTCGATCTTTTTGATCAGTATCTATATCACCACGACCCCAACTTCAGAGTTCAGATAAAGCTCTTGCTATTCAAGGAGAAGCTGACATTCACTGCTCCTGCCTACCGCCTGCTGAAGCCTCCGATGACAACTCAAGGCATTGTCTGCACCAAGGAGATTGAAGAGGAAGTGGAGACAGTTGTCTGTCGCAATAATCTTGATCTTTTGACGACAAATGATCTCATTCCCATCCAAGCCCTCATGAAAAGAATTTACAAGTCTTACGGGTTGGATGCTCCTGCTACCAAGTCTATTGATTTCAAATCAAGAAATTCAGACGTTAGCAGTTCTATTGTTTCTTCATATGTTTTGATGTAATAGCATTAGACTGATGTAATCAATGCCATATCAATATATCAGTTTTTACTGAGCCAGACAACTACTCATTGTCTTTAGGCTGTGTTCTTTTTTTTTTAACACACTGATCACTTAAGTGATCTGACACACACTCACATAACCGGTTTCTTCTGATATGTCTATCTTTCATGTGCTGTTAACCTTGTTATCATTGTTCAGTATTTACTGAATCTTCTTGGGTTAGTAGTTTAGTACTTAGTGGTTTTGACATCATCAATTAGGGGGAAATTGTTGGGTTATAAGTCAGTGGTCGTTTAGATCATTGCTAAGGGGGTACTTTGAACTGATCAGTTGTTCATGTACTTAGGACTTTTTGTTATATTTCGGTAATGGGGGAAATTGTAGTAATTTTATCGCTATAGAATTGAAGATCCCAAAACCTGTCCTGTACCCGTAGTGTGTTTTCGGACTTAATGATGTAATAGGCTAGACATGTTCTTATATTCATTATTTATTTTGTCTAAGTCCTGTAAGGGGTGTTTGTTGGTCTGAACTTCATTAGGGAGTTAAATTCCAGAACCCCGTGTCATCAGTTTGTAGAGCTCGTGTATTCAGAGTCACCAGCTGACTGTTCTCAGTAGAAGATTCCTATCAGCAGACCTCCATTGAAGACACAGTACGATGAGCTCAGTATCTTCAGAGTCATTAGCTGACCGTTATCAGTAGAAGACTTCTATTAGCCGACTCAGATTGAAGAAGTCAGTATGATCGATCCAGATCTACTGAATCCGACAAGGAAACGACTGCTCGACTGTTATTGACATTCGAAAGTCAGTAGAGTTTATTCATACGAGGATCAGTGAGAGTCAACTCAGAAGAAGACTGATGGCTGACAAGTCTCACCTACCACAAACCTCAACCAATGAGAAGCAACCAAAGCCTTACCTACTCTAACACTAAAGCAACTTTCATGTACAAAAGTCAACCACTCTGCGGCGCTATTTCAAAAACTTATGGCCGTTTTCCTTGGAAGTTTGTGACATGTGGCATCATCCTCTCCAACGGATACATGCCTGGGTCACGACTATAAATAGAAAAGAGTTTCCAAGCTCAACGCACGGGACATCAAAGGGAATACACGCTCACAACTTTCAAACTCTCTAGCGCATTCAAGCCAATCCAGCGTAGTTCTTCTCTCTAGAGATTCTTTAGTTTCCTCTTCTCTATCTAAGCTCAACTGTTATATCCATAGCTTAGAACCTTCGAAGGAGTTCACTTTCTGTGAATCGTTCTTATTGTAAGAACTCCTTCATTGTTGGAGAAAAATCCCCTCCCCTTCAAACTTTGGTTTGATTTGTAAAGTCGCTAAGGACTATAACTTAGAAGGGTCTATCCAGCATACAGATTCCTTGTTGAGGCTTGCTCAGATAAATCAATAAGAACTCTTGTTCTGCAGGACCGTGGACATAGGATCTTGCGTATCCGAACCACGTTAACAATTACTTGTGTTATTTACTGTTTTATTGCATTGTTCTTAAACCGATTTTACAAACTCATACTTTGCATAAAACGTATTTAAAAGTGCACCAACCAAAACAACTTTGGTTTGCGAAAACACGTTTTCAAAAGAGACGAAGTCTAACGGGCACCACACTTATCCGCACTGAACTCTCTGACTGAGCTCTCAATACTGATAAAAGTCAGTAGGACGAACTCAGTAGTTGAGACACTCTGACCCGCGATCAGAAGGTTATTATTTGACACTGTTCACCAGTCGCACTCTACAGCTCAGTTGTCCTTTGCGTTTGAGGAAAAACTTGTACTCGGGTGTATTCACCCCCCCCCTCTACACCTGACACTCGTCTCCGGACCAACAAAATCTTATCAAGCTTAAGACCAAATTATGTTACTGAGATCTTTGGTTCTCCACTAAGGTCAGCTAGGAGAACACCTCTCACTGTGATCCATCAATACACCACCTTCAGTATACGCAGCCAAGACAAGCCACTTCTTATCTAAACCGTAGCTTAAACCGACAACTTGTCCTTAAGTTGTCCCAACTGTGATAACTTTTTATATCTTGTTAGTTCAACCAATTGTGTAGTCTTTTGTAATCTACAACACACTACATAATCTAACTCTTATACAAGATAAATGAGCAACATGCGCGAATATAATTAATCATATAGGAGAATAAAACATAGTGAAAAGTAAAAACACATTATATACAAGCAAAAGGTTGCTTTCAGTATACAAAACTCCAACACTTACAATAAGAATAGTTCAAGATATGAACTCCTTCGATGTCTAAGCTTATGATCTAACACTGATTGCTTAGAGAATAGAGAATGTGAACTAGAATACTCTCGAGTGAAGAACTGTTTAGGATATCTATCTATGTAGTGAGTTCTTCACTGGGTTTGCTTGAGATTGCTAGAGCTTTGAATGCTTGAATGCTTTGTGTTTCCATTCTCTTCAACGCTTGAAGATTGATCTCTATTTATAGTCTTGACTCATAAAAAGATTCGTCGGAAGGGCCTAGCCACGTGCCAAAAATGATAGGAATTATGACCATCTCAAATTTTGAATGCCTCTGTAGAGATTCTCTCTTTTTCGGTCTTCAGGGTAGCTTTATGTCAGTGCAAGTATAGTGCTGACAACTCCTCATTGGTCGAGGTTGAATTGTAGGTGAGGCTTGTTCAAACTCCAACATTGATGCTGAGGTGACTTCCTCTAATACCTCGGACACTTTAACTGAGTTGTCCTCTACTGACATCCTTCTGAGAGATTCAGCTTGCAGGCCGATTCTTTCTCTACTGATGTCCAACACACATTCTGTAGATTCTGAGGAATCTTACTGAGTTTTCAAAAACTGAGTTCATCCAATAACTGAGAATAAAAAAACTACTGAGTCTATCAACTACTGAACTCTATCTAGCCTACTGAGTTCCTAACATGCTGAACTCAATTAACCTATTAAATTGTATTGGTTCATCACTCAATTAGGGGTTTTGAGATCTTCAAATCTTATATTGAATCATCACTCAACACATTTCTATCTTAAAGGGTAATGATCTTATTTGCAATTGGCCATTAAATGGATCTTTATATACTATTACATCTAATCCGTGTAATTTTGTTAATGTTACTTCCCATTTCCAGCTTGCGAATCTTGCTTAGAAGGAAATATGATGACTAGGCCTTTTAAGGCAAATGGTCATAGAGCCACAATAGCGCTAGGTTTGATCCATTTTGACTTGTGTGGACCTATGTCTACACAAGCTCGTAGAGGGCATGAGTATTTCGTCACATATACTGACGACTCGGCACATATACTGACGACTACTCGAGGTATGAATATGTTTTCCTTCTTCGTTGTAAGTCTGATTGCTTTGAGACTTTCAAAGAATTTAAGGTGGAAATGGAGAAGAGGCTAGGTAAACAAAGAATTTACTGAGTCTTTACAACCGATCTTCAGGAGCTACTGAAACATGTAATACTAAATCCTAAGCAGCGACATCCTGAAAAACTAACTTAGACTAACAAGCTTCCTAACAACTAAGTTTGACTAATCATAAATGATCTATTACAAAGACTGGTTCATCATCATGTAGGGTTTTGGAATCATTAAAATCTTGTACATTAAAACCATCACCCAACAATTAATAATAAAAGTATTCACATTGGTGTATATATATATATATATATATATAGATATATAGAGAGAGAGGGAGGTTCAAATGTGAACAACATTTTAGTGTGTGAAGTGTGAAGTGAAGATTGCTTTGAGACTTTCAAAGAATTTTAAGGCGGAAGTGGAGAAGAGGCTAGGTAAACTAAGAATTTGCTGAGTCTTTACGGATCTTCAGGAGCTACTGAAAAACATGTAATACTAAATCTTGAGCAGCAACATCCTGAAAAACTAACTTAGACCAAAAATCTTCCTTAACTATTAAGCTTGACTAATCCTAACCATCTATTAGAAAGACTGGTTTATCATTATGTAGGGTTGTGGGATCATAAAATCTTATACATTAAAACCATCACCCAACAATTAATAATAAAAGTATTCACAGTCGAGGAACGGGTCTCACAGGAATAGGTCAAATGCACGTAGATCATCCACTAATACCCAAATCCACGTGTCGACTAATTTCGTGTCGCTATAACCGAGAAAAAAGTAAATTAAGGCTAGAACATGAGCCACCTTCAAATAGCCCAACTCGTCCAATCCCAAATCTCCATTCTCGAACTTTGACGACAAATCTCTGCCCGTTATTGGTGTACAATCATTTAACTGTTTGTACACAGTCGAGGAACGGGGATCATGCTGAGCATGCCGATCAAAATTGTCGAATCCAAACTTTAAACTCGTGACAAGGGCATAGTCGAAATAAGAAAAGCGGGTAGTCGTCCCGGACACGGAAAACCAAATAGCAGAATCATCTCCGTCCGCTTCAATCTCATGATACATTAACATATGGAGAGCCCTTGCTGCATCCTACCCACCCTCCAATCCAAAAAGCTACTGTTGGTCCCGAGTGTACGGTCAGGTGTAGAGGGGGGGGGGGGTGAATACACCAGACTCCGATTTTCTCAACTTCGAACACGAACAGTCCTGTTCAGGAAAGTGCCGTACTGAAATAATTCAGTAGACCAAATAGGCTGTTCCGAATCGTGTGTGGCAAAGAGTCTGACTCTACTGAGATCTGCTAGCTGACTGAGTCAGAATTCAGTATCAAACAGGTAGAGTTCAGCGGTGCGGAAAAGTGTAGGCCCAAATCAGTTGAGTGGAAAAAATGTTTTAGCAAGTCTCAGTTCAACAAATAGACGGTTCAAGATGCTTGAGACAAGGTTGTATGATTTTAAAGTAGGTTTTCGGTATGAACAAGAAAATCAATGCAACAAGAATCGAAAGCAACAACAAGACACGCATTTTTAAAGTGGTTCGGATATCAATCGATCCTACGTCCACTGTCCCGAAAAGTTCAGGAGGCTATTTATTATACTGAGTTAGTCTCAGTCAGTTTGTGCACAGGACAAAGCCGTGGCTTGGGGATTATACTGGACCAAGTCCCGGTTACAAAGGCATCAAACTAAAGTGTTTGAAAAACTTCTCCAACTATGAAGGAGTCCTTTTACAATAAGGATTGGGTTCAAATATGAACTCCTTCGTCTAAGCTATAAGTATATTCTGTTGAGCTTAGGGTTAGAGGGATAGGGAATGAGAGAGTGGCTTCTAGATCGACGAACAACTGAAATAAGCTTTAGGTTCGTGTATCGTCGATTTGGATACTAGAGGCTATGAGCTGAGAAGGTAGTCTTTCGCCGGAGATAGATCTTCAAATTCTTGCGGAAGACTTAGGGTTTTCTGGTTCTAGCTTGTTTGAATGCTTGTGTTTGTTTTCGTCGTTAAGCTTATGCGCATTCGTCTCTCTCCCTTGTGTCCTCTTCTCTTTTTCAAGGCTTGAAATGTCCCTCTATTTATAGAGCAGAGATTGGAAAAGATCCGTTGGAGACGATCTTCCTTTCTCTCTCTTTTGGTAGCTAACGGCTCTTTTTGAAGGATGTAACAGTGTCCTTTCCCTCCTTTTCTGGAAATATGTTGACTTGCAGCTTTAGTAGGTAGAGACACGTGTATGCTTGTCATTTGTCGAGGATTATGGAGTGGTTGAGATGGAACAGACTTTGAGGCATACTGAAGCTGACTTCTCTCTTCCTCGTACTTGACAATACTGATTGTATATTCAAAAAGTGTCTGACAGTTCAGAAGACTGTCTGCCGTTGCTGAGTCTGATCTTCATTCAGTAGAGAGACAGCTGAGGGTACTCTACGATGGTCACCTCTGAGTTCAGTGAACTACTCCTGCCGGAGTTCGGTTCTACCGACTCCTTCGCATATCTTTGCTCCCGCCGAGTCCAAGAAATACCGAGTCTTCTACTTCTGTGCTGAGGCTGATAAGCTACTGACCGCCTTAACCAGAGCAGAGTGTCTACTGAGTTTGAAACCTCAGAGACAAAACAATTACATGGGAATGGTTCATCAATCAAGATAGGGTTTTGGGATCTTCAAATCTTCAGATAGGTACAGAGCACGAGGCTACTGAGCTTACGGTCGGTCTTTGAAGACGTAATCATTTCCCACTAAGTATAACAGTACTGAGGATAAAATCATCACCCAACAATTCCCCCCTATTTGATGATGCCAAAACCTATCATCTATGCTAACACTAAACTATCAGAAACAGAGCTCCTTACATTATTACAAGTAGGATCAGTGGAGTTTGTTCTTCAAGTTCTAGTCTACTGAGGGGAGCAGGGCAAAACAATTTCCCTCTATCTAAACAATTCCCCCGAAACACAACAACTAGACTATCAGATCTAGAGAAGCAATAAGCTGACAAGTAAGATAGAGTGAGTGTGTGAGTCAGCAATCACTTCAGTGATTCTGAGTGTTTAAGCATAAAACAAACACGGCTGTTTAGACAATAAGATATTGTCTGAGCCAAAAGAGAATGTATATATAAGATATGAAAGTTCAGTACATTACATCTCTTTCTAAGCTAGGAAGATAAAGAAATCTAATACTAAGAACGCTTGTACTGCTTGATCCTGTCCATAAAGTTTTGAGATTCTGACTCAGGCAGGGGCAAGCCATACATTCTGTATGAGTTCTTCCTCAGCTTCAGGTATTCAGCGAAGTCTGCTGGCTCATCTTCTTCAAGTCCTCTGTTCGCGGCAACATTCTTCACTTCCTTTTCTATTACTCCATGATGGACTGAGTCATCATTTCTTCTTGGCGGAGGTATGATTCTGGGCTCAGGAACACTAACTTCTATACCTTCAGACACTGCTTTATGCAAGTATACGTATAGATCCGGTTCTGTTATCATCATCCATTCTGTGTAAGCATCAGTCTTAGCCTTGTGCGCCGTAACCTCCGAAATAATTGCGCTTGATAAAGTCTATCTTTGCGGATTCCCATCTCTCGAGTAAGCGAGCAGGCATCCAATCGTCGTCGCCTGGACATCTATGCGATTTCGATCAGTCGGCTTCCTGAACCTTCTGTATCGATAAGGAATATCAGCTTTTGAAGGTACTCTCAGCCTGGCCTCTTGTTCAGTACGAAATCTCAGTGCCTCAAGATCTGCCATATGTATTCTCTGTCTGGCAGCTTCTATCTGTCTGGCTTCCTCTCCTCTGTAGAGATACCTATCCATCTGAGCGAAAATGGCTTCGATCTCAGCATCTTGTTCTTTGGATCTCATATAGGAAGGTTGGTGAGGAGAGTCTTCTGAGTCAGCAGGGGTACTGGATTTCTCTTTGGATGTACCCTGCTTCTCAGTATTCTTCTGCTGTTGCTCCTTTTCTTTTTCTCTATCTTCATCATCATGAATCTTGAGCTTCCTTGGAGGCAACCTAGCATTTTTCTTTCCGCCTCGAGCTGGTGCCTTAGTTTTGCCTTGAGAGGTCTTTGCTTTAGGCTTGTTGGCAGCCTCAGCTTTGGCTATCTCCCTAGCAAGCTTCTCGTCAGCTGCTATCTGAGCCTCCTCTTCGGCCAAATGTATCTCTTTGATTTCTTTGTTTGGAGGGGTCGGGAGTTCCAAGATCTTGTCTTCCCTTTGCTCGGAACAGGTGGTGGTAGAGGGCCTTCTTCCTCTTCGAATCATCATGTTCGGCATACTCGGCAACCTCCTTAACAATATCGGTAGGAGTCCGGGTTGCGTGAGTAGGCGTTCCCGAGCCACTTGGGCCTGCCTCGTGCCGTGCTCGCAGGGGAGACACCCTGGGTCTGGGTCTCTTCAGCTGGTCCAGTAGCAGCAATAGTCTGAACTTCGCTTGCGTCTGCTACTGACCTGGTTTTCTTGGCGGGCTTCAGTGGAGCTTCCCCCTTAGTGAATTTGGCCGTGGGTTTAGTCGGGGGTCGGCTTGGGGGTTGACTTGTCCCCCTTTTTCACTTTGTCTTTCTTTTCTTCCCTTTTATCCTTTCCTTCCCCCTTTTTGGCATCATCAATTATTACCGGAGTCGGAGTGGATACCTTTAGGTCTAGGCTTTTGTAAGAGGTTGACAGAGAGTCGAGTTTGTCTTTGATTTTTGTCAGTGCCTCATGCAGCTCATTCCTCTTAGAAGCAAGATCTTCATTGTATTTCTTGTGGGAGAGTTCAAGTTTGCAGCCTTAAATTCCGTCAGCTTCTCAGACACCTTATCCTCCAGAGCTTGTTGAATATTGTTGAGTCTGAGCTCAGTGGCCTGGGATAGGTTTGAGACTGATTCAGTATGAGTGGACTGAGAGGCCTTGAATTCTTCAAGCAGTTTGGCCTGTCCCTCCCGAATCACTCGAGCTGATCTTCAAAGTCTCGTCTCTCGCTTTGCCGCCGCATTTGAGACAGTGGAAGAGACATCAGGGGCAGCTGAGTCGGATAGAGAGGTTTTCAACCCCTGAAGCTCAGCGCTAGTGGCTTCAGCCGTTTTCTTCCATACTCTATAGACAGTTTTGGCTAGAGTTCTGTTATGAGCTCCTTGGCTTTTCAGTGCCTTGGCCATGGACTTTGAGCGTCGGCCTTTGGGGCTGGGCGCTACTTCAAACTGAGATGTTAGCAAGAGCCGAGCAGCTGCTCGCAGACGTTGAAGTACCCGGCCGCCCGACTTCACGAGGCCCAAGGATACCGAGCGGTAGATCGAAGTTTCAGCGGTTGTATCCTTGTCTCGGGGTACTCCCTCATCGAGCTTCCCGTGGGCTCGAATCATGGGGTGAGTCCTGACCGTCGTGGTCAGACCCATCTGAGGGGGATGAGCCTGAAGTCTGCTGCCTATCGTGCAGCAAGGCCAGCATCGCGGCCCTCAGATCATCAAAGTTACCTAGGTCAGCAGGCCTGAAGTAGCCTATCTGCTGCCTTAGGTGTTGCTCCTCCTGATGTAATTGGTCACAGGAGTAGTGAAGGATGAGGCGAAGCTGTGGGTGCCACTCCTGGAACCTTAGGAGCATGTGGAGCCTGGCCTGTCTAGTAATTAACACCAAGTCTTGGTGGCCAGCGATCTCCGGTATGTGGTCAGCTATCTCTCGGAATGCTTGAGATCTGAGCGCTGAGGCTTCCATTCCGATTGATTCTTGCTCAGACGCCGTTTCTGAGTCGTCAAGATCTATGGCGGACATCTGTTTTTCAGCAGATGGCAAAGTGCTGAGTGGTGGAATATCAAGCGGGCTTTCCAGAGTTTGTATATCAGCACTTTGGCTAGGTTCAGCTGGAACCCCTTGATCCACTTCTTGAGTACGTTCGGGTGGAGACCGCCTTCTCCACCGAATGAGTCTCCTCGGAGGACTCGACTCATCTATTAGCTGCATAGGCCGAGTAGGCGTTCGAGCATGTTCGTAGCTTTGTTCGGCAGCTTGGTTGTTCGCAGTTTCCTCCGGTACAACCTCGGATTCAGTAGGGACATCAGCGATGGCTCTCTTCAAACGTTTAGCCGATGTCTTAGAAATTTTCACTGGAGGAGACCTCTTCTTGGTAGGCGTGGTTCGCTGAAGCGACGGTCCTAAACCGATCTGCTGAAGAGCAGCAGTTCTGTTGTGGAACCTGATCTTCTTTACATTAAAGTGTACCTTGTCCTCAAAGGTGATCTCGGTCATCTCCACGTAAATCTTGTATCATGATGGACGGCTTCATCCCATACGAACTTGCCTTTTTTTATCACGGGTTGCACGTTGCCTTATCAAATTTGGCGGCTTGAACCATGAACTCTCGAAGAAAGAACTCCGTCCAGCTTGATTTTTGCTTTGTCATATATTGCCATCATGAGCTGGATCTTGGGTCTCGATACTTGATCGAATGAACCCGCTTGGCTTGTCGTAGAGCTGCGTGACTATATAAGCTAGTGCACGGGACTCGGGCGACATCTTGTTCTTTGGGAAGGCCGCTCTGAATGTGGTAGGCTTTCCACAGAATATAGATGGATAGTCGTCTATCCTGTCATCGTTGTAGCCAACATTGCTAACTCCTTCAGCAGGCAAAGCGAAGCTTCTCCTCAGTGCTTCTTTAATTGAGATCCGCTTCAATTGCATAGAGGCATAGCCTATGGAGTGGACGGCAAAACGTCCAATGATGTCTCCAGATATCGAATCTGAGTTGAGGTATATCTGAAACACCTGTCGAGGAAGGAAGAAGGTAGGCTTCCGTGAGAGGAACTGCTCTAATCTAGACGCTCTCAGATACGAGAAAATCTCGTCCATGAAGTCAAGGTCGCAGGCGTCAAACTCCATGACCGGGTTCGCACTGCACACGGTCTTTGTCTAAGATTTCCTGCATGTTCCCTGGGGAGACGAGAGAAAGATTTGCCATTTTATCTGTCACAAGAAAAGATTATCAGTATCGTTTGTTTATAAAACAGTTAGTATAGCGATACTGAAAAGAGATAATGAAGTATAGTAACAGATTTAATAATCATACCGATAAAATTCTGAGAATAGAGAAGATAAGAAGCAAGTAAAGGATTGCTAGAGATCTCAGAATTTTCGGAGCAAAGGATTTGAAGATATACTAATGGCGGTTTCTAAGATATAGTCGAAAATATATATCTAACGTGAAGGTGAAGCTTTTCGATCAAAAGCCAAATTTAAATCGCTTTATGATATGGACGGTTAAGATTGGATATTATAAAGAAGGTAATGATCACGTAGCCGCCTAAGTCAAAGCCGGTTGTAATTTGCCTAAGTAGTAACTATGAGAGGACATGCATTAAATGCGTGGCGAGTTCAAAGATACTTATGCATAGAATGTCGTGCATTAAATGAGAGTCATTTTCATTAAATGACAAACTTTAAGATAATTAATACCATGCTGAATCTGAATTATAAGTGCAGAATACTGTTCTATTAGTTACTACTGAGTAGAGATACACAAACCTGTCAGCTGAACATAGTAGTCAGCTGATACCTCATGTAGATGGTTGTTGATTCTCTACGTGCGATTATACTCGCATCGAGAGTGAACATTCCCCCTCTCATCGAAATGGTCCTCTCTTGAAGACTCTTACTAACTGGGGTCAGTAGGGTCCAGCAGACCTAGCTCTACTGAAAGTTCTTTGAATCTGGATTCAGCTAGAGGCTTGGTCAGAATATCAGCCCTTTGTTTGTCAGTATGGATCTTTTCCATCCTCGATATCCTTCTTTCGACATGGTCACGAATGAAGTGATGCCTAATGTCCACGTGCTTGCATCTCGTGTGAAGTACGGGGTTCTCGAGTGATTGCAATAGCACCGGTACCGTCCGCAGTAACATCGGCACTTCACTCGAATGACGTCATAGTCTCTTAGGCTGTCTCGGCCCAAAGGATTTGGGCGCAACAACTTCCGGCGAGCCATATATTCGGCTTCGGTAGTTGACGTGGCTGCCGAGTGCTGCTTCTTTGAAAACCATGAGATCGGCTTCTTGCTAAGAACCGATTTTCGGTCAATTCTACATCTTGCATAGTCAGCATCAGAATAACCAGTTAGTTCAATATTATCATCAGCTGGATACTATAAACCTATGTCAGGTGTGCCTCTGGAGAATCTTCTTTGCTGAGTCCATGTGGCTCTGCTTTGGATTCGCCTGAAATCGAGCACAGACACCTACAACATAAGTTATGTCAGGACGAGTAGCTGTTAGATATAATAAGGAACCAATTATTGCACGAAATTCAGTTTGGTCTACTGATACTCCCTCTTTATCAAGATCGATTTTCATATTCGTGTTCATCGGGATCTTGATAGGTTTGCCGGATGTGCAACCGAATCTTTTGATGAGGTCTCGAGTGTATTTGCCTTGGTTCATGAACGATCCCTTTTCAGATTGTTTGACTTGAAAGCCGAGGAAATAGTTCATTTCACCCATCATTGACATCTCGAACTTGTCCTTCATCATTTTCTCAAACTGCTGACACATGACGACGTTCTTCGATCCGAAGATAATGTCGTCTACATAGATCTGCACGAGTAATAAGTCATCTTCCAGTCGAATGATGAACATCGTGTGATCTACTATGCCTTTCTGAAAACCTTTCTGAAGAAGAAACTCTGACAGGGTATCGTACCAAGCCCTGGGTGCTTGTTTTAACCCATATAGAGTCTTTCTGAGTCTATAAACCTGATGTCCCTACTGAAAGCCGGGCGGTTGTTCTACATAGACTTCTTCTTTCAGTACGCCGTTCAGGAACGCAGACTTCACATCCATTTGATAGACTCTGAATCTTTGATGTGTTGCGTAGGCTAGGAATAGTCTGATTGCCTCCAATCTTGCAACTGGAGTGAATGTCTTATCGAAATCTATTCCCTCAGCTTGACAGTAGCCTTTTGCCACGAGCCTTGCTTTGTTCCTTACTATAACGTTGTTTTCATTTCGCTTGTTCTTGAAGACCTTTGTTCCAATGACGTGTTGATGCCGGGGTCTGTGAACAAGCTCCCAAACTTCGTTTCTCGTGAACTGATTCAGCTCCTCCTGCATGGCTATGATCCAGTCAGCATCTTTAAGTGCATCCTCAATCGTCTGAGGCTCTTCAGTAGACAAGAAGCAGGAATATAATGCGCTTTCTCCTTGACAGAATCTGGATCTTGTCTTGACTTTTGCTGAAGGATCTCCAATTATTAGATCAGAAGTGTGAGAATCTAGCCACGATCTACGATGTTTCAGCTCTTCATCTGGAATTTGATCAACACAGATAGTAGGTGAGTTAGGCATTTCAGTTGTACTATTCTGAGATTGAAGCAATTCAGTAATGAGAGTGTGATCTACCGAGTTTCCGTGTTCGGGGGCATTCAGCTCAGGGAACATTAATAGATGTTCCCCCCCGAGTTGTTATTCTCGGTAGTGGTCTCGATTACCTCTAAGGTTTCTTCATCGACTCGAGTTACACCGGGATTGACTCGTTCGGGAGAGTCAACTGTTCAGCTACTTGCGTTGGCTGGTTCGGATTCGCAGGCTTATCTTCGGTTTCTTCATCCGAATCATCATCCCAACAAAGCCGGATCCTTTCGGGTTTGTCTTTTAGGTTCGGATCCCGTAGCCGCGCATCGATGTCCTCGTATTCGGACTTAGAGTTATTGCTCCTGTCTTTAGTAGCAAACTCATTAAAAACAACATGAGGGCTTTCTTCCACGCAAAGGGTCCGATAGTTGAATACTCGAAAGCTTTGTTGACTCGAGAGTATCCTAAGAATACTCCACCGATTTGACTTGCTATCAAAAGTTTTCACTGATCTTTCCCATTATTGTGAATAAAGCACGAACAACCAAAGATATGGAAATAAGATAAAGAAGGCTTCCTGTCGTTCCATAGTTCATATGGTGTTCTCTTATCTTTGCCTTTGTCGGTAGAGATCGGTTCCGAGTATACCATGCGGAGTCGGTTGCTCGCCTGTAATTTGGTTGGGAGTCCCGAGTCCGTGAGTAGAGTTCTTGCTTGCTTCTTTGAGTGTGCGATTCTTTCGTTCAAAGCAACCCCGTTCTGGCGAGGGGTGCGCGCAGCAGATGTCTCATGCTCAATCCTTTCGGTTTTGCAGAACTCCTCTACCATGGAATTAAGGAACTCAGTTCCTCTGTCAGAACGAATTTTGATTATCTTGGTGTTCTTCGCGACACTGAGCTTTTTCAGAAGCGTTGGTAACTCTATTTTGACGTCAGACTTGTTGGCAATGAATATGACCCATGTGTAGCGCGAGTAGTCATCGATGACCACTAAAGCATACTTCTTGCCTCGATCGTCGTCTGGAGAGACCGGACCGAACAAATCCATATGTAGCAGCTGAAGGATTCCATCAGTGGAAGGAGATGGAACAGGTGGATTTTGATTCCTTGTTTGCTTTCCCTTCAGACATGCTTCACACTGAGTGTCTTTGCTGAATACTTCATTCGGCAGTCCTCTTGCTAGAGTGTTCCTTGCTAGTTTGTGGAGCGTTTTGAAGTTGAGGTGGCTGAGTCTCCTATGCCAAAGCCTCCCGTACGGTTGTCGTTCTTCGCCAATAGACAAGCTTCAGGTTCTGCTGAGTTCCAGTCAGCTACATATATATTCTTTTTACGCGAACTGATAACACTGTTTTCCTTGTGGATTTATCAATGACATCACAGAAACCAGCGTCAAAAATCACTCTATTCGAGTTATCACAGAATTGACTAACAGAGAGAAGATTATGCTGAAATCCTTCAACATATGATACTCTAGGAACTGTGCCAGTTCCAATGCCGAGTGCTCCATATCCTCTTGTATAGCCTTTTGCATTGTCTCCAAACTCGATTCTGGGTCCTTCTTCAGCTATATAATTCTTCAGTAGGTTCCTTTGGTACGTCATATGTCTTGAGCATCCACTGTCTACATACCAAGGATCTTTGTGCACTCGTAAAAACAAATTATATTCGGGTACCCTTTATTTTGCTTTTGGGTCCTTAGATGTTAGTTTTAGTAACCCAAATCTGTCTAACAACCCTGGTGGTTTCAGACAGTTTCTTTCCACTTGAGTCAACATACTTGACCACTGGACTGGTCAAAGCTGACTTCTTAGGCTGTTCGGGTTCGTGGAGTCCGGATCTTCCGAGCGGTGGATCTGCCGACCTTTGCCTTTTGTGTGATTTTCTTCTTTTTCTGACTCTTGGAACCTCTTCTGACTAAGGATCATAGTAATATGACCCATACCGAGCCGGATGTGTCAACCGAGGTGGTCCATATTGATCAGCCCCACTTAACTCTGCTAGTTCCCCCTTGACTGAACTGGGGTGTCTTGGTACTGATCTTCTGGTCGAATAACGATGCGTAGGGTGAGGTGCTTTCATCTTTTGTTTGTTCTTTGCTGAGGGGTTCAGAACATTTGCATTGATTGTTTCCCCTCGAACAAACCTATCAGTTAGACGCACTTCTGAGTGTACGGGGGCAGATGAGGAAGCTTCCTAGTTGAAACCAAGTCCTTCCTTACAGTGCTTGGGCTTGTTGCTTGCAAGCATAGCCTCCAGCTTCTTTTTAGCGCCCATGTAACGCTCAGTCATCAGGCTCTTCCAGACATCATCACTCTTTTTCAGTGTGTCGTGCTTGGTCTGAAGTCCTGACAGTTCTTGCTTCAGTAGACTCAGTTCAGTATCTTTCTGAGTTAAGTCATTGGTCAAAACTGAAATTCGATCTTCTTGATGCTGAGACTTGGCCATCAGAGAGCTTATCTCCTCCCCCGAGTCTCAACACAAGTCCTTCGGCTTCGGAGCGGCCCGACTCTCCCGAGAAAGTCTCCGATTCTCCACTTTCGTGGTATCCAATTCCCGAAGAGTCTTACCGAGCTGCACTCATCCGAATTTGTTCGTCTAACAGTTCTTCATAAGTGGTAGCAACGTCCAAATTCTCATCTCGCACTTTGTAATAGTGTCGTGTGTGCGGTGTGAAGAGGAGTTAAGTGGTTCATGAGAATTTACCTCATTCTCTTCTCCTGCCATTAGGCACTTTTCAGTAGCTTCTTCAGCTTCAAGCTCTAAGGCCATAAAAGCTGCTTCATCATCCGATGAATCCATGAAGGAGTCGACTTCTTCTCGAGTCGTCCGAGATTTCGCCCTGCAATATAAGATTTTCTCTTTTTGGCGAATTTCTCTCTCCTTGCCTTGCGTGCTTTGCGCGTTCGAAGACTACTGAGCTCGGGACGGTCATATTGATAATGTCCCGGCTTTTTCTTTGTTGTAGCAAGCGATGACTCTTTCTTCTTTGTTTTCGCTATCCTTTGATGGTGCTGAGTCATCCTTCTTTCTGCATTCAGAGGATTGTGAGTCAGGAGTGCATTTTGGCGTATAATCTGACTTACCTTTTGTGTCTCGATATGCTTTAGTCAGTTTTTTGCGCCTCTCCTTCTCCTTCTGATACTTCACGGCGAGCAGCGCGTACTTCTGAGCGAGACTTCCTTCTTGTAAGTCGTTGAGTGAAGGTTCACTCTTACTCATTGTCTTGCTCGTCGCGGGAGATGCTGCGCTGACTGATGCTTTGAAAGCATGGTCAATTTTTATGTCAGCTTCAGCTCTTTGCTTTCGTTGAGGTCCGTCGAACTCAAACTCTTACTCTCGAAGTTACGAAAAGATATGGTCGGGAGAGACAACATCTAAATCGAATGGCGCAATAAAGTGGCAAAAGGTGTCCAAGTGTCCGTCCGAGCGGTGCCCTCGGTATCTTGAGATTCATCTCTCGGTTCTTCGAATATCTTTCCCACCCGTTGATGGAGTTCATCGATTCGTGAATCCGACATTTAGATCTTCTATTTTGTCACCGGGCATGAGAGACAAATTTTCCGGCTTTTGGAGTTCCAGGCGCTAGTTTGTTAGCTTTTATCTTCCGAGTCCCCGACTCGGTAAGCGCTAGTGCGTCCCGCAGTTCCTTTGCGGTTTGCATTCCCGAACCCCTGCCAAGATACGAATCACTTTAGGTGGTTAGTATAGCGTTTACGCGACACGGTCTAAGTTATGAAGTTTCTTCTCCTCGGGGAGTGAAGAGAGTTCTGTCTTTGGGAATCTTCTTCCCGGTCACCATGCCTCCTCCAAAGCCAGTGCATCCCGAGTCGGGACGCCGTCGATCATAGGAACGATAGGCCCTTCCTCAAGTACTTCAGTCATACTATCGTGGAGGGAGGTCAGATGTGCTTCCATCCTGACCCGCCATACCCCATAGTTCTTTACTGAGAACATAGGTACCATTCTTATACCTGACATATCAGCCATGAAGAATAATGATATGAATGTAGAGTGATATGCAATGAAAACGATTTTCCGGATCCGTTCAAGTAGACCAGTTTCAGAACGACGAGAGTCTTATAGAACTCAGGTGGTTAGTTGAACAACCGTGCGCTCCGATACCAATTGTTGGTCCCGAGTGTACGGTCGTGTGTAGAGGGGGGGTGAATACACTGACTCGATTTTCTCAACTTCGAACACGAAGTCCCTGTTCGGGAAAGTGTCGATCTTGAAATAATTCAGCAGACCAAATAGCCGTTTACGAATCGTGTGTGGCAAAGAGTCCGACTCTACCGAGATCGCTAGGCGGACCGAGTCGAGTCCGTATCAAACGGTAGAGTTCAGCGGTGCGGAAAAGTGTAGGCCCAAATCAGTTGAGTGGAAAAAATGTTTTAGCAAGTCTCAGTTCAACAAATAGACGATTCGGTATCTTTGAGACGGTTGTATGATTTTAAAGTAGGTTTTCGGTATGAACAAGTAAAATCAATGCAACAAGAATCGAAAGCAATAACAAGGCACGATTTTTAAAGTGGTTCGGATATCAATCGATCCTACGTCCACTGTCCCGAAAAGTTCGGGAGGCTATTTATTATACCGAGTTAGTCTCGGTCGGCTTGTGCGCGGGACAAAGCCGTGGCTTGGGGATTATATCGAGCAAGTCCCGGTTTACAAAGGCATCAAACTAAAGTATTTGACAAACTTCTCCAACTATGAAGGAGTCCTTTTACAATAAGAATTGGGTTCAAATATGAACTCCTTCGTCTAAGCTATAAGTATATTCTGTTGAGCTTAGGGTTAGAGGGATAGGGAATGAGAGAGTGGCTTCTAGATCGACGAACAGCTGAAATAAGCTTTAGGTTCGTGTATCGTCGATTTGGATACTAGAGGCTATGAGCTGAGAAGGTAGTCTTTCGCCGGAGATAGATCTTCAAATTCTTGCGGAAGACTTAGGGTTTTCTGGTTCTAGCTCGTTTGAATGCTTGTGTTTGTTTTCGTCGTTAAGCTTATGCGCATTCGTCTCTCTCTCTTGTGCCCTCTTCTCTTTTTCAAGGCTTGAAATGTCCCTCTATTTATAGAGCAGAGATTGGAAAAGATCCGTTGGAGACGATCTTCCTTTCTCTCTCTTTTGGTAGCTAACGGCTCTTTTTGAAGGATGTAACAGTGTCATTTCCCTCATTTTCTGGAAATATGTTGACTTGCAGCTTTAGTAGGTAGAGACACGTGTATGCTTGTCATTTTTCGAGGATTATGGAGTGGTTGAGACGGAACAGACTTCGAGGCATACTGAAGCTGACTTCTCTCTTCCTCGTACTTGACAATACTGATTGTATATTCAAAAAGTGTCTGACAGTTCAGAAGACTGTCTGCCGTTGCTGAGTCTAATCTTCATTCAGTAGAGAGACAACTGAGGGTACTCTACTGATGGTCAGCTCTGAGTTCAGTGAACTACTCCTGCCGGAGTTCGGTTCTACCGACTCCTTCGATATCTTGCTCTCGCCGAGTCCGAGAAATGCCGAGTCTTCTACTTCTGGTGCTGAGGCTGATAAGCTACTGACCGCCTTAACCAGAGCAGAGTGTCTACTGAGTCTGAAACCTCAGAGACAAAATAATTACACGGGAATGGTTCATCAATCAAGATAGGGTTTTGGGATCTTCAAATCTTCAGATAGGTACAGAGCACGAGGCTACTGAGCTTACGGTCAATGCTGAAGACAGAATCATTTCCCACTAAGTATAACAGTGCTGAGGATAAAATCATCACCCAACAGCTACCAAAAACCCCATTCCTAAATTCGTTTACTACAGCACCATCCCCGATAACTCAATTTTTTTTTAATTATATCAAAAATCTTCGGGTAGAACTCTATGTATATCCTCAGAGTTGCATCGAGAAGATCAATTCTTTTAAAAACGGGCAACACCGATATAATATAACAATTAAAAAAATAATAATAAAATAACGAATCCCGCTCGGCCGAACCGGAATCCCGCTCGGCTCATTCGGTCGAGCGATATTTCGATATTTTTTCGACCGAAAATCACCCATTCATGCTCCGAAAATCATACTTCAAAAATTCAGAAAAATTCATGCTACGAAAATCATAAAATCATGCTCCAAAAATTCAGAAAAATTCATGCTCCTAAAATGATAAAATCATGCTCCAATTCAACATAATTCAAGCTCAAATTCGAATAATCTCAGAAAATTTAATGAATTAAACAATATTATTCATGCCCAAATTCGAATAATTCTATAAAATTCAACTAATTAAACAAAATTCATGCTCAAATTCGAATAATTCTCAAAAAAACATGAACATGAAATAATTAAGATTCGCGCCAAATTAACTGATAAAATTCGAGCGGGATTATAGAATTAGAGCGGGACTATCCTGGTAGGCCATTCTTGTGTTTTGGAGTTGAATTCAACTACGAAATCGTATTCTCGAGCGGGATTCGGCGACGGAGAGGAGAGAAAATTTCAGAGGTGAATGGAAGAGAGGAGGAGACGAGCGGGATTAGATGGAGGAGACGTCGCGCTCGTGAAATCCCGCTCAGCGAGCGGGATTGGCTGTCGTCCGAGCGGAATTGGAGACGTGGCGGTGCGGGACGGCGGGTCGAGCGGGATTCTGCCGGCAGGACGAGCGGGATCCTGCCGAGTGGGATTCGGTGTCCCCCGAGCGGGATTCAGCCGGTGCTCGAGCGGGATTCGTCTCTCATTCGAGCGGGATTCGGGTGTTCGCAGCCTTATTTTTGAGCGGGATTTGAATTTAAGTGAGCGGGACTGAGCGGGACTTGAGCGGGATTTAAGTTTCGAATTAATTCGTTTCGAATTCATGTGTTTTTTTGTTTGTTTCTTCAATTAACTCTCTCAAATTCAGTAAAACACCTGAAAATGATTGGTGTCAGTCAACTTTTTGAAAAAGTAAGGGTAATGTAAGTAAAGTTGGGTATTTTGTGTAGTAAATATAAGGATTGAGTATTTTTTATTTTGTTATACGAAAATGGCTAATAGGCAATAATACCACTATAAACATATAGAGAGAGGGAGGTTTAAATATGAACAACATTTTAGTCTGTGAACATGTGAACAAATCTATGTCTTTAATCTTATGGATTGGATGATCAGATTTTATTTTTTAATGTAAATTACCGAAATGCACTAACAGGGTATTGCTATTGCACTTAAAGGCTGATTAAGTAATTTTGCATTTAAATAAAGATATTTATAATCTAAATAATTATATTCATAATTGCATCTTCATTTATGCTGATATTTCTATACAAATTTAACAACCGCTCTGTAAATTCAATTCCTTAATTCGTAAGAGATTTCGGTAATCTTCATATTAAATGATGGTTAGTTCATTTGTATTGTTTTGATGATTTGAGATATGATTAGAACATAGTTTGAACACGATTTTGTAAGTGCAGTTCGTAAGTAAATATAAGTGCAAATCATAATAAATATAAGCGCAGTTCGACATAAGTGCAGTTTGCAAGTGATATAAGTGTATATTGTAATATGACAATTTACGATTCATGTTACGGTATTGATACTCCTAAAGGGTGTTCTATTTGCTCGCAGCTCCCGGTTGATACCAGATAAAGTAAATCTCGGTTTTCGTTTTCCTTGTTATGGGCCTGGGAGAAGGATCATTTATAAATAACCCTTGTAGAGTGAAAAATGAACAATGATCTTTTAATACAAATGCAATGCACTTTATTATACTACACTTTTTCGTAATGCACTTTCTAGTTGATAATAGTGCACTTTTCGTAATGCACTTTTTATATAAATATAATGCATTTTACATTTGATAATACTACACTTTTCCTAATGCACTTTTCAGTTGTGCACTTTTCGTCCTTTCGAAAAGTGCATTATTATCAATTGTATAGTGCATTACATTTCTGTTAAAATTGTATTGTCCATTGTCCACACTATAAGGGGTGTTCACAAAAGAACTTTACGCCATATATATATATATATATATATATATATATATATATATATATATATATATATATATATATAGGGGAATGATCATTTGTGTACACCTCCTTAGAGGGTGAAAAATGAACACATCTACAACTTCCATTTCTAAGATCTAAGGCTATGATAAAATGAACATTATTTAATTATTAATAATCACTGAATTTCATTAAGGGTAATATAGTAATGTTCCTTTATTTTTTATCCCCATTATTAATTTAATATTTTAATCTCAATTCTCACTCTCTCTCTCCTTTTTTTTCCCTTTTTCTGTCGTCTCTCTCCTCCCACCCTCTTCTTTTTTTTCCCCTTTTCTGTCGTCTCTCTCTCCTCCCACCCTCTTTTTTTTCTCTCTCTCTCTCTCTCTCTCTATCGTCTCTCTCCTCCAACTTTTTTTTCTCTCTCTCTCTCTCTCTCTCTCTCGTATGATTATACAAGTGCATCGAATAAAGAATGAAAGTGCATTACGATATGCCTATAAGTGCATCAACATTTGTCTTCGAGAGCATTAGATTTCTCAATCTCCTTATTTTTTCTATTTTTTCATTTTATGCTTTATCTTAGCAATCCAAAAACTGAACTTAATTAGGTTATTACGTTTTTTTTTTATAAATTAGATGTGATTTTTTAATTTTAATTTGATTAGTGCATCGAATAACAAAGGAAAATGCATTGAATAACAAGGAAAGTGCATCACGATATGCCTGTAAGTGGATCAGAATTTGTCTTCGAGAGCATTAGATTTCTCAATCTCGTTATTTTTTTATTTTTTCGTTTTATGCTCACCAATTGCTTTGTTTGTCTTGTCTATCCAAAAATTGAATTTAATTAGTTTATTACGTTTTTTATAAACTATATGTGATTTTTTAATTTTAATTTGATGAGTGCATCGAATAACAAGGAAATTGCATCAGATAACAAAGGAAAATGCATCATGGACAGTATATGTATTACATTTCATGTCTGATGACTTTCATATCGGAAGGGGGGGGGGAGAGAGAGAGAGAGAGAGAGAGAGAGAGAGAGAGAGAGAGAGAGAGAGAAGAGAGGGAGGAGAGAGAGAGAAGAGAGACGATAGAGAGAGAGAGAGAGAGAGAGAGAGAGAGAGAGAGAGAGAGAAAAGAGAGGGAGGAGAGAGAGGCACGAGAGAGAGAGAGAGAAAAAAAGAGAGATGGAGGAGAGAGAGAGAAGAGAGGGAGGAGAGAGAGGCACGAGAGAGAAAAAAGGGAGAGGGAGGGGAGAGAGAGAGGCACGAGAGAGAAAAAAAGAGAGAGGGAGGAGAGAGAGAGAGAGAGGAGAGAGAGAGAAAAAAAAAGAGAGAGAGGGAGAAAAAAAAGGAGAAAGAGGAAAAAATTAGGGTTTAATTTAATGGTTGGGGATAAAAAAATAGATTACTAATTTAACCTTTAGCTATTAAAAATAAAAAAAAAACTTATTTTATAATTAAGCAAGTATAAATCCCTATTATTGAAATCTAATGGTGTAGGATTGTTCACTTTTCACACTCTATATATATATAATTCAGTTAGGTTCACCCATGCATACAATGTACGGTAGTCAAAACATTGTTATATTTTAATAAAAAATAGTTTAATTTTATAATATATATATATTGAGACGCATGCAAAATTTTCTAGTGAAATATGCTGAAAAGTAAAAATTTAGAATCATTAATTTTAATACATAACGTACTAAGATATTTTAGATTGTGTTTGGTTGGAGAAAATTAGAGAGGAAAGAAATAGAGAAGAATTTAGAAAGAAATGTTAATTTCCTCTCGTTTGGTAGAGGGAGAAATAGGAGAGGGGGGCAAAATGGTGGGCTCTACATGATATTTTTTTTCCGCCAAACATGAGAAAAAAGAGGAGAGAAAATAAACTTGAATACAAATCGGACAATTATGCCCTCATTGAACCTTTATAATTTTCTCTCTCTTTTCTTTAATAAAGATATTTATATCTTTTTAAAATAGACATTATTTCTCCATTCTCACTTTCTATACAATCAAATAAGGAAGAGTGGAGAAAAATACTTATTTTTCTTCTCTTTCTTCTCTATTTCTCTCAGAACAAACAACATTTAAAATCTACAATATTTATCACATTTTCTTTCTCTTTATTTTCTTTATCTCATATTTATTTCCTCTCATTTTCTTCGTGCAACCAAACAAAGGTTTACTGTTTGCTACCATTTATAAAACTCTGAAAGATGAAATAATTTCCCGTGTCTCATTCCTTATTTCTTATGAAAATATATAGGTTTACAACATTAGGGTTTTCACCTATAATTAGGAACTGATGAACAAACTAACAACCTATTCACTTTACACGGTAACAATACTAACAACCTATGCTAACAACATGCTAACAACCTTTTCTATTACACCGCCGCAGTCAAAGCGGGAGAAGGGCGAACGCTTAGACTGTCCCGAAAGTCTTCAAATAAGATTCTTGGTAACCCCTTCGTAAAAATATCCGCCAGTTGATGACGAGAAGGAACATGATGTACTCGGATTTGACCGCAAGCAACTTTCTCACGCACAAAGTGGATGTCCATTTCTATATGCTTTGTACGTTGATGATTAACTGGATTACCTGACAAGTAGATGGCGCTTACATTATCACAGTAAACCAAAGTGGCTTTTGAAGGAGGATAATGAAGTTCCAACAAAGATTGCGAAGCCAACGAGCTTCGGATACAACGTTAGCTACCCCTCGATATTCGGCTCAAGCCTTTGGACCAGGGAGAGAGTGGGTTGTCGTTTAGATGACCGAGGATATAAGGTTTAGTCCAAGAAAAACACAGTATCCCGAGGTGGAACGTCGTGTGTCGGGACAACCACCCCAATCGGCATCGGTGTAAGAAACCAAATCCGATGTGGGAGACTTGTATAGATGAAGGCCATGATCGAGTGTACCACGAAGATAACGTAGAATCCGCTTGAGAGCAAATAAGTGAGGTTCTCGAGGATCATGCATATGCAGACAAATCTGTTGAACTGCATAACAAATGTCCGGACGAGTAAACGTTAAATATTGTAATGCCCCAGCGAGACTGCGGTAGTGTGTGGCATTTTCCACGGGAGGACCGGAAGCATCCAGTTTACATGATGTATCAATTGGAGTAAGAGAAGGTTTGCAAGATGACATACCAGCCTTGTCGAGAATGTCCATAGCATATTTGCGTTGTGATAGGAACAATCCATTCGGAGAGCGAGTCACGGCAATCCCGAGGAAGTAATGCAATTCACCAAGATCAGACATTGCAAACTCCTCAGAAAGAGACAAAATGATAGAGGTGCGCAATGATTCTGATGAAGCAGTGAGGATAATGTCATCAACATACAGTAAAAGATAAGCCACATCAGATCCATTGTGATAAATGAACAAGGAGTGATCGAATTTGCTGTGTGAAAAACCGATAGTAGATACGTAAGTAGCAAACCGATTATACCAAGCTCGCGGCGCTTGTTTCAACCCATACAAAATTTTTTTAAGTAAGCATACATGATCCGGAAATGTGGAATCCCGAAAACCAAGTGGTTGATGCATATACACCGTTTCTTTCAAAGCTCCATGTAAGAAGGCATTTTTGACGTCAAGTTGATGAATGGACCACGATTTCGAGATAGCGAGACTAAGAACAGTCCGTATAGTTGCTGGCTTAACAACTGGACTAAAAGTTTCTTCACAATCCACACCGACCAGTTGAGATCGGCCATCTCCAACAAGACGAGCTTTATATCGTGCAAATGATCCATCAGAATTGAGTTTATGCCGGAAAACCCACATGCTACGAATGATATTAACATTTGAGGGACGAGGTACCAAAACCCAAGTCTTATTTCGAATTAATGCATCATATTCATCGTTCATAGCAGCTCGCCAGTTTGGATCGGACAAAGCAAGGATAGGGCTTTTTGGCAATGGAGAGGGAGATGTGGTGGTTGTAAGATTGAAGAGGCGTCGAGGTTTCGTGATGCCGCGCATGCTACGAGTGACAACTTGACGTGTAGGAGTAGGAGGGATAGGATTAGGATTTAGGGGCGGCGATGGAGTAGAACTGTATGATGGAGAGGATACTGGAGATGCTGAAGTTGTTGAGGACGGAGAGTCAACAAGGGAAGAAATAACAGATGGTGAGAGTCCGTCATCGAGAAATTGATAGGAAGATTTAGTTGGAGTGGAAGTGGCAAAAGGAAATTGTGTTTCGTCAAAAATGACATGACGAGAAATAATCACCTTGCGGCTAGATAAATCATAGCATTTATACCCACGATGATCGGAAGGATACCCAAGAAAAACACAAGATGTAGAGCGTGGTTTTAATTTGTGTATGGTGGACGACGGGAACAAAGGAAAACAAAGGCAACCGAAAATCCGAAGATGAGAATAAGATGGCTCTCGTTGATAGAGGATTTTAGTGGGAGAAGAAAAAGAGAGGGTTTTGTTTGGAAGAATATTAAGAAGATATGTTACCATGGATAAGGAATGATGCCAAAATGAAGGAGGTAGGTTGGCATGAGCAAGAAGAGTCCGCACCATGTTGTTTATAGTGCGTATATGTCTCTCGGCTTTTCCATTTTGGGAAGAGGTATGAGGACATGAGAATCGAAAATTCATGCCATTTTGTTCACTAAATAAGCGAAATTTGTGGTTAGAAAATTCCCCCCCCGTTATCACATTGGAAACTTTTGATATTAGTACCGAATTGAGTTTGCACGAATTTATGAAAACGGTAGAAGTAAGAAAAAACATGTGATTTATGCCCTATTGGAAAAGTCCATAAAAATTTCGAAAAATCATCCAAGAACAACATATAATACTTGTGTCCAAATGGAACTTAAAATAGGAGATGTCCATAAATCACAATGAATAATATCAAATGGCATAAGAGTGCTAGATTGAGAAGAAGCAAATGGAAGACAAACATGCTTTCCAAAAACACATGACGAACAAACTAAGGAACCTAAAGAATTGGACGGAATATATTTATTACTCCGCATGAACCGAAGAATTGGTGCACCGGGGTGTCCCAAACGATCATGCCGAGACTATTGGTATGAACGGCGGCAAGAGAGTGAGGAGACCGAGGAGAGCGAGAGGGCGGACTTTGTAGAGCGGTGAACGGATATAAATCTCCATAGCCTGTTACATCTCGAATTTTGGTTTCCGTCGGAATATCCTTCACGATAAATCCAAAAGGATCAAATTCAATGGTAACTTGATTATCGGTAGAAAATCGACGAACGAGAGATAAGATTTTTAACTAGAGCTGGAGCATGAAGGACATTTTTTAAAATTAGAGGAGGGTGAGGGGGAGATAGAGAGCGGTGTCGATCCCATGTATCTTGGAATTTCGGCGCCATTACCAACAATAATATTTTGAGATACATTTTTATTGAAATAAGACGAGAGTGTACCTCTATTTGCCGTCATATGAGATGAGGCGCCGGTGTCCATGTACCGGTTCTCGTCCGGAGCATGAAGCGATAGAGTATGCATGAGCTTCGTTAATATCCGTTGGTGCGGCAACGAAGTATGGAGCAGTGCTCGCCGCATAAGCTTGAGATGGAGGACGAGAACCAAGTAATCCAGCTTGATTATTGAGGGTGGAAGTCGGCGGTCTTGGCCACGCACCGTAGGAAACGGGCATGGTGGCGGCATAGGGGCCGCCAATATGACCACGGCGGATATGCGAACCATGCCGGTGGTTGATTATATGTATTCGAGGTGCGAAACCACCGCCATAAGTAGAGGAAGATTGACGTCCGCCGGTGTTAGGGTTTCCACGTCCTCGGCCACCACGATTACCGCGACCACGACCATTGTAGGCGTCCACGCTTATAGCTGGATTAGCATGGATTGAAGTTGTATCAGAACGAGAGGTTGAGCTCGTAGGAGAAGAGTCCGGTGTGGTGGAGACATATAGAGCAGATCCAGCAGCTTGGGCATTTGTGGAAGACTGTTTCGCTTTTCGTGTTTCTTCAAGAATAAGTCGAGATCTGGCTTCATAGAACGGAGGAAGAGGCTCTGATTGTTGAATAAAAGTAGCCACACCATCGTAATTCTCATTTAAGCCAGCAATAAGTTGAAGAACTAAGCGATGATTCGAGACTGGTGCACCGACGTTAGAGAGCTGATCAGAAACCATTTTTAGCTCTTGGCAATAAGCAGAAACATTTGTGAAGTCGTCAAGACGGATATTAGAAAACTGATGTTCAAGATAAACTGCTCGTGAATTCTTATTATCTTGAAAAATGTTCTGCAGCCGCTTCCAAGCGGTTTCGGCAGAGGAGTCTGGTTCGAGAATAGTATGCAATAGATCATTCGAGATCGTACCGTAGATCCATTGTAGAACGATAGCGTCTAGACGAGAGAAGATCTCTTTCTGTTCATCAGTGAGGGCTGCAGTGGGAGTCGATGGCGGAAGTATATGTTCGATGACTTTGTAAGCACGACAATGAATTTTAAAAAGTTCGGCCCAAGAGGAGTATTGACCTTTTTCCATCTCGAGAGTGATCGGAATGAAATTTTTAGCATTGGTGACTTGCCATTCTACGGGTGAAATTCGATTTTGCGGCCCATGAGAATGTAGAAGGAGAAGAAGTGAAGAAGGAAAAAGAGATATTAGAGAGGCTCTGATACCATGAAAGATGAAATAATTTCCCGTGTCTCATTCCTTATTTCTTACGAAAATATATAGGTTTACAACATTAGGGTTTTCACCCATAATTAGGAACTGATGAACAAACTAACAACCTATTCACTTTACACGGTAACAATACTAACAACCTATGCTAACAACATGCTAACAACCTTTTCTATTAAACTCAACTTAAATTAGAAAGGAAAGTACGAAAATATGAAAGAGACAAGCAAAGAAAATAGAAATGAACTTGTGAGAATAAATAAGAAAATATGAAAGAAATTAGAAAGTAAATGTAGAAAAGAAAAAAAAAGGGAAGAACAGTGAAAATACAATAGAAACAAAGAGAAAAAAAGGAAGTAAAATTACAAAATAAATAAAGAAAAAAGGAGAATTGAGAAATAATATCAATAAAAAGTGCCAAACTAACAAAATAACAAAAGAATAAGAAAAAAAAAATTAATAAAGAGGGAAAGGAAAAGTGCTTGAAGATGAACCTCACTTCCAAGATGAGGAAAACGTGGCTGAACCACCATGTCGTAAGTTTTCATTGCATTTGATTGAAGCCCCATCAAACTCACTAATAAATCTGCGGATGTAAATATATTTGTGATGAATTAAAATTCGTAGCCGTTAGTCGACGTGCATATTAAATTTATCATGCTTCCTTACAATAGTTTATAAACTATACAAAAAATGTAACAAACTAATTACTATATTATACATAGTTTTAGTGTCATGTGAACATTAACCGAAATATTGAACGTTTTGTAAAAATATCGCACTTGATCAGTTGATTTCTTATTCAGTTGAAACCTTAAGTTGAGAGCTTAACTTTCTACCTCCGAATGCTAATGAAAAAATCATTTTTTGCTTGTTTTAATTTTTGAATACTGGTACAAACTTTATGCTTTCAATTTAAATTTCTCCAAAGTTTAGCCATAGTTATACTTGCTTACAACTGAGTTAGGTGTATCTAAGAAATCGGATACGCTCCTTCTCTCTAATTTAATCTCGTGTATAATTGTATATAATATAATATACAAGTAATGAATTCTACAATTATTCTTCCTGCAATTTTTAATCTATATTTAATGTTTGATATTGATCATATTGTTTCAGTATATTTGGATCACTTTCTTTTCTTATAAGAAGGGGTTATGTGATCAATTTTAATATGGAATAATATTTTTATTTTATTCATGTGTATGAATTACTTAAGAAATTGAAATTGAATATATCGACCTACACATATAGTGCTGAGTTGTTGAAATTTATGTATATTGTCCCGACTCTATTATTAGGGCATCTTGAATAGAATAAACCTTTTATTATATTATTAAATATAAATAGTTATGTTTTGTATTTTAGTATCACAAAGAAAATAAACCATGGAAATAAATTGTATTAATGGTCCCAAACCCTCCCTCCCAAGTGCCAAATGTACGTAACTGCTGTTTACGGTTCACAAGTCACATTATTACGAGCAAGCGAACTGTTTGTGTCTGACTTTCTCCGCCACTGCGCTAACCGTTTTCTGCTTGCTCGATTTCTCAATGGCGGCCGCGCCCAGCGTGAACCTGTCTACCGGAGTGTCTTCTTCTTTCAAGTCTGAATGCCTGTCGGCTGCCGGCAACAAGGTCGCGGAGTTGTTCTTCCACCGTCAATTTCCTACAGGACCGCGTGTTTATCGCGCTTCAACTAGTAGCCGTTGCAGTTATGACGACAACGCCGTCGATTCTAAAGCCATAGCTACTACCTTTTCGCCAAACGGCTCTGCGCGTGTAAGTATTCTGTTTCTCTCTGTATATGCGCTTGTATTCTAATTAGCTGCCTAGAGAAACAAAATAAAGCTGGTGATGGCAGGGTTCTTTCATTTTCTGCTTCTGAAGAGCAATTGGTCTTTTGTTTTTATTTGGGGATGCATGTGGATTGAAATAATCTCTTGTTAATTGCCTGCGATTGTGAAAACGAAGGAGGGGAATCATTTTGCTAGAACCATCTTATTTGAATGTGAATCAACACTTAACAATCTTATTGAATCAATTTTATCTTTTTACATGAAGAAAGTAGATGTCGGTTTGGGATCATGCAGAAGGAATTTGTTGGACCTGTAAAATTCGGTGTCATCTGGTTTAGGAATGAATGGTTAAGCTCGGTGCGCTTACATCTGGAATACGATTAGACAAGTCGTTTGCGACTTCATTCACTTTCCAGTTTCATTTCTCATAGCTAAAAAGTCGCCTCTCTATGGCATGCCTTCCCCGTCTTATTTAGTTCCATTCAGCGGAGTGCACTATTATTTCTTTTAAAGTATGATCAAGATCGAGGTTCTTTCCTCTCACCTAATTCACATCATATTATTCCTCATTTAATATTTTGACCTTGAAAAAAGAAAATGAAATCATATGCATCTGGGATCTCTTTCTTTTTGTCTGCCATATGTCTCTCATACTAAAGTTTACTGAGACGTACGTGCATACAATTGCCTATCCAAAAAGGTTACTTGAAAATGTTTTGTGTTTCAGTCTATCGAAGACAATCTGCGGCTGAATCGGGTCAATATAAATTCTCAAAGAAAAACAAAGATTGTCTGCACTATTGGTCCTTCAACTAGCTCACGTGATATGATCTGGAAACTTGCTGAAGCTGGAATGAATGTGGCCCGTTTAAATATGTCGCATGGTGATCATCCATCGCACCAGAAAACTATAGACTTTGTTAAAGAATACAATGCACAATTTCAGGACAAGGTTATCGCCATTATGTTAGATACCAAGGTATGTACTTGATGGCTCCACGTGCTACATCTGAAAATCCACATATACAGGTTTCTACTTAGTTGATGACTTGATATTACATAACAGAGACAACTTCATAGATTGTTTCATACCGTGCTAATGGAATCACATGAAGTTTTTTGTTATATGACCTGATTTTATTTTGACTCTGCACCATAATTTTGATTCTTCTGCACTTATAAATTACCATAAACTCACTTTATGTTCTAATTAATCGTTTTCTCCCATTTTGCTTCTGTTTTGTCCGTTCTTTTACATCCATTATACTTTAGTCAGACATAAAGCAGTTCTAATATAAGAGGCTCTGATAAACTATGTTTAGATCTCCAGATACAATTCTGCGTGTAGAATAAGTGAACAAATCAAAGTATGACTAGATTTCTCTTTTTTCGTCTATCTCAGTGATAGTTTGACCTGCCAAAAAGGCTCAACTAAATCTCGCTCTGTGTTTGTGGCTTACTGTTTCCTTTTGTTAATTAAAATCTCAATGATCTTCATTTAGGGTCCTGAGGTTAGAAGCGGAGATGTGCCAAAGCCGATCCTTCTCAAGGAGGGACAAGACTTCAATTTTACCATCAGAAGAGGAGTCAGTACAGATGATACAGTTAGTGTTAATTATGATGACTTCATAAATGATGTTGATGTTGGAGATATTATACTGGTTGATGGTGAGAAAAATCCCTTATAAAGTCAAGTCAGTTGGTGTACTTTCCAGTTATTTGCTGACATGTTAATCTTTCTCTAGCATGAATAGGTTTTTATATTGCTTATTTTCCCCTAGAAATCCCTAGCGAGCAATCATACTATAACCTCATAAAATGTCCTCTATACTTGTTTTAACTTTTAGTAATTCTTTTTCTTCAAGAGTATTTTGAGGCAATGAGGTTTGAGGAAGAAAGCATTTTGATGACCTATAGCTTTATGCATTTGTAGAGGAGTATCTTATATTTTTAAGACTCAATGGGTAAGGAGCAAAATGTGCGTACAAGTTAACTGTATCATGACTGTAGCAGGATGTTTGAGATGAAATATGATGCTTATTTCTACACATAAGTTCCACCAAAAACATTTTACCTTCTTTCTGTGACTAACTAAAACTCTCTCAACTGACTAAGAATGAGTTACCCTCTCGTATAGGTGGAATGATGTCTTTAGCCGTGAAATCAAAGACAGAGGATTTGGTTGAATGCAGAGTGGTTGATGGTGGAGAACTGAAGTCAAGGCGACATCTCAATGTGCGTGGGAAAAGTGCGACACTTCCTTCAATAACAGGTTGATTAAGTCCACAATGCTCTGATGTTTAACATTGTTCTTTTATTTTACTGATCAGAGTGGTTATAACTCTTCAGTTGTGTGCCATTTTCACAGACAAAGATTGGGTAGATATTAAATTTGGTGTGGATAACCAAGTTGATTTCTATGCTGTTTCATTTGTCAAAGATGCCAAGGTTGTCCTTGAACTGAAAGATTATCTCGAACGTAAGTATACTGACCATCTTGTACGTCACTTTAGGCGCCCTTTCTGTGTATTTGTTTGGATTTATTGAATGGACTTTGAAGACCTTGTCTGCAGGTTGCAATGCAGATATTCATGTAATAGTAAAGATTGAAAGCGCTGATTCTATCAAAAACCTTCACTCTATAATTTCGGCATCTGATGGGGTTAGTGTAATCTGTGTGGTGTTTCCTGCTTAGCCTCTATCCAGACTAGTCAATTGTTTTATAATTCGTAAGTATAGAGAAATTTGGGATGGAAAAGTATTATATGGAACAACAACAGAAGCATGCTTTGCTATTCCACTTCATGGTTATTTGACTTGGTATGTAGGTTTCAAGCAAAACATCTCCACATGTATGAAATTTGTTTTGAAGATCCTTGATAGCCTACTAAAATGAAAGCTAGATCTTTCATATTTCTCAACTTTTTTTACGACTGATATGGCCATGTGTAATACTGAAGATTATTTCAATTAATATGACCTATTCAGAGCCTTTAATCGAAACTTAGATATCAATAATTTAAATTTAGGAAGAATGTCAAGCAATGTACATAAGGAATATGAACATTGATACAAAGTTGGGTGTGTGTGTGTGTGTGGAGGAGGTAGAGAAAGGTGGAAAACAGAATTTGTAGTTGCAGATAAAGAACATGAAGGAATAGAAGTTGAAAGCAGAACAGATGGTAGAGCAAAGCAAGAAAATAATTAGAGCTACACTTTCATAGAAAAGGGAAACTAAATGCCTTGGGGACAGAGATTCAGGTCAAAACTTGGCAAAGAAAAATAAATAAAAAGGAAAGAGTGAAAGATATAATATTGTGGTGTCTGAGAAGTTTTACCTGCTTAAAACCAATATGGATATTTACGTCTTACTAAAGTTTTTGTAGTAGAGGGGAAGGTTTCTGTTGCAGCAGTTATTCTATTACTCAAATTAAGCACTTTAGCCGAAAAACTAAAAATGCTGGTTGATTCAGCGGTTTAATCAGCTGAAAATTACATCTTCCTGAACTTCAGTTCATACTTTAGTTGGGATGTGCTATTATACTGCTTTAGTTAGAACTTTCTAGTGGTCAATTTAGACATGATAATATTGATATTTTGAACCTTAGACATCTCGCTACTAAATAAATTCATTTTTTTTTATAATTTAAAGAACACACTCCATTATACAATTTCTCAAACTGCTTACCGTAGAAATCATGGAGGTCTCCCTTTTAAACAGTAAACAAGCGCTCGATTCTCTTTAGACATATCATTTGCAGATAAGAGTCTCAGTCTCTTTAAAAGAATGACACTAGATGTAGAGACTCTTAAGGGCTAGATGTCACTTCTGCTTCTGAACAGTCTTGGTGAAAACAGTACATCTATTTTGTAAACCACTACTAAAAAAATTAGAGACTTTATAAAACTCGATGAACTATAAGAATAGTGAATTGATCTAATTGAAGACAATGGGAACGTAATGAGGGAGTTCCTATAAACTTATTCCAACCTAGGATAATAAGTTTATGAGTTCAATCTTACTTCACCATCGAGAAATGAAAAAAGACTTTCATCTCCAAGTTTAACTCAAACATAATTCCTTCTTTTTGGTTTGGCTATGAAGAACTGGCAAACCAAATTCCATGAGTTCCACATCCTCAACACCCTAGCATTACCACTTAACAACTCTTTGAGTTCACTGGAGTTTTTTGAAGTTGAATAGTAGTTTTTTCTTAATTTGTTTATAAACTCATCAACATGACATGTTTATGGATTTTCTGTATTTAAGTCTTGCAACAATTGATTATAATAGGCAATGGTAGCTCGGGCGATCTTGGAGCTGAACTCCCGATTGAGGAAGTTCCCTTGTTACAGGTACTTAATACTATAACACAGAAATTACTATAGTTCTTGATATATTTATTGCTCTTTTGTGTATTATGCCTATGCTTCTGTATTAGTGGTTGATCCAGATGGAAAGACAACTGGTATGATTATTGAAACATTGATCCCAAGTTTAAACCTTTTGTCGATGTTTTAAAATGTATAAGTGTAGTATGAAACTCTTCTCTTTGTTGATCTGAACGTTGTATCTCGACTTGTCGAGAAGTATCTTCGTTCTCTTTCTCAATTGCTGTTTAGTAAGGCTTAAGTCATATTGCCTTGGTTTATGCAAGATATTGCCTTCATTTTCTGAAAATTCTTTTGCAGAAATAGGGCAAAATTCAGATGTTGCCTTTTCTGTTAAGAAAAAAACTATGTTTTCATGACAGTGAGGACTGGAAGTGTTAGAGCTTGGGCAGTTCACCACAAATTCTTCGAAAACCACAAGTATAGCCTAGAACGAAAAATAGCTTAGAGATTACTTAAGACCTGGATAGTTGTTTACTGAAGTTGGAACTTATATGGCCAATGAGGAATGAGCTACTTAAGCAAAAACATGATATGCCTCAGCATATTCAATCCAACCTAACATCAACACATTGTATCTCTAGAAATGTTTTGACAATATTTCTGCTCATATACATGAGAAACAATGGGATGCAAATCCATATGATATTGGAAAATATATTTCCATTCATTTGGATTGCTTTTGAAAACAAAAGGCACAAGTTTGTTCATTAACTGTGGAACCTGCCTTCTTGTTATAGTTCTCTAATTTTCTTGAGAACTTATTATTTGGTAGACATAAATATGCTGGGATGCAGAGCTATACAGTATGAAGTGTTCACAATACTTATTATACTTGTATATAGGAAGAAATCATAAGAAGGTGTAGGAACATGCAGAAACCCGTTATAGTAGCCACAAATATGCTAGAGAGTATGATTGATCACCCAACTCCGACAAGAGCTGAGGTTTCTGACATTGCGATTGCAGTACGAGAAGGTGCTGATGCTGTAATGCTCTCAGGAGAAACAGCTCACGGGAAGTGAGTTTTCTTGATCTTAAGGACACATAAATGGCGGAATGTTGTCTCTCGAGTTCTTGAGTCAATTTTTTCGTATATTCTTTTGCCATGCTTTTCTAAACTACTATATGAAATTGTTATTTAAGGCTAGCTTGAATGATTAGCCTATCCTAACTAAAAATGGTCAAAATACTTGACACTCATACTTACTGAACTGAATAATTAGTGATAAGGCTAGATTTTCTTTAAAGATGATTTCAACTTCTTTTTTCTCAAGTATTTTACCTTGAGATGAATATCACTATCTGAATATTAGTCTCTTTTTTGTCCTCTCAACCAAAAACTTAGCATTGTCTTAAAACACAATTTGAAACCTCTCAATTCATTAAATGATTGACCTTGAACTAGGACCACTAGCAATATGGCTTAAGATCATGAATTTACTCTTTTCCATCTGTTTGGCTTCAATTTACCAAGTTAGATTTTTTCTGATAAAGGTTTAAACTACGATGATCGCTTCTCTGAATGAGATATATTCTTAAATTATTTCGTACTTTTATATTAGGTTCCCATTGAAGGCGGTTAAAGTGATGCATACCGTGGCCCTGCGGACTGAATCAAGCCTACCACTTACTAGCAGCTCATCGGGTGAATCTGCTTCTTACAAGGTTTGCATATGATTTATTGTCAGCATTCCCCGATCAGAATTAACCGGACATATTTGTATAAAGGGATTGTGTTTTCATATTATTTTTATCTTCTTATTTTCGTGTTCCTTCCTTTATATCTAACCCCCTTCCGGTGGGATATTACAAGAATATTTTCAGCCCATAAGTTCACAGAAAACTCCAGTCTTTCCAATTTGTTACCATTACGTAGTCACAGAATTTTCAGAAATACTTATAATACTGAAGCTACCATATAAGATGAAAATATTGATAGTTACATCAAAATGTTTATGGCTGTTACCACAGGATTTTTATTGCAACTTCAGGTGAAAGCCAAACTATGGGATGCAGATGCAAAATTCTTATTTCCTTTTCATATTGGTTAGAATGTTTCTTTGATTAAGGGAAGGTATGCAAAAATGAAAACCACAGCATTGTCGTTAATATATGAGGATAAATCTAAGTGCCCACTGAAGGGGGACAATAACACCAAATTGAGTGCCTTCTGCCAAGAAAAGTAATATATTTGCTTAGGGTGTCTGCCTGGTTCACAGGCATCTCCACATGACACATATGAGGGGGGAAGGGGCATTATTATTGTTCGTGGAAGCCCTTGGGAGTCAATGTGGCCCTTTGGTTCAACTAGGGTTTTTGTATTACTTTTGGAATTGAGCTTTGGAAAATAGCTATTTTGATCTGAATTCAGAAAATTAATATGGTGAAAGCAATTGTAATTTCTGTATATCTGATCATACTTATATTTTTCGATGTTGAGTTCTGATAACTACAAAATAAGACTATCATATGAATGGTTGATGAATATAAGAATGCATGAAAATTATAGTGAATCGAGCTATGGTCAATCAAACCAATTGCTAACATTTTGTCATATTAAAATAGATTACTCAAAGCTAAACTTTTGGTTTCAGTTGCATATGCTTTTTATCTTTTGGTTTGATCAGCTTACAGAACTGTAAATGCCTTTTTTCAAGTAAGTTTTTTACACTTATTTTATCCGCAGTCGCTTACTCGTGCAGCAAAAATATCATATTGATAAGGTGCAGCTTATTCCACTAGAGTTACCGCTTGGTGTTTTTCCTTAAGTTCCTTCTTTGTCTCTATTCCTTTCATATACAGTTCCTTCTTTTCAACTTGAAATGGATTTTAGTATCTAACATGAATTCACAAGTTTAAGAATGACTTATGTTTTAACTTGGCATTTTCTGAGTCACTTAATTCCTATTGGAGATGAAGTTAACTCTGTTTGATATAAGCAGAGCCATATGGGTGACATGTTTGCCTTCCATGCCACCATAATGGCCAACACTCTGGAGACTCCCATCATAGTTTTCACAAGAACAGGTTCCATGGCTATTAAGTTGAGCCATTATCAGCCATCCTCAACAATATTTGCTTTTACGAATGTGTAAGTTTTTGCAATATCATTGTTTCCTATCACTAATACCATGCATATTTGTATCCAAGGTTTTGTTCTAGTAACTGTTTTCAGCTGAGATCTGACCCAATCTTTCTCTAAACAACACCACTAACCTATCTTTATGGATGTGTAGCTTGTTGAAGCTCTAAATAATTTTTTAGTTCTGTTCTTGCTAGTTGCTGCACGGTAGTAGCACATTTTTTTTGCTTTAGGCCCTACTTTGAAACTTCTGTGTTGATCGTTATCAACATCAATGTTATGCAATTCTAGATGCAATAACGTAGCCACCTTTTTCCCTTTCTGAGTAATGAAACAATTAGCTGCAGGCTGTTACTTTAGTAATGGACTAATGGTAGGGACAAACACTATGGTTTTTGTGTGAGAAGTCCCAGATAGAGTGAGTGCGAGGATAGACACATTCACTTTAAAAACGAGAAGTGTTGCATTTGTTCAAATTGCATCAGGAGACTCAGTGTCCTTATGCTCTATCGAAGAGTTTAGATTACAGAAAGAGCTGCATAGATCTTATAACTGAAGGGCTAATTAATCTGTATCTTGCAAGACTATCCAGATGTATATGCATAAGCATGTGTATATTTATTCTTTGATTGCTGAACCTGGTTCAATCTCAGTGAAAGGGTGAACCAGCGCCTGGCCCTGTATCGTGGTGTGATGCCTATATTCATGGAGTTTACAGATGAAGTTGAGGAGACATTCTCTCAGGCTGTGAAGCTTCTATTGGTAACACAATAATCACGATATGATTATCTCTCATGCTACTACTTGATATGTTGCTGAAAGTATACATATACATCATGACTGCAGGAGAAGGGTGTTGTGATTGAAGGGCAGTACGTAACTCTGGTCCAAAGCGGAGCACAACCCATATGGCGAAGAGAATCCACACATCATATTCAAGTTCGCCAGGTCCAGAGCTGATGCACGGATAACGGGGGAAATTAAAGCTTCACATGTATACAAATATCCATGGATAATCCATCTCCTGCTACTATAAATGGAGGTAAACTTGTTTGCGCTTATATAGTAATATAGTCATATACACTCAGTTTTTGTTGGAATAAATAAATTCCGAAATATCAATGATCCGTCACAACTTCAGTTTGTTGTTGACATGTACTCTAGTCATTTCGAAGCACCACATACGAACAACAGTTTAATCCATAATGTAATAAATCCACAAACAAACAATGAAACATAAAATACAATACTAAATCACAGATTTTCACTCCTTGACATAAATAACTGGATCAAAAACTATTGGAGCCAAATCTGGTGCAGCCACAATCCCCTCAAGATTTTCACAATCACCTCCCAAGTAAGCATCGAGAAATGACACTACCACCCCTCCAACACCTCTTCTCATCTTCTCCTTACTTCCCTCCCCACTCCTACACACCAAGCTGGCCAACCCCAACTTGGCATCATCCAGCACATCACAATGCCCATAATCCTTGGCCAGAAAGTAACAACACGGCGGCTTGCTCTCATTGAAGAACTCTGAGTGATTGTATCCATCACGTGCCAACGGTGGAATGAAAATGCCCTTGCTTTGGTTGCTCAATCCGGTGCCGACAACAGCAACGGGGATTGATACGTTGAAAGATCTAGGAACGTAGGAGAAGATGGTGGGCTCGACCCAGACGGGCGGAGTGGGGCCTGCCACGGGGTCAAGCCCTATCAACGCCTTGAAGGCGAGGGAAGTTGGTCGATGCCCTAATGCTAGCCCGAAGGCAACCTTACCTCCTCTGCTGTGGCCCATGAGGGCCGCTCTCGAGAGGTCGGGCTTCACGTTCCGGGGGAGGCACGCCTCCATGCCTCCTCCCAACCAGTCTGCCACATTTGCAGCAATCCCCATCTCGTCCTTCATGCAAACCAACATGCACTCGTAAAACTACAAATTAAGATTTATTTGTTAGAGTAGAATATAATAGAATAGTAGAAAAAGGGTCAAAGTAGTTTTAGTTGACTAACCTTAGGGGCGACAAGGATATAACCATGGGAAGATATATGGTGGAGGAGTTGAGAGTACCACGTAGTTTGAGTGCAGTAGCCATGGCAGAAAAGCACAACCGAATACGTCCCTTTTGCTTCCGGCGCCACCACCAGAAGCTCCGCCGGTGGTCGACATGCATCTGATTTCTTCACTTTTATGGTTTTCACGGCCAGCTTTCCTGGCAAGAAAACACTGCCCAAGTCTTTGTTTTCATTTTCAAGCTGCATTTTTCCTCTCTTATTTTTGTGCATGAGTTTTCTGCAACTTAATCTGCTCATATATATATATATATATGTGTGTGTGTGTGTGTGTGTGTTATAGGTAAGTAAACCATAATGGTCTTTTAACCAATTAAGTTTGGAGCTTGAATGGTAAAGTTTGGCAATCAAAGAAAGTTGACTTAATTAGGCCAAGATGAATTGGTATATTTACATATAGGGCTAATTGTGGCCGACATTTATGTGAAATTTGATATTAGCTTTACCTAAATGATTAGTTCGCGAGTCATTATCCACTTTTCTCATACTACACTCATTAACATGTAACTTGTTTTCAATATAAATAAGTTTGATATTTAAGTCTAGAATATAACAAATTAATCGTATTGGTGTGGGCAGAGGCAATAAATGCACAACGACTCTTCTCCCAAAGCCCAATTAGTAGCGACAAGCTGTCCGTTATATCCCCTCAACTGATGAAGTTAACACTGTTTTTAGAAGCCCCATTTTAATTCACGCCTTTTCCTACTTTTCCATAATCACTACGCTGTTTTTTTTTTCGTGCATAATAAAATTATAATGTAGAATTGTACGTACAACTTATAATGGGGACATCTGATCTCATTCTACTGTTTTTAAGAACTAATCCAAAGTTTTGATATTTTGAATGTATTTGTCATGACATAACATATGCTTTCCTCTCTCTCTCTATATCACACACATTATATAGAGAGAGTGAGAGAGCATGAATTTAACAGGATATCATGGTCGACAAATTTACAATAATAAAGTTTTAGATTTCGTGAACTCATTGTTTTTTCTGGATTTTGATTTTGATTATACCTGGAGATGTGAAGAAAACGATCCTGATTGAATAAGACATGATTTCAAAAGTTTCAAAATTTCGCCGTTTTGGTTATGAAATTATAATCAATGCGTCGGAAAGCCCGGCCGGATCTACTTCCTGCATTTAAAGTTCGATTTTCTGCGAATTAATTATTACTCATATTTGCCGAACAACTTTTTAAGGTATGATTTTGATGTTTTCGATCGACTTTTTCCTTTGACAATGCAGTTAAACCAATTTATCCAAATTCAAAAGAGTTATAAATAGAAGTATAGAATTTTTAGAGTTGAAGAGTAGTTTAGATTTATTTGGTATGCTGGAATATAGGAAAAGAAGACATGTGATCTAATCAAAATCACTATAATCTTCCCTACATCATTTCAATTATGCTCTGCTAATTTAACATTATTCAGTAATTAAGTGTTTCTCATACATGTAGCATAGTATAAAATTCAGCAATTCAGAACTTATATATACTATTGATGAGCGTCGGTGTAAAGTTAGAAATAAAGAAGAAGAAAAATGTAAAGTTAGAAATAAAGAAGAAGAAAAAAATCAGATCTTGAAATAATTTTGAGTGGTGAGTCTGACGCTGACTGTGACACCATCATGTTGTGTCCCACACCCCCCTTCTCCTCAAATTAGATGCTAGTACTTAATAAGTTGGACTGCTGTCCCATTCCCCTGTCTCTCTGTAATCAATCGCACGTCTTCTAATTACCCTTCTCCCCATACCTTAACTGAGAGAGTGTGGGTACACACTAGGTTCTTACTCAACTTCAGCTTTTAACTTAAGAGAGAGAGACAGAGAGAGGGTTCTTCTTGTTTATTTTCAGGTGATGTTCATGCTGAGCTTAAACAGTTTCTTCAAAGAAACCTTATGTAAATTCATTTTCTTGGTCTTATTTGTGATCCCATTTGCTTATTCTGTTAACTTCTTTAAATTTGCTTTGGCCTTACCGTTTTCTTATTTCTTCTTGTAGAAGATTTTGTTTTATCCAGTTCTTGGTTGAGTCAGTCTGGATCGATCTTGGCTTGTTTTTGAGTAGCTTGTGCAAATAAAAGTAAAAAAATCTTACGCAAGATTTCTTTTTTGTGTTGCAAAATTAGATCTTAGATTGTTGTTTATATCGTACTGGAGCTGCTACCATCTATGGTTTTGAGGTTTTAGTAATTCCCGAGTACTATTTCACCTTGTATATCTGCTGGAACTAAAGCTGGATCAAGATCCTACAGCTTATCAATTTTGTGATAACCCTTATAGTAGAATCAAATTAATCTGTTCCATGTTTTCTGCTTCTAGCAATTTGAATTAATTAAATAATTCATGATAGGTAATTTTTTGATGCTGTCCTGAGCAACAACATGGCTCCAAAGGTTCATTCTTCGGGCAGTAAAGGGAGAAGTCGAATTTCCATATTCGTAGTAATCGCTCTCTGCTGTTTGTTTTATTTGTTGGGAGTATGGCAGAGGAGTGGGTTTGGTAAAGGTGATGGTTATGCAATAGAGATGAACAGGCAGCTGCCTAACTGCAACGCCTCTCCCTCTCTTGATTTCGAGAGCCATCATAAGTATGTGGCTGCAATTGGCTCATCTGAGCCCAAATCCAAGGTTTTCAAGCCGTGTGATGCTAAATACATCGACTACACCCCTTGCCAAGAGCAAGATCGAGCCATGAGATTCCCGAGAGAGAACATGTTATATAGAGAAAGACATTGCCCGCCAGAAGAGGAAAAGTTGCACTGCTTGATTCCAGCACCCAAAGGCTATACAAGCCCTTTCCCTTGGCCGAAGAGCCGTGACTATGTCTATTATGCTAATGTTCCTTTTAAGAGCTTGACGGTGGAGAAGGCTAATCAGAACTGGGTGCAGTATCAGGGTAATGTATTCAAATTTCCTGGAGGCGGGACGATGTTTCCTCAAGGGGCAGATGCTTATATTGATGAGCTTGCTCAAATCATTCCAATAGCTGATGGCTCAGTTAGAACAGCTCTAGACACCGGTTGTGGAGTATGTCCCATTTTTCCCTTATGTTTCGCTTCACTTTATATATCATTAGTACTTTAGCCTGCCCAATAAATTATCAACTAGATGTAGGTTTTTGTATAGCTTCTGAACTGGTAACGTCTTTCTTAAGGTTGCTAGCTGGGGTGCTTATATGCTGAAGAGAAATGTGCTGACAATGTCATTTGCGCCAAGGGACAATCACGAGGCCCAAGTGCAATTTGCGTTGGAGCGAGGTGTGCCTGCAATTATAGCGGTTCTTGGATCAATAAAACTTCCTTACCCGCCCAGATCGTTTGATATGGCTCAATGTTCGAGGTGCTTAATACAATGGCCTTCAAATGGTACGACATAAACAAACAACCTCCAACAAGTAGAGTTCTTGCAGTATATATGCTTATTTGATATTCTATTCAGGTTAAGATATTAGGAAATTTGTCTTTGATTATTATTATTTTTTTTTTTCATCAATATCATTCAAGATTTGGATATGCCAGTTTGCACTGTCATAACCTTGCCTTTAGGTTATTGGTTACTCACTCACACACTCGTAATTCCTTATACTGAAAATTGAATATGATTTTCTAACTAATATTGCTGACAGGATGACTTATAAATCTACTTGTTAAACTCTAATTTGATCAGTTATTTCAGTCAAAGGTTTTGAAGATGACTGAGAAAATGAAATAATCCCATCAAAGTTATATATATAAAAAAAAACATGAGATATAGGTGGCCAAATTGGGTCCAGAATTACCTAATGTAGGTTCACATGTCTTGGCGAAGGAAACTTTCCGCCAATACTTGGAAAGGCATTAGTTCTCCTTGTGATATACTACATGCAGAAATGCAGATTCAGTTTACTAAATATTTAAGGAATATGCTTAACCCGTTTATATTTGTTCTTCTGATTAGTTTTGGTTCTCAACTCGCCATATGTTCAGTCAGAGTTCTTCAATATTCATCACTGTGATTATTCCGTGATCTTATTTGAAGAACTTCTTCAAATATGCTTCCTTATAATCTTTTCCAGTTATATGGCTGTTTGTAGTTTATTTTTAGTCAAGATAACATGGCTCAAACTGGAAAATTTGGAAAATGGAGGCTATTTCAGCATTTGATCATGTCCTTTAGTAGTTATGAGATACATTCTTCTCAACATGCTTTAAATAATCAAATCTAAGTGAATTTTTAATCCACTTGGTGGAAGTTGACAACATGTTTTGTATATGTAGATGGCATGTATTTGAAGGAAGTCGATCGAGTTCTTAGACCTGGTGGATACTGGGTCTTGTCTGGTCCTCCAATCAATTGGAAGACATACTATCGCACATGGAAAAGGTCAAAAGAAGATTTGAAGGCTGAACAAACAAGCATAGAAGATTTGGCTGAAAGCCTTTGCTGGGAGAAAAAGTATGAGAAGGGAGATATCGCTATCTTTAGGAAGAAGATTAATGCCAACTCCTGCAAAAGAAAATCTGCCAACTTTTGTGAAGCTTCATATGCTGATGATTTGTGGTAAGTTTATTTTACTCAGTTGCTTCATTTCTGTTTTATTCTCCACTTATATTTGAATCATTATTTTGAAGGTATAAGAAAATGGATACATGCATAACTCCCTACCCAGAGGTGGAGAGTCCGAGTGAAGTAGCAGGAGGAGAGTTAAAAAAGTTTCCAGCTCGGCTTTATGATGTTCCACCTCGGATACGCAATGGTGATGTTCCCGGAATCACTCCCGAATCTTATGAAGAGGACAACCAACTGTGGAAGAAGCATGTTGCGGCTTACAAAAGGATTAATAGGCTTCTCGGCACCACAAGATATAGAAACATTATGGATATGAATGCTGGTCTTGGAGGTTTTGCAGCGGCCTTGCAATCGTCAAAACTTTGGGTGATGAATGTTGTTCCTACAATTGCTGAAAGCACTTTAGGCGTTGTCTTTGAGAGAGGCTTGATTGGCATATATCACGATTGGTATTTATTTCCTAAAAAGAATTTTCTCCTTTTTTGATTTGAAGCTCTATGATTATTTACTTTGTTTTTTCTTTCTTTCTTAGGTGTGAAGGATTCTCTACGTATCCAAGGACGTACGACCTTATCCATGCTAACGGCTTATTCAAGCTATATGAGGACAAGTAAGCAGTAATGAATTGATGATATTGCTTTCCTTCTTCATGATCTGAGTATGGAGAAAATTGATTGTAGGTGTTCATTTGAAGACATTCTTTTGGAAATGGATCGGATTCTACGGCCGGAAGGTATGGTGATTTTCCGAGACGAAGTAGAGGTGATAAACAAGGTGATGAAGATCGGTGGAGGAATGAGATGGGATATTAAAATGGTGGATCATGAAGATGGCCCCCTTGTCCCTCAGAAGATACTCATTGCTGTTAAGCAGTATTGGGTGGTTGCTTCCTCTAATTCTACTCATCAATGATACTTCTTACTACTTACTGCAGTCTACCACGCCAGATTATATTGCACTCATTGAATTTTTGTTTTACAAACTCGTTTCCGTTAAGAAATTGTATCTAATTTGTGCAAAATAATATTTATTTTCATGATTTTATTATTCGTATGCACACGCACTAATAATGAATTACATTGCAAAAATACAAAAACTTATGTGCATCATGTTGCATACGCGCGCATAGTTTATAAATATAAAATTTATTCATAATATTATTGTAATGGTTAGTAGTCCAGTGGTCAAGTAGACTAATTGTCCATGCAAGAGGGTGTGGGTTCGAGACCTCTTGCATTTTTTGTTTGATTTTTATTTTATTTATTTTATTGTTTTATGTTTCATTTTTTTAATTACTTTATTTTTCATTTTTCTTATTATTTTATTTTTCTTTTTTTTTTGTTTTTTTTCTTCATTTTTTCCCCTTATTTTTTACTTATTATATTAATTTTTGTTTTTTACTTTTGTTTTCTCTCTTTTTCTTTAATTTTTTTTCTCCCATATTATATTCAACATCGGCTTGGCCTCCATGTGAGTATCTTCTTCTTATTTGCTTCTCTTCAATATTAGTATTAGTGTGAGGACGGGCATGTCACTTTTTGTGAACAAAAATATCGTTTGTTTTAAACAATTTTTCTTTTTTTTTTTCTCAATTTTTTTGATAAGGAAGGCGTGTCATTTGTGATGAATAAATGTGACATTTGTTATTTATCTCAAATTGTCAATCGTAACAAACAAAAGTGTCATTTGTATTGGAATAAAGTGTCATTTGTATCATTTATTAACTATTAATTATTTTTGAAAAAAATGTGATTTATTTCGAAAAAAATGTCATTTGTTTATGAAAAAAGTGTCAATTTTCTATGTTGTTTGTGACAATCATGACAAATAAACGTATCAATGATGAGCAAAGTGTCTGTTTAAGTCATAATTCACAGTAGAGAACAGTGTGTCAATTGTCTCTGTTGTGCGTGTCAATCATGACAAAAGAATGTGTCAGTGATGAGCAGAGTGTCTGTTTAAGCCGTAATTCACAGTAGAGAGCAGAATGTTAATTGTTTCTACTGTGTGTGTCAATCATGATAAAAGAATATGTCAATGATGAGCAGAGTGTTTGTTTAAGACATAATTCACAGTAGAAAGCAGAGTGTCAATTGTCTCTGCTGTGCGTGTCAATCACGATAAAAGAACGTGTCAATGATGAGCAGAGTGTATATTTAAGCCGTAATTCACAGTAGAGAGCAGAGTGCCAATTATCTCTACTCAAAGTGTCTTGCAATAAATAAATGTGTCATTTATTTACAAAAAAATATCAATTATTTTGAATAAAAGTGTCATTTTTTAAATATGAGTTGTTTTAAACAAATGACACAATTGTTCACAATAAATAACACTTTATGTAACAAACACAAGGAAAGAAAGTTTGATCAGATGCTATGGTTCTCAAGGAATCACAAGAACTCCTGAGTTAAAACTAAATAAGATACTATTGTGCTGAAGAAGCAATTCAGGAAGCAAAACTAAGGCGGCATGATGAAACCTAATAAATACAGTGATTTACATGATATTTAGAAGAACAGAAGGAAAAGTATGACACTATAAGAAGGAAATAAATAAAATATCTAATTGGGAAAATCCTAAAAAGAGACACATTTGGATACTGCAAAACTGCTAGTGATATATCACTGGCAACAACATGATAGATTTCTCATATCATACCTCCTACTTCAAATTCTATAGTTAATAAATACATCCATACAACAATCAATATTCAAATCATGCCTACTTCATTTCACTAACAATTCTGGCAAAACAAGAATATTTTCCCAAAATCTGGTTCAAATATGAAGAACAACGAGGCATAATTACATTCAAATTGAAATAGAAAATGCCAGACCAAAACAAGGGCGAAAAAAAATAATGTTTTCTTGATTCTTGAGCAAAACAGACCACAATCTTCACAGCAGAAACGAATTTTCCTTCGAAGAAATCTCCATTCTTAAAAATCTTAACAAACTCAGAAGCGAAGGAGCAAAGATACATTTCTAGACGAAAATGCACACAAATTAACATTCAGAAAACATATGGAGCACCAAAATTGTTTAATAATCAAATCAAAAGCAAATCCTGTTTCAATTCATCAAAAGTGTTGGTCCCGAGATTAAACATTCGGGTGTAGAGGGGGGGGGGGTGAATACACCTGAAAATAATTTCTCAACTTCAAACACGAACAGTCCTTTTCAAGAAAGTGTCGTACTGAGCAAGTTCAGTAGACCAAATACGCTGTTCTGGATCGTGTGGTAGAGTGGCTGACTTCACTGAGGCCTGCTAGCTGACTTGAGTTAGAATTCAGTACCGTTCAGCTGAAGTTCAGTATAGTGCGGAAATGTGTATACCCAAATTCAGTTGAGTTTAGAAAACGTTTTTAATAAAACAGTTTCAGTATGTTAGTGCGATGGATTAAGCTTTGATGAAACTCAGTTGAATGATTTTAGAAAATACTTTCAGTATGCACAGTAATCAATGCAACAGTTAAAACAGAAAAACACACAGAACACAGAGATTTTTAAAGTGGTTCGGATCCATCAATCCTACGTCCACTGTCCCGAAAGATTAGGAAGCTATGTATTATACTGAGATAGTCTCAGTCGGTTTGTACGCTGGACAAACACTGGTCTTGAGATTTATACTGAGCAATTCTCAGTTTACAAAGGATCAAAGTAAAGCGTTTGATAAACTCTCCAACTATGAAGGAGTCCTTTACAATAAGCATCAGTTCAGATATGAACTCCTTCGTCTAAGCTATGGATAAGATCTGTTGAGCTTAGGTTAGAGGGATAGGGAACAAGAAAGTGGCTTCTAGAGCGACGAACAGTTTAAGTATGAACTTGGGTTCGTATTCAGTCGCTTGGATACTAGAGGCTTTATACTCGGGTTCAGCTTGGTTCCCTATGAGTAGGTATGTTATCTTTCGCCGGAGATTTCTCTTTGAACTTCTTGCGGAAGACTTAGGTCAGTTTTTAGTTGCTCGTGTATGCTCTTATGTTCTTCGATTTTCTAGGTTATTCGTGAGCTTCAATTTGAATTGTATCCCTCTATTTATAGAGCAGAGATAAGGATAGATCCGTTGGAGACGATGATCCTTGTGTCTCTCTCTTTTGGGTAGCTAACGGCTTCTTTCAAAGATGGTGGCAGAGTCATTTCCCTCCATTTCTGGAAAGTTGCTGACTTGCAGCTTTAATTAGAAAGTGGACAGCTGGCTGCTCGTCATTGGTCGAGGCTGAAGAAAGTAGGTGAGACAGAACAGACTTCAAGGTAGATCTGAAGCTGACTTCTCTCTTCCTCGTATGACTCTGCTGATTTGACTTAGTGAATCCTGACTAGGGGTGGGCAAACAATTCCGGTTCTCGCGCCCGTACCCGTCCCGTTCGGGTTGGGAAAAATAGGTACGGGTACCCGTTACGCGGGTACCCGCAAAAAATCAAGCGGGTCGGGAATGGGAACGGGTTTTATTCTTAGATACCTATGTTGCACGGACACTCCGAAAAATGCCGCCGTACTGTGTCAGACACGTGTCGGACACGGACACGCTCGGACACGCGCCCGACACGTGTCGGACACGGGAAAAAAGAGTCCATAATTAAAAAAAAATTAAAAAAATCGGACTCTTCCCGGACACGGCAATTTATGTGTCTGACACGCACAGGACACGTTTTTTGATTTGGACACGTTTGTTTGACCACTTCTTCACAACGATTCTCAATTCATCGAAACCTTCAATCTTTCACTTTAAATAAAATAAATTAAAATTTTCAATCAATGGAGTAAACTCTGGTTCCTAATATTTTTATTTAAATAAACTAAATTAAAATTTTCAATCAATGACCTATCAATGGAGTATGACTTTAAGACTAATGTTTATTGTTGTTATCTACTTATCTTAGTATTTCATATTTTTATGCTATGATTATGACTTATGAGTTATGACTTATGTGCTTTGAGTTGATCATTTGATAATATTAATAATTTATTATTATTTATATCTGCGCCCGTATCGTGTCCTAAATTTTTCAAAAAATGTTGTATCTTGTGTCCTGTGTCCGTGTCGTACCGTGTCCCATGTCCGTATCCGTGCAACCTAGTTAGATACCCATTCCCGAATGGGTACCCGCACTAATATACAATTTTTTTTATATGAGGTTTGAGCCTCTTAGTCTTAACCCTTAGGTGTGTAAGTGTAATTATAAAAGTCTTAACCCTTGGATATTTTCCTTTTGTCATGGCTTGTCTGCATCTTATACTTTATTTATGTTTTTAAAATTTCATTTATTGGTATTTTTTAATTTTTATTTATGAATTTAAATATATTATAAATAAGTGGTAATATTTGCGGGTAAACCCGTACCCGTACCGTATCCGTGCGGGTACCCGCATGCGAGTACCCGCTCTATGCGGGAATGGGAATGGGTATTAAAATTAATTACCCTCAGGCGCGGGTATCCGCAATGCGGGTACCCGTCCCGCGCCCACCCCTAATCATGACAGTCAGAAGACTGTCCAGCCGTTGCTGAGTCTGATCTATATTCAGTAGCATGCTCCTGCTGAGTCAGCTCTACTGAAGGTCAACTCTGAGTTCAGTGAACTACTCCTGCTGCGTTCAGTTTCACTGACTCCTTTCAGCTCCTGCTGAGTCCAGTATCACTGAGTCTTCTTCTTCTGGTACTGAGGCTGGTAATCTACTGAACGCCTGAACCAAATGAAGATGTCTGCTGAGCCTGAAACCTCAGAGACAGAACAATACATATTACAACGGAATGGTTCATCAGTCAAAGTAGGGTTTTGGGATCTTCAAATCTTCAGCAAATCTTCACTTATTTAAATATATTATAAATAAGTGGTAATATTTGCGGGTAAACCCGTACCCGTACCGTATCCGTGCGAGTACCCGCATGCGGGTACCCGCTCTATGTGGGAACGGCAATGGGTATTAAAATCAATTACCCACAGGCGCAGGTATCCGCAAATGGGTACCCGCAGCGCGGGTACCCGTCCCGCGCCCACCCCTAATCCTGATAGTCAAAAGATCGTCCCGGTCGTTCTCGAAGTCGATCTATATTCGGTAGCATCCTCTCGCTGAGTCGGCTCTGCGAAGATCAACTCGAGTTCGGTGAACTACTCTGCTTGCGTTCGGTTCCATCGACTCCTTTCGATATCTTGCTCTCGCCGAGTCCAAGATCACCGAGTCTTCTTCTTCAGTGCCGAGGCCGGTAATCTACTGAACGCCTGAACCAAATGAAGAGTGTCTACTGAGTCTGAAACCTCAGAGACAGAACAATACATATTACAACGGAATGGTTCATCAGTCAAAGTAGGGTTTTGGGATCTTCAAATCTTCAGCAAATCTTCACTTATTTAAATATATTATAAATAAGTGGTAATATTTGCGGGTAAACCCATACCCGTACCGTATCCGCGTGGGTACCCGCTCTATGTGGGAACGGGAATGGGTATTAAAATCAATTACCCGCAAGAGTGGGTATCCACAAATGGGTACCCGCAGCGCGGGTACCCGTCCCGCGCCCACCCCTAATCCTGACAGTCATAAGACTATCCAGCCGTTGTTGAGTCTGATCTATATTCAGTAGCATGCTCCTGCTGAGTCAGCTCTACTGAAGATCAACTCTGAGTTCGGTGAACTACTCCTATTGCGTTCAGTTCCACTGACTCCTTTCAGTATACTGCTCCTGCTGAGTCCAGTATCACTGAGTCTTCTTCTTCTAGTACTGAGGCTGGTAATCTACTGAACGTCTGAACCAAATGAAGAGTGTCTACTGAGTCTGAAACCTCAGAGACAGAACAATACATATTACAACGGAATGGTTCATCAGTCAAAGTAGGGTTTTGGGATCTTCAAATCTTCAGCAAATATTCAGAGCACTCGGCTGCTGAGCTATCTCCCAACAAGTTGTGGAGCGACTGAATCATCTCCCAACAAAAAGAATTCTCAACTGACACCAAAACCAAAAGAAAAAAAATCGAACCAAAAACAAGTCATGTTGTCGGAATACATTGAGGAAGACGAGGTCGGTTTTCGGCGAGTCCTCATCGGAGAGAGCGAGGCGAAGAGATTGGAGGCGGAGTGACGGCGGCGGAGACATGGAGGACTGTTGAGAGAGAGAGAGGGGGGAGTGGAGAAAGAGAGAGAGAGAGAGGAGTAGAGAGATAGAGAGAGAGGTGAGATGCAGAGAGAAAGAGAAAGAGAGGAGAGAGAGAAAGGGGGTAGTGGGGAGGGGAGGAGACGAGAGAGAGAGGGAAGGTTTAATTTTTTTTTTTTTTAATAAAATAGAAAATCTGGTCAAATCCGGTCCAATTGGGTCAAAATTGAAAATTGGATCATGTTGTATGTGCAACATGATGCACACTAGTCCAACTCGAAAACATTAACTCTTTCAACCTATTTTTTTATAAAAAAAAAAGAAAACACGATAACCTTCCTCAACCAAAGGTTTGATTTCGAAGTCCTTCATAAGCTAATAGTAAGAGCAGATAGAATTTAACTCCAATTTTTTTCTTATTATAAGATAAAGACCACAACATTAACGAGACGCGCCCTAGTAAAGAAAAACAAACTTTGGCCAAGATAGCATCAATCAACCAAGTTTTGTATTTACAAGACATAAGTGCAATGACCTTTGGTACATTTGTCCGAACAAAAAAATCAATCTAACATATAGTAAGAAGAGTTTTTCAACACTTGTAATGGTCATTAGTAGAGCCGCCTGATATTGGGTTTATGACCGTGTTATCATGGCCTTTTTAGTTTCGCATCTCTTTTTGTGTGTTTGTTATTCCTGAGACGTGCTTCAGGTGGGGGGGGGAATACATCTGAATACAGATTCTTTTTCTCAAACGCGAAAGTCAGCTCTAGCTGAGTGTGCTACTGAACTGAGTCAGATAGCCAGGTATGCTTTCAGATCGTGTGGGCAGAGATTTCTTCTACTGAGTTCAGCTCTACTGACTTATGTCAGTCGAACAGTAGTTCAGTATCAGAGTTGTGTGCGGAAGTGTAGGCCCTATGAAACGTCTCGATTGGAAAACCGGTTCTATACTGAGTTTTATCAAATGCAGTTTTATGCAATATGAGCAGTTAAGAAAAGCAACAGTAAATCAACACAACATGTTTTTAAAGTGGTTCGGACACACTAGGTCCTACATCCACTGTCCTGACCTAAGCAGGATACTTGTATTATTTATACTGAGCAAGTCTCGGTGATCTATTCACGGGACAGATACAAACTTGATGCTTATACTGAGCAAGTCTCAGTGATCTGTTCACAAGGCAGATTCTCTACTTATAGTCGTAGTGACTTTACAGGGTTTTTCAAACTTAAAGAGCTTGAGCTTTTCCAACTATAAGGGAGTTCTTACAATAAGAACGTCTCACAAAATGTGAACTCTCTCGGGGTTTCTAAGCTATGAATATTACAATTTAGCTCGCTTAGATAAGAGAAGGGGAACAAGTATTATCTAGAGAGAAGAACTAAAAAAGATTCTAATCTAAGTTCAAGTTGTTCGTTGAATATGCAGTGAGATTGCTAGATTTTTTTTTTTGCGTTAAAAGCTTTTGGTTCCCGGTGTCTTTCTGCATGAAGACTCTCTTCTGTATATAGCGTTCGATTTGTGAATAGCACGTGTCGAAACGACAAGGAAAACGGCTACTTAAAGTTAAACGTTGATGAGTAGGTGCACTGTAGAGATGCTCCTCTTTTTCAGTCTCGGAGCAGCTTTTGTCAGAACAGGTAAAGTGTTGTCGGCTCCTTATTGGTCGAGGTAAATTGGTAGGTGAGGTTTGTCAAACATCAAGGTTGACTCCCTCTGAATCCTCGGACCTTCAACTGAAGTGACTTCCTACTGACGTTCTTCTGAGCATTCAGTGCTTGGGCACGAATTCCTTTGCAGATTCAGTTGGTGGTCGGCTGGCCAATTGACTTCTTCGATACTGAGTCCATCAGCTGAGTGCAAGGTCTTCTACTGAACTTTGTAGCTACGGAATTCTAGCCTACTGAGTTCTTAACATGCCGAACTCAAACTAAGCTATTACATAATCGAAGGTTCATCATTCAGCAAGACTCAAGCGAAGTTGTATAGCTACACAGAAAGGTTGCATCGCAGTACACACCGGTTCTGACCCCACTTGGATAGCTGACTGCGTGGATCTGCGCGGAAAAGGGGGTTTCTAGGTGCTTTTGGAGGATATAAATAGCATATTGGCCATTAACTCAAAAACCTTTTAACGTACCACACCTCACCTCACTCATTCATTCCATTTTCGGCTAAAGATAACTTCCACACTAAGATACACAAGAAGATCAATTCAATTATAAGGAGGTTTGCTTGGAGAATGGGAGATTCATAAATTTCCTTGAAGACTTTGTTCTATTTCTCCACTCTCTAACAAATTAGGAGTTAGCTTCCATGGTTATGGGTTGTAAACTCTTATCTCTAGATTTACTTCCTTCAATCATGTGTAGCTCATCCCCAAGTATGAGGGTCTAGCTAGATCTATGTATTTTATTGCTGTCATTTGATACTCTTATGGTTATAAAGCATGACATTGTTTAAGGTTTCATTCATTATATTTTCACACCATCTTCCCTAATGAATCTTAAAGATTGACAACCATTGCGCCTAAGAGATGGACTAATGTGTATCATGTTACACATACAACATGATTCAATTAGCTAATTTTGACTCGGTTTGACCCTATTTGACCCAGTTCAGTATTAAAAAAAATTATAATTATCCTCCCCTCTCTCGTCCTCTCTCTCTCTCTCTCTCTCTCTCTCTCTCTCTCTCTCTCTCTCTCTCTCTCTCTCTCTCTCTCTCTCTCTCTCTCTCTCTCTCTCTCTCTCTCTCTCTCTCTCTCTCTCTCTCTCTCTCTCTCTCTCTCTCTCTCTCTCTCTCTCTCTCTCTCTCTCTCTCTCTCTCTCTCTCTCTCTCCCACCGTCCTCTCTATCTCCACCTCCATCTCCGTCGTCGTCGCTCCTCTCGTCTCCTCCTCCGTCGCCGTCGCTCCCCTCTGTTTCCTCCTCTATCGCCATCGCTGCTCGACCTCCATCTTCGTCGCTCCGGTGGCCGGATCCACCTTCATGCGATCCTTTAGATCCGCCTCCGGCTCTTTGGCCTTTGCCTCTCCGCCTCCGCTCTCCAGATTTATGACGAATTTGGATAAATTTTCTGGTTTTTGTTGATTGGGTATTTTCTTGATTGATGTAGTTCTTCTTTGTTTCTCCTCTTTGATTTTATCGAGTATTTTGAGAAATGAAATGGTGAATGTGAGTTGTCTCATTTCAAATGTATGAAAATTTAATTTTTCTGTTGTTGTAAGTCGATGTTCTGAGTTATTTTGGTTTCCGTTGAAGTTTAATTTAATTTTGTTTGGAGTATTGAGATCCTTCCGTTTGCTATGGGCTATTGCTTAGCTAATTTATTGAAGTGTTATTTCTTGTAACATAAAGTGTCATTTGTTGTGAATAATTGTGTCATTTGTTTAAACAACTCATCCTTAAAAAAATGACACTTTTATTCAAAACAATTGACACTTTTTGTGAATAAATGACACATTCATTTAGTGCAAGACACTTTGAGTAATATTTCTGGTTATTATGGTGATCATATTTTGTTGACTAAATCATTAAATGGTGGTTTCGTATTATTGCTTGATTAAAGTGACACGTTCCTTAATTATGATTGACACTTTACTTCACTGTGATTGAAACTCTGAAATAAATGATACTTTTGTTCGTTGCAATTGACACATTATGAGAATGTGACACTTTCATTCGAGACCATTTACACTTTTATTTATTACAATTGACACTTTGCGTAACATTTCTAGTTATTGTGCTTTACATTTTATTGTGTAATTACTGGATTAAAGTGACACGTTCCTTAATTATAATTGACACTTTACTTCATTGTGATTGACACTCTGAGATAAATGATACTTTGGTTCGTTGCAATTGATACACTATGAGCATGTAACACTCTCTTTCGAGATAATTGACACTTCTATTTATTACGGTTGACACTTTGGTTAATATTTCTAGTTATTATGCTTTATATTTTATTGTGTGATTATTGTGTGGTTAAAGTAACACGTTCCTTAATTATAATTGATACTTTACTTCACTGTGATTGACACTCTGAGATAAATGACACTTTTGTTCATTGCAATTGACACGTTTTTCATAAATAAATGACACTTTTTTTTGAAATAAATCACATTTTTTCAAAATAATTGATAGTCAATAAATGATACAAATGTCACTTTATTCAAATACAAATGACACTTTAGTTTGTTACGATTGACATTTTGAGATAAATAACACTTTTGTTCGTTGCTATTAACCCATTTATTAATTACAAATGACACTCGGAATGTGACACTTTTGTTCAAAATAAATGACACTTCTGTCAATGATGGTAAAATGGCGTCCCAAACGAAAATGACACTTTTTTTTTCCAAAATAAATGATACTCGACAAATGACACTTTTGTTCATAACAAATGACTTATTTATTACAAATGACACGCCTTCCCTTATCAAAATAATTGGAAAAAAAATAAAAAATAAACTTTTGTTTAGAACAAACGACACTTTTATTACAATGTATAACACGCCCATCCTTACAATAAGGCGAAAAATTAATAAAAAAAAACAATAATAAAAAACTTTAAAATTTGGAATAATGACGTCCATGATGTCATGCTGAGTCAGTGGGTCAATCCGAGTCAACCGCGGGTCAAATTGGGTAATTGCATCATGTTGCAAATGCATCATGATGCACACAAGTTTTTGTTTGCGACTAATTGGAGTAGACTAAGGATGGAGTTATTTAGCCGTTGTGAGCGGATACCCCGTCGCCCTTTTAAATGAATGTTTGGTGCAATTACCAATAAATTGGAATTGTTATTGGATGGTTCCAGCGATCCTTGTTCTTGATTATATGATATAGTTCATATTTAGGTTATATACTACCTATTTAGGACTCTTCATCATAAATATTAAGGAGTAGGTGACCGACCCTTGCATGCTAGAGGTTTAGTGGATCCGAACCCCCAAAATGGATCATGCATTCTTATGTGAATATCGTTAGATTGCAATAGAATATCATAGCAGTTTGCTAGATTCCTACACCTCTCCTCATTTGATTACCCCCCCGAATTCTAGACCTTAGATCGATTGATTAGGGGTAGCATAGACCAACGTTGAGTCTACGGAATTCGACTCTGAAGGATAGATTAAGTGTTGGCTTAGTTTTCTCTTTGAGTTTTATTACTTGACCCAATCACCACCATAAGGGCAAGGGCCTGAAAAACATACATGTTTCTCGATATTCAAGTCGACAATCCATGTCTAAGCCATTCTCTTAGCATAAAAGCTCTCACATACTTTGGACTCGTACATATGGTTTTTCAGATCAGGCCAATATTGCATTAAATTTTAAAAACTGTGGCATTAAATTTTACTATGCCATCAATAATTGTAAGTAACTAAATATAGTTGGAACTTGGTAGCTATATGCATACTCGATCATAGTCTCGTTTTCTACCATACATAAATTTTCCATTAAATGGTTGATGTCTTCAACATTTTATGGGAATGTAGAAACGATTCTTCTCTTTTTGTCGCAACTTGCCTAGCTTCGCTTCAGTCACTGTTGGCGCCCACTATATCGCAAATTACATTCTTGAGGGTGGATGAGTGTGGGTAGTAGCGTATAGGCATATATATCCATACTAAACCCATCGGATGGAATAGGAAGTACACCTATAAAGGCATGATAACTTCTTAATTTTTATGCACACCTAACTATCATTCTAGCATGAATACCTAACTAGAATGATTTTTCATGAGCACATAAAAGCAATGCCAACATTCTAACTGCGTATACAAAAAGTTAATTAAAAGGATACTAGGAAGCTATCTATATTGCTGGGGATGGTGAAAGAAAGGAGACATTTGTATAAGACGGTGGCGGCGGATGAACTGAACAATCCCGTTCGGGATATCACATAAAAAAGAGATTTCAGTTTCTTGTGGGATGTTGGTCCCGAGATAAACGTTCAGGTGTAGAGGGGGGTGAATACACCTGAAAACTTTCTCAACTTAAAACGCGAACAGTCCCTTTCAGGAAGATGTCGTACTGAACAGGTTCAGTAGACCAGATAAGCTGTTTTGAATCGCGTGGTAGAGTGACTGACTTCACTGAGGCCTGCTAGCTGACTTAGGTCAGAATTCAGTACCATTCAGTAGAAGTTCAGTAGAGTGCGGAAATGTGTAGGCCCAATTCAATTGAGTTAGAAAACGTTTTTAGGAAAATTGTTTCAGTATATTAGTGCAATCTTTTAAGCTTTGCTGAAACACAGTTGAATGATTTGAAAGATATTTCAGTATGAGCAGGTCGGTATATCAATACCGATTCGATCCGAGCTCTCTTATTGAATTGTTTATTCAATGAGCATTCTCAATATTATGCCTTGAAGAGGACTCAAACCTCCACGCTCTTTAGCACGAGATTTTGAGTTTCGCATGTCTACCAACATTCTAAATTCTATCCAAAGCAAAATTTTGTAGTAAAGAGACTCTAATGCTAAATTATCACTCTCTGAGATTGATTCTAGCAACTCCTCTGTATCTGAAAATGAAAAAAAAAATGAGTCACTCTTATGGAGGATAAACCTCATAAGAAATGCTGGTGTTGAACCCTAATATTAAAAAACCCTAAAATATTACCAAGCTTGTAACGCTCACCGGCCTCAACGCGTCAAGCCCGAAAGAATATCTCCTTTTCAACAAGACCAACATTGCCATTCTTTTGCAGTTGTAGATTTGTGGTGGTTTGAATTTTAGGGCAAGCGGAAATGTGAACTTTTATTTTAACCGAGAGTTTTAGTTTGACCGTATTTTAAATTTATTTTTTCAATGGTTAAATGTGAACTTTCATTTTTTTATATTATTATTATTAAGTGTAAAAGTGTTCATAAATAGTTTTGTTTATCTTTTTTTTTTTTAAATCTCTTATATTGTTATTAATTAACCAATACTACTAGCAACACTTTGATCCACGCATGAGCGGAATCATGATCAAGTCCAATTTCTTGATATATTTTGTACAACATAAATTTTATGAATGAAAGAATTAGAGTATGTTTTAGAACCTTAGAGCGATTGATTAGGGGTAGCATATACCATCATTGAGTCCACAAAATTCGATTTCAGGGGGGTAGATTAGGTGTTGGCCTAATTTGCTCTTTGTGTTTTATTACTTGACCCGATCAAGTTTTTGGCGTTATTGTCGGGGACTTGGTTGTTTAGGCTATTTTGTACTCCCTCCGTCCCAGCTCATGTGACAAAATTGTTTCCGGCACGGGGATTAAGAAGGTGGAAGATAAAGTATGAGAGATAAGTTTATGATAAAGTAAGAGAGAGAAGATGAGTGAGATTGTGAGAGAGTAATTGATAAAGTAGGAAAGAGAAATAATAAAATAAAAGAGATAAATGATTAAAGTAGGAAAGAGAAATGAAAAAGTATGAGAGAGAATTGATAAAGTAGGAGAAAATTTATGATTTTTTTTAAAATTATTTCCATTTTTGGAAGTGTGTCACTTGAGAGGGGATGCCCGAAATGGAAAGTGTGTCACATGGAGCGGGACGGAGGGAGTATTTATTAATCTTTTGTTTACTTGCTAGATTTTATTTTTGTTTGTTTCATTTCTTGTATTTTTGGTGAATTATGTTTGACCTTCACTACTTGGTTGGTTTCTATAGGTGTATTCACGGTAGGAGATCAAGGCAACTCGCTCTTGAACCCATTGTTGACAACATACACCAGATAACAACAACTATCTTGAGAAGGAAGGAAAGTCGTTTTGAAGCTATGGCGGAAAACAACAATGAGATGTATCAAGGAGACTACACAAAACCCGTTATTAGAGATCAAACCACATATGTATTGCTTGAAGAAATTGTAAGGAATTGTGATTTGAAGCCCTTCTACTACAAATTGATACCTTCATTCTGGGGCATGCCATTGAAGGATCCTTAACTCACATTAAGGAGTTTTTCTCTACCTTGGCGACTACCCCCCGCTTCCGGTCTTACACCTTGCCAAATAGAAAGGAATTATTTCCCTAAACCCTGAAGGATCATGCCAAGGCATGGTTAGGAACTCTAACGGTTAGTTCCTTGAGGACGATGAATGAGGTAGTAGATTCCTTCAACACACAATACTTTTTCTCGAGCGAGAAGTGATGAACAAATTATGATTCTCGCAAGTGTACGAATCGGTATAGTACCTAATCTAGTAACTCCCGAGGTTGATCTCACAAGGACTCAGTTGAGTTCTAATTATCCTAATTATTTTACTATCTACTTGGTCCTAAACTGGGTTTGGTTCATTTAAATCACGAAATTAAAATAGCAAGGAAGTAAAAGGAAAGCGAAGTGGGTTAATGGGTGTGGTTTCAAGATTGATGAAGAGTGCGGAGGTTCACTCTGCTTAAGATGACCGGTTCACATTTTCTAGCTAGCATTTATGAATTTCTTTTGTTGGTTCATCCACTTAGGCTCTAGGGATTCCGTATGTTGGCGGGAGATCTCTAACTTATATATAATCCTAAGGGTCAATCAAGTGATCATATCATGAACCTATGGATCGTATTATGCACAAGGATTTAAGGAACCGTCTAAACTATTCCAAACCAATGGTTACAATCTAGATACTTAATTGTAGGGTTAAATAAATAACCGGGTATGATCCACCGTATTACCTATTCCCTATATTCAATTATTGAAAAACTAAAGTTCGAATTAATTCATCAAAACATAGATCCTGCTAAACCCCCACACAAGGGGATTTAGCCACTCATATGCATAGGGAAATAATCACAAAATATGCAAAAAAAAATCCATAGAATTCAAGTATCAAAAACCCTAAACAAAATCGAGAATGAATAATACAACCTAGAATCTAGCAGATTGATCTTCACACTTGATTCTCTGGTTGCGATCTTCAATATTCGTCTTGAATCTTCAACGGAGGGGTGTCTTGGGTGTTTCTCTATTCAAGAAGATGGAAAATCTCAAAAATATGGTGTGTTATCGTAAGAATGAAGTCCGGAAGAGCTTATATACATTTCAGGCCAAAAATCATGAAATTGGGCTTTTACATATACGGACAGCGGTTCAGTGTAAAGCTCGGACCGCTGTTCGACTCTTACGGAAAAAATGAAATTTTGAGTCAGAACATACAGGACTGTGGTCCAGCACAAAATGCGGACCGCAGTCCAAGGTCTTCGGCTGAGCCGCTCTCCATCTGCAATTTTCTGCATTGACAAATTTTTGAAAAATCGCGATATCTCCTTCAATAACCGTTGGATTATCATGAAACTTTTCCAAAATATTCCTAACACATAGAAGTACGATATGGACTGTGGAGATCGGATTCTAAGATCGTTATAGCCGTCTTCTATGTTGGTTTCCCAACGGCCTTGTTTTGAGACCTCCGAAATTCAGTTTCTTCAACTTCTGACTTCCAATCTTCTTCATTCTTTATTCAAACAACTCCATCTTTTCCCACAATTCATCAATGGTCATGGTTTTATTCATTTAGGTTCCAAATACCTCCAAATTTGCTCAAAATGTGCAGGTATCTACAAAACCAAAAACCATCTAAAATATACAATTCCAAGCAAAACAAAAGTTAAAAAAAGATTTAAAATGATAGAAATAGGATTAAAAATAACACGATGAGATGGTATAAAAGCCACTCATCAAGAAGCCATGAGCTTAGGCAACAATTCTAAATTTTCTACCAATATGATAAAGAAAGCTACCATGAAGCATGTGAGAGGTTCAAAGGGATTGATGCTTTGATTGCCCTCACCACAACTATTCTTTGGCTATGGTGAATGAATTATTTTACAATGGTCTTAGGCCTCAATGCCAAGCTATAGTGCACAATGCCACTCTAGATCGTATCTTTACTCTCAGACTTTCGGCATTGCACAAGCTATTCGAACAATTTAGGATGATGACTTTACAAAGAAGCCAAACAAGAAATTCAAGGGAAGTAATTGATATTCATGAAATTAGCGAAGAGGAACATCAACCAACTTGAGAAAATTTGAAACTTTGAAAAACGAAATCAAGGTGATCAAAGAGATAAGACTTGATCAAAGGCAACCGAAAAGAGTTAAAGAGGTGCGCTCCATTTGTGAGAATGCCTCACAAAAGGTTGATAAGTCTCAAGAGGCGAAGGAAGTTTGTTAGACGATGGTTCAAAGTTCCGGCACACCAAAATGGGAGGACCGATCGACATATCCAAGAGCCTGGGGAGCATGGTGCCAATCCAAAGGAACAACAACTACAACCCTAACAATAATTACAATTTAAATTGGAATCCTTCGAAACAAGGATACAAACAACCACCGCAAGGATACACATCAAAGTCTTCCACATTGGATGTACGTTTAAATTCTCTCTCCCGCTACTCGTATGTGGAACCAAAGTTTAAAAAAGCATAAATGGGTTCCGGGGCGGTTTTCTTAGGATTCACAAGGCGGACCGATGCATAAAATCGAGGCGTAATTCAATTTTATGGTTAGTTCCTCCGTCTCTGTGCTTCTAATATTCACCAAGTAGGCTTGACAATCCTTCATTCTCATCATCTTGGTAGCCTTCATTGTAGTTATAATATGTGGCCTCGCTTTCTCTTACTTCCGTAAAAAGAGAATTGATTCCCATCAGGTGTTGGGAAAACCACTTCACGGTCCTTGCATCTAATAACCGCATCGTGTTTGCTGAGCCAATCCAACCCAAATATAACGTCAAAGCCCTTCATCTCCAGGATATATAAGTCTGCTTTCAAAGTCACGCCATCAATCTTCAATGTTGCTCATTTTATTCGACGATTTGTTTCATTTGCCTTGCCTATTGGAAACCAACCTTGCATACTAAGTCTCCTCTTCGCATTTTTATGTTATTTTGTCGTAAAATCTTTTTGACATGAACGATCCGATGCTCCGAAAAAAAAAAAAAAAGAACTATAGTTATTTGGTTAAGTACTAAAATGTTTCCTGAGGTAGTCAAGTTTACTAACTAAAATCGGATCTTGTGATTCATATAATAAAACTAAAATGTAGTTGAAGACTGAGTGGTACCTGACACCGTCTGTGGCTCATCATCATCCACATCCGCTTCAACATGGAGTAAGCTCTTGCTTTTCCATGCTTCCCACTGTTGCTTGGGGCTGTAGTGTTGTTCAAATGGTAGTTTTGTTCTACGTATCCCTCCTGCGGCAACGTTAGCAGATAAACTTTCCGCACAAGCATTCCCTATAGTGATTCGTACCACATTTAGGGCACTTTGGTTTTCCGGTCGAGGTTGTGGTATTGCTAGGAACAACTCGTGTAACGCCCCAATTTTCAAAACTTAACTAGGGGTGTTACTTCATACTTAACGTGCATATTTCAATTCTTTCAAAATATTTCCATGGAAAAGATTCATTTCAAAACTTAAGTTTTTTTTCATAGTCAGCGGAAGTCTTAAATAAAACAAGTTCTCAAAAAAAATACACAGTTCATGATAAAACTAGTTAATGCAATAATGAATTTCATAAATCCTTCCTCGTGTGACCATCACCACCAACACCTCTACGTATCGGCCGAGCCATTTCCTGAAAAATGTTAAAATAGTGGGTTGAGTACGATTACTCAGTGGGAGATGTACACATTTATCAAAATTATAAATCACACCGATAAGACATGGAAAATTAGATCATGCAAAGAGATACTCGGCCACACAAACCATATAAACTTGTAATTTGGTCACACAGACCACATGAACTTTTCAAACAGTCCGATTTCGACTGACGACCGGATTTTGACCGATTTTTCATAGAGGATCCGAATTCAAACCTATGGCCCGATTTCGACCCTTGTTTTTCATTTCAGGATCCGATTTCGATCCTAGGGCCCGATTTCGACCCTTCCTCTCATGCATGTCATAATCACATGAAATATCGAGCACAATGTATAATAAAGATAAACGGTAACATTCCCCCACCTTGACTTGAAGAAAAAATAATGGATATCAATGTTTAAGTCCTGCGCGCCGATCCTATACATTGAAATTTATCTTAATGACTCTACATAGAATGTCATGCATGCATCAACAATTTCAATAATTCATAAATAGAGATAGATCAAAATAATCAAATAATGTATATTAAACATAATGAAATTTTAATGGTTTCACCTAGTAATAAAATTAGGTATATTAAACATACTCTTATTTTTATTGGCAATTCATTTCGTGCATTGAGTAATTCGTCAGTTCATGAAATAAATTAATGAAATCGTAAAAATGTTTTGTCCTAAAAATTATAGATCTATAACATTAACAACATATTACCTATTCCATAACAATAAAATTTATCATGATTAATAATTCATTTAATAGTAACCTGCAAACTTTTATTTTTCAATCTTCATGCAAGTTGACAAAATAATCTGGCACATCAAGAAACAAATTAACAAATAAATAGTAAATGTATCCTAAAAACTCTATATTTTTAACATGAATGACCTAACAGGTAGTACATCCCATTAAATTAAACCTGGTCGAAAACAATGTAAAGAAAACATGAAAAATAATTTTCCTTTCAAGATCATGAACATGCTGTCAGAAACTGACAGGTTACGAAGAACAATTTTAAAGAAAAATACTTATCATGCTTGTAAATTTATACAAAAATACTAGAGTATACTAGACATACATAGGAAGACGATCCTAAATTTTCACGATGATAGGACGACGGGAAGATGTGTAAATAATATTTGAAACAGTTCGCATATATGTTGGCAGATTTTAGAAAATTTTATGGGATGCTATATTATGAGCGAATAAGGGGGTATTTATAGGCATAGAAATCATTATCTAAAGATCCTCTCTTTCAAATCCTAAGCCAATCTCAAATAGTTTTGTTGTTTTACCAACTGGTGACAAATTTCCCATTACTCATAGTGGCTCTGCCTTCTTGTTTAATCTACTTATACATGATGTTCTGTGTGTGCCAAGTTTTAATGTAAACTTGGTCTCTGTTAGCCGCCTTATTACTATCACTACTCTGTCACTAACATTTCACCTTGGCAAATGTTCCATACAGGAACCAGAAATGAAGCAGAAGATTGACATAGTTGAATTAGACAAAGGTCTCTTCCTCATTCACTCCAAGACCTCACATTTTGTTCCTGCTGCTCACTGTAATGCAGGTATCAAATATATTTTATCCATATTTATTTTCGTTCTCATAAGAGATTCAATCACACTTGGATTAGGATATAGACACAATTAAAATTAATTCTAAACATGAATATCACACATAAATTATCTATTTTAATCATAAAACTTAATATAAAATTATCTCCTAATAATTTCACACAAATATAAAATATTATATCCTTTCATGAATCCTACTAGGTTTAGGAGATCTGAAATAAATAAATTTTATTCTTACTTCATAATTCTATCTTAATTTTCATTTAGATTTCTAAGGCGCGACTTACAGAACTAAAACAGTTGATAACATGCATGAATAGATATGCAGTGTATTTTATATTGAAAATTTCAGGGCGTTACAACTCGTTTCTGCTTCTTTACGGAACTTTGATTCCTATTATCTTTCCAGTAGTGATAGGCGGTCTAGATGTCGGTCCATCAAGCTTCTTACGTTTGGCGATTGCTTTAGCTTTCTACACCAACATATCAAATGTTGTAATCTCATGACCAACCAATATACCGCCTATTTCGTGTAGCCCACTCTAAAAAATCTCCATCATCATCTGTTCAGTATCCACTAAGCTAGGTGCAAACTGAGAGAGATGAGTGAAGTGGCGCTCATAGTCCACAATAAATCTATTCCCTTGTTTTATAGTCATTATTGGTCCGAAGACGAGAGTCAGGTGTAGAGGGGGGGGGTGAATACACCTGAGTACTGCTCTTTTTCTCAAACCGAAGGACATCTGAGCTGTTTGGTGCGAGTGATGAACAGTGCCAAGTAAGAACCTTCGATCTCGGGTCAGAGTGAGTTAACTACTGAGCTCTCCTACTGACTTTGTCAGTCGTTGAGACTCAGTCAAAAACCTTAGTGCGGAATAGTGTGGGGGCCGGAGATTCGTCTCAGTTTGAAAACGTGATTTTCACAAGTAGTTTTGGCTAGTGCATTTTTAAGAATATGTTTTATGCAAGGATATGATTTTGTAATCAGTTTGTATGCGATGCAATAAAACAGTAAATAACACAAGCAATTTTTAACGTGGTTCGGATACGCAAGATCCTACGTCCACGGCTGCTGAACAGGAGGTCTTGTTGATTTATCTGAGCAAGCCTCAGTAAGGAATCTGTGCACTGGACAGACCCTTCTAAGTTATAGTCCTTAGCGACTTTACAAATCAAACCGAGGTTTGAAGGGGAGGGGATAATCTCCAACTAGGAAGGAGTTCTTACAATAAGAACAATCACTAAATGTGAACTCCTTCGAATTTCTAAGCTATAGATTTGGCAATGAGCTTAGCTAGAGAAGAGGGATCTAAAGAACTCTAGAGAGAAGAACTAATGATATTCTATTAAGCAAGTTCTTCGCTGGATTGATCTTGAATGCACTAGAGTTGTTCGAAAGCTTGAGCGTTTTCCCTTGATATCCCGTGCGTGGAGCTCGGATTTTCTTCTCTATTTATAGTCGTGAAACAGGCATATGTCCGTTGGAGACGACGATGCCACGTGTCACAACCTTCCAAAGAAAACGGCCATAAATTCGAATTGTTGCAGCAGAGTTGTTGATACTGTACATGAGAGCAGCTTTAGTTGGTCAGAGCAAATATCGCGTTGACGGCTTCTCATTGGTCGGGGTTTGTGGTAGGTGAGATTATGTCAGACATCGAAGTTGACTCTCCCTAATCCTCGTATGGTCTTCTGCTGACTTTCGAAAAGACTTTAACAGCTGGGTCGTTTCCTGTCGGATACAGTAGACTTGAAACAGTCTCTGTCTTCTTCGTCTGAGTCGGCTGACAAGAGATATTCTCTTGAGTGTGGTCAGCTGATGACTGCGAAGGTACTGAGCTTGCATAGAGTTCTTCTGCTGATGTCTGTCAGTTGATGAGATGTCTTCTACTGAGGCGAAGATCAGCTGATGACTCAAGAACGCAGGCTCTTACACTGATGACGTGGGGTTCTGGAAAGTAACTTCGACAGAAGATCAATCCAACATTTTACCCCACACAGGACATAGACACAAGGATAAACAAAATAAAAAATAGTCTAGCCTATACATCAGTTAATCCTATCAAGACACTACACTACTGATATCAGTTAGGTTTTGGGATCTTCAATTCCATAGTACTACTACGATTTCCCCCAATATTATTTTAACCCACTAACTGCTGAGTATCATCTACTGACTCATAACCCAACAATTTCCCCCTAATTGATGATGCCAAAACCTCTAGATAATACAACTAAACTACTGATATAGATAGACTTCAGTAAAACTGAATCAGTTAACTTCATGAAGTCAGCAGTTGAGAGAGAGGATAAATCAGAGAAACGGTTATGTGTGAGTGTGTGTCAGATCACTTTAGTGATCAATTGTGATAACACAAACGAAAGTCGTGAGACAATGAGTAATTGTCTGGCTAGAAGCAGGAACTGTTATATATATGAGAAGTGAATACAGAGTTCCTATCTTCTATACAACAAGGAAAGAATAAGAAGACTACTGCTGGCGTTTGAACTTCTTCGTCTTACTCTCTAAATCCGCAGACTTGTCAGTAGGGGGTTCCAAACTATAATATTTGTAGATTCTAGTGCGCAGTGTTTGGATTTCCTCGAGGTCAGCAGGGTACTCAGAACTAAGATCATGATGATATGCTGCTGCTTCGACCTCGTCTTCTATCTCCTTAGTGCACAAAACACCACGAGTCGTTCGGGGAGGAGGAATCCTTCTGAAAGCAGGGGCTACAAGTGGTCGCTTCTCCTTTTCTAGGATCTGCAGAAGTTGAGCTCTGAGCCTGGCATTATACTGATGAATGAATTCATCAAACAGTTGGTCTGCCGGGATCTCAGATGGGTAGAATCCCCACACGTAGTATCCTTTAATAAATTCCTCCTTCAGTTCCTCCCATTGCTCGTTTAGCTCCAACGGTACCCATTTGTCTACATGAGGGCAAGGGTTTTCTTCAGATAAGTTGCTCTAGGAGCGCCTCTCCTGTAGTACTTGGATGACCTTGGAATTTGTTTCTTCCAGTCGATGACTGGTTCACTGGCTATCTTGTCAGTCATCTCTATGATTTTAGCCAGATCTTCCAGTCTCTTCTTTTCTCTGAGGGCTGCTAATCTAGAGTCTCCTCTCTGGAGATTCAGACCTTTCAGCGTGGCCTCCCAGGTGGCTCTGTCTTCTGCCTCTTGCTCTGGAGTAAGTGTTTGAATATCAGTACTCTGAGCTATGCCAAAAAGGGGGAAAGTGAAGGAAAAAGGGAAGGAAAGAGGACTGAAGGAAGAGAAGGAAAGAAGAGTACTGAGAAGCTGACCCCACCAAAAGTCCAAAATCTAAGGGGGAAGCTACACTGAAGTCATCCCAGACTCAGACTCAGACTCAGAAGGGTGAGGCCCAGGGTGTCCCAGCTGCGAGCACAGCTGCGACCGGCCCAAGTGGCTCAGGATCCCAGGCTACTCATGCAACCCAGACTCCCGTTGATATCATCAAGGAGGTTGCAGAGTATGCTGAACAGAAAGAGGACTCAGAGGACTCAGATGATGATGAAGAAGTCCCTCTACCTCCACCTGTTCAAGGCAAAGGTAAGAAAATTCTGAAACTCCCGACCCCTCCAAAGAAAGAAACCCAAGAGATACATCTCGGTCGAGGAGGAGGCTCGGATTGCCGGCGATGAGAAGCCGGGCAAGGGAGATCGCCCGATCTTGAAGCCGCCAACAAACCAAAGTCTAAGCTTGCTAAAGGAAAGACTAAGGCACCAAAGACGCGGTGGAAAAAGAAGGCGCCCGCTAGATTGCCTCCCGAAAACTTCGAGTGAAGATGATGAAGATAGGGGAGAGGCAACAAAAAAAGGCACCGAGCGAGCAAGGTACATCCAAAACCAAATCCAGTACCTCTGCGACTCCGAACAAGCTCCTCGAAGCCTCAAGAGCAACATGCGAAATTGAAGAAATCTTCGCTCGAGATGGATAGATATCTCTACGAGAGGAGAGGAAGCTAGACGGATAGAGGCCGCCGAGCGAGAGGATACATTTGGCGGACCTTGAGGCACTCGGGAAGCGTCTTGAACAAGAGGCCGGGCGAGAGTTCCTTCGAAAGCCGACATTCCTTATCGATACGAAGGTTCGGGAAGCCAAACGATCCGAAAACACATAGATGGCCGAGATCAGACGAATGGATGCCTATTCAGTTCAATCAGAGATGGGAATCGGCCAAGATAGAGTTTATCAAGAGAAATTATTTCTAGCGATTCTGGCCTGAAATGTCTAAGGCTGATGCCTATGTCGAGTGGATGACCATTCTTGAACACGATCTTTACCCATATATGCACGGAGCAGATGGCGAAGGGGTAGTAGTCGGCGTTCTCGAAGCAAGGATCATTCCTCCACCCGGAAGACAAGACGACTCGGTACATCTCGGAATGATTGAACAAGAAGTGAAGAATGTTGCGTTGAGCAGGTCTAGAACAAGATGAACCGGCGAGACTTCGCCGAATACACGGGGCCGAGGAAGAACACGTTCGGAAGGTATGGAGTCCCACTGCTCGAAGATAAATCCCAAGGTTTCATGAATAGGATTCAGCAGTTTAAGGGTTCTTCTCCTTAGTTCTCCTTTTAGCTTAGCAAGATTTGTAATGTACTGAACTGTTTATCATATATATACAAATCTTCTTTTGGCTCTGACAACTACTTGTTGTCTAAATAACCGTGTTTGCTTTATGCTTTAACACTCGGAATCATCGAAGTGATTACGGACACACACACACCTTGTTTATTTACTTGTCAGTTTTTTGCTCGGTTAGACTTCTGATAGACTAGACTTTCATTGAGTTACTATTTCTTCAGTAAGGGAAAATTGTTGCATGAGAAAATAGTTGTAATTTCTCTTAGGGGGAAATTGTTGCATGGGGGAAATTATTGTAAAGGGGGAAATTGTTGCGCCTGTCTCCCTCGATAGTCTAGCACTTACCGGACAACTCCACCGATCCTACTTGTAATATTTGTAAGGAGCTCTGTTTACGAGTAAGTTAGTGTTTAGCATAGTTGATAGGACATAGATGATAGGTTTTGGCATCATCAAATAGGGGGAAATTGTTGGGTGATGATTCCATCCTCGGCCTTTGTTTCACTCGGTGGGAAATGATTCGGTCTTAGACAGCGATCTTAAGCTCGGTAGCCTTGTGCTCTGTACTTGTCCGAAGATTTGAAGATCCCAAAACCCTATCCCGAATGATGAACCATTCCCTTGTATCTGTTTTGTCTCGAGGTTTCGGACTCGGTAGACACTCTGCTCTGGTCAAGGCGCTCGGTAGCTTATGCGCCTCAGCACTTGAGTGCGAGAAGACTCGGTGATCCTGGACTTAGCGGGAGCAAGATATGCGAGAGAGTCGATTGAACCGAACTCGGCGGGAGTAGTTCACTGGACTCGTAGCTGATCTTCGATAGACTTATCTCGGCTAGCCTATCTACCGAATACAAGGTCGACTTCGAGCAACGGCAGATAGTCTTCGGGACGGTCGAGAATCTTTTGAAAGACAATCGGCATTATCATGTACGAGGAAGAGAGAAGTCGGCTTCGATGCGTCTCGATGTTTGTCTTTGTCTCAACCACTCCATCCACCTCGACGAATGACAAGCATACACGTGTCTTCTCACCGCTAAAGCTGCGATCAACCTTTTACCTAAAAAGGTGGGAAAGTACACTGTTACCTACACCAAAAGAGCCGTTTGCTACCAAAAAGAGAGAGAGAGAAGAAGATCGTCTCCAACGGATCTATTTCAATCTCTGCTCTATAAATAGAGGGATCATTCAAGATTTGAAGCTAACCTAGAACACGAGAGAGCGCGAAAAACGAGCGAATTCCAAAGAACAAAGTCTTAGCAAGAACTTGAAGAACAATCTCCGGCGAAAGACTACATTCTAGCTCATAGGGAATCAAGCTAAACCGACATATGAAGCCTCTAGTATCCAAATCGACGTTACACGAACTCAAAGCTTACCTTCAGCTGTTCGTCGATCTAGAAGCTACTCTCATATTCCCTATCCCTCTAACCCTAAGCTCAACTATTCTTATCCATAGCTTAGACGAAGGAGTTCACATTTGAACCCAATCCTTATTGTATAAGGACTCCTTCACTGTTGGAGAAGTTTGTCAAACACTTTAAGTTTGATAGTATTGTAAACTGAGACTTGGATCAGTATAAAAACCAAGACGCGGCTTTGCCCAGTGTGCAAGCTGACTGAGACTAACTCAGGATAATAAATAGCCTCCTGATCATTCGGGATAATGGACGTAGGATTTGAGCGATATCCGAACCACTTTAAAAATCCTGTGTCTCTTACTACTTTCTTAACTGTTGCATTAATTTTACTATTCATATTGAACATCATATTTAAAATCAATCAACTATCTCAGCATACTGAACTTTTAATCTACTGAACTGAGACTTAAAACGTTTTCTCACAAAAACTGATTTGGGCCTACATTATTCCGCGCACTGAACTCTTACTGTAGATACTGAATTCTGACCTAGTCAGTTAGTAGATCTCAGCTGAGTCAGTACTCTTAGCCTTTAACTCGATTCGAACGGTTATGCAGTCTGCTTTGAGGCTGTTTGATCGAGACACCATCCCGAATAGGATTTGTTCGTGTTCGAAGTTGAGAAATCGAATCAGGTGTATTCACCCCCCCTCTACACCTGACCGTACACTCGGGACCAACAAGCCAAACTGCCTCTTTAGAGGCTTCTGAAGCTGCCACATACTCTGCTTCTATGGTTGAGTCCGCAATGCATTTCTGCTTTGCACTTCTCCATGAAATGGCTCCACCTCCCAAGGTAAACATATAACCCGAGGTAGACTTCTTCTCGTCTCTGTCAGCCTGGAAATCCGAGTCTGTATAACCCATAGGCACTAGACTGTCTGACTGGTAAAAAAGCCTATAATCTTTAGTCCTTTTAAGGTACTTAAGAATGTGCTTTACCGCAGTCTAGTGCTCCTGTCCAGGGTTAGACTGATATCTTGAGACCATGCCTACAATATATGAGATATCTGGTCTCGTACAAAGCATTGCATACATGAGGCTACCGACAGCGGAAGCATATGGTACTAGCCTCATACTTTCTATCTCTTTAGGTATTTTAGGGCACTGATTCTTAGATAGAAAAATGCCATGTCTGAAAGGTACTGAACCTCTCTTGGCATTTTGCATGCTGAAACGAGCAATAATAGTATCAATGTAGGATGCTTGTGACAAGCTTAACATCCTTTTCTGGCGATCTCGGATAACCTTGATCCCTAGGATGTAAGCAGCTTCACCTAAGTCCTTCATTTGAAATTGCTCGGATAACCACGTCTTTACGTCTGATAACACTTCAACATTGTTGCCAATGAGAAGGATGTCATCTACGTAAAGTGCAAGGAACACCACTGATTCGTTAACACAAATACGGTACACACACATCTCGTTAGGACAAGATACAAATCCATAGGATTTGACTACCTCGTCGAAACGCTGGTACCATAATCGGGAAGCTTGTTTAAGTCCATAAATAAACTTCTTAAGCTTCCAAACTAGATGCTCTTCGCCCTCCGTCACATAACCTTCTGGTTGTTTCATGTAGATGTCTCTTCCTTTTTCAAGGAGACCGTTTAAGAATGCAGTTTTGACATCCATTTGCCAGATTTCTTGGTTCATGTGAGCTGCTATGGCAAGAAGAATCCGAATGGACTTAATCATTGCTACAGGCGAGAAGGTCTATTCATAATCGATACCTTCTTTCTAGGTAAAACCCTTCGCCACTAGCCTAGCCTTAAACGCCATGATCTCTCCATTCGGTCCTCTCTTTCTCTTGTATACCCCCTTACTACTAATAGCCTTGCAGCCCTCAAGTAGTTCAGTGATCTCGTATACATCCATATCAGTTATGGACTTAAATTCTGAGTCCATGGCGATTCGCCAGGAATCTGCATCTATATCTCTCACTACTTCGTTATAGGTCCAGGGATCAACGGTATCCTGTTCATCTGATGGGAGATGATCAGACGTCTCCCCAGTGAACATATACCGATCATATGTAAATATCACCCTCCCACTACGTCGAACAGTGTCAGGCGTTGTGTTAATAGATTGTGCAGTTACTCGTAGTGTACTATCTTGCACAATTGGTTGTTCAAGTGGAACTCGACCATCTTGTAATTCCTCAAGGATGATGTCGACTCAAGACTTATGGTTACTAATGTAATCCTCTTCTAAGAACCGAGTGTTAGTGCTAACAACGATCTTCAGTTCTTTAGTATTATAAAAGTATCCACCCTTCATTTCCTTCGGATACCCTATGAACAACATTACTTCGGAACGTGATTCCAATTTGTCGGCTTGCCTATTTAGCACATAAGCAGGACAACCCCAAATCCTTAAGTGGTGCAAACTAGGCTTATGCTCATTCCACAACTCGAAAGGGGTCTTTTGTACCGACTTGGAAGGCACACGGTTCAGCAAGTATGCTGGAGTCTCTAGGGCATATCCCCAAAAGGAAACTGGTAAAGTTGCATAACTCATCATGGACCGAACCATCTCTAAGAGAGTTCGGTTCCTTCTCTCTGACACACCATTCTGTTGAAGTGTGCTCGGTGCCGTCAGCTGGGATGTAATCCCACATTCTGTCAAGTAGTCCTTAAACTCATTGGATATGTATTTCCCACCACGATCAGATCGCATTGTTTTGATTTCTTTACCTAACTTCTTCTCCACTTCTGCCTTGAATTCCTTAAAGGTTTCAAAGCAATCCGACTTGTGGCTAAGAAGGTAAACATATCCATACCTCGAGTAATCATCAGTAAATATGACGAAGTACTCATACCCTCCACAAGCTTGTGTAGACATAGGCCCATATAAGTCAGAATGTATCAAACTTAATGCTTCTGTGGCTCTATAACTCTTTGCCTTGAAAGGCCTAGTCACCATCTTTCCTTCTAAGCAGGGTTCGCAAGTTGGAAATGGTTCAACATGGAGAGACTCCAATGATCCATATTCCACCAACCTTTGAATCCTATTTAGATTGATGTGACCTAGTCTTAAGTGCCACATATAAGTTTGGTTTACCTTAAAAGACTCTTTCCTCTTCTTAGGATTTGATGATGAGGAAGCAACATTAACAGAATTACGTGGATTACAAGATAAAGGATAACATGTGATAACTGTTTATATCTTGTTAGTTCAACCAATTTTTATATCTTGTTATCTAAACTATGATAACTGTTTATATCTTGTTAGTTCAACCAATTTTTACAAGCCACTTTTTATCTAAACTGCAGCTTAAACCGACAACTTATCCTTAAGTTGTCTCAGATGTGATAACTGTTTATATCTTGTTAGTTCAACCAATTTGTGTAGTCTTCTGTGATACCCGACACACTACACAAATCTAATTTTTATACAAGATAAAGGATAACATGTGCAAATATATATTTATCAGATAGAAGAATAAAATAGTGGTAAGTATAAAACATATTATTTACAAGCATAAAATATGCTTCCAGTATACAAAATCCCGACAAGATGCACATGCGCCATGCAGTCACTAAGCGTGTTGGGTGATGATTCCATCCTCAGCACTGTTACTCTTAGTGGAAAATGATTCGGTCTTAGACACTGATCTTAAGCTCAGTAGCCTTGTGCTCTGTACTTGTCTGAAGATTTGAAGATCCCAAAACCCTATCTGATTGATGAACCATTCCCTTGTATTTGTTCTGTCTCTGAGGTTTCAGACTCAGTAGACGCTCTGCTCTGGTTAAGGCGTTCAGTAACTTATCTGCCTCAGCACCAGTGTAGAAGACTCGGTGATCTTGGACTCGGCGGGAGCGATATGCGAGAGTCGGTCGAACCGAACTCGGCAGGAGGTAGTTCACCGAACTCGGAGCCGACCTTCGGTAGTGTACCTCGGCATTATACCTACCGACTACGAGGATCGGACTCGGCCACGGCGAGCAGTCTCTGAACTGTCGAGATCTTTTTGAAATGCAATCAGCATAGTCATATACGAGGAAGAGAGATGTCGGCTTCAATTAGCCTCGAAGTCTATTCTCGTCTCAACCACTTTATTCACCTCGACAAATGACAAGCATACACGTGTCATCCTACCTACTAAAGGCGCAAGTCAACACTTTCCGGAAAAGGAGGAAAAGGGCACGTTTTACCTACGTCAAAAAGAGCCGTTTGCTACCAAAAGAGAGAGAGAGAAGAAGATCGTCTCCAACGGATCTATTTCAATCTCTGCTCTATAAATAGAGGGATTATTCAAGAAGAATGCACCGAATGCACGTATCTAGAGCAAAAATCAAGAAAGCATTCAACGAGCAAAGAACCCAAAGAACTACTTCTTAGCAAGAACTCGAAGAACAATCTTCCAAATAAAGACTACATTCTAGCTCATAGGGAATCAAGGCGAACCGACATACAAAGCCTCTAGTATCCAATCGACGTTACACGAACTTGTAGCTTACCTTCACTGTTCGTCGATCTAGAAGCTACTCACTCATATTCCCTATCCCTCTAACCCTAAGCTCAACCGTTCTTATCTATAGCTTAGACGAAGGAGTTCACCTTTGAACCCGATCCTTATTGTATAAGGACTCCTTCACTGTTGGAGAAAGTTTGTCAAACACTTCTAAGTTTGATCATTGTAAACTGAGACTTGGATCAGTCTAAAAACCAAGACGCGGCTTTGCCCGGTCGCAAGGCGGCCGAGACTAATTCGGGATAAATAATAGCCTCCTAATCTTTCGGGACAGGTGGACGTAGGATTTGAGCGATATCCGAACCACTTTAAAAATCCTGTGTCTCTATTGCTTTCTTGGTCCATTTGCATTGATTTTACTATTCATACTGAACATCTTATTTAAAATCAATCAACTGTCTCAGCATACTGAACTTTATATCTACTGAACTGAGACTTTCATAAAACGTTTTCACCACTCAACTGATTTGGGCCTACACACATTTCCGCACGCTGAACTCTTACTGTAGATACTGAATTTCTGACTCAGTCAGCTAGCAGATCTCAGTAGAGTCAGACTCTTTGCCGCATACGATTCGAAACGGTTGTTTGGTCTCTTTGAACCAAGTTTGATCGGACACCATCTCGAATAGGATTGTTTGTGTTCGAAGTTGAGAAATCGAATCAGGTGTATTCACCCCCCCCCCCTCTACACCTGGCCGTACACTCGGGACCAACAATTGGTATCAGAGCAAGAGTTCTTAAGACTTTTGTCATTCTAAAACTGGTCTACTGAACGGATCCGGAGAAAACGTTTTCACTGCATATCACTCTACATTCATATCTTTATCTTCTATGGCTGATATGTCAGGTATAAGGATGGTACCCATGTTCTCAGTAGAGAACTATGGAGTATGGCGAGTCAGAATGGAGGCTCATCTGACTTCCCTCCACGATAGCATGGCCGAAGTGCTCGAGGAAGGACCTATCGTTCCCATGATCGATAGTGTTGTGACTCAAGACCAAGGCGAAGGAGGAGGAATGGTGACCGGGAAGAAGATTCCCAAAGACGAAGTCTCTTCACTCCCGAGGAGAAGAAGCTTCACAACTTAGACCGTGTTGCCGAAAACGCTATACCGATCACCCTTAGTGATTCTTATCTTGGCGGGGTTCGGGAATGCAAGGCGCAAAAGAACTGCGGGACGCCCTAGCGCTGCCGAGTCGGGGGACTCGAGAAGATTAAAGCTAACAAGTTAGCGTTGGAACTCCAAAAGGCTGGAAAGCCTCTCTCTCATGCTGGTGACAAAATTGAAGATCTAAATGTCGGATTCACGAATCGATGAACTCCATCAACGGGTCCGGGAAAGACATTCAAGAACCGAGAAATGAATGCGAAGATGCGAGGGCACCGCCGGACGGACACTTTGGACACCTTTTGCCACTTTATTGCGATATTCGACTTAGATGTTGTGTCTCCCGACCATATCTTTTCGAAATTACGAGCAGAGGAGTTTGAGTTCGACAGACCTCAAAGAAAGCTGAGAGCTGAAGCTGACACAAAGATTGATCATGCTTTCAAAGCGTCAGTCAGCACAGCATCTCCTGCGACGAGCAAGACGACGAGTAAGACTGAACCTTCACTCAACGACCTACAAGAAGGGAGTCTGGCTCAGAAGTACGCGTTGCTCGCTGTGAAATATCAGAAGGAGAAGGAGCGACGCAGAAAAGTGACTAAAGCCTATCGGGAAACAAAAGGTAAGTCAAATTATATGTCAAAACACACTCCTGATTCTCAATCTTCTGAATGCAGAAAGAAGGATGACTCAGAACCATCAAAGAATAGCGAAAGCAAAGAAGAAAGAGTCATCGCTTGCTACAACTGCAAGAAGCCAGGACACTATCAATACGACTGTCCTGAGCTCAGTAGTGCTGAACGCGCAGCACGTAAGGCAAGGAGAGAGAAATTCGCCCAGAAAAGACAATCCTACATAGCTGGCGAAATCTCAGACGACTCAGAAGAAGTCGACTCCTTTATGGATTCATCGAGATGATGATGCAGCTTTCATGGCCCTAGAGCTTGAAGCTGAAGAAACAACTGAAAAGTGCCTAATGGCAGGCGAAGAGGATGAGGTAAACTCTCTTGAACCAGTCAATTCCTCTTCACACTGCACACACGACACTATTTCAGGTGCAGAAGAGAATTTGGACGTTGCGACCGCATACGAAGATCTGCTCGACGAACAAATTCAGATGAGTCTGCAGCTCAGTAAGACTCTTCAGGAATTGGATACCCTGAAAGTGGAGAATCAGAGACTTTCTCAGGAGAGTCGGGTTGCTCTGAGGCCGAAGGACTTGTGTTGAGACTCAGGGAGGAGATAAACTCTCCGATGGCCAAGTCTCGGCATCAAGAAGATCGGATTTCGGTTTTGACCAATGACTTGACTCGAAAGATACTTGAACCGAGTCTATCAAGCAAGAAATGTCAGGACTTTAGACCGAGCACGACACACTGAAGAAGAGTGATGATGTCTGGAGGAGCCTGATGACTGAACGTTACATGGGCGCTGAAAAGAAGCTGGAGGCTATGCTCGCAAGCGACAAGCCCAAACATTGCAAGGAAGGACTTGGCTTCAACCAGGAAGCTTCCTCATCTGCCCCCGTTCGCTCAGAAGTGCGTCTTACTGATAGGTTTGTTCGAGGGGAAACAATCAATGCAAATCTACTGAACCCCTCAGCAAAGAACAAACAGAAGATGAAAGCACCTCATCCTAAGTATCAGTATACTGACCAGAAGATCAGTACCCAGAAACCCCAGTTCAGTCAAGGGGGAACTAGCAGAGTTAAGTTGGCTGATCAGTATGGACCACCTCAGTTGACACATCCAGCTCAGTATGGGTCATATTACTATGATCCTATAGTCAGAGGAGGTTCCAAGAGTCAAAAGAAGAAGAATGCACAAAAGGCAAAGGTCAGCAGTCCACCAGCTCAGAAGATCCGGACTCCTGAACCTGAGAAGCTTAAGAAGTCAGCCTCGACCGATCCGGTGGTCAAGTTTGTTGACTCAAACGGAAAGAAGTTATGCGAAACCACCGGGGTTGTTAGACAAATTTGGGTTACAAAAGCTAACATCTAAGGACCCAAAATCAAAAATAAAGGGTACTCGAATATAATTGCGTTTTTGCGGGTGCATAAAGACCCATGGTATGTGGACGGCGGATGCTCAAGACACATGACATACCAAAGGAGTCTGCGAAGGATTATATTGCGAAGATGGACCCGAGAATCGAGTTTGGAGATAATGCCAAAGGCTACACGAGAGGATACGGCACACTCGGCATAGGAACGCCAACGTTCCTAGAGTATCCTATGTTGAAGGACTTCGACATAATCTTCTCTCTGTTAGTCAATTTTGTGATAACTCGAATAGAGTGATTTTTGACGCCGGTTTTACGTGATGTCATTGATAAATCTACGGGGAAAACAAGGTGTTATCGAGGTTCGCGCAAAAAGAATATCTACGTGGTGGCTGGAACTCAGGTGAACACGAAGCTTGTTTCGTGCGGCGAAGAATGAAAACGAGACGGGATGGCTATGGCATTGAAGGCTCGGTCATCTCAACTTCAAGACGCTCGAGCAAACTAGCTAGGAACACTCTAGCAAGAGGACTGGCCGAATGAGGTGTTCGAGCAAAGACACTCGGTGTGAAGCATGTCTCGAAGGGAAAGCAAACGAAGAATCAAAATCCAACAGTTCCATCTCCTTCCACTGATGGAATCCTTCAGCTGCTACATATGGATTTGTTCGGTCCAGTCTCTCCAGTGACGATCAGAGGCAAGAAGTATGCTTTATTGGTCATAGATGACTACTCGCACTACACATGGGTCATATTTATTGCCAACAAGTCTGACGTCAAAACAGAGTTACCAAAGCTTCTGAAAAGGCTCAGTGTCGAGAAGAACACCAAGATTAGAAAAATACGTTCAGACAGAGGAACTGAGTTCCTTAATTCCATGGTAGAGGAGTTACGCGAGCGAAGGAATAGAGCATGAGACATCGGCCGCCCGCACACCTCGGCCAAAATGGAGTTGCTTTGAACGAAAGAACAGAACTCTCAAAGAAGCAGCTATAACTCTACTCGCAGATTCAGGACTCCCATCCAAATTCTGGGCAGAAGCAACGGATACTGCGTGTTACACTCAGAATAGATCTCTACTGACAAAGTAGCATAAGAGGACACCATATGAACTATGGAACGGCAGGAAGCCTTCTCTATCTAATTTCCATATCTTTGGTTGTTCATGCTTTATCCACGGTAATGGGAAAGATCAGTGAAGACTTTTGATAGCAAGTCGAGATCGGGGAGTATTCTTAGGATACTCTCGGATCGGCAAAGCTTTCGAGTATTCAACTATCGGACTCTTTGCGTGGAGGAAAGCCCTCATGTTGTTTTTAACGAGTTTGCTGCGAAGACAGGGAGCAATAACTCAAATTCCGAATATGAGGACATCGGTGACGGCTACGGGATCTAAGCTTAAAGGACAAACACGAAAAGATCCGAGCAATGTTGGGATGATGATTCGACGAAGAAAGCGAAGACAAATCTACTGAATCTCAACCGGCGAGCAAGTAGGCGAGCGATTGATTCTCCCGAACGGAATCAATCCCGGGTAACTTCAGTCGATGAGGAAACCGTTGAGGTAACGCGAGACCACTACCGAGAATAACAACTCGGGGGGGAACATCTAGTAATGTTCTCGAGTCGAATGCCCCCGAACACGGTGACTCGGTAGACCATACTCTTATCACTGAAATTCTTCAATCTCGAATAGTACAAGCTTGAAATGCCTAACTCACCTACTATCGTGTTGAACAAATTTCGAGATGAAGAGTTAAAACATTGTAGATCGTGGCTAGATGCTCACACTGCCGATCTTATAATTGGAGATCCTTCGGCACATGTCAAGACAAGATCCAGTTACGTCAAGGAGAAAGCGCATTATTTTCCCGCTTCTTGTCTGCGAAGAGCCTCGAGAATATTGAGGATGCACTTAACGATCTTGGCCCGGATTATTGCTATGCGGGAGGAGCTGAATCGGTTCACGAGAAACGAAGTATGGGAGCTTGTAGACGGACCCCTGCATCAACATGTCATTGGAACCAAATGGGTCTTCAAGAACAAGCGAGATGAAAACAACGTTATAGTAAGGAACAAAGCAAGGCTCGTGGCAAAAGGCTACTTTGTCAAGCCGAGGGAATAGATTTCGATGAAACATTTGCTCCGGTCGCAAGATTGGAGGCCATAAGACTATTCCTTGCCTACGCAACACATCAAAGATTCGAGTCTATCAAATGGATGTGAAGTCTGCGTTCTCGAATGGCGTCTTGAAAGAAGAAGTCTATGTGGAACAACCGCCCGGCTTTCGAGCGGGGACATCAAGTATATAGACTCGAGAAAGGCTCTTTACGGGTTAAAACAAGCACCCGGGGCTTGGTACGATACCACTGTCGAGTTTCTTCTTCGAAAGGTTTTCGAAGAGGCACACGATGGATCGCACGTTGTTCGAGCATTCGGCCGGAAGACGACCTATTACTCGTGCGAGATCTATGTAGATGATATTATCTTCGGTTCGAAGAATGTCATTATGTGTCGGCGGTTTGAAAGAATGATGAAGGACAAGTTCGAGATGTCGATGATGGGAGAAATGAACTACTTCCTTGGTTTTCAAGTCAAGCAATCCCGAAAGGGAACGTTCATCAATCAAAGCAAATACACTCGAGACCTCATCAAAAGATTCGGCTGCACATCCGAGCAAATCTATCAAGATCCCGATGAACACGAATATGAAAATCGATCTTGATAAGGAGGGAGTATCGATAGATCAAACCGAATATCGTGCTATAATTGGTTCATTATTATATTTAACGGCTACTCGTCCCGACATAACTTATCTTTGTAGGTGTGCGTGCTCGATTTCGGGGCGAATCCAAGGCGAGCCATATGGACTCAACAAAGAAGATTCTCCGCTATCTCCGAGGAATACCGCCATGGGTTTATGGTATCCAGTGATGATAATATTGAACTAAGCGGCTATTCGATGCCGACTATGCGGGATGTAGAATTGACCGAAAATCAACTTCGGGAACATGTCGGTTCCTTGGCGGCAAGCGATCTCATGGTTTTCAAAGAAACGGCACTCGGTAGCTACGTCGACTACGCGAAGGCGAATACATGGCTGCCGGAAGTTGTTGCGCCCAAATCCTTTGGCCGAGACAGCGGTGAAAGACTATGACGTCATTCGAGAATGAAGTGCCGATCTTCGGCGATAGTACCGGTGCCATTGCAATCACTCGAGAATCTCGTACTACACACGAGATGCAAGTATGTGGACATCGAGACATCACTTCATTCGTGACCATGTCAAAAAGAAGGATATCGGGATGGAAAAGATCCATCTACCGACAAACAAAGGGCGATATCGTGACCAAGCCTCTAGGCCGAATCCGGATTCGAGAGAACTTTCGGTAGAGCTAGGTCTGCTTGGACCCTCTACCGACCCCGATCGGTAATAAGGTTTCGGGAGAGGAACATTCCGGTGAGGGGGAATGATCACTCTCGATCTTGAATGTATTCAGTACGTAGAGATTCAGAAACCATCTACACGAGGTATCAGCTGACTACTATGTTCAGCTGACATGTTTGCGTATCTCTACTCAGTAGTAATTTATATTACAGAACCTTGCATTTATGACAAAGATTCAGCATGATATTAATATCTCTTGGTTTGTCTTTATTATTAACGGATTTCCTTTAATGCACGACATTCCATACATAAGCTTGCTGAACTCTGCGCGCATTTAATGCATGTCTTTTCACAGTTACTACTTAGGCTATTTTACAACTGGCTTTGAATTAGGCGGCATATGTGATCATTACCTTTTATAATATTGAATCTTAACCGTCCATCTCATAAAGTAGGTTTAAACTCAGCCTCAGATCGATAACTGTTCATCTTCTAGATATGCATATATTTCGATCAAATCTTAAGAACCGCCATATTCGCACTTAACATATCTTACCTCCGAAAAATCCGAGAATACCTTTTTGCAAAAACCCTCATTTGCTTACTTTCACTTCGATCAAATTCTCGGTATGCCTACATGAAGTTACTTATGTGTTGATCATTATTGATTGGTATCATATATAAAAATGTTTTATTTAAAAATCGATACTGATAACAGCTTCGTGTAACAGGTACAATGGCGGAAACCAATATCTCTGTGATCTCTCCAGCAGATATGCAGAATATTTTGGAGAAGGATCGCGTGTGGTTTGAACCCACCATGGATTTCTACTCGTGCGATCTGGAGTATATGGATGAGATCTTCTCAGCTCTGCGCGAGTCGGTGGAGAAATTTCTGTCTAGGGAGGCCTACCTTCTTCCTCCCGAGACAAGGTTGCAAAACTGTACTTGAATTCAGACGGTGTGTCCGAAGATATAGTGGTGAAGTTCGTTGCTCATTCCATTAAAGATGCCACTACGGAGCTGAAGCAGATGTCCATCAAGGAAGCCCTGAAGCGGAGCTTTGATCTGCCCTCCGAAGGAATTAGTACGATTGGGTACGGAGACGACGAGTTGATGAATATCTTACCGTCTTACGTGGAAAGCCCACTACTTTCGTAGCTTTTCCGAAGAACGACATGTTGCCTCGGTTCGGGGCACTTGCTTACATTGTCACACACGCTACGACAAGTCAAGCAGGGTCGTTTGACCAAGTGTCAAGGCCAAAGATTCAGATGATGATGGCCATATACGACCGAGCCCAGATTAATTGGACGGAGTTCTTTCTCCGTGAATTCATGGCTCAGTTCGCTAAGTTCGACAAAGCATCGAATATGTTGAGCGCCAAGGGCAAGTTCTTTGTATGGACTCAAGCTGTCCATCATGATTGAAGATTTATGTGGATCTGAGCCTATCACCTACAGTGACAAGGAGTACTTCAATATGAAGAAGGTCAGATTTCACAACAGGATAGCAGCGCTTCAACAAATAGGGTCAGGACCCTCAGCAGTCATTCAGCAATCTAAGCCTCAGCAGGCTACGCCTACAAAGAAAAGAACCCCTCCCGCAAAAACTCCTAAGGCACCGATGAAGAAACGAAGAAAGCCGGTGAGGTGCCGGCCTGCGAGGAGGTTCCAGAAGTGCCTGCTGAACAGGCTCCTAAGAGGACTACTCAGCCCCTGCAGCTGGTTGATGAGTCCGAGTCTTCTGAGAGGACTCAGTCAGTGGAGAAGATCGTCTCCACTAAAAGGGACCAAGGGGATGCTTCTGAAGCTCAGAGCGCAGATATTCAGCGCCTAGACAGCCCCCTTTCCGTTCCTCCACTCAGCTCAGTCCCGCCAACTGAAGAACCAAAGTCTCACATTGACTTGGAGTATGAGACTGCATCTGAAGGTGAATCGACCGAGATGGAAGCCTCAATGATCTTATCTCGAGCAACCCGCGAGATCCTTCAACAGATACCGGAGCTTGCTGATCATTCAGACTTGATGATCATTGCCAAATCAGCAAGGCTCCACATGCTTCTACGCTTTCGGGAGTGGCCGCATCTACTTCGCCTTGTTCTCCACTACTCCTGCAGGCAACTCCATGAGGAGGAGATGAAGTTGAGGCAGCAAATAGGCTACTCGAGCTCGCCGACCTCAGCACCATGGAGAATCCGAGGGCCGCTATGCTTGCGATGATACATGACAAACAAGCGAAGGCTCGGCACCCTCGAGATGGGTCGAGATCATGACGACCAGGACCCGCCCAAGGATTCGAGGCCTGGACAACCCGATGAGGGATCACTCCGGGACAAGGATACACATGCGACATTCCCGATATTCCACTCGGTATCCTTGGACCTAAGAAGTCCACGGCTGGTACTTCGTCCTCGGCGAGCCCGCTCGGCTCTTGCTTTGCGATCGACTTTCGAAGCGGCGCCCGGCCCGGACCGCAAAGAGATCTCGATCAGTGGCTAAGGCCTTAAATGCTCAAGGGATCAAGAATCGAGATCTTGCGAAGGCTATCCATCGTACATGGAAGCAAACTGCTCAAGCCACGACTAATGAACTTCAGGGGCTGAAGTCTTCTGTTTCTCAATCAGTCGCCCCTGATGTTTCTGCGCTTATTTCAGACGCATTGGCTCAGCAGCAGGTCCAATTTGAATCTCATCTAAGGAACTTTCAGGAGAGCCAACAAGCTCTCTAGGGAGATTGCCGATGCTGAAGCTGCTGATGAGAAGCTCACTAGGGAGATTGCCGATGCTGAAGCTGCCAACAAGCCAAAGTCTAAACCTGCTAAAGGAAAGACAAAGGCACCAACACGCGGTGGAAAGAAGAAAGCGCCTGCTAGGTTGCCTCCCAAAAAACTCATAATCGAGGATGATGAAGATAGGGAGAGGCAACAACAACAGCAAAAAGGCACTCAGCAGCAAGGTACATCCAAAAACAAATCCAGTACCTCTGCTGACTCTGAACAAGCTCCTCAGAAGCCTCAAGAGCAAGATGCAGAAATTGAAGCAATATTCGCTCAGATGGAGAGATATCTCTACCGAGGAGAGGAAGCTAGACAGTTAGAGGCTGCCAGGCAGAGGATACATTTGGCAGACCTCGAGGCACTCAGAATTCGTACTGAGCAAGAGGCCAGGCTGAGAGTTCCTTCGAAAGCTGACATTCCTTACCGATACAGAAGGTTCAGGAAGCCAACTGATCTGAAAACACATAGATGGCCGAGATCAGATGAATGGATGCCTATTCAGTTCAATCAGAGATGGAAATCGGCCAAGATTGAGTTTATCAAGAGAAATTATTTCTGGAGATTCTGGCCTGAAATGTCTAAGGCTGATGCCTACATCGAGTGGATGGCTGTTACTGAACCTCATCTTTACCCATATTTGCACAGAGCCGTAACTGAAGGGGTAGTAGTCAGCGTTCCTGAAGCAAGAATCATTCCTCCACCCAGAAGACAAGACGACTCAGTCCATCTCGGAGTAATTGAACGAGAAGTGAAGAATCTTTGCGATGAACAGAGGTCTAGAACAAGATGATCCGGCGAGACTTCGCGGAGTACTTGAAGGCCGAGGAAGAACACGTACAAAATGTATGGAGTCCCATTTGCTCGAAGATCAATCTCAAGGTTTCATGAATAGGATTCGGCGGTTTAAGGGTTCTCCTCCTTAGTTCTCTTCTTAGCTTAGCAAGATTTGTATTGTACTTAAGCGACTATCATATATATACAATACGCTTTTTGGCTTTGACAACTACTTGTTGTCTAAATAGCCGTGTTTGCTTTATGCTTTAACACTCAGAATCACTGAAGTGATTACTGACACACACACACTTTGTTTATTTACCTGTCAGTTTTTGCTCGGTTAGATTTCTGAAAGACTAGACTTTCATAGAGTTATTTCTCATAGAGGGTAATTATTGCCCATGGGGGAAATTGTTGTAAAGGGGGAAATTGTCTCTGCCCTGCTCCCTCAGTAGTCTAGCACTTACCAGACAACTCCACTCATCCTACGTGTAATTGTGTAAGGAGCTCTGTTTTTTGAGTAAGTTAGTGTTTAGCATAGATGATAGGTTTTGGCATCATCAAATAGGGGGAAATTGTTGGGTGATGATTCCATCCTCGAGCCTTCATTACTCTTAGTGGGAAATGATTCGGTCTTAGACACTGATCTTAAGCTCAGTAGCCTTGTGCTCTGTACTTGTCTGAAGATTTGAAGATCCCAAAACCTATCATCTATGCTAAACACTAACTTACTCAAAAACAGAGCTCCTTACACAATTACACGTAGGATCAGTGGAGTTGTCTGGTAAGTGCTAGACTACCGAGGAGCGGGCGGCTAGACAATTTCCCCTTTACAACAATTTCCCCCATGGGCAATAATTACCCTCTATGAGAAATAACTCTATGAAAGTCTAGTCTATCAGAAATCTAACCGAGCAAAAACTGACAGGTAAATAAACAAAGTGTGTGTGTGTCAGTAATCACTTCAGTGATTCTGAGTGTTAAAGCAAAAAGCAAACACGGCTATTTAGACAACAAGTAGTTGTCAAAACCAAAAAGCAGATTGTATATATATGATAGTCGGTTAAGTACAATACAAATCTTGCTAAGCTAAGAAGAGAACTAAGGAGGAGAACCCTTAAACCGCCGAATCATATTCATGAAACCTTGAGATTGATCTTCGAGCGGTGGGACTCCATACATTTTGTACGTGTTCTTCCTCGCCTTCAAGTACTCCGCGAAGTCTCGCCGGATCATCTTGTTCTAGACCTCTGTTCATCGCAAAGCATTCTTCACTTCTCGTTCAATTACTCCGAGATGGGACGAGTCGTCTTGTCTTCGGGGTGGAGGAATGATTCTTGCTTCGAACGCCGACTACTACCCCTTCGATACGGCTCTATGCAAATATGGGTAAAGATCGGGTTCGAATAACGACCATCCACTCGACGTAGGCATCGGCCTTAGACATTTCGAGCCGTAATCTCCGTAAATAATTTCTCTTGATAAACTCAATCTTGGCCGATTCCCATCTCTGATTGAACTGAATAGGCATCCATTCGTCTGATCTCGGCCATCTATGTGTTTTCGATCAATTGGCTTCCCGAACCTTCTTGTATCGGTAAGGAATGTCAGCTTTCGAAGGAACTCTCAGCCTGGCCTCTTGCTCGCATGCGAGTCCGAGTGCCTCGAGGTCTGCCAAATGTATCCTCTGCCTGGCAGCCTCTAACTGTCTAGCTTCCTCTCCTCGATAGAGATATCTCTCCATCTGAGCGAATATTGCTTCAATTTCTGCATCTTGCTCTTGAGGCTTCTGAGGAGCTTGTTCAGAGTCAGCAGAGGTACTGGATTTGTTTTTGGACGTACCTTGCTGCTGAGTGCCTTTTTGCTGTTGTTGTTGCCTCTCCCTATCTTCATCATCCTCGATTATGAGTTTTCTGGGAGGCAACCTAGCAGGCGCTTTCTTCTTTCCACCGCGTGCTGGTGCCTTTGTCTTTCCTTTAGCAGGTTTAGACTTTGGCTTGTTGGCAGCTTCAGCATCGGCAATCTCCCTAGCGAGCTTCTCATCAGCCGCTATCTGAGCCTCCTCCTCAGCAGAAATATATCTCTTGGTTTTCTTCTTTGCTGGAGGGGTCGGGAGATCCATTACTTTCTTACCTTTTCCCTGAACAGGTGGAGGTAGAGGAACCTCTTCTTCATCATCTGAGTCCTCTTTCTGTTCAGCATACTCTGCAACCTCCTTGATGATATCAGTAGGAGTCAGGGTTGCATGAGTAGCCTGGGATCCTGAGCCACTTGGGCCGGTCTCAGTTGTGCTCGCGGTTGGGACACCACGGGCCTCACCCGTCCGAGTGCGAGTCCGAGTGCGGGATGACTTCGGTGTAGCTTCCCCCCTTAGAAGATTTTGTAGATTTTGTGGTTTTTGTAGGAGTAGGCTTCTCAGTACTCTGTTTCTTGCCTTTTGCTGGCTTGGTACTCTTTTTCTTCCCTCTTTCACTTTCCCCCTTTTTGGCATCATCATTAGCAGCCGGGGGTAGGGATAAGTACCTTTTTCGAAGGTCGTTGAAGGAGGTTGACGGCCGGAATTTGATCCTTAAAGTGCGTCGGTGCTTCATGCGGCTCGTTCCTCTCGAAGTCGAGCTTCATTGTATTGCTTGTAGGAGAGTTCAGTTGCAGACCTTAAAATCATTCGACTTCTCGAGAGATCTTATCCTCCAGGACCGGTTGAATATTATCAAGTCTTATGTACGTGGCTCGGGATTGTTCGAAGCAATAGCTTCGGTATGAGCCAATTTGGAAGCCTTGAAATTCCTCAAGTAGTTTGGCTTGGCTCTCTCGAAAGATCCCGAGATGAGATTCAAATTGGACTCTGCTTGGAGCCACGTGCGTACGAAATAAGCGCGAAAACATCGGGGGCGGCCGATTGAGAAACGAAAGACTTCAGCCCACGAAGTTCATTAGTCGTGGCTTGAGCGGTTGCTTCCATGTACGATGGATAGTCTTCGCAAGATCTCGATTCTTGATCCCTATCTGATTGATGAACCATTCCCTTGTATTTGTTCTGTCTCTGAGGTTTCAGACTCAGTAGACGCTCGCTCTCCGGTTAAGGCGTTCGGTAGCTTATCGCCTCGGCACCGGTGTAGAAGACTCGGTGATCTTGGACTCGGCGGGAGCGATATGCGAGAGAGTCGATCGAACCGAACTCGGCGGGAGTAGTTCACTGAACTCAGAGCTGACCTTCAGTAGTGTACCTCAGCATTATACCTACTGACTACAGGATCAAACTCAGCATGGCAGACAGTCTCCTGAACTGTCAGATCTTTTTTAAATGCAATCAGCATAGTCATATACGAGGAAGAGAGAAGTTAGCTTCAATTAGCCTCGAAGTCTGTTCTGTCTCAACCACTTTATTCACCTCGACAAATGACAAGCATACACGTGTCATCTTACCTACTAAAGCTGCAAGTCAACACTTTCCGGAAAAGGAGGAAAAGGCATTGTTACCTACGTCAAAAAGAGCCGTTTGCTACCAAAAGAGAGAGAGAGAAGAAGATCGTCTCCAACGGATCTATTTCAATCTCTGCTCTATAAATAGAGGGATTATTCAAGAAGAATACACCGAATGCACGTATCTAGAGCAAAAATCAAGAAAGCATTCAACAAGCAAAGAACCCAAAGAACTACGTCTTAGCAAGAACTCGAAGAACAATCTTCCGGCGAAAGACTACATTCTAGCTCATAGGGAATCAAGCTGAACCGACATACAAAGCCTCTACTATCCAACCGACGTTACACGAACTTATAGCTTACCTTCAGCTGTTCGTCGATCTAGAAGCTACTCACTCATATTCCCTATCCCTCTAACCCTAAGCTCAACCGTTCTTATCTATAGCTTAGACGAAGGAGTTCACCTTTGAACCCGATCCTTATTGTATAAGGACTCCTTCACTGTTGGAGAAAGTTTGTCAAACAGTTCTAAGTTTGACCGTTGTAAACTGAGACTTGGATCAGTCTAAAAACCAAGACTTGGATCAGGATAAATAATAGCCTCCTGATCTTTCGGGACAGTGGACGTAGGATTTGAGCGATATCCGAACCACTTTAAAAATCCTGTGTCTCTATTGCTTTCTTGACTGTTGCATTGATTTTACTATTCATACTGAACATCTTATTTAAAATCAATCAACTGTCTCAGCATACTGAACTTTATATCTACTGAACTGAGACTTTCATAAAACGTTTTCACCACTCAACTGATTTGGGCCTACACACATTTCCGCACGCTGAACTCTTACTGTAGATACTGAATTTCTGACTCAGTCAGCTAGCAGATCTCAGTAGAGTCAGACTCTTTGCCGCACACGATTCGAGCAGTTGTTTGGTCTCGCCGAACCGTTTCGATCCGAGACACCATCCTGAATAGGACTGTTCGTGTTCGAAGTTGAGAAATCGAATCAGGTGTATTCACCCCCCCCCCCCTCTACACCTGACCGTACACTCGGGACCAACAAAGCGCATTGGCACCAACTCATTCTTCTCATTCTTGACAACTTGGAAGCCAGACTTGTTTGGCACGACATGGACTGGACTAACCCATTTCCTGTCGGATATGGGATATATAATCCCCTTAGAAAGAAGTTTCTGCACATCCTTAAAGACAACATCTCGCATATTTGGATTGATTTTCCGTTGTTGATCATGGATCGGTTGGCTCTCGGGCTCCATATGGATGGAATGGATGCAAATGTCGGGACTTATGCCGGTAATGTCGGCTATAGTCCACCCAATCGCCTTCTTGTGCCTCTTCAAGACTTCCAACAACGCCTTCCCTTGAAATTGGGTTAACGCCTTGTTAATGATGACGGGCAGCGTCTCATTTTCTCCAAGATATGCGTATTTTAAGTGCATTGGAAGTTGCTTTAACTCCAGAACTAGCAGTTTCACCAATGATGGCAATAATCTGTCTGACTCGGCTTGACGGGCAACTGGGCAACACTGCTGAGAGTTGCAAATTCGGGCAAAGCATAGAGTGGCAAGATGTTCTCCTTAATTTCTTCGTCCCTCGTGTCTTTGGCATCCAAATCAGTGAATCCCTTCGTGAGAGTGAGCTTCATCTTATCCTGCATCAAATGCGTCTCAAGATATTCTTGGACTAAGCTCTCAATCTCGTCAGTAGAAATGCAACTTCATTCTCATGATCATAAGGTTTCTTAAGTTCATTCGTAGTATGATGAACATAAATCTTATTATGGTACTTAACACTTATGGAACCTTCATCAACATAAATCACAGCTTTAACAGTTTTTAAAAATGGCCTACCTAACAAAACACCCGCAATACCCTCAACTTGCCTATCATTTGTATCTATAACATAGAAATCACCAGGATAGACAAAATTGTTAATTCTGACTAGGATATTTTCGAGTAAGCCTATTGGTGCAATGCATGACCTATCTGCAAGTTGTATAATCGCCATAGTATCCACTAACTCAACTCCAGTTAATTGATTATACACAGATAATGGCATAACAATTATAGATGCATCTAAATCACATATAGCCTGCTTAATCATCACATTACCCATAAGACAAGGTAAAGTGAACATACCTGGATCCACACACTTGGCTGGTTGCATCTTCTAGATGATAGCCGATACCACAGTATCCATCAACACCTTCCCGGACTGTTGGATTTTACCCGCTATGAAGTCTTTGAAAAATTTTCCAAATTGGTGGAATTTTCACGGCCTCAAAGAAGGGTATGTTGATTTATAGCTTCCCGGACAACTTTATATAATCCATGTATTCTTTGTTCGGTGTTCATTTCCTCTCCAAAGCTTCCAAAAATGGTGGTGGAATCACTGCTTCAGGCTCTGACTGGGCAGTTCGACCCTCGCTGTCAGACTGTTCAATATGCTCTTCATCTTCAAAATTCTATCTTGCTGAAGACTGCCAAACTGCTCTGCCTGGCCAGTTTGGCAGTCTGCCCTTTTCCAGTTTGATTCTTTTGGTGACTCACCTTCGGTATTGGCTCACGTAACTCCTTCCCACTCCTCAGCATGATGTTACTACAATTGTGGGAGTTCGGATTTGGCTGGGTTTGAGAAGGAAATTTCCCTTGACTTCCTTTTATCTCTTGAATCGAAGAGTTCAAGTTGGAAATTTGCTTGGACAAATTCTCGAAGGTGTTATGATTATCCTTCTTTCACTGATTAATCTCATTTTGCATCTGTTGTTCATATGCAATGGCCTCCTTTTGAGAATTAATCATATCTGCCATCATTCTCTCCAATTAACTGCTCTTGTGTGCCTGGCCAGACGATTGACCTTGTTGTTGAAATTATCTTTGATGCGGAGGCGTGTAGGGTTGTTGATACCCATGTTGTGGTGGTGGCTGAAATTATTGGTGCTGATATGCTGGTTGCTGGTATGATTGTGGTGGAGGAATTCTTGATGGTTGCGGTATTTGATCCTCTTGTCTCCACCTTAGGTTTGGATGATTCCATTATTGTCCGTTCCAATTACCTGCTGCATTAGCATCCTCACCATAACATTGCAATAAATAAAGTATGCCCTTTCTGACCCCCATGCTCCACATGTGTGGCCAGCCATCATGTGTGATGATGAAGAAGAAGAGGGGTTCTTCTCCTTGAACAAACGATCTAACTTATCTTCGAGTTGACTGAACTTCTCTTCCATTTTGAGCCCAACCTTCAAATCAAGATCGTCTAGAAAGTCTCCACTCGACAGGTTGACTAATCTTCTTTGCATCCTTGGACGTTTATCTTGTGATGTGGACTCGGCAAGAACTTCAATGATAGATTTGACATCATTGTAGTAACTATTAGCAAAGTTACCCTTCAAACCAACATTCATCATGGTTTTGGACTCATCTTTCATCCCTTGGTAAAAGCACTGCAGCAAATTTGCATTAGAATATCCGTGATTTGGGCATCTATCAACTAGCTTCCCAAAGCGTTCCCAATAGGCTCCAAAGGACTCATCAAGTTCTTGAGCAATTCCCGAAATCTCCTTTTTGAGAACATTGGTCTTTTATTGAGGAAAGTACTTGTCCAAGAAGGTCTGACGCATCTGAGCCCATGTAGTAATCGACCTAGGTCGAAGACCAGAAAACCATGCACGAACTATGTCTTGAAGAGTGAAGCTAAATGCTTTAAGTTTGGAAGCATCCAAATGGCCCTGCCTATGCAAGTCGCAGACCTGATTGAATCCCTCCAATAAAGAGAAAGGATTCTTGTTCAGCTTCCCATAGAATTTTGGACATGCCGCGACCAAATCCAATTTCACGTCGATCTGCTCAGTAGTAGTTATGTGAATTGGTACGGGCAAGTCCTCTCCCAAGTTTCTCAAACCTGAGTTCATCTTCAGGTTGGCTGCCTCTTCGTTAGCCATGATTTCTTCTTCAGATTCTGAACTGTTTTCATCATAAAAGTGTTCTGCTTGGCTAGTCAGAACAGTTTTGGCTTCTGTTTCGCTAGTTCCATCACCAGCCTCTGTTTTGTCCTATGTCTGGGCAGTTGAAGAAGTTACAGGCTGCTATAGAACTCGTTGCTTTCACGGCTTTGCCTCCTTCATACTCCTTTTTGCTGTCATTTCGATCTCCGGATCAAATTCTAGGATAGGGGTGAGAAGACCTGCTCATGCAACACTTAAAAAGCACAAAAGATCAATGGAAATATAAGCTAAAAATAACACCGTTCCCCGGCAACGACGCCAATTTGGTGATCGTTGTTTTCACCAAATAAATCCTGCAAATATGCTAGAACTTAAATCAGTATAGCAAACTGGTATCGAACACAAGGAACGGAGATTTTAAACATTAATTTCCTATTAACCTATGGGGTTGGTTAGCGACCACGAAAATTTTGGGGTTTTCTAAATCCTAAAACAAGAAAGTAAATAGCAGAAATAACTATTCGAATAAAAATATGCAAATAAATGGGTCCAGTAAGATGATTCACACACACAGTTCAATCCTCGATACTAAAAGTGAATTAATCCTTGGAAATAAATTAGTTGTAGGTTGTCGTAATTAAACGGACACATCCCTTATTCCCCCTTAATTATTCGATAATCGTCATGGTGGGCATCGAAACGACTACTTCTCTAAATTAGATGCAACCTACGTTGGTGGGCAATCAATAGATTTAACAGTTAATCAGCCTTAAAAACTAAGGGAACCCAATTTAGGAGTCTACTCGTACCAAATTAATCTTATTGTTCTAAGAACAATTGTGCTACTGATTTAGCCTACGAAAAACGATGGAAGTACTAAATTAGCTATAAATTAAATTAATCTACGGTGATCAAGCCTAGGTTAACTAACCCAATTAATTAACCTAGATTAATTTATAATCTCAGTGATTAATTATTAAAGCCTAAGTCACATGAAAATATTAAAGTGTGTGCTTCACTTCTCGCCGGTCCCTAAAGAATTTAGCTACGCATACTAGTCCGACTGGGCAGGCGGACGACTAAACTGGGCAAACATAAAACATGCTTGAACTTGGAAATAATATGCATGAATTTAAATCAACGAACTGGAACGAAATTGAAACACGACGAAATACGAAAAAAAAAATCTGAAATATTAAAAGGTACGGAGTGATAGCATCCAAATCCAAATTCGAAAACAATTACGAAAACTTCAACTACGAACAATGAAACCGAAGAACAAGTGTTTGAATTTCCAATCTCTATAACTAAAGCTGAATCGGTCTTCCTTCTCGGCAACTGCTGCTACGATTTTGTGGTGAAAAAGTGAATAATAAGATGTCAATTTTGTGTCTCTCCTTGGCTATATATACGACTGCCCTCCTTTCCTTATAGGATTAGATTTTCTCATCTTATTATGGAAAGATTTTAATAGATAATAATATCTAAATGTTTCCACATTTTCTTATTTCTTATCCCAAACCTTCTTCTTTCCTAGAAATTTTCGTCCAAAAACATGCCTTATGCCATCAAAACACGACTGCCACCTCAGCTCTTTGTCATCCGCCAAATAGGCTAAAAAAACTGTAAGACAGCTCAGAAAATACAGTCCAACTGCCTAGGTAGGCACCAAAATAGACATAATTTGTATAGTACGAATTAGACTCATCAAATCTCCTTACACTTGAACTATACTTGCCCTTAAGTATAAGAAAAACAAAGAATGAGTACTAGACAAATCCAGTCAATCCCCCAGACTCAAAACACAAAAATAAAAAGACACAAGACAAGAAAAGAAGTAGAGTTGAGAAGACATGCTCATGCAACACTTAAAAAGCCCAAAAGATCAATGGAAATATAAGCTAAAAATAACACCGTTCCCCGGCAACGGCGCCAATTTGGTGATCATTGTTTTCACCAAATAAATCCTGCAAATATGCTAGAACTTAAATCAATATAGCAAATAGATATCGAACACAGGGAACGAAGATTTTAAACATTAATTTCCTATTAATCTATGGGGTTGGTTAGCGACCACGCAAATTTTGTGGTTTTCTAAATCCTAAAACAAGAAAGTGAGTAGCAGAAATAACTATTCGAATAAAAGTATGCAAATAAATGGGTCCAACAAGATTATTCACACACACGTGTTCAATCCTCGTTACTAAAAGTGAATTAATCCTGAAAAATCAATTAGTTGCAGGCCGCCGTAATTAAACTGACACATCCCTATTCCCCTTTAATTATTAGATAATCGCCATGGTGGGCATCGAAATGACTAATTCTCTAAATTAGATGCAACCTACGTTGGTGGGCAATCAATATATTTAACACCTAATCAACCTTAATAACTAAGGGAACCCAATTTAGGAGTCTACTCATATGGTGGGCATCTAATAGTCTCCTACCAAATTAATCTTATTATTCTAAGAACAATTGGGCTACTGATTTAGCCTAATCCCATGAGAAATGATGGAAGTACTAAATTAGCTACGAATTAAACTAACCTAGGGTGATCAAGCCTAGGTTAACTAACCCAATTAACTAACCTAGATTAATTTGGAATTTCAGTGATTAACTATTAAAACCTAAGTCTCACGAAAATATTAAAGTATGTGTTTCACATCTCGCTGGCCCCTAAAGAATTTAGCTATGCATACTGGTCCAACTGGGCAGGCGGACGACTAAACTGGGCAGAACATAAAACCTACTTGAACTCATAAATAACATGCATGAATTTAAATCAACTAACTGAAACGAAACTGAAACACAATGAATACGAAAACGAAATCTGAAATATTAAAAGGTACTGAGTGATAGCATCCAAATCCAAATTCGAAGGAATTATGAAAACTCCAACTACGAACAATGAAAACAATGAACAAGTGTTTGAATTTACAATCTATAAAACTAAGGTTGAATCGAACTTCCTTCTCGACGGCTGCTGCTGCGATTTTGTGGTGAAAAAGTGAATAATAAGATGTCAATTTTGTGTCTCTCCTTGGCTATATATACGGTTGCCCTCCTTTCCTTCTAGGATTAGGTTTTCTCCTCTTATTATGGAAAGATTTTATTAGATAATAATATCCAAATCTTTCCATATTTTGTTCTCTCTTATCCCAAACCTTCTTTCCTTGAAATTTCCGTCCAAAAGCACACCTTAAGCCATCAAAACACGACTACCACCTCAGTTCTTTGTCATCCGCCAAATAGGCTCGAAAATCTGTAAGACATCTCAGAAAATACGGTCCAACTGCCCAGGTAGGCGCCAAAACAAACAGAATTTGTATAGTACGAATTAGACTCAGCAACAGTGAAGAAATCTTTCACAGAGAAATCATTTTAGGTTCTTCACTCTAGAGATTCATAGTTCCCCTTCTCTATTCTAAGCAAGTTATTGTAAGATCATAAGCTTAGAAAAACTCGAAGGAGTTCAGCTGTCTGAACTGTTCTTATCTAAGAACTCCTTAGTTGGAGAAAATCAAACCCCGTGTTTGAAACTTGTAAAGTCACTAAGACTATAACTATAGTATTTGTCATGTGCACAGATCGACTGAGACTTGCTCAGTATAAGTAATCAAGAACTCCTACTTTGTTCAGGACAGTGGACATAGGATCCAACGTATCCGAAGCATTTTAAAAATTGCTTGTGTTGATTTACTGTTTCATTGATTAATTGTTCATACTGCATAAAACTGTACTTAAATCACTCAGCATAAAACGTGTTTTCAAATTGAGACGAAAATCTTTTTAGGCCTACATTTCCACACCATATCTTATATTGAATTATTTTTCACTGACTGAAGTCAGTAGATAGGACTCAGTAGACAGATACTCTGCCCACGCGATCTAGAAAGCTAATTTGGCCAACTGACTCGTTCAGTAGTACAATTCAGTAGATATTGACTTTCGCGTTAGAGTTAAAATCTGCACTCAGTTGTATGCACACCCCCCCCCCCTCCCTCCTCCCTCTACACCTGAAGGCTCGTCTTTGGACCAACTTGGAGCATGAAAATACCTTCAACAGAATTCTTGAGGGTGAGGACACAAAGTAGCGACAGTAGAAAAAGTGGGAGTTTGAGAGAAAATGATGATACAATATTGGGGTGGTTTAATGGAGATATATATATATAGTCGACTTTGACACATACTTACAGCCAAGACTTAATAAACAAATAATATTCATAATTGTTATAAACTAGAAAATAATGCAGAGAATGAATTGAAGTGTATATTATTATGAGGGTGGAGACCTCTATTTATAGAGTACAAGATGGGCTCTTGGGCCAACATAAGATGGGCTAATGGGTTGCTAGGGTTTACATGTGGTCAATCTATATACGGTAAATATTATTTACAATACTCCCCCTTAATTGACCATCCTTAAACAGAAATTGCTGCCTCGTTAAAACCTTGCCAGAAAAACCCAATGGGATAAAAACTGGTCGAAGGAAAAAGAGTACAGCTGCTCCCCCTCAAAATAATCATTGTAAATCCTTGAGACGGCGCATGCCGATCTTGTGTACCAACTTCTTGAATGTTGACGTCGGTAGTGCCTTCGTAAATAAGTCTGCTAGATTATCACTCGAACGTATCTGTTGAACGTCGATATCACCATTCTTTTGAAGTTCATGTGTGAAGAAAAACTTGGGAGAAATATGTTTTGTCCGGTCGCCTTTGATGTAACCTCCCTTCAATTGCGTGATACAAGCGGCATTGTCTTCATATAACGTCGTTGGATTGTCCTTTGAAGAAGCTAATCCGCACGATTTTTGGATATGACTTGTCATATTCCGTAACCACACGCATTCTCGACTTGCTTCATGGATTGCAATTATTTCAGAGTGATTTGAGGATGTTGCAGTCAAGGTTTGCTTAACAGACTTCCAAGATATAGCAGTTCCTCCACGTGTAAAAACATAGCCAGTTTGTGACTTGGCTTTATGTGGATCGGATAAATAACCAGCATCTGCATACCCTACTAGAGAATAACCAGAACCTTTTGAGTAATATAATCCAAGGTCAATGGTACCCTTTAAATAACGTAGAATGTGCTTAACACCATTCCAATGCCTTAGAGTGGGTGCAGAGCTATATCTTGCGAGAAGATTTACAGAAAAAGCTATATCAGGTCTTGTGCAATTAGCTAAATAAGTCAATGCTCCGATTGCACTAAGATATGGTACTTCAGGACCAAGTATCATTTCGCCATCTTCAATAGGTCGAAATGGATCTTTATGCACATCAAGTGTTCTAACGACCATTGGTAATGATAATGGATGCGCTTTATCCATATAAAACCTATTTAAGACTTTTTCTGTATATGAGGATTGATGAACAAATAGTCCTTCAGAGACATGTTCAATTTGCAAACCAAGACAGAATTTTGTCTTTCCTAAATCATTCATCTCAAATTCATTTTTCAAATATTCAACAGTTTTATTGAGCTCTTCAGGAGTCCCAATTAAATTCAAATCATCTACATAAATTGCTATGATTGCAAATCCATTCTTTGTTTTCTTAATGAAAACACAAGGGCAAACATCATCGTTTTTGTACCCTTCTTTCAAGAGATATTCGCTAAGTCTATTATACCACATACGGCCAGACTGCTTCAACCCATACAACGACTTTTGCAGTTTAATTGAAAACATGCTTTTGGGTTTCGACTTATATGCCTCAGGCAATTTAAATCCTTCTGGAATTTTCATATATATGTCACTGTCTAGTGAACCATATAGATATGCAGTTACTACATCCATTAGACGCATATCAAGTCTTTCTGATACAACTATACTCATCAAAAATCTAAATGTAATCGCGTCCATTACCGGAGAGTATGTTTCTTCATAATCAATTCCCGGTCTTTGAGAGAAACCTTGTGCTACGAGTCTGGCTTTGTATCTCGTAATTTCATGGTTTTCGTTTCTCTTTCGAACAAAGACCCATTTGTATCCTACAGGGATAACATTTTCCGGAGTTTGAACTACAGGTCCAAAAGTTTTCCGGCTTTCAAGGGAATTTAGTTCACCTTGTATGGCTTCTTTCCACTTTGGCCAATCAAGTCTAGTTTGACAGTCTTTAACAGACCGCGGTTCAGGATCCTCTTCAAGAGCCATATTAAAGGCGAATTTATCGTCCACGACGATATTTTCTCTCTCTAATATCTTATTAGAAGATAAGTAATTTATTGAGATCTCATGATTTTCGGACGCTTGTGGTTCTTCAGGAACTACATTATTTTGATCAATAATTTCCGTCATTGTTTGGTTCATGTTTTGTGCCTTTCTCTTTCTAGGCATAGAATCTTTGGAACCGATTGGTCGACCACGTTTTTTACGGATGTTGGATTCATTTGCTACCATTGCTGTTTGTCCTTCAGGGATACTAATTCTAGCAGGTGTATTGGCAGCTGGTATGTGAGATAGTGTCACTTTTCTTGTATCTATGAAAGCATCAGGAATTTGATTTGCAATCTTTTGCAAATAAATTATTTTTTCAACTTCTTGTTCACATTGATTACTTCTGGAATCAAAATGTGATAAGGTTTTTTCATTCCAAGAGATTTCCTTTTGCTTTTCTGGATGTAGGTTTGTTCTACCTAATGTTGGAAATGTCATTTCATCAAAATGACAATCTGCAAAACGTGCAGTAAATAAATCACCCGTTAAAGGTTCAAGATATCTTATGATTGAGGGTGAATCAAATTCAACATATATCCCAAGTCTTCGTTGGGGACCCATTTTTGTACGTTGTGGGGGTGCAATTGGGACTTGGACAAAGACAACCAAAAATCCGCAAGTGAGAAACATCGGGTTCTCTACCAAAAACAATTTGCATTGGGGAATGTTGTTGGTTGGCTATTGGCCGAATCCGAACTAATGATGCGAGCATGTAAAATGGCATGACCCCAAGCCGAAATTGGGAGTTTTGATTTCATAAGTAATGGTCTAGCAATAAGTTGAAGGCGTTTAATGAACGCTTCGCTAAACCATTTTGTGTATGAACATGAGCAACCGAGTGTTCAATCTCAATCCCAATAGCCATACAATAACTATTAAATGCTTGAGACTCGGAACTCACTAGCATTATCGAGGCGAATCCTCTTAATCATGTTGTCCGGGAATTGAGCTCTCAATTTTATTATTTGAGCAAGTAGTCTAGAAAAAGCCGCATTTCTACTAGAAAGCAAGCATACATGGGACCATCTAGAAGAAGCATCAATCAATACCATAAAGTATCGAAATGGTCCACATGGTGGATGTATAGGTCCACAAATATCTCCTTGAATTCTTTCCAAGAAAGATGGAGATTCTATATTGACCTTTGTGTATGATGGTCTAATGACTAACTTGCCTTGCGCACAAGCACTACATGAGAATTCATTTGTTATTAGAATCTTCTGGTTCTTTATATTGTGTCCACATGAGTTTTCAATGATGCGACGCATCATAGTTGCTCCCGGATGTCCAAATCTATCATGCCAAAGCAAAAAGCTTTTTGAGTCATTGAACTTCGGGTTCATGATATGGTTCGTTTCAATTGCCTTGATAAATGTGTAATACATTCCGGATGGTAGTGTTGATAATTTTTCTTTGATCTGCTTCTGGCCAGATACAAAAGAATTTATATATAAATATTCGTTACTACCTTCTGACATTGTTTCAATGTGGTAGCCATTGCGGCGAATATCCTTAAAGCTTAGTAAGTTTCTTCTGACTTACTAGAATATAAGGCATGCTCTATAATTAATTTAGTATCATTCGGTAGTATGATACAAGCTCTTCCGAGCCTTCGATGATGTTCGATGCACCGGATATAGTATTAACATTATCTTCACTAATGTTAATTTTTGAAAATACTTTTTATCTTGGAGAATGGTGTGTGTAGTGGCACTATCAGCTAAACATATATTACAATGATTCATTTGCATTTTCTGAGACATTGTTTTTCAAGAAAATAATTTCTTAATTAGTAAAAGGCAATCAATAATAATCCGAGGAAGAATAATAAGTTTAAAAAATAATAACAATACTGAGAGTTATGAAAGCAAATGAAATGAACTATTTAACAACGGTAAATGATTAAAGCTAAATATGCTAAAAACTGCATCAATTGTCTTCTAAAACACCACCACCAATCAAGCCATTAATGTTGCCATTTGGGTCATTAAAGAAATCAGAGACATCTAAGTGAGTTGTTGGATTACTCGAACCGTCATAGTCGAGGACATTGGTCTCCTTCTTTACTTTTCTCTTGATTGAAATCTGATACAGATCCACAAGGTGCTTTGCCGTACGACAGGTACGCGACGAATGCCCATTCATGCCACATCGATGGCATATTTCCTCCTTGTTAGATGAATTGTGATCTTTGGATGTCTTAGCCCTTTTGTTGCTCGAGGTTGCATGGTCGGGATTATTATGTCGGCGTCCATACCCACGACCACGCCCACGACCACGACCACGACCGCGCCCACGTCCATGTTGGTTTCCACGACCATATTCATACGTCGCATTGGCTTCAGGCAATGCAGAGGAACCGGTGGGTTTTAACTCGTGGTTTTTCATGAGCAATTCATTATTTTGCTCAGCAACTAATAAACAAGATATTAGTTCGGAGTACTTTTTGAAACCTCGCTCCCTATATTGTTGTTGTAGGAGAACATTAGAGGCATGAAATGTGGAGAATGTTTTCTCAAGCATCATTTCATCAGTGATTGTTTCTCCACATAATTTCATTGTGGAGCTAATTCTGAACAATTCAGAATTATAAGTACTCACAGATTTGAAGTCTTGCGCCTAAGATGCAACCAATCATATCGAGCCTTAGGAAGGATAACGGTCCTTTGGTGATCAAACCTTTCTTTAAGGTTGTTCCACAATTCATATGGATCTTTGACGGTGAGATACTCATTTTTTAGGTTACCATGAAGATGGTGACGAAGGAAAATCAGTGTCTTTGCGCGATCCTGCGGGGATGCGGTATTTCCTTCTTGTATAGTCTCTCCTAGACCCCTTGAGATCAAATGAATCTCGGCATCAACAATCCATGACATATAATTTTTGCCGGATATGTCAAGTGCAACGAACTCAAGTTTGGTGATATTTGCCATTCGTGCAACTCTGCACAATTAAAATAAATTATTATTAATGTCAATAAAGACTTATGTTTTTCCTTCAGGGATAAACATATATCACCTATATCATACAGTGTTATACATGAGCATTAATATTCTTCAGGAATATTAATTATTTGCTACTTCGGGAGTAATAATTTAAGATTATATAACTATATATAGTATATATATATATATATATATAAACAAATATTATAATATGCATAGAAAAATAAATAAATTGCGAATAATAACTCTTCAAGAGTGTGAAATATTCTTCAAGAATATTAAATTTATGCTACTTCTGGAGCAATAATTATTTCAATGAATTTGATTTGCTCTTTAAGAGCATATGATATTCTTCAGGAATATCGTGCTACTTCAGGAGCAACAATTGTAATTTAATATTAAATAAATAAATAAACAAACAAACAAGCGAATAAATAAATAAAAGCGTAGAGTAAATGTTCTTCAAGAACATGTAATATTCTTCAGGAATATTGATTGTGCTACTTCTGGAGCAACAAATCAAGTTGAAAATGTGTTTTTCAATTGTTCTTCAGGAGCATGTCATATTCTTCACGAATATTAGTATATTGCGCTACTTCTGGAGCTACAATAAATATAATGATTTTCTCGAAGGAAATACATGATTCAAAACGAGTAATTGATTTACCCTTCCAAACCTCATATCTTCGAATAACATGCAATATTTAAAACCATGTAATTAATTTACATGTTTCAAATCATGAACGATAATATAACTATCGTTGTTATAATTAATTTACATGTATATAATGATTTTCCGTAAACCTCATAAGAATTGAATAAAAAAATAATTTTTTTTTACAGAAGACGTGTTTTGAAGAAACACACACAAAAAAAAATATTGTTGGAAAGAAAAAAAAATATACCTTCGGCAATGAAATGATATTCTTTTCTTTTGGAGAGCTTCTTCGTGCTGATAACGTGTTATAAACTAGAAAATAATGCAGAGAATGAATTGAAGTGTATATTATTATGAGGGTGGAGACCTCTATTTATAGAGTACAAGATGGGCTCTTGGGCCAACATAAGATGGGCTAATGGGTTGCTAGGGTTTACATGTGGTCAATCTATATACGGTAAATATTATTTACAATAATAATAGGGTTTTTCCAGGTCTAACCTTAACAACCGACATGGAGATAATGCGTTTTAAAAAGATTTTGAATCTCGTGTGGTTATATTGTTACTAAAGACCTAAATTTCCGTTTCTTCATTTTATTTTATTTTTTTTAAAATAATAGTTATAATCATATTTCCTCCTAATTTAAGAAGAGTTACGTAAAATAAATACTTTATTTTCAAATAATCGAAATTTATCATCTTAAATAAAAATATCAAACTAATCCGTCAATCAATTGGCACAATAAAATAATCATATTGCAAAAAAACTATAGATTCGTAGAATACAGAATATCATGATCATACATTTACGTTTTATAGTTGTCTAAGGCGCGACTTGGACTTACTCACAAGATATCATGCATGAGATGCAAATGTTTTTATTTTTAGGAAATCTTGGGGTGTTACAATGTCCCTACTGTTGGGTTTGTATACTGAAAGCAGTCTACATATTTGTTTATATACAATATTTCATGTTACCACTATTATTATTATCCTATCCGATTATTTGAATTGCACAAATTAGTCCATTATTTCACAAGAATTAGATCATGCACTGTGTAGTATATCACATAAGACTATAGTGATTGGTTGAACTAGTGAGATATAAACAATTATCACAGTTGAGACAACTTTTGGACAAATTGTCGGTTTAGGTTGCAATGTAGATAAGAAGTGACTTATCTTGGTCACTTATCTATGTTGATACATTTAATGTATTGATGGATCGAGGTGAGATATGTTCTTTTATATGACATGGGTGAAGAACCAAGGTCTCGAAGACTCAACTGATCTTAATCTTGATGAGATTTCAGCTGAGTGCATGTGATTAACTATCACTTTGATTTACTATGGGTGAGGGTCATCGCGGTCGTATATCTCGGTATCTTGGATGAGTGTTGTTGCGTGTAGGACAAGCTAGTTATTTGTATCATACATTTGTATCCTGTTAAAGGGATGATGACATCCCCTTGATGAACTCAGAAGGTTTATTATATTAACTCTGCATGTTGATTAAGTTCAAGTGTAATAAAGAGGTCGAGTGGTACAACTAAATGGTAAGATATTGATTGTATTAAGTAGTTAGTAACTTTAATCAATTAATGGATATGCAATATCTTAAATACGGGGATTAACTGAAGTTAAAGATACGAGCTCTGACTCAACTATTAGGATAAAAAGAGGTAAGTCAGCATAGATTCTTTAGTGGAATGAATTTATGTTTGTGGATTAATAATATTATGTTCTGGGTATGGAAAAATTAATTCACTTAAGACCCGACTTTATTTCTTGTATTAGTTCTTTGGTCTGGCCCGAACATATGCCCAGTCGTTTACGATATTTTCTCTCGAAATCACTAAGATATTTAATTGTATGAAATTGATTGGTCATTTAGTTAATTAAGTCAATTGGTAGTTATGTAGTGGCTCTTTTATTATTTTGTATGGGCTTGGAGTCAAATGTCCATTAGGGTTTCTTTGACTAGGAACAAAGGCCCACTACTCAAACACATTATTTCCTAGATTTGTGAGCCGGAGAGTGGAAATTCAAGAGCCTTCTAGCATTTTTGTTCATCCGAAGTTGAAAGCTCGGGCAACTGGGACAGTCCAAAAGTCCTTTTCTAGAGTCAAAAAGATCGCATACTAGGACGATCCTACGGTATGATTTCATATACCTGCTCTATTGAATGAATTATTTGATGTAGGAGGAAGACAAGGGTAGTGAAGATCTTGGAGCGTTGGAATGTAGACACGATTTCCACATTGACTACATCAAGCAATGACTCATTCTCAAGAACTTCTACTTATTTGTAAAACCACAGTGTTCTCACTCTAGGTAAAGGCATTGTTGATTTCTCTTCCGCTTCCAGGCCTTCCCCTCTGTGAATCATCTCTGATGAAACAATGATTCTTAAAATGAAATAAGAAAACCTTAGGTTGTTCCAAGACTAATGTATATTCAATTCTTTACCTTCAACCAATATGTTATATGGACATATTCACTTTTTTTAATTTTTTTTTTTTTTTAAAAGTTACATACATTATTTTTTTTATGCTTTGTAATTTCTTGGAGTTGTGCACAAGAATTCTATAGCTTATTACCTCTAAGCATATTTGAACACTTTTTTTTATGATTTATGCTTATTTTCCCTTAACCTTATTGTGATCGATTGTTTCTTTTAACAGCATATACAAGCTTATTCGATGAGCGATACTCACGTTGAATTTAACTCCTTCAATTTTCTTATTTATAAGATAAGCATTTATGTTATGGATACTTATCCCATGATTTATTTATTTATTAAGTTGATGTGCTATTTACCCCCAAGTTTAAAGAGACGACGGTCCCGAGTCAAACGTTTAGGTGTAGAGGGGGGTCAATACACCTGAAAACTTTTTTCAAACTCAAACGCGAACAGTCCGATAGACGGAAGATGTCTACTAAATAAATTCAGCAGACCAAGCAAGTTGTTCTTGATCGCGTGGACAGAGTGATTGAAGATGCTGAGCTCTGCTAGCTGACTTACTGTCAGAATTCAGTAGCATTCAGTAGCGTGCAGAAGTGTAGGCCCGATTCAGTTTGTTTGAAAACGTTTGTTTATCAAAATCAGATTCAGTATATTAGTGCAACATTTTAAGCTTGTACTGAAAATGTTGTTGTATGATTTTGTAAATATATTTTCAGTTATGAACAGTTAAATGATGCAACAGTTAATAACATAGCAATTTTTAAAGTGGTTCGGATACGCAAGATCCTACGTCCATTGTCCTGAACAATACATGAAACTATTTTATAATACTGAGTTAGTCTCAGTTAGTTTGTGCAATGGAAAAACTTTAACTTGTGATTATACTGAGCAAGTCTCAGTTTACAGGGTCAAACAAATTGTTTGAATGTATCTCCAACTATTAAGGAGTTCTTAACACTAAGAACAGTTCAATAAATGAACTCTTTCGATCTAAGCTATGGATATTACAATGAGCTTGGGTTAGAGGGTGGGAACAAGAAAGACTTCTAGAGCGAAGAACAATGAGGAATAATCTCTCTGGGTTCGTGTTCTTCACTTGAATATTCTTTTATGAATGCTAGAGCTTGAGTTCTATGTAAGCTTGGGTTCCCTCGATAGGTCGCTTATATGATCGTATAGTGCGACTTGTGCGAATTCGACATTCCATCTATTTATAGACGTGAGTTGTGAATAGATTCTTTGGAAACGAACTGTCCATGTGTCACTCTATGGGTAGCAAACGGCTCTTTTTTGAATTCTGTAGAGTCCCCTTTCTTTTATAGGAAAGTGGTTGACTTGCAGCTTTTGTGGGAAACTTTGTCAGCTGACTGCTTGTCATTGGTCGAGGTACAGATAATGGTTGAGACTTTTCAGACTTCAAGGTTGATATTGAAGCTGACTTATTCTCTGATGTACGACATTGGACAACTCTACTGAGATTGACTTGAAGTCCACTGTCAGTTAAAGCAACTGACAGACCGTTGCTGAGTCTGACCGAAAGGTTCAGTAGGCTGCTCCTCCTGAGTCCAACACTACTGAGGGCCAAACTCTGAGTTCAGTAAACTGCTCCTGCTGAGTCCAGTTCTACTGTTCCTGAACACCTTTCAGTATGCTGCTCCTACTGAGTCCAGCCATACTGAATCTTCACTCCATGGCACTGCAGAGAGACAGCAGAAGAAACTTCTGAGTCGGAACCATGTTGAAGACAAGTCTACTGAGTCTGAAACACTCAAGAGACAAAGGTGTTAACTTTTACAACTGAATGGTTCACCAATCAGAATAGGGTTTTGGGATCAGACAAATCAACTACTGAATCATCTCCCAACAGACGCCTACTTAAAGAAAAAAACATAAGTAAAAAATCATTTATGGCCCATTATATTGGCTACCGATTTACTTTGACCTATTATTTTAGTTGTCTAATTTTAGCCTGTTAGTTTATAAAATAGTTTTCATTTTAAAATGTTTTGTCAATTTGTCAATTTTAGTCCAATTTCATTTGTTTAAGCGTGTGTACCTGTAGATGACACGTCTAAAATAAAAATACTATGGAGAATCGACAACAAGAATATAAATTTTCTTTTGAATATGAAGATAATTTCATGTAATAGATTATAGATTTTATTTATAAGTGATTATTGACTTGTTTCCATCCAAAACGTAATTTTTTTTTTACAATGAGTTGAAATTAATCCAGTAAATAAAAATGATACAGTTAAATCAGTAAACTTGAACCATAACCGACGATTTCAAATAAAAACTTTAACTGGTGGTTTCAAATTGAATTAAAATATATTAATTTTTTAACTTTTTTTAAAAAATGAATTAAATTGGATCAAAATTGACAAAACCGATTAAAATAGGACTATGTACAAAATAATGGACGAAAATTGAACTATATCAAAATAACTTGTTAAAGTGGATGGATGGATAAAAGTGAATTTTTACCCCAAACTTATTTTGAGTTCAATACCTCCCCCCCTCTAATTTCGTTTCATTATTTTCTTAAAAAAAGACTGCGAGTCCATAGCCCTGATTTACAGTCTGAAATTGAAACGGTGTACGAAACAGACCCTACGGACGCGCCATCAGTCGCCACGCCACCGGAAAGCCGTTCGCAATCAGAGCGTAGGCAGGCTGACAGGTCAAGGTCCGGTGGATAGTTTTTTAACAGTATTTGGAACCAGAAGAATTTAGCTGTAACATCTATGTTTTTTGGTTCCCTCTCTCCCTCTCTCTGTATCCTCTATATCGGAAGCATAACAGGAAAATAGTTACTTTCTCCTATTGGTTATCGTCTCAAATTCATGTATCTAAGTTAGTTTTGGGGATTTATTTCTGATACTCGTAATGAGATAAAGTTTATCAATCTTTATTTGCTGCGCGATAACTCCTTTTTTATTTTTTAAAATTGAAATTGATTTGTGTTAATTTTTCAGGTGAACGAAAGAATATTTAGGAATGGATGCTAAAGCGAAGCAGAAAGCATTGTTTCGAGCAAAGCTGAATGCGCAAAAACGGGAAAAACAGCGAATTGATTCTCCGCTTGTAAGGTATTGGGTTTGGTTTATTCTAATGCCGGTTTTGCTGTGTAATTTTTCATCGGTGAATAAAGTAGTCTTGTCATTGAGCCGTGGCTTCTTTTTCACTTCTTCGTATTTGCAACTGTTTTGATTGTATATCATCTGAGAATATGATGCACTGTAGACACGAAAAGATTCAGTGGTATGTAGGTTACAGAGTTCCTGCAATTACAGAGCATAGAATATTATGAAATTGTGAAATCTATTTGTTAAATTATCGTAGCTTGTTGATTATAGCTATTATTCAGTGATTGTGAACTGTGTTACAAGATGTAGTTATTCTTTAGTAAATTATCGCAGGTATAATGAAAACGATCAACCCATTTGTAGAGTTTGTGACATTGTAATCAAATCTGAGTCACTTTGGCCTGCACATCAAGCATCTCGCAAACATCATGAGGTAAACCCCATTGACATTGATTGAATTATGTTGAATCAATGCTTTGCACTTTTTCTGAAGGTTTGGCTGGCACTATGGTTTGAGTGAAATTTGCATGGTTCTAATCATAACTACATTCACTATCTAGGAACATAGGCACACTCTCTGTTTCTGGCCTGGCTTGACCTCTTAATGTGGTCTGTGATCAACATGCATTAACAATGTCCATAATAACTTTGTACCTGTAATTTATTATATACGAGCTGTATGGAAAAGTAAGGTTATTTTGCTTGTAATTGACTTTTTTGTGTTGGAAACATTGCGTTCGCCAGCTCTGAGGCAATTTTTCGGCGTCTTACCTCAGGCCGTTATCTCATCCAATGTTAAAAAAAAAGGGTTTCAGCTCACACCTTGAGGTGACCCATCTGTGGCGAATCTCAGCTGACTTTTTGGTTAATTTAAATGGATTTTTTAATAGGCTTTTAAATTAGTCTCTCCTTTAGAACATAACAAGTGCAAAATGTAAACTCTCTTCTCTCATCTGGTGAGTTGTGAGTTGCATGCACACAGCATCGCCGTAGCCTCATCTCAATCTTCTCTCATCTGGCGAGTTGTGAGTTGCAACATGCACACAGCATCGGCGCAGCTTCATCTCATCAGCTCCCTCTCCTCTCTTCTCTCATATTTGCAACAGCTGCTCACTCCCAACAAAAGCTCGGAAGCAGCTCGACCTGCACCAGCTCCATGATGAATTTGAAGGAGGAGACACTGATAGTGATTACGGATATAGCTTCTTGGACATGATTGGACTATTTGAGTTGAACGTGGAACTATGAATACATTAACATCAATGCATTTAATTAACTATGTTTAAGACATTTGACTTATAATTTCATGAAACGTATGATTTTCTTATGGAAATTGTTTTGTTTTGTTACTTAGTTATAGTTTTGTTAGGAGTTGGAACTAGGAATTTGTCTTGTTTAACATGATTTTTATGAGTTATCAGTATCGCTATGTGTCTTACACCTTGCGGTGCTGTGGGAAAACTTCTAAAGTCGCTTATTCCTATATCAGTGCGGCTTAGAGGCTTAATCCGTGAAAAACGTTATCTCATCATTTACTGAAACTTTGCAGATGTTTTGCTTTTCATTTAGCAGTTGTCTAGTACGACCAGCTTCCAATGATTTACATGTTTTTTCTCTTTCCCTCCTGGAAGTATAATTCATAAGCTGTTAGAAGTCATGTATATATTATTAATATTTAGTTACTGATTTGAATTTGATCTTCACTGTCACTTTGCTTGTTCAGGCTGTTGAAAATTTCAAAGCTAGTGCTGCTGCAAGAAATCGACCAAGTAATGCTCATTCTGAGTCTTCTAAACAGTTACCAAAGCCTAAACCTGAGTCCTTGCCTATAAATCGATCATCTACTCTGCCCCCAGATTTTTTTGATAACCGCGAGATGAAGAGACAGAAAAATGGTAGGCATCTGTTCTACAATACATTGTATGTATTCTTTTTCAGTGTCAAACTATTGGAGTAATTAAAAAGTCTAGTTGTATATATTTCGTTTCTAGCATTTTTATTTTGATATCTTCTGTTACTCTGGCTTCTGGTCAAGTTAAGATGTACTTATTGTTGGCATTTAAAGTTAGCCATACCTGTCTTATTTTTTGTTTGATGTTAGATTGCAAACATTAATGCGTTGGATATTATCCTTAGTAGTGATTTAACTTGCCCTGATGCATGTAGGAAATGATTCATAGACTAATAGCTGATATGGAACAGGTTAAGATTTGACAGGAAGATAGTGATTGCTTCTGTCACATTTCTAGATTATTTAATCATTGAATTTCTGCTGCCAACAAACTGTGTAAGATTTGTTCTTCTTTTCCAGATAGGGAGCCCCAAAAGCTTACAAACCCTAATCCAATGGAGGATTATGTATCTGCAAAGAGTCAACTTGCTGAGGCTTCTATCTCAGGGAGTGGGACCGACAGGTCATCTGTTTCTCTATCTACGGAAATGAGAAAAGCAGAAATTCAGACTTCGAATGATTTTAGGCAGGTGTCAAAACCAGCGACTGGTTCTGAATCTAAACAAACCAAAGGAGCACTTCCTGAAGGGTTTTTTGATGACAAAGATGCTGAATTACGTGCACGTGGAATAACACCTGTCAAACCAGATGTTAAGTGAGTTTTGTTTTGATTTTCCTTTTTTGTACATGTGCTAATTTATTGATTTTTCCATTTAGCATTTTTTATACTTAATGGCATGTTAGTCTTTAGATTAGAATTGCATAACTCGATTTCTAATAACTCGATTACAATTGCATAATTCTTGGAGTGGTATTTTGCCCTACCTAGACAGTAACTGTTTGTTTTTGAAGTGTCATTTTCTTTTTGAGTTGGGAGAGACGAAATTGGGGTCAAACTCCGACCACTCACTCTTATAACGGTGGAGAATACCATTAAAGTGCAAGGCATGCAGTTGAAGCATCATTTTGTTTTATATTTATAGAAACGTGCTATAAATGTTGAAATTATGGTGAAGCGGTGGATCAACACAATTATATTGTTAACTGAACCCTGCTTAGAATAATGAGGCGCAGTCAAAATCTTAACTGTATTCAACTTTATTTTGATGATCCAGGAGATGACTTAACTTTACTGCTTGAAGCTTGAATTTTGGAAATTAAATTTTGTAGGCTCTCTTTGGGATTTCATGTATTATTTGGTATAAATTTTATTGATTGATAGTTGAGGATGACAAGTGATATTTAGCACCCGTCTTCTTAGTTTTCATCTGTGTTTTGGCCCTCCTGGATGGACAAATGGCAGTTCTTATCGCATTTGCCAAAGTAAAATGCTCGACTTCTTTGATGATCTATCTGAGCATGCTGTCATTAGTGCCATTAATTGCTTGTTTGACTTGTATAGCTTCTGCTGAATGTATCTGCTTGACTGAATTTGTTTATTGAAGAGTACCATTTTCCTGTCATGGCTATAAATGGATTCTCTGCTCCTGAATGTTTTTCAACTTTTAATAACATATTGTTAATCACCAAACTGGCCAGGGATGAATATAAGGAGTTTGAAAAACTGATTAAAGAGGATTTACAGGAGGTAGATGATCGTTTGGAGGAAGAAGAGGTCAGTTATACTCAGCCTTATCAATATATGTTTGAGCACTGATCAGCTACATTACTGACATAGTATTTGTGCTGATTCTACAGTTCGATGCAGCTGAGACAATTGAAGAGGAGGAGATGGTTGAGCAAAGGTACGTTATTTCTTGTGGTAGACGGAATTTCTATCAGGGTATAAGTCTGTTGAGTCACTCTTTTCTTGATATTTAGGAGCTACGTAGGGAGGGTGGAAATGTTAAGAAGGAAGAAGCTGGAGCTCAGGGCTTCTAGATCTTCTGTTGCTGCCAAGAATACAGAAGTGAAGCACAAGGATTCCATCCATGAAGATTTGTCGAGTGATGATGAGGATAATGAGAATCTCAAAGTCGATTGGAGAGCTAAGCATCTCTAGCCACACTTCCTGCATTTGCAGCTGATAATCTCCAAAACGCGTACATTTTTTACTCATTGAGATACCGATGCAAGTTCTTCTAGTCCTCGATAGTTGAGAGCACTGATTTCAGTAAAACAGTTGTATCACTCAATATTGCCTCTCCACACTAATCTGCCATTTCTAATGTATGGACTAATTTATTTATCCTTAGTTTCCAGTTCTCGGATATAGAATGTGTACAGTAAACTCAAAAAAATTGTTTTTCAGAAATTTTTCAAAATCGGGAAGGTGATGTGCACATTGTAACGTATCATATGTAAATAATAGTTGAATTTAGTGTTGTATTTGGTAACCTTATGACGAATCGACTAGCAAGCATAATGACACATTATAAAAAATAACCGACTTGCTATAATGCCAAATATAAATTCGTATTTACTATCCAAAAAATACGGAAGCTCTACAAATTTTAGCTTATCGTACTGGATATGTATCGAACTCCGACACAACATGATACTCCAACCATGGTATGCGACAATGTACCAAAACACATCAACCCAATTAGTAAAGATGACAAACAAATTAATTACTTCATGCATGTTTAACCCAGTCCATGCGAATTAGTGACACATAATTTGTCATTTTCATATACATGCATCAATATAGTCCCGTGTACGATACATCAATATTTGTCGTGTCCTAAACTTTTCAAAGAATAACATACCCAGTATCGATATTGTGCCACACCTGTGTGACCTAATAACTCCATTACTTAAAAATTGCAAATGTATAGACAATTATACATTTTTAGCATACCTCACACTGAAAGCAAGTAAAATAAATCCTCCTTGCAGGAACCATAACTCAGTAAATCTCAGGTAGTAATCAACCTTGCCTCGGCTGGCTGCTCTAATTAACTCAAAAGCTCATACTCACAAACAATTTTCACTTTCAACACAAATAATAACATAGCATTGAAATACAAGCTGGCAACAGCTCCTTATAAAAAGTTGAGAGGAGAACACACAACTTCAAGTCAACAAGTCGAGAGAAACAAGACAGATTTACAACCAGATTCAGAAGACACCGACCGACACGTGCAAAACCAAGCATCCATCACATAACAATGCAGCCACCCTTCTCCTCCGTAGGCTGTGTTGCAGCTTGCTGGTACCTGCCAGACTCAGATGGGTTGTATGTGAACTCTGAAGTATCCAGCCCATACTGTTTCACAAGCACCAGAGTCAGTAACTTCAAATGCACAACTGTTCCAAAATCATTAATATCATAACACTCATTTATAAAAGTAAATGACTACGGTTCAAAAATGATAAACTTACCAAGTTGGGGGATTATTCAAAACTAAATACTATCCATGACTAACCACATTCACACGTTAATTTTAAGCATGAAGATTTTAACACCCATTATAGTTGCAGAGAAGGATCTGCATGTTTGAACTCTAGTCTAGCCCCTTGATGCAAACAAATACTGGTTTTCTATCTCATGGTCCAATTCAACTAAGTTTAACTCGGATAAGAATGCAAAAGTTCACCATGCAATCCCCATGATAAAATTTACAGGTTGCGACCAAAGAATCATCAAAGCGGCTTTGCATTTAAAGACTAGTAGCATATAAAACTAAGACTAAAGTTGCTAGATGAAATAGAACTTCTCTCCTTTAGAGAGAATATATACATATCGGTCATAAAGAGACAGTGGCATGCAAGACTTCTCAACCTACAGTTGTCTGCTAGCTATTTTGATTACATTCCTCAGATACAAACTATATTCACTCTTAGAATCCAAACAATCTACCCTCAATAGAAAAAACCATACGTCAGTAGAGTTAAATGGCTATCCTAAAGGTCAAGGTCTTGATGAGTAACATGCGCCCCAAATTATCAAAAATTTGAAAAATGAATAATGTGACTTATGCAATCTCACAGCAAAAAATCATCATTCACCACTGCGGGTGAGCCAACATAAACCTTAAGAGCCCATTTAAAGTTTCGTTAAAGAAAAAAAGAAGGCCAGTTCGGTATACATCATCAATGTAGATTGCAACTAGCAAAAAAATCATACTGGTTTCTATTTAATATTAAAAATCAAACATATAACAATGTATTTATATATTCTTGTGTAAAATTGCTGATTTTAAAAATTAAAACAAATGTCCAATATATTTATTGTTTCCAAAAAACATAATTCTAGGAAACAGGTCATCTTGCTTGGCACATTGGCGTGCAACAATACAGAATGTGACAACCCACAAGATGAACCTTATAATCATTGTTATCTATACGTAGATTTCCATTCGTCCTAGTTATGCTACCATAGTCAAAGACCACCTAATCTAGAAACTTAAGCTGCTGGAGAAGTGTATAGTCTTTAATTTAATATGATATTATCTTCAACAAGAATAATTTCATGAGATTACCAACAATGTCATTGAAGAAGTCAGTGGTTAAAACAAAATAAAATATTTCACCTTTTCCCTCATACGCGTACTCCATGCATCATTCCTACTTGGGCGTTGATCAAGGGTATTAGCAGCTGAGACACCCGTGGCAGGAACAGGTTGCCTATTTACTAATGGCTGCCTGATCTGATGCCTTGGTCCACCTATATATTCTTCATCACTATCATAGTCTGCTGGTTTATTAGCAGCCCTTACAATGATTGCTAACAAAAATATAATTGCCTGCAGTTTCACTATAGTTAATAAAATACAAAACCAATGAATCAGCTAATGCAATAAACTCATCAAGTTGTATTGAGTTTTCAACATAAACAACAAACTACACCAGGATAATATTCATTCCTGGATACAGGACATTTCGGTAAATTGAGACCACACAAAGCAACAAAATATAATCTCTGCACACACAAGACATTCTGATAGTGAGTTACAAGGCTTGCAGACTCATCATATGTGCCATATGGACTAATGGACCTGATGCTAAACCTGCATAAACAAACCCTAGTAGGAATATATGGCCCAATTCTGAGTCAACAGCTGCTTTGCTTTGTTCATCAAAGTGACAGTATCAGGGGTATAGACACATATAGGTGGTGTAAGCAAGTCGAGCTAACAAGCTACTCACAATCAAATTGAGGAAAACTTATAATCGACTTGAGGCTAGTCGAGCTCGAGCTACTCGAGTTCTTAAGCTCCATAATTCGATAAGCTTGCGACCCTTATTGAGCTTACATTAAATTTAACCATTAGTATTTCAATATTTTACAGGATTGCCCACATTATAAGAACAACAAAACCCTTCCCCATTATCTTCGTCATTTCCAATTCTATTTCCTACTCTCTTTCAGTGGTGCTTCTCTCTTATGGTCCAGCATTCATATGGATCCTACTACGAATACCACATCGACGGACAGGTTTTCCTTTACTTCAGTTTTATTTCATCCACATATTTTTCCCTTCTTTTTGCTGCTTGTCTATAAGTTTCTTATGATTATATATATATGCACTTAAGCTTGTGGCATCCATTCATGAATGGTACAATTTTTAAGTTTTGGTTTACTAACCAACTAACACAGGTTCACCATTAAAAATAAGCTAGAAATCAGCCAAACATACTAAGTTCATCAGATTCAAGCTTGATACTATAACTATATCAATTTGGGATTGACCTCGAGCTTTAAATTTTGAGTCGATTTCTAGTTTGGCTACAACTAAACTCGGCTCGTTTACCCCCTTCCCGATATGCATTAATATTTTAAAACGAAACTCAAGGCATTTTCCAATAACACCATGAGGCGTAAGCCTCAAGGCAAACATGATGTGTAAACCTTGACAATAAGAATAATCTTAGTTCCCAGCATAGCAACAGCTCAGACACGATATAAATTTTCTGCACAACATGACAAACATATCATATACATGCCCAATATACACATTATTTGCACTACTGCCAGGGATGAGAGGAGGCAGAAAGAAAGCCTAAGTCACAAGGTGATGTCGAAAATGAAAGGAGACAAACATGACATAGGTTGCAACTTGTGACTATTTTGGGAGAGAGCTGTGTCTGAGTGAGTTAATGTATCTGTCGAATTAGGACTTCAAGTGTTTGTTTTTCTTGTGAAAATCCATTCAAATCTCCAAGAACACAAAAACTAAGGTGTGAGCTGCCACCTAACCTCAAGGCATAAGCCTCCAAAGATTTTCAAAACTACGAGTTACAATGATGGTTTTCTGGTGCCGCACTGAAACAATAGTTATTTTTCATGAAGCATATAAGCATTCTGATTCTTGAATAAGCCTACGTAAATAGTAGCATTACCTGTAGTATAACAGCACCAAGGGCAACCCACTTGACAATGTCCCAATGGTCCTCCAGAAAGTCATATATCTTATCGAAGTTTCCAGTTTTGTCTGTTGGAATTTTCTGTACAATTTTCCTGTGAATTAGATTCACTAATAAGTTTGATATCAAAGACAAGTTTAACTAACCTCCATCCAGCTGTTGTCAAAGAATATAAAAGCAGCTGATCCCAACTCCACCAATATCAGAAGGACTACAAGTACTGAGAACTTTATCATCTTAAGGAACTCAACCATCTTCAGGAGAACGAGAAAAATGACAATGTCTATTATCTTAATAATTATGCAAAACTAACTTGTTTGCATTATATGCCACATAAATGATTCAGATACACGATATTAAGATAAAACCTAGCGACCGATATAGTTAGTGAGGCTTCTTAATCACAAAAGTATCACGATATTTACCTTCCCAAGTGAGAAACTGTGTTGACGAGGAGAATATACTTAATGTTAACCAATTAGAATATTCTTTATCAGAGAATCTCCTGAGAGCATGCAGCCATGAAGTTTCATGCTGAAACTCTGAAGCATTTGCACGGCAAACTGAAATGATATTTGGGATACAGCTTGTGGCTTTTACAAAATGAAAATGGCTTCATCATAAATTGCTATAGCAGACAAAGCACCTAGTTTATAAAATATATTTATCATATAAAGAACCATAAGAGCAATCAGTTTAAGCAATAGGAGTGGTAATGGAGGATACACAACTCAGGCAGCAACCACCTCGACCAGGAACAGCCATTGTAATGAAACCACAACAACCAATGAAAAGAACAAGTACACCAAATCCAGTGAAAAGATAAATAAACCTGCAATAAGCACATATAAGGTTTTGTTAATGAGCTGTTCAGATGGTTCCAAGTAAGTACATGTTACTTGACCGAGCCCTTTTGAGGCTTTTCACTATCCAAACACATAGACCACAGAGTTACTCCACAAAACTTTTCTCATGAAAATTAAATGCAACAGCAAAGAAAATAGTTATACAAATATCAAATACCAATAACAAAGTAGAGCTGATTATCTCACATACCATGCCTTTGGTAGTTTGTCAAAAATACTATCGCCCAAAGATACAGATAATAGCATGGGCCGACCGAGCTGTACTATCTCTGGACTTGTTGGAGGAAGGGGGACATCCCCACTGGATGAAGCGGCATTACTGTACTGAATAAAGATGTATATGCCATATCCAGCAATAGCCGCACCCACAAGCATCAACAAGAAGGTCAAAAGCCTTAACAGGCATTCCCAAAACCCCTTACATGCCATTCTGAACAATTACTTCTCTCTTCTGATACAACAACTCAAGCCCTAAATTTCCAGCAAAACAACTATAATTACTTCGCTTGCAGATGATAAAATTAATTTAAAAAACAATAATGACAATTAAATTTTGACTTAAAGATATTTTTCATCTGTTATAAAATAAAACAAAAAAAGCCTCGGAATCAAACTAGGTTGTTGCCAAAAACTTTTCCCAGTTACCTTAATCAGCGCGTCACATGAATATAAAAATCATACAGATGCATCTTAAATAATACCACATAAAATTTCAAGAAAATGCTGGTGCAGAAAGAACGATCTATGCGTGTGAATAGTCAAATATGCTGGAATCAACAATCGGTACTATAAAAAATTGCAGGAGCAAGAATAGTGGAGATAGATTAATAAAAGAAAAAGCGTTTGAAGCTTTTCATCAATCTAATAGATACAGAAAAGTGAGAGAGCTTACAAGAAAACAGAGGATAATCGCATGTCAAAGCATCCAGAGAGAGGGGGGGACAGCAATAGAGAGATCGGCGGATTTAATTATTCGTTTGGAATAAAAATAAGATAAATGAATTATTGAAGGAACTAAGTGCAATTTAAGCCCCTATGGTTTCGACATGGTGTAATTTACCTCTCCATAGTTTAAAAAGGTGCATTACACCCCCTGTAATTTTTATTTTAGTGCACATTGCCCCCTAGATGTTATTTTGCTCGATTTTCGGTTTGTTTGGACAAATATACCTCAAGCATATAATACATATGTTAAGATGATACCATAAATATTAAGATAAAAAATTATTAAACCATGAGGTGGCCTTGTAATTGTATTTCACCATATTTAAGCAGAGGAGGTGGATTGCACCAATTTACAAATCACAAGGAGGCTTAGCGCACCTACGAGAAATGATAGGGAGGAATTTGCACTTATGTAAAACCACATGGAGGTGAATAGCACTTCTGTGTAAACCATAAGGGGGCTTGGTACACCTTCTGAAACCATAGGGGGAAATTTGCACCTAAGTAAAACTATAGGGAGGTTAGCTGCTATTAACCCATTATTGAAGTGGCATTTGCTTCTGTTTAGAGATGGCAATTGGAACTGGACCCGTCGGACCCGACCTGCCCCGCCCCGCGATAGGATGGGTAATACCCAGACCCGTAGAAATAAGGGGCGGGTCTGGACCCAACCCGCGTGGGTCCAGGACGGATCCGGGTCCAATTTCTCTACCCGCCCCGCTCCACCCAGTCCCGTTTCAGACCCGCATTACTAATTTTTTTATTATTAATTTTATTATATAATCCTACTTTATGTTATTTGAATTTTCTTGTTCTTCAATTCATACTTTTAGATACTAATAGCTGATAATTATAATAAGAAAATTCAAACAAAAAGGCTTCCACTAACGAAAATTAATAATTAAAATTAAAATAATTAAAAATTAGCAATTGAAACGGCACCAACGGGTCTGGGACCAGGTAGATCCGCCCCGTGTGGGTCCGGGGTTGGTTCGAGTTTACGGACCCGTCATGAGTGCAGGTGCGGATGCGGGTCTCGAGTAGAACTTACGGGGCGGGTCCGGGTACTATACTACCCAGCCCCGACCCGCAAAATTGCCATATCTACTTCTGTTGCGTCAAATTGCTTTTTAGTCGGCAGTAAGTTCGATCTCATCTCCGTTTCTCAAATTATTTTACGAATCTTGTTTTTTTAATTTTATATTGTTTTTTTTCCTCTTTTCTTATTTAGCTATTTTACAATTTTCTTCGAGCTTATTTTTAAATTACAAAACCAACCACTTACGTCTACTTTATTAAAGTAGATTGATTTACGTATGATTTACATACTATTATTATGCAAAAATGAAGTTTATTCAGTACACATTTTAATAGCAATTGTGATTACTTCATCATCACAAAAACAATTGCTTTATTAGTAACATATATTCAAATAGTGAGAGTAGAAAAACTCCTCGGTTATTTTCACTTTTTTGCTCATTAGATTGGTAATGGAACTTTTGTATTAAGTACACTCAATACTAGTTATAGGTACTCGTGTTTTTTTCAAAAATATATATTATTATCATACTTACTGAATCATTAATACCAAAGCAGAAAAAGACACTTAGAAAATGATTCAATTTATAACTTGTCTAATTCGAAAAATTTAAAAAGTTGAGAGTTTTTAAGCATACTGTAGAATATTATTATGGATATAACAATAACTATTACTCCCTCCGTCCCATAGATGTCCCATTTTCCTTTTCGGGACGTCTCATAGATGTCCCACTTCCGAAAATGGTTAAGATTATAAGTTAAGTACCTATTTTTCTATTCTAATTTATACTCCCTAATTAAACCCTGCATTACATCTAATAACCCTACTCTTATCTCACACTCTTTCGACCCACTCTCATTTCTCTCGAACCCTAGATCGAGAGCGGCGCCTCCATCATTCTTCATCTTCTTCTTCTGGTCCAATCCTAGATCTTGTTGATTCTCCTATCGCAAGGATGGAATTCGACCCTCTATTTCATAATCTGAGCGACTGCTCCGTCGACAGCTCTAACCCCGCAAGGATGGAATTCGACCCCATATTGAGTTCACCCAGACGGAAATCAAACCAGATCTGCCGCGAAGGACGTGTTCAACAGATACTACGCTTGGCTGTGGAGAATCGGTTGAATTCGCCACTTTTCTGAGCGGGACAGAGTCACCCGTCGGTGGCGGTGGCGAGATCGGGGCATGGTGGAGCGAACTATCGAACTCTTTGGTGGATTTTCCATATTCGTCGGCTTGCAGTCCAGAGGTCGAAAGCAAGTTCTCCGCCTTCGAAGAGTCTTGCCCTAATAGGGTGTATTTCAACATCGGATACGATCCCCTATGGGATTTTTCTTCAAATCCCTACCCTTCTGAAATCGATGGTGAAGCCAACGGCTTTGAAGAGTCCACCCCTAAAGGGGCTTACTACGATGTCGGATTTGCTGAAATTGTAGAGGACTCTCAACCCTATGATGAAGTTCAAGGTGAGGGATTTGAAGAGTCCAACCCTCAGGAGGCTTACTTCAATGCCGGATTTGCTGGACACGCTGAAATATTCGACGACTGTAGCCAGCCATAAGGGGCCTTCTTCGGTGATATCTATCCCTTGTTCTAATTGTTTCGTAAATTCATTTGCACACCTTCGCTCTTTGATTGTTGCATGTTGTGATAGATGGGGTTTCATGGTCTAAAATGATAATACCATGCTCACTCTACGTAACATTGAACATATCCTTGAAATTGTTCAATTCTTGAATTGAATTTGAGATATGTTGTTTCAAGTATGGGGGATCTTCTTCATTGCCTTAAAATGTTGCTGATTCATTTGCTGATTGTTGCTGAATCTTGGTTCTTGTTGATTTCATTGACGTAAATTCATTTGCTGATTGTTGCTGATTCTTGGTTCAATTGATTACTAGTATGATTCTTGTTGATTCTTGCTGATTCTTGGTTCATTTAGTGATTTTTATTTGCTTCTAAAATCTCATACTGGTTTAGGTATTATAAACTGAAATTTTGTTATGGAAATGTATTTCTGCTTTTGCTTGTGGTTTTGAAATGTGAAAATGGGAAATAACAATCTGTTTTATGTGCTTGCTATGAACTGGAAACCTTAATCAAAGTGTGAATAATAAACTTGCATCTGTGTAAGATATGTTGGTCTTAATAAAGGTAATGGCAAGCATATTTGGTTGTGGTTCTGGTATATGAACTATGCAGTTGCATTAAACAAAAATAAACTAAATTTTGGATCAAACTAGATCTGTTTCATAGATAGATTATATAACTAAATATCCTAAATCTGTTTCATGTGCAGATTGCTATACAAAACATAATAAATATGAAGCTTCATAGATTCTGAAACAAAGATGTTAAATCTATTTTGTACACAGATTTGCTATACTGATTGTTACTAAATTTATGTTGTTATTTACTTGAAGTCCTTTTCAAAAACATATTATAAACGAAGGCCTTCCCACACTTCCTCTAACCCTTCCTCAATTCTCGTTGTATTTCGGTAATGGGGAAAATTATAGTGATTTTATCGCTATAGAATAGAAGATCCCAAAACATGTCCTATATCCGTAGTGTGTTTGCGAACTTGATGATGTAATAGGCTAGACATATTCTTATATTCATTATTTATCTTGTCTAAGTCATGTAAGAGGTGTTTGTTGGTCTGAACTTCAGTAGATAAGTTAAATTCCAGAACCTCGTGTCATCAGTTTGTAGAGCTCATCTCTTTAGGTCATCCAACTGACTGTTCTCAGTAGAAGATTCCTATCAGCGGACCTCCGTTGAAGACTCAGTACAATTCTTATCAACTGAATGCGAAAAGAGCTCAGTACCTTCAGAGTCACCTGCTAATTATCCTTAGTAGAAGATTCTTATCAGCAAGACTCAGATGAAGAAGTCAGTATGATCATTTCAGATCTACTGATCATATGCAACTCAGTTCAAGATCCGACAAGGAAACAACTGCCCGACCTTTATCATTTGAAAGTCAGCAGAGTCTATTCATACGAGGATCAGTGAGAGTCAACTCAGATGAAGACTGATGTCTGACAAGTCTCACCTACCACAAACCTATGAGAAGCAACCAAAGCCTTACCTGCTCTGACACTAAAGCTGCTCTCATGTACAGAAGTCAACCACTCTACGACGCTTCTTCGAAAACTTATGGCCGTTTTCCTTGGAAGTTTGTGACACGTGGCATCGTCCTCTCCAACAGATACATGCCTGGGTCACGACTATAAATAGAGCAGAGTTTCCAAGCTCAACGTACAGGACATCAAAAGGGAATACACGCTCACATCATACAAACTCTCTATCGCATTCAAGCCAATCCAGCGAAGAACTTGCTTAGTTGAATATCCGTAGTTCTTCTCTCTAGAGATTCTTTAGTTCCCTCTTCTCTATCTAAGCACCACTGTTATATCCATAGCTTAGAACCTTTGCAGGAGTTCACTTTCTGTGAATCGTTCTTATTGTAAGAACTCCTTCATTGTTGGAGAGAAATCTCCTCCCCTTCAAACTTCGGTTTGATTTGTAAAGTCGCTAAGGGCTATAACTTAGAAGGGTCTGTCCAGCGTACAGATTCCTTGCTGAGTTTGTGACACGTGGCATCGTCCTCTCCAACGGATACATGTCTGGGTCACGACTATAAATAGAGCAGAGTTTCCTAGCTCAACGTACGGGACATCAAAAGGGAATACACGCTCACAGCATACAAACTCTCTATCGCATTTAAGCCAATCCAGCGAAGAACTTGCTTAGTTGAATATCTGTAGTTCTTCTCTCTAGAGATTCTTTAGTTCCCTCTTCTCTATCTAAGCACCACTGTTATATCCATAGCTTAAAACCTTTGAAGGAGTTCACTTTCTGTGAATCGTTCTTATTGTAAGAACTCCTTCATTGTTGGAGAGAAATCTCCTCCCCTTCAAACTTCGGTTTGATTTGTAAAGTCGCTAAGGGCTATAACTTAGAAGGGTCTGTCCAGCGTACAGATTCCTTGCTGAGGCTTGCTCAGATAAATCAACAAGAACTCCTGTTTTGTAGGATCGTGGACGTAGGATCTTGCGTATCTGAACCACGTTAAAAATTGCTTGTGTTATTTACTGTTTTATTGCATTGTTCTCAAATCGATTTACAAACCCATACTTTGCATAAAACGTATTTAAAAGGGCACCAGCCAAAACAACTTTGGTTTGCATAAACACGTTTTCAAAAGAGACGAAGTCTATCGGGCCCCACACTTATCTGCACTGAACCTCTCCGACTGAACTCCTTATACTGACAGAAGTCAGTAGAATTGACTCAGTAGTTGAGGCACTCTGATCGGCGATGAGAATGTTAAGATTTGGCATTGTTCATCAGTCGCACTTAACAGCTTAGCTGTCCTTCGCGTTTGAGGAAAAAACTTGTACTCGGGTGTATTCAACCCCCCCTCCCCCACCTGACACTCGTCTCCGGACCAACAGTTTATCATTCATAAGTCGGATGTACCTGAATGTGGGACGATAATTGAATCAAGAATGCTTTTTTCTTTAAGAATATTTTTCCGTGTAAGGATAAAACTAAGTCTAGCTCCAATTTTGGAACTAGAGATGAAGCTACTAGTTCCGAACCTGCAAGGGCAGAACCCATCTCACGAAAATGAACCGATTTTGACCTTGAAGTTCTAGAACCAAGACGTAGCACGAGAGCAAGAATTTCTAAGGACTTTGATCCAGATTATGTAGTCTTCATCTTAGATGAAGAACCGAGGTTTACTAATGAGACTCTTACTACACCCGATGGACCACTTTGGAAAGAAGCTATCCAAGGTGAGATTGATTTCATATGCAAAATCATATGTGGGTGTTAGCGAGATCCGCCCTAGAATTGTAAGCCTTAAGGATGTAAGTGGATCCTTAAAAAGAAAATATAAAGCTGATGGATCAATCGATAAATAAACGTATGTTTGGTTGTAAAGGGTTTTGAGCAAAGGGAATGGTACAATTTCTTCGATACATATTCGTCTGTCACGAGAATAACATCTATTTGAGTACTTCTCACAATTGTTGCTCTGCACAATCTTGAGATTCTCCAAATGGACGTAAAAACTGTCTTTCTAAATGGTGATTTAGAAAATGAAATCTATATGGAACAACCTAAAGGGTTTATAGTAATTGGCCAAGAGAGGAAGGTATGCAAACTGGTTGAGTCTCTACATGTGGATTAAATCAAGCCCCTTTAAAATGTCACCTGAAGTTTGACGAAGTCATGATGTCAAATGGATTTAAAAAAAATGAATGTAACAAGTGTGTTTACATTAAGAATACGAATAGCAACTTTGGCATTATATGTATTTATGTAGACGACATGTTAATCATGGGCGTAATGGTCAAGTGACTAATGAACCAAGCGTGTGTTGAAAAGTAATTTCAACATAAAGGACATAGGAGTGGCTAATGTAATCTTGGAGTGAATATCTAATAAACATCTTGATGGAATTGTCTTATCATAATCTCATTATATTGAGAAAGGGCTCAAGAAGTTCAATGCCTCTGATGGTCCACAGGTTATGAATCTTTTAAAGCATAATGTTCACTTGAGCAAGAATAGAGGTGATCTTGTTACCCAAGAAGACTATACTAGGATCATTAGTTGTTTAATATACATCACAAATTGTACTAGACCTGATCCAGCTTTTCTTGTGAACAAATTGAGTCGCTACACGAGCAATCCAAGTAAGGAACATTGGAGAGCTTTGGAGTGAAGATCCAAAGAACTCTATATGAAATTGTCTTGTCATAGTCTCATTATATTGAGAAAGTGGTCAAGAAGTTCATTGCCTCTTATGTTCCATCGGCTAAGACTCCTTTAGAGCATAATGTTCACTTGAGAAAGAATAGAGGTGATCTTGTTGCTCAAAAAGACTACCGCTAGGATCATTGGTTGTTTAATATACATCACAAATTGTACTAGACCTGATCTAGCTTTTCATGTGAACAAATTGAGTCGCTACACGAGCAATCCAAGTAAGGTTTCGTAATTTTCTGGAAGATATTCCTTGTTGGGCTAAACTCGTGCCACCAGTGATGATTCACTGTGATAGTCAAGGTGGTATTAGAAGGCTAAAACTGGGTTATACAATGGTAAGTCTCATCACATACGTTGACGACATAATATCATAAGGCACTTTATTACGAGTGGGGTTATCTCTGTTGACTATGTTATGTTGGCATATAATCTAGGGAATCTGCTTACTAAGAGTTTGCCTCGAGATTAAATGTGTAAACTGATTGAGGGAATGAGTATTAAATCCACAACTTAAGACAGTTATATGGGTAACTCAAACCACATAAATCCACAATCAATGTTGGGATAGTTCAACATCTTACAACAAGCAATGGATCAGAAACATCCGCCTTGAAGATATTGAGTATGAATTTTATTGTTATTTTTTATATTATGTGAGAAACATTATATTACATATATGTCTTATTATTTATCAACTTTGTTACGCTAATTTATACGTAGCAAAAAGGCTTTAACTTGCACTTTGTGGGAGGATTTTGTTGATAAATTTCTAAACTTAATCGAGCACCAATCTTTGACACCAAACATTTTGATTGTCCAATTCTGCAAACCGAGCATTTATCTAGGTATGTTGTTTAAAGAATACTCCTATTTGATATTTATATAAAAGAAAGTTTTTTCTATGTAGTGCTTGACGAAAATGTTTGGTTATATGTTAGAGGAAAGAAAAGTACAAAATGGCTATTATGCTACAAAGTTGCTATTGAATCCTAAGGTTGCCGAAGTTGATGATTTCCGAAAAAGGTACAAAAGCCCATGAAGTAAAAAATACTATTCCTTATTATTTGAAAAATGCCTAACGAATATGTAACAGGTATGTAGCCTCTTATGGTGTGGGAGCTAATGCATTTAGTGATACACCCCAAGAAACAACACATGAATATGACGACGAGTATATACAAGGAATTACTAGGACAAAGAAAATTGAAGAGCTACCCGATGAGGATGAGGTACAATAATTATGAACTTATTTGTGGACAAATATAAACTCGCAGCACTATAACTTATTTCATTACTTACAAGTTGCAGTCCAAAAATTCTTGGATTATTGCAATAGTTGAAATGGTGTATTCTGATGAGGGTTGGCATTATATTGCATGCAAGCAATGCAATAAAAAAATGGAAAATGTCAATACCCAATTCTATTGCCAAAACTGTAACAACTACAATTGTTTGGCTGCTCTTAGGTATTTACATAAATAACTAAATATTGGTTATTACTAATGATTATTTTATGACCTTTATATTTAATTTTTCCTTTTTAACAGATACAAAATCAAGGTCCAAGTCCGAGATGAGACTGGTTTCGTCTCACTTCTTCTTTGGGACAGAGAATGCATGCAAGTTATTGGAAAATCCGCGGAAGAGTTGCAGCAAGATTCAACTGTGGTATTATTCATTAAAGTGTGCCTTTTATTGTTAGAAAATTATTAAATTTAAAGGCAAGTTCATAATGATTATAGGAAAATGACACTACACCACAAAAGGTGATTGAGGGGGCATTACTGAACAAGAAGTTTCATTTCAAGATTGAAATGAAAACTGAGCATAATGCCATCTTTGGTGGGGGCTATATAACAACTAAGATTTCAGCCAATAATGATGACGGCCACCCGTATAGCGAGAGTCAGGTTGTCTACTGCAATTTAAATTTTTTTAGCTCACAAACAAAACTTTGGTATATATGATGATTCTGATAAATTATCTGTATGCTACGGAAACTAAATATGTAGGAATCAAGTTCATTATGCAAAGTTGGAGACAATACTTTGATCAACACTCCGTCAAGCAATAAACAATCAGCACTAAATCTAGCCAAGGAAGGATGCGCAGTTTCGACTAAAAAACAAGCATCATCAAGAGCGGCAATTGAAGATGAGTGGATTGATGATGGAAATATAAAGAGGACTCTAAGTGATACATTTGGAACAGCTATACCATCCAAAAAGGCGAGGGTTAATATTAAGAAAGAAAAAGATTAGAATTTTATTTGTGAGGAATGAGGAGGGAAATAATAATTGTGGTTAAGTTTAGAGAATAAAACTTCTTATGCTTTTTTTGGGAATAGGTATGTTATAAAAACAAAATGAGTTATTAGCTGAAATTATCTTTTGATATGAAGCAAGTAAAAATAACTTATCTAAGATGCACATATAAACAAACAAGATCTGGACAAGCAAAATGCAACGAAAATACAACAGACCCGGTTAGAAACAATCAATCTAATAACAATTAAATATAGAAGCCAATATAATTCACAAATTAGTTGAGAATTGAATTTCACTGTACAATGAGAACACGTTCATGTATAACTTGCAAACATGGTTTGCAGCATGAGACTCCAAAGGTGAGTTGGTCTGAACCAAAATTGAATCTTTACTACTCGGGATGAGTTCTAATTAGGCGATCAAATGTTGTCTTTTTCGTTCGGTTATATGTTGCGGTCTCTCGCGTCACAAATCGAGATGGTTTGAAGATTTTGGTATGCGGTAAACATGATATAAATTGTAGAACTACGAAAAACATCGTGTACAAAGAAGTCTACAAAAATTTATAGACAACATCGTTGTTAGAGACCAAGTATAACTGAATAAACATTTCTTAGCTCAATTTAGGTGTTGCTTAAAGAAGAATAAAAACATTGTTTTGTAATTAGTTAAATATGAGACAATAAAAGATTTACAAAACATGAGTATTTCACACGTGTGTAGGGAACTGATGAAAATTCCAAATTGAAATTGAACAACATATTTTAGTTTGTTAAAAACTTTTTTCATTATACGCTTACAACAACTACTCAAAATTAAGATTAACTCAGAGTTCCAGATGACAAAATACATTCACAAAGATATTATACAGCTAATACTACTTCATATGATAAAATAAACACAACTTACGAATTACAATTAAACCAAAGTTCAGACCACTTAAGAGTTGATGTTTAAATGCAAATTGAATACATAATATATTGTTGGGTGATGATTCTATCCTCAGCAGTATTAGATGTAGTGGGAAATGATTCTATCTTACATGCGACCGATACTCGGTAGCCTTGTGCTCGAATTAGTCCGAAGATTTGAAGATCCCAAAACCCTATCTTGATCGATGAACCTTTAAGTTGTAACCTATTTTTGTCTCTGAGGTTTCAGACTCAGTAGACCCTCTGCTCTGGTTCAGGCATTCAGTTGCTTATCCGCCTCGGCACTGTAACTAGAAGACTCGGTAAATACTTGGACTCGGCGGGAACAAGATATGCGAAAGGAGTCGATGGAGCCGAACTCGGCGAGGAGTAGTTCACTGTACTCAGAGTTGATCTTCGATAAAAGCGGACTCGAGAAGAAGTTCACTATTGAATCAAAGACCAGACTCAGCAACGGCCAGACAGTCGTCTGAACTGTCAGATCTTTCAAAGACAATCAGCATAGTCAAGTACGAGGAAGAGAGAAGTCAGCTTCAAATCTCCTTGAAGTCTGTTCTGTCTCAATCACTTTCTAAACCTCGACCAATGACAAGCAGACACCTGTCCTACACCTACTAAAGCTGCAAGTCAACAACTTTCCGGAAAAGAGGGAAAAGACTCTGCAAATGCTACAAAAGAGCCGTTAGCTACCCAAAAGAGAGAGACAAAGGATCATCGTCTCCAACGGATCTTTCCTAGTCTCTTCTCTATAAATAGAGGGATAAATCAAATTTGAAGCTCATACACGACGAGGAAAAAATGAAAGAAAAAGAAAAACCACATACACAGAGCATTCAAACGAGCAAACTCGAAAAGCCTAAGTTCTCCGCAAGAAGTTTGAAGAATTCATCTCCGGCGAAGAACTATATTCTAGCTCTTAGGGAACCAAGCTGAACTGTTAAATACAGCCTCTAGTATCCAAACGACGATACACGAACCCAAAGTCATACTCAGCTGTTCGTCGTTCTAGAAGCTACTTCATTGTTCCCTATCCCTCTTACCTAAGCTCAATAGAATATATCTATAGCTTAGACGAAGGAGTTCATCTTTGAACTGTTCTTTATTGTAAAGAACTCCTTCATAGTTGGAGAGTTTTTCAAACACCCAGTTTGATAACCTTGTAAACTGAGACTTGCTCAGTATAAATCTCAAGACCAGAGTTTGTCCAGCGTACAAACCAACTGAGACTACCTCAGTATAATAAATAGCTTCCTGGTCATTCGGGACAGTGGACGTAGGATTTTTGTGTCCGAACCACTTTAAAAATCTCTTTGTCTTGTGTCTCGTATTCTTTTCACTGTTCCATTGATTTAACTGTTCATACTGAAAAGCCTTCTTAAATCATTCAACTAAGTTTCAGCGAACTTAACTGATTGCACTAATCTACTGAAACCGTTTTATTAAAAACGTTTTCCAACTCAACTGAATTGAGCCTACACTATTCCGCACCACTGAACTCTATCTGCAAGTTACTGAATTCTGACTCTCAGTCAGCTAGCAGATCTCAGTAGAGTCAGTCACTCTGCCAACACGATTCAGAACAACTTATCCGGGTCCGCCCGAACTCGTTCAAAGAAGACACTATCCTGAAAAGGATTGTTCGTGTTTAAGTTGAGAAATCGGTTTTCAGGTGTATTCACCCCCCCCCCTCTACACCTGAACATGCTCTTGGGACCAAGAATTGGTATCAGAGCAGGAGTTCTCTAAGACTCTTGTTATTCTGAAACTGGTCTACTTGAACGGATCCGGAAAACGTTTTCACTGCATATCATTCTTCATTCATATCATTATCAAATATGTCTGATATGTCAGGTATAAGGATGGTGTCCATGTTCTTAGTAGAGAACTACGGCGTATGGCGAGTCAGAATGAAAGCCCATCTGACCTCTCTCCACGACAGCATAACAGAAGTTCTTGAGGATGGACCTATCGTCCCCATGATAGATAGTGTCGTAACCCAGGATCCAGCAGATGGAGGTAGAATGGTGACCGGGAAGAAGATTCTCAAGGATAGAAGTCTCTTCACCCCAGAGGAGAAGAAGCTTCACAACTTAGACCGTGTCGCCAGAAACGCCATACTAACCACCCTGAATGATTCCTATCTCGTGAGAGTTCAGGACTGCAAGTCCGCGAAGGAACTCACGGGATGCTCTAACGCTGCGAGTCGGGGGGACTCGGAAGATCAAAGCAAATAAACTTGCGTTGGAACTCCAAAAGCTGGAAAGATTGTCGCTCATGCCTGATGACACCATAGAAGATCTCAACGTCAGATTCACGAATCTGATGAACTCCATCAACGGGCTGGGAAAGACATTCTCCAACCTAGAAATGAATCTCAAGATTTTGAGGGCACTGCCAGATGGTCACTGGACTCCTTTCGCTACATTACTACGTCATTCTGATTTAGATATTGTTACTCCTGACCATATCTTTTCAGAACTCAAAGCAGAGGAATTCGAGTTTGGCTTACCTCAAAGGAAGCGAATGAGTAAGGCGACACCAAAATCGAAGACACTGAAAAATGTCTCATGGCGGGAGAAGAGGATGAGGTAAACTCTCATGAACCATTTAATTCCTCTTCACACTGCACACACGACACTCTTTCAGGTGCAGATGAGAATTTGGACGTCGTGATCACATATGAAGAACTACTCGACGAACAAATTCAGATGAGTCTGCAGCTCAGTAAGACTCTTCAGGAATTGGATACCCTGAAAGTGGAGAATCAGAGACTTTCTCAGAAGAGTCAGGTTGCTACTGAGTCTGAAGGACTTGTGTTGAGACTCAGGGAGGAGATAAACTCTCTAATGGCCAAGTCTCAGCAGCAAGAAGATCGGATCTCAGTTCTGACCAACGACTTAACTCAGAAAGATATTGAACTGAGTCTACTAAAGCAAGAACTGTCAGGACTTCAGACCGAGCATGAAACGCTAAAGAAAAGTGATGATGTCTGGAGAAACCTGATGATTGAGCGTTACATGGGCGCTGAAAAGAAGCTAGAGGCTATGCTAGCAAGCAACAAGCCCAAGCATTGTAAGGAAGGACTTGGATTCAGCCAGAGAACTTCCTCATCTGCCCCGTACACTCAGAAGTGCGACTTGCTGATAGGTTTGTTCAAGGGGAGACCATCAATGCAGACATACTGAATCCCCTAGCCAAGAACAAACAGAAGATGAAGGCACCTCATCCTACACATCAGCACTCTGACAAGAAGATCAGCACCAAAACACCCCAGTTCAGTCAAGGGGGAACCAGCAAATCAAAATGGGCTGATCAGTATGGACCTCCTTAGCTGACACATCCAGCTCAGTATGGGTCATATTATTATGATCCTATAGTCAGGAGAGGATCCAAGAGTCAGTAGAAAAAGAAGAAAGCTGCACAAAAGGCAAAGGTCAGCAGTCCACCCACTCAAAAGATCAGGACTCCTGAACCTGAAAAGACTAAAAAGTCATCATCGACCAGTCCAGTGGTCAGATACATTGACGCAAGTGGAAAGAAGTTGTCTAAGACCACCAAGGTCGTAAGACAAATATGGGTTACCAAAACTAACATCTAAGGACCCAAAATCAAAATAAAGGGTACCTAAATATAATTCTGTTTTGCAGGTGCACAAAGATCCTTGGTATGTGGACAGCAGATGCTCAAGACACATGACTTACCAAAAGGACTTGCTGAAGAATTATACAACTGAAGAAGGACCCCGAATCGAGTTTGGAGACAATGTCAAAGGCTATACCAGAGGCTATGGAACACTTAGCATTGGAACTGCCAAAGTTCCAAGAGTATCATATGCTGAAGGACTTCAGCATAACCTTCTCTCTGTTAGTCAATTTTGTGATAACTCAAATAGAGTGATATTTGACGATAGTTTCTGTGATGTTATTGATAAATCCACAGGGAAAACAGTGTTATCAGGTTCGCGCAAGAAGAATATCTATGTAGGCCGATCGGAACTCATGGAACACGAAGCTTGTCTGTTGGCGAAGAATGACAGCAGAACGGGTTGGCTTTGGCATAGGAGACTCAGCCATCTCAACTTCAAGACGCTCAACAAATTAGCAAGAAACACTTTAGCAAGAGGACTGCCGAATGAAGTATTCAGCAAAGACACTCAGTGTGAAGCATGTCTGAAGGGAAAGCAAACAAAGAAACAAAATCCACCTGTTCCATCTCCTTCCACTGATGGAATCCTTTAGCTGATACATATGGATTTGTTCGGTCCAGTCTCTCCGGTGACGATCAGAGGCAAGAAGTATGCATTAGTGGTCATTGATGACTACTCGCACTACACATAGGTCATATTTATTGCCAACAAGTCTGACGTCAAAACAGAGTTACCAACGCTTCTGAAAAAGCTCAGTGTCGAGAAGAACACCAAAATTGTCAAAATACGTTCAGACAGAGGAACTGAGTTCCTTAATTTCATGGTGGAGGAGTTCTGCAAAGCAGAAGGAATAGAGCATAAGATATCTGCTGCGCGCACTCCTCAGCAGAATGGGTTGCTGAACGAAAGAATCGAACACTTAAAGAAGCAGTAAGAACTCTACTCGCAGACTCAGGACTCCCATCCAAATTCTGGGCAGAAGCTACTAACACTGCATGTTACACTCAGAACCGATCTCTACTGACAAAGCAGCATAAGAGGACACCATATGAACTATGGAACGGCAGGAAGCCTTCTCTATCTTATTTCCATATTTTTGGGTGTTCATGCTGTATCCACAATAATGGGAAAGATCAGCTGAAAACTTTTGATAGCAAGTCAGATCAGGGAGTGTTCTTAGGATACTCCCGGGTCAGCAAAGCTTTTAGGGTATTCAACTATCGGACCCTTTGCGTGGAAGAAAGCCCTCATGTTGTTTTTAATGAGTTTGCTACTGAAGACAGGAGCAATAAATCTCTAAATCTGAATCTGAGGACATCAGTAAGCAGCTACAGGATCTGAGCTTAAAAGACAAAGTCGAGAAGATCCAGCTATGTTGGGATGATGATTCAGATGAGGAAACTGAAGACAAGTCTACTGAATCTCAACCTACAGCAGAGGTAGCTGAGCAGATTGACTCTCCTGAATAGAGTCAATCCCAGGTAACTCAGGTCGATGAAGAAACATAAGGTAACTGAGACCACTATTGAGAATAACAACTCAGGGGGAACAACTGAAGTTCCTGAGCTGAATGCCCCTGAACCTGGTGACTCAGTAGATCACACTCTCATAACTGAACTGCTTCAATCTCAGAATAGTACAACTGAAATGCCTAACTCACCTACTATCTGTGTTGAACAAATTTCAGATGAAGAGCTGAAACATCGAAGATCGTGGCCGGATGCTCATACTTCTGATTTAATCATTGGAGATCCTTCAGCAAGCGTAAAGAAAGGATCCGATTACATCGGGGAGAAAGCGCCTTATACTCCTGCTTCTTGTCTACTGAAGAACCTCAGACAATCGAGGATGCACTGAACGATGCTGACTGGATCATAGCCATGCAGGAGGAGCTGAATCAGTTCACGAGAAACGAAGTTTGGGAGCTTGTTGGCAGACCCCGGCATCAACATGTGATTGGAACAAAATGGGTCTTCAAGAACAAGCGGGATGAAAACAACGTCATAGTAAGGAATAAAGCAAGACTCGTGGCAAAAGGCTATTGTCAAGCTGAAGGGATAGATTTTGACGAGACTTCCGCTCCAGTTGCAATATTGGAGGAAATCAGACTATTACTAGCCTACGCAACGCATCAAAGATTCAGAGTCTATCAAATGGATGTGAAGTCTGCTTTCCTGAACGGCGTGCTGAAAGAAGAAGTCTATGTGGAACAACCGCCCGGCTTTCAGTAGGGACATCAAGTTTATAGACTCAGAAAGGCTCTGTATGGGTTAAAACAAGCACCCAGGGCTTGGTACGATACCCTATCTGAGTTTCTTCTTTAGAAAGGTTTTCAGAAAGGCACAGTAGATCGCACATTATTCAACATTCGACTGGAAGACGACCTATTACTTGTGCAGATCTACGTAGATGACATCATCTTCGGCTCAAAGAACGTCATCATGTGTCAGCAGTTTGAGAAAATGATGAAGGATAAGTTCGAGATGTCAATGATGGGAGAAATGAACTATTTCCTCAGCTTTCAAGTCAAACAATCTGAGAAGGGAACGTTCATTAATCAAGGCAAATACACTCGAGACCTCATCAAAAGATTCGGTTGCACATCCGACAAACCTATCAAGATCCCGATGAACACGAATATGAAGATTGATCTTGATAAAGAGGGAGTATCAGTAGACCAAACTGAATTTCGTGCTATAATTGGTTCTTTATTATACTTAACAGCTACTCGTCCTGACATAACTTATGCTGTAGGTGTATGTGCTCGATTTCAGGCGAATCCAAAGCAGAGTCACATGGACTCAGTGAAGAAGATTCTCTACTATCTCAGAGGAACACCTGACATGGGTTTATGGTATCCAGCTGATGATAATATAGAACTAACTGGTTATTTTGATGCTGACTATGCAGGGTGTAGAATTGACCGAAAATCAACTTCAGGAACGTGTCAGTTCATTGGCAGTAAGCTGATCTCATGGTTTTCAAAGAAACAGCACTCAGTAGCCACGTCAACTACTGAAGCTGAATACATGGCTGCCGGAAGTTGCTGCGCCCAAATCCTTTGGCTGAGACAACAGCTACGCGACTATGACGTCATTCAGAATGAAGTGGCGATCTTCTGCGAAAGTACCAGTACCATTGCAATCACTCAGAATCCTGTACTTCATACAAGATGCAAGCACATGGACATCAGACATCACTTCATTCGTGACCATGTCGAGAAAAAGGATATGAGGATGGAAAAGATCCATACTGACCAACAAAGGGCCGATATACTGACCAAGCCTCTAGCTGAAGCCAGATTCAGAGAACTTTCAGTAGAGCTAGGTCTGCTGGACCCGACTGACTCCAGCCAGTAAGAGGATTCAGGAGAGGAGCATTCAGTAAGGGGGAATGTTCACTCTCAGTCCTGAGTAAAATCAGTGCGTAGAGACTCAGCAACCATCTACACGAGGTATCAGCTGACTACGATGTTCAGATGACAGGTTTGCGTATCTCTACTCAGTAGTAGCTAATAGAACAGTCCTATGCATTTATGATTCAGATTCAGCACCGTATTCAATGCCTTTAGAATTGTCATTTAATATTAACGGTTTATTTAATGCACGACATTCTATGCATAAGCTTGCTGAACTCTGCCACGCATTTAATGCATGTCGTATCATAGTTACTTCTTAGGCTATATACAATTGTCTTTGACTTAAGCGGCTAATTTGATCATTGCCTATTTTATAATACTTAATCTTAGTCGTCCATCTCAAAAAGCGGGTTTTAAACTGAACCATTGATCATTAACCGTTCACATTCTCTTAGATATATGTTTACGATCAAATCTTTGAAACCGCCATTTACGAACTATCAAATCTTTAACTCCGAAATTTCTGAGATCTCATTACTTGCAAACCTTACTTGCAATCTCTTTCAAATCTTCAAAATTCTCAAAAATTTCAGTGGTATGATATCAAATCTTTCTGACAACTTATATGATTACTCAGCATCGCTATATTTTTATATATATCCATTCGATACTGATAATCTTGTTTGTTACAGATAATATATCAGGAAATGTTGTCTATGCTCCAGAGAATATGCAAGAAATCCTAGAGAAAGACCGTGTCTGGTGCGAGCCAGTCATGGAGTTTGACGTCTGCGATCTGAACTACATGGAGGAGATTTTCTCAGCTCTTAGAGAAACCGGTCTAGAAGGCTTTCTGGCAAAGAAGCCCACATTCTTCATTCCCCGACAGGTTGTAGAGATCTACTTGAATTCTGATTTAGTAGATGGAGATATCCGAAGGAAATTCGTTGTCCACACAGTTGGTGATCCCTCAAGGACGGATATAGAGGTGAAGCAGATGTCAATCAGAAAGGCTCTTCGGAGAAGCTTCAATCTGCCAAGCGAAGGCGTTAACACCGTGGGATACAATGATGATCAAATGGATGACTACTTATCCATTTTCTACGGGAAGCCTACAGTCTTCAGAGCCGCATTTCCCAAGAATACCATGCTACCTCAGTATAGAGCTCTTGCATACATCGTGACTCAGCTACTAAGGAGTCAAGCAGGAACATTCGATCAGGTGTCCAGGCCAAAGCTACAACTGATGATGGCCATCTATGACAGGGCCAAGATCAATTGGACAGAGTTCTTCCTACGGGAATTTATGGTGCAGTCCGCAAAATTTGACAAAGCATCCTACAGGCTGAGCACCAAAGGGAAGCTACTTTATGGACTGGAGATCTCAGTGATGATCGAAGACCACTGCACTTTTGACCAGATCACATTTGCTGACAAGCAGTACTTCAACGTTAAAAAGTTCAAGTTTCAGAACAGGGCAGCAGCCCTTCAACAGATTGGCTCCGGGCCTGCAGCTCAGCAAACAACGCCTCAGAAGACCGCGCCTTCAAAGAAAAGGTCTCCAAAAGCTTTAACGCCTAAGGCACCGGCCAAAAGGCTGAAGAAGGTCAGTACATCGTTGCCTACTGAGACAGAGGCAGAGCCAGAGGCAGTAGCTACTGAACCGCCTCTGCAGCTCAGAGATGAATCTGAGTCTTCTGAGAAGACTCTGTCAGTGGAGAAAGCTGTCTCCACTGAACATGAAGAAGCAGTGGACCAAGGGGTCCCAGCTGAAGAAGTCCAGGTCGAAGATGTTCAAACCTTGGAGAGCCCCTTGGATATCCGTCCTCTCAGCAGTCACCTCTCTGCTGAGAAACAGGCGTCTCCTATAGAGATAGAGGAATCAGAGACAGCCTCAGAAGAAGAATCTATCGGGATGGAAGCTTCAGCTCTTCAATCCAGAGCATCCCGAGAGATCACAGAGCACATACCGGAGATCTCAAGCCACAGCGATCTAGTTCTCATTGCGAGACAGGCGAGATTCCACATGCTGCTCAGGTTCCAGGAGTAGCACAATTTGCAACGTCTCATCACACATCACTCCTGCGAACAACTCCATGAGGAGGAACTGAGGATCAGAGAGCAGATTGGCTACTCCGAGCCAGCTGACCTCGGAACCTTGGAGGATTTGAGGGCTGCCATGCTGGCAATGCTGAATGACCGTCAGCCGGCGTCAGCCTCAGCACCCTCTGATGGGTCTGACCCCGATGGTCAGGACCCGCCCCGTGATTCAGGCCCTGAGAAGCCTGATGAGGGAACTCAACCGGACAAGGATACTCCCAAGCCTACTGAACTTCCTCTCCGTATCCTTGCTCCTGGGACGTCGGCGGCTGGTACTTCGACTTCTGCAGAGCCTGCTCAGCTCTTGCTAGAATCGACGTTCGAAGTAGCGCCCAGCCCCAAAAGCTGACGATTGAAGTCAGTGGCGAAGGCTCTCGAAGCCGAGGTACTCGAACACGAGGCTTCTTGCCCGTGCAGTCCATAAGACATGGCGACAGACTGCCCAAGCCACAAGCGCAGAGATTCAGGGAGTCAGAACCACATTGTTAGAATCTTTTATCCCTGACTTCTCCAACATCATATCTCAAGCGCTAGACACTCAGCGAGTTGACTTCGAGGCTCAGCTCAGATTGATTCAGGAAGGCCAGGATAAGTTGATTGAAAATCTCAAGGCCTCTCAGATTTCTCATACTGAGTCAGTCACAACCATCTCTCATGCCAACGAGCTCAGACTCAACTCAATTCAGAAGGCCCTGGAAGAGATTGTTGAACAAAAGCTGAACGAGTTCAAGGCTGCAGCAAATCTGTCTCATAAAGAGTACAAACTTGAGATGATCAATGAGAAGAACGAGCTGCACGGGGCGCTGACCAAGATCCACACCAAACTGAACGAGTTGTCAACCTCGTACTCCAGCCTGAACAAGAAGGTATCCGCTCCACCTCCTATTATCATTGATGATGCCAAAAAGGGGGAAAGGATGGCTAAGCAGACAAAACCTGATACTGAAAAATCAACTAAGGGGGAAGCCACCAAGGAGCTGGTACTGAAGACTCCCAAGAAGGTAAGGTCAGTAGTAGGAGCAAGCTCAGCTCAGACATCTGCTCCTACTGAACCTACCACAACTGGTGAGGCCCAGGGTGTCTCAGCTGCACTTGCAGCATCAACTGAGACTGGCCCAAGTGGCTCAGGAACCAGAGAAGTAGCGACTCAGGAAACTCAGACTCCACTTGACATCATTAAGGAAGTTGCTGAGTACGCAGATGAGGAGGACTCAGAAGAGGAAGAATCTCCTCTTCCACCTCCAGTTACTGGAAAAGGAAAGAAAATCCTTAAGCTCCCGACCCCTCCCTCCAAGAAATCTAAGAGATATATTACTCAGGAGGAGGAGGCTCAGATAGCCGCAGATGAGAAACTGGCTAGGGAGATAGCCGAAGCTGAAGCAGCCAACAAACCAAAAGCTAAGCCTGCTAAAGGTAAGACAAAGGCTCCAGCTCACGGCGGCAAAAGACCATCTACTACAAGACTGCCTCTTAGAAAGCTCAAACTCAGCGATGAAGCTGACAAGGAAAAGGAGAAGCAATAGCAGCAGTCTACTGAGAAGCAGGGTACTTCAAAAGAGAAATCATCAACTCCTGCTGACTCGGAGAAAGAGTCGCCTCACAAGCCCTCCTATACTGCCTCTAAGGCACAGGATGCTGAAATGGATGCAATCTGGGCTCAAATGGACAGATATCTTTATAGAGGAGAAGAGGCCAGGCAAATAGAAGCTGCCAGAGAACGGATCAGAATGGCAGTCAGAGGATTCCTTCAAAAGCTGATATTCCTTACAGATACAGGAAATTCAGGAAGCCTACTGATCTGAAGATTTACAGATGGCCGAGAACTGATGAGTGGATACCAGTAGAATACACTCAGAGATGGGAAGCACTGAAGATAGAGTTCATCAAAAGGAACTACTTACGGAGATTCCGGTTGCAAAGCGCAAAGCTGAAGCTTATACTGAATGGACAATGAGAACAGACTTAGACATGTACGCCTGGATGCAGAAAGCTGTCAAAGAGAATGTCGAAGTCAGAGTCCCAGACCCCAGAATACTGCCACCCCCATGAAGACTTGATGGATCTATTCACTATGGTGTCATTGAGAAAGAAGTGAAGGCCGCTGCTGAAGCCAAATTTCTTGATGAAGAAGACCCAGTGGACTTTGCTAGAAACTGAAGCTGAGGAAGATCACATATAGGATGTATGGAGTGCCCCTTCCTGAATCTCAATCGCAAGATTTCAAAGACAGGATTAGGCAATTTAAATGATTCCTTGCTTCTGTACTCTTTTGTTTTTCTAGTATAGCAGAGATGTATCTGTACTGAATTTTCTTACATTATATATGATATCTCTGTTTTTGGCTTTGACAATATCTTATTGTCTGAATAGCCATGTTCTTTTATGCTTAACACTCAGAATCACTGAAGTGATTACTGACTCACACACTCACTGTCTGATTTTCTGTTAGTTTATTGCGCAGCCAGATTCTGTTAGACTTGTTGTGTTTCGAGGAAAATATTGTTAAAATCGGGAGAATATGCTTAGTCTCTATATTATGACTTTCTGCCCTGATCCCCTCACTAGTCTAGGACTTGAAGAACAACTCCACTGATTCTACTTTTAATATTTGTAAGGAGCTCTGTTTCTGACTAGTCATAGTGTTAGATGCTGATTTTTGTTGATAGGTTTTGGCATCATCAAATAGGGGGAAATTGTTGGGTGATGATTCTATCCTCAGCAGTATTAGATGTAGTGGGAAATGATTTTATCTTCTGTACTGACCGATACTCAGTAGCCTTATGCTCTGAATTAGTCTGAAGATTTGAAGATCCCAAAACCTTATCTTGATTGATGAACCTTTAAGTTGTAAACTGTTTTTGTCTCTGAGGTTCAGACTCAGTAGATCCTCTGCTCTGGTTCAGGTATTCAGTTGCTTATCCGCCTCAGCACCAGAAGTAGAAGACTCAGTAAATGCTTGGACTCGAGCGGGAACAAGATATGCGAAAGGAGTCAGTGGAACTGAACTCAGAAGGAGTAGTTCACTGTACTCAGAGTTGATCTTCAGTAAAGCAGACTCAGTAGGAGTTCACTACTGAATCAAAGATCAGACTCAGCAACGGCCGGGACGGTCGTCCGAACGCCGAGATCTTTCAAAGACAATCAGGCATAGTCAAGTACGAAGAAGAGAGAAGTCGACTTCAAATCTCCTTGAAGTACGTTCGTCTCAATCACTTTCTAAACCTCGACCAATGACAAGCAGACACCTGTCCTACACCTACTAAAGCTGCAAGTCAACAACTTTCCGGAAAAGAGGGAAAAGACTCTGCAAATGCTACGAAAGAGCCGTTAGCTACCCAAAAGAGAGAGACAAAGGATCATCATCTCCAACGGATCTTTCCTAGTCTCTTCTCTATAAATAGAGGGATAAATCAAATTTGAAGCTCATACACGACGAGGAAAAAACAAAAGAAAAAGAAAAACCACATACACAGAGCATTCAAACGAGCAAACTCGAAAAGCCTAAGTTCTCCGCAAGAAGTTCGAAGAATTCATCTTCGGCGAAGAACTATATTCAAGCTCTTAGGGAACCAAGCTGAACTGTTAAATACAGCCTCTAGTATCCAAACGACGATACACGAACCCAAAGTCATACTCAGCTGTTCGTCGTTCTAGAAGCTACTTCATTGTTCCCTATTCCTCTAACCTAAGCTCAATAGAATATATACATACCTTAGACGAAGGAGTTCATCTTTAAACTGTTCTTTATTGTAAAGAACTCCTTCATAGTTGGAGAGTTTTTCAAACACTTAGTTTGATAACCTTGTAAACTGAGACTCAGTATAAATCTCAAGACCAGAGTTTGTCCAGCGTACAAACCAACTGAGACTACCTCAATATAATAAATAGCTTCCTGATCATTCGGGACAGTGGACGTAGGATTTTTGTGTCCGAACCACTTTAAAAATCTCTGTGTCTTGTGTCTCGTATTCTTTTTCACTGTTGCATTGCTTTAACTGTTCATACTGAAAAGCCTTCTTAAATCATTCAACTGAGTTTCAGCGAACTTATTGCACTAATCTACTGAAACTGTTTTATTAAAAACGTTTTCCAACTCAACTGAATTGGGCCTACACTATTCCGCGCCACTGAACTTTATCTGCAAGATACTGAATTCTGACTCTCAGTCAGCTAGCAGGTCTCAGTAGAGTCAGTCACTCTGCCAACACGATTCAGAACAGCTTATCTGGTCTGCTGAACCTGTTCAGCAAGACACTATCCTGAAAAGGACTGTTCGTGTTTATGTTGAGAAATCGGTTTTCAGGTGTATTCACCCCCCCCCCCCTACACCTGAACGTGCTCTCGGGACCAACACATATGATATGAGAAAGAAAAAAAATTGCCCGTGCAAATATGATATATACTGCACTAGTATATATAAAAACCGAATGATTTTAATTCCAAATCAATTTTAATTTCAATTCAATTGAACTCAATTGGAATTTTATTAAATTGAGGGGTAAATGTATAAGATATACAAGATTATGTCCCTCAATTTATGCTCAATCATAAAAAAATTTTAGAATGATTCTCAAATTATGCCCATTAATTGTTAATATTAATATTTTGAAAATATCCCTCAATTTACGCCCAATCATGCTAAATCTAATATTTTATAAGATATAATTAAAATTTTATATATATAAAAATCGAATGATTTCAATTCCAAATCAATTTCAATTTCAATTCAATTGAACTCAATTGGAATTTCATTAAATTGAGGGGTAAATATATAAGATATACAAGATTATGGCCCTCAATTTATGCTCAATCATGAAAATAATTTTAGAATGATTCTCAAATTACGCCCATTAATTGTTAATATTAATATTTTGAAAATATCCTTCAATTTACGCTCAATCATGCTAAATCTAATATTTTATAAAATATAATTAAAGAAATTCGAAGCACAACTTTATAAGATAAATCAATTTCAAATCTATTAATTTTTAAAAGTTTTATGTTGAATAACTGCTCCTCAATTTACGCATAATGATGTTAAAAAAGGTTAATTATATATTAAAATAATAAGTTAATAATTTTAAGGAACAAATTGGACTATATTATATCGCCCAATCATGCTAAATATAACATTTTATAAAATATAATTAAAGAAATTCAAATCACAACTTTATAAGATTAATCAATTTTAAAAGGAAAATATTTGTGATTATGATATATTGTACATTTAAATTTTATTCCACAAAAAAAAATGCTTAAGGAGTATATTGTACATTAATCACTCAATCTTTAAGAAACGTGATTCAAAATCTTGAATATTACTACGTACTTCATTTAGTAGTTTGTGTTTTAGTAATATGTATGACTTGAATATTACTACGTATTCCATTTAGTAGTTTGTGTTTTAATAATATATATACGACTTGACTATTGCTACGTATTCCATTTAGTAGTTTGTGTTTTAATAATATATATGACTTGAATATTACTTCATATCCCACTTATTAGTTTGTGTTTTAATAATATGATATATGATATGATATTATTATTTAAAGTAATATTAACTATTGTATCATAAAATTGTAATATTTTTCCGTACGGAGTACGAGTGATGTCCTAGTTGGAGTAAATTCCCAAACTAATACTCCTTCAAACTTTAATTCCCAAAATAATACAATTTCAATTTTAATTCCTAAAATAATATTGTTATTGCCACATAGACCGCCACATTAACATGTTATATTTATTTCTTTTTCTTTAGTTACATATTTTACAAATCCATTGTCGATTGTATTATTAAAACAATATTCCATATAACCAAAAGAGCAATTTCTTTAAAATTAATTAAAGAATAAACTTTAAAAAGAATTCCTTAAAAATTAATACTTATTTTTCGCAAAACAGCAAATTTTGCTATTTAATAGACGAAAACAAATTTACATTATTTTATAAACATAGTATATAATGAAATAGTATGTTAATTAATAAATTTTTAGAGATTACTTATATTAAGATTATATTATTATTATTACTTATATTAATATTATTTTTATTATTCTGAAATTCTATAAATCTAAGAGACAGAGAAATTTCTTTGATGTTTAAAAACTTTTATTATTACTTGGAGAATATTTATGATTTTTTATCACGCAATTCACATGATTTTCAAAATAAAATATGTTTGATTTTTTTTCATTAAGATTTTGAAAAGAATTATTAGTTGATCTGAAATATTGTTTTGAAATAATAGTTTATCCACTTGGCAATTATATACTTAAAAAAAAGAGAAATTAAAATAATTTACCTTCCATGTAGCAAAAAAGATACTAATTTGGGAATTAAAGTTGAAATGGTATCATTTTGGGAATTAAAGTTTGAAAATGTATTTAATTTGGAAATTCACTCAAAATCTAGAAGAACGGCACATTTCTTTTATATTATTAAATAAAAAAAAGTAAAATTATAATGAGATTTAAACAGTAAATAGTACAAATGAAATTATTGAGTTGTAAATTTATAAAATTAATATACAATTCAATATAAATTATTTAAAAATAATAAAAAAACATTAAAATGAAGGTCATCAGCGAAAAGTAACGACTCAAAATATTGAAGGGCCTAAAGCAAGAAACGAAAAATATACCTTTACTTATGAGAAACCCAATATGACTAAAGGGATTCTAGTCTTCTATGCAAAACAAATATGCATATATTTACTGGCTGCATACAATATGAAGACACATATTTTAAGGATAATGATTGCAAAACTAATACTCCATTATTTTATCCGTGTACATATATCTACAAATGTCAATTCCCCCTAAAAGAAACTATTTAATTAATTTAAACTTATCAATTGCTATACTTATATGAAGGACTAACCAAAATTATATATACTAGTCCATTTGAGAACATCGTATCTATAAAGAGTACTAATTTATAGATGCAGACGCTAATTATAAAATCTATTCTAATGTTCTTATTAGAAACATGGCTAAAATGCACTTATTAACAACTAAGGTGACCAAAGGTTTCTAAAATTATTCATAAACTTATTGTAGCTGACTAAATTTCAAAAGCTTGGAATATTACAGTAGTCAAATTTGTGTAAGAATGAGTATATTGATTTCACCGAAGTGCTCAAAACATATGATTTTGGCAGTTTAGCATTCACTCGTGTAATTTTCACATGACATTTTTATTCAAAATGTTGACACTTTTTCCTTAACAAATGATATTTTTTTTCAAACACAAATGACACGTTTTTCAAACTAATTGATACTCAACAAATGATAGTTTTTTAAAAATAAATTACATATTTGTTCAAATAAATGATATTTTTTTCAAAACAAATGACATTTTTTTTTCAAAATAAATAACACTTTTTTCAAAATAATTGATACTCAATAATTTATATTTTTGTTAAAAATAAATGATACTTTTATTCGAAACAAATTATACTTAACAAATGATACTTATTTCAGTGATGGTAGCAGACGTTCAAAATGAGAATAACATTCTTATTTTAAAACAAATAATACTCAACAAATGACACTTTTATTCACAGCAAATGACATTCATGTCCTTAAGAAAAATTAAAATAAATTAAAATAAAGTTCATAAATTAAATTATAACTATGAATACAAATAAATTAACAAATAAAAAAATGGCCTGAATCCGGGTCGCGGACCTGGCCACACAACAGTTTTTGCCATTTTATTTTCATTTATTTTCTTGGCTAAAATTACCATATTGAGGGCATTTTAGAGTATTATTAAAAAAACTTCTCTAAAAAATAACTTTCAAACTCTCCTTTTGCTACAAATTTTTATGGGTATCTTTTTTAACTCATTAATTTACCCTTTTCTTTTTAAAAGTTGCTTCTTATGTAACACCAAAATAATAATAATAAAATTCAAAGCAGTATTGTCATGACACTAAAGCCCTTATAATCAACATCCCTGTTCCATGCGGTAAATAGGATGTTATTTTGATAACGGGATTGAGTTGAATCGAAATTTTGTTCACAAAACTTGATATTGAACTAAAATAAAATAATTTAATGTGGGTTTAAACTGAAAAGTATTTTTGGTTTGGTTAAATATTGCTCCTTCCATTCTATTATTTCCGTTTGATTTCTTTTTGTCATAGAAATTAAAAAAAAATTATTTTTGTGTTTATTTTATGAATTTAAGAAATGAACATAATTTTTTAGTAAAAATTATTTTGAATAAATGAGAATTCATCCAAATTTTATTAAGGCATAATTGAGGCAATTATTTTTCTTTTTTTATTTTTTTATCATATTATAATTGAATAATCAATCTAAAGTTTAAAAAAAGCCATTCATGATAAATTTATGAATTTGGAACGGAACGAGATCGTGAGAGAAAAAGACTTTTAGAGAGAGAGAAAACTTTTAGAGAAAGAGTATAAATGGTGGAATGAGTAGTGAGTAAGGATGATCCCACTTTATTTTAGTATTAAAATTTTAACTTTTTTATTTTTTAAAACATGACAGAAATAATTAGAGGACCCAATTAAAAAATTAAAATAAAAATAATGAGACAGAATGAGTTATATTTTAATCGGAATTTTAATAGTAGTAGTATTAGTAGTAATAATAATTTGTCGATTTTTTTGTTTGTTAATATGCTGATTTGAACTACATCAAAGATGTCTAGCTTCGACACCCTCAGCATAGCACTCTTCGTATTCTTGTACAGACAGGGTAATCAACCCCACTGTCTGTAAAGTAAAAAATGTCGAAAGTAAAAATCCAAAAAAAAGAAAAAAGAAATGACTCGAAAGTCCCATTGGGATGGCATAGCGGTTAAGGTGAGTAGCATGTGAAGGAAATATTAGATTAGGAATGATATACCTTCCTCCTTCGTATGTTGTTGCAGCTTTGATTGTTGCTCGTGTGTCAGATCTTCTGAACCTTTTTCTTCATCTGTGTGGTCAGAGAACTGAAGAAAATTAAGATTTTGTCTCTCACTCAACTCACGCATGGCGTGTATCAAATTGTGAATGTTTGTGTTCTGTTTCTGAACATAATACTAATACATAAACTTCAAAAGTCAATATAATATTAATATATTTGCAGTCCATTAATTTAATTATATTTCTAATGGGCTTCCACATAATTAGCCCATAATATAATTAATTAATCCACTGGGCTATTAATATTTATCAATTAATTGGTCCAGCCAATTAATTTCAGATAAATAACATTATTAAATAATGTAAAAATACATTAATCCATTAATAATGATTTCTGAGAGACAATAAATAACTAGGCAACTAATTGAGCCAGATCAGAGATCTAATACAAGAAATAAAGTTGGCTTCAAATTAATTAATTATTTATGCTCAGCTCAGAGCAAAATTAATTAATAAACACAGATTCATTCCACTAGAGAATCTGTGCTGACTTACCCCTTTATCCCAAATTGAGCAAGGGCTTGTATTTTAGACTTAATCGATCTCCGTATTTAAGATAGAAATATCCGTTAATTAATTAGGCTCACTGACAGCTTAAATTAATTAACATCTTATATTCCTGAGTAGTACCACTCGACCTTATTAACACACCTGAACTTAATCAACCGGGCGAGTTTAGTGTGCTAATCCTTTCGAGTTCCTCAGGGGATATTATCAACCCATTTTACTAGGATACGGCTGTAAGATATAGACAACCAGTCTGAGCCACAAATAACTACTAACACCCAAGATACGTAGATCCGGTCGCGATGACGTTCACCATAGTAGGTCAAAGTGATAGATAGTCAAATGCACTCAGCTGAAGTCTTACCAAGCTTAAGACCAACTAAGTCACCGAGATCTTGGTTCTCCACTAAGGTCAGTTAGGAGAACACATCTCACTGTGATCCATCAATACACAACCTTCAGTGTACCAGTAAAGACCAGCAGCTAAGACAAGCCACTTCTTATCTAAACTGCAGCTTAAACCGACAACTTATCCTGAAGTTGTCTCAGCTGTGATAATTGTTTATATTTTGTCAGTTCAACCAATTTGTGTTGTCTTCTGTGATACCCGACACACTACACAAATCTAACTTTTGTACAAGATAAAGGATTACATGTGCAAATATATACATTTATCAGATAGAAGAATAAAATAGTGGCAAGGACAAAAACACATTGTATACAAGCATAAAAAGTGTTTCTAGTATACAAAATCCCAACAATTCTCTCACTTATACTAAAGAAAACTTTTAGTATACAATGTGTCAGTTCTAGGTACAAACTAATATTTAGCTGTATATCCTATCTATCACTCCTCTTCTCCCACTTATACAAAAGTTTCTGCAGTCCTAAGTGGGGGGGGCATCTCTACCAGTCCTAAGCCACGAACATGCTTCTCGTAAGCCGGAATTGGTAAGCTCTTTATGAATGGATCAGCTAGGTTGTCTTCAGTTCCGATCTTTTCTATGAGTACGTCGCCTTGATTTAAGAATTCTCGTATAATGTGGTACTTCCTGTCTATGTGTTTAGACGCATTATCACAATAAATCGTGATTGCCTTAGGCAAATTCTGAACAATATCAAGATCTTGGAGAAAATTCTTGAGCCAAACTGCATCTTTCGAAGCTTCTGAAGCAGCCACATACTCTGCTTCCATGGTTGAGTCCGCAGTGCATTTCTTCTTTGCACTCCTCCATGAAATGGCTCCACCTCCCAAGGTAAACACATAACCCGAGGTCAACTTCTTCTCGTCTCTGTCAGCCTGGAAATCCGAGTCTGTATAACCCAAAGGCACTAGACTGTCTGACTGGTAAACAATTCTATAATCTCTAGTCCGTTTAAGGTACTTGAGAATATTTTTGACCGCATGATCCGGTCGCTTGTCCAGGATTAGACTGATATCTTGAGACCATGCCTACAGCATATGAGATATCTAGTTTCGTACAAAGCATTGCGTACATGAGACTACCGACAGCGGAAGCATATGGTACTAGCCTCATACTTTCTATCTCTTCAGGCGTTTTAGGGCACTGATTCTTAGATAGAAAAATGTCATGTCTGAAAGGTACCGAACCTCTCTTGGCATTTTGCATGCTGAAACGAGCAATAACAGTATCAATGTAGGACGCTTGTGACAAGCTTAACATCCTTTTTCTGGCGATCTCGGATTATCTTGATCCCAAGGATGTAAGCAGCTTCACCAAAGTCCTTCATTTGAAACTGATCGGATAACCATGTCTTTACGTCTGATAACACTTCAACATTGTTGCCAATGAGAAGGATGTCATCTATGTAAAGTGCAAGAAACACCACTGTTCCATTAACACAGATACGGCACACATACGCCTCGTTAGGACAGGATACAAAACCATAGGATTTGACTACCTCGTCAAAACGCTGGTGCCATAACCGGGAAGCTTGCTTGAGTCCATAAATAGACTTCTTAAGCTTCCAAACTAGATGCTCTTCGCCCTCCTTCACATAACCATATGGTTGTTTCATATAGATGTCTCTACCTTTTTCAAGGTGACCATTTTAAGAATGCGGTATTGACATCCATTTGCCAGATCTCTAGGTTCATGTGAGCTGCTATAGCAAGGAGAATCCTAATAGACTTGATCATTCTACAGGCGAGAAGGTCTCTTCATAATCGATACCTTCTTTCTGGGTAAAACCCTTTGCCACTAGCCTGACCTTAAATGCCATGATCTCTCCATTCGATCCTCTCTTTCTCTTGTATACCCACTTACTACCAATGACCTTGCAGCCCTCAAGTAGTTCAGTGATCTCGTATATATCCATATTAGTTATGGACTTAAATTCCGAGTCCATGGCGATTCTCTATGAATCTGCATCTACATCTCTCACTGCTTCGTTGTAAGTCCAGGGATCCACGGTATCTTGTTCATCTGCCGGGAGATGGTCAGAAGTCTCCCCAGTGAACATATACCGATCAGGTGTAAATATCACCCTCCCACTACGTCGAAAAGTGTCAGGAGTTGTGTTAATAGATTATGCAGTTGCTCTTGGAGCTCTATCTTGCACAATTGGCTCTGTGAGTGGATCTCGATCACCTTGTAATTCCTCAAGGATGATCTCGACTCGAGACTTATGATTACTAATATAATCCTCCTCTAAGAACCGAGCGTTGGTACTAACCACGATCTTCTGTTCTTTAGGATCACAAAAATAACCACCCTTCGTTTCCTTCGGATATCCTATGAACATCATAACCTCTGAACGTGGATCCAACTTGTCGGCCTGTTTATTCAACACATAAGCAGGACACCCCCAAATCTTTATGTGGTGCATACTGGGCTTGTGCCCGCTCCACAACTCGACTGGAGTCGTGTTAACCGACTTGGATGGCACACAGTTCAGCAAGTATGCTGCAGTCTCTAGGGCATATCCCCAAAAGGAAACTGGCAAAGTTGCATAACTCATCATGGACCGAACCATCTCTAAGAGAGTCCGGTTCCTTCTCTCTGACACACCGTTCTGCTGAGGCGTGCCCGGTGCTGTCAGTTGGAATGTAATCCCACATTCTATTAAGTAGTCCTTGAACTCATTGGATAGGTATTCCCCACCACGATCAGATCGTAGTATTTTGATTTCTTTACCTAACTTCTTCTCCACTTCTGCCTTGAATTCCTTAAAGGTTTCAAAGCAATCCGACTTGTGGTGAAGAAGGTAAACATATCCATACATCGAGTAATCGTCAGTAAATGTGACAAAGTACTCATACCCACCACTAGCTTGTGTAGACATAGGTCCACACAAGTCAGAATGTATCAAACTTAATGCTTCTGTGGCTCTATAACTCTTTGCCTTAAAAGGCCTAATCACCATCTTACCTTCCAAGCAGGATTCACAAGTTGGAAATGGTTCAACTTGGAGATACTCCAATGATCCATATTTCACCAACCTTTGGATCCTATTTAAATTGATGTCACCTAGTCTTAAGTGTCATAGATAAGTTTGGTTTACCGTAGAAGATTTTTTCCTCTTCTTAGGATTTGATGATGAGGAAGCAAACTTAACAGATGTACATGGATTAGACGTAATAATATATAGAGATCCATTTAAAGTCCCATTGCAGATAAGATCTTTCCCTTTTGAAATCGAAATTTGATCATCAAAAACAGATCTATAACCATCCACAATAAAAAGTTTTGAAACGGAAATAATGTTTCGCCTAAACTCATGCACCAATAAAACATCTCTCAATTCTAAGCTAGAGTCTAAAACAGATAAATGTAAATCTCCTATGGCAATAGCTGGAACTCGTGATCCATTGCCCATGGAAACCACCACCTCGCCATCAGCCAGAACCCTTTTCGCGAAAACCCCCGCAATGTGTAACAAACATGATCGGTTGCTCCGGAATCTACTACCCATTCATGGGTAGATGCGGAACAAGCACGGCTTTCATTACTAAGGCGATGCGTGTACCTTTCTGTTTTGCCTTGAAGTCGGGACATTCAATCTTCCAATGTCCAACCTTACCACACTTGAAACACTTCTCCTTAGGTTTTTGAACCCCTCCGGTAGGTGCTAACTTCGTGCTCCCACTTTTCTTCTTGACGTTCGTAGCCTTCTTGTCCTTTTTCTGGAATCTACCTTTCGGAGGGTTCCTTGAGCTGCTAGTAGTGTTCAAGATTTGGGTTCCCTTACCTTTAGTCTGACCCATGATTCCTTCTGCAGTAATTAACTCACTTGAAAGTCCATTCAAAGTGTAGTCTTTCCTTGACATCACTACATTTAGGCGGAAATTCTCATATGATTTAGGTAGTGAATGTAGAATGATGTCTATCTTGATGCCAAGATCCAAGACACCACCAACATTTGCAAGTCGATCTAGCAGCTCGATCATATATAAAACATGATCCTGCACGGATGCACCTTCAGCCAATTTTGCGGTAGTAACCTGCCTCAGGAGATGAAATCTCTGAGATCTATCGGTCTCACCGAACTTTTCAACCATGGAATCCCATATCACTCCCGCATGAGGCGTGTTTTCATACTGTGAAGTAAGAGAATCAACCATAGTAGATAGAATGACAAAACGAGTCTTGTCATTATCCTCTACCCACTTTTCAGATTCCCTTATCTACTCCTCAGTCGCCTCTTCTTCGGGAGTTCGAGTTCGAAGGTGCCGAGAACATACAAGATTTTCTCATTTTGGAACATTAGTGTAAGGTTTCTCCTCCACTCTTTATAGTTGTCAATACCCTTTAAGGGTCGGCTCATAAGACCATTAACAACAGCTTGAAGAGACATATCTGAAAAATAATTAAAATAAAGCATGTAAGGAAAAATAATTTGCACATAATTCGTAATTAACGATCATTGTAACCTTTTGAAAAACAATGATGTTAAAAACCTCGAACGACTCTAGGAATTCCACTAGCAAGCCACGCAGGTGGACGTTTACTAGCGTAACCCTAAACCAAGCTATTTACCTAGCTCTTTAATTCCAATCCACGCCTAGGTTCTTAAGACGAATGAAATTAATAGTTCGATATTCTGGACCATGTCACTATTAAAACGCGGGAAGGGACTTCGAGGGAAGTGAATTGTACTTGCGGTGACATCTAAGCATTGACCATTAATTTGACCAAAATAGAATCAAATTCTCGAAATTGACATACTTACTCGAACTATGCCGCATTCAATTTGATCTAATTAGCCATCCTATTTAATTATTATCTTATAGAGTACTCGTGTTTACTAGGCACGCAAGCCACGCAGGTGGACGTTTACGGCTTCGCTCCCACTACTCAATAATAATCAAATATTGTTTTGGAAAACTCATCTCACAAAACTTGTAGCTCAAAGATGCAAGCAAGCCACGCAAGTGGACATTTACTCACATAATTTTACTACTTTTGTGTAGAGTCCAATTAATGGAGGTCCAATTAAGTGTTTAATATCCAAATTAATGGAATCTAATTAAACATTTAATTTAAAGTTGCTTAGTCTTTTTATTCAAAAGGTTTGTTACGAATCATGCATCATCACATAATTCCTAAAGCATGCAATTTCTAAACGCACATAATAAAACGTGCTCGCGAAAATTAAAACATGCTTAATAACGACATAAATCATATTTACATGCTTTTCTAAGCGCAATTAATCACATAATCACATGCTAAAGTATAATAATAAATAAATGCGCAAATAGAAAATTTAAAACGTTGTTATCGGGCTTTAAAACACGTAATTCCTAACTATTACATTGCCCGATCAAAATACAGATCTTCGAAATCTTCAAAATTTTCGAATCTGAAAACTGCATCGCCGCGTCATCAGAGGGTCTGCCACGTGGCAGACACGTGGTAGACACGTGTACAACCTTGACAACAAGGGCTGACGTGGCGCGCCACGTCATCGCCACGTCAGCATCTTCTTCAACAAAGAAAAACCGCCGCCGCCGCTGGTTCACCTCCCGCCGCCGCTGTAGACCGGTTCTCTGCCGGCCGCCGACGTGGTGGTGGTCTTCCGTCCACGGCGAGCCAGGAACCGCCGGCAGCCCGCCGTTCGGCGCTGAAACGCAGCAGCCCGCCGCGTCTGCGCCTCCGCCTGCGCGATGCTCGCGCCGTCTCCCGCCGCCACGTCCGGCCGTCCATGACGGCCCCATCCCTTCCAGACGTCTCACGGACGTCTGGGCTGCGTAAAAAAGCCGCCAATTTCAGCCACAACGACGGGATTTCAGCGAGTCACGCAACCCGTTGCCGCCGGCTCCGCCGTTGAGAAATTATATCTTTCTGATCTGCGATTCGTTCAATTGATTCATGGGTAATGATCGTTGGACGATTTTAGGCCACCATGAACGGATTCCGGCCGAAATCGTCCATCAATTTCCCTCAATTTTCGAATTTATCGCCGGAAAAATTTATGATGAGCAGCGAACTTCAGACGTCGATTCCGGTCGCATCCGGGATTGGATGATCCCATACGACATATCGACATGAAGCTCGTGTGACGAGGAATCCATCGGTTCAAGCCGATCGAAAATCTAACACCGGACCCGCCGGGAATCGCCGCCGCAAGATGCGGCGGAACCCTAGCCGAATTAGGGTTTTCATCCGAATTGGGGATTTTTGGACAGCACGACCACTTCTCATTTCCAAAGCTATTCCGGACAAACCAGAAATCGAAATGGGTCATGCGACCCAGCTAGACGAAGCTAACGAAAAAACGAACAAACCTAACCGAACGGATCAGAAAAATAAGTAGGCACGCACCCCCACGCGCCTTCGAAAGTCGGCGGTCGTGATCTGCCAAAAAATAGGGTTTCACCTTTTCCGTCTTTCTGCGCCGTCGCGCCTCAATTTTCGTGCATTCCAGACAAAAATACAGTATAAAATAGTACAATTACGTAACACATTGGTCCTATCAACTACTCGTGGATTTTCTCACGAGAAAAACGTTACAATGAGGTCAAAACAGTGGCTCGCTGGCCGCCCCAAACACGAAAATTAACCCGATAACGTCGGAATTAAACCCTAATCATGCTCCTAACAACAACAATCAGAGCCTAAACCTGGCTCTGATACCAATTGAAGTAAATATTAGGTTAACGATATACCTTCCTCCTTTGTATGTTGTTGCAGCTCTGATTATAATTATATTTCTAATGGGCTTTCACATAATTAGTCCATAATATAATTAATTAATCTACTGGGCTACTAATATTTATCAATTAATTGGCCCAGCCAATTAATTTCAGATAAATAACATTATTAAATAATATAAAAATATATTAATCCATTAATAATGATTTCTGAGAGACAATAAATGACTAGGCAACTAATTGGGCCAGATCAGGGATCTAATACAAGAAATAAAGTTGGGCCTCAAATTAATTAATTATCTATGCTCAGCTCAGAGCAAAATTAATTAATAAACACATATTCATTCCACTAGAGAATCCGTGCTGACTTATCCCTTTATCTCAAATTGAGCAAGAGCTTGTATTTTAGACTTAATCGATCTCCGTATTTAAGATAGAAATATCCGTTAATTAATTAAGTTCACTGACAGCTTAAATTAATTAACATCTTATATTCCTGAGTAGTACCACTCGACCTTATTAACACACTTGAACTTAATCAACCGGCTGTGTTTAGTGTGCTAATCCTTTTGAGTTCCTCAGGGGATATTATCAACCCATTTTATTAGGATACGACTACAAGATACAGACAACCAGCCTGAGCCATAAATAACTACTAACACCCAAGATACGTAGATCCGGTCGCGATGACGTTCAGATAGTCTAATGCACTTAGTTGAAGTCTTACCAAGCTTAAAACCAGCTAAGTCACGAGATCTTGGTTCTCCACTAAGGTCAGTTAGGAGAACACATCTCACTATGATCCATCAATACACCACCTTCAGTGTACCAGTAAAGACAAGCAGCTAAGACAAGCCACTTCTTATCTAAACTGCAGCTTAAACCGACAACTTATCCTGAAGTTGTCTTAGCTGTGATAACTGTTTATATCTTGTCAGTTCAACCAATTTGTGTTGTCTTCTGTGATACCCGACACACCACACAAATCTAACTTTTATACAAGATAAAGGATAACATGTGCAAATATACATATTTATCATATAGGAGAATAAAACAGTGGTAAGGACAAAAACACATTGTATACAAGCATAAAAAGTGCTTCCAGTATACAAAATCCCAACAGCATGTGGCCGGAAAATGAGGGTTCAAACCCCCCCCCCCCCCCGATTTTTGAATTTGTCAACTTACACCAAAGTAAAAATTAAGAATTAGTGTGAATGTGACCACAAATTTAGGCAAACATTAAAAAATGTATGTTACGTGTCACTAATTTTAATTTTAGTGAAGGTCTAAAATTTGAAGTTTTGGATATCTATTTTGATAGAGTTATATATATAATATAACATATATCTTTTATGCAGTTATATGTTATGTTTGTGCTTTCTTTTCTTTTTTATACTTGTTGGGTTATGAGTAGTAGGAGATACTCAGCAGCTAATAGGTTAAAATAATATTGGGGGAAATCGTAGTCGTATTATGGAATTGAAGATCCCAAAACCCAGCTGGTATCAGTAGTGTAGTGTCGATAGGACTAGATGATGTATAGGCTAGACTATTTTATTTTGTTTATCCTTCTGTCTATGTCCTGTACGGGGTAAAATGTTGGATTGATCTTCTGTCGAAGTTACTTTCCAGAACCCCACGTCATCAGTGTAATTGCTTGCGTTCATAAGTCATCAGCTGATCTTCACCTCAGTAGAAGACATCTCATCAGCTGACAGCATCAGCAGAACAACTCTATGCAAGCTCAGTACCTTCGCAGTCATCAGCTGACCATACTCAAGAGAATATCTCTTGTCAGCCGACTCAGACGAAGAAGACAGAGACTGCTTAAAGTCTACTATATCCGACAGGAAACGACCCAGTTGTTCAAGTCTTTTCGAAAGTCAGCAGAAGACCATACGAGGATTAGGGAGAGTCAACTCCGATGTCTGACACATCTCACCTACCACAAACCTCGACCAATGAGAAGCCGCCAAAGCATATCTGCTCTGACCAACTAAAGTTGCTCTCATGTACAGTGTCCAACAACTCTGCTGCAACAATTCGAATTTATGGCCGTTTTCTTTGGAAGCTTGTGACACGTGGCATCGTCGTCTCCAACGGACATATGCCTAGGTCACAACTATAAATAGAGAAGAAATCCGAGCTTCACGCACGGGATATCAAGGGAAAAACGCTCAAGCTTTCGAACAACTCTAGCGCATTCAAGATCAATCCAGCGAAGAACTTGCCCAATAGAATATCATTAGTTCTTCTCTCTAGAGTTCTTTAGATCCCTCTTCTCTAGCTAAGCTCATTGCCATATTTATAGCTTAGAAATTCGAAGGAGTTCACTTTTAGTGATCGTTCTTACTGTAAGAACTCCTTCCTAGTTGGAGATTATTCCCTCCCTTTCAAACCTTGGTTTGATTTGTAAAGTCGCTAAGGACTATAACTTAGAAGGTTACGTCCGGTGCACGAGATTCCTTCTTGGCGAGACTTGCTCGAGATAAATCAACAAGAACTCCTATTCGGCAGGACCGTGGACGTAGGATCTTGCGTATCCGAACCACGTTAAAAATTGCTTGTATTATCTACTGTTTTATTGCATTGCATACAAACTGTTACAAAATCATATCTTTGCATAAAACGTATTCTTAAAAGCGCACTAGCCAAAACTACTTGACTTGTGAAAATCACGTTTTCAAACTGAGACGAATCTCCGGGCCCCACACTCTTATCCGCACTAAGTCTCCGACCGGAGTTTCAAATCTTGACAAAAGTCGGTAGGAGAGCTCGATGGTTGGCACACTTCCGACCCGCGATCGAAGGTTACTATTTGACATTGTTTGTTAGTTGCAACTTACAGGCTCAAATTGTCCTTCACGTTCGAGAAAAGAAAATGTGCTCAGGTGTATTCACCCCCCCTCTACACCTGACTATCGTCTCCGGACCAACAATACTTCATTGTCCTTTAAGTAAAATTAGCAACATTTGAAGCATAAAAAACTCTATCTTTTAAATACTTGATTAATTTATAAGTTAGAAATTGTTATTCTTCGTAATATCCTCCAACTAAATCTAGGCGTCGTCAAAATAGGATTTTGTACTATATTTTTCGAATAAATTATGAACAACATTTAACGGCTATTTCTAAAAGAAAATATAAGATCGCTAAATAAGACTTAATTAGTAAGTATATTTAGACCAAAAACACCCCAAAAAAATTTCTCAAGGGCTCCGCCCCCGGATAAATACAACTCATCCCCGTAAATTTCACCCCCTAACAATAAATCCTAGATCCGCCCGACTATGTGTGAGCGCATCACACATGGCTAGCATAGGGTGGTTGAACCGTCTTGTGTTATTTGCGGTTTAGAAGCACTGAACGGGGTTTCACTTCAGACACTTTGGTGGCGTCATGGATTACCTTCGTCATAAAAAAAATGACTCAAAACTCTTCAAAGGACAGGGATCGCCCTAGTCATAGCCAATTTAACAATGGTCCCAAATTTTCCAAATACTTGGGTTAAAAATATTTTAACCGAATTGGACTTCCAAAATTTTATTTCGACATACCTTATCATATTTTAGTATTTTTTTGAAAATCTAATTAACTAATGATTGACGAAAAATTGACAAAATAATCAATTTAGTTAAAATTTAATTTTTTGAAAACCAATTTAACTAAAAAACTCAAATCAAAGATTAATTTGACCAAAAATCAAACATAGAAATAGAAAAACAAAAAACCAATTTTATACAATATTCATTTTAAACCGAGTCCCAAAAATAGAAAAACAAAAAATATTGAATTAGATAGCAGATGACATGCGAATATATACAATATATTTTTGTATATAAATTTTTAAAGTCATAAACTGTATATATTTGTATTTTTGAAAATGATTTATAAACTAATAAATAAATAAAAAGTCCTGAATGCGATTCCCCTAATTAAAAAAAAAAATATCTATTTAAACTCCCCAAAAGAGAGGTGACCCAAAGGCAGAGTAGTAGAGTACGTCGTTTGCATAGTTGGACTTGACCTTAAGAGTCAAGATCTCCAATCACATGCAACTAGACCTAGAAATACAAACGACAAACATCAAAATATTAATTAAACTATATCTTACTACTAGATGAATATATTATATAATAATCTAATATTTTATAAGTTTGTACATTTTCTTTCATTCATACAAGCAAGGACGAATCGACTGAGTTGCGCATATTTTTATCCTAGTTTTATTAATATATTTAAAAGCTTTTTATTTTCATTTTTCAAATTGCAGATTCATGATTTGGTTTTTTGTTCTATTTTTTGTGACTAAAATTTAGACTAACAATTGTGGTAAAAAGAAATGTGAGAGGTGAAAGTGAATGTATTTTCTCTTTGGTTGGTTGGTTTGGAAAAAGACCGTGGGGAGACAAATGCTTTTCCACGTTGACCCCTGCTGCAACACCATGGTCCTCATTTGTCATTTTCTCCATTCCTCATGTCTAATTTGGGAAAAGTGAATACAAAATCCAACACCTGGCTCTTTTTTCCTACCTGGGCCCCATCCCTCCAAATTTTTGAAAACAATGAAAGAGTTGCGAGGTCAGCACATCCAACTAAAGTATTTTCAAATGCCTCTCCCTCTCTTTCTCTCACCTCACCTGCTCCGATCACCTACTTCTCACCATCCCCTGCACTCCACTACTCTCTAATTTATTTTATGAAACATCTTTATAAATACTCCTATGTTTGGTGGATCTACTATGACCCCAAGTGTTTTTGGTCAAACACTTAATATTTATGTATAATAGGATGCTAGCTAATAATCAAGCATTTATGTACAATAACTATTTACTAATAGGTGCAGTTTCATAATTTTATCAACCACCTTAATTTTAATAGAGAGTTATTGATGGAATTTGGATTTATAACGAATTTTCTATTAGTTGAATCCTCATATGAATACTCTTAGTCTCCATGAATTGCACAATGATTAACAAAATCGAAATATTAATAACATCAAATTGGATGGTTTGGACCATAAAACTTGAAGCGCGGGGAGAAGCAGGTGATTGAAACCCAGTTAACTCTCTCCTCACTGTAGTCTCAGCTCTCTGTCTCTCTCTCTCTCTCGAAAAACGAAAGAGAAACACCTACTACTACCAACACTACTACTTCCACCTTCTCCACCTTCTCTACCTTCCCCATTTCCCCCTTTCATTTTATCCAACACTTTATGAGCATTCTTTCAACCCCAAGATACGCAAGGAGGATGAAATTCTGCTGAATTTTTTCTTTGAAGCAATCTCTGGGATATATTTTCTTTTTTGCTTTTGGGCTGGGGTTAGGATGAATCGAGGGATGTGATGGGGGCGGGGTTCTCGCAGGTGTTCCCCTGTTTCAGCCCGGCCGGCGGCGGTCCGAACCGGTCCGAACCGGATGTCTTTTTCTCCGACAACGCGCCGCTCGACGAAACCCTCGGCCACTCCTTCTGCTACGTCCGCTCATCCGCACGGTTCATCTCCCCCACTCACTCCGATCGCTTCGTCTCGCCCTCTCAGTCCCTCCGGTTCGACGATCCGCGGCCTTCAAAACCACCCGGTTACTCGGAGTCCGGATTCCGGGCCATCTCCGGCGCCTCCGTCAGCGCCAACAGTTCCACTCCCGTAACTGTCGTCCAGCTTGACGACATCTACACTGATGCCACCGATTCCTCCAATCAGCAGAATAATTGCAGCAGCAGTGGCAGCAAGGGTTTTGTAACCGGAGCTGGACCGCCCAATGTTCTACTGGATGGGTTCGAGGGTACGTCGTCGTTTAGTGCCTTGCCCTTACAGCGGGCGCCTCGCGGGGGCGAGCACCCCTCGGGCCCGCTAGAAAGGGCCTTCTTTATGTCCGGCCCGATCGAGCGCGGCGCTCTCTCCGGTCCGCTGGATGGTGCTGCATCCGGCGAAAGCAATGGGGGGCGTCCCATTTTCGGCACCGCTGGGGGGCTTTTACGTTAAGAAGAGGAAGAAGAAGAGCATTTCGGGAATTCGGAAGGCATTGTACCGAAACTTCTCTGTGGTGCCTGTGCGGAATTTCATTAGCGGAGGGGGGCAGCAGAAGGATGCTCCACAGGGAAACGATGGGTGCACAGAGGCGCCACCTCTCGGCTGTGAGGGCAATGTGCAATGGGCACTAGGTAAGGCAGGTGAGGATCGGGTTCACGTGGTTGTATCAGAGGAGTTAGGTTGGCTGTTTGTTGGAATTTATGATGGATTTAATGGACCTGATGCCCCGGAGTTTCTCATGAGCCATTTATACAAGGCCATGTATAACGAATTAGAGGGTTTGTTTTGGGATGCAGAGGATTCAGTTGCAGCTTCAGAAAATGCAGATACCACAGCCGATGTTAATACTGATGATCGCCAAGACTTTAGAGAAAGCAAAGAAGGCGAAGTAGAACAAAAAATAGTTAAAAAAGTTATGTTTGTTGGGAAAGAAATAGAAGTTAGAAGGAGGAGATTATGGGAATTTTTGGTGGAGGATGATCCCGAATATGGCCTGGATCTATCTGGTTCTGAAAGATTTGCATTCTCGGTTGATGATGCATTGAGTGTGAAGGATGCAGGTTCAGCAGTGAGTAGGAGGTCTTTGTTGTTGTCAAAACTAAAACATGGGTTGTTGAACAGGCATAAGGATAAGGAGGGTAAAAGATTATATCCTTGGAAGTTTTGGTTGGAGGGGAAACAAAAAGTAATTGAGGACATGAGGGATAATGATGTAGCAGGTGATGGGGAAGTAGAAAGGGAGAGAACTAGTAGAACTGGTAGGAAAAGAAAAGTAGGATTAGTTGATCATGAGCTAGTATTAAGTGCAATGTCTAGAGCGCTCGAAGTGACAGAGCAAGCATACTTAAATATGACTGACAGGGTTCTTGATCGTTACCCAGAGCTTGCATTGATGGGTTCTTGCTTGTTGGTTGCGTTAATGAGGGATGATGATGTGTATGTTATGAATGTTGGGGATAGTCGAGCCATCGTGGCACAGTTTGAGGCAGAAGAGGTAAGCTGTGGTGCAGAATTGCAAGGTTCTGGTGATGATGGGTTTAATGGTGAGGACATAGTTGAAGAGTTTGCAGCTGTCAGTCAAAAGGAGAGTAAAGTTGTAGATGAAGCTCATGCTCATCAATCTATTGGTTTGACTGCACTGCAATTATCGACTGACCATAGCACAAGCATAGAAGAGGTAACATTTCCTAAATGACGGTTGAGGAACTTTCCTGTATAAATATCTATCACTTTTCTAATGCCTTATTAATGGGAACAGTTTTGCCTTTCCTGGTTAACTAGTCAAGTAGGTATAATTTGTCTAAATATGGGAATTTGACTGAACATGACGTACATAACTGGAGTAAAACTAGATAAACATAAGGAATATCGGTGCATATACCTCATAGACTAGTTTTTTTGTTAAGATGCCTTGTAATGGGTGAAATATACAGCTTATTAACTCACTTCCTGTGGTTAATGCAAAAGGATTTATTCACTTTGTCTTAGATGCCTTTTCTGATTCATTTTATTCCCTTCTTTATATCTTAAATTCTTTGGCATTTACTCATTTGAGTTGGTTTCTCAATCTCCTTTAGAATCCATCAATTAAATCTTCCAGCATGACTTGTGCCTAAGGACTCTTTCTTTCTTCGATTAGATTCGGCTCATTATTAACCTCTTCTGTTGATTGTGTGTGCTGTAGTAGTTAATTCGTCCTTATTCTATATATAGCAGTCACAAAAACAGGATGAATGTGCTAGTTCCACATGTTCATCCATGTTTGATGTGGTTCAGAGATTAGAGACTCAAGTTTTCTTACGTTAATAATTTATTTATGGTACTCAGCTCTTGTTATAGATTTAAATGGTACTCTGGATATAAATGCATAAAATCACCTAAATTTATATTCAAATAAACATTTTCTTTTATGCGTTCTTGTTTTATTACATAAGTCTTTTCCAGTTATGTTCTGCCTTAAGCTTCAAGTTATAGAAGACATACACTTGCCATGGACATTAATATTCTCGTTGTATACTTCCTGATGATTCTGATTCTTGCTTTAACTCAACTGACCAGAAATAGCTGAAACCGCTAGATTTCAAGAAGCATAGTGTTGCTTTGAGTTAAGATGGTTTCTAGCTTGTGGTCATAACAATAGATTCTCGAATTAATTAATTAAATTGAGAAGATTTTAGAATCCACCATCTGAAAAGAAAGTCTGCTTGCAGATACTTTATTGCTCACCATTTCCCCAATCTTAGTATTGGGATTAATTTAGTTGGGAATTCATTTTTGCTTCAGTTTTATTCGGAGTCCATATTGAGTAATACTCCTCCATCCCACTCCATTAGTCCAGTTTCTTTTCGACACGGAGATTAAGAAAGTTGTTTGTTGTATGTAAAGTAGTATAAAATAGTGGTGTCCACTAGAATATATATTAGAGTATTATTTTAAGTTAAAATGAAAGTGGACTAATGGAGTGGGACAACTGGACTAATGGAGTGGGATGGAGGGAGTACCTCCTTAAGATTAGGCTGAAGCAAGTCTTTATTTGGGTTGCAATTATTTCTATGCATGAAAAGGACTTCAGATCTATTTGTACTTTTCAAATTAATTGACAAAATTACCATTTATGTAAGGTGCCTGACGCAAAACTACTCATGAAGAGTGGTTGCCTTGGACTTAAGGCACTTGATGGTACTTCTATCATTTATTGTTAGGGAAGTTTAAGGATGGACTAGTGTCAACTGAATGTATGGATGCAACTAAGCGTCACTGTATCACTAACAAAGATGGAAACAAGGTGTATCTAGATTTAACATTAGGAAAATAATAAAAACCTAAGCTGTAGTTATATAGTTAATAAAAGCTATTGCACAGAAAATTATTATTCTCGCATTTTACAGAGTAACTAGGATAATAATTCTTAAAAAATAATATGCTAATCCTCGTGTTGCATGTGCATTTTTATTCAGGATTCCTCATCCCGTTATACATATGCTCCCTCCATCTTGTTCATCTTGTCTCACTTTCCCTTTCAGGTTGTCACATCCATCTTGTTCCATTCCAAAAATGGCAATTTTCCTATTCACAACTAATAACTCTCTTTTTGTGGGACCGGCTCACTTACTCAAAATTAACAACTCTTCTTAATAACTGTGCCCAAAAGAAGTGAGCCAAGCTCAATAGGACAGTAATATTTAATAATATTAATACTTTTGTGATCTATTGAAAGAAGTTACTATAATAGTTACAGTGGTACTGAATTGTTCAATAACAATACAATCTACGAGCCATGGCTTCTTGTACAAGCTTAGTAGTTCAAATCTTACCAATTTCAATTATGTCAAACGAGTTCACATGAGCTTATATCTATTTGTGAACACAAAGTGATGACAACAGGATCAAATGACTACTATGATTCTCATTGTGAACTTTGACCTTGAGAGATCTCAAGGAAGCAAGCTTAAGAGGAGTTGAAGTATCTTATGCTATAGAAAGTTCATAACTGAAAAAGGAACTTGCTTAAAGATGATGGATAAAGATGAGAGCTAGGCTTGTTAGCTCATGCGAGATTAAGCATTAGATTGAATATGAGCTACATTATTTTGAACTATATCATTACTAAAGTTATTTTCTCCCAACACTTTAAACACAAAATGGATGGGCACAAATACATGGTTTAAATGCAGCCACTCCTGATATTGTGCAGCCATAACCCAAGTGTTCACAGGCACGGACTGCTTTGGATGAATTTTCTAGACTGATGTTAAATTGTTTTTAAACTTAACCATTCTACTTCTTTAGTCATTTTTTTTACACAGTTAATTTCAGGAAGTTAGTACAATGAAATGAGCACCTAGATAACAAGGGGGTGAGGATGGTGGATGAATTTTCAGCTTTGATCTTAAATATGCTTTCAAAACCTCAACTTGTCAGTCATTCTTCCTATATGATCAATTTCAGGAAGTTATCAGAATCAAGAATGAGCACCCAGATGACAGCAATTGTATAGTAAATGACAGAGTTAAAGGTCGTCTCAAAGTAACTCGTGCATTTGGGGCTGGATTCCTCAAACAGGTTTGTTTTTTGAGTTATTGTCAATGCTCACTCATAATCAGTTTGTTAGCGTCATGCATGTTGCTCTTGAACTTTTCGATTAAGTTAAACCCTTCTATACTTGACCCAGGCACCTTCACATTAACTTGACGTATGTTCATATGGTCTTTGAGTTTGAGTGCAAGGGTGCAACAATGACAACCTTACTCAGTATGTTATATTGTAGTTTGCAACTCTGTTCTTTAATAATAATTGCACCTCTGGCTCTGAATGTGAATTGGAGGATCAAGCCTCAGACGTTATTGTTCTCAGAATCATAAGTTGAACTCAACTTAGTACACTTAGCTGCAAACTGCGTGTTACGATGTCTGTTCACTACAGTTTTCACTTATTTAACAATTTTTGGTGTGCCTAGTACCTTCCTCATGTGTGCTCCCTTTTCCTTTGTAGTTTCTGTTAATAAGTATGTCTCTGGCCAAATGAACATATTTTTTACTGAAGGCACATAACAGTTAACATATGTAGTGTACTTTTCCAGATTCTCCTTGGTTTGCTTGTTGACATCTCACAAATAGTATTTATTGCATGTTGATGCAGCATAAATGGAACGATGTCTTACTAGAAATGTTTCGAAATGATTACATTGGTACTGCGCCCTACATCTCGTGTTCACCTTCTCTTCGTCACCACAAACTTTGTCCCAGAGATCAATTTTTGGTGCTTTCATCTGATGGCTTGTATCAGTATTTTAGCAATCAAGAAGTGGTTTCCCATGTGCAGAATTTTATGGAGAGGTTCCCTGATGGAGACCCGGCACAGCACTTGATAGAGGAACTTCTATTTCGTGCTGCCAGAAAAGCTGGTACATTTTTTTTTTAATCTTAAAGTAATGGAAGGTTGTTATAGAACCTATTTGCAGTCTTAGATGGTGGTCTTGGTGTGATTATTCTTCTCAGGCCTCACATTTTGACTCCACAATTTGCTTTTTCTCTTGTAAATGTGGCTCAAATGACGTAACTGAACAAGTCTCTGAATGACTAATTTGTAGGCAGAGGGATTTTCCTGGGATTCACTGTGTCCATATGTATAGAAACCAAAAAAACTAGTTAGAAGAATAACATCTGTAGGCCTTTTCATGTAAGAGCCTCTTGGCCGTGAATGTAAAGAAGAAAACTGTAAGTGTCGATGTATGCTTGATCGTATGGCCAGATTACCTTCTCCCATTTCATTTGGGTGGAATTTTGAGCAAGCAGTGGTATTTGAGGGGCTTGTATACAATTGGGAGTGTTTTTGTAAAGTATTTTGGTTTTGTTTTTCACTTGTTCTTCTTACTGATAGAATTTGGTCCTTGGGAGCAGATTAGCTGAGGCATAAATGTATGTTTTTTGCAGGAATGGATTTTCACGAGCTTCTGGACATTCCTCAAGGGGACCGTCGGAAATACCATGACGATGTCACGGTTATGGTGGTATCCCTTGAAGGGCGAATTTGGAAGTCCTCGGGGAAGTACCTTTGAGCATATGATTATGCACCAGAGCCACATATATGATATGAAAACTTCACAGGAAGCGTGATCGTCCGAAGATTCTTGTCTTAAAAGAGGAAATTTTGTAGTTGCTGCCGTAAAACTTGTTTTAGGCAGGAAAAAGAAGACCTATTTTATTTTATTTTATGTTTTCTTTTTATAATTATTTCTAGAGCCTTCTCATTCGTTTGTTCTTCATTGGGGTGGAGGGAGCTTTGACTTCTGCCTAATTCTGGGAAGTAATGTTCCGTTCTCAAACCATTCAAATCCAAAAGCAGCTGTAAATTATCTCACAAACCTATATATAGTATTAGGGTGAATTCAATTCAATTAAATGTTAATTTGTTTGCTGGAACATAGGTCAAATAAATCATTTCATTTCTTTAAATGTTTCCTTAGGACTTCTTTTTGTACAATAATAATTTAATAATTTTGAATACTATACTACTTTACACATGCAAAACGAAGGAGCATTTATCTCTATACATATCATATTTTGGAGTGTGCGGAATACTACTTTGAGTTTGGCGTCTTTGACAAGGAGTCCATAAAATTCAGATATTTTTGGGCGAAGTTGAGTGTCAAACTTTAGTTTTATAGTAATTCCTTACGTCGCTTTCCATCACTCATCAATTCGCAACTGAATCTTCCAACTCTATTGTATAGGATTTATTCAGCATTTTAGTTTTTAGGATTACAAAAGAAACTATTGTTCACTTGTAAGAGTAAAATAGTAGAACATAATATAGTATGCCTAGTAGAGTATGTATATTCAAGCTCCATATTTTGAGCATTTTCAATTAAATAGTGGCAATAATGAACTAACGTGGAGTATATATGTTGGATCTACTAGAAATCCAGATTTACATAGAAACTACAAATTCATGAATCTCTAACTTTTTCTATCCAAATTATCCAACTCTAAGTGATGTTTATTCTCAAATTTGAGTTTGTGAAGCGAATTTGTGTTAGTTTTCAATTCAAATATTGATACGACACGAAATATAATATTTTCTAAAAGCTAAAGACACAATACGACATCATACATTAAGATTAACAACTTTATAAATAGAATTATATCGAACTCGAATCTCAATTTTCTTTCCACAATGTTAGAATTTTGGGGCCACAACAAAATGGTAGCAGGTAAGCATTTCTCGCAAGGGTTGGCACTCGACGTATGTAAAAATATATATTCGATACAGAAACGTAGTTGCATCAGAATATCGAAACCAGAAATTTCGACTACCATTACAAGATGACGATCTCTTCAGCTGATAATTCATCTTCCGACGGGTAAATACCTCTTTCTCGTCTATTTAGCATCGACTCTCGGCTTCTTCACGTATTCAGTGAAGAAATAGGTGTTTGGGAACGAAATTTAGGCCGGGGTGTGATATTGGTCTCATTTTCCCTTCTATGTTCGAATCGTGCTGAATTTTGGAATATCTGATTCTGAAATGGAACCGAGATTGCATGTCACTAGCATTCTGGTATTTTCCTCTTTAGAAATTGTGGAGATCGACATTTGATTTACTTTTTTTGCTGGATCTGATATCTATAGAAGTCCTTCATCACTGATTGTGACCTAAGGCAACGTATTTTAGGGATGCAGTCCGTACGATACATGCACTGTTCGTTGACATACAATTAAAATAACAGTACATATTAATATATGTGTTTGCGTGTGTGTTTATGGAAAATCTTTGGTAGATATTGTGTTTGGTGTATCTCATTGGGTGATGATCTAATGCTTCATTTCGATGAAGTCATGAAGCATTTGGGGAGTGCAGAAAGATGCGGTTACAAATCAACTTCACTAGAATGTTCTTTTTCGACTAGCTAAGGATCATCTGAAATTATCTTGAATCTTGTTTAGAGCTCATTATCTCTTGTAACTGTGAAATTTACATGATTCTGGTTCTACTTCCTTTGAAAACATATGAAGTAACATATACTGATATAATGCAGAACCAAGATCTGCGCATCAATTTCTCTAATGATCTGAACTGATCGATCCATTTACATTCAAGATCATCTTTGTTGACTCAAATTTCTTAATTGACACGAGCAGGCAACCAACACAAATTGCATATATTAAATGACTGCGACTACCGCATTAATCCACAACCTTCACCTCTGGCACTTAAATTTGTTCTAATATCCTTTTAACAGATCGGCTTCAATGGTGGTGTTCCAATTGACGAGGAATATTTTGTGAAAAATATTGCTGGGAAACACAATGAAGATATTGCTACTATCCTTTTTCCAGATGATCATGCGAGGGGTGTAAAATTTCTGGAAGATAAGGAAGCAATGTTCAGAAGGTTCATTCCTTCCCCTCAACCCTCCATATAAATTGAAGAAACTTCTTACTTTTCAGCCTTATATTGACTCTACCTTTCGAGTGGGAATGCAGGATTGTGAAGGATAAAATAGAACCAGTTAAAGGGTTATATAAATTGAAGAAATGGATTGAAGATCGTGGATTGAAGCGAGCTGCTGTCACCAATGCTCCTAAAGAAAATGCGGAGTTGATGATCTCATTGCTTGGACTATCAGATTTCTTTGAACTTGTTGTTCTTGGAAGTGACTGTGAACATGCAAAACCATTCCCAGATCCCTATTTGAAGGCACTTGAAGTGCTTAAGGTGTCGAAGGAGCACACATGTATATTTGAGGTTTGAGCACATTCATTGTCTCTCTCTCTCTCTCTCTCTCTCTCTCACTCTCATCAGTTGGTTGTTCTTTTATACTTCCTACTAACTGTGACTTATTCAGGATTCCACTTCGGGAATAAAAGCTGGGGTTGCGGCTGGCGTGAAAACCTTTGGTTTGACCACTAGGAACCCGGCTGATCTACTGATGGAAGCAAAGCCTTCTCTTCTCATCAAAGACTACGAAGATTCAAAACTATGGAGTGTACTCGATGAGCTCGATAAGAAGGCCAAGGCGTAGGCAGGTGAAGATTGAGATACAGACGATAACTCATAAGTGAGTATTGACAATAAATCATATGATTTCTGTAGATCATTGGATTTCCATAATTCATAGGGTGAGAAACCTTTCAGTTCTAAATTCAACCTTCAGTTTATCTTGTTTCTGAATACTCCCTCCGTCCCGCTATTTGTGGCTCACTTTCCCGAAAGGGGTGTCCCATTATTTGTGCCCACTTTCCTAATTTGGTAAAAAATTACTCCTACTCTATCATCTTCTCTCTCCTACTTTATTACATTCTCTCTCATACTTCATACTCTCTCATTATCTTACTCATCTTCTCTCTTATACTTTATCATCTACTCTCTCTCATACTTTATCATCTACTCTCTTAATTCCCGTGTCGAAACCAATTGAGCCACAAATAGCGGGACGGAGGGAGTAGTAAAGAATATCTGGGTAAGCATCTTTCCCTATTTCCCTACAAATTAGTAACTTACCCATGCAATTTAAACTAACGAGTGGCAAATTGAGGACTAGAGAACATAGTTAAACTAAATATACCTAAAATTGAAGACCATACAACATAGTTCTTCAAATTGTATTGCAAAAAAATACAAATAAAAAACTCACGAAATGCCCTCATGCAGTTCATAAGACATGATCAGGACAAACCTTGGTTTTAGCCCAATTCTCGCGTCCTTTCATCATAATATATTCTCAGGTTTCCGTTTAATCAAGGATAATTTCTCGCTCCAAAACTCTTCGAATTGCCTCTAGGTAAATGTGAATTTGAATTGAATACTTATTACTAAATATTGTATTCACTTTTGTACTACTGTGGATTATTTATGCCGGCTAAATTCCATTACATTGCCAAGGATTCATCTCCGTTTATAATCAGATCATCAAACCACCCGCTTTCTTTTTCCACTCCAATTTAAATTCCCCTAAAGATCCACTTTTTATTGCTTTTATCAAACAATTTAGAGTTGTGTGTATCGTGTTGCTTTATTACACATATGAGTACTTTGGGAAACTGTATCAGTTATTGGCTAATAAGATAGTTTGACTATTGGGTTGTTAGATACATACCTTACCTTGATTTAGTTGGTAGACAAATCTAGAATTGATCCACGTTTTCATGGAATCTTCAATTCTTCTAATGGAGTTGGGTTGTAGAATCAATGTACGTCTGGGTATTTGAACGGGAGAAATTGGGAATGACTCTCAATTTGAGATTAGTTACCCAAAATCAGAATGAACGGGGAGAAATTGGAAATGACCCTCAATTTGAGATTAGTTGCCCAAATCAGAAATTAGTGAATGAACATAGAAATCAGGGATCTTCTTATCAAGAAATTAAAGACTAAACAATAAAGGGGTGTCTTGAGTTGTTTTAGGATTCACTTATCCATTTCTACATACTCTTGATAAGTGGTGCACCAAGTTGTATGCTTTCCTTATCTTTTATGAGATTTTTTCTCTACTTGTGGGCTTGTGAAGTACCATTGATGATTGATGCATCTGCATTTCCTGGCAAGCATAAGGAAGATTACTTCCAAAGAATTAAATCTTCTCGTTCAGACTGAAACTCCAGTGTATAATAAGATTGAATTTTTTTGTCCTTTTTAGATTTGCCCAATTCCTTTTCAACGTGTTGTGGCTTGAATTGTAACCTCTTTTATTGCATCATAATTTTGGTGACAGCATATCATAGATCATTGCCTACAGTCCAACATATTGGAAAATAATAAAAACTCTGAATAATCTCAAACCCCTATTAATGGATGAACCAGTCTGATGTACTTGCTTAGTTTTTAACTAAGTTCGATCATGTATAGATAGACTGATCTGTTTCAGAGTAAGTTAGCTTTCAGGTTAGCTTTCATGTATAGATAGAACTCTAATTATAATACTTCATTCAAAGTTTTATCTAAAAAATCTCAATGAACTGCTTGATGTATGAGGTACGAGGCACATATTTCGAAATGGATGGTCAATAAGACAAACAACTACCAAATCAATGCTGACGAATCTAAGAGTGTCATATCAGCCCTAGTTTAGAGGGGCAGAACAATACCTCGTTACTTTATCTAACGAAGCATTCAGAACGCAACCAACACAACATCTTTCAACTCGTCTGGTTTGTATATGAGATTAAGTAGCTTAGCTTACTTTTCCATATATTTTATGTACAAGTGCTTTATGTTGTTCCTTAAGCATTAATAAGTAGCTATTGCATGAAAGGTTCAAAGTTTATATCAAACTTGACTTCTTGATTCATCAACATTTGAAATACTACAGACCTCTTGTAAGTTGATAGAGTTAATTGGCTAAAATTGTCAGGTGAATGAAACCTGTGTGTCAGAACCTAAGAAGCATGGAAACAGATACGAGATTCAAATATGTGGGATATAGATACGGAAATACGCCATGTTTAAAAAAAGCATGATATAGATACATTTGGAATACATTTTTCATTTTTTAATTTTGATATATATATAATACTCTCCCCGTCCCATATGAAACGTCTTGTATTCTATTTCGGGTTGTTCTACACAAATGTCTTATTTCCTAAATATGAAATAAATTTATCTCACAAAAAGTCACTTTTTTGTGGGCCCCATTCACACCACTCTCTCTCTCTCTCTTAACACATAAAAGGCGAGCGCATAAATTACCGCGCTGAAAAGAAACAAAACTGTTGGGAGATGATTCAGTAGCATAGTGTTTAGAAGATTTGAATGATCCCAAACCCTAATTTAATTGGTGAACCATTGAGTTGTAATTGTAATGTCTTTGTCTCTGAGAGTTTCAGACTCAGTAGACATTCTTTCAATATGGTTCAGATACTTAGTTTTGTCTGCTGACCCTTCAGTAGACTATCCGCCTCAGTACCATGAAGTGAAGACTCAGTAGTGCTGGACTCAACAGGAGCAGCATACTTAGAGGTGTTTATACTCAGTAGTCTTTGGACTCGGCGAGAGCAAGATATCGAAAGGAGTCGATATAATCGAACTCGGCGGGAGCGATTCACTGAACTCAAAGTTGACCTTCAGTAGAGTTGGACTCAACAGGAGTATACTACTGAACCCTAGGTCAGACTCAGCAACGGCCAGACAGTCTCCTTGACTGTCAGTGATCTTACTTGTTAAATCAGTAGAGTAATACGAGGTATTCAGAGAAGTCAGCTTCAGATCTGCCTTGAAGTCTGTTTGTCTCAACTACTTTCTACACCTCGACTAATGACGAGCAGCCAGCTGTCCTAGTTCTGATTAAAGCTACAAGTCAACCATTTTCAAGAAATGAAGGGAAACGACTCTGCCAGATTCTTTGAAAGAGCCGTTAGCTACCCAAAAGAGAGTGACACATGGATCGACGTCTCCAACGGATCTTTCCATGGCTCACCTCTATAAATAGAGGGAAAAATCAAATCGCATACTACCGCAAGAACACACGAGCGATTACGAGCAAACACTTACCGACTTAAGATTTTCGCAAGATCTTCAGAGAAATACTTCAAGCGAAAGGCGACATACTTGCTCAAGGGAACCAAGCTGAATTAGAATCAAAGCCTCTAGTATCCAAGTGATTGAACACGAACCCAGAGAGCTTATTCCTCACTGTTCGTCACTCTAGAAGCCACCTTCTTATTCCCTTCCCTCTAACCTAATCTCCACTGAATATATCCATAGCTTAGATCGAAGGAGTTTATCCCTGAACTGTTCTTACTTGTAAAGAACTCCTTCATAGTGTGAGAATTTGTCAAACACTTCAGTTTGATGCTTGTAAATTGAGACTTGCTCAGTATAATCCTCAAGACCAGTGTTTGTCCAGTGCACAAACCGACTGAGACTAACTCAGTATAATAAAATAGCCTCCTGATCTTTTCGGGACAGTGGACGTAGGATTGTTGATATCCGAACCACTTTAAAATCGCTGTGTTCTATTTTTACCGTTGCTTTGATTTCTGTTCATACTGAAAACTATCTTTCAAAATCATTCAACTGTGTTTCAGCAAAGCTTAAGAGATTGCACTAATATACTGAAACAGTTTTAATAAAAACGTTTTCAAACTCAACTGAATTGGGCCTACACATTTCCGCACTCTACTGAACTCTTGCCGAACGGCATGCGAATTCGACATCGGTCGGCTAGCGAGCCTCGGTATATTCGATCGCTCTGTCCCACTCAACGTGAACAACATATTTGGTCTACTGAACTTGTTCAGCAAGGCACTCTCCTGAATATGACTGTTCGCGTTTTAAGTTGAGAAAGTTTTTGGGTGTATTCACCCCACCTGAACGTTTATCTCGGGGCCAACAATTGGTATCAGAGCAGGAGTTCTCTAAGACTCTTGTTATCTGAAACTGGTCTACTTGAACGGATCCTGAAAACGTTTTAACTGTACATCATTCTTCATTCATATCACTATTTAAAAAGTCTGATATGTCAGGAATCAGGATGGTACCCATGTTCTCAGTAGAGAACTACGGGGTATGGCGAGTCAGAATGGAAGCTCATCTGACTTCCCTCCACGATAGCATGACAGAGGTCTTGGAAGACGTACCTATCGTTCCCATGATCGATAGTGTCGAAACCTAGGATCCAGCACAAGAGGAGGCATGGTGACCGGGAAGAAGATCCCCAAAGACAGAAGCCTCTTCACTCCTGAAGAGAAGAAGCTTCACAATGTAGACCGGGTTGCCAGAAATGCCATACTGACCACCCTGAGTGACTCCTATCTCGAAAGAGTTCAGGACTGCAAGTCCGCCAAGGAACTCTGGGATGCTCTGGCGCTACTAAGTCAGGGGATTCAGAAGATCAAAGCTAACAAACTAGCACTGGAACTTCAGAAGCTGGAGATACTATCTCTCATGCCTGGTGACACGATTGAAGATCTCAACGTCAGATTTACGGATCTGATGAACACTATCAACGGGCTGGGAAAGACGTTCTCCAACCGAGAGATGAATCTTAAAATCTTGAGAGACTGCCAGACGGACATTGGACTCCATTTGCTACTTTTCTTAGACATTCTGATCTTGACATTATTTCTCCTGATCATATATTTTTAGAATTAAAAGCTGAGGAGTTCGAGTTCGGTCTACCACAAAGGAAGCAGCGAGCTGAAGCTGACACATAGATCGACCATGCTTTCAAAGCATCAGTCAGCACAGCAGCTCCCGCATCTAGCAAGGCTGAACCTTCAATCAACGATCTACAAGCAGGAAGCTTAGCTCAGAGATATGCACTGCTTGCCGTCAAATATCAGAAGGAAAAGGAGAGGCGCAGAAAGCTCTCTAGAGTCGTCAGAGACTCAAAGAGTAAGTCTGAGTATACACCTAAGCGCACTCCTGAACCGCATACTTCTGATTGCAGGAAACAGGAAGATTCTGCACATTCGAAAGACAGTGAGAGCAAATAAGGCAGAACCACCTCCTGCTACAACTGTAAGAAGCCAGGACACTACCAATGCGACTATCCTGAGCTCAGTACAGCTGAAAGAGCAGCACGAAATCTCAAAGGGAGAAGTTCATCAAGAAACGTTAAGCATACATTGCCAGTGAACTCTCAGATGACTCAGATGAAGTCGATTCCTTCATGGATTCATCAGATGATGAAGCGGTATTCATGGCCCTAGAACTTGAAGAAGATGCTGAAAAGTGTCTTATGGCAGGAGAACTCTCAAGCTCCATTTAACTCCTCTTCACACTGCACACACGACACTATTTCAGGTGCCGATGAGAATCTAGACATCTCGGTCGCCTACGAAGAATTATTAGACGAGCAGATTCAGATGAGCCCAAGCTCAGTAAGACTCTTCAGGAGTTGGATACCACCGAAAGTGGAGAATCGAGAGAGTTTCTCAAGAGAGTCAGGTTGCTGCGAGTCGAAGGACTTGTGTTGAGACTCAGGGAGGAGATTAACTCTTTGATGGCCAAGTCTCAGCATCAAGAAGATCAGATCTCAGTACTGACCAATGACTTGACTCAGAAGGATACTGAACTGAGTCTACCGAGCGAGGTTTTCAGGACTTCAGACCGAGCATGAAATGCTTAAGAAGAGTGACGATGTCTGGAGGAACCTGATGATAGAGCGGTAAATGGGAGCTGAAAAGAAGCTTGAGGCGATGCTAGCCAACAACAAGCCCAAACATTGCAAGGAGGGACTCGGGTTCAACCACAGAGCCTCCTCATCTGCCCCCGTATGCTCATAGAATCAGTTGACTGATAGGTTTGTTCAAGGGGAGACCATCAATGCCGAGATTCTAAACCCCTTAGCAAAGAACAAACAGAAGATGAAGGCACCTCATCCCAACTATCAGAATTCTGACAAGAAGATTAACTCAAGATCACCCCAGTTCAATCAAGGGGGAACCAGCAGAGTCAAGTGGGCTGATCAGTAGGGACCTCCACAGCTAACACATCCAGCTCAGTATGTGTCATATTATTATGATCCTATAGTCAGAAGAGGATCCACGAGTCAGAAGAAGAAGAAGAAGAAAGTCGTTCAGAAGGCTAAGGTTAGCAGTCCACCACCTCAGAAGATCAGGACTCCTGAACCTGTAAAGCCTCAGTAGTCAGCATCGACCAGTCCAGTGGTCAAGTATGTTGATCAAAGTAGGAAGAAACTGTCTGAGACCACCGTGGTCGTGAGAAAGATTTAGGTTTCCAAAACTAACATCTAAGGACCCAAAATCAAAAATAAAGGGCACCTGAATATAATTCTGTTTTGCAGGTGCACAAGGACCCTTGGTACGTGGACAACGGATGCTCAAGACATATGACGTACTAGAGGAACCTACTGAAGAATTATACTGCTGAAGAAGGACCCAAAATCGAGTTCGGAGATAATGCAAAAAGCTATACCAGAGGCTATGGAACACTGAACATTGGAACCGCCACAGTTCCAAGAGTATCACCTACTATATATGTTGAACAAATTTTAGATGAAGAGTTAAAACATCGTCGATCGTGGCTGGACGCTCATAGCTCTGATCTAATTATTGGAGATCCTTCAGCAAGTGTAAAGACAAGATCCAGATTCTGTCAGGGAGAAAGCGCTCTATATTCCTGCTTTTTATCTACTGAAGAACCTCAGTCCGTTGAGGACGCAGTTAAGGATGCTGATTGGATCATCGCCATGCAGGAGGAGCTGAATCAGTTCACAAGAAACGAAGTATGAGAGCTTGTTGATAGACCCCGACATCAACATGTGATCGAAACTAAATGGGTCTTCAAGAACAAGCGAGATGAAAACAACGTCATAGTAAGGAACAAAGTAAGACTCGTGGAAAAGGGCTACTGTCAAGCCGAAGGGATGATTTCGACGAAACAATTCGCTCCAGTTGCAAGATTGGAGGCAATCATACTATTCCTAGCCTACGCAACACATCAACGCTTCCAAGTATATCAAATGGATGTGAAGTCTACGTTCCTGAATGGCGTGCTGAAAGAAGAAGTCTATGTTGAACAGCCTCCCGACTTTCAACAGGGACATCAAGTTTATAGACTCAGAAAGGCTCTGTACGGGTTAAAACAAGCACCCAGGGCTTGGTACGATACTCTGTCTGAGTTTCTTCTTCAGAAAGGTTTTCAGAAGGGCACAGTAGACCGCACACTATTCAGCATTCGTCTGGACAATGGCATATTACTTGTGCAGATCTACGTATATATTCGGATCAAAGAATGTCACTATGTGTCAACAATTTGAGAAGATGATGAAGGACAAATTCGAGATGTCAATGATGGGAGAGATGAATTATTTCCTCGGATTTCAAGTCAAACAATTAGAGAAGGGAACGTTCATCAATCAGGCAAATACACTCGAGACCTCATCAAGAAATTCGACTGCACATCCGGCAAACCAATCAAGATCCCGATGAACACGAACATGAAAATCCATCTTGACAAAGAGGGAGTATCAGTAGACCATACGGCCTCATCAAGAAATTGGTTCTTTATTATATTTAACTGCTACTAGACCTGACATAACTTATGTTGTAGGTGTCTGTGCTCGATTTCAGGCGAATCCTAAGCAGAGCCATATGGACTCAACAAAGAAGATTCTCCGCTATCTCAGAGGAACACTTGACATGGGCTTATGGTATCCAGCAGATGATAATATTGAACTAACTGGTTATTCTGATGCTGACTATGCAGGTTGCAGGATTGACCGAAAATCAACTTCAGGAACTTGTCAGTTCCTCGGCAGTAAGCTGATCTCATGGTTTTCAAAGAAACAACATTCAGTAGCAACGTCAACTACTGAAGCTGAATACATGGCTGCCGGAAGTTGCTGCGCCCAAATCCTTTGGCTGAGACAGCAGCCACGCGACTATAATGTCATTCAGAATGAAGTGCCGATTTTCTGCGACAGCTCCAGTGCCATTGCAATCACTCAGAATCCTGTGATTCATACTAGATGCAAGCACGTAGACATCAGACACCACTTCATTCGTGACCATATCGAAAAGAAGGATATCAGAATGGAGAAGATCCATACTGACCATCAAAGGGCCGATATTCTGACCAAGCCTCTAGCTGAAGCCAGATTCAGAGAACTTTCAATAGAGCTAGGTCTGCTTGACCCTACTGACTCAAGTCAGTAAGAGGATTCAGGAGAGGAGCATTCAGCAAGGGGGAATGTTCTCTCTCAGTACTGGACTCATTCAGTACATGGAGATTCAACAACCATCTACACGAGGTATCAGCTGACTACGATGATCAGCTGATAGGTTTGCGTATCTCTTTTCAGTAGCCGACATAGTATTTAATGCATCTATGATTCTGATTCAACATCGTATTCAATGCCTTAGAGAATGTCATTTAATATAAATGATTTTCATTAAATGCACGACATTCTATGCTAAGTTTGCTGAATTCTGTCGTGCATTAAATGCATGTCTTATCAAGTTACTTCTTTAGCTAGTTACAACTGTAATTTGACTTAGGCGGCTATTTTGATCATTGCCTATTTTATAACATAAAATCCTGACCGTCCATCTCATAAAGCAGATTTAAACTGAACCGTCGATTTTGAACTATTCATCTTCTTGATCATATATATCACGTTCAAAGTTAGAAAACCGCCATTTTATCCTCTGCAACTTAAACCCTAAGATTTATGAGAACTGAAAACCTCTTACTCGCAAATTGCTTTCAATATTTCTCAGAGATTATTACGGTAAATTTACTTGCTTATTCAGTATTTTATGGTTACATATCATATTTTTCTATACTGATATTGAATATTGCAGATTCTAGATATGACAGCTACTAACGTTTCAGTCACTACTCCGACCAATATTGTTGAGATCCTTGAGAAGGACAGGGTCTGGTGTGAACCAATTATGGAGTTCGACACCTGCGAGCTCGACATCATGTCTGAGGTATTCGAGGCGCTGAGGGCATCAGGCCTTGAAGCATTCTTGTCAAGGAAGCTAGCGTTCTTCCTTCCGCGACAAATCTTGGAGTTGTATCTGAACTCCGACTCAGTAGACGGCAACATCGTGGGACGCTTTATTATTCATCACCTTACTGACCCCACCCGTGCTGATTCAGAAATCAAGCAGATGTCGATCAAGCAAGCTCTCCAGAAGAGCTTTCAACTACCTAGCTCAGGAATCAGTGTAGGTGGTTACAAGGATGACCTAATTGATGAATATCTTGAGATATTCTGTGGCGAGTGGCATTCCCAAAGAACTGCATTCTGTCGCAGTATCGAGCCTTGCCTATATCGTTATGCAGATACTGACAAGCCAAGCTGGCTCATTCGACCAAGTTTCCAGGCCTAAGCTCCAAATGATGATGGCAATATACGATAGAGCTCAGGTGAACTGGACGGAGTTCTTTCTCAAAGAATTCCAGACTTAGGCTGCTAAGTTTGACAAAATCACAAACAGCATGACAGTCAAAGGGAAGCTTCTGTATGGGATGAAGTTGAATGTTATGATTGAAGACTTCTGTGGTGCTGACCACATTACCTACGCAGATAAGGCGTGCTTCAATCCAAAGAAGGTACGCTTCCACAGCAAGGCAGCAGCCCTCCAGCAGATAGGAGTAGGGCCTGCTGAGGTTGGGAAAGGGAAGAAGAAAACTTCCACTCCCACTAAGAAGAGGTCTCCACCTCGCAGAGAACTGCTCAGAAGACTCCATCGAAAAAGCAGGAGAAAACTTCTGAACAAGCAGTTATCATACCTCCCTTTAGACTGCGAGACGACTCAGAATCTTCTGAGAAAACAGTCTCAGTGGAGAAGGCAGTCTCCGCTGAAAGAGAAGTATCAGTGGAACAAGGGTCAGATGCTGAACCGACTACTCCCATTTCTCAGACCCCGCTAGATGTTCCACCTTTCAGCAGTATTCCTTCTGCTGAGAAAGCTATGTCTCCCATTGACATAGATGACACGGAGATAAGCACAAAAGCCGAGACTATGGGATTAGAGGCTGAAGCTCTTCAGAACAGAGCCTCCCGAGAAGTCACAGAGGCCATACCTGAGATCTCAAGTCACTCTGATTTGGTGGCTCTTGCTAAGCAGGCCATGCTTCATATGCTGATTCGGTTCCAGGATTGGTTCTCTCTCAACAAGCTCATCCAACACCAAACCTGTGAACAACTGAATGAAGAAGAGTTGATCCTCCGCGAGTAGATAGGCTACTCAGAGCCTGCGGACATTAGCTCTTTGGAAGATCTAAGGGCGGCGATGCTGGGTATTCTTAACGACCGTATCCCATCAGCAGCTGCGCCTTCTGAGGGTTCTGATCCCGATGATCAGGACCCGCCCAGTGATGCAGGCCCTGAGAAGCCTGCTGAGGGAACTCAACTGGAGGAGGGTGCTCAACCCACAGCTGAATTACCTCTCAGCACTCTTCCTCCGGGTAAGTCGGCAGCTGGAAGCTCATAGGCTGTGAACCCAGAAGAGCTATTGTTGGGTCTGCTTTTGAGGTTGCGCCCAACTCCAAAGGCCGACGGTCCAGGACAGTAGCTAAGGCCTTGAAGAGTCAAGGAGCCCATAATAGACTCTTGGCCAAGGCTGTCCACAGAACCTGGAAGCAATCAACTACTGTTCAGAGTGAGGAGATTAAGGAGCTGAGGACCTCTATTCAAAATTCAGCCGCTCCTGATTTCACAGCCATCCTCACCAACGCCTTAGCCACTCAGAAAGCAGAGTTTGATAATCAACAGGCATCGCTGGCGGCTGACCAGAAGACATTGCTGGAAGAATATAAGACAGCCCACTCAGCACACACAACAACTATTTCTTCACTGAGTCAAGCTAGAGAACTCAAAATCCAGTCTATTCAGAAGACTTGTGAAGAGAAGATAGATGCCAAGTTGCAAGCCATTCAGACGTTGGTGGATTCCTCTCACAAGAAGTATAGTGAGGATCTGATTATAGAGAGGACGACCTCCACCAAAGGTTTGAAACAATGCAGACAGCCTTGGACAGGCTAGCAATTGCATTTGTAGGTTTGAACAACAAGGTTGTTCCTGTCCCAACCCCTGGCTCAGCTGATGATGCCAAAAAAGGGGAAAGGACACAGAGGGGGAAGAGATCAGTACAAGGAGCAGCTGGAAGCCAATCAGCTCCTACTGACCCCTCAGGAGCAGCAGGTCAGGACCAGAGTGTCTCTCAGTGCCGGCGTTGTAGAGCGCGCTGAGACTAGCCCAATTGGCTCAGGACCAAAAGAGCCCAAGGACTCAGCAACCCGGACTCCTGTAGAACATATTAAGGAGGTTGCTGACTTCCTAGAGGAGGACTCAGACGAGGAGGAGACTCCTCTGCCTCCTCCAGTGGCATGTAAAGGGAAGAAAAAGCTCAAACTCCCAACCCCACTGAAGAATGGGATGAAGAGATATATCAGCCCTGAGGAACAAGCTCAGATAGAGGCTGATGAGAAGCTTGCCAGGGAGCTTGCTGAAGCTGAAGAAGCAAACAAACCCAAGAAAGCTCCGGAAAAAGCTAAGATAAAAGTCTCAGGGGGAAGAAAGCATGGTACTAGGCCTCCTCCTGAGGCCGATAAAGAAAAAGAGAAAGAGACTGAGCAATCAAAGAAGACTGCATCTGATTCTCAGCAGTAGCAGCAGCAACAACAGGAAAGGTCCAAGACTGACCAGCAGGGTAGAGCCTCAGGTTCTAAATCCAAATCCCAATCACCCGCTGAGTCAGAGGAACAAACCCCTGTTCCCTCCTATGTCCCCTCCAAAGAACAAGAGCAGGAGATGAAGGAAATCTGGAACGCTATGGAGAGGGCCTTGGATAGGACAGCTGAGGCGAGGCAGATCATTGCAGCCCGTGAGAGGATTAGGCTGGTTGACTTAGAAGCCCTCAGACTGCGTACTGAGAAAGAAGCCCGGGAGAGGGTTCCTGTGAAGGACACTAAGATCCCTTACAAGTACAGGTGAGGCAGGAAGCCTACTGATCAGAAAGTTCATAGATGGCCAAGGGTAGATAAATGGATGCCATGGGAAAGGACTCAGAAGTGGGAGACTCTGAAGGCTGAATTTATCAAGAGATACTTCGTTTGAAGATACTGGCCTAATATGCGCAAGAATGATGCCTTTGTTGAATGGCTTCGGGTAAGCGATCCTGAAATATATGATATAGTTCAGAAGGCCATAGCTGACAAAGAAGATGTCCGAGTCCCTGTTCCTCGACCTCTGCCTCCTCCACAGAAGCTTGATGGATCACTCTATACTGGAGTTATTGAGGGAGAAGTCAGAAGTGTTATCCTAGCTTTGAAACTTGATGATTCTGACCCTACTGACGTGCTGAAGATGAAGAAGCTCCGTAAGGACACATTCCAGATGTATAGATTGCCTTTGCCAGAAGAGAAGTTTAGAGATTTTAAGGCAAGGATCCAGAGATTCAGGAGATAGCTTCATTTCTTTGTTTTTTTTTGTTCTTAGAGTAGCAAGAGATGTAATGTACTGAACCGCATTCATACATATATATAACATCTTTGTTGTTTGGCCCGACAATACCTTATTGTCTTCATGGCCTATCTGTTTATTTAAGTTTAACACTCAGAATCACCTAAGTGATTACTAACTCACACACTCACTGTCTATATCTGTGTTTCTCTGTTTTTTCTTAGATTGATAGACTCCATTTGTTTGAGTATGGAAAATTATTGTATAGGGGGAGATTGTAGTTAGAATTCTGTAATAGGTTCTGATACTTCTTCCTGTATCCCTCAGTAGATTAGAACTTGATGTACAACTCCACTGATTCTACTTGTAATATTTGTAAGGAGCTTGCATCTGAAAGTTTGTAGTGTTAGGTTTTGGCATCATCAAATAGGGGGAAATTGTTGGGAGATGATTCAGTAGCATAGTGTTTAGAAGATTTGAATGATCCCAAACCCTAATTTGATTGGTGAACCATTGAGTTATAATTGTAATGCCTTTCTCTCTGAGAGTTTCAGACTTAATAGACATTCTTTCAGCATGGTTCAGACACTTAGTTTTGTCTGCTGACCCTTCAGTAGACTATCCGCCTCAGTACCATGGAGTGAAGACTCAACAGTGTTGGACTCAGCAGGAGCAGCATACTGAGAGGTGTTTATACTCAGTAGTGCTGGATTCAGCAGGAGCAGTTCACAGAACTCATAGTTGACCTTCAATAGAGTTGGACTCAGCAGTAGTATACTACTGAACCCTAGGTCAGACTCAGCAACGGCCAGATAGTCTCCTTGACTGTCAGTGATCTTACTTGTTAAATCAGTAGAGTCATATGAGGTATTCAGAGAAGTCAGCTTCAGATCTGCCTTGAAGTCTGTTTGTCTCAACTACTTTCTACACCTCGACCAATGACGAGCAGCCAACTGTCCTAGTTCTGATTAAAGCTGCAAGTCAACCACTTCCCAGAAATGGAGGGAAAAGACTCTGCTAGATTCTTTGAAAGAGCTGTTAGCTACCCAAAAGAGAGTGACACATGGATCGACGTCTCCAACGGATCTTTCCATAGCTCACCTCTATAAATAGAGGGAAAAATCAAATCGCATACTACCGGAAGAACACACGAGCGATTACGAGCAAACTCTTACCGACTTAAGCTTTCCCCAAGATCTTCAGAGAAATACTTCAAGCGAAAGGCGACATACTTGCTCAAGGGAACCAAGCTGAATTAGAATCAAAGCCTCTAGTATCCAAGTGATTGAACACGAATCCAGAGAGCTTATTCCTCACTGTTCGTCACTCTAGAAGCCACCTTCTTGTTCCCTTCCCTCTAACCTAAGCTCCACTGAATATATCCATAGCTTAGATCGAAGGAGTTCATCCCTGAACTGTTCTTACTTGTAAAGAACTCCTTCATAGTTGGAGAGTTTGTCAAACACTTCAGTTTGATGCTTGTAAATTGAGACTTGCTCAATATAATCCTCAAGACCAGTGTTTGTCCAGTGCACAAACCGACTGAGACTAACTCAGTATAATAAAATAGCCTCCTAATCTTTTCGGGACAGTGGACGTAGCATTGTTGATATCCGAACCACTTTAAAATCGATGTGTTCTGTTTTTACCATTGCTTTGATTTCTGTTCATACTAAAAACTATCTTTCAAAATCATTCAATTGTGTTTCAGCAAAGCTTAAGAGATTGCACTAATATACTGAAACAATTTTAATAAAAATGTTTTCAAACTCAACTGAATTGGGCCTACACAGTTCCGCACTCTACTGAACGGTACTGAATTCTGACATCAGTTAGCTAGCAGGCCTCAGTATATTCAGTCACTCTGTCCACGTGATTCAGAACAACATACTTGGTCTACTGAACTTGTTCAACAAGGCACTCTCCTGAATAGGACTGTTCGCGTTTTATGTTGAGAAAGTTTTTAGGTGTATCCTGAACGTTTATTTCGGGACCAACAAAAACGTTTCATCCGGAACAGAGGGAGTACAATTTACTACTTCGAAAAAGTTCAAATTCACATAATAACACAACTTAGATCCTCAAAAGTCACAAATAAGTAATACTCCCTCCGTCCCATTAGTAGTGTCCCATTCCTTTTCGGCACGGTTATTAAAAAAATGGTGTTTTATGGTGTGTATTGTTTGACTTTTGAGTGGTTGATTCTTGTCCACATATTTCTTACCTTTTTTAGAAATGTGACACTTCTAATGAGATAACCAAAAAAGGGAAATGAGACACTACTAATGGGACGGAGGGAGTATAAGTCAAATTACTACTAGTTCGACAAAATAAAACATACGACAATATTTAAAATTCTAGAGGATAAATCTCATAATCATCTTTGGCACCTCCTACTTATGCACCATCATCATCTACAAATATCACTCTCTCCAATTCCGACTAATCAAGGGTGAGTTCTAGTATCTCTTAGTCTCCATCATCTTGAAATATCCCGAACTTATCTCCTTCAATATCCCACATTTTGCTCGGCCCTTTCATATATTTAACGGTTTGTCTTGATAACAACCTCAAGTTGCTATGAATATAAACCAAGTCTTCGGCACGGTTGGTCATCAATTTATTTCTTCTAACTGAATTAACAAATGAGTAAGTGCTTCAATTCCTCTCAGCAAATGATGAAGATGATGGTTGCAGTTAAAAGTTAATCCTTGGAGCAATGGTGCACTTGCAGCATAAGTGTACCATCAAGATTTTGGATCCATATAATGGCAATCACGAATCGAGTCAGAATCTCCAAAAGCTCATGCATTTCTAGTGAATTGCCCATTCGTCATTCACCCTTACCCTTTTCATGTCTCCTAAGAAATACTTTCTCAAACATTGGATCCTCATAATAGCAACTTGAGCATCCATATGTAGAGCAACCAGAGCATGATCTTCTGTGAGCCATTGCTCAATATAATACCTTCAGTAAGATAAAAAAACACAGAAGATGTAATAATTGAAAATTAAAAGATTCCTAAAAATAAATGCATTGAATATGTATAAGTTATCTAAGGTTAAGAGAAGGGGCAAGACAATGGATAGGGGTGTTGTTCTTGTTCCATCGACTGACTAAAATCCTATAGACCGCCTCGTAGTTGCAGATGACACATCATAGATTTCATTGTCTTCATGCTTGTATATTGCTATATTCAACTTCTCTATCATAGAGTCTCAGATAGAATGCACTAAGTGAAGGCACGACTTATCCATATCACAAATACAAAGCATATCATATATAGGAGCTGTGAATGAGAGTGTACTGAATCTTACCCCACCAACAATCATTCACCACAAAGCTCTTCACCAATGTCGCTTTCTCAGTATCATTATCTCAATAAGAACTCCATTCCTCATTAACCACCATATTCATCAAAGACCTATTAATAAGATTGAATGGCTTCAACATCACAAGTACTGAAGCAAACCTAGCAGTAGCAACTGTTGGGATTTTGTATACTGGAAGTAAGTTTTATGCTTGTATACAATGTGTTTTTGTCCTTACCACTATTTTATTCTCCTATCTGATAAATATATATATATATATATATATATATATTTCCGCATGTAATCCTTTATCTTGTATAAAAGTTAGATTTGTGTGTGTCGGATATCACATAAGACTACACAAATTGGTTGAACTGACAAGATATAAATAGTTATCACAGCTGAGACAACTTAAGGATAAGTTGTTGTTTTAAGCTGCAGTTTAGATAAGAAGTGGCTTGTCTTGGTTGCTTGTCTTTACTGGTACACTTAAGGTGGTGTATTGATGGATCACAATGAGATGTGTTCTCCTGACTGACTTTAGTGGAGAACCAAGATCTCGGTGACTTAGCTGGTCTTAAGCTTGGTAAGACTTCAGCTGAGTGCATTTGGCTATTTATCATTTTGACCTACTACGGTGAACGTCATCACGACATGATCTACGTATCTTGGGTGTTATTTGTGGCTCAGGCTGGTTGTCTGTATCTTGCAACCATATCCTAGTAAAATGGGTTGATAATATCCCTTGAGGAACTCGTAAGAATTAGCACACTAAACCCGACCGGTTGATTAAGTTCAGGTGTGTTAATGAGGTCGAGTGGTACTACTCAGGAATATAATAAGATGTTAATTAATTTAAGCTGTTAGTGAGCTTAATTAATTAACGAATATTTCTATCTTAAATACGGGGATCGATTAAGTCTAAAATACAAGCCCTTGCTCAATTTGGGATAAAGGGGTAAGTCAGCACGGATTCTCTAGTGGAATGAATCTGTGTTTATTAATTAATTTTGCTTTGGGCTGAGCATAAATGATTAATTAGTTAGAGGCCCAACTTTATTTCTTGTATTAGATCCCTGATCTGGCCCAATTAGTTGCTTAGTTATTTATTGTCTCTCCGAAATCATTATTAATAGATTAATGTATTTTACATTATTTAATAATGTTATTTATCTGGAATTAATTGGCCGGGCCAATTCATTGATAAATATTAGTAGCCCAATAGATTAATTAATTATACTATGGGCTAATTATGTAGAAGACCATTAGGGATATAATTAAATTAATGGGCAACAAATAATAATATTATATTGACTCTTGAAGCCTATATATATTAGTATTCTGTTCATAATCAAAATACACACATTCTTACTCCCACACGTGAGTTTAAGAGAGAGAGAGACAATCTTAATTTTCTTCATTTCTCTGACCACCCGGAGGGAGAAAATGCCGGGACACAAATCAGAAGATCTGAACAGGAGCAACAATCAAAGCTACTACAAAATACGTGGAGGAAGGTACAATTCTTCCTCTCCTATTATTCCTTCAGCAACACTAAGCACCTTGAGAGGCACAAACTTATTGAGCATTGCTAATCTCATATTATGGCTCATGATGAGATTCTTAACCATAGTAACCTAGGTTGAGACAATACTAATCCACGAGCACTCATCATATATTTCTCGATTGTCATCTATGTTCTTAGCTGCATAAATGTTTACAGTGCAAGATTTAGTGTGTGCACCACACACGGTGCCCAAACAATATTAGGATACCTCCCTTCAAGCAAAGCTCCAACACTAACACAATTCTTTACATTATCCGTGATCATTTGAACCACGTTTTGAGGACCAACATCTCCAACCATTTCACACATCAAGCCAAAGATAAATTCTTTGGTCTTCACTAAACGAAGACAATCCACTGCTTTGATAAACATAGCCCATTTTCTATCACCACCATAGTCCATATAATTAATCAAAGGACACCGTTGTGAGTCACTTCGTCCATTACTTACAATGCTTAGCCCTTTTCTCTCCTTGTATTTTTAACTGGATCTAATAATAGCTCCACATTGGCCATTTCCTGTTGAAGCAACGTGGTTCTCAACATATTATAGTCAAGCGGTACATAATACTTCAAGTTATTTTCGGCAACAAACCAAAAGCAGGCTGTATAATACATGCGTCTTGCCAAATGAAATGGCAACCCTAATGCATAAAAGAATCTAGCTATCATAGTATGTAGCGTATTCGAGCTTGAATATTAAAAGCTCTCTCAAGCGGTGAAGATTGGTTGCTTGCAAGATCTTTTCTGAACTTCATCCTCCATTTTTTGCATCTCTGCAATATTCTTAGGAGTTACACCTTTGCATCCTACTATCCCTTTCCCCTTTACCTTCAAAAAATGTGTTTTCACTCGCCTGTATGTGGTCGTCTTTTCAATTTGGCAAAAATTTCATTTCCAAGACACATTTTCTCCACCTTCTCCGGTCTTTGAAGACCTTGTGACATATTGTCACAAAGGAGCTCCAGGATCCTCATTATTAACATTGCTAGTAACTGAAGCCGAATTAGAAGCCGCACTACTACTTGAAGTATTCATGAAGCGGTCTAATCGTAAAAGCAAAATTAGATAACTTCACAACTCCAATAAATTAATATTCTCAAATCTCAATCAATTATCATGCACTACACCAGCACTCTAGCAGAGCAGCAATTGTGCAGTAAATTAACATTCTCAAATCTCAATTAACTAAATGCCCATCACCAACCAATCATCATTTGATAGCAATTCAAGAAATTAAGATCCTTAATTTACTAAATTCGAGCTAAACAGTCCTGCAATTTACTAATTTATACTAAACACTCCTTGAATTCAAGAGTTGTACTGTCTAGGATGTGTTACGTGGAGAGAGCAGCAAAGGGGGAGAGGGTAGTGCGGCGAGGGCGACGTGGGATGGCGGGTAGGGTCGCAGGTGAGGGCAGCGGATTGCGACGGTGACGGCAAGGGCAGGAAGCGGCAACGATTGGCAACATGGGCGAAGAAAGGTATGCAATTTGTTGTGTGTAACGACTTAGATCTTTAATTTGTAAAATCGTATCCCGCTACGTATGACTCATGTATCTGAAATTGAAAATTTAATTAAAAAAGAAAATATGATATGTATGAAAAATATACTATGTCGTATCCTAGGCGTATCCGTATTGGAAACGCCTGAGATACGGATACTCCTTCCTCCTAGGCGTATATGTGCTTCTTAGGTCAGAACAAATAACTAAGAAGAGCAAAAACATGATAAGTTTTGTGAATGCGAAAGATAATAAGTATTAGAGATTTCTTATCCAATTCGTTTTAACTTTCTGGCCTTGATTATGCTGTCAATCTTTTTCTTAAAGATGAAAGATGAACTGAACTAGTTCTCTGATGTGTTAACTTTATTTCCTATATAAAATGCTTCGTTTTCCAAGCATAATATTATAATGTACTCCTTCGGTCCCACTGATCTTGTCTCCTTTCTCTTTAGCATAGTTATAAAGGAGTATTTTTAATTATGTTTAAAGTGGTATGGTCCACCAAATTTTATTATATATCTTTCTCATATACTAACCACATATTTTTTGCCATTTTCGGAAATGAGACAAAAGTAGTGGGACATCCCGAATAGGAATAGAGGACAAGATGAATGGGATGGATGAAGTATAATTTTACACCTAAAGTAATTGTTTTTATCCAAGAAGATAACTTTATTCTTTATTAGTGCTCCATCTTTGTGTTGATCTTGCTAGCTTGAAAGAATTAAAGAATCTCAAAGAGGAATATTTAAAACATGTCCAAGCTAGGATTAAGTTTCGTTTTGAAAATCCTGACTACTAGGACTCGGAGGCGTCGGGGAACGCCAATCTCTTATTGTATTAGGTTTCTGGCTTAAAGTGTTTTAGGAAACCCTTATTAGACAAATGCATTTTTGAGTTGGAGTCGAGTTCAGAGTGGGAAGGTACAATACAAGACTTGAATTGCTTGGTTCATATTAAATCAAGATTTTTTTCTCAAGGTTGCCCCAACAGTTTTAATCATTTCGTTGTTTCTTCTTGGCGCCTTTTGTCACAGGTCGCTTGTTCGAGAGGGGCTATCAGACATGCTGCGGAGATTTGAGCCAAGTGGGTCGGGTTTTACTAGAAGATAGCGTTGGGCTGGACTTTTAGGTTTTTTCCTTTGGAGGCTTGTAGAAGATTCTAGAACTTTGTAGAAATGTACAAAGTGTGTAGATAAGGCCTGGATTAATATGGAAATATCTAGCTGATTGATATGATTGATAGATAATTGATAAGTGATTGATTAGATGATTGATTTGATTGATCACATATTGATAGGAGCCCTTAGATCGAATTGATCTAAGTCGTTCATTGTAGAGGAGAAATGCTATGAAAACCCTACCTTCATTCATTTGTAAATCATCCAAGTCTTGAGTGAATATACAAGCATTTTCCAAGAGCTTCTCTCTCTATTTTCTCTCTCTAAAAGTGTGTTTGTTCGAGAGTAGGCTGACTAGCAAGCTTCGAGGCGACGTCAAAGTTGTTAGTGCCGCACGTGAAATTCCGTGCACGAGACAGTTGGTATCAGAGCTCCGGTGGGGAGTACAGTCCGAGCACACAAGAGAAATGGCGGGTACAAATGAAGCTGTGAATGTGGAGAACGTGGAGGTTGTGAAGCTAGCTAAGGCCAAGAGGGTAAGTTCTCGGGACATGATGGCGGATCTCAACTCTAGGCTCGTGATGGTCGAGCTAACGGTTGGCGAGGGGAAGACAAGTTCGACGAGATGGACCAACGCATCGAGGATCTCGACAAGGGAAGGGACGAGCTCCGTGGAGAGATGCAAGGTGCCTTGAACGAGGTCTTGACCAAGCTTATGGATCGCGTCGGGGCGTTGGAGGACATGTACGAGGCTAGGCTAGGCTCGTTTCGTTGGGGACCGATTTGGAGAAAACTCAAGCGGAGTTAAGAGATGTGAGGGACGAACTTGTTCTTTGCAAGAAGGTGATTGCCCATGGGGAGGGTGTCGCCGGATCAACAAGGGTTGTCAACTCCGGAAGGGTGGAAGTTCCAAAACTAAGGGCGTACAAGGGGTCACGGAACGCAAAGGAGTCGGACAACTTCCTTTGGAGCCTTGAGAGGTATTTCAAGTCACTTGGCGTAGAGGAGGACACCAAGCGGGTCGATAGCGCGACACTCTACTTGGAGGATACTGCTATAGTGTGGTGGAGGTGACGGTGTGGAGACATCAAGCGTGGGACATGCACTATCGACTCATGGGATGAGTTCAAGAGGGAACTCAAGAGGCAATTCTATCCGGAGAATGCCGAGGAGGAAGCTAGGGCCAAGCTTCGCCATCTTACCCAAACAAATACGATTCGTGATTATGTTAAGGAACTTTATGAACTTCTTCTCGAAATTCTCGACTATCCGGACAAAGAGGTACTCTTTGCTTTCAAAGATGGCCTTCAAAATTGGGCCAAGTTGGAGATACAACGACGGGGTGCTCAACACCTTGCCACGACGATGTCTATTGCCGAGTCCTTGATAAAGTTCAAGAAGACGGATAATTCCAAGTCCACGAAGGAGACGGGTGACAAAGGCAAGAGTGGGGGAGACCACCATGGTAAGGAGAGCAAATACAAGTCCGACAAGGGGAGGCACTCGAAGTCGGACAAGAGTGGGGATCAGCGGCCCCTCAAGTGTTTCATTTGCGATGGACCGCACATCGTGAGAGATTGCCCAAAGAAGCACAAGTTATCCGCCTTACTCGAGAGAGGGGATGACAAGCCGGAGGAGTTCGAGTGCGACGAGGAGACACCGGTGAAGGCTGACTCGCTCAGAATTCTCGGCACAATCAAGGAGAAAAGAGAGGCATCCAAGAGAAAGATGTGTATTTACATGAAGGCCAACATCGGTGGACAAGTTGTGAAGACACTTGTGGACACTAGAGCATCCAAAAACTTCTTGGAGGTCACAGAGGCGAAGAAGTTGGGTGTAAAGAATACCAAGCGGGAAGGAATGCTCAAGGCCGTTAATTCGGCACCTAGTCCACTTGTGGGAGTGGCCTATGACGTCAAGGTATATCTCAGCACATGGAGTGGACTTGTCGACTTTTCTATTGTGGCCATTGACGATTATCTAATGGTGCTTGGCATGGAATTCGTGGATCGAGTCAAGGCTATACTAATTCCTTATGCCGACATCTTGCTCATCACGGAAGGTGGCAAGCCAAGTGTGGTGCCGTTAGCAAGGGAGGAGGTACAATCGACAAAGCGTGTCTCGGCGATGCACCTATTGGACGAGATCGGGAGGGCCAACAAAGTCCCGATGGGAGGCGGGACGTTCATCACCCGGAGGGGTGTAGCAATGAAGAAAGGCTTGAGGAGGACGGCGCGGATGATCGAAAATGACCGAGGAACCGTGAGGCTCAAGGTTGCTCAAGAGAATACCAACACGGAGTTGGTGAAGTTAGCAAAGGCGGAGGCCGATACTAGAAGGAGGCGAGCTCGAAGCATACAAGACGGATGTGACGAGGACGTCGCCAAATTGAGTGGGGGAGAATGTCACGGGCCGCTTGATCGAGAGGGGCTATCGGACATGCTGCGGAGATTTAGGCCAAGTGGGTCGGGTTTTACTAAAAGAAAACGTTGGGCTAGGCATCTAGGTTTTTCCCTTTGGATGCTGGTACAAGATTCTAAACTTTGTAGAAATGTACAAAGTGTGTAGATAAGGCCTAGATTAATATGGAAATATGTAGGTGATTGATATGATTGATAGATGATTGATAGGTGATTGATTAGATGATTGATTTGATTGATCACGGATTGATAGGAACCCTTAGATCGAATTGATCTAAGCCGTTCATTGTAGAGGAGGAGGGCTATAAATACCCTACCTTCATTCATTTGTAAATCATCTAAATCTTGAGTGAATATACAAGCATTCTCCAAGAGCTTCTCTCTCTATTTTCTCTCTCTAAAAGTGTGTTTGTTCGAGGGTAGGCTGACTAGCAAGCTTCGATGCGATGTCAAAGTTGTTAGTGCCGCACATGAAATTCCGTGCACGTGACACTTTGCTCCGTGTGCATTTTGAAGCCATTAAAAAAAAGGTTTCGCCCTCACACAAGTAGTTGTTTGTGCGGATAGATTCTTAAATCATTATCTTTTTCAGGATTGCATGAGAAACCTTGTTACGTTACTTTTTTTATGACGAGGAACCCGCAGTCGTTACCTTTGGTGTACACAGGGTAAACCTCGCTCCTGTGCAATATAGCTTGCAAACCACACAGGAGAGTTAAACCACGCTTAATGTGACAGGGTGACAGACATATACATAGCGTTTTCAGTGGGATTTGAGAATAGGATCTATCGGTCCCGGACCACCCACCTTCACCGCTATGTCATCCCATGGGGACACCTTGTTACGTTACTTGTTATTGTAGCATGTAAACCACACTAAATTTACCTTAGCCTAACTAAAAGAGAAGTGCTTCAGATTATTATATACTATTTTGAAGATCAATTACCTAGATCAACATTAGTTTGTATATTGGCCATTTTTCTTTTATCTTGGATCAACATTCTTTTGATGCTAAATTAAGTTAAAACTATATACTCCCTCCGTCCCTCCCGACTTGTCTCGTTTTCCTTTCCGGGCTATCCCACCCGATTTGTCTTGTTTCTATAAAAGAAAAATAATTACTACACAACCTACCACTTTTTCTTTGTGGGGCCTACCTCTTTACACACAATCACTCACTCATCTACATAAAATCACCCACTCATCTTAATCTCCGTGCCGAAAAGAAACAAGAAAAGTCGGGCGGGAAGGAGGGAGTATTATACTTGTTGGGATTTTGTATAATGGAAGCAATTTTTATACTTGTATACAATGTGTTTTGTCTTTACCACTATTTTATTCTCATGTCTGTCTGATATTGCACATGTAATCCTTTATCTTGTACATAAGTTATATTGTGTAGTGTGTTGTAGATCACAGAAGACTACTCAGTTGGTTGACCTGACAAGATTATCACAGTTAAGACAACTTAAGGATAAGTTGTCGGTATAAGCTGCAGTTTAGATAAGAAGTGGTTTGTATTGGCTGTTTGTCTATATTGATACACTAAAGGTGGTGTATTGACGGATCACAATGAGATGTGTTCTCCTGATTGACCTTAGTGGAGAACCACTAGTAAAAAACCAAGATCTCGATAACTTAGTTGATCTCTTAAGCTTGGTAAGAATTCAGCTGAGTGCATTTGGCTATCTATCACTTTGACCTACTATGGTGAATGTCATCGCGACCGGATCTACGTATCTTGGGTGCTAGTAGTCATTTGTGGCTCAGGCTGGTTGTGTGAATCTTGCAACCGTATCCTAGTAAAATGGGTTGATAATATCCCCTAAGGAACTCGTAAGGACTATCACACTAAACCCGCCCGGTTGATTAAGTTCAGGTGTGTTAATAAGGTCGAGTGGTGTTACTCAACAATATAATAAGATGTTAATTAATTTAAGTTGTCACTGGTCTTAATTAATTAACGGATATGTCTAATCTTAAATACGGGGATTGATTAAGTCTAAAATATAAGTCCATGCTGAAGTTGGGATAAATGAGTAAGTCCGCACGAATTATCTAGTAGAATGAATCTGTGTTTATTAATTGTTGTTGCTCTGGGCTGAGCATAGATAATTAATTGATTTGAGGCCCGACTTTATTTCTTGTATTGGATCTCTGATCTGGCCCAATTAGTTGCCTAGTTATTTATTGTCGCTCATAAAATTATTATTAATAAATTAATTCATTTTACATTATTTAATAATATTATTTATCTGGAATTAATTGGCTGAACCAATTAATTGATAAATAAAAGTAGCCTAACAGATTAATTTATTATATTACGGACCAATTGATGTGGAAGCCCATTAGAAGTATAATTAAATTAATGAGCTATAAATATTAATATAATATAAGCATTTGAAGCCTATATATATTAGTATTCTGTTCATAATCAGAACACACAAATATTTGTTGGTCCAAGGACGAGTATCAGTTGTGGGTGAGGGGGGGGTGAATACACCTGAGTCCAAGTTTTGCTCAAATACGAAGGTTTACTGAGTATGCTACTGAAGGAGTTCAGTTGCCAGTTAAGCCTTCTGATCGCGGGGCAGAGTGATTCAACGACTGAATCCTTTCTACTGACTGATGTCAGTATTGAGTAATTCAGTTGATGAATAAGTGCGGAAATGTTCAGGTTCGGTTTAAGTTCATCTCTTTGAAAAACGTTTTTATGCAAACCAAATCAGTTGGCTAGTGCAGTTTTAAATCTGTTTTACTAAAAATATGATTTTGAAAATAGGTGATTCAACGACTGAATCCTTTCTATTGACTGATGTCAGTATTGAGGAATTCAGTTGATGAATAAGTGTGGAAATGTGCAGGTCCGGTTTAAGTTCGTCTCTTTGAAAAACGTTTTTATGCAAACCAAATCAGTTGGCTAGTGCAGTTTTAAATCTGTTTTACTAAAAATATGATTTTGAAAACAGTTGACAAATAGATGCAATAAAATAGTAAATGACACAAGTAATTTTTAACGTGGTTCGGATATGCAAGATCCAACATCCAAGGTCGGTTCTGCCGAACAAGAGTTCTTGTTGATTAATCTGAGTAAGCCTTAGCAAAATTATGTACGCTGGACATAACCTTCTAAGTTATAGTCCTTAGAGACTTTACAAGATCAAACCGAAGTTTGAAGGGTTTTCTCTCCAACAAGGAAGGAGTTCTTACAATTAGAACGTATCACTAAAAGTGAACTCTTTCAATTGTCCAAGCTTAAGATCTAACAAGGTTAGCTTAGAAAAGAGATCGGGAGCAACTCTAAAGTGAAGAACTACTAGGATATCTCTAAGATTTCTAGTTCTTCGCTGGATATAGCAGTGACCTTGCTAGAGTGCTTGAGTATGTGTTCTTGAATTTCTTGCGTCTCTGTTACCGTTGTTTGTTGTTCTTCAATTCTTGAAGAATCCCTTTATATAGTTGTGACCCATGCATAGATCCGTTGGAGGGGACCATGCCACGTGTCACAAGACTCCAAGGAAAACGGTCATATAATTTGAATGTCGCTGCAGAGGGTGGTTGGCTTTCTGTGTATGAGAGCAGCTTTGTGTTAGAGCAGGTAAGCTTTGCTTGCTTCTCATTGGTTGAGGTATGGCAGATAGTGAGACTTATCAGGCATCAGTCTTCCAGCTGAGTTGACTTCCTCTGAACCACGGACACTAAGTGTTCCTCTGCTGAAATCCGACTGATAAAGTCAGGCTGTTGATTTCCCTTGTACTGTCTGCAGCTGAGTTGCAGTTCATTCAATAGATCAAGGATGAGCATACTGAGTCTTCTTTCTGAGTCGGCTGAAGAGTGATCTTCTAGTGAGTGATTCCAGCTACTGACTCGAAGACAAACTACTGAGCTCTTATACGAGCATAGCTCTCTGCGAACCGATGACAGATGGGTTCTAGAACCTTAATTTCTCTACTGAAGTTCAGTCCAACAATTTATCCCTTACAAGACTTAGACAAATTAATCTAGAAAGATCAAAGCAGGTCAAACCTATTACATTATGTCGGTTCATCACACGCTCAGGGGTTTTGGGATCTCCAATTCCTCAAAACATTTATACAACAATTACTCAATATCACAGGTACTGAATTATCTCCCAATAATTTCCCCCGTCTACTGACTCACATCCCTACATATCCCTACAATATTCATACTCATATACACGCAAACATGCAAGTAAGAGAGAGAGATAATTTTTATCTTTTCTTCAGTTCTATGACCACATAGAGGAAGAAAAGGGTCGGGACAAGGTCTGAGCAAGAGCATTAATCAGAGCTACAACAACATACGAAGGAGGCAGGTAAATCCCGTTCCTTCAATACTTACATAAGCGAACAATGGAAGCTACATCTAGTAGCTGAATTTACATTTGAACTAATAATAAATTTTCAGACAGCTGAACGAAAGTAGAGAATTACAAGTAGTCGAACACAATTACAACCACATCTTCTACCAGCGTACAACCATTAAACTTCATCTGCTTTTACGCCAACAACCTTGATTAGGTAGTGCCTTTGAATTTTGCGTCATTTTCATAAGGTTGCTTCAAAAGAAGATACGAAATTATAACAAATAAAACAGCGAATATTATTAATCACGAAAAGCACAACGGGAATATTATTGTTTTGTATTCCATCCAAAAATAATATAATCGTTTTCTCATAATATTAATTTTACACTTAAAAATTAATTTCTTTCATCCAAGAAGATAACTTTATTCTTAATTAATGCTCATCTTTGTGTTGATCTGTCTAGCTTGAAAGAATTAAAGAATCTTAAAGAGGAATGTTTAAAAAATGTCCATGCTAGAATTAAGTTTCACTTTGGTATCATGACCAGCTTAAACCACTTTGTGATCATATGAAATTAGATAATGTAGTTGTATCTTGTGATATATTTTTTTAATATTAAGGATTACTAGCAAAGAGGGATTGTTTCCTCACGTTTGAAGTGTCAAATATATAATTTCATTAGAAAGATTGCTTTTGTGATAGGTAAGTTGCGTACTATCTAAGTTCCTCCAAAATAGAAAAATATATCTCCTAACTATGTATGCTACTTTTCTTAATACTAAGTTGCGTCCGGCCTCCTCCGGCCATGCGGCTTGCCCCATTTCGTTTGTCTTGTAATGAGCTTTGCGTCGATATGTCATATAGGGTCATCCGATCTCAGATGCGACCGGAATCGACATCGAAACTTGGCTACTCAATTTCGATTCTTTCCGGCGATTCGTTTGAAATTTGGGAAATTGATGAACTAATCTCGACCGAAATTTGTTACATGGTGGTCGTGAGTATTCCAATTACATATCACATTGTTCAATTGATCGATTCGCGACTCAAGAGAGATGAATTTGGGTGGCAAAGCTTGCCGGCGACGAGCTACGTAATTACGCAGCGGCACATCGCGGCGGTGGAAATTGCGGCCAGATCTAGGCTGCTCAGAAAACGGCGGCTCGACTAGAAAGGTGAGGGAAGGCAGAGGCGAGGAGTAGGAACCGCGGGTTGCACGACTACAACTGCTCGTCGCGTGTGCGATCGTGGCTGTTTTTCAGACCGGTCCAGGCGGCGGCGGGGGGCAGGGACGACGGCTTCTGGTTCGCCATCGACCGGTGGATCCACAAGCATCGGCGGTCGGCCATGGGTCAGGGTGGAGAGGCGGCACCGCGGCGGTGACAACTGTTGCGTGAAGAAGGTGCTGACGTCAGTGCTGAATCTGCTGACATTAGCCCTAGATGCTGATGTGGCGTGTACACGTGGCTGCCACGTGTTTGAAACGTAGCAGTCACCCCTGGTGACATGGCGATGATCCTGACAGCTCTAAATTCAAAGATTTTGAAGACGGGAGAGCTGTATTTTGATCGGGCGACGTAATGGTTAGGAATTGCGTATTTTTAAGCCCGATAACGACGTTTTAATTTTCTGTTTTCGCATTTACTTTTTCTTATGCTTTAGCATGCGATTATGTATTTAATTGTACTTATAAAAACATGAAAATAGGATTTACGTCATTTTAAGCATGTTTAAATTTTCGCGAGCACGTTTTATTTTATGCACTTAGAAATTATATGCTTTGGGAATTATGTGGTGTTTCATGATTCAACGAACCTTTTGGGAAAAAGACTAAGCAGAATTTAAATTACATGTTTAATTAGATTCCATTAATGAATATTAAACATTTAATTGGACCTCCATCTAATTGAACCCGCAAAAGTGGAACATTTATACGAGTAAACGTTCACCTGAGTGGCTTGCTTGTATTTTTTGAACCACAAGTTTTGTGAGATAGGATTTTCGAAATAATATTTAATTATTATTGAGTAGTGGGAGCGAAGCCGTAAACGTCCATCTAAGTGGCTTGCGTGTCTAGTAAACACGAGTACTCTAGAATATAATAATTAAATATGATAGTCAATTAAATCAAATTGAATGCGGCATGATTCTCGTAAGTATGTTAATTTTGATAATTTGATGTTAATTTGGTCAAATTAATCGTCAAAGCTTAGATGTCACCGCGGGTACAACTTCATGAGAAGTCCCTTCCTGCATTTTAAGAACCTAAGCATGAATTGTAATTAAAGAGCTAGGTATATAGATTGGTCTAGGGGTGCACAAGTAAATGTCTACCTGAGTGGCTTATGAGTGTGATCCTAGGGCTATTCGAGTATTTAACATCATTGGTTTATAAAAAATGATGGTTAATTACAAATTATTTGAGAATATAAGTTTTTAACATGCTTTTATATTTCAGATATGTTTGTTCACAAATTTCATGAGTTCCTAATTAGTCTCATCAACCAAACCCTAACGGGTCTAACTAATTTCACAGATGGAAGAGAAGTCTTGCCCTCCCAATAGTTGCTCTGCCAAGGTCCTATAAGAACTTATGTTTTAGGACCGCTATGTCTATGAAGGAGTTTACTCTGAATAAGTTACTCAAATATTTGGTAGCGGTCAAAGAAGTTATAGGAAAGGGCAAGGGTGCTCAAGTCTTGAACATCACTAGTAGCTCAAGGAATTCTCCGAAAGACAGAAATCAGAAAAAGAGCAGAAAGGGTGGTCAATTCAAGAAGAGCAGCGAGAGTAAGAAGACGGTCCTTACGCGGCATGCGAATGTCAAAAGAGAAAGGAAGGTTCTTCAAGTGTGGTAAGAAAGGACATTGGAAGAGTTATTATCCAGATCTCAAGGCAAGACAGAAAGAGACGCTAGTCGCTCTTGTAACTGAGATTGTTCTAGTTTCCTCTTCTACCCACGAATGGGTAGTGGATTCGGGAGAAATTAATCATGTTTGTTACCCCTTGCAAGGTTTCTTGCAGAAAAGACAGTTGAGCGATGGCGAGGTGGTAGTCTCAATGGGCAATGGATCGAGAGTTCCTGCAATTGCCATTGGAGATTTACATTTATATTTTGATAGTTCTGTTTTAGTACTTAAAGATGTTTTATATGTGCCTGAGTTTAGGCGAAACATAATTTTTGTTTCAAAACTCTACAACCTGGATGGTTATAAATCAAGTTTTGATAGTGACGTTTCTATCATGAAAAACAGTGATTTTATCCGTGGTGGGCCATTAAGCGGATCTTTATATACTATTACTTGCAAACCGCGTAATTTTTTTAAGTTGCTTCCTCATCATCAAATTCCAAGAAGAGGAAAGAATCTTCTAACATAAATCAAGCTTATTTATGGCATCTACGACTAGGTCACATCAATCTTAATAGGATCCAGAGGTTGGTGAAATATGGATCTTTGGAGTCTCTCCAAGTAGAACCTCTTCCAACCTGCGAATCTTGCTTGGAAGGAAATATGGTGACTAGGCCTTTTAAGGCAAAGGGTTACAGTGCCACAGAAACAATAAGTTTGATTCGTTCTGACTTGTGCGGACCTATGTCTACACAAGTTCATGGAGAGTATAAGTACTACGTCATATTTACTGACGATTACTCGAGATATGTATATGTTTACCTTCTTCACCACAAGTCAGATTGCTTCGAAACCTTTAAGGAATTCAAGGCAGAAGTGGAGAAGAAGCAAGGAAAACAAATTAGAGCACTATGATATGATCGTGGTGGTGAATACATCTCGAACGAGTTCAAGGATTTGAAAGAATGTGGAATTACATCCCAGCGGACAGCATCGGGCATGCCTTAGCAGAATGGTGTGTCAGAGAGATGGAATCGAACTCTCTTAGAGATGGTTCGATCGATGACGAGTTATGCAACGTTGCATGTTTCCTTTTGGGGATATGTCATTGAGACTGCAGCATACTTACTAAACCGTGTGCTTTCCAAGTAGGTTCAAAAGACTCCTTTCGAATTGTGGAACGGGCACAAGCCCAGTTTGCACCACTTGAGGATTTGGGGTTGTCCTGTTTATGTGCTAAATAAGCAGGCCGACAAGTTAGAAACACGTTCAGAAATGATGTTGTTCATAGGGTATCCGAAGGAAACGAAGGGTGGATACTTTTATGATCCTAAGGAACAGAAGATCGTTGTTAGCACCAATGCTCGGTTCTTAGAGGAGGATTATATTAGTAACCACAAGTCTCGAGTCGAGATCATCCTTGAGGAATTACAAGGTGATCGAGATCCACTCAGAGAGTCAGTTGTGCAAGATAGAGCTCCACAAGCAACTGCACAATCTGTTAACACAACGCCGAACACTCTTCGACGTAGTGGAGGGTGATATTTACTCCTGATCGGTATATGTTCACTGGGGAGACGTCAGATCATCTCTTGGTTGATGAACAAGATACCGTAAATCCCTGGACATACACTGAAGTAGCGGGAGATGTAGATGCAAATTCATGGCGAATCGCCATGGACTTGAAATTTAAGTCCATAACTGATATGGATGTATACGAGGTCACATAACTACCTGAGGGTTGTAAGGTCATTGGTAGTAAGTGGGTATACAAGAGAAAGAGAGGATCGAATGGAGAGATCATGGCATTTAAGGCCATGGTAGTGGCGAAAGGGTTCACTTAGAAAGAAGGTATCGATTGTAAGGAAACCTTCATGCCTGTAGCAATGATCGAATCCATTCGAATTATCCTTACCATAGCAGCTCACATGAACCTAGAGATCTGGCAGATGGATGTTAAGGCCGCATTCTTAAATGGTTACCTTGAAGAAGGTAGAGACATCTACATGAAACAACCAAAAGGTTACGTGAAAGAGGGCGAAGAGTATCTATTTTGGAAGCTTAAGAAGTCTATTTATGGACTTAAGCAAGCTTTCTGGTTATGGCACCTGTGTTTTGACGAGCTAGTCAAATCCTATAGTTTTGTCTATGCCCTAACGAGGTGTGTGTATACCGTATCTGTGTTGATGGATCAGTGGTGTTTCTTTCACTTTATGTAAACGACATCTTTCTCATTGGAAACAATGTTGAAGTGTTATCAGGCGTAAAGAAATGGTAATCCGAGTAGTTTCAAATGAAGGATTTGGGTGAAGCTACTTACATCTTTGGGATCAAGGTTATTCGAGATCGCCGGAAAAGGATGCTGAGTTTATCCCAGGCATCCTACATTGATACAGTGATAGCTCATTTTAGCATGCAAATGGCCAAGAGAGGACAATTACCTTTCAAACATGACATTTTTTGATCCAAGAATCAGTGCCCTAAAATGCCTAAAGAGATAGAAAGTATGAGGCTAGTACCATATGCTTCCGCTGTCGGTAGCCTCATGTATGCGATGCTTTATACGAGACCAGATATCTCATATGATGTAGGCATGATCTCAAGATATCATTCTAACCCTGGACAAGCGCACTGTACATAAGTTAGATTGTGTAGTGTGTTGTAAATCACAGAAGACTACTCAATTGGTTGACCTGACAAGATATAAACAATTATAACAGTTGAGACAACTTAAGGATAAGTTGTCGGTATAAGTTGCAGTTTAGATAAGAAGTGGTTTGTCTTGGCTACTTGTCTATATTGATACACTGAAGGTGGTGTATTGACGGATCATAATGAGATGCATTTTCCTAACTGTCCTTAGTGGAGAACGAAGATCTTGACGATTTAGTTGGTCCAAAGCGTGGTAAGACCTCAGCTGAGTGCATTTGGCTATCTATCACTTTAACCTACTATGGTGAACGTCATCGTGACCGAATCTACGTTTCTTGGGTGTTAGTAGTCATTTGTGGCTCAAACTGGTTGTCTGTATCTTGTAACCGCATCCTAGTAAAATGGATTGATAATATCCCCTGAGGAACTCGTAAGGATTATCACACTAAACCGCTCGGTTGATTAAGTTCAGGTGTGTTAATAAGGTCGAGTGGTACTACTCAGGAATATAATAAGATATTAATTAATTTAGACTGTCAGTGGGCTTAATTAATTAACGGATATTTCTATCTTAAATAAGGGGATCGATTAAGTCTAAAAGACAAGCATATGCTCAAGTTGGGATAAAGGGGTAAGTCGGCACGAATTCTCTAGTGGAATGAATCTGCGTTTATTAATTGATATTGCTCTGGGCTGAGCACAGATAAAAGAGTAAGTCGACATGGATTATCTAGTGGAAACAATGACACACCCAGAAAAGATGGCAAATGCTTAATGTGTTGCAACTGCAAAAAGACCGGACATTACCAGTATGAATGTCAAGAGCTATCGGCTGCTGAAAGAGCTGAAAGGCAAGCCAGAAGGAACAAATTTATCAAAAAAAGGCAAGCGTATATAGCCAGAGAACTCTACAATTGCACGAGCGATGAGGAACTATTTATGGAATCATCAAACGATGAAGCCGCATTCAAGGCAATCGAAGAAGAAGAAGAGACTGAACTGTGTCTCATGGCTGGAGAAGAGGCTGAGGTAAATTTCAATCCTAACATATTCCCTTCTTCACCTCGTGCACACAACACATGGTCTATTGCAGGAGAACCCTTAGATGTGGTTCTAGCCTATGAAGATCTTCTAAAGGAACAGATACAAATGAGCACTCAGTTTAGCAAGTCACTTTAGGAGCTAGAACTCCTGAGAGTAGAAAATCAGAGACTTTCAATGAGTAGTCAGGTCTCCACTAAGTCAGAAGGACTTGTTTTGGGCAGATGAAAGAGATCAATTCTCAAATGACTAAATCTCAACTACAAGAATCTCAGATCTCTGTTCTAATCAAGGACAACTTTAAGAAAGATACTGAAATTTTCAATCTAAAAGAAAAGCTTGTACAGTCCAGAGCTGAGTATGAAGCTCTGAGAAAAAGTGATGAGGTTTGGAGAACCTTGATGATTGAGCAATACCTAGAAGCTAAAGAGAAGCTTGAAAAAATGCTAAGATCACAAAGACCATCCTCCACAAAGGAAGGACTTGGATATATATATATATATATATATATGAAGCATCAACTTCAGGACACAAAGCTAGCTGACAGATTTTTCCAAGGGGGAACTCAGTATGCCGAACTTATAACTCCTCAGACAAAGAACAAGCAGAAGATGAAAACACCTCATGTTGGTCCCGAGATAAACGTTCAGGTGTAGGGGGGTGAATACACCTGAAAACTTTCTCAACTTAAAACGCGAACAATCCAATTCAGGAGAGTGTCTTGCTGAATAAATTCAGTAGACCAAGGAAGCTGTTCTGGATCGCGTGGACAAAGTGAGTGACTATACAGAGGCCTGCTAGCTGACTGATGTCAGAATTCAGTATCGTTCAGTAAGAGTTCAATAGCGTGCGGAATAGTGTAGGCCCGATTCAGTTGAGTTTGAAAACGTTTTTTTTTTAAACTGTTTCAGTAGTTTAGTGCACTCAGTTTAAGCTTTGCTGAAACTCTGTTGAATGATTTTGTAAAACGATTTTTAGTATAAACAGTTAAATCAATGCAACAGTAAAATGAACACAGCAATTTTAAAGTGGTTCGGATATCAAACAATCCTACGTCCACTGTCCCGAAAAGATCAGGAGGCTATTTTATTATATTGAGTTAGTCTCAGTTGATTTGTGCACTGGACAAACACTGGCCTTGAGGATTATAGTGAGCAAGTCCCAGTTTACAAGGATCAAACTATAAAGTTTGACAAACTCTCCAATGATGAAGGAGTTCTTTACAATAAGAACAGTTCAAGATATGAATTCCTTCGGGTCTAAGCTATAGATATTTCAGTGGAGCTTAGGTTAGAGGGAAGGGAACGAGAAATAGCTTCTAGAGTGATGAACAATGAGGAATAAACTCTCTGGGTTCGTGTTCGATCACTTGGATACTAGAGGCTTTGATTCTATTCAGCTTGGTTCCCTAGAGCAAAGATGTCGCCTTTCGCTTTGAGTGTTTCTCTGAAGTTCTTGCGGAAAGCTTTGTAACTTGTTCGTGTATTGCTCGTAATCGCTCGTTCTTGTTTTGTTTTATTCGATTTGATTTTCCCTCTATTTATAGAGGTGAGCTATGGATAGATCCATTGGAGATGAACGATCCACGTGTCACTCTCTTTGGGTAGCTAACGGCTCTTTTAAGGAATCGCGCAGAGTCATTTCCTCCATTTCCGGAAAGTTGTTGACTTGCAGCTTTTACCAGAACTTTGACAGCTGGCTGCTTGTCATTGGTCGAGGCATAGAAAGTAGTTGAGATACACAGACTTCTAGGCAGATACTGAAGTTGACTTCCCTGATGTGAACAACCTCGGACGACTCTACTGATTTAACAAGAAGATCATCTGACAATCAAGGAGACTATCAGGCCATTGCTGAGTCTGACCTTGGGTTTAGTAGTATACTCCTGCTGAGTTCAACTCTACTGAAGGTCGACTCTGAGTTCAGTAAACTGCTCTTGCTGAGTCCAGTTCTACTGACTCCTTTCGATATCTTTGCTCTGCCGAGTCCAAGATACTGCGAGTCTTCACTCCATGGTACTGAGGCGGATAGTCTACTGAGGGATCAACAGACAGAACTCTGAGCCTGAACCATGCTGAAGGACAGTCTACTGAGTCTGACACTCTCAGAGACTAAGGCGTTACTATTACAACGAAATGGTTCACCAATCAAATTAGGGTTTTGGGATCAGCCAATCTTCTAAACAATCTACTACTGAATCATCTCTTAACACCTCAGCCTAGCTACCAGAAGATGACCAGAGGTTCAAGTCCCAGAACACCAAGATCAAACTCAGGGGGAACCAAAAAGGTCAGATGGGTCAAACAGTATGGTCATCCTCAATGGACTCATCCAGCTCAGTATGGATCATACTACTATGAGCCCAGAATCAGTGGCTCCAAGGTTCAGAAAAAAGAAGACATCTGAGCCTCAGAAAACAAAGAAGTCCGCATCTCCCAGTCCAACAGTGAGATTTTTTGACAACAAGAGCAAGAAATTGTCTGAAACCGCCAGGGTTTTCAGAAAGATTTGGGTCCAAATTTTACTGACAATTAAGGATCGAACCTGAACCCAAAGGGTACCTGAATTCATTTTTATTTTGCAGGTGCATAAGGACTGGATCGTGGACAATGGATGCTCAAGATACATGACGCATCAAAAGAATCTATTGGCTAACTATGTTCAACAGGAAGGAGCCAAAATTGAGTTTGGTGACAACTCCAAAGGATATACAAGGGGATATGGAACATTAAGAATAGGAACTGCCATAGTTTCCATAGTAACATATGTTGAAGGACTTCAACATAATCTCCTTTCAATCAATCAATTCTATGATAACTCCCATAAAGTGACTTTTGATGCAGGGTTTTGTGATGTTCTTGATAAAACTACAAGAAAAACTGTGTTATCAGGCTCGCAGAGAAGAAACATCTATTATGCAGATTGGAATACCGCCGAACCTGAGGCCTGCTTGCTAGCACAATTGAAGTCAGATGATAGAAAGTGGCTGGACATAGAAGACTAAGTCATCTGAACTTCAAAATAATGAACAAACTAGCAAGAGATGCTAAAGTCAGAGGACTGCCCAATGAAGTCTTCAAAAGACACAAGAATTGTGAAGCATGCATGAAGGGAAAGAGCATACCACCAACATCAAAGTTTTTCAGGCGAAGAGAACAGAGCAAAAATATCAAGAGAATCATTCATCTGAAAACTAACAAATGGGTGTCATGGAAGGTTAATCAAGTTTGGGAGGAGATCAAAATTGAATTTATAAAGAGCTGGTATATATGGAAGACAATGTATGAATCAGATCCAGACAAAGCTTTCAAAGAATTCTTGATGATCTCAGATTCAGAGGTATATGCAGAAATTCTAGCTGCTCTTGACCAGTCAGGTCTTCCTCTCAAAGCACCTGAATATAGGATTCTCAAAGGAGTCTGAGGATGAGATAGAGATTGCCATGAAGAGAAAATATCTTGCGCTAGATGATCCTAATAACAAAGAAGAGATCAGAGAGATGAGGAACAAAGCTTACTCTTCGTATGGGGTCGTTATCCCTGAGAAAAAGTCAACTAATTTCATTGCAATGATGCAGAAGTTCAAGAAGACCGACTCTCTCTCCAATTTAGCTCTAATAGTGATAGAAGATTTATGTACTTTTAACTCTCTTACTCATATATGAAATCTATCACTATTTTTTTGGCCGAGACAACTACCCATTGTCACATGGTTATTTTTTTTATCCTTCAACACATCTGATCACCTCAGTGATCAAAACACACACTCACTCATTGCTTATCATTCTGTGTGTCTCCCTTAATTCTTAGATTCTGTATCTTTCTGATCTATGATATAGAGGGGAATTATGTTGTAAAGGTTTTGGCATCATCAAATAGGGGGAAGTTTTTGGGTATTAGATTTATTACGAGAAGTTTTAAAGATCCTAAAACCCCTTAGCTGAATGGTGAACCTCACAATGTAATAGCTTAGATGAGTTCAGCATATTAGGAACTCAGTAGGCTAGCTTGAGTTCAGTAGCTGATAGGATTCAGTAGAACACCTTATGTCAGGCGGATGGACTCAACATGAGGAACTCAGATGGGCGTCTCATAACCCACTGAATCAGTAGAGAAAATCGTACCAAGTACTGAATATCTCAGAAGAATGTCAGCAGGAGACAACTCAATAAAAGCGTCCGAGGAATCAGATGAAGTCAACTCAGTATCCACTTGGAGTTTGAACAAACCTCACCAACTCTCTAACCTCTACCAATGAGGAGTTGTCAGCACTGTACATGATATAAAAATTGCTCCCTAGATTGAAAAAGAGAGAATCGCTACAATGACATTCAAAGCTCAAGATGATCATTTTTCTTGTCGTTTTCGACACGTGTCTAGACCTTTTCCAATGAATCTATTCATGGCTCGAGACTATAAATAGAGAAGACACCGGGAACCAAAAGCATTCAACCATTTAAACGCTCTAGCGACCAAAAAGCTTACATAGCGAAGAACTATACACATAGAGATATAATTAGTTCTTCACTCTAGAGATCTATTGTTCTCATTCTCTATTCTAAGCAATTATTGTAATATCTTAAGCTTAGAAAATTCGAAGGAGTTCAGCCTATTGAACTGTTCTTATTGTGAAAACTCCTTAGTTGGAGAAAATCAAACCTCGTGTTTGAAACTGTAAAGTCACTAAGACTATAACTAGAGTATCTATCCAGCATACAGATCGACTGAGACTTTCTCAGTATAAGTAATCAAGAACTCCTGCTTTATTCAGGACAGTGGACGTAGGATCCAGTGTATCTAAACCACTTTAAAAACTAACTTTGTTGATTTACTTTTTCATTGATTATATATTCATACTGCATACAAACTGATCATTAAAAATCACACTCATCATAAAACGTGCTTTCAAATAGAGACGAGAATTATTTGGGCCTACACTTCCGCATTTTATCCTATATTGAATCATTGTTCACCGACTAAAGTCAATAGATAGAACGCAGTAGACAAATACCTTCTGCCCACGCGATTGAGAAAGCTTATTCGGCTAACTTACCTTGTTCTGTAGCATTATTCAGTAGATACTGAATTTCGCGTTTTAGTTGAAATTTGCACTCAGGTGTAGTTAACCCCCCCCCCCCCCAAAAAAAAAAACCCTGAAGGCTCGTCTTTGGACCTACAGTTGGTATCAGAGCGGTGTTATTCTGATCGTCATTTTTTGTCTAGCTTGAAAGAATTAAAGAATCTCAAAGAGGAATGTTTAAAACATGTCCATGCTAGGATTAAGTTTCACTTTGGTATCATGACGAGCTTAAACCACTTTGTGATCATATGAAATTAGATAATGTAGTTGTATCTTGTGATAGATTTTTTTTAATATTAAGGGATAACAAGCAAATGGGGATTGTTTCCTTACCCTTGAAGTGTCAAATATATAATTTTATTAGACAAATTGCTTTTGAGATAGGTAAGTTGCGTTCTATATAAGTTTCCACCAAAATGAAAAAAATATTTCTCCTAACTATGTATGCTACTTTTCTTGATACTGAGTGATTATAGAATAAAAAAGAACCTATATTTTTTTGATGTTATTTTTTCTTTCATAGCGTAAGGAAATGCATCATCTGACATTTGGCTAACTGTTTTCCTTCTTCTCCTTATCTAAGAAAACTTCCCGAGCATTTGCATTTCTTATTGGAATCTATTTTTACATTAACTTGTTTTAGGTACACTTGGGGCTTTGCAGTTGAATCTAGATAAATCTTGATCATTAAGTATGAACCTTCTTTTTAAATTAATTATATATTTTCATAATTTTATACATTCTTTTACTTATTATTTACTTAGAGATCATAAATAAGTGTATGAAAATTGGTAATAAAGCTGAATTTTTGTTTATTTAAATTTTACGTGTTCTTTTTGTTGGAATTTGTATACTAGAAGTAACTTTTGTGCGTGTATGCAATTTGTTTTCATTTCCACTCTTTATTCTCCTATCTGATCTAATATATTTGCACATGTTTAATCCTTTATGTTGTATAATAGTTAGATTGTGTAGTGTGTTGTAGATCATAGAAGACTACACAGTTGGTTGAATCAACAAGATATAAAAAGTTATCACAACTGAGATAACTTTAGGACAAGTTGGTTGTTTAAGCTGCAGTTTAGAGAGGAAGTAGTTTTTGGGTACTTGTCTATACTGGTACACTTAAGCTGATGTATTGATGATCACAGTGAGATGTGTTCTCCTAACTGACCTTAGTGGAGAACCAAAAATCTCGGTGACTTAGCTGATCTTAAGCTTGATAAGATTTCAGCTGAATGCATATAGCTATCTATCACTTTGACATACTATGGTGAATGTCATCGCAACTGGATCTAAGTATCTTGGGTGATAGTAGTTATTTGTAGTTCAGGCTAGTTATATGTATCTCATAACCGTACCCCTATTAATTGGGTTGATAATATCCCCTGAGGAACTCGAAAGAATTAACACATTAAACCCGGCCAATTGATTAAGTTCAGGTGTGTTAAGAAGGTCGAGTGACACTACTCAGGATATATAATAAGATATTAATTAATTTAAGTTGTGAGTGAGCTTAATTAATTAATGGATATTTGTTTCTTAATGCGGGGATCAATTAAGCCTAAAATGTAAGATGATGCTCAAATTGAGATAAACGAGTAAGTCAACACGGATTTTGTATTAGAATGAATCCGCATTTATTAATTAATTTTGATATGGGCTATGTATAGATAATTAATTAATTTGATAAATATGTGGTTCAGCTATTATTAATTTATTATGGGTTGAGTATTATTACTAGCTCATTAACAATATAATTATTAATGGGCTAGGGTTATAATATATTTGGGTTACATTATATTATAAAAATCCACACACAACTCGATACATACACACTAGCATATCACGAGTGAGAGAGCAGTTATATTTTTTTCCCTTCAATATTATGTCCACACAAAAGGATTGAAAGGTCAGGACACAGATTAAAAGATCTGATTGTGAGCAACAATCAAAGCATCCTCAACATATCTGACGTAAGGTAACGGATATTAATCCTTCACTTTTCCAGCCAACATTTATAATTAGTTTCTGGTTTTAATTTACTAGTAGCATTTACTTTTCTTACTTATCTGGTCGTAGTTGAAAGTTTGCAACTCCATCACTGCTTTCCATTTAAATAAACATTTTACTGGGTGAAATACCAGAGTAAACTTTCATGTATAAGATAGTGAACCCGCTACCTTCTATTTACAATGTCATTTCAAAGTAATAAACTTATTTTAGCGTAAAATAACATACTGAACTAGGTTTGTAATCAATCAAATTGAATAACATTGAATTTGATGAATATTCAAACTTGTTATTCAAATATTCATATTCATTTTAAAGTATTTTATAGTATTCACGTATTTAATTTTAAATATTTGTGCATCAGTTTTCTTCTTGTGTGCATGAGCTTCTTTCTAATGAAGACATATGTTGGGAATAATATAAGTTTTGAATGATCCCAAGCCCCTATTTAATTGATGAACCAGTCTGGTGTAACTTATAGGCTTGTATCAGCCCGCGTCTGTATAGTCAGGCTGAACGTTTTGTTAACAGTTTAGATTGCTCAGGTTCTGTGTATTCAGATAGTATACAGAATGAAATCATTTGTGCCAAGATGATTACTTCAAGTTGGACTCAAGATAAAGATCCTCATCAGACCATCCTCAAGTGCACTCAAATATGAAGATTGTACAAGGTACAATGCACGATATTCAAAGAAGATAGTCAACGGAGCATAAACGCCAATATTAGAATCGACATTGACCAATCTCAGGCCGCCATGTCAGCTCTAGTCAAAGGGAGACAGCACAATACCTCGTACAGATCCGCAGAGTGAAACAAAGAGCGACATGTGTCCATGCATTTAATGCATAATACCGCTGCCTACACAGAGCCTAGATGAGATTGATCTTGTTCAATGGATCTTTCCTAAAGCAAGCATATAAACAGCAGAAGAACTCTCTCAACGAGGGTACGAAATTTCTCAATGCTCAAGCACACTCAAGCAAAAGAACAAAGCTTTTACTCTTTCTATACAAGTTCTATAGCTTAGAAATCCTCTCTACTGTTCATACTCCAAGAAGCTTAGCTTGAATATCACAAGCTTGGAGTAGAGAGTGTTTCATGCTCATTGTTGAACACAACCCAACCTTAGTTATCTCAAGTTAGATAGAAATTGATTGTTAGTTCGCTTGATAGATTGTTAGTATGTTAGATTGATTGATTGTATTGATCTGTACTTGTCAGTCTATGTGTATCCTTAGTGGAATCCTACTGAGAAAGTAGAAGAGTAGACGTAGGATCTTGTGAATCCGAGCCACTATAAAATTCGAGCCATCAGTTGTTCATGCACTCATCTTAAGATTGATTGTTGCATGTAGAAAAACATATTCCTTAAGGGCCTAATCATTTTTTTCTCATAGCTTCTCTAATTGACTCACTATCAGTCTGTCTCTGATATGATAAAGCAAAGTTTTGGTATCAGGTGTATTAACACCCCCCCCCCGGCGCCCATACACTTGAAATCTCACTAGGACCAACAATTATTTTAAATAATAATATATTATCAAAAATCCAAAATTAAATTATTTGTTTCTCTTTTAGAAAATAGTTGATTCAATATTTTTTGATTTGTTTTACATGGCCCTGTTTGGAAAAACAACTTAAATAAGGACTTATGGCAAAATGACTTATTGTATAAGAACTTATCATATAAGTTCTTAAATTTAATAAGTTGATTACGTTAGGAGGCACACATTGATATAACTTACACAATATACAAAAGTCAAAATGCTAGTATAAAAAATTGTAGGGGTCGGGATTATATTGTGTACTATAATTTATTGACACACCGCAAGTGTACGGGTGCAATTGTAGATAGAGAAGCAATGTCGATCCCACAGAGACTAATTGTATTAGGGAATACTAATTCCTTTTATTATTATCTATTTAGACTATAAAAATTGGTGAGTTATTAAACCTAAAAACATGCAATTTAAATAACCAAATAAATAAACTTCGAAGAAAATATGGGGAAGCTTATTCTCAGATTCGATTTCAGTATACAATTTACCAAACTTTACTTTAGCCAATCAATTACTTATAGTACTTATTCTCTCCTAGAACGATCACAAATTAGCCTAAGTCACCTTTTGGGAGTACCTAAACCGTAGATAATGTGCTAGTAAAATGGTATCTGTTGGTCCGGAGACGAGTATCAGGTGAGGGGGGCGTGAATACACATGATTGCAAGTTTTTCCTCAAACGCGAAGGTCAGCTGAGCTGAGTTAGACCGGGGCTTCCCTCGGCCACTAAGCAATAGACTTGTGTTGAAGGATGTCGGGCGAATGAGGAGATAGCGGCGGCTTGAAAGCCATGGTTTGATAGAAATCTTACTTTCAGGTAGACTGAACACTTTCTCTTTATAGACTACCGAGTAGAACCTGTTCCCTTTTTATTTCAATTTCATTTTATAAGGGCCATTTGAAGTTTCCCATTTTTTTCTGATCCTCCAGTGTGGAAGGTGCTGAGCTTGGATTACATACTCAGCATCAGGACTGTGTCCTATACCCTTTCCGAGGATTTACTTGAATCAACAGAAGGAATCCCTTCCGACTTTGGTTACGGTAGTCTTTTCCTTGGGTGCCCGCCTATCTGGCTAATTTGTCTAGATCTTATCAACACGGTTGCCTAGGTTTTGATTGAGCAGAGTCCGCAAAAGAAAAAGTAATAATCTTCCAACCCCACCACCGGATCTACCGGAACGACCAGGAGGATCTACCCGACTCCGTGACATGTCCACATCCATTGCTACTGAATGAACAGTGTCAGATATAAACCTTCAGATCGCGGGTCAGAGTGATTCAGCAGCTGAGTCTGTTCTACTGACTTCAGTCAGTATAAAGATTTCAGTTGAAGAATATTGTGCGGATAAGTGTGGGGCCCGTTAGACTTTGTGTCTTTTGAAAACGTGTTTTTGCAAACTAAAATCATTTTGGTTGGTGCACTTTTTAAGTCAGTTTATGCAAAGTATGAGTTTGTAAATAGTTTGAGCACAATGCAATAAAACAGTAAACAACACAAGCAGTTTTTAACGTGGTTCAGATACGCAAGATCCTACGTCCACGGTCCTGCAGAACAGGAGTTCTTGTTGATTAATCTGAGCAAGCCTCAGCAAGGAATCTGTACGCTGGACAGACCCTTCTAAGTTATAGTCCTTAGTGACTTTTATAAATCAAACCGAAGTTTGAAGGGGAGGGGATGATCTCCAACAATGAAGGAGTTATTACAATAAGAAAAATTCACAGAAAGTGAACTCCTTCGAAGGTTCTAAGCTAGGATATAACAATGGAGCTTAGATAGAGAAGGGGGAACTAAAGAATCTCTAGAGAGAAGAACTAAGGATTTTCAACTATGCAAGTTCTTCGCTGGATTGGCTTTAAGTGTACTAGAGAGTTATATGCTTGCAAGCTTGTGTTCCCTTGTTGTCCCGTGCGTTGAGCTTGGAGACTCTTCTCTATTTATAGTCGTGACCCAGGCTTGTATTCGTTGGAGAGGACAATGCCACATGTCACAAACTTCCAAGGAAAGCGACCATATAATTTCGAAATGCGCCGCAGAGTGGTTGGCTTTCTGTACATGAGAGCAGCTTTAATGTCAGAGCAGGTAAGCTAAGGTTGCTTCTTATTGGTCGAGGTTTGCGGTAGGTGAGACTTGTCAGACATCAGCCTTCCATCTGAGTTGACTCTCTGAACCTCGTATACTGAATGATCTCTGCTGACATTCGATCGATAAGAGAGGGCACTCGTTTCCTTGTCTGGATTTGCAACTGAGTTGCATGCATTCAGTAGATCTAGGCATATCATACTGATTCTTCATCTGAGTCGGCTGATAAGGATCTTCTGCTGAAGATAGTCAGCTGGCGACTCTGAAGACAAGAGCTCTTCACACATTTAGTAGATCAAGGACCATACTGAGTCTTTTTCCGAAGTCTGCTGAGGGGAATCTTCTACTGAGAACTGTCAGCGGATAACTCTGAAGACTAATGAGCTCTACGAACTGATGACTTGGGGTTCTGGAATTTAACTTCTCTACTGAAGTTCAGACTAACAATACCCCATACAGGATTTAGACAAAATAATCTACGATGATAAACACAAGTCTAGCCTATTACATCATCAAGGTTCAAACACTCGTAGGGAACAGGACGGGTTTTGAGATCTTCAATTCTATAGTAATACAATTCAGCATCACTACAATTTCCCCTACTAACGAATATAACAATATTGTCCTAAGTACACGAACTACTGACGTCAGTTCAATCTCAACTACCGAGTCAAGCTCTAAGTACCCCCATCACTGATCTATAAGACCACTGACTCATATCCCTACAGTATCGAAGTAATTACTAGCTTATTACTCCTAAAAGCATATATGATCTATTGTTCTCACATTAACATCAAACATTTTGATCTTTGAATAATTAACATGTTTTGTGTCCTGGATCAAGCATTAATTCTCCTCTCTCGAATTTTGAATCAACACAACAACTTAAATTAAATTGGTGATCAAGCAATCAAAACATGAACATAAGAAAGAGGAATAAATAGCATAATTGATGTGCAAAAGATTCGTAGTTAAATCATCCACCTTGTTGGTCCAGAGACGAGTCTTCAGGTGTAGGGGGGGGATGAATACACCTGAATGCAGATTTCGACTCAAACGCGAAAGTCAGTGCTACTAAACATTGCTACTGAACTATTCAGTTGGTCAAATAAGCTTTCTAGATCGCGTGGGCAGAGTATCCTTCTACTGAGTCCTATCTACTGACCTCAGTCAGTGAACAGTAGTTCATTATCTAGATATAGTGTGCAGAAGTGTAGGCCCAAAAATATGTCCATCTCAGTTTGAAAACACGTTTTACGCTGATTGATTTAAAGTCAGTTTTATGCAATATGAACAGTAATCATTGCATAAGTAAATCGACACAAACAATTTTCATTGTGTTTAGATACACTGGATCCTACGTCCACTGTCCTGAACAAAGAAGGAGTTCTTGAATTAATTTATATTAAGCAAGTCTCAGTTGATCTGTACACTGGACAGATACTCTAGTTATAGTCTCAGTGACTTGATCTGTGAGCTGGACTTATACTCTACTTATAGTCGTAGTGACTTTACAAGTTCAAACACAAAGGGTTTGATTTTCTCCAACTATGAAGGAGTTCTTACAATAAGAACAATTCAGAAAGCTGAACTCCTTCTAGTTTTTCTAAACTTATGATATTACAATAAGTTCGCTTAGAATAAAGAAAGGGAACTAATGAATCTCTAGAGTGAAGAACTAAAAATATCTCTCTGTTATGAGTTCTTCGCTTTGATGGACTTTAAGTTTGCTAGAGTATTTGTGCGGTTGAATGCTTTTGTACCCGGTATCTTCTCTGCATGAAGACTCTTCTCTATTTATAGTCTCAGCATATGAATAGATCCGTTGGAGGGAGTCTAGACACGTGTTAAAAACGACAAGAAAAATGACCGTCTTCAATTTGAATGTTACTGTAGAGATTTCCTCTTTTTCAGTCTAGAAAGCAGCTTTATGGCAGAGCAGGTACAGTGTTGGCGGCTTCTCATTGGTCTAGGTTAGAGAGTAGGTGATGTTTGTTCAAACTCCAAGAGCATGCTGAGTTGACTTCCTCTGATTCCTTGGACCTTTTACTGAATTGACATTCTTCTAAGATGTTCAGTACGTGGCTCGAATTTCTTTGTAGATTCAGTGGGTTATAATATTCCCAACTGAGTTGCTGTTGCTGAGTTCTTCTGGCTGAACGACAGATGTTCTACTGAATCCTATCAGCTACTGAACTCTAACTACCCTATTGAGTTCCTAACATGCTGAACTCAACTAAGCTATTACATTATAAGGCTCATCACTCAGCTAGGGTTTTTGGATCTTCAAATCTTACCATACTGAATCTTATCCCAACAATTTCCCTCTATTTGATGATTCTAAAACCTTTTACATTTAACTATACATCAAACACAATTTCCCTTATCTAAAACGATATCCTTCTATCAACATAATTTCCCCCTATAATACAAGACTACCTTCTATGTGATAGATTAACTAAGCACCAAGGGACAAACACAAAAATAAAGCAACATATGTGTGTGTGTTCTGATCACTGAGATGATCAGTAGTGTTAAGATAGAAAAAAATAGCCAGGTGACAATGAGTAGTTGTCGTAGGCTAAAAGAGACAGAATTCCATAAAATATCAGAGATATTACATGTACAAAGAATTATATTCTATCTTAACTAAGAGTATTAGAGCAAAAGAGAATCAGCTGGACTTCCTGAATTCTTGCAATCGTGCTTTGAAGTCAGCAAATTTCTTCTCTAGCAGATCAAAACCATAGGCTCTATATACTCTGCTTCTAAGCTTCTTGATTTCTTCCTTGTCTTCTGAATCATTCATATCCAGCCCCTTTCTAATAATAGCAAATTTGATCTCATTCTCAATCTCCATAGTGCATATATTTCCTTCTAGCGTGCAAGGAGGAGGTGGGGTTCTAAATTTAGGTGCCTTGAGGGTCTGACCTGACTGTTGGAGAGCGATCTGGATTTCAGCATAGACTTCAGGTTCTGAAATCATCAAAAGTTCCTTGAAGATACTATCTGGATCTGCTTGCTCACTCACAGTCTTCCAGATATAGTAGCTCTTGATGAAGTCGACCTTAATCTGCTCCCACTTCTGATTGATCTTCCAAGGGACCCACTGGTCAGCCCTTGGATAAATGATTCTTTCAATATTGATTCCCTGATCCCTGCGTCTGAAAAACTTAGAAGTTGTCGGGATGCTCGTATCTTTTTCAGGGATTCTCTCTCTCGCTTCCTTCTCAGTTTTCTGCCTGAAGGCCTCAAGGTCTGCTAATCATAGTATTTCTTTTGCAGCTTGAATTTGGCGGACCTCAGTAGTAATATCCAAGCCTCTTTCGCAGGCATCCCACATGGCTTTCATTTCAGCCTCTTGCTCTGTAGATAATTCAGTAGTGGGGATGGTCTGCTGAGTTTCATAGTCACTTGGTCCAGCTGACTTGGACTTAGAAGTTTCAGGCTCCTTCTTAGTGGATTTTTATTTGGATGTTTGAGCTCTAGATTGCCTGAGCACTACAGATCTTGACTTTTTAGGCACTGGAGATCTTATATGTATGCCTTTCTTCTTGGCTTTTGATTTCCTTCCTCCTATGCTTGTAATTCCTTAGCCAGATTTTCTTCATAAGCGATTATTTCATCTGGCGTCCGGAATTTGAGCTTCTTTGCTTTTGGAGGACTAGGAGGAGCTAAGATTTTTCCCTTTAGCAGTTGAGCGAATAGGCTCTTCTTCAGTAAGTTCTTCTAAGAACTTCGGCTACTTCGATTATTCTTTGCCTCGTGGGTTCTCCTAACCCTTGCCCCTTTTCCACTTTTTTGCTCGTTCTAGCCTCTTTAGCTTTTATGAGGGTCAGTAGTTGTTTCCTCCTACTTCCTTCCCCCTTTTTGGCATCATCAAGCTGACTTGCCAAGGTAGTGACCTTTTTAGTAAGCCCTGATATTAAACGGCTGATAGTGTCGATCTTGGCCTCAACATCCGTAACTGCGTCAGTGTACTCATTCTAGCGTTTCTCATGCTCCGACTGAGCTAATTTGAGTACTTCAAATTTTGTAGCTTCAAGACGTTTAAGGTATGTTTCAACCATCTCAGTGGCTTCCTTCTTAATTTCTTGGCTGATGTTGTGTTGTTCCACGAGTGCTTTGGAGACACTCTTAGTGCTTGGCACGATATTTTCATGCCCACGTACTTATACTCAGAAGAACATCAGTAGGAAGTCACTTCAGTTGAAGGTAAGAGGATTCAGAGTAAGTCAACCTTGATGTTTGACAAGTCTCACCTACCAATCTACCTCGACCAATAAGGAGCCAACATCGCTTTATCTTTTCTGACAAAAGCTGCTCCCAGACTGATAGAGAGGCGTATCTCTACAGTGCACCTACTCATCAATGTTCAAATTTGAGGAGTCGTTTTCCTTGTCGTTTTGACACGTGGCTAGACCCCTCTCCAACGGATCTATTCACAATCGGCGACTATATAAGAGAAGAGTCTCCATGAAGAGACAACTTCAGGAACCCAAGCTATCGACGCACAAAAACTCTTAACACTCTTAATCGAAGAATCCAGTGAAGAACTAGCATTCATAGAAGAACCCTTTTAGTTCATCACTTAGAGTTATCCTTGTTCCCCTTCTCTTATCTAAGCGAGCCTTATTGTAATATTCATAGCTTAGAAACCTCGAGGAAGTTCACATCTTTGTGAAACTGTTCTTATTGTAAAAACTACCTCTAGTTGAAGAAGCCTCAAACTCTTTAAGTTTGAAACCCCTGTAAAAGTCACTACGACTATAAGTAGATAATATGTCCTGCGAACAAATCACTGAGAACTTGCTCAGTATAAGCTTCAAGTTTGTATCTATCTTGAGAACAGATCACTGAGACTTGCTCAGTATAAATATAACAAGTATCCTGCTTTGGTCAGGACAGTAGACGTAGGACCCAGTGTGTCCGTACCACTTTAAAAACTTGTTGTGTTGATTCCCATTTTCTTTAACTGATCATACTGCATTAAAACTGTATTTCATCAAACTCAGCATAAAACCGATTTTCCAACCGAGACGTTTAATAGTGCCTAAACTTCCGCACACAACTTTGATACTGAACGACTGTTCGACTGACTCAAGTCAGTAGGGATGAACTCAGTAGAAGAACTTCTTGCCCACGCGATCTGAAAGCATATCTGGCTACCTAACTCAGTTCAGTAGCAAACTTAGCTAGAGCTAACTTTCGCGTTTGAGAAACGAATTTGTATTTAGGTGTATTCACCCCCCCCCCTCTACAGCTGAACCACGTCTCAAGATCAACAATTCACGAATCAGATCAATATCATCAATGGGTTGGGGAAGTCATTCAGCAACAAGGAGACCACTACCAAAATTCTAAGGGCTCTTACTAGGCCCAAGTGATACTCTTTTGCTACTTATTTACGAATAACTAACTTAAGCTCTGTTACTCCTGATTATATATTTTCAGAACTAAAAGTAGAGGGGTTTGAGTTCAATCTTCCGTATACCCCAAGTGCTGATACTGAAATGCCAATGGATCATGCATAAAAGGCAATAGTTAGCACACCTGGAGCAAGTCCCTCAGTCACAAGTCAGTTAGCTGGAAGTTCAATGACGATCCCAACCGCTGATAACTTAGCTGAGAAATATACTCTCCTTGTAGTGAAATACCAAAAGGAGAAGGACAAGCTCAGAAAGATGAAGATGAAAAGAGCTTCAAAAAGAAATCAAGGTAAGAAAGAAAATGCTCATCCGAAAGGTGAATCTAATTGTCTACCTGAATGCAGGAACATGGAGACCGCTCCTCCGGATAGAATGAGACACCGAGGAAAGAAGGCGTAAGCTCAACGTGTTATAACTACAAAAAAGACCGACATTACCAATATGAATGTCCGAGCTCACGACCGTTGAAAGAGCTAAAAGGAAAGCCGAGCGAGATAAGTTCATCGAGAAAAGGCAAGCATACATAGCCGGGAGAAGTATCCAATTGCACGAGCGATGAAGAGCTATTCATGGAATCATCTGATGATGAAGCAGCATTCATGGAAATCGAAACTGAAGAAGTTACTGAACTATGTCTTATGGCTGGAGAAGAGGTTGAGGTGCTAAAGGACCCTTGGATCGTGGACAGCGGATGCTCAAGACACATGATATATCAAAAGAATCTGCTGGCCAACTACGTTCAGCAAGAAGGAGCCATAATTGAATTTGGTGACAACTCCATAGGATATACAAGGGGATACAGAACACTGAAGATAGGAATTGCCATAGTTCATAGAGTATCATATGTTGAAGGACTTCAACATAATCTTCTTTCAGTCAGTCAATTTTGTGATAATTCTAATAAAATGACTTTTAACGCAGGTTTTTGTGATGTTCGACAAATCTACGGGAAAAGCGTGTTTATCGGGCTTGCGGATAAGAAATATCTACTATGCCGATTGGAATACCGCTAAACCTGAATCCTGCTTGCTAGCACACACAAAGTCAGATGACAGAACATCATGGTTGTGGCAAATAAGATTAAGTCATCTGAACTTCAAAATAATGAACAAGCTAGCGAGAGATGCTAAAGTCCGAGGATTGCCCAATGAAGTATTCAAAAGATATAAGAATTGTGAAGCATGCTTGAAGGGAAAGCAAACCAGATCAAGCAATCCACCAATTTCGTCACCTTCTACTGATGAGATCCTTCAGCTACTCCACATGAACTTATTCGGGCCAGTCTCTCCAGTGATGATCAGAGGCAAGAAATATGCTCTTGTAGTCATTGGTGACGAAACTACTGAAATGACTGAGCGTCGAAAAAGGATATCAAGATTCAAAGAATATGCTCAGATAGAGGAATAGAGTTTCTAAACTCGATGTTGAAAGACTACTGCAAAGCTTAAGGGATTCAGCATGAAACCTCAGCGGCACGTACACCTCAACAGAATGGTCTTGTTGAAAGAAAGAACAAAACACTCAAAGAAGCAGCAAGAACGTTACTTGCAGACTTAGGTCTACCATCAAAGTTTTGGGCAGAAGCTACTGACACAACCTGCTATAATTAGAATCGGTCTTTATTGACTCAGATGCACATGAAGACACCATATGAAATATGGAAAGGGAGAACTCATTCTATTTCACATTTTCATATCTTTGGTTGTCCGTGCTTTATCCACAATAATGGAAAGGACCAGTTAAAGGTCTTTGATAGCAAGCCAGACCAAGGGGTATTCTTAGGATACTCCTGGGTCAGCAAAGCTTTCAGGGTCTTTAACTATCAGACACTTTGCATGGAGGAAAGCCCTCATATTGTATTTAATGAATTTACTTCTGAGAACAGGAAACAAAACTCTCAGGAAGATGCTGAAGAACTCAGCAGCAAGCTACATGATCTAAGTTTAAACGAGAATATAGAAAAGATCCAGCATTTTTGGATAATGATTCAGATGATGAAATTCAGAACCAACCAACATGTGATGTAGCTGAACCGATTGATTCTTCTGAACAGACTTAATCCCAGGTAACTCAGGTCGATGAAGAAACCCCAGTGGTAACTGAGACCTCTACTGAGAATAACAACTCAAGGGGAACTACTAATGTTCCAGAGCTGAATGCCCCTGAACCTGTTGACTCAGTAGATCTTGATCTTGTTACTGAATTGCTTCAATCACAAAATAGTACTACTGAGATTCCTCATAATCCGACAATCTATGCAGAATCCATTTCAGAAGAAGTAACAAGACGTCGTCGTTCTTGGTTAGATTCTCATACTTCATATATTATTATCAGAGATCCGTCTACAAGCGTTAAGATAAGATCCATATTCTGTCAAGGAGATAGCGCTTTATACTTCTGCTTCTTGTCTACTAAAGAACCTCAGTCGATTGAGGATGTACTGAGTGATGCTGACTGGATCACTGCTATGCAAGAAGAGCTCAACCAATTCACCAGAAACGACGTTTGAGAGCCTGTAGATAGACCTTGGCACGAACATGTGATAAGAACTAAGTGGGTCTTCAAGAACAAGCGAGATGAAAACAACGTCATCGTCAGGAATAAAGCTCGACTTGTTGCCAAAGGATATTATCAATCTGAAGGAATAGATTTTGATGAAACGTTCGCTCCAGTTGCAAGATTGGAAGCCATTCATCTATTCCTAGCACGTGCAACTCATTAACAGTTCACTGTATATCAGATGGATGTTAGGTCAGCTTTCCTGAACGGTGTCCTGAAGAAAGAAGTTTATGTAGAACAACCACCCGGTTTTCAGCAGGGACATCAAGTATACAGATTCAAGAAAGCTTTGTTTGGGTTAAAACAAGCACCCAGGGCTTGGTATGATACCCTTTCAGACTTTCTACTTCAGAAAGATTTTCAGAAAGGAACTTTAGATCGCACCCTATTCAGTATCAAGTCAGAAAATGACATATTACTGGTGCAGATCTATGTGGACGACATCATCTTCAAATCTAAGAATATGACCACGTGTCAAAAATTCAAAAAAATGATGAAAGATAAGTTCGAAATGTCGATGATGGGAGAAATGAATTATTTCCTTGTACTTCAGGTGAAGCAATCCAATAAGGGAATATTCATTAATCAAGCAAAATATACTAGAGATCTCATCAAGAAATTCAGTTGTGAATCCAGCAAATCAGTGAAGATACCCATGAATACAAATCTCAAGATTGATCTTGATAAAGAGGGAGTATCTGTTAACTCAACTGATTATCGTGTTATTATTGGTTCATTATTATATTTAACTTGCAGCAAACCTAATATAACCTATGTTGTAGGTGTATGCGCTAGATTTCAAGGGAATCCCAAGCGAAGTCATATCGACTCAGCAAAGAAGATTCTCCGTTACCCGAAAGGAACACTTGATCTTGGGTTGTGGTATCATGTTGATGATAATCTTGAACTAACTGATTATTCTGATGCTGATTATGCAGAATGTCGAATCGATAGGAAATTGACTTCAGGAACATGTTAGTTCCTAGGCGATAAGCTAATATCGTGGTTTTCAAAGAAACATTACTCAGAAACAATGTCCACTACTAAAGCTGAATATGGCTGTCGGAAGATGTTGAGGCCAGATCATATGGTTGCGACAACAGCTGAGAGATAATGATATCTATCAAGATGAAGTGTCGATCTAATGCGACAGTACCAGTGCTATTGCAATTACTCATAATCCAGTTCTACATACAAGATGCAAGCATGTGGACATAAGACATCACTTCATCAGAGACCATGTCGAGAAGAAAGATATCAGAATGGAGAAAATTCATACTGATGAGAAAAGAGCCGACATACTGACCAAACCTCTAGTTGAGACCAGATTGAATGAACTCTCAATAAAACTAGGTCTTCTGGATCCTACTGACTCAGTTCAGTAAGAAGATCCCGGAAGTACTGAGTAAGGGGAAACTTACTCTCCGTACTGCTGAAAAACTTAGTGTCTGCACAGTGGTATCAGCTGACTACTATGTTCAGCTGACAGATTATGAGTATTTACTTAGTATATTGTATTCAGCATGTCATTGCATTTATTTCCCACCATTAATCTTCATAGGATGTCATTAATTAAAAATATTTTCATTAAAAGCACGACATTCCATATACTGACTGTGTCGCATTAAATGCATTTCATCTCACCTTACCTTTTAGATGATAGATACGTAGGTCGAGATTATAGGCGACAAAGTAATCATAACTTCTTATAACATTTGATCTTGGTCGTCCATCTTCAAATTCAGTTTAATCTCAACCGCATGTTGAATAAACCGTTCATGTATATGCACGTATCCATATTTTGAAGTTACATTTTCCGCCATTATCGAACTTTTTAGTGCTCTGCAACTTAATTGCTTACGACATGTACTACCTTCAAGCACTATTTTCTTCGGTACATCTCTTAAACTTAATCTGCAAGTAACTAACTTACACTATTTTTAGGTGCTAACACTTATTTTGCAGATTCAGTAAATTCAAATGGCGAGTTCTCCAAGTAACGAGGTCTTGATTCCGTCTGATATGGAAGATATTATTAACAACAAGAGAGTGTTGGGATATGTGATGCCCAACATCCTTCCAGTTGCGTGGTGTTCGATTGTGTGATGCACGGCACCATGCCCCTGCATGGCGGAGCAACGTTCGAACTGCAACCATGGCGTTGACTGCTATGCCATGAGGAATGAAAGTTGTGCCCTCACCACCAGCAATTACTTGAGGTCCAAAGTTGGTATCAGAGCAGGTCACGGGTTCGAATCCAAACAAGCACGCTGCAGCTGGCAGGTGTTGGGGGGGCGGGGGATTGTTGAGATATGTGATGCCCCCACCAACAATTGCTTTTAGCATAGTGGTAAGTGCTTGAGGTCTAACAAAGAGTCTGGTCCGAGCCAACACTCACTTTTCGTTCAGGTGAGGTAGATTGCATGGAGCCGATCTTTGACGCACTCCAGTCAACAGGCCTTCAGACCCTGTTATCTAGGGTTCCTCTTCACTGCCTCCCCAGACAGGTCATAGAGTTTTATATGAATCTTCGCCAAAACGAAGACCTTCAAGACATTTCTTGCATCTCCTACCAGCAAGAAACGAGTACCAATGTTTGAGAAGCGAAGATTATCGATATCGACATTGCTGAGTGCCTTCAGCAGAGCTTCCATCTTCCCAACGAGGGGATTTATCCGATTGGTTATAAGGAGACGACCATCAACAAGTACCTCTGTCAATTCAGCAGGAGAAGGACATAGTATTCAAAGCAGCGTTTCCCAAGAACATGTTGCTCCCTAAGTACCGAGGATTGGCATATATTGTCAACCATATCCTGACCAGCTCAGCCGGATCCTTTGACCAACTTTCCAGGATTCGCATCATGATTATGATGGCTATAATGGATGGCGTTCAGATCAACTGGACTGAGTTCTTCTTGACGGAGTTCAAGGCTCAGTTCCAGAAGTTTGTGCCGAATGAGGATAGGACCTCACTGCAACTGATTCCGAAAGGAAAACTCCTCAATGGCAGCAAAATCTCAATCCACATTAAGGATTACTGCCAAGGAAGAATTGCCTTTGCTGACGCGTACTTATATGACAAGAAAAACATTAAGTTCCTAAATGCGGCAGCTGCTGAGAAGTTAAAAGCGTCAAGCTGACATTCCATATACTGAGTATAAATGCATTAAATGAGTATAAATGCATTAAATGAATTCCTGTGTAGATTCCGTGGTCGGCTGACCAACTAACTTCTTCGATCCTGAGTCCATCAGTTGAGTGCAAGATCTTCTACTGAACTCCGCAGCTACTGAACTCTAGCCTACTGAGTTCTAGCCTACTGAACTCAAACTAAGCTATTACAAGGACGAAGGTTCATCATTCAGCTAGGGTTTTAGGATCTTCAAATCTATAAAACATGTCTACTGAATCTTCATCCCAACAATTTCCCCTATTTGATGATGCCAAAACCTATTACATCTTCTATCAAGAAACATGTTAAGGTTAAGAGCTACAACTACTGAGTAAAGATCTATTACAAGGAATACTCCAGTCAACATATCAAAGCTGACTAAATAAAGAAAAGAAGGAGTCAGAGCAATCACAGGTAAAAACAATATCAGAGCTATCTTATGTTATCAAGCAATGTACCAGAGCTATATCAAATTAACACAGTTAGAACACTGAATGTATCAGAACTTACAGATTTTAATACTATTGACATATGTTGGGTTATGAGTCAGTAGATGGTATTCAGCTGTTAGTGGTTAAAATAATATTGGGGGAAATCATAGTAGTACTATGGAATTGAAGATCCCAAAACCCAGCTGATATTAGTAGTGTAGTGTCTTGATAGGACTAGATGATGTATAGGCTAGACTACTTTTATTATATTTATCTTTATGTCTAAGTCCTGTACGGGGTAAATTGTTGGATTGATCTTCTGACGAAGTTACTTTCCAGAACCCCACGTCATCAGTGTAATTGCTTGCCTTCTTCTGTCATCAGCTGAACCTCACTTTCAGTAGAAGACACCTCATCAGCTGACAGACATTAGCAAAAGAACTCTATGCAAGCTCAGTACCTTCGCAGTCATCAGCTGACCATACTCAAGAGAATATCTCTTGTCAGCCGACTCAGACGAAGAAGACAGAGACTGCTTAAAGTCTACTGTATCCGATAGAAAATGACTCAGCTGCTAAAGTTATTTCGAAAGTTAGCAAAAGACATACGAGGATTAGAGAGAGTCAACTCCGATGTCTGACACAATCTCACCTACCACAAACCTCGACCAATGAGAAGCCGACAACGTTTTATCTGCTCTGACCAACTAAAGTTGCTCTCATGTACAGTGTCCAACAACTCTGCTGCAACAATTCAAAAATATGGTCGTTTTCTTTGGAAGCTTATGACACGTGGCATCGTCTTCTCCAACGGACATATGCCTGCTCAAAACTATAAATAGAGAAGAAATCCGAGCTTCACGCACGGGATATCAAGGGAAAAACGCTCAAGCTTTCGAACAACTCTAGCGCATTCAAGATCAATCCAGCGAAGAACTTGCCCAATAGAATATCATTAGTTCTTCTCTCTAGAGTTCTTTAGATCCCTCTTCTCTAGCTAAGCTCATTGCCAAATTTATAGCTTAGAAATTCGAAGGAGTTCACTTTTAGTGATTGTTCTTACTGTAAGAACTCCTTCCTAGTTGAAGATTATCCCCTCCCTTTCAAACCTCGGTTTGAATTGTAAAGTCGCTAAGGACTATAACTTAGAAGGGGTTGCATCCGGTGCACGGGATTCCTTCTGAGACTTGCTCAGATAAATCAACAAGAACCCCTGTTCGGCAGGACCGCGGACGTAGGATCTTGCATATCCGAACCACGTTAAAAATTGCTTGTGTTATTTACTGTTTTATTGCATAGCATACAAACTGATTAAAAATCATATCTTTGCATAAAACGTATTCTCAAAGCACACTAGCTAAAAATTACTTAAACTTGCGAAATCACGTTTTCAAACTGAGACGAACCTCCGAGCCCCACACTCTTATCCGCACAACGTCTCCGACTAAGTTTCAAGTACTGACTAAAGTCAGTAGGAGAGCTCAGTAGTTGGCACACTTCTGACCCGCGATCGAAGGTTACTATTTGGCACTGTTCATCAGTTGCAACCTACAGCTCAGCTGTCCTTCGCGTTTGAGAAAAAGAAACTGTGATCTGGTGTATTCACTCCCCCCCCCCTCTACACCTGACTATCGTCTCCGGACCAACAACATAGTTAAGCATGCTGAAATTATCAGAGATTCTACTGAAAGAATATCAAAGCTAGAAAGCAAGTTAGCACATTCAAGAGATATCAGGGCCGATACGAAAAGAATAATCAGAGCTCAGACTAGATCATACTTCTTAGTAGCTAATCATCAAAGTAAATTCAGTTTCAGACAATATCTGAATAACAAATATCCCTATCAATCAAGTTCTTCCTAAGAAACAGTTTCCCCCTATTTCATATATAAGAGTCCTTCTCCCTAAGTACTAGCAAGGTATTAGCAGATCAGAGCAAAAACAGATAATCAGCAAGGAGTAGTTCTAAGGTACCCAGTCGTCAGTTATGATCTTAGAGGGGACCATCGAGGGCACGTGCTGATCTTCTGAGTCAGCAGGCGATGCAGATTTTGACTTGGATGCAGGTTCACCTTGCTTCTCAGATTTGGACTGATTAGGTTTGGACTGTTTGGATTTAGCAGATGCTGAAGCTCTGGATTTCTTGGGCATAGCAGATCTTGTGCGAGTAGGCGCGGTAGTACGGATCTGTACCCCTTTCTTCGCTGCTGGCTTCTTCTTAGCATCTTACTCAGCAAGTTCTCTGGCCAGTTTAGCGTCAAAAGCTATCTGTTCCTCACGTGACCTGAACATGATTTTATTTTCTTTGAGCGGACAGGGTTCAACAGGAGCCTTACCCTTGCCATTGTCTGTTCTCTTGGCTGGAGGTGGCGATCCTTCAGTAGGTAGGTTGTCCAAGTACTTGGCCACCTCAGCCACAGCTACATCAGTGGGTTCCACAGCAGGAACTTCCCCCTGAGCTGAACTCGGTTCTGCTTCCTGTTGTTCTTCTGCCTTAAGGAGGGCTCTGAGCTGAGCAGATCTAGACTTTTCCCCCTTTTTGGCATCATCAATAAGAGTAGCTAGGGCAGTAACCTTATTCGTTAGTGCTTCTACTGAGGCCTTGACCATAGTCAGACCTGAGGAAATGTCAGTGGCCACATCTGTGTAGGACTCCCATCTCTGATCGTGCTCTTGATTAATGGCTTTCAGTAGAGCATCTTTAGATTTATCAAAGCGGGTGAGATAGTCTTCCACAGCGATAGAGGCAACCTTCTTGATTTCTTGACAGGAGTCGTGTTGTTTAGTCAATGCTTTAGAAACACTTTCTGAGGTGAATTTGAAATGCTCCTCAACTACCTTCTGGACACGGCCTACTGCAGCAGCCACTTCTTCAGAGAATTTCTTGGTTTGCGACTGCAGTATGTTGTGGAATTGAGCAGTCATGTCGGTCTTTTGTACCTTAAGTGGCTTAGTGAGGATCTCTTCAGTATTGATGGAAGTTGGAGTGCTGATCCTCTGCACTTCAGTAGTAAGGCTATCCAGCGTCTTCGTCTGAGCTTAGTGAACTTACTCCACTTAGTGTTCACATCATCAGCAAGATTCCTGTTCTTGTGAGCTTGACGCTTGATAACCTTATTTATTGACTCCGTTGTGAGGTCCTTGATCTCAGCAGCATGATATCTGCTTTTTGACTTAGGCTGTGTCGAGGATGGAGTCTGGATGAATGTGCCAGATGTTGGGGGAGGTGGCGGCTGATCATCCGTGGGAGTTTTACCCTCAACAGATCCATGAGAGCAGTATGAGCACTGATCACCGGTATCTCAGTTGCGACTTCTTCGGCTAATTTGATCTGAGCATTGAGAACTGAAGTCGGAAGTGAGGAAATCTCAGCAGTTTGAGTTTCAGCAAGGGTTTCCAGGTGAATTTCCTCAGAGAGAACTTTCTTCACCTTTTCTTTCAGGGTCACATCATGCTTACCAGACCCTGAGTCCTCAACTGATATGGGTGAAGGAGGTATTACGACTAAAGCTGGCCTCTTCAGCATTTTCTACTTCTTCGGCTGATGCTGCTCAGTAGGGCGGGGATCCTGTGTGATCTCCAGAGGACGCTTGAGAGCATGTTCCTTCCCTATCGATTTTTCAGTTGCTGCTGCATAGAGAAACTTCAGCAGCTTCTGATCAAAGTAATATGCCATCTGCGAAGGATACTTTGTTGGGGAGGTCGTCCTCAATCATTATGGACGCCTTGGTCCCATAAAGAAGCTTTCCTTTCGGAATGAGCTTCATGCCATCTTCAGAATCTATAAACTTCAGAGATTGAGCTTTGAATTTAGCTCTGAAGAAGGCGTTCCAGTTGATGGGGACCTCGTCTACGATCGCCATCATAATCTAGATGCGAATGCGGGATAGTTGATCGTAAGATCCCACTGATCTCGTTAATATATGGTTGACAATATAAGCTAACCTTCTGTACTGCGGGAGCAGCTGACTCTTCGGGAAGGCAGCTTTGAAGATGATGCTCTTCTCACCACTGAATCTGCAAATGTACTCATCTACCTCGGAATCCTTGTACTTAGCAATGGGTGTCCCTTCGTCTTCTAATTTGAAGCTGACACGAAGATGTCTTGCCACATCGATCTGAGTGGTTGTGTCCTCCCACTGATTGGGATGGATTTCATGCTTCGAGATAACGGAGGAGATATCATTCAAATCGTCATCCCTCTGATAGTTCAGAAAGAACTCGACGACTTGGCGTAGAAGACACTAACTTGGGGAGCGAGGAAGAATCGGTAGGAGGCCCGATCTCTCTAGAGCGTCGAATATCGGAGTCATGCACTCCATGCCACATGTCCTCATGGACAATACGGGCTCAAACAGAACCCTCTTCCCTGATATGATATCCTCAATATCTTCTGAATCACGTGGCAAATTGACTGACTCTTCTAAGGCCTGCTAACTGACCTAAGTAAGAATTCAGTAAGAGTTCAGTAGAGTGCGGAAATGTGTAGGCCCAATTCAGTTGAGTTAGAAAATGTTTTTAGTAAAACTGTTTCAGTATATTAGTGCAGTCTTTTAAGCTTTGCTGAAATACAGTTGAATGATTTTGAAAGATATTTTCAGTATGAACAGTAATCAATGCAACAGTAAAACAAAGCACACAGAACACAACGATTTTTAAAGTGGTTTGGATCCAACAATCCTACGTCCACTGTCCCGAAAAGATCAGGAGGCTATTTTATTATACTAAGTTAGTCTCAGTCGGTTTGTGCACTGGACAAACACTGGTCTTAGTTATTATACTGAGCAAGTCTCAGTTTACAAGGTATCAAACTAAAGCGTTTGACAAACTCTCCAACTATGAAGGAGTTATTTTCAATAAAGAACAGTTCAGGAATGAACTCCTTCGATCTAAGCTATGGATATGGTCTGTTGAGCTTAGGTTAGAGGGAAGGGAATGAGAATGAGGCTTCTAGAGCGACGAATGGTGAGGTATATTCTCTGGGTTCGTGTTCAATCGCTTGGATACTAGAGGCTATAAGTCTAATTCAGCTCTGTTCCCTTTGAGCAAGAATGTCGTCTTTCGCTTGGAATAACTCTTTGAAGATCTTGCAGAAAGCTTAAGTCGATTTGAAGTTGCTCGTAATTGCTCGTGTGTTCTTCGTATATGTCGTCGTGAGCTTCGATTTGAATTCTTCCCTCTATTTATAGATGAGAGACATGGAAAGATCTGTTGGAGACGATGATCCATGTGTCTCCCTCTTTTGGGTAGCTAACGGCTCTTTCAAAGAATGGTGGCAGAGTCTTTTCCCTCTATTTCTGGATAAGTGTTGACTTGCAGCTTTAATCAGAAAGTAGACAGCCGGATGCTCGTCATTGGTCGAGGCTGAAGAAAGTAGGTGAGACAAACAGACTTCAAGGCAGATCTGAAGCTGACTTCTTCGTACCTCGTATGACTCTACGGATTTGACTTATGAGATTACTGACAGTGAAGATACTGTCTGGCCGTTGCTGAGTCTGATCTATGTTCAGTAGCATACTCCTGCTGAGTCTAGCTCTAGTGAAGATCAACTCTGAGTTCATCGAACTGCTCCTGCTTAGTCCAGTTCCACTGACTCCTTTCAGTATACTCCTCCTTATGAGTCCAGGACTACTGAGTCTTCTTCCCATGGTACTGAGGTTGGTAGTCTACTGAAGAGTCAGCAGTCAGAACTGAGCGCCTGAACCATGCAGAAAGAATGTCTATTGAGTCTGAAACTCTCAGAGACAAAGAATACAATTAAAACTGAAAGTTTCACCAATCAAAGTAGGGCTTTGGGATCATTCAAATCTACTAGCACTAAGCTACTGAATCATCTCCCAACAAACACCATTGAAATGAACTGAAATCTGTAAAGCGTAAGCTAACACTCGAATATAGAGTAAGTTAGTAAGCAGATTTAAGTTATAGAAATCTTACGGAAGAGTAAGTGCTTAAAATGTTGTAGAAATCTAATGCAAGTTTTGAACAATTACAAAAAGCACAGACTTCGAGAATGGCGGAAATATGATTTAGGTTAGAGATGACATGCGTATATATATTCAGATTTGAATATGAGGCAGTTTTTAAGCATGCAGTTGAGATTAATTTGTTTTTAAAATGTGGACGGCCCAGATTGGATGTTATAATAGGTTATGATTATTGTGCCGCCTATAATCTCACCTATTTATCTCTATCGCCTAAATGGTAAGGTGAAATGACATGCATTTTGTTGCGCCGCAGTCAGGTTTATGGAAGGTTGTGAGTTTAATGAAAACGACATACTCAATGCAGTACGATGAACATTAAAGGCGGGAAATAAATGCTATGACATGTTGAATCACCAAATGCTGAATTTAATACTCATAACATGTCAGCTGAACATCGTAATCAGTCGATACCACGTTTGACAATACTGAGTATTTCAGTTGTACTGAAAGTAAGTTCCCCCTTACTAGTACATCCCTGGACTATTTACTGAATCGTATCAGTAGGATACAAAAGACCTAGTTCTACTGAGAGATCATTGAATCTGGTCTCAGCTAGAGGTTTGGTCAGGATATCAGCTCTTTGCTTATCAGTATGGATCTTCTCAATTCTAATATCCTTTTTCTCGACATGATCTCTGATGAAGTGATGACGGATGTCCATGTGCTTGCACCGTGTATGTAGAACTGGGTTCTGAGTGATTGCAATAACACCGGTACTTGTCGTAGTAGATCGGCATTTCATCTTGATGAATGTCTTAGTCTCTCAGCTGTTGTAGAAGCCACAATATCTGTGTGCAATAGCTTCCGGCAGCCATATACTCAGCTTCAGTAGTGGACATTGCTACTGAGTGTTGTTTCTTTGAAAACCACGATATGAGCTTGCTACCGAGGAACTGAAAAGTTCCTGAGGTTGACTTTCTGTTGATTCGGCAACCCTGTATAGTCATCATCAAAATAACCAATTAGTTCGAGGTTATCATCGGCGGGATACCATAATCCAACATCGGTTGTTCCCTTCAAGTATAGAAGAATTCTCTACGCTGAATCTATATGGCTCTTCTTGGGATTCGCCTGAAATCTCGCGCATACACCTGCAACATAAGTTATGTTAGGTATGCTTGTTGTAAGATGTAATAAGGAACATATAAAAGCACGATAGTCAATTGGGTTAACAAATACTCCCTCTTTGTCAAGATCAATCTTGAGATTGGTGTTTGTTGGTCCCGAGAGCACGTTCAGGTGTAGAGGGGGGGGTGAATACACCTGAATCCTATTTTCTCAACTTTGAACACGAACAGTCCTGTTCAGAAAAGTGTCGTACTGAAAGAATTCAGCAGACCAAATAGCTGTTCTGAATCGTGTTTGGCAAAGAGTCTGACTCTACTGAGATCTGCTAGGCGGACCGAGTCGAATCGGTATCGGCGAGATAGAGTTCGGTGGTGCGGAAATGTGTAGGCCCAAATCGGTTGAGTGGAAAACGTTTTATCAAGACAGATCTCAATTCGGCGAAAAAAAATAGTTCGGTATCTTTGAGACTTAGTTGTATGATTTTAAAGGATAATTTTGAGTATGAACAGTTAAAATCAATGCAACAGTAAATAAGAGAGCAAGCGAGAGACACATATTTTTAAAGTGGTTCGGATACACAGGATCCTACGTCCACTGACCCGAAAGGTCGGGAGGCTATTTATTATCTTGAGTTAGTCTCAGTCAGCTTGTACACAGGACAAAGCCGCTTCTTGGAATTTATACTGAGCAAGTCTCAGTTTACAACGGTTATCAAACTAAAGTGTTTGACAAACTCTCCAACAGTGAAGGAGTCCTTTTACACTAAGGATTAGGTTCAAATATGAACTCCTTCGTCTAAGCTATGGATATGATCGGTTGAGCTTAGGGTTAGAGGGATAGGGAATGAGAATGTAGCTTCTAGAACGACGAACAGCTGAGTTTAGCTTTGGGTTCGTGTAACGTCGTTTGGATACTAGAGGCTTGTATATCGGTTAAGCTTGGTTCCCTTATGAGCTAGGATGTAGTCTTTCGCCGGAGATAGATCTTCGAGTTCTTGCGGAAGACTTAAGCTTTTCGGATTGCTCGTTTGAATGCTCTCTTCTTGTTTTAGTTCTCTTTCCTTGTTTGCTCGTGAAGTAGCAGTCGTAGTAGTGCTTTCAAAAACTTGAATCATCCCTCTATTTATAGAGAAGATATTGGGAAAGATCTGTTGGAGACGCTGATCCCTTTCTCACTCTTTTGGTAGCTAACGACTCTTTTGAAAAAGGTGACAATGTCCTTTCCCTCCTTTTCTGGAAATATGTTGACTTGCAGCTTTAGTAGGTAAAAAGGCACGTGTCCGCTTGTCATTCGTCGAGGTTTTGCGAGTAGTTGAGACAGAACGGGACTTCGAGGCATAATGAAGCGACTTCTCTCTTCCTCGTATTTGACTATGCGATTGTCGTTCAAGAGATCGGCGAGTTCAAAAGAGCGTACGTCGTTCTTGAGTCCGATCTCGTAGAGAGTCTTGAATTTACTCTACCGAAGGTCGGCTCTTAGTTCGATGAACTACTCCTGCTGAGTTCGGTTCCACCGACTCCTTCGATATATTGCTCTGCTTGAGTCCGGTATCTACTCGAGTCTTCTACATCCGGTGCCGAGGCGATAATCTGCCGAACGCCTAAACCGGAGCGAGTGTCTTACGAGTCCGAACCCTCGGAGACAAAAACAATTATAATGGAATGGTTCACCAATCGAGATAGGGTTTTGGGATCTTCAAATCTTCAAACAAATTCGGAGCACGAGGCTACTTGAGCTTTGGTCGATTAAGATAGAATCATTTCCCACTAAGTATGACCGTGCTTGAGGATAGAATCATCACCCAACAATTTCCCCTATTTGATGATGCCAAAACCTAACAACATCTATGCTAACACTAAACTTCTCGAAACGCAGGCTCCTTACAATATTACAAGTAAGATCGGTGGAGTTGTTCTTTAAGTTCTAATCTGCGGGGGATCGGGGCGAAATAATTTCTCCCTAAACAACAATTTCCCCCGAACGGCTAGTCTAACGGAATCTATCAAAGCAATCGGCCGACAAGTAAATAAACGTGAGCGTGTGAGTTAGTAATCACTTCAGTGATTCTGAGTGTTAAGCATAAGACAAACATGGCTATTTAGACAATACGATATTGTCGAGCCAAAAGATGTATATATGAATATGAAAGTTCGATGCAGATACATCTCTTGCTAAGCTAGGAAGATAAAGAAACTAAGACTAAGAACGCTTGCTTTGCTTGATCTTGTCCATAAAGTTACTGCGATTGTGTCTCGGGAAGGAGCGATCCATACATCCCGTAAGTATACTTCCTCGGCTTCGGATATTCGGCAAAGTCAGTGGCTCATCTTCTTCAAGACCTCCGTGGGCGGCGGCATCCTTCACTTCTTTCTCTATTACTCCATGATGAATAGAATCATCAAGTCTTACGGGTGGTGGCGAGTGCAGGCTTAGGGACTTGGACAATGATATTCTCTTTCACGGCTTGTACCGGTAGGCATATAAGTGCGGTTCGGTAATCCTCATCCATTCAACGTAGGCATACGCCTTTGTCATGTTTGGCGGAATCTCCGAGAAATAGTTCCTCTTGATGAATTCTATCTTACGTGATTCCCATCTCTCGTAATAGCGAGTAGGAATCCATTCATCCGTCCTAGGCCATCTTTGCATTTTCAGATCTGTTGGCTTCCTGAACCTTCTGTATTTATATGGAATGTCAGCTTTTGAAGGTACTCTCAGCCAGGCCTCTTGTTCAGTACGGATTCTCAGTGCTTCAAGGTCTGTCATATGGATTCTCTGTCTGGCAGCCTGAATCTGTCTTGCCTCTTCTCCTCGGTATAGATACATATCCATCTGAGCAAATATAGCTTCAATCTCGGCATCTTGTTCCTTAGTTCTCGTGTAGGAGGGTTTGCGAGGCGACTGATGTTCTGAGTCAGCAGGGGTACTTGATTTTTCTTTGGACGTACCCTGCTTCTCAATGTCCTACTGTTGTTGCTGCTCCCTATCATCATCATCTTGAATTATCAGCTTTCTGGGAGGCAACCTAGTCGTTGTTGACTTCTTTTACGCGCGAGGCCAGCCTTTGTCTTTCCTTTGGAAGGCTTTGCTTTAGGCTTGTTGGCTGCTTCAGCTTCGGATAATTCCCTAGCTAGCTTCTCGTCAGCTGCTATCTGAGCCTCCTCTGCATCAGTAACATATCTCTTTGATTTCTTTGCTGGATGGGTCGGGAGTTTCAATACTTTCTTACCCTTGCCTTGAACAGGAGATAGGAGAGGTGCCTCTTCCTCCTCCGAGTCATCTGCTTTCGGCATACTCGGCAACCTCCTTAATTATGTTAGTAGGAGTGCGGGTTGCATGAGTAGCTTGTTCTCCGGTTCCCGAGCCACTTGGGCCGGTCTCTACTTGTGCTCGCAGTCGAGACACCCAGGGCCTCACCGGTTGGTCTAGTAGCATTGTTGTTGTCGAGCTCTGCTTGCTTCGACTCATCGACCGTGTTTTCTTTCCTAACTTCGGTAGGGCTTCCCCCCTTAGTTGATGTTGCGGTGGTTTTAGTCAGGGTCAGCTTAGGGGGTGACTTATCCCCTTTTTCACATTTATCCCCCTTTTCCCCCTTTTTGGCATCATCAATTACAGTCGGGGTAGGAGTGGATACTTGGAGATTGAGGCTTTTGTAGGAGGCTGACAACTATTCGAGTTTGTCGTTGATCTTTGTCAGGGCCTCATGCAGCTCATTCCTCTCAGAAGCGAGTTCTTCTTTATAGAATTTGTGAGAGAGGTCATCTGCAGCCTTAAAGTCATTCAGCTTCTCAGAAACCTTTCCTTCAAGGGCCTGTTGAATATTGTCGAGTCTGAGCTTAGTGGCCTGGGATTGGTTTGAGATTGATTCAGTATGGGAGGACTGAGCGACCTTGAATTCTTCAAGCAGTTTGGCCTGTCCTTCCTAAATTATTCTGAGCTGATTATCAAAGTCCTTTTTCTGCTGTGCCAGCGCGTTAGAGACAATAGAGGAGATATCAGGGGCAGCTGATTGTGAAATGGAAGATCTCAGCCCCTGAAGCTCAGCGATGGTGGCTTGAGCAGTTTGCTTCCATGTTTTGTGGATGGCTTTGGCGAGAGCCCTATTCTGAGTTCCTTAGCTTTTTAGTGCCTTAGCCATGGACTTTGAGCGTCGGCCTTTGGGGTGGGCGCGCTACTTCAAACGTTGATTTCAAAAAGCCAAAGGCGAGCGAGCTCTACGGAAGTTGAAGTACTAGCCGCCTTCACGGGTCCAAGGATATGCGAGTGGTAGTTCGGTAGGAGTGGGTGTATCCTTGTCCTCGGGGTTGTTCCTCATCGGGCTTTCGGGGCTCGAATCATGGGGTGGGTCTCGGCCAGTCGTGGTCCGATCCGTGCGAAGGGGCTTAGCTCGAAGCTTCGCTGCCTTTCATGCGGCAAGGCCGCGCATTGCGGCTCTTAGGTCCTCCAGTGCCGAGGTCGGCGAGCCTGTGAGTAGCTTTATCTGCTGCCTAATAACTAGCTCCTCTTCATGCGGTTGTTCGCGAGTTTAGTCAAGAATGAGGCATAGGCGATTGGGCCACTCACGGAATCTTAAAAGCATATGGAGTCCGGCTTTGTTTAGCAATAGTCACCGGATCAAAGTGGCCAAAAATCTCCGGTATATGCTCAACAATCTCTCGGAATGCTTGAGATAGAATGGTCGAAGCTTCCATTCCGACAGATTCCTCTTCGAATCTTTGTCTCCAAGTCTTCAACATCTATTGGAGACGGCGGTTTCTCGGCCGAGATGGCATCTTTGCGAGTGGTTGAGCATTGAGTAGACTATCCAAGGTTTCTAAATCGCCGCTCACGGGCCTCTTCGATCCCGAACCCCTTGGTCCACTTCTACGGCTTGTTCGGTGGAGATGGTCTTCTCCAGCTGGCCCGAGTCTTCTCCGAGGACTCGACTCATCAATCACCGTGCATCGGTGTCTCAGGCGTTCGGCGGTTTTAGCGGTAGCCTGCGAGTGCTTGCCTCGGATTCAGTAGGCACAGCAAGAATGCTTTTCTTCAGGCGCTTTGCCGGTGCCTTAAGAGTTTTTGCTTGAGGATACCGTTTCTTTGTTAGCATGGTCTTCTGAGGCGTCACCTGCTGAGCTGAGGGTCCTGTCCCTATCTGCTGAAGTGCAGCAGTTCTGTTGTGGAATCTTTTGTGCTCAGCTTGCATGTTGCTTTGTCGAATTTGGTAGCTTGAGTCATGAACTCTCGGAGAAAGAACTCCGTCCAGTTAATCTTCGCTCTGTCATAGATTGCCATCATAAGCTGTATCTTGGGTCTCGATACTTGATCGAATGAACCCGCTTGGCTTGTCAGTAGCTGCGTCACAATGTACGCCAAGGCTCGGTATTGAGGCAGCATACTATTCTTCGGGAAAGCGGCTCTGAACGCTGTGGGCTTTCCGCAGAAGATTGATAGGTAGTCGTCTATCATATCGTCGTTATATCCGACGGTGCTGACTCCTTCGGCGGGTAGATCGAAGCTCCTCTTCGGTTGCCTCCTTGATAGACATCCGCTTTAGTTGCATAGAAGCATCGCCAATAGAGTGAACTGCAAATCTTCCAATGATGTCGCCAGACACCGAGTCTGAGTTGAGATAGATCTCAGACACTTGTCTCGGAAGGAAGAACGTCGGCTTCCTTGAGAGAAATCCTTCCAGACCCGATTCTCTAAGGGCAGCGAAGATTTCATCCATGAACTCGAGATCGCAGGCGTCGAATTCCATGACTGGTTCGCACCAGACACGGTCTTTATCCAGGATTTCCTGCATGTTCTGCAGAACGGTGATCGAAATGTTTGTACTTGCATTTATATACGTTACAAGAGAAGTCTATCGATATCGATTTTAATAAAACGATCGTATAGCGATTACGAAAAGAGAGAATAAATTATTGTTACGAGATCTAATATCATACCGATGAGAAATCGATCATTTAAGAAATATGCAAGAGGGGTTTGCAAAAAAAATTCGATTTTTCGGAGTTAAGGATTTGAAGTATGCTAATGGCGGTTTCTAAGATATGATCGAAAAATATATATCAAGGTGAAGATGAACAGTTATCGATCAATAGCCTAGTTTAAAATAGCTTTTATGAGATGGACGGTCAAGATTAAAAAGGTCTATTATAGGTAATGATCAAATTTGCCGCCTAAGTCAAAAGCCAGTTGTAACTTGCCTAAGTAGTAACTATGATACGACATGCATTAAATGCGTGGCAGAATTCAGCATACTTATGCATGGAATATCGTGCATTAAATGTAAGTCGTTAATATTAAATGACAATCCTTGAGATATTAAATACGATGCTGATTCTGAGCAATAAATGCATATTACAGTTCTATTAGATACTACTGAGTAGAGATACGAAACACGTCGGTGAACATCGTAGTCGGTGATACCTCGTGTAGATGGTTATTGTCTCTACGTGCGAGTTTAATCGATGCGAGAGTGAACATTCCCTCTTACTGAATGCTCCTCTCCTGAAACCTTTTACTGACTGGAGTCAGTAGGATCCAGCAGACCTAGCTCTATTGAAAGTTCTCTGAATCTGAATTTAGCTAGAGGCTTGGTCAGTATATCAGCCCTTTGTCGATCAATGTAGATCTTCTCCATTCTGATATCCTTCTTTTCGACATGGTCACGAATGAAGTGATGTCTGATGTCCACGTGCTTGCATCTTGTGTGAAGTACGGGGTTACGAGTGATTGCAATGGCACCGATGCTTTGTCGCGAGAAGATTGGCACTTCATTACGAATGACGTTATAGTCTCGTAGGCTGCTTTGTCTCGGCCCAAAGGATTTGGGCGCGGCAACTTCCGGCATCCATGTATTCGGCTTCGGTAGTTGACGTGGCTGCCGAGTGCTTGTTTCTTTGAAAACCATGAGATCGGCTTTGCCCCAAGGAGCGACACGTTCTACGAAGTTGACTTTTGGTCGATTCTACACCCTGCATAGTCGGCATCGAGTAACCGGTTAGTTCTATATTATCATCATTGGATACCATAAACCCATGTCGGGTGTTCCTACGAGGTAGCGGAGAATCTTCTTTCTTTGAGTCCATGTAACTCTGCTTTGGATTCGCTCGAAATCGAGCACGACACCTACGGCGATAAGTTATGTCGGGACGAGTAGGCTGTTAAATATAATAAAGAACCAATTATAACACGAAATTCGGTTTGGTCTCACGATACTCCCTCCTTATCAAGATCAATTTTCATGTTTGTGTTCATCGGGATCTTGATAGGTTTACCGGATGTGCAACCGAATCTTTTGATGAGGTCTCGAGTGTATTTGCCTTGATTAATGAACGTCCCTTTTTCAGATTGTTTGATTTGGAAACCGAGGAAGTAGTTCATTTCTCCCATCATTGACATCTCGAATTTATCCTTCATCATCTTTTCAAATTGTTGGCACATGATGACATTCTTAGATCCAAATATGATGTCATCTACATAGATCTGCACAAGTAGTAGATCGTCTTCCGATCCGAATCTTTGAATAGAGTGCGGTCTCTTGTGCCTTTCACGAAAACCTTTCTGGAGAAGAAACTCAGATAGGGTATCGTACCAAGCCCTGTGTGCTTATTTTAACCCATACAGAGCCTTTCTGAGTCTATACACCTGATGTCCCTGCTGAAAGCCGGGCGGTTGTTCCACGTAGACTTCTTCTTTCAGTACGCCATTCAGGAACGCAGACTTCACATCCATTTGATAGACTTTGAATTTTTGATGTGTTGCGTAGGCCAGGAATAGTCTAATTGCCTCCAATCTTGCAACTGGAGCGAAAGTCTCATCGAAATCTTTTCCCTCAGCTTGACAGTAGCTTTTTGCCACGAGTCTTACTTTGTTCCTTACTATGACGTTGTTTTCATCCCGCTTGTTCTTGAAGACCCATTTTGTTCCAATAACATGTTGATGCCGGGGTCTATCAACAAGCTCCTAAATATCGTTTCTCGTGAACAGATTCAGCTCCTCCTGCATAGCTATGATCCAGTCAGCATCTTTTAATGCATCCTCAATCGTCTGAGGTTCGTCAGTAGACAAGAACCAGGAATATAAGGCGCTTTCTCCTTGACAGAATCTGGATCTTATCTTTACTCTTGCTGAGGGATCTCTAATAATCGGATCGGCCGGTGTGAGCGTCCGGCCACGATCTACGATGTTTCGATTCTTCATCGAAAATTGTTCAACACCGATAGTAGGCGAGTTAGGCATTTCCGTTGTACTATTCTGAGATTGAAGCATTTCAGTAATGAGAGTGTGATCTACTGAGTCACCGAGGTTCGGGGCATTCAGCTCGGGAACACTAATAGATGTTCCCCCCGAGTTGTTATTCTCGGTAGTGGTCTCGATTACCTCACGGGGGTTTCTTCATCGACTCGAGTTACACGGGATTGATTACGTTCGGGAGAATCAATCGGCTCGGCCTACATTCTTTCTTTGGTTGAGATTCAGTAGACTTGTTTTTAGATTCCTCATCTGAATCATCATCCCAACAAAGCTGGATCTTCTTAACTTCGTCTTTTAGGCTTAGATCCTGTAGTACATTTCTTGATGTCCTCGAGATTCGAGAATTAGAGTTATTGCTCCTTGTCTTGGTAGCAAACTCATTAAAAACAACATGAGGGCTTTCCTCCACGCAAAGGGTTCGATAGTTGAATACTCGAAAGCTTTGCTTGACCCGAGAGTATCCTAAGAATACTCCACGATCGACTTGCTATCAAAAGTTTTCGGTGATCTTTCCCATTATTGTGGATAAAGCACGAGCACCCAAAAATATGGAAATAGGATAGAGAAGGTTTCCTGCTGTTCCATAGTTCATATGGTGTTCTCTTATGTTGCTTTGTCAGTAGAGAACGATTCTGAGTGTAGCAAGCAGTATCAGTGGCTTCTGCCCAGAATTTGGTTGGGAGTCCTGAGTCTGCGAGTAGAGTTCTAGCTGCTTCTTTGAGAGTTGCGTTCTTCCGTTCGGCAACTCCATTTTGCGGGGGTGTGCGTGCGGCCGATGTCTCATGCTCTATTCCTTACGCTGCGAACTCCTCCATCATAGAATTAAGGAACTCAGTTCCTCTGTCAGAACGGATTTTGATAATTTTGGTGTTCTTCTCGACACTGAGCCTTTTCAGAAGCCTTGGTAACTCTGTTTTGATGTCAGACTTGTTGGCAATGAATATGACCCAAGTGTAGCGCGAGTAGTCATCGATGACCACTAAAGCATATTTCTTGCCTCGATCGTCACCTGGAGAGACCGGGCCGAACAAATCCATATGTAGCAGGTGAAGGATTCCATCGGTGGAAGGAGATGGAACAGGTGGATTTTGATTCCTTGTTTGCTTTCCCTTCGGACATGCTTCACACTCGAGTGTCTTTCTTTGAATACTTCATTCGGCGATCCTCTTGCTAGAGTGTTTCTTGCTAGTTTGTTAAGCGTCTTGAAGTTGAGATGGTTGAGTCTCTCGTGCCACGGCCACCCCGTTCGGTTGTCGTTCTTCGCTAACAAACAAGCTTCGGGGTTCAGTGAGTTCCGGTCGGCCACATAGATATTATTCTTGCGCGAACACGATAACACTTGTTTTCCCAGTGGATTTATCAATGACATCACGAAACCGGCGTCGAAATATCACTCTATTCGAGTTATCACAAAATTGACTAACGAGAGAGAAGGTTATGCTAAAGTCCTTCAACATATGATACTCTAGAGGCGTGGCGGTTCAACGCCGAGTGTTCCGAATCCTCTTGTGTAGCCTTTAGCGTTGTCTCCAAACTTCGATTAAGGGTCCTTCTTGATTGTATAATTCTTGGTAGGTTCCTTTGGTACGTCATGTGTCTTGAGCATCCGCTGTCCACATACCAAGGATCTTTGTGCACCTTCAAAACAGAATTATATTCAGGTACCCTTTATTCTTGATTTTGGGTCCTTAGATGTTAGTTTTAGTAACCCAAATCTGTCTAACAACCCCGGTGGTCTCGAGACGGTTTCTTTCCACTTAAGTCAACATATTTGACCACTTTGGACTGGTCGTTCTTGACTACTTAGGCTTTTACGGTTCGAGGAGTCGGGATCTTCCGGGCTGGTGGATGCTTGACCTTTGCCTTTTGTGCGATCTTCTTCTTCTTCTGACTCTTGGATCCTCTTCTGACTATAGGATCATAATAATATGACCCATACTGAGCTGGATGTGTCAGCTGAGGTGGTCCATACTGATCAGCCCACTTTGGTTTGTTGGTTCCCCCTTGACTGAACTGGGGTGTTTTGGTACTGATCTTTTGGTCAAATTGCTGACGTGTAGGATGAGGTGCTGTCATCTTTTGTTTATTCCTTGCTAAGGGGTTCAGAATATTTGCATTGATTGTCTCCCCTTTAACAAATCTATCAGCAAGTCGCACTTCTGAGTGTACTGGGGTAGATGAGGAAGATCCCTGGCTGAAACCAAGTCCTTCCTTGCAGTGCTTAGGCTTGTTGCTTGCTAGCATAGCCTCCAGCTTCTTTTCAGCGCCCATGTACCGCTCAGTCATCAGGTTCCTCCAGACATCATCACTTTTCTTCAGTGTGTCGTGCTCGGTCTAAAGTCCTGATAGTTGTTGCTTCAGGAGACTTAGTTCGATATCTTTCCGAGTTAAGTCCTTGGTCGAACGAGATCCGATCTTCTTGATGCTTGAGACTTGGCCAACGAGAGTTTATCTCCTCCACGAGTCTCAACACAAGTCCTTCGGACTCAGTAGAGACCCGACTCTCCCGAGAAAGTCTCGATTCTCCACTTTCGGGGTATCCATTCTCGAAGAGTCTTACTGAGCCGAGACTCATCCGAATGCGTTCATCAAGCGAGTTCTTCATATGCGATCGTGACGTCCAAATTCTCATCGCACTTTAAAAACGATTGTCGTGTGTGCACTGTGAAGAGGAGTTAAATGGTTCATGAGAATTTACCTCATCCTCTTCTCCTGCCATTAGGCACTTTTCAGTAGCTTCTTCAGCTTCATGCTCTAGGGCCATGAAATTTGCTTCATCATCAGATGAATTCATAAAGGAGTCGACTTCTTCTGAGTCGTCTGAGATTTCGCCAGCTATGTATGCTTGTCTTTTCTTAGCGAATTTCTCTCTCCTTGCTTTACGTGCTGCGCGTTCAGCACTACTGAGCTCAGGACAGTCATACTGATAGTATCCTGACTTTTTGCAGTTGTAGCAAGCGATGACTCTTTCTTCTTTGCTTTCGCAGTCTTTAAATGGAGCTGAGTCATCCCTCTTTCTGCATTCAGAAGATTGTGAGTCAGGAGTGCGCTTTTGCGTGTATTCAGACTTACCTTTTGTTTCTCGATAGACTTTAGTCACTTTTACTGCGCCTCTCCTTCTCCTTCGATATTTTACGGCGAGCGGCGTATGCCCGAGCTAAACTTCCTTCTTGTATGTCGGTTAGTGAAGGTTCGGTTTTGCTTGACGCGGGAGATCTTTGTCTTCGTGATGCTTTGAAAGCATGGTCAATTTTGGTGTCGGCTTCGACTTTTTTGCTTCCGTTGAGGTGTCGTCAAACTCGAATTCCTGCGCTTGAAGTTACGAAAAGATATGGTCGGGAGTAACAATATCTAAGTCGAAATGGCGTAATAATGTAGCAAAAGGAGTCCGGTGGCCAGGTGCAGCGGTGCCCTCGGTATCTTGAGATTCATCTCTCGGTTGGAGAATGTCTTTCCCGGCCCGTTGATGGAGTTCATCGATTCGTAAATCGACATTTAGATCTTATATTTTGTCACCGGCGCATGAGAGACAAGCTCTCCGGCTTTTGGAGTTCCAGCAAGCAAGTTTGTTGGCTTTGATCTTTTGAGTCCCCGGACTCGGTAGCGCTAGAGCACCCCGAGTTCCTTAGTTGTCTTGCATTCCTGAACCCTGCCGAGACAAGAATCACTTAAGGTGGTTAGTATGGCATTCCTGGCGACTCGGTCTAAGTTATGAAGTTTCTTCTCCTCAGGGGTGAAGAGACTTCTATCCTTGGGAATCTTCTTTCAGGTCACCATTCCTCCTCCAAATTGTTTGATCTCGAGTTACGACACTATCCGTCATAGGAACGATAGGTCCTTCCTCAAGTACTTCGGTCAATGCTTGTCGTGAAGGGAAGTCGAGATGAGCCTCCATTCGACCCGCCATACACCATAGTTCTCTACTGAGAACATGGGTACCATCCTTATACCTGACATATCAGTCATGATGAATAATGATATGAGTGTAGAATGATATGCAGTGAAAACGTTTTTCCGGATCCGTTCAAGTAGACCAGTTTCAAGATAACAAGAGTCTTATAGAACTCCTGCTTTGATACCAATTGTTGGTCCCGAGAGCACGTTCAGGTGTAGAGGGGGGGTGAATACACCTAAATCCTATTTTCTCAACTTTGAACAAGAACGGTCCTGTTCAGGAAAGTGTCGTACTGAAAGAATTCAGCAGACCAAATAGTTGTTCTGAATCGTGTTTACAGTTAAATTCATGAGATTTGCAGTATGTTAACAATGATATGGTAGTGCAGTTGGCTAAGCTGCTGGGCTCAAATCCTATAAACCTGGGTTTGAGTCCCAGCAGTGTAATTTTGAGTTTTTTTAATTTTAATTGATATATTAATTTAAAAAAATGAAACATTTGTTCATAATAATTAACATTTTTATTCCAATTATTTTTTCATATTAAGTTTGTCCTTTTATTTTTAATAATGTTTTTTTTTTCATTTTAATTGATATATTAATTTAAAAAAGTGATAAATTTGTTTTTAATAAGTAATATTTTTATTCCAACCAATTCATATTTTTTCAAATCAAGTTTGTCCCTTTTTTCATTTTAATTGATATATTAATTTAACAAAAGTGATAAATTTGTTTATAATAAGTAATTTTTTTATTCCAACCAATTGAAAAGTATCATTCTTCCTTAAGAAAAGTATCATTCTTTCTTAAGAAAAGTATCATTCTTATTGAGCAATAGTATCACATGTTGTTAACAAAAGTATCATTCTTCCTTAAGAAAAGTATCATTCTTATTGAGCAATAGTATCACATGTTGTTAACAAAAGTATCATTCTTCCTTAAGAAAAGTATCATTCTTATTGAGCAATAGTATCACATGTTGTTAACAAAAGTATCACTCTTCCTTAAGAAAAGTATCATTCTTCCTTAAGAAAAGTATCATTCTTATTGAGCAATAGTATCACATGTTAACAAAAGTATCATTCTTCCTAAAGAAAAGTATCATTCTTCTTTAAGAAAAGTATCATTCTTCCTAAAGAAAAGTATCATTCTTCCTTAAGAAAAGTATTGTTGGTCCCGAGAGCACGTTCAGGTGTAGAGGGGGGGGTGAATACACCTGAATCCTATTTTCTCAACTTTGAACATGAAGAGTCCTATTCAGGAAAGTGCCGTACTGAAAGAATTCAGCAGACCAAATAGCTGTTCTGAATCGTGTTTGGGAAAGAGTCTGACTCTACTGAGATCTGCTAGCTGACTGAGTCAGAATTCAGTATCAGCAGATAGAGTTCAGTAGTGCGGAAATGTGTAGGCCCAAATCAGTTGAGTGGAAAACGTTTTATCAAGACAGTCTCAATTCAGCAGAAAAAATAGTGCAGTATGCTGAGACTTAATTGTATGATTTTAAAGGATAATTTTCAGTATGAACAGTTAAAATCAATGCAACAGTAAATAAGAGAGCAAGCGAGAGACACAGATTTTTAAAGTGGTTCGGATACGCGGGATCCTACGTCCACTGTCCCGAAAGGTCGGGAGGCTATTTATTATGCTGAGTTAGTCTCGGTCGACTTGTACAAGTGACAAAGCCGCGTCTTGGAATTTATGCGAGCAAGTCTCAGTTTACAACGGTTATCAAACTAAAGTGTTTGACAAACTCTCCAACAGTGAAGGAGTCCTTTTACAATAAGGATTAGGTTCAAATATGAACTCCTTCGTCTAAGCTATGGATATGATCGGTTGAGCTTAGGGTTAGGGGGATAGGGAATGAGAATGTAGCTTCTAGAACGACGAACAGCTGAGTTTAGCTTTGGGTTCGTGTAACGTCGTTTGGATACTAGAGGCTTGTATATCGGTTAAGCTTGGTTCCCTTATGAGCTAGGATGTAGTCTTTCGCCGGAGATAGATCTTCGAGTTCTTGCGGAAGACTTAAGCTTTTCGGATTGCTCGTTTGAATGCTCTCTTCTTGTTTTAGTTCTCTTTCCTTGTTTGCTCGTGAAGTAGCAGTCGTAGTAGTGCTTTCAAAAACTTGAATCATCCCTCTATTTATAGAGAAGAGATTGGGAAAGATCCGTTGGAGACGATGATCCCTTTCTCACTCTTTTTGGTAGCTAACGACTCTTTTGAAAAAGGTGACAATGTCCTTTCCCTCCTTTTACGGAAATATGTTGACTTGCGGCTTTAGTAGGTAAAAAGGCACGTGTACGCTTGTCATTCGTCGAGGTTTTGCGAGTAGTTGAGACGAGCAACGGACTTCGAGGCATAATGAAGGCGACTTCTCTCTTCCTCGTATTTGACTATGCGATTGTCGTTCAAAAGATCGGCGGTTCGGAAGGCATGCTGCCGTTGCGAGTCCGATCTCGTAGAGAGTGCGGCGAAGGTCGGCTCTTAGTTCGATGAACTACTCTGCTGAGTTCGGTTCCACTAACTCCTTCGATATCTTGCTCTGCTTGAGTCCAAGTATCTCTTGAGTCTTCTACATGCAGTGCCGAGGCCGATAATCTGCTTGAACGCCTAAACCGGAGCGAGTGTCTTACGAGTCGAACCCTCATAGACAAAACAATTACAACGGAATGGTTCACCAATCAGATAGGGTTTTGGGATCTTCAAATCTTCAAACAAATTCAGAGCACGAGGCTACTGAGCTTTGGTCAGTTAAGATAGAATCATTTCCCACTAAGTATGACTATGCTGAGGATAGAATCATCACCCAACAATGTTCATGGGTATCTTTCTTGACTTCTTTGGATTCGCGACCAAATTTCTTGATAAGATCTTTTGTATATTTAGCTTGATTAATGAATATTCCCTTCTTTGATTGTTTGACTTGAAGTCCAAGGAAATAGTTCATCTCTCCTATCATCGACATTTCGAATTTCTCTTTCATCATCTGCTCGAATTTCTGACACATAGTCAGATTCCTTGAACCAAAGATGATGTCGTCTACGTAGATCTGCACCAGTAGAATGTCGTCTCCTGACTTGATACTGAATAGGGTGCAATCCATTGTTCCTTTCTGAAAACCTTTATGAAGTAGAAAGTCTGAGAGGGTATCGTACCAAGCCCTGGGTGCTTGTTTTAACCATACAAAGCTTTCTTAAGTCTGTAAACCTGATGTCCCTGCTGAAAGTTGGGCGGTTGTTCTACATAGACTTCTTCCTTCAGCACGTCGTTCAGGAAAGCTGACTTCACATCCATCTGATAAACTGTGAATTGTTGATGTGTTGCATAGGCTATGAATAGACGAATGGCTTCCAGTCTAGCGACTGGGACATATGTTTGGTCAAAATCTATTCCTTCAGATTGATAATATCCTTTGGCAACGAGTCGAGCTTTATTCCAAACATTGTTTTTATCACGCTTGTTCTTCAAAACCCACTTCGTTCCTATCACGTATTGATGTATAGGTCTATCAACAAGCTCTCATACGTCGTTTCGTGTGAACTAGTTCAGCTCTTCTTGCATGGCGGTGATCCAATCAGCATCATTCAGTGAGGTTCTTCAGTTGACAAGAAACAGGAGTATAAAGCACTGAGGGATCTCCAATTATAAGTTCTGAAGAATGAGCATCTAACCACGAGCAACGACGTCTTGTTACTTCATCTGCAGGCCGGTTCAACGAAGCATGATAGGAGTATTAGGAATTTCAGTTGTACTGTTCTGTGTTTGAAGCAATTCAGTAACAAAGGTTGGGTCTACTGAGTCACCAGGTTCAGAGGCATTTAGCTCAGGAACATCGATAGCTCTCCCTGAGTTGTTATTCTCAGTACAGGTCTCAGTTACCACATGGGTTTCCTCATCGATCGGAATTACCTGGGATTGATCATGTTTGATAGAATCAATCTCCTCAGCTATATTGCTTGTTGGTTGATTATGAATTTCATCATCTGAATCATCATCCCAACAATGCTGGATCTTTTCTGTGTTGTCTTTTAAGCTTAGATCATGTAGCTTGCTCCTGACCTCTTCAGCTTCTGGCTGAGAGTTTGACTTCCTGAACTCAGAAGTAAATTCATCAAATACGACATGAGGGCTTTCCTCCACGCAAAGGGTCCGGTAGTTAAAGACCACGAAATTTTCTTCGACCACAGGGTATCCTAAGAAAACTCCTTGGTCGACTTGCTATTAAAGACCTTTAACTGGTCCTTTCCGTTATTGTGGATAAAGTACGCACAACCAAAAATATGGAAATGTGAAATAGAAGGAGTTCTCCCTTTCCATAGTTCGTAAGGCGTCTTCATGAGCATCGAGTCGGTAGAGACCGGTTACGAGTATAGCGAGCGGTGTCGGTAGCTTACGCCCCGGAACTTCAATGGTAGACTCGAATCTGCCGGCGACATCCTTGCTTTGCTTCTTTAAGCGTTGCTTTTTTTTCCTTTACGCAAGTCCGTTCTGGCTGAGCGTACGTGTTGTTGAGGTTTCGTGTTCAATGCCTCCAGCTTCACATAAGTCTTTCACCATCGAGTTCAGAAACTCAGTTCCACGATCTGAGCGTATCCTTTGAATCTTGATATCTTTCTCGAAGCTCAGCCGCTTCAGTAGTTTCGGCAGCTCAAGTTTGACGTCAGATTTGTGGCGATGAATATCACCCAAGTATATCTTGAATAGTCATCAATGACTACAAGAGCGTATTTCTTTCCTCGATCATTCTTTGGATTGGTAGCCCCCGAATAAATCCATGTGCAGCAGTTGAAGGATTCCATCACTGGAAGGTAACGGAATGGGTGGATTGCTTGACTTTGTTTGCTTCCCCTTCAGACATGTTTCACAATTCTTATGTCTTTTGAACACTTCGTTGGGCAATCATCTGACTTTAGCATCACGTGCTAGCTTGTTCATTGTCTTGAAGTTCAGATGACTCAGTCGTCTGTGCCACAGCCATATTGTTTTATCATCTGACCTCGTGTGTGCTAGCAGGCAAGCTTTAGGTTCGGCGGTATTCCATTCAACATAGTATATGTTTCTTCGCCGCGATCCAAAAGTCACTTTATTGGAGTTATCACAGAATTGACTGATAGAAAGGAGATTATGTTGAAGTCCTTCAACATAAGATACCCTAGGAACTATTGCAGTTCCTATTTTCAGTGTGTCGTATCCCCTTGTGTAGCCTTTGGAGTTGTCACCGAACTCAATTCTGGCTCCATCTTGCTGAACGTAGTCGGTCAGTAGGCTCTTTTGATGTGTCGTATGTCCGGAGCATCCATTGTCGACAATCTAAGGGTCTGTAGCACCCGCAAAACAAAAAGCAGTTCGGGTACCCTTTGGGTTCGGCTTGGGTCCTTAATGGTTAGATATCGGGATCCAAACTTGTCGGCGACCACGATGGCTTCAAACTTCTTCTTTCCCTTGTTGTTAGTAATCTCTGCTCCACCGAACTTGGGTAGTGACTTCTTAGTCTTTTGAGGTTCGGCTTTCTTCTTCTTCGAACCTTAGGGCTTTTGACTCTTGGCTCATAGTAGTACGACCCGTCGGAATTTGGATGAGTCAACTGTTGGTGGCCATACTGTTCGGCCCACCTGACCTTCTTGGTTTCCCCTGAGTTTGCTCTTGGTGTCTTGGGGCTAGAATCATGGGTCACCTTCTTATTGCTAGACTGGGGTACTTGAATCTTTTGCTTGTTCTTTGTCTGAGGGGATGCATAGTCTGCATGTTGAGTTACCCCTTGAACAAACCTATCAGTCAGCTTGGTGGAGCTCTTCTGTCCTGAAGTGGAAGCTTCACAAGTGTAACCAAGTCCTTCTTTAGTGGCATATGGTCTTTGAGATCGTAACAACTTTTCCAACTTCTCCTTTGCTCCAATGTATTACTCTATCATCAAGGTTCTCCACACTTCATCACTCTTCCTCAGAGCTTCATATTCTATTATGGCCTGTGTGAGCGTGTCCTTGAGATTAACAATTCCAGTCTCTTTCTTAGAGATATCTTTGGACAGTACTGAAATATGTGCTTCTTGGTCTTGAGACTCAGTCATCAGAGAGTTAATCTCTTCCTTCAGTCTCAGAACAAGTCGTTCAGACTCAGTAGAGTCCTGACTTCTAGTTGAAAGTCTCTGATTTCTGCTTTTAGGATATCCATCTCCTAAATCGTCTTACTGAACTACTGGCTCATCTGGATTTTCTCTTCAAGCAGATCTTCGTACGCAAGAACCACATCCAGCGGTTCTCCTACATCAGAACTTGTGTCGTGTGTGCAAGGTGAAGAGGGGCATATAATGGGTTCAGAATTTACCTCCTCCTCTTCTCCGGCCATCAGACACGGTTCAACGTCTTCTATCTCGATTGCCATGAATACAGCATCGTCATCAGACGATTCCATGAACAATTCCTCGTTGCTTGAGCAATCAGACAACTCTCCAGCTATGTAGGCTTGCCTCTTCTTTACAAACTTATCGCGTCGGGCTTGCCTTTCAGCTCTTTCTGTTGCTGAGAGTTCAGGACATTCGTACTTGAAGTGTCCTGGCTTTTTGCAGTTGTAACATCTGAGGTTCTATCGTCCCTTCTAGATGTGTCTTTTTGTTCCACGGGAGCAGCTTCAGTATTCCTGCAATCAGGTAGAGATTTAGTTTCACTTTTCGTGCGATTATGATCTCTCTTACCTTGATACTTTTGGGAAGCCTTTTTCATCTTCCTTCTGAACATCTCTTTCTCCTTCTGGTATTTCACAGCAAGGAGAGCATACTTCTCATCTAAGTTGTCAGCAGTAGGTATTGTCACTGAGTTTCCAACTCATAGGCTTATTACTGAGGGACTTGCTCCAGGAGTGCTAGCTGATGCCTTACAAGCATGATCCATTGGCACTTCAGCTTCAGCACCGGGGGTGTGTGGGAGGTTGAATTCGAACTCCTTTGCTTTTAGCTCTGAAAACACATAATCAGGAGTAAAAGAATTCAAGTCAGATCTCCTCATACACGTAGCAAAAGAATACCACTTGGGCCTGCTAAGAGCCCTTAGAATCTTTGTGTTGGTCTCCTTGTTGCTGAACGTTTTCCCCAGTCCGTTGATGATGTTGATCTTATTTGTGAATCGAACACTGAAATCATCTATAGACTCCCCAAGAAGCATAGCGAATGCCTCAAGTTTCTGCAGCTCTAACTCCAGTTTGTTCTCTTTGATCTGTGGAGTTCCTTGGCTCAGTACCGCGAGAGCATCCCATAGTTCCTTTGCAGTCTTGCAATCATGTACTCTCCCGAGATATAAGTCACTGAGTGTCATCAGTATTGTGTTTCGAGAACTCGATCGAGATTGTGTAGTTTCTTCTCCTCAGGAGTGAAGAGGCTTTTGTCCTTGGCGACCTTCAGACCGGTTCTGGCACCTGCCACTCCATTTAATGCAAGTTCGACTGAGTTGATCATCAGAATAATAGGTCATTTCTCCAGGACGTTGGTCATGCTGTCGTGCAGTGAGGTAAAATGTGCCTCCATCCTAACTCGCCATACCGTGTAGTTCTTAGTTGAGAACCGTCCTAATCCCTGAAATATCAGCCATTGAAATATAGGATATAGAATGCAATGAAGAGATGTAAGATGCAGTGAAAACGAGTTTTCCTAGGATCTTTGTTCGAGATAGACCAGTTTCAAAAAATGATGATCAGTTAAGAACACCGCTCTGATACCAATTGTTGGTCCTGAAACGTGGTTCAGGTGTAGAGAGGGGGGGGGAGGTGAATACACCTGAATACAAATTCGTTTCTCAAACGCGAAAGTCAGCTCTAGCTAAGTTTGCTACTGAATTGAGTCAGGTAGCCAGATATGCTTTCAGATCGTGTGGGCAAGAAGTTCTTCTACTGAGTTCAGCTCTACTGACTTGAGTCAGTCAAACAGTCTTTCAGTATCAAAGTTGTGTGCGGAAGTGTAGGCCCTACTAAACGTCTCGGTTGGAAAACAGAAAATCTAGTTTATGCTGAGTTTGATGAAATATAGTTTTAATGCAGTATGATCAGTTAAAGAAAATAGAAAATCAACCCAGCAAATTTTTAAAGTGGTTCGGACACACTGGGTCCTACGTCCCATTGTCCGACCAAAGCAGGATACTTGTTATATTTATACTGAGCAAGTCTCAGTGATCTATTCTCAAGATAGATACAAACTTGAAGCTTATACTGAGCTAGTTCTCAGTGATTTGTTCGCATGACAGATTCTCTACTTATAGTCGTAGTGACTTTTACAAGGGTTTCAAACTTAAAGAGTTTGAGGCTTCTCCAACTAGAGGAAGTTCTTACAATAAGAACAGTTTCACAAAGATGTGAACTTCCTCGAGGTTTCTAAGCTATGAATATTACAATAAGGCTCTCTTAGATAAGAGAAGGGGAACAAGGATAACTCTAAGTGATGAACTAAAAGGGTTCTTCTATGAATGCTAGTTCTTCACTGGATTCTTCGATTGAGAGCGTTAAGAGTTTTTGTGCGTCGATAGCTTGGGTTCCCGATGTTGTCTCTTCATGGAGACTCTTCTCTTATATAGTCGCCGATTGTGAATAGATCCGTTGGAGAGGGGTCTAGCCATGTGTCAAAATAACAAGGAAAACGACTCCTCAAATTTGAACGTTGATGACTAGGTGCACTGTAGAGATACACCTCTTTTTCGATCCGGGAGCGGACTTTTGTCGAGAAAAGATAAAGCGATGTTGGCTCCTTATTAGTCAAGGTAGATTGGTAGGTGAGACTTGTCAAACATCAATGTTGACTTCCTCGAATCCTCGGACCTTCAACGAAGTGACTTCCTACCGCGACGTTCTTACGAGTGTAAGTGTGTGGGCACAAATTCCTATGCGGATTACGTTGGTGGTCGGGCCGACCAAGCCGACTTCTTCGATTCCGAGTCCATCAGTGAGTGCAAGATCTTCTACTAAACTCCGCAGCCTGCGAACTCTAACTGCGAGTTCTAGCCACTGCGAACTCAAACTAAGCTATTACAAGGAAGAAGGTTCATCATTCGGCTAGGGGTTTGGGATCTTCAAATCTATAAAACATGTCTACTGAATCTTCATCCCAACATGAATCTAATGCTGAAATCATCATTTGACTCTCCGAGAATCATGGCAAACGCCTCGAGCTTTTGCAGCTCCAACTCAAGTTTGTCTTCTTTGATTTGTGGAGTTCCTTGGCTCAGAATTGCGAGAGCATCCCAGAGCTCCTTTGCAGTTTTGCAGTCATGCACCCTTCCGTGGTAACAATCACTAAGCGTAGTCAGTATTGCGTTGCGTGTAACTCGGTCGAGGTTGTGTAGCTTTCTCTCTTCAGGTGTAAAGAGGCTCTTGTCCTTGGGAACCTTTTCGCTAGTTCTGGCACCTATTGTTGCCATAATTGCAAGTTCGACACTGTCGATCATCGGAACAATAGGTCTTTTTTCCACGACGTCAGTCATGTTGTCATATTGCGACGTTAAGTGCTCCTCCATCCTTACACGCCATACCACATAATTTTCAACTGAAATATGGGTATCGTCCTTATACCTGTAATATCAGACATTTTGAAAAAAATATGATATAGGATGCTATGAAGAGATGTAAATACACAGAAAATAATTTTCAGGATCTGTTTGAGTAGACCAGTATTCAGAAAATGATGATTAGAAAAACACCGCTCGAATACCAATTGTTGGTCCAAAGACGAGCCTTCAGGTGTAGAGTATCTTTCTACTGAGTCCTATCTACTAACTTCAGTCAGTAAACAGTAGTTCAATATCAGATATAGTATGCGGAAGTGTAGGCCCAAAAATATGTTCGTCTCAGTTTGAAAACACGTTTTATGCTGATTGATTTAAAGTCAGTTTTATGCAATATGAACAATAATCAATGCAACAGTAAATCGACACAAGCAATTTTTAAAGTGGTTTGGATACGCTGGATCTAGGGGTGGAAATCGGTTCGGTTCGGTGAATTTTCGGTTAACCAAAACCGAAGGGTGCAAAAATTACCAACCGAAACCAAAACCGATCGGTTTTTCGGTATCGGTTCGATTTCGGTTAGTTTGTAAATAACCGAAATTTTTTTTTATTTTTTTTAAATTTTTTTTCAATCAAATTTTCTAAGAACCTTTATGTCTGATTGACACCGAAAAGTAGAAAGAAATGCAGAGAGAGAGAGAGAGTGAAGGGAAAGTGTTATATGAAGATATATATATAGAGTAATAACTGAGGAGTAGTTATGGCAGCGATAAGAAAATCAAAATAATGATATAGTTGGATAGTGGGGAAGGACCACAGAAGAAAGAGATTAATGAGAATCAATCAAGGAAGGGGGATTCAACACACACATACATATACTATATATATATATATATATATATATATATATATATATATATATATATATATATAGAGAGAGAGAGAGAGAGAGAGAGAGAGAGAGAGATCAACAAACAAAGACAGTAAGTTATGTTGGAGATGAAGAAGACAAGTGCACCGTGGTGCAGTACATGTTTCTTAAATATAGGGAGAGAATAAAATAATACAATAAGACGCATAGAACTCAGATCGGGAGGCAGTAAACCGTGAAATGCAAAATTATTATAATTATTATAATATAAGATAATTATTATAATATATAATTATATCATATAAGATTTACCCACACAACAAGATTTTCTTCTCCGGGCTACAGAGAGAGACGACATATAATATAATTATTATAATATATAATTATATCATATAATATATTATATATAATAAGTAAAATTAAGGTTATCGGTTAACCGATAACTGAACCGACTATAATTTAGATAACCGAATCCGAAATCGAAACCAAACCCGAATTTTCGATTTTGGTTAATCGATAACCGATTTTTTCGATTTTGATTTTCGGTTACCCGGACTAACCGAAAACCGATTTCCAGCCCTAGCTGGATTATACGTCCACTATGCTGAACAAAGCAGGAGTTCTCGAAATAATTTATACTGAGCAAGTCTTAATTGATCTGTGCACTGGACAGATACTCTAGTTATAGTCTCAATGACTTGATTTATGCACGTAGTGATTTTACAAGTTCAAACACAAAGGTTTGATTTTCTCCAACTATGAAGGAGTTTTTACAATAAGAACAATTCAGAAACATGAACTCCTTCGAGTTTTTCTAAGCTTATGATATTACAATAAGTTTTCTTAGAATAAAGAAAGGGAACTAATGAATCTCTAGAGTGAAGAACTAAAAAGATCTCTCTGTTACGAGTTCTTCGCTTTGATGGGCTTTAAGTTTGCTAGAGTATTTATGCGGTTGAATGCTTTTGTTCCTGGTATCTTCTCTGCATGAAGACTCTTCTCTATTTATAGTCTCGACGTATGAATAGATCCCTTGGAGGGATTCTAGACACGTGTCAAAAACGACAAGAAAAACAACCATCTTCAATTTGAATGTTACTGTAGAGATTCCCTCTTTTTCAGTCTAGGAAGCAGCTTAATGGCAGAGCAGGTATAATGTTGGCGCCTTCTCATTGGTCTAGGTTAGAGAGTAGGTGATGTTTGTTCAAACTCCAAGAGCATGCTGAGTTGACTTCCTCTGATTCCTCGGACCTTTTACTGAATTGACATTCTTCTAAAACGTTCAGTACGTGGCTCGAATTTCTTTGTAGATTCAGTGGGTTATAACATTCCCAACTGAGTTTCTGATGCTGAGTTCTTCTAGCTGAACGACAAATGTTCTACTGAATCCTATCAGCTACTGAGCTCTTGTGCTGAACTCAACTAAGCTATTACATTATATAAGGCTCATCATTTAGTTAGGGTTTTGGAATCTTCAAATTTTATCATACTAAATCTTATCCCAACACACCTAGTTTCTAACCCTATAATAAAGAGATTTAGCTACTCATGGACAAAGTAACAAAACCAACAAAATCACGAGAATTCATGTTCGTAAGCAAAAGAAAGCGTAGAAGAAAACTAAAAAGTCTTGATTGTGTTGAACTTGAATTTCTTGATCTTCTTCCTTCCTCTCTTCTCTTCAAGAGCTCTACTAGAGATGCATAATTTTTGAAAAGTAAATAATGAGAAAAACGATGATGGGTGGCGCCCCTTTGGGGTTTTTAAAACTTTCATATCTTTGCCCTAAGTAAGGGCTTTTATGTAATTCCCACAGATTAAAATAGCAGCCGAAAACGACCCCAACACAATTGTATCGAGTAGTAGACAATTTTCTCCTTCATGCTATAACGCCCTGACGCAGTTGCTTCTAGGTTGCGTCCTGCTTCCTTTAATTACCGTTGTGATGACCCTCACACGGCTGTGTTTGGGTCGTCAGAACTTACAACTCCGTCTTCTTTTGATTCGTTCTCACTCGTTTTAAGTCTAAATCTCGAGCCTTTTTTGCCCATTTACTCGTGTCGATTTGTACTTCGACTCCATCATGCTCAAACACTATTATTTTCACCAATTTCTCTACAATTTCAACAAAAAGACAAACGATTATCACATTCTAAAAAATTAAGCAAATTCAATCCAGATACTTGTGCCCACACATGATTTTTCATCTAAAATCGACATCAAAACACACTATGAACGAGGAAAAACCCATGTTTGTCATAAGTTCCTTATAAGTTACTCATAAATTATAAATATTAACTTATGAGTAAAAGTCAAAAGTAACTTATGAAATGGAATAAGTTATTTCGATAAGCTCTCCCAAACGCACACAAAATAACTTGTTATTTAGAATAAGTTAAAATAAGTTATTTTTATGTTCTTCCAAACGTGGCCCATATCTATACTGAGTAGGATCACGATGCACGAATCCAATTGCGCTAGTTTAAAGTAAAGAGTAAAAAGTGAATTTGATGTCCAAAATTTCAATTATTTTTAATTTTGGTGTCTTTACTTTAGAAATTGTATTTTTGGTGCCAAACATAAGAATTGGTCTCCATTTTGGTGTTTTCATTATTCAATCATTAAATACTACTCCATCCGTCCTACAATTCTTGCTCCAAAATTTTTCGGCACAATATTTTAAGAGAGTTGTTAGTTGTGTGTAAAGTATGAGAACCTCAAATAAAGTGTTTTTAACAACTTATTATTTTAGAAAATATAACAATAATTATGGAACAACTCGAAAAAGAAAGCGGAGCAATAATTATGGGATGAAGGAAGTACAAACTCTAATAAAAGAGAAAAGGTAAATTGGTAAATTTCCGTACAACGTCTTAAATATTTTATTAATGTCATAATTTATTCAACATGTAAATAAGAATATACAAAATGAGTTAGAATACATTTATTATGCACAAGGAGACTGAATTCAATTTATATAGAAATGAGGTTAAATATGATTTATAACATTAGTGATGATTAGTGATTATTTGTAGGATAAAAACCTATTTTATGGAAAAAATAATACTTTAATGTAGAAAAATACTTCCTTATTCAAAATATTAATAAATTATCTCATTAGTAAAAATATTTTTAATAATGTTTGAATTAGAAGTTAGATGATGATAGGAGAAAGATGAGTTTAGACTTTATAATCTATATTTATTTTGAGTAAATTATAACATTAATAAAAATATTTTAGAGGTAAAGTTACATTTTGCCCTTTCTCTTTTAGTAGAGTTTTATTATTAAATAATACAAAAACTAACATGGAGATCAATTGTTAAATTTATATATCAAAATTATAATTTCTAAAGTAAAAGCCCCACATTAAAAATAATTGAAAGTTTGGATATCAAACTTACTTTTACTCTTTAAGTAAAAGGGTAAATATGAAAAAAAATAAAATATGCAGTGCGTAAAAAAGACAAATTAAAAATTTACTCCTTTTGTTCTTAGAAGGTGTCTTATTTTCTTTTTTGGGCTGTCCGATATATAATATTCTGTTTTTAAAAATTAAAATAATATTTGAATTAAAATTAACAATCTAAAATTCAAACAACACAAAATACACAATATAAATTTCTTAATTTTCGTGTCTTATAAAAATAGAACACTTTTATGGGTAGGAAGTAATTGTTATGACGTGTAAAAAGTAAATTTTGAAGTGGGTAATATAAACAGTTACACACCCTACTTTTGCTTTGAATATTTTACCAAAATTCTAAAATCTATTTGCAGAAGAGCATCGTCAAATTCACGCCATTTCCACCGCGCTTAATCTTTAACCCCTCCCTTTCTTCCTCTCCATCACCAAACCCTAACCCTACCTAATTCCCTACCAGATTTCCACACAATCTACCATAATTTCGAGATTTCGTCGATTGTTCGGGCGAGAGGCATGGATTCGCAGCCCAACAATCTGTACGACACAGCGTCGCAGCCGGAAACAGGCGACGACGCCTACACATTTCTCGAGTTCAACACCCAGGGCGAGGAGGACTTTGATTACCCCGAATTCCAAGAGTTATCCCAGCCAATTCGATCGTCTACCGGCGTCTGGCCCACGCCGTCCGATTCTATATCCGCCGCGGAGCTTCCCTCCGCTTCTGAAGCGTCCCATACCAACGCCAAGACCCGTGCTGCAAGTACCAGCGTGGCCAATAATAGTAATAGCAGTAACAACAGTAACAACAAGGAGACCGGGGTGGTGGAGGCGTTGGCTGCGGGGATGAGCGGCCTAAACTTTGAAGACACTGGTGGTGACGACGAGGTGTTTGAGTACGGAAAGGGTGACTTTACAGAGCATGCTTGCAGGTATTGCGGAGTCACAAATCCGGCGTGTGTCGTGCGCTGCAATGTGCCATCGTGTAGGAAATGGTTTTGTAATTCACGAGGGAATACTTCTGGTTCGCACATTGTCAATCATCTGGTGAGTTTCTTGGAACCCAATTAGCACTATGTAGATAAGCTGTTTGTGTGGGGATTCTGCATTTAAGTAAAAAATTGATGATTTCCTTAGTGCTTTCTTCCCAGTTCAGGGGTCGAGTAGGAAATGGCTGTTCACCACTCCATCTTAACCTGTGTTAAATTGTTAAATGGACTGAAAAGAAAAGATCTTTTTCTACCTGTTGTTCCAGAACTAAACTTGTCTAAGCTAACTCCTAGTCTTTGATGCGTTTTAGGTGAGAGCAAAGCACAAAGAAGTTTGTCTTCACAAAGACAGTCCTCTCGGAGAAACTATCCTCGAATGTTATAATTGTGGTTGTCGAAATGTGTTTCTACTTGGTTTCATATCTGCAACGACAGAAAGTGTTGTCGTCCTGCTTTGTAGAGAACCGTGTCTTAGTGTTAATGCATTGAAGGACATGAATTGGGACCTGAGTCAATGGTGCCCACTTATTGATGATAGATGTTTCCTGCAATGGTTACTAAAGGTTTGGTGTCCTTATATTTCTTGTTGTATTACAGAGTTTACTTTCCTGTGACCGGATCCTTCGATTTGCTGCAAAACAGGTACCATCTGAACAAGAACAATTGAGGGCTCGACAAATTAGTGCCCAGCAGATAAATAAAATTGAAGAGCTTTGGAAGACAAATTCTGATGCCACCTTGGAAGATCTTGAGAAACCTGGTGTAGATGATGAGCCTCAACCTGTGGTTCTGAAGTATGAAGATGCTTATCAGGTGCTTGTTGTGACATTCTGCGTGGTCTTATTTATTGCTGAAGTTAATTTAGTCATGCATAGTGTCAGTTAAGTGGCATTTTTGTTCAATAGCCTTATTTAATTATATGTCTGTTATATTTTTTCTCCAGTATCAAAATGTTTTCGCACCACTAATTAAGCTTGAAGCAGACTACGACAAGGTATGAGTACCCTCCAATTATATGCTTTTTGTGTTTGCTAAAAACTCAATGAAAATAGTTGCTCTCTAACCATTACTTGTTCTCTTTTTTGTTTTTTTGTGAACGATTCATTGTAGTAACTTCATGTTCAGTTGAATTGTTGGTTAGTTTAGATTTCTTATGTGATGCAGAGTTACTATTTACATAGCACCACCACTTCAAGGGAGGTTGAGTTTGATTATCATTATAGTAATTGTGATGTTGTTTATGGATTTTCATAGGAAATATGGGCATGTAAATGTGAGCTGAAAAAGCAAATTGTAGAAAAAATCCTTATAATGTATAGGCAATAGTTTTCTGAGATTTTTATGCTAGATATAGCTAATTTCTTATTTTTTCGCATAAGAAAGTTTATTTTGGCAGGTTTTTGAAATGATTCGTTGTTCACATCAAAAAAATAGTTTATATGTTTGAGATGTAAATCAGGCATAGCTTTGTAGTGTATTTTCACTTTTGCTGGACCTCGACCTTGATGAATGCATGCACAGCTAAGCAATGTGCAGGCTTGCTTTTGATAAAACTTGTTGCTCACAGGATTTTAGCTTTCATGAAAATTAGCTACAGAATACTTGGAACTTTGAGTTCTGAACCAGGATTCAAGCAAGCTCTTTAAATGAAGTAAACGAGAACTTTCTACTTGGTTTTGCCTAATTGAAATCCAAGAATAGAAACAGAATACATGAAACTACGAGTTTTTAACTAACGGTTAAAGCAAGCTCTTTAAACATAATAGAGGGAAACTTTCTTCTTTGGTTTGGCCTAATTGAAAACCATGATCAGCTGGACCATTACATGTTCCTGAAGAATTCTAACCATCTTAATCATTAATATTTGACAGATGATGAAGGAGTCCCAAAGCAAAGATAATATCACGATTCGTTGGGATATTGGTCTTAATAAGAAGCGCATTGCTTATTTCGTGTTTCCTAAGGTAGCTCTCATACGGTTTATTGTGTATAATTTTTTTCATATTTTCTGAGATGAAGAATGTACTTTTCTGTAGGAAGATAATGAAATACGCCTTGTACCTGGTGATGAACTTCGACTTCGTTATTCAGGTGATGCCGCTCACCCGTCATGGCAATCTGTGGGCCATGTGGTATGGCATCTTGTTCTGAACACTTCATTTTTCCATCTTGCAACAAAGATTTAGTATTTACGTCACTGGTGGACTTCTAAATATTTATAACGTCACGAGGATCACTGTTTTGGTTTTCATTTGTGTTTGTTTACAATTAAAAGATCTACCTATCCATTCAACTGAAGTTGAAATTTTTTTGTCATTAGATAAAATTGACCGCACAAGAGGAGGTCGCCCTTGAGCTTGGTGCTAGTCAGGTATGCAAATATCTTGGTTGCTTTTTTGCATTATATAGTCATCAATAGAAGAAAGCTAATTCCCAGATTCTAGCAGGGTGTCCCTGTTGATGTTAACCATGGTTTTAGCGTCGATTTTGTCTGGAAAAGCACGAGTTTTGATCGAATGCAGGGGGCTATGAAAACTTTTGCTGTTGATGAAACCAGTGTCAGTGGGTAAGTTTACTCTTGCAATTGTATTTCCGTGGAGAGGAAACTACAATCACTAGTTCAGGGAAAGGTGTTATTGTTATGCCAAAGGGAAAAAGTTAAGTGTTTGGACATCAGCCCTCTCTTCTTGGAGAGGGAAGATTCATGTGTATTTTAAAGCTCCCTCCCATGAAAAAAGGTAGAGTTTATAAGGAATCAAAACTAATGGGCATCTAGCTTCACCTTATCCCCCTTCTTTTATGACTTGGTGAAATAAATTGTAGTGTCCCCTAGATTCCATGACTTCTGATATCCAAATTGGACTAGGAAGATTGTTACGAAGATAGCTCTCATGTATCTGTCCTCATTGCATCATTTGTAAATTCTTGGATGTCAGATATACTATTTTGTATTCCAATCTTTTCGCTGCGGCAGTGACGAAGTTGTTGTCTGGTGTCTTAAGACCAAAATCACTCCGAAAAATCTGGATCTACGTAAAAGATTAATCGCAAAGTGTGCTATAGCAATTTATCTACAGATACTAAGCTTCTGCGGTTATTATAAATAACAAATACCTGAATTTGGTAGGGTTCACCAAGTGGTATGAATGGTCTGCATAACCTGCGGGTTCATGCCTCACCAGCTCCTCTCCTTGGTTCCTAAACAAGAAAAAAACTTTTGGGTGTTCCTTATATCAAATGTGTCTATTAAGAATGTATTCTCGAGAATCTAACTAAATCTTCAGGGAATACATGCATTTACAAATTACAATGATAATTGTGGAACAACTTCAAAACAAATATTCTTAGTTTAATTTATTTGGTCTTCAACGTGGATGTACTTTCCTGATCCTTAGTTGATTTTGTTAGGTTTTACCTAAAATTAAAATTCTGCATGCACGCAGGTATATCTATCACCATCTGCTCGGCCATGAAGTTGAAATGCAGATGGTTCGTAATACGTTGCCTCGAAGATTTGGTGCACCTGGCCTTCCAGAACTTAATGCATCTCAAGTATGATACCTTACTCCTCCATGTCAATTTTAATTGACAGTTTAGTGTAGTTGGATTTGCTCTTCTTTTGGACATTTTTCCTATTGCTGCTTTGATTTGGGAGGATAAGTGATCGACTGATCGCAGGTCTCAATTTTTTTTTTGGAGTTAGCATGGATAAGTACTTGAGAAATAGATTAAAATATTATCTGGCAAGCAATGTTAGGTAAATAGCGTTTTTACTCTGTAGATTTTTTAGCTATCTCTGATAAGCAATGGTATAGCTATATGTGAAATAGGCGGGAAAAAAGTTGATTGCGACTGTGCTCATGTGATGATATAATTAAGATGATGTTTTGATTCATATTGAACTGCTCCTTTTTATTTATTTCTTTTCAACATTTTACAGCATCTTGACTTACCAATAATTATAGGTTTTTGCTGTCAAAAGCGTCCTACAAAAGCCTATAAGTCTCATCCAGGGTCCACCTGGAACGGGTAAAACTGTGACATCTGCTGCCATTGTGTATCACATGGCCAAACAAGGCCAGGGACAGGTTCTGTTACTTTTATCTTGTGCTTTTTTTTGAGAAGCTTCTCATTTACTTGCTGTATTGCTCCTGTTTCTGTTTGCTCATATTTGTTTTCTCTTTAGGTTTTGGTATGCGCTCCAAGTAATGTTGCTGTTGACCAGCTAGCTGAAAAGATAAGCGCAACTGGTTTAAAGGTTTGCATATTGCTAGTTATAATTATTTCAATCTACTGTAGCAGTGTTGGTATGATGCATTACCTTAAATGACTATTTTGCTCCTCAAATTGTGATCCCCAACAAGCTTAATTGCCGTTTTGATATTTATTTCTTTTTCAACAGTTTTGATTCATCTTTTTCAACAGCTAAAATAGACCAAATGGCTTCCTTTACTACGCAGTTTTGATATTTATTTCTTTTTCTTTGCAGATCTATTTATTCATCTGTTTTTTGCCGTTTAATGATTAGGTTGTCAGACTTTGTGCAAAATCAAGGGAAGCTGTTAGTTCCCCTGTCGAGCATTTAACCTTGCACTATCAGGTTGGTTGATTTTGGGTTTTATGTTATATTTGATCTGTTTTCGAGAAGTTATTATTACGTTTTTGCAAATACCATGTCCTGTGTATATCAAAGTGCCTTTCTGGTTTATGCATTGCTCTTGTTCACAGGTTAGACATCTAGACACATCTGAAAAAAGTGAATTGCACAAGTTACAGCAACTGAAAGATGAACAAGGTGTGTTATTTATGTTCTTCTTTGCCCCTCTTCCATTTCCGTTGTTTTGAGGGAATTTGATTCACTGAAATTGGATTTTGTGATTGCATTTTCATATGAACTATATATGATGGATAGGGTCTGGATAGGTTTTAGATCAATTATACTAAGTGCGGTGCAGTGATGCACTTAATGAGGTTTCATATTGCAAGGTTTGGAACTGAAAATGTTATACTGCGTGCTCCATCCATGATCAATAGGTGTTGGTTGGCTCATGTATGTGCATGTTAAGCTATTATATTCAAAAGCTTTTTGAAGGAAATTGATGTGCAATTTGTTCTTGTTATAATTTGCATATTTTCCAAGAGTGAGGAAGATGCACAGATATTCTGAATTTTCGTAGTGGCTGATGCATTGAATATGATGCTTAATATGTCCCTTGATAATGTTGTTTTAGTTTTAGTCTGATGTTAACCTAGTCAATTTTCAAGTTTTGACTGGAAGTGGTAACTAAATATGGATAAAGCTGAGGGGGAAGGGAGAATATGGCACCATACTGGTCATCAGTTCTGTAAGGAACCATCAGGGACAATAGTTTAGTTTTGATTAATAGCCCGTGAGGTTATTAGTTTTTATGAAGAGATTGTTGTGCTTGGTTTGTGCTTGGTTCAGAAAATGTCCTTATTCGCATGTTTCTTATATTTGTCTTTTTTAAAGAAAAATGAGGTTTAGCTGTTTAGGAGCATGATAAAGTGACAGCAATCTGTTCAAAATGCCCTTCTCCATTTTGCTGGCACTCTCATCATAAATCAGGCACTTGCCTACATGTGAATGGGAAAATGTATCATTGTTCACTGTGATTTTAGTTAGCATGCTATGCACAATATGCTTGTTTTGATAAATTCAACAATGGATTTTTTTTGTAAGATTAATCCTGTAATTTGGTAAATTTCACAGGTGAATTATCCAGCAGCGATGAGAAAAATATAAAGCCCTCAAACGAGCAACTGAGAGGGAGATATGTCAAAGTGCTGATGTTATCTGTTGCACATGTGTGGGGGCTGGGGATCCTCGTTTAGCAAACTTTAGATTCCGCCAGGTAAAATTTGAAAATTCCACTTTTGGCATAGTTTTATTTTGTGTGCATTGTTTTTTTGTTTTTTTTGTTGGGGGGGGGCTGCTGTTTCAGTTTATTATATTAACATTAGAGTTCTGCTATATCAATTTTGAAAATTCAATTTTTAGGTTCTTATTGATGAATCCACTCAAGCAACAGAACCTGAATGTCTCATTCCATTGGTTCTTGGAGTAAAACAGGTATTTGAATTTGAGTTAGCTTTACTATATACTTGGTTATGTAGCTTTATTTTAACAACATGAATTTTGTAGGTTATTCTTGTGGGAGACCACTGCCAGCTTGGTCCTGTAATTATGTGCAAGAAAGCTGCACGTGCTGGTTTGGCCCAATCTCTGTTTGAACGGCTAGTGTTGCTTGGTGTAAAACCAATTAGACTGCAGGTGATTTTTTATGATCCTCATTTGCTTGTGCAACTCCATCAAAGAAAGCATGTTTAGTACTGTTTGATTAATGATGCTTGAGATGTTCGCATCAGATGAAACAATACTCGTTAAGTAATAATGGTCTGATTACTGTTTTTTAGTATTTGTATTTTCGTATTACTCTTTCATCTATGTACTAGATAACTTTTGATTTTCCTCTCCAGGTTCAATATAGGATGCACCCTGCCCTTTCAGAGTTTCCATCTAACAGCTTTTATGAAGGTACTCTTCAAAATGGAGTTACAATAAATGAAAGGCAATCACCTGGCATTGATTTTCCGTGGCCAGTGCCAAACCGTCCCATGTTCTTTTATGTCCAGGTATAGCAAATCAGTTTATGTTATGTGTTTTTTTCTTGCTCACTTGTAAAGCATTAATGTTTAACGCATTTGTTGAAAGATTTCCATTGCGAATGCTCTTTTTGCGCACAGTCTTGTTGGACTATAATGCTGTTTAAGGTCTGGAACAAAAAGGAGTAAATTTCACCTGCATTAGTTTCGGAAAGATGCTGTGAATGTTATGTCATTTCCTTCTGTTTTTTAAGTTGATTTGAATCAGACATCCCCATAGTATATCATCTCCTTATGGGTTGTTTGTATACTATACATCTCTGTTTGCCATTCCTCACTTGTACATAGTTTCTGACAAACCTTTTTGTCTACTTTTATAGATGGGACAAGAGGAGATCAGTGCTAGTGGAACATCATATCTGAATAGGACCGAGGCTGCAAATGTTGAGAAAATTGTAACCACATTTTTGAAGAGTGGTGTTGTTCCTAGTCAGGTTAGCTGAAGCTTCTCTATGTCTTGGTTTTTTTCTGCTTGGACTTCTTTTTTTCAGTTTGTAAAATGATTGTTATACATTGGTATATGACAGATTGGTGTTATTACGCCCTACGAGGGCCAGCGAGCATACATTGTGAATTACATGTCTCGAAATGGTGCTCTACGTCAGCAACTATACAAAGAAATTGAGGTAATGTCCTATGTAAAATGAATACATTGTGAAAATTCCTGAATGTAGAAGCTGAGCTGATTTTTTTGTTCAGGTGGCAAGCGTAGACTCATTCCAGGGTAGGGAAAAAGACTACATTATTCTGTCTTGCGTGAGGAGTAATGAACATCAGGTGGTTTTGAAGCGCATTTCTAGTATTTATTTTACTCTGCTAAATTACTCCTTTAGATTGATATTATATTTTATTTTTGGATTGGTTTTTTCATTATTAATGAAGGTTATTTCATGATCCATTTGGATAGAGTTGTTTAATTAGATTGGTTTAGATCTTAGTGTGTGGCAGGTCTGTGGATAGCTGTAAGATTGTTTCTGTGTATATACCAGCTGGTCTAATCTCAATCTGTGCATGTTCAGGGCATTGGTTTCCTCAATGATCCGCGTCGGCTTAATGTTGCCCTTACACGTGCGCGTTATGGTATTGTTATACTGGGAAATCCTAAAGTTCTAAGCAAGCAACCCCTGTGGAATGGCTTGTTAACACACTATAAGGTATTTACTTGAATTTACCCCTTGCCATCAAATAGAAAAGGTCCTAGTATAATGAAGTCATGGGGCATGCCTAGAATACATCCCTTTGTGCTGTCTTTTGTTTAGTCAGTTCTGTGGAGTTCCTTAATCTTGTCTTTGAAATTGTTTTTTATTCGTTATGCTCTAAAACTTTGTTTGACCAGGAACATGAATGCTTGGTTGAAGGACCTTTGAATAATTTGAAGCAGAGTATGGTTCAATTTCAGAAGCCAAAAAAGGTAAGTACTAGATGTGATGGATGTTATTTCATGTGTAATTCTTTTCCCAATTTTGTGTGGATTTCTTGTTCTTTTGAGGCACTTTGACATGGGTTATGTGGTCATTGTGGCACAGATATACAACGAACGGAGACTTTTCTATGGTGCTGCAGCCGGTGTTGCTCCCAATGATAATTTTGGATCTGTTGCCTCGGGCCCAAATACTGATAGGAGGGGTCCTCGCTCTAGGGGTATGTCATTCTTCCTAATTTCAAGAATCTCTATTGTCTTACTTCTATTCATGAAGCTCACTGGAGATCCTTGTTGCTAGCTGTAATAAAGTTACCTAGCTATCATGTTTTTTTGTTAGGATTTATAATTGTCATAACAAGTTGACCTCTAATTTTCAAGCAAAAGGTCCCTATCTTTACCACAATCATGTAGCTTAGTTGATGTTCCTCACTTTTGTAAGGGTGAGAGACCCGAATTCAATCCCTCCCCCCGGCCCCTGTAAAAGCTTCATATTAAAAAAAGTAAGACCCCTTATCTTTATATTTAATGACATTAACAGCTATCCATTGAGTTTTGGCATGATATTAAACTTGTGGTTAGCAATATGATAAATCAAAAAACTGGAAAATGTATTGAATTCAAAAGAATAAGAATCCAATTGGCATGTTGAAAAACTTGCATTGACATTAGTATTACAAAAATAAAATGTCTTTCTAAGAAATAAAATTCAGTATTTTTTGAACAGTTTGCCATGTGGATTATGTATTCTAAAAACATTTTATGAACTTTATTTTATTTTTATTGCTTGGTACATTATGCAATAAGTTACAGTGTTACACGAAGCATTTTATGGATGATTTATAATTTATTTAAAAGAGGCTGATTTTAACCCAAACAAAACCCCTTAACCTTTCGTGCAAAAGTTAAAGGCAATATTTTGGCTTATGACATTTACAATCACAACTCAGTGGAAGTAGTAGTCCGAATCTAGAGACGTTAATGCTGTTTTCTTTAAGCAGGTCCTTACATGCCTCCTGGCCCACCCAGTGATGCCCATAAATCTGGTGTCCACCCTTCTGGCTATGCAATGCCTCGGGTACCCATGCCCTCATACCATGGAGGACCTCCATCACAGCCATATGCCATTCCCACTCGCAGTGCTGTACATGGAACTGCTGGAGCTGTTCCTCAAATTCCACAACCTGGCAACCGAGGATTTGGTGTCGGCCGTGGGAGTCCCACTGCTCCCATTGGTAGTCATCTTCAACACCAACAAGGTGGACAACCTCCAATCGGAAGCCTTGCATCTAACTTCAATTTCCCACCTATGGATAATGCTAGTACCCAGCCATCTGTGGCTGGACCATTGTCCCAACCTGGTTATGTTTCCAACGTATGTATCTTTAAGTTCAGTGATTTTTTGTTCTCTTGCTTTCTATATATAATCTCTGCTATTGTTTAAGTAGAGTTTGACATTCTATTTGTGAAATACAGGTGGCAGGTCAAGGACCAAACCAGACATACAGGGACGGGTTCTCCATGGGTGGCATGTCTCAGGTAACTTTTTTGGCATCAACAATCGATTTATTACTACATGTTTGTATGGTTTCGTTGTGCTTATTATTTGTGTATTCTGCAGGACTTTTTGAGCGAGGATTTTAAGAGTCAGGGATCACATATCCCTTACAATGTTGCTGAGTTCTCCACTCAGGTACTTGAGTTTCTTTAATGTTTTATCTCGACCAGTATATTGTTTTGTCCAAATTTGTGTGTTGATCTTGTCATAAGGTGGAATTGCTTAAGAATCCTTAACTAATTGATATTTCACACAATCTATTCTACTTTGCAGGCTTCTCAGAGTGGCTATGCTCTTGACTATGTTGCACAGGGGGGCCAAGGTGGATTTCCTGGGAGCTTCTTAAACCAGAACTCCCAAGCTGGATATGCTCGTTTTGCCCCAGGCAATGATTATATGTCTCAGGTCTGAATAAAGATTCGTTTTACTGTTGACATAATATTATACTGGCTTTGTGCTCTTTTTCCTGTGTTCTCCATACGAAAGATTTCACCTTTTGGATTAGCCCAAAGCCTTTGGCCAATCATCCACCTGATATATAATATAGTTCTCTCTTGACTACTTTCTTTTCTATCAAATAACTCGGTTATCTATCTTGCTTCTACTTTCATTTGACATAGAACAACTTGATTTGTTCAGGAGTATATGGTCCATGGTTCACAAGGATTATTTACACAGGCACCATTCAATGATCAATCCCAAGATGATGCATCTCAGAACCACTTTGGTGTGGTTAATGCCAATCCACTCCAGTCACAGGTTTTTTCCTTTTTCATATTTTGGATTTATATTGGAATTTATTGGTTGAACTGGTTAGTTTCTTGAAGATTATCTGGGCTTTAATTCTTTGTATCTCAAGATTTAGTTGTACCTCTTTCCAGTGCCGCCCCTTCATGTTGACGTGGAGTTACTCTTGCTTGTTTGTTTGCAGCTGAATCCCCTTTATTCACAACCATTTGCGCACTACAACACACAGCCACTAAATATACCAAACTCTCAGCAGCAGCCGTCGTCCCAGCAGGGTCAAGGATCCCAGAATCATAAGCTCCACTATAACGGTTGATGGCTGGTTGGATGTCCAAGTATTTTGTTTTTTTACATTCAGATGTGTAGTTTGTGGTGTCGTGTGGCTATACTATTCACCCTAAAGAAGCTTTTAGATGTCAGGTAGATTGATGACACACTCCTTGGAGGATGGTTCTGAAACGACTGAATCAGATTTATTTATGATTGAGACCCACTGAGAGGCAACCACTGGGCTATGCTATGCAGACAGAGCTTATAGGAAAGGTAACCCCCCGCTGACCTAATCGACATGGCTGCTGGCTAGTGGTTGAGGAAGCAGAATCAAGGACCAAGTAGTGGCTTCTGTCGCACTAAAGCAGCTACTGCTATGATTTTACACAGCATGGCCTGGTAGCACAGCTTCATATCTCCGACATGTAATTAGCTAAGAGATACATATATGTTGGCGATGATTTATTAGCCTAAGTTTGAACTGCTGTCCGGTTAGTGAACAAATGTGGTAGAGAGGATCAAGATGAAGCTCTTTTTACTTCTCAGATTGGTTCCATGTTTGGCAGTATTGTTAGATATTGTTGCTTCTAAGTTATGAAATTGCAAGATTTCTGATTTTTGAATTGCAGGCTCTCATGTGGCGTGGTTGGTTGAGAATGATGTACAGGATCTTGAAATTTTTAAGTCTTCTGGTCGTTGGTTGGTCAATTTTACACAGTGCTTTCTTAGGTGACTTGCCATTATTTGAACGTGTTTGTGATTTCCAGAATAATTTTGATTTTACTCCAAATATGTCAGCTTTGACCTGGTTTAGAATATACTCCACCCCTGCAGTTCAGTGTTAATATGTAATAGAAGACTAAGAGAGCAGATAGACGTAATAATTGTCTTTGCATGGGATTTCTTCAGAAATGCGATTAAAGCCCTTCTCAATGCGAACTTGTTCTTTTGAGTCTCGAGGCAAAGGAGAGTTTCTACCAACTCGACTCCGACAAATTCGATCAGCAAGCTATGAAAAATCAAGCATAATGACAGAAGTTAGTTTATTTCCCAATCTTCTGTACTTTTTTAAAAAAAAAAAAATTAATTTATAACAAAATCCAAGTTTTGTACTCCCTCCGTCCCATTGGAAACGACGCGTTTCCAATGGGCGCGGGAATTAAGAAAGTAAATAAAGTAGGTGAGAGAAATGATAAAGTAGGTGAGAGAAATGATAAAATATGATAAAATAGGTGAGAGAAATGATAAAGTAGGTGAGAGAAAATAATTAATATAATGAAAGTAGATAAAGTAGGTGAGAGAAATGATAAAATATGATAAAGTTATTTCCTTTTTTGGAAACGTGTCGTTTTCAGTGGGACGACCCGAAAAGGAAAACGTGTCGTTTCCAGTGGGACGGAGGGAGTATAATTTTTAACGATAACCTAGTTTAACTACTTATATACAAAAGTGATAATGACTATTTTAACCAGTTAAGGAAATGTAAGAAAAAAATACTGGTCTTTCAAACACGTCTAAATTATTCAACTATTACAACTCAATGGTTCATCACCATCTGGGATTATGGGGTTATACAAATCTTACATTCCAAATTATCACCCAATACAGAGGTAAGATCTTCTTGATCTAATCTAAGATATGGTTGTTGGCTTAGGTGCAGAGGGGAACTTCAAGGTTTCAAGAAAGAAACACCACTAAAACTAGGGTTTGAACACTTGAAGCTTTGGGTATAATTTGCAATAATGTTCGTAACCTGGAGCAATACTCTTGGTATTTATAGACACTACACATTATAGATCCGTTGGAGAGAGATCTACAAAATAAGTAGCTAGGATTGAGGCAACGGTCTACATAAAATTTGAATTAAAGCAGTTTCAACGCCATCTACCGTCAACTGTGCCAGATGTGCGACTGTCCTCGTGTTAGTTCCAAAAAAATGTGTATCTCAATCTCATTGGTAGAGATCCGATGGTTGACTCCAAATCAACTTGGGGTAAATACCTCATACTATTAGGGCTGAGCTGACACTTTTGAACCAATTGATAGATTAGCAGTGACCAAAGAAACAAGCACGCAAGGATTGCTGCTACACAGATCTAGATATAATGTTAGTCACTTCATGGTCCACTCAGTCTTCTCCCCATCTCTGGTCAAGAATAAAAAAACTCATCAAACAACTAAACTATGCGACATTCTGACAACACAGTCACCTAAAATCTTATAGATAGACACTGACCTAAATTTATCATCGGGTTTTAGGATCTTAATAAAAATCTTATCATTATAATTATATCTCAATAATTTTTCCTTTTTGATAATGTCAAAATACTGACTAAGACACGCTAAAAAACATAAATCACTTACATCTCATGTGATCGGGAATCAATAAGAATATAGAGATGTCAGCGTTGTCTATGATTTATGAAATAAACACTTAAAATTCGATGCCTGGACAAAGAGATATTATCATCAGGATGATCAGGAAAGAGGATACTATTATATATTTTATCAGAAAATGATTACTAACAGAACCTAACAAACAATTACAATAGATAACATCAGGGATCTTTTTCTTGCTTGACTTTCCTGAGTGTCTCTACGAATGAAGTTCTGTATGATCCATAGGGCTGAAGGCAATACTGAGAATGGATGATATCTCTCAGTATTTGAAGCTTCTCATCAAAATCATCACGCCCAACTAGACCAAGGTCATCAGTAGCATCATAAACATCTTCCTTTATCTTGCTGTGAGCGATGCTTCCATCTAAGTTCGTCGGTGGTTGAAGAAACCTCTTCTCAGGGGCTTTAATCGGAGCTCGATGGTTCCATCTCCTTCTTCTCAACCCATCTTCTGAAAGTATCATCAGCAGGTGCATTGAAAAACTTATTCTAGAAGTAATACATGCGAATAAGGAAGATTTTAGCATCTCCCAATTGTTAGACAACTCTTCAGGAACTCATTTGCCAATCCATTGAAGCTGATGGTTCACTAGTACAGGGGCGGCTCGAGGTTTGGGTCCTGAATTTCTCTTGGGAGCGGGCTTTGCGTTCTAAGAGTTGGACTAGTGTGCATCATGTTGCACATGCAACATGATTCAATTTTTAATTTTGACCCGATTGGACCGGATTTGATCCGATTTTCTATTTTATTAAAAAAACAAAAAACAAAAAAAAATTAAACTTTCCCTCTCTCTCCCGTCTCCTCCCCTCCCCACCTATGTTATTAAACCCGGCCCGGCCCGGCCGGTTGACCAGGTTCAACCGTGATCCGGTGAAAAATTCGGGTCGGGCCAATAAAAAACCGATTTTGGCCTTTGACCCGGTACGACCCGGCAGAACCGGCCGGTTGACTCGGTAATCGATAACCGGTTGACCCGGTTGACCCGGTAATATTAATTAAAAAAATTAAATTTAAATTTTAAATTTCTAATGTACTAATTTTATTTATGAAGTTTGGACATGGAAAATACTAGGTTAATTTTTTACTTCAAATTATATTAATATTAGGTTTTTTATATTTTTAAGTTATTTATTTTATTTATTTGTATTATTAAAATATATTTAATATTTATTATATTACACCGGGTTGACCCACCGGTTCGACCGGTTGAACCACTAAAATTAATTTTTTCGGGTCAATGACCGGGCCGGATTTAATAACATAGCTCCCCACTACCCCCTTTCTCTCTCTCTTCTCTCTCTCTCTCTCTCTCTCTCTCCACTCCCCTCTCTCTCTCTTTCTCCACTCTCCCCTCTCACTCTCTCCACAGTCCTCCCTGTCTCCGCCGCCGTCACTCCGCCTCCGATCTCTCCGCCTCCGCCTCGCTCTCTCCGATGAGGACTCGCCGGAAACCGACCTCATCTTCCGCAATATATTCAGACAACATGACTTGTTTTTGGTTCGATTTTTTTTTTCTTTTGGTTTTGGTGTCAGTTGAGAATTCTTTTGATGAATTGAAACATGATTTGCTTTTGGTTTGATTATTGAGCAATTTTGGTGCTCCATATGGTTTCTGAATGTTAATTTGTGTGCATTTTCGTCCAGAAATGTATCTTTGCTCCTTCGCTTCTAAGTTTGTTAAGATTTTTAAGAATGGAGATTTCTTCGAAGGAAAATTCGTTTCTGCTGTGAAGATTGTGGTATGTTTTGATCAAGAATCAAGAAAGTATCCAAATGTGTCTCTTTTTAGGACTTTCCCAATTAGATATATTGTTTATTTCCTTCTTATAGTGTCATACTTTTCCTTCTATTCTTCTGAATCTCATGTAAATCACAGTATTTATTAGGTTTCATCATGCCGCCTTAGTTTTGCTTCCTGAATTGCTTCTTCAGCACAATAGCATCTGATTTAGTTTTACCTCAGGAGTTCTTGTGATTCCTTGGGAACCATAGCATCTGATCAAACTTTCTTTCCTTGTGTTTGTTACATAAAGTGTTATTTGTTTAAAACAACTCATATTTAAAAAATGACACTTTTATTCAAAATAATTGACATTTTTTTGTAAATAAATGACACATTTATTTATTGCAAGACACTTTGAGTAGAGATAATTGACACTCTGCTCTCTACTGTGAATTACGGCTTAAACAGACACTCTGCTCATCATTGACACGTTCTTTTATCGTGATTGACACGCACAACAGAGACAATTGACACTCTGCTCTCTACTGTGAATTATGTCTTAAACAGACACTCTGCCCATCATTGACATATTATTTTATCATGATTAACACACACAGTAGAGACAATTGACACTCTGATCTCTACTGTGAATTATGGCTTAAAAAGACACTCCGGTCATCATTGACACGTTCTTTTGTCATGATTGACACGAATGACACACACAATTGACACTCTGTTCTCTACTGTAAATTACGGCTTAAACAGAGCTGCTCATCATTGACACATTCTTTTATCATGATTGACACGCACATCAGAGACAATTGACACTCTGCTCTCTACTGTGAATTATAGCTTAAATGAACATTGCTTATCATTGACACGTTCTTTTGTCATAATTGACACGCACAACAGAGACAATTGACGCACTGCTCTCTACTGTGAATTATGACTTAAACAGACACTTTGCTCATCATTGACACGTTTATTTGTCATGATTGACATGAACAACATAGAAAATTGACACTTTTTTCATAAACAAATGACATTTTTTTCAAAAATAATTATTAGTTAATAAATGATACAAATGACACTTTATTCCAATACAAATGACACTTTTGTTTGTTACGATTGACAATTTGAGATAAATAACAAATGTCACATTTATTCATCACAAATGACACGCCTTCCTTATCAAAAAAATTGGGAAAAAAAAAGAAAAATTGTTTAAAACAAACGACACTTTTGTTCACAAAAAGTGACACGTCCGTCCTCACACTAATACTAATATCGAAGTGGAGCAAATAAGAAGAAGATACTCACATGGAGGCCAGGCCGAAGCTGAATATAATATGGGAGAAAAAAATTAAAAAAATTAAAGAAAAAGAGAGAAAAAAGTAAAAAACGAAAATTAATATAATAAGAAAAAATAAGGGAAAAAAATGAAGAAAAAAAATGAAAAAAAGAAAAAAAACCAAAAATAAAATAATAAGAAAAATGAAAAATAAAGTAATAAAAAAATGAAAAATAAAACAATAAAATAAATAAAATAAAAAATAAAACAAAAGACGCAAACAAGAGGTCTCGAACCCGCGACCTATTACATGGACGAGCAATCTACTTGAACACTGGGCTACTAACCATTACAATAATATTATGAATATACTTTATATTTATAGACTATGCGCGCGTGTCTGTTGCATGTGCAACATGATGCACACAAGTTTTTGCCGGATTCTAAAGTTATCTAATCCTTGCTTTTACTTTCTCATTGTGAGCGACAATGTTTTTGTTGGAAAATCGGTTGTAATATATATATATATATATATATATATATATATATATATATATATATATATATAGATATAGATATAGGGAATGGATATTATGAGATCCAAATCTTAAAAGAGATACGAGAACCGATCTCGTCCCTTCATTTCGCAAATCTAAGGCTCTCATTTATCCTCAAAAACATTTAAAAATAAATCAAAAAAGGAGAAAATATAGCTCATTAAGGGTATTTTTGTAAACTCCTCTTCTTTTAATTCAACTTCAGATTTTCTCTCTCCACCCATTTTCGCTGCCATGTTCGAGTTTTACATATTTATGCTCATGATGTTATGTGTTTATGCTCATCTTGTTAACTTTTCATGCATGTCCGAATCGAAATGACAGAGTCGTGTTTCTTTTGACCCCGATTGTTTCTTTTGTTAGAATGAATATGATGTGTACGCATAAAGATTGATTTTGGATGGGCCTTCATTGTTCTTGGGCAATTTTGCTCATTTCGTTTGTTTTATTCGATTTTTGTGTTTTTCTATTTTCTGATTAATAGTTTATGTATATTATATTCTAGGTGAATTTATGCAGATTTTTATGGATGGAAGTCCCCCCTTCAAGAAAGAATTCATATTTATCATATTTTTCCGTTACAATTTGATTTATGCTTACCTTTCTCAGAAATCATGCACACAAGTATAGAATTTCATGCTAACCTTTCGATCAAGTTATGAACACATTTTTTTCATTTGACTCAATCTTTTTATGCTAACCTTTCGATCAAGTATGCACATCACCAATATTAATTATGCACAAAAATCCAAAATAATATGTAGGTATGGACAAAAAATTTATGCTTACTATTTCATATTTTTATGCTAATATATAAAATGTTTTATGCTTACGCTTATAAAAAAAAGGCACACGAAAAAAAAGGGTGTGCATACCAATATTAAAACTTTCATGCACATAAGATTGTTTATATATCTGCATACTCCCCAAATGTTTTTGGCATATGATCGAATTATGAATGCATAACTTACAATACTTTAATATACCAAAAGATGTATTTCACTACATTGTTTTCCACAATACTTTAATATACCAAAAGATTTTTTTAAAGGAACATCCTCTTTCGCTCTTTGGTTCTCTTCTTCTTTCCTTTCCCGCTTGAACCGCCTGCAATTATAACATATTTTATGCACATGACTAACACATTTTATGCATACAAAAATGGGATTTTATGCAAACCATGTTATTTTATTATGCACATTACCCAGTGGATTTTATGCACACAACAAACGGATTTCATGCACACAAAGTTATATTTTTATGCTTACCTAATCGCAATTCATACACAAAATATTATAATTCCAAGTTAAATATTTTTATGCTTATACAATAAATAATTTATGCATACATAGTGTAAACTTTATGCATATATAGGAAAGTGATTCACAGAACAACAAACTAGACAAATTTTATGCTCACATAAACATTTTCTATATTTTCGTGCTTATGCAATACATATTTTATGCAAATATACACAAAATATATGCTCATATTATCATCGCAATAATATGATGAGACACAAACATAGTATGAAAATATTACACCTAATAATGCAGAAAATTGAATACATGCGTCTATACTCAAAATCAATATTGGAGGCCGGAAATCAATATATGGAATCGTACTCAAAAGAAACAAAAAAACCTAAATCTCAAGCCAATCCACCAGAATATTTTTACAAAACAATTAAAACGATGGGTAAACGAAAATATCCGCACGCAAACAACAAAATATCCGCACGCAAACATAAACGAAGCTTTGCAGAAATATCGCCCAAAATAGATGCGGTTTTCAGAAACCAAAACTCAAAACCACAATTTAATCGATGGGTAAACGAAAATAACAATAAAAAAGAAGAAACATACCTCTTAATTCGTCAAATATGGTCGACTTTTTTCCAATTTCTTCGAATGCAGTTGAAACCTAGCAATGGTTAGGTTAGAAATCGACGCAGACCTCCAAGAACGACGCAGACCGATAAGAACGAGGAGAGCGAAATTGATCTGTGGAATTGAGATGGAACAACATAAATATGAGAGAAATCGACGAGATTTAGGCTAGGGATGTTTTTGATTTTAGAGAGAGAGAGAGAGAGAGAGAGAGAGAGAGAGAGAGAGAGAGAATGGAGGTGTGGAAGTGGTGTGGAATGGAGAGAAATTTTGGATGAAACATTTCTGGAAATGTTTTCTACCTCCCAAATCTTATTGCCAATTCTATACCCATTTTGCCCTTTTTTTATTTTTTATTTTTTTTTTAAAAAAAAGAAAGAAGGGATTGATATTGTCCATTAGATTAGAACCGATCAACGCTTAGGATCGGTTCTCTTATCTCTTTTAAAGGTTGGATCTCTCTAGATCCATACCATATATATATATATATATATATATATATATATATATATATATATATATATTATGGAAATTTAATTAGCATTAAATGTTAATTTGATTTGGGCAAAATTCAGCCCGTTTAATCGTCTTTTTGAGCCTCGATATATATCCAATTTATGAATTGAGATATATGACGTCGATCTACGTTTCGAGTAGATAATTATAGTGTGCTTAATTTCTCGATTCCGATTTTCAGTGAGTGAGAAATAGTGGCTCGAAGTTTGAGGGGACAAAACTAATATGTTACCTAAAATGGAGAAACTTACCTAATTCGGGTTTTGGAGAGTTATTACATTAATTAATGTCCCACATTGATTAATGTGTGATGTTTTCTGTGGTATTTAAGTCTCTACCATTTAGTAGGAGATAACAAAGTGACATGTGGTGGACTTGAGCCTGGTGGGCTTGGGCCACACATGCTCATGCGCGCGAGCCTTTTCGCCGACCGCCTCACACGCGCCGCACCGCGCCCGCGCCCGTGCTCGTGCCCGATCCGTGTTCGTGTCCTTGGACTTGGACTTGGATTTGGACGTGGTAATTGGTCCTTTGGGTGGTCCGTGGGGGCTTGTCCGTTGGGTTTGGCTGGACTGACCCAATTCAACATTGGTGGCCTGATCCAGTTCGTGGTGCAGTGCACCTGCCACACCTAAGCCTAATTTTTGGAAGTCTCTAGAATGAGACTGTTCAAGTGATCTCCACCGCTCCACTTTCCATACCCACGTTCACTTGCTTAATAGCACCAACAATCTTTCACCTAGGGAAGCAGCATATAAATAAGCAGGTTTTCATTCCATTTCAACACACCTGAAAACATCTGCATACTCATCTTAGCTCATCTTAGCTCTAGTTGTCCAGCTCCTGTCCTCGCCGGAAAGTCCAGTTCGCCGGAGCTCGACGATTTTGCGGTGCTGCAATCCTCGAGACGTCATCGTTTTATCTTTGGGGACGATATGCCGAAAATCGAGAGCACTACCGGGGCATATTTCGTCTTGCGGATTGAGGTCATCCTCGACTCGACGAAGATTTGTTTTAAACATTTTGTTGTGTTTACGTTTACCAACTCATTTGTTTGTTTACGACTGTAATAGCAGTTTTTAATCCAATAATCGCAAGACGAAATAGCCTACTTAAGCTGCTTGAAAACATGTCTTCATCATCTGCTGCCATCTCCGACGCTACCGCCGCCGCCGCTTCTGCCGCCACCAACCCCGCCGTTTCTGACGTCATTGCCTCCTCCGGCAATGTGGTTCCACCGATGTTTGTTCCAACTCTAACTCCGGCGTTTGCAAATCCAACACTTGTTGCCATGTCTGCCGCCACTGACGCTAGAATCGCACTTAACCGTGCTAATGCCACTAACTCGGCATATAACTTCACTGCGATGTCTTCTGCTTTGCAGAACAATGTCCCTTTTGGGAGTGTGAACCACCTTGGTGTGGTGGGGGGCTCGAACCCGATGTTGACGGCACCTCTACACTCGTCTAGAGTATTGCCTACTGCCGAGAAGCCCACGAAGTTTGGTGGAGCCGACTTCAAAAGGTGGCAACAAAAAATGTTGCTCTACTTGACAACATTGGGGTTCACGATCGTGCTGATGGAGAATGCACCCACCCCTCCAAGTGAAAATGAAGAGAATATAAAAGTCCGCATTGCATACGAAAATTGGCTTACTTCTAACTACTTCTGTAAAAACTTCTTACTTAGTAGTTTAGATGATAGCCTCTATAGTGTGTATGCAAATGTAAAGACCTCCAAGGCTATTTGGGAGGCACTTAAAAGAAAATATTGTACTGATGATGCAGGGACTAAGAAGTTTGTAGTCGCCAAGTTCTTGGACTATAAAATGGTGGACTCTCGACTGGTCATGGAGCAACTGCAAGAGTTCCAACTCATTGTCCATGACGTCCATGCCGAAGGGATGCTTTTGCCCGATGCTTTCATTGTGGCAACCGTGATAGAGAAACTTCCCCCGAGCTGGAAGGACTTCAAGAGCTACTTGAAGCACAAGCGAAAGGAAATGACGCTTGACGACCTTGTTGTCAAGCTCCGCATTGAGACCGATATGAGGACTCGAAATGGGAAGGGCAAAGCACCCGTGGAAGTGAGAGTTAACCTCACAGAAAAAGGTGGAAACTCCAACAACATAAAAAGAGGGCGTCCAAACAGCAACCCCAAAGGCAAGGGCAAGGTGCAAGCCCGCAAATTTGAAGGGGACTGCTACAACTGTGGCAATTCCAGCCACATGTCCAAGGACTGCCGTAAGCCAAAGAAGAAAAGGGCTCGGCAAGCCAACATGTTGGAGATGCCTGAAGCCGACCTTGCGGCCGTTGTCACCGAAGAAGCTAACATCGTGGAGAATGAGGGGAAGTGGTATATTGATACCGCTGCCACGACACATGTTTGTGGTGACCGAAGTTGTTTCACCAAGTACAAGAGTTGCCAAGGGAGGAAGCTCAATATGGGAAATCAAACCTCATCTGAGGTAGTACTGTGGTGCTAAGGTTGAGCTTCGGGAAGAACCTGACTCTTGGAGAGGTGTTGCATGTCCCCGACATTCGGAAGAATCTTGTGTCCGGCTCTGTACTAGTCAAGAGAGGTTTTAGACTAGTTTTTTAGTCTGACAAATTTATCTTGTCAAAATTTGGTATGTTCCTAGGAAAAGGTTACTTGTCTGAGGGCCTTTTCAAATTTTCTGTAATGGCATTGTGCCAAGAGCCCATTGAGACCAAGAATAATGAGAATGAAGCTACTTCCTACTATTTGATTGAGTGTTCCGATTTATGGCATTCTAGATTAGGATATGTTAATCTAAATGCGATAAAAAGATTAGTTAATCTCAATCTACTTAAAGTAAATGAGTTTAACAAAACCAAGTGTGAAGTTTGTGTTGAAGCAAAATTGGCTAAGATGCCATTTCATTCTGTAGAAAGGAACACAAATCCTCTAGAACCCATTCACACTGATGTATGTGACTTAAAGTTTGTACAAACTAGAGGTGGAAAAAAGTATTTTATTACTTTTATTGATGACTGCACTAAGTATTGTACTCTTTATCTTTTAAGGAGTAAAGATGAGGCGATTGAAGTTTTTACTAACTTCAAAGTAGAAGTCGGAAACCAACTTGATTGTAAAATCAAAATTGTACGAAGTGATAGATGTGGAGAGTATGTAGCTCCTTTTGAAGAGTTGTGTAAGACAAGTGGTATTATTCATCAAACTACTGCCCCCTATTCGCCTCAATCAAATGGTGTTGCTGAAAGGAAGAACCAAACTTTAAAGGAGATGATGAACGCTTTGTTAATAAGTTCTGGACTGCCCCAGAACATGTGGGGGGAAGTCGTTTTGACGGCTAACTACTTATTAAACAAAATACCTCTAAAAGGTAGAGATGTTACTCCTTACGAGTTGTGGAAAGGAAGGAAACTTTCCTATAAATACCTCAAAGTGTGGGGGTGTTTAGCTAAGGTAGAAGTGTCTTTGCCTAAACAAGTTGCAATCGGACTTAAGACCATTGATTGTATCTTTATAGGATATGCACTGAATAATAGTGCATATCGGTTTGTCATTCATAAGTCGGTCGTGCCCGATATGAATATTGGAACTACTATTGAGTCAAGGAATGTTATATTCTTTGAACATGTCTATCAATCTAAAAAGGATGATAAAGTTGAGTCTAGCTGTAGTGGTGAAGCAAGAGAAGTTGCTAGTAGTTCTAGAAATGTGGGGGTAGAACCCGCTACGCGTAAAAGGCAAGCTGCCGATCTTGAACCAAGACGTAGCACTAGAGCAAGGGTTGTTAAGGACTTTGGTCCTGATTATGTAGTTTTTCTTTTAGATGAAGAACCGCGGTCTATAAAGGAAGCTCTTTCTAGACCCGACGGCCCACTTTGGCAAGAAGCTGTCCAAAGTGAAATTGATTCCATCATGCAAAATCACACTTAGGTCTTAGATGACCTACCCGAAGGTTGCAAGCCCTTAGGATGTAAGTGGATTCTAAAAAGAAAATATAAGGCAGATGGGTCAATTGACAAACATAAAGCTCGTTTAGTGGTTAAAGGTTTTAAGCAAATTGAAGGATATGATTTCTTCGATACTTATTCGCCTATAACGAGGATTACGTCTATTTGTGTGCTTCTCGCGATTGCTGCTTTGCACAATCTTGAGATTCACCAAATGGACGTGAAAACTGCCTTTCTAAATGGAGATTTAGAAGAAGAAATTTATATGGAACAACCTGAAGGGTTTGTAGTACCTGGCCAAGAGCGAAAGGTATGTAAGTTGGTGAAATCCCTATATGGGTTAAAACAAGTACCATTACAATGGCACTTGGAGTTCGACGAGGCTATGTTGTCGAATTGTTTTAAGATTAATGAATGTGACAAGTGTGTTTACATAAAGAATACAAAGAATGATTTTGTAATTGTTTGTCTTTATGTAGATGACATGTTAATTATGGGACAAAACCTTCAAGTCATAAACGACACCAAACGTATGCTTAACAGAACTTTCGATATGAAAGATATGGGAGTTGCTGACGTTATTCTTGGAGTGAAGATTCAAAGAACTCCCAAAGGGATTGTTTTGTCTCAATCTCATTATATTGAGAAAGTACTTAAGAGGTTTAATGCCTTTGATAGTGCGCCGGCAAAGACTCCTCTAGAAGTTAATGTTCACTTGAGCAAGAATAGGGGTGATCCTGTTGCTTAAGAGAAATATGCTAGAGTCATTGGTTGTCTTATGTACATCATGAATTGTACGAAGCCCGATCTAGCTTGTCCGGTGAACAAACTGAGTCGCTATACTAGTAATCCTAGTAGAGAGCATTGAAAATCTCTTGTAAGAGTTCTGAGGTATTTGAAATACACTCTTAACTTTGGGCTGCACTACTCGAGACATCCCCCAGTACTTGAAGGGTACTGTGATGCGAATTGGATATCCGACACTAAAGAATCGTTGTCTACTAGTGGTTATGTGTTCACTATAGGGGGAGGAGTTGTGTCATGGAGATACACGAAACAGACGTGCATAGCCCGATCCACCATGTAATCCGAATTTATTGCTTTGAATAAGGCCGGTGAGGAGGCCGAGTGGCTCTGTGATTTTCTTGAAGATATTCCATGTTGGATGAAACCCGTGCTATCTGTGATGATTCACTGTGATAGTTAAGCGACTATTGGTAGGGCAAAGAGTGGGTTGTATAATGGTAAGTCGAGACATATTCGTCGTCGACATAATACCGTAAAACATTTGATCACGATTGGGGTTATCTCTGTAGACTATGTCAAGTCTATAGATAACCTAGCAGATCCGCTTACTAAGAGTTTGAATCGAGATCAAATGTATAAGCTCGTATAGGGAATGGGAGTTAAATCCACAAGTTAAAGACGATTATAGTGGATACCCAACCTTGTAGATTGGAGATCTCATGAACTTGGTTCAATGGGAAAACCTAAGCTATATGAGTCTATGGATATCACACTCATTTAATCTATTCCCTATAAGAGCTCGAGAGTGTTGGTGACCTGTCAAGTGGTGAGGTTAAGTCTTTGACTTTAATGATTCTTGGATGTCTTGAGAAGGTGGAGTATGACAGGATACTCGAGTAAGAATCACCTATATAAGTGAGAAGTGAGGGCTGCTTCTATGTAATACTTATGAATCCAAAGAGGTTGTCCATGACCTGTAAATGACACAAACGTGAGAACGGACGAGGTTGAGACTTTATAGTATTAGTGCTATTATCTAAGTATACACCATGGAGGAATAGTTCAAGGCCACGTGTCCACTAGTCCGTCGGTATGCTCGATAGCACTGACTAAGGAAGGTTCAAGGTCACAAGCCACCACCCTGATGCTTTATTGTCTCTTGAGGACAGAGCTGTGTGTGTGCATGCATGCATTTGGCTATTTCCACTCATGTGGGAGATTATTGGAAAATCGGTTGCAATATATATATATATATATATATATATATATTATTATTATTATTATTATGGAAATTTTATTAGCATTAAATTCTAATTTGACTTGGGCAAAATTCAGCTCATTTAATCGTCTTTTCGAGCCTCGATATATATCCGATTTATGAATTGACATATATGACGTCGATCTACGTTTCGAGTAGATAATTATAGTGTGCTTAATTTCTCGATTCCAATTTTTGGTGAGTGAGAAATAGTGGCTCGAAGTTTGGGGGGACAAAACTAATATGTTACCTAAAGTGGAGAAACTTACCTAATTCGGGTTTTGGAGAGTTATTACATTAATCAATGTCCCACATTGATTAATGTGTGATGTTTTGTGTGGTATTTAAGTCTCTACCATTTAGTAGGAGATAACAAAGTGACATGTGGTGGGCTTGGGCCACACACGCTCATGCGCGCGAGCCTTTTCGCTGACCACCTGCGCCGCACCGCGCCCATGCCCGGCTCCGGCTCCGGTTCCGGTCCGTGTTCGTGTCTGTGTTCGTGTCAGTGGACTTATATCTTGGATCTTGGCAATTGGTCCTTTGGGTGGTCCGTGGGCTTGTCCGTTGGGTTTAGCTGGAGAGGCCCAGTTCAACATTGGTGGCCTGATCCATTTCGTGGTGCAGTGCACCTGCCACACCCAAGCCAAATTTTTGGAAGTCTCTGGAATGAGACTGTTCAAGTGATCTCCACCACTCCACTTTCCATACCCACGTTCATCTGCCTTAATGGCACCAACAATCTTTCACCTGGGGAAGCAGCCTATAAATAGGCCGGTTTTCATTTTATTTCAACACACCTGAAAACATCTGCATACTCATCTTAGCTCATCTTAACTCTAGCTGTCCAACTCCTGTCCTCACCGGAAAGTCCAGTTCGCCGGAGCTCGACGATTTTGCGGTGCTGCAATCCTCGAGACGTTGTCTTTTTATCTTTGGGGACGATACGCCGAAAACCGAGAGCACTACCGGGATGTATTTCGTCTTGCGGATAGAGGCCATCCTCGACTCGACGAAGATTTGTTTTAAACATTCTGTTGTGTTTACGTTTACCAACTCATTTGTTTGTTTACGACTGTAATTGCAGTTTTTAGTCCAACAGTTTTACAATGTTTCCACCATTCTTCTCTCCTAGCTGCTCTCCTTACTTTCCTAGCCATGCTTTTTTGAAGATTAAGATCGGTGTTGATAGGATCCACTTCCAAACGCATCTTAATAAAGTCTTCATCCTCTAGATCTGACTGAGATGATTCTTGCATAAGGTAGGAAGGATGCATAAGTATATATGTAATCACTTCTCAACTACAATTCTTCAAAGTTAGGCAATGGCTCCTCTGCTGGCTCTCTGGGTTTGCTTGGGGCTAGTTTCCTAGTGGCTTGTTTCCCAAACTTCTCTTTCTCAAGCCTCACATCTTTTTCAATTTCCTATTCATCAATTTTCTCTTGAATCTCCCTTTGTGAGAATTTTCTTGAAGTTTTCGTAGGTTGTTTTCTGAGCTTCAGCTTTGAGTGCTTTAGCGGCCTCTTCCTTAGGAGTGAGTGTATATCCACTAAAGGTTCCGACATAACTAGTCGTTCGGCAACGTGCTCCTCTTGAAACTCTGCAGCCTGATCACCCCACTCTTCAGACGTTGTAGTCTCTCCTTCTTTTTCTTCTTCAGGATGGCTGACCTCAGGTTCTTGAGCAACAGCTTTCGTGCCTGATGGTCCGACCTCAGTTTCTAGAGGAGGGGGGATGACAGGAGATGACTCCTTAAATAACTCCCTTAAGATTGGTGTAGTTCTCCTCTTTCTGTCTTTTCTTTTTTGCTGATCCAATCTCCTGGTCAGTGTTTTCTTCACCTTCCCCCTTTTTGGCATCACCATTGCCATGGGAGGAGCTGGTGAAAACTGCATCATGAAAGGCTTTGTTGCCTGGAATTTTAGCTACTCCATCTATGAGAATATGAGCTCTAAAACAACCATCTTCAACCCTTCATTAACTTTGGTTTCCACTTCCCTAATCATATGGATGAACTGTCTCTCCACACGGTCGCTCATGCTTTCGACATTAGATGTAATAGCGTGTAGGGAAACTTCAACATCGTGAATAGCGGAGACCTGTGAAGCCATGTTAGCTAAAGAATCCCTCATGACAGTCTCCTGTCAACAAGCTATTGAAGTGATCGATTGTCTGGTTGGTTGAGGTAGCATACTCACCAATCATCTTCAATTGCTCACCAACTTTCTCGGCTAAAAATACAACAGGGTCAGGAAGAGGATCAGACTTGCCTGAAGCACCCACAACCCATTCAAGATGGAATCCCTCATCAGTCATCGGGGCATTATGAGGGTTGGGGGTCAGCATAGGTTGAGGAACTAGAACATCAACAGGTTGTATCCCCTGCTTCGTGCCTAAAGTAGAAGGAATGTCAGTGGCGGTCATCGTCCTGTTGGCTCCGTAACCAGTCGAAGAATTGATGTTAGGATTAGACGTCGGAGGAACTTCAGGACCGAGCTGATCATCCTGATTATCATCTTGATCATGTGCTGGCGGTGGTGGAGCGGAAGAGGAAGGAACTAAAGACTTCTGAATGCATATTAGAATCACGGCACGAAATTGTTCATCATTCAGGTAGTCAGTTAGATGACTAAATCCTATCTCCACTCGAAGGAAATTCTCTTCCTCCTTGATCTATCGTATTATTAGAAGTTCTGCTAGCAACACAAAATTATACCACCAATCAATCCTTAGCTTCATGAGACAGCGAAGCCTGATTTCATTGGCGAGCAACTCTGAATGGGAAACAACTTCAAGAACGAGGGTTGAAACCTCATTTGCAGCAGATGTCTTCAATAGCCGTTCAAACATATTGACTCTTGTCAGTATCTTGGAATGGACAGGATTGGTCATATGAGGATGACGAAGAACTGGGAGTAGAGCTGTGTTAGGAGTGCACAAATCCCTCACTTGGTCCCTATGAGGAGCCATGAACGACTTCAACAATTGGAGCAGACTCAAAACTCCTGAGAGGACTGCCTCAGTTCCTGAGATAGGAGTCGTAGTTGTTCTGATGCTAGAGTGTCTACTAAGCCTCGACGTTAGGAAAGTCCCCAATTACTTATGCTATCTGCTCCATTGGCTCCACAGGTCCTGACGAAGATTAAAGAACCCCAAAAGCCTCTATAAAAGGCAAGCCTGCTGTTAGTGGGGCGTCAGTGTCAGACTCATCCCATAGGGTCCAAACCACTTGTGGTGCCTTTGCCTTTTTTGTTGTTTTCTTTGGCTTTGGTGAGGAAATAGCTTTCGTCTTTGTTTGAGATCCTAACTGAGAACTGGCTTCCTCGGCTTTTTTCTGAGCCTTTGTCAGGACTCATGATCACAGCCTCACTCTAACCTATTGAGATTTTGGCTACGGTTGGAGATGTGAACTTGATGTTCTTGCGATCATATTTCTCGACATCCTCCCATATATCCTTGGGATTCCAGAACACCTTCTCCAATAAAATGGGAGTCTTGGTGCAGTAATGGAGTTTAAACTTCTTCAGGTATTGTACTAGGTGGTCTATGTCTATAACGAATTTGGCAACTTCGACCTTGAGCATCATCATGAAGTATGCTCCCCCAATCGATTAGTACTCGATCGAAAATGCCTCCCGTGATTTAAATCTTGTTCATGGACAATTGTTCGTGTGACCCCATGCTGGATGTGATCCAGTGGGTTACATTGTGCACAAGAGCCCTGTATTCTGACAATAAGCACCGTCTTCTTGTCACATAGTTCCGTAAGGAATTCGTTGTCTCGTTCTTCGGCATAAGGGTGAGGAAGAACACCGTTCTTCACATGAATCTTGAAGATTGCCCGAAAATTTATTTCCACCAGAACCCAAACGTCCGTCATCTTTATCATAACCCGTACATTTTACGGCTCCCCTGATCCTACTCACTAACTCCTCGTTCCTATCGTCAGCAAGATTATAGAAGAAAGCAACGAGATGCTTACCTAAAGCCATCTCAGCAACAAACGTGAGGAATATCTCGAGCCTAGTCTTCCTCAACATCATGTACATCTTCTCAATGTGTGAGAGTGAACATCGTAAGAGGTTCATAGTGAAGGTTGTTCTCCACAACGACTTCAAGGTCGGGTGGGAAGTACAGAGCTTCCTTCTTCTTGGAGGATGCAGAAGCTATCGAATAGTCATTGAGAAAATATGCAAAAAGAATGTTAGAACTCGAAAATAGAGTACATCACTGGGAGAAATATGTGAAAATACCTTATAAACTGCTTAGGAACGTAAGTGGATAGAATAGATTCACAGAGAAAACTCGAGTTTGCAGAAGGTATTTCGATGCAAAAGAAGAAGGATAAGGGTGCTATGTGATTTGAAACGGCGGTGAAAATCGACTGACGATTAGGATTTAAATTGCAGTTGAATCGTCGACAGTTGGATATACATTGTTATAGGTAATGATTATGGTGACGTGAATAACTCAATATCCACAAAAGTAGAGTTTTAAGTTTAAAGAGATGTGAATTGCATATAATGTGGTACATAAAGTATAGAATAACGTGCAATAATAAAAAAAATATTTAATGCAAGTATTAATGAATATGGGAACAGTCAGTGATGAATAATGAATGTTTAGGCAAACCTGTCAGTAGAAATATCATAGTCTATTGATACCTCGTGTGGTGGTTTACTGATTGTTGTTCCCCCTAACTTTAGTAGTTGTTTTTTTAGGTTTTTAAGTTTATAGCTTCTAGATGAATGTTCCCCCTAATTGTATGAGTCGGTCAGTGTTGAATCTGATCAGGATTCAGGAGACCAAGTTCAACTAATATATCTTTGAAATGTACTTTAGGGAGAGCTTTCATCAGGATGTATGCACGCTGGTCTGAGTGTGTCAATCATTTCCATCCTGATATCTTTGCATTCGACGTGATCTCTGATGAAGTGATAACGAATATCCACATATTTGCATCTAGTATACAGAATGGGATTATAAGATATTGCCACTACACTTGTGTTTTAACAATAGATAGGGACTTTAGTAGCCTAGATTTGATAATCCTTGAGTTGTTGTTTCAGCCATACAATTAGCGCGGAACAGCTTCCAAATGCGTAAAACTCAGCCTCCGTCGTGGAAGTGACTACTAACTTTTGTTTCTTAGAAAACCAAGATAGTAGTTTGCTTCCCAAGAACTAATATGTTCCTGATGTTGATTTCCAGTCAATATTGCAAGCTGCATAATCAACATTAGAGTAGATAGTTTTTCAAGATTGTCATTAACAGGATACCAAAATCCAACATCTGATGATCCTTTAAGATAGCGCAAAATTTTCTTTGCAGCTTCCATGTGTGATTGCTCGGTAATTAGTTTAGTTTGATGATCGTCTTTTGTAGTCATGCTCCATCTTGCAGTTGGAGTTCATTGGAATCTTGACAGGTTTACCGATTGTCAGTCTAAACTACTTGATGAGATCCTTCGTGTACTTTGCTTGATTAATGAAAATGCGTTCGGGAAATTGTTTGACCTGCAATAGTTCATTTATTCCATCAGAAACATTTCAAACTTGTTAAACATATGAGATTCAAATATTTCGCAAAGAATTTCCTTCTTGAAACCAAAAATAATATCATCCACATAGATTTGTACTATTATGATTTCCTCTCAATCAATGAACTTGAACAGTATGTCGTCCACTGTTCCTATCGAAGAGAAACTCCGAGAGAGTTTCATACCAAACTCGAGGAGCTTGCTTTAATCCATACAATCACCTATGAGAATCTGGTGGTTGTTCTACATAGACTTCCTCATTCAATTCTCTATTCAAGAAAACACACTTCACATCCATTTGATAAACTTTGAATCACTGATGTGAGTTGCATGTACGGAAGAGTCTGATTGCTTCAAGTCGAGCAACATGTGCGTCAGTCTTGTCATGAGCAATTCCCTCTGATTACCAATAACCTTTTGCTACTAATCTGGCTTTGTTGTGTACGATGTCGTTTTTGTCTCGCTTGTTTTTTAACACTCATTTCGTCTCAGTGACGTTCTAATGAGTTGGTATGTCCAAAAACTCTCATACATCGTTGCACTGAAGTTGATTCAGCTCTTCCAGTATTGCTCCTATCGAATTTGAATTCTTGAGCGCATCCTCAATGTTGTTAGGTTATTCTGTGGATGGATATATAGCAGGAGAACATGCCACTTTCATAATGGTAGCTTTAGGATTTGACGTCAAATGATCTTCTTGTTTGAGTGTGCGTCTTTCTAGGATCTACATTATTTGATTTCCTCGTCAGTATCTTGATCAATAGTATTATTAGTATCATTAATATGTACATGGTCAATTACTGGAGGTAGGTTTGCACACTCGGGGTTATCAGTATTTCTGATAATGTCATCAATTCCCATTGAGTTGGTATCCTCAAATTTGGTCTCAATTACTCGAAGATTTTTGTCGTCAACCGTTGTAACATGATCTTGTGTCTATTTAGGAGACTCAAAGTTTTCATATGCGTCATGGTTAGTAGAGTCCTCCCTTGTCAGTATTGGATCGACTACTGACTTCTTTGTTGAGGCTTCATTTACTGATGGTTGGTTTTCATCAGTGAATTGAACTATGTCAGCTTTCTCTTTCTTGTGCACATTAGTAAATTCTTTAAATTGAACATAAGGTGTTTCTCCCACATAAAGGGTCCGACAGTTAAACACTCTAAAGCTTTTATTGATCTAAGAGTAACCTAAGATTAATTCAAAATTAGATTTACTATCAATGGCTTTCAGTTGGTCATTTCCATTATTATAGATGAAACAAGAACAACCAAAAACATGGAAATAAGAGATATCAAGAATTCTCCCGTTCCATAGCTCATAGGGGCTTTTCCCTTGATTTCTAGTTAGCAAAGAGAGATTCTGAGAATAATTCGTTGTGTTGATGGCTTCTGCCCAGTATTTCCGTGGAAGTCCTACTTCAACAATTATTGATCTATCGGCTTCCTTAAGGGTCCTATTTTCCTTTCAACATTCCATTATGAGGAGTTCTCGCTACTGAGGTCTTATGAAGAATGTCATTCTCTTTGCAGTAGGCCATAATGAAGGAGTTTATGAACTCAGTTCCTTTGTCTGATATGATTTTATGACCTTGCAATTAATCTCTACACTAAGTTGGGTCAGTAAAGCTAGAAGCTTGTCCTTCACTTTCTTCTTTCTGTGTAGGAACATGAGCCATATGTAACGAGAGAAATCATCGATTGAACTAGTCCATATTTCTTTCCATCGATCGAACAAGGAGTGATACGACCGAATAATCTTCTGGAGAAGCGAATAACTGTTCATGATCTTCTGCATTGGTTGAAAAGCAATAATTACATTTTAATGTAACAGTTTACATAAAGACTGTTTATATCCTAGCTTTATACTTCTTCGCACTAGGGTAGGTAGGGTCGAGGAAGATTGAGCAGTGGATTTGGGTGCTAGTTAATGATTTCATTGCGTGGAACAAATTCCCATGGGAGCCTACACATATGGGACACTTAAGTTATGCACTAGATTCGTTTCGAGGACTGCTGATAAATGTACTGACAAATATCACTTTTATGGACCCATTTGGGCAATTTAGGTATGTAAGTTATTGTAATTAATGTATTAAGAATTATATACCTTATTTGTTAAAATAATCGTATGATTGTAGGTTTGGTCACACGAGGTTATTCCAACTCTAGAAACAATATGTGCAAATCTTGTAAATGTAAATGTTATCCCCCGTTATCTGAAATGTGAGTTCACCATGCAACGAGAGTGCGACATTGGAACATTATTAGAAGGTATGTATGTTATACTTTACAATGTCTTAGATTATTTTAATATTATAACATTTCTTTCATTTGATATTTGTTGTAATTGCAGCATCATGTTGAACCGATTCTAATAGCAAGTTGACAATTGAGCATGAATATATGACGACCTACTAGCAGAGTGTTAAACTACCCCATCAATTTAGGCATACAATTTAAACTCAAGGTGAACCCATTGCACATAATAAAGAGATTTGTGATATTAGTGAAAGTAGTTAAAAAAAATAAACTATATTAACAATTATGAATTATACCAGGTAGCACCAACATGCAAACATGTTATCCCATAGAGTTGTCACTCACGATATTCACAAAACCAGTTCGATAGCGATCCAACAGCATTGCTCAATACATCATTCACATCCAATTTGTTATTGTTAATGGATACAACACGGTATCTATGTAACTTCTCGTGCTCTGGTGCTAGCTTTAGCTCTGCCTTTACTGTTAACTCATTACCTCTTGTCATGGCTTTCTCTCAACGTTTATCAAACCACTCATCGAGCATACACTTGATTGCCTCATTCATAGCGCATATTGGAATGGATAACCATGAAGCTCAGAGATTGTATAACCATTAAGCCTGGGAAACACCAAACATGATGAATAAATCCTGGAAACGACCATCGGTCCAACTTCCATATCAGTGATATTACCTAGATTTTGCTTTTCAGAACACATAGGTAACTGGAAAACATGTTCTACGAGTTTACAACCCAGCCATAGATTAACAGATATAACAACATTGCTAACTCGCCTTAATTAAGAAGTTTTCAAAGAGATCATCATTCTCTCGATTTTAATATCATGTTCGAGCGATGCATTTTACGTGGGACATAAGCTGAGACAACCTTTACATGCACACTTCTTGAACAAGTGCATGTAAGATTCTGATTATATGTGTGCTCCAAAGTTAATTTATGCACATATTAGTATGTATTATTTCTCGGGGATGAAATGGGCAGCGATCACTGTGTTTGCAAAGATACGTATTTGTTCCGCATTTGGATGAGCCACTTTAATTTAGCTCACTTTTCCATATGCCAGTGCGGCAACATCATATAACTCATCTTCCTTTGAAATATCGATCTAGTATAAAGTTGACGATCAACAATGTGATCACATTTCTAACAATGAAAAAATCAGATAGATCCAAAGGTATAACTGAAGCAACCAATTACTTGCTCCTTCATCGTTGTTGTAATTTCTTTCCTTAATAATGGTGAGACGCATGCTCAACACAAGTATAGGATGGTTCACGTTGCCTTGACGGATCCATGCAGAGAAGTCGTCTATTGTACACTCAATTAATGCCAACAACACCACATCCTCTACGCCTTCATTGGATGAAGTATCAAGATTAGCTTCTTTATCTGAGTCTGCCTCGATACGAGTCTCATGTTCTGTCTCGACATGAGTCTCGTGTTCAGGCGCAGTCCTGCCCCGATTGCTGCCACTGTCTTACTTTGGAAACAAGTTGTCCGATCTGAAATACTCAATATCGTCGTCTGGCATCTAATATGATTGAGAAAATTGAGCATCTTGGACATCAGGGATTCCTCTAGATCCAGAATCTTAAAAGTGCATAAGAAATAAAGTCGGTTGCATTTTTATAGAACACAAACAAGCGAGATCCATGTCGATGCCAAAATTGGACCTTATCATTCTACCAATACAAGAAACAAATAGGTAATACATCTCATAGCAGGTCGAAAATTAAAAAAAAGGTCAAGACAGTGTTGGATAAACTGTTGTAAAACTGCTAGACATATACCATTTGCAGGAATGAAGACAAGTCTCTGATGACGACCTACGTAACTCGATTTATTGTTGAATTGGCTGTTGAGTTTGTCGATCACACTTCTCCAAATATCCATTATTTCTTTTGTTTTCAAATGATGAATTCAGTGAAGAATTTAGATTTAGGAATTGAGCGAGGATTGATTGTCTATGTTCAATGCAAATTCACTACATTACTTGGATGGAAATTGGTGAATGGCACACAAAATGATGTTGAAACTCGAAAATGATAGGAAACAAAATCAAGAAATTACCGAAGTAATTTCAAGACAAAAGAGAACAAGTCTCACCCCAAACAAGAAAACAACTTTTTCAGCCCAATATTTCTTTTCTATTTCGAAGATAGATAATAATACAAAGACTGACCATATTTATAGAGATAAAAGCTAACCTTAAACCTAATTATAAAAACCCAAAATACTAAACCTAAACCTATTTACAAAAGCCAAAAATACTAACATTTGATAATATTGAATAAATCTAATTAAATCTAAAATATAAAATACTAAAAGGCTGCATCATATCAATGTCTCCCCCTGAGAACAGCCTTGTCCTCAAGGCGGATGAGACTGCAACTGGAAAGGTTGTGCACTAGCTGCAAGGGGTGCGAGAACATCAACTTCCCTACTTAAAGATATTGCAGCTTCATCCACAAAGATGAATCCAATACTATCATGGAATGACGGAACCTGTCGTCCATCAACCTTCACATGGAATCATACTAAACCAGCATTAAGCTTTTGAATAAATAATTTTCCTTTCAAAAAAGGGAATGACCAGTCAAAGCCAACTCTCTTAGTTGGTCCTATTGTTCAATTCAACCACCAGCAACCCTTTGAGTTCTCTGTCCCATCATCTTTATCATCCCTACTTTTCCTTTCAAAATTCCATCTCTAGTCTCATCAACTTCTATTAATCCCCAACCTTGCCAATTCCTCCTCAAATGGAGATTGAAATAGAATGGATACGCCCTGTTCACCGACTTCAGTCGTGTCACTCTAGCAAACCCTTGGAAACTGTCATAGGTTGCCCCTCATTCAACATATAACCCATTGAGTTCGTCTCCAATATCAACCCCCAAAGCAACAAACCGACACTCCCATTCTTGTAGAATACCTCCCCGTCAATTGACATCCCCCTAAATATATTTTCTCTTATGCTGACCTCTTGCGATTTAGTAAAATAACTTAATAATTCCCTCTTAGACATTTTATCGAACAAGAACTTTGCAACTTCTATCTTCCTCACTGAATCACTCGTAGACAAATTCGAGTAAGAAATTAGGTCCATCTCAGCCCCAATCTCGGCTGGCATCCGTGTACTACCAACTCCCTCAAAATTAGAAGAATGCCCAATAGTTACATTCTCAACCAACCCCTTATTGAAAGCAACATAACCAATGTCATCATAGTTAGACATGTTGGTCCCGAGTGTATGATCAGGTGTAGAGGGGGGGGAATACACCTGATTCCGATTTTCTCAACTTCGAACACGAACAGTCCTGTTCAGGAAAGTGCCGTACTGAAATAATTCAGCAGACCAAATAGCTGTTCTGAATCATGTGTGGTAAAGAGTCTGACTCTACTGAGATCTGCTAGCTGACTGAGTCAGAATTCAGTATCAAAACAGGTAGAGTTCAGCGGTGCGAAAAAGTGTAGGCCCAAATCAGTTGAGTGGAAAAACCGTTTTAGCAAGTCTCAGTTCAGCAAGTAGACAGTTCAATATGCTGAGACAGTTGAATGACTTTAAGAAGATTTTCAGTATGAACAGTAAAATCAATGCAACAGTAATCAGAAAGCAATAACAAGACACAGATTTTTAAAGTGGTTCGGATATCACACAATCCTACGTCCACTGTCTCGAAAAGTTCAGGAGGCTATTTATTATACTGAGTTAGTCTCAGTCAGCTTGTACACAGGACAAAGCCGTGGCTTGGGGATTATACTGAGCAAGTCCCAGTTTACAAAGACATCAAACTAAAGTGTTCGACAAACTTCTCCAACTATGAAGGAGTCCTTTTACAATAAGGATTGGGTTCAAATATGAACTCCTTCGTCTAAGCTATAAGTATATTCTGTTGAGCTTAGGGTTAGAGGGATAGGGAATGAGAGTGTGGCTTCTAGATCGACGAACAACTGAAATAAACTTTAGGTTCGTGTATCGTCGATTTGGATACTAGAGGCTCTTCTAACAGTTTAGCTTGGTTCCCTATAAGCTGAGAATGTAGTCTTTCGCCGGAGATAGATCTTCAACTTCTTGCGGAAGACTTAGGGTTTTCTGGTTCTAGCTCGTTTGAATGCTTGTGTTTGATTTCGTCGTTAAGCTTATGCGCATTCTTTCTTTCTCTTGAAATGTCCCTCTATTTATAGAGCAGAGATTGGAAAAGATCCGTTGGAGACGATCTTCCTTTCTCTCTCTCTTTTGGTAGCAAACGGCTCTTTTGAAGTAGGTAACGGTGTACTTTCCCACCTTTTTAGGTAAAGGGTTGGCTGCGGCTTTAGCGGTGAGAAGACACGTGTGTTCTTGTCATTCGTTGAGGTGGATAGAGCGATTGAGACAGCCACGAGACTTCAAGGCAACCGAAGCCGACTTCTCTCTTCCTCGTATATGACAATGCTGATTGTCTTTCAAAAGTATTTGATCTGAGCCCCGACTGCCGATCTTGAGTCCGATTCGGTATTCGGTAGGTAGATAGGCGAGGAAAGTCTACGAAGATCGGTTACGAGTTCGATGGCTGCTCCTGCTGAGTCCAGTTTCATCGACTCTTTCGATATCTTGCTCTGCTTGAGTCCAAGATATCACTGAGTCTTCTACTTCTGGTGTTAAGGCAGATAATCTACTGAGCGCCTTGATCAGAGCGAGTGTCTGCTGAGTCTGAAACCTCAGAGACAAATAACGATTACAACGGAATGGTTCACCAATCAGATAGGGTTTTGGGATCTTCAAATCTTCTCAACAATCAGAGCACTAGGCTGCTGAGCATGGTTCAGTATAGAAGATAGAATCATTTCCCACTAAGTAAGACTATGCTGAGGATATAATCATCACCCAACAAGACACCTTCTCAAACTCCTTCATTGCAACCACCAAAACCAAACATTTGCAGCATAGGGAAGTGAAAGCCAAGCCTACCTCAAGATTTTCAAGGTGAGGGAAATACAGAAAGTGAACCACGAATTAGAGAATGCATAGATCATTGAAGTCGAGTGACGATGTTGGGATGGTGGATGGTGTGGGGAGCGACCGAATGGAGATTGATTTTGCAAAATTTGATGATGAGATTGTTGAGGATTCCATAGTATGTAGTTTTTGTAATCCAAAGCCATGGAGGCTTAAGCCTGATTCTGCAATAAAACTCAGTACTTAACATTTACAAGGATAATCCTATCAAGAGATTTTAGATACTCAACACGTGATTGGTACCTTTGGGTAGGAATTGCAAAAAGCCTAAATTCTCTTGCACTCAGTTTATCATTCTTCCTCGAATGCCCTTCTATAGACATTATACGAGCCAAAATCCCTTGTACGACGATGGTAGGAGCATATTCCTCCTCCACAATTGAGGGTAGTCCCTCCTTGTTTACTTTCTTAATACTCCCTACCTCACGAATCGCAGACTATGTGCCTTCAGCCTGAAGCATGCTAAATGCATTCGTAACTCCATTGGAAAGAAATGACGACTCAAACATCGACAAATCAGAAACAACTACCTCATTGTCAGCAATCGTTGGAGTCTCACTGAGCAGAATAAGGGACTGCACGGTCTTGATTAACTTTTCCATCTTCTCCTCCAACCTATCGAAACCACTCCTCATCTGCACCTGATCTTCAAGTAGCACCACAAGCCTCTCCTCGATTTTTGCCAGACAACCTTCCACTGTCATGATGCGAACCTCAATATTGTGAGATTGTGTTTCAACCATAGATCCGGCCGGTCGGACCAATTGTTGAAACACGAAAATGATAGGAAACAAAATCAAGAAATTATCGAAGTAATTTCAAGTCAAATGAGAACAAGTCTAGCCCCAAACAAGAAAACAACGTTTCCTGCACAGTATTTCTTTTCTATTCCGAAGATAGATAATAGAGATCAAAGTTGACCCTAAACCTAATCATAAGTCCAAAATACTAAACCTAAACCTATTAATAAAAGCCCAATTACTAACATATGATAATATTGAATAAAACTAATTAAATCTCAAATATAAAATACTAAAAGGCTGCATCATATCAAATGATCCAATGCAAATAATCTTTTCAAAAAGTTGTGCATGTGACACTCAAACATGACCTATAGGGACACAATGGGGCTTCTGTATAATATGAATATTCATATTTTCAAAAAGTTGAACAAATCATGCTCGTGATTAAGCATGACAGATAGAGACACCAATGGGACTTGTGTGTTGAATGTAACATAATTCATTTTTTAAAATTTATTTCTTTGTCAGATTTGAGCGGAGCATGATACTAAAATTGTGCATGACGTCGATCGGGACATGCTGGCGCAAAACAATGAAAAAATAATCATGACTCCGACAGTAAGAGGGACTTGATTTGAACGAGACCGTGACCACGTAATTTTTTAGAACTCCATTGTTCGTGTAAATACCCAATCATTATTGCACAAACAACAATAAAATCAAATCGAAAATCAATGGAATCAAACTAGACCAGTCTGAGTTTGTACTTTTGTCTTATCAATTTATAAAAGTAACTATATTTGTTCTATGTTTTAGTGAGGTGACTAAAATAGAAATTGCCCCATAATTGTATTTGATTAGGAATATAGTGGGAGGGGAAGGATCAAATGAGGATTAGACCCCCTACATGAGAATTATGAACCGATTTGCATCTTCCATTATAATTATTGGAAGGCCAGATTTAAATATTAATGCATAATCATTATGTTTTTTTATGAATAAGGGCAAATGCGTAAAGTTATAATTTATTCATTGCTTGTAAAGGGAGTGTGCAATGGTTGGGAACATAATACGCATGATTCCTAGTTTTCATATAAGATTTGGTTCTTGTGGAACTGCAACACTTGTTGGGAATTCTCAATTGTGGGTACCAGAAAAAGAAAAAATAGCAACAAGATTGTCCAAAACTCTAGCTTTCTGGTGAATGATAGACTTGGCTATGTTAATTAACGACTCTCTGGGATGCAACAGTTATTGCGGGGTTCATTTTTATCGAGCTGCAGCAGTTTATTTCTATTATGTTATTGCAATTACTTGTGCATGAACTTTTGGAGATTGATATGATGTACTCCCTCCGTCCCAACACAAGTGACACAAATATTTTCGGCACGGGAATTTATGCGGTGGAAGATAAAGTATGAGAGAGAAGTTTATGATAAAGTAAGAGAGAGAAGATGAGTGAGATCGTGAGAGAGTAATTGATAAAGTAGGAAAGAGAAATAATAAAATAAGAGAAATAAATGATTAAAGTAGGAGAGAGAAATGAAAAAGTATGAGAAAGAATTGATAAAGTAGGAAAAAATTTATGATTTTTTTCAAAAATTATTTCCATTTTTGGAAGTGTGTCACTTGAGACGGGACGCTCGAAATGGAAAGTGTGTCACATGGAGCGGGACGGAGGGAGTATAAATTAAGAGATTTACAGGTCATGTGTGGTTGCAATTGTGGTGAATGTAACTATCTTATTGGCAGTTAAACTTGTCTACATTTAAAACTTAAACCGAGCAAATCTCAATGTTCTCAAGTTCCAACTACGACCGGTAAGCATGATGCATATAATAAACATAGACTAGAAAATTACAAGAATCTAATCATGATTAGAAGACAAGTATGGAATTGAGTTGCAAAGAGGAAAAGAAATCGTTTAACATTCTTACAAGCACAGATTGGTAAATGTTAGTATAATCAATTACATTAACTTACTGTATGTAGTTTCCCTCTCTTCCAAACGCTGCTACAACTTGAGAAGATGTTTTGTCATCCCAACTCAGTGATGGATACAATGTTTACAGTGTTACGCTATCATAGTTTTGAATATTGTGTACACGGAAAACCACCTTCAAAAGCATGATCCAGCACATCCTCCATCCGCTTTGCATGTAATATCTAATCCAGTAATGTGTTTTAAACAAACAAATCAAACATTCATAATACGCCTAAAGTATATCAATCCAAATAGATACCAAGTAGATCTCACTCTTAACTTTGAACTCATAATGCTAATAGAGAGACATAGTATGTGAATCGTGACGAGTTGCAAATGAATGTGGAACATATAAACATGATTATGGTCAAATTTACCTCCAGACTCGACAGCACAGTTGATGGCACCTCCACCAAGTCTTTCAAGTTCCTGTGTGGAATAATAACTCTCTTAATTCCGTACCGATGAGCAGCTAGAACCTGCATGGCATGTGACCATTGATGAAGATTAAATATAAAGCCATGTACAGAAGAAAGTAGTGGTGTTGCCGACAACAATCCAGAAAATAAAATAAGTGCATTTTGCATAAAGAAACAAGAATATGCTAGCTCTAAATATCATTCTTGCTATAAATAATAAGAATTCTACTCCCAAGAGGATAAAACCTTTTCAGCTCAAAAAAGGAAGATTCAAGATTTATAATATTCACAATAGACCCAGATAAACGTAAGCATGATCATTATAGCTCCTTGTATCATGGCCCGATGTGTATACTTTGTTTGACTAACCTACATCTTTACCTCTCCCAAGTCCAGATTCATTGGCATTGTGACTATAACTCAATCTGACAATTGCTTCACTTGATAACACATATGCAGAACAGTTTCACAAGCAGAAGTAGGAACTACTCTTGCTAGGGAGGCAGCAGACATACCTTATCCTTGATGCCACCGACAGGTAAGACTAAACCTCTCAAAGTCATCTCCCCAGTCATTGCTGTATCTACCCTAACTCTTCTCCGACTAAAGAGTGAAACCAGTGATGTAACAAGAGTTACACCGGCTGAGGGCCCATCTTTTGGGATAGCCCCAGCAGGAAAGTGTATATGGATATCTCTGCCTTCAAGGATATTGCTTTCTTCGGAAATAACCAATTTAAGCTCTGTCGCTCTTGCTCTAACCTATATATTAAGAGAGAAGATCAATTTGTTGCCAAATAAGACTTCAAATAGAAGAGTGCAACTTTTTTTTACACAAGAAATGGAAATGCACAATGAATCAACTACGCATTGACAGTTTGTTAAACCCAACAAATAATCATATCACATGGTACCTCATCTTCATTTTACAAAATAATATTCTCTACAACTATAATTAGTTAGTAGGCAAGTGTTTGTTTATTCTAACATCTCTACTTCCACAAGAACTATATATTTAGATTACTAGAATGGGCTTTCATAATAGTATATAAAAGCTTGACTATCTAGGAAATTCCTGAAGCTGGCCTTTGGAGAACTCTGCACTTGGTTCTGAAGACTGAATATGCATGGTTGGAAGTTAAAATTCAAGTATCCAGAAAATCATTCCCTCTTTTCAATAAAATATATTCTCAAGGAAGATGAGATACTTCCACATGTGCATGATATTGTGCGTGCAATGAACAAAATGATTACCCAAGTCAGTGCAATTTGTGCTGATTCCTTAATAACATCCCCAAGTTGGCCAGTGAGATGCAAATCACCTTTTCCAGCCATTGCAGTAGCCTCAACAAACTGAACCTCCCCTCCGAAGGCTGTCCATACTAGTCCAACAGATACCCCAGGAGTTGCAACTCGTTCAGCCATTTCTCTATCATCATATCTTGGGGGCTTCAGCATATCCAGAATACATCACTTCTTTAGTGATAATAAATTACAAAACATGAACACAATAATAGGTAATGAAATCAACGAAACAACTATAAACTATGTTTCCATCTTAATAAAGTCACACTAGTGATTCTGAAAAGATGCTAGTACTTACTCCAAGAACTTTCTCCAGCATAGCTTCATCCACAATGAAGGGTGATGTCACCCTGAATGTATTTGATATTTCATGCTTGTTTACACCCATTGGAATCATTTCCATTTCCACTTCAGCCTCACCAGCAAGTCTACCATCAAGTGACGGTGAAGCTAGTTGCTGGACATCTTTGCCAAGTGGCACGGGTAGTTGCTGGACATCCTTGCCAAGTGGCACGGCATGATCATGTTCAGCGACTCTGACAGCTGCGGCACGAGCTAAGGCAGCCAAGTTTCTCTCTAAATCACGCACACCTGCTTCTCTTGTGTACCTCTGAATGACAAGTTTTACCATAGCCTACCATAAAATGAAGAAAGACAGCATATTTTAGGATCCATGACTTTATAGGAGACATTTAATAAATTAATGCTTAGAGATGGCTAAGAACTTAACATTAACAATTATAACCCAGTAAAAGTAGAAAAGGAGACCAACACCTTACCAAAAAAGCATTTATGATCATTAGATTTCCAACTCAAGTAAGTCTAATAAACTAATCATGTATTGCACTTGATACAATCTAAAACATGATACTGCTCCTGTATCTATTTACAGTAACATACTCTAATGAAAATAGTTAATACTTCCATACCTCAGGCACTTGAAGGAAATCAAAACTTAAGCCGTGCTGATCGAGTACTCGTGGAATCAAATGCTGCATTGCAATTCTAAGTTTCTCCTCAGCTGTGTAACCTGGCAGCTCAATGACTTCCATCCTGTCTAGAAGTGGTGGAGGAATAGGCTGTAATTTATTTGCAGTAGCCACAAACACTACCTTTGATAGGTCAAATGGTACACTCAGATAGCTAAAAACTTCAATCAAGGATAACTATGGCACTAGGTTTTGCGTTAAAATCTCAAAAAATAAGCATAAGCATATTCTCTTAAACATGTATTCATGCATGTTCAAGAGTAAATCATCGAGATAGCATCGTTTCGCCTCTTTGTGACCAGAAAAATACTGTAGCTAAAATTCAGCCCAATAGGCAGTCTTTTTACTTCACTTCCTTTCAACAAACCGGTCTAAATAGTTTTAACTATTATGAACCCTACCAATGCCAAAAAGGTAGTAATAATAAATATAAACATAAAAAGTAAGAAACCTAGACAATGCTCTACCATGCAATGATATAAACAAGATCACGTTTCCCAGATCGTATTTATGGGGGGCGGGAAATGCAGGTACTTATTGTCCTCTACATTATCACATATTTTACCGAAAGTTCACAGTGGCAGGATACTGATCATTAAAAGTTTTGTTTTGTTCTGGATCAAGCACCTCGAGCAGTGCTGAAGCTGGATCACCCCGAACATCAGAACCTGTTTTGTCAATCTCATCCAGCAACATAACTGGATTGCAGACTCCTACCCTCTAGAAAATTCAAAAAGAACAACACTTAAATTCACCTCTAGGAAAAATATTGAAATAAACGATATCCATATTTTGTTCATTAGTGTCCAGAACCAGAAGCTTTAATATATAATGGGGGAAAAAGATTATCAATTCTGAAGCAAGCAAAGAAATTCATAATATATTTATAATAGTTAAGGAAAATCATAAAATTATTAAAAAGCTGCAGTCACATAATAGAGTCAAACAGACATGGACATCTTACCCTACAATCCAGGGAGGAGCTATTTTCCGACAGACAATATGCAAATTAATCACAACCAAGAGAATATTCCAAGAGATCACCACACACCTTTATTCCATCAATAAGACGCCCAGGCATGCTCCCAATATATGTACGCCTGTGCCCTCTAATGTCAGCTTCATCTTTAACACCGCCTAGGGATATGCGGACAAATTTTCTGCCCAAAGCAGCTGCAATCGATGAAGCTAAAGATGTCTTCCCAACACCTGGTGGGCCAACAAAACACAACACCGGCCCTCTTGCATCTGGTTTAAGCTGCATGACATTTGTAGCGTGATCATTTTGAAAGAAAAGAGTAAATAAGGAAATACATATAAATGATACTAATGGGGTCAACCTTGCGAACAGCTAGATATTCAATTATCCGCTGCTTCACTTTCACTAAGCCATAGTGTTCAATGTCAAGACACTCCTTCGCAGCTTTTAAGTTCAATTCTCGTTCTTCACTGACTTTCTGCCATGGCATGTCAGCAAGAAGTTCCAGGTATAAACGAGAGCTATTATACCCAGGTTGCTGAGGCTGCATTTTTTTCAGTCTCCTGAGATAGGAATATATGATATGGAGATTAAATGGAACTCTTTTTAAAGCTTAGAACATTGGAATCATGTGAAAATGTTAGGGATGTGGTTTATCGGTGACGTCGGCAACGGAACGGGGTGCAGTCCGTGGCGGGATCCGACTAACTTCGTGCATGGCGGGACTTCGTCGTGATTTATTGAGTCGTAGTTATAAGTTTATTTATTGTCCGGTTTTTAATTATTTATGGTCCGGTTTTAATTATGGGTTTTAATTATTTATGGCCCAAGTGTTAGGGTCTTGTTTTGGAGACAATTACCTATATATATTTCATATACGTGGCTAGGGAGATATCTAGGGTTTGATTCTCGGATCCTTGGAACGGCGCATAGTTGCGTTTGGCCGGAAGATTTATCTTCCGTGGGACTCGGCATCGAGTTTTGCTTTTGGTTTCATAATTCAATTTCCGTTTGTTTATTATAATCGCTTCTACATTCTCTTTACTCTAACAAATTGGTCCGACCTGCCGGATTCGAAATGGTGGAGACACGACAACAATCGATGGAGTTGCGACTGGAGGCGTTGGAGAAGAGGATGTCGTTGTTGGATTCTTCAATTCATGGTGAGTTAGTTGCAATCAAGGGTTCATTAGATGAAATCCAATAGATGTTGGGCAGTTTGATCAAAGGAAAAGAATTGCCGAAAATTCCAGCGGCCGAATCTTTCAATCACGGAATCAAAAAAGATGATCCCATGACTCCGTTAGATTTGGGAAAGGATAATTTGGGACGGGAAAATGAACCCGAGGAGACCCCAGAATTCCATCAATTTTTCAGCCACAGCCCATCGCCCATGAACAACTCTATCTTCTACGAGTGCTCGAATCTAACCTCTATGAATGGAGAAGAGCCAATTAGAACGAACTGGAGGGACTCGTGCAATGAGAATGGGAGTTCCCATGAACAACTGCAGCATTGTCTCAAGCGCAAGACCCTTAACGGATTGGTGCTGACGAAATTACGATATAAGGCTGCTGCCGAGGATTTACAAGTACGTGCTGGTGTTCTCCGATGCTTGATAGAGCATAAATCGGGGGCCAAAGGTTATATGATACGGGCTGCAAATAGGCAACAAAGAGAGGTACAATTTAATGCCGGGCACATAGGATTGAAATTACGGCCGCATCGGCAGCTCTCTCCGTTCAAGTGGAAGACTGTTAAATTGACTGCATGTTTCTATGGTCTATTTGAGATTAGTAACTGTTCAATGTTCCATGTGACCTTGTTGAAGGCGGTTCTTGGCGATCATGCTCTTGAGGACTATCTTCCGGGCGAACGTTGGGTTTGGCGAGGTGATGATCGAGTTAGAGAGTTATTGGTGCAGTGTATTGTTGAGGACGAGTTTCGCGGCCAATTTCCGTACTTCGGCGCGAGGACAAGGTCGTTTGGAAGGGGGAAGGAGTTGTTAGGGATGTGGTTTATAGGTGACGTCGGCAACGGAACGGGGTGCAGTCCGTGGCGGGATCCGACTAACTTCGTGCATGGCGGGACTTCGTCGTGATTTATTGAGTCGTAGTTATAAGTTTATTTATTGTCCGGTTTTTAATTATTTATGGTCCGGTTTTAATTATTTATGGCCCAAGTGTTAGGGTCTTGTTTTGGAGACAATTACCTATATATATTTCATATACGTGGCTAGGGAGATATCTAGGGTTTGATTCTCGGATCCTTGGAACGGCGCATAGTTGCGTTTGGCCGGAAGATTTATCTTCCGTGGGACTCGGCTTCGAGTTTTGCTTTTGGTTTCATAATTCAATTTCCGTTTGTTTATTATAATCGCTTCTACATTCTCTTTACTCTAACAGAAAAATCTAAAACACTCAGATTTATAATGACCGTCATGAGGCACTTATACGGTTAAGTAATACATTTAAGCAAAGCAGATCATAGGCTGAATTAGGAAGACTAGAATCAGAAACAAACTCATAGAGAAGTAGGTATAGTAGTAAGCATGTAATAATAGAAATCTCCCAGTTAAGTCTTTGTCCAAAATTTATACCTTAGTTCTCTATGAGCATGTTTCCAGATATTTGCTGGCATCCCAGCATCTTGCATCTTCCTCTCCAGAGCAGCCACATCATCCTCATCATCATCATTATCACCAAGTTCTTCCTTTATAGCCCTCATCTGATTCATGTCACAAAAGGCATAAATAAATATATACACCATCAGAATCTATAAATTGCCATATGAGCCACTGAAATTAATGGTGACTCCCCTTAAGATCGAGAAATAAAATATGAGAACCAGTTGGCATAGAAGGCAATGATCTCATCACGAGTTTCATAACAATTAGAGCAATATCAATATGAGCCCATTTTAGTTGGAGGCAGCAAATGAATTTTTTTTCCAAGAAGTAATACATCTTCTATTGGCCAACAGACCTAATCATAGAAACTGTCTATCCGAGACTGTTCGTTGGCCTGTAGGTCCAGTCATAAAAGGATGTTAATATATATGTACTGCTTACTCATAGCCTCATACGAGTCTGATAGCCGTTTAACTCTTACCCAAGTTGCAAAATAACAACATAACATATAATATAATTGTTTTTCTTATTTGATAAAAGAACTTATAAAAATGAAGCACTGTAGAGATGGTGCTTGTGCCATTTTTTCCTAATTAATTCCTCGTAAATACAAATTGGTAATTAACATACTCCAGCCTTCATTATTTGGGGTTTGGGTGGGGTTGGAAGAAGAAGCTCACAAGTTCTTCATTATACACCAGAAGTTAAGCACATAAAGATAATGCGGATGAGTCGTAAAAAGAATTATAATAAGCACTAGATAAATATTATACAGGCGGAAATATAGAGAGGTCCGAGATTTTTTAAAGTTCATCTGTCCGAAGTACTGCATTGAAAGTAAGAAGCTCCAGAAGTTGATGTTAAGCACAATCTACATGCAGCTAAAGGTGCATGCCATAATCAGCTATAGGAAATAAAGTTAAAACAATTTAAAAAAAAAAAAAAAAACTACCAGCACAGGAGCTTGCTGAAGGATCAGTTTCACACAGATCAATGAAATCGCGAGTGTTCCAATAAATGAAATGGCAAACCTGTTGGCGGAGCAGAAACTCTTTCTGTGATTTTGACAATTGCCCCTCAACCTTTTGTGTAATCTTCTCTGCCACACGAATTGACTGCATATGGCAAGCAAAAATGGAATGACTCCTATTCTACAAGGTCCTCAATTATACAAACCCCAGTGGCTGAAACTAGATACCTGTAAATGCCTATCCACCAATTCTGTTGCTTTGGAAAGCCTCACTTTCACATCAACAGAATCTAACATGCATAGCTGCTCTTGAAAGCTAATTTCAAAACTTGCGACAAAAATATCAGCCAATTTGTGCACAGGAACTGTTTCCAGGAGAACTTTAGCCCTCCCACCTGTTTTTTGTTTCTAGATGTAGAAATAAAACAAGAGAGATCACTGTTAGTTTATTGCAACTGGGAGATTCATTGAAATGTCTTCTAGCTTCAAGTAGCTCTCGACTTTAGAATCAAACATCCAAAATGTAAAATCAAACTTAAATAATACCTGCTCAAGCACAGAAATAAGCTCCATAGCAGTGGCCTTGAATTGTCTGGACAATGCTATGAAATCTGGATCTTGTTCCACTTGATCCATCTCTAGTAATATGATAAGAAGATTTTGAATGAGCATCTTTATAAAGATAGATCTATACTTGTGATGTCTATTTTTAGACCTAGATGGAACCAATAAAAATGTAAGTTGGCATTTCTAAGATGAAATGTGTAGTTTATGAGAAAATGGCTTTTTGGTGCAAGATCACATATTAGCCACATACTTTCTTTAATAGAATGTTGCAGCTTCCCAACATGAACATCATATTATTGGGTTCATGCACCACTTGCTTTATGAATGAATCATTCACCACGGTGCTTAACATTTAGACTATTTTCTTCATTAATCCTCCGTACATGAATCATTATTAGCTTTCTAGTGTTCGCAGAATAATTTTCTTAATTCCCTCTCCTAAACAACTGATCCAGTAATCTGATACTCAGAGCTTTGCTTCAGACCCTATGGACTGATCATAATAGATGTGTCCAGTGTTTCTAAACTAGTTCAATATCCAACAGGGTGCACCCAAATTATGAGTTTCAGGTAAATGTTAGAAAAACAACCAAGGTAAGTTAGAATGATGATCTTGTTACTCAACACATTCTGAAACCAATGCCTAGTGCAGTGTAATTAACCAGATGAGAATCCACAATTTCTCCCCCTCTCGGCCTACAGTCGTTAATAGAGAAATTAAGTGTCACAATTCTCCAGGTAAAGGGCAACAGAATACATACATTACTGAAACCTATATATTTTTGTGTGGCAAAGCACGCAAGGCCCTCCATTTGTGGAAAATTAACATAAGACGCATAAAACAGCAGCTATAGTAATTCTTATAACTTGGCTCATCTAACTCCATTTCAACGAGAAACTACCAAGAAACTATTTCATGTGCGTTAGTTCACAAAATTGAGGAGAGTGCGATAATGTTAAATGGTTTCAGGTTAGTTTTAGCTTGTGCAGGCCACACTCATCATTTATAATGCTAAATTTTGGAATTTCTGTCTCTAATTACTTGTACCTCAAGAAGATGCATTCTGGGTTATTCTTACCGAGCTTAGTCATATCTAGGGAAGTGATCCTGGCAGTGTAATATGTCCCTCTTGTGCTCAGCTCCTGAACATTGAATCTGCACAACCCTTCAAGAACAACAATGTAGGTGACCCTTCCACTTGGTTTCTCTACTCCTCTTGACAGATGTAAAGCTCGAGCAGCAACTCCCCTGGGGATTAAAGAAAGCAATACCACTAACGAACAAAATTTAGCAATTTGAAAAGGTTGCTCACTTCAGCTTCTGCAACATCAACATACCTGTTATGCCAGTGGACAGCATCTTGTTGATTCTTCGCACCGTGCTTGAGAGATTCAGATATGTCATCTTGAGTTATTGAGCTACGTTCTCCTAAATTAGTTCCTACGCCTGCATAAACAGTTCCACAGCAACTCATAATATAATATCATCAATATCGATATCATGATACTACTAGTAATGCCGCTAAGATGACTTCTTATAACAGTCTTCACCAAGTTTCAAAACTCGGAACCCACTCTATCACTAAAGACAACCGTATATCAGAGTCACTCTCTCTATCAAACAGAAGGTGGTGGATGTCACACAACTGACAAACAAATCAGCGCGATTAATCACCTGGAGACGACAGCGAGCCGGCTGATGAAGCCTCCGCCGCAGCATCACGAACCGGCAGGATTCCGATCAGTCCTTTGTCCTCCCTCTGCCACAATTCTTGTTCCACCAACTTCACACTAGCACCAGAACAGCAAAGATATCTCATCCAGCATCATAAACAGTCATCGACAATAAAATACCACGAGAAATTGAAGTACCTGCTAGAAGAAGTGCACCGAATACGAATAATAGCACCTGGCAGCAAAACTTTGTTCCGGAACGGAAGAATTGCAAGCCGGCCGGGCAGCTCCACCGATTCCGCCATATCAACCGTAAACTGTGTTTCTATGGATAATCAATCAGCAAAACAACAGGAAGAATGAATTTTTTTGATTCTGATAGAAATTGGCGGTGCGAGAAAATGGAAACTGGGGAGGAATGAAAAATTAGGAGGTGATGAAAAGGGAGAAAGATGAAAATCAAATAAAGAAATGAAATTTTGATGAAGGAAGACGTGGATTTATAAGGTTAAGACAATACGGATCATAGACAACGAATATATAGTGACTCCAATTTGCTTTCTCTCTCTCAAACTCTCTCTCTCTCATCGAAAGGATTAGCACACTAAACCCGGTCGGTTGATTAAGTTCATGTGTGTTAATAAGGTCGAGTGGTACTACTCAGGAATATAAGATGTTAATTAATTTAAGCTGTCAGTGAGCTTAATTAATTAATGGATATTTTTATCTTAAATACGGAGATCGATTGAGTCTAAAATACAAGCCCTTGCTCAATTTGGGATAAAGGGGTAAGTCATCACGGATTCTCTAGTGGAATGAATCTGTGTTTATTAATTAATTTTGCTCTGGGCTGAGCATAAATAATTAATTAATTTGAGGCCCAACTTTATTTCTTGTATTAGATCCCTGATCTGGCCCAATTAGTTGCCTAGTTATTTATTGTCTCTCATAAATCATTATTAATAAATTAATGTAATTTTTACATTATTTAATAATGTTATTTATTTAGAATTAATTGGTTCGGCCAATTAATTGATAAATATTAGTAGCCCAGTGGATTAATTAATTATATTATATTATGGGCTAATTATGTAGAAGCTCATTAGAAATATAATTAAATTAATGAGCTACAAATATATTAATATTATATTGGTTTTTGAAGCCTATATATATTAGTATTATGTTCAGAAACAACACACACATTCACAAATTTGCACACGCCGTGCGTTAGTGAAGGAGAGACAGAAATCTTAATTTTCTTCAGTTCTCTGACTGGGGGTGGGCAAACAATTCGGGTTTCCGCGCCCGTACCCGTCCCGTTCGGGTCGGAAAAAATGGGTACGGATACCCGTTACGCGGGTACCCGCAAAAAATCAAGCGAGTCGGGAATGGGAACAGGTTTTATTCTTAGATACCCGTTCCCGAACGGGTACCCGCATAATACTGTAAGTGTTCAAACCCCTAAGTTTCTACTTCTGGGAAGCAGTAATTTCCTTATTAAGACACCTCATGGGTTGATTCTTGTAAGTTTGATGGAAAATCTAAATGGAGTTCCGGAACTAGCCTGCAACTCAATTAGTTACTAAAACGATGTTTGATATGCTTTGTTCTTAAATTTGCTTAAAACATGCAACTGTGAGCAAATAAGTAGAGTTTTTTGGGGTTTATGTCGTATCTATACAACTTGGAAGAAACTGATAGCTATGTATCATTGTTGCGGGTTATTTATATTAGAAATAGCATGCGGCAATTACATAAAGTATGCATTCACAACACATTCTACCAGACTATAGCTCTATAAGCCAAACAATATCAAGGATAGTAATTAGGTGAGACTTTACGGTTAATCTGACTCCCACTGAGTTCTTGTTCGATCATCCATCAAGTTTTCAACCTGAACATCATTTTGTGGTTTTTTGAATTTCTTCAAGATCTATTTCACTACGACCTACTTCTTTCTAGACACTCTTCATCAAGAAATGTGGCATTCATAGAAAGAATGACCTTATTTTTTCCACGAAAATTTCATTTATTGGTATTTTTTAATTTTTATTTATGAATTTAAATATATTATAAATAGGTGGTAATATTTGCGGGTAAACCCGTACCCGTACCGTATCCACGCGGGTACCGGCATGTGGGTACCCACTCTATGCGGGAACAGGAATGGGTATTAAAATCAATTACCCGCAGGTGCGGGTATCCGCAAACGGGTATCCGCAACGCGGGTACCCGTCCCGCGCCCATCCCTATCTCTGACCACCCAGAGGAAGAAAAAGGCTGGGACACAGATCAGAAGATCTGACACACGAGCAACAATCAAAGCCGCGATAACATACGAAAGAGGAAGGTATCATTTCTAACCTAATATTTCCTTCAATTGGTATCAGAGTCTGGTTTAGGCTCTGATTGTTGTCGTTAGGTGTATGATTATGGTTTAATTCCGTCGTTATCGGGCTATTTTCGTGTTTGGGGCGGCCTGTGAGCCACTGTTTTGACCCCGTTGTAACGTTCTTCTTGTGAGAAAATCCACGAGTAGATGATAGGACCTATTTGTTATGTGATTGTACTGTAATTGGTTCGGGTGGCAAGAAAATCGACGCGCGACGGCGCGGAAGGGCGAAACCCTAGTTTCTGGCAGAACACAACCGTCGTCTTCAAGAGGCGCGTGGGGGCGCATGTAGACTCCTTTTTCTGATCCGTTCAGATAGTTTTGTTCTTTTTTTTGTTAGCTTCGTCTGGATACATCGCACGACCCATTCCAATTTCTGGTTTGTCCGGAATAGTGTCGGAAAGGAGAAGTGGTCGTGTTGTCCAGAAATCCCCAATTCGGACGAAAACCCTTGGGTTCCGCCGCATCTTGCGGTGGCGATTCCCGGCGGGTCCAGGGTCCAATTTCCGATCAGCTTGAATCAATGGATTCCTCGTCACACAAGCTTCATGTCGATATGTCGTATGAGATCATCCGATCCCGGATGCGACCGGAATCGACGTCTGAAGTTCGCTGCACACCATACATTTTTCCGGCGACAAATTCGAAAATTGAGGGAAATTGATGGACGTTTTCGGCTGGAATCCGTTCATGGTGGCTGAAAATCGTCCAAGGATCATTACCCATGAATCAATTGAACAAATCACGGCCCGGAAAGTGGTGAATTTGCACGGAGGAGCTCGCCGGCAATAGGCTGCGAAATTCCGCAGCTCCAAGTCGCGGCGGCGGCTCCAGGCGGCTATTAATCACAGCCCAGACGTCTGGGGGACGTCGGGCATGGCTGAAGACGAGGAGGAGTGCCAGAATTTCCGCGCTGGGGGCGGCAGCTGCGCGCAGGCGGAGGCACGACAGCACGCGGCTGCGCGCACTCCCAGCTGCAATCGCGGCGGTGGCTCCCGGGACATCGAGGTGGCGACAATATGCGTCGGTGGGGCTCCAGGACGTCGGGGAGGCGGCGGGCCGCCAGCAATGGCGGAAAGGCGGCGACGGCAGTTTCTGCTGGAGGAAGAAGACGGCTGATGTGGCGGCCGACGTGGCGCGCCATATCAGCCCTTGTTGACCAGTCTTCCATGTGTCTACCACGTGGCAGACCCCTTGATGACGTGGCGCCGACAGTTTTCGATGCAGTTTTTAGATTCGAATATTTTGAAGATCGAAGAGCTGTATTATGATCGGGATAGGTAATAGTTAGGAATTGCTTGTTTTAAAGCCCGATAACGACGTTTTAAATTTTCTATTTGCGCATTTATTTATTATTATGCTTTAGCATGCGATTATGTGATTAATTGCACTTAGAAAAGCATGTAAATAGGATCTACGTCGTATTAAAGCATGTTTTATTTTTCGCGAGCACGTTTTATTATGTGCGTTTAGAAATTGCATGCTTTAGGAATTATGTGATGATGCATGATTCGTAACAAACCTTTTGAATAAAAAGACTAAGCAATTTTAAATTAAATGTTTAATTAGATTCCATTAATTTGGATATTAAACAGTTAATCGGACCTCCATTAATTGGACTCTACACAAAAGTAGTAAGATTATATGAGTAAACATCCACCTGCGTGGCTTGCTTGCATTTTTGAGCTACCAGTTTTGTGAGATGAGTTTTCCAAAATAATATTTGATTATTATTGAGTAGTGGGAGCGAAGCCGTAAACGTCCACCTGCGTGGCTTGCGTGCCTAGTAAACATGAGTACTCTAGAAGATAATAATTAAATAGGATGGCTAATTAGATCAAATTGAATGCGGCATGGTTCGAGTAAGTATGTCAATTTCGATAATTTGATTCTATTTTTGTCAAATTAATGGTCAATGCTTAGATGTCACCGCAGGTACAATTCACTTCCCTCGAAGTCCCTTCCTGCGTTTTAATAGTGACATGGTCCAGAATATCGAACTATTAATTTCATTCGTCTTAAGAACCTAGACGTGGATTGGTATTAAAGAGCTAGATAAATAGCTTGGTTTAGGGTTACGCTAGTAAACGTCCACCTGCGTGGCTTGCTAGTGGAATTCCTAGAGCTGTTCGGGGTTTTTAATGTCATTGTTTTACAAAAGGTTACAATGATTATTAATTACGAATTATGTGCAAATATTAATTTCATACATGCTTTCAAATTACATTTTTCAGATATGTCTGTTCCAATATTTTATTTTTCGAGTTCCTAAACAGTCTCACCAATCAAACCCTAACGGGTTTAACAATTTTAAATAATTTCATAGAGTGGAAGAGATATCTTACCTTCCCAATAAATGCTCTGCAAAGGTCCTATAAGAACTTCTGTTTTAGGACCACTATGTCTAAGACCGAGTTTACTATGAGTAAGTTACTCAAATCTTTGGTAGCGGTCAAAGAGGTTATAGGAAAGGGCAAGAGTGCTCAAATCTTGAATATCCCTAGTAGTTCAAGGAATCCTCCTAAAAGCGGAAACCAGGAAAAGAGCAGAAAGGGTGGTCAATTCAAGAAGAGCAGTGGGAGTAGGAAGACGGTCCTTACCGGCGACATACGAATGTCAAAGGAGAAAGGAAGTTTCTTCAAGAAGTGGTAAGAAAGGACACTGGAATAATTATAATCCAGATGTCAAGGCAAAACAGAAAGAGACGCGAGTCGCTCTTGTAACTGAGACTGTTCTAGTTTCCTCTTCTACCCACGAATGGGTAGTGGATTCGGGGGCAACTGATCATGTTTGTTACACCTTGCAAGGTTTCTTGCAGAAAATGCAATTGAGCAATGGCGAGGTGGTAGTCTCAATGGGCAATGGATCAAAAGTTCCTGCAATTGCCATTGGAGATTTACATCTATCTTTTGATAGTTCTGTTTTAGTATTTAAAGAAGTTTAATAAGTGCCTGAGTTTAGGCGAAACACTATTTCTGTTTCAAAACTCTGCATCATGGATGGTTATAAATCAAGTTTTGATAGTGAAGTTTCTATCATGAAAGAAGGTGATTTTATCTGTGGTGGACCATTAAACGGATCTTTATTTACTATTACTTGTAAACCGCGTAGTTCTGTTAATATTGCTTCCTCGTCATCAAATCCTAAGAAGAGGAAAGAGTCTTCTAAGGTAAACCAAACTTATCTGTGGCACTTAAGACTAGGTCGCATCAATCTTAACAGGACTCAAAGGTTGGTGGAATATGGATCATTTGGAGTCTCTCCAAGTTGAACCATTTCCAACTTGCGAAACCTGTTTGGAAGGAAAGATGATGACTAGGCCTTTGAAGGCAAAGGGTTATAAAGCCACAGAAGTATTAAGTTTGATACATTCTGACTTGTGTGGGTCTATGTCTACACAAGCTCGTGGAGGGTATGAGTAATTCGTCACATTTACTGACGATTACTCGAGGTATGGATATTTTACCTTCATCGCCACAAGTCGGATTGCTTTGAAACCTTTAAGGAATTCAAGGCAGAAGTGGAGAAGAAGCTAGGTAAAGAAATCAAAACACTACGATCTAATCGTGGTAGGGAAAACCTATCCAACGAGTTCAAGGACTACTTGACAGAATGTGGGATTACATCCCAGCTGACAGCACCGGGCACGCCTCAGCAGAATGGTGTGTCAGAGAGAAGGAACCGAAGTCTCTTAGAGATGGTTCGGTCGATGATGAGTTATGCAACTTTGCCCGTTTCCTTTTGGGGATATGCCCTAGAGACTACAGCATACTTGTTGAACCGTGTGTCTTCCAAGTCGGTACAAAGATCCCTTTCGAGTTGTGGAGCGGGCACAAACCCAGTATGCACCACTTAAAGATTTTGGATTATCCTGCTTATGTGCTAAATAAGCAGGCCGACAAATTGGAATCACTTTCAGAAGTGATGTTGTTCATAGGGTATCCGAAGGAAACGAAGGGTGGATACTTTTATGATCCTAAAGAACAGAAGATCGTTGTTAGCCCTAACGCTCGGTTCTTAGAAGAGGATTACATTAGTAACCATAAATCTCGAGTCGACATCATCCTTGAGGAATTACAAGGTGGTCGAGTTCCACTTGAACATCCAGTTGTGCAAGATAGTACTCCACGAGTAACTGCACAATCTGTTAACACAACGTAGTGGTAGGGTGATATTTACACCTGATCAGTATATGTTCACTGGGGAGACGTTTGATCATCTCCCGGCAGATGAACAAGATACTATGGATCCCAGGACTTACAACGAAGCAGTGGGAGATGTAGATTCCTAGCGAATCGTCATGGACTTAGAATTTAAGTCCATAATTGATATGGATGTATACGAGATCACTGAACTACCTGAGGGTTGCAAGGCTATTGGTAGTAAGTGGGTATACAAGAGAAAGAGAGAGGACCGAATGGAGAGATCATGGCGTTTAAGGCCAGGCTAGTGGCAAAGGGTTTTACCCAGACTGAAGGTATCGATTACGAAGAGACCTTCTCGCCTGTAGCAATGATCAAGTCCATTCGGATTCTCCTTGCCATAGCAGCTCACATGAAACTAGAGATCTGACAAATGTATGTCAAAACCGCATTTCTAAATGGTCACCTTAACAAAAAGTTAGGGACATCTACATGAAACAGCCAGATGGTTATGTGAAGGAGGGCGAAGAGCATCAAGTTTGGAAGCTTAAGAAGTCTATTCATGGACTTAAACAAGCTTTTCGGTTATGGCACCAGCGTTTTCGACGAGGTAGTCAAATCCTATGGATTTGTATCCTGTCCTAACGAGGTGTGTGTACCGTATTTGTGTTAACGCTCAGTGGTGTTTCTTGCATTTTACGTAGATGACATCCTTCTCATTGGCAACAATATTGAAGTGTTATCAGACGTAAAGACGTGGTTATCCGAGCAGTTTTAAATGAAGGACTTAGGTGAAGCTCCTTACATCCTTGGGATCAAGGTTATCCGAGAGTGCCAGAAAAGGATGTTAAGCTTGTCACAAGCGTCCTACATTGACACTGTTATTGCTCGTTTTAGCATGCAAAATGCCAAGAGAGGTTCGGTACCTTTCAGACATGGCACTTTTCTATCCAAGAATCAGTGCCCTAAAACGCCTGAAGAGATAGAAAGTATGAGGCTAGGACCATATGCTTCCGTTATCGGTAGCCTCATGTATGCGATGCTTTGTACAAGACCAGATATCTCATATGTTGTAGGCATGGTGTCAAGATATCAGTCTAACCCTGGACAGGAGCACTGGACTGCGGTAAAGCACATTCTTAAGTACCTTAAAAGGCCTAGAGATTATAGGTTTGTTTACCAGTCAGACATTCTAGTGCCTATGGGTTATACAGACTCGGATTTCCAAGCTGATAGAGACGAGAAGAAGTCTACCTCGGGTTATGTGTTTACCTTGGGAGGTGGAGTCATCTCATGGAAGAGTGCAAAGCAGAAATGCATTGCGGACTCAACCATGGAAGCAGAGTATGTGGCTGCTTCAGAAGCTTCGAAAGAGGCAGTTTGGCTCAAGAATTTCCTCCTGGATCTTGATATTGTTCAGAATTTGCCTAAGGCGATCACGATTTATTATGATAATGCGGGTGCAGTGACAAATTCTAAGGAACCTAGATCTTACAAGGCGTCTAAACACATAGACATGAAGTACCACATTATACGAGTATTCGTAAATCGAGGTGATGTGGTGATTGACAAAATTGGAACTGAAGTCAACCTAGCCAATCCTTTCACAAAGAGCTTATCACTCCCGGCTTACAAGAAGCATGTTTGTGGCTTCGGAGTGGTAGAGATGCCCCCCAGAAACTTTTGTATGAGTGGGAGAAGATGCAGTGATAGATAAGACAGATAGCTGAGAGATAGTTGAGTACTAGTTTGTACCTAGAATTGACACATTGTATACTAAAAGTTTACTTTAGTATAAGTGGGAGAATTGTTGGGATTTTGTATACTGGAAGCAAATTTTATGCTTGTATACAATGTGTTTTGTCCCTACCACTATTTTATTCTCCTATCTGATAAATATATATATTTGCACATGTTATCCTTTATCTTGTTTAAAAGTTAGATTTGTGTGGTGTGTCGGGTATCACAGAAGACAACACAAATTGGTTGAACTGACAAGATATAAACAGTTATCACAGTTGAGACAACTTCAGGATAAGTTGTCGGTTTAAGCTGCAGTTTAGATAAGAAGTGGCTTGTCTTTACTGGTACACTGAAGGTGGTGTATTGATGGATCACAGTGAGATGTGTTCTCCTAACTGGCCTTAGTGGAGAACCAAGATCTCGGTGACTTAACTGGTCTTAAGCTTGGTAAGATTTCAGCTGAGTGCATTTGGCTATCTATCACTTTGACCTACTATGGTGAACGTCATCGCGACCGGATCTACGTATCTTGGGTGTTAGTAGTTATTTGTGGCTCAGGCTGGTTGTTTGTATCTTGCAACCGTATCCTAGTAAAATGGGTTGATAATATCCCCTGAGGAACTCGAAAGGATTAGCACACTAAACCCGGCCGGTTGATTAAGTTCAGGTATGTTAATAAGGTCGAGTGGTACTACTCAGGAATCTAAGATGTTAATTAATTTAAGCTGTCAGTGAGCTTTATTAATTAATGGATATTTCTATCTTAAATACGGAGATCGATTAAGTATAAAATACAAGCCCTTGCTCAATTTGGGATAAAGGGGTAAGTCATCACGGATTCTCTACTGGAATGAATGTGTTTATTAATTAATTTTGCTCTGGGGTGAACATAGATAATTAATTAATTTGAGGCCCAACTTTATTTCTTGTATTAGATCCCTGATCTGGCCCAATTAGTTGCCTAGTTATTTATTGTCTCTCAGAAATCATTATTAATAGATTAATGTAATTTTTACATTATTTAATAATGTTATTTATCTGGAATTAATTGGCTCGGTCAATTAATTGATAAATATTAGTGGCCCAGTTGATTAATTAATTATAATATGTGCTAATTATGTGGAAGCCCATTAGGAATATAATTAAATTAATGAGCTACAAATATATTAATACTATATTGATTTTTGAAGCCTATATATATTAGTATTATGTTCAGAAACAACACACACATTCACAAACTTGCACATGCCGTGCGTGAGTGAAGGAGAGACAAAAATCTTAATTTTCTTCGGTTCTCTGACCACCCAGAGGAAGAAAAAGGCCGGGACACAGATCAGAAGATCTGACACGCGAGCAACAATCAAAGCCGCGACAACATTCGAAGGAGGAAGGTATCGTTTCTAACCTAATATTTCCTTCATTGTTGACATCTTTGAGCCTCTTGTCCAAGAACACCTTGAGACGGATTTGATGCAGGATGAGCTGGAATTAGCATTGACACAAAGTCTCTCCAAAATTGATCTCGGTGGAATGCCAGATGAGGAAATATTTTTTTCTCTCAAAACTCACGTTATGATCGTGTGTGTGTGTGCAAATTGAATTGAATGTATAAAATCACGTTAAAACGGGATATTTATTCTTGTAACAACAACCCATTAATTAATATATTCCTAATGGGCTTCTGTTACAACATGTGCATAATACAATTAATTAATTAACTGAGCTACATATATATTTATCAATTAATTAACTCAGTCAATTAATTCAAGATAAATAATTTCCATATTATTAAATATTGTATATAAAAACATAAATCTATTAATTATTCATGAGAGACAATAAACGACTGGGTATCCAATCGGGTCAAACCAGAGATCTAATACAAGAAATAAAATTGGGCATCAAATCAATTAATTATCTATGCTCAGCCTAAAGCAAAATCAATTAATAAACACATATTTATTCCACTAGAGAATTCGTGTTGACTTCACCATTTATCCCAATTTGAGCATAGGCTTGTATTTTAGACTTAATCAATCTCCGTATTTAAGATAAAAATATTCGTTTATCAATTAAGCCCACTAACAGCTTAAATTAATTAACATCTTATCATATTCTTGAGTAGTACCACTCGATCTTATTAACACACCTGAACTTAATCAACTGCTCAGGTTTAGTATGCTAATCCTTAGATTCGGTCAACCTGCCTGAGTCACAAGTGACAACACCCAAGATCCGGTCGTGATGACGTTCACCATAGTAGGTCAAAGTGATAGCTAGTCAAATAAACTCAATTGAAGTCTTACCAAGCTTAAGATCAACTAAGGCACTGAGATCTTTGGTCCTCCACTAATGTCAGTCAGAGAACAAATCTCACTGTGATCCAACAATACACCACCTTCAATGTACCAGTATACACAAGCAGTCAAGAAAAGCCACTTATTATCTAAACTGCAGCTTAAACCAACAAGTTATCCTAAAGTTGTCAAAGTTGTGATAACTGTTTATATCTTGTTAGTTCAACCAATTGAGTAGTCTTCTGTGATCTACAACACACTACACAATCTAACTCTTATACAATAAAAATGATTAAACAAGTGCAAATATATATATATATATATATATATATATATATATATTAGATAGGAAAATAAAACAGTGGAAATGAAAAACACACTGTATACAAAATCCCAACACTTGCGTTGGAATTTTCTACCGAATCTTAGACAACATGGTCAGCCCGATACTTGTTGTACCAAAGAAGTCAGGTTTTCAAGTGTAGGGATTCATACCGCAGGATCATCCTAAAATACGATTTTCTTGACTCCACAATATGACTTCTAGACTGTTTTCCTTGCCCGAGCTTTCAACTCCGAATAGACGGAGATGCAAGAACGCTCTCGACTTTCCACTCTCGGTCTCACACTTTTACGACTCAAAAGTACAAGGAAATGTGTGTATAGACAAGTGACCCTTTATTCCCTATTTATGTGACTAGTCAAAACATTAATGTGCCTTTGACTCCAAGCCCACATAAATAGCAAAAGGGACACTAAATAATTACCAATTGACTTGGTCAAATAAATGGCCAATCAATTCTGGGTAAAAATTAACTTAGTGATTCCGAGAGAGAATGTCGCAACCAACTAGGCATATGTCTAGGCCATACCTGGACCTAATATAAGAAATAAAGTCGGGCCTCAAGTGAATTAATTTTCCATACTCAGCACATAATATTATTAATTCACAAACATAGATTCATTCCACTAAAGAATGTTGTTGAGGTACTCACCACCATAATTTGATCGTAGTGACTTGATACTGACATCTCACTTCTTCTCCACTTCTGCCTTATACTCTTTGAATTTCTCAAAGAATTCAAACTTGTGGTGAAGAAGATAGATGTACTCGAAATTTGAATAATCGTCAATGAATGTGACGAAGTACACATAACGTCCACGAGTGTGGACCACAAGTCAGAATGAATCAATCCCAACACATCTTTGGCTCTATCACCCTTTGTCTTAAAAGGTCTAGTCACCATCTTTCCCTCCAAGCAGGATTCGCAGGCTGGAAATTGTTCAACTTGAAGAGACTCCATCCATCTTTTACCAACCTTTGGATCCTATTCAGACTGATGTGACCTAATCTTAAATGCTAAAAATATGTGTAATTCTCCCTAGAAGATTGTTTCCTCTTCTTAGGGGGTGATGATGTAGTTGTAACATAAGAACAAGGTAAAGGTCGCTATATATAGTATAAAGATCTTCGTTTAATGTGTCACCGCAGATGAAATCGTCATTTCGCATGATAGAAACACTATCATCAAAACAAGATTTATAACCATCCATCTTAAATAGTTTGCTGACATAAATAATATTCCGCCTAAAATCCGGCATATACAAAATATTTCTTAATACTAGTACTTTATCTAGAAAATGCAAAATAAATCTCCACTGGCGAGTCCACGACCTCGCCATCACTCATGTCCCTTGTCCGTAGAAATCCCTGCAAGGAGTAACAAATATGATCAGTTGCCCCCGAATCCATTATCCATTCATGGGTAGAAGAGGAAACAAATATAGTCTCAGTTACTAAAGCAATTCGAGTACCTTTGCTCTATACCTGCATAGGGCAGTGAGCCTTCCAATGTCCATTCTTACCACCCTTATAGCATTTTCCCTTCTCTTTAGGCTTAGTCACGCCTCTGGAAGGGTCCACGTGCTTGCTCCCACTGTTGGACTTAGACTTTCTACCTTTATTACCCTGTTTCTTGTTTCCACCTTTCGGAAGAAACTTTGGGCCCCCAGAGGTGGAAGTGTTCAAGACGTGTCCACTTTTGTCCATCACTCCCTTCATTGCGACCAAGTCATTGAGTAACTCATTAAGAGTATAGTCCGTCCTTGATACCACAACCCCGATAAGGGAGCTCTCAAAAGACTTGGGCAAAGTATTTAGGATGATATCGCACTTGGCCTCAGCCTCAATACCTCCTCCAAGCAAGTCAAGCTTATCTATGAGATTAATCATGTGCATGACGTGATCGTGCACATAACTACCCTCAGTCATGCGGCATCCCATGATATCCCGCATGATGTTGAACCGAACAGTTCTATCAGTCTCACCATACACTTCCTCGAGATTTGCCCAATATCGTGTGCATTGGTGAAAGACCGATGTTGTAGCTACAATGTGGGCGACATGAGCAGCATAATATAAGCCTTAACTATATTAGTAGACCGTTTTCATGCTTTCATTGCATCCCGCTCACCATTAGTTGACTGATTAGTGAGATCAGCTGGTTTGCCCTCAATGAGGACAAACATATGTTCCACAGCGATAAGAACATATTCCAAATTACATTTCCATTCAACATAATTTGTCATATTTAAAGGATTCTTGGTTAGAGAATTGACGTGAGAGTAAGAGACATATCTGAAATAAATAAAATAAAAGCATATAAGATACAATCGCTCAATAATTTTGTAACAAAAACAAAATTATAACTTTTCGATAAGACAATATTGATTTGAAAACTCGAACATCCCAAAATCACACGGTCAAAGTTGTTGATTTATGTAGCCCATTTACTGCACTTTTGTTGGGTGATGATTCAGTCCCCAGAAATAGCACTAATAGTGGGAAATGATTCAGTCTTCTATGTTAACATTAACTCAGTAGCCCTGTGCTCTGAATACTTACTGAAGATTTGAAGATCCCAAAACCATATATTGATTGGTGAACCATTGTGTTGTAATCTGTTTTTGTCTCTGAGGTTTCAGACTCAGTAAATACTCTGCTCAGGTTCAGGCACTCAGTAGATTATCCGCCTCAGCACCAGAAGTAGAAGACTCAGTGATCTTGGACTCGGCGGGAAGCAAGATATGCGAAAGGAGTCGGTGGGCCCGAACTCAGCATGAGTAGTTCACTGAACTTGGAGCTGATCTTCAATAGAGCCGACTCAGCAGGAGCATGCTACTGAATCAGAGATCAAACTCAGCAACGGCCAGACAGTCTTAAGTTAAGTCAGCAGAGTCAATACGAGGAAGAGAGAAGTCAGCTTCAGATCTCCTTGAAGTCTGTTCTGTCTCAACCACTTTCTGAACCTCGACCAATGACAAGCAGCCATGTATCCTATATCTATTAAAGATGCAAGTCAACAACTTTCCAGAAATGGAGGGAAAAGACACTGCTACCATACTTCGAAAGAGCCGTTAGCTACCCAAAAGAGAGAGACAAATGATCGTCATCTCCAACGGATCTATCATAATCTCTGCTCTATAAATAGAGGGATAAATCAAATTGAAGCTCACCTAGAACTCACGACGCACGAGAGAACACACAGAGCATTCAAACGAGCAAATTCGAAAAAGCCTAAGTCTTCCGCAAGAAGTTAGAAGAAACAATCTCCGACGAAAGACTACACTTCTGCTCATAGGGAACCAAGCTGAATTGAATTATACAGCCTCTAGTATCCAAACGACGTTACATGAACCCAAAGCTCACACTCAGCCGTTCGTCGATCTAGAAGCCACATCCTTGTTCCCTATCCCTCTAACCTAAGCTCAACCGTATAAATCCATAGCTTAGACGAAGGAGTTCACTTCTGAACTGATCCTTATTGTAAAGGACTCCTTCACTGTTGGAGAGTTTTTCAAACACTTAGTTTGATAACCTTGTAAACTGAGACTTGCTCAGTATAAATCTCAAGACCAGTGTTTGTCCAGCGTACAAACCAACTGAGACTATCTTAGTATAATACATAGCTTCCTGATCATTCGGGACAGTGGACGTAGGATTGTTGGATCCGAACCACTTTAAAAACCTTTGTGTTCTGTGTTCCTTATTTTACTGTTGCATTGATTTACTGTTCATTCTGAAAATATCTTTCAAATCATTCAACTGAGTTTCAGCAAAACTTAACAGACTGCACTAATCTACTGAAAATGTTTTGATATAAACGTTTTCCTAACTCAACTGAATTTGGGCCTACACTATTCCGCACCACTGAACTCTAATCTGAACGGCATTGAATTCTGACTCCAAGTCAGCTAGCAGACCTCAGTAGAATCAGTTACTCTGCCACACGATTCAGAACAACTTATCTGGTCTGCTGAACCTGTTCAGTACGACACTCTCCTGAAAAGGACTATTCGTGTTTTAAGTTGAGAAATCAGTTTTCAGGTGTATTCACCCCCCCCCTCTACACCTGAACGTGCTCTCGGGACCAACAATTGGTATCAGAGCAGGAGTTCTTTAAGACTCTTGTTATTTTGAAACTGGTCTACTTGAACGGATCTGGAAAACGTTTTCACTGCATATCATTCTTCATTCATATCACTATCTATCATGTCTGATATGTCAGGGATCAGGATGGTACCCATGTTCTCAGTAGAGAACTATGGTGTATGGCGGGTTAGAATGGAGGCACATCTGACCTCTCTCCATGATAACATGACAGATGTTCTAGAGGACGGACCTATCGTTCCCATGATCGATAGCGTCGTAGCTCAGGATCCAGCAGACGGAGGAGGAATGGTGACCGGGAAAAAGATCCCCAAGGACAGAAGTCTCTTCACCCCGGAGGCGAAGAAGCTTCACAATTTAGACCGCGTCGCCAGAAATGCCATACTGACCAGCCTGAGTGATTCCTATCTCGAAAGAGTTCAGGACTGCAAGTCTGCGAAAGAATTCTGGGATGCTCTAGCGCTACTGAGTCGGGGGACTCAGAAGATCAAATTGAATAAACTTGCGCTGGAACTTCAGAAGCTGGAGAGACTGTCTCTCATGCCTGGTGACACCATTGAAGATCTCAACGTCAGATTTACGGATCTGATGAACTCTATCAACGGGTTGGGAAAGACATTCTCCAACCGAGAGATGAATCTCAAGATCTTGAGGGCACTGCCAGACAGAAATTGGACCCCCTTTGCTACTTTATTACGTCATTCTGATTTATATATTGTTACTCCTGACCATATCTTTTCAGAACTTAAAGCAGAGGAGTTCGAGTTTGGCTTACCTCAAAGGAAGCGAATGTGAAAAGCCGACACCCAAGTCGACCATACCTTTAAAGCATCAGTCAGCACAGCCACTCCGGACTCCTGGCAAGGCTGAACCTTCACTCAGTAACGTACAAGAAGGGAATCTAGCCAAGAAATACGCACTGCTTGCCGTGAAGTATCAGAAGGAAAAGGAGAGGCGCAGAAAGCTCTCAAGAGTCGTCGGAGACTCTAAGGGTAAGAATGAATATACACCTAAGTGCACTTCTGACTCACATACTTCTGAATGCAGGAAACAAGAGGACTCAGCTCAGTCAAAAGACAGTGAGAGCAAAGAAGAAAGAGTCACAACCTGCTACAACTGCAAAAAGCCAGTATGACTGTCCTGAGCTCAGTACTGCTGAAAGAGCAGCACGTAAAGCAAGAAGGGAGAAGTTCATCAAGAAGAGACAAGCATATATTGCCAGTGAACTCTCAGACGACTCAGATGAAGTCGACTCCTTCATGGATTCTTCAGACGATGAAGCAACTTTCATGGCCATAGAGCTTGAAGCTGAAAAAGACGCTGAAAAATGTCTCATGGCGGGAGAAGAGGATGAGGTAAACTCTCATACACCATTTAATTCCTCTTCACACTGCACACACGACACTCTTTCAGGTGCAGAAGAGAATCTGGACATCGCGATCGCATACGATCAGATTCAGATGAGTTTGCAGCTCAGTAAGACTCTTCAGGAATAGGATACCTTGAAAGTGGAGAATCAGAGACTTTCTCAGAAGAGTCAGGCTGCTACTGAGTCAGAAGGACTTGTGTTGAGACTCAGGGAGGAGATAAACTCTCTGATGGCCAAGTCTCAGCATCAAGAAGATCAGATCTCTGTTTTGACCAAAGACTTGAATCAGAAAGATACTGAACTGAGTCTACTGAAGCAAGAGTTATCAGGACTTCAGACCGAGCATGAACTGCTGAAGAAGACTGATGATGTCTGGAGAAACCTGATGACAAAGCGTTACATGGGCGCTGAAAAGAAGCTAGAGGCTATGCTAGCAAGCAACAAGCCCAAGCATTGAAAGGAGGGACTTGGATTCAGCCAGGGAGCCTCCTCATCCTCCCCCGCAATCTCAGAAAACCGGCTGGCTGATAGGTTTGTTCAAGCGGAGACCATCAATGCAGACATACTGAACCCCCTACCCAAGAACAAACAGAAGATGAAGGCTCCTCATCCTAGTTATCAGCACTCTGACAAGAAGATCAGCACCAGATTACCCCAGTTCAGTCAAGGGGGAACCAACAAAGCAAAATGGGCTGATCAGTATGGACCTCCACAGCTGACTCATCTAGCTCAGTATGGGTCATATTACTATGATCCTATAGTCGGAGAGGATCCAAAAGTCAGAAGAAGAAGAAAAAGAAAGCCGTACAGAAGGCAAAGGTCAGCAGTCCACCCACTTAGAAGAACAGGACTCCTGAACCTGAAAAGCCTCAGAAGTCAGCATCGAGTAGTCCAGTGGTCAAATATGTTGACAAAAGTGGAAAGAAACTGTCTGAGATCACCAGGGTCGTGAGATAAATTTGGGTTTCCAAAACTAACATCTAAGGACCCAAAATCAAAAATAAAGGGTACCTAAATATAACTCTGTTTTGCAGGTGCACAAGGACCCTTGGTATGTGGACAGCGGATGCTCAAGACACATGACGTACCAAAAGGACTTGCTGAAGAATTATACTACTGAAGAAGGACCCCGAATCCAGTTTGGAGACAACGCAAAAGGCTACACCAGAGGCTATGGAACACTCAGCATTGAAACAACAACAGTTCCAAGAGTATCATATGTTGAAGGACTTCAGCATAATCTTCTCTCTGTTAGTCAATTTTGTGATAACTCGAATAGAGTGATTTTTTACGCTGGTTTCTGTGATGTCATTGATAAATCTACAGGGAAAACAGTGTTATCAGGTTCGCGCAAGAAGAATATCTATGTAGCTAACTGGAACTCAGCAGAACCTGAAGCTTGTTTGTTGGCAAAGAATGACAACAGAACGGGGTGGCTCTGGCACAGAAGACTCAGCCATCTCAACTTCAAGACGCTCAACAAATTAGCTAGAAACACTCTAGCAAAAAGACTGCCGAATGAAGTATTCAGCAAAGACACTCAGTGTGAAGCATGTCTGAAGGGAAAGCAAACAAGGAATCAAAATCCGCCTGTTCCATCTCCTTCCACTGATGGAATCCTTCAGCTGCTACATATGGATTTGTTCGGTCCAGTCTCTTCAGTGACGATCAGAGGTAAGAAGTATGCATTAGTGGTCATTGATGAATACTCGCGCTACACATGGGTCATATTTATTGCCAACAAGTCTGACGTCAAAATAGAGTTACCAACGCTTCTGAAAAGGCTCAGTGTCGAGAAGAACACCAAGATCGTCAAGATTCGTTCAGACAGAGGAACTGAGTTCCTGAATTTCATGGTGGAGGAGTTCTGCAAAGCAGAAGGTATAGAGCATGAGACGTCTGCCGCGCGCACGCCTCAACAAAATAGGGTTGCTGAGAGGAAGAATCAAACACTCAAAGAAGCAGCAAGAACCCTGCTCGCAGACTCAGGACTCCCAACCAAATTCTGGGCAGAAGCAACTAACACTGCATGTTATACTCAGAACCGATCTCTACAGACAAAGCAGCATAAGAAGACACCATATGAACTATGGAACGGCAGGAAGCCTTCTTTATCTTATTTCCATATTTTTGGGTGTTCGTGCTTTATTCACAATAATGGGAAAGATCAACTGAAGACTTTTGATAGCAAGTCAGATCAGGGAGTGTTCTTAGGATACTCCCGGGTCAGCAAAGCTTTCAGAGTCTTTAACTATCGGACCCTTTGCGTGGAGGAAAGCCCTCATGTTGTTTTTAATGAGTTTGCTACTGAAGACAGAAGCAGAAACTCTAAACCTGAATCTGAGGACATCAGTAATCAGCTACAGGATCTGAGCTTAAAAGATAAAGTTGAAAAGATCCAGCTATGTTGGGATGATGATTCAGATGAAGAAACTGAAGACAAGTCTCATCGAATCTGCGCAAGTAGGCCGAACAGTTGACTCTCCTCGAACGAGTCAATCCCGTGGTAACTCAGGTCGATGAAGAAACCCCAGTGGTAACTGAGACCTCTACTTAGAATAATAATTCAGGGGGAACTAATGATGTTCCTGAGCTAAATGCCCCTGAACCTGGTGACTCGGTAGATCACACTCTTGTAACTGAATTGCTTCAATATCAGAATAGTACAACTGAAATGTCTAACTCACCTACTATCTGTGTTGAACAAATTTCAGATGAAGAGTCGAAACATCGAAGATCGTGGCTGGATGCTCACACTTCTGATTTAATTATTGGAGATCCTTCAGCAAGCGTAAAGACAAGATCTAGATTCTGTCAGGGAGAAAGCGCCTTATATTCCTGCTTCTTGTCTACTGAAGAACCTCAGTCAATTGAGGACGCACTATAAGACGCTGATTGGATTATAGCAATGCAGGAGGAGCTGAATCAGTTCACGAAAAACGAAGTTTGGGAGCTTGTTGACAGACCCCGGCATCAACACGTGATCGGAACAAAATGGGTCTTCAAGAACAAGCGAGATGAAAACAACGTCATAGTAAGGAATAAAGCAAGACTCGTGGCAAAAGGCTAATGTCAAGCTGAAGGGATAGATTTCGATGAAACATTCGCTCCAGTTGCAAGATTGGAGGCAATCAGACAATTCCTAGCCTATGCAAGACATCAAAGATTCAGAGTCTATCAAATGGATGTGAAGTCTGCTTTCCTGAACGGCGTACTGAAAGAAGAAGTCTATGTGGAACAGCCTCCTGGCTTTCAGCAGGGACATCAAGTTTACAGACTCGGAAAGGCTCTGTATGGGTTAAAACAAGCACCCAGGGCTTGGTACGATACCCTGTCTGAGTTTCTTCTTCAGAAAGGTTTTCATACGGGCACAATAGACCGCACATTATTCAGCATTCGACTGGAAGACGACTTATTACTTGTGCAGATCTACATAGATGACGTTATCTTTGGTTCGAAGAACGTCATCATGTGTCAGCAATTTGAGAAAATGATGAAGGACAAGTTTGAGATGTCAATGATGGGAGAGATGAACTATTTCCTCGTCTTTCAAGTCAAACAATCTGAGAAGGGAATGTTCATCAATCAAGGCAAATACACTCGAGACCTCATCAAAAGATTCGGTTGCACATCCGGCAAACCAATCAAGATCCCGATGAACACGAACATGAAAATTGATCTTGATAAAGAGGTAGTATCAGTAGACCAAACTGAATTTCGTGCTATAATTGGTTCTTTATTATACTTAACAGCTACTCGTCTTGACATAACTTATGTTGTAGGTGTCTGCGCTCGATTTCAGGCGAATCCGAAGCAGTCATATGGACTCAGCAAAGAAGATTCTCCGATATCTAAGAGGAACACATGACATGGGTTTATAGTATCCAGCTGATGATAATATTGAACTAACTGGTTATTCTGATGCTGACTATGCAGGATGTAGAATTGACCGAAAGTCAACTTCTGGAACATGTCAGTTCCTTGGCAGTAAGCTGATCTCATGGTTCTCAAAGAAACAGCATTCAGTAGCAACGTCAACTACTGAAGCTGAATACATGGCTGGAAGTTGCTGCGCCCAAATCCTTTGGCTGAGACAGCAGCTACGCGACTATGACGTCATTCAGAATGAAGTGCCGATCTTCTGCGACAGTAACAGTGCCATTGCAATCACTCAGAATCCTGTACTACATACGAGATGCAAGCATGTGGACATCAGACACCACTTCATTCGTGACCATGTCGAAAAGAAGGATATCAGGATGGAAAAGATCCATACTAACCATCAAAGGGCTGATATACTGACCAAGCCTCTAGCTGAAGCCAGATTCAGAGTAGAGCTAGGTCTGCTGGACCCTACTGACTCCAGTTAGTAAGAGGATTCAGGAGAGGAGCATTCGAAGAGGGGAATGTTCACTCTCGATGCGAGTAAAATCGATGCGTAGAGACTCGAAGCAACCATCTACACGAGGTATCGGTGACTACGATGTTCGGTTGACGAGGTTTGCGTATCTCTACTCGGTAGCCAATAGAAACGATTACGTGCATTTATGAATCAGATTCAGCATCGTATTCAATGCCTTAGAAAATATCATTTAATATTAACGGTTTACATTTAATACACAACATTCTATGTACAAGCATGCTGAACTCTGCAACGCATTAAACGCATGTCGTATCAAGTTACTTCTTAGGCTATATACAACTGTCTTTTGACTTAGGCGGCTAATATGATCATTGCCTATTTCATAAAACTTAATCCTAGCCGTCCATCTCAAAAAACGCGTTCAAACTGAACCCTTGATATTTAACTGTTTATCTTCTCTAAGATATATATATGCATTCAAATGTTTGAAACCGCCATTTCAACTCTGCAAATATCTTAAGTACCCTAGATTTTCTGAGAATATCTCTTACTTCGTTACCAAAAATTCTATCCTTTAAAACTCCTCAGAAAATCTTTAGGTAATTTTCAATGATCTTTCAGTATCGTATGATCTTTCAATGATTTTTCTTATATCTTATCGGATACTGACTAGCACTGTGTTTGCAGATTATTAAAATGACAGGAACCATTGTAGACTCTCTTGTCAATATGAAAGAGATCCTCGAGAAGGATCGCGTCTGGTGTGAACCTATGATGGAATTTGACGCTTCCGATCTCGACTACATGGAGGAGATCTTCTATGCCCTCCGCGAGACCGAACTGGAAGGATTTCTGACAAGGAAGCCCTCTTTCTTCCTTCCTTCCCAGGTGGCTGAAGCCTATCTGAACTCAGAGTCCGTCGATGGGGATATTCGCTGCCGTTTCAGAGTTCATTCAGTAGGCGACCCTGCCCGAGACGCTTCTATAATCAAACAGATGTTCATCCGAGAAGCTCTCCAGAAAAGCTTCAACTTGTCGAATGAAGGACTCACCACCGTCGCTTACAAGGACGATCTGATGGACGAGTACCTTACTGAATTATGCGGAAAGCCAACGACCTTCAGAGCAGCTTTTCCCAAGAACGCCATGCTCCCTCAATACAGAGCACTGGCGTATATAGTGACTCAGCTTCTGACGAGTCAAGCAGGCTCATTCGACCAAGTGTCCAGGCCCAAGCTACAACTGATGATGGCCATTTATGAGCGAGCCAAAATTAACTAGACGGAGTTCTTTCTTAAGGAGTTCATGACGCAGTCGGCTAAATTCGACAAATCTTCCAAGCGACTGAGCGTCAAAGGCAAGCTTCTATATGGACTGAAGCTCTCCATAATGATAGAAGACTTCTGCGGATCTGAGAGCATTACATTCGCTGATAAATCTTACTTCAATCCGAAGAAAGTCAGATTCCAGAACAGGGCAGCGACCCTTCAGCAGATCGGCTCAGGGCCAGCTGACCCAAGGACCGGGACTCAGACGACCTCCACGCCAAGTAAGAAGAGGTCCCCTCCAAAATCAACTCCTAAGGCGCCGACCAAGAAGCTGAAGAGAGTCAGTGAGGTTGTGCCTGAGACTGAGCCAAAGACTGTGGTTGCTGAACCACCTCTGCAACTGAGGGATGAGCCCGAGTCTTCAGAAAAGACACAGTCAGTGGAGAAGGCCGTCTCCACTGAGAATGGTGAAACAGTGGACCAAGGGGTCCAAGCAGAAGATCTCCAAACTGAAGAGGTTCAGACCTTAGAAAGCCCCTTGGACATCCCACCACTCAACAACATCCCGTCTGCTGAGAAACAGCTATCTCCGATTGAAGTTGAGGACTCGGAGACCGCCTCAGAGTCAGAATCGATCGGGATGGAGGCCGCTGCTCTCAAATCTAGAGCCTCCCGAGAGATTTCTGAAGTCATTCTAGAGATTGCCAGCCACAGCGACCTTGTCTTACTTGCAAGGCAGGCGAGGCTCCACATGCTGATAAGGTTCCAGGAGTGGCATAACCTAAAGAGACTCATCATCCACCACTCCTGCGAGCAGCTTCATGAAGAAGAGCTGCTGATCAGGGGGAAGATTGGCTATTCCGAGCCATCTGACCTCGGCACGCTCGAAGACTTGAGGCCGGTAATGCTCGCGATGCTGAATGACAAACAACCTATCTCAGCATCTGCGCCCTCAGATGGGTCTGACCCCGATGGTCAAGACCCACCCCGTGATTCAAGCCCTGAGAAGCCTGATGAGGGATCTCAACCGGCCAAGGATGCCACAACATCAACTGCTGAACCTCCACTCAGCATCCTTGGACCTGGGCAGTCGGCGGCTGGTACTTCGAAGGGAGCTGATCCTTCTCAGCTCCTTCTTGAGTCTGCTTTCTGTCACGCCCCAATTCCCGAGGGAAGGCTAATGGGCTGGAGCGCGATTGGGGAGGGGTGAAAGAAGCGGAAAAGAAAGGGGAAGAAATTGAGATATCTGAAATGACAATAGCACTTGTATTTATATAATCTCACTACCTCAGTAGAAACAAGAGAGGTAGAGCTTAATGTACATAGCAGAAACGTCTTAAAATAGACGAGTATTTGTACAATAACAGTTCAGACCAACTCAGCACCGTCACCTTCACACTGCCATCTTCAGCCTGCAAAATCATTTTTGAAAATATTTGGGTTGAGCACTAATGTACTCAGTGGGTAATGCAGCTGATAATAAGCCTCCGAAAATCCTTTTTAAAACCATGAAATGTTCATGAATTACTGGTATCACATAGACAGTTTTAAAATCGAAAGCAGTCTATGTATATCAAAACTTTCACTTGGCCAAACCTTTCTTCCTCAGCTATTGGTGCATTCTATACTTCTCGTTAAACTCAGGGAAACACATTCAGTTGAGAGTAACCTCGTTCCCTTCATTAGGCTTGAGAAAAACAGATTATCCCAAGGCTAACTTCGTGACGTTTGGTGTACACTAACCCTGGCTACGTCTAGCTTAGGATCCGATCGTATTCAATACTTATGGGCATAGCCCATTTTCATTCAAGTAGATGCACAATTCCAATAGTGAGCGAAGCAATTTTCATGAACATTCATAAACTTTAACTTGCATAAATATTAGAGCTTAATAACTCAAGCATAGATTTCGTAAGTAAAATATAACCCACCTTGCACCTTTAAGTGTGACCATGTATGTTAATTAACTTGCCTTCAGAGCAATGCTACCTTGGTTTCTCAATAGCGCCTACAAGAAAATATATTCTTAATTGTGATTCATATAATTAAGCTAAAACAACATAAGATTTAAATCTGGAATTAAAACCAATGCGACTACTTCCGACTTCAATTCTAGCCCATCCGACCATCGGTTTATGGAAACAAGATTATGGTTGGAATATACGCTATTTAGGCTATACAATCCATAAACTAACTTGCCGATCCGACATTGATTTGATGCTCGAATCTCTACTCGAACCTGCGCCAAACACCTTGTACGCAGTTCCGTCACATGCTTTTCAAAGGCTTATAACTTTCGAGTTTGAAGTCCAAATTTGAAATTCGAGGATAGATTTGTAAAGCTAACGACCAGAATTTCCAACGGTATATAATATGACAGGGTTTGGACAAAAGAATAGATCAGAAATCGAGCTGATACATTCAATGGAAAATTGAGTTTTATCGACAAACCCACAACTTGTAGGACTTATATCTTTCACCTCCGAACTCGGTTTTACAAACCGAAGGTGTTTCTAGAAAGCTAATAGTGAGAGGTTTCCAACGATATATCATACAGCAGGATTTGATTATTGAAAATGAGTAGAAACAGGGCTGAAGGAAACTGACATGTTTCAGCGAAAACAGGACACACAACTCATCACCCCAACTTTTAGGACCCATAACTTTTGAGTACGATTTCTGATTTACAAACCGAAAGTGGAGTTGGAAAGACAAGGAAAAGAGCTTTCCGATGATATATAATATGTCAGATTTTGGATAAAGAAAACGGGCAGAATTGGGTTTCAAAGTCGCTGCTCTGCTCACGGGAAAACAAACCCGCAGCCGTAGTCTACTAACTCTACAACTTTCGGGAGCCATAACTTTCAAGTCAAAACTCAGAATTACGAATAAAAGATGGCGTTGGAAAGCCAGAGACGAGAGCTTTCCAACGATATGAATTTCAATAGGTTTTGATCAATAAGGACATTCGTAAACTGAGCTTAACTTGCTGCCCTGCTACTTACGAAAATAGACGAACCAACAAGATTTAACTATGGCGGCAGATACCAACTGCCGCCTCCGCCTCTCCCCTCCGGCGGACCCTCCTCCATACATAACAACCATGAGAATTCAACCACAAAGCAACACAAGACTACAAACAAACTCAAAGAAATCCCAAGAACTCAACCATCGATTTATCTCTACCATCTTAGAAAATGTACAAGGAAGGGCAGTAAATGAATAGAGACATTTGATTACCTGAGATTCTTCTTCGGACAAGACTATGAGAAAGTAGAGCTCAAGAGAAGGAAAGAGAAAAAGAAGAAGAGAAAGATAGAGATGGATCGAGAGAGGAAATAGAGAGTAGGATAAATAGAAAGAGAGAATGGGCTTTCTAAATCATCTACTAACCGCCTTAGCAAATTCACAAGCCACCTCCTGCTTTTGGCCTGTTTTTGAGCTACGTGGGATACCCAAAATTGAGATGGAAATAGCTTAATTTTATAGTATTATATACAGTATAGTAGAAGAAACGAAATAGACTTCCTAAAGAAGGGTCACCGCTTTATTCCATGCAACAGGACACGTGGAGTAGTACAATTTGAATATCTTATGAATCACTACCCTAACTCATAGATATCATGCAATTAATATATATTAATTGCTTCTCATCAACTTATCCTATCCTTTGCTTTATCACTACCACCACCTCATGCTTCAATTAAGATACGTGGAGGATTTTTGGTAAAAAGTAATGGATATATGGCCAAACATTATTGTAAGCTAATTTAATAATATAACTAACTTCATGGGTAAGGAAATGGAGCTGTAGCCTGGCCCACTAGTTACCACATTCTTATATATATCTATGAAGTTTAGTAAAGTCATTAGATACATAAATATGTGAGTACGTGTGGTGAAGAAATAAGAATATAATTGGATGGTTAGTTCTCCAAAGTGCATGTATATGTATATTTAAAGATAGTATTTCTGTAACTCCCATTTTAGGTATACCATTCTCATGTACATATATAAACAATTCAACTATTTTAAATAATTCAACTAAATAGGAAAATTTGGGATATTACACTTTCGAAGTAGCGCCCAGCCCGAAAAGCCGACGTTCAAAGTCAGTGGCACGGGCACTAAGGAGTCAGGGGACTCAGAATCGCCTCCTCGCCCGCACCGTCCACAAAACATGGCGGCAAACCACTGAGGCTCAGAGTGCAGAATTACAGGGACTCAGAACCGCAATCTCTACCTCTCCCGTCCCTGACTTCTCTAGCATTCTGACAAATGCCCTCGATGCATAGAGAGCTGATTTTGAAGAACAACTGAAGACGATTCAGGCAGGCCAAGCTAAATTGCTGAATGATTACAAGGCCGCACAAACTGCTCATACTGAATCCGTCACCGCCATCTCTCAAGCCGCTGATCTCAGATTGCAAACTATCCAGAAGGCTATTGAAGAGAAGGTGGAGAAACAGCTAAAAGAATTTCAGGCAGCAGCTGATCTCTCGCACAAGAAGTACAACACTCAGCTCACAAACGAGAGAAACGAGCTGCATGAGAAGCTAACAAAGCTCCACAATTTGGATGATCTATCTGACACCTACAAGAGCCTGAACAGCAAAGTATCAGTTTCGCCCCTACCCGATTTGCTGATGCCAAAAAGGGGGAAGGATTTATTGAGAAAGGAGCCAAGGAGCTGATACTGAAAGCTCCGAAGAGAGCAAGGACAGTGGCAGGGGCATCTCAGACTCAGTCATCTGCCCCCACTGGACCTTCACAAACTGGCGAGGCCCAGGGTGTCTCAGCAGCAGGAGCTGCAGTATCTGCTGAGACTGGCCCAAGTGGCTCGGGAGCCAAAGAAGTCGCAACTCAAGCAACTCAAACTCCTTCAGACATTGTTAAAGAAGTTGTTGAGTATGCCGACGAGGAGTCAGAAGAGAAAGAAGCCCCTCTTCCTCCTCCAGTTGCCGGCAAAGGCAAAAAGGTACTGAAGCTTCCAACCCCTCCCTCCAAGAAGAAAGGACCCAGGAGGTTCATAACTCCGGAGGAGGAGACTCAGATAGCAGCCGATGAGAAATTGGCTAGGGAGATAGCCAAAGTTGAAGCCGCGAATAAACCAAAAAGAAGCCTGCTAAAGGCAAAACTAAGGCTCCAGCTGGAGGCAAGAAGACTGGAGCTAGGCTGCCTCCTAGAACACTCAAGCTCAGCGACGAAGCTGACAAGGAAAAAGAGAAGGAGTAGCAGCAGCAGCAGTCAACTGGGCAGCAGGGAACATCTAAAGAGAAATCATCCACACCTGCAGACTCAAAAGAAGAGCCACCTCACAAACCCTCATATGTTGCCTCGAAGGCACAAGACCAAGAAATGGATGAAATCTGGGCTCAGATGGAGAGGTACTTATACAGAGGTGAAGAGGCCAGGTAGATAGAAGCAGCCAGAGAGAGGATATGGCTTGTTGACCTTGAAGCTCTTAGGCTAAGGACTGAAAAAGAAGCGAGTCAAAGGATCCCTGAAAAGGCTGGCATTCCCTACAGAAATAGGAAATTCAGGAAGCCTACTGATCTTAAGACTCAGAGATGGCCAAGAGTGGATGAATGGATGCCGTGGGAAGTCACTCAGAGGTGGGAAGCGCTGGAAGCTGAATTCATAAAGAGGAACTACTTCTGGAGATTCTGGGCTGAGAAGCACAAGACAGTGGCATATACTGAATGGATCATGAGAGCTGACTTGGAAATGTATGCCAGACTTCAGAAAGCTGTCAAGGAAAATGTTGATGTCAGAGTTCCAGCTCCCAGAATCCTGCCACCCCCACAGAGACTAGACGGATCTATCCATTATGGAGTGATAGAGAAAGAAGTGAAGGACGCTGCTGAAGCCAAATTCCTAGATGAAGAAGACCCAGCGGACTTTGATGAGATATTGAAGCTGAGGAAGATCACTTACCGCATGTATGGACTGCCACTTCCTGAAACTCAATCCAAGGACTTCAAAGACACGATTAAGTAGTTCAGATGATTCTTGCTTCTGTATTCTCCTTGTATCTTTCTTTTACTCTTTTTAGTCTAACAAAAGATGTACTTGTACTGATTGCTCATATATATAACATCTCTGTTTGGCTTTGACAATTCCTTATTGTCTGAATAGCCGTGTTTGTTTATACTTAACACTCAGAATCACTGAAGTGATTACTGACTCACACACTCACTACTGTTATTTATTGTCAGTTGTTGCTTAGCTAGATTCTGATAGACTTGTTAGTTTTTGGGGAATATGTTGTTAGAAAGGGAGAAAATGCTGATTAGATTCTGTATAGGTTCTGTCATTTCTGCCCTGATCCCCTCAGTAGTCTAGGACTTGAAGAACAACTCCACTGATTCTACTTGTAATATTTTGTAAGGAACTCTGTTTCTGATAAGTCATCATGTTAGGTTGATTAGTTGATAGGTTTTGGCATCATCAAATAGGGGGAAAATGTTGGGTGATGATTCAATCCCCAGAAATAGCACTAATAGTGGGAAATGATTCAGTCTTCTCATTTAACATTAACTCAGTAGCCCTGTGCTCTGAATACTTACTGAAGATTTGAAGATCCCAAAACCCTATATTGATTGGTGAACCATTGTGTTGTAATCTGTTTTTGTCTCTGAGGTTTCAGACTCAGCAAACACTCTGCTCTGGTTCAAGCACTCAGTAGATTATCCGCCTCAGCACCAGAAGTAGAAGACTCAGTAATCTTGGACTCGGCGGGAGCAAGATATGCGAAAGGAGTCAGTGGAACTGAACTCAGTAGGAGTAGTTCACTGAACTCAGAGCTGATCTTCAGTAGAGCCGACTCAGCAGGAGCATGCTACTGAATCAGAGATCAGACTCAGCAACGGCCAGACAGTCTTCTGACTGTTAGGATCTTTAAAGTTAAGTCAGCAGAGTCAATACGAGGAAGAGAGAAGTGAGCTTCATATCTCCTTGAAGTCTGGTCTGTCTCAACCACTTTCTGATCCTCGACCAATAACAAGCAGCCACGTATCCTATATCTATTAAAGCTGCAAGTCAACAACTTTCCAGAAATGGAGGGAAAGGACACTGCTACCATACTCCGAAAGAGCCGTTAGATACCCAAAAGAGAGAGACAAAGGATCGTCGTCTCCAACGGATCTATCCTAATCTCTGCTCTATAAATAGAGGGATAAATCAAATTGAAGCTCACCTAGAACTCACGACACACGAGAGAACACACAGAGCTTTCAAACGAGCAAATTCAAAAAAGCCTAAGTCTTCCGCAAGAAGTTAGAAGAAACAATCTCCGGCGAAAGACTACACTTCTGCTCATAGGGAACCAAGCTGAATTGAATTATACAGCCTCTAGTATCCAAACGACGTTACATGAACCCAAAGCTCACACTCAGCTGTTCGTCGTTCTAGAAGCCACATCATTGTTCCCTATCCCTCTAACCTAAGCTCAACCGTATAAATCCATAGCTTAGACGAAGGAGTTCACTTCTGAACTGATCCTTATTGTAAAGAACTCCTTCACTGTTGGAGAGTTTTTCAAACACTTAGTTTGATAAACTTGTAAACTGAGACTTGCTCAGTATAAATCTCAAGACCAGTGTTTGTCCAACGTACAAACCAACTGAGACTATCTTAGTATAATACATAGCTTCCTGATCATTCGGGACAGTGGACGTAGGGTTGTTGGATCCAAACCACTTTAAAAACTTCTGTGTTCTGTGTTCCTTATTTTATTGTTGCATTGATTTACTGTTCATTCTGAAAATATCTTTCAAATCATTCAACTGAGTTTCAGCAAAACTTAATAGACTGCACTAATCTACTGAAACTGTTTTGATATAAACGTTTTCCTAACTCAACTTAATTTGGGCCTACACTATTCCGCACCACTAAACTCTAATCTGAACGGCACTGAATTCTGACTCCAAGTCAGCTAGCAGGCCTCAGTAGAGTCAGTTACTCTGCCACACGATTCAGAACAGCTTATCTGGTCTGCTGAACCTGTTCAGTACGATACTCTCCTGAAAAGGATTGTTCGTGTTTTAAGTTGAGAAATCGGTTTTCAGGTGTATTCACCCCGCCCCCCCCCCCCCTCTACACCTGAACGTGCTCTCGGGACCAACAACTTTAATGTAGATTTTTCTTACACCACTTAGTTACTCGGATAAATTGTTAAATTGCCTATTAAACCTGATAATAATATTATACCAACTTTCCATTCTTTTGAGAGGATGACTGAAAAGTTCTACTAAATGGTTTTGTAATTGAGGGCGAAAGAGGATACAATGTTTTCAACGGTTTGCAACTCACCAGTATTAATACACAAAATATCAAGCATATCGACAAGAAATCTCATGGATAATTCAATCGTAGGTTCGCACAAAAGCAGGTTATGTCCCGCTCAGCCATGAGCTGGAAGGAGAGGAATTTGAGTTGAACTTCTGAAATTGAACTGATGTAATAATTCTAGATTTATTTAAATCACAAGCTAGACTTGAACTGGACTCGCGACTGAAACTTCCGCAATCTGTAGACTGAAAAAGGCAAGCGTGACTCTGAAGCATCGAGTGAGGCTCGATCGGGACCCGATCAGGACTATTATTTGAACGGGACTCAAGTAAGCTTCAGTAATTCTTGTACAAAACCATGATAAATAATGAACTAATCATTGATTTTAGACTGACACAATTGAAAAGTGAGGATATGAGTAAATTTGGGTATTTTGTGTTGGAATTTTGTATACTGGAAATAAATTTATGCTTGTATACAATATTATTCGTTTCCACTATTTTGTGCAACAATTATAAGTATTGAGTATTTTTGGCTATTGCTTTAGAGAAATGGAATTGCCCCCAAGTTGGGGTGCGTTTGCAATTACCTTTTTTTAGTGTTTATATGTTTTTGACAGAATAAACAATTTTATAGTATTTGCATACCTTGTTTATTGCGGTAGTTTTTCTAAAATTATGCAGCTAAATTGTTTAAATGTATAAATATCTATTTATATGTTTTTGGTGTTTAAAGTACCATAATCTCTGAATTTACTAAAAATACTTGATTTTTTATGTTAATCCCCAGAACCATTGCTTTTGCTTAAAATCAATTATTTTTAACTTTAAACAAAACAATTAAGAAGTGCTTATAATTAGTGGCGTGGCTAGACATTTTGTCCAGTGGAGGCCACTTTATACGATTTCACGATTATCTAGTTTAGGTGTTTGATGGGAGAAAAAATATAGTATGAATTAGAATTTATTCCTAAAAATTAAGAGAAAAAAATAGAAGAAGAGAGTGCACGAAGGTGAAGGGAAAAAAGTACATGAGATTTCTACCAATGGACCACCTTCACACTTTGTAAATATAAACTATACTTAGCAGTTCTATAAATTCAATGGGGGCAATGGGCCACCTTTCCCTACTCCACTACTTATAATACAAGCTCTTGGCATGAGGGTCAGACCGTATGGGCACTATATTTAGGAGCGTTCATATGGGGATCAGTATGAATTTTCTCATCTATCTCCACTAGAGTATTAGAGTCCAAACTCATTTAGGTATCAAGCTCGATAGTCTAGTAATAAAACAAATTAAATAGTGAAAGTCAGACACCTCTGAAAAATAATCCATACCCATTATGATATTACGACTCACTCTACCATCGTACTTTTAACTACTGTCATGCGCGAATTCATTAATACTCCAGTTTTAATTAAACAAATTTTATAAGTAAAAAATCGAAATACCCAATTCTCATCGATGGGAAAGTAGTCAGTTTTCATCATTCCATCTTTCATCTAAACAATCAACAACTAAACAAAATCAAATAATTACTAATATAGAAAAAAAAACAAATAAACAAAATTCTATGACACATAAGCCGTGTCTATTTGGTACGTATATTATAAATAAATAAAAAAATCTTCTTAATGCCTTAGTGGTAAACCGGTAGAGTGAGTTATATCTTGTGGATACATTGAAAATTAATTAAATTGATAAAATTAACCAATTAAAATGTAATCAAACATATGAACATATCCGATGAAACTGAACTGGAATTGAAATTGAGATTTCAGCTTGGATCAATTTCAATCCAGTTCGATGGCCTTTCCTTTGCCGATCTTTCTACACCGTTTGATGTGTAGGGCTCAACATAAGAATCATCATAAATAACAATAAACAATGACATCGGCTAAAGTCAAATCCAATGTAAAGTTCAATATTTTATTGTGGCACGTCATCATACAAAGAAACTACAAAATAATGGCATATAGGCCGAAGCTTGAATAGATCAAGTCCACGCACTAATAGACATGCCCATTTTCAAACCGAAATCGACTCAAATCGGGTTTTAAACCGGAACCAAAACTGGCATAAATCGGAATCGATGCAAATCGGAACCGTCTTGAACCGTAAACCGTCGGTTTGCGGTTCGATTTCGATTTACTTTTTTTGAAACAGTGAAACTGTCGGTTCCAAATCAGGTGAAACCGACGATTTCATCTATTAAAATTGTTAAAAATCAAATATCTAATAAATTAGATAAATGAGTTTTAAATTAAAAACATTATTGAAGACCTAAATCTTCTAATTTTTACTTATATTTAAAATAAACTATTCATTAAAAATACAAAAATCCTACAAAATTTGATATTTTAAAGTAGTATACAAAATGATAAAACATTATTATGTATTTAGTAAAATTGCAAATGGATACTAACGTTCCCAAAATATATATATAGGATAAAAGTTGTTCAAATTTTATCACTGAAAAATATAAAATATAAAATATTATTTAATAATTACTACACGACAAATAATCGAAAACAATGTTGGTCCGGAGACGAGTGTCAGGTGTAGAGGGGGGGTGAATACATCTGAGTACAAGTTCTTTTTCTCAAACGCGAAGGACAGCTGAGCTGTAGGTTGCAACTGGTGAACAGTGCCAATTAGTAACCTTCTGATCGCGGTCAGAGTGAGTCAACTACTGAGTTTCTCCTACTGACTTTGTCAGTATTTGATTCTCAGTCGGAGACTTAGTGCGGATAAGTGTGTAGGGCCCGATAGACTTCATCTCGATCTGAAAACGTGTTTTTCGCAAACCAAATGACTTTGGCTAGTGCACTTTCAAATACGTTTTATGCAAAGAATGAGTTTGTAAGATAGTTTGAATGAAGTGCAATAAAACAGTAAATGACACAAGCGATTTTTAACGTGGTTCAGATACGCAAGATCCTACGTCCACGGTCCTGCTGAACAGGAAGTCTTGTTGATTAATCTGAGCAAGCCTCAGCAAGGTATCTGTGCATTGGACAGACCCTTCTAAGTTATAGTCTTTAGCGACTTTACAAATCAAATCGAAGTTTGAAAAGGAGGGGATGTTCTCCAACTATGAAGGAGTTCTTACAATAAGAACAGTCACGAAATGTGAACTCCTTCGAAGGTTCTAAGCTATGTATATGAACAATTGAGCTTAGATAGAGAAGAGGGATCTAAAGAAGGAAACTCTAGAGAGAAGAACTAGAAATATTCTAATGAAGCAAGTTCTTCGGTGGATCTTCGTGAAAGGCGCTAGAGTGTTTCAAAATCTTGAGCATGTAATTCCTTTGATATCCCGTGCGTGGAGCTCGGAAAGACTTCTCCATTTATAGTTGTGACCCAGGCATTTGTCCGTTGGAGGGGACAATGCTGTCACAAACGTCCAAGAAAAACGGCCATATGTTCGAAATGTTGTCGCAGAGTAGTTGGTCACTGTGCATGAGAGCAGCTTTAGTTGGTCAGAGCAGGTAGAGCTTAGACTGCTTCTCATTGGTCGAGGTTTGTGGTAGGTGAGACTTGTCAGACACCAGTCTTCATCTGAGTTGACTCTCACTCATCCTCGTATGATCTTCTGCTGACTTTTCGAATGATGTTAAAAACTCGGGTCGTTTCCTGTCGGATATAGTAGACCTGATAAGATCTCTGTCTTCTTCGTCTGAGTCTGCTGATAACGAATCTTCTACTGAGTGGAATCAGCTGATGACTCTGAAGGTACTGAGCTTTGATACTGTGTTCTTCTACTGATGTGGGTCAGTTGAAGAGAAATCTTCTACTGATTGAAGTCAGCTGATGACCTGTGAACACAAGCTCTTACAATGATGACGTGGGGTTCTGGAAAGTAACTTCCTACTGAAGATCAGACCAACACTTACCCCTTCAGGACTTAGACAAAAACGATAATAGAAAATACAATCGGTCTAGCCTATTACATCATCTAGTCTTTTCAACACTACGCTAAGGATACAAGACGGGTTTTGGGATCTTCAATTCCATAGCATTAAATCACTATGATTTCCCCCATTACCGATAAACAGATAAGTCCTCTACAAGAACTAATGATAAAAACACTAAGTACCCTCTAAGTGGTTATTTAAGATCAACTACTGACTCATAACCCAACAATTCCCCCCTAATTGATTATGCCAAAACCATTATAATTCTAAGAACATTAAGTTCCTAACTACTGACATAAAGAGACTTCAATAAAAACTGAGCAAATAAAGCAAGGTAGTCAGCAGCTAAAAGATAGGCATATCAGAGAAAAAGGTTATGTGTGTGTGTGTGTCAAATCACTTTAGTGATCAGTTGTGATAAAGGTAAATAAACATAGCCGTAAGATAATGAGTTGTTGTCTGGCCAGAAGAAAGGTACTGATATATATATATATATATATATATATATATATATATATGAGAGAGATTATTACAATCAGCCCTAACTTCTATACAGAGAGAGAGAAAATCTACTGCTATCGTCTGAACTTCTTAATCTTGTCCTTTAATTCAGCAGACTTGACAGCGGGAGGATCCAACCCATAAGATCTGTAGATTCTGGCTCGGAGGGTTTGGATATCCTTGAGATCACTTGGCTGCAAAGGATCTAGATCATGGTGGCGTGCAGCTGCATCAACCTCATCTTCAATCTCTTTTGTACACAAAACTCCTTAAGAGGTCATGGGCGGAGTCAGTTGTTTGTAGGCAGGGGCAACGAGTGGCAGCTTTTCCTTGAATAAAATAAGCTGAATCTATGCTCTGAGGTTGGCGTCGTACTGATGAATGAACTCGTCGAAGAGATCAGCAGCCGGTACCTTAGCAGGATAGCACTGCCAAATGTAGTATGCCTTAATGAAATCAATCTTCAGCTCCTACCATTCCTCGTTCAGGTTCCAGGGAATCCATTTGTCAACATGGCGATGCAGAGACTTCTTCAGATAGGCAGCTTTCTGTGCACCTAACCTGAAGAACTTGGAAGTTCTGGGCACCTGTTTGCTCTTGTCGAGGATTGGCTCCTTGGAAATTTTGTCAGTCAGCTCTATTATCTTTGCCAAGTCATCCAACCTCTTCTTCTCCCTAAGGGCCGCAGCTCTTCTATCTCCTCTCTAGAGATTCAGCCCTTTCTGCGTCACCTCCCAGGTCGCCTTATCCTCTGCCTCCTGCTCAGGTGTTGGAGTAGAGATCTTCTTCATTCTCTGAGCAAGGGGCAGATTGTCAGTATCCGAGCCAGCCGGCTCATCAGCAGATTGCTGAGCCTTCTTTTTCTGCTCATCCAAGATCTTCTTGGCTGTGCTCTTGGACATCTTGACAGTAGGTTGTCTCTTCTTCTTCTTAGGCTTCTGAGCCTCTTCCTCCAATCTCAGCTCATAGTCAATTTGATCTTGTAGTTGCTGAGCTACCCTCTTATCGAACTCCTCCTGCTCCTCTCGAGTTCTGAATTTGGGCGTCCGGGAAGGAGGTAGAGTAGACTCTGCCGCTTTCTCCTTCCCGAGCCTTTGAGGTGGCAGGGGCTCGTCTTCTTGGTCCACAAACTGTGCGACCTCCTCAATGTGTTGCGCCTGAGCCGAGGATCCTTCTCCTGATCCTCCAACTGGCTCGGGCAGCTAAGTTGCTTGGACAGTTGGGATTTGGACTATGGGAGGGGGGATTGAACTGGTTCCAGCCTGAGCAGCTGAACCTTCCCCCTTGACGACTTCCCTTGCCTCATCTTCCACACCCACCTGACTTGTCTCAGCCTTTTCTTCCCCCTTTTTAGCATCATCAGTAGCCGGGGTCGGAAGAGCACAAATTGCTGCGACGTCCTTCTCAAGGGTGAAAAGAGCAGCTTTAATGGATTCGAGGTGGTGTTGAAGTCTCCGATGGCATCGCAATAATGCTCCCAGTCAGCCTCTTGATCCTTGCGGATTTGGCGAATTTGGGCTGCTGTTTCTTGCCTTTGCTTTAGGAGCGATGCGTTGAGTGAGGCAGTCATCTCTGACTGGATGAGCTTTAAGGCGGCCGCCTGATTCTCCAATGCCTTCTGCACGCTGGAGGTGGCCATCTTATTTCGCTCGTCCATAGTCTTCTGGACTGTGGTTAAGCTCTTTGTCAGCTGCTCAGAAAAATATTTGTGCTGAGCTTCGAGCAGCTGCTGACTTTGAGCAGCCAAGTCCGCCTTCTGAGCGGCCAGTGCAGTCTGGACGATCTCCTGAATATTTGGAGTTGGAGTGTCCGAGACCTTCTTGACTGCGCTTATCAGTCTGTCAACAGTCTCCGTCTGAGACTTAGTATATTGCGTCCACTTTAGATGGACGTCCTTAGCTAGGAGACGGTTTTTGTCTCCTTGCTTCCTTATTGCATGGTTGACAGACATTGAGGACACGGAACCTATAGGTTTGGCCTGATAGGATGAGGTTTCGAGCCTCTGCTCTGAGGCTGCGAGCTGTTGCTTCCGACTGGGCTTCGAAGAACCTGGGGCGTCACCTGATGTAGGAGGTGGAGGTGGTGACTCATCCTTCTCGCTGGGAGTTTTACCCTCGGCAGATTCTCCCTGTCTACGTCCTTGGGTGGTGCCTGATCCTCATAATCATTATCATCATGATGGGAAGGTTGCGATGGGCTGCTGGCTGTCTATTGGGAGGACCTCAGGTTCAGTAGATATAGCATGGCTGACCGTAGGTCCTTGAAGGATGCAATGTCAGCGGGCTCCCCAAACCCTATGGCTGACTGCAGACGTTGCTCATTTGCCAAAAGGGACAATGCAGAGTGCTGTTGAATCAGCTCTGTAAGGATATCCCAGTTCAGGAATCTCAGCAGCATCTGAGTCCTGGCCCTTATCGCTATGTCGACCAGATCCTGATGAGATGAGATTTCAGGGATCTGTGCAGCGACTTCTCCTGTGCCACTCGGATGAGACTTCACCAACCGGTTCCTCAACTTCCTGCGGCTGAGTTTCTTCCGAACTGATCCGTTGTACCTTATCCTTGAGGGTGGCACCCTCTATCCCGGTATCAGCGTCCAGTATGTCCTCCTCCTGAGGTGGTGGAGGAGAAGCAGGCTTTGCGGGAACCTCAGAAGCTCCAGCCTTGGAGAGGTTCTTCCGCTTCGGCGGGTCGGCCCGTGGAGGCAGATCAGTAGAAGACCTTTTGAGCTCAGTGGCTCCACGTCCGACTTACTTCTCAACCGCTGCTCTTGTCTTGAACTTAATGAGCTTCTTGTCAAAATATTTCGAATCAGCGAATGAAGCATGATTAGTGATTGAGTCTTCGATCAGTATGGACACCTTGGTCCCATACAGTAGTTTGCCTACACTAATTAGTCTCCTCTCTCCTGATTGTGTGGTGGCAAACTTGTGCGCCTGAGCCTTCAGCTCGGCCACAAAGAACTCTGTCCAGTTCACTAGGACTCCGTCGATTATAGCCATCATCAGCTGGAGTCTGGGCTTGGATAGTTGGTCGAAAGAACCTGCGGCGCTCGTCAGGATGTGTATAACTATGTACGCGAGCCTTCTGTACTCCGGCAGGAGTTGGTTCTTCGGCAGCTTCCCTTCCACAGAAGCGGGGGACATAGACGTTCAATTCCTTCTCCTAGTAGCCCACGGGAGAAATCCCGTAAGTCGGAAGATCGAAAGAGGATTTCAGCGCTGCCCTGATGTTGATATCGACATGGCTGGATTCCCACTTCTGAGGGGCCACTTCCCTTATGTAGGCGATCTCCGACATCTCTCCATCGGTATCTTCCACGGAACGCAGTTATAATACAACTCGGCCACCTGGCGGGGAAGATATGAGCGGGGGTGCTTCGTCACGAGAAGCACTAGGCCAGACTAATCAAGAGCCGAAAAGATGGGCTCAAGGTATGGGAGCTCTGCCTGGTGGAGGACCATCGTCGGTTCGAAAAGAACCCTCGACTTGAAGATCTCCTCAATGTTGTGCGGGGTCTGAACAATCGCCATAGTTATTTGCAAGAAACTCGTTAGCACTTGAAAATAGAGTAAGTTAGATTCGAGTTGTGCAGAAGTTTAAGAAATTACCGTAAACAGAGAGCTTTGAGTTGAAAATCGAAATCAGTTTTGGTAGAAAGCGAGAGGAAAAACTGAATGCTTGAAAAGCTCTAAGTGCGAAAATGACGTTAAAGGATAGGATTAGAGATAAAAGGAGAGACTTTATAAGTTTTTAATATCAAACGGTTTTAATCAGACGGTTGGTATAAAATCTCGCTTTTTAATGACGGCTGAGATTTGATATTATAAACGGAATGAGTACATTAGCTGCCTCTAACCTAGACCCACGTAAGATATGCACAGATAAAGTAAGGTGAGAAGGTATGCATTAAATGCGTTGCAGGCAGCATTAAAGGCTAGCTTTTTAAATAAAAATGGTTTCTACTGACTTAAACCTTAAAAATTATTGGCGGGAAATAAATGCTCATCATGCTACTGAATGCAAACGACTGATTTAATAAATGCGAGCATGCTTCTAAGAATATTAAGTATTTAAACTACGCAAACCTCTTCAGCTGAACTTTTACGATCAACTGGTTACCGTAATGACTCAGGAGGATCTTTGTAGTGCTGATAACCATGTTCCCCCCCTTACGTATCTTGTGTGATTCACCCGATCGAATCAAAGTGCGAGTCGACTTCGACTGTCGTGCGACTCCTCTTACTGACACGAGTCAGTAGGATCCAGTAGACCTAGCTCAACTGATAATTCTCTGAATCTGTTCTCAGCTAGTGGTTTGGTCAGTATGTCTGCGTTTTGTTTATTAGTATGGATCTTCTCCATTCTGATATCCTTCTTTTCGACTGGCTTGCTTGAGTCGCAACCGAATCTTTTCAGGAGATCTCGAGTGTATTTAGCCTGGTTGATGAATATTCCTTCAGTTGATTGCTTTACTTGAAATCCAAGGAAATAGTTCATCTCCCCCATCATGGACATCTCGAACTTCTCCTTCATCATTTTCTCGAATTGTTGACATATAGTCACATTTCTGCAACAGAAAATGATGTCTTCCACGTAGATTTGCACTAGTAGGATGTCATCTCCTGACTTGATGTTGAACAGGGTGCGATCTACTGTCCCCTTCTGAAAACCTTTCTGAAGCAGAAAATCTGATAGGGTATCGTACCAAGCCCTAGGTGCTTGTTTTAACCCATATAGAGCTTTCCGAAGTCTGTACACTTGATGTCCCTGCTGAAAGCCGGCGGTTGTTCCACATAGACTTCTTCCTTCAGTACGCCGTTCAGGAACGTTGACTTTACATCTATTTGATATACTTTAAATCTTTGATGCGTTGCATAGGCTATGTGATAACCCGTAATTTCATATCTTAACCTTAGAATGATTTATAGTATTATTATTACTATTATTATTATTAGGGCTATAGTACTACTTAATCCGTAGTAACGTGGAGAAATCTTACGAAAATTCGAACCCGCAAATTTCACCAATGAACAATCGAGATTTTAAATAATCTAGTACCTTATGAAGGGCTATTACCGCATTATAAGAACAAACTATTAAGTAACATTAGCTACCATACCCACTAAGTCTCGATCACCATTTCCCTCATGAAGGACACTTATAGCCAATGAACTTGTGTTATTATTGTAGCAACCCCCTGTGACCATGCCACATATTAAATTAACTATCATTGGTATGGGAGCCTAGTAACATAAGTGGAGACGCCATCCACCCTTATCACACTAGATGATCATTCCTCATCGGTAATGGAAGCTGACGGTCGACTTGGAGACGCCACCCCGCCACGTGGAAGTAGAACTCCACCGCTGGAGATGTCAACTCGTGGGCGATATTAACAAGGTTGGCGACTCCCTTCCATGCAAGACATTATATACACATACACTGTCATTAGCCGTATACCTCCACAATCTTGCACTACGGATCTTAGTCCCACCGAGAGCATACCCTTTTGCGATTCCACGAAGTGCTCGTCAGACGGAGAAGGAGAAGTTCCAGACTTTCTCGGTGTTTGGAGGCAGACCAAGGTGTCGACGAGTATCTCTTGCCGTTGGTCGTTGAGCGAAATCGGTAAGGATACATATACCTCTTGGAACTCCTACCTTTCTTATTAGCACATTGAGGTTAAAACCTTGCCTTCCCTTTTGTTCGATCTTTGCTCGTATTTGTTAAAGAAGTTGGTCGGTTTTCATTGCACAAAATAGCATCGCAAATAGATCAAAGCGTACATGGATAAGTTGAATGCATGCATAGATTGATAGTGAGACAGATTATGGCCTTGTTGCGCTAGGTAGACAAAGTTGAGTGGGAAGAGATTAAGACATAAGTAGATCAACAAGTAAGGAAGGCATGCACATCCCTCATGCATACTCCGTATCAATTTCATCAGACGTTATCCACTTTTGCATGTCACATGCAGGGGATTATATCAACAATTCTTGCTGTTCTTAGGGTAGTAAACTCTGCATTTCGTCATCCTTAGTGTCTGTTTTTGACTGCTTTTCTCAAATGGGCGAACTTGGGTAGGAAATCGCGATATCGCCTTACGGAACCGTGTATTACTTGGCCTTAAAACTGCACGTTTCCAACTTCTAAAAATTTCATAAAAATTGTTGGGATGAGCCTTAGGACGTTAGTAAGGCCTCTGTAAAGTTTGGTGAATTTTGGATATGGTTTTATATTTTAAATCGAATTTATTCTCTTTCGCTACCATAGGTCAGCGCACGCAGGACATGCCCTAGTGAAACATTTTTATCTTGCACCACGAAACAGAGTTTTGACTAATTCTTATTCTAAAATAATCCAGACTCGTAGGTCCATGCGAAACTATTTTTTTTATAATTTATTTTGACTCGTGCTAAAGCAGTTTATTGTAAATATCTAGCATACCGTTAGTAACCCTGTATCTATGCAAAGTATAATCGCGGTCAAAACTCGGTCCACCGTGGATTCATCACTCAACGAAATCTAGTAAAATTTTGATATGTTATTTTCATGCATGTCCACTCCAGTTTCGTAAAATTTCATGATTTTTGGAGTACTGTTGACCCCTCATTCGTAGGTTAGAGCAGTAAGGGCAGATTCTGACCCAGTCCTGAACCGCGAACAATGTTTAGGTTATAACTCTTTACCGATTTATTATTTTGCCGTGAAACCAAATTCTAAATAAATTAGGCTCATATTTGATCATGCATGTAAAATATGGGAATTTATGATGCTATAGAATGATTTATGGAATTTTTGCAAATAGAGCCTCTGTACCGAGTTCTCGATGTAGAATCTGACCTAGTCTATCTAGATGCCGACTAGATGCTCCTATGAACCTCGTATGATATATTCACGTTAGATACGAACGGTGTTACTTAAAATAGATTATTGTTGTAGGACCCCGCGTGGAAGAACATTAAACTCGAGGACGTACGTCGCATCTTTGAATCGCTATCATACAAGGTGGGTAATATTTTTCTAAAATTATCTTTGAGCTAATGAGCTCTATGAATTATGTTTATCCATGAAAATTTTTGTGCATGTATCTGTTTAATGCTTCTACGTGATAGATCGATCGAGGCTCTCGTCTGGCCTAACACGCTAGATGAGGGTTATCAAGAAAGTACGTACATGTATGATGTTAGTAGCACAACGATAGTGATCCCCTTGTGTACCGGATGCTAACATGTTACGGGACCCCTCGAGTTTCGAACTCGGGGGCCAAGGCCCAAGTTATGAGGGACCCCTCGGATTTCGACTCGGGGGCCAAGGCCCAAATTATGAAAACAAAATGGTAGAAGTAACGGATATATGTGACACGAATGTGCGCACCTTATGATTAATGTTTTGTATACTTGGGGTAGTTTCCTTTTTAAAACCCTCCAAGTTATACCTCATGCATGGATGAACTGCTTTTTATGTTTTCCAATTGGCATTTACCCACGGAGTACACTAGTACTCAGCCCCACTTGTTTTATAAAATTTTTCAGGCTAAGTGGCAGGCGCGACGGAGATGGGTTGAGGAGGAGTTGTGGTTAAACTTGGAATTCTGTTTTTAATACTTTTGTTTATGAAGCTTTTGCCACCTTTCAAACTCATTACGCTTCCAACTTATCTAGTCGATGAATTAGTTGTTTTCTCCATGAATATTGCATGATATTTTTCAAGACATCAAATCATTATTACGCCCATCGAGAATTAAAGAAATTGAATTGTCCTTTAATCATGTCATGAGTTGTAAAATATTTCCACCGTGGCGACTCGACCCCTGCGACCGCCACGCAGAGGTCGGGGCGTTACAGGCTAGGAACAGACGAATAGCTTCCAATCTAGCGACTGGGGCAAAAGTTTCATCAAAGTCTATTCCTTCTGCTTGACATTATCCCTTGGCAACAAGTCGAGCCTTGTTTTTGACAATGATGTTGTTTTCATCTCGCTTGTTTTTGAAGACCCACTTAGTGCCGATCACGTGTTGATGTCTAGGTCTGTCAACAAGCTCCCAAACTTCATTTCGGACAAACTAGTTTAGCTCCTCTTGCATGGCAATAATCTAGTCAGCATCGTTTAGAGCATCCTCTATCGTTTGAGGTTCTTCAGTAGACAAGAAGCAGGAGTAGAGAGAACTTTCTCCTTGGCTTAATCTGGATCTTGTCCTTATTGCTGCTGATGGATCTCCTATGATAAGATCAGAAGAGTGAGCGTCAAGCCACGAATGTCTGAGTTTGGCTTCTTCTTCTGAGATTACTTCTGTACAGTCAACAGGAGTGTTAGGCATTTTAGTAGTGCTATTCTGTGACTGAAGCAATTCAGTAAGAAGGTTAGGATCTACTGAATTTCCAGGTTCAGGGGCATTTAGCTCAGGAACATTAGTCGTTCCCCCTGAGTTTATATTCTCAGTAGAGGTCTCAGTTACCACTGGGGCTTCCTCATCGACCGTTGTTACCTGATGTTGATTCTGTTCGGTAGAATCAACCAGGTTAGCTACAGTTGTCGCGGGATGGGTCTGGATTTCTTCATCGTCTGACTCATCATCCCAACAATGCTGGATCTTTTCGGCTTTGTCGTTCAGTGTGAGATCTTGTAGCTTGCTGCTGACATCTTCAGGATTTGTCTTCTTTGATTTCCTGTTCTCAGTAACAAACTCATCAAAGACAACATGAGGGCTTTCCTCCACGCAAAGAGTCCGATAGTTAAAGACTCTTAAAGCTTTACTGACTCAAGAGTATTCTAAGAATACTCCTTGATCAGATTTGCTATCAAAGACCTTCAACTGATCTTTCCCATTATTGTGAATAAAGCAAGGACAGCCAAAAATATGGAAATGAGAAATAGAAGGAATTCTCCCTTTTCCACAGTTCGTAAGGTGTCTTCATGTGTTGTTGTGTAAGTAGTGAGCGATTATGAGTGTAGCAGGCGGTGTCAGTAGCATCAGCCCAGAACTTTGAGGGTAGTCCGTAGTCGCTAGGAGCATTCTTGCTTTGCTTCTTTGAGTGTTCTGTTCTTTCGTTCAGCAAGTCTGTTCTGCTGAGGGGTGCGAGCTGCTGATGTCTCGTGCTTGATTCCCTCTTTATCGCAGTACTCTTTAATTACCGAGTTGAGAAATTTTGTTCCTCGATCTGAGCGGATTCTCTGTATCTTGATGTCTTTCTTTATACTGAGTTTCTTCAGCAGTCTTGGCAACTTAGTCTTGACATCAGATTTGTTGGCTATGAAGATGACCCACGTATATCGAGAATAATCATCAACAATGACGAGGGTATACTTCTTGCCTCTTATAGTCACTGGAGAATCTGGCCCAAACAAGTCCATGTGTAGCAGTTGAAGGATTCCATCAGTGGAAGGTGACGAAATTGGTGGATTGCTTTTCCTTGTCTGCTTTCCCTTCAAGCACGCTTTACAATTTCTGTCTTTGATAAAAGCTTCATTGGGCAGTCCTCTGACTCTAGAGTTCTTGGCTAGCTTGTTCATACTCTTGAAATTCAGGTGACTGAGTCTCTTGTGCCACAGCCATCCTGTTTTATCACTGGATTTCGTCTGAGCAAGTAAGCAAGCCTCAGGTTCTGCGGTTTTCCAATTTGCAACATAGATATTCTTCCTTCGCGAACCTGATAACACTGTTTTCCCTGTAGATTTGTCAACAATATCATAGAAACCAACGTCAAAGATAACTCTATTCAGATTATCACAGAATTGACTGACAGAAAGGAGATTATGTTGAAGTCCTTCAACATATGTTACTCTTGGAACAGAAGCAGTCCCAATGTTCAGTGTTCCGTATCCCCTTGTATAGCCTTTAGAGTTGTCACCAAACTCAATTATAGGACCATCTTCTTGTACGTAATTGGTCAGCAGGCTCTTTTGATATGTCATGTGTCTCGAGCAACCGCTGTCCACAATCCAAGGGTCCTTATGCACCTGCAAAACAGAAACAGTTTTAGGTACCCTTTGGTTCAGTTTGGGTCCTTAAGCGTTAGTGGGTGAATTCGGGACCCATATTTGTCTCGAGACCTTAGGAGTCTGAGACTCCTTCTTCTGAACCTTGTCAGTTTTCTTTTTCACTGGATCGGGAGATACTGACTTTCTGGCAGTTTTGGGTTCAGGAGCTTTCTTCTTCTGAGGCTTTGTGCTCCTCCTGACCCTGGGCTCATAGAAGTACGAACCATACTGTGCTGGATGCTCATACAATGGCTCGCTGTACTGCTCTGCCCACCTAACCTTCTTGGTTCCCCCTGAATTTGATCTTGGTGTTCTGGGCTAGAACCTTTGGTCGTTTGATTCTTGTTGCTCGGCTGAGGTGCAATCATCTTTTGTTTGTTCTTCGCCTGAGTTGTTGGTTCTGCAATCTGAACTTTCCCTCTGACGAACCTATCAGCCAGCATTTCTGAGCTTTTAGAGGTTGAAGTGGAAGCTTCATGAGTGTAGCCAAGTCCTTCTTTCATGGCTAGTGGCCTTTGAGCTCTAAGCATGGTTTCCAACTTCTCTTTAGCTCATAGGTACTATTCAGTCATCAGTCCTCCCAAGACCTCATCACTTTTTCGAAGTTATTCATAATCCTTTTCAACTTCTGCGAGTTTCTGATTGAGTCGGGCTATTTCAGTATCTTTCTCAGAATTGTCTTTGGTCAGAACTGATAACTGAGTTTCTTGAAGCTGAGACTTAGTCATAAGAGATTCAATCTCTTCCTTGAGTCTCGCAACCAGATTCTCTGAATCAGTAGAGACTTGACAATAAGAACAAAGTCTCTGATTCTCAGCCTTTACCTGTTCCAATTCCTGAATAGTTCTGCTGAACTCTCTGCTTAGCTGAATCTGCTCCTCTAGTAGATCATCATCATATGCTTGTATCACGTCTAGAGGTTCATCTGTGACCGAGCATGTGTCGTGTGTGCTTTGTGAAGAGGAGGTTATATTAAGTTTCGAGTTTACCTCAGCCTCTTCTCCGGCCATCAGACAATATTCAGCTGTTGATTCAGGATCTGTTTCTCCGACCTCAACGGCGACAAATGTAGCTTCGTCTTTAGAAGAATACATGAATGTATCTTCCTCGATTGAGTTATCGGATATCTCTCCGGCGATATAGGCATACCTTCTTCGGGTAAATTTTTTGCGTCTGGCCTGCCGTTCTGCTCGTTGAGCAGTTGAGAGTTCGGGACAGTCGTACTGATAATGTCCCTCCTTCTTGCAGTTATAACACACAGAGGTTCTGCCGCCTTTTCCAGCTAAGTCGTTGGATGGACTAGCAGCAGGTTCTGCGTTCCTGCAATCAGTAGAAGTTTTAGATTCTTCCCTTTTTCGATAATCCTTTTTACCTGAGGGAGAATCTCTGTGATATTTCTTCAGCTTCCTGACTCTTTCTTTTTCTCTTTGATATTTGAGAGCCATGAGTGCAAGCTGATCAGTAGCGGGAGTCTCTGAGGACTTAGCATTTGACGCAGCTGATGTCTTGCTGGAAGAAATGGGATTGACTCCAGTTTTGCTGACTGTTGCTTTGTTGGTATGATCTATCTGGGTGTCAGCTGGCGCACTGGAAGATCGTTGGGGTAGGTTGTGCTCGAATTCCTCCGTCTTTAATTCTGAAAATATAACATCAGGAGTTAGAGCATTTAGATCTGAGCGACGTAAATAAGTAGCAAAAGGAAGCCACTTCAGTCGAGGCAATGCTCTCAAGATCTTGGTGTTCATCTCTTTGTTGGTGAACGTCCTCCCCAGCCCGTTGATCACATTGATCTGGTTTGTAAATCTGACGCTAAGCTCGTCAATGGTCTCGTTGGGCTCCATGGCAAAAGTGTCGAACTTTTGTAGCTCTAGGTCGAGCTTGTTCTCTTTGATCTATGGGGTTCCTTGGCTCAGTACAGCCAGGGCATCCCAAAGTTCCTTTGCCGTCTTAGAGTCTTCAACCTCCTGAGGTGTGAATCGCTGAGCGTAGTCAGGATTGCATTCCGCGCAACTCGGTCGAGGTTGTGCAGCTTTTTATCTTCAGGCGTGAAGGCTGATTTATCTTTTGCAATTTTAGCACCAGTCTGTGCTCCTACACCTCCCACAGCTGCATATTGAACGCTGTCGATCATGGGAATGATATGTCCTGTTTCTAGGACATCAATCATGCTGTCGTGCAGCGATGTAAGGTGCACCTTCATTCTTCCGCGCCATACTGTGTAGTTCTCCACAGAGAACATCGGTACCATCTGAATACCTGATATATCAGACATTTTGGATGAGAGTATAAGGATGTATGAAGAGATGCTTGTGCAGTGAAAAACGTTTTCATGATCTGTTCGATTAGACCAGAGTTTCACAACCGATGATCAGAAGAACACCGTGCTCTGATACCAATTGTTAGTCCGGAGACGAGTGTCAGGTGTAGAGGGGGGGGGTGAATACACCTGAGTACAAGTTCTTTTTCTCAAACGCGAAGGACAGCTGAGCTGTAGGTTGCAACTGATGAACAGTGCCAAATAGTAACCTTCTGATCGCGGGTCAGAGTGAGTCAACTACTGAGTTTCTCCTACTGACTTTGTCAATATTTGATTCTCAGTCGGAGACTTAGTGAGGATAAGTGTGTAGGGCCCGATAGACTTCGTCTCAATTTGAAAACGTGTTTTTCGCAAACCAAATGATTTTGGCTAGTGCACTTTCAAATACGTTTTATGCATGAGTTTGTAAGATAGTTTGAATGCAGTGCAATAAAACAGTAAATGACACAAGCGATTTTTAACGTGGTTCAGATACGCAAGATCCTACGTCCACGGTCCTGCTGAACAGGAGGTCTTGTTGATTAATCTGAGCAAGCCTCAACAAGGTATCTGTGCACTGGACAGACCCTTCTAAGTTATAGTCCTTAGCAAATTTACAAGTCAAATCGAAGTTTGAAAGGGAGGGGATGTTCTCCAACTATGAAGGAGTTCTTACAATAAGAACAGTCACGAAATGTGAACTCCTTCGAAGGTTCTAAGCTATGGATATGAACAATTGAGCTTAGATAGAGAAGAGGGAGCTAAAGAAGGAAACTCTAGAGAGAAGAACTAGAAATATTCTAATGAAGCAAGTTCTTCGCTGGATCTTCGTGAAAGACGCTAGAGTGTTTCGAAATCTTGAGCATGTAATCCCTTTGATATCCCGTGTGTGGAGCTCGGAAAGGCTTCTCTATTTATAGTTGTGACCCAGACATTTGTCCGTTGGAGGGGACGATGCCACGTGTCACAAACGTCCAAGAAAAAAGGCCATATGTTCGAAATGTTGTCGCAGAGTAGTTGGTCACTGTGCATGAGAGCAGCTTTAGTTGGTCAGAGCAGGTAGAGCTTAGACTGTCACGCCCCAATTCCCGAAGGAAAACAACTGGGTCGGGGCGCGACTGGGGAGGGGTGAAAGAAACGGGAAAGAAAGGGGAAGAAATTGAAACATGTAAAATTCAGTAGTACTTGTATTTATATAATTAAGATCCAACTACCTCGGTAGAAACAAGAGAGGTAGAGCATAACGTACATATCGATACAGCGGAAACGTCTCAAAATAGACGGAATTTGTACAATAACACAAACAGACCAACTCAGCACCGTCACCTCCACACTGCCATCTTCAGCCTGCAAAATCATTTTTGAAAACATTTGGGCTGAGTACTAATGTACTCAGTGGGTAATGCAGCTGATAATAAACCTCCGAAAATTCTTTTCAAAACAATGAAATGTTCATGCATTACTGGTATCACATAGACAGTTTTTAAAATCGAAAGCAGTCTATGTATACCAAAACTTTCACTTGGCCAACTTTTCTTCCTCAGCTATTGGTGCATTCCATACTTTTCGTTAAACTCAGGGAAACATATTCAGCTGAGAGTAACCTCGTTCCTTCATTAGGCTTGGGAAAAACAGATTCTCCCAAGGCTAACTTCGTGACGTTTGGTGTACACTATCCTTGGCTACATCTAGCTCAGGATCCGATCGTATTCAATACTTATGGGCACAACCCATTTTCACTCAAGTAGATGCACAATTCCAATAGTGAGCGAAGCAATTTTCATGAACATTCATAAACTTTAACTTGCATAAATATCAGAGCTTAATAACTCAAGCATAGATTTCGTAAGTAAAATATAACCCACCTTGTTCTTCTATGCTGAATTTCTTCGGTCCTCTTTTCAGTTTTTTAGCTGAACCTTCTTCTTAATTCTTCCAAAGTCTACCTTATTTCGGAGTCTGCTGAATTTTCGTATGAAAATGCTGGAGGAAATGAGCAGGAGCATCTACTATTTATAAGGCAATTAAGCTGCTGAGTTACAAGGCTAGGTAAGCTGCTGAGTCACAAAGCTAGGTATAGGTATAGCTTTGCATGGTCATACTATACTACTGATATGAAGCCCACGTAAATAGAGTAACTCAATTCCATTTTTACTTCCTTTGTATTTATTATCTAGCATGAGGTGGAATGAATAAATATCAACCTCTATTTCTTTTCCAATTCTCATGTGAAACTACACACCGGATAAAAAAAAATCCTTTCTTTATAATTATTTCAACAACTAATTAAATTGTGCTAAGGAACTGGATTATCAAAACTTGGGATATCACATAGACTGCTTCTCATTGGTCGAGGTTTGTGGTAGGTGAGACTCGTCAGACATCAGTCTTCATCTGAGTTGACTCTCACTCATCCTCGTATGATCTTCTGCTGACTTTTCGAATGATGTTAAAAACTCAGGTCGTTTCCTGTCGGATACAGTAGACCTGATAAGATCTATGTCTTCTTCGTCTGAGTCTGCTGATAACGAATCTTCTACTGAGTGGAATCGGTGATGACTCACGAAGGTACCGAGCTTTGATCTTGTGTTCTTCTACCGATGTGGGTTAGCTGAAGAGAAATCTTCTACTGATTGAAGTCAGCTGATGACCTGTGAACACAAGCTCTTACAATGATGACGTGGGGTTCTGGAAAGTAACTTCCTACTGAAGATCAGACCAACACTTACCCCTTACAGGACTTAGACAAAAACGATAATAGAAAATACAATCAATCTAGCCTATTACATCATCTAGTCTTTTCAACACTACGCTAAGGATACAAGACGGGTTTTGAGATCTTCAATTCCATATCATTAAATCACTATGATTTTCCCCATTACCGATAAACAGATAAGTCCTATTATAAGAACTACTGATAAAAATACTAAGTACTCTCTAAGTGGTTATTTAAGATCAACCACTGACTCATAACCCAACAAACAATGATATAAAGGTTATTTCTAAAACGATGATGATAATGAAGAATCGACAATGGGATTTTATTAATATATTTAATTATTTAATTCTTTCATGAAATTGTATAATTTTATTTATAATTTATTACTGACTTGATTCGAAATCGAAAAATGTATTTTTTTTAGTTAATAAAAAAATTAATTCAGTAACTAAAAAAATAAAATTTATGAAAACCGTGAAATCGGTAAATCAGAATCGGAACCGGCAGTTTCAAACCGGAACCGTCAACCGTCTACATGCGGTTTGATTTCGATTTTAGTTTTTGCCAAACCGGGAACCGACGATTTCAAACCGGAATCGGAACCGGAATCGGAAATGAGAATGTCTACACACTAGCACACGGATGTATAATGTAATGAATGGGCACCTAACTCCTTGTTGTTTAATAAAGAAATTTCAAAATGTTATTTGACGTGAACGTATTCATTCTTATTTAATTATTTGCTAATTGCATGAAAATGTGCAAGCAATATTAAATTAGTCACGTATAACATGTTCGATCTAGACATATTAATGATATTCAAATTTATGTTTAGATCACCTCAATTATTAAACCATTTAAAAAAAATGCAAAATATGGATTTTAAACTATTAAAATAAAATAAAATTTATCGAGTGTACACTTTTAATAATAACTGCAATTTTTTGTCATTATACGCTATGCAAAGTTGTGCCTAAGTTGGTGAAAACCTTGAAATTTTATATTTTTCAGAAATATTCAGACTTTTTTAGATTAGTTCATAAATTAGAAAATTAGTAAAAAAGTTGCACAGGGTCCACGTGTAATGCGAGAAACCCGAATAAGAGACAACAGGGCTTCCAATCGTGTCGGAGAATAACAAATCCGTAGACATTTCGGCCTAATATTATTGGGTTTCTTTCCTTCATAATCGATTTTAATAGGAATTTCGAATTCGGGAAGAATCACCCGCCCGCGCGCCCGATTTCATGGCGGCGTCCTCCCCAGCCAAGAGTAACAGCGTCGCCGCCGCCTTTGCATCCGTACCGCCCTCCTCCAAGAGCCTCCGCGGCCTTAACAAACCCAAGTGCATCAAGTGCGGTAACGTGGCGCGCTCTAGGTAAATCCTTTTCGTTTTTCGTTCATCGCCATCTTCCTTCACTCAATGTAGGGTTTGCTTGCGTTATTAGTGGACTTGTTTCCAGATTCTACTTCTTAGTGCATCGTTGTGTTGTACCCCGCCCTCCTATAAGTTGTACTTCATTGTATTTATGCGGTGATTTGATATACAATTGTTTGAGCTTCGCCTTCTGCAATGATTCAATTCAAATACCCTAATTCAGTTAATAAACGTCAGGTATTTTTAAAACACAAATAGTTCCAAAAGGCATGGCCTGCGATTCGCTCATCAAAGCATAATATGCGAACAAAGAAGGATAGACCAGACAGTAGAGGGAAATTCACCGGATTAATGTAGTCTGCAAGAAAATTGCTTTTCAAACTGGCCATTGAACTACTTTTGGCTCTTACTTTTCCGTTTCTTTTTTGTGTTCCTTAACCTGGTTGGATTTAAGTGGAAAATAATACCCCTGTTTAAGTAGTAAAAGAAATTCAACGTAGTACTGGTTCTTGCAAACCCTAATTATGGGCATCATCGCTTCTAAAAGCTACAATATTTCACTACGGTCTATTACTCGTCATGTCTAGTGTTGTAATAAACGAAATTCTGAGACAGTTATGAATGTTAATTTTTCTTCTTGTATTCTGAGACTTTGATGGTTTAAATGTGAAGTTAGTGAGATTTTGTTTATCGGATAATAGGATAACATATTCATGTAGGAAAATAGCTGTAGTTCCAGCCGTAACTAGTTCAGGTAACAAACTTGAATTATGTCTTGCTAACTTCTAGATAGCAGTTAGTTAGGATCAGATTCTGAGCTTTACGTTGCATTAAGGAGAAAACGATGACTGGTGCTGGATCTGCTATTTTTTTTAATCGTTCACGTGCAATACCTGTGAAAACTGAAATCATATATTACTGCTATTTCCTTCCATGCTATTATTTAATAGTTTCTGTCTTGTTGTGTTGAGATGCATCTGAGCCTGCATGTTCTATCTTACTTTTGGTCCGAGAATCATGCTGAACTTTATTCATGGTTGGATTCAATTGACAGAACCTAGGCTTTATAAATGTTTGTGCACAGAATGCTCCTGAGTGAGGATGCAAGTGAGTGATATTAAGCAGGGCGAATGCAAAATTATCATCTGTTTTCTCCTGTTTAAGATCGTTTCCAAAATTATGTTTATTAGATGATAAGTTCATTTCTCTCTTTGTTGGCGAGGGAAACTCAAATGCGATTTAATGATGCACATGCACTCTATGTAAACTTCATGTGTGTACCCGCAAATCTAAAGAATAGGCAAAAACACTAGGAAAACCAATGGTATGGGCTCAACTTAGAAGACTTCGGTGGTATTCGAATTGGCCAGCAATTTTCCCACTCCACCTAATGGTTATGACTGAAATGATAGGTTTATTTTCTAGTAAATTCTTTTTGGTTGTAGAATCAGAACCGAATGCGCTTCCCTTAATTTCTGTCCTTCACAATTGACCATGTTCAGCTGCCAAACATATTTGCGTTTCTTTACCACTTTCGTGTGTTTGGGTATCTGTAGTATTTGTAATCCCAGATACTGCTTGTTTAGTAGTACACCGTATCTTAAAAACATCATATACTCATTTCTGGTGTCGAATGCATAGGTGCTTGTAAAAATCTCTTAACATTTATTTTATTACTCTGAAGGATTTTCATACAAAAAGATAAACCCAAATTTCTTCCTTTTTTTTGATTTTCTGATTATGCCAACCTTTTTACAGATAATTTAGTTGAACGATCTGGACGAGTTAACACTCGCTAGTTTTTGGTTTGCTAATTTAATAAATATTGAACTGATGAAGCATTGTGATCCTATCGTAGTAATTAAAAATTCATTATCAGGGTTAAGGAAGAGGCCCTATTAAGAAAACAGTCTAGGCCAACGAAATCGGGCATCCTAATCGATTATATCCTAGAAAAGAAAGAATCTGTATTTAATTTCCTGAAAATTCATGTATTAGGTAGGAACAGAAGACTAGAAATCATCCTTGGTTTCTGGCCATAATTCTTGCCTTAAGTCCCTTCATATCTTTAACAGTTTAACCCAACTCCCGAAAGGAATAAAATAAAAAATATTTCAAAAAGGCCTGTCTTTTAACGTCTCACTGGATCCTGATTTATGCCTTAGGGTCCACCTCTTTTACAGCACCTGTCTTCGGCCCTTTAATACTTAAGATGCGTTCCTGCTGAGGCACTCTTTAACTACTATGGATCCTATTGGATTAGAAAGTCTAAAGAAACCTGTTATTCATTACTTTGACATAAAACCTTTTTCCTTCTACAAATATAAAGCTGACGACTGACGAGTACACTTCAGATGCTTATGAAACTATAATCCGTATCCTAAGCTGCCGCTTGTTGAAATTTCTGTACAATACCACCATTAAGCTCTCATCAGTGCAGTCATATTTGCTCAATCTCGTGAAACTAGCATTAGATTATATGTCCAATTGTTAAGTCCTTGATAAGCAAACTATACAAAATCTACAGGCATGATTGAGAAGCTGAGAGTCTTTTCCTTCCCACTGTAAAGTTATAATGCCTCATAATCGACCAAATAAGCTATAAATATCTGATTACATATTACACCAGTCACCAGCAGTGAATGTAACCCATTATAGCTAACGAAATGCATAATACAGTCATACAGATTTAGGACTAGTAAGAAGATCACTCAAGCTGCCATAGTGAGTGCCTTGAAATCTAGCTGAAAAGCACACTATTGCTTTATTTTTATTTGTTTAATCTCTCATTGCTTGGCTAACATAAAGTTAGGGCAAAACCCTTGTATAAAATTTTATCTATTTCTTATTTTAACTTCCAGGTGTCCCTACCAGTCATGCAAGAACTGCTGCGCGAAGGCACAAAATCCTTGTCATATACATGGTAGGGGGGTAATTCAGTCTCTTGCCTGTGCTATTATTACAACGCATTTAAATAGGATTGCTTTTGTGAGCCTCTCACAACATTAAATAATCTCATAGAAAAAGCAAAATCAGTAGGAATGTTAATCCCTTTAATTCTAGACTTAAAAGAGTACTACCCTGAGATTGGTGATTCTCTTCTGCGCTTTTTTTTATATCAATTTTTTATTTTTTATTTAGGCACGAAAATTTGTAAGTTTGAGGTGTTTGCTATTGACTGAATGTGGTATTTCTATTTTGTTGTGTCTAATTGCTCTGCCATTAGCACTGGATTGCTCCTGATGCCAAATTAAGTATTTCATTTTTTTTTTCAAATTGTGAGAAATTTCGTTTCACATTTGGTTACATTGATACTTGATAGAATGGTAGATACATATGATTAGTTTTAATGCCACAATATAAACAAGATAAAGGAAAAGTAAGAGGGATGGTAGATACTAAAATTAATTAAAAGATGTTACTAAAAGATTTAGCGGCTTTTGTTCAGTATGTATGCTTCTCTCTCACTGAGAACGATGATATGCAATAGTATAAGCTAACAGAGGCTGGATAAATATCAAAGGTTGCTGGTGAATCTAATATCTAGTTGCCTCCCTCAAGCAAGCCTGTATGGTTACTTTTTAGCATCTCTCTTAGATTTAATAAAAGTAGAATGTACCTGGTCAAACATGTACCCTGTTTGGGAAATGAATTTTTGAGATGTAGTTTTCTTAGGTTTTCTTATTCAGGGTGCAAGACTAGTTGAATATCTTCATTTCTTCCCTCCAATATTTACAAGTTCTACATGAATTATAATTGTGTTTGCAGTTTTGAAAGGCAACTCATCCTTTCCGGACAAACCTCCATCTACCAACTCGCCACTCTTCGATCAGCAATCTACTGAAGCATCTCATCCAGGGTAAGTTGCTAAGTTAGATGTTCAGGTAGAAATCTTGTTACAAGATTGCCTTGTGTGTGTTTTGTTTTTCTGTTTAAACAAATTTCATCTTTGGCTGTTATGTTTTATAACTTAAAATCCACAGAATCTGCTGTAAGATTAGAAAGAATCTGTTTCCTCTGATACTGTACTCTTCAAACCTTATACTTGATCTGTGTTGGGGGTTATACATGCTCAATTTCATTTTGCTTGGTATTACCTTTACAAGGACTGATAAGATTATTTCATTGCCAATAATCAATTTGTTCTTCTGATAATTTATAATTATAATGCATCTTCCATTTCTTTACAGGGGTTTTCACAGACTTCGCCAACTCTCTAACAACTTTGCGCAGTTCAGTAACTTGCAGTCACCACTCCGATCCAGAAAGCCACTGACCAAAAAGGTACTGGTCATATATTTTGTGGCTTAAAATTCGTTCTTATTTTTATGTACATGGTCAGGATGCACAAGTTATCAACGAATGGAGGTTCCAGAAGCTGAAAGAATTCAGAGATGGAAATGTTGAAGTAGAAAGTGAAGCTTTTGACCGGTACCTGCAAAACGTTGGTTTACTAGAAGAGGTTTTTGGGGTGAATATAGAATTAGATAACCAGATTCAGGATGGAGAAAAGTCGAGCTCTGACGGCAATAACTCCGAGGATATGATTCATGGGTTGGAGTTGAAGCTCCGTTCGGATACAGCAAGAGGCGATAGCTTCAGAAAAAGGATCCAACACATTGTGGATGAGGGATTGAAGAAAGTAAGAAAGGTGGAGATAGTTGATGGTTGTGAAGATGTGAGTGATGCAGAAGGGCAGGGGAGGAGGACGAAAACGAGTGACAAGGCAAATGCTTTTAATGAGAAATTGAATAAAGCGCGTAATGAGGATGAGTTGAAAGCGTGTTGGGAGATGGCTTCTGAGATGTTTCCCGATTCTTCGACTAGACCAGAACTGCATTTCCCCCCTCCCAAGTGGGTCAATCCTATCACAATTGATGAAGAAGCTCTTTGCCAAATTGATGCACAGTTTTCTTCTCTCCAGGAGATAGAAGATTTGTAGGTTGAATTTGTAAGCAGTTGAAATGTTCAAATTACAAATGGCTTTAGATTAATTTATTTCACTTCATATGCTTTTGTTCGACTGTGTTCTTAATATCATCCTCCAGAGCCAAGAGTAAAATAATAATTGTTGAATATTGTCTCCACTTGATAATTGATTGTATTTTTTGTCTAAATATAAGTTTGAATACTTTTCTTCCTCCCTCACTCTATCTTGTAAAATGCTGGGATAGAATTATTAATTAAATTATTTTTGGAATAGTACTAGTTTAATAATTAAGGATTTATCATTTAAGAGTTGTATAACTGAGAAAGTATATTCGTTTTAATGTCAAGAGGATTGATAAGCATGAGGTTTTTTATGCATTTTGGGTCTCATTATATTGAAAATGATGATGTCCACATAAAGTTGATATCTTATCGTCAGATTTTTTTATCGTGTGAAGATGTTGCATTCGCAGGCCACACGCATTAAATAAATAAATTTAGTTGATTTTTTTGTAATAAATAAAGAAAATTTAGCCAACTTATATATTATTAACACTAATGATAAATTATTACTAATTTTGTTTCCAACAAATAAATTACTTGCACATCAATATGATACGTATCTGATTCACTTTTCACTATTTTTTCTTACTCACAAATATAAGAAAATTAGTGGGAATGGTTCTCAACCTATTTAAAATTGGCATAGTAGGTCATTAAAAAAATTAAAATTAAAATGACTACATGTTTTTTCGATTTTTGAAAAATTAAGAATTTTTTTTTGATCAAATTGATCCTCAATCTTTGAGTATTTGAATATTTTTGTGCTCAATAAAATTATATCCAAAATGCTTTTAAAAACGTTGACTAATAAAAAATTTAACAAATTGCACAATTCATTCAAAATTTTATAGTATTGGAATGAATTAACTGAAAATAATTAAATAAAAGATTAAATTGGCCAAATACACATAATTTATATCTAAAAAATTCAATTTGCCATAAAAAAATAGCGGTTATGTCGGTCAAGTATCTTGGCGATTTCAGAAAAAGGAAATAAATTAAAACAAAAAAATATCTCAAACACGTGCAATATTTATTTTCTTGTGCTCTACACATTTCGTTCCCCTAAAAAAAAAAAAAAAAAAAAAAAAAAAATAATTACACAATTCACAATGTCTTAATTGCTTGTTAGAAACGTCGTGCATTTTCCTTATTCAAAGAGAACAAGAAACTTCACGATTCCATTCTCTCTCTCTCTCTCTCTCTCTCTCTCTGACACACACCGCCTTCTTGTTGTTTACTTACTCTTCACACGGCGTTTACTGGTATTACTTGCATACAATATGATGAGCGTAGGTTTAGAGTTCATATACTGAGTTCCTTGATTTTGAACGGAGAGTATTTGAAAGATGTTGGAGGATCAGGTGGCCTATTTGTTGCAGAGATATTTGGGGAACTATGTCAGAGGGCTCAACAAAGAAGCCCTCAAGATCAGTGTCTGGCGAGGTTATCTACTACTGCTTTTTTACTCTTTACATCCATTCATGAAGCCGAACTACTTTTCTGCTTTCATTCTATTCCACCTATATCTTATGAATTTACTTCTTATGCAATTCTTAATCACACATTTTGTGTGTTGAATAGAGATGCTTCCTGACATAGTGATCCGGCAAGCAAGCATGTAGATAACTTAGTTCAGGAGTGGTAAAATTATTTTTATTTCCTGTTCACAAAAAGTTTCGACTATCTTAAATGCAGTTTCTCGGGCACGGGATATCTTGGGGACACTCTTCTTTTTTACTTTTTCCTTAATTTTCTCCCAGTCTTTCTTTTATGTGCTTTACCATGATTTCATGGAATCAGATGATAGGTTTCCATTTTCTAATTCTTTTGGTTTTGTGAACAAGATGGTGGATTAGATGTTAGTTGGTGTTTTGGGACACAGCGATTGTATTAACTTGTTAGTCCTTACTAAAACCCATAATTTCTCCTTTACCTTCTTCTTTGTTCTTCAAATTTATTGGAAATTTTTTGTATCTAAGAGTTTCTGACTCATTTGAAATAAAGGGAATAATGTGAGGTTTTGAGAAGATAAAATGGAGTTGAAGTTATACTTCTGTATAATATTTCATCTCTTTGGCATATCTAATTGTTTCGTCATGCACCTAACCGCTTGTGTGGCCTCTTGCACATTCAGTACCTTGAACGAATTGCTTCAGTTATCTGAGAGATATAGAACTTGATGAAGCTTGTAATAGGCTTGATTAGTTAGCAAGGGCGCGGCTGATGGAGGGGAGAAGGGGGGGGGGGTTACAAATTCTATATAGAATCAAGATAAATTCTTTTTTGTTCTTTCTGTTATGTTTACTTGAGGTAAATGTTCCAAGGAGTTTGATTTTTGTTGTCCATAGTTCAGCTTTAGGAGTCTATATCTCTTACATCAATGGCTTTAGCAACGGAGGGCATGGAAGTTGGAGGATGATTATTGACACACTATGTTCGTTTGTTTTTGAGTGCTTGGAGGATGTATAGGAGAGGTTGAAGATCAAATTAGCAATCTAGATTTCAAATACAAAAGAATTAAAGATTTCCTTGTAAATGATATTAGGATGCAAATCTATTTCACATTTATCTATTTTTGCGCTGTCACCATTTTTAACAAAAAGTATATTGTAATTTCCTTGTCTCTCTACCTGTTCATGATTCAAATTTGTGGATTCTTTTATTTTTTAATTGTATTAGAAACCAGAAAAAAACATTTCATATATTGGCATTTGAAATTTTGCTTCTTAACGGTTGGGATATTCAACAGGTGATGTAGAACTAACTAATATGGAATTGAAGCCTGAGGCACTTAATGCATTGAAATTACCTGTGATGGTTAAGGCAGGATTTCTTGGATCCGTGAAGCTTAAGGTTTGTGTCATTGATAGTGATTTTTGTTGCCTAAAAAAGTCATCTTCTTATTTCCATTATATTGATCTGTTATCAGGAATGTTGATTATCTGCTCTATGTTATTGTTGATTATCTGCTCTGTGTTATTGATTCTGCACCAAGTCATGTTTTGTTGTTGTGGTGTTATATTATATTAGTTTCAGACCTTGTTTCATTGACATCGGTAGTTACATATTCCCTAACAAGGTACTCTTGAAGTTTTGGGAAATCTTCATTAGTTGGAGCTAAATTACTGAAATAGTTAATCTTTCATCTAGTAATTGAAGTTATTTTTAGTGTTTGTGTGTGCATTAGTATAATTGATGTGTTCGTCTGAGTGTGTCACAACTTATTTACCTCCTTTTTATGAAATGGTAAGGTTGTATTACACGGTTGAGGTTTATGAACGATCTAAACTCTACCAACGGCTTCGATTTGAGGTTGTTGTGGATCATCTTCTCCATGATTGTAGTCACCATTCACAACGTCTCTTGGATCTTGTTGTCTTTGTCCTGACATCAGTCTCGCGTTTGCAGTTAATGCAGTCAGCATCTGCATTTTTGCAAAGAGATCCTCTACTATGTCTGACTGCTCTTGTACCAATTTGATGCAACATACGTTGTTTCATTAGAAACAAATCGTAACTGTGTTTAGAGAAACTCAAAGAAAGTTGTTTGTAAAATTTATTGTGATTGTGACATTTAATTGTAAAGTTATAGTTTTTTTATGGAATTCCTCTAAGGCAACTACATAAACAAATCAATGTAGATATGTAAAAGTTCTAATGGGATTAACACTCTTAAATTCCATTACTTCCTAATTAACATGGAGACTAGAGGTACTATGAAATGAAAGGTTGTTGCCGTCCCCTTGGGATGACATAACGGTTAAAGTGCTTAGCATGTGACCGAAGTCATAGGCACAAAACCTACCAAGGCCACCTATAAAATCTAATTAACATGGAGACTAGAGGTACTATGAAATGAAAAGTTGTTGCCGTCCCCTTGGGATGACATAGCGGTTAAAGTGCTTAGCATGTGACCGAAGTCATAGGCACAAAACCTACCAAGGCCACCTATAAAATCTAGGGTGGTTTGCGCCTCTTGTGTGGTTTCCAGGAGCAAGGTTTACCCAATGTGCACCAAAGGTAGTGGCTGCGAGTTTTCCTCGTCATAAAAAAAAGAAGAAAAAGTTGTTGACAAGGTGAAGAGTCTGAAGTAATGTAGACGAAGTATCTCAAGCGAAAGAGCACTAAATCCCTTCTAAATTCAATTAATATCCATTAATTGGTTATAGTAAATGTTCTTCATCAGACTCCTCTAACTCGTGCATGGGGCTGATACTAAAAAAAATCTGCTACATAAAATGTGTCGTAGGCATTTCAGCTGGAAGGTCAATCTTATAAGAATCGTTAAAATGTGTCGTAGATGTTCGACCGTAAGTTTGTTGGTTTTAGATAGAACTCATCTTGCGGTTGTCCTCCATCTTTAGTCTGGAGAGCTAGGACATTGAGCTTCCCTCTTCCGGGATCTAGAGTGGTAATGGAGTTGATGATGCCAAATTCTAAGGAATTGATATCAATTTATGCCGAATTGCTCCACATATAGTCCCTCGAACTACATTTTCTAAACGAAATTGATAGCGAATGTGCTTATTTTTCATTCATATCATCAAGTCCCATTCCAAGTTTTGGTCCGATCGAATGATCGGCAGCCGCCCCCAGTCCCTAGAGGAATAAGTTGCTCTCATCCAGGGATCTAGAGTGCAAAATCCCCATTCCCTTGAGGATTTTCGATCGGCTAGCTCCCGCTCTGAGACTGACATCCTCTTCTTTAGCCTCCATTCTCTCTTCGTATGTCTCTCTTCATATGTGCTTATCTCACCTCGTTCTAACCCAATGTCATCTGCACTGTTAAGATTTTTTGAATGGTCTTTGTCAACCTCTTCCTCAAACTGTCCAGTTCTCACTATGGTCGTCGACATCCTCCTCCTCTTCGTCAACGCAGTAAGGCTTTGGTTGGTGTCATAGGGTGAAGTCTCGATGCAGTCAAAACACTGTCAATACGGTCAGTACACCAGTTGATGCCTTCAAAACACCGGTCAATGAGTGCAATCTGGCTTGGGTTCCACCAGAGGCATCGTTGGTGATCAATACGGGTCAAAATCCTGCTCTGGTACTAATTGATGCATAATAAGGGGATCATTCATAACACGATAAAACACCTTGATGAAAAGGGTATAGGTCGATGCCTTTTACATAAGCTGTCTGATTTTCTTGATATTCAGAAAATACCTAATATTACAAAAACTTAGCTTTAGTTATAGGAGCCCAGTGGACTTCGTTCCGAAGTTACTAGAGGGGCAGTTCCCTGGCTGGGGATTCGGGGGATCGGTGGGTTCTATAAGAGGCTGTACTACATTGAAAAGGCATGCAGAAAATCATTGTGAAAGTTTTGTCTAAGGAGAGCTCCTCCTCGCAAAAGTAGGGAACCTTGTAATCGTTCTTATTCCAGCCAGTTTATTGTTGAATCTTATTTCAGAAGATCATCACAAAAAATATGTTTCTGTCAGTTCTCAGTCTCCGAGCCAACTTCTATTTATATTCGCTTGCTTTAGGAAATCGATAAGCTCCCAAGAAACTTATCACAGGCACACATAATATGCAAGACACTTGTATTATTCTATGAACATGGTATACATATATATGTATGTTTATGGATTCCAAAATTTGCAAATGTTATGTACATTGCCTATGTAGGTATATTTGTCATATCCTAGCCAAGCGAACTCTGTTCTATGTACTATATTAGTTCACCTCAGATGGTGCCACCATCATTTTCTTCCTTAAGAGGATTTGGGAAAAGATGATCCAGTGGAGCTCAGTTTGCTTCAGAATTTACCTTTTTCTCCAGTAGTGGGGAAGGTGCAGTAGGAACAAATATGATGTATGGATTTGGAGCTTACTCTCCCAAGTCATCTGTCGCATTTTGACACATAAGTAGTTCCTGTCAGTTGCATATAGAGTAGGTTCTAATTGTCTATTTCTATTTCACCTTTTATATTTATTTTAATTATGTATCTTTTCTGTATGCCAATTATTACTGCAAATTGTATAAATGGATGTAGTGTAAAATATTATCAGATATACTATGTGTAAAATGTATTTTTTGAAGTAGCTTCATACATGTTCTTTTTTAATGCTTCTGCTCCCTCAAGACAGGTTCCGTGGAGTAGGCTTGGGCAAGATCCTGTTTTAGTTTACCTGGATCGCATCTTTTTATTAGCTGAGCCTGCAACAGTGGTTGAGGGCTCTAGTGAGGATGCTCTCCAAGATGTTAAGAAGAGCAGAATACGAGTAAGAATTGCATTTCGATTCTTTGTTAGCAATGTTTTTGTAGTGTTTATGTGCTGTATATTAAAAATATCTTTAAATAGGAATTGGAAAGGAAGCTGCTTGAGAGTCAGCAACAGCTCAATTCAGAAATGGTGCGTCATGAATTTCTTTTAGTGTCACATATGATCTGATTCGTGAAGTATAAACTAAAGATGTTGTTAAGCTTCAGTATGTGCCTTGTTTTCAGAGCTTAATTCAAAGCTGCCTTGCAGTTACTATTTGTGATACAGGTCCAGAAGAAATGTACCAAATACATACATTATAGTGGAAAGCTTACATAGAGCATCTAATATGTTGTCTGGCTTGTAACTTGTAAACTATTAACATAACTGTGTGTTAATAGATAACATGCGCCAAGTACTATATCGCAGTAATACCAGTGGATACCAAGTATTTTGTAGGATGAATTTCAAAGCATGAACGTAATATTATGCTCAGGTTAAGGTTGACTTCATGGATCTTCTGTGAAAATATGGAAAACTCTTTATCTAATAATTTTAGGCTTCATCATTCTTGATCTGGAAAAAGTCTGCAATGGAAAATTTTAATTTAATTCTCTATCAACCGTATATTTATTTGATTGCACTTTTATGGATCATACTACTTGATCAGAGGCTATTATTGGATTGTTGATGCTTGAGCTAGGGTAATAATGGAGTTGGGTCTGTTATGCGCAATAATGACGCACTGTTGCTGAGGAAATAGTTGATAGTGGTGATGATGTTCCTGTGTGGATGAAGTTACTGGGACCCTCTGATGCTTAGACGAGTATGTTCACGGGATAGGGAGGGTATAGAAATTAATTTCTAAATTAGGGTTGGATCACAATGACTGCATATAAAAAATGTGGCATATTGTAAACTTAGGGTTGCTTGGTGGCTTTCTAACCCTTGATACTTCAAGCGTCCTTTTCTGAACATAATACTATTAGACTCTGGAGTACTGTGTTTTGGTGTTCTGTTTTTCTTTGGGTTCCCTCATCTCTTTATACTTATTTTTTTTTATATGAATGAAATCTTGTTATTTGTTTCTTGTTAAAAAAGTTTTGGTTTTAGCTGTAACTTGCTGTTACAATCAGGTAGAAGAGTTTGAGTTTGACAATCCATGAAGATGAATTGGCTGTTCCAGCCCTATGTTGGTCCTTGTGGTTAGAACTGTAGAATCTTTGAGGATATGAAACATCCTTTGGAGGAGTTGTGGAATATAGTTAAGTCTAGAGTTGCTTAGCGAACCTCGAATCACAAAGACTTGAAGTCATAATTGTGAGCTGTATCTATTTCGGGCTTCTTGTTAATAAATAATTATTTCTTAAAAATTGGACTTCTTGTTCAATTAAGTAATGGAACCCAGAAGGAAAAAAAAGAATTGGGTTTTTCGATCCAATAAAGGATGTGAAGGGGCATTTGAGTTTTGGTTGTTTTCAGCCTTTCAGTTCTTTTAGAAACAAGGTAGATAGCACTTTTGTGATGATCAATTAAGAGTTTTCAAGGGGGTAAGGAGAGAAGTTTTACTAGTAAGTAGTATCAAAGGCAGTAGAGGAAAGGGTGTAGCCAATAATTCATCTTGTTTCCTATAGCCTTCATGAGCTATTTCTGATGATCTAGTACCCTATTGGTGCATTTATACGCTGAAAGCATGCCATATCCATAAATTGCAAGGGGAACTTTAATTGCATCATTTTTAGGCTTACTTTGCTGAGGTATTAGCTTTGTATGTTCCGGTTTCATCATTATGACAGTTTGTGATGATTTCAAACTCACTACAGTTTAAGCACATTGTAGAACAGCCTTAAAACTTCTTATTTGAGGCGATAACAACATCAAGTATCTCTTCTAAATCATGGCTAGAGTTCAATGTTTGAAAACATGTTTGTATCTGCTTTATTTTATTGAGTTGGGACTTTTACCTTCTCCTTTTAGGTTGATATTAATTTTAATAGGTAGATGTATATTTATTTTCTGGTCATATATATGTTTTAGTTGGTGGCACAACCACTGGTATTGTTTCCAAATAACTGTTTAGTTTCTGAGTCATTTTGATAAATTTAGACCATAATTGACCACCTTTTCTTTGCTTGTTTGTTTTATTCCAAAGAATAAATCTTGGCTTGGATCTTTAATCAATACGGTGATCGGGAATCTAAAGCTTTCCATATCCAATATTCATATCAGATATGAAGATCCTGAGAGGTACATTAGTGTTGGATGCTTCGACTCTCCTTTAGTGTCTCTCAACCCTTGCACTTCTCCTACCATCTCTGACTGGGCATTCATGCAACAATTTTTCCAGTAACCCAGGGCATCCATTTGCAGCTGGCGTGACCTTGGATAAACTTTCAGCGTTCACTGTTGATGATAGAGGGGAGGAGACTTTTTTAACTGGAGGTGCATTGGATCGAATACAGAAGGTTCACATGCTCCAAATTTCATAATATAGCAAAACAGTATTACATTTTTTATTTGATTAATTTTTTTGACTTTGACGTTATGATTTTTTTTTTTTTGGTATGTTGGTATTCTTAGTGTATGCATTGTCCGACTGCTCTTATAAACATAAAGTTCTCACATATGCTCTGTCTCGTCTTTTATACTTCTATCTTGAAAAAACTAATAGTATGAAAACTGATGGATAAATGAAAGAAACTGATGGAATTAAGTTACCTAGTTAGGACAGGAAATGATGAGTTGATTGATGAACTTATAATGAGAGATTTAATCTTTGCAGAATCTCACAAGTAAGACACACATATTTTTTTCTTGGTGCTGGTAAGATTTCATGGAGGTGATAACGGCGGGGTTACTTATGCTTTTGTACACTAGGTAATCAAAGAATTTGAACCAGTAAGCGATGGGAAAATTGGGAGGATTATATGGAGGGTCACTTTCCATGCATTCTGTTGGTTAGGAGAATATTCAAAGATTTTTAAGATCCTTTGGAGGATGTGTAGGATAGATTGAAGACCAATAAGCGATATGGACTTCCAAATTTGGTGAATTTTGTGAGCAACATTGTTGATGACTTGAGCTTAATGGTATAGAATGTAGTTTTTCTTTTTTCCGATTTCATTGATATCTCATCGCTTATTTATTTTATAATGTTGCTTTTTATCTAATTAGTAAACTGTTGAAGTACCCTTATATTGCCCCACATCGACTTGACGTGTAATCTCTATATATAAAACTTAGCACTCTTATAAATCCTTTTAAGGGGAGGTGTGACCTATTTAACATGCTAACAGAGTAGACCCAAGTCGTCGATGGTTTATTTGACCCATGTATGGGTTGTTTGGTCCATGTATGGACCGGCCCACTTGGACCGTTCAAGTTAACGTGTAGTGCGGATGATTTGTTCTATACTATATACAAGTTGCCTACTTATTATTCAGACATGTGCAATTGTAAGGCTGGTTATCAAAGCTTAATCCAGAGCAGCAGGCCCCATTTCTCTAATAGGGTGCATTCAGTTGATGGCCTTCTTGAAGATCCTTACAAACTGCTATGCTTGTTTTTCTCAACTCCACTCCCTTTTTGATTGATACATGATTGTTTGTAATTTTTAGTCTGTGGAACTGGAGAGAATGGCTGTTTATTTGGATTCTGATATCAGTCCATGGTATCTTGGAAAACCATGGGAGGATTTGCTACCGTTTGAGTGGGAACAGGTATTTAAAGTTTGATTTGGTGAATGATTTCTTCCTGTATATGTTTATAACTTCTTCCTAATCTATGAGTTCTAGATTTTCAAGTTTGGTACAAAAGATGGAAAACCTGCGGTGAATAACTTGGAGAAGCACTCCTATGTTTTGCAACCAGTAAGTGGAAATGCTAAGTATTCAAAAGATCGTTCGGATGCATCCACAAACAAAGACCAACCACTGCAGAATGCTGAAGTGAAACTTGATGATGTGACTCTTTGTTTGTCAAAGGTTGGTAAATGGAGTTTCTCACCTCTCAGCTGGCTGTATAAGCACCTTCATCTCCTTACTAATTATTTATTTTCACTGGCAGAATGGTTACTCAAATTTGTTAAAATTAGCTGATAATTTCACAGCCTTCAATCAGAGACTGAAATATGCTCATTATCGACCACGTGTTTCCGTAAAAGCTGATCCACGAGCGTGGTGGAAATATGCCTGCAGAGCAACTTCAGACCAATTGAAGAAAGCCAGGTTCATGCTCTACTAATTTTAATGATGCAAGTATAAAAACTGTCTCTAGTTGTGACTGTGATTTCTGAAGATAGAACTTGGTCAAGTATCAAGAAGAACTCCAGAACTGTGATTGTACTCAGTATAATAGTAAAATGTTGACATTCCCAGCTTTACCTGACAAGGAAAACAAGATGGACAGGAAGTTACAAAATGGTTTCGGGGGGGTATCAAAACGATGAAACTTGGTAATATCTGCTTCTAATCACAGCACACATGAATTCACTCTAATCACATTTTGGCATCTTGTTGGCGGCAACTTGAATTGTGCATATATTAAGTTGTGATTCATGTTATCAAAATTATGCTTCTTTCTGGTGCTAGTTATCCATTATGAGGTAGATTCATTATTTTTGACTCCTATTCCCCAGTTAATGAAATAAATGAACTAGTTCGATCTAATCACTTGAGCTGCCTCACATTTAGGAGGTGTTTGCAACGGGTTATTTTGGGGTGTAGTATTAAAAAGTCTATTTCACCCCTAAGATTTTAACAATCATATGTGTTATAAAATTCTTATTTTAACGTTAATACATGATTTACATAAGTTTCACTATGATTTAACCTTATATGTACTACACATTCCTTATTTAATTTAAGGTGCACTATTTTTTGGAACTTACTTTACTATTTTAGGTGTTTGAAAGTTTATGATTTATTAATATTTGAAATTAATTACTATATAATACTAAAACTCCTAATATAGAATATTTATAGAAGGTTAGTATTTACATATAGAAAAATAACGTTTATAATACTATTAATGATAGCATTACCATTTAATATCTAAACATGTATGCTTAAATAAATAGGTTTCGACGTTCCATGTCTATGTACTTAAATAAATAGGTTTTTGGTTTCATATCTGTACATGCATACTTAAATAAAGCAATTAGATAAAGAGAATGTTTCAAGGGCATTTTGGGATTATGATATAGTAATGGGGATAAAATTTAAATTGGTAACTAACAAATATTTACAAGAATGCCATAATTTATAGAAGAAGTTATTTACCAACTTCAGCAACTTCAGCTTAAACAACTTAAATATAGAGAATTTATTCAGATTTAAGCTGTTGCAAACCCAAAAGAATAGCTTGTCCTTAAATTAAGTTAGAAGTTGGATAATTTAATTGATTGCAAACACCTACTTACTCTCCCTCTCCCCCCAAAAAGAGGAAACCTTTTGTTTTTCAAGCTGAGACAAATCTCATCATTCTTCTATATAGAGGAACTGTTTTTCTCATACTAGCTTTGAGTTTTATTCTATGTTCTCCTTCACTTTTGTTTTGAACTAGTTAATACTTATCTCTCCCTATTTGTTGCCAGTGGAAAAATGCCATGGGAGCAAGTCCTGTTATATGCTAGATTGCGTAAGAAATACATCTCCCTCTATGCTGCACTACTCAGATCGGATCTTGACCGCACTGTAGTTGATGACAACAAAGAAATAGAGGAACTTGATCGGGAACTTGATATTGAAGTCATTCTTCAGTGGAGGTATATTAAGTGACTGGATTACTAGATGATCTCTGACTAGTATGCTGTTAGTATGCATTTTGTGGAATTTCCTCGAAAACTGTAGTTTCTTTATTATGGTAGCAATGATGTGGCATTTGTTTTGGTTGTTTCCTCACGGCCATCTAACTTGTTCTGAAACAGCAGAATTCAACATGTACCATAGATTTGCTTGCATAAACATCTCTTGCAAAATATGCAACTGCTTAATCTTCATCTACATTTGAAAATCTAAGAAGAATTCTCATGAACTAGCATCTCGATAATCTGAGGGTCTTGCTTTCTGTACTAGAATAACATCTCTTTTAGTAGAGACTGTAGTTTCTTTCTGCAAGGTTTATACACCTGTTTTCGATCTTCTTTTTTCTCAGAATATTCTTTCTCACTCAAGAACATACATTGGGAGTGCTGACAGTAGCTTGCTTTATAATATATTTTTTTCTTGATTACTCATTCGATTGTGTAGTTTTACTCTATTATCTATTTTGTCATCACTACACTAATTTCCAAACAGGATGTTGGCCCATAAATTTGTTGAACAATCAGCAGGATCGGAACTGCTCCTAAGAAAGCAAAGAGAAAAAAAATCATGGTGGTCATTTGGATGGTGAACAATCTACCTTATGCTGCTATTTTTGTATTTGCTCAATTTAATCAGCTTAGCATATTTCCTTATGCGTATGTGATACTTCAATCCCAGGACCAGTACACCTGCCAAAGATGAAAATGAACTAGGGGTTCTCACTGAAAAAGATTGGAAGAGATTGAATGATATTATTGGATACAGGGAGGGCGACGAGGACCAATTATTGACTCATGACAAGGGGAGACCATATATTCTCTTGAAGCTTTGTATGAAACATAATGCGTCAAAGCTGATCGACTCTGAGGATTGCCTTGCTGATTTATCCTGTGATAATCTTGAATCCTGCATAAAGATTTATCCTGAGTCAAAAATCATCGATATAAAATTGGGGTCATACAGATTGCTTTCCCCCAATGGTCTTCTTGCTAAGGTATGGAGGATTTCTGGTGTCTTTATGTGCTAAGTACTGGACATACCACCAAACAGATCAATAACTCTACTATCTAATTCATCTTTACAGAGTGAAACAGAGTCCAATTCATTGGTTGCTCTCTTTTGTTATAAACCTCTTGATGGGGATATTGACTGGAGTCTGGTTGCTAAAGCTTCACCATGTTATGTGACTGTAAGATGTCGGTTTGTTTTAATCAATTTTCATCACCTCAATATGCGACTTTGAAATGACGTTCCTTTGGTTCAGTATTTGAAGGATTCCATCAATCAAATCATGAACTTCTTTCAAAGTAGTACACCAGTAAGTCAGGCTCTGGTACAGGAAACTGCTTCTGCAATGCAGGTTCGTACATTTTCATCTCTAGGTGTGCACTCATCATTCAATGACTACTAGTGGCTACTTTATGTGGTGTTCCGGGCTTGAGAATCTTGGGATTTTGGAGGTTTATTGGTGAAGAGCTTGGTACTTTTACTGCACAAGTAATTCTCAAATTCACATTGCATACTAGTATTCCTGGGGAATGGCTAGAACCACTTTTTGACTCTGCCACATTCCACTATTATTAGTGAGGAATAATGACAAAATTCCTTCGTATTTATAGAGATCGAGGACATAATGGACATGGATAGAGTAAGTCTCACTTGGGCAGCTGTAATGGTAGTTTTTACATTTCCCTTCCACTCGTAGTGTGGGGAAGAAGTACTATTAATTAAGGCGTATCAAACTGTATCGATTGTTTTGCAAACCCTTTTGACTATTTGAAGCCAAATCTTTGAATTTGGAATCCCATTGGATTCCAATAGAGTAATCTATGGTAGGAATCATATTTTTTAAATCAAAGCAGCATTCCGTCGATTCCGATCAGATTGTCAGGGAAAACATTGTTAACTATATATTTCTTCTCTAGTGAACTTGATGGATACTTTTTATATTTATTTCTAAATGCACGATCAATCCTCGTGGTAATCTCCGTAGCCTTCTCATAGTTGAAAACTGTGAACTTCCTGCTTTACAACGAGCTATTATTTTGAGCATGCATAATATTTTCAAATTTACAATGTTTTTGTTAAATTTGGGATCCCTCCATTCTACTACAGTTAGAATGGCAGCCTATCATCCTGTTGTACATGCATAGACACACACATAAGGTAGTTGTCAAGGTCATTGCTGTAGGCCGAATCTTCCAGGTTTCTTATGTTAATAGCTGTTGAGGCATTGCTGCCGACTGCTCTCTATATTAAATTATGCTTGTGATTTAAGATCCTGGCAATCCATTCTTGATGATTATTATCAGATATGGAAGAAACAACCTTATTAATCATATTGTGGTTTGGTATTTATCCTCAGTAAAATTTGATATTTCATAGTGTTGGATCCTTTCTGAAGTGCTTACCTTTATATTGCCTTCTATGTAGAACCCTTCTCTTCACATCCAACAAAAAATACTAATTTTTCTAGTTGTTCAAGAAGACAAGGTTTACTTTCCTACTAAGTTGCAGATACCGCTGTGATTTGTAAGCTATGTCTAACTAATTTCTGGGTGTTGTTAGTTTGGGAGTTTCGATGTTCAATTACTTCTCTCCTCTGAATTCTTATTTGCCTGTTTCCCTCGTAAATGCTGTTTATAGGAAATATGTCTCATACTTTTTTCTAATGTATTATTATGCTACTATATTCCCCTGGCAGATGACCATAGATGAAATGAAGCGCACAGCAGCCAAACAAGTGAATAGGGCATTGAAGGAGCGTACCAGGTTCTTTCAGTAATTTGAGATTATAAAGCTAGTTACTGCCAATTAATCAGGGCTTAAGGTTCAGCGTTCAATGTGAGCATAGTTTAAGCCTTGTTTAGCCCTTCAATTAGAGGACACTACTTAGCTGGAAATCCAAAGATGCTATTCTAGTTGGTTGGTGCAAACAATATTATCAGGCATCTGTTTGACATCTGCAGTGGTGCCTAGGATGTCAATTATTTCATTGGAGAAGAGGATATCTAGATGGATGATTAGAGTACACAAATAAAAGTATTATCTGATGATTTTTTAAATTACTATTAGGTCGGTCAGGAGGTGGAAAAACTATTAAGATTTTAATTTTATATCTCCAAGAGACATTATGTCTGAGGTTCTGGGGAGCCCTACTTTCTCTTGTTTCTTAGGGCTTGTGGAATTTCAATAAGATTCTAATTTTACATCTCCAAGAGACGTATTATGTCTGAGGTTTTGGGGACCCTACCTTCTCTGGTTTCTTAGTTAGTCAAATATTAGTTTTCGTCTACCCTGTCTTGGTAATGCCAATACTTGTTTTTGTTCAGTCCTTATGTATCAGAAATCCTTATTTTGTCTAGCTCTTAAGATGAACTATTCTTGAAAGTATTCCAAGCAGACAAAGATTTGGATGGTTAGACGATTTTTTTTTAAGTTATGTCGCTTTTCTGTGTAGTCTAATACTCTAATTAATAATGCTATATTTGCTTCAGGTTTCACTTGGATCTGGATATTGCAGCACCTAAGATTACTATTCCAACTGACTTCTGTCCAGATAGTGTCCACCCCACAAAGTTCCTTATTGACCTGGGAAAGTTAGTGATTCGTTCTCAGGTTGATTTCCCACTCCTTTGGTTTGTGTAGAATCACTCTTGGAGTATGTTATGTTTACCTTGAGAGCTGTATGTTCAGGATGATGCTGAATATGCTTCACCTGAAGAGATGAACCTGTATACCCAATTTGATTTGGTGTTGAGAGATGTATCAGCCTTCCTGGTTGATGGTGACTATAGCTGGAGCCTATCTACACCAGATAGAGCAGATGGTTCATCCAAGGGTACTTTTATCAGTTTCCTACCAGTTATCGACAAGTGTGGAGTATTTATAAAGCTTCAGCAGGTGAAAAATCTATACTATTTTTGAAATTAATTGAAGTAATCATGCCAGTGGATGCAGTGGTAACCATTCATGTCGTTACTTCTTTATATTGACTTTCCAGATTAGATCACAAGTTGCCTCCCTTCCATCGATGAGACTTGCTATGAGGTTACCCTCCATTGGGTTCCACTTTTCTCCATCACGCTATCATCGTTTAATGCAAGTAGTTAAGATCTTCCAAGGGGAGGATGCAGATCATTCAGCTCAAGTTCGTCCTTGGGACGAAGCTGATTACGTGGGCTGGCTTTATCATCTTGCAAGAAAGGTTACTTTCTTCTTTTTTTGTTTAATTACCCCTATTTTTGGACAGCTTCTGAAAGAAAGATTTTATTTGTTGTTATTTGTTCCTCACACAAGCATTTGTTTTTCAGGGTGTTGGAGGCAGAGAAGCTGTATGGCAGCGCAGATATTTCTGTATAGCCGGACCTTTTCTTTATATGCTCGAAACTCCCGAGTCAAGAAACTATAAACAATACTTCAGGTTTGCTCACGGCCAATTGATATTACTTTTAGCTGATTTTGTTTGCTTGTAAAAAATCACGTCATATTTTACAAGGCAGTTTGCCAACATTAGTACTTGGTTTGAAGCAAAGTGATGGTAGAAGGAGTGACCCTTCATAGAAAACAATAGACTATGGGGAGCAAAAATTGAAGATATCTTCCATAGGGTGGTGATGGAAGTTATAGTTTTTGGTTTTTGTTCGACCTCAAAGAATTTATATGTAAAATCTTATAGTTCCACCATTGGATTTCTTGTTTGTATGCTGAAGTATACAATACTTAGTTTTTAATGGTGTGGATAAGAGGTTTAATTGTTAAGGAAAGTACAGTGTTATCTTATTCTGAAAAACAATATTGAAGAAATTACTAGGGATGTGATAAGGCTGCAAAATTATGAAATTTAATTAGTTAGACTGATAGTCATGGTAAAGTAAGGTTTTGAATAAATTTCAGGATGACTCTTTATGTTATATATCTGCCCCGGACTAAGTTTTTGCATTTCTACTGAGTTTATGCTGCGACTGAAGTTGTACTTATTTATGTGATTTGGTCAAGCCATTATGAGCTCAGTATGCCCTTTTACTTTCTAATGTGGCAAAGTGTCGGTATATAATATACAAAACTATTTGACATTTTATTGGCATTTGGTCCTATGATTTTCTCATTCTAGCTTACGGGGTAAACACTTATATCAAGTTCCTGCTGATATTCTTGGTAATGTGGAGCACATATTGGCTGTTTGTGATGCTGAGCGCTCCTATTCCAAGGTAGTCCAAGTATAATACACCAACTCATTTTAAGTTTTAGTAAGGTTCTGATGGGACTTTTTGATTTATGGTTCTCTTCTGGCTTTCATATATCTTATGTTTCTAGGTTGTAGAAGATGCAAGTGCTCTAATTTTGCGTTTCGACTCCGAAAAATCGAGGAAAACGTGGCAAAGCTATCTTCAAGGAGCTATTTACAGTGCATCCGTACTTTTCTATCTCATTTTTATTCTTTTAAACATTGACATTTCCTTATTCATCACTCTCATACGAGGATTTTACTCCTCAGGGATTACAATCGTCAAAGAGAATAATATATTCTTGATATTGAACAAGTAGAAGACTCTCATTTATATATATATATATAGAGAGAGAGTAGAGTATAGACTAGATTACAGTCTTGAGTCAATACTAAGTCTATCTAAAATAAAAAAAAAAAAAGAAATTACAATAGAACAGTCTCTTCAACAACAATGTAACTGTGTTAGCTCAAACATCCCAATATCTCTCTTCTTTTCTTTCTTCCTTGATGTGCTTTTCTATTTGCTTTTCTTTCTGTCAGATGTTGAATATATGAATTATAAAACCTTTTCTTGGGTGGTGCCTTTAATGTCATCTTCTTTATTGGAATTTTGATGAAACTCTTACTTGGTGACTAGGGTGCGAGATAGATCTGGTCTAATGAGAGACCACTTTAGATGTACAGTGAACTTGTCTCTATTGTGATTGGAATATGTAGATATATATGTTGAGTTTCTGTATTTCTGTACCATTTCTAGTACCCTTCTGCAGAGCAAGCACATACATACATAGCACATTTTGCAACCTTTTAGATCATTATGGTTGACCTCGTGTTTTTTGATAATCATACATTTTTCAGGACTGAAGCAATTAGTTTGGAATGCATTACATGATTTACTGCTGAAGTTTCTTACATGGAGGTCTGGATTGTATGTGCAGGTTTCTGCTTCTATAACTGGTCTAATTGAAACATCATCCGACTCGGAAGGTTCTGAAATCAGCAAGCAAGATATGACAGATAGATCAACAACAGAAAATTTCTTTCTCACTGGCTTACTTGACGAGTTGAAGATAAGTTTCAGTTACAGTGGTCAGGTATACAGTTTTCTAAAAAATTCTGTTATGTCAGATGTGTATATACTGTGTGTCTGAATATGAGCTCCTGTCAAACTTGTTTTAGCAAGATCAGAATCTTCTGAAGATGCTCCTTGCTGAAGAGAAGCGTTTGTTCGAGTTTCGAGCGATTGGTGGACAAGTAAGATATATACTTAAATCTGTATTTTCTTTTCTTGCACTACTGGGTTATTTTCTTATCTGCTGATTTAATCAATGCCATGCAGGTTGAACTATCTGTGAGAGCGAGTGATGTTTTCATTGGTACAGTCCTTAGATCGTTGGAAATAGAGGATTTATTTTGCTCCAAGGAGACATCTCAGATTTATTATATAGCAAGATCATTCATCAGGAGTGCAGAAACACCTTCATTATTAGTTAACGCTGATAGTGAAACTCAATCAAGTAATGATGTTAGCCAACTTGAAGGAGAAGATGAATTTTATGAGGCATCTGAGGATCTTAATGATTCAGCTGGTAGTCCCCTATCACCAGCTAATGAAATGGACTGTGCTAGTTCTGGAATAGTCACAGATCACTTTGACTTTGAGGCCCCATGTTTCACTCGTGTTGCTGGGTTGCTGCCGTCTGGTCTTACATATTTGGAAGCTGGTGAGATGGGTCTTATTGGTTCATTAGACAGTTTTGTCAAAGCTCAGATTATTATTTCTGACCAGAACTCATCCCTTTATTCCAATGTGGATAATCAAGTAAGTTGGCCATTCAAGCAAAGGTTGTTTCAATTCTTGCACATCTTTTGTGTTAAAGTATCTATATCACATTGTAAGTTCTTGGGTTACAGTGCTACTTGTTTCAAATCTCTCTTAAATGTTAGTGCCATTGTTTTGTTTCTAATCTGTGTTAGATGTTTATGCCTGTTAGGGTTGCATAACAATTCAATTGACCTTTTGTTATATTTGCTACGCTTATCGTGTGGCTTGTTGGTTTTTTTAGGGTTAGGGTTACAAACGACCGGCCCGCTAGTATGAAAACCAATTCATCACTTCATATTATCTGGGTCTAAAGAACCAATCAAGATGTGTTAAAAAAGTCATTTCTTAAAATTGTTCAGTCATGTTGTGTTCAACTGAATCAATTACTAACCAAAATACACACTCTGTTGAAAGCAAAAAGCCTTGGTGTGCTGAGAAATGGTATTACACAATACAAGGCTTTTTGTACGAGGCCAGATAATGTGAACTGGGAATCTTAAAGTTTATTGAAGATGTGAATTTGTAGAGAAGGTCTCTTTACCGTCATCAGTAAAATTATTTTTATGCATGATGATTGCTTTGGAGTTACCAAGGGTATGGTAACTGAATAGTTGCACAGTGTCGTGTTCAAAAGTTTGAAAGCCACCACAAAAATGTGAAAAATCTGTTATCTCAGATTTAAGACTATCTTACTCATCATGTTGACATAGTCCAGGTTTTTGCTCTGAGTTAGGACAATACTACATTTGAGGTAGAGACTGGGATAGAGGAACTTAATCGATGTGAGGTGGTTATCTTAGGGAACCGGTGCAGTGATGAATCCTTGGAATATTAGCATACAGACAACATAATCCATGTTCAGAGGACGCCCTTTTAATTCGTAGAAATTTCTACAGTGCACTCGCAACTTGAACTGAAACATTGACTAGTACAGTTCAGTCATACCATTGTTAAACATTCATATTTTCATCTTTTCATCTTTATCTCTTGAAGATTATACTCTGGAAAGATGGAATACTGCATTTATATTAATTTGATACTTGAATTATTATCTGGTTTACTTTGTTTCTCTATTCACGGTTTCAGGTTGCAGTTACACTCTCCACTTTGTCATTTTACTGTCGCAGACCCACTATATTAGCCATTCTGGATTTTGTAAACGATATAAACAGTCCAGAAGATAGCGATAATACCCTTGGTAATATGTCGTCAACATCTGCTGCACAACTTTCTGCGCAGAAGGAAACTGTAAATGATGGGCTGCATTCTGCTCCAATGGAAGAGCCCTTAGAATCTTTGCTGGGGAAGGGGAAGTCCAGAGTGGTTTTCTATTTACTGTTGAACATGGCTCGTGCTGAGATTTTTCTGATGAATGAAAATGACTCTAAACTTGCTACTTTGGCTCAAGATAATTTTCTTACTAGTATCAAGGTGCGCACGCCATCCATTTATCTGGTGCTAACCTATGCTTGGATGGATCTGAAGTTACTTCTTTCCATGTGATAGGTGTTCCCTTCGTCTTTTAGTATCAAAGCATCCCTTGGGAATCTGAGGATCAGCGATGATAGTCTTCATAGCAGTCATATGTATTTCTGGGCCTGTGACATGAGGAATACTGGCGGTAGTTCTTTTGTGGAGGTAATCTGACCTTTTATTTTATACTCTTATCATCACGATGCATGTGCATGCCTCAGTTATACTGGGAACTCCATGTGGTCAAATTGCGATTTCAGCTTTTATATTTTGCGTTGATTGTTCTTAGCAGCAGTCTCTGTCTCTTTGTCCATCTTTGTTACTTTTTTATTTTATTTTATTTTAGTTATGCCATTAAGCTACTTCATGAATATCTTATCTGGAAAAATCTCCTGAACAATTCGCCAGCTCAAACAAAAAAAAGTCATGTTTCGAAATGCATCGACGTATGAAGAACATGATAGTTGGTAAATATTGTACTGGTTATGATTCTCACCTTACAAGTGATATGTTGATACAGCTAACTGCTCCTTCTGTTATTTCTAGATTATAATTTTGCTGCTCAACTATAAGTGGCGTATTTAATTTCATATGTGTCACATATAATAGCTATTTAAGACCTCAATTTACCTTTTGCATCTGCCTATTATTTGACTAGAGATGATATTTCGTGTAACAGATTAACTTGTAAAAGCTTCTTTGTCATTCTGCAGTTGGAATTTTGTTCATTTAATGCTGATGATGAGGACTATGAAGGTTATGACTATAGCCTCCATGGGCAGCTCTCCGAAGTCCGAATTGTCTATCTGAATCGCTTTATCCTAGAGGTTTGTTAATCATTATTGTTTTTACTTGGGTTAACAATACATTCGGTAGTAAATGTGTATTCAGGGTAGGTGTACAAAATCATTTACAGGTTATCAGTTACTTTATGGGTCTTGTCCCTACCAATTCAAAAGATGTTATCCGAATTAAAGATCAAGTGACGAATTCTGAGAAGTGGTTTACAACAAGTCAAATTGAAGGATCTCCTGCTGTTAAATTGGATCTTTCACTTAACAAGCCAATCATATTAATGCCTAAGAGAACAAACAGCATTGAGTGAGTATAAAGCTTCCCATGAATGCTGATTAACTGCAAAGATCTATTTTTGTGAATCCGGAGTATAACTTGCATGCATCATCCCGTCTTTGGTTGCAGTTATTTGAAACTTGATGTAGTTCAAATCACTCTTCAGAATACATTTAGATGGTTCGGCGGGATTAGAAGTGAAATTGATGCTGTACACGTGGACATTCTTCAAATTCTCGTAAGATAATTTTATCATTCTTTCTGTTATGTAATGCACAATTATGGTTGCCAAAATGCTTCTGTTTCTTATTGGTCTTCATTGGTATGAAATACGAAGATGAATCAAATTTAGCTTACTTTGAGCAAGCTATCTACTGGTGATATGTCAAATAATGCTCAGTGAACAGCTTTCTGTTCTCAATTTGGGTATATTGTGTAAGAGGGACTCAGAAGATATGAACCATATCTTTTTTGCTGCCTCTTCTTTCTTTACTTTTTGTACATAGTGCTAGATGAATTAGACTCGTGGTGTACTGCCACAATCAGATGTTGACTTTGGGGGTTTATTAACAATTGAGCATGTTCTTGCAAGTCATTTTCCGAACATTATGTTGGTTTGACTTGGAAAGAAATTTGAGGATTGTGAGAACTCTTTTGACATAACCCTTGAGCTGACATGAAAATTGCACTCATGCCAGTTTGCTAACTATATTCATGCAGAGTTGTACCATGCACCCCAGAGCACAGAATATGAATATCACAAAATTGCTTGTTTCTCCTTGATGATATGTTTTGCCTCTCTGCATAAGTCGTTGCCATAGGACACTCTTAGGCCCCGTTTGGAGAACAACTTAAAAAAGTGCTTCTGATATAAGTGTTTATAATATAAGCACTTAAATTGAATAAGTTGTTTGCGTTCGGATGCATTTATATATAAGTACTTAATCAGGAAAAAAAATATATGGTTAAAAGAATTGTTCTTATGGGGATTTGATGTGGGGAACTCATAAGCTGTTTTTGGCTTATTTCATAAACTGAATTCATCTTTTGAAAATGAGCCAAAAACAACAATATGTCGTTTTTGTAAGCTCTTCCAAATGCACGCATAAGCGCTTATTTTTTAGAATAAACTGCTGATAAGCTCTCCGAACGGGGCCTCAACTTCCCTCCTATTAAGGTGCAATAATTGGTTGGCTTTTTAATGAAGCACAATGAAATGTCTGAATTGACTTGAAGCACAACCCTCTTCAAATAACGAAGAGTGCAGAATATAATCCATAAGCTGAACAAATCTACCAACAAACTAGAATAAAACCAAAAGCAAATCAAATTACTAAAATTAATCCCAACTAATCTATTAGGCTCAAAAAAGATAAAACCTAAGCACGAGTTCGATTGCTGGGACTTGGCAATCGTACTGCATCAGTCTCCTCCTAAAAGAGAACTTTTCAAGAGAACTTGATCTTGAGGTTGAAACGTCTTAAGAGAATTCATCAGGTGGATAATATGCAAAGTTATCAGCAACATTGAATATATTGGAAGTGAGGTCCACCTTGTACGCATTGTCACCGATTCACCTCAAGATGTGAGCTTCTCATCTTTCAACTTCTTGTACGTCCCAGCGGGGAAACGGTGTTTTCGATGGACCATAACAAGGTCGCCCACATCAAAAGATTGAGCGCATTTGTGCTTGTCGGGAGCCGCTTTACAGTGGGCATTATCGCTCTCATGGTTCACCTTGACCTCGTCATGAACATGTTGAATACGTTCGACAAACTCAGTAGTGTCCAGGTGCATATCGATAGTAGAGGGTAATCAGATAAGATCAACGGTGAGTTTGGTAGTACTCGTATAAACCACTTCGAAAGGGGCCTTCTTTTTCAATTGGTTGGGCGAACTATTGAAGGCGAATTCAATTTGTGCAAAGGTTGTATCCCTTTGGCGCGGTCTATCACCTGAGATGGCGTGGAGCATATTAATGAGAGACAGTTGGCCACCTCGGTTTGACTGTCTGTTTGAGGATGGTGAGTACTAGTAAATTGGAGAGTAGTATCAAAACACCTCCACAATGTAAGCCAGAAATGGCCTAAGAATTTAACATCATGGTTGGACGTGATTGACCGGGGAATGCCATGAACGAACTATCTCGCGGAAGAACAAATGAGCAATATAAGAACATTGTTTTTTTTTTTCATGGAAGAAAGTGCCCCATCTTGGGGAATCGATGAACAATCACAAAAATGGAGTCATACCTACGTTGAATGCGTTGGTAAAACGAGAACGAAGTCCATGGATAGATCTTGCCATATGGTAGTAGGAACAGGTAAAGGGGTATAAAGTCTTGTGTGTTCTGGTGCTGTCCCTTGAACCGTTAGCAGATAGGGCATTGTTGTACAAAACAGTGGACATCTCTCTTTAATTGGGCTAATAATAGCTCTTCAAGGAGGTGGATGGTTTTATCTCGGCCCAAGTGCGCACCGAGTCCACTGACATGTAACTCACGAATCAGATAGGTCTGCAAGACATGCAGGGAATACAAAGCCGATTGCCAATAAAGAGAAATCCATCATGCACGACGAAGTCAGCTATAAAACGTGAAATGGAACAATCAGCCAAGATCTTTCGAAAATCCTCATCACTCTCCAAAGTGTCTTTAATGGAATTGAGACCCACAATATCAGAACTCAGGGTAACCAACTGAAGAAGAATTGCCAGATCTATGTTTGAGGACGTTATTAAGTCGTTATGAAATGCAACCCACCTGGCGTGCATATAGTTATACGTCTTCTAGGAATCCAAGTACATAAGAGCTTGGTGATTTGCAAAAGGACCAAAGTCTCATTGAAAGAGGTATGTGATACGAACCGTGCCCAACCCCCCTACATTGTCTATATATTCGTCGGGGAGCTAGCCAGCAGGGGGAAGGCTCCCAACTCCCCCCGAACATCCACCCCCTACAGCTTGAAAAGCAAGGTCCCCCCCGGGGGGGGGAGGGGGAACCATTGAGGGAGAGGGGGAGTCCTCTATGGCGGACCCCCTCCAGCCATTATCAGAGGCCTCCAAGAATGGAAGGCAGCGAGGGAAAAGGAGAAGGGGGAGACCGAGGGGACAAAGGCGGGGGGGATCTAAGGAGAAGGCCTAGGAAGGGGGAAAATGAAGGGAGGGCAGCTGGAACCATGCAACTATGCCAAGTGGATAGAATTAAAAAATAGGGAGTAAGCCTAATAGTTGCATGGGGAAGGCAAAGTGAATAGGAGAAGGGGGGCTTGTGAAATGATCTCTTTTGATCTACTATTCTACTTTTTAATTCCTAGAAAACAGTGTAGAGGGGAGTGACTCTTGAGCTTCCCAGTTGTATATGAAGTCTACACCTTATCAAATTAAGCATTTCAGTTCATGTTCTTCTCTCGTTAAAGCTTTCTTATTGTGTTGTGCGTGTATTTTGGGCATTGCAAACTTGTTAGTTCAAAATAGTCTGCAACATAATGTTCCCAGTGTTTAACTGCACGGAAAACTGCATTAAATCCGAGTTCGTATGTAGTCCATTTATGTGGTGTTCGAGCCAACTTCTCATTGAAGAATTCAATAGGCTCTACCTTCTTGAGATAGCACTCTGCCTGCGCCGAGAATAGAAGCATTGCAGGCTACTTCGAAAACCTTGTCAAAATTTGGAACAAGAATCGTGGCAAAGCACAACTTACTATTTGATGGTTGAGAAACTATTGACTTGAGGGCCCCTACCGGAATTGTCCCTTATTAAGGCAGTCTGTGGGAGGCACCATAGTAGCACTAAATTCATGAATGAAACGACTGTAAAATGTCGTGGGACTATGAAAACCTTGAACATCTAAGACGTTCTCCGAGGTTGGCCGGTCTTGGATAGCTCGAATTGTAGTAGCATCCACTTGAATTCCATCCTGGCCCACGACAAAACCAAGGAAAAGTAACTTAGGTAGCATGAATGCGCATTTCTTAAGATTAAGATATAGTGTATGCGCACGCGCAATGCCACCAACACTTGTTGGATATGTTCCTTCACTTTGACTATAGACGAGTATAATGTCAAAGTATACAACAATGAATTTTCAAATGAAAGCTTGGAGAGCTTGGTTTATGAGTTGCATGAACGTGCTCGGGGCTTTGGAGAGCCCAAGTAGCCTGGCGAGCCATTCGTAGAGGCCATCCTTCATCTTGAAGGTCGTCTCCCAGTCGTTGCCCGGTCGGATCTGTATTTTCTGATGACATTTTGAGGTCTAATATGATAAAGACAATGGCACCAACAAGGTTGTATAACATATCGTTCAATTGTGGTATGAGGAACCTGTACTTCACAGTAATTTTATTGATTGCGTGACTGTCGACGCACATGCTCCACATGTCGTCCTTCTTGGGGTAAGGAGGGCGGGAACTGCATTTGACTCAAGCTATCACTGGTCAACCCTTGGTTAGCAACTCATCTACCTATTGTTGGAGTTCGGCATGCTTTCCGAGACTCATCCGATAATGGAGCAAGTTGGGGGATACTTGCACTTGGGACTAGGTCTGTCTGATGTTGAATATTACGCATCATAGGTATCTGGGGTCGGATCGAAGAATTCCGTCGTAATAGCTTGAACTTTTGGTGGAATTTGCTCCTCAAGTTTGGCTCCCCCTTTCAGAAGTAGGGCTAATATTGGGCCATGGTCAGCTACAACAAATTGAAAATTTTGACCAGGAACACACGATAATATACTTTTCCCAACTTCAGGAACATTAGAGTTCGGCTCATCCTAGGGTACCAGCACGATTTTCCAATCAGATCATGATTGTATTCTCCCTACATTTGTGAGTCACATCCTCATCATAATACTGTGGCCTACGCAAAAGGATGTGACAAACATCCATTTCCACGATGTTGCATAAGACCTCATCTTTGTAAAACTTTCCGTTTGGGATGGGCACACAACAAGCTTCAAGGACTTTCACCTCAGGTCCCGTTTTGATCTAGCCAATTTTATAGGGGTTGGGGTGTGATTTTGTTTTCAGATTAAAAGCTTTAAGTAGGGCCTTGGAGTCCACATTTTCAATACACCCATTATCCACTGTCGTGTTACAATGTTCATGTCGAACCATGCAGCAAATGGCAAAAGATTTTGTGTCGTAGGGTTTCTTTCTTGATACTTAGGAACCAATAACAAGCGCTACACTATGCACGACGCAGCTTTACAGTGATGAGTCGAATCTACTCCCTCGTACTCATCCCAAGTAGGGTTGGCTCTAGGTGTTGTTTGGGAGGTTTGATAGTTGTGATAGTTTATTTGAGTAGGGAGGCTTCGTCAGTTGTTGAGAGCTGCCAACGGGAGATCAGAGTGGCGTTGGGGAGATTGGAGTGGATTAGGGAGGCTATGTTGTGACTGCCTTGTCTATGCCGATTGCTTTGGAGCTCCTTCCACCAGTTTGAGGCACTGCCTGTGAGGTGATAAGCCACCAATTTGCACTGTTTGTCCTCCAAATTGTTAAAAGTTTTCATTATGCCTCCATTCTAGGAAGTGCTCAATGTTAAAATGAGTGGATAAACTGGGCATATCCATCTTTATACGAAAACCGTTATTATCTTGACCCCGTTGCGGATCCGGATTCAATTATAATATTTAGAACCTCGATAAGGTCCTCAATCAAAAGGATGGTAACCATCTTCGTCGGAGGATATAAGGTCTTCCTCTTGGTCGAATTGTGGCCCATTTGTTGTGGTTGCCTGATGTTTGGTGGGCATTCACCGCCGCCACTTCCCCCCCCCCCCCCCCCCAGGCCGCCCGAAGGCCCCGCGACTTCCCATCCTTAATGGTGGATGTTGAGGTTGATTCACAAGGGTGAAGTTTGGTTGGATCGTTTTATCAATCACTTGGCGCGCATCAAGGTCTGATTCACTCACCCTTCCTTCCTCGAGATTATGGTTGTTCTGGTGACCTCCCCGTAACCCCTCTCCCGTAACGACTGGAATCTTACCCACAGCGGCAGTTAGCACAGTCAACATCTGCGTAATCTGTTGGAGGGACACCATCGAGACACGCTCGACGTGTTCAAACCATCGGTCGTCGCCGGCGATCTGACTCCAACTGGTCCCATCTATGCCATCATGCGATCCTCAATCTCATAGCCCAACGAAAGGTTTGAATTGAATTTGAAGGCTCGAAGCACGCCCACTTCGAATAGGTAAGAGTAAAGAAGATAATCCAAAACCTGTGCAAATCTACCAACAAACTGGACTAAAACCCTACCAAAAACAGATCGAGTACTTAATTACCCCCAGCTAATAAATTAGGCTTAAAACAGATAAAACGAAAACACGACTTCAATTGCTGGGACTTGGCGATGGTATTGCATCACTTTTGCTATAAATGCATCTTGATATTATTTACCACTTCCGAAAGCTGACCTTGCAGAAAGGAATATATGCACGTAACTATTTCAGTTGTGCAACAAGAAAGAGAAACATAGCTGGACCAGCTGTTCCGCAACACTAATGTTGTCTTTGAGAGTTTATAATCTGCTACAGATAATCTATATAATCAAGTAGGAAGAGTCCTACGTAGATATAGTGGGAGTCGAGACTAGTTACAACGCCAACCTAATAGAAACCTATCTAACTAAATAAATAGAGATAACTTCAAATAAATATAAATATGATGAACTCCTGCAAAGTAGCAAAAAAGGACTATCCGTGCACGATGCCTTAGTTAACTCAAAAGTGGATAAAAGATGGATACTGCATAAGGCTCCTCATGAGCTTGATGGGGCCATATACGAGATGTTCTGTATATGTAGAAGTGCAACACAAACATTATGAACTCTTCAACTATCTGCAGTTTGTAGGTTGATCCTTTTTTTTTTACTGAATCTGAGTTTCTTTTCCAGGTTGAAGATATCAACTTAAATGTTTGTTCAGGATCTGTATCAGGGGAAAGCATAATACAAAATGTCAAGGGTTTTTCCCTAGTCATTCAGAGAACGCTTCGTGACTTGTTGCATAAAATTCCGAGTATTGAAGTCACTGTTACGGTATTGTATATTCCAATCTGTGAACTATGATTACTTCATGTTTTCTGTATCGACATTTTTTACTTCTTACTTCAGATATGCTGTATATTCTAAAATATAATAATGACATTGTGATACTGTCCTTCAAATTTCAGATTGCAGAACTGAAAGCAGCTTTGTCCAGTAAAGAATATGAAATTATCATTGAATGTACACAAACTAATATTTCAGAGCCTCCAAATTTTGTGCCTTCACTTAAAGACGAATTCTCCTCCCCTTTGATTGATGTGGGAGAACCCAGTGGTACTCGAGATTTAGATCCTGCAAAATCTGAATCCCAGGACAGGGAAGTATGGATTGATACTAAGGTTTCTCTGAATATTGGCACGGTAGAACTTAGTCTTCATTACGGCATTACTAGGGATACATCACTTGCTACACTGCAGGTAAATTCATACCCTTGAAACTTCTTATTTACTTGTCTGTGAAACTGATCGGGGAAACTGTAGCTTTATCAGTTAGATCCCATTTCTCGTTTATCCGGATAGTTTGTAGAATTTTGTAGAAATTTAGGCCATACATGTGAAACATGTTCTACTACAAATATAATGTCTTCGGATCATTTCTAGGATAATAACTAGAGGTAGCCGTGGCATAGACGGCAGGTTTATCTTGTGTAAATTCATAAATGACAGGGATTATGGTGTGAATGCCAAAAGGATGAGAAAATCAAAGCTTGGCGGTTGTACTTATGCCACGTTCTTTTTCGATTGAGTGCCATACATATAAAGCCTTTCTTTCTCATGCTTTACTAGATTATGCATATGTTTTTTTTTTTTTTTAAACATTGGAATTTGGAATTTGTATAATATCCTAGTTATCTTCTGACCTAAAAATAAATAAAGTTAGCAATGGCATAAACAGTAGGCCTGTGTTTGGAAATAATAAATGCCTCGTATGTCAATGCCAAGAGGTAAGCATTTATTTCCTCATGCTTTTCTTCTGGATAGTGCCAATATATTGGCTTTTACGGATCCTAGTTGATATCCTTACCTGACTTTTCTCCAATTGTTCGTGAAAATGATTGTCATTTACTAGAGCTATGGAAATGTTGCTGGTCATGATCCTCAGCCAGCTGTACATACTTGACATTGCGTGCTACTAGAGATTTTTGAAATACATGCAACGGCTTTCCGAGGTGTAATTGTGTTGCTTGACTTGGTCTCCTTTTGATTGGATTTCATCCATCCTTTGATTTATCGTATAGTATCTAAAAATACATATGCTAAAAACGTTCTCTTGTTTTCTATTGAGAAATGAAATCTGTATTTTTCAGACGAGAAATTTGAAATTGTGCTCAATACAGTGCAAAATAGAGCTCTTGGTCACAGTTTCTGTTGGTGGATTTCGAAAGTGATATTTCAGAAAGAAAGCTGGATTCTTACTCTCTCTTCTTAATCTCGTCTATATAACAACCCTATAGCTCCATCCCAGTTTCTGTTGTTTTTCTGTAGACCATTGACTAAAGTACCTTCATTGAATTTATTTTCGATTTTGTTCTGGTTTTACTTCCATTGTATTGCACTCTACAGTGTTTAGAAAAATTCCTTGAGGCAGAAGCTGTTGTGATGTATTTGGAGTTAGGTGGAGAGCAGGCTCTGCTAGGGGAAAATGGGGGCAATCCTCCTTTAGGGGATCTAGATGGGGGAATGGGGATCTAGAAGTTGTACTGGTTGCCTTACTTTTTCCGTATCCACCTCTAAATAAAGAGGGGCAAATTAGGTTTGTTAAGGCATTCACTACTCTGTGTTGAACAAGCAAAGGGCAAGGGTCTTCTCCCATCTTATAAGTACTGCTGCCTCTCCTGTCCCTCGGCAGTGAGCGTTGCTCCTCTCCTCTCCCGTTAGCAGTGTGCGAGTGGCCACCTCTTCTCCAACAGAGCACACAAATTAAGCTGTGTTTTTTTTGGAGAAATTGATTGTTGGGACTTGCTGATTTTGAGCAGAATTATTTCTTGGGGACTTGGATTGGTTGATTTTGAGCTGTGTTGAATTGTTGATGATATGCAACTTGGGAGTTGGGTTGGTACTTATGCTAATTTATATTACATATAAATAACCTGTGTTCTTAGCTAGTATGGTATTTGTATATTTTTATTGTAGTGTTGGTTTAATTTTTAGCAGAGCTAATTTGTTGTTTCGTAGTATACTTATTGTATTTTATATATTTTTTTCCTAATGTGTTTTTCATTTGTTGGGACTTGGGCTAAAATTGCTTGCATGAGCAAGGCTATGAACTAGGAACTAAGTTGATTAAACCTCATGGTGCTACTGGAAAATGCCTTGAGGCTTAATTCATTTTTAAAATATTGGTTTCAGGTGAATGGAATATGGCTTTTATATAAGTCTAACACAATTGGGGAAGGCCTTCTGTTAATCACTCTGAAGGACTTGATTGTTGTTGACAATCGTGAAGGCACAGTAAAGGAGCTCAGGTTGGCCATTGGAAAGCCTAGTATGGATGAATACAATTCTTCAAACCGTATTGTTGGTAACACGGAACACAATGTTGTTGAGAGAAAATCTTCAGTGGATAGTGCAAGAAAGTACACTCCGGCAATTCTAATTCTTGATGCCAAATTCTATGAAAAGTCAACATTTGTCTCTTTATGCATCCAGAGGCCTCAATTGCTTGTTGCACTTGATTTTTTGCTTGATGTTGTTGAGTTTTTTGTCCCAACAGTTCGTGGTGAATTATTATATGATGATAATTCGAACTCTTCATCTTCTGTCGTTCCCCTCATACTTGACCAGCCAGTTTTTCATCAACCTTCTGCTGAATTCTCTATTTCACCGAATAAGCCTTTAGTTGCTGATGATGAAAGGCTTGACCTTTTTATATATGATGGAGGTGGTGGGGTTTTGTATTTGAAAGACAGACATGGATTAGATATCTCATGTCCGAGTATGGAAGCTTTAATTTATGTTGGGAATGGAAAGAAACTGCAATTTCAGAATGTTACAATCAAGGTAGTTTTCCTAGACCTTCAGCTCCTTTTTTGGTTGCTCTCTTAAAACCATAGTTCAATTGCGACTGAAGTTTCTATCTTCTCAATGTTCCAGATTGGATCATACTTAGATTCATGTGTTTCTCTTGGAGCCAACAGTAGCTATTCAGCTAATGAAGAGGACTATGTTTATCTGGAGGGGGATAATGCAAGTTCTGCTGCTCGCTCTTCAGGGAGAAGCCATACTACTCCAGCATTACAAAATGCTGTTTCTGTCCGACCCACAGAAATGATTTTTGAATTGCAGGTATGCACTGTATAAAGAAATGTTTTCATATTACATTGAGCATGATTGTTTAATAAAGGATAGCATTTTCGTGTTTCAGCCAATAAAAACCTATATGGATGTATAAAAATGCTTGGATTTTGAAATTTGGAAGTATAAAAATGCTTGGATATCTTTTTATCCTTACTACCAATATATTTTACTAGAATTCTTGGATTTTGAAATTTGGAAGGAAAACCTATACGGATAAAAATGACATACTTATCGGTATAGAGACTACAGGAGAATCTTTCTCTTCTCATCATTAATGCTATTGCTGCTTATCATCTGAAATCTTGACAGAAATTAAATTTATCATTACTTTCTTCCAGTGGTAGTTTTTACGAGATATTCTAATTTTATGCGAATGACAGAAATGTTTGCATTGTCGATTTTTCGGCACCATATGTGCCTATATTTTAGTTTTCATGATTTGTTTTAAATATGGGCATGTTCTTTGTTGCATGATTTAGAGAAAAGGATTTTTCTCTTTTCATACTCCATACCTAATAATCTTCTGAAATGTCAAGCGCCATTTCTAATAATGTCATTCACAGAGCTCCAGTGTCAAATCCACATTGCTTCTTTGACCTAGAAACCCTCCCTGATATCATTGCACCATTCTTCAACATCTCAAAATAGTTTCTCCTATTTCATTTCTAAGCTTATCAACAGGACTATGGTTCTCCAAATAATCTGTCCCTTTGTGAATGCTGTTACCAAAATCCGAAGAATATACATAAAGTCCTACCTAAACTTCTTGTGGTCTGGAATATCCCTAGCTCCTTCAACGCTCTCCTGTGCATATTACACATAAAAAAATAGTTTATAAGGATATGATGTGATAGATAAGAATATGATCTTCTACATGTCACTATATATTTTGACTATTCGTATGCCATTCTATAGGTAAATTATTTGTATACCTGTTAACATGTGTATTTGTAATATATACTGGAGTAGATAATCATTCATATTGTGTGTAGCGATCATCTATAATGAACTTATCTTTATATTTTTTTTCTTGGAACTTCCGAAATAGAACTGATTATTTATTGTAATCAAACCTTGCACCTCAACATTAAAACAATGTTGTGAAATCACTAACTTTATACCACTACTAGACAAGGTTGATATATGTAGACTTATACGAAACATTTGCTTTGGTTATTCTGCATCTGGGCATATTTTTATTAAGATTTAGAGCTCAATTAAATAATATGAGATGTTATGCTTTAAGTGCGTGATATGGAACCGAACTCAACAACCAGATCTCCACAAATTTACTAAAGGAAAGGTAGGATTCCATTGCAAAATCAGAGAATTGTTACATGGAACGGAGCCCCCTTCAAGACTAGGGCAAGTCTCCACAGCCAAAAGGGGATTCAACCACACAATTCTCAGCTACCTAAAACTAAGGGTATTCTACTATAAATAACCCTCTTGCTACAGTCCCAAAACCACACAAATAAGGCACATTGGCCCAACCAAAATGAGAAGAAAAATAAGGAATGTACATTACTACATAAATAATCAGGTCGATAAATAAACTAAAATATCAGAGTCTTCACTGTTGATCCCATTCGTAATAACGTGCATATATATGCACTTAATTTTATTTCCGACTTGTTAAGTATCTTGATTTCATATGCTAATGCACCTAATATATGTTCTGTTATTGTTAGTCATGTACTTGTTCATATGTGATACTACATATATCTGAACATTATTGCTAAGGTTTCATGTAAAGCTTAGTTTTAGATGAGAATTGAGAAGTCAAATATCTTAGTGGTGGTTTCCTATTATTCACTTTAAGATGTTCCCAGAGCGAAGCTAGAAGATTATTGCCAAAGTTCCTTTCAGTTGGACTGATTATACAAGTATAACATATTTATTAAAAGCACTGCTTAAAATATTTATTTGTTCTGCCTGTAAATATCTATATCTTGAATTTACATATTTGAGAGGTCATTGGGAATGCATGCAAACATCCTGGATGATTTCTTCAGCTATTTTGTATCAATTTGTTTCAGGCTATTGGCCCTGAGCTTACCTTCTACAATAAATCTAGAAATGCTGAACAACAAATCCTCAGTAACAAGCTTTTGCATGCACAGATGGATGCATCCTGCAGGTGATCTTCCTGCTACTTCCTGTCACATGTTTGTTGACTCGGTATTCTATATCAAATATATCTGTTGCACTTTAATGCAAAATCTTCTCATTTATCCACAACAGCATCTGGCTTATAAGAATAAATGGTGTCAAATTGTGACACATCATTTGTAGGTCCACCATTTTGTATACTCAACTTGAATTGTGCATTAACTATGTATAAATTTGATTACAATAGATGCACCATCCAACTTGTTACATTTGTTATGTGAATGTAACTCCCTGTATCAGCACTATCTTTCTTTAGAGCACCATCACCATCATCACAATCACCATCACCATCACCATCACCATCACCATCACCATCACCATCACCATCATCATCACCATCATCATCATCATCACCACCACCACCATCACCACCACCACCACCATCATCATCATCATCATCAAAATATAGTAAAGATGCAGTAAAGATATTTCTAACTTGTGCTTGTACAGGCTGGTTTCGAATGGAAATACTATTGAAATGAATGCAAAAGCTCTTGGTTTAACCATGGAGAGCAATGGGATAAAGATTTTGGAACCGTTTGATGCATCTGTAAAGTACTCTAATGCTTCTGGGAAAACAAGCATAAAGTTGGCAGTTTCAGACATATTCATGAATTTTTCGTTCAGCACCTTGAGATTATTTTTGGCTGTTGAAGATGATATATTGTCATTTTTAAGAACGACTTCGAAGAAATCAACTGTTTTATGTTCAGAGTTTGACAGAATCGGAACCATAAAAAGTAAATTTATTTTGTAAATAGTATCTGATTCTCTCTCTGTGTGTGTATATATTTCATTTTGTTTCTGTTTAGCAACTTCAGATGCCCCGTCTACCATGCAGGTCCTTCCAGTGGTCAAGTGTACGCATTGTGGAGACCTCGGGCACCATCTGGTTTTGCTGTGCTTGGTGACTATCTGACTCCTGTGTTAGTAAACTTCAACATTTCCTTTACCTTTATTTTTTATTTGCCCTGAAAAACTAGTAATTCTTTGTTCCTCCTTTGACAGTGACAAGCCACCAACCAAAGGTGTAGGTGCTGTAAATACCAGCTTAATACATGTGAAGAGACCAAAATCTTTCAAGTTGATTTGGCCCCCTCCAGACATCCTTTCAGCTGAAGAATTAGGTATTACTGAGTTGGCTGCTGGTGAAGATTGCTCCAAGGGAGAAGCAATGTGCTCAATTTGGTTTCCTGTAGCTCCAAAAGGTTATGTTGCATTGGGTTGTGTGGCTTCTCCAGGAAGGGCACAACCTCCAATTTCCTCAGTCTTCTGTATCTTGGCATCCTTAGTTACTCCTTGTGCCATGAGAGATTGCATTGTTGTTGGGTCATTCTCGCGGTATGATATATTATTTTCTGTTCTTTGTATACTCTTATCTAATCAGATTTGTATGGTTTATACCTTTCACTTTTCCCCATGAATCATGGTTTGTTCTCCTTCAATATTTTCCAGAGTAACAAATAGCTACCATGTATTGGAGTTGATCAAGTATAGATAACTTTATTCTTAGTTCTCAGACAGTTCTACTGGTTAATGATTCTTTAAGTGTGATCTAGGTGTCCTAACTTGGCATTCTGGCGGGTTGATAATTCTATTGGAACATTCCTTCCGGCTGATCCTGTCACTTTGAATTTGACTCAGCAAGCATATGAATTACGACATGTGTACTTTGGTTTTTCGGAAAATTCTCCTCAAGAGCTGAAGGGCTCCGATCAAGCTTCTAGGTCTGTTGGCGACAATACTGTCCAATCACAAAGATCATCAACTGTTAATTCCATGAGGAGATTCGAAGCAGTTGCTACCTACCGGTTAATATGGTGGAATCAAGGTTCTGGGTCGAGAAAGAAGTTATCTATCTGGCGGCCCGTAATCCCTGAAGGAATGATATATTTTGGTGATATTTCAGTTCAAGGGTATGAATTCCCCGTTTCATAAATCTCTCTACCTTCATCAAATTATAGAGAAAATTGATAAGTATTCTTTCAATTGATTTTCAGGTATGAACCTCCTAATACTTGCATTGTCCTTCAAGACTCAGAAGATAATGACCTGTATAAATCACCTTCTGATTTTCAACTTGTTGGCCATATAAAAAAGCAAAGAAAAACAGACAATATATCTTTTTGGATGCCTCAGGCTCCACCTGGTTTTGTTACATTAGGATGTATTGCTTGCAAAGGGACGCCCAAGCTATCTGATTATCAATCGTTAAGATGCATTCGTGCTGATATGCTCTCAACAGATCAATTTTCCGATGAAAGTATATGGGACACATCCGACTCCAAGTATATGAAAGAGCCATTTAGCATATGGGCTGTTGGAAATGAGTTGGGAACCTTCATTGTCTGGAATGGATTTAAAAAACCTCCGAAGAGGTTTGCTTTAAAGCTCAGTGGTACGGATGTACCAAGTGGTTCAGATGATACTGTGGTTGATGCAGAAATAAGAACTTTCTCTGCGGCACTGTTTGATGACTATGGCGGTCTGGTAATCTTCTGTTTTATAATTTTATTCTACGATCAATTTCTCCTGCAAAGTTTTTCTGATCTAATTCACTCCAATAGTAAAATATTTTCTTTCCGAGGGTAATGATACCTGTATTAAATGGTAAAAAGTTCCTTCTTTCACATATTTGTAATATATTCATCTCAAATTGCATACTTCACTGATAGTAGGTTTGTGGATAACAGCCAAAACCCTAGTTTAGGTTTAGTCCTGATTGACTTGTGTTTATTTGCAGTTATTTGATTCTTGCTAACTTTGCGTTTATGTTGTGGTCTATTTGGTACTTATCTGAGCAACTTTTGCTTGTTCTCCTAAAACTGTATATGTGCGTTAGTATATCTTATGTGTGGTGAATTTTTATTTCCCATCCTTTCTAACAATTATTTCACTCTGCAGATAGTCCCGCTGTGTAATATTTCTATGAGTAGCATAGGATTCAGTTTGCACGGGGGATCTGGTTGCCAGAATTCTAGTGTGACATTCTCCTTAGATGCAAGGTCATACAATGATAAATATGATTCATGGGAGCCTCTTATTGAACCAGTTGATGGATCATTGAGGTATACTTTTGTTAGTTTACATTTTGGTCATCCTTTCAGTATTGGTGGTAGATAAGTATTCTCAGCATAGAGCGATTATACAAATGGATAATAATTCAATGATGTGTTCAGTATTACAATGTCCCTGTACGTTTTTCTTTTGCTTTTTGTACAATTTTTTTAGTTGGAGCCTTTGGAACTTTTTTCCAAAATGGACCTCTGATGTTGGTCACGTTCTACTTCAACCTTATTGTTTATTGATCTCCTTCTACATTCTAGGACCATGTACACATCAAAGTGGGCCTTTAATGCCAATAGAACCCCTTAATTTACTTATTAAAGTTATTATTGCCTTTGATAGAAAATAATTTGTTCTGTTTATATAAATAAAAAAGGCTCCCATTTATTGCGGGAGTAGATACAATGTTACAATCTCAACCATACAAAGTATGTGTTACGAACTAGAGTAGGTTTTGTATTTTTGTAGATACATGTAATAGGTTTCGCACCAGTCCCCCCTTACTCCCCCGATCACCTCCCTCCGGAAGGGATCTGATCCCCTATTCCGTCACTCTCCCCCTCCTCTATTATTACCTATCTTGCTCTTCTATCTTCCCTCCATCTCTCCTCTATAATCAGTTAGCAACTAAGTAGTTGGCCTCTATAAATAGGAGGCCACTCGTACTTTTTTATTTTTTAAGAAGGATTGAGGAAAAGGTTTTAGGCAAGACTTGTCTTGTTTTTGGGCTCACTTTGATGGGTGGAATGTTTACTGCTTTCTCTCTTTGTTATCCCCTCCCCAGTCCAAATATGCTCTCCCCCTCCCGTCTCTCTGACTCTCTGCAGTGGTGCAGTTACACTCTCCATAACTGTCTAGCTAAAACACTACAGAGGGCCCTAAGCATGATTATTCTTCAACACTCATCGTCTATTTAGAGAATATATTTGTTGATGAATTCATAATATTTAGGTTTCTTTTTAGAAATCTATCACATTTATATTTCTTTATAAATATCTATGTTTAGTTGGACAGAGTTTTAATTAGGTTGAGATTGTAACCATAGTCTCTACTTCCGTTATTGTATGTATTAGACTCTTTTTACTTGTATAATGTGAAGAACATATTATTCTCTCTAAAATATACCTAGTCTCTACTCCCATTATATTTGGGTGTCTTTCTGCTTCATTATATTGACTATAAAATGCAATTCTTTTTTTTTTTTTCTTTCATATCGTATAATATAAGATCCTACTTTGATCCAAGTTAAAAAGAACTTCACCTTTGCTGCTGCCTGTCAACATAGCCGGTTATTGCCGCCTCTCAAAGTAGCAGCGAAGGCATGGCGGCAGCACGAAGCATGAGTAGTAGCAGTAGTAGGTGGAGGATCCGAGCAGACTCAACAATATAACAATTGGTTGCGTAGATTATGGAGTCACAGAATTTAAGCTTATTTCAGAGCAAGATTGGTTGAAAGAGGATAATTTGTTGTACATATGTACAACTATAAGATTTTTCCGTATATATAGTGGGATTAGAGACAAGGGTTGCCATCTCAACCAAATAAAAAGTCTAATAAACAAGTAGAGATATTTACAAAGAAACACAAATATGATAAACTCGTCAAGTCCATTTAAATATCTCGTAGGATTACATTGGCCACATGAACTTGGTAGGAAACTTTTTATTTGTTGTAACCCACTTAAACTTTTGGGCTCGAATTGTTTGTATGTTGATCTCAAGTATATCTGGGTTGCTATTAGTTGTGAACTCATATGGAGTTGCTGGCAATTGGTGTTTAATGATGCAGAATAAATAACAACTATGTCTCAGGCTCAATAGTTATTATATGTTAATCTAGATCCTTGTTATATTTGATTTTCCTTACAAGCAAGGACAAATTCAAAGAGGAAATTTTAATATCATATCAGATTTCTTGCATGGAAGAAACGTTTAGTATGTTGATTTTTCACATGCATTTCACCTTAATGGTGATGTTCATAATGTGTTCTCTAAATAGACTTGCCTGGTATTATAACTTTGTGTTTGTATGTTCTGTATAGAGCTATCATTATTCGCTGATACAATAAGTCGATATGCACACGCCTCTTTATTTTCTTCTCATTTCTGTCTGAACATGTTATCTTGTTTAATTTCTCAACTTTTATTTCTTTTGGCTTTAGCTTTTTTTTGGGGTTAACAGTTGTTTTTATAGGTACCAATATAATCCTAATGCTCCAGGTGCAGCTTCTGAACTACGAATTACTTCTACAGGAGATCTAAATCTGAATGTGTCTGTTTCAAATGCTAATATGATTTTACAAGCTTATGCTAGCTGGAACAATCTTACTCATGGCCAAGAATCATGGGAGGTACACTTATCCTATTTCGGATATTCACTTCTAATGTTTGCATGTTGTTAGTTCTCTATACTGGACATCCCTGGCTTGGTAGAGTAGTGACCCTTCTTCACGTCATGCAAAGGTAGATTCAATGAGATTACAACTACTGACTGGAGTCTTGAATTTGTTAACAGGAATCAAATTCTCCTAGTGAAAGCAAATCAATGATTGCTGTTCATCAAAGAAGACATCACCACATTATTCCCCAGAATAAGCTTGGGAAGGACATCTTTATTAGGGCCTCTGGAGTCAGGGGACTTCCTGACATAATTAAAATGCCAGCCGGAGATAGAAAGGCCTTAAAGCTTCCTGTTCCAAAGAACATGCTGGACTCTCATCTAAAAGGAAGTCTTCTTAAGAAACGTCGACTCATGATAACCGTGATTGTAGCTGAAGCTGAGGTACGTTATCTCAAGTTTTTGTGGATCTTTTACTGACTTATTTGTGGTGTTATAGAAGATATGAATTTTGCAGAACAATATATGTTAAGAATTCATAATTGGCTATCAAGTTGACATTGCGAAGTTATTAAGCTGATATTTATGGTTGTCCATACTTGTCTGTTATAAGTAGAATTGATGTATATGATTAACAAATCCTAGCATAGTAGCTTCATATTAGAATGAAGTTGGTATTAAATACATCAGAACCCTTCTGCCAATTAACATTACTCTGTTCTTAGCATATGAATAAATTTGGCTTAAATGAGAGGTAGTGATGCAATAAATTCAGTTCATTTAGAGAAGTAGATCCACTGGTTGAGTAAATTAACATGTGGTTTATCCAAATTTGATGATGGACCAAAAAATCTACTCTGCATCAGCGCTCAGTTCACTCGAATCCCTTCATATACATGTTGACTACATGAACATGCTGAGCTTAAAGCATAATTATGGATTACTGTCCGATGCTAGAATTCCTTTCTGTAGTAAAAAAAAAAAAAGAATAAACATACTTGAAATGCTAGAGTTCTGACAATTTGGTCCTGGCCAGAGCTTCGATGATGCATGTTCGAGGGAAATTTCTCCTTTTGAGTTCATCCTCACTGTCTCAATTATTTCATCTTCGGACGTGAGCATGCAGTGATACCTTTTATAAGTTTCTTAGGTACTAGTTGGTGGTCATCCTGGTTAAAAGTCCCGGAGGCAATGAGAAGATGTGAGGCTTAGATATGTCAATACCCGCATATTCAAGGCCACTATAAGTGTAGTTCTTATGGATTGTGGCGTCCGTGCAACATTTGCAATCATATCTGTTATTGATATTTCTCATTTCTTCTGTTATATCGACCTGCATGTGCAGCTCTTGAAGCTTGAGGGCCTATCCTCACATCAGTACAGTGTTGGGGTTCGTGTTCATGAAGATCAGGGGGATCCTAGTCAATCATACCTGAACCAACAAAGTGTGCGAACTTGTGGAACCGAGTCAGAAGGCTCTGAAACTTCAGATATTGTATTTGTGAAGTGGAATGAAGTATTCTTCTTCAAACTGGATTCAGTGGTTCGTTTCTAAACTTTTGAAGTGGTAAATTATGCATGAATAGGCAGATCCCTTGAAAATGTTTCTGCATATGTAGCTGGGTCTGAGAGTGTACATTCACATCTACATGCATGCCCTTGAAATGAAATGTTTTTTCTTCTTTTAGTGGCTTATATAGCTATTTATTTTTTCAATTTAATTGTACAATCTTCTCTTCGTTGTTACATTTAGCTGCATTAGGCTGCATGGATGCATCTGGAAAAAAAATTCCCCGTACCTGTACTGTCGAAGTATATAGCTGGTCTGACGAAAGCATCATAAATGCCTACCCCCAAAACTCTACACCTTTCACATTTTTCCTCCTACCCATCCATCCCAGACTGGGAACTTTGGGGGATAGCTGAGGAAGGTGCGGAAAGCAGGGCAAGGAAGATGAATTTGATACAAAAGGCAGAGTTCCCATCCACTAAGAAGATGGGGGTTTGATCCTTACGAGAGTGTTCCTCCCATGATTATCTGTGTTTTTGCTGAAATTAGAATATATTGTCTATGAATCGAGATGACCTAAATCCCTATTTGCAGACCAGATTTGATTTAAGGAAACATGCTAGTCCAAAGTTGTTTTCCTTTCTTAGTATGGAAAAGGACATTGCTATGTGTCAGATTCTTCTTTATATGCAGAAACCTATCCAAACTCTGGACATTGCTTTCCCTTAGTATAGGTTGTGGTCATCAATTATTTGTCCTAGCTTTTGAATTCTACATCTTATGTCATTTCCTTCATTTTTCAGGACTGCTGCATGCTGGAATTTACTGTAATTAATGCTGGAAAAGGTGATGCTACGAATCTCACATAAGCAATAACCAATGAAATAAGAGATGCCTATTTGTAAAGTTGAGCACATAGTTCTTGTGGTACTTCATGTGCAATGTTAGTCTGTAACATGATGCAAACAGTTGTATGTACGTATGAGACCTATGTTAATTCAATTTCTAAAGCTGGTCTGAGTATCCTGCCAAATGAATGTGTTTAGTTGATCCAAACTTAGACCAGGAAAAGCATAGTTACCCATAACAATAGATGTGTTCTCTATTTCCAATTGTTTTCTGGATATGTTGGCTTTTGTCAAATCAAGATTTTTCTGAATCTGCCCCGGCTCTTATTTTTCTTGTGATTCATGTACCAAAGCCTATGGAAAACCATGAAACCTACTTTTTCTGCAGATTTCCTATTTTAATGTGCTCAAGACTTCTTGGGAAGTTGATTCACTATCCAAAATGGAGTTTCTCACACTCTTGTTCAGAACCACTTCCTTTTTTTGGTGCACTGTTGACTTTTATTTCCTTTGTAGATGAACCAGTTGGCTCCTGTTCTTGTTCTTTGAAACAGCTGACTAGAGCTGAAGGCAACTCTGATTCCATTAGTTATCTGAATGAGTTTTGGTTGGAGCTGTCCTCTGGAGAATCTCCGGTGAACCTTCTGAGTGAAAGTTTTGTCTGATTTATTTTCTATTGTGGAGTCTGAGCAGTTCTAAAAATAGAATTGAGAGGGAATTATTTTATTACATCTTAAGCTTTATGTTTTTGTGTTATGCAGCTGGAAGCCAGACCAGGGGAAGTTGGTAGAATAAAATGTGCTGTGTTCTTGCCACCTAGAATGGCAACTGAAAGTTTTAAATCAAGTAATGGATATAGAAAATCTGGTTCCATTCAGATTAGCCCAACCCGAGAGGGACCATGGACAACAATGAGGTTAAATTATGGTTCACCTGCTGCATGTTGGCGACTAGGCAATAATCTAGTTGCAAGTGATGTGCATGTAAATGATGGAAACAGATATGTCAGCATTAGATCTCTGGTATCAGTTTGTAACAATACCGAATTTACTCTGGATTTATGCCTCAAGCTCAGGGCTACGAACAGTGGTACGAAGTTGGTAACTGGAGGGGGAAAGGAGGTTTGTTATGACAGAAGTGAAATGGTGACTGATGAACTATTTGAATCTCAAAGATACAGTACTACTACTAATGGTTGGTTCGCATGTACCAATTTTGAGGAGGTAAGTCAATAAACACAATGATTTTACTGTCAAGACATAGGATGAAATTATAGAATTATATCTTATTGAGTCAGTCAGTTATATTCTTTTGTTGATAAATATGTCTACGCATGCATGGATACAGATGTTTGTGTGTATATCATTAAGTTTGATAAGTCGGTTCAACCCACAACTCAGCTTTTTCAACTTAAATGTAGATAATTTTGTCAAATTTAAGCTGTTGCACTCCAAAAAACAACTTTTCCTTAAATTGAGTTAGAAGTTAGATAATTTAAGTGTTCGCAAACACCCTCTGAATACAGTGAATGGTCAACTGTTGACTTCTTACACTGCAGGAAGTATCCAGAGTGGACTTGCCTTCAAGATGGGAATGGGTTGATGAGTGGCATGTTGATGATTCATCTGTCAACACAGTTGATGGATGGGTCTATGCTCCAGATTTTGAAAGTTTGAAGTGGCCAGATTCTTATAGTTCATCAAAATCTGAAAACCATGCAAGGCAAAGGAGGTGGATAAGAAGCAGGAAACATGCAGATGAGGGTCTCAAGTCCGAAATAATGATTGGGGCCCTAGCGCCTGGTGAAACTGTTCCAATTCCTTTACCCTGCCTCGATCAGTCAAGCCCATATCTGTTGCATCTAAAACCTTTAAAAATAAATGCTACAAACCAATATTCATGGAGTTCTGTCATGGATATATCTGCTCAGTCACATGATCTGGAGAGCTCCAAGGAACTCTCAGAAATTTGTGTTTCTAATCTCACAGAGTCTGAGAAACTCTTGCATTGCTCCGAAATAAGTGAGAGTTCATCAAATAGTTCGCATGGGGTGTGGTTTTGTTTGAGTATCCAAGCAGCTGAAATTGGAAAGGACATCCATTTTAATACAGTACAGGATTGGACACTTGTTGTCCGACCTCCCTTATCAATTTCTAATTATCTGCCTCTTATGGCTGAAATTGCTATTCTTGAGATGCAAGAAAATGGTCATTTTCTTTCCTGCTACAGAGGGGCATCTGGTCCTGGGGAAAGTGTCAAGGTGTACGATGCTGACATAAGAAGTCCGTTATACTTATCTTTGCTTCCCCAGAAAGGATGGCTGCCAATACATGTCAGTCTGTCAATTTTGCTATTTTTGTTTCCAGAAAGAATTGATTTTCATCAATATGACTATTTTGATGGTCCTTATTATGCAATGTTCTTTTGTTAGGAGGCCGTTCTGCTATCTCACCTTAACAACTCAGCGTCGAAGACAATGAGCTTAAGAAGTTCAGTTTCTGGAAGGTTTGAGTTATTATATGTTTGTTTCTTTTTTCATGTAACAAGAAAGCATTTCTTACAATTTACATTTTCATGTGCAGGATTGTTCAAATCATCATCGAGTTGAATAATACCACTGAAGTACCTCTTCAGCCAAAAACTATTAAAGTTTATTCACCATATTGGCTTGGAGTTGCAAGATGCTCGGCACTTAGTTTCAGGCTTGTTGATGTCAATGCTAGGAAAGTGAAGAAGAATTCTCTGTCTTTCCACACCAAAAGGATCAAAGAAGTCATCCTCGAGGAAATCACCGAGGAGGAGATACATGATGGTTATACAATTGCATCGGCATTGAATTTCAACTCTCTAGGTGTGTCTGCTTCTATAGGCCAGTCTGGGGAGGAGCATTTTGGACCTGTTAAAGATCTCTCTCCACTTGGGGACATGGTAAATAGCATGATCTTTCCACCTTGCTGTATAGTGGACTTATCTCATCATGATTTCTTGATTTTTAGGATGGTTCCCTGGACATTTTTGCATATAATGCTGACGGGAATTGTATGCAACTCTTTGTATCATGCAAGCCTTGTCCTTATCAGTCTGTCCCAACTAAGGTAATTTAGTCCCTAAAAGATCCTTCTTTTATACGTAACTTATGCCTGCTCTTTCTCAGGTGATTTGTGTTCGGCCGTTCATGACTTTTACAAACAGAGTTGGTCAAAATATGTTATTGAAGTTCAGCAGTGAAGATGAACCTAAGACTTTACGGGTGTCTGATGCCAGAGTGTCCTTTGTACATCGTAAAACAGAAGGACCTATTCAAATCCAGGTCAGTGATTCAGTTTGTGGCTTTTTAGTATGATTGGTTAGTTTGATGATGAGATTGAGTCATATATGCTCATATTGTCGTAAATGTAAATGTTAATGGCTGTTTTCAAGCTGTTCATCTCATTAAGCAAGCAGGAGGTTATGAGTTCACAACATTAAGAACCGGTGCAAGGTTATCTTTTTTTGCATAGATGATATGTCAGTTTGGTTTTTTCTTTTGGAAATTTGCGTTTGAAAGAACCTTAAAACCTTGTAGCCACTGCTTGAAACCTGAGCAGTATTCAATAAGATTAGGGATCCTGCATATTTTTGTAGCTTTTTCTTTGTTTTTTTAGTGACATTTGCTGCCTGTGAAAATTTGTTTTCTCTTATTTTATCTTTCCTCATAATCTTTTGACGGCTATTGCTAGGTTTTGGTGGGTTTGGGGGTGGAAAAGTGCGATGTAGGTTGAGATATGGGTTTCATAATATTCAGAAACAGTTGTCATAATCAGAAATAAACTGTTTTAACCCTCTACTTGAGTTATTACTCATCTTACTTTTTGGCAACCATAAATAGGTACGGTTACAGGATACAGATTGGACATTTCCTATTCAAATAGTAAAGGAGGATACTATCACACTGGTCTTAATGAATCATGATGGTACGCGGAGACACTTACGAGCAGAAATTCGAGGTTATGAGGAGGGTTCTCGATTTATAGTTGTATTCCGACTTGGATCAGCTGACGGTCCTATTAGGTACCATTACTCTACATTTCATATTGTGTAACAACTTTTATTTGAACTTATAAGAAATTCTAGATGAAAAGAAAGTTATTGCGTTAATTGTAGTCTTTGATTTTACCCCTGAAGAGCACCCCACCGCCACCTCCAATCCCAGGGCCCCAGAGCTCTCCTGAGTCCTCATAGCTGGCACCCTCGGTAGGTTGGTCCTACACTAGCCACCTGCCCAATCCCTATCCCTTACCATCCCTAACATATATATATGCCATTGCTTCTAATTGCTATCCTGCAAGAAAACCCCGTGCTCAATATGTCGGAAAAGTAAATGATCTTTCCGGATCAGGTCAATGAAATATATAGAATACATCCATTAAAGTAGATGCTTCAAACATTTCAAGGAAGTTATTAGGTTTCACTACCCTGACTGCTTTCTTTTGTTATCCCCTGCATTTAGTAGTTTCAGTCATTGTTGCTCAGCTTTATTTCCATTCTACGAGCACTCGTCGGTACCAGAAGAGACCTTTCTGTGTTTCTCTTTTCTGCTTTGGCAGAGTGAAAGTGATTAGACTTTTTTTTATTGTTTAATGTACACTTAATTGTCAAAACTCCATTTAAGGTGTGATTAGATAGTCTCTCTCCAGTAGCTACCAATGTGATTTCGAAAATTTAGGCATTAGCAGTTTGGCCATTTCAGAATTACGCCAGTTTTTATTAAATATTGAAATGCTTTAATTCTTTCTACTGTTCCTCATCAATTACTAATCTTGCTAAACAGGATTGAGAACAGGACAAGAGACTGTACGATAAGATTCCGACAAACTGGATTTGGTGATGATGCTTGGATTCAGTTACAGCCACTGTCAACAACAAGATATTCTTGGGAAGATCCATATGGCCAAAAAATTATTGACGCTGAGGTTTGCAGTGGCAGTAATACTGGGGCTTACAATTTTGATCTGGATAAAGGCGGATTGTCCTCCATTGACGATAAGTGTGGTTTCTTTCTCCATGTTGCAAATATAGGAGATATCAAGGTTGTCAGATTTATGAACAATCAGACTCAGACTACAAATTTAAATGAAGCAAGTGGAGTTCCAATCCTGGGGGGAAATTGGGGAAGTTCTCATATCCATACCAATACAGAAGAACAAGGATCTCCACTAGAGCTTATATTAGAGTTAGGTGTTGTTGGCATCTCTATTGTGGACCATAGACCAAGAGAGCTTGCCTACTTGTACATGCAGAAATTTTTCATATCTTATTCAACTGGCTATGATGGAGGGACAACGAGCAGGTTTGTACCACATTGATATTTTGTTACGGCAACTTCAAAAATTGCTCCTGAAATGACTATTTTGATATAAAATTAGTCATTTTTACAGAGATCCATAACTGCTTCCTCTTTGTTTGTTGTTCGTTATATTATGTCTTATATGCCTGTTTGTGTGCATATTAATGTCTGTTCTGAGCTCAAGATCTTATAATTCAGTTTCTGATAAATTCCTCATTCTTTGCCAAATTTCTCAACGTTTGTCTCAGCTTCCAACAGACTTAGGATACTATGTCAGAACGTTGATGTGACATTTACTGGTTCTAAATTACTTGTTCTCTTGTCAGGTTCAAGCTTGTACTCGGTTACATGCAGATAGACAATCAGCTCCTTCTGACAGTGATGCCTGTACTTCTGGCGCCTGACCAAACTCCTGATGTGCACCATCCAGTTTTCAAAATGACAGTAACTGTACGGAATGAAAACCTTGATGGTCTCCAGATCTACCCTTATGTTTATATTCGGGTAATTTTCCTTTTAATATAACAAAGTAATTGGGATTTAATTTGTATTACAATGAGAAAAAAGGGTACATGTCAATATATATAATCTCTAGGAAACTAAAATATAAAAATAAAATAATCTGTACAATGAGAGTATCTATAACTATTAACTAAAGCTATCTCAGTTCTCAACATAATACAAAGTCTATCTAATTTAATAGTGATCTAAAAAGAAATATAAATATGATACACTCATACAGAAAAACATAACTATTATAGACTCTTTACCAAAATTGAAATAAGAAAAAATCAAATAGTAGAATTCATAAAATTAAGCGAATTCAAATAAATCTACATGTGTAACAGAGGACAAATGCATACAGGGTATTACTAATTATTTTATCAATTGACAGGTAGTTGATAAAAACTGGAGGCTTAATGTCCACGAGCCAATCATTTGGGCTTTTGTTGATTTCTTCAACAGTCTCCAGTTGGATCGCATTCCTAAAAGTTCCAGTGTCACACAAGTTGATCCTGAAATACGCGTAGAGTGAGTACATTTTAGGCGTTCATTAAAATCTGATATATATTACATCTCCTTAGCTTTTTATCTGGCCTTTCATCATCTACTTTCTCCTACTTGTAGCGCCTTCAGTTGCCCAAGTGTGTTTTTTGCCTGAATATCAAAATGATAATTTATGTTGTTTCAAGAAGTGAAAACATTCTGAAAAATAAATTTAGTGGGTGAAAGATTTTGTGGTCATGAATCATTATTTTTCTAAACTCTTAGAATTGATAAATGGGTTATATGGGCTCTTTAATATTTAAGGGAATTTAACAAGGTAATGTCATGCTAGCCAGGTTAAAAAACAACTATAAAATCACTTTCAGAATAATCCAGTCAAACTTAGAATTGATTATCAATGATACTCTACATAACCACCTAGCAGAATAAAAACCCTTAATGCAGTTATCAAATTAAGTGTGCTTGGTGTGCTCGAGTAGGGTAGTATTAAATACTTCGTATGTGCACAAATACTTGCAATGGGAAATGCTTATGAAAGTCATCTAGTGTGCGTCTAATGACTCAAATGCCCTTCTGATGTTCTGTATGTTTTTGTTCGTTGGAACTTGGTTAAGATTGATACAAAGGCATCTTCTCCTAGTGGGAGTATTTATAGATTGTTTCAGCCAAGATTCAATGAGAGAACAGGAAGCTTTGATTTAGACGCATCAGTAATCGAGCAATATGTTGAAAGTCCCAATTCCATCATTTTGAGTTCCTTGGGCACAGAACTTTGAAGTTATAACACCACCAGATATTGTACGAAATAAAGTATAAATATCACAGCTTACTTGCTAACCACGGAAAACGTTGAGTAGCTAACATTGAATTATGCCCTTATTAACTATTTTCACAAATACCAAGTCTTAAGAGTCTAATTGTGCGTAATAGATGTGTGTTTCTGTTGGAACTTTATGAACTGAACAAGCGGTCTTTCCCTTGTATTTTGCATGGCACCAACCCTTATCATTTTGGAACATCCAACGATCCCCCTTTGAGGAAATTGAACAGATTCTCCACGATGCACAAAATCGATATCGTAACCATTAATAATGCACTTAGTTGAATAAGGTTCATTTGCTGTTTTTTTCTTCTGTGAATTAACCCAGAAAACCGAACCAGGTTCATTTGCTGTTTTTTCTTACAGCAAAATGCATTGCACCATTATTTGTATCGTTATTCTTGATTTATCTGGAAACATTTTTATCGTACAATGTCCGTACATTTAAATGGCTAATGGATAATGGGAAAGAGCATAAAATGTCAATGGCTAATGGTATCAATAATTTTCGTGCAAGCTTAATGCATATACTAGCTGAATTAGTATTGAACAGTATGTAAATCTGTTTTCTTCTGAGAGCTCATCTTTACTACATGTATTGATTTAACTCTTGTCCATTTCTCAGCTTGATTGACATTTCTGAGGTAAGACTGAAGATTTCTTTGGAGACGGCACCAGCCCAGAGACCTCATGGACTTCTCGGTGTGTGGGGTCCTGTTCTTTCAGCTGTTGGAAATGCATTTAAAATTCAGGTCTGAGGTGGTTGTTTGTGTAGTGGCTCATTCTGAAACAACTCTTTTCGATGAAAGCAAAATAATTGTTTTCCCTTGAGTTTTTCGGCACTGAGTTTCTTTTGTTCCGCACAAATTTCTTGCTGCATGAACTTAAAGATCCTGACATTATGAAATAGCAAAAATAAATTAACATCTATGCATTGCACATAATATATCTATGTATCTTACGTCGACTATGTCAGGTTCATCTGCGGAAAGTAACACAGAGAGACAGATTTCTGAGGAAAAGCTCTGTGGTTTCTGCCATTAAGAACCGTATATGGAGAGATCTGATCCACAATCCACTGCATTTGATTTTCTCTGTGGATGTACTGGGCATGACGAGTTCAACTTTGGCTTCTTTAAGCAAAGGTTTCGCGGAGCTGTCAACTGATGGACAATTTCTTCAACTTCGCTCAAAACAGGTATCTTCAGTATTTTCTCAATTTTAATTTAAAATTGAGGTTTCTTGAACTTTGCATATTGACACAGGTGTCGTCTAGAAGGATTACTGGCGTTGGTGATGGAATTGTTCAAGGGACCGAAGCTCTTGCACAAGGTGTTGCTTTTGGAATGTCGGGGGTTGTGAGGAAACCTGTAGAGAGTGCCAGGAAAAATGGTCTTCTTGGCCTTGCCCATGGTATTGGACAAGCTTTCTTGGGGTTTTTTGTACAGCCAATGAGTGGAGCGCTAGATTTTTTCTCTTTGACTGTTGATGGAATTGGTGCAAGTTGCTCCAGGTGTTTAGAGATTCTAAACAACAAGAAGAACCACCAGAGAATACGAAACCCACGGGCATTTCGTTCTGACCATGTACTAAGAGAGTACTCTGAGAGAGAGGCAATTGGTCAGGTATCATAGACTTCTTGCCTTCAGCATCCAATATATTAGGATGCAACAAGATATTTGATGGCTGAGATCCACTTTGAGCCATGATAATACATTTTGTCCTTTGTTAAACTTGGCTTCTTTGTGTCTGTTTAGGCTGACAATATTGCTTTTCTGTAACAAATAGTCATAGCTTCTTATATTTTACAAGATCTAGTTGGCATGTTGAATATGTATTTAGCATCTAATACCACAGATAAAATAACAATTTATTAAAAAAGTTGGCTTACTCTCCATAAGTCAATTCATGATGAAACAGTTCATTAAATATATTTGCACAACTGACCTATTATATTCTGTTTCAGATGATTCTTTACCTTGCCGAAGCAAGTCGGAATTTGGGATGTACCGAGATATTCAAAGAGCCATCTAAATTTGCATGGTCAGATTGCTATCAAGATCATTTTGTTGTGCCCTATCAACGGATTGTCTTGGTGACTAATAGGAGAGTTATGCTGCTGCAGGTATAGATTGCTTGATCCATGTCTGCTCCTTTTTCTCCACCTAACTATAGAAGTTTAAATTGATTTCTTGTCTGTGAAGTGTGTGGTCCCTGATAGGATGGATAAAAGACCCTGCAAGATAATGTGGGATGTACCGTGGGAAGAAGTTATGGCACTGGAATTGGCCAAAGCTGGCTACCCTATCCCTTCTCATTTGATTATCCATCTGAATACCTTCAGGAGAGGAGAGAGCTTTGTTCGAGTTGTAAAGTGTAACACTGAACAACTCTCTGATGAAACAGAACCACAAGCAATTAGAATCTGCTCAGTGGCGAGTAGGATGTGGAAGGCACTTAAGAACGATGTGAAACAGGTCTTTTAATGGACGATCAAGCAAATATTTGTTCTTGTGCAGCACATCTATATTGTGTTAAAAAAGAATTCTTGTTTTACAGGTATCCTTTAGTCAAACACATGAGCTGTTTGCTCAGAGTGATATTGATGTAAGAGAACCTCGTAAACAGGGTGGAGCCATCATCAAATCACTGCAACTTTCTTCTTCAGATCATATTTCCAATGAGCGTAAATTTGCCGAGCACAGTATCAACTTTTCAAGAATTTGGAGCAGCGAGCGGGAATCGAAAAGCCGGTGTTCATTCTGCCGGAAGCAGGTCAGTGATATCAATCATATTCCTTCCTTATCTAAGTTACAGATTATTAACCTATAGAAAGAACTCTATTCTCTGACAATTCAATTTTATTTCTAGAGCTTGGGCGGTGACGAAATATGTAGTATCTGGCGGCCTGTTTGTCCCGATGGGTAAGTATTAATGTCTTTTAGAATATTTCTGTCTTGCTTCTCGCCATTGATAGGTAGGAGTTTGTTAGAATTCTATTACATGATTTGACAAGGCCCCTTGGAAAATCTTTATTTCTTCCTCTCTGTGATTTCTGCATTGTGTTACTGGACCTACACGTTTTCTGGATGTGATTGTAGTTATATTCCTGGGGTTGTTAATTAAGAACATGTTTTAGTATTACGATCTTTCTCTCTTAATAGAGTTTATTTTTCAGGTATGTATCAATTGGGGATATAGTTCGTCCCGGCAGCCATCAACCTACAGTTGCCGCAGTATACCGCAACTCTGATCAACTGTTTGTCAATCCAGTTGGTTATGATCTGGTAAGACATCCTTGGGATGATAAACTTATGTTTGAATGAATTTCAATTTCATTTACAACATGTTGATCCTGTAGGTCTGGAGAAATTGTATGGATGACTACAAACAGGCTGTATCAATCTGGCATCCACGTGCTCCCGAGGGTTATGTCTCTCTTGGATGTGTTGCTGTACCAAGCTTTGTAGAGCCAGAACTGGAGTTTGTATACTGCGTCGCTGAATCTCTTTGTGAAGAGACGTCGTTTGAAGATCAAAAGATATGGTCAGCTCCCGACTCCTATCCGTGGGCATGTCATATATACCAATCAAAGAGCGACGCTCTTCATTTTGTTGCGTTGAGGCAACCTCGGGAAGAATCCGACTGGAAGCCCAAGAGGGTGGTTCTTGGTGACCCACAGGCATAACGTTGTATAGCTTTTACTCACATAGATGTGGTTCTTGTTTTCTTTAGAAAAATGATATGTTTGTCAAAACTAGCAAAAACAACACTGAGAACTTGGGATGTCTTTGTTTGAGTGACACTTTTTGATCCAGTAATCCACATTCATTCCATTCTGGTTTCAATTTGATTTTGCTGGTTTATTTGATAGTACAATGAAATGTGTGTTGCCCGTGCAAAAAAGCAGCAACATGTGGGGTTGAGTTACCCGAGCTCGTTAACGAAGGATTAGGATGTACCTGTGTCCCTGGAAAACTATGATGATCGTGTCTGGAGTTTTTGGACTATGAGATGAAGGAAAAATAATAACTGCTCACGTTCTCTAATTTCAAGTTTTCACGTTTGTATGTGAAATAATGTGTTCTATATATTTATAACATATAGTAAAAAATATTATATTATAGTTGTGGTTAATTAGTAATTATATTGTTAATGAATTCAGCTCATAATATAATTAATAATAACAAGGTCTCTTATTTATCAACCAATTGTCAAGCTAATTAATTATAGATAAATAATTCCCACATTATTAAGTATAAATGCATTAATTAATCTATTAATAACTTTCGAGAGAACTGAATAAATACTGAGCATCTATTTGAATCCAATACAAGAAATAAAGTTGGGATTCAAATTAATTAATTATTTATGCTCAGCTCAGATTAATTAATAAATACAGATGTATTCTACTAAAGAATCAGTGCTGACTAACCTTTTTATCCCAACTTAAGCGTGGATTTGTATTTTAGACTTAATCGGTCTTCGTATTTAAGAAACTAATATTCATTAATTAATTAAGCACACTAACAGCTTAAATTAATTAATATCTTATCCTGAGTAGTGTCAATCGACCTTATTAACACACCTGAACTTAATCAACTACCGGGTTTAGTGTGCTACTCCTTACAATTTCCTTAGGATAAGATCAGCTAAGTCAACGAGTTCTTATCATGTTTAAGATCAGCTAAGTCAACGAGTTCTTGGTTCTCCACTAAGGTCAGTTAGGATAACACATCTCACTGTGGTCGATCAATACACCACCTTCACTGTATCAGTATAGACAATTAGCTAAGATAATCTACTTCTTATCTATGATGCAGCTTAAACCGACAACTTGTCCTAAAGTTGTCTCGGCTATGATAACTCTTTATATTTTGTTAGTTCAACCAATTGTATAATCTTCTGTGATCTTCAACACACGACATAATCTAACTATTATAGCGGATAAAAGATTTAACATGTGCAAATATATTAAATTAGACAGGAGAATAAATAGTGGAAAAGAAAATACATTGTATATAAATATAAAAGTTGCTTCAGTATATAAAATTCCAACATATCCAAGATTAACATTGAAAAAAACACAAGCAACTGTGTCGTGCATCCACGAATTTGAAATCATGTGCCTTAGATATTTGTTTTTCTCTCTCTTTTTTTTTTTGCTTGCATATTTGTAGGTGGATTAAAAAGGTGCAACCCACATGTAAGGATGTCATATTTGGCCCCCATAATGTTGCAAATGCATCTGAAAATATCTTCCTAGAAAGCAAATAAATATCTTGTGATGACTCGAAGATGTTTGTAATCTTTGTTTGTTGTTTACACTTCCAATCGACGTTGTAATAATACATCTTTCTATATCATTCAGATGACAAGTTTAAAATTTTGAATGTGACAAGATATTGTTCTTTATCGTTCCCCAAAGTAAAGTGTCTTTTGTTATTGTATCATATGAAATATATCTTTTATTATGATTGGAACTTGAAATCTTCAAAGCTCTTCAATTTCTAAGATTTTTAGGAGCTTGTAAGCACTTAAAAATCCTAATGAACTCTTTGTAAGTCCTTATTTCCAATTAATTAATTTGTTACAATAGATTCTGGAAGACCGCTGTGCTTCTACTGCTAAATTCATTGTCTGTTATGTATTAATCAAAAGGACTTTACTAGTGAATACAAATCTGAGTTCATTTTATAGCAAAGATGTTTATCTAAGAAAACATACCGAATATTTACCAAGTTCATGTTGTGACCCAAAAACAGAATAGAAAACATAAAAACAAACATAATTCGAGTGGTAAAATGGTGTCTGCCGTTTTATCTTGATCTTGAATCTTGACAAGTACAAAAATATGAGTGAGATTAAATATATATATATATATATATATAAGAATTCAATATCCCAAATAGCCAAAAATGCAACATTCTCAAAATCCCAACGGCAAACTATTATATAAAAGAATACTCGTCACTATATATATTTATAATGATAAAATTTAGAATACGAAATTTAATCAAAATTGAGTGAGGAAAATTCAATTTGAAGATAAGATGGCAGTGAAGCCACAAAAAAGTACAAAAAACGTCAAAGTTGAGCAGCTGGGGGTCGTATATTTTGGCAAACTATTATCAAGAATGTTTGCACATCATCGACCTGCTTGCCCATTTCTTTCACATTTGTACCATAACATTCAACGATATCCCAAAGAAAGGAAAGGAATGCTCACATTGCATTAGGAATATGTAAAACAGATTGAACATATAGCATGTTGGAATCCTGTGTACAAGTCTGTCTTATTGATCGACGGAGTAGTTATCTCCAATAACATGTGCATGTAAAAAGAAAGGAACTTGACGAATAATAATCTCTGTCCACAAATTCTAGTCTTAGGGAAGTTCATGCTTATCCTAACACCCAAGTCCCAACCAATGGCAGCCGGAATTAATATAAATAATACCAGATTATTTTCATCCACTCATATGCAGCGTCTCCATCAACAAAGCCCAGTTAAAAGCTAGCCAAGTCTGTGGGGCACAGCAAAAGAAAGCCATTCATAGATCATCACAGAGATATGGCTGAGACTCAACACACCTATCTTGCTAATTTAACTTAAGCCACCCCTTGAACTAGATTACAGAAAATACCAACACATCAAAAATGTGGATAACTAGATCCCCCTTAACCAATAATAATAATAATAACAAGAACAATAAGATATGGTAACAACTAACAAACATCTGCATTCAAACACATAAGTACCTTTGCCCTAGCAACATTGATATCGTTTGAGTCAGTAAATACACATCAACTGATTCATAGCATTTCTATGCATCTATAGTAACCCTTCCTGTTCCTTCAAAGATTGTAGTGGAGAGTTGTCTATGTTTATGCATCGTTATATATATGATCAATGATAGAATGCACTGGTAATACATGATAGAATGCACTGGTAATACTGTACAACTTTTCTTACCATATTAAGGTGGTGTAGAACAATATCAATGAAATATTATTCTGAAATGACCTGCAAAAGATGAGTTATACTAAATCTTCCAGTGTTTTATTAGTAAAAAGCAGGATAAAAAAAATGATGCAACCAACTGCTGCTGCTTTCAACACAATCAAACACCACAATTACTACATCTAATAAGTAAATAATGAAAATCTTGAAATTATAGCAGATTCTTTCTCCCTATAAAACTTGTGTTTTGAGATAGAAAAATTGCAAAGTGACTAGTTTGATCTTTTGCACTTTTTTCTTTTCAAACTAGAGCCCACCAAAATTGTCTTGTTAGTGCAAGCAATAAGTTACCTCCATAAATAAACACCACCAGCTTCATTCTTTCCATATCTCTTATCTCATAAAAAAAAATGGCTCTAACCCTTCATTCTTCTACTTCGTTTATCAATCAAAAAGAGAACAGGAGTTTCAGAACTCCTGATGATTTCTCTAGTATAGTTAGCTTTGCTCAGATAAAACCATCATGCCAGCTGCGAGCAAAGAATCCACCGTATGAAGCCCAACTTTCACCAACAGAAAGAATCTCCTTACATTCCGAAGGGAGGAAAGATGAGGCCATGGAGAAACTTCATGGGATGGCAGCTCCTCATAGTCAAACAAATATGAGGGTGCCTGTTTTTGTCATGCTACCACTTGACACAATCTCCTCAGGGGGAAGTATGAACAAACCAAGAGCGATGTTAGCCAGTCTGATGGCCTTGAAAAGTGCAGGAGTTGAAGGAATTATGGTCGACGTATGGTGGGGATTGGTGGAGAAAGATGGACCTCTCAAATACAACTGGGAAGGCTATGCTGAACTCATAAAGATGGTGGAAAAGATCGGCTTGAAGCTTCAAGTAGTCATGTCATTTCATCAGTGTGGAGGAAATGTTGGAGATTCTTGCAAGTAAGTCAAATATTATTGCAATTCATACCTCTTCAGAATGATTATGCATAAGACATATTCAATTGGGACAAGAAACCTGCTCTGTAATCCTTACTTCTAGTATAACTTACCTTCAAAAGAAAGAGTAGCTCAGCATGTCTCTTTTATTGACAACATGATTCCAGCATAACAAGATTATGGAATTTTATCATTCTTCGATTAGCAGGCTTTGCAGCATTAAATTATGGTAAATCATCATATACAAGACCATCTAAGTAGACCATGAACAAACTAGATAAAATCGTCCTCCAAGAACAGATAACCTAAAATAGACGAATTTTAACGATTTAGATTTGAAGTATCATGTATGTATAGAGGCCATTACACTCACTTCTAATAGCTGCAGCGGCAGTTATAGCTTCTGTCCTGTATTATCCTAATTAGAACTAGAACCAAAGATTCACCTAGCTTGTCATCCGGATGGAATACTCAAGTTGAAGATGATAGTAATATAAATATCTGTTCTTATCATTTCAGTATTCCACTACCACCATGGGTACTTGAAGAGATCAACAGAAATCCTGACCTCGTCTATACAGATAAATCAGGTTGGCGCAACCCTGAGTATATATCCTTGGGTTGCGACGCGCTGCCCATTCTTAGAGGAAGAACTCCAATCCAGGTCTATTCTGACTACATGAGGAGTTTTAGAGAGAGATTCCAGGAATACATTGGAAACGTTATTGTGGTAAGGCTTCTAACTCCTATTTTTTCCTTATCATTTATTTTATTACATGACTAGTTGAATTACTAAACTCTATTGGATAGCATTCTAATGGTACATAAGAAAAAACTAGTATTTCCAGTAGTACTACAGAATGAATCTAAAAAACTTGTTATATAGAAATCAGTCATTGTTATGATACCAATAGAGCCAACAGCAATAAGAAACAATAATTAAATTTATTGAACACAAAAATAAAAAAATGAAAAATTGCCAGAAAGAGATTTTGAAGGTAGCTTAGATCCAACACACTTTCAAAGTGAATCTATGTATGACACTTGTTTGCAATAAATTAACAATATCAAGATAAAGAAATTCATACTATTCAAATTCCACCATCAAAGGATTTAAACTGACTCTTGTAGTGTTGTCTACTTTCTAGCGACGTAATATATAAGCACGTCTTTGTAGTTTTTATGAGTTTAGTACAGTCTAGCCCTAATAAAACTCAGGTAAATTCAGCAAGAGAGATATTTCAAGAAGTTATGAGCTTGAATAGATAGATCATCTTCTCTGCTTAGGAAAATATTTATGTAATCAAGTGGTAGATCACTCTAGGCTTTTATGAGCATATTTAAATATCATTTGAAAAGGTCCCGTAAGATATTTATGTTATAGAATACAGACAAAATAACAGGCAATAGCTTTCACCTTTTGAAAAAAATCCAAATTTGCTTGTGTAATCAGGAGATCCAAGTGGGAATGGGACCCTGTGGAGAGCTAAGATATCCATCCTATCCAGCAAGCAACGGTGCCTGGAGATTTCCTGGGATAGGAGAATTTCAGTGCTATGACAAGGTAATTTCCAAATGGCTATAGCAAAAAATGGATTCTTCGTGTTGTTTGTGTATCATTAGTTTCAGCTAATTTTTTATGTAATGTAGTATATGAAAGCTTCACTGGCAGCAGCAGCTGAGGCAATTGGGAAAGATGACTGGGGACAGAGAGGGCCTCATGATGCTGGACAATACAACCAGTTACCAGAAGAAACTGGCTTTTTTCAGAGGGACGGTACATGGAATAGTGAGTACGGACAGTTTTTCTTAGAGTGGTACTCTGGGAAGCTACTTGACCATGGAGAAAAGATCCTCAAAGCAGCGCATATAATATTTCAAGGAACTGGAGCCAAATTATCTGGAAAAGTGGCCGGAATTCACTGGCATTACAAATCAAGATCCCATGCAGCAGAGCTAACAGCAGGATACTACAACACTAGGCATCAAGATGGCTACCTACAAATAGCAAGAATGATGGCAAAACACGGTGTCGTCTTCAATTTCACTTGTATGGAGATGAGGGACCGAGAGCAGCCAAACGAAGCTAACTGCTCGCCAGAAGGTCTAGTCAAGCAAGTCAAGATGGCAACTAAAACTGCCGGAACAGCACTTGCAGGAGAGAATGCACTGGAGAGGTATGATGGAGGAGCATACTCACAAGTCTTGGCAACAAGTAGATCAGATTCCGGAAATGCATTGTGTGCGTTTACTTATTTAAGGATGAACAAGCGGTTATTTGAAGCAGACAACTGGAGGAACTTGATTGAATTTGTCAAAAGTATGTCTGAAGGCGGTAGAAGCACAAGACTTCCGGACAGTGACAGGATGGGGACGGACCTGTATGTGGGATTTATCAAGCAAAACAAAGAGAGAAAGATAAGTGAAGTTGCCCTTGTATGATAATACACATGTATATACACATGTATGTAGCTGCAAAACTAAGAGACGTCAAAGCCATAGAGATAAAAATATTACAAGAACATACCTTGCCCTAGAATAAGTTGGGCACTGAGAAATGGTTACGTGACTATCTTGGTGGGAAGATGGACAAAACAATGATCATTCAACGCGAAACATGATTCGTGTGAAAGGGTTACAGCTAAAGGCAATTACAAGAAGTTTGCAACAGGAATCGGATAATTTCAGTGGCTAACTAATTTAGATCTGGTTCTGAAAATTAATGATGATTCCTTTTTTGCATAAAGCTTTTCTGTTTGTTGTTCCTGTTTAATGGAATACTAATCTTGATGCCTGTAGGCATTTGTAAAGTGTATGCTACTTAAATTGTTTTATGAATAATGGTGATCAACTGATCATAGTGCGCTACACTGATACTGTTTGGAATATGTATGCGATACACAGGTCATATGATAGACAGACTGAAACTGCACTAGCAAAGTACCCCACAATAAATGGCAAACAAGAAAACAACAGTACCAGGCAAAAGGAATTATGTGCTACAAAAATAAATCCAAGATATGATACAGTTATGACTAAATTAAGAAAACAAGACGCTAGGAAGTGCTTCTCCTTAGGTAATAGGTGATGCCGACTAAATACAAGCACATAGACTCACTCTGAGGTATGGTCCCTATTTGACTATGGAGTAGGGACAGTGTTTTAGCTCCGTATTTAATAGGTGAAATTCTACATTTTTTTGTTTAAAGGATATTTTTCAGGGTAGATGGGATTAGATTACAACTTTTTTCTTCACTCTTTCTTCAAGTGGTAAATGAGTAACAGTTCTTCAAAAAAAAAAAAGAAGAAGAAGAACTTCACAAAGTAAACCATTATCTTGGAATATCCCAGGTCAAAGTGGGAGTTACAAATATGAGAAGAAAGTACTGATAAATTACAAGTAGGAAGCCAAATAATTTTCATGTATGAAACTAAATACCAGGTAAGTTATCTGAAACAAAAAGAGAGGAATTGTGGGTTTTCTGAGGAATCAAAAGACTAAATGCAATTCTTACGCTTTCACAAGCACAAGACTATGTCGAAGTTACTAATCTGCATGGTTTAGATCTTAAAGAGATCTGATCTAAAGACTACATTCTCTTGCATTCTCCGAACACACTAGGAGCACCAGCTGTTGATCAGTTGACAATGGTTTCTCTGACATAGCAATAACCAATAGCACAGAAACTTCCACTTTTCAAATAGCAGTAATAGCAATCAACGAATCAAGTTATGGAGCTACAGATGAGTACAAAACAAATGCATCAAATCAGTTCTAGCAAGATCCATGATGTTCTAGAATTCAGAGTAACTCATATAACCCAGAGTCAGGTCATTCCCAGGCTATTTTACATAAACAGATAACCTATGGGCAAATATAATGCTTCCTACTGAAACATTTATAAAGCATGCAAGTACACTTGAGAAACATGTACTGGAAAAGTATTATTATATTAAACTACCATCTCAAAGTTAGAATTGAAACAAACAATATCCAATCTATTGGATCTTTTCTTTACTATCCAAAGCTCGTAGAATGGTCTTTAGTTTTTGAGCTATCCATTTAAACTAATAAAAGACAAGCATGCACTTTTTCTATCATCCAAGTCTACTATTATGCAGAGTTGAACATAATAAGTAATGCGCATTTAATAGGTCTTAACCGGCACTGAAAGTGAATTAGAATTTTAAAGAAATGCATGCTTCCATGTTGCGTAACAGCAGCGGTTTTCTCCAGTATTGAGTACCTTTGACAGCTGAATAAACTTGACATTCAATAACAATCAAGAAGTCTGGCACTTCATTTGATACAGCCCATCCTCAATACCTGCAAATGCACCCAAGTGCTTGTTTTGATACTAATGATTTAATTTTTGCACCAGTAAGCTCATTTTCCATATTTGTTTAGCTTGTTTCACCTATATAAACAGGTCTTTGTTACAATTTGAAATCAAGGACATCAAAATATCACTATAGTTGTTCGGGCAATTTCAGGTTTGGGTTATGTTGTTCTAGAACATCTAGAAAATATAGTATTCTTTCCACCGGAATGGTGTTAAACTACTATCCAGACAGTCTTGACAAAGTGCATCCACGATACGTGATGGGTTGGTTTAGGTAGTCATTTGACAATTATTCACTCTAAGGAGTTCGTGCCTATGTGTCTGATTGTTATTCTGAAAGCCAAATGCACGCCTAGCTGCATTCAACTCGTACACAAAGATTAAACATTCTCACTCCACTTTTAATCCTCTAATTCTGTCCAGAATATGGTGCATTTACAATGCATGTTCATAACCTAAGACCAACGTTTAGTACTCCCTCCGTCCCAAAATTCTTGTCCGCTATTCTATTTTGGGTTGTCCCAAAATTCTTGTCCACTTTCCTTTTTTAGTAAATTATTACACACAACTTTTTTGTGGACCCACAACTTTATACCAATCTACACACAACTAACAACTCTCCTTAAAAACCGTGCAAAAAGCAAATTGGACAATAATTTTGGGACGGAGGGAGTATAATAATATCCAAGACACGTTATGCAAGATAGTCAGTCTTTTGTGAACAGTATCTCACATCATTTCTCAATACCACAAAGTCAGCCAAATTAATAACAATTAAAACATGACATGTATAAAATGTATTAAAGCAGAAGATGGAACATCTTTCAAAATATCCAGCTGTTAATCCTAAGAACATATAGCCCTCAGAGAGAAACGCTCAACACACAAGGAACTTGAACATACTTAGAACTTAGTTTGAATAACGCCTCAATTAGTCTCCAACCATTCACTTCGCAGGGAGATTTATTTACTGGAGAAAAAATAGATCACTGAAACTTAAATTACTTCCACAGTTCCACTAATCATCATCATCATCATATCATAAATACTTAAAAGGTCACACTAATAAAAACACTGTTCACACATGTCACATCACGCGAAAAAAAATAACTAGACCGCTCTCTTCAACCCGGTTCATGCGACAAAAAACTTATTACACGCGCTCGCCCGGACTTCACGCGATGTGTATTAATTTTCCCGGGAATTAAAACGGCTCTAGGGTCTTTACAATCCGCGCTCTTCGAGGCATTTGGTGAGATACTGGAAAGATTTCAATTCTTCGATACGTCTCCTTCATCTTTCTGCATTGCGCTCAATGTTTCTTAATTCGATGCAATCCTGTTTTCTTTCGCTTTAATGTCATGTGCAGTTTGTTTTATGAAATTTGTTTTCGGTTTCGACTGCAGCAAATTGATGATACATCTGCATTTCGATTTCTTAGCTTTTAATTGTTTAATTGCCCTTCTCTGTAGATTGCAGTCGTCAACACAATTATTGAAGCTCTAATTTTTGGTAAGCTTCTGGGTTTATCTTTCTTCCGCCTCCTGTTGTGTTGCCTCTATACTTCTATTTCTATTGGTTGTTTGTCAACAATGTCTCTTCATGTCCTTTGTTTCCTAATTGGTTTCCCTTCTGCAGGTTTTGCTGTGTTTGGGATTGGGTTTTCTATTTCTCGTGGGAGTAGTCTATTGCATTTGCTCTTTTGAAGATTATTATTTATATCTTTTGAATGATGTTTTTTTCCTCTTTGTTGCCCAGTGCCTCAATTTCTGCAGGTTAGCGATAGGAGAAATGATTCTTTTGTGCATTTTGTTTCAATTTTGTGGGTTGATTGTTTCGGAGGGGAGCTTTATAATTTTCTCTTCTGGTTACGCTCTATGGGCTGTCCAAAGATTACATGTTGAATTTTAGATCTAATGTGGTGTGGGTTTACTCTTTCTGTTGCATTTGTAATGGGATGTTTATTACTTGGGTTCTTGCGCTCGATTATGTTGTTGTATAATTTTTTTTAGGTAACATTGGAGTTATATGATCTTATGTAATTGGTTTCATTATCTATGTAAATTAATATATGTCAACGATGTTCCTTTTTGTATATTCCCTGTGCAATAAAAGAGCTTTTTACTTTTTTTTATGTGATTATAACATATTATAACATGTAGGTACAAACATCTACTATTTTTGTGTAGTAATAATGTATTATAACATGTATTACAAGATTTTTGCTTTTATATCTATTGATAATGTATATCATGTGAATTCATAATTATGCTATTCTTACCAGTTTAATTCACAAAAAAAATAATTATGCTTGCCTGATATAATGTGTAATTTTATGTCTTTTACAGACTTTCGATAATAATAATGGGAATGGTAACGTTTGTTTCTCATTCGATTTTTTTTCGGCCCAATACCGTAGCAGTGGGATCTACGGTACAACCCACGTTCTTTTAATAATGTACTCTTATTATCATCTCCTAGGTATTTTAATATTCTCAAACCTTAATGGATCCTTCGGTGTTCGTTTTTTGTGAGGAGTACACCGTGTAGTTGTTCGTGTTTATTCTCTTTGTGGATGATATTGTTTCTTCTTCTGGTCTTTCTCATTTCTCTATGATGGTAGACGTTTGAAACAACGGCGATCATTTTTTATCTACCGTCATTACCTCAGTCGACCTATTTAGGTGTCCTTCGGATGTGCCCTATTGACCGGTGGGTTTTCTTCTCCTTTAATTACTTTTCAAATCCTTAATTGGTTATTGGATTTTGTCTTCCTGATTGGATTTGTTTTGGATAGCGTTCCATATATTGTTTTTTCCTTATTGATTGATTCAATTTTTAGGTTTCTAATTTTGGGTGCTATGTGCTTCTATTTCTGTTCGTTTCCCATTGCTCGATGGAGGCTGATTTAGATGTAGATGTTGATTGTATTGTTGGTTATGTTTCTTGTCGTGCTATTCCTACTTTCACTTCGTGTTTGTATGGCTACTTCTATTTATTAATCTTGTCTTCGAACATCATAATTTTGTACATATAATGATTGTCTGTAGCATACGACTTGATTTTAATTATCCTTTGACGTACAATTACATTATATCATATGGAAATATAGTTGTGCTTCAATGATCCGACATACGCAGATTGCACGATATAGTTATGTATCCTATTTTTCTCTGTGGTCGTTTTTTTCTATCGGTGTTCTATTTTTTCAGGCTGGCCTATTCCGATCTGTCAATTTAGAGGTTTCTGGTTATGCTCTCTCTAATTGTATTGTTTCCTTATCTTTCTTGGACTGATCTGTTAATTTTTCGCAAGCATTTATGCATTTCCACCTCCTTTTCTCGATGTCATTGTTTAATTATACCCATCTATGTTTTTCACCCTCGCTATTTTTTTCATGTAATTGTTCAATTCTTTCATACTTCCTTGTGCCCAGATGTTACTTCACGGGTTCTCTTCACGGATTTCTCGGTTCTTTGGTGCTTGTACGTTTCCTTCGTGTTTTTGAGTTCTGCTCGATCTTTCAGAATTTTATCTCGCTTGCTTTATTCTTCTCTCGTCTCCTCTGCAGTTTGCTTTATGAAATTAGTTTTCCGTCTTCGTGTGCAGCCACTTCATCATATGTATACATTTTCATCGGTAGCCTTTTATCTCACTTGCTTTCTTCTTCTTTCGTCTCCTATGCAGTTTGCTTTATGAAGTTAGTTTTCCGGCTTCGAATGCACCCACTTCATCATATGTATGCATTTTCATTGGTTGCCTTTTAATTATTTAATTACTCTTCTCTGCAGATTGCAGTTCTTAGTACGCTTATTTAAGCTCTAATTTTTTTACCCTTTTCGGTTTTTTTTCTCTGCAGATTGCAGTTCTTAGAGACTGAAAAGAATTCGGAAAGATTCAAGGATATTGTACATCCCACTTAAAGTTCTGGAAGTTTGAAAAAGTTTCACTTTGAAGTTTGAATGCAATACCCAGTGCTCTAAGATCATTTAGCAACAGCTTTTTGACAAAGGTTTAACTCAGGAGGGAAAGACACTATGAACCAAGAATCAAGAATCAAAGATCTGGTGCCAAAGCAGAAGAAAATAGCAATGAGAATATTTTTTAGAAAATGTCAAGTAAAAGGAGTTTCGTATACCCGGAAACCCAAAAGAAAGAATAATTAGCTAAGCACGACATGGAATACATGCATATGCTGATATGCTTGATACCTATTTAAATATGCTTTCTCTAGAATTTTGGCTTCCATTGCTTAAGAACTCCATATGGTCATCCAATGAAGCCAAAGTGGATTTGAATTAGTAAATAACTAAATTTTACAAAAATACTAAATTATCTACCTTCATTCTGAATCTATAAAAGGTTCAGTCTACCTGATAATAAATACATCTTCAGATACAAAAGCTAAAAACATTTTCTTTTAGCTTTAATATTTTTAGAGTAAAAATGGATTCTTGAGAACTTTGGGATCCATGTGAGTAGCGATATTCAGCTTACAACCAAAATGAGCCTCAGTTATCATTCCTCTATGAATAAGTTCGAGCATAAACGCACTGTAAATCTATGTCTACCGAGAGCGTAAATCATAACTTGGCAAGTAAGAATGAAACTGAATCAAACTATAAACAAGAAAGACAAAATATCAAATTTCCAAAAGATAAAACGAGCACTCACATCAATGCCGAGAATAGCAGCACCCTCAGCAAGGAACAGTCATATGACTAGATTTACACTAATAAAAACACTATTCACCCAGGTCACATCAGTTCGGCTCCCGCGAAAAAAATAACTGACCCGCCACGTAAACCCGGTTCCCGGAAACAAAAAAAAAACAAAAGCGCTTCTGCGGACTTCACGCAAAAAAAAACAAAAGCGCTTCTGTGGACTTCACGCGCTTCTTCTTTATTTTCCCGGGTAGTTAGTCTGCGTGTAGTTAGTTTTTATTCTGATTGTGGATGATATTGTGGTTTTGCATGTGTTGGATTCTTCTTCTCGTCTTTGTCTTTTTTCATTGATGGTTGACGTTTTTGAACGACGTCAATCGCTTTTGGTCTGCCATCGTTGCGTTGGAAATGGAGCAGTGGCAGAGCGGCGGCGGCAACGGAGCAAATTTGGAAGCAGCGGAGCAGACGGAGCGGCGGCGGAGACGAAGCGGCGAAGACGGAGTGCAAATGAGAGGAATGTTTTGAAAAGGAATGAAACCCAACCTATAATCGTATCTATAATCTACAGTGCTACAACAAATCCAGCCATAAGTAAAGTTCACGAGTTCCGATAAAAGCCACGGACTCTTCGAAAACTCAACCGCAGTATCCAATATGGGAATAATATTACCGAGTATCTTTTATATTTGGCCTTTACATTATTTATTTTTTAAGTACATAACTAAAAGATTCGATAATGTTTGTAAGCTAAAAAACATATACCCGTGCATCGCACGGGTCTTTACCCTAGTTTTACTAAATTGCTAGACACATCTCCACTGCAAAGGCGTTCTTCCACAATCCTCCATCCCAAGACATTTAAAAGGGAACAAATCAAATAAAATTCTATTACAATAGCTTTAAATTGACACTGAAACTCGGACCTTAGCCTACCCTATAGATTCACTTCTTCGAGATTTCATGGAAAAAAAAAAAGTCGATTGGAAACTTCAGATATTACGGGTAAATGCAAAAAATAATTCCAGATCGAGAAACCGCCTTGTACAAAATGATGGTAAAACCAGTCTAAACTTCCGAGATAGAGTTCTCAGAGGCGAAACCATGAAACTCATTACATAGACGTGAATTATTGTGGGAGAGTGAATTGTGACTAGATACCCATTCTAGGAGTGTTCCTCCGACGGCGAAACAGGATCGGGACCAGTGCGGCGGAGGTTTTCAATCAGGTCACCAAGCTCCTTTCGCGCCGATTCTCTACCGAACATAAACCCGTACCTGCCATTAAACAAGAAGCACATTAAAGGAAAGGGGGCAGAGTAGATGAGAGAGAAAAGAATTAGAATACCAAAAGGAAACGGCGGAGAAGACCGCGGCTGTAGAAACGGTCTGTATGAAAGTGAATTTGCTCTGCCGCATTTTCGAGTTTATGAGAGGAATTAAACATAAACAATATACTCCCTCAGTCTACACTCCGTCTCTTAAAAATCTATTTCTAACACAATTTTCATTCCAAGAAACTCAGAAATATATGATTTTTAATTTTTTATAAACTTTAGATTATTTTTTAAAATACAATATAAAAAAAATTAAAAAAAATCGATTGCCTCAATTATGCTTTGCAAAAATTTGGATGAATTTTAATTTCTTCTACTAACCACTCCTCGAAAATTATGTTTATTTCTTAATACAATTAAAACTCATAAAATACACACTTAATAAAATTTTTTAATCTTCATGACGAAACCAAATGAAACAGTAATAGCGGGAAGGAGGGAGTATATGTTGTTAGCGTCTGGCGCTTCCTTCACCTTGATTTATCTCAAGAATAAAATCAAGTGAAATATAATGGGAAAAAAAATCAGCGATTTTAATCCTATATATAATGTGCCTCAAAATCGATAAGAGAAAACCAAACAGAACATATGCATGTAATGATGGTTAGTTAGCCCCTAATTGTTAATAGGTAATTATACTCTTTTCGCATTCACTTCATCGGGTTACCACCATGAACTTTAAGTTTCAACTCAAATGTGAAAAGTCAGTCTTCGACTGAGTGTGCTATTGAGCGAATCAGCTAGCCAAATAAACTTTCAGATCGCGCGAGCAGAGTGATTCGAAATATCGAACACTGTCTACTGACTTCGGTCAGTCTATAGTAAACTCAGTAGATGAATAAGTGCAGAATGTGTAGGCCCGATTTTATATCATCTTCTGTTGAAAAACGTTATTACTTAAAACGATTTAAGTTATGCTTGTGCGTGGATTCAGTTTTACTGAAAATCTGATTTATGAGTTTTAACAAATTAGTTTTATGTAGCGTGAACAGTAAACCAATGAAACAGTGCAGTTTTTTAAGTGGTTCGGATACGCGGGATCCTACGTCCATTGTCCTAAACAAAGCAGAAGTTCTTGAATTTATTATACTGAGCAAGTCTTAGTCGATCTGTTTGCAGGACAGATACTCTAGTTATAGTCTTAGTGACTTTACACGGTTTCAAACACGGGTTTTGAGTTTCTCCAACTGAAAAGGAGTTCTTACAATAAGAACAGTTCAATGAATATGAATTCCTTCAGTTTTTAAGCTTATGATCTAATAATGGTGGCTTACAATAGAGATTGAGAACAATATATCTCTAGAGAGAATGACTATAACAGATGTTCTAAGAAGTAGTTCTTCGCTGAGTGAGCTTTAAGTCCTTTAGAGGTTGTATGCTTGAATATTTGGTGTTCCCGGTCGTGTCTTCATCGTTTGAAGCACGATCTCTATCTATAGTCTTAACTTGTGAATATCTGTTGGAGGGAACCTAGACACGTGTCAAAAACGACAAGAAAAACGACCATCTTTATTTTGAATGTTACTGTAGAGATTCTCTCTTTTTCAGTCTTGAGGGCAACTTTTGTCAGTGCAATTACAGTGTTGGCAGCTCCTCATTGGTCGAGGTAGAATGGTAGGTGAGGCTTGTTCAAACTCCAAAGTAGATGTTGAGTTGACTTCCTCTGATTCCTCAAACTGAGTTATCTTCTACTGACATTCTTCTGAAAAGTTCAGTAGAAGATATTGAGTCTTCAATGTTGAGTTCGTCCGGCTGACAAAGATCTTGTTGGTCCGGAGACGAGTGTCAAGTGTAGAGGGGGGGGGGTGAATACACCTGAGTACAAGTTTCTTATTCTCAAACGCGAAGGACAACTGAGCTGTAAGTTACAATTGATGAACAGCGCCAAATAGTAACCTACTGATCGTGGGTCAGAGTGACTCTGCTACTGAGTTTCTCCTACTGACTTTTGTTAGTATTAGATTCTTAGTCGGAGAGTTAGTGCGGATAAGTGTGTAGGGCCCGATAGACTTCGTCTCGATTTGAAAACGTATTTTTCGCAAACCAAATAATTTTGGCTAGTGCACTTTCAAATACGTTTAATGCAAAGTATGAGTTTGTAAGATAGTTTGAATGCAGTGCAATAAAACAGTAAATGACACAAGCGATTTTTAACGTGGTTCGGATACGAAAGATCCTACGTCCACGGTCCTGCTGAACAGGAGGTCTTGTTGATTAATCTGAGCAAGCCTCAGCAAGGTATCTGTGCACTGGACAAACCTTTCTAAGTTATAGTCCTTAGCGACTTTACAATCCAAACCGAAGTTTGAAGGGGAGGGGATGTTCTCCAACTATGAAGGAGTTCTTACAATAAGAACAGTCACGAAATGTGAACTCCTTCGAAGGTTCTAAGCTATGGATATAATAATGGAGCTTAGATAGAGAAAATGAATCTAAAGAAAGAAACTCTGAGAGAAGAACTAGAAATATTCTAATGAGCAAGTTCTTCGTTGGATCTTCGTGGAAAGCGCTAGAGTGTTTCGAAAGCTTCGAGCGTGTAATTCCTTTGATATCCCGTGCGTGGAGCTCGAAAAAGGCTTCTCTATTTATAGTTGTGACTCATGAATTTGTCCGTTGGAGGGGACGATGCTACGTGTCACAAACGTCCAAGGAAAACGGCCATATGTTCGAAATGTTGTCGCAGAGTAGTTGGTCACTGTGCATGAGAGCATGTTTAGTTGGTCAGAGCAGGTAGAGCTTAGACCGCTTCTCATTGATCGAGGTTTGTGGTAGGTGAGACTTGTCAGACATCAGTCTTCATCTGAATTGACTCTCACTCATCCTCGTATGATCTTCTGCTGACTTTCGAGTGATGTTAAAACTCGGGTCGTTTCTTGTCGGATACAGTAGATCTGACTCGATCTCTGTCTTCTTCGTCTGAGTCTGCTGATAAGGATCTTCTACTGAGCGAAGTCAGCTGATGATTCTGACGGCACTGAGCTCTGATTCTGTGTTCTTCTACTGATGTGGGTCAACTGATGAGAAATCTTCTACTGAGCAAAGTCAACTGATGACCCTGAGAACACGAGCTCTTACAACTGATGACGTGGGGTTTTGGAAGTAACTTCCTACTGAAGTTCATACCAACACTTACCCCTTACAAGACTTAGACAAAAACAGATAAAGAAAATACAATCAGTCTAGCCTATTACATCATCTAGTCCTAACGACACTGCACTAAGGATACAAGACGAGTTTTGGGATCTTCAATTCCATAGCATTAACTCACTATGATTTCCCCCCATTACCGATAAACAGATAAGTCCTATTACAAGAACTACTGATAAAATAATACTAAGTACCCTCTAAGTGGTTATTAGAATCAACCACTGACTCATAACCCAACAGATCTATACTACTGAATCTATCAGCTACTGAACTCTAGCTAGCCTAGTGAGTTCCTTACATGCTGAACTCAACTAAGTTATTACATTATCTAGTTCATTATTCAGCTAGGGTTTTGGGATCTTCAAATCTTATCATACTTAATCTCATCATAGCAACATCTTTGTCATTGTTACTTGGAAATTTCCCAAGATCCAAAGAATGGGAATATACCAAAAATCTACTCAATTGTGATTCATATTACTGAGATCTATAACTCGTAAAAAACCTTCTTCAAATATGGTTGATCAAAGCTCTAGATCACTTGAAACTCGCATGCAATCGGTTACGAGTTCTATTAATTCTTTCAAATGTTGTGTACAACATATGGAATATCTCAATCCAAGCTGAGCTTCTGAACATGATATTGTAAGGACGGGTCATTTATTTGATTTGATGCTTTTTTTATTTCTTTTACTAATTATAACACATTTTATTAATTATGTAGCTTACTCGTGCAAAACAAATAATGGAGGACGATGATAAATATCCCAAAAAGGGTTTTAAGTTCGAGCATGTATGGTATATTATGAAAGATTTTGCAAAGTTTGATTGCAATCCACAAATCTCTCGAAAACGAAAGTCTTCATTTCGATTAGAAACTTCATCGTAATCTCCTATCCCACATGATGAGTTGTCTTCTTCCTTTAATATCAATTTAAGTGATAGTAGTGACAAGTGGTTCCGACCATCACAACGTCCAAATGGTGTTAAAAAAATAAAAGGAAAAATAATCATGAAGATATGTCGGGTGCTTTGAAAGCAATCGAATAAGGAATAAGAGAATTGAAGAATTAATGGAGAACTCATCCAAGCATCCACAAGAAAAGAAAATCTTCTGCTATTACAAATGTAGAAAATTGAAGCAAAGAACAAAATTACTGAAGTAAAGAACAAAGCTATTTTTTTTCAAAGATGGGAATCAAATAATAAGATTTTAATGATAGACACCGACATTATTTCTGATTTCATTTGGCGAGATTATTTCAAGAAGAATATTTTTTTAAAAGACAAGTATAGTCAAACCCTGGAGGTGATTTTCCAAATTTTGGAGAATCTGGAAGTAACGTTGGTGATCCGGAAGTGACTTTGGAGGCTCCGGTAGCGATCTTGGAACTTACTAGATTTGTTTATTTCCTCAATAGAATGTTATTTATTTTTATTTTTATGTAATTTTAATATTATTGTCATTTTACGTTATTGTAACTTAATTTGTGTTAAATTTTATATTTTACATTATTACGTTTTTATTTTAATGTAATAAAATTTATTATTCCTTAAACAATATTTTTTTATTAATTAAATATATTATTAATTTATATAAAAAAACAATTAAAAAAAAGAAAAAAAAGGGCACTATCATGGGTGAACAGGAACACGCCGCTCTTACTGTGCATATTTCATCCAATGCGCACTAGCATTACTTGTAGTCGCCGCTTGGAGAAGAAATTCACGCCACTTACCAGTATAACTCCAGAAAGCAAGAGCGCTTGGAGATGCTCTTACCAAGCCAGAACCTTCCGTTACATGAGATGAAATGATGTTTTTTTTTGTTATGCTCAAAAGTTGTGATCAAAGTTATGTATTAGGGATACAAAATATATTATTTTGGGCAGTGTAAAACTATAATTTCGTTATGGAATTGATCAAAATTGACTTGTCCAAAACTTAGAAAATCAATATGGAAATTCATGTTTTTTTTTTCTCCATTTTAAAAAAACATAGTTTTCAATAGAGTTGATCTTGGAATATACTAAAACTATGTTTGGTTGAGAGGAGAAAATGAGAGGAAAGAAATATGTGAGAACGTAGAGAGAAAGATAAACGTAACAAATTATTAAGTGGAATTAATATATTATTTGGTATGATAGAAAAATAGAAAAAAGAAACCATATAATATTTTCTTCTCTCCTTAGTTTGCTTGTATAGAAATTGAAAAAAAAAATAGTGTTCAATTAAAAAAGACAAAAACATCCTTATTTAAAAATATATAATAACAACAATATTATTGGAGATGGAATTGACAATTCTTTCTATTTATCTCCACTTTCTTCTCATAGAAGTATAATGTTTATTTCTTTTCAATTTCTCTCTTCATTATTTATTTCCTCTCAAATTCTCTATAACCAAACACAAGGTAAATTATGAGTGTCGTCTTCATATTTTCCCAGCTCAAGAGCAGTATTCGTCCAAAAAACATGCCGTTCCAAAAACCCGAATATAAAACACAAAGCAATCCACATGCAACCCATACAAATGGGAAGCTGATAGGTCAGGGCAACAGGAATGAGCTTAACTCTTCCCTCTCAACTTTCTAATCACTCTCTGCTTCTACATGAGCAACAAAAATGGATGCAAATGGTAGCCGGAGATACATTACATCATATTTACAAGTGAAACGCCTCCCTCAACTTTCACACATCGGAATATATCACCCTCGAGCCTATCAGAATTGAGGAGGAAAAGTAGTTATGGTTAAGATTTCAGATTCATTCTGGGACTTATATAGACATATCTGGAATGACTTACCTTAGCCATTGGAGGGACTTGTCTGTCTTTGGTTCTTCTGAATGGATTGTCTGATGCAGCCGGCGTAGTTCTTGATGAAGAGCTTGTCGGATCTGAAGAACTTCCTTGTGATTCTTCCAGGGCTTGCCTCAAGACCTCCACTACTTGACTCATAGCTGGCCGATCTTTTGGGTTTTTTATCAAACAGGTATCGGCTAATCTTGCGATTCTTTTAGCAGCTGGTAGGGAGTATTGATTTTGGAGACGCGGATCCATGATCATGTGAAACCGCTTGCTGTCAGCAGGGAACTCTTTCACCCATCTTAGTAGCTTCTGTTCTGTTGATGGGAGGTTTCTGTCCAAAGTCCGGCGTCCTGTTAGTAGCTCGTACAGTACAACACCAAAGCTCCATATATCACTCTTGACTGACAAATGTCCAGTCTCAACGTATTCTGGAGCAGCATATCCTCGCGTCCCCACAGGCTAAGAAAGACAACATTAATCAACATTATATATGCTTCTGCATTTGTTGTATAGCATTCGATCCAGTTACCTCAGTAGACACATGAGTTCGGTTTCCTGTTGGCCCTTCCCTTGCCAGCCCAAAGTCGGAAAGTTTGGGATTGAAGTCCTTGTCGAGTAGCACGTTAGAGGATTTGAAATCTCGATAAATCACCTGCCCATATACGCGAGTGAGTACTCTGACAAGAACAAATAGTGTTGTGTTGAATGTACCTGGACTTCCAAACCCTCGTGTAGATATGCCATTCCTTGAGCAGCTTTAAGGATAATGCTTAGTCGTTTTATCCAAGGAATTGTTGGCACAGCCCTGTTGAAAAGATGATCTTCCAAGCTTTTATTTTGCAAGTACTCGTAAACCAACAGTCGTTGGATGCCTCTTTCTCCATCCACAGAACAGTATCCCAAAAGCTTGACTAAATTGGGGTGATCAAGCACTCCCAGGAATTGGACCTCTGCAATCCATTGTTTATGGCCCTGACAAATCAAACCACAAAAAACTACTCGAATTCACACTTAACAACACAACTCCCAATTGCCCATTTCATTCATTCATGATATTAAGATTCTAACTTCATGATAAGCATAAACAGCCAAGTAATCAATGTTTATTTTCTTGTAATTCTAACTAGGAATAACTCTGGAGCAGAATTGAGCAGGAAATGAATGAATATATAGTACCTGCAATCCCTGCGGGTTGAGCTTCTTGATGGCAACAATGGTGGGAGGTCCGCCTTCATCAGCACACTTGATTGAGCCCTTATAAACACTCCCGAAGCCGCCTTCTCCGATCTTGAGCAGTCTGTTAAAATTATTAGTGGCTTCCCTCAGCTCCATGAGAGAGAAAACCCTCATGCTCCGTTCTCTCTCTCTGTACATTTCCGGTATGCTCCGAGCAGTCGGCAGAGAACCCGTAGATTTAGCCGTACGACTACTACTTGCCCCAGAATTATCAGTGTTTCTCAAATCCGGCGCCGATTTCCCATCCCTTTTGCCCTTATCTTTGAACACGTAGAAACACCTCATCATTTTTTCCCAAAATTGCTCCACGATCACAAATTCACAAAAGCTGACTGAAATTCACAGAAGCATATTAAACAACATAAAGATGAGTATGATGATGATGATGATCAGCAGTGCTGTCCTAAGTTGATGGTCGGAAATAAAACAACCGCTCTGTTCCTGGACAATCAAAAGCCAGTCTCATTCATCAAAACTCCACACGTAGAAGAAATCACAGAAGGCAGCTTTGATTCAAACAAGTCGGAATGGAGGACTAAGAAAGGGAAAAGTAACAAGACCAGAGGCAGAGAGAGAGAGAGAGGGATGGAAATTGACAAATAGGTAGAACATTGACATCGACTCGTAAAGGAGCGCGTCATTAGCCAGCTGAAAATTGCATATGTTATAGTCCCTTCCCTCCCGTCCATATTTTATATATTCATTTGATTTTTTCGTATAGATTAAGAAAAAAAATTAATAATATGAAACTTAGATAAATATTGATATTAAAATTTGAGTAAATTAAAGTAAATTACTAAAAAATTAATATTATAATTGTGTTTGCTATTATAGAAGTTGGATAAAACAGTTTTTTTTTATATCATTATATTAATTGGATCTATTGAAGCTTAGTGAAAGATTTAGTTAGATATAAAAAAATTGCTAATATGCATATAAATTTGACAAACGAAAAAGAAAAATAGACATATATATTAAGGACGGAGAGAGTATTTTTTTTCTTTTAAAGTAAAAACATGTGCACATGTACACTTAATAAATCTCATTCGTGACGCGAGTGGGATCCTGCCGAATCTCATTTAGTAGTGATTTCTTTTTTGAAATACAATTAATATTTATCAAAATTATATATTTTGTCTCTAATTTGATTTTTTTAATTCCACCTCTATTCGTAATAGATACGAAATTAAATCAAAACAGTACAAAACTAGTTAGATACGTGATCCGCTTCGTTTTCTTTAGGAGAATTGCTCATACAATAAATAATGAACGCATAAAATGTGGATTAGAAAAAGTATTGGCAGGTACTGATGACATAGCGGTGAAGTTGGTTGGTTCGGGATCGATAGATCATAAATTCAAATTGCACTAATTTGCAGGCTATTGCACAAGAACGAGATTTACCTATGTACACCAAAAATAGCGGTTGCGATTCCTCGTTATTAAAAAAAAGTATTGACAATTTTATAGAGTGGCCAATAAAAAAATATTGTGCGTAGATAGCGTGCGCATTTTGAAAGTGTTGGTAATATTATGAATTACTACTAATTAGGGTGTGAAAATGAAAGAAGTGAAGAACAAGAATTCAATAGTAGGCGTACACACGTGGCATGCGAAACGACCGTTGACCCAAAATTTTTTTTGGTCTTTTCCTCAATCTTCAACTGTCTAATTTATGCTTCACAGCATTTTCCAGTGTCGCTCATTTATTTGTGTTTATTTTTATTCATTATTCAACTCAATTTAGTCTTTGGATGAGTAATTTATCTTCTGGAATGACCTATTGACGTAGTAATAGGAAATTATATATATCAAAAGGTTTTGAGTCCCTACTATTCGTAAGTAAAACAGTGATTCAAGATTTTAAATATGGGAATGAGATTTATCCGGAGCGCAACGTTACGTGGTAGATGAAATTATTATTTGAAGTTGAAAGTAAAATATCAAATTTGACAAATTTGGAGTTTATGAGATTCTCATGAAATCCATGTCTTGGAATGGAGCCAATATTTAGAATTGTAAGAGATAACTTTATAAATTTATAATTTTGGAAAAAATGAATTAGCCTAAATGCTTAAGTAAAAGTCAATATTAGCCAAATATTATAACTTACTTTATAAAATAGCAAATGACTATTTTACCCTAATTTTCCATCAATCAATAGCCTCATATTGACACTGTTGTTGAAGTGTATCAGCATAATAACTGCCTAATTTTGAGACCTTAAACTTTTCTAATACGGCATTGTGAAGTGTATCGAAATAGGCACTAAAGGATTTGATACGCAATTTATCGGTACAAAATGATACAAAAGGTTCCGACACGTGAATGTGAATGTCGTAGGCAACTGACATGCAACTTATTAAGACGTTGAGGTTATTTTAATTATTTTAGCTACTTGTAAACATAATTATATTATTAGGCTATTTTTGCGTTTGTCATTTAAAAGATACTGACCTCTGCTGCAGCAAGACACCACTTGTGTAAGTCAAGTCAAAGGCGTGTAACACCACCTCCAAGGGTGACTCAAATAGGAAAGGATCCTCTATTCCAAAAGTTGGTGTCCCATCAATGGCCCACCAATCACACGTCGTTACGCGCGTTGGTGGCCCATCAAATTATCTTAAGTCAACACACGCTCCCACCTTATTGGTGGGACATGTATTGGGACACCTAATGGGATAGAAGATCCCCACTCGACTCAAATAGGGATTTCCGCCATAAGATCATCTGGCCCATTTTTGGTGGCCCCTTCGGTGGCCCACCAATCACGCCCCGCCACGCATGCATTGGTGGGTCACATTTTTTAAAATCAAATATTAATTTAATTGAGTGGGGCCCACCAACGCACGCGCGTGGCGCGCGATTGGTGGCGCCACCAAGTGTTCCTCCCATTTTGGGACGTAAGATCCGCGTTGGGGATTTCCCTACACAATCTCTTCCAACAATTCTCTATCTCTTGCACAATAATGAGGGAAGTAAGAATACTCTTCTACACATAGGAAAAATTTTGTGCACGTCCCCACGGGATGACGTAGTGGTGAAGGTGGGTGGCCCTAATCGAAATGTTATGTGTTCAATTCTCACTTGATACGCTATGTGTGTCTGTCACCCTAGGGTGATTTAACTCTCTCGTGTGGTTTGCGGTGCTATTGCACAGAGCGAGGTTTACCGTGTGCGCACCAAAGGTAGCTACGTGGATTCCTCGTCATAAAAAAAAATTGTGCACACTTCGGTAACGATCGTGGTTACCCTCGTCATCCAAAATTTTTTTTTGGATCCCCTATTTTTTTCAATTTCTTTTTTTTTTAATTTCTTGCACAAGATTCAACACTAACATGCAAGGAGAAGGAGAAACAAAACCGCATTTCTCAACAACGATTCAACACTACCACTCCAAATTCCCGTTCAATTTTCCCAAATTTTAACAAATCCAAACGTAAATATTCATCTTCGAGGAATTAGATATACGCTTAAATCTCGATAAAGTAATAATCTCGCTAAGATAATAATTTCTTCCTAAGATGGGTCAATGCACTAAAATAATGTTCGATAAAGTAATAACCTCATTAAATGAATATTTTTCTCGACCCCAAAGTTATTACTTTATCGAGGTTTAAGTGTATTATGTAACCTATCTTTTTTATTTAAGTAATTTGAATTATCTTTTTTTTGCAATTAATGTAGAATTTTAATTTTATATTTTTAATAAATATATTATTATGCTTAGTTTAATTATATAAAAAATTATATTTAAAATTGATATGTAAAATTAAAAAATGAAATAAATATTCCTTTATAGGGGAGAGATGGAAGAAAAACTATTGGAGCAAAACATTGTTTCCGCACGGAAATAAGGATAGGACTCCCTTATCAGGAGGAAACCCTTAGCCTTAAAGTTTTTATGCAACAACCCACATTAAATTCCTTTACCCTCTATACTATTCGCATATTAAATTCGTCTGAAATATGATGAGATATATTACTCCATATAGTATTTTGTAAGCTATATCATTTATAATTTGTCTTAAGTGTGAAATCAAAGTAGGCCAATCATGGAATTTTGTTTCTATGCCAATACATTGGGTTAATAGCAGCCTAACCTCCCTATGGTTTTACTTGGTGTAAATTCCTCCCTATGATTTCGTAAGGTGTACCAAGCCCTTGTGGTTTTGAAACCCGGCCGGCCACGGCTTCAACCGGTTTAACCCGGATCCGGCCAAAAATTTGGGCCGGGTACGTATTGGCTCGTTTTGGCTATCGACTCGGTGCGACCCGCCACTGACCGGTTGAACCGGTACCCGTGAACCGGTCAACTCCGGCTTGAATGTAAATTTTTTTTGAAAAAATAGGCCGCAAATCGGTTCGTTTCGTATAATAAAAACCGATCGGTTTTTCGGTTGGCCGATAACTGATCTATGTTCGGTTTCAATTAGTATGGTAACCGAAAACAAAACCCTATTTTCATAAATGTTTTAAACTATATTACTGAAATTTCTCAAAAAAAGAGAAATGCTTAATAAATTTAAACCGCATTTATGTTAATGTTGGTCCGAGACGAGAGTCGTGTAGAGGGGGGGGTGAATACACCCGAGAACCGTTCTTTTTCTCAAACGCGAAGGACAAACTGAAGTTGTAGGTTGCTACCGATGAACGAATGTCAAATAGTAACCTTCCGATCGCGGGTCGAGTGTGCCAACCATCGAGTCTCTCCTACCGACTTTTGTCGGCTTCTGATTCTCGCTGCCTGACTTAGTGCGGATAAGTGTGTAGGGCCCGGAGATTTCGTCTCGCTTGAAAACGTGATTTTCACAAGTTAAAAGATTTTGGCTAGTGCACTTTTCGAATACGTTTTATGCAAGATATGAGTTTGTAAGATATTTGTATGCAATGCAATAAAACAAGAAACAACACAAGCAATTTTTAACGTGGTTCGGATACGCAAGATCCTACGTCCACGGTCCCCGCCGAACAGAGGTCTTGTTGATTTATCCGAGCAAGCCTCGCCAAGTTATCTCGCGCACCGGACGCACCCTTCTAAGTTATAGATCCCTTAACGACTTTACAATTCAAACCTAAGTTTGAAGGGGAGGGGATTTTCTCCAACTATAAAGGAGTTCTTACAATAAGAACAATCACTAAAAGTGAACTCCTTCGAGATTCTAAGCTATAGATATAAACGCTGAGCTTAGATAGAGAAGAGGGATCTAAAGAAAGAAACTCTGCGAGAGAAGAACTAAAGATATTCCCACTGTGCAAGTTCTTCGCCGGATTATCTTGAATGCGCTAGAGTTGTTTCGAAAGCTTCGAGCCGCTTTTGTCCCTTTGATTAGGGGTGTTACGGTACGGCATACCGTCCAAATTTTCTCATACCGCATACCGTGCCGAAAACGTGCGGTATGAGAAATTGCATACCGTTACCGTACTGGCCATTGCGGTATACCATTGATCGGAGATGCCGTAAGTGCGGTATGAGCAAATATTCATACCGCTGCCATACCGGCCGTGCGGTATGCCTTACCGCATATCGGTATACCGAAAGCAACGGTATACCGAAAGAACACCGGTATACGGAAGCATAAAGTATACTGGAAAAAAAAATCTATTAAAAATAAGAAAATAACGATGAACAAATGCAGAAAACATACAATTTCCGTCCAACAAACTACTATTAAATATACTACCATTATTTATTTCGTAGTAGACTTTTTGTATTCCGTTTTCGACACAAAAATTAGAAAGTAATTTCAACTGATCAATTCATACAAAAGTATATATTATATCATAGTTTTAAAATAATATCATGAAATACTTTATAATATAACTATACCTTTAAAAATAAAATATGAATTCTTTATGAAACATAGAAGTAGAGATCTCTTCTTTTGAAAAACGAACTGTTGGTCCTGGAGACAAATATCGTGTGTAGAGGGGGGGTGAATACACCTCGAGTACCGTTTCTTTTCTCGGTGAAGGTCACCAAGCCGTTGGTTGCAACCGATGAACAAGGCCAAATAAACCTTCGATCACGGGACAGAGCGAGTCAGCCATCGAGCTCTCCTACCGACTTTTGTCAAGATTTCAAACTCGCCGGAGACTTAAGTGTGCGGATAAGTGTGGGGCCCGAAGTTTGTCTCTTTTTGAAAACGTGTTTTCGCAGATTAAATTCTTTTTGGCGTGCGATTTTAGAAATACTTTTTATGAAAACTTATGATTTTCAAAGGTTTGTATGCAATAAAGCAAGAAAGAACACAAGCGCTTTAACGTGGTTCTGATACACAAGATCCTACGTCCACGGTCCCGAACAGAAGCAGATAACTTGTTGATTAGTCCGAGCAAGTCCCAAAGAAGGAAACCGTGCACGTGACGTATCCTTCTAAGTTATAGTCCTTAGCGACTTTACAATTCAAACCTAAGTTCAAAAGGGAGCGAAAACAGCTTCTCCAACTAATGAAGGAGTTCCTACAATAAGAACAAAGCTTCACTAAAAATGAACTCCTTCGAATCTAAGCTATAAATCCGACAATGAGCTTAGGTAGAGAAGAAAGGGATCTAAAGACTCTGAGAGAGAAGAACCACAAAAAAATTCTAGTAAATGCAGATTCTTCGCCGGATGTTCCGATTGAGTTGCTAGAGTGTTTGAGAGCTTCGAGCAATTTCCCTTTTTAATTTCGTGCTTCGCGCTCTAGTGGAGCTTCAAATCTTCTCTATTTATAGCCGTGAGCTATGACATATGTCCGTTGGAGACGACGATGCCACGTGTCACATGCTTCCAAAGAAAACGGCCATTAATTCGAACTTGTTGCAAGCAGGCGCTTAATTACCGTACATGAGAGCAACTTTACCGTTTGGAGCAGTAAGGCGTTGTCGGCTTCTCATTGGTCGAGGTTTGTGGTTGGTGAGAATGTCGTAGTTGACCGTTCAAACAACCTCGTATGATCTTCTCGCTGAACTTTCGAAAAGACTTAAGTAGTTGGGTCGCTTTCGTCGGATACGTAGACCGCAAAGTCTCTCTTCTTTCGACTAAGTCGGCCGACAAGGAATGTAACTTCCGAGTAAGTCACCGGCGACCGCGATGGTACCGGGCTTGCATGAGTTCTTCTCGCCGACGACTTATCACCGGGGATTGGGCTTCTACCGAGGTCTACTCACCGATGACTCAAGAACGCAAGCGATTACACCGATGACGCTGGGGTTCTAAAAAAAGTATCTTCGACGTAAGATCGCTCAACAATTACCCCGTACGTGACTTAGACAAGAAAATAAAAACGATTACAACAAGTGTAACCTATACATCGCCTAATCCTAACGACACACCGAACTACCGATATCAGCCCGGTTTTGGGATCTTCAATTCCATAGTACTACTATGATTTTCCCTAATTTTCTTTTAACCACGAACACCGAGTATCATCTACCGACTCATATCCAACAATTTCCCCCTAATTGATGATGCCAAAACCTCTACTTCTAAACTCTAAACATCTTATAAGAAATGCTAACCTACCGACAAGCAATTTCCCCCTTAATCTATCTCGAGGAAAACAAACCGATATGATGACTTCAAAACATCGTAGGTGAGAGATAGGCAAAATCGCAGAAACCGATTGTGAGTGTGTGTCGATCACTTAGTGATCGCCAGAAAACACAAAGCAAAATGCCGTAAGACAATGAGTAATTGTCTATCAAGCAATAGGAACGATAGCATATATGATCAAGAAATTACAGTGTTCCTATCACTATTACAAAAGAGTAGAGAAGAGAAAACACTACCGACGCCCGAAGCCTTGAGTGCGCTTCTTGAAATCGCCAGACCGTCGACGGGAGGTTGCGTACTCATAGTATAGGTAGATTCTCTTTCTCGTTGTCCGGACATCCTCGTCGTCTTCGCCTAAGTCGACACTCGGCCGAAGCGATAAGCCGCAGCTCCGACCTCATCCTCTATTTCCTTTGTACACGTAACTCCGCGCGCAGCTTCTAGGATGTGGGATGCGCCCGAAAGCCGGAGCTCGAAAGGAATGTTCTCTCTCTTCATAATATCCGTAAGTTGTTCCCTCACTCGTAGTTATAATTGAACAAAACTCGTCAAAGGCTTGTTCGATAGTTTGCTCACTTGGATAGAATTTCCATACGTAGTAGCCTTTGATAAATTCCTCTTTGAGCTCTTCCCATTGATCATTAACCGAGCAGAACCCATTTATCAACATGAAGCACGTAGTCCTTTTTGACATAAGGCGCTCTTTTCCTTGATCCTCGTGGGATTTGTCTTCTCGGGATCAGCCGCCGGCTTTTGAGATAGGCTCATCATCTTAGCCATATCGGCCATTCTCTTCTTCTCTCGAAGAGCCGCGCCTCTACAATCTCCTTTCCTCATGTTAAGGCCTCGCAGCGTGGCTTCCCACGTGGCTCTATCTTCGCCTTCTTGCTCGGTGTAAGATGAGTCCGATAGCGACTCGAGCAATAGCTTCGACTCGTAGTAGAAAGAGTTTTTGCGAACTCCTCCCCGAGCCTTTTTCTTTTCTTCGTCCACGTACTCTTGCTTCTTCTTTCCTCCCGCCCTTAACAACTTTGCCCTTAGGCTTTTTAGCAAGTTGAGCTTCTTCCAATGCCGCTCATGGTCCAACCTTTGTCTTGTAGTTGTTGGGCTACGCGGAGGTCGAAGGCCTCTTGTTCCGCTTTTAGATTTGAATTTTCGGACCGGGGAGGAAGGAGGAGTAGTAGCAAAGAGCGCCTCCTTCCCCGGCCTCTCGCGGAGGAGCCTGTTCTTCTTCGACTCTTGCTCAATGAAGTGAGCAACATCTTCTATGTGGGCAAGCAGAAGATGAGATGGGGGGTAGGTTCTAGAGGAAATTCAAGTAGCGTAACCCCCGAAGTATCTTGAGCATTAGCAAGCTGAGGGTTGTTCTCGCCCGAATACCTTCCCCCCCCGAGTCCGAGCATTAGAGGGTCCTCCTCCTAACCACCCTCTATTATTTGGACATCGCCCATATCCGTGTCGTTCATCCTTCATAATACCTTCCCCCTTTTTGGCATCATCCGCCTTAGAGAGTCGGGTACGGATGGCTTGAATGTCTCTTTGCACATCGTGGACCGAATCCTTAATCTCGAGTCGCCGTGGATTCGAAGTCCTTGACGAGATCGCAATATAATTCCCGCCATTTTCTTGATCAGCTCTTGATGTTTTAAGGTGTGCGGCACTCACTGACGGAGTTTCAAAGCCAGAGCCCGATCCCGCGATTCTCACAATTCTTTCCCGAATAAGCTTCGTAGCCTCCGCCCGTTGGGTAATAACTTTCCGAAGGCTAGAGGTGGCAATCTTATTCCTTTCATCGATTTCGAGCTTAACAGCTTGCAAAAGCTTCGAGTCACCGCTCCGAAAATATCTTCTCGCCGATTCTCGAGCAACCGCCGACTCGAGCTTCTAGATCGATTTTCTCGAGCCGCTAAGGCCGCCTCAATAATCTCCCCGAAAGTCGGGCCGAGGAGTAGGTACTGGAGTCTTTGAGATGCCAAGCAGCTATTCTGTCTAAGCTCCGTGTCTCGAGCCTTAGTATACTTTGTCCACTTCGGATGGACGTCCTTAGCCAAAAGTCCTGCTTTTTCTCTCCTTGGGCGTCGAATGGCTTTATTTACAAACTTTGAGGACATGGAACCGATAGGTTCTATCTCGGTACGAGCCGGTTCCGAGCCTCTCGCTCAAAAAAAGTGAGGAGTTGCTCCCTACCGTACTCGGAGCACCTTGAGTATCACCCGATGTATCGTGAAGTGGTGATTTGCTCTTCTCACGGGGAGTTGAACCCTCCAGCAGCCTCCCAACTCCGTATCCTTAGGTGTCTCGATCTTTCCTCCGATTGTTATCATCATCATCTTTCTTATCATCGCTAGGAGGAGACGGGGGGTGGAGGAGTGTTACCGTGGACCGACTCTCGCAAGCTTAGAAGGTAAAGCATTGCGGCTCGAGATCTTCAAGAGTAGCTAAGTCACCGGTTCTCCGTACCCTATTACTTTGTAGCTTCGCTCCTCATCGAGCAGTAGATGACTGAGCGGGTTTTGATTATGTCTTCTAGAATATCCCAACTCGTAAATCTAAGAAGCATTTGAACCCTAGCCCCGATGGCTATGTCGACTAAGTCCGAGTGCCCAGGATCTCGTGAATATGATCGTGTACGTCACCGCGGCACGGAGACGAGTGGTGAGAATAGTCGGCCCACTTAGTCGCAGCCTCCTCGGGCCAGCTTCCCCGACGTCCGACCGTGTCTCCTCGTAGCTAATTACCTGGACTTTATCTTTGAGGGTCGCACCCTCAATACCAAGCATCGTAATCTAAAATCTGCTCTTCTTGAGTAGGAGGAGGAGCGGGTTCAATAACGCAGAGGGGCCGAGCAACCGAGACCTCACCGGTCCGGGTCTTAGTCGCCCGCCTCTTCTTAGGCACTTCGGATGCGGGGGCAGAGCGGATGCCGCTCTCTTCGGCTCGTGTGGCCCCTTACCGATGGACTTCTCGCCGCCGCTTTAGTCTTGAACTTAATCGCTTTTACATCGAAGAACTTAGAATCGCAGAACGACGAGTGCCTCCGAACAGTAGTTTTCTATGAGGACCGACATCTTAGTCCCATAGAGTAACTTCCCCTACACTCGGCTAACTTCCTCTCTCCAGCCGGGTAGGGTAGTGAACTTCCTCGGGCTCGGGCCTTCATCTCCGAGACATAATAGTCGGCCCAGCTTCACTTCAACTCCATCATCTATTGCCATCATCACCGAATCCTTGGCTTGGATAATTGATCATATGATCCACCGAGCTCGTTAGGATATGAGAGACTATGTAGGCTAGTCGAGCCGACTTGAATGATATGTCGTAGCGTCCGCGTAACTTATGAACATATGCGTTTATCTCCTTCTCCTTGTATCCGATAGGAGAAATACCGTAGTCCTGGAAGATCAAACGTCGCATCGCGTGTCCTCGACGTTGAAGATTCTCTCGAGTAGTACCCCAACAGTTTCGATCTACTTCCTTCATATGGACGAAGGAAGATTCCTCGCCTCCGCACGCGAGTGACCTCCGCTTGTAATAAACTTCTACCACTTGCCTAGGTAGATAACATCTCGGGTGCTTCGTCACCAGCCTCCCGAAGCCCGAACGCTCCAGAGCATCAAACACGGGTTCCAAGAAAGAGATATCAACTTGTCGGAAGGCCATAGTTGGTTCAAACCGAACTCGGATGCCATTATCTCCTCTATATTCTCGTGGGACTTGAGATGTCGCCATTGAAATCTGCAAAATAACTTGTTAGCACTTGAAAATAGAGTAAGTTAGTAAGTATTCAAGCAGGTTTCAATACATTACCGAGTACTAAAGAGCTTTGAGAGATGCAAAAGCGAGACAGCTTAAGATGATTTTTGAGAAAGAAACCGAACGCTTGAAAATAGCTCTTAAGTTGAAAATGGCGAAAAGTGAGGAGGAAGATAGAAGATGAAAGATTTATATATCTCGACCGATTATAAGTTTAGATCCAACGATCCTATTTTTAATCTTTCAAATCTATAGACGGCCGAGATTAAATGTTATAAAAGGAATGATTACAAAAGCCGCCTCAAACATAGACTTACGTAATAAAGGTAAGTGAGAAGACATGCATTAAATGCGCGACGTACAACATTAATTACTCGCTTTATGCGAATGAAAAGGTTTCCTACCGACCTTTCCTTAAACTTATAAATGGCGGGAAATAAATGCACATTAACTACCGATCAAGGTGCGACCGATATAATAAATGCGTACATGCTTCAAAAGAAATTAAGTATATGATACTACGCAAACCTCTTCACCTGAACTTTCGATCACCGGTTACCGTTATATCACAGAGGATGATTGATGTACCGATAAGCACGTTCCCCTTGTCGTGTACAAGTGTGATTCTTCCCACCGAATCACCGTGACGGAGTCTACCGACTCTGTCGCACCGGTTCCATCTACCGATACCAAATATTTCCAATTGTCTCCACGGATCGCTATCGTAGTTGTCTTCTACCGATGCATTTCAAGAGGATCCAAAGAGACCTAGCTCAACCGATAATTCTCCCGAACCGTTCTTAGCTAGTGGTTTGGCCGCATGTCCGCCCTTTGTTTGTTAGTATGGATCTTCTCTATTCTCGATATCCTTCTTCTCGACATGGTCTCTCGATGAAGTGGTGTCGGATATCCACGTGCTTGCATCTCGTATGTAGAACCGGGTTCTCGAGTTATGGCAATAGCACCGGTGGAGTCACACTAGGATGGGCACTTCATTCCCGAATGATACCATAATCTCTCGCTTGTTGTCGAAGCCAAAGGATCTGGACACAAAGAACTTCCAAGCAGCCTATGTACTCCGCCTTCGTGAGTGGACGTTGCTACCGAGTGCCGCTTCTTTGAGAACCAAGATATCGCCTTGCCGCCTAGGAACCGACACGTTCCGAAGTTGACTTACGATCTATCCCCGCATCCCGTATAATCGCATCGTAATAACCCGTCGCATTAGATTATCATCGCCAGGATACCATAACCCAAAGACGTGTGTTCCTCTCTAGATAGCGCAGTATCTTTTTAGCCGAGTCGAGATGACTTCGCTTGGGATCCGCTTGAAATCTTGCGCATACGCCTACAAAGATAAGTTATGTCAGTCGGCTAGCCGTTAAATATAATAAAGAACCAATAATAGCTCTATAATCGCAGAGAGTTAACCGTAAGCTCCCTCTTTGTCTAGATCGATTTTAAAATTCGTATTCATGGGGATTTTGACCGGCTTGCTGGAGTCGCAGCCGAATCTCTTGAGAAGGTCTCGAGTGTATTCGGCTTGATTGATGAAGATTCCTTCGTGTGATCGCTTCACTTGAAATCCAAGGAAATAATTCATCTCTCCCATCATGGACATCTCGAATATCTCTTTCATCATCTTCTCGAACCGCCGACATATGATCTCGTTTCTCGCACCGAAAATGATGTCGTCCACGTAGATTTGCACCAAGTAGGATGTCATCTCCCGACTTTATGTTGAATAGGGTGCGATCTACCGTCCCTTTTGAAAACCTTTTCTCAAGTAGAAAGTCTCGATAGGGTATCATACCAAGCTCGGGGTGCTTGTTTTAACCCATACGTAGCTTTCCTAAGTCTCCGTACACTGATGTCCCTCGCCGAAAGCCGGGCGGTTATTCCACGTAGACTTCTTCCTTCGCACGCCGTTCGTAAAAGCCGACTTTACATCCATCCGATAGACTTTGAAGCCTTGATGTGTTGCATAAGCTGGGAATAGACGAACGGCTTCCAATCTAGCGACCGGAGCGAATGTTTCATCAAACTCAATTCCTTCCGCCCGATCGGATCCCTTTGCAACTAGTCGTGCTTTATTTCCGACAATGACGTTGTTTTCATCTCGCTTGTTTTTGAAGACCCACTTGGTACCAATGACATGCCGATGTCTAGTTCCGTCTACAAGCTCCCAAACTTCGTTTCGAACGAACCGGTTCAGCTCTTCTTGCATGGCGATGATCCAGCCAAGATCATTAAGTGCGCCCTCTATCGACCGAGGTTCTTCTCAGACAAGAAACAAGAATATAGTGAGCTTTCGCCTTGATTAAATCTAGATCTTGTTCTTATCGTTGCCGATAGATCTCCAATGATAAGATCTCAAGAATGAGCATCGTAGGGAGTGTTAGGCATTTCAGTAGTACCGGCTTCTTCTCCCGATACAACTTCGCAGAACGCGTAGGAGTGTTAGGCATTTCGAGTACTGCTCTGAAGAATATAGTGAGCTTTCGTCTGAGTCCGGCTTCTTCTCCCCGATACAACTTCGCAGAACCGCAGGGAGTGTTAGGCATTTCAATAGTACTGTTCCGAGATTGCAATATTTCGCAAAGAAGGTTAGGATCCACCGAGTTTCCGTGTTCAGGGGCATTTAGCTCAGAACATTAATCGTTCCCCCGAGTTTATATTCTCGCAGAGGTCTCGCTACCACCGGGGCTTCCTCATCGACCGATGTTACCCGTTGTTGATTCTGCTCGTAAGAATCAACTAGGTCGCCTACGCCGACCGTTGGTCGAGTCTCGAGTTTGTTCATTGTCCCGACTCATCATCCCAACAATGCCGGATCTTTTCAGCCTTTATCGCAAGTCCGAGATCCTGTAGCTTGCCGCCGACATCATCGTATTTAACCGTGTATCTTCCCCGTTCTCGCAACAAATTCATCAAAAACAACATGAGGGCTTTCCTCCACACAAAGAGTCCGATAGTTAAAGACTCAAGGCTTTACCGACTCGAGAGTATCCTAAGAAAACTCCTTGATCGATTTGCTATCAAAAACCTTCACCGATCTTTCCCATTATCATGGATAAAGCAAGGACAACCAAAACTATGAAAATGAGAAATAGAAGGAATTCTCCCTTTCCATAGTTCATATGGTGTCTTCATGTGTTGCCGAGTGAGTAGTGAGCGATTCTCGAGTGTAGCAGGCGGTGTCGGGCAGCATCGCCCCGTAACTTCGAGGGTAGTCCAGAACTGCGAGGAGCGTTCTTGCCGCTTCTTTGAGTGTTATGTTCTTTCGCTCAGCAAGTCCGTTCCCGCCGAGGGGTGCGAGCAACTGATGTCTCGTGTTTAATTCCCTCTTTATCGCAAAGATGTCTTAAGTACCGAGTTTAGAAACTCGTTCCTCCGTCCGAGCGAATTCTTTGAATCTTGATGTCCTTTTCCACACCGACCTTCTTCAAGCAGACTGGGCAACTCAGCTTGAACATCGATTTATCGGGCGATGAAGATGACCCAAGTATATCTCGAGTAGTCGTCAATAACGACGAGGGCATACTTCGCCTCTTATAGTCACCGGAGAGACCGGCCCGAATAGGTCCATGTGCAAGAAGTCGAAGGATTCCATCAGTGGAAGGTGACGAATAGGTGGATTGCTACTCTTTGTTTGCTTTCCCTTCGCATACATGCTTCACAATTTCTGCCTTTAACGAACGATTCGTGGGCAAGCCCTCCGACTTTGGAGTTCTTGGCTAGCTTGTTCATGGTCTTGAAGTTCAAGTGGCCGAGTCTCTTGTGCCATAGCCATCCCGACTTGTCACCGTATTTTGTCCGCGCTAGTAAGCAAGCCTCGTGTTCTCGTGGTTTTCCACCCGCAACATAGATGTTTTTCCTCCGCGATCCCGATAACACTGTTTTCCCCTCAGAGATTTATCAACAACATCACGTAAAACCGGCCAAAGATAACTCGTTAAGATTATCACGTAATTGACCGACGTAAAGGAGATTATGTTGAAGTCCTTCAACATATGTTACTCTTGAACCGAGCAGCCCCAATGTTCGGCGCTCGTATCCCCTTGTGTAGCCTTTTTGAGTTGTCTCCAAACTCAATTCCGGGACCATCTTCTTGTACATAGTTGGTTAGCGGTGCTCTTCCCGATATGTCATGTGTCTTGAGCATCCGCTGTCCACTATCTATGGGTCCTTATGCACCCGCAAAACGAAGCATCTTTAGGTACCCTTTGGTTCAGCCTGGTCCTTACCGGTTAGTGGGTGATTTCGAACCCAAATCGCCTCTGGACCTTAGAAGTTTGAGACTTCTTCTTCCGAACCTTGTCGCCTTCTTCTCCACAGACTTGGAGATACTTACTTTCGCCGATGATTTTGGGTTCAGCGCTTTCTTCTTCTCGAGTCTTAGCGCTTCTCCCGACCCCGGGCTCATAGTAGTACGAACCGTACTCGAGCCGGATGCTCAAACAAAGGGCTCCTTGTAATGTTCCCGCCCATCTCGACCTTCTTGGTTCCCCCCGAGTTCGATCTCGGTGTCCCGGGGTCGGAACTTCCGGTCGCTTGTTTGTTGCCGCCGGCTCGAGGTGCGATTATTTTCTCGTTTGTTCTTCGCCCGAGGTGTGGTGTCGCAGCCTGCACCTTTCCTCTCGACGAACCTATCAGCCAAGTGCTTCCGAGCTTTTGGAGGTAGAAGCTTCATGGGTGTAGCTAAGGCCTTCTTTCACGCTAGCTTGGCCGTTGTGCTCGAGCATGCTTTCTAGTTTCTCCTTTGCTCCCGTGTATTGTTCAGTCATCGCCTCTCGCAACTCATCACTTCTCCCGAGAGAATCATAGTCCTTCTCGTACGTCCGAGAGTTTCTCGACCGAGTCAGGGCTATTTCAGCCTCTTTCTCCAAATTGTCCTTGGTCGAACCGAGATCCGAGTCTCTTGAAGTTGAGACTTAGTCATAAGAGATTCGATCTCTTCCTTGAGTCTCGCAACTAGATCCACCGACTCGCAGAGACCCGACAATCGAAGAAAGTCTCCGATTCTCACCTTTACCTCGTTCTAGTTCCCCGGATGGTTCTGGCCGAACTCTCTCAGCTGAATTTGTTCCTCTAGCAGGTCGTCATATGCTTGTACTATGTCCATAGGGTCATCCGAGACCGAGCAAGTGTCGTGTGTGTTGTGTGAAGAGGGGTTATATTAAGTTTAGAATTTACCTCACCTCTTCTCCGCCATCGACACTCGTTCACCGATTCCTCGTGAACCTTCTCTCCGACTTCAACAGCCTACGAATGCAGCTCTTCATCCTCGAAGAGTACATGAATGTATCCTCTTCAATTGAGTTGTCGGATATCTCTCCGCTATGTAGCCCTCGCCTCTTCCGGGGCGAATTTATCTCTTCCGCCCCGCCGTTCCGCTCTTTGAGTAGCCGAGAGTTCGGGACAGCCGGACCGCTTTTTCCACCGAAGCTTTTGGTGGACTAGCAACAGGCTCCGTGTTCCCGCATTCAGTAGAAGTGTTAGATTCTTCCCTCTTTTAATATTCTTTCTTACCGTGGGGGAGAATCTCTCGTGATATTTCTTCACTTTCCGACTCTCTCCTTTTCTCTTTGGTATTTGAGAGCAATCGTTGCGAACCGGTCGAGCACTGTACATTTCGTATGTCTTTGTATCTGCAGCAGCCATCGCCTTTGCCGGAAGAAATCTTTTTCGCCTCCAGCTTTGCTGACCGCCTTGAAGGCATGATCGATTTGAGTGTCACCGGAGCACTCGGAACACTTCGAGGTAGACTACGCTCAAATTCCTCCGTCTTTAATTCTCAAAATATAACACTGTGAGTTAGAGCATTAAGATCGTAGCGACATAAATAAGTAGCAAAAAGGAAGCCACTTCGTCTGGGTAGCGCTCTTATGATCTTTGTGTTCATCTCTTTGTTTGAGAACACCTTTCCTGCACTCCGCTTATCACATTGACTTGATTCGTAACCCGACGCCGCCTCGCCAATGGTTTCACAGGGCTCCATCGCAAAGGCTTTGAACTTTTGAAGCTCTAATTCGAGCTTGTTTTCTTTAATCTCGAGGAGTTCCTCGGCTCAAGCATGGCCCGTGGCGTCCCAAAGTTCTTTCGCCGTTTTGCAATCCCGCACCCTCCCGAGGTGCGAGTCACCGAGCGTTATCGCATAGCATTTCGTGCGACTCGGCCGAGGTTATGCAGCTTTTTCTCTTCGGGCGTGAAGGCGCATTTGTCCTTGGGAACCTTCGGACCGATACGAGCACCTTCACCTTCCACTTCAGCCGAACCGAACACCGTCTATCATTGGAATGACGGGTCCGGTCTCCAAGATGCGTGGCCATGCTGTCGTGCAGCGGACGTAAGGTGTGCCTCCATTCTTACACGCCATACCGTGAAGTTCTCTATTGAGAACATCGGCACCATCCCCGATACCCCGACATGTCGATATTATGTGTACGAGTATAAGGAGGAATGAAGAGATGCTTGTGCAGAAAACGTTTTCAAGGATCGCTCAAGAAGACCAGGCATTTCGCAAAACGTGTTCGCTTGAACACCGTGTGCTCTTATACCAATTGTTGGTCCGGAGACAAATATCGTGTGTAGAGGGGGGGGTGAATACACCCGAGTACCTTTTCTTTTTCGGTGAAGGTCACCGAGCCGTTGGTTGCAACCGATGAACAAGTGTCAAATAAACCTTCGATCACGGGACGGAGTGATTCGGCCCATCGAGCTCTCCCTACGACTTTTGTCGCACTTCGAAACTCAGCTGGAGACTTAAGTGTGCGGATAAGTGTGGGGCCCGGAGTTTGTCTCTTTTTGAAAACGTGTTTTCGCAGATTAAATTCTTTTCGTCGTGCGGATTTTAGAAATACGTTTTATGCAAACTTATGATTTTCAAAGGTTTGTATGCAATAAAAGCAAGAAAGAACACAAGCGCTTTAACGTGGTTCTGATACGCAAGATCCTACGTCCCACGGTCCCGAACAGAGCATGATAACTTGTTGATTAGTCTCGAGCAAGTCTCAAGCAAGGAAACCGTGCGCACGTGACGGATCCTTCTAAGTTATAGTCCTTAGAGACTTTACAATTCAAACCTAAGTTCAAAGGGAGCGAAAACAGCTTCTCCAACTAACGAAGGAGTTCTTACAATAAGAACAAAGCTTCACTAAAAATGAACTCCTTCGAATCTAAGCTATAAATCGACAATGAGCTTAGGTAGAGAAAAAAAGGGATCTAAAGACTCTAGAGAGAAGAACCACAAAAATATTCTAGTAAATGCGAGTTCTTCGCTAGATGTTCCGATTGAGTTGCTAGAGTGTTTGAGAGCTTGAGCAATTTCCCTTTTTAATTTCGTGCTTCGCGCTCTAGTGGAGCTTCGAAATCTTCTCTATTTATAGCCGTGAGCTATGACATATGTCCGTTGGAGACGACGATGCCACGTGTCACATGCTTCCAAAGAAAACGGCCATTAATCGAACTTGTTGCAAAGCAGGCGCTTAATTACCGTACATGAGAGCAAACTTTACCGTTTGGGAGCAGTAAGGCGTTGTCGGGCTTCTCATTGGTCGAGGTTTGTGGTTGGTGAGAATGTCGAAGCCGACCGCTCAAACAACCTCGTATGATCTTCTCTCGAACTTTCGAAAAGACTTAAGTAGTTGGGTCGCTTCTGTCTGGATATAGTAGACCGCAAAGTCTCTGTCTTCTTCGACTAAGTCGGCCGACAAGGAATGTAACTCGAGTAAGTCACCGGCGACGCGAAGGTACCGGGCTTGCATGAGTTCTTCTCCATGACGACTTATTAGCCGCTCGGATCGGCTTTACCGAGGTCAACTCAGCTGATGATCGAAGAACGCAAGCGATTACACTCGATGACGCGGGGTTCAAAAGTATCTTCGGCAAGATCGCTTCAACAATTACCCCGTATGTGACTTAGACAAGAATATAAAAACGATTACAACAAGTCTAACCTATACATCGCCTAATCCTAACGACACACCGAACTTGTTGGATATGAGTCGGTAGATGATACTCACCATTGTTCGGTTAAAAGAAAATTGGGGGAAATCATAGTAGTACTATGGAATTGAAGATCCAAAACCTAGCCGATATCGTAGATTAGTGTGTCGTTAGGATTAGCCGATGTATAGGTTAGACTTGATGTATTGATTATTATTTTTGTCTAAGTCCTCGTGACGGGGTAGTTGTTGAACCGATCTTCCGTCGAAGATACTTTTCGTAACCCCACATCATCGTGTAATCGCTTGTGTTCTTCTGCCGCCAGCCGATCTTCCACTCGGCCGAAGACAGCGCATCACCGACAAATCATTAGTAGAAGACTACTCCCACCGATAGTCATCACCGAAGAACATAAACAAGCACAAGACCTTCGCAGCCGCCACCGACATACTCGTAGATGCCCTATCGACTCACCGAAGAAGACAGAGACTTTTCGCCTTCTGTATCCTACGGAAAGTGACCCAGCTATTCAAGTCTTTTCGAAAAGTTCAGACAGAAGACATACGAGGTTGTTGAACGGTCAACTCCGACATTCTCACCAACTACAAACCTCGACCAATGAGAAGCCGACAACGCTTACCTACTCTACACAGCAAAGCTCGCTCTCATGAACAGCCGCATTAACCGCCCTCGCCGCAACAAGTTCGAATTATGGCCGTTTTCTTTGGAAGCTTGTAACACGCGGCATCGTCTGTCTCCAACGGACATATGCCATAACTCACAACTATAAATAGAGAAATTTTTGAAGCTCCGAGTGACGGAATTTCAAAGGGACAAGCTCAAGTTCATAAACGCTCTAGAACACTAAAAAGATCATCCGTGAGGAAAACTTGCATACTTAGAAGATTTCTCGCTTTTCTCTGAGTTCTTAGATCCCTTTCTTCTCTGGACTAAGCTCATTGTCATATTTATAGCTTAGATTTGAAGGAGTTCACATTTAGTGAATTGTTCTTATTGTAAGAACTCCTTCTCGCCTTGGAGAAAATTCCCTTCCCTTTCGGACTTAGGTTTGGATTGTAAAGTCGCTAAGGACTATAACCCAGAGGGAACCGTCCAAAGCGCACGCATCCCCGCCGAGGCTTGCTCGTAATAATCAACAAGTTCTCCCCGCCTTGTTCAGGACCGTGGATGTAGGATCTTGCGTATCCGAACCATGTTAAATCGCTTGTGTTCTTTTACTGCTTTATTGCATAGCATTCAACCGACTTGAAAATCATAAGCTTGCATAAAACGTATTTTTATAAAAGCGCACATCCAAAAGATTTAACTTGCTAAAACGTGTTTTCAAAAGAGACGAATTCCGGCCCCACACTTTCCGCACAACAGCCTCCGATTGATTCTCAAAGTACCGACAACGGGCCGCAGGGAGAGAGCCTCGTAGCCGACTCACTCGTCCCACGATCGAAGGCTTATTTGCACTCGTTCATCACGCTGCAATCATCGCCTCAATGACCTTCATTGAGAAAAAGAAACCGAGCTCGTGTGTATTCACCCCCCCTCTACACTGACTTATCGTCTCCGACCAACAATATGTATCGAGCGCACGGTGTTCAACTAATCGCCGGTTCTCAAATACCGGTCCTCTCGAACCGATCCCGAAAACCGTTTTCACCGCATAAGCATCTTTTCAAGCATCCTTATACTCTTACTCTTACAATGTCTCGATATGTCGTATTAGGATAGTACCGATGTTCTCAATAGAGAACTACACGGTATGGCGCGTACGTATGGAGGCACACCTAACGCCACTCCACGACAAGATGTCGATGTCTTAGAGTCGGACCGATCATTCCCATGATCGACATCGTAGTATTTGCCGGAGGAGGCGCAGGAGCACAAACCGGTGCTAAGGTTCCCAAAGACAAATCTCGCCTTCACGCCCGAAGAGAAGAAGCCGCACAACCTCGACCGAGCTGCACGCAATGCCATACCGACTACGCCGCGATTCACACCCTAGGGGTACAGGATTGCAAGACGCGCGAAAGAGCTATGGGACGCCTTGGCTGACCGAGCCATGGAACCCTCGGGATCAAAGAAAACAAGCTCGAGCTAGAGCTTCGTGGTTCGACGCCTTTGCAATGGAGCCTACTGAAACCATCGACGAGCCGAGTGTCGATTCACCAATCAAGTCAATGTCATCAATGGGCCGGGGAGGTCGTTCACCAACAAGGAGATGAACACCAAGATCTTGAGAGCGTTGCCCCCGACGTAAGTGGCTTCCATTTGCTACTTATTTACGTCGCTCTGATCTAAATGCTCTAACTCCCGATGTTATATTTTCGAATTAAAATCGGAGGAATTCGAGCATAGCCTACCCCAAAAGTACTTAAGCGCTCCAGCCGACACACACGCTTCGATCACGCCTTCAAGGCAACAAATCAGCAATACGGAGCCAAGCCTATTTCCTCAAGCAAAGCCGTGGCCACATCGTAGCAAAGTCTTCTCGAGACTTCGTGCCCCGACCCGCCTAGCACCGATGGCTCTCAAATATCGTGAGGGAAAAGGAGAGAGTCGAAAGCCGAGGAAATACAACCGAGATTCTTCTTCGTAAGAAAGAATATCATAAGAAAGAAGAATCTAATCCTTCTACCGAATGCAGAAATCGGAGCTCGCCGCCACCCGTCTAAAGACTCAACTGGTAAGAGCAAAGCAGAACATCCACTTGCTACAACCGCAAGAAGGAGGGACACTACGCACGATTGTCCCGAACCTCACCGCTCAAAGAGCGAACGGGTGCTAGGAGAAAGAAATTCGCCGAGAGACGGCTGGCCTATATAGCCGGAGAGATATCCGACAACTCAATCGAGGAGGATACATTCATGTATTCTTCTCAAGACGGCCGTATTCGTCGCAGCTGAGGTCGCAGAGACAGCTCTCGATGAGTCGGCCGAATACGTCTACGATGGCCGGTGAGAAGAGGCCGAGGTAAATTCTAAACACATTATTACCTCTTCTTCACACAAAGACACAAGACACGTGCTCTGGTCGCGTATGATCCTCTAGATGTGGGTACAAGCCTACGACGATCTCGCTAGAGGAACAACATTCACTGAGCAGAGAGTTCAAGCAGAACCATCCAGAACTTGAACAGGTAAAGGCCGAGAATCGGAGACTTTCTTCTGATTGTCGTCTCTACCGAGTCAGTGGATCTAGTTGCGAGACTCAAGGAAGATATTGAATCTCTTATGACTAAGTCTCACCTCAAGAGAATCGATCTCGTTCCGACCAAGGACAATTCTCGAGAAAGAGACCGAAATAGCCCACCCGCCCGAAGCTCACGACGCGTGCACGACTATGACTCACTCGAAGGAGTGACGAGGTCTCGGAGAGGTTTGATGACCGAACAATACCGGGAGCGAAGGAGAAGCTTGAAAAAGCACGCTTAGAGCACAACGACCAACCGCTATGAAAGAAGGCCTTGGCTATACCCACGAAGCTTCCACCTCCAAAAGCTCAAAGAACTCGGCTGATAGCTTCGTCGAGGAAAGGTGCAAGCCGCTGACACCACACCTCGTGCGAAGAACAAACAGTAAAATGATCGCACTCTCAGCCGAGTAGCAACAAGCAAACGACCAAAGGTTCCAGCCCGTGACACCGCGATCTAATTCAGGGGGAACCAAGAAGGTCGATGGGCGTAATAAAGCATAAGGAGCCACCGGATGAGCATCCGGCTCAAGACGGCTCGTACTACTATGAGCCTGTGGTCGGGAGAAGCGCTAAGACTCGTAAGAAGAAAGCGCCCGAATCCAAAATCATCAGCAGAAGTCAGGATCTCCAAGTCCTCGCGGAGAAGAAAGCCGACAAGAAGTTCAAGAAGAAGTCTAGGACTTCTAAGGTCCCGAGAAAGATCCGGGGTTCCAAAATCTCCCACTAACCAGTAAGGACCCAATCCGAACCAAAGGGTACCTAAAAATGCCTCTGCTTTGCAGTGCATAAGGACCCATGGATAGTGGACAATGCCGCTGCTCGAGACACACGACTTACCTAAGAGCTCGCCGACCAACTACGTACAAGAAGATGGTCCTGCAATCGAATTCGGTGACAACTCCAAAGGTTACACAAGGGGATACGAACGCCTCAACATCGGGACCGCTACGCCTCCAAGAGTAACATATGTTGAAGGACTTCAACATAATCTCCTTTCAATCACCAATTTCGTGATAATCTTAATAGAGTAATCTTTGACGCCGGTTTCGTGATATTGTTGACAAATCTACAGGGAAAACAAGCAGTGTTATCGTGTTCGCGGAGGAAAAACATCTATGTTGCAAACCGGAAAACCGCAGTAACCCGAGGCTTGCTTACTAGCAATGCATGACTAAATTTGGTGACAAGTCGATGGCTATGGCACAAGAGACTCAACCACCCGAACTTCAAGACCATGAACAAGCTAGTCAAGAACTCCAAAGTCGAGGACCGCCCAAAGAATTGTTTATCAAAGACGGAAATTGTGAAGCGTGCCCAAGGGAAAGCAAACAAAGAGTAGCAATCCACCTATTCCGTCACCTTCCACCGATGGAATCCTTCACCGCTTCACATGGAGTTATTCGCGCCGGTCTCTCCAGTGACTATAAGAGGCAAGAAGTATGCCCTCGTCGTCACTGACGACTACTCGAGATATACTGGGTCATCTTCATCGCCAACAAACTGATGTTCAGATTGAGTTACCTAATCTATCAAGAAACTCAAAGGTGGAAAAGAACATCAAGATTAAGAAGATACGCCGTACAGAGCAACAGAGTTTCTAAACTCCGTAGTTAAGACATACTGCGATAAAGAGGGAATTAAGCACGAGACATCACCGCACGCACCCCTCAGCCAGAACGGACTTGCTGAACGTAAGAACGTAACACTCAAAGAAGCAAGCAAGAATGCTCCTAGCAGCTCGTGACTACCCTCAAAGCTTTCGGGGCCGATGCTACCGACACCGCCCTCGTTACACTCGTAACCGCTCACCACCGACACAAAGAACACATGAAGACGCCTTACGAACCGTGGAAAGGGAGAATTCCTTCTATTTCTCATTTTCATGTTTTCGGCCGTCTTGCTTTATCCACAATAATGGGAAAGATCAGCTTGAAGGTCTTTGATAGCAACTGATCAAGGAGTATTCTTAGGATACTCCCGAGCCAAGAGAAGCCTTCGTGAGTCTTTAACTATCGACTCTTTGTGCGGAGGAAAGCCCTCATGTTGTTTTTGATGAATTTGTTACTGAGAACAGGAAAGATACAAAGTCAAATATCAAGATGTCAAGAAGAAGCTGCAGATCTCTGACTCAATGATAAAGCCGAAAAGATCCAAAGATTGTTGGGATGATGAGTCGACGATGAAGAAATTCGACTCACCAACAAGCAACGTAGCCGACCTAGTTGATTCTCCCAAACCGAATCAACAACAGTAACATCGGTCGATGAGGAAGCCCCGGTGGTAACCGAGACATCTACCGAGAATATAAACTCGTGGGGAACGATTAATGTTCCCGAGCCAAATGCCCCCAACCCGGAAACTCGCAGACCCTAACCTTCTTACCGAACTGCTTCAGCCACGTAACAAGCACTTCACCGAAATGCCTAATACACCTATCGATCGTGCGTAAGTAATATCGAAGGAGAAGCCCGACTCAGTGTTCGTGGCTCGATGCTCATTCTTCGCATCTTATCATTGGAGATCCATCAAAGAACTATAAGGACGAGATCAAGATTAAGTCAAGGAGAAAGCTCACTTTACTCTTGTTTTCTCGTCTACGTAAGAACCTCGCCGATAGGAGGACGCACTTAAAGATGCCGACCGGGTCATTGCTATGCAAGAAGAGCCGAACCAGCTCATCGTAAATGAAGTTTGGGAGCTTGTCGACGTACCTGCAGACATCAGCACGTGATTGGAACCTAAGGGTCTTCAAGAACAAGCAAGATGAAAACAACGCCATCGCTCGAAATAAAGCTCGACTAGTCGCTAAAGGATACAAGCCAAAGGTAAGGAATTGACTTTGATGAAACGTCGCCTCCGGGGCCGCTAGATTGGAAGCCATTCGCCTTTTTCCTAGCTTACGCAACACATCGTGGATTTAAGGTATATCGATGGATGTGAAGTCAGCTTTTCTCGAATGGCATACCCAAGGAAGAAGTCTACGTGGAACAACCGCCCGCTTTCAACAGGGACATCAGTGTATGCACTTAGGAAAGCTCTCAGATGGGGTTAAAACAAGCACCTGTGGCTTGGTATGATACCCTATCGACTTTCTACTTCAGAAAGGTTTTCTTAGGGGACAGAGATCGCACCCTATTCAACATAAAGTCGAGATGACATTCTACCGGTGCAGCATCTACGCTGACGATATCATTTTCGGCCGTAAACGAAGTCATATGTCGCCAGCTCGAGAAGATGATGAAAGAGAAATTCGAGATGTCCATGATGGGAGAGATGAATTATTTCCTCGGATTTCAAGTGAAGCAATCACCTCAAGGAATCTTCATCAATCAAGCCAAATACACTCGAGATCTTCTCAAGAGATTCGGCCGCGACTCCAAGTAGCCACCAAAATCCCCATGAACACGAACTTTAAAATCGATCTAGACAAAGAGGGAGCTTCGTTAACTCTACCGATTATAGAGCTATTATAGCTCTTTACTTTATTTAATAGCTAGCCGTCCCGACATAACTTATGCCGTAGGTGTATGCGCAAGATTCCAAGCGGATCCCAAGCTAAGTCATTTAGACTCAACCAAGAAGATTCTCAGCGCTATTTAAGAGGAACACCCGATGCCGGGTTATGGTATCCTACCGATGATAACTTAATACCGACAAAGTTATTCTGATGCCGATTATGCAGGATGCGGATAGATTGAAAGTCAACTTCCGGAACTTGTCGGGCCTTGGCAAAGAAGTCGATTTCTTGGTTTTCAAAGAAGCAGCATTCAATAGCAACGTCCACTACCGAAGCCGAGTACATGGCCGCCGGAAGTTGCCGCGCCTGCATCCTTCGGGCTTCGACAACAACTTAGAGATTATGGTATAACTCAGATGAAGTGCCCATCTACCGCGACTCCACAAGTGCACCGCTATAACTCGTAACCCGGGCCTACATACTAGATGCAAGCACGTGGATATCCGACACCACTTCATCGTGAGACCATGTCGAGAAGAAGGATATCGGGATGGAGAAGTTCCATACCGACAAGCAAAGGGCGTATATACCGACCAAACCACTAGCCGAGAACAAAGTTCGTAGAACTATCAGCCGAGCTAGGTCTCACCGGATCCTACCGAGATGCGCGCAGAGATGCCGACTACCGAGAACATCATCGCCCAACAATTGGTAACAATTGGTATCGCATAAGGAATCGCACGACTGTGTCGATAACTAAGTACATACTGACTCGCTGGGAAAGTCACACTGCAGACAAAGCAAGGGGGAACATAGTCATCTCGCATGACAACCATTCTCCTAATACATAACTAGAACCACCGATAAGTTCAACCGAAGAGGTTCTAGAACTCACCGATAAGTTCAACTCGATAAGTTCAGCTAGTAATTTTGTGTACTTATTTTTTTGAAGCATGCTCGCTTTTATCGCATCGCCGCTCACACTCGTAGGTTAATGTGCATTCATTTCCCGCCATTAATAGTTTAAGGAAAGGTCAGTAGGAAACCTTTTCATTTGCATAAACCGAGTAATTAATGCCGCCTCTGCCGCGCATTTAACGCATGTCTTCTCACTTACCTTTGTTACGTAGATCTACGTTTTAGGCGGCTTTTGTAATCATTCCTTTTATAACATTAAATCTTAGCCGCTCATAGTTTTTGGAAGATTAAAACTCAGGCCGTTGGATTGAAACTTGCAATCAAGCCAATATATACAAAATCTTTCATCTTCTATCTTTTTCCTCACTTTTCGCCATTATCAAAGCCTAAGAGCTTTTATCGCAAACCGCTTACATCTCAAACTTCTTATAACCGATTTGCATGTGCGTCTCTCAAGCTCTCATACTCTAGAATGTATTCAAATCAGCCGACAACTACCGACTTACTCTATTTTCAAGTGCTAACATGTGTTTTGCCGATTTCTATGGCTATCTTACGTACTCCCGAACCAATAGTGGAGATCATGACCATCCGGATTCAGCCTCGAACCCACAACGGCTTTCCGCCGGGTGGACATTCCGTATCCGGAGCCAATGTTCGATGCTCGGGAGAGGTCGTGGTTGGAGACCCTCAGACCAAGCATCCGCGTGCCCATCTCGCCAGCAGCAAGTGGTAGAAGCGTATTTCAACCGGGAACTCAGCGGCCGCGTAAGGAGAAGAAGCTTCCTTCTCATACATGAGAGAAACAAATCCAACAAGTGGAAGCCGACTCAAGACACCTTCAACATCCGAGAGGCTCTAGTCCTCGCGTTTCAGCCTTCCTAATTCGCGTATCTCACCTATCTGATATAAGGAGAGGGAGATCAACGCCTATGTACAAAAGTTCTCGGGACGCAGCTGATCCGACGTTCAAGACAAACCTCTCCCGAGGAATCTTTTGCTACCTCAAGACAAAGGTTTAGCGTATGTGGTCTCGCACATACCGACAAGCTCACCGATCGTATGATCAACTCCGTCCAAGCCAAGGATTCACTGATGATGGCTATTGACGACGGAGTAGAAGTGAACCGGGCCGACTATTACACGACTCGATGAAAGCCTGTGCCCATAAATTCACTACTCTACCCACCGGCGAGAGGAGGTCGGCTAGTACGGGTAAGCTTCTATTCTGGGACTAAGATGTCCTGTCCCTAATAGAGAGTGTTGTACAGAGGAACTCGCCTTTCAAGACTTAAAGCCGTACAACACTAAGCCGATAAAGTTTAAGACTAAAGAAGCGACTGAGAAGTCAATTGGCAAAGGGCCACCCGAGCGTAAGAGAGCCGCTCCCGCCCCGCCATCTCCCGCCGATGTGTCCAAGAGGAGGAGGCTTATCAAGCCACGATCACCGAGGTCACCGTGGCTCACTGATAACCGTCATAGAACAGCTCCTCCTCCACCTCAAGATGAGCAAACCTCGACTCCGACACGTGGGATGGAAGGAGCCACCCTCAAGGAGAAATCTCAAGTCATCACCCGACGACACCCACCTGGACATTCGAGAGCCAACCGAAGAGACCGAATGGACAACAACTCATACCACTCGCCTACGTGCTACATACCGAGATTCACGATCGATTCCGTAGATAGCCGAGCATGAAGACTTGGCTGACATTGCCATCGTGGCAAGAGTTCGGATGCTACCGAGGTTCTTAAACCGGGATATTCTCGATAGATTTTGCAAAAACTCGCCACCCATCGATCTACCGACAAAGGAGCAAGATTTACAGCAGCAGATCGGATTCGGGAGCCACCGATTCGGGCGTCCTTCGAGGATCTTCGAGCCGCTATGCTCTATCTTCTTAGCCTCGTACTCACGCCTCCCGCCGCTAACGCTCCGCCTCCATCTCCTCCCCGCCGGGATGAGGGTGATGACCAAGAACAAGATCAGGAGATGGAAGGCAACCCCAAGGATGCAGAGTTGGGAGGCTCGCCCGAGGGACCAACTCCCCATGAGAAGAGCCAATCACCACCCCCCGGTACATCAAAGTGAGGCTCGTGGCGCTCCGGGCACAGCCGGAGCAGCCTCGTGTTTTCTTCGATCAAAGGCTCGTAACAAGCTCTTACCGGATTCAACCCATTGGTTCCGTGTCCTCCAAATCGCCGAATAAGGCGATCGACGCCAAGGAGCTAAAAATGCACTTCTCGCCAAAGACGTCCATATCAAATGGGAGAAGTATACGAAGGCGCAGATCGATAGCCTAAATAAGCTAAAGCCACGGCATCTCCACTTCCTCAAGAGGCTCCTTCGCACCGATTTTAAGGAGATGATCGAGCAGTTTTGATAGCGCGTAGCAAGTAGATCTATCTCGCACAGAGTCGCTTGTCGCTCCAAGCTCAAGACAAAACATTTACTAAGCAAACGACTCATGCTCTCACAATGTCCAAGCTCAAATGGATGAGCGGAACAAGTTGGCTACAAACAGCCTCCGCATCGCTATTAAGCAAAAGTGCCGAGGCCTTGAACGAGATTCGAAGGAGATGAAGGAATCCAATGATCTAGCCCCCGCCGAAACTCCGCCAGGAGTCGCTGCTCATCTCAATCGATCTAGGGCAGCTCAAGAGAAGGACTCGGGAGCAATATCGTGACTTGGTCAAGGACTTCGACTCTGCGCTACTCGATCAAGGACTCAAGATACAAGCTCGAGAAAGAAGTCACACTTATCCGTACCAACCTCGATAAGGTCAGCCGATGCCAAAAAGGGGGAAGGTATAATAAAAGATGAATCTAAACTGATATAGCCGATGTACGCATAATCGTGGAAAGGGTTCAGGAGGAGAGACCCTCCACACCGAAGAACCCGCACGTACTGGGGGAAAGGGCTCGTGAGGAAGGACCCTCTACTACTCGTGATAAGAACTCTTCTCGAGGTCCTTCTCCTAGAATTTCCACTTCGCCCAACCCCCATCTCCTCTTCTCGCTCGCTCACATTGAAGAAGTAGCAAACTTTATTGAGCAGGAGACATAAGAAGAAGAGCCTCGAGCCCGAACAATGCCACCGCAGAGGCCGGGAAGGAGATTGCAACCGTATCTACCCCTCCTTCCTCCCCGGTCCATAAGTTCAAATCAAAAGCGGAGCAAGAGGCTTATGACCTCAAAATTGCCCAACAAACAGGATAAGCTCGACCATGAGCGCCGCCTTGAAGAGGCAAAGAAGTAGCAAAGAAGCCCAAGGGCAAAGTCGGTAGGGCAAAGGCAAGAAAAAGGTCGGGTCGGCCGAAGAGCGTAAGAAGAAAGCCCAAGCGCATTTTGCTAAGTGCTCTTCCGACCGAGATCCAAGCTACGCCGTAGTATTCCCACTTCTACTCTAACACCCGAGCGGATAGCGGAAGATCAAGTGACCCCGGGAGGCGACGCCGCAAGGTCTCGAGTCTCAAAGTGAGGAGACAATAGAGCAAACCGCACTCCGCAAAAAGAAAAGGATAGCCGACTTGGCGAAAATGCGTAGCTTATCTCTCAAGCCGCACTCGATCCGAGGAGGCAGATCCCAAGAGGATCCAAGTTCATCAGGGGCCCATATGTTAAGAATATTCCTATCCCGCATGTGGATAAATGGGTGCCGCCGATATGAACATCCATTGGGAAAGGCCGAAAGAGGATTTTATTAAAGTGCTATTTTGATGGGCGCATTTATCCTCTCGACCGTCCAAATGATCGCTTATTCGACGAACTAATCTCGGAGATTTGATGTCTCATTCAGAGATCGGCCGAGATGACATTATGGAAGAACAGAATATTCCCTTCCGTGCCCCAAACTTTTCCGACGTATTCCTCCGCCAAGAACCGCTAGTGGACCGCCGTGCACGAAGGACATTGAGAGAGAGGTAGAGGAAGCCGTTTCCATCCGGGTTTGCCGCCCGACAATCCTCTTGACAACGAAGAAATCCAGGAGATCGTGGATCGAGTTTACAAGTATTATTACCCGGATCCTCCCCGCCGAGAAGTCTCGCCGATTTCAAGAAAAGGACTCAACGCCTCAAGCGCCGCAAAGTGATTTCTCTTTGTTTTTTATTTCGCTGTAATAGCCGAAGGAGCTTGTACATCATTGATTATATATATCGTTCCTATTGCTTGTTAGACAATTACTCATTGCCTTCCAACCCTTTGCATCGTGTTTTTCACGACCGATCACTAAGTGATCTCGACACACACTCACGCCGGCCTCCGATTTTGCCTATCTCCCTACTCACCAAGTATTGAAATTCCTTTATTTTTTCCTCGTAATGTTGTAAGGGGGGAAATTGTTGTCGGGTAGGATAGCATCTTTCTAGCACTTGAGAAGTTTAAGAGGTAGAGGTAGAGGTTTCTGCATCATCAATTAGGGGGGAAATTGTTGATATGAGTCAAGAGATGATACTCACCGTTGTTCTGTTAAAAGAAAATCGGGGGAAATCATAGTAGTACTATGGAATTGAAGATCCCAAAACCTAGCCGATATCGCAGATTAGTGTGTCGTTAGGATTAGCCGATGTATAGAGTTGGACTTGATGTATTGATTATTATTTTTATCTAAGTCCTCGTACGGGGTAGTTGTTGAACCGATCTTCCGTCAAGATACTTTTCGTAACCCCACGCCATCGTTGTAATCGCCTGGTTCTTCGCCGCCAATGATCTTCCACTCAGCCGAAGACGGCGCATCAACCGACAAATCATCGCAGAAGACTACTCCCACCGATAGTCATTAGCAGAAGAACGTAAAACAAGCACGCATCTTCGTACCGGCCACCGACATACTCAAGATGCCCCGTCACCGACTCACCCGAAGAAGACAGAGACTTTTCGGCCTATCGTATCCTACTTGAAAGTGACCCAAACTATTCAAGTCTTTTTCGAAAAGTTCAAAGAAGACATACGAGGTTGTTGAACGGCCAACTCGACATTCTCACCAACTACAAACCTCGACCAATGAGAAGCCGACAACGCTTACCTACTCTAAACAAGAAAGTCGCTCTCATGAACAACGGCATTAACCGCCCCCGCCGCAACAAGTTCAAATTATGGCCGCTTTCTTGAAGCTTGTGACACGTGGCATCGCTGCCTCCAACGGACATACGCCATAACTCACAACTATAAATAGAGAAGTTTTTGAAGCTCCGAGTGACGGAATTTCAAAGGGACAAGCTCAAGTTCATAAACGCTCTAGAACACTAAAAGATCATCCAGAGGAAAACTTGCATACTTAGAAGATTTCTCGCTTTTTCTCTCTGAGTTCTTAGATCCCTTTCTTCTCTGCACTAAGCTCATCGTCATATTTATAGCTTAGATTCGAAGGAGTTCACATTTAGTGAATTGTTCTTATTGTAAGAACTCCTTCTCGCCGGAGAAAATTCCCTTCCCTTTCGTACTTAGGTTTGGATCAGAAGTCGCTAAGGACTATAACTTGGAGGGAACCGTCCAGACGCACGACAGTCCCCGCCGAGGCTTGCCTCGAATAATCAACAAGTTCTCCCCGCCTTGTTCAGACCGCGGATGTAGGATCTTGCGTATCCGAACCACGCTAAATCGCTTGTGTGTTCTTTTACCGTTTTATTGCATAGCATTCAACCGACTTGAAAATCATAAGCTTGCATAAAACGTATTTTATAAAGCGCACAACCAAAAGATTTAACTTGCTAAAACGTGTTTTCAAAAGAGACGAATTCCGGCGCCACACTTTCCGCACAATGCCTCCGACCGATTTCCAAAGTACCGACAACAGCCGCAGAGGAGAGAGCTCGTAGGCCGACTCACTCGTCCCCGCGATCGAAGGCTTATTTGGCACCCGTTCATCGCTGCAATCATCGCCCTCACCCGACCTTCATTGAGAAAAAGAAACCGAGCTCGCGTATTCACCCCCCCCCTCTACACCCGACTTATCGTCTCCCGACCAACAAACTACCGATATCGCCCCGGTTTTGGGATCTTCAATTCCATAGTACTACTATGATTTCCCCAATTTTCTTTTAACCACGAACAACTCGAGTATCATCTACCGACTCATATCCAACACGAACTCATTTTTTCTGAAAACATGAAGAGGTCATATTTTCTTTTTCTTTAATTATATATCTATATTATTATATTTCAAAGTTCTTCATGATATTTTCAATTCCTCCTTCGTAGTAGACTTTTTGTGTCCCGCTTTCGACACAAAAATTAAAAAGTAATTTCAATTGATCATTTCATACAAAAGTATATATTATATCATAGTATTATAATAATATCATGAAATACTTTATAATATAACTATACCTTTAAAAATAAAATATGAACTCTTTATGAATCATAGAAGTAGAGATCTCTTCTTTTGAAAAACGAACTCATTTTTCTAAAACATGAAGAGGTCATATTTTCTTTTTTCTTTAATTATATATCTATATTATTATATTTCAAAGTTCTTCATGATATTTTCAATTCCTCCTTCGTAGTAGACTTTTGTGTCCCGCTTTCGACACAAAAATTAAAAAATAATTTCAATTGATCATTTCATACAAAAGTATATATTATATCATAGTTTTATAATAATATCATGAAATACTTTATAATATAACTATACCTTTAAAAAATATGAACTCTTTTATGAAACATAGAAGTAGAGATCTCTTCTTTTGAAAAACGAACACATTTTTCTGAAAACATGAAGAGGTCATATTTTCTTTTTCTTTAATTATATATCTATATTATTATATTTTAAAGTTCTTCATGATATTTTCAATTCCTCCGTTGTAGTAGACTTTTTGTGTCCCGCTTTTGACACAAAAATTAAAAAAGTAATTTAAATTGATCATTTCATACAAAAATATATATTATATCATAGTATTATAATAATATCATTAAATACTTTATAATATAACTATACCTTTAAAAATAAAATATGAACTCTTTACGAATCATGAAAGTAGAGATCTCTTCTTTTGAAAAACGAACTCATTTTTCAGAAAACATGAAGAGATCATATTTTCTTTTTTCTTTAATTATATATCTATATTATTATATTTCAAAGTTTTTCATGATATTTTCAATTCCTCCTTCATAGTAGACTTTTTGTATCTCGTTTTCGACAAAAAAATTAAAAAGTAATTTCAATTGATCATTTCATACAAAAGTATATATTATATCATAGTTTTATAATAATATCATGAAATACTTTATAATATAACTATACATTTAAAAAATAAAATATGAACTCTTTATGAAACATAGAAGTAGAGATCTCTTCTTTGAAAAACGAACACATTTTTCGGAAAACATGGAAGAGGCCATATTTTCTTTTTCTTTTAATTATATATCTATATTATTATATTTCAAAGTTCTTCATGATATTTTCAATTCCTTCGTTGTAGTAGACTTTTCGTGTGTCCCGCTTTCGACACAAAAATTAAAAAGTAATTTAAATTGATCATTTCATACAAAAGTATATATTATATCTTAGTATTATAATAATATCATTAAATACTTTATAATATAACTATACCTTTAAAAATAAAATATGAACTCTTTACGAATCATGGAAGTAGAGATCTCTTCTTTTGTAAAAACGAATCCATTTTTCGTAAAAACATGAAGAGGTCATATTTTCTTTTTTTCCTTTAATTATATATCTATATTATTATATTTCAAAGTTCTTCATGATATTTTCAATTCCTCCTTCATAGTAGACTTTTTGTATCCCGCTTTTGACAAAAATATTAAAAAGTAATTTCAATTGATCATTTCATACAAAAGTATATATTATATCATAGTTTTATAATAATATCATGAAATACTTTATAATATAACTATACATTTAAAAAATAAAATATGAACTCTTTATGAAACATAGAAGTAGAGATCTCTTATTTGAAAAACGAACTCATTTTTCTGAAAACATGAAGAGGTCATATTTTCTTTTTCTTTAGTTATATATCTATATTATTATATTTCAAAGTTCTTCATGATATTTTCAATTCCTCCGTTGTAGTAGACTTTTTTTCGTGTCCCGCTTTCGACACAAAAATTAAAAAAGTAATTTCAATTGATCATTTCATACAAAAGTACATATTATATCATAGTATTATAATAATATCATGAAATACTTTATAATATAACTATACCTTTAAAAAATAAAATATGAACTATTTATGAAACATGGAAGTAGTGATCTCTTCCTTTGAAAAACGAACTCATTTTTCGGAAAATAATGAAAAGGTCATATTTTCTTTTTCTTTAATTATATATCTATATTATTATATTTCAAAGTTGTTCATGATATTTTCAATTCCTCTTTCGTAGTAGACTTTTTTGCATGTCCCGCTTTCGACACAAAAATTAAAAAAGTAATTTCAATTGATCATTTCATACAAAAGTATATATTATATCATAGTTTTATAATAATATCATAAAATACTTTATGAACTCTTTATAATTTTCATAATGACTAATGTAAGTAAAGTACCACTTTTTAATGTATCTAAATTCTAAAATATTAAATTTGCATTTAAAAGATACTCCTCTCCGTCCCATTGGAAGCGTCTTGTTTCCAACGGGCACTGATGTTAAGAAAATGATAATGCTGTGGAGTATATTGTTTGACTTTTGATAGTTAAATCTTATCCACATATTCTTGCGCTTTTTTAGAAACAAGACGCTTCCAATGGGACGCCCAAAATGGAAAACAAGACGCTACCAACGGGACGGAGGGAGTACTATATTACAAGATATAAACGGTATATTTTTGGGTATGCAAAGATAGATCGACATTCGGTATCATTTCGGTATGCGGTATATACCGTGGATCGGTATATTTTGGTAAACAGATGTGCTCTGAACATCCAGACATACCTATGGTTCGGTTTCAAATGGTATCTATCGGTATACGGTATGTACCGCTATTTCTAGATGTACCGTGATCCACTGTATGCTTACATATACACGCTGATAGGAAAAACCATACCTTTACCGTACCAAAAACTTCGATACCGTATCGAAAATCTCGTATACCAAAAATTTCGTATTTCGATATATTTTCGATAGGTAATGGGCGTATACCGATTTTTCTGTATTTTTTAACACCCCTACCTTTGATATCCCGTGGGTGGAGCTCGGATTTGCTTCTCTATTTATGGTTGGCGACCTACGCATTTGTCCGTTGAGAGGACGATGCTATGTGGTCACAAGCGTCCAAGGAAAACTGCTATAAGTTCGAATTGCAGTGGCCAGAGTTGTTGGTTACCGCGCATGAGAGCAGCCTTTAGTTGGTCGAGCAGTGTAGTGTTTTGACGCTTCTCATTGGTCGAGGCTTGCGCGGTAGGTGAGATATGTCGACACCCGCCTTCATCTCGAGCCGACTCTCACTTATCCTCGTATGATCTTCTACCGACTTTCGAATGATGTTAAAAAGATTGGGTCGCTTTCTCGTCTGGACAAAGTAGACTTGATGCAAGCCTCTCGCCTTCTTCGTCTAAGTCGGCCGATGAAGATGTTCTACCGAGTGTAGTCAATACACGACTCCAAGGTACCGAAGCTTTGTATATGTGGTTCTTCTACCGATGCTCTGGCCACCGATGAGATGTCTTCTACCGAGCCAAGATCACCAGATGACTTGAGAACACAAGCTCTTACACCGACGACGCGGGTTCTGAAAGTAAGCTTCCTATCAAGACACTCGCCCAACATTTTACCCCGTACAGACTTTAGACACAAATGATAATGAAAACAAAATCGCCTAACCTATTACATCATCTAATCCTATCAACACTACACTACTCATACAAGTTCTGGCTTTTGGGATCATCAATTCAATAAAGATGAAGTACTATGATTTCCTCCAATATTGTTTTACCCAATAAATTACTAAGATCTTCTATCGACTCATAACCCAACAGCTAATGTTGGTAGACTAATTATTACCAACTCGTTGACATGTTGTAAAAACAAAGGAGTGAGGGATTTATAAAGTTATTTTCTATTTGGTTTTCTTCTCTCGCTTTGATGCTGGGATGGTTTCTCCTTCTTTTTCATCAATTTTTTCCATCTAACTACTTAACACTCACATCGTAGGGAGCTGTAAATACGCTTATATTTGCTTTTATATATTTGTAAGTCATTTTTAATATTTATTAGTATTATTAAAATATCTATGTATTTATATAATTTAATCATATATTTATAACGTCACACCGGGAGCCGACCACCGGTTGAACCTGGGTTTCACCGGCTTCAACCTAAAAATATTTCAACCGGTAAAAATATTTTTCCGGTCAACGACCGGCCTGTTTTAAGAACACGAGCAAGCCCCCCGTATGGTTTACACAAAAGTGATATTCACCTCCCCCGTGGTTTCACATATGTTCAAATTCCTCCCTATCATTTCTCGTAGAGTAAGCGCTAAGCCTCCTCCGTAGATTTGTAAATTGATGCAATCCACCCCTTCCGCTTAAATATGGTGAAATACAATTACAAGGCTACCTCATGGCTTAATAAAAGTTTTTATCTTAATATTTATGGTATCATCTTAACATATGTATTATATGCTTGAGGTATATTTGTCTAAACAAGCCAAAAATCGAGCAAAATAACACGTAGGGCAAGTGCACCGAAATAAAAACTTCATGGAAAGGTGATCCGCACCTTTTTAAACTATATGGAGATAAATTACACCTTGTCGAAATCATAGGGGCTAAATTGCACCTAACTCCCAATACATTCAACGAAAATGCATATATACAAGTTCATACCAATAAAAAGAAAGAATTGTAGATTTTACATGTTGACTATCGGTGATGTAATAAGTTCGCCAACACCACATATGTTAATTGCAATAGGTGTTATCAAGTATCATAAATAAAGTTTTAATATAAAAAGAATTTTAAAATCCATTAATTTTATTAATCTTTAAATATTTGATTTTTAGAAATAAATCGACTACATCATTTATTAAATGATATACTGTATTATTTGGTGTAATAATGTTTCGTTGATAACTTGAAATGTCAGAGGATTCGAAGAGTACATTGACTAGTAATGTAGACCACAGAAATGTAGTACCGCACTAGACCCAATTAATTATAAGGGAGGTTTCTTGTCTTACCCACTCCTACATATAAAAACATAATAATAAACCCATCTTTTAAACTTATATTCACCAAATATTCAAGCATCACCAATCATTCCTCAAATTTTCGTCGCTTTCTTTGTTTCTCTTTGTGATTATATTTGTTTTTTAAAATCTTTCAAATGTGACTGAACGCCTAAGTGTCACCGAGAGTGTGCTTATTTTTTTTCGAATTATTTATGAGGTGCGCCTAAGCGCGCCGATCTTATTATCGGCACCCATAGAAGCACTATATAATTTTTTTTTTTTAAAAACAACATAAATAGTTCTCCTCTACCTACAACTTCTACTACCGATGGAGGATTTGTTTTCGAATTGAAGTACGAGTGCCTAAGGGTGCCGATCTTATTATCTAGCATCCATATGCACTATATAATTTTATTTATTTTTAAAAACAACATAACGTTCCCTCTATCTACCTACAACTCTACGGCCGATGAGGGACTTGTTTTGTAAAACAGTACTAGTGCCTAAGAGTGCCGATCATTTTATCTAAGACCCATAAAAGCATCTATGTATTTTTTTTTTTAAACAACATAAATGTTCCCTTCTCTATCTACTACAACTTCTACGGCCGATGATGAGGGACTTGTTTTCGAATTAAAGTACGAAGAAGGTGCTAAGGGTGCCGATCTTATTATCTGGCACTCCATAGGCACTATATAATTTTTTTTTTAAAACAACATAATGTTCCCTCTATCTACCTCACAACTTCTACTTACCGATAGAGTGACTTGCTTTGTAAAACAGGCATGAGTGCGCCTAAGTGGCCGATCATTTTATCTAAGCCATACAAGACTATGTATTTTTTTTTAAAACAACATAAAAGTCCCCCATCTACTACACCTTCTACTGGCCGGATAGAGGGACTTGTTTTGTAAAACAAGTATGAGCGCCTAAGGGTGCCGATCGCTTTATAGGCACCCATAGCACTATGTATTTTTTTTCAATTGTTTTATTAATTTTTTTTTGAAATACCTGTAGGCCCTATCCAAGACTCGTCGCCAATCGGAAAGTGCTGGAGGAAATGGAAGAATATTGGCAATCTATAACTATTGTTATAGCTTAGTGAAAGACTTTGTATTTTTTTAAATGTGACGGGTAAAAACATGTATTTCCACTAATTATAATTATTGGCCCATTAACTTTAAATTATCATTAAATGCAAATTTAAATTGTAGTACCGCACTAGACCTAATTAATTAGAATTACTGGCCCATTAACTTTAAATTATCATTAAATGGTAGATCAAGTAGGTTAGGATTAACCCTCCAGTCAAAAGAAATGGACAAATAAAGAACATGACATTCCCCTCCTAACAGAGTTGAAATATCATAAAAAACAGATCTGACATATTTTTTAGGATGCTATTTGTTTCCGGTTTCTTGAAAATCCCTTCAGCCATAATATTGCAATAAATTCATGCAACTAATAACCATAACTTTCTGTGGGAAATTTTACTGTAACAGCAGCAAAAGTAAAACCAACAGGCCAAGATCAACATGCATTGACGCATCATATATGAAGTGCGACTTTAGAAAGAGTTCAATATTTTAGGTGAACGTGCTGGAATAATAAAAGCAAATATTAATTACCTGGATTGTAGCAAACGGTTTTTTGATCAAGTCATATAAACCTCGTGTATCCTAAGAATAGTATTGCAACAATCAGGAACATTTCAACACAACGAGGTCTCCCACTAATTTAGAATTATAATATGAATACAAGTAGGCACTAGGCATTATAATATAACATCTATCAAATGCTTAAAGAAGATCACAATAGTTTTTTCCTTTCTTTACACAAACATGTAGGCATGCCAAGTGATGCATAATTATTTACCTCCTTCAATTTCTTTAAATTTTAAGTCATGTAAAGCTATGTTTACATGCAATTATTATACAATATATTATAATGGACAATATTGTTTCTTTAAATAAAAGAAGGAACACTGTTCTGTAACTCTAAGTAGTCTACTCTGTCCCTTATGAAAACTTTTCATTTCATACGTCATGTTATCTTTAATCGACCACATGATTGATCTTATGCATGGAGCAATGACAGATCATTTACAGTCCACACATTGATGGGGGACTATAACAAAGTAAATTTACTACCAACTTGTGAAGTAACAGGGAAATCTAATTCGTAGGTTTATATTTTTTTAGAAGTAGGAAAAGAAAGCTGATGCCTCCATTTTTAAGAAGCGACAATTTAAGAGTTTAGCATACTAAGTTCATGGCAATGGTGCAATTAGAAATGACAAAGTCAACCACATTAGATTGAGCTGTCTGAAATGAGTTAAGAAAACAATGTGAGATCTGAAGTGCCTCAATTCAATAAGAACCATATCGTAGTACTACACAAAAGTTGATCTTAAGAATGTATACATGAAAATGAAACACTGACTAAAAGAAGGAATTACCGTGTTAGAGGCGGTTTGAGTGAATAGTCAAATATAGTTCTCTAAGTGCTAGGTGGAGTCGGTGGAGCAGAGGGAGGTGGTGTACGTGCAGTGAAGGCAGAGTGTCCAGGGCTTCAGTCAATACACTCGATTAAAAAACTCAAACGATTGAAACCTTTTCTTGTGCAGCATCAGAAGCAACAAAGTTAATGGTTATGATCTCTCTACATGTCATTGTTTCTGGTTCAAGTTAGAAATAACCACTTACCAAAAATGCAAGTGTTGTAATCTGACGCGGGGAGAAAATGAAAGAGCGATGGGTAAACTTACACGGTGATTCTATGAACTCTTGATTAAAAGAATCAACAATCAAGTATAAAGGTATCACTTGAATCCCCTCTTAGAGGAAGGAGATTCGGTTGTGACGGTGTTACTGTGCTGCTCAGGAGTTACTGTGATCAAATCACCAAGAGAGTCGGCTTTGAGCCGATGAGGGAGGTCAACTGGAAGTGCTGACTGAGGCGAGTAGGTAGGTGGAATTAGGCGGAGAAGACAAAATAATTAATAAATCATTGATTTTTTGCTAAAGCATAAAAAGAAGCAATAATCGGCTAAGAGCGCAATAGAATTGAATATAAGAGTATCGTTGTAGACATATAAGATAGAGAGGCCTAACTTAACCTAAAACCACAGCCCAGGTTAGCCGCTTACGACTCTCTTTTATATATTCTTCCACACTTTCACGCAAGTCGATGCGGAGATATCGCAACAATCCACCCCCTTCGAAACCGTACGTCCACAGTACGGCAACACGCCGGTGGCAACCCACATCGAAGGCCTACTTCACGGTGGCGTGTTCCACATCCGTGGTGGGCAACCCCCCGGGCCCACACACGGTAGCCCTTCCCCGCATGTACGATCCGTCAGTGCTCCTACGCACGGCGCTAATTGTTAGACATATGTAAGATGTGGTAGCCCTAACTTAATCTAAAACCATGGCTGTAGTTCCAACGCTGACTCTCTTTATATACCCTTCCACACTTTCACGTGATGCGGATATCGTAACAATCGCTTCCTACACTATGAAACTAAAGGTAAGCCAACACATATTTGATGCATTCTTGAAAGATCATGCAGCCAAAACTGGACGGACGCGCAAATTGACAGCTAATTAGAAATGGGCCGTATTAAAATTGTAAATAAGAGAGAGATGTAGGGACAAACCCTGATTTCTTGATCGACGTAGTCACTGTGTAGGGAGAAACCGGAGGCAAGGATCGAGTGCACATGGCGGAAATCGATTTTCAACTCTAGGTAGGAAGAGATTTGAAACAGGAATGGAACCAGAAATATAAAATCATTTTAACAAGAGGATTATTGTAACGCTCCCAATTTTCAAAACTTAACTGTAGACGCTACTTCATACTTAATATGCGTATATTTCAGCTCCTTTCAAAACATTTTCATGAAAAAGAATCATTGAAAAACTCAATTTATTTTCATACTAAATTCGAGCTAAGCCTTAAATAAAAATTTACCAACATTTCAAAAGAAACAACGAAAAGTTCATAAATTAAAAACAATAATTTTAACACGATAAATTATCCTCGTGACCATCACCACCAACACCTCTACGCATCGCCGAACCATTTCCCCGAAAAATGTTAAAATAGCTGGGCGGGCAAAGTTCCACTACCTCGCCTGAAAAATGCATTTATCCAGCATTATAAACGATATCAATTTAAACATGATAACATAGACTATGGTAACATAAAGCATGGTTGGTCCAAAGACCCATAGACATAGCAGCCCGTAGGCTTGACTCAAGGTCCCTCGTTGATATAGCCCGTCGACCTTATATCCCTCGTACATAAGTTTCCATTGATCCCGTACTTATAGTCACATGAAAAACTCAAGTAAATGATATAATAAGGATAAACATCAAGAATTCCTCACCTTAACTTTGACTGGTGATGAAAATAATGGATATCAATGTTTAAGCATCGCTCGCCGATCCTATACATGGAAATTTTATCTTAATAACTCCCATACTTGGAACGCCATGCACGCATCAACAATTTCAATAATTCACAAATAGACATAGATCAAAACAATCAAACCAAAATGTATGTTATATAATCTACTTATTAACATGAATTTTTAACGATTTATCTTAGTAATAATCTTAAGTATATTATACACAATCTTATTTCAATTGAAAATTCATTCGCATCGAGTAATTCAAAGAATTCATGAAATAAATTAATGAAATCGTAAAAGTTTTGTCCTAAAATTATAGATTTCGATTCATGAAGGAAATAAAATACATTCCATCACAATAAAACTTATAGTGATCATGATTTCATTTAATAGTAACATTAAAATATTTGTTTTTCAATATATCTCAGTACATTGGACAAAAGAATCCGCACAAAGAAACAAATTAACAAATAAATAGTAAACGTATCTTAAAAATTCTATATTTTAACATGAATGACCTAACATGTATTATATCACATTAAAATTCAGCATGGTCGAAAAAAACTCAAAGAAAACATGAAAAACAATTTTCCTATCAAGCTTATGGACATGCTGTCAAAAACTGGCAGGTTACGAAGAACAATTTTTAACAAATATTTATCATGATTGAAAAATTCTACAAAATATTAAAGTATACTAGACAAACCTAGGAAGATGATCCTAAATTTTCACCATAATATGACGACGGGAAGATGTGTAAATAATTCTTGAAACAGTTCACGGATATGCTGACAGATTTTCAAAATTTATGGGATGCTATATTATGAGCGACTAAGGGGGTATTTATAGGCTTATAAATTATTATATAAAGATTCCTAATCATATAAGGTATCAAATATATTTTATCTATATTTATTTTCGTACTTATATAATTTATATAGAATTTAGTATATATGATCCTAAACATGAATATCACAAATAAAATATTTATTTTAATCATAAAATATTATATAAAATTATCCCCTAATTATTTCACATAAATATAAAATATTCAATCCTTTCATGAATCCAGCAAGTTTAGGAAATCCTAAGTAAATAAATATTATTTTGCCTCATAATTCTAACATTATTTCTATCTCAATAATAAACAATATAATCATAATATGATCTATATAAACACATTCAAAGTTCAAAAAAATTACATAATAAAAATAATTTAATGACAAATAAGATAGATGCTTTACTTTTCATTTAAATTTCTAAGGCGCGACTTACTTAACTAAAACACTTGGATAACATGCATAAAAAAAAGGAAGACCAGCTGGATTTCTGAAAACCGCAAGTCAATTGACCTCGCAAGGAAGCAAATCGTGAAGCCTCGGTGTGGCAATGGTAAGCAACTCGACTCTGAGGGAGGAGGGAGCGTTTATTGGAAAGAATTGCCACGAGAAGAGAGAGATCGAGAGCTGCACCTTTCCATCACACCGTACACGCATACAAAATGGCAAAAAAGCTGAGAGACCTTTCTTCTTCAGTAATTGTCAAATTTTCTTCTTATTTACCGGGGCCAACTGGTCACGGTTAAATTGCAGTAACGCCATTAAAGCAAAACACAAACAACATAATGGATCGGCTGGTCGATGGTGCGACGGATGATATTTTAAAGTGGGGTATTCAAGCCTTACATCGGGCAATTTCGAGTAGATGGTGTTAGAAATTTCAGCATATATAGAGCAATCACTAACGCCAAGCGCGATTAACGTCAATCTATCGCTTCTTGATCCTTTCGACCGATATTGGGAGATAACATTTGATTTCCGCCAAAGTTCAATCGCCCCGCATCCAAGATTCATATCATGCCTAAATGACAATGACCGGGACATTTTTACCAAGACAAGTCGAAGGACACATAATAAAAAAGAACCGCAGTAGTAATCACATTATATTTATATCGCCTCAAAGCATTTTATGTTGAAAAACGCCTGTAAATAGAAAGAACGTGTTCATATTTTAGATGATTAAATTTATATGATGGTATGGAATCCTCGACATTAGATTATCATAGTCACATCGAAAACTAAATTATAAACAACAATTAAGAAGGGTGGTTAAATCAACCTCTCTATTAATCGGCTGTATCTCGAAGAAGCAAATTGCCAGTAGTCGATATTCCTCGAATCTTTCAAAGAATATATTTTCGCCCCGAATTCGAAAAAGGCCTATAAAAGCTTAAAAGCTTTAACATCTAGGAGTTATGTTCCTCATACGTGAAACGCAAAGTTTTATCAATCCCGGGTTTAAGTGGTATCGAGCCAAGTTAAACTAAGAGAAAATTCTTTAAAGAAAAGTCTCAAACTGAATTTAATTCGGAAGGTCTCGAAGCTCTACACGACGTCTACCCTAAGTCGAGGTATCCGTAGCTCGTGCCCCGCAAGTCCTTAGGGTGAAGGCAACAAGCGTAGGTATAAAAGCTTCAAGACAGCATCTTCCGATCTCCGATGGAAGAAAACTGTTTCATACTCTTTCTAAGGAGAAATTCTAAAAATGTTCTTACGAATAAACCAAGGAAATTGTTTATGAAAACTTCGATGGAAGTCTTAAGACCTGAAATTACCGTAAGTCTCAAAGTCTTAAAGTTTACAAAAGGAAGTTTTGAATTCCAAAGCCAATATGTCATAAACAACTTAAAAAACTATTCCTTCTAAAAGGAGGATATGATTCTCGATCACTTCTTTCAAAAATATGATTGAAGTTCATAAAGAAAATTATAAATTTCTACACTCGAATGATCATCCAAATTGGAATTGCCCATTAACCGTAGACGGATTACAAATGTTGCGCCTTTACCCACTATGGTCGAGATCAAAGGCATCCTCAATCTAGAAGATTCTTCTTGAGAATAATCGAGTCCACACGATTTGTGAAGACCAACTTAGAGTATTTCCATTAAGTTTTCCAAATTATCCTTTATCTCTTTCAAATCTAATGCTTTTCTTGGATGCCTCACTCTTATCCATTAAGACATCAATGGTACAAAATGAAAGAAGAATCTGAGAATATTGTTCTTGCTTATAGAATTTACTATGAGCCATTATGAATACAACAATCTCGAGATTTAATGTTAAGTCTCAACAACTTTGTTCTAAGAAAGAGTTAAAAAACTACTCTTTTTCTGTAAAGATGTCTATCAAAAGGTATTATTAGTTGCTCCAAAACTATATTATGGAATCAAGTAAGCCTTCCAAACATGGGAAGCTTGAAAATGTCTCTCCTCCTATTAAAAAGAAAATAGGAAAGTTGGAACGTATTATTCAATGTTGATGGAGATGTTGAAATTAAGTTTGCTTCTCAAAGAAGATTTAAACTAAAAATGGATGAAGATGCTAGAAGCTCTACATCCTCTGCTCCTTATACGTAACACGGAAAAATGAGTATTTCTCGAATTAATACAACCCGCATCAAATCTCTCGTACCGAATATAGCACATATAATTACAAGTCGGAAAACCCGTGGCCTCGGATCACCAAATTTTTCGCATTAAGTACAATGTTTTCATGATAAAAGAAAATTTTTTATATCTAAAGCTATCCAAAAAAGTTTAAATAAAACTCAAAAATGTTTATAAAAGAAAATGGTTTCTTGCGGACACTTTCTTAAAACAAAAAAACCTTATATTCCAAAAAAGATATGAAGAATGGAGAAAAAATACTAATTTAAAAGTAGATTTTCTTTATCTTGCCTGAAAACATTTATTTTCCAATAAAAAAAGGAATTTCCAAATTTCTTAGACAAAGAATTTATTTCTGCTTCTTGAAAAAAGTTATAAAATTTTTATTCATGAAACAAAGAGAAGAGTCTAATGAGATTCATCCCCTTTTTCGACTTACAAATTAAAAAAGGATGGAAAAGAGTATTTAAGTGCCGTCCCCGTTAAATCACAAACAGAAAGCTAATTTTGATCATATTATTCAACAAAATAATTTTACAAATTTAGCTTTACATACTATCAAATGTGGGACTAATGGGACTGGAGAAAAATTTTGTCTCCAAAAAGACTCGAGCTAAAATGTTCAGATACGATTATGATAAAACCTCTCTCCTAATTTAAAGAAGGAAAAATTCCATTGGGATTCTAAAGGATTTAGAAGAATTTCTCAATGATTTGATAACAAGACTTCAAAAATAAATATTAAACCGAAGCTTCAAAATGTAAATTATATCGATGATTTCTAAAGATAATAATTCAAAAATATCACGATTTATGAGAATCAAGTTAATAAACTTGAAAAAATCTCAATAATTAAACCATATTGGTTAAACGCTTCACACCAACGATCTTTCAAATTGAAAAAAAAAAATAATCGGTAAATTAGCGATGCGAATCAATCAATCGAATAAACTTAAGGGAAAATTCAATATCTGATTAAAAACTACAAGCAAAGCAAATGCTTATTTATCTCCATCTCGGGCCGCTAAGTTAAAAGAAAATAATGATAGTATTGTATTGCCTGTCAAAGCTATTATTATCGGGTTCACAATGCCAACTTCAAGGTTGGGCGGGATTTTTATATTTCAAAAGAAGCAAAGAATAAAATTTTTAATGCTAATTTATTTGATCCTATCTCCTTAAAGTATAAGCAATCGAGATGCTGCTAATACGCTGATTTATAAAAATACTACTCACATTTTGCTTGGAGCAATGGCTCTCTCAACCTTTGATGATCTAATAAGCAATCATTAAATTTAAGATGTCGATACCACATAACTATTTTAGATCGTTTATAAAGTACGTCTTTATGTCCAAAGTTTTAACCGTGAACGACCATATTAATTTTTGTTGAAGCCAAAATTTTCACTGATGTACCACCATTATTTGCGTAAGGCCGCTTTTAAACAAATTAAAAGAAAAACTATCGTACATGGAGAAATTTTCGGGAAAATCTTTCCATACAATCTCCGTAAATACTCTAGAGAACGTTTTTGATCATATTGTTTAAAAACAACCTAGTCTTGCTATAACTAAAAAGGAAAATGAATATTACTGTAATAAACGCTTGAAACTAGAAATTATCATGAGGAATGTTAAAACACAAACAAGTAAACAGTTTTTCCTACACTCTCTCTCCACAAGAAAAAGTTCGTTTAAAGACTTCAAAACAAAGAAAATAACTAACACGATAAGAAGTCAACTACTATGAAATGTATCTGGCCATAAAGCCAATAAATGTTGTGTTAAAAAGAGATTAATAGTTCTACATTATAGGTTCAGAAAAAGACACTTCGTGGAATAGAAGGTTTTTAACCCATAAGCAACCTATCCAGCAAACTTCATATCAGTCAAGGCCCATTCTCTTAACTCCTCACAAACTGAGAAGATAAGTCTGTTCCATAAGTAAAGCTTTTCAATCAATGTGATTGTGACTAACGCCTCACAAATTTACTGGGATTAAAAATAAACAAAGGCTTCACAAGAAGTTTATCTCTGGATCAAATTTATCGGAGCCTACTGAACTTAGAAAAAGAAAAGCTGGTCAGTATTTGCCTTTCTTTGCACGACCAAAAGAACCTCAAAGAATAACAAAAATGGTCAATAAAAGTCAATCACAAAAGAACAGGCTCCACAAAATTTCAAGGTACTTCTCAAAAGAAAGAAACCCGCGATAATGAATTACAAAATGAAATCAATCGGGATAAAATCGGGAAATCAAGATCCTTAAAGATAAGGTTACTTCAATTACTAATTCTAGTACTTGGAATGAAGATTTCACTTCTTCTT